>CM028136.1:218677500-221177500 GCA_016271365.2 Neoceratodus forsteri | reverse complement strand
TCTAGGCATACCATGCCTAAGGGAGGTTTAGTGAGAGAACCTAGAGACTCCAAAGCAGCACAATACCTCCTCCTGCAGACTGCCGGGGATGGGAAACGGGCGGCTGGAGACGGCCAGGTGTGGATAGACACTTCCTGGAAGGGAATAGGCCAGGATGGCACCACCAGATGCTGGGCACTGAATTCACTGAGGAATTTGTGCGTCTCTCGCTCGGTATTGTCCCATCTGATGAAAGAAATACAGAGATCCCGAACCATCCTCGATAGGAAGTGCTGATATTCAGTGAAATCAGCATTGGAAGAGAGGTGAATAGGAGGTTCCTCTCCCTCAGAGGAGGGAGTCGAGGATGATGGGGAACTCAAATGTCCAGAAGACTTCTGCGGCGGTGGGGACAGGCGAAAGACCCGTTCATGCATATACCCAACATATGATGGGAAGGCTGCTGCAGTGCCTCTGAATGTCTTCCCCAGGATAAATGCCCTGTAGGACTCAGGCCCGGGGGGGGGTGGGGAGGGTGGCTGCAGAGGAATGGGAGAAGGGCACCTGCAAGGAGGGGACTGTCCTCTGCCAGGGCTGTGGAATCCAGTGAATGGTGCCCGAGCTGCAGGGATCCTTGAGATCAAACTGGGTCGCATGGCGGAACCCTGAGAATGCGAACTCCAGAAGAGCCCAGACAGGGAATCTCCCCTGTGACGCACCTGGGGTTGTATGAGTCCAGAAGGGCAACTCACCACGGCGCCACTGGAGGGGCCTCTGGAGCCCGAGAAGGCGAGATGGGGTTCGGCGCTACTGCTCTTCCCTGCACCCCATGGGGTGGCAGCAGAGTGCTGCCACTCACTCCGGCCCCTCAACCCCTCAGACTCAGAGGATGCCCTCCTCCTCGACTGCAGCGAAGGAGTCCCCGATCCAGAGGCCCCCAGAGGGAGGCCGCCGAAGCTAGGGCTTCCAATCCCCCCTGAGAGGGCACAGCAGCACCAAGGCTAGAGCTGCCGCCCCCCAGGGGACAACTCTCCCCAAGAGCCAAGCTGTCCTCCCTAGTGGACTTTAGGCCACCCCCCCTGGAATCCTCAAAGGCAGACTGCTGTGGAGACTCAGGGATGGGGCGCTGGGCCACCTGACGCTGTGTCCCACAGAGGTCTCCGATTCCGAAGAATCTGACAACCAATCTAGGTCCATATCTGAGTCAACACCCTCCGAAGAGGAGTCAACAGCAGGACCTCAATACTGGCTACCCCGAGACCACCCTGAGGGATGGCGCCGCGTAAAGCACCGGCGTCTCCAGAGGTGCCAGTTGTTCCCACCGCACCACCCTGGAACCCAATGCTGACTGTTCGATGGCCACGTCCTGAACCCGAAACGGCACCGCAAGGAGTGCAGAGAACCAAACCGGCACCACCCTGATCACCAGCACTGCGAACAGCACCAGGATCCGGAGCGTGTCACGAGGCAGTGTTGAGGGTCTGCCAGTGCCGGACCCAGCAACCCTGGACAGTGGCACTCGGGGAGCCTTTACCGTAGAAGAGGTGACTGCCGAGGCGCCGATACGACCCCAGGGAAGGCCACATCGCTCCTCCGACATCGCAAAAGAGGCCTCCTCCTCGGCAAGGCTGGAAGATGAGGAGGCCCCCTCCTCACCAGACCGTATAGACCTGGGAGGAGACTCGGAGGAAGGGTCTAAAGATCTGGCCTGGGAAGCCCGAGAGTGATGCCGTCCTCCAAAAGTCGGTGGGGCCCTGCCAACTTTGAACACGCGGATTTCCAAAACACAGTGATCCATGGAAAAACAGGCGTTGCATCTATCCATATCATGGTTAGGTCCAAGGCACCGGAGGCAGATATCATGCCGGTCCGTCATGGAAAAGTGCCGGCCACAGGAGCACCGATGCATGGGCGGCATGGCCTGCTTTTGATTTACGCTTGGCTCCCGAACCAGACATGATGCAGAACAAAATAAAATACAGCAAAAGCTCCAGACGTTGTTAAAAAATAATCGGAATGAACTTACCGGTGTCAGGATGTAGAACCAGGATTGAGGAGTCGTTGTCAAACGGATGGTGTCAACAGAAGGCTTAATGGCGTACTACGAAACACTCTGTACTCGCGCAGCAGGTGCAGCCTTGATGGCGGAAGAAACAGAACTGGGATGGAGGAAGAGTCTGCGGCGCCTAATGGCCGCCCCACGCAGTGCGCTGCTCTCATGGATGGTGCCTTCTCCTCCCTCTCAAAAAAAAAAAAAAAAAAAAAAAAAAGGGCAAACAAACCCAAAAAAATCCCATAGCAGGTGTGCGCTTCTGGCTTACTCCCAGCAGTAATGAATGGTGAAGATTAACAAGGGACGATCAGGCTGTGTACTACCTCTGAGTGTCCGCCAGTTGGTTTGAGGCTCCTGCCACATGGATGGCTCAGACATCTGCCTCCGGTTGGCTTATGAGGGTCCAGATGCGGAGTGCTTCCCTGCACAGAGGCCGGAAGTGCATGCGCCCTGCTTGCTGAGATAGTACATGGTCGTGGTATTGTCCGTCTGGACTTGCACCACTTGACCCCGAAGGAGTGGAGCAAATGCTGACTGTGCCAGTCGGACTGCTCTGAGCTCCAGTAGGTTGATGTGAGATCGAGATTCCTTGGGGGTCCAGAACCCATGGACTTTGTGATTCCCCATGTGGGCACCCCAGCCCGTGAGAGAGGCATCGGTTGTGAGAACGACCACTGGCTCGGGACAGACAAATGGGATCCCTTCCTGCAAATATGCTGGGATGGTCCACCACTGGAGAGCACCCCACATTTTTCTGGGTCACTGTGACCAGCTGAACAAAATGTCAATGTCTATGGGTCCACTGGCTGGCCAGCTCCCATTAAAGGGGGTGCATGTGCCACTGGGCCCATCAGACCATGGTGGTGTAGGCCGCCATGTACCCCAGAAGGCACAGAAAGTCCCGAGCAGGGCGCGAGTGCCCAACCAGAAATGACTGGGCAAAAGAGGAGAGAACCTCCGCCCTCTCCGTTGTGAGCCTGGCTCTGACTCAGCAAGAGTCAAGCTCTGCCCCGATGAAGCAGATCACCTGCTAAGGTATGGGTTCCGACTTGGTCTCGTTGACCAGGAGACCAAGATCGATGCAGGTCTGGAAGGTCAGATCCCTGGACTTCACCTCCTCTCTGGAGGAACCCACTATGAGTCAGTCATCGAGATAAGGGTACACCCTGACCCCTCGACGCAGAAGATGGGCCGCCACCACTGCAATGTATTTGGTGAAGACCTGGGGGGGGGGCGCCAAACGGCATGGCTCGGAACTCGAAAAGGGCTCCCTCGGCTCGAAAATGGAGTAAACTTCGGTGAGACAGACGGATCGGGATGTGAAAGAATGCGTCCTGGAGATCCAGAGAGCAAAACCACATGTTCTGCTCGAGGGATGGTATGATCTGGGACACAGTTACCATTCAGAATGTGCAGGACCTGAGAAATTGGTTCAGATCATGCAGATCTAGAATGGGGCGCCAGCCACCCGTCCGTTTCTGGACCAGAAAGTACCTGGAGACGAACCCTGGGTTGACCGGGGGGTCTGCGACTCTGGCCACCACCTCCTTGCAGAGGAGTTGGGCGATGTTGTCTCGGAGAGCCGACTGAGTGGGTACTGCTTGAACTCCAGAGGCAGTCCCTGGCCAACCACTTCTAAAACCCACCTGTCCGTGGTTACAGCGGACCAGGCGGAAAGGAAATGGCAGAGCCGCCCCCCCCCCCACAGGAGGACCCAGAACTTGTGTGGCAGGTATGGGGGTGGCCACCCCCGACCCATCACTGAGCAGGCTTGGAGGAAGAGAGTCCAGTTTGGGGACCACCTAAACCCAGTCCTCTGGCTTTACGGGCCTCCGGGGGGCCCAGACTTGGGCCAAGGGCACCAAGATTGTTCCTGCTGTTGCTGCCCCAGCTGGAATTAGGGCTGCATGGCCGCAGGGGCAGAATGCCAAAAAGGCTTCTTCTGCTTTTTGGAACCCTGGGATTCCTTCTGCACAGAGGTCACAGAGTCCAAGGTGGCACTGAACTTCTTGATGCACTGGAGGAGACCGTCCACACCTGGGTCGAAAAGGTTGGTACCCAGGAAAGGGACGCCCGTCAGCTTGTGTTGGGTGTCCCTTGTGAAGGTGGAGACCCGCAACCAAGCCCTGTGGCGCATGGCAACCGCGGGCATCACTGAGCGGGCACAAGAGTCCCAGAGGTCCAAGGCCATCTGGAGTCGCTGTTTAGCAACAGCCCGACCCTGGTCATGGACCTGCTTGACCATGGTCTGGAGGTCTGTGGGGAGGTGAGGCAGAACCTCATCAACAGAGCCCAAGAGAGCATGGGAGAAGTGCGCCATGATGACGGCGAAGCTTACCTGACGAAGGCCCAGCGAAGAGGTGGCACAGATTTTCCTGGCAGAAAGGTCCAGTTTTTTGGACTCTTTGTCCGGAAGTCTATCGGTGTCTCCCGAATTACCCGAGTGCCTGAACACAGATTCGGTCACCAAACCCTCGGCAGAGGGGTGTTCTGTGAATCCTGAAAGGGACCAGATAGGCACAGCGTATTTGCAAGCCATTTGTGCTGAGGGCGCCGAGGCAGGATGCTGCCACAGCTCCAAAGCCGGACTGACAATGGCCTCAGCCACTGGGAAGGCCTCTGTCGGCTAATCCCCTTGTTTGAGAATGCCAGTGAGGGAATACTTGGCCCCTTTCTGAACGGGTTCTAGGGGCATCCCAGTGGATTCGGAGAGGAGATGGAGGATACCCATAAAGGAAGAGGGACCTTCCTCTGTCGAGAGACTCCAGACAGATTCCTCGCCCAGGGTGCGAGAATGTAGGTTGGAGCCCTCGGACTCCAAGGAGTCCAGATAGATTAGCCGGCCATTGGATTCTCCCTCCACCCCGCCTAGGACGGTTAGAAGTGAGGGTGATGGAAGTCCTGGAACAGGCCAAGACTCCTTAGAAGGAGCCTCCGAAGGAGGCTGTTTACGTGGCGGCTCCACCAGGATCGGTGGAGGCACTGGTTTCGGCCGAGTCGGAATGGTCTTGACCGCCGGTGCGGATTGGCCTAGATGGCAACAGCCAAGTAATGGCGAGGGTAGAAGCCAAGGCTGACTTCTGGCTGGACATAATCAGCTGCTGCCATTAAGTCCCTCATACGCCGGGTTTCCGTCGAGCCTCTCCTCATCGAGGACAAGTAACAGTGTGGCAGGAGCAGCTCTTAGGTGTATGTGCCTTCTTCAGCCTGTCTGTCAGAAGGTATGAGACCTCGACTTGGACTGTCGGGGAGACCGGCCGGGGTCGTTTGTAAGGAGCCAGGGAGAACCACGGCTCTTCCTGGCCAGGGACTGGGACAAGGGGGTTCCCAGTGAGCTGGGTCTCCTCCTCAGTGCAATCCAGCAGGACCGGGATCCTGAATAAAGGGTTGTCAGCTTCATAGAGTGATGATGTGTCAACTGGGTTGAGAATAATCTCGACCAGATCGTCGTTCTGTGTCTTAGCCGGCTGGCCTGATGGAGGTACCGTGAAGCCAGCGACCAAGGTCGCAACCTCGACCGAAGTCGTGACAGCAGACTGCTGGGACAGAGATCTCTCATGATCCCAAGAACGTCATCGGCGAGATGACGTTCCCTCGGCTCCTTGTGCTTTTATGGGTCCAGAGACATGGCGGAAGGTCCCTCTCCTAGGTGGGAGGGACTGGCACACCCCAAAAGGAGCCTGAGAAGGTGGAGCCCAAATTAGCTGGGACTTAAGATGGACATAGAAGAGATCGATCCATGCCCGAGCCACCTCTTCTAAGATCTTCATCTGTTGAGCTGCTCAGGCGGACCCCACAGCCAGGGAGATCGCCATGAGCTTCTTGGATTTGACCGGTGGTACTGTTTCTCGGTCTGCCCAGCTATAATGGTGTGAGATGATAGTCTAAGGCGGTTTCGTGAAAAGCAGGACATTTGTGAGCTAGGGTCATGACTTACCCAGGCAGTACCGCATACAGGGGCAATGTGGGTCGGCGAGACATCAGTATGCCCACATGGTCAGCAGTGGAAACCAGGTAGAGCACTCATCCTCCATTGCGGTAGAGACGCAGTCATTTAGAGAAACCTAATGAGTCAAAGTTTAAGTAAATCTGTAGATTTACGCGCCAGGTCCTACAATAATGCGTGAGTGGTAAGGAGGGAACCTGAATCTTCCAGCAGAAAGGAAGATTTGGCATCAAGTGGCATAGTCGAGGCATATACCACTCGGGTGGGTGGGAGGAGCCAGCTTAAAGACCCTCCGGCAAGATTCTTAAAGGGAAAGGATATGCCAAACAGTGTGGATAGAAAAACATATCCACAATCCTAGAACTTAGGGTTTGTACACAAAGCTACCCTGTCTTTGTGGAACACTAAATAAGGCTCTTTACACATCAGGGCCTGGAGCTCGGAAATCCTTCGAGCAGGGATCAGTCCTGGGGCCAGTCCTCTTCAATATCTTCATCAGTGACATTGCAAATAGACTGGAGAGTAAGGTTTGTCTGTTTGCAGATGACACCAAGATCTGCAACAAAGAAGATGGTCCAGATGGGGTGGGCAGAATGAGAAGAGATCTGGATAAACTAGCAAAATGGTCGGAAGAGTGGCAACTGGGGTTTAATGCAAAGAAGTGCAAGATCATGCACATAGGGAAGAGAAACCCTGAAGCCACCTATAGGCTGGGAGGGGAGTTGCTGGCAGTCACAAGGGAAGAAAGAGACTTGGGCATCATCATCACCAACGTCACCTGAAATCATCCATGCAGACCACTAAAGCAGTAGGTAAGGCTAGGGGGATGTTGGGGTGTATTAGTAGGGGTATCACAAGTCGGAAGAGGGAGTTAATAATCCCTCTTTACAAGACACTGGTTAGGCCCCATCTGGAGTACTGCATGCAGTACTGGAGGCCACACCTTCACAAGGACATTAACTAAATTGAGGAAGTCCAGAGAAGGGCAACCAAAATGGTGCAGGGACTGCATCAGAAAATATATGAAGACAGATTAACAGAGCTCAATATGTATACCCTAGAGCAAAGGAGGGAGAGAGGTGATATGATCAAAACATTCAAACACCTTAAGGGTATTAACAGGGTGAAAAAGTCTAAAATGTTTCAGTATAAAAAAAAAAATGCAGGACAAGAGGACACAGCATGAGATTAGAGGGAGGCCGATTAAGGGTGGTGGATGCATGGAATGGCCTACCTCAGGAAGTGGTGGATATGAATACAGTGCAGGGCTTCAAACAGGCATGGGGTAGGCATAAGGGAGCAATACAGATGAGTATGAATAGATAGGCCATTGACAGAGCAAAGGCTGACTGCACATTTATAAGGTAGAAAAAGAAATGGGCAGACTGGATGGGCCTTTCAGTCCTTATCTGCCGACAACTTCTATGTTTCTATGTAGAAGTAACGGCAACTAAAAATAACATTCTCCGAGAAAGAAAACGTAGCTTTCAATCCGTGGCAGGTTTAAAAGGGGGTAGGGTGAGTTTCTCCAAAATAAAGAGAAGATCCCAAGGGGGGACAGGGTCCTTAATGGGGGGCTTTATATGGAGTAAAGTACGAGTAACCTCCAGTTGAGCTACCGTTATGCCCTGGACAGGGATGTGATACGCAGAAAGGGCAGCCAGGTGTACTTTAATGGAGGAGTAGCTCAATCCTGACTCCAAAAGGGATAAATTGCAGTTACGTTAAGAACTTACTGTAACAGTAGATCTTCGAGAGAGGTTCCTGCAGTAGGTCTTCACATACAGGACTGTGCCCCCTGTGCTGGCGTCAGGTCCGCACGGCAAACTTGTAGATAGCAATCATCAGCAGGGACCGCCCCCGACGTCAAGCCGACTATAAAAGGGGTGGTCCCGCGACCACTCTCCAATTCTTTTCCAACCGAGACCTATAGAAAGGTAAGGATGAGACCGGAGTAAAAACTCCTCATACCCTGCTTCCACTCTAGTCCCGAAGGTCTAGAAAGAATGGAAAATAAGGATAAAACATCCAAAAACTGGGGGAAGGAGGGAGGGGAAACTAGACCTACTGCAGGAACCTCTCTCAAAGATCTATTGTTATGGTAAGTTCTTATGTAACTATAATATCTTACTTCGAGAGGATTCCTGCAGTAGGTCTTCACATATAGGACTAAATACCAAGCAGTCCCACAGAAAAACAAAACCACAGGTGCATCCGGGAGAAGGAGAAGTTGCCATGAGAAATCACGACAGGAGGCCTTGCAAGACTGCAAGACCAAAGCCAGTTCTGCACCGAGAGGCAATGTCCAGACTGTAATGCTTAGTGAAAGTGTGAACAGACGACCATGTGGATGCTGCACAGATCTCTGCCGTGGATACATTCCTAAAAAAGGCAGTAGAGGTCGCCACGCTATGGGTGGAATGGCCTTTTACTGCCCCTGGAAGGGACTCCCCATATTTCGTATATGCAAAATGGAGGCAGTTAGCTAGCCATCAAGAGATGGTTTGCTTGGATAAAGCCTTGCCCTGGCACTGTGGAGTGAAGGCAACGAACAATTGGCTCGATTTCCGAACCTCTTCAGTCCTGTTCATGTAGTACCTCAGAATCCGGTTGCACATCAAGGGTATGCAGACCCCTCCCCGTTGGAATATTGTGGATAGTACACTGGTAATTCAGCGCTGTGGTTCAAAGTGGTTTCCGACACCACCTTGGAGAAAAAAGAAGGATTAGTCCGAAGGACTACTCGGTCCTTATGAAAAATTAAATAAGATTCTTTACAGACAAAAGCCTGTAATTCGGAAACCCTGCTGGCAGAAGTAACTGTGACTGAAAATAAGGTCTTCCAGGAGAGGAAGCGTTAAGTCGAAGGACGAAGCTGGTTCAAACGGAGGCAAGGTCAGCTTCTCGAGCGTGAAATTCGGGTCCCGGGGGGGACAAGGATTTCAGATCGGAGGTTTCAAATGAAGGACGCCTTTCAGGAAGGTTTTGGCAACCTCCAGCTGAGCCAAGGTTATTCCCTCCACCAGGAGGCGGTAGGCAGACACTGCAGAAAGGTGGACCTTAACGGAGGAGTAGCTAAGGCCCGCCTCAGACAGATGTGCAAGGTACTCTAGAACCTGGGAAGCTGAGCACGAAAATGATCCCAGCGCCTTGCTTGGGCCCATATCGTGAATCTCTCCCACTTCATTGCGTAAGTAGACCTGGTGAAGGGTTTTCTAGCCTCCACTAGAATATGCGCAACCTGCGAAGATATCCCATAATGAGAAATCGCTATGTCCACAGGTGCCACGCATGAAGGTGCAGAGAATGAAGGCTCAGATGCACCAGGGTGCCCTGCTCCCGAGTCAGAAGGTTGTGGGAAATGGGCAAAAGAACCGGAGGTTCCAGTGCCCAATGTTGCAGCAAAGGATACCAAATTTGGCGTGGCCAAAGTGGGGCAATAAGGATGGAGTGAGCTCCCTCCTGTTGTAGTTTCACCAAGACCTTCTGAATGAGAGGAAAGACGTACAGAAACCTCCCTGTCCATGAAAGAGACAGCGCGTCTTGCCAAAAAGCACCATGCCTGGGAACGAGCGAGCAGAAGACGGGTAGTTTTGTGTTGTACGAGGAGGAGAACAGATCTATCTCTGGCGGACCCCAGCCAAGAAAGACATCTTCAACCACCTCTGACTTTAACTCCCACTCGTGGGCCCTGGCCACTGATCGACTGAGGCTGTCCGCCAGGACGTTGCTTACGCCCGGGACGTGGACTGCTGTCAAGTAAAGGCTGTGCTGAATTGCCCAGTATCACACCCTCACTGCTTCTTTGCAAAGAGGATATGAATGGATTCATCCCGGTTTGTTCAGATACCAGACTGTGGACATGTTGTCTGTCTGGCCTAGAAGAGATTCCAGAACCAGAAGCGACTGGAATGCCTGGAGCGCGTTAAGAACCGCCCTGCTCTCCAGAACACTGATGAGAAGCATCAGCTCTGGGTCAGACCAAGACCCTTGTGTCTTGTGAGTCCCCAGATGGACTCCCCAGCGCAGGTCTGAGACGTCCATGGTGAGAATTTGGGATGGGACTGAAGGATGGAAAGAAATTCCCTTCGAAAGGTTTGAGAGATCCTGCCACCATCGAAGATCTCTCTGAAGACTGTTGGAGATCATGACCTTTAGGTTCATGTCGTCCGTCCTCTGGTCCCACTGGACTCGAAGAGACCACTGGGTGACCCTCATGTGAAGCCTGGCCATGGGAACTGTCGAAATGGCGGCCGCCATCAGTCCTAGGAGACGGAGCACGGAGTATGCTGGGATCCATTGGGCCTGGGCCACTACAGTGGCCTGAGAAGCTAAGGTCTCGGCCTGATACGATGGCAGAAAAGCCTTGCCATGAACTGTGTCTGGTACAGCTCCAATAAGCTGGAGTTTCTGGGATGGTACTAGCTGGGACTTGGCAAAACTGACTGTTATGCCCAGAAGAGCAAACAAGTTCAGAGTGAAAGAGAGAGACTCTTTCAGGCTGGTAGGAGAGGGTGCTGCGAGGAGCAAGTTGTCCAGGTACGGGAAAACAAATGCCCACCACCGCTAGGCATTTGGTGAACACTCTGGGGGCTGAAGAGAGGCCAAAAGGGAGCGCTCTGAGTTGGAAATGCTTCTCCAGAAAGACAAAACGGAGGAAGGGGCAGTGGGCCGGGAGGATAGGAATATGCAGGTAAGCATCCTGCCTGTCCAGGGAGCACAGCCACAAATCTGGGTGGAGCAGGGGATGGAGCCCCTGAAGGGTCAACATACGAAAGTTCTTGTACTTGACAAAGATGTTTAGTGCGCTGAGGTCCAGAATCGGTCTCAGGTCGTCCGTTCTCTTTGGTACCAGGAAGAAGTGGGAGTAGAATCCCCTACCTATTTGGTTTGTTGGGACGGGTTCTATGGTCCTCTTTAAAAGAAGTGCCTGAATCTCCTGAGAGACAATGGGGGGCATGATCCCAAGGACAGAAGGACCATCCCGGCGGTTGAGGGGCTGGAATCTTGCTGAATTCTACTGAGTGACCTTACTGGATGAGCTGAAGCACCCAAGCTTCTGTGGTTACGAACCTCCAACCGTCCAGGCCTGTGTTACTGGAAGGAGCAGAAGGTGGGGAAAGGAGTCGGAACACAGAGGGGAAGGAAGCTTCTGCCCCAGAGGCCTGTTTGGGAAATCTGGCCTGTGGGGTTTGAGCTCCAGATCCAGGGGCGCGTTTCTTTGCTTGGCGCTTAGCCTGGGATCTGTTCCACCCTTCTTTGGTGGCGAGAAGGCTGCTTTTTCTGACCCATCTTGTATAAGGAACGGACGTCCCACAAAAAGAGTCCGCTCTCCTGCAGCCCAGTAATGATATCTTTAGCGTCAACTCCAAAGCGGACGGAACCCCTAAAAGGGGTGTCCAGAAGAGAGGATTGTACGTCCTGCGCCAGGCCTGCTATACTAAGCCAGGAGACGAGGCGGAGACAGACCCCGAGGCTGACGCTCTAGCCACAGAATCTCACCGAATGCAGTCACCAGAGAGAGAGGGCATGATTTGACACGATGGTTTCCCATCCTAACTTTGTCCAGTAACTTTCCTCTGGGTTTCATCCTGAACCTCTTGGAGGTCTCTTTCAAGATCCAAAGAAAACTTTTGAAAGGCAACCATATGTGAGGGACGTAATTAAGGAGCGTATACACAAGGTAGAAGAGAGTAGATTTCGCCCCAAACTGATCAAGCTGATCCGAGTCCTTATCAGGAGCCGAAGAGCTCAAGTGTTTGGGCTGGGCTGAACGTTCATGAGCGGCCGTGATGACCATGGAGTCAGCCTTAAGGTAGGAGCTGAGGTGAGGGATCCTTCCCAGGGGATAATAGGTGCGGTCTGCTTTGTGCGAAACTGATGGTATGGAGGATGGTTGATGCCAAATTGTGGTCACAAGGTCCTAATGGGGCCCCATCAAAGGGGGAATGGGGATAGGGTCAAAGGTGGCCAGATCCAGGTGCTCCGCAAGGCGTTTTCTTTGCGGGTCTACCTCTTGGTGGCCATCTGCCTGAATGAATGCAGCAAATCTCCAAAAGAGGGGTCCTCTGGTGGAGACTTGGGAGAGTCTTTCGGGGGACCCTCTACGGGAGACCTAGGGTCCGACGGCTCCGTGTCGGATTCAGTGTCAGAGGGCTTGGAACCGATAGGAACAGAAGGGTCTGGTTCTGTGGTGCCAACAGTTTAAGAGCCCAAAGCTCTGGTTTGAGGAGGCGGTGGAGAGGTGACCCTGGGGGTGGGTGCCCCCCCCCGACTGTCTTAACTCTGACAGAAGTTGCGTTCTGGCGTCCTTCCACCAAAGGGGAATGGACTCGCGGTCCAGTACCGGAGGTGGAGGAGGGGGCTGGAAGCTCGGATACCCCAGATACTCGGCAGTATCCTCAGAAGAGTAATAGTAAGAGTACCTGGGATAACCCGGCGTGGGGTGTCCAAGGGTAGGAAACCCCGGCGTCTGATAAGATGGCGTCGGGTAACCCGGCGTCTGATAACCCAGTGTCGGGAGGCCCGGCGACGGAAGCACATGGCCCAGTGTCTGGTACTGAGTGACGACGAAGGGCCGCCCGGGGGTGGGAGGGAGGGTTCAGAGTCTGGGAACCCACCCGAAGGACCCACGGGGGCAGTGCCGCCGCACTGCAGATGGGCGTCCGGATCTGGGAGCACCTCAAGTACCAGAGGTAGAGGCTCCATAGCAGGATCCCCAGCTGGCAACGGACTCCTGTCTGGAGATGGCAGAAGGCCTGGCGGGGGGGGGGGCTTGAGGGGCCCCCGACGGCAGGTCCAAGTGCGATCTGACTAATGCAAAAAGCAAAGGATCGGGTGGCGAGTCCCTGGGGTGAAGAACCCTAGGAAATGACCGGTCGACTTGTCCCTCACTCTGTCCTGCATTGGGGGGGGCGCCAAACTGGAGCCCGACGGGAGAGTGGATGGATCCGGATGGACGTCGGAGGACCCGGTGTCCGATACAACAAATCCAGCTGAGCTAGAGACGGTTGGAAGGCCACGACTAGACTGATCGGCGGAGGCCACGTGCCCTTCGCTGGAGGCGAGGCGTGTCCTACCGGCAGGACAAGGCGAGGAAATTACAACCTCCAAAGAGGCTACCCCTGGCTGCCCACTCATCTTGGCAGTAGAGGGAGAAGGGGCCGGCCCAGGAGGCAGACGGGGCACCTGAAGTACTCACAGTTGCAGGCCTCTTGTGTGGCGATGGACTCTGGTCCCGACGCTTCTCTTTGCTTTTCTTTTTTGAGCCGGCGACGACAATCTTTCTCTCAGATTTTGGAGCTCCTTTTCCATAGACGCCAAGTGTCGGGTCAGAAGATGGGCCTTGAGGGACCATTTGTGCCTGGCTCTAGTCGCCTGGTTGAAGGCCTGGCAGACGGAACACTCCTGGACGTCATGTTTAGAACCCAGGCAAAGGAGGCAGCGGGAATGGTCGTCCCCATGCGGGATTAGTGCACTTTTTCTTCTGTCTAGAAGACATCAATTTGAAGAAAAACTTTGAGAGAAATATTAGTAAGAGACGAAGAAAACTTCGACAAAATACAATGCGGGCATTGGATTGCTGTTCAAACACCAGCCGAACGTTACTGAGGTGATGGCGAGAAAGAACTGGAAAGCGGGTGCAGAATGGCCCCTTTTATAGACGGCTCACGTCACGATGCCTGATGTCGGGGGCGGTCCCCGCTGATTGCTATCTACAAGTTTGCTGTGCGGACCTGACGCCAGGGGGCACAGTCCTATATGTTAAGACCTACTGCAGGAACCCTCTAAGTAAGATCAGGTATTCCAGTAGGATGTTAGCCGGACAGGCCAGGGGATCTGGATGGCGCGCCGTGGCTCACAAGCATATCTGCTTCCACTTCATGGCGTATGTAGCTCTCGTGGAGGGTTTCCTAGCCTCCACCAGGACATCCGCGACCTTGTCTGAAACTCCAAAGCGAAGTTTGACTAGGTCTTCAGGAGCCACGCGTGAAGATGCAGGGATCCCAAGTTTGGATGAACCAAGGTCGTCTTGTCTTGTGAGAACAAGTGAAAACTCAGCAGAAGCACAACTGGAGGATTCACTGCCAATTGTTGCAATAGTGGGAAACCAGTTTTAACAAGACCACAGCGGAGCTATCAGGATCATAGCTGTTCCCTCTATCAGTGCCTTGAGGAGAACCCTATGAAGTAGCGGGAACGGCGGGAAAGCATAAAGGAATCTCCCCTTCCAGGAGAGGGACAATGCACCTTGCCAGAAAGCAGCAGGCTCAAGATCCAGCAAGCAAAAACTGGGCAGTTTTGCATTGGTTGCTGAAGCAAACAGGTCCAATTCGGGGACCCCCGCGTGGCGAATAGGTAGTTGACCACAGATTGGAGGAGCGACCATTCGTGTGCCCTTGACCTTGTTCTGCTGAGGGCGTCTGCCAAGATGTTTTGAACTTCTGGGACGTTGACCATCGAAATGGAGATCTGATGGACTATGGCCCAATCCCACACTCTCATGGCTTCCCTGCAGAGGGGATACGAGTGTGCGCCTCCCTGCTTGTTGATATAAAACACCACCGACATGTCAGTCTGAATGAGGTGGTGTCCTGGTTGAAGCACCGTGTTCAAGGCCTGGAAAGCACAGAGAACGGCTCTCATCTCTAAGATGTTGACGTGCAGGACTCCTCGGTTGAGGGCCAGGATCCCAGAGTCTTGCAAACACACACGTGTGCATCCCATCCCATGTTTGATGAGTCTGACATAAGAATCTGGTCGGGAGCTGCCTTCCACCAGGATAGCTCCAGACGAACATGCCATGTGATGGAGACTGGTAGGTCCAGGTTGTCCCATCTCTGGTCCCACTGGACCCAATGGGTCCATTGGATTGTCCTCATCCGGAGCCTCACGAAGGGGACCATGATGATGGATGCTGCCATATGACTCAGCAACCAGAGCAGAAGCCTGGCCGGTACTGAGGAGGCTGAACAGATGTGGGCAGCTAGGGCCCGAATGCGATCTGCGCTGTCCAGCGGTAGGAAAGCCCTTCCTCTGACCGTGTCGAGAAGGGCCCCTATGAATGACAGGATCTGTGAGAGGATCCGGGACGACTTCACCGTATTATCTGTGATCCCCAGGATCCGGAAGAGAGTGCGAGTGTCCTGAATGGCACTCTGCAGGCGTTCTTTGGACTGTGCCGTGAGCAGCCAATCGTTCCAAGTATGGGAACATGTAGTGTCCCATCCTTCGAATCGCTGTGACTACCACCGTGAGACGCTTTGTGAACACCCTCTGAGCTGAGGAGAGACCAAAGGGCAGTGCCCTGAACTGGAAATGCCTGCCCAGGAAAGCAAACCAGAAGTATTTCCTGTGATATTTTGCTATCCGGATGTGGAGGTAAGCGTCCTGCATGTCCAGAGATTCTAGCCAGTTGCCCTGGTGGACCATGCGAAGCAGTTGCTGCAGAGTGACCATTCAGAACCTTTTGTACTTGACCAACTGATTGAGGTCGCTGAGGTCGAGAATTGGTCTCAAGTCTCCCAACTTCTTCGGGACCAGGAAAAAGTGAGACTATAACCCTGTTCCCCACTGGCTTGGGGAAATGGGCTCTATGGCCTTTTTGGAGAGCAGCGCATGGATTTCTTGCTGAATCAGACCTGCGTGCTCCCTGGAGTGATGGGATGGGGGTGGGGGCCTGTCTGGTGGGATGCTGACTAATTCTATAGAGTGCCTGTTCTCTATGAGTTTGAGGACTCACTGGTTGGAAGTCACTTTTCCAAGCCTCTGCGTATAGAGAAAAACAGCCTCCTACCTCCTCCTCCCCAGACAAGACGTCTGGGGGAGATGGGTTGCCTGGGGTGTCAGGCAGTGGGGGGGAGGAGGGCTGGGCGGGTTTAGTTTCACAAGAGGCGGGTCCAGCAGATCCCCTGTGGCCGCCTCGTCGACTGTAGCCTCCCCGTTGAGGTTGTTGTTGCTGATAACGGGGTTGCTGGTGGTGCTACTGGCCCCCTCGGCCACGAAAATGAGACTTGTGAAACTGTGTCTGTTTCGGGAGGTACATGGACTGTACGGTGCGGACAGCCTTACTGGAGTCCTGTAGTCTGTTAATGGTTTTCTCTGTGTCCTCACTGAAGACTATGGAGCCCCTGAAGGATGCATCCAGGATGTTGGATTGGACATCTGAAGCAAACCCAGAAACGCAAAGCCAGGAATGGTGGTGTAAACAAATGCCTGTGGCGGCTGCTCTTGCCGCCATGTCTGCAGAGTCGTAGGCAGATCGTAGCACATGTGTGCCTACATCTGACCTGGTTTGTAACAGTTTAGCGAGTTCTGCCCTCTGGGGCAGTCGGGCATACCCTGCAAGACGTCCAGTCCTTGTTCCCAAAGGGCGTTCTGGAACTGGACCATGTGGGTCAGGAAGTTGAGACTTCTGATACTGCAGGTGGCAAACGAGTACACCTTTCTGCCCATGGATTCCAGCTGTTTAGACTCTGTCTGGAGGCTGAGTGCTCAGATGTTTGGGCCTCTGCGAATGATCATGAGCTGCTGAGATTACCACCTGAGTCTGCGATGGGTTGCTCAGCCAGAAAGGAATGTTCCTTGGGTGCCCTGTACAAACGGGCCGCCTTCTTTGGGAGAGCGGTAGATGAGCGAGGGCATCTCCAGGTTGCCCGAGTAATGTCCACAAAGGTGTCGACCATGGAGGGAATAACTGCCAGTTTTGGGTCCTTTTGCCTGAGGTATTTTGCGAGCTGCATATGCTCAAGTTCCAGGTCCTCTGTGTCCCAGCCCATGTTAGTTTGAATGTGACACATGCCCTCCATGAAGGACAGGTTGTCTGGAGGGGGCTTTGGAGCATCTTCGGGATCCCTGGGAGGTGAATCCTAGAAGGGTGAACTGGAAGAGTCCGATGAATGATAACAGTCGGATGAGGAGACCGAGGGAGACCTGTCTCCCCTGCGTTTGTGTCGGTGCCCACCTGAAGAGCTAGAAGAGCTGGGGCTCCTCAACCTACATCTATGGTGCTTCTTTTTTGCCACTCTCTTGCTTGGCCCCTCAGGGAGTTGGGGGGAGAATGTGTGTCCCAATCCTCCTCCGAGGAAGGATGGGGGGCTAAGTTTGTATTCGGGGATGGTGGGCGATCACCCGTCCGGATTCTGTTCCAAGTCCGGGTTCACCGCCATGTCCGGCTTCGGCTTCGGTGGAAGGATGTCAGTCCTGATGGTCTCCCACCACTTGGAGAACAGAACAGGTCTTTCACCTGGGACAGGTTCAATTTTGGTGAACCTGCAGGCAGTGGCGGGTGTGGAGTGGTGCCGGTACCACTGTTGGCCCTATCCAGCGTCAGTGGGCGGACAGGAGGGGACGACAGAGCATTATGACCATTGTCAGGGCGTGAGGGTACTAAAGGGTCCGGCGTTAGGTCCTCAAGTGCCGGGTGTCATCCGCTCCGATGTCCGATGGAGGTGTTTTTGGGGGGGGGGGGGGAGACGAAGATCTGGCTGCAGGGGCCAGCATTCGGAAGCCATCTGTGGACTGACGTCGGTGGTGTTCCGATGCTGGCTTGTGCTTTTTCAGAGTGGCGCCAGTCAGAGGTCAGAATAGGGCGTTCCACCCCACCCCCCTACGACTTCTGGGCTTGTTTTGGAGGGAGAGAAGACCACCTCCCTGACGACGAGCCTGCAGACTTAGCCTTATCCCGGGAGTCAGCACTACATAAAGAGGCCGACCATGAGGCATGAGGAGTCTTACCTGGGACCAAACAGCCTGAAGTCTGTGCTGGAAACCAAATTTTTATTGGCTGAAGCGTCAGACCAGAGGGCCCCAGCGTCTTCTCCTTAGCGCCCGACCCTCCTGAGGCAAACGGGATTTTTACTACAGTCAGCTGGGAATCATGGCCTGAAGACTCGGATCGGGAAGCAGACTGTGATCTGGAGGATCCAGAACTGGAGAGGGATCTCTCCCTTTCGTTTTCCTTCTCCCTGTGCTCGTCTTTAGATTTGTAAGAGCTGTGTTTTTCCGAGCTCTTGTGAGGACGGTGGGAAGATTCCCATTCTGTGGAGGAACCTCTATGCATGGCGGGACTTCTGTCAATGTATGCGCGTCTGACTACTGAAGGCCTGGCAGAAATGGCAGGACTGGGTGTCGTGGTCTGGGCCCAGACACAAGCAGGCCGCATGGTCGTCCTTGGTGGGTAACTGTTTACTACGGGCGCACTTATTCGTGTGCCTAGACGGGGGAGAAGACATGCAGGAACAGTGTAGCCATGAAGAAAAACAGAACAATATAGAAAAATGAGAGGATTAATGAAGTGATCGAATCTGGCGTAAGTTGAGCCGTGGGGCCAAATGTACTTTCAACGGCGGGAAAAGAACTGGGGCATGCTGGGGACCGCCGCCTCTTATACCACGTGGGACATCGTGTTACTGCTGGTTAGAAGTTTGCCATGGGGTCCTGTTGTCGGCCGGCTACAGTCCTATATGTGTTACCTGCTGCAAGAGCTGACTCTTGAAGCAAGATCAAACATTTTACTAACTTGAAAAACAGCATACTAAATAAAAATAAATTGCTGCCCACTAAATTAAATCCATCTACCAACAATAAAATAATTTTAAAAAGACTCTAGCTCACAGTACAGTTTACTCTAGCAACCCCCTGGTGAAAGTCCTCCCATGGTAGGAATATTACAAGCCATATGTTTTTGTTTTTTTTTTCTTACAACTTTAACTCAAACCCCATTTTATAAGCACAATAAACCATTCCAGGGTGTTGGAAGGGCTGGCAAACACACTTATAGGGGCTGAAGGCCCAAGACATGCATTACTGCCAATACTACCTACCCTTTATTGCACACTGAGTCACTGCATGACTTCACAAGGTTCCATAAAATGGTGGCAGCTACGCAGGCCTGTCAGTGCAGTGGTTGCACTGCCGCTCCAAAAACAAGTGACCTGGGTTCAGGAACAACCTGGATTAGTCAGGGGTTGGTAGGGGAGAGGAGTGGGTCCCATCCTCTGCTGCAAGTCTACCACCTGACCAAGGGTGGTGGCACAGTAGATGGAGAGTAGGGTAAGGGACATCGCTGACGTCAGCAGGCGGATACACACTCAGGCTTGCGTAGGACCTGCATTCATGTCTTTGCGCGCGACGTCCCTCGGGGGTTGACAGGAACAAGGAAAAAGGCCCCGGCACCTTCCACAATGCAGGCCAGTGGGAGCTCCCTAGGCCCTCATGGCCTGCCGGTCTGTGGCGTGCCTCAACAAAACATCAAATTCTGGGGTTAAGTCTCCCCACCCTGACTGGGGGCATAGCCAGGGCTCTGTGGGGGGCGTGACTGCGGCCAGGAGGGCTTGGGAGCTTCCCACTGGGCCCACAGGGGTCTATGGAACCGCCGGTAAGGAAGGGGTCATAAAAAAAAAAAAAAAAAAATTTGATGGTAGCTTGACAGCAACTGAGGGCAGGCTTAAGTCATGAATATCTCAGGAGTGCTGCCAGCTTTAAGCAAACCCAATCCTTCCTTTAAAAAGAGCTTTTCATGCCATGTTCAACTTGGGGAGGGAGGGAGGGAGGCCTGCCAGGGCTCAGCCCGTACAGGTCTAAACCCTTGTAGCTTTCACATCACTGCAGTAAAAGGGGTGGGGGCAGTTTTAAAGAGATGGGCCCAGGTTCACAAAGATTGATGCAGGGCTTGTGTCAAGCCCTGCGGCTAGTACAGCTGTGCCAAAAGGTTTACTGCAGAATGCGCTCAATTCATGAAGATCAGGTGCATTTACAACACTTTACCTGCTTTACGTCAGCCTGCACCAGATATCTGCCGCAAACCCCGTAAAACAGGTACTCAAGATTGCCGCAAGCTAGACCAGAAAAAGCTGTCTAACTTGTGGTAATCAGAGCACAGGATCGAGAATCCCTAACAATGGTTAAGAAATGCTGCAAGCCCCATGCCCCATATGTTCAGTGCATCTGGGGCTTGTCACTTTCTCGGGGGTTGTGTGAATCGACCCCATGGACTCATAGCTCTATGGGTCTTGAAGCTTAAAATGCCATTCCAACACAGTTTTCATGGCTTTTCAAACTACACATACATATGTTCAGAGATGTTCCCCCTTTAAGTTGCAGCATTACTTGTCCTTTTTTTTGCACCTCGAGGAAAGCCCTGGCTCAGTATGCCTTTTACAGTCTCCAACTTCTATTTGTAAGAAAATAAATGCTTTCCGGTTTTCACACTGTTATGTATCTTGTTCGTTTTAGAATGGCTGCAACATTTTAAATTTTCTAGTATTTTTTTTTTTTTGCGCAGTCCCAAACTCAACCGGTCTCCATGCCTCATGACCCTCCGGTCCCAGTCCAACTCCTGTGTCGGCAATCAGTTCACTTTATTTTCCCAGGATGGTTTACCTAAGATACAACATCTATTTTTCAACAAAGTTTTAGTTTTACCAATTGTTATAGCTGGTTGGACTAAAGCAATGAGAGATTTAGGGATTTTCTCAGGATTACACATGAAGTGGTCCTAATTTGTCTGCTGCACCAATTGCAAATCAATAGTATATTACTGCTATTTGCCTTCTGTCTTGGAAACTCCAGTATTAATATTTTATGTTTTTGTACTACTGTTATTAATATTTTGCTATGTTATTGTACTACTGCAATGTTACTACTAAACTTGTGTATCCCGCTCCCCTTTCCCCTGGGTCACACCTGGAAACGAGCCTCAGTTCAGTGTGCCTTTCCTGGTCACCAAATTTTAAATTAAATTAAACATTATTTAAATTAACTGAACCAGGTTTCCAAAGGTGTGCTCCAGCCATTAGAGTATAACACGCCACCTCCAAAATGGTTTATGCAACAAATTAGTGCTACCTGTATGGAACGCATGATCACTCTTGTTAGAGGGGTTTCTGAGTGCAGTTTTAGTCAGACACTGCATGCTAACATTGCAGTATGTCGAACAAGGGGCAGGTAACTGCTTTCCAAAATACAAGATGGCAATCCTGGCGTGTGTGTTTGCAGTGGGAGTAATAGAAGTTGAGCAACTAGACAAAAACAGTTTCTAGAGACTCTAGCCCCACAGGAAAAACTATTTTAATAACTGATGACCCCATACAATGACTGGATATCCAGTCTTGATAAAATGTCACAATAACCCACTGAATTTCGTAATAACTCAATAGCAGGTTATTATGGCATTCTCATCCTCGCACTCTAATTTCACTTAAGCAAAATAAAGCACACTGTATTTGTGCGAGTACAGAGGCAGCTGAGGGACATGCTTGCTCGCACAAATACAGGTTACAGTTTTTCTCTGTAAAACCTTGCAACAACTATAAAAAATAATGCCT
The DNA here is from genome assembly GCA_016271365.2 of Neoceratodus forsteri. NCBI lineage: Eukaryota > Metazoa > Chordata > Ceratodontiformes > Ceratodontidae > Neoceratodus > Neoceratodus forsteri. The sequence continues at coordinate 221,156,196 of CM028136.1, read as the reverse complement.
GTGCAAAGTTTGTTTTATGAGGATTTTTTACATACTCTCGGTGTTTGAGAATTTCAGGGTGTGTGAAAATTCCTCATAACACACATCTGTACAAGCACTATTCTCTATTTAGTACATGGTTTGGTGTTCTCCACGGAAATCCATGCACCTCCATATATTGTTGTACCACAGTAGGGAGGTCAGAATTTTGATGCACCACAGTAGCGAGGTCAGAATTTTGTTGTACCACAGTAGCGAGGTCACAACAGCATAGAATCTAATGCCTGTTAAGATTCGTCATGATGACCTGCACTGCAGATTTCCTCATAATGAAGATACCCACAAGCCTGGAAACACCCCAGGTGAACGGTTTATTAAAAGATATACTATGGTACTAGAAATGTTGCCAGCTCATATAGCCATAAAAAATGTTTCTAAATGGTTTGCTCTGTTCTCTGTTTATATGGCAACTGTTCCAAGACAAGAGAAAGAAAGTAAATGAATTAAAACAGACCTATACTGCACAAAATAATGTATGGGAAATCATACATAACAAGGCTGATGTTTCCATCGTGGGTTAAATGACAACATAGAGACTGCTCAAGCTTTGCTCTCAAGGTTTATGATGCCATTGCGCCCCTGGATTGAAACACATCCTCGTTGTGTATAGTTCTCCATACATTATTCTATATATTTAAATTACGGATGTCACTGTAAATGGTATACCCCAATATCGGAAGTCACAGTGTGGATACATAGGGCAATGGCCAATACAGTGTTAACCATGGTTCATGGCACACTGTGGTTTTCAGGATTTTCTTTTTTTTATTTACATTTTTCACCACCTCCACGGAGCTGACAGGTGGCTTCGGCCCTCCCTCAGAGGGATATTCTCTGACCCCAAACGCCCCCACTCAGCCATACCCCGTAGTTCCCCATGGATTACCCCCACAGTGGGGCCTGGATGAGGGCCCGAGACACAATCCAGAAGTCAGGGGCAGCATGTTGCGGGGGAGTGCATTGGGTCTTCATGGACTCTGTCAGCTCCTGGGTCCACGAAGGTGCAATGGGCAGAGCGACTGGGCTCCGCCTCTGCAGAGACAGCCATACGCTCTGGACGTGGGCCCTCCCCATTCTGGCTGCATGCCTGTGCTGAAACCCAACCACTGCTGGGTGTCAGGCAATAGTGCGCCGCGCTGGCCCCCCTCCCCGAAGAAGGAGAGCTGTCTGCGGATGCTCAATCCTTCCTCACTTCTGCTGACCCTCGAGCAACCAGAGTCCATTCCCGAACTCGGGTCACCGGCATGGCGAGAGGTGTAGTTTCCAGCTCCTCAACGCCACTGGGCTGGCTGGTTTTCAGGATTTTCAACTAATTAGTTTGGTGTTTTTAGAAATACTGTTCTTTCTGCACTCTCTCTCTTCAGCAAGAGCATTTGAGACCATTTTTGTGCATAATAGGGTGATAACTGCAGCATCAGGTTGCCCAAATTGTGGAATTCCCTGGCAGCCGATATTAGACGCTCCAAAAGTACACCACAACGAAATGCCCTTCTCAAAACGCACTTCTCTACCTACTGCTCCTGTTATTACCACCCCCCCTTAGCTCCACTCTCAATTCGCCTCCTTCCAACTGTTAGCACCAGTCTGGCTCTCCATTATTCAGGCTGCACCTTTGTATTGAACTAAAAATAAGATCTTGTACCTACGCAACTGTGTTATAACTGCTTCATCCATTGCTTGTCCTAAACACATTATGTATGTTTTTGTTTTCTGTTGTATTACTGTACCATTGTAACTCCCTACCCCCAGGGCGCACCTGGAATCGAGCGGTACTCTGCTCAGCATGCCTTCCTGGTAAATCTCTTAAATAAATAAATTACATGTAATGTTAGTGGCTATCAAGCACCATGACATTCCTATATGGTACCTTAAAGGGAAACATCCACATCCCTCTTTCCCACACCTCAGTATGCCCCCATTGGCAGTTTTGCACAGCATTAATACTTTTCACTTACTTTCCTGCTGTTATATTCATGTTTATCTGGTTGATCCCACCACCCCTCCAGTTCTGGGTGTTAACATCAGGGAACAAAATATCTTGGTAAAAAATATTGTGGGCAAAATAAAGCAAAACAAAGCGAGTGCAAAATATCGCAGGATAGAACTGAGCAGACATGGAGGGGGCTGCAGGAGTGCACTCTGCACACGTCCAGGAGGTCTTCCCAGCAGACCTCCACTCCTGGTAGAATAGGAGGCCATCGTGTTGCAGGAGGGTCATCCCCTTCTGGCTCCTGACATACTGCAGCACTATGGTAGGTAGTGGCGCACCTATGCACACACAGTTGCAGCACAGGTAGTGATCTGCTGCTATCAGGACAGACTGCAACTGCTGTGTGCCTCCCGGTTGTACTGCCCCACTAATTGGCACCAGAAGCATCTGTGTGGGGGGGGGGGGCGCCTAACTGCACGCCTTTAGGGGCCAACCTGCACACTGCCTGGAGCCAAGGTGTGTGTGTGTGTGTGTGTGTGTGTGTGTGGGGGGAGGGGCTGCAGATCTCACATTGCTCCCGATTCCATGGAGTAGTGCTGCCAGGTGCTGGGATCCCTGCATGCATTTATACATGGCATCCTATTGCGCCACCTTGACTCCCCCTGCCGCACATACCAGCTCTGTGTAGCCACCAGCACACTGCAGGCTTTACAATGGGTGGGTGGCTTGTGAGGATGTCCATGATGGTCTGCCAGCCGACCAGCGCTGATGCTTGCAGTGTGTTGCTGCACCTCAGTCCCCATTTCCGTGTCCTATCTACAGAGGGCGTGGACGGGCCTCCAGCTGCGGGCGCACGGCTGCTGTAGTATGACACATCTCCTGTGTACACATACACGCTGCCCCCCTGCAGTGCCACACTCTGACAGCCCCTCCACCACTGTCTGCAGTGCTGTCCGTGGCATCACTGTGACCCGCTCTGCTGCTACTGTTCCTGTGTCACCACATGTGTGCCAGCACCCAACACCTGGGGATGCCATTCGATACAGGAATGGCCCTGGCTATCCAGTTTGCCACACAGGTAGGTGTCCTCCTTGGTGCAGGGGCACCACGGCAATGGGCAGCATTGTCTGTGGCTAGATGTGGCAGGCTGTATGTTGGTCGGTGTTGGTGGCCGTGTTTGGGGGCTTGGGGGGAGCAGGCGTGCCGGCAGCACTTGCAGTAGCGGGTGCAGGCACCCAGAACTGCTGTCATCCACTGTGGTGAACCTGCTGTGCCTGCTCTGTGCTTCATTTCTGGGTGTCCACTTCCCTCCTCCCATGCCCATGGGGTCTGATACCCATGGGCTGGTATCTCACGATAATTCTGACCGCGATGTATGTACCAGGTGTTCTATATGCCCACGATGTGATGCCTGCGATATTTAGTCCCGCTTTATTATGCGGGTGATATTAACACACAGAACCGCCCCTCCTGCTGGCATTTTGAGCAATGCATCTCTAGCAGCATATCCCAAAATCTCCCGCAGCTGACGTCAGAGCTGGCAAGCTGCCATGAGAGGGTGTACAGTTTAGTTCTATGGATGGAACTAGTAATAGCTCCAGTTTACGTGTTAAGCGTTCTCGGTGCTATACTGAGACCAAGTACAGTCTGGTAGTTAACTACCAGTCTATACTTGGTCTTGGTATAGCACAGAGACCCCCTAACTCACAGACTGGATCTGTTAATAGCTCTGTCCATAGGACTAAACTAAACATGCTCCTGCGGCTGCTCCTGGGCTCTGACGTCAGTTGTGGGAGACTGGGGGATACACCACTAGAGGCATCTTACTCAAAATGCCGGCAGGAGGAAAGGCAGGATCAACCAGATAAAACACAAATATAACAGCAGCAAAGTAAGTAAAAACTACTAATGCTATGCGAAACTGCTAATTGGGGTGTGTCCCACACGGAGGTGTGGTACAGAGGGACATGGACAGTTCCTTTTAAATTATAAGATGGTGGTTTTGCTCAGCTCTGCAAATGCCAGACTCTTTTTACTTCTAAAATGACTAACAGAATGCTAGATGAGCTCCAATGAATAACAAGCGAGGGACTCCACTGAAGGGTTTTGATGAAAGCAGTGACCATCAGAGCGCAGCTTGAATGGTCATCGTTTTCATCAAAACCCCAAGATAGAATACCATGCTTACTGTGGATCAGAGAGCCCATCTGCTATTTTCTTATAGTATATGGTATGCCTTTGTTTAAGCACTATTACTGTCACTGTAAACAGAATCTGATTCTGTACTTACAGGTTCACCTTTTTTCTTTTTTTGTTCTAGTTGAAACTTGTGCAGTGTTTGCTCCTCTGACAGCGGCTGCTGCTGTACCATCACTCTCATGTCAGATTGATGGTACAACAGCATGTTGATGTCAGAATGATGGTACAACAGCTTTCTGGCTACCACTGAATTCCATGCATAACAAAGGCAAACCATATCATAATCTTTTTGAAGTAATCTGCCACGGACAAATAAAGTCCCTCTGTCAGCATGTGATGATAAAGTGATAATTTTTCATCTTATTTACCCAGGTTAGCACAGATGAAATGCAACAGCTAGTTTCCAGTGGGTTCTTGATCCTACTGGCAAGTCAAGTGAGTTGCCAAAGGTCACACAGTGAATAATTTATACTAGCAGGGATTAAACTTGCCATCTCCCGGTTCACAAACTGGTGCTCTAACCACTAGACATACTGCTTCTAACAAAAACAGTCAAAGCAGACTGCCTTGCCCAGACTACACAACATAAACTCTTTATCCAGGCTGTATTTATATTAAGGAAAATGTGGTGTGTGTGGAGATTGCAATTTTATCACATTTACTTTTTAACTGCAGACGTGAGCTCCCTCTTGTGTTTGACAGAGAGTACTGCATTGGCTGTATGCAAGGAGCAGGATGATAAAATAACCTTCACTCAAATTCAAATACCAACAACTGTTTTTGTCATTTTTAACAAGAAAAGGAATTTGTTTTTATGTCCTCCCCTTTACCATTTCTTATAACAGATTTTCGTCCCTGGCCAGCTGTGTGTCACCTTGGGGATACTGTCCCAGCCTGAGGCAACCACACAGCTCATCACACACACCTGCCTACTTCCACTGTCCTCCAAGGCAGGGGCTCCGAGGGAGGGCAGCCACCCCCTCCCATGCAGCATGGTGTGAAGTCAGAGTGTGGTGGTCTTCATGTTAACAGTAGTCCCTCTCACATCCCCCAACATGGGAACAGCTTTTGTTTTTGCCTCATGCATGCACAGCATGCCCCTGCAGCGCTTGTACCAGGCGCCGACCTTTCCCAGCTGAAGCACACTGCTACATATGCATGGCTGCTGCTTCGAGTAGACATGCCTCTCGATGCGGAGACAGGAATCCGCTCCCAAAGATGGATAGCCTGCATGGCTGTGCCGAGATGTTTTAATATTCAAATCATAAACTGTGATTTCCTACCTTGACCAAGGCAGCAAAACCATATAACGGTGACAGTGCCTTTGGGGGACCTACTGGGTCATAAATGATGAACTGAAAGCACACATTTCCACAGCACAGTACCTACAAACTGTCAGAAAAAGTATTGTCTTTACTGTTCACTAATCCTTTCTTCCAACACTGCTATACTGCAGGTGCGTCATTCTGGGTCAGCTTACAAGGGAATGGGGGTGGCTCATTGCAGCCTGGTAAGGCCCTTACTATATGAGGACACTAATAATACCGCCATGTTTAGCTCAGACTTTCTCAAGGAAGCGGATATGCATTTCGGTCAGGGTGGTATAGCTGAACATTGGAGGCCTTGACCATTTCCATAAACTCCAGCCCGATGAGGTCACATATTATACCTGCTAGGTAGTTCCTGTTCCCAATTGTTTCAGGAGTGTTACCAGTGAAAGGCTAGAAAACAAAAAAAGAATAAAATGTTAGTCCAGCTGGCAAAAATAAGACATTAATGGAGACTTTCTACAAGTGTGGCAAATGCTGGTGCAGTCAGGGAACATTTTAAAGAAAAAGGCATGCACAACAGTAACTGTGTGATAACACGCTATTCGAACAGAAATAAGGAGCATATGATCATACAAGACCAACGTAAATGTGTATGAGGCAACTGGGCAACCACTCGAAGAAATCTACTGTGTAGTAGGTAACTGATTCATGAAGAAGATATTTTTATTACCGGATACCGTTCCAAAGTAGTCACTGGGAATTCATTTACAGCTGGGTTGCACATGCTCACCAACTATGGACCAACACACTGCAAACCTGGGACATCTCAGTCCTATCCTATGCCAGGTCTGCAATGCTATTTCTAAGCCAAATGTGGCAGTCATCTTTTTTTCTTGATAAAAAATTTAATGAAAACATTTATAAAAATCTCAAATTTTGGCAAAGCCTGAAACATTTACCACTGAATAAAACCGGAGGATGTCGAATATATTTTATAATGAAAAACAGGGTCAAATGTTTTTTTTTCTAATTTTGATGCACTGCTGCTTTACAAGTTAAAATCACAGCTCTACCCTGGAAATGGAAAGCATATTCATCATAGTATCTGCCTTTCTTCCAAATAATTAGAATAGATAGTGCAACTCTTGAACAATCTCTACCCGTGAAATGGTGCCCTGGGGCTTGGAATATTTTTTAAATGAAAACTCGCTCTCTGTGATGGTCTCAGGCTGACAGCCTTTCACCAAGAGATCTTTTACTGAAGGTCCAGCTGTAACGGATGCCTAAGTAAAAAAACGAACTAAAATAGCAAACAATTTACCAATTAGAATAGAATAAAATTCTAAAATATTAAATGTTGAAACAGATTTTAAGATAAAACACATAAGGTGAAACAGGCAACAAATTCACTGTAAAGCCCAAGCTTGAGTGACCATGTAACATTCACACTAACCACATAATCCTAAAAAGGTAAGAGAGGGAAGGGTGAGTTGTCCTAGCTGTTCTAACTATTTATAAGAAGGCAGATGCTATGGGGAGTACTCTTTTCTTCTACAACAATAGTTTAGAACAGTACCCTGGGTTGGAGGGGTTTAGGATTGCTTGGAAAATATTTTCTGCAACACTGAGGTGCCACAGCTGGCATGGCATCCTCTCAGCACTGGATATCTAGTCTGCATTCAGAAATGAATGCGTGGGCAGAAGTCCAGGTTTCAGTTCTACAGATTTTTTCCAGGGGTATGTTTCAGTAGCAGAGGCTGCTGCTCCCCTAGTGAAATCAGAAAGTAAGTGTGCACACAGGAGTAAGTTTTTTTGGGTGCTGAAGGGGGCTGCGTACCCCAACGAACACACTGGAAGTTGTAATGCTCAGAACTCTGCACAGCTCTGTTATCAGGGCTATCCATGTGATTCAGAAGTCGACACTTTCCAGCTTACCGGCATTTTATCGAAATGCGCAGGTCAAGACATCAAAGGTAGCTTGAGTAACAGCCACGGCTAGAACGTCCCAGCACTTCGCCAGTAAGGCTTTGTCAGAGGGCCCCCTGATGAAGCCTTACTGGTGAAGTGCCAGGGTGTTCTGGCCATGGATGTCACTCGAGCTACCATTAATGTCTTGACCTGAGCACTTCAATAAAATAAGTCGGAAAAGCATTAACTTCTGAGTTGCATGGATATCACGGATAACAGAGCTGTGCATGACAGCAGAGCACTGTAGCTTTTAGTGTTCTCCTTGTGGAATGTGCCCAGATTCCCTTAGATGGCACTTTCCTTACAGTCACATAACAGTACTGGATAATGGATACTAGCCATTTCTTGACAAGGTCTGCTAGTAAGATGCCCTTGTGACACTTTTTCATAAGTGACAAACAACTGCTCGTTGCCACCCCTTATTGCCTCAGCACTATTCTAGTAGAAGCTGATGGCCCTTTTAACATCCAAAGTATGTAAAGCCCTTTTACATTCACCTGTGTGTGGCATTTTAAAATGAACACAATGTGATAGAGCAATTTCAGTGAAATTCTGACACCACTTTGGGGAGAAAAGTGTTTGTCTTTAGCGCTGCCTTTCCTTTAAGAAACACTAAACATTTAGGCTCTAAGCTGGCCCAGTGTCATGGAGGGCTAAGGCACTGAACGCCTTACCTCCTGCCATGCCAGTGACCCGTGTTCGGAACCAAGCACAGTTACTGGGGGTCGGGGTGAAAGAGGATTGAGAGTCACAGGGACTGCTCTCCTCTCAAGGGGAGGGATGGCCAGTTGGTGGAGGCCTGGTGGTAGTAAAATAAAGCGGCCGATGGGGGCGGGGCTGAAATACAGGATGTGCATGTCTCCACGCGTACTTCCGATCGTGAAACCGCTGCAGGAGCTTGAGGAGAAAATGGAAATAGGGAACCAAATGCTGAATGAAATTCTGTGCACCTCCCCAGACCTGTACCACCACCCGAATGCATGGAGCCTTCTGGATATGTGCACATGGTGGGGAAACTGGACATCCCTCCCCCCCTCGGCCCTGCCATGGGAGCAGGGATCAGTGGGGGGTGGAGCTTGCTGCAAAGTAGGTCCAGGGGAGGTGGGGACAAGTGCTGATGAAGCTAGCCTGAGAAGTAAAAAGCTATAGGGAACAGGCCGGCCTGATGGTGCTGAGATGCTGGACGCCTTACCGCGCTATGCCAGTGACCTGACTTCAGGAACGAGCACAGGCCGCTGGGGGTCGGCAGGGGAGGAGGAGAAGGACTGAGCATCCGACGGACTGCTCTCTTTCTCCAGGGAGGGGTTCCTCAGTGGTCAGCGCTCGTTTGCTCCCTAGCGAAGGCTGGGGGACAGAGGCGCCGCACTGCAGAAGGGGGTGGAGTTGGGGCAGACGCTAGGAGGGTGTGCGTGCGGTCGGACGTATGCGCACTCCTCTCCACAGGCGTCATTGCATGCCCCAGCTCCTGGGAGTAACCAGTAAAAAGTAGCAGCTGTGGCACAATGGTGGAGGGCACCTCGCAGGCTCCGCTCCCGGCCAGCCACAGCGCTGGCCCACTGAATCCGTCTCGGTGGGGTTGAGGAACCCAGCGAGAGAGTCCCTGGGAGTTGGTCAGCGTTGGCTGGTGGATGCTGGGGGGCGGGGCTGGGGACGCCCTCTGGAGGTTAGCTGGCTTAGGAGGAAAAAGGTATAACCAAAAAAAAAAAAAAAAAGCTACATGGAATACATAAATTAATTAATTCAGGCTCTATGCTTAGTGCCTGGAGTTCACGGATACTTTTTGCAGAGGTTATGGTTACTAGGAATATTGTTTTCCAAGTGCAAAACTTAGAATCTGCTGTGGCCATGGGTTCAAAGGTTGAAAACGTCAGCCCTGAAGTCACTCAGATTACATCCCATGCAGGGACTGGTGTCCTGGCTGGTGGGTCTATGTGGTTTGGCTCTTTAAAGAACCTTTTGGAAAATGCGTCTCATACTAAGGGTTACTTGTCTGTTTGGACTGATATGCTGCAATTGCAGATATGTGCACTTACCATTTGTGGGACACAACTCCCATTCTGCTGAGTGACTCTGCCAGGACGTTGTCCTTCCCTGCAACACAGACTGCAGATGTGTGTTTACAGACTGTAAACCAGATCCCAAATCTGTTGTGCTTCCTTGCACAGTTGTGATGATGATCTGTCTCCTCCCTGTTTATGTAGTTATGTTGTCTGTCCTGATCTGCAGGACCAGACCCCCTAAGATTTCCTGAAAATACTCAGTAGAAAGGAAAACTGCTCTGATTTCTAACAGATTTATGAGTTCCTGTAATTCTAATCTGTTCCAGGTATCCTGTACTGTCACATCTGATATGTGACATCCCCATCCTTGAAGGGAAGCATCTGTTAGCACCACCGGGCGAGACTACTGTTAAAAGGGTATTCTCTGTCTCAGATGGTCCACATTTTTCCACTACTGTAGTGACTGTACCAAGTACTCTTTTCTGGGATCACGGTGGTCACAGGCCGTTTCAGGTTACATCAGTAAACTTTTAGGTACCACCGGGTCCCTCTCTTGCTGCCTTGTCAATGCGACAACTGCTGTGGTTGCGAACATATAATTTGGGAATCTGAGGAACTCCAGTGCAAAACCTTTTGTTCCTATTTGCCAACTGTCCGTAAAAGACACTAGTGTGTGCACCCTTTCCCAGAGCAAAAATGCTTAGGACTATACTTAATGCGTCCAGTTCTGTACCTATAAATTTCAGCGTTTGTATTGGTTACATACAAACAGACTTTGATAGGCAGATAAGGACCACTTGGCCCACCTAGTCTGCCCATTTCCCCCTACCTACTGGATAAACTGCAGATGCTAGTTGACCAACAGCCTATTTCTTCCTACCCCCCCACAAGAATTGCCTTATGTCTGTCCCATGCATTCTTGAATTCCCCCCACTGTTTTTGACCCCACTACCTCTTCAGGAAGGCATCATGGTTCTAGTGAGGCGTCATGGTTCTAGTGAGGACTTTTCTAGGATCAGTAGGAATCTTAAGATTGAGCATCATGTCCATTTCTTTTCAGAGTGATGCTTCTGCTCCCCTTCTTGCTTTTCCGAATATTCTCCATTTGTCAAAATATGGATAGATTGATGCCAGCTTTCATTAGTGCTGCTGCAACTATAGACATGCACTTTTTAAAATGTTATGTTTACATGATATTTGCAAGCAACAACTTTCAAACATATCCTGCAGAGGGATACTAATGTGGCAATTCACAAGCACAGTTAAACTCTTACAAAGGATTATACTAGCTGCCTTAGAGTTATTTGGAACACTTTTTCCTGTCAGAGATAGAGGGGATCGTCCTTTGACAGACTCAGAATTGCTAGAAGTAGTGTCCTGGCAAATGTTAAGGAGTCTTCTCCCTCTCTGAAGTTTCAGTTGACCCCAGAATCCACAGATTTTGTTCTTTAGTTTGGTTTTCTATAGTTTCTAAGTACTGGCGCAATAAGGCATTTTCTTTTATGAGCGTGGTCATGTCAGCTGACAACACCGAAGCCGCCGACCCTTGCCCTGTTAGTTCACAGGCATCCATTCTCGTTTCTAGCGTCAAACTCTGGGTGTTAAGAGAGTTGAATTTGTGGACTAGACGGAGTATCGTCTGGATCATGGTGAGTGTAGCCTCTCCCGCTAGTTATTCAGCAGGGTTTGTGGCTTTACCATGCTGTGCAGGCCTCACCTCTCATTGTTGTTCCTTGGGTGCAAAAGTCTGTTGCAGGCCCGGCTGCTCAAGGCTTACCCATGTTGGTCTCTTCAGGTTCACTGACCTAACAGCTATCAAATAAATCAGGTTTGGTTCTAAAATCCCATGTTTTAAATTGTTTTATAGAATCTGTCCAGGAATGCATACAGATGGAGGGATTTGAGATTCAGATGGACCAGGGTTCCCTGGGCCAGAGATAGCAGGTCCCGGCAGAGGGGCAATGGAACTGGAGGGTTCCATAGCCAACTGCTGTAATAACAGAAACAAGATCTGATGAGGCCAGAAAGGTGCCTCCAGAACAAGGGTAGCTCCCGAAGGCGGGGGGTTGGGGTGGAGGTGGTGTAGAGGACCATGCATCTTGCTAGAAAACTCCAGGCCCTGGATCGAACGAGCTGAAATGTGGCAGTTTTGCCTTGAGTGGGGGTGCAAAAAGGTCCAACTCGAATCAACCCCACCTGTCAAATAAGTCCTCCATGACCGAGGTCAGCAGTTCCCACTCGTGCTTTCTGGCCTACGACCTGCTGAGGCTGTCGGCCAAGTCGTTTTGGTTGCTGGGAACATGGACGGCTGACGGTTCTAGACTGTGATCTACAGCCCAATACCAAACCCCCATCACTCCTCGGTACAGGGGACAGGAGTGAGTCCCTCCTTGCTTGCTGATGTAATAGACGACACTAAGGTTGTCCGACTGCACCAACAGGGGACCCAGGGAGATGTGGTTCTGGAAGGTCTGCAAGACATACAGAACTGCCCTGATTTCTAGGATATTTATGTGGTCCAATCTGGTCCAGGTTCCTTGAGTCTGAAAGGGGCCCAGATCTGCCCTCCCAGCCCCTACCCGAGGTATCTGCGGTGAGATCTGTAATGGGGAGGGAATGAGAAAGGGGACCACTTTTAAAAGGCAGGTGGAGTCCATACACCACTGAAGCACCTTGTGTACAGGGTTGAAAACAAGGACTAGCTGGTCTAGATTGGCCATGCGTTGATCCCACGGGACCCAAAGGGCCACCGAGGGGATCCTCATGTACAGCCTGGCCAAGGGTACAGTCACAATGGCTGCTGCCACCCGGCACAACAACCTCAGGAACGCCCTGGCTGTGATATAGTGGCTTTGGGCCACAAACTGCGTCTGCGCTAGGAGGCATTCCGCCTTGCCCCGCTAAAGGAAAGCCTTGCCTTGGGCAGAGTCTAAAACAACCCCTATGTATTGTAACTGCTGGGATGGGTCAGGACAGACTTGGGGATGTTGACAATTATATGCTCAGGGAATGAAATAACTGCAAGGTATGTTCTAGAGTAAACAGCAGTAGATCCCTGAACACCGCCTTCAGCAACCAGTCATCAAGATATGGGAAGACGTACAGGCCTTCGCGCCTGAGGGACCACTGCTACTGCAGTTATGCACTTGGTAAAGATCCATGGCACAAAGGATAAGCCAAAGGGCAAGACTCTGAACTGGTAATGCTCCCCCTGGAACAAGAACCTGAGGTACCGCCTGTGAGGGGGGCAAACCATGATATGCAGATTAAGCATCTTGCATGTCCAGGGAGCACAACCAGTCTCCCCGTTTAAGCAGAGGCAGAAGGCCGGGCAGGGTAGCCATCCAAAACTTCTTGTACTGAATGTAAAGATTCGGTTCTTTGAGATCTAGAATGGGCATCAAATCCCCCATTAGCTTAGGCACTACAAAGAACCGGGAGTAGAACCCCTGGTTCCGTTGCTGCTGAGGAACTAGCTCTATGGCTCTTTTGTGCAGCAAGGTGAGCACCTTCTCCTGGAGTACTGGAACGTGGTCTGGAGGGTAACAAGAAGGAACGGGTGGAAAGTCTGGAGATTGTTCTTGAAGTTCTATAGCATGATCCTGGTCTATCAGATGCAGTATCCAAGCATCGGTAGTGAAGGGCCTTCCACTGATCTAGATGGACAGGGTTCGAGATTGGCACCACCACCCGTCAAATGTGGGTAGATTTCATCTTGGGCGGGGAATCTAGTGTTGTAGAGCACCTGTTGGGTGCCTTGTGGTAATAGCGTAAAAGTTGACTGTTAGCGTGATATACTGCATGGCGCATTAGCGCGGTAGCCATTGAATAACATGTATTGCACTACTGCAGTAACGCACTACATCGTACTAACAGTCAACATTTGCGCAACTACCACTGTATATAAGCAATGAGCTTACAGGCATGGCCACTAGGTGGGATCGATGGAAACTGCCAATGGGAGCTCCAGAATGCTCCGAGGACAAGGGTGACAATGACTGCAAGCTGGAAAGAAGTCAGAGTATCCTCCATTGTCTTATCCTGGCTGAGTCTGTTGTGCTGCTGCATCCTAGCTAGGTCTGAGCTATGCACGTCTAGCTGTGTCACAACTGCCCTTTTCTGGTTGATGTCCCTCCTGGATGGGTCTGGGCTGTCTCATTTGGATAGGTTTGTACTGCCCCATACTCTCTCCTTAAACACTAACTTTATTTTCCAAGTTCATGTTGCAGTCCCTTGCCAGTAAAAAAAAAAAAAGACAATTAAACACTTCCTCTACATTAAAAATTTAAAACTTTTGTTAAAATCTGCAATAAAACATTTTTTTGGGGACCGGTTTCTGGTAATTACTGTGCTGGGCTACTGAAAATCCTGTCGGGCGGTGGATTTTAGTTTCAACCCCTGGATGGAGGGAGAAATTACCCCCAACCACCACCTCCTGGCTTGGAACAGAAGGGAGTTGAGAAAGAAGTCATGCTGAAATTGAGCCGGGGGCAGGCAAGGAAGAACCGACTCTGCGCTTGCCCCGAGGCCTGGTGCCTGACCCAGAATTCTGAGAGACCTTATGAAAGGAGGGCCATGGCCTGCTCCGGGGCTGGGTATGGTAGAGGAAGTGGGCAGACTGGATAGCCCTACTGGAGGGCCTGCAGGTCATTAATAATATCCTGCACATCAAGGCCAAAAAGTTTGAAGCCCACAAAAAGAGCATCAAAGGCCTCTTGCTGGACATCAGCAGCAAAGCCCGAGACTCTCAGCCAGGAGTGCCTCCTAAGGCAGATACCAATGGCAGCTGCTCTGGCAGTGGAACCGGACATGTCATCAATGGCTCTCAGGAGATGCTTGTTGACATTCTCTGCAGCCTAGAGAGTCTTAAGGAGTTCTTGCCTCTGAGGACCCTCGGAAAGGGCCAGTGTTGCAGGCTTTTTCTTCTTCCAGAAGATATTCAGGCACTTGACCAAATTAGATAGGTAACTGGCAATCCTAAGGCCTAAAGCAACAGAGGCAAAGGTCCTTTTGCCCCACAGGTCAATCCTCCTAGATTCCCTGTCAGGGAGGAGGGAACCAAGGTGTTTGGGCACCTTGGACCAACCATAAGCCATCCTGATAACCACCGACTCAGGTCTTTGGTTGGGCGTCATAGGAAGGCTTGCCTAAAGGGGCTTGATAAAGTTTATCAGCCTTTCTTGGCATGGCAGGCACTGAGTTAGGCCTGTGCCATGCAGCACTGACAGCATCCTCCAGGGCTGGAAGCAAAGGAGGAATGACTTTGGGTGCAGACTCTGGGATCTCCAGGAAATCCACCAGGTTCCTCATGGTGACATCCTGTTCCTCAGTCTGGAACCCCACAGTGGTTTAAAGTTGCTTCATGATACTGAAGAAAGTGGGGTCGGGGAGAAGGGGAGAGACCTCAGGGTATGCTTAATCGGAGTCCTCGCTCTGAGAAGAGACAGTAGATCTGTCCGAGGAAGCAGCCCCTTCATCATCCTCCTCATTCTCCCTTATGAGGAGGATGAGATCACTGGTATTCTACCTCAACCGAGAGAGTCGACAACAAAGGCCCGTTGGCGCTGGGGAGGGTGATCGAGAAGGGTGCACGCGGCATCGAGGCTGCATCCGATGGCAGTGGCGATGAAGGTCCAGGATGGGGATGAACTGCTGAACCAAGGCATGGTAATAGAAATAAGCACAACATTGAGATTGACAGCAGGAAACGGAAACTGTGTCGACTGAGGGAGGACAGTTCACAGCACCATCGAAAGGTTGCCTAGCACGGCAGAGGCGACAGGACCCGGCGCCTGTGGACCTTGTGGCTCAGAAGGTCACAGTGGTGCAGCACAGGACTACACACCAGCCACAGGAAGGTTGGCTGAGCTTGCTGCCAAGGGTGGCCTGGAAGAAGTAGAGGCCTGGGTGGCAGGAGATGTGAAGCCAAAGCTGCCAATGGCGCAGTCCCTGAAAGGAAGATGGAAGCCAACAGGAGCCGGGGGAAAGCAGCGGTTCCTTTGGAGCATTCCTTATCCCGGTGAGAGTGTTTCCCTGAAGACTTGTCCCGAGCCTTAGTGGCCTGAGAGCCCAAAGAAGCCAGCGACTGGGCGGGGGTAACCCTGGAAGGCTCCTGTTCCGTCCAGGCTGCTGGTTGTTCCATGGGAAACTTTTGCAGGGCTTTCTTGCGGCACTGCCAGGTGGCAAGGTTGATCTTCAGGCAGATCTCGCAGGAGAGGACATTGTGGCTAGGCCCAAGGCAACAAACACAGAGGTCATGTTCGTCAGTAGATGAAATCATCTTTCTGCAGTGGCAGCGACGGTAGAGACTGGACGAGACATACAAATCAAACCATAGAGAAACTGTAATACAAAGTTATGGTGGTCAACTGAATGACGGAGCTTCTGCAGAGTCTGTTCGAATAGGTCAATGGCAGGAAAGAACTGAGGAGGAAGAGGGCCCATCCATGCTTATGTATGCACGGATGTCGGTGTAGGACGTCTGTGTGGGCAGCCCCTACTAGACTGCTGCAGAAAAAGCTTCCGTGTGATCCTGGCACCTGACGGCTATAGTTCCATAAGTGTGACCTGATGAAAGATATCCTGGAAGATGATCCCGGCTGCCAGTAAAACAGCAGACTGACCTCTCAAAAAGCAGGCCTTGCAAAACAGCCAGGTCAAACCCAGCTCTCCCTGGAGAGACCAGATCCAGACTGCAATGTTTAGTAAAAGCATGGATCCTATGCTAGGTAATAGCCCTGCAAACAGCAACTGAAACAGACCTAAAAGAAGCCAGAGTCCACCATGCCCTCTAACAGTGGCAGGTAGGTTCTGCCTTACCTGTCGGTAATAGAACAAAATATATTTGTAGAGTTATTTGGAAACAGGCTTATCACTAATGCCAGGGTCAAAGGCAACAAGCAACTGGGAGGACTGCGTATAGCCCTTGGCACAGTCTAGGTAGTACTGAAGGATTCTGTGGATGTCCAAAGAGTGCAACAGCACTTCACCCGGGTTCTGAGGGGAAGGACAGAATCCAGGTAAATTAATAGATTGGTAGAACACGAAATCAGACAGAATCTTAGGAAAAATTTAAGGCGAGTATGCAATGCCACACTATCCCTGTGAAACATCAGAAAAGGAGATTTACAAACCAAAGCCTGCAGTTCAGACACATGCATGGATGAGGAAAGAGCAAAATGAAAAAGTCTTCCTGAACAGTTACTGTACTTCAAGTCACAGGAAATCCCAGGCTCAAAAGAGGTTTTCATTAGCAATTCAAGCACAAGGTTTACATCGGAATTCAGAACAGTCTTGTTCCCAACAGGGGCATGAAAATTCCATATGGCCAACGGTGAACCTTTACTGAGAAGTACTGCAATTCTAACTGAAAGAGGCAGGAGACAGTCCTGAACCCTCTGCACAGGGCAAGTGAAATGGTCCAGGAATGGTGCTTGGCACTACACAGTAAAACTCTTCCACTTCAGGAAGTAGGTGTACTAGGTAGAAACTTTCCTAGCAGCAAACAGAAAGTACAGTTGCATAAGAACTTACCGTAACAGTAGATCTTAGAGAACAGCTCTTGCAACAGGTTACACCATTAGGACTGAAGCGGGCAGGCGCCAGGACCCCACAGAAATTTTCTAGCTAGCAGTCTTCAGCGGGGACCGCCTCCGACGTCGGTCCCGCCCCCGACGTCGGGCATAGTACATAAGGAGGCGGTCCCCCCATAATCCTCAGTTCTCCCGCTGGAGACTCCCAGCCACTGGATGACGTCAAAAGGGGAGACCGAGGCTCCGCCATCAGATGGCAAAACAAGGCAATAGTAAATGTCCCATCCTATGAGATGGATACTTGACTACGACCTACCTCCAGCGGGGATGGTGGGAAGGAAAGTACCTGCTGCAAGAGCTGTTCTTGAAGATCTACTGTTACAGTAAGTTCTTACGTAACTGTACTATCTTACTTCGAGAAACAGCTCTTGCAGCAGGTAACACCATTAGGACTGATTTCCAAGCAGTACTGGCAATCATGCACCGTCGGGAGGAGGAAAGGAAGAGACCTCGAGATACCTCGAGCCTAGGACAGAAGTCCTTGAAGGACAGCTAGACCGAACCCTGCTCTTTGCCTCGATGCAATGTCCAGGCTGTAATGCCTGATAAAGGTATGCACAGAGCTCCAAGTAGCTGCAGCGCAAATAGCTAAGGTGGAGACGTTCTTCAACGCCGCAAAGGAAGTAGCCACCCCTCTAGTGGAATGACCCTTAACTGCGCCCGGTAAGGGTTTACTGCGCTTCTGGTAACAGAATGCAATGCACTGTATAAGCCACCTAGACAGCGACAGCTTTGAGACAGGAGCTCCCTTCATCCTATGGGCAAAGGAGACGAAAAGTTGGTCCGACTTTCGGTGTTTGGTTCTGGTCAAGTAGTATCTGAGGCACCTTATGCACACCAAGGGTGTGCAGAAGGGCTTCTCCTCAATTAGAGTATTTTGGGAAATACACTGGTAGATCGATGTCCTGATTAAGGGTGAGACCACCTTAGGCAGAAATTTTGGGTTAGTCCTTAGGGATACCCTGTTCTGGTGGAAAACCAAATAAGGCTCTTTGCACATAAAAGTGTGTGCGTTTCAGAAATTCTTCTGGCAGAAGTAACCAACAAAAAACAACGTTTTCCAAGAGAGAAAACGTAGCTCGCAATCCACGGCTGGTTCAAAAGGTGGCAGCGTGAGCTGCTCCAGGACGAAGGGTAAGTCCCATGGAGGGACTGGATCCTTAATTGGAGGCCTAAGGTGGAGGATGCTCCTCAAAAAGGCCCATGTCGTGTCCAGCTGGGCCACAGTGCGTTGGCCTACGGGGGCATGGTAGGCTGAAATGGCACAAAGGTGCACTTTAATCGAGGAGTAAGCCAGGCCGGAATGGAAAAGAGATAGCAGATAATCCAATACCAGCTTCTCTGGACAGTCCAAAGGCGGAAACCCGCATGCTTGAGCCCACAAGCAGAACCTGCGCCATTTCATAGCGTAGGTTGTGTGGGTAGCCGGTTTTCTAGCAGCAGAAAGCACATCTGTCAACTCTTGCGAGACCCCGTATCGCATCATGGCTATGTCTCTAGGAGCCAAGCGTGCAGGTTCGGTGAACGTAGGTCCGGATGGACTAAGGAACCCGCCTCCTGAGACAGTAAATGGGAGCTGACTGGCAAAGGCACTGGAGGTTCCTGGGATAGCTGATGTAAGAGAGGGAACCAGATCTGTCTGGGCCAGAAGGGTGCGATCAGAATGAGCGTCGTTTGCTCCCTGTGAAGTTTTAAAAGAACTCTCTGGATCAAACAGGAAAGGAGGAAAGGCATAGAGGAATCTGCCCGCCCAGGAGAGGGACAACGTGTCTCACCAGAAAACACCAGGCCCTGGATCTAGCAAGCAAAAATTGGGCAGTTTTGCGTTGTATGGGGACATGAAGAGGTCTAACTCTGGAGTACCCCATCTGCAAAACGGATCTTCTGCCACCTCCTGGAGTAGTTCCCATTCGTGGACTCTGGTCTGAGTGCGGCTCAGGCTGTCTGCGATGATGTTGTCCACTCCCGGAACATGAACTGCAATAAGATTTGCGCCGTGTTGCAAGACCCAATCCCACACTTTCATGGCCTCCCTGCAAAGCGGGTAGGAGTGGGTGCCTCCTTGTTTCTTGAGGCAATATATCATCGAGGAATTGTCCGTTTGTAACAGAAGTGTGCCCGGTGGAATCTCCGACTGGAAGGCCTGCAGAGCATAAAGACCTGCCCTCATTTCTAGTATGTTTATGTGGAGATGAGACTCCTGGGCTGTCCACAGGCCCTGAGACCGAACACCATCGAGGTGTGCTCCCCACCAGAGCCCTGAGGCGTCTGTGGAGAGTGTCGCAGTCGGGGACGGCGCTGTGAAGGGGACTGCCACCAAGAGGTTCCCTGGATGTAGCCACCATTGCCAATCTCGAATTATGGTCTTCGTGATTAGGACTGGATGCTGCAGATGGTCTTGCCTTTGGTCTCATTGTATCCGTAACATCCACTGGGTTACCCGCACGTGGAGGCGGGCTAGTGGGACTGCTGCAATGGCCGCAGCCATGTGTCCGAGCAGGCAAAGTACCAGTCAGGCTGGGACGGTCTTCTTCGCCGATAACTCCCTGATGAGGGATCTGATGCGTTCCGCTCTGTCCGTGGGAAGGAAAGCTTTCCCACTGACGGTGTCCAGAACTGCTGCGATGAACTGCAGCATCTGGGACGGAACTAGGCATGACTTCTCGTAATTGATGAGAATGCCCAGAGTCTCGAACAGAGACTGGGTACAGTGACTGGCAGACATCAAAGCCTCACGGGAGGGTGCCATGAGAAGCCAATCGTCCAGGTAGGGGAAACACGTAGTGGCCCTGTCTCCTCAGAGATGCGGCTACGACCACCATGCACTTCGTGAATACCCGAGGTGCTGATGACAGCCCAAAGGGAAGAGCTCGGAACTGATAATGGCGGCCCTGAAACTCGAAGCGTAGGAACCTCCTGTGCGCCTGAGTGATAGGAATATGCAGATAGGTGTCCTGCATGTCCAGAGATGCAAGAAATGCGCCCTGCTTCAGCATGGCAATCAGGCCCGAGAGGGTCACCATGCGGAAGCGCTTGTAGGCGACCAAAAGATTGAGATCGCTGAGGTCCAGTATTGGATGGAGGTCCCCTGTTTTCTTTGGAACCAGGAAGTCCTCTCTGGTTCCCTGGTACGTGCTCTAAGGTTTCCTTTTCCAGAAGTGCGAGCACTTCCTGCTGTATGAGCAGGGCATGCTGACCCGAATAACAGGAAAGCAGGGGAGGTCTTGTAGGTGGGCTGTCTACAAACTATGTAATGGCCATTTTTGACTAACTGTAGAACCCACCTGTTGGTGGTGATCGACTGCCACCCTGAAAGGTGGCGTACGATGCGACCCCTGACTTTCTTTGCCCGTTGATCCTGAGAAGGGCGGGGCTGGGAAGAAGTCATGCTGTGGCAGCATTTGTCCCTGCGGGCTGGGCCGACTTTTGAGTATCGTTGGCCTCTGCCTGGGGACGACTTGGCCTGGGCCTTGCGTGAGAAAGTGCCCCTCTGCTGCTGGCTGGAACGTTGCTGTTGCCTTTGTAGCCGGCCGCGAAAGCGGCTCTGGTTCCTACGAAAGGAACTAGGCCTAGAGCTGTACATGGCTTGTACAGATCGGACTGCCTTCCCTGCGTCTTGGAGTTTGGTAAGAACCCTCTCGGAGGCTTCACCAAACAGCACCTCGCCGTTATATGGGACGTCTAGAATGTTTTTCTGAACATCCGGGGTAAATCCGGAGACACGGAGCCAAGAGTGTCTCCAGAGACAAACGTCTGAGGCTGCAGCTCTGGCCAAAGAGTCCGCAGAATCATATGCGTCTCTGAGCACTTGGGTCCCCACATCTGACCCAGTGCGGAGGAGGTTTAAGAGCTCCGCTTTCTGGTCGCCATCGGGAAGCTTTTCAACCAGGTCCTGGCCCTGTTCCCACAGGGCGTTCTGGAACTGAACCATATGGGTAAGATAGTTCAGTGACCTGATGGCGCAAGTAGCAGCCGCGTACGTGCGCCTCCCCAGGGCATCCAATTGCTTGGATTCCTGGTCCGGTGGCTGAGTGCTCATATGCTGTGGTCTCTGAGACCGGTCATGTGAAGCAGTTATGACCAGGGAATCAGCCAGAGGGTGGTTTGACCAATAATGGTCCTCCCTAGAAGCCCTGTATAGGCGGTCAGCCTTCTTCGGCACCGTGGGAGTGGAATGCAGATGTTTCCACGCAGCCTTGGTGACGTCCGTGAAGGTGTCCACCAAGAGCGGCACTACCACAGGCTTCGGGTCTTTTTGCCGAAAGTAGCGGGCAAGGCGTTGTCGCTCGGGGTCAAGCTCCTCAGCATCCCACCCCATGTTTTCCTGGATGTGCCTCATGATCTTGGCGAAAGAGAGATCATCTGGAGGAGACCTGGGTAGGTTGTGTGGGTCGGGAGAGGGAATGCTGAGAGGAGAAGGTGATCTGGAATACTCTGATGTATCAGACCTAGAATCCTCCCCCGACGGAGTGTAGCGGCGTCATCTGGGTCTTTGGGGCTGGGTGACCCCGAGGGGGATCAGGAGGGAGGCCTTCTCCTGTCAGTAGATCTACCCCTAGGAGGTGGAGTTTGCTCCTTGGGGGATGGAGGTAGTCCTACTTGCCCCTTAGGTGGAGGAGGGGGCGTAGGCGGTGAAGGAGTAGGAGGAGGACGTGCGGGGACCACATCCTTCTTGATGGTGTCCCACCAAAAGGTAAAGAGCTCCTTTACCTCCGAAAGGTTCATACCCGACGACGGACGTGGCGCCGGTGGCCTGTCGCTGGGGTCAGGCGTCGGGTCCCTGGGGGTCTCCTGCTCAGAGGAGGGTTCCCGTGGAAGCCTGGCATCCTTGATGTCACCCGCCTGGTCTTCGGGCTGTGTGGCGTCCTCCTCTGTAGAGTCCCTCCGACCGGCATCTGCCGGCGACAGGGGTGCGGTCTTCTGCTCCGGGGTAGCCGACGCCTTCGGACCTGGCGAACACCTGGCCGGCGACAGGTGTCTAGCCGGTGTCGTTGGCTCCTGTGAGCACCGAGGGTGCTTGGCCGACGTCGGGTCCGCCGTCCGTTTGAGGGACGTCAGGTCCTTAGTTTTCCTGGGCGCCGGATCAGGACCTTGGGGTGGTTGGGAGACTGACCTGGAGTCGGTATCCCGGCAACGGGAGGAAGAAGATTTGTGGCGCTCACCCGACTTCGAAGAGGCCTTGGAAGGTGTTGAAGAAGCCAAGGGCCTCGAAGTCTTCAGAGGCTGGAGCGATGAAGAACCGCTGGAGGACCTGACCTGGACCGGGGGAGGCTGCAACCAAGCCCTGGAGGGAGAGCGGCCCGATTTAGAGCCGGAACTTTGGGAGTCCGAGGTCCGTGTAGGAGACCTGGACCTCGCCTTTTCCCGGTGTTTATGGTATTTGCTTGAAGATTCTCCCTGGAAGGAAGGTTCCTGGTCCATGCTTTTCAGCTTTTCTTCTAAAAGAAATGCTTGAAGTGCCTTCTGACGGCGGATCCCGGTGCGGCTGTTAAAATCCTGGCAAAAGGAGCAGGCCTTGGTGTCGTGGTCTGGGCCTAGGCAGTGCATGCAGGATGAATGGGGATCCTTGAAGGGGATCAGTTTGCCGCAGGCGCACTTCAAATGGTGACCCTCTAGAGATGGAGTTGGAAAGGACATCAGTCAAGCAGAGACGAAAAAGGACGAAAATATTCGTAGTTCTGTAGTCGTCATACGCTAGAAAGGAGACAG
Organism: Neoceratodus forsteri; assembly: GCA_016271365.2. Taxonomy (NCBI): domain Eukaryota; kingdom Metazoa; phylum Chordata; order Ceratodontiformes; family Ceratodontidae; genus Neoceratodus; species Neoceratodus forsteri. The sequence continues at coordinate 221,133,488 of CM028136.1, read as the reverse complement.
AGAGGCCGATGCTGGCGAGTCGGCGGCAGAAAAGAACTGAGGATTATGGGGGACGCGCCCATGTACTATGCCGATGTCGGAGGCAGGACCCGGCGTCAGAGGCGGTTCCCGCTGAAGACTGCTAGCTAGAAAATTTCCGTGGGGTCCTGGCTCCTGCCGGCTTCAGTCCTAATGGTATAACCTGCTGCAAGAGTTGTTTCTCGAAGTAAGATCAGCAGAGACCTTGGCTGGGACTCCGTATTGAGAGATCCCCATGTCCTTAGGAGCCAGGCACGGAACCACAGGGACTGGCAGTTCAGATGCAACAGCTTGCCACTGTTTTAGGACAGAAGGCCCGGCTGGAGGGGCAGTGGAAATGAAGCCTCCTCTGCCAGCTCCCACACAGTAGTGGAGACCAGATCTGCTTGGGCCATGAGGGTGCCAGCAGAATCATTCTGGCTGGTTCCTGCCTGAGCTTGGTCAGGACTAGAGATGTGTGGAAGTCCATGAAATTTGCTCTGCATTGAATTTGTAGATTTCCGCGAATTCACAGTCGCGATGCTGGAGCAATTCGTGGCCCCTGGTGTCACGAATTTGCTGTGGGTCTTGAATTTACGTGCTTCACACATAAAAACACAATTTCACAGCACAATTTGTGAAATTTGCACAAATCTAATTTCGGCCAGCTGCTCTGAAATTCGCGAATTCTGTGAGGCGTGAATTTTTGGTACCTCGCACAAAATTCACAGGCAAAGTTTTACTTCGAAACATCTCTAGTCAGGACCTTCTGAATCAGAAGCAGAGATAGAAAGGCACAGAGAAACCTCTAGTTCCAACACAGGGACAATGAGTTTTGCCAAAGAATTCCACGCCTTAAAAAAAGGAGCAGAAAAGTGGCAATTCTGTATTGTGTGAGGATGCAGTAAGTCCAATTGTGGCATTCCCTACATGTCAAACAGCTGGTCAGCTATGGTATAACTTCACTTCAACTTGTGGGGCTGAACCACTGTCCAACAGCTCAGGCTGTCAGACAGGACATTTAGCAAGCCATCGAAATGTGAAATAATGAAGAAGACCTGTCAGGCTACTTCCCACTTCCACACACTCACAGCCTCTCAGTACAGAGAGTACGAAACAGCCTCGTTTGTTTGGGTAACTACACCACACACATTCAGAAGAGACGTCCCCCTGAACCAGAGTAACCAGGACCAGGAGTCCATACTGAACAGCTCTCAATTCTAGCCCAATTATGTGAAAGCCTTGTTCTCTGCTGGAACATGACCCCAAGGGCAGGTGTAGACCTAAGTGGGGACCCCAGCTCAGGTTGGAGGCATCCTTAGTGAGGATCACCTGCAGCTGAAGTAGTAGAAAGGAAGAACCCATAAGCAGGTGATCCTTGTCCTGCCACCACAATAAGGCACCCTTAACTCATTCCTTCCTGATGACACCATATGGCGTCATAAAAAAACATACCTCTTTTTCCTGATGACGCCATATGGCGTCCTAAATCATGTGCTGTAGTGCCTGATGACGCCAATTGGCATCCATATCTTTCTCTTGGTGCAGCTCAAGCATTTGTTTATATTTGATGAATTGAGTTGTACCAGCTAATAGGGGACATCGTACCCTTACTGATTTTACCTAATATAATATGCGTTCCCATTGGCTGTTTTTGAGAAAACAAGCCTTAATACATAAATAAATACATTTATTATTTTTTGCATGTGCTGTGAAAAATGTATTATGTTCATTCTGCTATTAGTTTGTATTGTAACAACAAATCATCTTGTTTTAGTGTAACATGTTAAGCTGATCAGGTTGACACTATAATTAATTTCATAACTTATATTTTTTTTTTTATTCGAGCAATCTGATTGGCCGTCACCACTTTGGTGTATTTTTTTGTCTTTTGGGGTATTTTTCTACAATAACATGTTGTCACTGATATCATAATTGTTATAACTATATTAGTCCATTTATACCACTAAGTGAGCTGAATATTTCTGTATTTAAAAATCGAGCTCTGTGATTGGTTGGATTTTCTGACATCATCAATTCTGAATTTAACTGGTATAAAGGAATTGTCTTAGATGCAGGCACCATCCCCCTGATGAAGCCTTAGTTGTCAAAGCACCAGGGAACCTGCACGCAGATCTTTTGTTGTGCCTTCCACTATTCTATTCAATGTGTGTGCCTGAAATGTTAGACTAAATCCTTATTTAGCATTCAAGCAAGGACTCGTATTTTTTTACAACCGTCACTGGAGGGAAAGTGGCTCTCTGGGCTCTGGAGTGTACAGTGATTTTTTTTTTTGGATGTTTCAGTTAGGGGTTGCAGCCCTCACCTGCACCTGCCCTAGCTCTGTAGTGTGTCACCATTTGGTCATATTGATCCTCACTGTTGCCATGCTTGCTCTATGCTTATTGTACACGTCACTATTTCCATTAACCAGTCAGAGCACACACACTGGTGCAGGAAGAGCGTGGTGACTAGAAACAGTTTCAGGATGGAGGTGCTGCTCTTATCCTAAAATACTCACTTCATTTCGGTGCCAAAACCTCGATTTGTAATCTGTATTTACTTTATTTTTTATTTTTATTTATGATAAAAGTTTTCATAGTTGTTACTTTGTTCATTTTGGGATAATTTCTGGTCATCCTGTGTGATATCTTATGGATCCGGCTGGCATTCCTGATGGGAGAGAGTGTTTCTTGTGCATGTACTAGATGAGGTCACATGAATTCAGCACCTTTTGTTACTTTTTAAAGAGTTTATGTTCGGATTATGGCTATGTTAAAACTGTGTGGCAAGTTGCTCCCTGCGTTATGGATGATAAGTGGGTTAGGGTCAGTAGCATGTTTGTCTCATGCTCTGCACTTGAGTTTTCTCCCTAATATGCAGTTGCTGATTGTTTAAAATGAAAAAATAATGGTGTTGCCTTCAACTCATCTGGCATCAGTCCAGCCCCAATCTCTGATGCATTGTAAAGGCCAAATTAGTTTTGAATCCCCTCCACAGTCACTAGTGTCCATCGACTCGTATGACGTCAGTCCAGACTCAACCTCTGATGCACTGTAAAGTGTTCTTCAGGTTAAAATCCCTCCACAGCCACTTGTAAGATCTAGCTCTTTAACATGCATCAGTCGAGCCCCAAACTGTAGTGAACAGTGAAGTGCATTTCAGGTTCAGATCCCCTCCATAGCTGATGGTGTTGTCCATCGACTTACCATGTATCAGTCCAGACCAATCCCATAATGCACTGTGAAGTGCATTTGATGTTCAAAACCCTCCACATTCACTGGTGTAGCCCATCAATTCATATGACATCAGTTCAGCCCCAATCTCTGATGCACTGTAAAGTATTCTTCAGGCTCAAATCCCTCCATAGCCACTTGTAAAATCTCAGGCTCAAATCCCTCCACAGCCACTTGTAAAATCTATCTCCTTATCATACATCCGTCGAGCTCCAAACTGTAGTGAACAATGAAGTGCATTTCAGGTTCAGATCCCTTCACAGCCAATGGTGTTGTCCATTGACTGATCTGGTGTCAGTCCAGCCCCAATCTGTACTGCACTGTAAAGTGCTGTTCAGGTTCAAATCCCACCAGAGTCACTGATTTAGTCCATCTGTTCATCAGTCTTTAGTCCAACCTTTATCTCTGACGCTCTGTGATGTGCATTACTGATATGGATCCCTCCTCAGTCACCATGGTGTAGTCCATTGTGCACATCAAGATTCATTCCAACACTACCCTCAGATGCACTGTAATTTTCTATTCAAGTTCGAATCACTCCACAACCACTTGTTTAGACCTTTGTGCTCATAATGCTTCAGCCAATCCCTTACCTCTGATGCACTGTGATGTGATCAGTGCCAGTGTATGACTTATACAGTCCATTCCAATGAAACATAGCACACAGTACACATGTGCACCAGTGAGCATCACTCCATGGTGCAGGCATACCCACACTCCTTCCCACCCATAGAGTGTGCCATACTGAATGTTGCAACACATCACATGTGTATGCAGGCAAACCATGTGACACAGCACATAGTACACAACCTTTACAGGTGCCCATGTTATCACCCTGTATGTGTACCCACAATGTTTCTGCATGGCATATGAACACCATTACCAGGTGCAGGCAGCCCCACCTGCTTCCCTACAACTGAGTATACCCCAAGGACGGGTGCCAATTCATGACGCAAAATGACTGCAGTGCCTATGAGCATCATTCCTTGGTACAGGTACATCCATCCCCTTCCCCATGACAAAGTATACCCCAAATTACTAGTGCCTTTTCAGCAATTTCATCATCCTGTACGTATACCCATAATGTATCTACAGTGTCTGTTAGCACCATTATTACATGCATACAGCCCCTCTCATTTCCCCAGAACATATGAAGTGCATCTGAGCCTGTATTATGAATGCAGGAACCCCCTCCAACTAACACACAGTGCTTCGTCATTCAGTCATTCCCTCACCTTAAACCATCCCATAATACAACCCCCAAAAAATAAACTATGCCAGGAAATTAAATAATACACAGATTTATGTAACATGATGTTTACTGAAAGACTGTGAACCTTTACGTGAACATCATGCTTCATTTACAGTGTGATAAGGCAAACAGCACAAATAAAATACAGTTTCCTATACTTATTATGGGATTTTATTACAAAAATAAAATAAAACAGTTCATTTCAATGAAATTACACATTTTAACTTCAGCACATATGCAATTAATCATAGAGAGACCTCCAGCACTAACAAATGCCTCCATTTCCTGTGTCAGCTCACTGACCTACACTGGAAGCGTTCTTCCTGTTTACATCACTTGACCTCACAAAGCACTTCCTTCCTGCATCACTTCCTGATATGTCCTTCTAAGGTAATGTGTAAATATGTTCTTACTAAACTAGGGGAAAAACACCAAAAAATTGATAATCAGATTCATAAACTAAAATCAGTGGGTAGGAAGAATTGAACACTGCAAAATTCCAACCAGTGGAGTGGAACAAAAAACTCAGACTGTAATAACAAGAGAGTCAGATATTGATTTCTGACTAAAATAAATGGTAAAAAACTTGCAAAATTTATATTTAGACAATGACAGATGTTTATTGTATATTTTTAACAATTTTACAGAAATTTAATATTTTTGCATGTCTTAAGTAAACAGAGCATAATTATATTTAGATAAAATCATCAGAATTTATTAAAATATGAAAACAACCTTACACAACATTAAATCCAATTAAATAGACATTACCAAACCTCACTCATTTTCAAAAACTTTTTGTCCTGAAAAACTTTTCTTTTTACAGTTTTAAAACTGGATGTAAGGTTTTTAAGATATGTAGGTTTAAGCACAGTGTGTTTGTATGAATGCTGCAGATCTAAAACCCCTTCAGGCACACAGGGGTTCTAGCAGCAGGCAGAGGGCACCTGAACATTCTAAGTGACAATAGGATAGAATGAGTTAAGTGACAGCAAAACAGCAATCTGATGGTCTAGCAGCTGTAAGGTCAGAGACCACTAAGCTTACGGTAACCACTGAGTGCAGGTGAGTCACAGGAACCATGAATGTGGAGGCTGCCATGAGACCTAGGAGATGAAGCATGATGTGGTCAGACACCTGTTCGCTGTGACACACCAAGGCTGCTTGGTCTACTAAGACTGAGGACCTGTCTCGGGGAGAAATGCATTTCCCTGGACAGTACAGAGGATGGCCGTCATGTACTGGAGCTTTTGACAAGGTATCAGAACAGATTTTTCCACATTCATCAGCACCCCCAGACTGTCTAGCAGTTGCTTGGTGCAATGCAAAGCATACTCCACCCTGACTGTTGAAGGTCCATTCAAGAGCCAGTCGTCAAGGTACAGAAGACAGTTTCTGCTGGTGCAGAGCTGCAACCACCAAAACATTTCGTAAAGATGCAGTACCGGCAACAATCCAAAGGGCAAGACCAGGACTTGGTAGTGCTGCCCTTTCTGGCAGAAGTGGAGAAATTTCTGGTAAAGACACCCGATTTGATGTGGAGGTAGGTATCTTGCACATCCAGGGTGCACATCCATTCCCTACCGTAACAGGAGAGGGAGGAGGGAACCTATGGACAGCATGCAGAACCTTTTACATATCACATGCTTGCTTAGTCTCGCGAGATTCAGAACAGGCCAGAAGCCTCCAGTTTTCTTTGATACCACGAAGAATCTAGAGTAGAAGTCCTAGTTTATTTCTGTCAGGAGAACTGGCTGAATGACCTTTTTGTGAAGCAAAGTTTCCACCTCTCCCCTCAGTTTGGTTAAATGCTAGAGGGAGTACTGACAAAGCCGGAAGAGGTCACTGGGGTTGTGACACCAATTCCAGGGTGTAACCATGTTGAAAGATGTACAAGATCCATCTGCCTGTGGTCACTGTCTGCCACAGGGACAGAAACAGAGGGAGTCTGTCCCCCGCCTAAGTCTGTGATGAGCAATCCAAAAGGGGAGGAAGAGAGTCAGAAGGCAGGGGGTAGCTGATGGGCTCTGTAGGGGGAACACCATGAACTGCTGCTGAGGTGTGTAACCACAACCTTGACCATGGCAATGTAGTTGCGAATGTTCCTGCCAAGGCCACACGGAGAGTTATTCAGTATTGAAGATTAAATAGTCTTATCAGACTTCTTGGAGTCTTGAGCTCATCGATAACTGTTTCCACCTCTGAACCTGTGAGCTTGCTGCCCCGAAGAGGACATTCAGGACCGACCGCTGCATGTCCTGGGCAAAACTTGCATCAAGGAGCCAGAAATGGCATCTTAAGCAGGTGGTAGAGGCAGCAGCTCTGGCTTCTGCATCCAAGGAGTCATAGATGGATCTCGGGATACACAGTGAAGGCTTTCACTTAGTAATGATTGCCAGGAATACTGCTGACAATGCAGCTCATCTCCATCTGGTTCTGATGCATCGGGGTGTCCAGCCTTTTCAGGGTCATGAGCCACATTTAAATTTGTAACATGTGAGCCACAACAACGTGCCACCCTTAACATACCATATTTGAGAGTTAAAAATAATAACAGTCAGTCGATAATCGTATTTTATTAAGTTGTATTTTTAAAAAATGGTAGCAATTTTAAAATAATTATTTATAGCAGGTCTGGAGCTTTAGATTTGCTTGCAGGCTTAGTAAAAGTAGCTTGTTGAGCACTTAGGGCACTTTTCAACTCCTGTACTTTGACTTTTCTCAAATTTACAAAGTGTTCCCTTGGCTGCTGCGAAGCCTGTAATGAAGAAAACAGATTGCCAGCAGCTCTGATTTCAGCAGTGGATCCAGCCCTTGACCCTTTGCCCAGTAGTTGTATCTTGTGTAGCAAGTGTCCTCACCGAAGAAATAAAAAAGGTACCAGCAGCTAATTTGCAAACAAATTCAAAAGCACCAGGGAGACTGTGACAGGGAAGCAAAGTGTTTGTCAGTAGCTATGACTTCAGTGGTGGATCCAGCCCACGAAGCTTTGCCCACTAGTTGTCTCGTGCAGCAACTGTCCACAGCTTGGAAAACAAACAGGCAGCAGCTGAGGAGCTTCTTCTCTAGATAGGCAGAACAGCCGAGACACAATGATGGTTTCCCAGCAACCTGCATCTGCAAGTAACTGACATAGAAGTCACACATCATTCACAAACCAAAAAGCGAAAATTGATAAATTACTACTGTGATACATGGTCAGGAATGCCAGAGTATCTGGCAACGTGAAAACCAAGGTGGGCTGAAGCAAAGGTGCACTTACCCATAACGTCTAGTTTTTTGGACTCCTTAATAAGAGGTCTGGTACTCATCTTCTGAGGGACAAGAGACGTATCATGTGCAGTCATGATTACTACTGAATCATCCGGCTGGGTGAAATAATACTTTTTAAATAATACTTTGTACCCCAAGGGGCTACATACTACCCCTAGGGGCTATATACTACTTGTCTGCCTTCTAAAGAACAACCGGCAAGGTGCTGGGCCTGTGCCAGGCAGGCAGGGTAGCATCCTCCAGGGCAGTATGATAGGAGGGATGACCACCAAGAATGCACTTTCCACCTCCAAGAAATCAGAGATTCTTTTTTGAAGAATCTTCTACCACGAGCAAGAAAATCAAAGTCTCCTGACTATGCCTCATCAGTGTCTGGATGGCCAGGTCCTCTGAGGAGACTGAGGCCAGTACAGGGCCGTATCTGCACTCCCCAAGGACACAGTGAAACCAGCCGAATCTTCCTGTCCCAGGCAGAAGATGGAAAAGATCAGGGTCCTCACTTCCTCAATGCTCATAATCATCCAGGTCAGGATTGTATTCCTCTTTCTCTTCCTCTAGATGAGGAGCCTGAGCAGTCACAGACCTTGGAGGAAAGGCTTGAGGAGGACCACCCAGCAACACTGGAGGTAATGGCTCAAGAGTGAATTGTGTCTTCCACTGTGGCAGACTAGGCAGCAATCTCTTTATCATCAAGTCGGAGAGTTCTGCCAGAGTTACGATGGGCAAACCATAGAAAACGATGGGACTAGTCTCGCTGACTGTTTCCCCGGAGTTGACAACAGTTCTGGAAGATGCAGTTCTAGAGGTGCTTAAGGGAAGCTACAGTACTTTGGATACTGGATCAAAGCCCTATGCAGGTCAGGGTTCTGGCCATGCAGAGGCTGAATCTGTCCATTTCAATAGCATACCAGACAAACATTTTGAGTTACCATCCCCCTTAAAGAGCTGGGATTTAGATCGCTGATGTGCAAGGGAGCAATGTTGACTCACTGACTATGAGCAGTTGAACCCCAGTGGCTCATGGTCAGTGACAGCAAATACTCTGAACAGCAATGTGCCTCATCGGCAACTGCAACCTCTGTTTACATGGGGACTATGCTGTGCCCCCTTTTTCTGATGTCTATTTTTGTTTTGCCAGGGTCATCAGTGGATTTGGAGACCTGGGAGACACTACAGCAGTCTAATGCATTTTTTGTTCCAAATTAGCAGTCCAAAATATTTTGCCTGCATCTCTGTGAAGGTTGGTTGAAACCCTGGTAAATGTTGCAGCTTTTTACATCGTGGGACAGGGCCAAACGTGCACGCGCACACACACACCTGCCCACCTCATGGGCATCCTCATGATTAACAAGTTTTCCACAGTGGCAACTGCAAAAAACTGTCAAGACTCTTCGGCGACATACACTGTGATCAATAATTCTTGAGGGAGTAACTACCATAGAAAAATAAATTCTGATGAAACTAAGGCACTGGAAAAACATCTTTCACTGGTCCGATGCCCAGTGACAACATGGAATGACAGAATTACTTCAGCCTAGTAGCCGATAAAAATGGTGTTTTTCATTATGCAGTATCAGGTACAATGTTCCCTGGGCACAATATACACCCGAAGTAATGCGGTTTCTGTTCTATGCCTTGCAGACTGGAATGGCTCATAGAGATTAAAGGCCATGAGGTGCTCCTCAAGTTGCTGCACCACAACCTTCTCAACAACTTTTCAGTCTATCCACCTCCAGGCCAGACCTCCACCAGCAGTGCCCCAACCTCCAACCCACAATCTTCATCACCTTGAGCTCCCCATCAAACCAGGGGGATCTCAAGTGAGAAGATCTGGGTCACACACGGGCTGGTGCAAGGGAGTCGAGCGCTGCCATCATCACTCTATTATAGGTGGTGACCGCCACGCCTGAACCCCCTACACATGCACTGTCCACACTAGATAGATCAGTCACTGCCAGAAAACTCTCCAGGGTCAAGCCCCTCAAAGGGCGGTAGCTGACCATCTCTGCAGGGGAAGGGCTCTTGAGGGGGACGGACCCCATGCGAGAACCCTGCCGTGCAGTGAGCAGACCAAATGACCCGGTCAATCTTGAAGTTGCTAACTTCAAGCCCCAGTGAAAAGACCAGGTCCAACATGTGGCCGTCATGTGGGTTGAGGAAGAAACTGCTTGTGACAAGCCCAGAGATGACAGTCTGGAGGAGGCTGTAACCTAGCCTGGATGATTTGTCATCAGCATAGGCACTGAAGTCCCCCAGGATCAAACACCAGGGGGACTCCAATGTCTCACCGGTGACGAGATCGGCTACCTCCTGTAGGAATTCACCTGCTGCCCCAGGGGGCGGTAAATCAGGAGAATCCTACAACCTGTGCCCGGACCTCCACGTTTGGCCACACATTCAAATGAACCTGGTCTTCCCACCGAGTGCACGGAGAAGCCAAACTCAGATCTACAGCAGATGGCCACTCCCCTACCCCTGCGTTCCACTTCTGGGCAGTGCACCACCGAGTACCGGGGGATGGCGGCCTCTAGAACCAGATCAGCACTGTCACCCACCTAGATCTTGGTAATGCAAGCCAGATCGACTGAGGAAATCAAGTCCACGATAATGGAGGTCTTGTTCCTAATCAATCTGACATTACACATCACTGCTCTCAGGGGATTGGTGGACAGTGTAGCCCTTCTGGCTACCTGCCCACTCGGTCTGGTGGGAGCCCTGGAGATGGGAACCAAATACCTCTCACCTCTCTCAAGGCCCCGTTGACACCCAGGGCGCCTTTTGCACCCAACCACTTCAATCCTGCCCCCTCCTATAGTGCACGGGCACCACGCCATAAACAATCAATGCAACCTCTCTCTATCCCAACCTCCTGACAGAGACGTGCTGTAGTGGTGGAAATAGGTAGGTCGGTAAAGGGCCACAGATCGAGCAGCTGAGATGCCCCATACACTATCCAGGCCCGTCCCAGGCCCCCTAATCCTTCCAGACACAAAGTCTAACCAAAGGACCCCAGACAGCTAACAAACACACTCACTCAGATCAAATCGCCACACTAATACAAGCAATAATCCTAACCACTTAAGCACCATCCAAACTAAATATAAATCCCAATGACCCACCCAACCACCAAAAATGAGTGAAGAGTAGAAAGCAAAGCCTTAGAGTTTAAAGAAGCAATATATCCCCAGATCCCTTAAGTTAAACCCAGCAATGCTTAGCCAGATAGAATATACAGACAGCAAACTACATAACCTGCAGATTTTAAGGTGGGGGTCCTCTCACGATCCACTGCCACGGGACAAAGATACTTTTGATATGAGTGCTGGGGAGTCCCACAACAGAAAAGTCACCAAACAGCTGCAGTTCAGGCAATCCTATAGTCCTGGTAGTCCACACGATCCAACCCCTCCCCCCTTTACAATAATCCAACAGGGGGATGGGGAGGCAGAACACCAAGCAGCAAACGGCACCAAGCACTGGCCAACCCAGAAAATCAAACGTCTGATGGGTCCACTTTCGGCAAAAGCTCCAACCGGACAGGCAGCCGATTTTCCCCTAGGAAAATGAGCATGGGAATGCCCTTAAAGCTCGTGCTCTCCTGGGGGAGGTCCACACAGCACAGTGCGATCGAGGCGGCCCTTGCGTATGATGGCAAGCAGGGCGCCAACAGAGACCAACGAGCTGTGATGTAGGAAAGCTGTCCAGAAGGCAAAAAACAGTCGTACAGTCCCGGAACAAATCCTGGATGCCAGTCCCTCTGTGCTGAACAGCATCAACGCCAGTCTCGGTGCTTGATGAGGAATCCAAAAAAGGTCGTCGCCAGCCCACGGTGGTCTGCAGCAATCTACAGGGCCCAAAACCAGAAAGCAAAAGGAGCTGGATCCCTGCAACAGTCTGGAGGCTCTCCACCAACGGCACTCCACCAGCGGCACTGAAACAAGGTAGGGATCCAGGGAAGGCAGCGAAAAACAAAACAGCTAGCTCCTACAACTTACTCACCATCCCACCCTAACTTACACTAAAACACCCTAAACTATCCGCTAAAAGGAAACTTTTCGGATCTCCGGTCAAAGGATAAACCGGAGATCAAGCTCAACTGAATTTGCTTTATAAGGGGATAGATAAAACGATAAAACAAAGAAGGGAAAGCAGAAGAGGTGCTCTCAGATTCTGAGAGCTGCAAGTAGCAGGCACATCTCAGCCACCATCTTGTCCTCCCTCTTATTCGTAAAAGAGGTATGCAATGCATGGGTGCAGAGCATGCCTCCTCCACAATGCCCCCATCAATGTGCATCCTACTCTCGGTGTGTGTGTGTGTGTGTGTGTGTGTGTGTGTGGGGGTTATCTCTGTTAGGTTAGTTCAGTGCTGGTTTTGGGGAAGAACTGGAATATGTGGGGCGGGACCAAAATGGATCACAAACTGGCTAAAGGGAAGGCAGCAAAGGGTGGTGGTGGTGGAATCTGCCACAGAGCAGTGACGAGTGGGGTACCACAGGGATGGGTTCTGAGACCGGTGCTGTTTGGGATTTTTATTGCAGATATCTCACACAGGATCCGGAACAAGATCAGCCTGTTCACAGACGATACCAAGATGGGAGCTGTGGTTGATGACACGGAGGTGTGGAAGGGGTTGCAGGAGGACCTGACTAAGCAGCAGGAGTGGGCAGAAACATGTCAGTTGGGGTTCAACACCAAGAAGTGCAAGGTTATGCACTTCGGAGCCAGGAACCAGGAGAGGGATTATCACTTGAATGGGTACAGTTGGGGAGCTTCACAGAGGAGAAGGACGTAGGACTGATCATTACGGGGATGCATGAACTCTAGTCAGTGTAGGAAGGCGGCAGCAAAAGCCAACAAAATGCTGGGGTGTATTGCAACAGGGTTCTCCTCCAGGAGAAGGGAGGTTATCCTGCTACTGTATAGGTCATTGGTCAGGCCCCACCTGGAGTACTGTGTGCAGTACTGGTGCCCATTCCTGAAGGAGGACATCAGATTGTTGGAGGGGGTGCAGCGAAGAGCCACAAAGATGATCTAGGGATTGGAGAGCAAGCCCTACCAGGACAGGCTGGAGGAGTTGAATACGTATTCACTGGAGACGAGGAGGGATAGGGGGATATGATCGAGACCTTTAAGTATCTGAAGGGGATAAACAAGACCAACACAGAAGGAATTTTTCAGATGAGAAGGGAGAGAGACACGAGAGGGCATGGACTGAGATTTGGGGGGCGGGGGGTGGAGATTCAAAAGTGAGATGAGACATTTCTTCACGGAAAGAGTGGTGGACAAATGGAACACCTTACCAGACGAGGTAGTGTTCTATAAGATAGTGGGCAGTTTCAAGAGGGGTTGGGACAGAGTAAGGGGAAGGAATACTGGGAAGGGGGGGCAGAAGGGACAGCTGAGTGATGGGCTAGCTGCACACTCGAGCAGACTCGATAGACCATGAGGCCTGTTTCTGCTGGCAATTTCGTATGTTCGTATAATCTGTATTCATCCATTCCTTGACTTCTCATGTGCCAGTTGTGATGGTGGGTTTTGTGATGCTGACACCAGTCTACTAGTAACTGGATGCGAGACCTACCATAACTGATTACAAACAGGCTCTCCAATAAATATCAGATGTCCATTTTAGGCTGCTCCTCAAACTGCTGACCTTTAAAGAGAGTCACCACTGCCAGGAGAACTTTGAAAATACTATATTTGGACATACAGCAACCTGTATTTCTTCTTGCCGCTATTTATTACTGAGGTCATATGCACGAAAACAGGATCTTTGTTCCTTCAGAGTTCTTTAGCTTCTACTGCTTATTTCTAACCAGACATCATCATAAGCTGCTTGTGGCATCACAGTTATTCCCATGGCAACCAACTGCGATGTCACAGCAAGGCTTTCACTTAGGGAATATGCTGTAGGGGCAGATTAACTCTAAGGGATAAAGATGAATTTCTGTAGCAAATTAGAAGGTAAATCACATACAAGCTGAACTAATATCTTCTCCCAAATTTTCTCAGCAGCTTTTTAAGTTACAAGCTCTATAGCACATGGCCAGTCCAATGAACAATGTAATCCCTTCCAAGTCATTGGTAAGAGATTACATGGGTGTGCGACTGTTCAATGGGTCAATGGCTTGCTCAGCATAAAAGCAGCTGCAAATTACAATCTGGGTGCATTTGAGCAAGGAGGGCGGCATCAGGCTCCACTGAGAGCGTACTGGTAAATAGCACAATTTTTCAGCATTTTGTGGCCAAAACTAAACTTTTTGGCTTCTTTGTTTCATTCCCACAAGAACAAAAACTGGTGCCATTTTGACAGTGTCCTCTAATCATGTGGCCAAGGGGATCCAATTGGGGACAAGCAGGAAATGGCTTGCCCAGCATAAAAAAAAAAAAATCCTCCTAGAGTACTCCATAATGTTCATGTCCCATCATGTGGGTGGCACAGAGCAGGAGTGGCGCATCTATCTTAGGGACATATGTGTGTATGCACATAATGTTCACCAGACCAACAATTCATCTCTAATCTGAGAGGCCAAACATACCTGAAATTAATTTTAGAGATCTGCTATCCCCCCCAAAAAATGTTGCATATTCAATAGATATAGTGAACGCCAGTAGCCTCTTCGATATCAAACAAAAAAGGTAATTGACCAAACTGCTAGCTATTGCCATGGATTTCATACCCAAACAAGGATGACTAGTTGGAATGAAAGCAGTCTGCCAGCTGACTTTAAGGCTCAGGTTCTGACATTTCGGGGAAGGTTGTGTGAAGGGATAACTATGTACCTCTGCCATGTTGCTGATGACTATAGCCATAATGATTCCATAGATTGCCACAGCCTCGCAGAAGATGATGCTGGAACAAAAAAATACAACTATGAAGTCAAACAAACCAAACAATACAAAACATGTAACACAAAAAGAAAAAGAAAAAAAACAACAACAGAAATCACTGTTGTAAGAAAGTGCTAAACTCAACAGTGTTGGCTTGATTCTTATGTGGAAAGATGTTAATGAGTTTAAGGAATTCAGCTGAGGTGATAATGAGTCTATTGTGAATGTCCAGGCTTATTAATTTGAGGGACCACGTCTCATCTCCAATCATGGCCTGAGTTGGCCTCATTCTGCAGCTTGTGGTTTAAATGCATGCAATGGGACTGATGGAGTGAGCTGTCCTCTCCGCTGTGCACTAGTGATCAGTGTTTTAACCTGCCACTTGGTTACCACTTGTAATTCAGTGGTGCTTGTGAGACCACTACTGCATTGCATTGACGTGAAAGTATAAAAGCAGCTTTTTACCTTCGGACAGCAAACTTTTTTTTTTTTTTATTACTGAAAGTTTTCAGCATAACCAGAGCAGATATTCTCTTGCATTTAACATACATTCTTACATTAGGTAGTCTGAGATCCTACAGATCTGGATTATTTGTGGATGCTGCATGATTAGTTCTCTGACAGGAACCTTAGCTTGCCTAACAGCCTCCCACACTGCAGCAGCAACATGCTGTCACACACATGTTGAAATTGTTTAACAAGATCCGGGGCACTTTTCTGTCAACATCAAGGTTACTCTCACCAAGCTATATCCTGTCAGTCTCTGTTTCATTCAGAGCCACTGCTGTGATGACAGGGACCCCTCCCCTGTCCCCTAGTGGGGTGGTGGGTTGGAGGGTTCACGCATCATTTTATAACCTGCCAGCACTTGTCTTTTGCAGGGATGTTTTCACAGTCCATGCCAGTCTCTCTTTTGTATTTATATTTTCTCCCAGATTTTACCCCCGTTTTATCCCAACCCTGTCCTGGGTGCGCATGCGTGTGTGTGGAGGCATGCGCACACAGCAGTACCGGGACGCCATCCCACTGCTTGCGGACCTCCATCCGGGGGCAGTGGAACTATGGCAGACGACAGAGTCTTCCCAAGAGAGAGAAAAGCTGCCTTTCGGCTGCTCACCCTGCCCCCCATGCCGGGCTCGTTCTTGATCCCGGATCACCGGCATGACATGAGATAAGGCATCCCGCGCCTCAGCGCCACTGGGCCAGCTTGTCCATGTTAGTCTTGATATGTATGACTGTTCATAATTCTGATCACCTCATGTGCTATTGTATGTGAATAAAAATACATAAAAAGTTATTAAAAAAATTACATAGGGGTGTGTGTGTGTGTGCCCGCATGAAGGCCACCGGTGAGGCCAAATCAATTTACTTTGCCAACAACCTTAAGTCCCGATGGGTTCTTGATCCCCCTAACCAGTTTACCTCCCCCACCCTCAAGCTAGGAAATTCACTTATCTCTGACCCGGCTGAGGTCACCAACACATTCTACAAATTGTTCACATCCTGTGCTCTACCCCCCCCAATCTACTTGCCCAGACTCCTCCGAAAAGCCCTCCACCTCACCTACCTCCCCCCACTACAGCCTTTTTCTTTCTCCTGGTCTAATGTGGAACCACCCTCACTGCCTTAGTCTCTAATACCCTCTACGGAGCACAGCCCTGATGGCCTGGATACAAATTCCTTCATCTCTGTGTTGGCCATCGCTGCCCCTCGTCTCCCCTTTTCAGTATTTCTTTTTAATTTGAGTCTGTCCCCTAATCCTGGAAGCATGTTAAAGTCCTCCCCTCCATAAAAGAGGGGACTCTTCTTCCTCAGGTAATTAGGGGCCAATCTCTCTCCTCCCTGCCCTGGCTAAGGTGAAGGAAAAACATGTTCACTCTCAGCCATCTACCCTTCTCTTTACTCCCATCTTTCCAGTCTGGTTTCCAAAAACACCATTCCAACATCTCCTCCCTCCTCCAGAGCACTGAATCTGTGCTGAAACCACAACCATTTTCACACACCTTGCAAAGGTATTCAACACTGTGACCTACCCCCTTTTCTTAGATAAGTTAGGTGTTATGGCCTATAGACTAGGTCAGATGGTTCAGTTCCTACCTGTTAAACAGGCTCCAGTTTGTGATTCCCTATCCACCCTCCTGTCAATCTCTTGTGTCCCCATGGCTCCATTCTTGACCCAATCCTTTTTCTCCATCATTCTAAATAGCCCTTCCACCTGTGTCTCATTACACATCCACATGTATACTGGTGACACAGTTCTATTTACTTCTGGTTCTTTGATCCCTTAGCTGGAATCTTCACTTCAGGGTGACTCTGGCAATGCCCAACACTGGTACTTCTCAAACCAGCTCTGAATAAATGCCAAAAAGACTGTACACCTGACTTTTGGCAGTAGGCAGAGATACAAGAACATATGAAATAGCCAGAAGAAGAAGGCCTTATGGTCTGTCAGGTTTGCTTGTTTGCAGTGCCCTGATCTAGAGAGTATAGGGAGCTCCACCCCCTCGTTCCTGCCAACCCTGACCTTCCCTTTCACCTCGTCTCACCCTCTTAAAACTCCCCCCACCATCTTCTGATTGATGAGCTCAGATGGGAGTTCATTTCACCTTGACCCAACCCATTTTGTAAAAAAGTGCATCCTGGCCTCCTTCTTGTATCTACGAGCTTATAACTGAGCCCCTTGTGGTCTTATTTTTACGGAGACAGAAAAGTTCCCAGATAGCCACCTTATTTATACCTTTCTGGTACTTGAAGATTTCAATTATGTCCCCTCTCTCCCTCCTCTCCACGAGTCAGACCATGTTGAGCTCTCGCAACCTATCCTTATATGTCCTGCCGTACCTGAATCATCTTTGTCGACCTCCTCTGAGCTGCCTCAAGCTGGCTGATGTCCTTTTTCAGTTAAAGAGCAGCTGACACCTTCAGGATAACTTTAGCAAAACATAATATTTAGGCACAGTTCAGCTTGTATTTCACATTAGTTCTGTATTTCTCCTCCCCATTATTTATTACTGAGATCACTTGCATGAAAACAGGATCTTTGTTCCTTAAGAGTTTATCTATTCCTGTTGCGTTCTCCCTACCGAAGTTCATAATGCATTGTTTGTGACATCACTGTTACTACCATGGCAACAGACTGATGTCACACCAGAGGATTATGACGAAATAGGAAATAAGCTATAGAGGCAGATGAACTCTAAGGGATAAATATGTATTCATGTAAATTTCCTCAGTAATAAATAACGTGGGAGCAGAAATCTATAGAATATATATGGAATGCAAGCTGGATCGTACCAAAGTATTACATTTTTCAAAGTTTTCTTTGAGGTGTCAACAGCTCTTTAAGGGCTGCAGCACTGCACGCAATACTCCAAGTGCAGTCTCACCAGGACTTGTGCAGTGGTAATATAACCGCTTCCCTTCTGCTTGAGATCTCTCTAGCAATACAGCCTAGCATTCTGTTTGCCTTGGCCATTGCCCTCCTACACTGTGTAGACTGTTTCAGGTCAACTTCAGGAGACTAGCAAGGCTCCAACATACCGAAGTCTTCAGGACTCTGAATGCCAACCTGCTTCAGGTACTTAAGTGGTACCCGACTTCAAGTCCCTAGGGGTGTAGCAGGACAACCTCAGCTTTTCCACCCATAAAGACCCCATTTACAAGAAACGCAGATCTAAACTTCAGTGTGCTTTACCACAAGAAATCCTGCAGTCCTCACTGGCCCATCACAAGATCATCTTCAAGATGATCTTGCCGATGTTTGAGTCAGTGGATGTAGTCTATCGTGCTGCCCCAAAGAGTATAGTTGCCAGACTAGAATCCCTTTTTTCACTCCTCTCACCACTTTGCCGTAAGTGCTCCATCTCTCACTAATCACTACTCTCTATCCAAATCTCTCTCACTTACTCTAGAGCTTGGTGAGACATCTCTCACGATCTTCCTTGTCAAATATTGGCTTGCCTCTGTTCGTATTTATCTCTCCTTAACCCAGCCATGCTGTCCTCCTACTCCCTCCAATCTAATGCTCATTATTTTTTATATCCCTCTCTGTAAATCTGTTGCAGGTCAATCTGCCTTCTCTAGCCACTCCAACACTGTGGAACAACCTCCCTCTCCCCATCAGTCCTTCCTTCTCCCTGCACTCTCTCAAACCACTCCTACTAGCAATCATCACAAAAGCATACACCTCCAGATAGCCACATTCCTCTTCTCTTCAGTATTACAACAATCTCTGCCCTCTTCACCCCCTCTTCCTCTTACCCATTATGCTTGGTTCATTACAGTGTAGCTGAAACGTCAGTTTACTCTGTAATGTTGTATTTTTATGCCACCACACTGCCTTTCTTACGCTGCACACTTCCCTAGCTCATCTTTGCTATTCCTGTAGAATATATTTTGCAAACTTTCTGTATTTTTTCTTCTTCTGGAATTTATTAACTGTACTTTGCTTTTTTCTGGTCCTGTACATGCTCCTTTTGTTGTTATTGTACTTGTTAATTGCTGCTATCACTCCCGCTTGTAACCCCTCTTCAGGTTACTCCTGGAAACAATATCTGGCATACTGTACCTATTGGGTATGGGTGTGGTGGGCACAACATTCTAGATAAACAAAAAGGGCCGGCCCGTCGGCACAGCGGTTGGATTTCCGCATGCGACGCCGGCGACCCGGGTTCGGGAATGGACCTGGGTCGCTGGAGGGCCGGCCGGGGGGAGAAGGATAGAGCGTCCCATGGACTGCTCTCCTTCTCCGGGGGGAGGAAGGGGAAGTGCCCGGAGAATCGAGGACCCCTGGCGGAGGCCAGGAGTCACGCAGCCACCGGCACTAGCACGCACAGGAGGCGGGGCGGACGCTAGGCGTCATTGCATGACCCCGCCTTCCCCAGAAAAACAGAAAATAGACAGCTGCCTGCTGCCTTCAATGAAGCCCGCCACGGCTTCAATTAGCTCCTCAGGCCAGCCCTCCGACCTATCCGAGACCTGCGGAATGCAGGGGGAGTGCCGCAGCCCCGCCGTGGGAGGCAAGCCATGGGGTATCAGAGGGTCCGCGGCTGATGTGAGGAGTGGAAGTCCGTAGGCCGTGACCGGGCCGAAAGTACCGGGTGGCAGGCAGCTTGTGGGAGGATAAATAATAATAATAAAAAAAAAAAATTAGATAAACAAAAAGGTCAAGATAGCAGTCAGTTTAGTCTGAAAGTCACTGCAAATAAATAAGACAGTTTGCATTACCTGACAAGATTCTTTGTTTTAATCCGTGGTGCCTTCACACCACCACCTAGGATACTGGATCCTGTGATGTAGATGCCCCTTAAAAACAGAGTAAAAAAAATAATCAGTATCTTATGAAACAGCTTAGTTATTGCACGGTGCTTCTGTCTTTGCTATAACCATATGTTCCAAATAACTTGCTCAAGTGCAACAAAACACCAAGAATGGACTTTCTGTTTGCTCCTCCTGTACCCCCTGCTGCCTGCCGGACTAACTATGGCTGCCAGAATCCCCAAGTATCCCGTTGTTGCAGGTTTCTGGAGGGACCCTTCGGGGGCTCATCCAGCTGCCACCAGCGAATATAGGTGCAGCACAGCAAAGGACAATGGCTATATGGGGAAGGGATGAAATTGGTATGTCAAGGGGTCAGGTGGAGAGCCAAGACAGGTGCTTTTAGCCAGTTTGCGCTTACCCTCTCTTGCAAGTGCACACTACAGCATCCTGGAGGGGGAGGGGTGCACAGTATTAAACTACACCACCTAGTGGACTTCCATCACACTACCATCAGAGTGGTACACTGACCAACCCTTCCCGGGGAGACAACATCCTTAGGGATGCTCCTTTGCTCTCCGCGACAGCCTATGCTCCTACCATACTGGTCGTTAGCATACCAGGCAGCCCTGTCCAGTCCAAAGCCACAGACCTGGACAACTTTCTTTTTGTAAAAATAAAACATGGTTTACTTTTACTACCTGCAAGGGATTGAAATTTTTTTTTGTCCATAAAATCAAAGCAAGCTATGAAGGCCAAACCTGAAGATTTTACCTAATGACAAATTCCACAGCAGGCCTCGCAGGCTGTCTGAGAGTCATGGCAGATTCTGTTTTTCTGTGCCACGCAAAAAATAAGTATTTTTTCAATGGTGCAGAATATTGCAGAATTCATGCAGAGTAAGATTCTGGGGTACTGAATCAGTGAAAAAAGTGGCATAAAGTCAGATACAGCAAGGAACCAGCACAGAAACACAATCCTGCGAGGAGTTCAGAAAGCTTTCATGCTGTTTAGAGATACTTTAATTATAATGCCATTTCACATCAGTCATTTTGTTATATAAATTTCTAACCTACAAACAAAATAAGAGTGAAAAAAGGTATTAAGATGTAAATATTGAAAAATAATGTACCAAAAGTTTAGAATATACTGTGCAGAATTTTAGACTATACCACAAAGCTTTAAAAATGTGGCACAGTAAAACATCACATGTGCTTTGACAGTACTGTCTCCTCTCCAGTATACCGTATATAGTGTTAAAGTGGGGTTGGGCGAGTTTGTCCCAGGTACAAGCCGGTTTCTTTTTGCTGTTATTCACAATAAAAAGTAGCCCTGGAATTACGCATGTCAGGAGAAAGTACAGTTACGTAAGAACTTACAGTACCAGTAGATCTTCGAGAGAGGCTCTTGCAGTAGGTAATTACATATAGGATTGACGCCGGCAGGCGGCAGGACCCCACGGAAAAATTTCTAGCTAGCAGTCTCTGCTGAGGGACCGCCCCCAGGTCAGGTGACCGGCGTCAGGAGACATCGGTATAAAGGGGCGGTCCCCCACGCCCGCCTTCCAGTTCTTTCCCACCATAGGCCAAAAGAGGCCGGACGAGAGAGGAGCGGATATTTCCCTCACTGGAAAAGGAGCTGAAAAAGCTTAGGGGGATGGAGGGCGGGAAGGTATTACCTACTGCAATAGCCTCTCTCGAAGATCTACTGTTATGGTAAGTTCTTACGTAACTGTACTATCTTACTTCGAGATGGCTCTTGCAGTAGGTAATTACATATAGGACTGAGTCCCAAGCAGTCTGGAACCAGAAGAAGCACACGGGAGGAGGAAAGCTACTCAAAGTAGATCCTCTAGCTGTGAAGGCCTTAAGAAGGGAGGCCTTGCAGAACAGCAAGCCCGAAGCCTGCTCTACGGCGAGAGGCAATATCCAAACTGTAATGTTTTGTAAAGGTATGGACTGAAGTCCAAGTGGCGGCAGCACAGATGTCTGCCGCTGACACATTCTTGAAACAAGCCGCTGAGGCAGCAACTCCTCTGGTGGAGTGGCCTCTTACTTGACCCGGAAGGGTCTTCTTGTACTTGTCATAAAAGAAAGTGATGCAATGAGCCAACCATTTGGATAGACATTGCTTAGAAACAGCATTGCCTTCTCTTTTGGGTGCAAAAGAAGCAAACAGTTGATCAGTCTGTCCGAGATCCTTTGTCCTGTTAGTGTAGTATCAGAATCTGGTGAACATCCATAGTATGTAGTAAATACTCCCCTTGATTGGAGTACTGCGTAAAGAAAGTGGGTAACTCTATGGACTGGTTCAATGTAGATTCCGCTACCACTTTGGGGAGAAACTTAGGATTGGTGCGCAGAGCCACACAATCCTTGTGAAAAATTAAGTATGGAATTTTACACATCAGGGCCTGGAGCTCGGAAATCCTCAGAGCAGAGGTAATGGCCACGAGGAAGAGCATCTTCCAAGAATGGAATTTGAAGTCTGCGGAAGCTGCCGGTTCAAAAGGAGGCAGAGTAAGTTTCTCAAGAACAAAGTTCAAATACCAAGGAGGGGCGGGAACTCGGATGGGGGTCTCAGGTGAAGGTGTTAGAGACTTCCAGTTGAGCGAATGTTCTGTCTGCAAAGGGAACATGGCAGGCCGAAATGGGTCACGAGTGACTACGACTCAGGTCAAAGAGATGGCACAGGTACTCCAGCAGTCGCCCAACTGAGCAGGAGAAAGGCTTGATGTCTTTCGAAGCAGCCCAGATTGTGAACCTTTTCCACTTCATGGCATAGGTAGACCTAGTGGAGGGTTTCCTAGCCTCCACCAGAATCTCCACCACCTGGGGAGAAACTCCAAAGCGGGCTTGAGCTATGTCTGCAGGAGCCATGCATGTAGCTGAAGAGACCTGAGACCTGGATGGACCAGGGTACCCAGATCCTGGGTCAGCAAACATTGAGACAGAGGAAGAGGTGGTTCCTCTGAGTATTGTTGCAGAAGAGAGAACCAAACTTGCCTGGGCCAGAAAGGAGCGATCAGAATCATTCGGGCTCCTTCTGAACCTAGTTTCTGCAAGACCCCCGGGATCAAAGGAATTGGGGGAAAGGCATGGACAAATCTGTCCTTCCAATCTAGAGACAGAGCGTCTCTCCAAAAAATGCCTCGCTCTTGAACGAGTGAGCAGAAGTCGGGAAGCTTTGCGTTTTGAGGGGAAGCGAACAGGTCGACCTGTGGTGTTCCCCAACGTAGGAAGATATCGTCTGGGATCCCTTGATCCAGTTCCCACTCGTGGGCCGGAGCAGATGAGCGACTCGTCTTGTCTGCCATGGTGTTCTCAACTCCCGGAACATGAACTGCCGTAAGGTGAAGGTCGTGTTGTGCTGCCCAATCCCAAACTCTCATTGTTTCCCTGCAAAGAGGGTAGGACCGAGTCCCTCCCTGTTTGTTGATGTACCATACCACACACATATTGTCCGTCTGGACAGCTAGGTGGCCTGTAAGGAGATACAGATGAAGGGCTTGGAGAGCATAAAGTACTGCCCGAAGCTCGAGCACATTGATATGAAGTGTTTGTTCGAGCTTGGACCAAGAGCCCTGGGTCCGATGAGGACCTAGATGGGCTCCCCAACCTTCGCCTGAGGCGTCTGTAGTCAGAGTCTGAGAGGGGGGAGGAAGGAAGAATGGAACTCCCTGAAGAAGGTTCTCTCGAACCATCCACCATTGCAAGTCTCCAACCATGGGAGAGGAGACTAGGACCAACTGATCCAAGTTGTCCACCAACTGATCCCATTGGGAGCGAAGCGTCCATTGAGAAACCCTCATGTGGAGCAGAGCACGACGGACTGTCGGGATAGCAGCCGCCATAAGCCCGAGGAGGCAAAGAACCGACCTTGCACTGACACGCCTGCAGCCGGACAACAGGCTTATCAGAGTCTGGAGAGCGGCCACCCAGTCCAGTGGCAGGAAGGCCCTGCCCAGGGACGTGTCCAGTATCGCCCTGATAAACTGGAGTCTCTGGGATGGGATCAAGTGAGACTTGGAATGGTTGATGGTAACACTCAGGCAGGCAAAAACCTGCTGGGTGAGGGAGAGGCAGTGCAGGAGTTCCTCCCTGGACGAGGCCTCCAGGAGCCAGTCATCCAGGTATGGGAAAACCTGCCCCCCCCGGTACGCAGGTAGGCCGCCACCACCGCAAGGCATTTGGTAAATACTCGGGGAGCTGAGGAAAGGCCAAATGGAAGTGCCTTGAACTGGTAGTGGTCCCTCTGGAAAGCAAAACAGAGGTATTTGCGGTGAGACGGGCGAATAGAGATGTTCAGGTAAGCATCCTGCATATCCAGAGCGCACAACCACTGGCCCGAGAGGAGGAGGGGCAGAAGGCTCTGCAGGGAGAGCATTCTGAACCTCTTTTACTCCACGAATAGGTTTAGGGAACTGAGATCTAGAACAGGTCTTACATCTCCCGTCTTCTTCGGGACCAGGAAGAAATGGGAATAGTAACCAGTTCCCTGTAGAGGGAGCGGGACAGGTTCTATTGCCTCTTTCAGCAACAGTGCTGAAATCTCTTCCCGGATCAGAAGATGTTCCCGAGAATAAGACCACCTTGGGGGAGGGTGACGAGGTGGTTTCTGTAGAAACTCTATTGCGTGTCCTTCTGCGATTAGTTGGAGCACCCATGAATCTGATGTTATCCTCTCCCAGTCCAGAAGGTGGAGGGAAAATCTCCCTCCTACCGGCTCCTCCAGGAAGCCCGGAGGCTGTGGGAGAGGGAAGGAGTCAGGTGGTGTGGGGCAGCGCCGCAGCTGAAGCACCCGCTGCTTTTTTGGGTGGAGGGGGCTTGGCAGCTGTGGGGGCCTGGCGTCTAGTGGCCCGCTTTCCCGGAGGTTTCGCCTTTGGCCGATTCCATCTGCGAAAGGGACGGCGCTGCGATTGATGGGGATGGTACATAGAGTCAACGGACTTTAGTGCTGTCCCCTTCTCCTGCAGATAGACGATGATGTCCTTGACATCGCCACCGAAGAGCACCGAACCCCGGAAGGGTGCTTCCTGTATAGCGGACTGCACTTCCGGGACCAACCCTGACACACTGAGCCAAGCATGACGTCGTAAGCCTACAGCGAAAGCTGAGCTCCGTCCAGCAGTGTCCACTGCATCGTAAGTCGCACGAAGCCATGTGTCGACTGGCCGAACGTGCAGAGCGGACGAGGTCAGACACTTCCTGCTTGACTTGTGAGTCTGGCAGGGAGTCCAATTTGGATTCCACCTCAGTAAGAATTGCCTTCTGGTAATCCCCCATGTGACTGACATAGTACAGGGCCCTGATCCCCAGCGTGGAAGAAGCGAAAATCTTCTTGCCATACTGGTCCAGAAGGCGAGATTCTTTATCAGGTGGCGACGAGCTAAGATGTTTTGGGTTAGCTGTCCAGCCGTGAGTGGCGCTAATCACGACCGAGTCAGCTCGAGGGTGAAAATCTAAGTAGTCAACACCCTCGGGAGCCTGGTATAGCCTGTTCGACTTCTGGGGAAGAGGGGCGAACGCCGATGGCTGTTTCCAAATGGTGGTAACAAAGTCGGCATGAGGCTCAATCCAGGGTGGCACCAAGTTGGGAGCTGTCACGGGCAGATCCAGATGCTCAGCGAGTTTCACCCGCTGTGGATCTGGCTCCAAGGATTGCCACTTATGTACCGCCTGGACTTTGCGTAGCAGCTCCGTGAAAGAAGGATCCTCCGGAGAGGACTTCGGAGGAGTCCCTGGCCTGGGTTTTGACAGAGAGCGTGGCTCGTCGTCCCGCTCGGAGCAGCCAGAGGAGTCCGAGGTGTCTGAGGAGGAAGAGGAAGATGGTGAAGACGACGTCTCCCTCTCCCATCTAGGGGGAGGAACGGTCCCTTGGGAAGCCCTTGGGGAAGCGCGTCTCGCCCCTCTCTGGACCCAGAGGGTTTAGCCCTGGTGTCCAGAGGTGGTGAGGGAGTTAGTCGTCGTGGACGTACGGGAACTGGTACCGGCACCATTGTCGAAAGACTACTCTCCACCTCACTGGTGAGCTGAGCCTTGGCTCAGCCCACCAGGAGACCAGAGTCTCCTGCAAATCCACCGTGGCTGGGGTTGGTGGAGGAGGTGGGGGATATAGGTATGGGTTATACCCGTAAGGAGAATATCCATAACCAGATGGCGGAAAGCCCGGCATCGGGTATTGTGGCTCGATAGGCCTGGTGTCAGGTACTGAGGCATCGGGTATTGCAGTCCCGGCACAACGGCGCGGTACCCGGAGAGCTGCTGGAGCAGGCGGCCCGACGGAGGCCCCACGGCAGATCTGGAGCAGAAGGTTCAGGCCCGCATTGGGCCGGCATCCGGGAGCGGGATGTCGCCCAGAGTCGGCAATACCGGTGTCGGAGCTGGCGGCCATGGTGCCGGCATCGGAGTCGGCATCTGGGGAGCCGACATCCGATCGGTCAGACCGGAGGGTGGACGGTCTGACGGAGGCAGAACAGGGACCTCAGTATCACCCTGGGATGGAGGGGAGAAATCCTCAGGGTTGGGCTGAGGAGACTCAGGGCCCCCAGAGGGCAGCGAAGGCTGCGGGGAGCGGGAACGATGGACGTGGGAGGGTCCAGCGTCGGCTCTTCCGCTGAGCGGACGTCGGGCGAACCGACGTGCGGCTTAGCAGCGGGATCTGGGCGGGCGCCGGAGGGGCCAGCGTCCAACTTAACGGACCCATCGCCGGAAGCAGGCCACGATGGAGGGGTGACCTGGTCTGGCGGAATGGGGGCCGCACGCCGCCTCAAAGGGTCGGGCGACTTACCGACCTTCTCCGTGCGGACATTGGTGGTGCCGACTTCCGGCTTGTTGGAGCCGCTCGCACCAGGAGGCCGCGAAACCACGGCTTTACCAGGAGTGGAGGCCTCCAAGAGCCCAGAGGCGCCTGAAGGGCCCAAGTGCGAGCTAGACGGGCGGGCTGACGACGCCTTAGAAGCCTCTAAGGCGGCCGTCGAGGAGCAGTCCCCCGGGAGGGACATTACGTTTAACACGGCGAATCTCTTGGAAGTCGCGGTGGGAGAGGAACCCCTGTCCCGGTGCTTTTCTTTATCCTTTTTCTTGCAATGGCTTTCAGGAGAAGTTGACGCTTGCCGAAGCTTTTTCAATTCTTTCTCCATGGAGCTCAACTTCTTTTGCAGAATGTGGGCTTCCAGGGACTGCTGCTACCTTCTCCGGGTGGCCGCGTTAAAACTAAGGCAGTGCTGGCATTTCTCTACTGGATGTTCGGGGCCTAGGCACAAAAGGCACAGGGAATGGGAATGGCCGTCCTTGTGCGGGATTTGGGCGCCACACGAGTCACACTTGTTTTTGTGTTCGGAGAGTGTAGGGGACTACATACACTGACGAATACCTGACGTTGTATAAGAAAAAAGCGAAAATACTTGGTAAAATACCGATGAAGGAGCCTGACGAGCAAGAAACTTTACTGCGAGGTGCTGGCATGAGCTAACGGCCGGAAAGAACTGGAAGACTGGCGCGAGGGACCGCCCCTTTATACCGACGTCTCCTGACGCTGGTCACCTGATGTGGGGGCAGTCCCTCGCCAGAGACTGCTAGCTAGAAATTTTTCCGTGGGGTCCTGCCGCCTGCTGGCGTCAGTCCTATGTGTCATTACCTACTGCAAGAGCCCTCTCGAAGTAAGATTGTCTGCTACTAGATGGCAGACAGAATGTTAGACTAAGAAGTATACGTGCTATATGGTACACAGTCAGAGAGTTCAAAGACTCTCAAAGGGACTAGAAGAGTGGTGTGGCAACAACACATTGAACTGCCACCTAGGAGACTGGTGTTTAGCATACAAGTCATGGAACTGGAAACTGAGGCTGGCTGTGGGGAAGACCACAGAAGGACAGCACAGGCCATCTGGCACGAGAACCCTCTGCTAGCCTAGTAGCAGCACTGGCATCAGCTGCATACCTCTGCTAACCAGGAAAAGAACTCAGGAGGGGGGACGACAGGCTGTTTGATATGAGCACCCTCTGCTTGCTAAGAGGCAGCACTGGCATCAGCTGCTTCTCTCCTCTCCCTTTAGCTACAGAGATGCAGTGCAACCTTATTTACAGGTGTGAACCGACGGGAGAGGAGCAAGAAGAAAAAGCAATGCACTACAATTCAACACAGATTCTACGCAACAGGTATTATATATAAATAGTCTGGCGCATGCAATCTCTATATAGGTAGATATAGAGTGTATATGTACAGCTATAGAATACACATATATAGAAATTATTATATATATATATATATATATATATAATATATATATACACACACACACATACATATATATATATATATACATATATGTATATATACATATACATATAATTACACACAGTTATACAATAGGGATGAGCTGATAACTCATGAAATAAAACACATATCACTCACCCCCATTGTATAACTACTCAATGTTTATATGCACTGTGATACCTGTTTACAAATATACAGACAGTGCATATGTCAGCAAGTAATATTCTCGCAGTCGTTATGTCAGTACATGCACCTCCCTAACCGAACTACTTATCCACATAAAAATCTAAATGTAGTGCATATTTAAAAAGATAAGCCACAGAAATATCATTATAACACCCAAAATAAAGAACTGACGAACAGAATTCCGGAAATTAACTCCAGGTACAAAGAATGAAACTTCAGCTGTGTGATAAAAAATGAGATGCCACTTGAACGTCTTCCAGAAGTAATGTAATGCCACAGTATACAAAATTCGCAGAGCATCTACATTTTTCCCACAACCTCCCACAATGTCAAAAGTTTGTTTTTAAAAGAGCACCTGCTATATCTTCTTGACCCTTCTGACCGAGCCTCCACAAGACAAACTGTTCGCAACGGACTGTAACGTAAAATACCCACCCAACAAATCACATGTGACAGATGACACAAAGTACATCTTACATAATTAGTAAAATGACACCGTAAGAATCGGAAAGCAGTTAAATAAACACCGTTAGAGAAAAAGCTGTTCAGGAAGACGCCAACCAAACTCCCGCTTCCAGCATACAAAACGCAATCACATTACAAGAACAAAAATTCCAACCAATCCTAGCATAGAACCCACAAAACCAACCAATTACAACACAGGCAAACTTCCCATTCGTGCTTCTGGCCAATCATACAACAATTACTCTCATTCACAAAATACACCACAAACCAAAACCAAAAAGAAAGCATACATTCAGTGAATGAACACCTCAAAACAAAAGAAAACCACTAAGTGACACAAATAAAAACTACCATAACTCTATCCCCTATTGTATAAATGGCACACATGATGTGCAGTTCGTGAGATATGTGAAAATATTCACACTCCTGCATCGTGAGCTCTGGATACCTCACTTGTGCCTTCGGCACTCGTGAGATATCCAGAGTTCACTCTGCAGGAGTGTGAATATTTTCACATATCACACTCCTGCCCATCATGTATCCCATATATTATATTTATATATATGTATGTATGCCACGAGTGATGTCAAAGGTCAAAGTGCATGAGAATGATGCCAGAGAGATTTCTGGTAAGTGCAATGGCATATTCAATTTATGCAATGGCCTACTTTATCGGTTAAGTATTTGCGTTTTTAAAGCGATTTTTGTTTGTTTGTTTTAAAATGTGGTGTGAGCGCTGTTTCAGGATGGCTGAGCAGTTTCAACATGATGCTTTTATGTCAGTGCATTAGCACACGTATTGATTAAGTAGCGGTCATGGTTAGGAGTTGAAAAAGTGGCCTACAATGGCCCAGGAGATGTGGCAGCAGTCGTGGGAAAAGGTGTCAGTGCTAGTAGTTGGGAA
This sequence comes from Neoceratodus forsteri, assembly GCA_016271365.2. NCBI lineage: Eukaryota > Metazoa > Chordata > Ceratodontiformes > Ceratodontidae > Neoceratodus > Neoceratodus forsteri. The sequence continues at coordinate 221,103,812 of CM028136.1, read as the reverse complement.
GAAAGGTAGCGTGCCGGTTGGGTATGGAGCGGGCGTGGTGGTCGCAGAGACGAGGTCCGGGGGCGGGGAGGGGATCAGTTTAAATGTATGAAATGGATTTTTTGTTTTAAACAAGTAAAGTAAGAAAGAGTGAGGTCTTAAGGGTGAGGAAGGCTGGACTGAGCTGGTGCCAGCACATGAGAGCGCCGGGGGGCCTGAAAGTGAAAGTGCTCCACGCAGTGCAGGCTCCAGCCAATCCTGACCTACTGAGAGAATATTTTTGCTGATGTGGACCTAGGGTGAGAATATTGCAATACTCTCACGCTAGGCATGGAGTGAGCAAAAATATCAGAGATAAGTGCCCTTCAATATCCACACAGGCGCTGCATGAAAACAAACGTATAAACAAGATACAGATGGTATATTAAAAATTCCAGGCCGTAGATATACCAGGGGATCAATGATGTTCAGGTAATAGCAGTACTGAGTTGTACTGGCATTGGCTACATCCCTCCTCTAGCCAAGAGAGGGGCTTCTTCTGGGGGAGAACTGTGGTCAGGCAGTGTGGTCAAGTGGTTAGAGCACAGTCTTGGTAACCAGGCGATCGCAGGTTCAAACCCCACTACAGCCAAATACTCACCGTGGGACCTTGGGCAAGCCAAGTCAACACAAAAACCAGTGGGCAAAAATGTAAATTTTTTTTTTTTTTTTTTAAAGTAATCATTTCTCTCTCCATTTGCTCATTAGAAGATTTTGTACGTGACTGTTGATGGTGTGATGTAAAAAGCAGTACCTGGAGTATGATTTTGTTCCTCTTCCTACCTCATCAGCATTGCAACATCACTTAATGTGACGTCACAAGTGACTCATCTTGAAGCAGGTGATTAGCTTTTTTTTTGGCCAGTTAGACAGTGAGGTCATAGTGCTGATGTATGAGGGGGAAGAGAACTAGCCGTCAGCCTCTCGACTGGGTACTGTTCCACACATCACACCAAGTACTGTCAGGTAGAATTGGCCAAATGGAAACATACTTCCTATATAAGAAGTAATAGTTTACTACATTTGAAGTTTAAAATTAATTTCGGGCTGAGTACTAGCTTTTTAACCGCCCCATGCTCTAGCCCACCCAGCTTCGGGAATGGGTAGAAGCAGGATCCAACAGGACACAAGGTGTTGTAGCTCAGCTAAGCTCTCCTGGGTAAATATATTGTAAAAAGTGTAAAAAAAAAAAAACCACAACTACTGACACTACAACAATCTTGTACACCATCAGTGGGCACATTTTTAAAGAAGCACTCCAGCAACTAGTATAAATGAATTTTATAGTTATTAGCAGACTCCTATTACCTGACATTCTAAAAAGAAAATACCAAGTCTTTTTCTTCTTTTATTAGTGGCAAATGTCTAGCCCCCCGATTCCACCTAAAATACACAGTTTACCTTAAGTCATTGTGTTGTATTTAGAGTTCATCTGGTTGATCCTGCAGTCCCTCCTGCTAACATTTCATGACAAATGCCGCTTGGGGTGCATCTCATAATCTCCTGCAGCTGACGTTAAAGCTGAAGGACAGTGTATAGTGTTGTTTCCTAAACAGAGCTATTATAAGCTCCAATTTGGTTTTCTACATTCCCCGTGTCACTGTGAAACCAAGTATAGACTAGACGGTCTATACTTGGTTTCGGTGTGACACGGGGCCCAAGAGACATGTGGTAAACCAAACCGGAACTAATAATAGCTCTGTATATAGTAAAAAACACAATACACTCTCCCGTGGCTGATCCTGCCTCTGACATCAGCCATGGGAGGCTCTTGGATGCGCTCTGAGCTATGCTTGTCATGAAATGTCAGCGGAAGGGATGGCAGGATCAGTCAGATAAACTCAAAACACAACACAATTCCTTAAGGTAAAATTTTTATTTTAGGCGGAAACCCTCATCGGGGTCTGCCCCACACTACAGTGTGGGGCATTTCCAAGTGGATGTTTCCCTTTAAGAATGATAAGATGTATGAGAATGTATGCAGCTCTCGACCTTTAGAGTTCACTTTGTCCTGATGCTGTCCAGGAGCGAAGGTCATAATCCTCCACTTCTGACATCACTCTCAGTTTCTCTGGAACAGATTATAATTTTACAGATTAAGGACTAGGACCTCAGCTCACAGAGGGAAAAAATGAACTTTAAAGTACAAGGATCAGATTCTGATGCACTAACCCCTTTTAAATAACAGAATGGCTGAGAATAAAATTTCAGTGGGCCGACTCATCAACACAGTGGTAGAGTGAGCACTTGCAACAAGGGCTCAAAGAAAGAAGAGGACTAAATGTCCCAGTGGCCACTCCCCTTCTCTGGGGCGAGAGGGATGCAGCCTTTGCCACAATACTGCTACCAGGGTGACCACAGATGACAATGCAGCAAGGTGCTGTGATGGAAGGGGAAGACATGGCCAGGATCCGCTCCACGCATGCATTTACATAAGTATGTGTTTTGGTCCCCCTTTTGTGCAGGCATCCTCCAGAGGTGGGGACCACAAGAACAAGACCCGGGAAAGCAGCTTGAAGAAAATGCACACTTGGGTCCTGGCCTGGACGACCAGCCACCCCCTGTCCTAGAGGTCCCCAACCAAGGGCAAACACTTCACTTGGAAATTCCCCTGTCCAGGTGAGTCCCGCCTCAAAAGAAGTGTGCATGTGTTGGACAAGGGGTGGCAAGTGCTGGAGAAGGCCACGTGTAGGGCTGAGTGGCGGCCACCTGACTGGGGCAGCACCGGAAATACAGCATAAAGAATAAATTTAAAAGAAAAAGAAAAACTTAATTTTGTTGCATAATTTGGATCTACTGATGCCTACAGCGAGTCTTTTTACTGGTGACTGAAGCCATTAAGGCCATGCTAGGAAAGGAAATTAATGCTACTCATCCACTATGAGAGCTTGTATCCTAGTATGTTATTCAAACGTCCCATACAGATGTTTATACCCCATAGGCATTAAAGGTTTTCAAGCGCCTTTCTAAGATTCCACAGGGAAGCTCCTAAAGTAATTAATGTTTCATTAGGAGTTCCATACTGTTGTCATTCAGGCAGCTGCCGAACGCACTGTATGAAATCATGAGGTCACCACCAGGGAGATGACGAAGTAGAGCCATCTGCTTCAGTGGTACCCTGCACATGGACAGCTCAGATTCCACTGGGGCCCCCGTCTCCCATTAGTTACTCTACTGTTAAGTGAGGCAGTACACAGGATTAAACAGTGCCTGGAACACTGACACTGGGACCATCACAGCTTCAAAACGCAGTTTCTACATTTGTCACTGCACCGGTGTTCCTGTGCTAAGTTGTGAGATATGGGGAAGGAGCACTTGTCCTCTGCTGAAATTAACCTTCACTCCACTTTTTTTTTTTTTCTTCATCTTTTAGTAAGTGGGTAAGGCCCGCTAGGCACAAGTGCCTGTTTTCAGGGGCGACCTGGGAGAACTGGGTGGTTAAGTGACTTGCTCAGAGTCACACAGTATGCAAGTGGAGGCTGTGAGAATCAAACTCAGGTCCGGTCTGCTGGATGTATCAAGCTCGTTCACACCTCGTCCCTCTAACCTCTATACTGCCAGCCCAACTGTTTAAGAGTGATGAATTATGAAAAAAAAAAAAAATGTAATTATACAAATGCTTCGTGTTGGGGGTATAAAACGTTCAGACAGACCTATGTGCCAGCACTCTCAAACAGCAAATCTTAGAAAATTTCTTTAAAAACCCTCCAGCACCACAGGGACAAGCTTGAAGTAATAAGAAAAAATTACTTACCATAGTAATCTTCTTTCTTCCCAGTGATGCTTAGATATTCATAACTTTGTGCAGTCAGCCTGGTGGGTTGGACTGCCCGGAGAGATGGAACACATGCAAATGATGGAATTCTTTGCACGTGAGCATCTTTCAAATACTGCCTCTACCAACTGTAGTGTTCTAACCCCTTTAAATTTTTCTCTCTGCCTGAAAGTCTGGTCGCTCGGAGTCTCTGACGCCCTCTTTCACGTGAAGAAAGATAAAAAAATCATCAAAAACCATAGGTATAGTTAATTTCTTTTACTGCCTCTACTGATTGTCAGTTTAGATCTAGATCATTATTAAAGTAGTTTTTTCTTGGTTCCTCACGGTTCGGCATAACTGTGAGGGATCAGAGTTAATTTAGTTTAACTTGGGTTCTCTGACTAAAGAACCTATATAATTATCGCTAAATTTTGGTCCTTACAAACTTTATTTGTAACCGTTTTTATCGGTTACAGAACCGCTGAACCGGTTCATATTTCATCTCCCTGCTTGGTTCCTCTGGTTCCGGAACCAACCGCAAAAAAAAAAAAAAAAATTTTTTAAAGCTGTTTAAATAACCGCAACAGTATCTATTATTTAGCAGTTGGTGTTTTTCCTCTTTGCTTTTCACCATGGCAGAGAAACCTAAGAAGAGAACCGGGGAACCCAGGTTTAAAAACTAAAAGTGTGGAGATGTGTTTGCTAAGGCAGACAAGCACACCTTATGTGTAGCTTGTCTGGGTTTCGAACATCTGGACCAGGAATGTGAGATATGTAAAACTTTTCCAGATACTCCCTCTGTATAACTGCTTGGTGAGGCCGCACCTTGAGTACTGCGTGCAGTTTTGGAGGCCACACTTAAAGAGGGACATTAAACTCCTGGAGAGGGTCCAGAGGAGGGCAACCAAAATGATTTGGGGCTTGGGGGACAGGACCTATGAAGAGAGGCTCGAAGAGCTAAATATGTACACATTGGAAGAGAAAAGGGACCGGGGGGACATGATAGAGGTCTTCAGGTACATGAAGAGGGTAAATAGGGCAGGAACAGTCAGGGTGCTTCGAAGGAAGGAGGAGGGGGCCACTAGAGGGCATGGGTGGAAGCTGGAGGGGGGAAGATTCAGGGGAGAAAGAAGGAGGTGCTACTTCACTGAGAGGGTGGTGGAGCCATGGAATGCACTGCCTAGGGGCTGGCAGAGACAGTGGAGGGGTTCAAGAGGGGGGTGGGACAGGTACAGGGGAAGGGTTCTGGAAGCAAAATCCAATGCAGCAAGAATATCCGGAACTGAGAAGAGAGAAGCCAGAGAAGGCGAGAGGGGCAGCAAGGTCAGCACCCAGGGTGGGGACTGACCAAATGAGCAGACTCGAAAGACCGTTAGGCCTATTCTGCTGGCATTTTAGTATGTTAGTATAAAACTGTGGAAAAGCGCCTTGAAAGGCTCAATAAAAAGTTTCCTAGGGGTCCCTCAGTCTCTGACCAGCTGACACCCCAGTCTGTTGTGGCTGAACCCACAAATGCTACTACCCCTGCCCCCGATAAGGGTGAAAAAGGGGCCAAAAGAGGAAAAGAACCGTCTGACTCTCCGGTTCCCTCAAAGAAAACAAAGAAACTTAAACATGCAGAACCCTCTCCTGTTAACCCAGGGACTTCTACGCAGGCGTCTGCAATGCCTTCAGCTCAGGAGATAGCTCAGGCATTCAAAATTATTCAGGCTCTGCAGAGCATCATCCCTCAGCCTCCTGCCCCCTCACAGGGTCTCCAGGTTGCTAGTACTGTGTTGCCCTCTGCACCACAGCAACTATATTCTGAAGAGGATGATGAGCCTTATGAGGACGACGAACTGGTGTCCCCTGAGCAGGATTTTGGCTCACCTCCCAGGGTGTCTGAGGATTTTTCCTCCCACTTTTCCTTTGTAAGGAAAATGGCAGATGCCTTAGATATCGCCACAACAGAGCAAGTGGAGAATAAGGAGGAAATTTAGTACCTTAGTATGATGGGTTTAACACCCACAAAGGCCCTCCTCCTCTCAGTATATAAATTTTTTAAGAAGGATGCTATGAAGCTCCAGCAGACCCCTAATTCTATTCCTCCAATCGACAGGAGAATAGACAAAAAGTACCAGCTGGATAGGGAGGGAGCTGACTTCCTCTTCTCCCATCCTGACCATCACGGGGTAATATAACAGGCAGACTGTGATAAAGCTAAAGTCCCTCTGTCCTCACATCCACCGGACAAGAACTCCAGAAAATTGGACAATATGGCCAAAAAAGGCTATTTGTCAGCCTCACTGGCCATGAGATAGTACTTTCCAAGCTTATGCTGCCCAGTATCAGAAATTCCTGTGGCAGTCGGTACTGGCAATGTCCATGAAAGCCACCTCACCCTTGTCAGATGACCTGGCTGAAACTGCCAGGTTTGGGCTAGAGGCGGCCAAGTACCAGTTCCAGATGGTTGCTAATTCGAATGACACTGCAGCCAGATGGATGGCCAACAGTGGCTCAGAGGAGGTTTGCTTGGCTTAGGGCTACAAACCCCACTCAGGATACCCAATCGAAGGCCCTGGATTTTCCATTAGAAGGAAATTCTCTCTTTGGGGAATCCACGGTGGCCTACATGAAGAAGGTGGATAAATATAAGGCTACTTATAGAAGTAACTCTGCCAGAGACAGAGCTTCTTCATCCACCAGGCCCTGTGGGGGGGGAGGCGCCAGAGGTCGCTCTTTCATGACAAGACCTTTTTTCCAGCCAGCACCCATGCCCCAATATCAGCAGTACCCCCAACAGGGCTACTCTAGGGGTAGGGGTAGAAGGGTCTCTAGGCGAGGGTCTCAGGCACAACCTCAGCCCCAGCCTAAACAGAACCCCTGAGAAAAAATAAAAAAATAAAAAAAAATAAAAAAAAAATAAGATGTAGGCCACATCCTCCCTACCTGTTGGAGGCAGACTGCCCCATTTCCTCCACCTTTGGTCAACCATCACCACAGACAAGTGGGTGTTGGAGGTAGTGGGCAAAGGTTTGTCTCTGGACTTCAAATTTCTTCCTCAAAAAAATTTCAGGGTTTCCATCTCTGCTCCCCTAGCACAAACTTCATTGCTAGAGGCAGAGGTTCAAAAGCTGCTACAGCTCAGAGCAGTGGAACCAGTTCCTACAACCCTGAGAGGAAGAGGTTTTTACTCCAGATACTTCCTAACAAAGAAAAATGGGGAGTGGCGGCCAATTTTGGATCTGAGAGCTTTAAACAAGCACCTGAAAAGGCCAAAGTTCAAAATGGTAACTTTGGCTCGGATTCTGCCAACAATCCAAAAAGAGGACTGGCTGGCATCTCTGGATTTACAGGACACCTATTTTCACATCCCCATAAAAGAATCTTTCAGGAAATATCTCAGATTCAGACTCCCATCAGGTCATTATCAGTTTGCAACCCTACCCTTCGGCCTTTCCTCGGCACCAAGGGTGTTTACAAAATGCCTAGCAGTTGTGGTGGCATTTCTTCGAAGACAGGCAGTGACTGTTTTCCCATATCTGGACGACTGGCTGGTGGTGGGCAAATCACCAGAACAAGTCAGAACCTCTCTAAAGCTCACACAGGATCTTTTGGAGTCCTTGGGTTTCATAATAAACCAGAAAAAATCTGTCTTAACCCCTACACAGACTTTACAGTTCATAGGGGCAGAGATCAGTACTCTACAGGCCAGGGCCTTTTTGCCACTGGACAGGGTGCAAAGCATTCAGGCCATAGCAAATTCCTTCAAGTTGCACATGCAAAAAACAGTCAGGCAATTCCTGCAGCTCTTGGGTCATATGGCTGCATCCAGAGGCACAGTGCAGGGTTCCAGGTTTCACATGAGACATCCCGTTTCGTCTCAGGAATCACTGGAGTCAGAAAAAAGATCCCTTTTCAAAACTCATTCCAGAGACAAGGGCACTGTTACAAGCTCTTTTGTGGTGGAAAAAGGAATCCAACCTAAGGCAAGGAGTCCTTTTTCAGAAGGAGAATCCTTCACTAGTCCTCACGACAGATGCATCCCTTCTGGGCTGAGGCGCCCATCTGGTGGAGCACACAACTCAGGGTACCTGGACAGAAACAGAGTCTCTTCAGCATATAAACTTGCTGGAACTCACAGCAGTGTGGCTGTCACTAAAAGTTCTCTACACTGGTGATGGGCAAGGTGGTGCAGGTCAGAACAGACAATACCACCACTATGTACTATATAAACAGGCAGGGAGGCACCAGATCAGGTCCCCTATGCACAGAAGCCATGAAAATTTGGACTCTGGCATATTCTCTAAATGTGTCCCTGCAAGCAATCCATCTGACAGGAAAGGACAATACCTTGGCAGACACACTGAGTCGAATCAATCAGTCCCATCACGAATGGACACTGAACAAGCAGGTGGTGCAGCATTCCAGAGATAGACATGTTCGCATCGCACCAGAACCACCATTTGCCTCAGTATTGCTGCTGACCACCGGCCCAGAGCACAATCCCTCTGGATTCCCTGGTACTAAATGGACTGGTCAGGCAAGTTTCTTTATGCCTTTTCCTCTGGTTTTCAGAGTACTACTGAAGCTCAAATCCCTCTCAGCTTCTCTGATCTTGATAGCTCCAGATTGGCCCAGACAGCCATGGTACTCTCTTCTGCTCTCCATGTCAGTGAGCAAACCAATGTTTGCCTCTCAGGCACAATCTCCTGATCTCCAATCAGGGAACATTGTTGTACCCAAATCTCAAGTCTCTCCACCTCAAGGCATGGCTCTTGAAGAATTAGAGTATGCAGACTTAAACCTTTCTGAAGCTGTATTAACTATCTTAAAATATTATAGGAAGCCCTACACTAAGAAAATGTATTCTGCTAAGTGGAAGAGATTTTCTTTTTGGTGCTCTGGTAGGAATTTCACCCCAAATGATGCAGGAGTCTCAGTGGTGTTGGATTATCTGACTCACTTACATTCACAAGGTCTACAACCCAGTTCTCTAAGGGTTCATCTTGCAGCAGTGTCTGCATATCTTTCTGCTAGGACAAAGGTGTCAGTAGCATCAGATCCTATTTTCAAAAGATTTTTTAAAGGCCTGATACATTTGTATCCTCCTCACAGGGCACCATTGCCTGCTTGGGATCCTAATATATGTATAGCCAGATTAATGAGGGCTCCTTCTGAGGCCATGGCTACAGCCCATTTAAAATATGTTACCTGGAAAACAGTTTTTCTGGTAGGAATTACCTCAGCAAGAAGAATCAGCAAGCTCCAGACTCTCTGTGTTGACCAGGACTACATCTCCTTTCACAGAGATAAGGCAGTCCTCAGAACAAACAGACAATTCCTTCCCAAGGTCATTTCAGACTTTCATCTGAACCAATCACTCTACCTGTCTTTTTCACAGACCATTCAAGCTCTGGTGAAAGAAGAGTCCACAGACTGGATGTGAAAAGAGCTCTCAGCTATTACATGACAGCTACTAAAGGGCCCTAGGCAAGATAAAAAAAAACAACTTTTCCTTACATATGGGGATGTCGGAATAGGCAAACCAGCCTCAAAAAGATCCATTTCTCGATGGATTGTCCAGTGTATTCAATTCTGCTACACTAGAGCAGGTAGGGAGTCCACAGCTGGGCTGAGGGCACACTTGACAAGAGTAACAGCTGCCAGTCTTGCAGCTGCTAGGGAGGTTCCATTATTGGATATTTGTAAAGCAGCTACCTGGACATCAGTACACTCCTTTACAAAGCATTACAGCTTGGATGTTTTGTCCAGAAGTGATGCCAGGTTTGGCACAGCAGTCCTGCAAAGTCTGTTTCCAAAATAAGTTCTGTGCCCACCTCCAGGGGTACTGCTTGGTAGTCTGCACAAAGTTATGAATATCCTGAGCATTACTGGGGTTAGAAGGGGAAATTACTTACCATAGTAATCTTCTTTCTTCCCAGTTATGCTCAGATATTCATAACTCCCTCCCATCCTCCCCTTCCAGAACTTCAGCCTCTGCACTTCGCATGCTGGTGCTACCTAGCCATATCCTGTTGTGGTTCATTTTCTCTATGCTTAGTTAATTTTAAATACAGTTTTCTGTTTCTCTTTACAGTTTCTCTGATGCTGTTTGGTGAACACCATTGTTTATTTTATTATTGTTCAGTTAATGCTATACTTATTTGGGGTAACCCTAAATTTATAACTGATAGGATTTTTTCCTAATGCCTGACTTCCAGGCTTCTTACAAATCTGAAGAGGTTAGAACGCTACAGTTGGTAGAGGCAGTATTTGAAAGATGCTCACATGCAAAGAATTCTACTCATTTGCATGTGTTCCATCTCTCCAGGCAGTCCAACCCTCCAGGCTTACTGCACAAAGTTATGAATATCCTGAGCATTACTGGGGTTAGAATTACACATACTTCACATATTTCAGATATTTACCTTCCCTTTTGAGATCTTCATGAAACTGAATCACTGTTCACTTTGTCTTTATCTGCTCTGTTGGCAGTCTACAAATGACTATCCTCTTCTAGTGACATCACATCTAGTTGCTATAGAAATGATCATGAGGTCACCAGCAAAGGATTACGATACCACTTGTTGACGAGCGAAGAACAAGTGATAAAATCCGGTTCATAACTTTCATTTATTGAAGTGAATAGTTGGCACTTAGTTACATTTCATCAGACATATCACATACAATGACTGCATTCATAATTGAGTACAGCAGGCAAGGTTCGTTACGACTGTCCTGTAATAATATTTACTTCAGCCTATTGCGTCGGGGCATAGGAGAGTTCAGAAGGAGTGCAGCAGTTGCCAAAGGCTACACAGGTCTCGTAATTTGTAAGCAGTCCTCCCAATTCAAAACATATCTATGACTTCAGAATCAATGTTACTGCATTACTTTGCCATGCACTTCAGTACTTTGTCTTATGGTAACATTGTCAACAAGATATACACTGCTATAATAAACAAGCATTTGTCAATGCCAAATGTTAGCTTGCTGGTATTAGCATTGGAAATGCAGGAGTTAGACAGATGCAGAGAAGGAATGGCTATGAAGTAGTGAACTTCATGCCAACCCCACCTCCACCTCGCAGAGATGGACAGTCACTGGTGTATGTGTTTGGGTTGTTGCTCATAATGTTCATGCCATTTCACCTCACCCTATCCTGCAGACACAGACAATTGTTGAGGTGTGCCTTGGGGTGTTCGGCTTTACAGTCACCCCACTCCATAAGAACATACGCTGAAATGGGTGCAATATAGGAGAATGGGGTGAACTCTGGGACAGAAGAGTCCAAGACACACCTCGATGCCTATCACTGGCTGCAGGGTTGGGGGTGGAATGGCATGAGCATTACAGTTGGCAATCCAAAGGCACACCCCTGATGTCTGTCAGTCTGTACAGGGTGGGATGTTAGTTAGAAACCCCAACACCCCGGACGTTTGTTTAGAGTTTGTGACCATGTAAATTCTTCAACATGGCCTTTTTGTAACCCCCACCTCATGAAAGCATTTGGGACCTCTTCTCGTGAACAGTAGCACTGTGATTTTGTGAATGTGTCCTGAACTTTGAGTTCCCACAGCGACCGTGACATTGTGCGCCAGATGTATGAAAACACAGATGGGGCAGAATGTGAAGAATGACAGCTGTACCATTCATAGGGAGGTGTGAAGAGATGGCAATGTTGAAAATCTGTAGTGAAAATATTAAAAATGCTCTAACTTCCAAGAGTACATGGAAACTGCGCAATGCATGCGCGTAACACAGTCATTTAGTGGAATTATTTCACCAAATGTTCAACATAGGCATTTTGTGACCTCTGCTCATGAACACTGTCAGTATGATTTTCTTAATCTGTCCCGAACATTGATTTCCTACAGTAACCGCGCTATTCTGCGCCATATGTGTAAACGCAAGTTTCGGGCAGGATGTGAAACATGATAGCTGTACTGTTCATAAGGAGGTCTGAAAAAAATGCCAATGTTGAAAATCTGGAGTGAAAATATTGTGAAATTTGTGAAGTTATGAGGGTGCGTGGAAAGTACAGTTAAGTAAGAACTTACCGTAACAGTAGATCTTCGAGAGGAGCTCTTGCAGCAGGCTACAACCATTAGGACTAATGTGGCAGGCCTTAGGACCCACCGGAAAAAACTTAGCTAGCAGTACCTAGTAGGGACCCCCGACGTCGGCTCCACCCCGGTCATGCCATAGCGGGGGCAGACTTGGCTCCACCTCAGTTCCCCGCCAAAGACCCGCGAATTGACCCCAGCAAGTGAACCAGACGAAGCTTGTCGAAGACATGCTATAAATCTCACCAGGGGGAAGGAGGGCGGGAGAGCAACGTCTGCTGCAAGAGCTCCTCTCGAAGATCTATTGTTACAGTAAGTTCGTACGCAACTGTACTATCTTATTTTGAGTGGGAGCTCTTGCAGAAGGCTATAACTACTAGGACAGATTCCCAAGCAGTCTCCCGCCAAGGAGGTGACTAACCCCGGGAGGAAAGGTGAAAGATGGCTGACATACAGCAAATCAGGACAAGAGTTCCTGAAGGACTGTCAAGCCTAAACCAGCACGGCACCTGGAGGCAATGTCGGGGCTATAGTGCTTCACAAAGGTGTGTACTGAATTCCAAGTGGTGGCAGCACAAATGTCTCTTATAGAGACATTCTTTAAAGGAGGCAAAGGAGGTAGAAATCCCTCTGGTGGAATAAGCTCTAACCGTGCCCGGAAGAGGTTTGTGGTGCTTGTCGTAACAAAGTACAATACAGCAGACAAGCCACCTGGAAACAGTTTGTTTAGACACCAGTTTGCCCAGGTGTTGTGGCGCGAAGGCCACAAACAGTTGCTCTGATTTACGGTGTGCAGCTGTGCGCCTGAGGTAGTACCTTAGCTCCCTGTGAACATCCAATGTGTAGGACAGCCTCTCCCCTACTGGCAGGGGTAGAATAATAGACTGGAAGGTCAATCGATTGGTTGAGGGTCAACTCCGAGACCACTTTGGGAAGGAACTTAGGATTTGTTCTAAGGGAAACCCTTTCCCTGTGAAAAACTAAATAAGGCTCCTTACACATCAGGGCCTGAAGCTCGGTAACCCTTTGAGCCGAAGTAACAGCAACTAAAAAACAAACCTTCCAGGAAAGACAATGCAGCCACAATCAGCTGCTGGTTCAAAAGTGTGTTTTGGTGGGGAGGAGCTCTACAACACAAAAAGGAGGTCCCAGTGAGGGATAGGATCCCTAATGGGAGGTCTCAAATGTAAGATACCCTGCAAGAAGGTGCGGGCCACTTCCAGTTGGGCCAAGGTTCTATCTCCCAAGAGGACATGATGTGCAGAGATGGCCCACATTTGCACCTTTATAGAAGAGTAGCTCAAGCCTTGCTGACATAAGGAGAGGAGGTACTGTAATGCTGAGTTCACCGGACAAGTAAGGGGGGGTCCAGATGGTGAGACAAAGCCCACAAACAAAAACGCTTCCACTTCATAGCACAAGTGGAGTGCGTAAAGGGCTTCCTCGCTGAGATGAGGACATCCGCCACCTCTTGGGAAACCTCATACCTGAATTTGGCTACATCTGCAGGAGCCAAGCATGAAGGTGCAGAGACCCGAGATCTGGATGAACCAGCCTGCCCTGATCTTGGGACATCAACTGCGAGCATACCAGTAGCAGAACTGGAGGTTCCGAGGACAACCGCTGAATTACTGGGAACCAAATCTGCCGAGGCCATAGTGGGGTGATCAGAATCATTCGGGCCCCCTCAGCCTGGAGTTTCAATAAGACACACTGAATGTGAGGGAAGGTAGGGAAGGCGTAAAGAAACCTCCCTGCCCAACAAACGGACAATGCAGCTGGCCAGAAAACACCAGGAGCACGCTCTCACGAGCAGAAAACTGGAAGTTTGGCGTTGCATGGAGACTCGAAGCAGTCCAGCTCAGGACGACCCCAAGTACCTAAAAGCAAGTCTACTATTGACTGTAGCAACTCCCACTCGTACGCCTTGGGCTGAGACCCGCTTAGGCTGTCTGCCAAGTCGTTTTGGGCGCCTGGAACATGCACTGCGGACAGAGAAATGTGACGCTCCACCGCCCAGCACCAGACTCTCAACACCTCCCTGCATAGAGGGTAGGAGTGAGTTCCCCCTTGCTTGTTGATGTAAAAGACGACCACCAATTTGTCTGTCTGAACGAGAAGAGAGCTCAGTACAAGGTCCTCTTGAAAGACTTTTAGAGCATTGAGGACCACTCGCGTTTCTGGAACACTGAAGTGGAGGGTGTGCTCCTCTGGGGTCCAGACCCCTTGAGTCTGGTGGGCCCCTAAGGGTGGCCCCCCCCAACATCGGATGCATCTGTTAGAGTCTGACTTGGGGGCTCCTGACAGAAGGGGACCCCTTTCTCCAGATTGAGGGGGTCCAACCACCAAAGCAGGGTCCTCCTGACTGGCTCTGCAATCCTGACCATGTGGTCTAGGCCGTCTGAGCTTTGATCCCACTGCACCTTGAGCATCCATTGTGGGACCCTCATGTGGAGGCAGGCCAAAGGAGTGACAGGGATGGCCACCGCCATGTGCCTCAGAAGTCTGAAGAAGGTCTTGGCCTGGACCCGAGGGGTTACTAGGACCGATCCGGCTATCTCCCACAGGTGATCTGCTCTCTCTGGAGGAAGAAAAGCCATGCTCTGGACCGAATCCAGGACCGCTCCAATAAAGATGAGTCTTTGGTTGGGCTCTGGGGAAGACTTTGAAGGTTCAGGGTGATTCCACATCTCAGAACAGAGTATAAAAGTGTCTCCAAGAGCTTGAAGACCTATTAATATCCTTGATGTAATGCTAAGCAGCCAATCGTTGAGGTAAGGGAAGACGTAATATCCCTGGCGCCTTAGAGCTGCAGCTACCACTGCCAGACACTTGGTGAAGACTTGAGGAGCGGAGGAGAGGCCGAACAGAAGAACTAGAAATTGATAGTACTCCCCCTGGAAGTGGAACCTCAAGTACTTTTTGTGAGGGGGAAAGACCCTAATGTGCATATACACATTTTGCATATCCAGGGAACACAGACAGTCTCCCTGGTGCAGCAGAGGGATGAGACCTGGAAGGGTCACCATCCTGAACCTTCGTATTCTATACAGATGTTTAGAGAACTGAGGGTCCAGGATGGGCCAATGTAAGTGCTTCTTTGGAACCAGGAGGAAGTGGAGTAATACCTTCCTCGCTGCTGCAGAGGAACTGGTTCTATCGCCCTTTTTTGCAAGAGGACCTGAACTCTCCTTCTATAAGGGGATGTCAGAAGGAGGATACCTGGAGGACCTTGGTGGAGTTTCTGGAGGGATCTCGGTGAACTCCAGCGTATGTCCCCTCCTTATAAATTTCCAGGACCCACTGGTCCGTTGTTATGGAGCTCCATCCCTCCAGATGAAGTGAGACACAACCCCCCCCCACCGCCTCCCTTGGTGCCTCCTCTGGAGGAGGGTGGGGTCGGAAGGGAGTCATTGGACGGAGCCGGGGGTGGGCAGAGAGGCTGGGGAGGTCTTTGGGCTTCGAAAAGAAGCGCCTCCAGGATGCTGGTTGCCGGCTTTCCTCTTGAAGCCGCCTCTCTGACCTTGCTGATTGCTACGGGCTTGAAAGCCTGAGGGCTTACGAAAAGGCAGATGTCTAGTGCATTTCTGGTCTCCTTGCTACATCTGTCGGACAGACCAGATAGACTTGACCGACTCCTGGAAATGAGAGATGAGAGCCTCCATCTCCTGCCCAAAGAGGACGGAACTCTGGAACAGGAGGTCCCAGATTCCGGACTGCAGCAACTGGTGAAAACCTGAGACTCTCAACCAGGCATAGCGCTGGAGACAGACACCGGACACTGCCGTATCCGCAGTGTCATACGAGGCACGAAGGACATGCGTGCCTACATCCGAGCTTGATTTGAGAATACCCAGGAGCTCAGTCTTCTGAGCGGAGCCTGGTAATGCATTGGCCAGTTCTTGTCCCCTCTCCCAAAGCACATTCTGGTACTGGACCATATGCGCGAGGAAGTTCAGGGAGCGAATGGAGCAGCTGGAGGCAGAGTAGACCTTCTTGCCCACCTGGTCCAAATAATGGGATTCCTGGTCAGAAGACAGAGCTGAAATGCTTGGGCTGCTTGGATTTGTCATGGGCAGCCACGACTCAGCCTGAGGGTGCTCCGCCAAAAAAGTCTCATCTCACGGAGCCTTGTACAGCCTGTCTGACTTCTTTGGAACCGCCGGGACTGATGCTGGATGCTTCCAAGTTATCCTGGTAAGGTCTTGGAAAGTGTCCATCAAAGGAGGCACTACAAGAGGCTTGGGCTCCTTCTGCCTCAGGTAACGGGCCAGTCGCCGACGTTCTGGATCCAGGTCCTCCGTCTCCCACTCATTAGATGCCTGGATGTGCCTCATGACATCCATAAAAGTTGGATCATCAGGAGGTGAGCGGGGTTGGTCTTTCTCCCCAAGGGAACCCTCAACACCTGGGAAAGACTAGGAAGAAGAAGACCTGCTACTAGGCTGAGAGGAGCCTGAGCTGTGTCTTGGACTAGCCCCACTTGAGCGTCAGTGACTAACCGACCGACGCCGGTCCGGGTACCAAAGTCAGCTTCAGGACCGATGACGAAGCAGTGACGGACGCCGGTCGGGGGATCGGCATCGAGAAGAGGAGCTAGCCCGCCTGGAAGATCATCTACGGCAGCTGCAGGATCTGCTCCTGGGCTGGGACCGACGACGGCTACCCAACTAGGAAGGGTGCTGACAATGGTCCCCAGATGGGAATGGGAAAGAGTGCCCGAGGGAGAGCGGGGATTAGTCTGCTTGGGGGTCTTCTCCTGTGAATCAATGGGTTGACCCTCGGGCTCCTGGTTGTCTGGTCAATCAGGAACCTGTGTTGGGTCCGGCTTCGGAGGAGTCTCCTCCTCCTTTACCTGACTCCACCAGAAGGAGAAGAGTTCCTGTAACTCCTCCTTGTTAAATACAGAAGCCGCCATCCCTAACAAGGAGACCCGGACAAGCGGAGGATCCGCAGGGCATCACCTGAGGATCCCTGAAGAGCCCGCTGGGGGTGAGGGTGGAAGATCTAGGGCTGGCAACAGAACCCAACCGTGTCTCTCCATAAGAGTGTTCCTCCGTAGCAGGAAGCTCTGCTGGCACTTAGCCGCGCCGGTTCTCAAGAGGCTGGAACCGGGGAGCGAGGCTCAGGAGAGGGTTTGGCCTGGGTGTCTGGATCCTTAAGAGTGTTTGCCCGAACAGGGCAAAGCTGAGGCCTTCTTGGGCGGGGCCGAGGCTTGCGCTGAAGAGGCTTTTGAAGAGTCTTTCGGGACCGAAGAGAAGTGCAGTAGCACGACCTTAGGTTTGGAGGTCTTCTCCCCTGAAGTTCCTAACTTGACTGACGTCAGATCCTTGGCGGAAAGGCTCGACTTGGAGGAATCCTCCTTGCGGGGATGCTTCAGGTGGTCGGTAGGGTGCTTGAGCCGGGAGAAGACGAGGCTTTCCTGGGAGGAGAGTGGGAATGGTGATGGGACCGGCTATAGTCCTTGTCTCGGGACCGCTTACGGAACTTGTCCTGGTGCTTTCCCTTTTCCTCCGAGGTTTCCATTTGCTGTTCTAACAGGTGGGCTTCGAGGGCCTTCAGGCGTCGGATACACGTCCTGCTGGTGAAGCCTCTGCAGATCTTGCAAGCTGCACTGTCGTGGTCTGGTCCAAGGCAGAAGACATATCTCGTGGCCGTCCTTTGATGGGATCTGGCGGCCACAGGTGCACTTAGTCTTCTTAGGCTCGGAAGAAGAGACCGATGATGGCGAAGACATAAGACGGATAAACTGCAAAGGCAAGGGAAAAGAACATTTTTAAGAAATTCGAAGAAATTTGCTGGAACTGCTGGAAGCAAGCACCAAGATTCTCCCAACGTGAGCGGGTGCGGCAGGAAACAAACGGAGGTGCAGTCGGGGTCCGCCCCCTTTAACGGCATGACCGACATTGGGGTGGAACCTACGTTGGGGGCAGTCCCTGCTGGGTACTGCTAGCTAAGTTTTTTCCGGTGGGTCCCAAGACCTGTGGCATTAGTCCTCATGGTTATAGCCTGCTGCAAGAGCTCTCACCCGAAGTAAGATCTGCACAACGCATGCTTGTAACAGTCATTTTATGGACGTTTGTCACCAAATTTTCAATATAGGCATCTTAGGACATCTGCTCATGAACAGAGTCACTGTGATTTTACATATGAACATGCCAGCAGAACAGACCAATCGGTCTATCTAAGTCTGCCAGAGTTTGCAGCTAGCACCTAGATTACAGCTGTCCCAGCTCCTCCCCACTTGTCCCAGCCCCGCCCCAACTCTTTCTTTATCCCACTCCTTCTTAAAGCTATTGACTATCCTACATGTTACACCCCTCTGGCAGCGTATTCCAACTAGACATCACCCGCTCAGTGAAGTAGTGCCTTCATTTCCTCTTGAAACGCCCCTTCCAACCTTAGTCCGTGCCCCTCGCTCTCTTCCACCTCAGTTTAAACACCCTCAGTGCTAGGTTTATTTACCCCTCAGGTATTTAAACAATTCAATCATATCCCCATCCTCCTCTCCTCCAATGTGTACATGTTCAGCTCCTTCAGCCTAACTTCATATGCCTTTCCTTCCATCCCCTTTAACATTTTTGTTGCCCTCCTTTGCACCCCCTCCAGTAACTATCTCTCTCTCATAAGGTATGGCCTCCAGTATTGCAGACAGTACTCCAGGTGCGGTCTGACCAATGATCTGTGGAGTGGTGGGATCACATCCCTGTGTCTGGTGAGAACCCCCTTGCAATGCACCCCAGCATCCTGTTTGCCTTCGCTGCTGCTCTCCTACACTGGGCCGAGTTGTTCATGCTCCCAGTTACCAACACCCCTAGGTCCTTCTCCTCCTCCTCCTCCTCTGTGATCCCCAACCTCACCCCCCCAACCAATATTCCCTCTTATGGTACTTAGCCCCGAAGTGCATCACCTTACACTACTTTGCATCGAATCCTAGCTGCCACTCCACCAACCATGTTTCTAGTTTGGTTAGGTCCCCCTGCAGTTTTCCCCATCTGTCCTCTTCATCCACCACCGCCAATTTGGTATCATCTGCGAACAGACTAACCCTGCTCCCCACTCCCCACTCTGTGTGCTATATCAGCAATAAAGAGCCCAAACAGCACCGGGCCCAGCACTGATCCCTGTGGCACCCAACTTGTCACTGCTCTGGATGCTGAGAGCTCCCCCACCACCAGGCTCTGCACCCTTCCCTGTAACCAGTTCTCTATCCATCTAGTCAGCTTTTTTCCCCACTCCCACTGCTGTCAGCTTCCCCCGCAGTCTCCCATAAGACATTATATCAAAGTCCTTACTGAAGTCCAAGTACAAGACATGTACTGCATGGCCCCTGGCCAACTCCCTTGTCACCCAGTCATAATACTCTATTAGGTTGGTTTGACAAGACTTCCCTGAGACGAACCCGTGTTACAGCCCATCTTGGAGGCCACTACTCTCCAGGAATGCCACCTGCCTCTTCTTCAGTGATCCCCTCCATAAGCTTACCCACTATGGACATGAGACTGACAGCCCGATCATTTTCTGGCTCCTCCCTAGGCCCACTCTTGTTTATGGGCACCAGATGGGCCACCCTCCAGTCCTGGGACATACACCCTGTTTCCAGGGAGGTGTTGAACGATCTGCCAGCGGCTCAGCCAACAGCTCCGCCATCTCCCTCAGCACCCTGGGGTGGATGCCATTGGTAGCTGGTGCCTTGTCTACCCTTACTGCACCGAGCCCCTCTAGCACCCTACTTCCTGTGATCACTTTGTCCGTCACCTCCTCCCCTCCTTTCCCCACACCTCCCAGCCCATGCTGGTAGAGGACCATCCCTCTCCTTAGTGAAAACGGAACAGAAGTACTCATTTAGAATTTCCACTTGCTCCTCCACCTTTTCCACCCAATCCCGTCCCCGCTTTATCCTCACAATATGTTCCTTGCACTTCCTCTTCTCCCTGACATACCTAAAAAAGCCCTTTTCGCCTCCCTTAATGCCCTGAGCTAACCTTAATTCCCTGGAGGCCTTAGATTTTTCATCCTCCTGGCCACCTCCCTTGACAAACTTCCATAAGTCTCCTTATCCTTTCCCTTCCCTGTTCTCTTGTACTGCCAGTACGCAGCCCTCTTTGCCCTCACCCCTTGCAGCACTTCCTTGTTCAGCCAGAATGGTTTCTTGGCTCTGCTCTTCTTACTCCTGGCCCTGGAGCAGGTTACTGTGGCCTCTGTTAGCCCAGTCATTATGACTCCTCACTTTTGTTCTGCATCCATCCCCGGCCTTATATCCTGGAGTCTCCCTTGCAGTATTGCTCCCATCCTCCCAAAGTCCACCCTACTAAAGTCCACCACCATAGTGCCTGTGCCTCTCGTCTCCCTGACCAGCATGAGAACAAGCCACGCTGTTTGGTGGTCGCTACCCGTTAGTGGGTCCTCCATCCTTACCTCCCTCACCGCCTCCCCATTTGCCAGTACTAGGTCCAGAGTGCTACCAAGCCTTGTAGGTCCACTTACCAATTGTGTCAGAAGGCTGCCCTGGAATGAATCAAGAAACACCTGCTCCCTGATACTGCTAGTGGCCGGGGTGCTCCAGTCAATCCTTGGAATGTTAAAATCCCCCACTATCACCACACTCCCCCTTCTATACACCCTCCTTATCTGCTCTGCGAACTCCCTATCCAGTTCCCCGGATTGGGCTGGTGGTCTGCACACTACTCCCAGCCTCAGCTTCTGTCTTTTTGAGTCCAGGAGCTGCACCCAATGTGCCTCTGTCCTCTCCTCTTCTTCCTCGTCCCTTATGCATTTGATCCCTTCCCTCACACAGAGTGCAACCCCAACCTTCCAACACCCCAGTCCCTCCTGTATATCCTGTATCCTGGGATTGCCAAGAAGCAATCATGGTACTCTGTGGCACAAGTCTCTGTCACTGCAGCAATGTCCACCTTCCCCTCTGAAAGGAGCGCCTGAAGCTCAGCAATTTTGTTACACAGGCTTCTTGCATTGAGAGAGACCACCTTCCACCCGTACCCCTCCTTCTCCTCACTCTTCTCCTTGGCCTGTGTCCCTACTCCAGGTAGTCCGCACCCTTTGTCCTCCTTATTCTTACAGGGTGGTGGTGCCTTCTGTATTACACCAGCACTCTACTCTGCCCGCCTCCCGGTTTAATACACCTCCACCTTTACCTATATATGAGGGGGAGCTCATTAGGCTCCCCTGTCCGGACCTTTCTATCAACCTCAGTCTTTTGGCCCCCCCCACTAGTTTAAAATCAATCTTAGTAGAGATATACCCCTCTAACCCCGCCTTTAATACTCCCCTTCCTGCTCAAGTGTAACCTGTCCCCTACATACAAGTCACTATTCCCCCAGACCTTACCCCACAATTTTTGGTGTGACGCCACTCCCTTAGCTACGCGTTTAACTCCTCGATCCTGCCCTTGCACATGGTACCGGGAGTACCTCCAAGAATGCCGCCGACTCCCACCCCCCTCACACTGCCTGCCCAACTCCTTGAAACTCCCCCTCACTACTTCCAGTCTGCCCTTGCCAAGTCGTCTCTACCCACATGCAACACTAAGAACAGGTTACTCACCTGTAACAGTAGTTCTAGGAGTGGTACATGTTGTTCATCCACACTCTCTGGCATGTCCCTTTCCCCTTTAAAACTTGCCGGAAGTCTTCATGCTGGCTACTCCCACCCACCCGGGTGGTAAATACCTTGGCTCTGCCCCATGACGCCAGATCTTAGCCTGCTGGAAGCAAGGTTGTTCGCCTAAAGCTGGGCAGGTCGGGTAGGTGTGTGTGGATGAACAACATATACCACTCCTAGAACTGCTGTTACAGGCGAGTAACCTGTTGTTCTAGGAGTGTGGATATGTTGTTCATCCACACTCTCTGGCAGACTCAAAGCAGTTCTCCGGGAGGAGGGAGGCAAGGTGCACTCCCCCTACTTGGGAAACCGAGACCCCAAAACCAGCATCCTGGTATGACTCAAGGTCGATGTGGTAGTGGGTAATGAAGGTGTTTGCTGACTTCCAGGTAGCAGCCTGACAGATTTCCTGGATAGGGATGTCCCTGGAAGCAGCCACCGATGCAGCAGTATGGCGAGTAGAATGAGCTCTCATCCCTCTGGGGGGCCCCTTGCCCGCCAACTCATAGCACAGACCTATGCATGATGTAATCCATCTCGCAATGGTCCATTTGGCTGCAGGTCTGCCAGAAGTGGCTTCAGTATGGGTGACAAACAACTGGCGAACCTCTCCACGAATTTCCACCGTTCTCTCCTTATAATAGGAGAGAGCATGTCTCAGGTCCAGAGTATGGAACCTGTAGTCAGCGCCCGAGGTGTAGTTAGGGCAGTATACCGGCAGAGTCAACACCTGGTTAAGGTGAAACTCTGAAACCACTTCGGAAGGAATTTCGGTGGGGAGCAGGATAACTTGTCCCTGTGGAAGACCAGATAAGGGGAGTCCACCGAAAGTGCCTGGAGTTCCCCTGTCCTTCTGGCTGATGTGATAGCCACCAGAAAGGCCGTCTTCTACGACAAGTGTGAGAGCTCACACTTGTGCATGGATTCGAATGGCTTGACCATGAGCTTTGCCAAAACCAGCAACAAATCCCATGGAGGTGGAGGTTCACGCTCCGGAACGGATATGTGATCCAGGCCTTTAAAGAAGAGCCCAACCACTGTCTCCTGTGCCAAAGTCGGCTGACCGGCCTGCTCCCAGTAAGCAGAAATGGCTGCCAGGTGCACCCTAAGGGTCGATCACCGTAGGCCCCTTTGGAGAGAGACCAAAGGTAGTCTAGAATGTTAGCCACAGAGCAGGATAAGGAGTACAGAGACTTACCCTGACACCAAATGGAAAACCTTTTCCATTTGAAGGCATAACAGTGCCTAGTCGATCCCTTACGAGATGCCTCCACCACGGTGCAGACATCCTCGGAAAGACTCAGAGCCTGGAACTCCAGCCGCACAGGTACCAGGCTGTGAGGTGCAGGGATTGAAGGTCCGGATGGTATACCTTCCCCTGGTTTAGTGATATCAGGTCCGGGCGTGTACAAAGCTGCTCCAGGGCCCTGCAGCTGAGGCTGAGGAGATCTGGATACCAGAACTGGTGTGGCCAATCTGGGGTTACCAGGATCACCTTCGCCTTGTCCCTCCTCACCTTGAGTAACACCTTGTGGATCAAGGGAAATAGAGGAAAGGCGTAGAGGAAGCCTGGGGTCCACGGCCTCGAGAAGGCATCCCCCTGCAGCGAGCCCTGCTGGGGGGGGGGGGCAGGCATGGTACAGTCTCAGCTTGGTGTTTTCCCTGGAGGCAAACAGGTCCAATAATGGTTTGCCCCTACGGGAGAACAGACTGTAGGCTAACTCTGGATGGAGAGACCACTCATGGTACATCTGGCCTATGTGGCTGAGAGCATCCGCCAGCTGGTTTGAGACTCCTGCCACACGGATGGCTAGGAGATCCGCCTCCAACCGGCTTACGAGGGGTCCAGATGCGGAGTGCCTCCTTGCACAGCAGACGGAGTGCGCAAGCACCATTTGTTGAGGTAGTACATGGTCGTGGTATTGTCCATCTGACTTGAACCACTTGACCCCTCAGAGTCAGTGAGCCGAAGGCTTCTACAGTGCCAGTCTGACTGCTCTGAGCGCCAACAGGTTGATGTGGCATCGGACCCTCAGGAGTCCAGAACCTGTGAGCCCTGTTGTCTCAGTGGGCTCCTCAGCCCATGAGAGAGTAATCGGTCGTTAGGATGACCGTCGACTCGGGGCGGACCAACGGGATTCCTTCCTGCAACCGTTCTGGGGTGGTCCACCATTGGACCATTGGAGAGCGTCCCACATCTTCTGGGTTACAGTGATCAGCTGGTTGAAATGATCATGGCGCAGAGTCCACTGGGTGGCCAGCTCCCACTGGAGGGGGCGCATGGGCCACCGGGCCCAACGGACCACTGAGGTGCACACCGCCATGTAACCTAGAAAGTGCAGAAAGTCCCGGGCAGGGTGCAAGTGCCCAACCAGAAAAGATCGGGCAAAGGAGGAGAGAACCTCCGCCCTGTCCGCCGGGAGCCGAGCTCTGACTTGACGAGAGTCGAGCTCTGTCCTGATGAAGCCCATCACCTGAGAGGGCACGAGTTCCGACCTGGCCTCGTTGATCAGGAGGCCAAGCTGGGAGCTGGTTTGGAGGGCCAGATCCCTGGACCTCTCCACCTCCTGAAGGGAAGAACCTGCCAAGAGCCAGCCGTTGAGATCAGGGTATATCCGAACTCCTCAACGCCGTAAATGAATTGCCACCACTGCAATGCACTTGGTGAAGACCCGTGGGGCCGATGACAGGCCGAACAGCATGGCTCGGAACTCGTACAGGGTCCCCTCGACCCTGAAGTAGAGGAACCGCTGGTGGGATGGACGGATTGGAACGTGAAAGAACATGTCCTGCTGATCCAGTGAACAGAACCACAAGCTTCGCTCCAGGGGTGGTATAATCTGGTTCAGAGTTACCATCTGTAAGGTGCGAGACCCGAGATATTGATTCAGGTTGTGGAGATCTAGGATGGTGCGCCAACCCCCCGTCCGCTTGTGCACCAGGAAGTACCTGCAGACGGCTTGGTCTGTAGGAGATTCAGCACTGGAGCTACCGCCTCCTTGCGGAGGAGCTGAGCAATACCATCTCGAAGAGCCGACTGAGTGCAAACCGAGATCCTTTGCGGGCCATGCGGGCAGACGGAGCTGGGCATGAAGCAGGATGCTGCCATAGCTCAAGGGCCATGCCAATGATAGCTCTGACCACTGGAAAGGCCTCCTTCGGGGTATCCCCCCTTTTGAGAATATCCATAAGAGGGTACTCCGCCTTTTTCTGGATAGGCTCCAGGGGCATTCCGGTGGACTCAGAGATTAGGCGGAGGATGCCCTGAAAGGAGGAAGGACTTTCCTCCAAACCTGCCACTGATGACTCATCATCCCCAGGATGGGAGTGCAAACCAGTGTCGTCCAAGTCAGAGGAGTCGGGATATAACAGTCTCCCACCTATGTCTCCCTTGATGCACCAAGGGCGATTGGGGACAACCGCGATGGACAGACATCAGGAAAGTCCAGTGTCTGGCCAGTCCTCTTTCGAGGGAGCCCCTCCCTGAGGCTGCTTAGGTGGTCGCTCCACCAAAAATCAGCGGACAGACCGAAATAAGTCGAGCCGGGATACGGGACGGCCCCATGGGCAGTGGAACCGAAACCTTCGGTTCCGGAGGGGTTGGCATTGGCCTGGGAGGCAGAGCCAAGTGATGGCCGGTGTTGTCGGTGGAGCTGGCTTCTGACCGGTCAAAATCACCTGTTGCCACATGAGATCCTCATAACGTCGACAGAGTTTCTGTCGAAGTCTCTCCTCGTCCAAGGAGGATGAGGATCTGTGGCGGCACCTCTTTTCTGAATGTTTATGGCCCTTCATCAGCCTTTCGACCGAAGGGGTCCTAGTCCTCGATCGAGACCGACGGAGTCGGCTTGTTCGAGTGGGAGACGCCGGAGTTGGTGAAAACAGAGGTTCCAGGATGGTGTCCTCGGTGAGGGCACCCAAAGAGAGTGTCTCCTCGTCAGGAAAGGAAAGGACCGGGGTCCCTTCTAAAGAATAGTCAACAAGAGTTGGCGATAAAAGCTCGATCGGGTCAAGCATAACCTCAGCCGGTTTGCAGTTTCCTCGGTCTCTGTGCCTTGGCCTGACGGAAGGTCCATAAAGCTGGTGGCTGAGGATGCGATCTCGATCGAGGTCGAGACCGCGTGTTCCTGGGACTCGGACCTCTCTCGGTCCCAGGAGCGTCTTCTTCTGGAGGAAGACGACTTAGGGCCTTTATCCCTCTTCAGAGGGTGGGAGGAGTGCGAGCCCATGGGTGTCTCACCCCTGGTGAGGAGAGAGTGGCACAACTCCCTAAAGGAGCCCGTGAAAGTTGAGCCGAGGTTGAGTGGAACGAAGAAGCTTCCAGTGGCCGAAGCTTGAGCCGCTTCCTCCTCGAATGCCTTCATCTGCTCCAACTGCTCGGCGGATCCCGCGGCCACAGAAACCGCCCACCTCGCCTCTTTAGATTTTACCAGCGGGGTTCCTTTTCTTCGGTGTCCCCAATTTAAGGCGTGCCTTGCTGTCGTCCAGAATGCTGGGATGGAAGGCCAAACAAAAAGTACATGATGAGGTGTCATGTCCGATGCCGAGACAGTACATGCATGTTAGGTGGGGATCGGTGCGCGACATTTTCTGGCCGCAGGTACACCGGCGAAATCCAGGGGACAATTTGTCCTCCATATCCGAATTGGAATCAATAACTCTAACGAGTTTGATAGCAAGTTGCGGTAAAACAGATGTTGTGAAGCCAGGGCCTACGAAATACAAGAGTCGCACGAGGGACCTGCATCTTCCAGCGGAAAGGAAGATCTGGCGTCATGGGGCGGAGCCGAGGTATTTACCACACGGGTGGGTGGGAAGAGCCAGCTTGAAGACTTCCGGCAAGTTTTAAAGGGGAAAGGGACATGCCAGGGAGTGTGGATGAAGAACATATCCATGCTCCTAGAAATGAGGTTTCTTCCTCCCCCTCACTGCACACTTAAGCAGTGACTGCCCTGCCCCTACTGCAGTCAACCCGGAGATAGCTTCAACTCAAATATGGTTGTGCCTTTCCCCCCTTCCACCCCATCTCACCCCTTTCAGTATCGAATTCCCAAGGATGAGTACTCCTGTCCCCTTACCCCCCTCCCTTTCCCTTCTAATGCCCCTTCCACCACCCCAGTATTCATTATTCCCTGCCCCTTACCCCCGCCCAGTTGCACCCTCTGTGACTTCTGTATCTGCACTCCCTACTTCTGCCTCACCCTTTTCTCTGCCTTATTCCTCCCATCCCGCTTGAACCACTTCCCAGCCTGACTACTTCCTACTGGGCTTCACATGTGACGACTCCTCTCCTTATTTCCAACCTCTCCTATCCCTGTTGTTGTCATATTTGAGCCCCATTCTCTTGACCCCAAAGTGATGCCTCCCATCCTTCCCCTTCCCATAGCCTTCTCCTCCAGCCACCCCTCCTTCCTTACTAGCTCCTTCTACCCTTTCGCCCTCGCTATCTCTTCCCTACCTGTTGCATCCCTCTCATGCCCAGCTTGTCCTCCCCTCAGTATGTTCCTGCTCCCTCTCTCCCATAAGAGGCTCGACCCATTACTAGTCGATACCCTCCTACATCTCTTTTCCCCACTGTTTCCTCCTACTTGTTCCCTCCATGTTCCCCTGGTCCTCTCACCTGCAGCTATCTGCTCTCTCCCGTACTCTTGTGGTCTCTCCTCCTCCATCAGGCTCCCCTCGCCTCGGGCACTCCTCCTTCTCCTCTCTCTTTCTGCTAGTGCTCGGATATTGGGGTCGGGTTTCAGTCCCTAGTTGTTCCTCCCCGTCCCCCTTGCCATCCCCTATTCCCCCAGCCAGGATGCCTAGCATACCATCTGCCCTGCCACTTACTAGACTCCTCCCTAGCCTCCACAGTTCCTCCCTCAGACTAGCCTGTTGTATGCAGATCGCACCCCCCCCATCCTCCAGGCCCAGTCCAGGATCATGGTGGACCCACACCCTGTACACCCAACCACCCTTCCAAAGATGCCAACCCTATTGACATGCGGCACCTGCCCCATTTTGGCCCCATCTTATGTTACGGGCTCTTCCTTCCAGTTTGTGTACCCTACTACAGCTGTCAGGCCCCTATTTACTCTAATTCCTGTTCCTCCCACACTAGTTCCCCTACTGCCCCCTTGCTGATCGGGTTAATTCAGTTTCAAATCTCATCCGTTATATACTATATTACTGTAGCAATCCAACAGCCTCCTTGTCCATTTTTCACCCCTCAGCTACCATACTTTTTGTTCTCAGCCCTCATATAATTTCACTTAGCCAAATTAGAAATCCTATTGCACTCCCAATGTAAACGGGGGTCCCCAACCCTGCCTTTTTACTAAAATAACAGGTGGCATGCTGTTGGCATTTGGCAGCAATACCTGGTGGGGGACCTGGGTTCGGGGAAGGATGAGGTTACCTGGCACAAGGGACCTAGGTTTGGCTACTCTGCACAGGGGCACCCAAGTAAATCCAACTACAGGAAGCAATAACTGTAATGTCCAGAACTAGAACTGGGAATTTTCAGTGTGGCATTGTTTATTAACTAACTGAACATAAACAAAGCATTGCATGGTCCCCCAAAGGGCTACGTTACTGTATGTGCAGATTAGAGGTTAACACAGCGGTCCATTTGAGGAATGAACACATTACTACAGTTGTCTGGCTTTTGGACCCACCAAGCACTCAGCCCGGACTTTGCATGGCGCTTTGATACATAGTCTCGACTGGCCCGGCTCCCGCCGCCACTCGACTGACAGTCCACTTGAAGAATGAACCCAAACTTTACTTGGAAAGACATCCCATCAAACAAGGAGACTCCCAAACTGTGGCTCCCCACACCACTTTAGAGTCTGGACTCCTAGAGATTTGTTTTGCATTTCCAAACGTAAACTCCCATCAAACAAGGAGTAATTTTCCCATCCTGTGGCTCCTTCACCACTTAAGAGTCTCTATGACTCCTAGAGAGATTTTCAAGTTGCGACCCACGTCTGGGTATCCACCCCATCACTGGCCAAGTGCAAGAGGCAAGTAGCAAATCACAGAAGAAATCCGTAGAGGTGGAACTGGTTACTAAAGATGGGGGGTTTTCCCACCTCCAGCTCCCACAGCCCATACCCGGCCATTTCTCTGGACACACACAGAAAACTTTAGAACTTTAAAATGTAGATTGAACGGTGGATGACCTGAAGCACCCCCTCTACAGCGAACTTTAAATCCATTTAAAACTTTAAACTGTTTGCCTGCTCCATTTGTTCATCCTAGTGTACATAGTCCTTCCAAATAGCAGTCCCCATTCATGTCCCAACTGAAGAAAACAATATGTTTGCCCCTTCAAATGGAGCCAAACACTCACCCATTAGTTGCAGGTGCCCCACAGGCGAAGTTCTGTAACCTTTGCTGTTATACAAGAACAGACTAAATTAAATCAGGCAGCTTCCTTCCATGGTGGGAGAAGGGGATTGCCCCTGGAACCAACAGAGAACCCCCCTCCCCCCCGGTAAAAGGTAAACACAGGAACACTTCCTTTTTCTTAGAAGAGATCAAACAGCAGACTGATGCTTCCTTCTTGCTTAAGGACAAACGGAGAACTGACTTTGAAATTCCCAAAGTTCTAAACTCACTCCCTGAGCTGTAGATTCCAAAGTGGCTCATGCAGCTGCGACAGTTCTATAGTGATGTCATCTCTCAAGTCTCGGCTGTGACTGAGGGCAGAGTGAGACAGTGTGAAACCCATTTAACTGGAGTTTCACAAGCTGCCTTCCCTGCCTACCACTAGGTCTTACTGGGATTCTAGTAACCCCGGGTAACAAAGGGGTTACACCAAGTATTACTCAGGTCAGTTAGAGAAATAAACAGAACAAATAAATACGTATTATTACAGCAATCCTAACAGTATAGCTCAGTACTTAGCTCAGTTAGATAAATAAACAGAACTAAATCTGTATTATTACAGCAATCTTAAAAGTATCCAGTCATTGCTTTGTCTCTACCCCAGAGACCCTGCTGTAACCCCACACAGGGGCAGGACACTACAGCCTTGAACCAAAACTGCTCAACCTGGGGGCTCCCCTTCTCGCCTGGCCGGTCTCGCACATCTTTAATTTTTCTCTTAGCTCGGGGATCATCCCGGACATATGGAAGGTGGTCAAGGTTGTCCCTGTTTACAAACAAGACGACCCCAAATATATTAAAAATTATCACCCCATCGCCATACTCTCCGCAATCTGTAAACTCCTTGAAAAGGCAGTTGCCACACAACTCTCCCACTACCTTCAGGGTTATGCTGTTCTCTCCCCTGCTCAACATGGATTCAGAAAAGGGCACAGTACATCAACAGCGCTTGCTGTGGTTACCTCTGAGATCAGGTCCGCGACTGATCAAGGCAAACTCACTGGTGCCATCGTCGTCAACCTCTCAAAGACCTTTGATCGGGTTGACCACTCCCTCCTCTACTCCACTCTTCAATCTCTCGGATTATACCACCCAGCTCTTGCCTGGTTCTCCAACTACCTTGTGGGAAAGCAGCAATATACCAGCTTCAACCGCGCCCTCTCTGTCCTCTCCCCAGTTAACTGCGAGGTGCCCCAGGGATCCGTCCATAGACCTGTTTTCCCTATTCATTAATGAAGTGCCCTCCGTCACAACCCATGGGCACTCCACCCTATACGCGGACGATCTTGTCATCCTGACCAGTTCCTCGGATATTACTGCCATCAACTCCTGGCTTAACTCAGACTTCGAACTTATTCAGAACTGGCTAGAGGGCCATAAGCTGACCATCAACCTGGAAAAGACCCAGGCCATGCTCTTTGGCTCAGTGGCCAAAAATATTTCCTGTCCTGCTCCTCTAACCATCTTTAGAACGAATGGCTCCCTCCTGCAGGCTGTGGACTCCATCAAGTATCTAGGAGTTACCTTTGATCCGCATCTGGATCTCACCTCGCATCTTCGGAATATATGTAAGGCCACAAATGGCAAGCTTGGACTTGCCTACAGAGCCAAAAGTTGCCTCACCTTGGCTGCACGGCTCACTCTAGCCAGGGGGATACTTCTGCCTACACTCTGCTATGAGCTTGTAGCCTTTGCCTCAGTCCCGAAATCTAGTCTTGTGAAATGGGACACTGCTTATAATAATATATGCCACTTCGCTTTCTCTCTGCCTCGCCTCACGAGACTGCCAGAGCTCTACTCACGGCTGGAGTGGCTCCCTGAAAAGCAGCGCACCTTTGTCCTTGGTAACTTCAGAGAAAACATAGTTAGAACAGTCGCCTCCGCTTGCCCTTCCCTCAAACATGCCTCAGCTACCACTTAAGATCCAGTGCGCACAGGACCGCCTGATTTCTAAGACCCGAACAGTTACCGTGGATCGGGACTTCTCCGTCCACGTGCCTAGACTGTGGAACTCCCTTCCTGCCTTAGTTCGTGCTGCTCCCTCCCATTCCTGTTTCAAAGCATCCCTCTGGAGCTTCCTCAAATCAGCCTCTGCCTGTCTACGTGCCATACAGACCCTAGTGGAGTCTCTCCCTCCTTTTTCAACTACTGAGGGTGACGCCCTGAGTGCCGTTGATACCGCCTGCTGTTTAATTTCTGCAGATAACCTGCACAAGGCACTTTCTGTCCTCCGTTGGGAGGGGGGCAGATGTCATATCAGTACCTGTCTGTAGTTTCGAAAATTTCATGTTTATTCTACATTTTGATGTTAATTAGATGTTATTCTACTTATTAATGCTGTTATATATCTTGCTGCTATCCGGCTACTTAACCGTTTTATGCCCGATGCCCCATATGCTGTAACACCTACTTGTCTATGCTGTAGGCTCCTGTCTGTTACCTCGACTCTGTATGATGTATTGTATGTACCCTGTAACCCTCCCGGGTTGCACCTGAAAATAGGCACTTGGCTGTCTAGTGTGCTTACTTGGCAAACAAAAGCAAATAAATAAATAAATACAGGACCACACAGGACACTGGGCGGGAAGGTGGGCAACTCTAAAGTCCCGACAGAGCTCCAGTGAGCTTGCTCACACCCACTCTCTCACTCGCTCGTTCCGTTTCTCCCGATGCTGCAGGCTGCCCTTTTGTACTGGGCTCCTGCCTGCGTTGGCATCTTTTTCTGCTCACGAAGAAATCTGCAGCAGTCCCGACAGAGCTC
This sequence comes from Neoceratodus forsteri, assembly GCA_016271365.2. Classification (NCBI taxonomy): domain Eukaryota; kingdom Metazoa; phylum Chordata; order Ceratodontiformes; family Ceratodontidae; genus Neoceratodus; species Neoceratodus forsteri. Next base: position 221,072,233 of record CM028136.1, on the reverse strand, counting down.
CGTTGAGCTCGCTGATGCCCCCTTTCTCACTTGCTCGTTCTGTTTCTCCTGGCTCTGCAGGCTGCCCTTTTGTACTGGGTTTCTGCCTGCGCTGGCGTATTCTTCAGCACACAGAGCTCCGTTGAGCTCGCTCACTCCCACTTGCTTGTTCTTAATCTGTCCCAAACACAGACTTCCCACAGCGAGCGCGTTATTCTGCGCTTGAAGTGCGCACACACATTTCGGCCAGGATGTGAAAAATGACAGCTGTACTGTTCATAAGGAGGTGTGAAAAAAATGCCAGTGTTGAAAATCTGGCATGAAAATATATTACACATTTGCGAAGTTACAAGGGTGCATGAAACTGCGTAACGACGCTTGTAACATAGTCATTTTATGGACTTTTTGTCACCAAATTTTCAACATAGGCTTTAGGACCTCTGCTCATGAACAGTGTCACTGTCATTTTCTAATCTGTCCCAAACACTGATTTCCTACAGCGACTATCGTTATTCTATACGGAAGTGCGAACACATTTCGAGCGAGGATATGTAAAATGACAGCTGAACTGTTCATAAGGGAGGAAGGAAAATGCCAATGTTGAAAATCTGGGTGAAAATATTACAAATTTGCAAAGTTACAGTGTGCATGGAAACTGCATAGCACGCAGCTCAGAAACGGTCATTTTTGTTTTTTCATCAAATTTGAACACAGGCTTTTTGAGAGCCCACCTCAAGAACAGTGGCACTGTCGCTCGTGCTCAGTCAAGAAATGTGATTCCATGGAGTGACCGCAAAATCACCTTTTGGGACTGAATAACGCCATGACAGTGACTGAATTCATGAGGAGGTGCCCCAGTAACTCCATGTGAAAATCTGGTGCCAAAATTCCCACGATATGCACCAAAGTTTGAAAAAACTATTTATGCCATTATACAGCTTACCGGCATTTCTTCAGTTCACGGTCGGCTTTGAAAAGTGCAGACGTGTTCCTGGTCCACTGAAGATCTTCGCGCCGGGCCCCGGAGGCTAAGTATGGGGCGAGGAGGGTGGGGAGGTTGAATATTCAGAGGGTGGGCGCGAGGGGCATCGAATACTTGAGGGACCGTTTTCTTTTACAGGTTAAAAAAAAAAAAAAAAAAAAGACAACACGGGTTGGTTTTTCTTTTTCGCAGGTGTGTTGGTGGCACTGGCGTGGGCCTTGTGTGTATCACCTGCATGTGGGGAGGGGACCGAAGCAGATGGGCACTGGACCCCCTGTCTGCACAGAAATGTGTGGGGAGGGGTGCACATGTTGCCAAGGGGGATTGGGCACCCTCTTGGCACAGGCATGCAAGCACTGGTGGGCCATTATGCCGACGTGGGAGTAGGCTCCTCTGTCGGCAACTGGAACTGGGAAGGGGGGACTGGAAGCCAATAGGGATTGGCCCCGATCAACACAGAAACGTGTGGGGGCGCTGACGACGGGGGATTGGGCACCCTTCGGCACACAACTGAAATGGGGTGGCATTATGCCGCAGGGGTGGGCTCCCCATTGGCAAATGAACTGGGTCGAGGGCATGCCTACGGGGGATCGGGAACCCCCATCTGCTTTCTATGCGCCTCTGAGGCGGCGGCATATAGCCGCCACGTTCCTGGTAATGTTACATCAGGCAAGGTACCGCCCTGCAATGACAGGTCGCTCCCTCATTGCAGCGGAATGGCTGACGCTGCAATGACGAGGCGGCCCGATTGCAGCGGCGAAACTGTTACAACTTGGTGGCACTCTGCAGAACCAGTGTCATCAGGACACTGGCCCTGCATTGGCTGAGCACTGCCAAGCCCAACAATGCAGTGCCAGCATTGGCCGCCACAGTACCGCACCTCCACAACCCGTTTCTCTCCTAAGCTGCCACATGTTTCTTGCGCATGCGTGCAAGCAAACATAAAAAATATCTGATGAAGGTTTAAACTATGAACTACCTCCAATACCTCACAGATAAGGTTTTGCTTGTAATCTGTACATTACAATAGTGTTTGAAGCTGATGTGTGTCTTCATGAAAGTAGAAACAAGAAATAGAGACATGCAGATGCAATGTTTACAGTAGTTTCCTGAGGTGTGTTATTTGTCTTATTCCATTAAACAACTAGTGGAGCCAAAACAGGCAGACAGGAAAATACAAAATGTTGAGTAGTCAGTTGTAACTTTTTATTTCTGACGTATTTTTCCTTTTCCTTTTGTTCATCAGAAAGTCTTCTACGTGATAATATTGTGCTGGATGTGTGGAACAGCTCCTAGCCCGGCAGCTGCTATATCTAATTTTTACTGCCCCACACTACATCATCAGCATTATGATATCACAGACTATGACAGAGGTAAATGACCTGGCAGCCACTTACTTGCTGTTCCTAAGTAGCAGTGAGGGCACAGTGCTGATGATGTAGTGTGGAGCAGTAGAGCAAGATATGTCAGCTGCCAGGCTAAGAGCTGTTCCACACATCACACCTCCAAACATCAGGTAAACAATCTTCTAATTAAAAGAAAAAGAAAAAGTACCTCAGATATAAAAGCTAATGGTTGGCTGCTTTTAAAATCTAATTTTAGTTTTAGGCAGTACACTAGCTCTTTAAAGAAGTTGTTCTAAAATGAAAGTGCCTATCTTTTTTTTTTTTTTTTTGTTACAGTCAAAGAAGGGGAGCCATATAGAATTAAATTTATCTTTTTTAACCCCAAGCAGTGCAGTGATTTCTGCATGTCTCTGACCTGTTCCTCTGTTCTCCATAGGATTCTGAAATCATTAGCCACCATGGCTAAAGAGACCTCCCAGATTTCAGCCACTGTAAGAAACCTTGAGCCACACATCAAAGTATTAGGGGGGAAAAAAGTGACAAGGTTTTATTTAAGTGCATTACATCATTCACCCTAAGGCAAACAGTATACATTACTGTACAATAACAAATTAAGTTCTCAAATTATGTAACTTATCTGATCTCTGCCCAGCTCCTAAAAAGTATGCAGCTCAATTTCAGATGACTAAAAGCCTTACACCAGTTCAGCACAGCACTTGACTTTTTTATGGCTTTAGCGCAAGGACTCAAATTTCCTGCTTCATGGCTTGTCAGGCAGCCTGCTTTTAATCAACAGCCCACATTTTTTTTTGCCCCGAAAGCACAAATAATTCCTTGTCTCTTTAAAACTCATCCCGTCCTGGACCTGGGCAGCCATTTTGTCTCAGGTTAAGCAATGGATGGTTCGGACTTCATACAAAGTTTTATTAGACTGCTTTTATAACACTTGCCTCTTAATATTTAAATTTCCCAATAAAGCACAAACTCCAAGCCTGTTCCATCTAAGAAGGCTTGTTTTAGGGACTAGATTGTTTTAAGCCCTTTTATCTCCCTGCTCCTTTCACACCGTTTCTATCTGCCAGCTAGTTCTCATTTGGCCTTATACTATATAGCCACCAGCCCTCACAAACTCAGTGCTGTTTTTTTTTTTTCCTACCTCTGATTTTGTCTGCCTGTTTGCAGCCAAAACAAGGTCCAAGTCTGCATGTGACCATGACATGCGCATTCGGTGCGCCAGGAAGGTAAAATCCAGAAGCCTCGGGCGAGTGCACGAGATTCAAGATTGTGCTGGCAGCCAGTAGTTTTTCTGCCCCTCTCTCTGTAGTTCCAAGTGCCACGGCAAGAGAGGTGGTGAAAACTGGCTGCAGCACACTGCTTTCACCTCCGTGGCACTCCTGCATATAAAAAACAGCCACACAGCTTCTGGTTTTGCTGGTAGCGAAGTGGTGAGCGGCAAGTGGGAATGTAGTGTCCACATACGTCTAGCATGTCTTTGATAACAGGGGTTCTGGGGTAAGCCATCTCCGTGTGATGGCTTTCAAAGCTGCTGCCGAGAGTACGAGTAGTGGATATTTCTTGCCTCCCTTGTGTGCTCCTAGAAGCAGGAGTCCGAGAACTAAATTGTGGAAGAGTGGTGGGGAGGGCAGACTCCATGTCTTGGGTTAGAGCTTGTAAATATCTGCTCCAGTAATGGTCTAGCTCAGGGCAGACCCAGTATGTGGGGACACCGAACTTGCCATGTTCCAGCAGAGGCAGCAATAGTGTTAAAAGTGGTGCTTGGACAAAAGCACTGGTGGTGATGGTCTGTAACCTTTTTCTTAGAACTGGTTTCAGACAGCTCTGGCATCCATTATCCATCTATTCAATTTATCGACATCAAATAGTGACATCCCCTCTTCTCAGGAAAACTATGCATAGTATATCTCTCTTCAAATCTGGAGACACTTGTAAATAATTATAGGCCAATTTCCATTCTTCCCATTTTGGCTAAACTCCTGGAAACATTGGTCAATGCCCAACTGAGAGTCTCCCTGGAGCACTCAGACATCATCATACACCTTAAACTGGGCTTCAGACCAAAACGCAGTACTATCTCTGCCCTGGTTAAAGTGACCAATGATTGGTCAGTGACCACTGATAATAAACAGGTCACAGAAGCTATTTTACTTGATCTAAGTAAGGCCTTTGATACTGATGATCACAGTATCCTGATACAAAAGATGAACAAAACAGGAGCTGGTGCACTTCTCCTATGCTGATTTTCTAAGTACGTAACTGGGCAGTTGCTACAAATCAAAGCAGAAGGTCAATACTCTGCTTGTACTCCCCCTCCTTAGGGGTGTCCCTCAATGGTCTGTTCTTGGTCCATTACTATTTGGGAGAAAACGTCAGTGAAGCCAGTTTGCACTTTTATGCAGATGACAATGCTCTGTATATATCAAGGCCCAACATTGGCGCTGCCTGCTCTGACCTACAAATTGCCTTCAATAAACTACAGATTAACCTTTTGCAATCTAATCAGCTTCTAAATGTTAGTAAGACCATGACTATGTTCTATGCTACCTCAGTTGGTACTTCAGCTCCAGTCATCACTACATTATTGGGAAATACCCTTGAAGTAGAAGACAAATTCAAATACCTAGGTTTCTGGCTCGATAACGGATTGACATTCTATGCCCATCGAGACCCTATGCAAAAAAAACTGTGGGCCAAACCTACCTTCTATTACAGGAACAAGCACGGCTTCCCAACTGATGTCTGGAAATGCTTGGTCCAAGTTAACTTTCCTACCCATCCTGAATTACCAAGACTTAATTTACAGCTGTGGTTCTGCTATGTGTTTATTAAAACTGGACGTGCTGTACCACAGAGCACGTAAGATTCACTACTGATTCAACACCCAGGACATATCATTGTGCATTGTATGCATCAGTTGACTGATACTCTTTGGCTATGAGGAGATCAATTAATCTGTACACATGGGCTTATAAGGTTCTATTAAATGAACTCCCACACTACATCACTGAACTGTCACTGCACACAGCAGCAGCTACTCCCCAAGAAAAAACAACTATATTCTTCTGGGCACCTCAAGATATGCCATGCAGTACAGAAAAATCATCAGTCAGCCGTGCCATTCCTACAAAGAAGAATTTGCTGCAATCCTCTTTGAAACAACTCCCTGGTCAGTCTTAGAACTTTCAAAGCCCTCACTGGAAATCTATGCACTGAACTGTGTTTCTTTTACTACTGTCCTTTGCATAGTTTGGTCTCTCTTATTTGGTTTTGCTGACACCAAGAATATTGGCTAGCTACTGATCTTTTTTATGTAACTTTCTTTAAATTGTATTTTACTATTTTTGTAGTATGCTTTTCCTAGGACTATTTTTGAATGCTAAAGCTCTTCATTCACGTATCACTTTTATCAGTATCACTAAACTTGCTCAATGGAGCCTCTTCCTGGTGAAACAAATACAAATATTAAAAAAATAATATTCACCATGGATGAGCAGGTATGTGCCAGTTCTGTCTAAGACTGCACCTGGGTCCGAGTTATTTGTCCATCATATACCGACTTTATGAGTACACCTTCAACCAACCTGCAGACAGGTTTATTGCAAAACTTTTGTAACCAATGAATGAAAAACAGAGTGAACTGGGGAGTCTTGGGGTTTACCAATAGTCCCAGGATTTCCCTTAACAGCGAAAACACTGAATGTATTAACATTTTATACTTTGTACTTCCTAGATGAGACAAGCAGTGTGGAGAGCAGAGAATTCTGATCTCTTATGAGTGCAGTTAAAGACTATCCACTCACACCCACATTGTACGAGTGGGCTTAGCCCCGCTCATTGTAGTAATGGAAGGTAAATGTCCTCAGAAACTAGAAATAAGATTTAAAAAGAGGAGTGAGAGCTAGGATCCACAAAGTCCACCTCCTCCCCTCCCCCCAGTTCTTTTCATTAGTCAAGAGGGATGGGAGCTGTGTCTGAAAATAAGGTTATGCATGCCTTTAAGTATGTGCGGTGCTGTCTGGTGATGCCAGGCGTCAACTTCTTTGGTGATGCAGTTTGTTGTCCAGGGGGCTGGTTAGGGTTAAGGTTGGTGGCTCCCTCCCCCCAGAACACTGCCATCTCCGCCTGGCAAGCACTACAATTTGACTGCTACTACAATGATATCCCTATATCAGGCACCACCACCCCCCCATGACCTCACAGCCTTATATTAACCGTGGAATCCATGGGTGGTAGGGTGTGGGTGAGGCTCTCAGTGCAAAGCATGGTGACAACTTAAGTGCCTAAGATACAGTTAGGAGGCATTATTTTAGAGAAGAAACCACTGTCTGGCTGATCCATATTTGTGTGGCTTATAATCTGTACACCATGGCCATCACCCTCCATCCTCACATCTGGGAGACACGCAATTCTATTCTAATAGGATAAATGTGCCAACATGCTTCCTAGCATGGTTTCAAGACTCCGTGCAGCAGGATTTACCCTTAGCAACTCAAGTGCTGGTCACGAGAGCAGTGAGGATTCAGTGCTATGGTACTGGCTCCAGAAGAGAAAAATCTGTCACACTGTGGTACACTAATGCACAGGGGGGCTCCCCCATACAGACACTATACTGATAAATGATGCCACAGCTAGTGCTGGCAGCCACCACTGAGCCCCCCCAAACCTCAAGGACATAACTGCAAATCCATGCTTCCAGCAAGATTTCTTGGAAGGTAGCGATGAGAACAAACATGAAGGAGAATGGGGGTCTCCTAAGGAGTTAAAACACAAAGATATAATAAAAAAGATAAGCCCCCTTCAGCAAGGTATAGTGCAAATGAGGCTCCACATAACACACCGGATTATTCCACAGTGCTTCCCCCAACTGTCTCCTTGTCTCGCATGTCACAGCCTCGTAACCAAGCCATGCAATACATGTGCCCCCCCACCCGTACCTTTCAGAGTCACCAGGTTTCTGTTCCATTTGTAAACAAAATATGCAAGAAAGGAAAAAAAGAAAAAAAAGGTTTGTGTGTCCCATAGCTCAAAGTGTCAGTGTAGTCTGACCTACCAGACTTATCGCACCTAAGTCCCGTACTGGTGACCTGCCCTATTTAGCGGGCTTTATTGAGATGCTTTTATGAAAGGACATTAGGCGGGGGGGGGGGTCTCATTCTTCCTGAAAAGGTGCTCTTTGGGGGCTGTAGGTCTTTGTTGATTTTGCTATGCATAGTTCTTGCAAGTTTTGTGAGGTCTCCGTTAAGGTGGGTTGGGAGTTAGCCTATTGCATAAATGACATATGCAGAGGGGACCTTATGTGATAAATAAGGTATTTCTATATGCATGCTATCTATCCCACTAATGAGTTCTCTACTGTGTATCTCATATATATTTGTATGTGCTTTCTACACCAATCATGAGGTTCCCACTGTGTATCACATATATTTATATTATCTGTAACATACATACAAATATGTGTGTGTGTGTGTAGTGAGAGAGAGATACTGTATGTGTATGTGTGTTATATATATATATATATATATATATATATACACATACACACACACACACACACATACATATATACACACATACATACATATACACACACATACATAAACACACACACATATATAATTTATATATTCTTTTTTTAATTTCCATGAGATTGCATCCACATTCATACTGGTCCCATTGGAAATGGAATAAGTGGAATAGAGGAGTTATTGTAAAACTAATTTTTCATGTCAACTTGCATCCCCAGACACACTGCGTAACACCATCAGGTCATGACATGCATGTGAACCGATTGTAAGATAGAGCTCTCCAGCCCATCACAATGCGTCCACCGTGTGACAGAACACTGCACCATACCTTCCCAGGCTCCGAGCAGTGATGTGTTCCACCAATCCTTGTGCTGCCCAGCCAGCTCCCAGAGCTAATCTCTGAACCTGAGTTGCCGGCACATTAACACAGCATGCTTCCCTTTGGCCCAACAGCTGTCCCTGCACACAACATTTCTCCATAACTTTTAGGTGATTCTATCAGCCAGTGACAATATGTAATCAATAACCCTGGCAAAAAAGCATACAGTGCAATTATTTATTTAACAGGTCTATTCTTTCAACAAGTCTACACATTATTACATTCCACTTTTCTGGGCATAATATACAGAATAAAGTATAAGTCAGTGTGTGTAACGAGAAGTTTATACACACACCAGATGGGTTAGATGCTACATAAACCCCAAGAGTGAAGCTCGAGGGGTTTATAAATAGCATCTAACCCTGAGGGTGTGTGTAAACTTAGAGTTTACACATACCGACCCATATTTTATTTTATATAATTGCTGGGACGCATTTTTTTGCCTCAGCAATTATATAAAATGTGTGTAAAGCAGACACAATAACATTTTACCACGTTGTCGGTGATCCGATTTTTTATTCAGAAGAAACTTAATAAGGAACTGTTGTCTGAAATGTAAAATTTTTACATCCGAATAGGAATAAGTTTAAATTTTGAAAAAAATGTACAAGGAACAATTTGGCATTGACAGCAAAAAAAAAAGTCTGTTGCTAGGCTGTAGCACGTGACCTGTAAAGGGAGGGGAAAGAACGAAAGAAACGGAGCGGAGGAGAGGTTAGGGTTTATGTGAAATGAACAGTACTGCAGTTTGATTAGGTAACAATGTTTTTTATAACAGAACATTTCAGACTGAAGAATGCCTGCTTATGTATTAAATCTTCGATGGCTGCTGTCTGTGAGGCGAGTGTGTGCGACAGACGTTTTCCAGTGACAAAGAGACAGCTCGAGTGGTAGCGAGGGAAAGTGGTGGCTCGTGGAATTTTCGCATAGGGAAGTGGAGCATGTTTGCCATTATAAACACTCCTTTACAACGGCAAATTACAAATGCCTTTTCCTATGGGAAAAAATGCAACCCAGTTATTACTTTATTATATTATAAAATGGCAGTTAAATTCATTTTACCAGTCATTTTAGATGGCATCTCTATACCTTAAAGGCACAAATAAGTTTGTACAAAGTGAGGTATGGACTTAAAAGGTCTGTGCCTTTGACAAGGTTTTGTTTAAGCTAGACCTAGTACAATAATACAAGACTGAAAATTATATCAGGCTATAGTGCAGGTTGAGCAAATATCACCATGCCTGATGTACTGTGCCACCATCTCTGGCAGCGGGAGCTGTGGTAGATAAGTGACTGTTCATATCTGTTGCAGAATGCAGCCATTTCATTAGCTAATGTATGATGTTATAAGCAATAACAACATCACATTCTGATCATATGGGGGGTTTTGGATATAAAAAGAGGGGAAGAGAACCAGATTCTATGGATAAACAGAAATATTAATAAAATATCACCAAGAAGAGTGAATTCTCTGGCACCGAAGAAGTTCTGAGGTAGATTGCAAGTTCTGCACAAAATTCTGTGGTCGCAGAATTCTAGGGGCCTTGCTCATAGTTTACCCCTTCAGCTGAATGTTGTTCTTAAGATTGCTTCCTTGGAGGGATAATGGAGAATTTGAACTATCCATGATCTGGGCCTGACGGAGCGGTCTTTAAGCTTGAGGCCCAAAGATCGGCTAACCTGCTTGACGATTAGTGTAAAGTCTGGCAGGATAATCAGAGAGGTCTTTAAGAGATGCACTCTTAAATGTTAAAGGAGAAAAACCATTCATCCGCTCCTTCCCCAGCTCCATGGACATGGAAATTATTTCACCTTGCTCTGTTTTCCACATGTTTACATGCAGTCAAGGCTTTCTCGGTCTCTACGTAGCAGGTGGAGCAACAGTCTATTGTGGCCTTCCACTTGGTTTGAGAGGTCAGACTTTCTGTTCCGTTTCAGTTTGTCGCTGATTGATGCCTTTCAGTTCTGCTTTTTATATCTGCAAAGGCAAATTCAATTCTATTTACTATGACCAGTATTTTTTGTATAGCTTGTTCTGAGGGTGTGAGGAGAGCCTTATCGTCCACCTCTAGATCGACTAAAAAAAAAAATGATGCCTGCAAGTGGGTGTGGGAGCATCCATATAGCGAGGTCTCATTGTCCTGCACCTCTTCTATTTCACCACTAGGGTTATACTTTCGTTTTTTGCTTTTTTTTATCGTGTTGCCATATCAAGAGGTGACAGTCTTGCCGTCTGGTCATTTTTAAGCAATTATGAGATCAGATCACCGTGGACTTAAGCTGGGAGAGACAGGAGCTCTAAAAAAAAAAAAAAAAAAAAGCTCACGCTATGGCTGTGAAGTCAGTGGAAGTCCACAGAATCCTGTTTAAGCAAAAGTCCTTAGTAGTAAAGACTTAGGTGAAGGTTAATACAGTTGCAAAGTTCAGGAGGCATGTGAGGAAATAATTCTTCACTGAAAGTGTGACAGAAGACTATAACAGACTCTCAGCCGAAGTGGCACAGGTTAAAATGGTGGGGGGCTTCAAGCATTCATGGGATAAACACAGGGGTATATTAGAGCCGTGATAAGGAGGGTCTCCAGAGATCATATAGGGTCTAGGAATGTAGAACAGACGGAACACTTGGGAAAGCCAAGCATTTCATTTTTGCTGACAAATTCTAGGTCTCTAAAGTCTGCCCCCTCCCAGTGCTGCCCAAAAAGGATGTGCAATTCATTCAAATCATTTCTTTGTGTCCTCCCCCAGTTCTGATCTTAGTTAAAAAGGGCAACTGCCAGATTTCAGATGAATGCAGGCATCACTGGAGGTATCCATTCCCCTTATAAGGCAAGTCCTGTACTGCCCTAATTTTATATATAAACTTACTCCTAGTGAGTGGAAGTATTATTGTGCTTTGTTTCTGGTCCGCAGTATAACTCTTTGAGCTCTTTTTCTTGCAAGTATGTAGCTTAGCTAACTGGAACCTCTTGGGTTAACAATTAGGGGACAAGTTATGAAAAGGACCGCTTCTCTTCATGTCACAGATGTGCTGCTGATTTGGCGACCATATATAAACTTACAATGAAAGTCCAGCATGCTGCCCAAAAAGGGACTGCAATTCATCCAAACCTTTTCTTCTTGTCCTTTTTATGTTTGCTTGCACGCATGTGCAAGAAGCATAGTGCCACCATACGAGTTTTCGTAGGTGTGCCTCCCCCACTTCCAATGCCCTGCTCCCTTTTGCAGGCGTGGCTGCACCGTGCCAATAAATGTCCGAGATGTCTATGACAGCCATTCAGATGCAGTGGCATACAGTTCTGAGGAAAACACCACCACAATCAGCAGTGGTAACGTGTAGGCAATTTGCATACTGCCATCAGAAGTACACAAATTGCCTACACGTACGTCTTCACTGCATCTGAACTGTCATACACAGTTCATCGCCCCCCCCCACATGAACATTTACGTAGTATGCTGGGGCCCACCCAAGCGTGCTCATGCGCCCTCCACCCCACCCGAATCAAAAAAAAGTTTTAAAATAAAAGGTCCTCGTTGACTGTCTTGCTCCCTTCCCCAACCCGCACCCACCTCCCCAGACCCCCGACCCCATGCCCACCTCCGGTGACCAGTGAGAGCGATCTTGGTGGACCAGGAACACGTCTGCACTCTTCAAAGGCGACCGCAAACTGAAGAAATGCCGGTAAGCTGTATAATGGCATAAATGTTTTTTTTTTCAACTTTGGTGCATATCTTGGCCATTTTGAGGAATTTTTTCGCCACATTTTCAACATGGGGTTCTTGGGCCCCCACCTCATGAATTCAGACACTGACATTTTGTTATTTTGGTCCCTAAAGGTGATTTCGAGGTCACTGCGCAGAACCACCTTTCGGGACAGAGTAAAGAAATGACAGTGTCACAGTTCATAAGGTAGGCCCCCAAAACCCTATGTTGAAAATCTGGTGAAAAAATTCCCCAAAATGACTGTTACGAGCGTGCATTGCGCAGTTCCTACATGCACGTCATAACCTCTAAATATTTTATATTTACCCAGATTTTCAACATTGCCATTTTACCACACCTCCTTATGAGCAGTACAGTTGTCATTTTTCACATCTCGCCCAAAATGTGTTTTCACGCATGTAGCGCACAATGGCGCAGTTGGTGTGCGAAATCAATGTTCGGGACAGATTAAGAAAATCACAGTGACACTGTTTATAAGTAAAGGTCTTAAAATGGCTATGTTAAAAATCTGGTGACAAAAGTCCATAAAATGACTGTGTTATGAGCATGCATTGCGCAGTTTCCACGCACCCTTGTAATATTTTCAGTCCAGATTTTCAACACTGGCATTTTTCCACACCTCCTTAGGAACAGTACAGCTGTCATTTTTCACACCCTGGCTGAAATGTGTTTTCACACTTCCAGCGCAGAAATGTGTGGTCGCTGTGGGAAAACAGTGTTCGGGACAGATTAGGAAAATCATAGTGACACTGTTGACGAGCGGAGGTCCCAAAATGCCTGTGTTGACAATCTGCTGTAAAAAATCCCCAAACTAATTACATTACGGGTATGCGCTGCGCAGTTTCTAAGCACGCTCGTGACTTTACCAGTTTTTTCTTTTTTTTATATTTTCACTCCAGATTTTCAACATTGCCATTTTTTACACCTCCCCATTAACAGTAAAGTTGTCATTTTGCACATCCTGTTCGAAATGTGTTTTTGCACCTGTGGTGCCAAATGGCGTAGCCGCTATGCAAAATCAGCTTTCGGCTAACAAACTGATACTGCCACTGTTCATGAGGTGGGGGACAAAAAAAAAAAATATTGAAAATTAGGAGTGAAAGTACCAACGAACACCTGGGGCGTTAGGGTTTCCGACCATAACGCCCCACCCTGTAGAGACTGACAGGCATCGGGGGTTGGACTTGGGATTGTCGCCTGTAATGCTCATGCCATTCAACCCCCACCCACACCCTGCAGCCAGTGACAGGCATCGAGGTGTGCCTTGGACTCTTCGGCCCCAAAGTTCACCCCATTCTCCTATACTGCACTCATCTCACCGTAGTTCCTTATGGAATGGGGTGAGCATAAGGCCCAAAGACCCCAAGGCACACCGTGACACTTGTCGGTGTCTGCAGGGTAGGGTGTGGTGAAATAGCGTGCTGTTATGCCTGACGACCCAAAGGCACACCCCAATGCCTGTCAGTCTCTGCAGGGCGGTGGTGGGGTTGGCTTCAGTTAAATACTTCACTGCCACTCCTATTATGCATCTCTCTAACTCCTACACTACCAATGCCAATGCCAGCAAGCAAACATTCAGCATTGACAAATGCTTGTTTCTAGTCAAGGACTAAGCCAATAGAGAATTACCTTGAAAGTGGTGCTAGACTTTGCTACGTTTCAAATATCTGTCAACTAAACACCCTTATTTTAACAGAGGTAGCTAAACACCTCCTTGAATTGCACGCTACACATATTCTTGAGTTCACCATGAGCTACTGATTCAAATCCTGACACTTTTCTCAAAATTCGCTTCTGTGCCAGATCACGAGTATCTTGGTGTGCACTGCGCTATCTGCAATGCTTTCCATTGGTACCACAGTCATGAATGGGACTCAAAAGGGCAAGCATGGTGCCAGAGTTCAATCTGGACTCTCCAACAACCATGCTCTTAACATGGATAGGAAACTTCTTTCATTTATGTTTCTGAATACACTGCATAGTGTGTACTGGATCGAAGTCTCACTCCATTTCATTTCATTTCTGTTGGCAACTGTATACACATTTTTGAATTCTGTTCTTTGCTCACGGTGCCTGGGTCAGACACTGATACTGTACAATGAATGGTGTCTTTGGCTGCACAGAACTTGCACTTACATGTACTTACTTTTCTACCACTGTTTCCTGTATTCTCCTGTGCCCTTCCCACCAGCTGAAAATGTGACTTGCTGATTTTCACTTTTCATGAATATAAACATACATGAATAAATAAATATATTATCCACTACATGGTGAAAGAAACTACTTTTACAATTAAACTGTGGAAGGGCAGTAGCTATCATATTAGTTAATGTTTAGCTCTGGCCATGAAGAAAAAGAAAGTGAGAAAGAAATTATTGGATATAAACTAACACAACCCAAACCCCAAAACATAAAATCAGCACAATCAAGAACTCCCAATTTGTTTATGCATGTACACATTTATCAATTTTATTATAATACTGTTTCAGGAAGCTGTATAGGTTTCAAAAAGATTATGCAATTTCAATGCAAACTAATGAATCTCATACTGTAGGTAGAATTCTTGGGGGGGGTTCTTCCACCAGAGGGCCATTATAAGTGGTGTTCAAGTTCATTTTTGCCCAGCAGAGAAAAATGGACTGCATAAGCCTTGCAAGCCTTTCTTCAGAGCTAAACTTTTTTTTGGCCCATTAGATGCCCACTTCTGTCTTCTATCCCCCAGCTCCGTTACCCACTCGTTAGTTCCGAGACTTTCAATGGCCATCCAGTAGCCCTCAATGCTTACCCCCCATGATGGGGCTATCAGAAGTGCAGTGAATACTCTTGGGACACCGAATCTAGTCTGAGACCAGGAACCCAGTTGACGGTGTAGACCTGTGAGGAAAGCGAGTCATCCTGCCTCAGCTGTTTCTTCCTCCATGTTTTAACTCCCTTCCCCAGAGACGGTAGGGTGAACATGAGGGTGCATGTATGCAACATGTGTGCATGGTGCTGAGACATCCGAGACTCTCCGCCATTGCCACCCCACTTTACTGTTCCACCCACGGACACCAAAGTGGTGCCAATGCAGTGGGAACAGACAACTTCAACTTGCCATTGCTACTTAGGAAGATCAAGGTTATAATGAACCAGAATACATTAACGTAAGCCAACTCACATGGTCAAATGGAAGGTTAAAATCTTCTAATGTGTTATGGGGGTCAGATAATGGGTAAATTATAAAGCATTACTACACACAAGAGGGTGATTACCATGTGGAATAGCCCAACCTGTGGGGATGTAGAAGCTAGCACTGTCTGAGATTCCAAAGCAGAACTAGACACATTCCATGCAGGAAAATGGCATGGAGGGTTCCACAGCAAGAGAAGGGTAGCAATCTGGCTGAAACGTTTTCATGCGTGTCCACAGTCAGTGTTATGAAGCATGTTATAATTACTTAAAAACACTACCTTTGGCCCTGGAAACCCATTTTAGTGTTTCAGTTAATGACTTACCAGGCAGCTCCAACCACAGAGAGTGATATGGCCAATCCAATTCCAAGGGCTGCCCACATAAAGGGGGAGGTTTCTGTCAGGAACCTGGCAACAAAGCAGAAGAAATACCATATTTACTTCCAACAGTTTGGATCTCACAGGACCACAAAGACATACATGAACACACACACACACACACACACACATATATATACATCTAATGCACTAGGCTTGAAAGTCAATTAGTAAAATAAGATGCGCTTACATGGCGGCTTTCGCTACTGCTGCACGACATGTTAGCACCACCCTGACCTCCTGAGGCAATAGCCTTGTACATTCACACGGCCCGTCTCAGCACTGATGCAAGATGCGCTGGAGAAGTGCCATGAGTCGGGGGTGGTCAGGTGCCCAATGATATCAGTGGTTTGTTGATGTCACTTACTCCCAAATCCCATGCCTCACCCTCTAAACAGGAAGCACTGGTGATGGGCTTTGTTTGTCTGCACTTTGCATCTATACCAGGCTTCTGCCGGGAGCAACGCAAGAGCAGTGTGATCAATAATCCAAACTCAGATGGGGTTTCCAAGCTCATTACATTTTCCACAACAAAGCCATGACCACTTTCACTACCATGCTAGCACTCCACACAGCCACTTCCTCGTTATGGACAAGGAATCACTGGGAAGCAGAGGATGACGATGGGACTGTCATTCTGGAGCAAATGCTGCAGCCTGTCAACACAGCTGCTTACACCACTGGTTCCAGAGCATGTCCTCAAGATTCCAACGGTTTGGGGGGAGGCTTAGGCAGACACTGCAATCTGGTAAGTGTCCACATGGCGGATTCTGCACTGCAGCAAATCTAGCTCGAGTTGCTGCGGTGCAAATATGGCCGTGTAAACAGGCCTACAGTGAAGCACAGAGGAGAGTGCCAAGTTGGCTGATAGTTTGAAAGACATGTGACAGAAGGACTAGCTGACAGAACTGGAACTATTTTCCACTGAAAGGAGACGACTCGGGGGGAGACTGAATTAAGAGTATTCCTGTATCTGTGGGGAAAACACCACAGCAAGAGGTAACCTCATTAGACCAAGTACAGCTCTTGAAGATGTACAAGGCTGCAAGGACAAGGGAAAATTTAAGGTCGGGGGGGGGTTTAAGGAAAGCATCCAAAAGAGCTACTTAACTGAATGAGAAGTGAAGACTTGTACCAGACTGCCAGGATACGTGGTATCAACGGATACTAAAATAACCTTCACGCTCAGACTAGACTAGACAAAAAAATTACTCACCTTAGTAATGTTGTTTCTTCTAATGGAGTCTTGCTTTATTATGACATATGCAGTGAGTCCCAACCTTCCGAACTACTCCGGAGGTGAAAGAGTTAACTTTCCATGCCAGGCATGGAACGCTGAGCTCGAGCTCAGTTGAAACTCTGTCTGTTGTTCTTCAAACTCAAACCGTCAGATCTTTACGAGCTAAACTCACTGAGGTCCTGTGTGGAAACTGTAAACCTACACTAGCCAACTGGCTACTAAACATAAGAACACATTTTTTGGTCCCAAAACAAAGACGCAAGTCAGGAGACCCAAAAAATGAAAAACACAACACCAAGTCACCCCAAGAAAGGAGGGGTGAAAAAAACAAGGTGGGCACCTACTAAGTGCCAACACTGCCCACCCACATCCCAAAACAGAGGTTCTGAGAGGGCGGGGGGAGGTCATAATGTAGCAAGACTCCATTAGAAGAAACATTACTAAGGTGAGTAATTTTTTCTTCAAACAACATGAAGTCTTGCTATATTATGACATATGCAGACTACAAAGCAGTACCTCCATGGAGGAGGGACAGAACCTACTTAGGAAATAGGCTCTGAAGCACAGCTGTGCCAAAGCGAGCATCACTCTTAGCCTGGATGTCCAGGGAGTAATGCTTGGGAAAAGTGTGAACTGTTTTCCAGGTAGCTGCTTGACATATCTCTAGAATAGGGATGTCCCTGGCAGCAGCCAGGGAAGCAGCTGTACCTCTGGTAGAGTGAGCCCTCAGGCCTGAGGGAGGAACCTTACCCAGTTTTTCATAGCAAATTGGATACAAGAGACAATCCACCTGGCAATGGATCTTTTAGTGGCAGGTGTCCCTTTACCAACCTCACCATAAGTGAGGAACAGTTGGAGGGAGTCAAACCTGTGACCCTTGGTACGCTCTATGTAGTAACTAAGGGCTCTCTTCACATCTAAGCTGTGCAGCCTCCTCTCGCCAGAGAAGGCATGGTCAGTGAAGTACACTGGAAGAGATATAGATTGATTAAGGTGGAAATCAGAAACCACCTTAGGCAAGAACTTCCTGTTAGTCCTGAGGACCACCTTATCTCTATGAAAGGAGATAAAATCAGGCTCCACTGACAGAGCTTGTAATTCACTTATGCGTCTGGCAGAAGTGATGGCTACCAGAAACACAGTCTTCCAAGTCAAGTACTTAAGCTCTGCTGAAGACAAAGGCTCAAAGGGGGGTTGCATAAGCTGAGCAATGCAAACATTAAGATCCCAGGCAGGGGCAGGGTCCCTGAAAGGAGGGTTGGTGTGAAGCAATCCCTTGAAAAACTTGGAGAATACAGGATGAGCTGAAAGAGAAGAGGGCTTACCTGCTGAAATAAAAGCAGACACAGTTGCCAGATGCACTTTTAGGGTAGCTGGTCTCAGCCCCAAAGTATTTAAGTGGACCATATAATCCAGGACTGTGGGTAAATCAGCAGATTCTGGGGAAATATGCTTTCCAGAGCACCATATGGAAAACCTCTTCCATTTGGAATTATAAGTAGCCCTGGCGGAAGGTTTCCTAGAAGCCTTCAGGATATCCATTACACCTTGGGAGAGGTATAGATCAGCAAACTCTAACACTTCAAGAGCCAGGCCTTGAGATTGAAGAGATTTGAGGTTCGGGTACCAAACCCTCGCCTGAGCACAGGTTAACAGGTTGTGATTCCTGGGAAGACACAGGGGAAGATGGACTGCTAAGGACAGTAGAAGTGGATACCAGGGCTGTCTGGCCCAAATCTGGTGCAATCAGGATCATCTTGCAGGGTTGAGATCTGATTTTGACTAGCACTTTGAACAGGAGAGGGAAGGGGGGAAGGCATAGAGAAACTTCCCTTCCCAATTGAGAACTAAGGCATCCAGATGGACTAAGCCCAACACTGGGGGCCTGCAGCAAAAAAGGGGAAGTTGGTGATTGTCTGGGGCTGCAAAAAGATCTATCTGCGGGGTGCCCCATCTGGCAAATATCACCTCCAAGACCAGGGGTCCAGTGACCATTCGTGATGGCCCTGGGAAATCCTGCTAAGAGCACCTGCCAGGACATTGTCCTTGCCTGGGAGGTGAACTGCCGTAAGGGAGGTGTTCAGGGAGTAAGCCAGAGACCACAACTTCATTGTTTCGGTGCGCAAGGCCGTAGACCGAGTGCCCCCTTGCTTGTTGATGTACCACATTGTGGTGGTGTTGTCTGTTCTGACCTGTACAACTTTGTTCTGAACAGATTTGGAAAAAGTTTGAAGCGATAGAAAAACTGCTCTGAGTTCCAACAGAATGATGTGGAGCAGAGATACCTGAGGAGACCACAATCCCTGGGTAGTGAGGTCTCCCATGTTAGCTCCCCACCCCAAGAGAGATGTATCTGTAGTAAGGATTAAGGAGTGAGACTGAGTGACAAAAGGAACCCCTTGTCTCAGATTTCTCTGATCCTGACACCACTGTAGGGCCTGGATCAGGGTTCGAGTAACTGGGATCAGTTTGATTAGAGGGTCTTTCCTTTGAGACCAAAAGGCTCTCAAATGGAACTGGATGTCCCTCATCTGAAATCTTGCTCCCTGCACTACTGCTGTAGAGGCAGCCATGTGCCCCAGGAGCTGCAGAAAATGCCTTGCTGGTCGAGAGACCTGCAGGGTGAATGAGGCGGCCAGAGAGACCAGGGTCCTTGCCCTGTCCAAAGGAAGGAAGGCTCTGGCTTTCTCTGTGTTCAGCTCTGCGCCTATGAAGGTGAGGAGCTAGACAGGCTCTAGAACTGACTTTGAAAGAGTTTGACTTTGAAAGATTCAGAAGGAAACCTAGAGAGGTGAGCAGTTGCTGAGTTATCTGTAGATGTAACCTGACTTGGTCTGGTGACTGGCCTACTATGAGCCAGTCGTCCAGGTAAGGGAATATGGCAATTTTTTGCCTTCTTAGGGAAGCAACTGCTACTGCCAGGCATTTTGTGAATACCCTTGGAGCAGAGGTGAGGCCAAAGGGCATTGCTCTGAACTGGTAAAGGCCTGAGGGCAGCTCGAACCTGAGGTACGTTCGATGGGAGCTTCTGATGAGAATATGGAAGTAGGCATCCTTGAGGTCCAGGGATGCTAGCCAGTCCCCTGGCCTTAGAGAGCATAGAATAATTCCCAGAGTCACCATTTTGAATTTTGGTTTTAAAAGGTGCTTGTTTAAGTATCTGAGATCCAGGATGGGCTGCAATTCTCCTGTCTTTTTTGGGGTAAGGAAGTACCTTGAGTACAACCCTTTGCCCTGGCGTAGGGGTGGAACCCGTTCCACAGCTCTGAGAGCCAGGAGGGAAGAGACCTCTGCCTCTAGGGCAAGTGCCTCTGGTGGATTTGCAGGTGGAATGGATCTGGTTCTCATCTTTGGAAACTTTTTGAAGCTGAGAACCAGTCCCTGGCTTACTACTTCCAGGACCCACTTGTCCGATGTCAGAGACTCCCAGTCCTGGACAAAGTAAGCCAGCCTGCCCCCTACAGGTAGCTGAGAATCGGCCCTGGCAACCCCATCAGGGTGCCTGCTTGGCAGGGGCTTTGGGCTGAGGGCTATGTATGGAACGGCCTTCCAGAGGAGGTTGTGGAGTCACAAACAGTGGTGGAATTCAGGCATGCATGGGACAGTCATAAGGCAATTCTAGGGGGTGGGGGTAGGAAGAAGTAGGCTGCTGGTTAACTAGGATCTGCAGCTTATCCATCAGGTAGGGAAATGGGCAGAATGGGTGGGCCAAGCGGTCCTTATCTGCCGTCAAATTCTATGTTTCTATATGTGGAAGCAGGCCTGCTTGTACCTCGTCTGCCCCTCCCTCTAAAGAACCCCCTCTGGGCATAAGCAGAAGAGGAGGCCTGGACTTGGTAAAAAGGCCTATGAAAAGGCATGCCCCTGCCCCCGGGAAGCTGCCTTTGAGGAGTGGCCAGCCTTTCCTTGGCCTGTGCACTCCTATAGGTGGTCCTATACTCATCCATTTTCTTCATGTAATTCTCTGTCTGCTCCCCAAACAGAGAATTACCCACAACAGGAAAATCCATGGCCTTAGTCTGGGTATCCCAGACAGGCTAGTACATCTGAGCCAAGCCATTCTGCGAAGTGCCGCAGATGTAGCCATGACTCTTGATGACACGTCATTTGAGTCTACTGCATCATGGAATTGCACCTTGGATGCCTCAATACCATCAGCAGCCACCTGCTCCAGCTCCTTGGCAAGCTGGCCAGGGACCTGTTTTGCTAGAGCCATAACAGTATCCCATCTGGATTTCTGGTATCTAGCAACATAAGCCATATAATTTGCCTGTCTGAGTCCCAAGGATGCTGCCATGTACTGTTTCTTTGCCATGGCATCAATCCTCCTGGAGTCCTTGTCCGGGGGTGTGAAGCCAAGGGAATATTTGCCTTGTCACAGGCTGCAGCCTGCACTACCCCAACATGGCTGCATTGTTGTGTAAGGAACTCCGTATCAGAGCCTGACAATGTGTACCTCTTGTCCATTCTCTTATCCACAGGAGGTATAGCGTGAGGAGTTTTTAGAATTTTAAATGTCTGTTTCTCAAAAGATTTATGCAAGGGAATAGACAGTCTCCTAGACTCTGGAATATCCATCATTTCCACACAGTCAGGCTACTCCTGATCATCCACAGCTTCCTCCATAGGGAGCTGGAGGGTTTCAGCCACCTTTTTATAAAACATAAAATGAGAAGGGGACTCAGGAAGCCTAGGAGGAGACACTCCTGAAGAAGGTCTGTCTGGGGAGATGTCCAGGTCAATGGGCACATCCAGACTTTCAAATCCACATTCACTCTCCTCATACTCCTCTTCCCCCTCCTCCGGTTCATAATATTCCTCTAAATCATACTCTTGAACCGGTGGAACCGGCCGAACCGGGCGCTTACCTGATGGTGCCGGTTCGGTCTGAACCGGGGAAAGCGATTGACAATTTTAATCGCTTTGGCTATTTCTTCAGCGGTTGGAGAGGAAAGTTTTGGCTCCACACTAGCTGATTTCCTAGTCCTTTTTGCTGGAACCGACTCCTCAGAGTCGGATCTCCTTTTGCTCGAAGAAGTCTCGCCCTGGTCAGAGGGCACTCCCTCTGGTTCGGCTGGAACTGAACCGGGCTGGCCATCTGGTTCAGCAGACCTTTTGGCCTCCCTTTCCCTGAGCCTACCAACTCTCTTTTCCAGGGTAGCTGCAGGAAAATTTTTACAAATCTGGCAGTCTGCATTGAGATGGTCAAACCCCAGACAATAAACACAGGTGGTGTGGGGGTCAGCCTTGGCAAAGACTTCCCCACAGACACTCCAGTGTTGAAACCCAGTGGACCCGGTTTTTCTTTTGGGTTTCTCAGACATAGTGCCAGTCCTAACCAAACTTACCCGTTTATGGCAATCCGCCATGTAAGACCCTCTTATCGGTTCCCAACTGTGTCACGGGTCGTGGAAAAAAACGTAATAAAATCTGTTTTTTTTTTTTTAGAACCGATAAGAACCGTAACCACGCTCTAAATCACAGAATAAGATATTTTAAACAACCTGATCGGTTCAAACCGAACCGATAAACCATTTACAAGTTCCACACAGAATAGAATTAATGTAAAACCTATCTAGTACTCACAAATACCACAGACAGAGTCTGAACCGACCGGTTGCGGTTTAAATTCGGTCGAAAACCGAGAAAAACAATACTTTAACCAACAAAATGAACCGAGCAGAAGGAGAAATCTCCGGAGCGACTGTTCAGTGAGGCGGAGTAAAGAATCTGACGGTTTGAGTTTGAATAACAGACAGAGTTTCAACCGAGCTCGAGCTCAGCGGTCCATGCCTGGCATGGAAAGTTAACTCTTTCACCTCCGGAGCAGTTCGAAGGTTGGGACTCTCTGCCTATGTCATAATATAGCAAGACTTCATGTTGTTTGAAAAGTGCTTTGAAGTAAATGGGGGCATTCCTACTGAGCTAGTGGGAGTAAGGGACGGAGTCTGGGGGAGGGAGGAATGTGACTAACAACTGGTCATTACCTCCGCTGTCACATATACGTGTATATAAATATATATTTATTTACACATATGTATGTAGTTCTGTACAACTCAAACGGGTGATACTGCAGCTCAGTAGCCACAGGGCTGTCTGAAGTACCATTCTGGTGGCCAGTGGGCACTTTTAGGTGATGATTTCATCGATACACAAACAGCAAGCTCTGTCACCTAAAGGGAAAGGATGGTGCAAAAAAAAAAAAGTTTTAGGAGTACTGCAACATTTGAATTAATCAAATGGTTCTGAAAACCTCAGATTTTCAGAAACAGCAAGGAAGCTGAAAGTACAGTTACGTAAGAACTTACCGTAACAGTAGATCTTCGAGAGAGGCTCTTGCAGTAGGTAATTACATATAGGACTGGTGTCGGCAGGCGGCAGGACCCCACGGAAAAATTTCTAGCTAGCAGTCCCTGGCGGGGACCGCCCCCACGTCAGGTGACTGGTGTCAGACGACGTCGGTATAAAGGGGTGGTCCCAGACGCCCGCCTTCCAGTTCTTTCCCGCCACAGGCCCGGATGAGAGAGAAGCAGAGATTCCCCTTAATGGAAAAGGAGCTCAAAAAGCCTAGGGGGATGGAGGGCGGGAAGGTATTACCTATTGCAAGAGCCTCTCTCGAAGATCTACTGTTACAGTAAGTTCTTACGTAACTGTACTATCTTACTTCGAGAGGGCTCTTGCAATCGGTAATTACATATAGGACAGAATCCCAAGCAGTCTGGAACAAATGAAAGGCACCGGGAGGAGGAACTACTCCAAGAAGCAGCAAAAGAAAAGCTCTTGCAAACCTCAAGATAGGAGGCCTTGCAAGACAGCTAACCCAAAGCCTGCTCTACGGCGAGAGGCAATGTCCAAACTATAATGTTTGGTAAAGATATGGACAGAAGTCCAGATGGCGGCAGCACAGATGTCAGCCGCAGACAGATTCTTGAAACAAGACGCAGAGGCTGCTACTTCACGAGTAGAGTGACCTCTGACTTGACCCGGAAGGGTCTTCTTGTACTTATCATAACAGAAAGTGATGCAATGAGCCAACCACTTTGACAGGCGTTGCTTGGAGACAGCATTGCCTTCCCTTTTGTGAGCATAAGAGACGAACAACTGATCAGTCTTTCTGAGATCCTTCGTCCTATCAGTATAGTATCTCAGAATCCTGTGGACATCCATGGTACGGAACAAGTATTCTCCCTGGTTGGAGTACTGCGTGAAAAAGGCAGGTAATTCAATAGACTGATTTAAGGTAGACTCTGCTACCACTTTGGGAAGAAACTTAGGGTTCGTGCGAAGAGCTACTCGTTCTTTGTGAAAAATCAGATAAGGGACTTTACACATAAGGGCCTGGAGCGCGGAAATTCTGCGAGCAGAAGTAATGGCCACCAAGAAGAGCGTCTTCCACGATAAGAACTTCAAGTCTGCAGAAGCAGTAGGCTCAAAAGGAGGTAGGGTAAGTTTCTCGAGAACAAAGTTAAAATCCCAAGAGGGAGCAGGAGTCCGAACAGGGGGTCTGAGATGAAGGACCCCTCTGAGAAAGGTCTTGGATACCTCTAATTGGGCAAAGGCTTTATCAGCAAAAGGAACATGGTAGGCTGAGATAGCAGCCATGTGAACCTTCAAAGAGAAGTGAATGAGACCCAGGTCGAAAAAATGATGCAAATAATCTAGCAGAACGGCCACAGGACAGGAGAAAGGCTCCACATTCCTGGACGCAGCCCAAATGGAAAATCTCTTCCATTTCATAGCGTAGGTGGACCTAGTGGAGGGTTTTCTAGCCTCCACCAGAATCTCATCCACCTTAGGAGAGACGCCAAAACGAGATTGGGCTAGGTCTGCAGGAGCCATGCATGAAGTTGAAGAGACTTGAGTCCCGGATGGACCAGGGTCCCCTGATCCTGAGTCAGCAATCCTCGAGATAAAGGAAGAGGAAGAGGAGGAACCTCCGAGTATTGTTGTAGAAGAGAGAACCAGATTTGCCTGGGCCAGAAAGGAGCGATCAGAATCATTCTCGCTCCTTCCAATGCAAGTTTCTGCAGCACACAAGGGACCAGAGGAATTGGGGTAAAAGCATAGACGGATCTGTCCTTCCAGCTTAGAGACAAAGTGTCGCTCCAGAAAGCGCTTTGCTCTGGAGCGAGCGAGCAAAAGGTGGGAAGTTTTGCGTTTTGGGAAGAGGCGAACAGGTCTACCTGTGGAGTCCCCCAAAGCTGGAAGATGCCGTTTAGAACCTTTTGGTCCAGTTCCCATTCGTGTGGCAGAGCAGAGGAACGACTTAGCTTGTCTGCCAGGACATTGTCGACTCCTGGAACATGGATCGCCGTGAGGTGAAGGTTGTGAAGCGTTGCCCATTCCCAAACCCTCATCACTTCCCTGCACAGCGGGTAGGACTGAGTCCCTCGCTGCTTGTTGATGTACCACACCACACACATGTTGTCCATTTGGACAGCTAGGTGACCGGGAAGAATGTATTGGTGAAGGGCCTGGAGAGCATACAGTACTACTCGTAGCTCAAGCACATTGATGTGGAGGGCTAGCTCCAACCTGGACCATAAACCCTGGGTTCGATGAGGACCCAGATGGGCTCCCCAACCTTCGCCTGATGCGTCCGTGGTCAGAGTCTGGGGGGAGGATGAAAGAAGGGGACCCCCCCCCCGGACCAGGTTCTCTCAGACCATCCACCATTGCAAGTCTCTGATCATCGGCGAGGAGATCAGCACCAGATGATCTAGGTCATCTACAAATTGATCCCACTGAGAGCAAAGAGTCCACTGAGAGATCCTCAGGTGGAGTCGCGCCCGCGGAACCGTCGGGATGGCAGCTGCCATAAGCCCCAAAAGACAGAGCACCGACCTTGCCGGAACCTTCCTGCGTTCCGAAAGTAGGGAAATCTGTGACTGGAGGGAAGCCCCCCTGTCCGAAGGCAGGAAGGCCTTGCACATTGTCGTATCGAGGATTGCCCCGATGAACTGGAGCCTCTGGGAAGGGTCCAGATGAGACCTGGAATGGTTGATGGCGATACCCAGACCAATAAAAACCTGCTGGGTGAGGGACAGAAAATGCAGGAATTCTTCCCTGGACGAGGCCATCAGGAGCCAGTCGTCCAGGTAGGGAAACACCTGAACTCCCAAAGTACACAGATGGGCTGCTACCACCACCAGGCATTTGGTAAAAACTCGGGGAGCCGAGGAAAGACCAAAAGGGAGTGCCCGGAATTGGTAATGGTCCCCCTGGAAAGCAAACCGGAGGCACTTTCGGTGCGAGGGACGAATGGGGATGTGCAGGTACGCGTCCTGCATATCCAGTGCACAAAGCCATTGGCCCGGCCAAAGAAGGGGCCAAAGGGTTTGAAGGGGGAGCATCCTGAACTTCTTGTATTCCACATAGAAGTTCAGGGAGCTGAGATCGAGAATGGGTCTGAGATCTCCCGTCTTCTTTGGTACAAGGAAGAAATGAGAATAGTAACCCATCCCGCGAAGGTGAGGGGGGACGGGTTCTATGGCCTGTTTCGCGAGGAGAGCGGATATTTCCTTGACCAGAGGAAGATGGTCCCTAGTAAGAGGATTCGGGGGTGTGTGGAGGTTTCTGTAGAAACTCTATAGAGTGCTCCTCCGCAATAATCTGAAGCACCCATGAATCCGATGTTATCCTCTCCCAACCTGGAAGGTGGAGGGAGAACCTCCCTCCTACCGGTTCCTCTGGGGAGTCCGGAGGCGGTGGGAGAGGGAAGGAGTCAGGTGGTGTGGGGCAGTGCTGCAGCTGGGGCACCCGCTGCTTTTTTGGGCGGCGGGGGCCTAGCAGCTGTGGGGGCCCGGCGTTTGGTGGCCTGCCTTCCTTGAGGTTTCGCTTGAGGCTGGCTGCGTCTGCGAAAAGGACGGCGCTGCGGGGGATGGGGACGGTACATAGAATCCACGGATTTCAGGGCCGTCCCCTTCTCCTGCAAGTCGGTGATGATGTCCTTGACATCACCATCGAAAAGCACCGAACCCCTGAAAGGTGCTTCCTGAATTGCTGACTGCACCTCCGGGACCAAACCTGACACTCGAAGCCAGGCGTGACGTCAAAGACTTATGGCGAATGCGGAGCTCCGACCTGCAGTGTCCACTGCATCGTAGGTCGTCCTCAAAATGTGACGACTGGCCGAACAAGCAGAACGGACGAGGTCAGCTAACTCCTGCTTGACTTGGGAGTCAGGCAAGGAGTCAATCTTAGATTCCGCCTGGGTAAGGACAGCCTTCTGGTAATCCCCCCATATGTGCTACATAGTTTAGGGCCCTGATCCCCAGTGTGGAAGAAGCGTAGATCATTCTTCCATACTGATCCAGAAGGCAAGATTCCGTATCCGGAGGAGACGAGCTCAAATGTTTAGGGTGTGCTGACCGGCCATGAGCAGCGCTAATCACAACCGAGTCTGCACAGGGGTGAGAATCTAAAAAGTCTACACCCTCCGGAGCCTGGTATAGCCTGTTGGACATCCGAGGAAGTGGGGCTAAAGCCGACGGTTGTTTCCAAATAGTGGAAACAAGGTGGGCATGAGTCTCGATCCAGGGTGGCACTAGAGTAGGGACCGTAAGGGGCAAGTCCAGATGTTCTGCGAGTTTAACCCGCTGAGAATCTGGCTCTAAGGAACGTCATTGATGTACTTCCAGGATCTTCCTGAGCAACTCTGTGAAGGAAGGATCCTCCGGAGGGGACTTCGGAGGAGTCCTCGGCCGGGGCTTGGACGGAGAGTGAGGCTCGTCGTCTTTCTCTGAGCATCCATCGGAGGAATCCGAGGAGTCTGAAAGAGAAGAAGAAGAAGAGGAGGAACTGGAAGCAGAGTAAGACTCCCCGACTCATCTAGGGGGAGGAACGGGTTCCTTAGGAGGGATCCCTGGACACGTGTCCTGCCCCTCTCTGGATCCAGAGGGAAGCTCAGGAATCCGGAGGCGGAGAGGGAGTGTGCCGTCTGGGGCCGGAGGTGGCACCGTCGCCGTTAGGCGGCTCTCGACTTCCTTGGTGAGCTGAGCCTTGGCCTCAGCCCACCAGGAGGCCAGAGTCTCCTGAAGATCGACCGGCGGCCTAGGGGGCGGTGGAGGAGGAGGAGGGGGATAGCTGTACGGATTATATCCGTAAGGCGAGTATCCGTAACCCGGCTGTGGGAATACCGGAGCTAGGTAATGCGGCATCGGGTACTGCGGCATCGGTGGAGCCGGCGCCGGGTACTGCGGCGCAGGATACTGCGGACCCAGGTAAGCCGGCGTCGGATACGACAGTGGATATCCGGGTACCGGAGGAGCTGCCGGAGCAGACGGCCCAGTAGGGAACTCCACGGGTGGATCAACAGTAATAGGCCCGTGGGGTGGAGGGCCCGAAGGAAGAGGAATATCCCCCGCCAGTGTCGGGGCCGGCGTCTGGGGGGCCAGCATCAGATCCGGTTCAGTGGGAGAAGGGTCTGACGGCGGAAAAGCATCCCGAGCATCGCCTGGGGACGGAGGAGAGAAGTCCCCGGGGTCAGACAGGGGGGAGTCTGGCTCCCCAGATGGCAGTGAAGGCTGCGGGGAACCTGGGATGGCAGATGATGGAGGGTCTGTCGTAGGCTCCGAAGCCCGGCGCACGTCGGAGGAGCTGACGTGCGACTTAGGGGCTGAATCCCGGCGGACGCCAGAGGAGCCGGCGTCCGACTTAAAGGGTCACTTGTTGGAGGCGGGCCGAGGGTGGGAAGCGGCCCGGTCAGAGGGGGACACTGCCGTCAGTCGCCCTCTGGAAGGTCAGGGCATCTTAGCGGCCTTCTCCTGGCGGGCGCCGGAGGAGCCGGCGTCCTGCTTATGGGAGCGCCACGTCCAGTAGCCGCAAGCCTGCGGCAGTACTGGGGGCCGAAGCCTCCTTTTGGCCGGAGAAGCCCGAAGGGCTCGAACGCGAACCCAACGGGTGGGCCAACGCCTCCTCCAAAGCCTTGGAGGCTGCCGTCGGGCGATCCCCCGGATGGGACGTTACCTTAGCTGCGGCTCCGGACAGAGTCGCAGAGGAGGAAGCCTTTTCCCGGTGCCTTTCTTTGTCCCGCTTCTTGTGTCCTTCTGGGGAGGCCAACGCCTGTCTAAGCTTTCTCAACTCCTTCTCCATCGCAGACATCTTTTTAAGGAGATGGGCTTCCAAAGACTGCTGGCGTCGGCTGCAGGTGGCTGTGTTGAAATGCAGACAATGCAGGCACTTATCGACCGCGTGGTCGGGGCCTAAGCAAAAAAGGCAGAGGGAGTGACTGTCCTTGTGAGGCAGTTGGGCACCGCACGAGTCGCACTTATTTTTTGAAGGGGACGACATAAACCGACGTTCACCTGACGAAAAAAATACTGATAACTTTCGGTAAAAAACCGACGAAGCAACAGAGATGAGCACGATCTTCACCGCGAGGCGCTGCATGAGCTGACGGCGGGAAAGAACTGGAAGGCAGGCGTCCGGGACCGCCCCTTTATACCGACGTCGTCTGACGCCGGTCACCTGACGTGAGGGCGGTCTCCGCCAGGGACTGCTAGCTAGAAATTTTTCTGGGGGGTCCTGCCGACCGCCGATGTCAGTCCTATATGTAATTACCTACTGCAAGAGCCCTCTCGAAGTAAGATCTATAGTTCTACGCAAATTGTCAACAGGAACAGCTCTAGGAGAAGGCAAAGGAGTAACCATATACATTAGCCTTTCAAAATTGAGTTAATTTGGGGTATTTGCAAAACAAATCTGTTAGCATTACATACAGAATCAGTCCTGTATCATATACACAACAGTCTTGACAAGTAAGGAACAGTTAATTCGGTAATCAGTTTGTACACTGTTTTTAGATTGCGTCTCCTCTTTGATTTAGCAGAGGCCAGTTTAGTTGTGAAAACTATTTGCAAAGGCTTATTCCATTACAGTACTAAAGATCTATCTCCCCTCCCGGACATCTTTACAAACGGATCTATTATAACATTTTCTGTGCTCAGATCTGCCACGTGTGGAAGATCTTAGCAGGACGAGAGGGTCTCACACACTGGGATAAGGTGGAAACTGAATAGAATTTTTCGCCCGCCCATCCCCCACCTCCGCCACTTATTAAATACACACAGACCACTCCCTCTCATCCATTTCTGTCCGCTGGCTCCTGTCTCTCTGAGCGCCTCTTAAAGTCACAGTCCTAACTGTGGTCATACCTAACCTGACTCCCCACCCCCCCACACTACTGGCTCCGTCTCTCTGCAAATCATTTCTTCCTCATCTAAACAGCTGCCCCCCGACTTCCTTTCCGGCGTTTATTCTCCTGCACTGCCACTATGATACAGATACAGCTCACTCTGCTCGCACCCTCACTGTTATTTCTCCCGATGCTGACTGACTCCTGTGCCACTCTTCTGGTTTGGGACCAAGAATACCTCGCCAAACATAGACTTTGACAGCAGATAAGGACCACTTGGCCCACCTAGTCTGCCCATTTCCTACCTACAGAATAAGCTGCAGATCCTAGTTAACCAACAACCTATCCCCCAAGAATTGCCTTATGACTGTCCCATGCATCCCTGAATTCTCCCCAGTTTTAGATCCCACAACCTCCTCAGGAAGGCTGTTCCAAGCGTCCGCCACCCTCTCTGTGAAAAAATACTGCCTCACATTGCCCCTGAGCCGTGCCCCCTCAATCTCTAAATTGTGTCCCCTTGTTCTTGCACATCTCTTTCTGAAAGATGCTACCCTCTTGGACTTTGTTGATTTTACGGAGATACTAAAAAGTTTCTATCATGTCCCCCCTCTCCTTTCTTTCCTCAAGGGTATACATATTAAGCTCATTTAATCTCTCCTTGTATAGCTTCTCTTGCAGACCTTGTACCATTTTAGTTGCCCTCCTCTGGACTGTCTCCATCCTGTCTATGTCCTTGCGGAGATGGGGTCTCTAGAACTGCACACAGTATTCCAGATGGGGTCTCACCAACTGTCTGTACAGAGGGATAACAACTTCCTTTTTTCTGCTGGTGATGTCTCTCCCTATATATCCCAGTATCCCCCCCCCCAGCCCTCCCTACTGCCTTCTCACATTGCTTGCAAACCTTAAGGTCATCTGATATGATTACCCCCAGGTCCCTTTCCATTTTTGTTGTTGTTACTAATTGTGTAATCTTCCCCTTGGTTTTTGTTTCCCAGGTGCATTATTTTGCACTTCTTTGCATTGAATCCAAGCTGCCATACTTCTAACCATTCCGCCAACCTTGCCAAGTCCCTTCTCATCCTTTCCACTCCTTGTGTATCAACCCTGTTGTAGATCTTTGTGCCATCAGCAAAGAGGCATACTTTTCCTTCCAGTCCCTCTGCAATGTCACTTATAAAGACATTAAAAAAGGACTGGACCCAGTACTGAACCCTGCGGTACCCCACTTTCTTCATAGTGGACTCCATTTACAATTACCTTCTGTGTCCTGTTATTCAGCCAGTGTTTTACCCAGGCTACCACCCTGGGACCCACTCCCAAGCTGGTTAATTTGATTATTAATCTTTTGTGTGGGACTGTGTCAAATGCCTCGCTAAAGTCTAGGTAGGCCATGTCCACAGCCCCTCCCTGGTCTATTACTTTTGTCACCCAGTCAAAGAAATCAATTAGATTCATCTGACATGCCCTTCCCGCTGTGAACCCATGCTGCCTTGGGTCCTGTGCCCCACTGGCCTCTAGGTACTCAACAGTTCTTTCCTTCAGAAGTGATTCCATCACTTTCCCTACTACAGGAGGTCAAACTGACAGGTCTGTAGTTTCCTGCCTGTGTCTTGCTCCCGCTTTTGTGAAGGGGAATCACATCCGCCTTCTACCAGTCCTCAGGTACCACACCATCCTCCCATGATTTGTTAAAAAGGGCAGTCAGTGGTGTCACTAGTTCTCCCCTTAGTTCTTTTAGAATTCTGGGGTGAATTCTGTCAGGCCCCATTGCTTTGTCCACCTTCAGTTTTAGGAGTTCTTTCAGGACCCTTTCTTCTGTGAAAGGACTGGGATCGACCCCCCCTATCCAGACTGCCTCTATTAACTGGATTAGGCACCTCCTCCTCCTCTTCTTTTGTGAATACTGAGTATAAGTATTTGTTCAGTATCCCTGCTTTTTCACAGTCCCTCTCTGCCCACCCACCGTCCCATTCTATTCAGCCTCACTATCCCTCCCTTTGTCTTTCTACGCTCCCAGATGTACCTATAAAAGGTTTTATCCCCCTTCCAAGTTGGCTACCTTTTCCTCAGTTTGGGCCTTTGCTATTCTGACTTCCCTCCCGGCTTCCTTCTGCCTTAACTGGTACAGTTCTCTGTCCTGCTCCTTCTGTGTTTCCTTAAACTTCATAAATGCTATCTTTTTCTCCCTAACCTTCCCCGCTACCTCTTTTGAGAACCATAGTGGCTTTTTCTTTCGTTTTGATTTGCTTCACAAAGGCTCGTTGCCTCTGTGATGGCAGTTTTGATGTTTCCCCTTGTTGCTCCACCCCCTCCTTGTAGCCTGTTTGCTAGTGCTTTTCTAAGGCACTCTCCCATCTTGTCAAAGTCATCCCTCCTGAAGTCCAATACCCTTACTTTTGTATGGCTTGACTCTGTAGCCGAGTTTATCATGAACCACACTGTTTGGTGGTCACTTGTTCCCAGATGGCTACCCACTTCTAGATCCGAGATCCTCTCACTGTCCCCATTTGAGAGTACGAGGTCTAAGATTGCCCCCTCAAGAGTGGGTTCCAAAACTAGCTGTCTGAGGCATGCCACCTGTAGGGCACTGAGAATGGCCCTGCTCTTGGATGTGGCAGCAGCAAAGGTGCTCCAGTTAACATCTGGCATATTCAGGTCCCCCATCAACAGTATCTCCCCTTCCTCTGCCATCTAGCACATCCTTGTCCATTACCTCCCCGAGATGGGGGTCTGTATACAACCCCTGTGCAGATTATGGTGCCATTTCCAGTCTCTAAGGTGACCAACACTGCCTCCTCTCCTCCCAGTTTACTCTTTTGTTCAGTTGCTTTTACCCCTTCCCTTACATAGAGAGCTACTCCGACCCCTCTTCTCCCTTCTCTGTCTCTCCTGTAGGTTGTGTACCCTGGCATGTTAACATCCCAGTCATGGTTCTCTGTGTACCACGTTTCTGTGACTGCAACGATATCCAGGCATCCCTCTTCCATCAAGGCCACAAGTTCAGGGAACTTGTTGCCCAGACTACGGGCATTGGTACTCATTACCCTCCATTTCTTGATGACCTTATCCCTTTTTGCCCCATCCCTGTCCTTACTGCCTTTGTCATTTTCTCCATTTACCCCTGCCCTTCTCCCTATCAACATCTCTATCTTGGTGTTTACCTCACTTACTACCCTGATTTTTTTTTGGGGCTAGGATTCCCTGCTCCTTTCCAGTGCCCCCACCCTTTAGCTAGTTTAAATGCTTGCCAATAAAGCATTTAAACCTATCACCTAGGATCCTGGTTCCCCTCCTGGACAGATGCAGACCATCATGCCAGTATAGGCCTGCATCACTCCAGGTGGACCCCCAGTCCCCAGTGAAGCCAAATCCCCGAGCTCTGCACCAGTTTTTCAACCATTGATTGAATCCCATGGTGTGGAGTACCCTACCTCACCCATGCCATAAACAGCCAGCACCTCAGAGAAGATTATCATGTGTGCTACTTGGCTAAGGCCCCTCCCCAACTCCACAAACTCTTTCTGCACTGCTCTGATCCCTTTCTCAGCCAGGTCATTTGTCCCTACGTGGACAATGACATCCAGCTCCCTCCCCATGCAGCTGCTCTGGCGATCCTGAGGATTCGCTCCCTGTCCCTCCAAGCCACGGAGGCAGGCAGGCACCTTACTACTGCTTGACCAACCCCCCCGTCCCTCCTCACCCCACCCCTTCATGGGAATGCTCTCCTTTCGGCCCCATCACCCTAGCCTTCCTCTCAAACCCTGAAAGGAAGTTCCTTGGTCACTACCTGGTCTCCCTATCCTGCTCCACTGCCTTCCCCTCATGCCCATATATCCCATTAATATCCATCCTCCTCCTCGCTGGTGATGTTGAATGTAGCCCTGGTCCACCAAACTCCCTTATCACACACTCCGATAACATCTGGGCAAATGCCTCCAGGCTGGGAAAAAAAAAAAATCGCCCACATCAACGTATGCAGCCTTCCATCAAAACTCCCTGACCTAGAGGCGTGGTTGAAACTCTAAAAGCCTCACGTCCTGGGACTTACTGAAACTTGGCTAAAACCCCATCATGATGTAAATAACTTTCAACTGCCTGGGTATTCCTCCCTCCGCCTTGACAGGCCAGGCCAAAAAAAAA
Source organism: Neoceratodus forsteri (assembly GCA_016271365.2). NCBI lineage: Eukaryota > Metazoa > Chordata > Ceratodontiformes > Ceratodontidae > Neoceratodus > Neoceratodus forsteri. The sequence goes on along the minus strand of CM028136.1, from coordinate 221,038,217 downwards.
AAAGGGTGATGGTATTGCCCTATTCATCAAAGAACCCCTCTCCGCTCAGATGGTTCTAAGCTCAAACCATACATCACCAAGCGAGAGGCTCCTATCAGAAATAACTTCTGGATCCTGTAAGAAGCTCTATGTGGGATGCTGCTACAACTCTCCCTTTGCTGGCACCAAGGGACTTGATGGCCTCCTTACCAGCCTGAGCTCCTTAACCCCACCTCAGAGACTCCATTCTCCTGGGGGATTTCCAGTTTAAACTGGCTGTGTAGTCACCAGCCTGACTATGCCTCCCAGCTGAAACAACATAACCTGACTCAAACAGTCATGCTTCCTACCAGACAAATACCCTTGCACGGCCACCTCAACACTACTGGAGTGGATAATCACAAACAGAACTGATCTGGCTCTGCATGTTGGCACCATGGCAGACTCCATTCTTGACCACTCCCCCACATACCTCATCTGATCCTCCAAGCTGATGCGACCTCCCCAAAATACCTGTCCTTCCATAATTTCAAGAACCCAAACACCCCCAAACTCCTTAATGAGACAAGGGCCTTGGATAGATCTACTCTCTGCTTCCTCTCTGATGTGTCCCAAGCCGTAACCCGTCTCACAGGGACACTCCTGTCCTTACAGGATCAGCATTTTCTAATCATCATTAGTAGGGTTAGGGGTGGCAGCTCACGCTGGGTTACAAAAGATCTCCTTACCCTAATGAAAGGCAGGGACCGTGCCTGGTAGTCATACAAGGCATCCCCAACCCCGGTACTCTGGAATGACTACAGGCGAAGGAGAAACCTGTGCAAACACCTGGCCAAACCCCTAAAACAAAGCTACTTTCGAAATCTCCAACAGGCCAACCTGGGCAACCCTAGAAAATTCTGGGCTTCCACTGGCTCCCTTTTAAGCCCCCCCTGCAAACAACGCTGCCCTACAGCTAAACTCCACGGATGACCTCTTAACCAACCCTCTGGACATAGCCACAGCCTTTAATGACAAATTCTCAGACCTGTCCATGCATCTGAACAAACTCCCCAAAGGCCTGCAAACTACCCCAGCTTCCCTCCACACCCTGCAACCCATTCCCTCTGGGCCTACCTCTGCGCCAGACTCCCCCTTTTTTCTTCAGAGCGCTCTCACCCAATGACACGGCCAAACTTCTAAACCGCCTCCCCAACCATGAATCCCCAGGCACTGACGGACTATCCCCAGTCTTCCTTCAGCTCATCTCCCCTGCTATCGTCACTCCACTCATTTATTTTCAACCTCGCTCTGTCTTCCTCCGCCATGCCTGGTCCCTGGAGAACAGCAAAGGTAATTCCCATTTTCAAAGCTGGAGACCCTCAAGCTATGGAAAACTACCTTCCCATCGTCATCCTTCCCCACCTAAGCGAACTACTCAAGAAGGCCGTTCACCACCAGCATGCTGATTATATATGCAAATACAACCTCCTGTCCATCCAACAACATGGCTTTTGTAAACATCATTCTACTACCACTGCCCTGGCACTTCTAACAGTGCCACATCATCACAAACAGGGATCGGGGAAACGCCACGGGGCGGTCTTCGTTGATCTCTCCAAAGCTTTTGATATGGTGGACCACCCTCTCCTACTCTCAAAACTTACTTGCCTCAGCTGCGTCCCGGAGGTCACAGACTGGTTCAAAAGCTATCTCACCAAGTGCTCCCAATTCGTGTGTATTGGCCCTGCTAACTCCCCCACCAAACCGGTCTCCATAGGCATTCCCCAAGGCTCTTTCCTTGGCCCCCTCCTTTTCTCCTTATTTATCAACTCCCTTCCCTCCAACAGCCTCAGCTGTCATTTACTCCTTTATGCGGATGACCTAGTTATTTTCTACAGTGACAAACCCCTTACCCGCATCTCCTCCACTCTCTCACAAAACTATGTGGCTGCTCATAACTGGTTTGCTGATAACCTCCTCCTGGTTAATGACAAAAAAACTAAATCAATGCTGTTCGAATTCAAGCCCTTCACAGCTAAACACAAGTTCGGCTCTCTTCTAAACATAGCATCCCACGACGGACAAGTCCTAGAGGAAGTCACCCAATTCAAATACCTTGGGATATTGCTTGACCCCTCCCTCCCTCTCCTTCTCCAATCACAGACTTCCTAATACTAAGGTTTCACCAAAAACTAGGTGCAGCTTTCCAAATCTGGAAATATCTCACCCGAGGCCTGCCCTGCTATTGTCCAGGGCAATCTTCTCCCTATCCTGGACTACTGCTCCCCCATCTACTCGAGGGCATCTGAAACTAATTTGGCCAACTCACCAAAGTGTATAACAGTGCCTGTCAGTTCACTTTGTCTGCTCCCTATGTAACTCCCCACTGCACCCTTTAAAACTCCCTGGGATGGCTCTCACTGCAGGCTTGATTCAACTTCGCTCTGTACAATCTGGTGAACACTGCTACCTGCATTGGCTCTGAATCCCCCCTTTCTCCCATCCTCTCCATCCGCAACATGTATTACGGCCTCCGCCCTAGCTGCGTACCCTCCCCCCCCACACATACCCAGGGTATTTATTTAGTTTAGCTTTCCCTAGCTACGAATGATCCGTTTTAATGTTTTTGTTTTAAAATTTTATTTTTATGTATATGGTTTTTATGTACAGCGCCTTGGTTTTGAAACCCGCTATAAAAATAAAGATGATCTGATTTGTATCCTTCAGCATGGGGAGTAGAGCCGTAGTTGTGGCTGCCCTCACTCCATGGAACAACCTGCCCTCCGAACTGCGCACTACTGACTTATGCTGCCAATTCAAAACCCGTCTCAAGGACTGGCTCCTATTGGCATCCGCATGCAAATGCTTCAGGATGTAGCCCCCCCCCCCCTCTTGCTCATGGCCTATAAACTATCCCTGTTTGGTATGCTTACAGTTATTTTCCTCAACTTTTCAGCCGACCTGAGCAAATTGTCCCATCTCCGACACCACTGCACTATCTGTGATTTTGCGTGCCAGATTTTTTTTTTGCGTCTGCTTCCTGTTGTTTTGATGTCCTGAATTAACTCTATACCTTGCTATTACATTATTGTTATGTAACTTGCTCTTGCCATATTAAGTGGCTCAGGTCGTGCCTGAAAATAGTCCCTGGGAATCAGTGCACCTACCCGGTTAGCAAAGTCAAATAAATAAACACAGAAATTGTCGGCAGATAAGGACTGCCTGGCCCAGTTAGTCTGCCCGTAAGCCCTTGTACTGGATTACTGCTTCCTACCCACATGCTGCTGAACCTCTATGGTTCCCCTATGCCTGTCTTAAGCATGCTCGAATCCATCCACAGTGCTCATTCCCACCACCTCCTGAGGCAGACAATTCTATCTGTCCACCACCCTCTCTGTGAAGAAGAACTTCCTCACATTCCCTCTTAACCTCCCACCTTCCAATTTTCATGTCATGCCCCCTCGTTCTTGTGCTCCTCCTGTATTGGAAAATGTCTCCCCCCTGCACCTTACCTTGTTTATACCCTTGATGTACCTGAATGTTTTTATCATGCCCCCTCTTTCCCTCCTCTCTTCCAAGGTCCCTTAATCTCTCCTCATAAGTCTTGTATTGCAAGCCCTGTACCATCTTAGTCGCCCTTCTCTGGACCATCTTCAGCCTGTCAATGTCCTTATGAAGGTGCGGCCTCCAGAACTGCACACAGTACTCCATGTGAGGCCTGACCATGGTTTTATATAATGGCATCACTACCTCCCTCCTTCTGCTGGTGATATCCCTGTCTATGCACCCCAGCATGCCACTGGCCCTCCTAGCTGCCTCAGCACTCTGCTTTGACATTTCCAGGTAGTCTGAAACAACCCTAGGTCCCTTTCCTCCTTTGTGACTGTCAGCAACTCCCCCCCAATCCCGTAGCTTTCCTTGGGGTTTCTGTGTCCCAGGTGCATAATTTTGCACTTTTTTTGAATTAAACTTCAGTTGCCAGTCCTCAGATCATTTTTCAAGCTTCCCCAGATCCCTCCTCATTTTCTCCACCCCCTCTGGGGGTATCCACTCTGTTACAGATCTTGGTGTCATCTGCAAACAGGCAGACATTTCCCTTCAGGCCTTCTGCAAAGTTGCTAATGAAGACATTGAACAGGACGGGCCCCAGGACCAATCCCCGAGACACCCCACTGGTCACCCCCCTCTCCCCAGACTGCACCCCATTTACCACCACCCTGCCCGCCTCCATGCCCAGCCTACCCAGCTTGTTTATCTGCCTCTTACGCTGGATGGTGTCAAAGGCTTTGCTGAAATCAAGGTAAGAGACGTCCACTGCCCCACCCCAATTTACTTCTTTTGTCACCCAGTCAAAGAAATCAACCAGATTTGTCTGATATGACCTCCCTGCTGTGAATCCATGTTGCCTATGGTTCCTGGGCTCCGATGGCTTCTAGGTGCTCCACTATCCTTTCTTTAAGCAAAGTCTCTACCTCAGTGAACATGGCTGCCAGAGGTTCTGCTATCTCCCTTCGCAGTTCTCTTAATATCCTTGAGTGTATGCCATCTGGACCCATCGTTCTGTCCATCTTCAATTTAGTGAGCTCCTGTAGGACTCTTTCCCCTATGAATGAACTACTGTCTACCTCTTCACTCCCTTGGCAACTGCTGTACTGCTGTGGCCACTGCCCCTCCTCCTCTTCTGTGAATACGGAAGAGAAATATTTATTCAGTATTTCTGCCTTTTCCAAATCACCCTCCTTGCATCCCCCCTCCCTTGAGCCTTGCAATCCCCCCCCCCAGTTTTTCCTTCTTTTGATGATGTACCTGAAGAATGTCTTATCCCCTTTCTTAACGAACTGTGCTAAACCTTCCTCAGTCCGTGCCTTTGCTCTCCTTACTGCCTTTCCCGCTTCCCTTAAGACACTCTAGGTAATCCTTGTCCTCCTCCCTTTAGGTCTCCTTATATTTCCTGAACCCTTTCCTTTTTGCCCTGACCTTTACTGCCACCTTCCTCAAGAACCACAGTGGCTTTCTCTTGCCTTTGGATACCAATCTGATGCACTGGTTTGTTACTTCCAGTAAGGCTTCCTTTAGATGCTTCCACTCCCTCTCCTGCCTCTGTTCTCTCCAGGGCTCTTGATACCCCTCCCCATTTCAGCGAAGTCAGCATTTTTGAAATCCAAAACCTTTCTCCTAGTATGACTCGAGTGACTAGTATGACTTGAGTGAGTCTCTGACCCTATGCTGAACCACACAATGTTGTGATTGCTGGATCCCAGTTGCCCTTCTACCTGGAACATCTCATTTAAAGAGGATCATCCCGCCTCTGGCGATGGATAGTGTTCAAAAAAAAAAAAAAAAAAAAATCAGATGTGTATATAGACATATAAGAGTTAAAATATTTAACAACAATCGTATTCCACACTTATGTTCTTTTCTTGAACGTGTGAAAGGAGCTCATATGGGGAAAACACGAGAAGGTGGACTGTGATTAGTTTTTAATGTCTTAACTAAGATTTGACTGTGTGTAACAAACGGGACATGTAGCCACTGGCAGGACACCCCTGCAGTCAAAATGTTCCAGTACTCAGTAGTCTGTCTTTTTTTTTTTCCTTTTTAAATAGAACCACGTGTTCCTAAGTAAGTTTAACAAAACCAGAAGTGCAGTGTAGGAAAGCATAGCGAGTCACAATGAATTCTTGTTTCCTTAGCTGCAGAGAGTTTTTTTAAAGCCCGACTGCTCCACTTCCTCAAAATGAACATGGAGGAAGGAATGGACAAAAAAAAAAAAAATCAAGCCTAACAGCTGACTGGAGTCTAACTGGAGTCTGTGAACAGTGCACAAGTAAGCAGTAATCCACAACAGGGTGTGCAGTAAGACAGATCTATCTGCACACACCAAGCGAGTTGTGAAGCAGGAGGCACAGCAGAGTGCGTACAGCCAGCTGAGAAGTGCGTTAAGAAAAGTGTGGTAAAATCAGTCTTACGGCACACCCTATTGTAGATTTTTGCTTTTACACCCTGGAGACGGTGGCTGCACTTATAAAGCGTCTCATTTACATAGTAAAATCCATGAGGTAAGACAAATCTTACCTCATGGCTATATGATGCTGTTCAGCCAATCACGTTCTATTTTTTCTCAGTCATCTTATAATGTCCTTGTGCCACTACAACTGAACAAGACCAGAGGCGTGTGGTATGTTCAGAAGTATTTAATTAGCTTTTTAAGATGCACTGATGGAGCACTGATAGACATTTCATGTCACTATTGATACCTTGATTGAAATATGTGGTGGCGTTCACTGGGTGAATATGATCAACATTTATCTGAATTATCCGAGTGGCTCCAAGAAAGAATCTGTAACATCCAGTAGATCCTCTCCGCTTCTGCCACAGCATCCTCTTGGATGCTGGGGAGGGAACTGTGTGAAAAAATGAGATGGCGCACAGGTTTCGAATCCTCAGCATCACTCTCTACCCACTGTAGCACTAGGTTGCTAAAACCTGTTCTGGGCTTTGGTGCCTAAAGTTTATGCTGCCTTTAGTGTTTTATCTGACCCAGTTTTGTGAATCAATGAGGGTTCATTTCAGATAACTGCCTCTAAAGGATACTGGTTAACATATCTGCCTGTGAGGGACACTGACCCATTGGGTGTACAAAGTAAAGGGTAAATAACAAAAAAAACAAAAAACATAATGGATCATATTGACTGAGCCCAGATTCTTAAAGCAGTGTGTAAATCAGCTGGAATGGCAAGTCTGATTGTGTCTAAGGGGGAGAAAAGGCTGGTCAAAACTACAGGACATTTTTTTACAATTCCCTGCTCTATAATAAGCAATCCGACTTCAAATCGGGTTTTGGTACCGACTGAATTTTGTTAGCTGAATTGTGATATCCATCAGTACCAAAACACAATCTGAAATCAGGAAATCAGCTTTGAAAAAGATGCCCCATTCAAGTGAGTGCTGCATGCCCCTGTGCTCTCCCTGTAGAGGGGTCACAAAATGTTGGAGCGTGGGGGTGGATCAGAGAGTCAGGCCATGGAAAGAGATCATGCTGCCAGCCCTCAGGGGCAAATTACGATCCCTTTCCTTCCTCTGGGGGCTAATAGAACATTTTTTAAAACACAATGGTGGAGCTCCTATTGAGGTAACGGAGCACAATGTTTCTAAGCATCAAGATTAAGTTTGCATTCATGGCCTAGATTTTATCATGGTTTAAAAAAATAAAAAAAAAATTGATAGTGATTAGACTAAAGCAACACTGAAAACGCAGGTTTCTGCTTAACTGCTGCTTCAAGTGAACAGCCCATTCATTAAAATTCTGATGACAATATTAAGAGGGTAAAAAAAAAAATAAAAAATAAAAAAGAAATATGCAAATTGGCAAATGATCCAGTGGAGCTGGCCATTTCTCTTTCAGAAACCCTTTTTAAATTTTTATTTTGAGGTTGATGGTTTTGTAAAAAGTTTCAGTGTATTGAGAGAGTACTGAACTGTGTGGTTAAGACCACAATTTTGTTCATTTAGTTTAAATAAACGCTCAGTGGAACCTGCCCCCCCACCCAAAAAAGATAAAGTACTAAAAGGAAAACAGCAAGAGCAAACAAGGGGACAGTGCAGTTCGTGCTTCCATTGGTCAGCTTACACTCCAATTGCTTCTCAGTTATTCAAAGAGAAACACTGCTTGAAATGGGATTCCGACATGGGTACAGTCATCCTTCGGAACAGTCACAAGCAAAAATAATTATGCTTTTTGGTTTTTTGACTGCGATTGGATAAAACAGAAAATAATTAGGTTTTCAAATATCAAACTTTCACATACTGTATGACTGGGTAAGTCCCACTGATGCCACAGATCCCTTTTTCAGGGGCGACCTGGGATTAGTTACACATGTAATAGTCCATACATTACATGCATACATTAGGGGGAAGGAATGTACAGCAGTCCTAGACCAGGCAAGGTGAACAATTAACACAAAAATAAATATTATATATATTAATTATTCACACATACACACACCTATATTTCAATGTAAAAATAAAATTGACTTGGTTTCTTCCTCTGCTCCCAAACTGTATTCCCTTCACTCCTCTAACTCCTGCTCCTTCACTATTCTCCATTACTTACATCCACTGGGCAGGATTCCTCTTCAACCCTGTAGCCTTTAATCTGGAACTATCTCCACTTTTCCCTTAGACTAGCTCGTTTTCTTTAAGGTGCTTCTACCAGTACCCGGTCAAGTCGGTTTTCCTCTTCTAGTGCAAGCTATTATATCGTAGTGTTATTTATTTACCGACTGATCGATTTCAAAAGCTTCACCAGGAGAGACATATTGAGCTGATAACAGCTCATTTCCAGATGCGGCCTGGGGGAAGGGGATGAGGAAAATCACATAATGAACTGAATTCAACCTATGCATTGTTGTACATCCATTAGGCATTACACTGCAATCATTTCCACCGTTCTGGGAAGCAAAGCCATGTCCGTCACGGTCCCTACACTGTGGAACAAACTCTCTGCTTCTCCCTGCTCACTGAACTCTCACCTTACCATTTAAAACTCACCTCAATGCCTGGCTGTTGTCCAAAGCCAACTGTTCCTGCTCAACCGGCTAACACTGGAAAATAGTCCTATCCCTCACTCCAGGGCCCCTACACATCCCTTCCTAGGGTGCACCAATGAATGCTTCAAAATTACTCTAGCTCAACTTGCACTTGCTTCTCCTTCTACACTTGTTATGTAACTGCATTTCACATACATGTATGGTATTTCTATTGCAACTTGTGTATCCTGGTTTTTCCATTGTATTATGTACCATTTCTGATGCCTGTGATCTAAGTTTTGTCAATGTATTCTTGTGCTCGTACATTTCACCGGCACCATTCTATGTTACACAATTTTGTATTTGTCTGTATTCACATGTGCCATCTTCATGGCCCGGGTCGTGCCTTAAAACAGTTCTCTGGATCAGTGCGCCTACCTGGTCAACAAATAAATAAATATTTACTGTATTTGTAAGTTGTTGCCCTTTCACTGTTATTTGGTTGCTTTCAGGCACCACATTGTGTTTGTACATACCATCTCTGTTTTGTAATCTCAACTACTGGCATGGTTTGCTCCTCTGTTCCCTATACCCCAGGTTGTGCCTCAAAACTGAGTTCTGACTCGGTGCTCCTTTCCCAGGTTACCAGATTTTCAGATAAACATTTCTGTACAGGAGGACTCACAAAGCTTTACACAGCAACAAGTCAGATACTGGTGGTGCAAAGACTGTATATGTGGCATACATGCAGCAGCCATTATATTAAGCACACTAAGGCCCCGTCCACACTACACCGCTCTGGCCCAGTAACGGATGCAATCCGTTATGGCCGGGGAGCGGTGCAGTGCGTCCACACCTCAGTGGTGTCCGTTACCGGACCGGCACTGCCGGTCCATACATTGGGAGCCAGGCGACCGTTACAGCGGCGCCCGATCCCACAATGCAACTCGCGCTGCACTTCGGTCCCTGCAGGGGACCGTTACTGCCCGTCCACACTATTGCCGGTAACGTTACCACGGCGGGACCAGTTTCATAACTGTTGTGGAAACCTCACATGTGGTTTCAACAACGGTTACGAAAACACCTGTAACTTTACAGGTGTAAACGCAAACCGTTGTGGTAACAGTTTGGGCACTCTGTAACATTACAGAGGCGTAGTGTGGACAGGGCCTAAGAGTGTATAAGCAGCTGTGTTGCATTATGAGTAAGGATTAACCCACGACAGAAGCATGGGTTACTGAAGAATTAATCCACTCCTGTGGCTGTGTGCCTTCAACCACCCAGGTGTGGATTAATTTCCCAATTAACTCATGCTCTGGAACGGGTTAATTCACTTATACCATCGCTCTCGTCCTCTTGCCATCACCCTCCTGCAGCTGTATCTAGTGATGTGGTGCACAGTAGGAAGGAGCCTCGCACTGTCCGATGGGTCCATCCTTCGGTGCTACTCATTTGCTCTTCCCAGTGCGATCCTGTGTCATCTGTGTGTGGAGCAGCTGGTTCTCCCAAGCGTGGATTGCATAGTTTTACTATCATAACAGTAGATCTTCGAGAGAAATCTCCCTCCTTTGAGCCAGATCACGAAACGTTAAGCAGTCAGCATCAGGACTACCTGGAAATATATGCAGGCTGGGGCCACCAGAGTAGATATAACTCATTTGTGTCTATATAACATGGGTGTCCCTAGCATGTCTCAGTTCCCTGCTGAAGACGAGCTTGGAGGATTATCAAACTGGCAGGGACAGAAGCGACTAGGACCAAACCAGGCACACATGGGAGGATATGGATACCCGAGTATATGGAGGAGATTCTCTCGAAGATATACTGCTCCAGCAGGTAACTATTCTTTCTTTTTCAAGGATATCCCCCTCCATTGAGCCACATCACGTAATGATTACCAAGCACTAAGGGAGGACGGCAAGACCTAATGATACTGAATAAGGAGGCCCTGCAGAACACCAAGGCCAAAACTGGCACATCTATGAGACACGATAACCAGACTGTAGTGTTTAGAGAATGTATGACTAGTACTCCAAGTGGCAGCAGCAGACATATTTTGAAAACAAGCCACTGAGGCAGCCAGATCACAGGTGAAATGAGAGAAACAGCACCAGGAAGTTACTTACCGTGCTTCTGGTATCAAAACCAAATACAACTGGCCAGCCATTTGGAGAGGTCTTGTTTAGTAATTGATGAGCCCATCATTTGGGTAGCAAAAGAAATCAACAGCTGAGAGGAGTTTCTACAATCCTTTGTATGATCCCAGTACCAATGCAGCATCCTGCAGATATCAGTATATGTAAACGACGCTCCACACTATCTGTGGAAGTTGAAAAGTAAACTGGAAGGTCTACGGTCCGATTTAATGTTCTTTCATACACAACCTTTGGGAGAAAAGGAAGAATGGTATGTGGGGTAACTCCATCCTTGTGAAAATAATAACCGGAGAATCTGCTTCCAGAGCCTGCAACTCTGAGATGTGTCTAGCAGATATCACTAGAAACAGTGTCTTCCAAATGCAGCTCACAAGTGGCCGCAGCCTCAAAGGGAGGTACAGGCAAGGTCTCTAGGACCAAATTAAAATCTATTCTGAAACCGGATCTCGGACAGGGTGGTGCTGAAGGAGGATGCCCCTTAAGAATCTATAGGAAACCTCCAGCTGGGCCACAGTCATGCCCTCTGTCAGTGCATGAAAGGCAGACACTGTAGCCAGGTGTACATTTACTGAGGAATACCCTTGTCCCAAAGCCCTTAAGGCACAAGATGTAGTCAAGTACTTTAGGAACTGGACACGTTATGGGATCCAGGGCATGTCCAGCACACCATACAGTAAAACAGTTCCATTTTTGTAAGTGTACCAGGTAGATGGTTTTCTAGGCATTAAGAGAACACTATTCACCACTGGGGGAAACCCAGATGCAGGAGAGTTCTATGTCCTCAGCAGCCAGGCGTGATGGTGCAGGCATTGAAGATTTGGGTGCGCCAGAGCACCCTGCTCCTGTATTAGGGTTACCACCTGTCAGGTTTTTTACCTGGTGATCAGATTTTCAGGGTCCCTATCATGTAATTTGGTTTTGCTCTGTGCTGGTCAGGTTTTTGAGCCATTTTGAGTGCTCACATACTTTTGAAACAAATTTTGTCATATCATTCATTGTTTCAGCTACATGTCCAGGTTACAAACAAGTTCTGTTGTCAGTATAGCCCTTAGTGAAAGGAATCAGCCTTGGAGGCGTAAAACATGACCATTAACACCATTAGCACTTAACCTAATCTTTTCCATTACATCTAAAAGTGGCACAGCAGCACAGCTGCCCTCACCTTTTGTAACAGTAACAGGGCCAGTTGTCTTCCATTGTCATTTGCCAACAAACATTTTAATCTTTAACAGAATTTAGGCATTTTTAAATGTTTTTAATTAATTTTGCTTTCCTCAAGAAAAAGGTATGGTCACTTCTTTAACTTTAAAATAGTACTGTGGACATGAACAGAGAATGGAGCCAGAAAAAGATATAACAAGTACACAGTATAGAAAATAATTTCTTTATTATACATTAATATATACTATGTATACTGTTATTTGCTATTTACAGTATTTGCCTCGTCTCCCCCCAGATCATATCTATAAATGAGATTTATTTTATCTCTGTATGTTTATCTGGTAAACCAATGACAATAAATAAATACATCACTAAATGAATGACTAGGAAGAACCTAGGAAAGTAACTAATAGGCAAAGTACAGTATCTTGACATTTTTTGTTGAACTGCTACCTTAAGTGTTGTCTTATTGCTATAACAAATGGCCTTCTGGGAGGAACAATGCACGATGAGCCATGAAAGGGGTGGGGCTGAAGCAGAGCTTAGGATCCGTTTTTTGCCTCATCCAAAGGTGGCAACCCTATCCTGCATCAGAAGTCCATCTCGTAGGGAGAGCACAATAAGTGGTTCCACTGCCAAGTGGTAGAGAAGTGGAAAACAAGTTAGTCTAGGCCAATGAGGAGATATCAGAATCACGGTGGCTGGCTCGGCCCACAGCTGGACCAGAACCCTCTGTATTTCTGTATTAGAGGGAATGGGAGAAAAGCATACAGAAACCTCTTTTTCCAAGACAGGGACAACGCATCACCAAAAAACTCTAGACCCTGGACTGAGCGATCAGAAATGCAGTCGTTTAGCGTTGTATGGAGATGCAAACAGGTTTATGTCTGGACGATCCTATTTTTCAAAGAGGTCATCTACAATGGAGGCAGAGTCTCCCCATTTGAGGTAGAGTGCATGGGATCGCCGGAGGTGATCAACACAGATCAGTTCACAGTCCAGGGAGGAACACCAGTGTCAAGAATAAGCTGTGTTCACCACCCAGTACAAGTATCTTACAGGGAGGAACAGGGTGCAAGAATACACTATTTTTAAGCAAAAAAGATGTTCCAGGACTAGAGGGCATGAGATGAAGTTGGAGGGAGGATGATTCAGAGGAAATGTGAGGAAGAATTTCTTCACAGAACGAGTGGTGGACAAGTGGAACACCCTGCCAGAGGAAGTGGTGGGGGCTGAAACAATCACGGGATTTAAGAATGCATGAGATAGACACAAAGGAATTCTGGAAGTCAGGGGAAGGGGCAACAGAGTTCTAGGAAAACAAACTGAAGTTACAAACTCAAATGGGCAGACTAGGTAGGCCATAGGCCCTTATCTGCTGATACTGTCTATGTATCTATGTAATCTCCCATCGCATCCCTGCAGAGAGTGCATTAACTAACACTGCCTTGTCGATTGATGCAGTACATCACTAGCATATTGTCTGTGTGAAATCAACAGCTAACTCCCTGGATAGAAGGTGGCGAAGGTTTGTAGGCCCAGTAGAACAGCCCTCAGCCCAAATGAGCACCTCAACCCGAACCTGAGACGTCTGCGTGATCATCAACAGCCGGGGCGTGGCCACAGGAATGGTAACCCTTTCTCTAGGTTGCAGTGATCAAACCACCAGAGCAGGGAATGACGGAGAGGAGAAGTGACCTGTATGAGGCACTCAAGCTGATCAGAGTGTTGAGCCCACTGCATCCTGAGGAACCACTGCAGGATTCTCATGTGGGGCAGGCTGGCAGAACAATCCAGGTGGCGCTGTCTCACCATTCTTAACCCCCTCTGCAGCCTTAGCTCTACCTCCACCATTGCTTGTCTCACCACCCCGTTTGCTACCCTCTCTTCTTCATGTGCCCCTGTCCTCTTCTGTCGGACTTATTTTGTATCTGATTAATGCCTTTTTCTCTGCTGCCCCCTCTGCAAATCACAGTGGTATCCTCCCTGCCTTCCCCGTCACTACCACCTTTGCGCTTAGCTCTGTTGCCTCCAGTTCTCCTTTTTTAGAAATCAGATAGCACTTGCTGGAGTTGTGTGGATGTGCCTGTCCTCAACTGTGCTGTCTTCGATCTCACCTAGTCTCCTGAAAAACAAGAGCGTGCAGGATTTCCCTGGTGTGCTGGCCAAAGATCCCTCATACCAACTACAGCTTAATCTCATTCAGTATCCAGTGCTATACACCCCCGTGACGCAGTTAAGAATGTGAAAAAATTTCATAACTCTCCTTTCCTGGTCAACTAAAAACAAGCAAACATCTCAGGCTGCTCCCAGTGAGCGTTGTTCGAGCCATTGATGTACCCCATGGATGCAATTCTCAAACACATCAGTCACTGGTGGTGGTGGTGGTGGTGGGGCTTCTGGGCAAGCACAGCCATGGGCAGAACCAATGATGTCCATTTTTGAGAACAGGCAATTCCATTTTTAAAAAAAATCTTAAAATGTATTGTTTCCTCCACAGAACTGACTGCAAATCAGCATGTTTTGGAGTAAAAATGTGGTGCAACATGTGGGGGTTTACACAACTTGGCACTAAATATGGTTGTATATGTGGTGGAATGAGGCTTTATTCATGAAAAAACTGACTAAGTGGTGTTAAAAAAAAAACTGGCAAATTCCGTTTCTGATCCCGGTTTTCTCCAATTTCGCCAAACAAGCAGCCCTACATAGGTAATCACAAGATGAGCCATATAATTGTGGAAATAAAGCCAACGTACATTTTTAAAAATGTGTGGGAGGCTCAATATGGTACTCGGGACTCCACTGTCTCAGCACTTTTATTTTTACATACTGATTACTTGTTCCCCATTAAATTTACATGTTCTTTTCCCCTTTAATGCCAGTAATAGTCCGACATAAAATGGTTTACAAAGTGGAATTAAATTTAAGACAAAGGAAGGGAAAGAAAAAGAAATTTCACCTCTTGCACCAAGAAAAATGGCCAGAAACAGTCTTGGAGGATTCTTAAGGGTTTTTCCCTCTGCCCAGAGGATTGTTTCTCGAAGTGAGTGTACTTGGTTACCACAGGAGCATCTGTTAAGGAAGCAGGGCGCTGCCTGTCTGCTAAATATGAGCTGGCATTATAATGTAAGCAATGGCTACAATGCCTCACAACTGTCAGCACTGACTCTTTCCATTCATCATAAACAGGCTAGCTATCCAGAGGATCTTGCTCATAAAGATATGCAAGGGATAACATGCCAGGAGTAAAACAGTACCATGGTATATGGACATCTTGGGTGTACACTGATTGTCCTTAACCACAGGAGGTGTCCATAAATCAAGCACAGTGGGACACCAAAGTGTTATCCCACACACAGATTTTATGCTGAAGTCTGACTGTTCTTTGTGATGCACGGAATGATTTGATATGGATACAGCTGTGTGGCTTCATAACCATTCTTTACGTCAGCATTAAGGGTTACTCAGCAGGAGTGGGGGTTACACCCAACAGTTAAGCTTAGATTAGTGTCCATACTCAATTGGGGTATTCAGAGGTACAAACTGAAGGGGAACAGTAAGCACTAACAGCCCCACGCAAGTGTGTGGCTGGTCCCAATTTGCACCTTGTGTGCAGAAACTTTTTTTTTTTTTTTATATAATAATTACTGTTCCCTGAAGTATTAGATTGCATTAGACTGATTTTGCTGACTTGCAAAATGACATTTTTGCAATTACAAATCTCAGAATCCCC
Source organism: Neoceratodus forsteri (assembly GCA_016271365.2). Classification (NCBI taxonomy): domain Eukaryota; kingdom Metazoa; phylum Chordata; order Ceratodontiformes; family Ceratodontidae; genus Neoceratodus; species Neoceratodus forsteri. Next base: position 221,022,678 of record CM028136.1, on the reverse strand, counting down.
GTCAGAGGACATCAGAGAAGGGCTGCAGCAGTGCTAGCTTCAACAGCCTGCAGTGCATGTTACAGCTTTCATAAGCTCCAATGTCTCTCAAATCTAAATACAGTCAAGGGCAGAGCTTACAAAAACTATGACGTGCACTACAGGCTACTGAATCTACCACTGCTACAGCCAGTCAGCTGCAGGGGATTTATAGTTAAAGAAAATCTCAGCTTGCAAGTATGTAGAATCAGTCAGATAGATAATCCACTATACTGCAGTAAACATTATGTAACAGTGCAGTCAGTGCAAAATGGCCGTAGGGGCTCCGAGCTGCCAGCGGGCGGGCGGCGACCGCTCAGCCGGAAAAGGGAACCAGGAGGCCGGAGAGACAGCCAGAAAGCCGGTTCTCTGCCTCGAAAGCACCCAGTGACCATAGGGCCTGAGCCGCCAGGCGGGCGGCGACTACCAGCCGAAAAAGGGAACCAGGAGGCGGGAGAGACAGCCAGAAGCCCGGCCCCTGCCCTCGAGCACCCAGTGACCGTGAGGCTCGAGCCGCCAGTGGGGCGTGGCGCTCCCAGCCGAGGAACCAGGAGGCCGGGAGAGACAGCCAGAAAGGTACGGAAAGCCGCATCCAATCGGAAGCGCACCAGCTGAGCCTTTGCTTCCGATTGGTGCGCCTTCCTCACTGACTTTGCTTTGCTTGCACTCAATACTGGCCGGGATTACTGCTCTTTTAATGTAAAATTCTCCCAAAAAGAGCTGTTTTTGCCTTTTGTTGTTGTGTAAAATTGTAAAATGTTTTCCTGCATACTGTTTCTGTGATTACAGTCCTTTGGTGGGACTTGTGCTGGGCTAGACGCATAGGCGCCGAACCCCCAGTCTTTGTTGTGCAAATCTTTTTTTAGCACCATTTGCAGAATCTCTTGATTGCTGCAATCTAGTGCTTTTTCTGACTGCCCTTTCCTCTGTCTCCTCCTTTCCAGCCGGCCTGCCCTCGGGCACCCAGTGACCGTGAGGGCTCCGAGCCGCCAGCGGGCGGCGACCGCCTCAAGCGGAAAAGGAACCAGGAGGCCGGAGAGACAGCTCAGAAAGGTACGGAAAGCCGCAAATTTTTGCTCCCCAATCGGGTGTTTCTTTTTATACACACTTTCTCGTCAATCTCCTATTCCGCTTGTTAGCTAACTCCCTAGCCAATACCCCGAGCTCCACCCCACACTACCATTAGTATTTTAACCCCTCAGCTACCTTCCACCATGCTGCTGTTCCTCTTAATGCTGCTCTGCCTCACCTCCTCATATCCTGAGGAGGAGACCGAGCAGCCCATGCCCTGGTGATTAAGGTGGCTATTCAAGCTGGCCCCCCTCTTTTATCTCCAGTGGATGTCTTTCAATTCCTCAAGTATACCCTACCGCTTCAGCACTATAATCCTTGGGGTATCCCACAAAAAGGCTCACAACCAGTTCTGTACTTCATATGCCCCCTGCTCCATTCTTGGCAGTACAGAGCCCCCCTATACCTGTCCATTAAGCTGGTACTATATGACAATTTATCTAACCATACAGCAGGCTCAACATCCTCCAAATACTGGACCCCAAGCAAGAAGAGAAAATCCTCTGGCTATTCCTTCCTTCTATCACTTGAAGCCCTCATTAAATTAATTTTCTTTCTGCTGATCTGTGTTGGCACTGTTGAAATCAATCCTGGACCCACAGAAAGCTCTATCTCCCCAGCTGATTTAGCCTCCATGAAAGGCCTAAGTTTTCTTCATATCAACGTCTGCAGCCTCCTAAAAAAGTTCTCACTAATACAGGCCTGGGTTGCACACACCTTACCTGACTTTCTGGTAATCTCCGAAACATGGCTCAAATCTGCAACAAATGACAGAGAAATAAATCTTCCTAACTATCAGCTCTTCAGATCTGATCGTCCATCCAGGGGCGTGTGGGTGGCCATTTATGTTAAGCAAATATCTCTGCATCCTGCCTCAATATTACATCACAGCCAAGGAATTCAATGCTTATCCTTAAAATATCTCTTCCCAATATGTCATCTTTTCAATTGATTGTGCTATAGGCCCCTCAGCAGGCCTTAAACTCCCTATCCCACCTGGGAACTATAATTAAATTAGGCCCAGAAGACACCATTATTTTAGGCGACATGAATTTAAATTGGCTAGCCAATGCATCCGCACCCCTAGTATCCTTTTGTGACACTCATGGAGTCACTCAATTAAAGAACAGACAAGGATTAACCCAAAAAACAGAAGTAACAGCACACTACTGGACATTATGTTGGTTAATAAGCCTCATCTGTATTCTCACGCTGGAGTGCTATTCAGTGATAAGCGATCACTGTCCCATAGCTGGTATAAGATCATCAATCAAGCCATCCAACCCCGCTAAATTTCTCCCAAGAAGGTCTAAAAAGAACCTTAATATCACAGGATATCTCCATGATCTGTGTCACACCACACGCTGGCAAGAATTCTATCTCACAGCTTCAATGGAGACAGCTCTACAGGTCTTAAATGATATTATCATAAGTGCCCTCAATACACATGCACCTCTCTCCAGTGTCAGAACCAAGCTCAAATCTTGTCGCTGGTTCTCTGCTGATCTTAAATCCGCACTGCTTGCTAGAGGCGAGCTCTGGAAAAGGGCAAGAAAGACCAAGGATCCATATGATTGGCTTCAATTCAGAAAAGCCAGAAACTCTTGCACAAAAAAAGTGAGAAATGCCAAGGCTGCCTTCTACACAGCTGAACTGGATGCCTCCTACCATAACCCTTCCAGATTCTGGGGGACCATAAAGGGGATCCTAGGACAAGATTCTACCCCTGTCTTACCACCCAAAGTGCACATCACTGACAAGCAAGAAATCTTGAATGCCTTCAATAATCATTTCACTACAGCTGGTCTAGCTTTCGACTCCTCTCCAGCAAATCTAATGCGGTCACAATTAAACTTCCAGTCTACTGAGGGACAAAAGGCTGCTTCCACATTTTCCTTTAAGCCAATACTATTAAAACAAGTAGAAGACCTACTACTCCATTTGGATACAACTAAAAGCGCAGGTGCAGACTCTCTGGACCCCTATTTTCTAAAAGTTGCATTGCACTCCTTAGCAGCCCCCCTAACTCACCTTTTCAATTTGTCCCTAGCCGCTGGATCGATTCCTTCAATATGGAAGACAGCTCAAGTGTTTCCCCTACTTAAGGCAGGTGACCCCATGGACCTCAACAACTATAGGCCCATATCCATCTTACCAGTATTGTCCAAAATGCTTGAAAAATTAGTGAACATATCCAATTAAGTGCCTACCTTGACACCAATAACTTCCTTAACCCAGCTCAATCTGGTTTAGATCCATGCACAGCACCATCTCTGCCTTAGCAAAAGTTACAAATGATTGGCAGACTGAATTAGACAAAAGAATAAAATCTGTGCTGTATTTCTGGATTTAAGCAAAGCCTTTGATACTGTGGACCATGAACTACTAATCTCCTCTCTGCATTCCATAGGCCTCGACTCAATCTCTCTTCAACCGGTTCAGATGCTACCTCTCCATTAGAATACAGCAGGTAAAAATGAAGGTGACCCTCTACCTCAAAACCACTCCTAAGAGGTGTACCACAAGGTTCCATCTTGGGTCCTATCCTCTTTGCCATTTACATCAATAACACTGACTCCAATCTCACCAAATCTAATATTCACCTTTTTGCAGATGATACTGTCCTATATGTCAGTAATCCTACACCAACAAAGGCCTGTGAACTTTTACAATCTGAGTTCTCTCTGCTGCAGCACAAATTACTAGGAAAGAAACTCCTATTAAATGCCAAGAAAACAAAAGCTATGTTCTTCTCCACCAAGAGCTTCTCTTCCACTCTCTCACCAAAACACCCTTCCCCAATTATCTACCATCCTTGGTGAAAGTCTGGAATACGTGGATAAATTTAAATATCTTGGGGTTTGGATTGACAATATACTTGACTACACTAGCCACATTGAAGAGCTCCTGAAAAAACTCAGACAGAGACCTGGCCTATTTTACAGGATCAAACATTATCTAACCAGAGATTCTAAACAAAGATTAATCCTGGCATCATTCCTATCCCTCATTGATTATGCTGACTTCCTATATGGTCACTGCTCCCTTTCCCACTTAAATAAACTGGATACCTTGTATCATAGAGCTCTTAGATTCATTACAGACTTTCCTTTCAGCACCCACCATTGCTCTCTCTATAATGCAGTCGGTTGGACATCCCTACATCATAGAAGAAATAAAAATGCTGCTTTATGGATCTACGAAGCTCTAACAAACAAACTACCATCCTACATTTCAGATTGTTTTACTCAGGTCATATCCAGGCCATATGCCCTAAGGAACAATAGACTCATCATGATGAAGATCCCCATTACCTGTACCCGGTATGGGAGGGCTGCAATCAGCTACTCTCTAGAACTTATCTGGAACTCTCTTCAAAAGACCTTGAAGTTGAATACCCTCATTCCAATAACATCCTTCAAAAAGCTGTACACTAGTCTCTTTCCAGAGCCATGCAACTGCTTCCACAAGACCTAGTCCTATCATACCCTTTTCCCCTACCCCTTTTTGCACTTCAACCTTAATTTGTTTTCTAGCTTTCACCTACCTATTTCTTACCAGACTTTTTCCCCAAAATCCCATCACCCTCGCTTTAATCTTTCAATACTGTTCATTTTTTCCTTTTTTATTATAACCCAGATTCATTGGCTCATTGCTTTGTATATATGTGAATATTCTTGCATCTGCTCATTTATAAAGTCTTTGTTTTTTGTATTCAATCTGTATCTTGTATTTGTGTAAAATTGTACCTTTATATTGTTATGACCAATCAGGTCCATCTTGTAAATGAGCTATGCTCAATGATGCTCGCCTGAATAAATAAAGATTTTGATTGATTGATTGAAAATGGGACCAGCCTCGCACCTGGGTGTGGGGTTCTTAGTGCTGACCGTTCCACTTTAAGAAGATAGTCTGGCATAGGAGGCGAAATACCATAACAGATTTTGTATTCCGTCTCAATATGGTTGCCACTCAGCTTAAAGAGACTCTCCTTTTTCGGCCTATACTAAAGAGTACTGCTATAGATTAAACTGTAAAGTGGCAGCATGGGCAAGTGGCATTCCAGCTGGAATACTAACATGATGAAAATGATATTTCCCTTTGAAAACTGGTATACAAATCTTGGTAGAATATCATTAATTTCTAGCCATGGTACTGCTGTTAGGCAGGGGGCAGACAAAGCAAGAAAGCAGCAGCAAAGACAATCAAGATGCTGGGATGCATATCTAGGGGGATCAGTAGTAGGAGAGAGAAGGTTATACTGCCCTTGTACAGGTCACTGGTAAGGCCACATCTAGAGTATGGAGTTCAATACTGGTGCCCACACCTCAAAATGAACATTAACCTGCTGGAAACGGTTCAGAGGAGGGCAATAAAGGTAATACTGGGTCAGCAGGGTAAGGCATATGAGGAGAGGTTGAGGGCACTTAACATGTACTCGCTGGAAGACGGAACATATGAACATACGAAGAAGCTAGCAGAAGGCAGCCATTTGGTCCATCAAGTCTGCAAATGTTGCAGGGTCCACAGCTTGAGCTACTGTCACTGTCCCTCTCCCCATGACATGGCTGGGACCTTCAAGTACTTGAAAGGGATAAATAAGGTCGATAAGGAGAGTCTCTTTAAGCTCAGTGGCAACCATAACACGAGGGGACACGCACTTAAGCTGGAGGGTGAGAGATTTGGAGGGAGGTCAGGAAGCAATTCTTCACACAGAGGGTGGTGGACATGTAGAATGCACTGCCGGAAGAGGTCATCTCGTTGAAGACAGTGGGCAGCTTTAAGAGAGGCTGGGATAGGCGTGGGGGGGGGGGAGGTAAGAATCATGGGTAGGGAGGATGGGAAGAGTAGTGAGGGAGGGCAGGGACATTAGCCCAAGCTGTGGACCCTGCAATATGAGCAGACTTGATAGACCAAATGGCCGCCTTCTGCTAGCTTCTTCATATGTTCATAGATGTAAGATGAAGCCCTAAGTTCTTTCCACAAGCATAATGCTGTTACTATCACATACCATCTCATGCAGTTCTTGTGTGATACATGGAAAGATGTGCGTTAGACAACTTATAAAAACAATTTTAAATCTGGATAGTTTGCAGCATTTCGACCACGGCAGGAGTTAATGTTCTCCCTTGAATACTGTAACAAACCCTTCAATCTGGGTCATTTTGAACACCCCAAATTCCTAATCTTGGTTAGAACAAATTTTTATCTCTGGAGTGATGCAGTGTTCTGCATAGGTGAGATCTGTTTTTGATGTGCACACTCCTATTCCTAGCTTATTAGGCGATTGTGAAGAGAGTCGGACCAGCCAGATTGCATAGCGTTAAAGGCTACGGGAATCGCACGCCGCCTTCCGCTGAAAAATGTTGCTTCAGCGTAACGCCTATGTAGCGAAACACGCGTGCCAAGTGCCCCAGCCATCGGGAATACGTGAACTCTGCTTAACATCACAAAACACAAATACCATAATAAATAATCATGAAAAAAAGAGAGTAATAAAAAGCAAACACACACAATAGCAGACTTAATCAATGAGCGTAGCTTTCATCAGGTGTGCCCCCACCCTCCCTTGAGTCTGCACATCCTTACATCCTTCACATAACGTATGATCTGTGTCAGTGACGCAGTGAGAGAGTTACGCAGTAAGCATAGCTCCTCGGCTGGTCAGACTCTCTTCACAATCACCGCTTATTAAATAGGAAAGGACATTTCTGATAAACACTTGGAGGTGCTGCATGCTTCAGAATAAAAGAAAGTGTATGCTGGAGGCTGTACAAGCCTAAATTTACGTGCGTCAGCCATGCTACCAGATCATTAGCGAGGTATCAGGACATGTCTAGAAATCTGGTTCCCCATTTTGATGTATGTATTTTATGTGTGTGTGTGTGTGTGTGTGTGTGTGTGTGTGTGTGTGTGTGTGTGTGTGTGTCTTTCCTTCAGTTTTGACACAAACCCTTCTGTAGTTAGTGAGCCTACATGCCTAGGGTAAGCCACAGGGACAGAAGATATTAGAAGAGTTTACAAGGATGGAGGTAAAACACAACCAGAAGAAGCCATTGAGCCACATGACAGAATTAACTACAAGAAATAAATATATAAAATTAGATTTATAAGAAAAAACTGAATAGTATCCCCCACAATGGCAAGTAGAATGTTACAACTTAACACCATGTGTGTGCCACTTACAACTAGAAGATCATATATGCACGGCAAATCCAAGCACAAAGGATTTATTATTAAAAAAAAAAAAAAAAAACCACCAAAAAAGCAATGGTAAATAAATTAATGGTAATGAAATAGGGCTGTTCAGATGGGAGCTGGGAAGGATGGTGTGGGAAGTCAAAGGAGCAGAGCAGTGGAAGGAAAGGCAAAGGGGCGATGCCCAGGGGAGTGACGCCATCAGGCAGGGGACGGGAGTGGGGAGGAGTACCCAGTATTCAGGAGTATCTCTTCCTCAGAGGACTAGGGAGCCCAAGGTGGAGGAATGGCAAGTAGTAAGGGAAAGGGGTGGGAATGTGAGAGCAGCATCAGGGGTGGGAAATTTCTAAAGGGGTACCTTTATTGAACAGATTTGCACCACTGTCTGGAAGGAGGAAGAGGTCAGCAGGAGGTGAGGTAGGTCAGGTTGAGCCAGGGTTGAGAGCAGGAGTACAGGGGAAGGGGCAGGGAACTAATCAGGCTGGGTAGGAAAAAATATGCAGGCAAAATGGAGTGGAGGATTGGGGAGGGAGAGAAAAGGAACGGAAGAGGAGAGGGAAAACTGAAAGCAGATACAGATAGTCATAAGGGGAAGGGCAAATTGAGAGATGGAAAAAACATCTATGGGGATAAAATGTGGATATGTAGATAAGTTTGCCAGAGAGCAGAGGGAGCAGTAAGGTGGGGAAGCAGCTAGTACTGAGGGTAAGAAAGGAAGGATGGGGAACACGGATGCAGGGAATGGAAGGGTGGCAATCATAGGAGACTCCATAATTAGGGGTATTCACTGGGGAAGGAAAAGGGCCTCAAATGCAAGCAGGAGAGTAGTTTGTATGCCGGGGATGACAGCAGGGAAGGTGGGCCCAATAGTAAGGGAGGTTGGAGGAAAACCTAATTTAGTTGTACATTTGGGAACCAACGACCTAGCTGGGGAGGAGGTTGAAATAGTGCAAAGTAGGTTCAGGGAGTTTGGGAATATCTGCAGGGAGGAAGGAAGTTCACTGGTCTTCTCAGAGGTGATACCAGCACCAAGGGCCAGCACAGCTAGGAAAAGATGAATAGAGGATTTTATTGACTGGCTGAGGAAATGGTGCAGGGAGGAGAGGTTCATCTGTATTGGGGACTGGGAGAAGGCCTGGTCAAACAAAGCACTATTTTTACCAGACAGGCTACACCTCAGTAGGGAGGGTTCTAGTACACACAGGGACAAGCTGGGAATACATAACCACTATACTTAATTTAAACTACTGGGGGCAGTGGTAGAGCATGCCCACAGACTCAGAGAGGAGGTCGTCATTAACCCCCTCCCCCCCACAGTGATGAAAGAGGTCTGGAGGGAGGAGGTGGAAGAAGCAAATACACAGTTAGCAAAGGGTGGAGGGGGTGAGGAACACATAAGAGTAGTGGAGGGGTGCACACAGAGGGGATAAATGTGAATAGAAGAAAACAGGGAAGAGAAGGAAGGTCAGACTCTAGTTGGAGGGTGGTGTCTCAATGCACGGAGTCTTGGAAACAAGATGGATGACCTGCAGGCACTATTAGCAGACAGGAAGGTGGACATAGCTGCAGTAACAGAGACTTGGGCAACATCACACCATGACTGGGACCTTGCTATCCCTGGATATAAACTATACAGGAGGGACAGAGTAGTCGGGGAGGGTGGCAGTTTATAACAGGGAGGGAATAACTTGCACGTGGGAGGAGTCAGAGGAAGGGAAGGTGGAGGCATTATGGGTTTAGTTAAGGTCCAATAGAGGGAGAAAAGTGAGGTTGGGGGTGGTTTACAGACCACCCAATCAAGATGAGGAGACAGACAGGGAACTGATCTCACAAATATTGGAAGCTGTAGGGAAAGGAGAGGTGGTAATTGTGGGGGACTTCAACCTGCCCATGGTGGACTGGAGTAGTATACCATCCTCAACATATGCTAAAAGAGTCAGGTGATCCTGGAAGGACTGCAGAGTGGGTTCCTGACTCAGGGCGTCACTGAACCAACAAGAGCTGAGGCAATTCTTGATCTGGTGCTCACAAATGGGGAGCATTACAGGAAATAATGGTCAGGAAGCCACTGGGGAGTGACCATTGCACAGTGTGGTTCCATCTGGATATAGGCAGGGAAAGCATCCCAACTAAGACCAAAATCTTGGATTTCAGGAAGGCGGACTTCAAGAAAATGGGTGAGGTTCTAAGGAGCCATCTGGTGGGCATCAGAGCAGATATGGGGGTGGACCTAAAGTGGTCCATCATTAAGGAAGGAATACTGGTTGCCACAGATGAGTATGTTAGGCTCAGGGGAAAGAACACAAGGGCCAAAGCACCCAGCTGGTTCAGTTCCGGGGTTGCCAAGACAGTAAGGGAAAAGAGGTTGGCTTATAGAAAATTCAGGAAGACCAAGAGGGAGGTGGATAGGGAAGATTACTTAAAGTTGGCTAGTGAGACAAGTAAGGAAGTCTGGTGAGCAAAGGCACAGAAAGAGCTTCAAATAGCTGAAGAAATTAAGAAGGGGAGAAGGCTTTATTTCACTATATAAGTGAGAAATGGAACAAGAACGAAGGGATTGTTAGGCTTAAGAAAGGTGTGGAGTGGGTGGAGGATAATGGAGGAAAAGCAGAGATACTAAATGAGTACTTCTGTTCTGTCTTCACCTGGGCGAAGGCTGGACCAGTGCCTTCAGGAGGGAAAAGAGGAGCAGGAGAGGAGGGGAACACAGACATAGTGATAGAGGAGGAAGGGTCTGCTGGTACTGAAAGTGGACAAATCACAAGGCCCAGACAGAGTACAACCAAGGGTACTGACGGAACTGGCTGAGGAGCTGGCAGGACCACTAGCATACCTATTTAATAGTTCATTAGAGTCAGGCATGGTACTACAGGACTGGAGAACAGCACATGTAGTGCCTCTTCACAAAAGCGGTCCCAAGGATGATCCAGGGAATTACAGACCAGTCAGTCTGACCTCCATTGTGGGCAAGCTCATGGAGACCATACTAAAAGAAAGGTTGGTGGAATATCTAGAGGAACATGGTCTCCAGGATGAGACAGCATGGGTTCATTGGGGGAAGAGAAGAGATTAAGCCAAACAAATCTGATTGACTTCTTTGACTGTGTCACTAAGACATTAGACATGGGCCAGGTGGTAGACATCCTCTATCTTGATTTCAGCAAGGCCTTTGACTCTGTGCCCCACAAAAGGTTGATCAGGAAGTTGGTGGATCTTAGAGTTGGGGAAAAGATAGTCAGTTGGGTGGAAAACTGGCTACGGGGCAGAACTCAGAGGGTGGTGGTAGGGGGAAGAGTTATCTGGCACCAGAGAGGTAACCAGTGGGGTCCCACAGGGCTCTGTGCTGGGGCCAGTGTTGTTCAATGTCTTCATCAATGACACTGGGGATGGCATTAAAGGCAAAATGTGCCTATTCGCAGATGACACCAAGCTCTGTGGGATAGTGGACACAGCTGAAGGGATACGGGACCTTCAGGATGATCTGGAAAAGCAGTCCAAGATCTGGCAGCTTGGCTTCAATTCCAAGAAATGCAAAGTTATGCATATTGGAGCCAAGAATCCCAGGACACAGTATTACCTGGGCGGAGTTACAGTATCTGCATCAGAGGAGGAGAAGGACCTGGGAGTGATGATCACTAGTGACCTGAAGCACTCCACGCAGTGCAAGAAAGCAGCAGCAAAGGCAAACAAGAAGCTGGGATGCATAGGTAGGGGGATCAGTAGTAGGAGAGAGGAGGTTATACTGCCCTTGTACAGGTCACTGGTAAGGCAGAGTATGGAGTTCAATACTGGTGCCCACACCTCAAAAAGGACATTAACCTGCTGGAGAAGGTACAGAGGAGGGCTACAAAGATGACAGCCAGTCAGCAAGGCAAGGCATACGAGGAGAGGTTGAGGGCACTGAACATGTACTCCATAGAAGACAGAAGAGAGGAGACGTCATTGGGACATTCAAGTACTTGAAATGGATAAATACGGTTGATAAGGAGAGTCTTTCAAAGTTGAGTGGTAATCATATCACAAGGGGGCACAGTCTTAAGCTTGAGGGTGGGAGGTTTAGGAGGGAGGTCAGGAAGCATTTCTTCACAGAGAGGTGGTGGACACTTGGAATGCACTGCCAGAAGAGGTCATCTCATTGAGTACAGTGGGCAGTTTTAAGAGGGGCTGGTAAGAATCATGGGTAGGAAGCAGTGGGGAGGGAGGGCAGGGACATTAGCTCAAGCTGTGGACCCTGCAATATGAGCAGACTTGATAGACCAAATGACCTTCTTCTGCTGGATCTTCGTATGTTCATATGCTCATAAAGAAGTCAGGGGAAACCAGAAATGTGATCTTTGATTTCTACTGGAAAGGAAACAAAAATGCCACTACCATTTGAATTCACAAAACTCCGTTTGGAACCGAAGTACAAATAAATAAACAACATGGAACACAGCGGAGTCCCACAGAGGTCTGTCTTCAGACCAAGACAGTTTAATATACTATAGTCATATGTTACTCGGAGGTGGGCACCAGTTGCTAGGTTGTTGTCAAATTTGTCGATTATAACAAAGCAGACAGAGTAATCACATCTGAAGAAGAGATATGGAGGGAGACTGCGAGTGAAAGGGGGGTGGGGAGAAGAGAGAGCGCAGATGAAACTTCAATTTGGAATGTAGAAGAACTGCTTTATTTCATTTGAAATGTAGTGCAACTGGCCATCTTTCATAAACTTTGGAAGAAGCAATGCCATGTGATAGCCAGGGAACAGACTTCAGAAACTGAAGCCCAAGAGAGTCAAAATGATTCTTTTGACAGCTTTTTTTTTTTTTTTTTTTTTTTTAAAACACAGATGGCCTGAGGTAATGAAGACGAAATGCCAAAGAAGGGAGAGGGAAAGATTAAGGACCAGACTTATGGAGAAAAGTAACTTGGTGGTCTGTGAGAAAAAAAAAACAAACAAACAAAAAAACCAAAAACACACAAACCTGCAACGCAGAAACTGAAAAACAACCTGCTTTGTGCTGCAAAAGATTTTGTTTTGTTTCACAGTTTATCCACCATCTCTGACCCAGCCCCATTCCTGTTAACCTCCATAGTCCCGGTTTTGTTTCACAGTTAATGCACAGTTTTCGGCCCTGCCCCAATTCCTGCCAGCCTCCACAGCCCTGGTTTTGTTTCCATTTATCCACCGTCTCCAGCCCTGCCCCATTCCTGCCAACATCCACAGACCCATCACCAAGCTTCTCTCGGTCTTACTGTCACTCTGAATTCCCCTATGTTTTTCCCTCATGGTGGAGGTAGTGGGGATCTCCAACTGTCAATGCAGACACCAATCCAGAGGGCCAAGTCACCGGTATAGGGTCTGCAAGAGGCAGAAGTTCATCCAGTGCAAGTCATTTTTTCCTGTGCCTTCTCTGTTCAGCTCCCTCGGGATAAATGGAGCCAGTGTGCGCATGAGTATGCATACGTGTTTTGCCCAGCGCCAGCCAGCTTCCTCCCTCTGATGAAGTTGCTCCAACTGCACAGCCACTTGTGGTTACCCAGGAGGCAGTATCACAGCAGAGCTAACTGTGCCCCCCGCCCCCCAAGGAGCGTGTCCTCTGGGATGCTCAATACTCTTCCTCTCAGCCAGCTCCTGATGACCAAGGTTCATTCCCAAACAGCGACCCTGCTGGTGTTGCAAGCAGCTCTACTGCTGTGCTGATGGGCCAGCCCTTTTGATTCTTCTCTAAATATACTGTGCAATAAACTCGATTTTCATTTGGCTACAATATTCTGTGTGTAGCTTGAGAGTTGCAAAGAGTGCAGTGGCAAATAACTCAAGGAGCAAGGCTGCATGTACTATTCCCAGTACATATGCAGTGAGCAGAACTTGTAGGACAGCATCGGCCAGCTTCTGTATTGGTGTGCCACTGCGCAGGTAGATGCACAAGAAGAAAGCATAAATGTAACAGATTGGAGAGGGAAACTTGCCATATTAAGAGCTTGTTACAAGTACCACCAGCGGCAGCAAAAAGTGAACGTGTTTAACAGGCCAAAAATTTAATTTTCTTGTCAGTCTCCTTGGTGATGAAGGAGGAGGGCAGTGGAAATTCAGTAGAAACATAGAAAGATAGAATTTGACGGCAGATAAGGACCGCTTGGCCCACCTAGTCTGCCCATTTTCCTACATGATGGATAAGCTGCAGATCCTAGTTAACCAACAGCCTACTTCCTCCTACCCCCCACTAGGACTGCCTTACGTCTGTCCCATGCATTCTTGATTTCTCCCACTGTTCTTGACTCCACGACCTCCTCAGGAAGGCTCTTCCATGCATCTACAACCCTCTCCATGAAAAAAAAAAAAAAATATATACTTCTTCACATTACCTCTGGCAGCCCCCTCTATCTTCAAATTGTGCCCCCTTGTTCTTGCACATCTCTTTTTCTGAAAGATACTACCCTCTTGGACTTTGTTGATTCCCTTGAGATACTTGAAAGTTTCTATCATGTCCCCCTCTCCCTTCTTTCCTCAAGGGTATACATATTAAGCTCCTTTAGTCTCTCTTCATGTCTTTTGGTGCAGACCCTGCACCATTTTGGTTGCCCTCTGGACAGCCTCCACTCTGTCTATGACCCCGTCCACACTACGCCGCTCAAATGCTGTCATGGTTCCACACCGTTACAGACAGTAACTGGTACAGTGTGTCCACATTACCCGGTGAACTGTCTCAATAGCAGTGTGGGCTCACTCAGCCTGTCTAACATCCAGTGGGTGCCGTTGGACCGTTATGGATGGCACCCTATCCCACAATGCGGTGCGTTCTGCACTGGAGGACAGCTGGGGCAACATACTCACGCATCCACACTACACCCGGTAATGTTACCGGGGCAGAACCTGTTTCATAACCGTTGTTGAAACAACCTCATATGTGGTTTCCACAATGGCTAAGAAAACGTCCTCTGTAATGTTACAGGTGTAAACGCAAACCGCTGCGGTCACGGTTTGGACCCTCTGTAACGTTACAGAGGGGTTTTCGGGTTGTAGTGTGGACAGGGCCTAAGTCTTTGCGAAGATGGTGTCTCCAGAACTGCACATAGTACTCCAGATGGGGTCTCACCATCTGTCTGTACAGAGGAATAACAACTTCCTGTTTTCTACTGTTGATGCCTCTCCTTATGCATCCCAGTATCTCCCCAGCCTTCCTTACTGTCTTCTCACATTGCTTGCCCACCTTTAGGTCATCTGATATAATTACCCCAGGTCCCTTTCCATTTTTTTTGTTGTCAGTATCTCACACCCCAGTGTGTACTCTTCCCCTGGTTTTTGTTTCCCAGGTGCATTACCTTACACTTCTTTGCACTGAATCTAAGCTGCCGGCGCTTAAGAAAGATGGTCGCAGATCTGTAAGCTCCGCGGCAGTCCTTGCCATTTTAGTGATTTTAGCCCTCATTCATGCAATTAGGAGTCAGTAAACACTCCGTGTTACAACTCTACTATTTATGCTGTTATCGCTAATCGCTCCTTTCTACTGGTAATCAGTGATTTTTGTTTAAAAAAAGAAAAAAAAAAAAAAAAAATGCCTAACGGAAGGCCACGGTCACCCCGCTGGAATAGGGATGCTTCTAACGGTCACAGTGGAAACTACGCTACCAAAGGAGATATCGAACAGCTAAAGGACATGCTCTCTGAAATTAAGGTTGGCTTCACAAATGTCATGCAATCCAACGTCTAAGCTTGCTAAACAAAATGAAAAAATGAGTGCAAGTATTGATTTAAATACCAATAAAGTCACAGAATTAACCTCTTCGGTATGCTAATTAGAATAACTCACACAGCGCCAATCAGAACAAATACCTTTTTTAACACAAAAAGTTGATGACCTGGAAAACAGGAACCGTTGGAATAATATTCAGATTTTAGGTGTTCCTGAAGGGGCTGAGGGGAAAAACACTATCGCCTTTATTCAAGAATGTCTACCTGATCTTAAGCCTTCAGTGGCCCAAACCCCTGGACATTCAAAGAGCCTACAGAGCTTTGGGTCCCAGACTACAGAATCAACGACTTAGACCCTTAATTATCTATTTTTTAAAATTTACTGATAAGGAGGAGGTGATGAGGCTTGCTAGGGAACGTGGGGTACTGAATTGGAAAGGCGAGCGCATACTTTTATTTCATGATTTCTCTGCCAGAGTTGTAGCCAAGAGAAAAGAGTTCTACGAGGTTAAGCAGCAATTGAGAGATATGGGTTTACAACATTATTTCAAATACCCTGCTTCGTTAATTATCCAGGATTTGAAAGGGAATCTTATCAAATGTTCATCCGTGCAAGAAGTGTGGGGATTTATTCAGGCTTACAAGGAGATGCTTTACCACAACTCTACTTCCAACCATAGCAACCGCCAATACTCTAAAAATGCGCGTGGGCTTCACAGCTCAGACCCCTCGCGCTCTGACCCCCGAGAGGTTGATAAATCATCTAGCCATAATCCTGCTGAAACAAATCGAGCTGGTGAATTAATCAAGCCTCCCTACAAAGATTCAAACCCTCACCTGTATTCTGGGATTGTTCACGCTGATAAATGTTCGTCAGATGGCCATGAAATCCACAGGAAAACTAGACCCTTGAATCGTCCTTCTAACATCCCCGACCTTCTAATTTGCAAAACAACCCCAAAAAAAGATCCCGAAGTAGAGAAAGCAGTCATTCCTCTAACTGGAACTCGCCTGAGCTGTTTATGGGTCAGAAAATGGATATGGAGGACTCTGGTGTAACAAGGTCAACTACTCCCTTGCTTACTTCCAACTTCAAAGGAGATGCGGGGATGACAGTCACTGCAGCTGCTGAACTTTCTTGTGCTGCTGGAATCTGCGTTTTGACATAGGGGCTGAAGCTTTTTCATCTTCTACTTAATAAACTCTAGTATATCCGGAAGGTATGCTCCGATGTTTAACTTGCCTCTAAACTGAAGGTTCAGTTTTCAACTTATGCAGTTTAAAGAAGTTGTAATCACTATATTAAAATGTCTGCCTTGCTTTATATGCTTGCTCTCAGGTGGGTGTTGCTTTTCTTAGTTGTTATGTATATGAATATGACGGGAATGATGATTGCAATGAGTTAGGACAGTTTTAAGCACCCTTGATATATAATCAATTCCCACTGTTTATTTATATCCACCTTTTTTTTCTCTTCCCCAAATTATCTGGTTGTACGATACTGGCGTCTGTCTAAATTATATGAGCTGGATGTAAAGAAGGTTGAATATGATTGTTCATAGACTTTTGATACCTCTGTTGTCTGGAAAGTCTAATGCATGTGCAAAGGTCTGTGAATGGTCTGAGCACAGCAAGTCAACATAACCTAACTAACTGGGGTTGACATTGCTTCGATATGCTCATAAGCCCGTTTTTATAGCGGTATGAAATTTTCTGGACGTTAAAGGTGTCATTATGGAGCCAGAGACATTATTACCCCTTCTTATAGACTTAGCCAGGTGGTCTGCCAGATAACTTTATTTTTCTAATGATTTTTACTCTTATTTAAAATAAGCTAATTCTAATAGTTCCACTCATTGCAATCAGACTCCCTTGCTTTATGAATGTAACTATTCATGGATGGGCATCTTCACCTGATACAAGTTTTGGCAAGGATCACCTATGTTTGCAGATAAGAGCCAGTGCTAGCTTGGACTGCTGTTCGGTGGACTTATCTGGCTTTGCAGTGGACTACACTCTACTGCTTTTCTGTCTCTGAGTGGACTATTACTGTGTTGTTAAATCGACTGACTACATTTTTTCAGTTTTTAGCTCTGTTGTATCTCAGTTTATAAGATATTTAACTATATAAATAGGTTTTACTGGTCAGTGATTAAAGTACTGATGCTCCATTAGTTTACTTTATTCCACAACTGCGTTTACTGTAGGACACTTGCACTATCAGCTTAAAAACCTGTGCCTACGGTTAGTATCTTTCTATTTCTATATTACGTCTGCTTATGCTATAGCGTTCATTACTTTATTTTAAATAACATTATAATAAGTGTAGTATACATTCTTACTCCTGCTTATACTGCTTTTTATTTACACTTAAATTTACCTATGAAAATTTAAATACGCATCCCTATAAGATTGTTTCATGGAATGTCAATGGTTTAGGGACCCCTATTAAAAGGAAAAAAGTACTATCTTATCTCAACAAAATAAAAGCTGATATTGCTAGGTTGCAAGAAACTCACCTAGACGTTGCTGATTCAATTAAACTCGCCAGATTCTGGATTTCCCAGGTCGAGTTTAGCTCCTATAATTGCAAAAAAAGGGGTACTGCTATTCTTATTAGAAAGAGGGTAAATTTTGTCAAAACCTCGCACATGGCTGACCCTGATGGAAGATTCCAAATTCTGACAGGCTTACTGGATGGAACACAAGTGACTTTATGTAATATATATGCACCTAACTCAGGTCAATCGGAATTTTTTGATAAGATTTCCAAAATATTTTCTCACCCATCTAATCACAACTTAATTTTAGGAAGTGACTTTAATGAAGTTACGGATAAGTTGTTAGATACAAACCCTTCTAAGACATCCTTATCGTCACCCAAAACATGTCAGTCCTTACGTAATTTATTAAATCCTCTATCTTTATCTGATATTTGGAGGTTGATCCATCCCCAGGATAGAGACTTTACCTTTTACTCTCACAGACACTCCACTTATAGTCGTTTGGATTTTTTTTGTGTGTCAACTGATTTAGTTAATTTTATACTTGATGCTGAGATTGATAATGTAGTTATCTCAGATCATGCCTTGATCTCCATGAACCTGATTTTGGGTTCGGGAAGACCAAAGGAGTTTAGATGGTGAATGAATACCTCCCTCCTACGTGATAAATTCTCTGAATGGCTTATGAAGGAAACTAATGAGTACTTCCTAATTAACGATAATGGTGAGGTTAACTGTGCTTGCCTCTGGGAAACCTATAAGGCATTTATCCAAGGTAGAATCATTAGCTTTTCCTCCTCCTGAAAAAAAAGAGAGCTAAATTATTGGAGACCAAACAGGCTCAACTTAAAAAAGTCTTGAATGTTGAGCGCGTTCGTTAGGCTCAATTGACAAATCTCTTTTGTACAAAATTTCACTGGTTAAATGTGATATTAACAGAATGCTTTCAGCTCAAGCAGAGTATGCATTATTTCGTGTCATGCACAGATATTGGGAGTCAGGAGAAAAGGCAGGGAAATTGCTTGCACACAGACTTAAACTGCAGGATCAAAACATCATCCCAGGTATTCAGGATTCAAAAGGGAGAATAGTTAATAAAAATATTGAAATACAATCGAGTGTTCAGAGACTTTTACTCAAAAATTTACTCCCAGAAACAGGTTAAATACCGAGGAAATAAATGGCTTTCTGGCTGGCATTTGTACCCCCAAGTTATCAAAAGATAGGCAACTACAGCTTGATAAGGATTTATCTTTAGAAGAAATCTCTCCGGCCATTAACTCCCTTCCAAATAACAAAACCCCAGGTTTAGATGGGCTCCCACGAGAATTTTATAAATTTCTAAAATTAAAAAATATTGGTCCATTTATTTGATATATATCTAGAAGCCTTAGACCAGAATTCCCTTCCACGAACTCTCTGCCAAGCCCTAGTCACCCTCATTCATAAGAAAAATAAAAAACCACTGTTGTGTGATAGTTATTGTCCCATTTCATTGCTGAACTCTGACTATAAAATATTGGCTAAGGTTTTAACTGCTAGAATTCAAGTAGCCATTTGTGATATTATTTGCAAAGAACAAGTGGGGTTTATTCCTGTTAGAGCAGGAGCTGACTGTGTAAGAAGACTAATAAATATACTGTGGTTAGCTAATAAATTTAAAGAACCCTACTTGTTTTTTTTTTCTTTAGATTTATTCAAAGCTTTTGACTCATTATCCTGGGAATATATGTTTTCAAACCTGCGACATTTTGGATGTGGTGATTATTTCCAAACTTGGGTATCATTACTATATAAAAATTCCTTGGCTCAAATTTTATCAAATGGAATAATATCTGAATAGCACTTCCCTTGGTCTGTGAAACCAGACAAGGGTGCCCCTTACCCCCATACCTTTTTATACTAGCTACTGAACCCCTGATCAGAGCAATTGATGATCAACCTGAAATATGTGGTTTTAAAATGGATAAATATACACATAAATCATTTGTGTTTGCTGACGACTTGCTTTTAACTCTTTCTAAACCAGTCCAGTCATACAATGCTCTCAAATCTCTACTAAGAAAATTCAGTCCCTTATCAGGCCTAGAAGTAAATTGGGACAAATCACAAGCATTGTGTCCGAATCCTACGCCTTTCATTCTTAAAAACCTCAAGGAACTATTTGTTAATAAATGGGTAAAGAATCAGATTACTTATTTAGGATTGCAAATTGCAACGAACCTGGACTCGCTAATAGACATAAGCTACCTTCCACTATTTGACAGTATTGATCAAGACTTAAAAAGGTGGGAGAGCCTTAACCTTCCTCTATGGGGTAAGGTTAACTCAGTAAAAATTATCATTTCCCCAAAAATCTTCTACCTTTTTCAAAATATTCCTGTTTTACTACCTAAAAAGATTATGAATAAATTGAATTCTATAATAAGAAATTTTTTATGGAGTACTAAGCCTCCCAGGCTGAGTCTGGGTAAACTCTGAGCTCCTTATGAAATGGGAGGCCTAGGTCTTTCACACTGGGACTGATACCAATGTGCTTTCATGTTTAAACAATCCTCCACACTTCTGATTCCTGAATTTAAGGTTACCCCCCCCTTCCCCCATGGATGTTGATGGAATTGGCACTTATAAAGCCTAATAAATTTACTGATTTCATATACTTACCTATTCCTATAAACCTCAAGAGTAATCCCTGTTTAAATAACATATTTCGTGTTATGAAAAGGATTAATAAAATAGCCAATTCTTCCTCTGTCCCACTAATATCGATGCCCTTATGGTCCAATCCCTCTCTATCGCAAGGAGGAAAACCTTTATCTAATATTATCTGGTCACAAAAGGGAATAAATTATATAAGTGACCTTCTACATAAGGAACTGGCAGCACTTATGTTTTTCACTGAACTTGAAGAGAAATTTGGGCTCCCATGGTTTCACTTCCACTGCTACCTACAATCAAGACATACCCTAGAAGATCACCTTTCTAGAATAGACATTTCCTTACCTAACAATAAGGTGTGGGATCAACTGATTAAAATAGGCCCACTTAAAAAAGGTGGCAGTTTAATCTATAAATCTCTTACATTTACTTTCTCCTCACCATCTCTCACTTACTCTGCCAAACAGAAGTGGGAAGAAGATCTGGGAACCATGATAGATGACCTTGATTGGAATTCGACCTGGGACTATGCATACCATAGTTGCAAGGACATCCAAGGTAAGCTCACTCAATATAACATTTTACATCGTTTTTACGAAACACAGCCTAAACACTTTGAAATGGGATTCACTTCAGATGCCTGTTGCTGGAAATGAGGTTACTTAAATGCTAACATGTTACATATGTTATTGGAATGCTCTAAACTTACGAAATTCTGGCAAGAAGCTAAAATAAAATGTGAAGTCTCCCTTTCTACGGGTCTACCACACTCTTCACTTTTGTTTATCTTGGGAATTTTTCCCCCTCAGATAAATATTACTTACAGTTAGAAGTTGTGGCTTTCAGTCTTGTGCTAAAAGATTAATTCTTAAATACTGGAGAACACCACAGGTCCCCTCTATCTGAATGGTTAAATATGATGAGCTATACTGCTAATAATGAAATAATTTCTTACTTATGGATAAATTAAATAGATTTGTTGATATCTGGGGACCATTTCTCCAGCTATCCTCATCTACAGGGGCCTTTTTAGATGCGTATATATTATTTATTGCAAGACGTTATTGTTAAGACATTAATCTATGCTTGTTGTATAGAACTCTTTATATGTTCAGATATGAAACAGCTAGTTTTTGTTATGCCTTAACTTATATTATTCCCGTCTTAACCTGAGCAACGAATCAAATTGTAACTGTATGTAGGAATATTATTCATCTATTGAGATCTAAGCTCATGCACTTAAAATCCTGTGTAACTCTGTCATGATTTACTTGATTGTTTAAATTGATTAACTACAACTGAAAACTCAATAAAGTATATTATGGAAAAAAAATCTAAGCTGCCATACATCTGACCATTCCTCCAACCTTGCCAAGTCCCTTCTCATCCTTTCCACTCCATCTTGTGTATCAAACCTGTTGCAGATCTTTGTGTCATCTGCAGACACACATACTTTTCCTTCCAGCTCCTCTGCAATGTCACTTATAAAGACATTAAAAAGGACAGGTCCCAGTACTGAACCCTGGCAGTACCCCACTAGTAACCCTCTTTTCTTCACCATGGACTCCATTTACTACTACCCCTTGCGTCCTGTTTTCCAGCCAATTGTTTATCCAGGCTACCACCTTGGGACCCACTCCATGGCTGGCTAACTTGTATATTAATCTTTTGTGTGGGACTGTATCAAATGCCTTGCTAAAATCTAGGCAGGCCATGTCTACAGCCCCTCCCTGGTCTACTACTTTGGTCACCCAGTCAAAGAAAGCTATTAGATTAGTCTGACATGACCTTCCTGCTGTGAATCCATGCTGCCTTGGGTCCTGTGCCCCACTGGCATCTAGGTACTCAACAATTCTTTCCTTCTGAAGTGATTCCATCATTTTCCCTACCACTGAGGTCAAACTAACTGGTCTATAGTTTCCTTCCCCTGCCATGCTCACACTTTTGTGTAGAGGAATCACATCCACCCTCCTCCAGCCCTCAGGTACCAACCTATCCTCCCATGATTTGTTAAAGAGAGTAGTCAGTGGTGTCACTAGTTATACCCTTAGTTCTTTTAGAATTCTTGGGTGAATCCCATCAGGCCCATTGCTTTGCCTGCCTTCAATTTTACTAGTGCTTTCAGAACCCTTTCTGCTGTGAATGGACTGGCATCGACCCCCGTATCCAGAGTGTTTCTCTTGTTTGGTTTAGGTACCTCCCCCTCCTCTTCCTTTGTGAATACTGAGCAGAAATATTCGTTCAGTATCCTTGCTTTTTTACTGTCACCCTCTGACAACATTCCCTCCCCTTTATTAAGCCTTAGTATCCCTCCTTTGGTCTTTCTTTTCCCCCCAATGTAGCTATAAAAGGTCTCATCTCCCTTCTTAACAGAGTTTGCTATTCTTTCCGCGGTTTGGGCTTTTGCTATTCTGACTGCCTTCTCTGCCTCTTTCTGCTTTAACTGATAAAGTTCTCTGTCCTGCTCCTTCTGTGTTTCCTTATAGTTCCTGAATGCTATCCTTTTCTCCTTAACCTTCCTTGCCACCTCTTTTGAGAACCATAGCTTTTTTTCCTTTAATGACATGCGAAATAAAAGCAAATCATCTACATGTAATTTCTAGGAGTCTCTGGGGGCTTCAGTAGCTCTTTTTGAACGTTAAACAGATGTGCCACTTCATAGGTCTTGTCTCGTTCCTCTCCCAGGGTTCAGAAACCCACTGTATGAAACTCTTCAGTCTCCAACTTGTAATGCCTGGGTAGCAAATAAGTCTACTAACCATACCCTTCTTTTTCTATCTGTACCGCCACTTAATCTGTGATAAAGAAATTTCAGACAGCAAATGCCTTCCCTCCTCCACCCAGCATCCTTTATGCACTCACTGTTTACAGGCAGCATACATTTGTTTATCCTTACAAGGTTCCGGACTTAGTTTATGGTCAGTCAGGAGAAAGGATCCCTGTGGAAACGTGCTGCAGAATCTGGAGAGGACACTGAACAGAAGTAGGCTGGTCCCCCAGTGTGTGTGTCCTACTTCTACCAGCTGTACAAAGTGAGGACTGAAGTACAGAGGTGAAGTGATATACTCAGGATGAATAAAGGCAGCAACACTCACAATCTCAGACATGAAATCTTGTCCACAAAATATCATCTGCCATCTTACCAGTTCTTGGCACATTCCACTAGCATTAGTAAGCGCGAGAGGATGCAGGCTTGCATTTCAGTTTAAGTATGGAGCAAAGCCCCCAGAGCCCCACCCCCTGACCCATGCATTTGGGGATATAAATTTCCAAAAAACTAATACAAGTACTACTACTCGCCTGATAGCTGAAATCATGCACATGCAATGACGTCAGAATGAGGAATTCATTCTAGACCAAGTCAGGATCTGGAATCAACCCAAATATTTACATAGGGCTAACCCAGTGGTGCTGCCACCTGCGAGAACGGGGTTCATCAATGACCCACTGAAACCCATGCTAAACCAAGCGTGGCACCTTGCGTCAGTAAGGTCCTCGGCTCCAAGGGAGAATGCAGGCTGCATGGTGTAGCGCACCCCCAGCCGGGTTATGGAGTGGTTTCAGCTATGAAAGCAACTGCTCATCCATCTCCTAGCTGGAAGACTGAACAGCCTTGGTGACCCCCACACCCAAATACTGGGGTAGGGAACAAGGGGAACTAAAGGGGGGATGTCTGTACAGGATAAACCCATTGATAGTCAACATTTCACTTACAGGGGCGACCTATTGATGGTGGCTGGGGTACAGTTAAAAAAAAAAAAAAACAATGAAGAATATACAGAATAATGTATGGGCAACTGTACAAAACAAGGCTGTACTCCCATGATGAGGCTGTTATGACTTCATAGTGACCTCAAGAGCAAAGCTCGAGAATTCTTATGTCCTAACAGCCCCGAGATGGGAACACAACTGAGTTGTGATGCATGCTCATACACTATTTTTATAGTGGATGGTTACCCTGGCACCGACTATGCCCACATCTCCGCAGCCAGAAAGCCGCTTAGTAAGCCATGTTCTTCTGCCCTCATGGACATGGGTGGGAAATCAAACAAACCAGCACAACCTTCTTTTCAGCACGGAGAGTGCCAGATTCTCACTGCACGAGTAAGCTGAAGAGAAATTGAAAGCCGAGTTTGAGCCCAGCCAGCACTAGGCTTTTTGATGTCAAAGTCATTGTACCATAGTAATGTCATTGCCATGGTACAGAAACTTTTGAAAATCCTTGTACAATTAGTTCAGGCATTACTACTGTGGCACAACAAAGTTTCTGAGACCCTCTACTTCCATACACAATAGACCCTAATCATACACTAGTATGTGCACTTTGGTGCTACATAAGGAAAGTCAAAAGCCATCAACATGCCATCTTTAAGTCTGCATTATTAAATATTATAGGATACAATAAGGCACGTTCAAGAAACAAACCAGCAATAAGAGAATTAGCTCTGCTGTCTTGTGGTAGTTGATCATTCCGGCTTAGGAGGAGTGGGAAGTGGGAGAAGACAAACAGAAAAACTTATTCTTCTTTCAAGGTCAGTTGTCCTGCATTCTAAATATGTTTTTGCATAAACACAGTTCAGGTACATCATAAACAGAATTTTAAGGAAGGGCTACCCAGTGCCAAGAGGGAAGCTGTGCAAGGTGACCCCATACTGAAGGGAACCAGGCAAGACCAGCTAGAAGGCTGTAAGGCACACAAGTCAGCCTCTGTCAGTTTTAGCTGTCAACACTGGGGTGTTTCTTTTACAAGGTAGATCGAGAGAGAGATACAAACCAAATCATGACATATGTATTCTTCCAGGGCTACAACCTACTAAACTGGCTCTACAAAGCAAGACTGATATACTTTCCAGGTGTGTAAAGAGGGCTTCAGGGAGCTCTGCAAGGGATTTTTGGGAGACTCCAAGGGCCATTACTGCTGGGAACACTTTGAAAGAGGATAATCAGATGCAATTCTGTGTGTATTTGGCATCCTGACTGCCAACACAGTAACAGACTGAGATATCATACACAAATGTTATTTTTGTCAACCCCTCATCCCACTCTTATCCATCTCAGCTGCATCATTCCTCTGGCCAGTAAAGCAGCTGCTTTCATATCCACTCCCTGTGCCACACCTAGTTCATCTAATAAATTGTGAGTGAACACTGGAAAGCAAGGGTCAACAGTGGCACTGCAACATTAGCCAAATGCTGGTACATTCTGAATCAGGCTATTAAAATGTACCTTTTAGTAGCCCAGCTACCTTTTACTCGCCCTGCTAGCTTGCACTGGAGAAGGGAGCATTTCAGTAAGTGCACCAGCTGGGCCAGTGGAAAAGTCTGTGGGGTCAATGACTTTTCTCAGTCACTAGCCCTGCTAGATAATAGCTGCAAAACTTAAAATTGACACCTGGTATAGAATGTACTCTTGCTCGCTGCCACAGTGATGCACCATGCCTCAGTGTGGGATTATTCAGATCAAGATACGATTCTGTTTAAAATGGTGATGCTCAGAGTTGAAGCAAGGGCCAGCAGCAGAACAAGGAGTCAGGAGTTTAAACCAACAGAAGGTAGACTCAGTAGGGATTTAAGGGAGTGTTATACCAAGAGGGTAGTTCCAATTTGGAATAGTTTACCACAAAAGGTGGTAGAAGCATACAGACCAGATATTATCAGGGTTAAAATGAATAAGTAGTGTGATGAAAAACATTTCTGGGTAAATATAGTTAAAACACACAGCAAAACAGGAACTTACCATGCTACATCAAATCGAAATCCCAGGTCAAATATTGTATAACAAGTACCTGAAAAACAAAAAACATGTTAGGGAAATTAGACATGCTACCTCCTGCACACTGGACAGTTCTTACAAAACTTAAGGCTATATTACCTCTTCAAGTGATCTACTTTAAAGGGGGGGGGGGATACTCAGACTTTTCATGACCAGTTACTGCGTTCGCTATTAACTAGCAACACCTCACCACCACGGTCTGATCCGACAGCTTTCTGGGTCCTTAACTCTTAGGTTTAGGCAAAGAAAGATTTCAGAAACCACAGCAAAGTGTTCACAAGCCAAAGTGCTGCACCATGGAATCCATTCCGCAGCTCTTCTTTAATTGCTCTAGTTATTTGCTAATTTTAGTTAGGGAGGCAACTGTAGTACAAAGCAGAGAACAGGGAACCCAGGTTAGAACCCCCACCACATGTGGAATATATAATAGGATAACTCAGAAATATGCAGTTTATCTTTACAGTCAAGGAGGCAGGACCATAACTCATGAGTAGTGGTGCCCGAAGTGAGTTATAAATGTCCTGCCTTCTCACAAGTGATGATAAATTGCACAATACGAGTCAGTCTATTGCATATTCAATTTATACAACATTATATTACTTGTTATGTCTTTTTAATATTCTGTTTGAAGATTTAACTGTTTTTCGACGATTTCAACATCTGGCTTCAGTACAGCACAATGCTATATATTAGTACGTAGAGTGAGGGGTCTCTTATGAGATAAGAAGGGTTATCTCATGCTGTTTTGGGTGACAGGACCGCAAAGCGAAGTTCAGCAGTTCTGTCAGCCTAAAATGGCACGAGATAACCCTCTTATTCCATAAGAGACACCCCCCACTCTACGTATTAACAGATTATAAAGCAGTGGAACTGCTTCTACCCCAAAATACTACAAACTGTGCAGAGAATGTTCTATTTGTGCCCTTTTTGCTGGCCTCCCCCACTCTTTCATGAGGTAGTGGTATGTTCCATGGGAGCATTGTTTCTACGGTGGTGGAGGGGTGGAAGCGCGGATAAAAACTTTGTTTTTAACGTTTACGCAACATCTCTTACATTTGCTACTAGCATTAACGAAGCAGTGATTTTTCTGCAGGTAATAGAATCAAACTCATTTCAGGAAGTGCTGTCAGAGTCTCTCAGAAGTTTGCTGGCTAAATACAGTGATTCGACATTTGTTTACACTTCCCAATCACTTGTGCTGTTTAACGACTGCTCATTTCAAATACCGTGGTAGCAGTTTATCAGGAACTTTTGTGCCTCTAATCAAAGATTTTTTTTTAAAGCAGCATTCCTCTCGCAGCTAATTCTGCCACGGCAACTTTCACAGGAACTTTCTCAAGTTGTGAGAGTCACCATGGCAGGAATCAGCTATGCGGAGGAGCATGAGGCAGCAACTGTACACTCAATAAGAGGTACAGTGATGCTGCATTCTAATTGGTGGAGGCAGTTCAGCTGTTTTATTATACTGTGATGTCGTTAGCATCGTAAAGGCTGCTCTTGAAATCAGTTGTGACATACCCCAAAATTCAAAACACGATATCTTGTAAAGTTGGTTCAAAAATATCAGTTTATTCTGTGGCATTTTTCTCCACACATGTTGGCATAAAACTATTTACTCTAAGACCTCAAACAAGTCATTGAACCTCCCTGTGCTTAATTAACCGCCGTCAACTTCAAACTCCATCACCCTTTCTGTGATCACAGCAATTGTTCATGGCTTGCAAAGGGATTTGGGATACAATGTGTGTATGCAAGGGCAATACGAAATATAAATACAGGTTCCTTTTCTTCTTTCCACAATTTATTTACAGAAAATCTAACATAAAGAGAAACATAGAATTTGTCGGCAGAGAAGGACCACTTGGCCTACTCAGTCTGTCCATTTTACAGTTTTCCTACCTAGATACATCACAAACCATACTTTATCTTCTGCTCTACCCCACCCCATTCCTTTCCAC
This sequence comes from Neoceratodus forsteri, assembly GCA_016271365.2. Taxonomy (NCBI): domain Eukaryota; kingdom Metazoa; phylum Chordata; order Ceratodontiformes; family Ceratodontidae; genus Neoceratodus; species Neoceratodus forsteri. The sequence continues at coordinate 220,994,821 of CM028136.1, read as the reverse complement.
TAAGATTCCCTTATGCCTATCCCATGCATTCTTGAACCCTTGCCACTGTTTTCAACCCCACCACCTCAGCCGGTAGGCTGTTCCAAGAGCACCACTCTTTCTGTGAAGAAGTACCTCCTCACATCCAGGGTAAGACAAATCAGGTAGCCAGGTGGCCAACGACCACTACAAAACTGATTTGGCTATCAGATTCTAAAAGTTAGTGGTCAACTGACCACCTGCCCACAAAGTGATTTTTCCCCACAGTAGGAGCAATGCTCAATAGAATCTTAAAAAGGATTGTCACTAAACATTGGTTTGGCTACCAGATTTTAAAAACCTAGTGGCCAACTGTCTGCCAGCCCAGAAACTAGTTTGTCTCACCCTACTCACATCACATCTTTCCTCAATCTACCCCCTCCTACTTCACAGCATGACCCCTTGGTCTTGAGCATCTTTTTTTCTGAAAATATACTTCCCTACTATATTTAACCCCCATGAGGTATTTAAAGGTCCACCATATCCTCCCTTCCGGGGTGTACATACAGAATTACATAGAAACATAGAATATGAGGGCAGATAAGGACCCCTTGGCCCACCTAGTCTGGCAATTCCCCTACCTGATGGATATGCTGCAGATTCTAGTTAATCAACAGCTTACTTCATATTGAGTTCTTTTAGTCTCTCCTCATAAGGTTTTGAAGCAAGACCCCCCCCCTCCCAAGTACTAGTTGCCCTCCTTGAGAGAGCCTCCACCCTATGTTCTTCTGGAGATATGATCTCCAGAACTGTGCACAGTATTCTAGAGAAGATCTTACTAGCAATCTATATAGAAGCATCACCGACTGCCTCCTTCTGCTGTTGATACGGGGTTTTAAATAAGCTGAAACAAATTGGATTAGCAGTTTGATGCATGAAAGTGCTAATCAGTTGTGAAAATGCACAGCACTTGACACAGAAAATTACACTTTTTTTTTTTTTTTTAAATCATATTTTATCCTCTTTCGGACTACTCCGAGCCTCGCTCCTTCAGGAGACACATCTGGTGTCTGCCCCAGCTTCTCCACCTTACCCAAACTCTCCAGATCCCCCATGGAGCCGTGGTTCTTCCCCCCAGGCGGGGATGAGGTGGGGTGCTTCACCCCAAAACTTAGTTTGTTGGGTCTGGCGGGTCAGGAAAGTGTGAGCCTAATGGGGTCTGCCAAGTGCTGCGTCATCTCGAGGCTCAGAGAGCTATTTTCTCCTGTTCTTGAGGGAGTGGCACACACCTTGGTGTCAAGACATCACCGCCAACGTTACCACTCCCCAACCAATTCTGGATGCTCAGCGCTTGCCGTGCCTCCGGCTTCGGCCAGAGGCCAGTCATCGTCCAGGCGTAACCCAGGGAAAGGAGAGCTGTTCTCTGGGATGCTCAATCCTCTCCTCTCTGCCGACCCCAACGGCCCAGGCTTGTTCCTGAACCCGGGTCACCGGCGTGGCGCAAGGTGTGGTGTCCAGCACCTCAACCCTCAGTGCCAACAGACCGGTAGAAAATTATATAGTTTTAATAATTAATGATGTGTACTGGGTGTCATGGATTCACTCAAAAATTGGTTAGTCTACCGTTAAGCATTTCTGAAAATGGTCAGCATTACCCCGTTTTGCTATGCTATACCAACTATTTATTTATTTATTTTTATTTATTTAGTTTTTGTTGACCAGGTAAGTGCACTAGACAAATCCTGCCTATTTTCAGGCATGACCCGGGGAAGGGGGATACAGATGAATGCCAACTGACCTTGAAGCAGATTAAACCCTGCGATACTCTTCCCCATGCACCCCGACATCCTAGCAGTCCTCCCAATTGCCTTGTTGCACTGCCTGGACATCTTCTAGGTCATCAGTGCCGATTACCGACCAGGTCTCTTTCCTGCTTGGTGGTCGTCAATAACACTCACCATTTTGTACTCTGCTCTGGGTTCCTGTACTCCAAATGCATTATTCTGCACTTTTTTGCCTTTAAAGCTAGCTGCCATACCCTTATTCACTCCTCTCTGGTTTTCTCAGGTCTCTGCCTCATTCTTTCCACAACCCCACCAAAAAAAAAAAAAAAAAAAGTGTTCACCCTACTGCAGATTTCGTTGTCATCTGCAGAAAAGACAGGGCTTCCCCTCCAGCTCCTCTGCAATATTACCTGTAAAAACATTAAAGAGGACCGGTCTCAGCACTTACCACTGAGGCACCTCACTGGTCATCCTGCCCCCTCGGAGTAAACTCTGTTTACCACCACCCTCTGTCATCTATCCCTTAACCAATTTCTTATGCAGTTTACCACCTCTGGAGTGGACTCACTCTAGCTGCCCAGCTTGCTTAATAGCCGGTTATACGAAATGGTTATGAATGCCTTACTGAAATCTAGGTAGGTCACAGCCACTGCTCCACCCCGATCCAACTGCTTGGTCACTCAATCAAAAAAACAATCTAATCAGATTTGTTTGACATGACCCCCCCCAATGAATCCATGCTCTATCAGGTCTTTTAACCCATTAGATTTAAGAACCTCTGGTAATCCTGTTCAGCCGGTAACGGGAAACAGAAGAGGCACCCAAAGACTGGAGGACAGCAGATGTCGTACCCCTATACAAAAGCGGGAACAGAGAGGAAGCAGGAAACTACAGACCAGTCAGCCTCACCCGAGTAGTTGGGAAGATCATGGAAACACTACTGAAGGAAAGAATAGTGGAACACTTGGTTGCCAACGGTCTACAGGACCCAAGGCAACATGTTTTTTACTGGAGGGAGGTCACGCCAGACTAACCTCTTCGACTGGGTGACGAGAGGTGGATCGGAGGCACAGTGGATGTGGCCTACCTGGACTTCAGCAGGCCTCTGACACTGTGGTGCGGTGGGTGGGGAACTGGCTGGATAGCAGAACACAAAGGGTGGTAGTAAGTGGCCATCACTCTGCAAAGGGAAAGGTGACCAGTGGGGCGCCACAGGATCAGTGCTTGGTCCAACCCTCTTCAACATCTTGATCAGTGATTACAGATAACCTAGAAGGGAGAATTTGATAGTTCGCTGATGACACAAAGCTCTGCAACTGGCTGGACAGGCCAGAGAGTGTGGATAGAATGAGGAGAGATCTGCAGAAGCTTGAAGGCTGGTCAATGGAGTGGCAGTTGAAATTTAATGAAAAGAAATGCAAAATAATGCCCACAGGCACAAAACCCCAGGAAGAATAGAATGCTCCAAGCAGGAAAGGGACATAGGGGGTATCATCTCGGATGACCTCAAGGTAGGGAGTCAGTGCGACGAGGTGGCAGGAAAAGCAAACAGCATGCTGGGATGCATAAGCAGGGGTATCACAAGCAGGAAAAGGGAGGTCATAATTGCACTATACTAGACATTAGTGAGGCCACACCTTGAGTACAGTGTCCAGTTCTTGAGACCTTACCTACATGAAAGACGCTGATAGGGTGGAGACAGTTCAGAGGAGGGCAACACTAAGATGGTGCACGACTTACATCACAAAACCTATCAGCAGGCTGAAAGAACTAAATATGTACTCCCTGGAAGAGAGGAGGGAGAGGAGGGAGAGAGGGGATATGATTGAGACAAATACCTCACGGGGAGGAACAAGGTGCAGGAAAAGACAATTTTTCATAGAAGAAGATGCTCCAGGACTAGGGGACATGGGATGAAATCAGAGGGAGGGAGGTTCAGGGGAACATGAGGAAGTACTTCTTCACAGAGAGGGTGGTGGACAAATGGAGCGCCCTGCTAGATGAAGTGGTGGGGGCAGAAACAAGTACAGGATTTAAGAATGCATGGGATAGGCATAAGGGGATCCTGGTAGCCGGGGGACGGGGACAACCTAGTTCTAGGGAAGCTTGAAGAAGCACAGTTGCGCAAATGGGCATACCAGGTGGGCCGTAGGCCCTTACCTGCCGTCAACATCTATGTATCTATGCAAGATATTCCACTATCCTCTCCTTCAGCAGTGATTCCATTGATGTTCTCACCACCAATGTCAGGCTGACTGGCCTATAATTGCCAGTCTCTTCCCTGCTATCACTTTTGTGAAGTGGTACTACTCCTGCCCTCTTCCAGTCCTCTGGATCCACTCGTGTTTCCACAGAACTGTTAGGATTGTCAACAGGTGCAGCCAGCACCTCCCTGAACTCCCTCAATACCCTAAGATTTACTCCTAGGATAATCTGCTGTACAAAAGTCAAACTAACACAGTCCATCCAGTACATCACCCTGCCCTCCCAGCAGTTCATTGCAACCATGCCATTTTAGAATCTGACCGAGCACTGCATGGTTTCCTTGGTTGTTGAAATGCTACAGGGGTCGAAATTAAGTTTTGCAGTCACTAGCCAGCAATGGTAGTGACTAGGAAAATCCAGTAGCCCCACAGACTTTTCCACTTATTGAAATGTTACCTTCTCCAGTACAAGCCTGCAGGGCTCGTTGAAGGAAAATCTTACCAGTCCAACACAAAATCTACCAGCATTTGGCTAGTGGGCCAGTGCCAATTTCGACCCCTGTACTATATCCATTAACAATCTTCTCCAATGAGAATTTGTCAGCAGCCTCCTATGGCAGCCTAGTTCACAGGCTCACTACCCCTTCAGCAAACAAAATATTGTAATTTCCCCATGCTGTAACCTACACCTGAAATGGTTAACTGTGTTCCTTGTTCTGCAAGCCTGTGCAAAGTTGAAGAAACTCTACTCCTGCCCACTCTATTACTCTGCTTTAAAAATGTTAAATATAACAACATGTCACCCCCAACACCTTCTCTGGTGTCAACATACTCAACAGCTCCAATCGCTCATCATAGCTGTGCCCCATCAACCTTCTTTTTTTCTCTCCATACAGCTGTTGCTCTCTGTGGCCACCTACTCCATCAGGCACACCCCCCCCTCCCCGGGAGCCGTCACAAATGGCTCGGGGAGACATACATTTTTGTAATTGTTTCTTCCCTTCCCTCCCCTTCCCCCAAAACACTGGCACATGCTCCCACAAGCAAGTGATTCCTCTACCCTCCCTACGTCAGCCCTCGACTCTGCTCTGACAGCCGGCCTCCATTGGGTGTCAGCCAAGATCGAGGGACTGATCTTCCCCGATCCGGGAGCTGACAGCAGCCCATCGGCTGCTACAGTCAGCTTCCCAGCCCTCCCCCCAGCCAACCCCAGCGACCCAAGCTCGCCCCCAAACTCGGGTCGCCAGCGTGGCGCGAGCTGTAGCGTTCAGCGCCACAGGGCCAGCTTACCCCTCCAACCTAATTATTTTTGTATGTCTATGCTTTACAAAGAGGTCCCAGAAATGTCCAATACTTCACAAGATACTGAATGTTACAACTGCCTTGGTGGCAGGAGATAAACAGGAGACCCATTTTTTTTTTTTGTATAGCATTTTCTAAGGTGTTAGCATGGCTCAGTTGATAGCACATCTGCATGTGGGCCAGGTCATGGGTGCTAGTTCCAGACAAGGAGTTGGGCTTGTAAATGCAGCACTGGGGAGATTCTGTACTACTGGGGTGTGCCGTCCTCTGAAGGATGCACTAAAATAAGGTCACCCTCACCCTTGGTGTTGTCCAAGTGGAAGTAAATTCATGCAATTGTCCAAGGCTGCGTGTGGGTGCTAATGTGCAAAATGGCTGCCACTTCACATCTGCAGTCACCTCACTATCAAGTCTCATTGCTTGTAAAGCACTTTGGGGTAAAAGGCATATAAAAAGTACTATATAAATGCACTGTAGTGACAAAATCTACCCGCAGTATTTAAAACGTGGCCTTGTTAGTGTACTGTACAGTCAGTGCTCCAGGTAAGCTATGTACCAGCTCTTTTGTAAAGCACTTGTATTTATATATTGTTGTTCATCATGTAAGTGCAAATACAATGAAAACAGTGGTAATGTGGCAATTTAAAAAATTAAATAATAAAAACAATGCTAATTTATTTAAAAATTAGTAACCTGGAAAGGAGCACTGAGCTAAGGAGCAAGAGTATAGCACTCTGGACCCACTTATGCTACATCTTTATTTAAACTAAAAGATATGGCATGTTGATATTAACTTCTGCATCTTGACGTGAACGCTCTTACGCTCCAGATGCTCCTGTTCTTTACCCACTACAACTGCTTTGCTATCCACTACCACTACGACCGCTTCACAGTTCTCCTGTCTCCCCTCTGTAAAAAGGGGTATGGGGGAGACCCCATAAAAAAAAAAAAAAAATTAAATAACATAGTAGTTATATATCTCAGTGGCATCCCAGTCATGATCCCCCAAAAAAAGACACACCACTAAAATCCAGCCCAGGAAACGCGGGATCTTCATGGGAAACACATATCTAGCTATACTGTTTTTATAGTGCTCCACCCCACCTTAATTTTTCTTTGATTGTGTGTGTGTGTGTAGCAAATAGTTTTACTTACTGTACATGCAACTGCCCTTCTCATGTATTCACAATCTGACAGAATCAGTGGTCGGTCGGTCATCGTGCTCAACAGAAGTCAGATTACACTGTCAATTAACGCAAGTTACAGTGTCGCACAAGTAGCGTACTGGTAATATACCATTATGTACACTATTTTCTTGACATAATGCTACGGTACTTGCGTGGATCCGGAGTGCTAAACTATCGCCATCGCCAGCCAAGGCTCATTTCCAGATGCGACCTGGCGGATGGGGAACAAGGGAGAACAGTAATACAGTAATTGACAAGGAAACAACATAATACTACAGTCAGCAAAAAGTAATAACTGAAGCCTGCTACTGACAGTAGTAAGGCAACAACCTAAACAGCACACTCGATCACAACAAAATATGACCTCTCAAAAGAGAGAGACAGAAAAAAAAGTAAAATAAAGCAAAATCTGAAATGGGTGAGAGCAATAACTATGAAACTTACAATTAAGGTGTGCCAAACAATCTTGAAGAAGTACTGGGGGGTGGGGGGTGGATGTCACAAATGCAGGGGAAGGGCTGGATCAGGCGCTAGAGGGCGAGGATAGTAATATGACAATGCATGGCAGAGTGACATGATCGGAGCTGATAAAAACTGACAAACCACAAAGCAGAGCACAATAAACATACCAGCAACTGCAGCAGAAGGAGGACAACCCTAAATACAACAGGTGGCAACCTCAGTCAAAAAGGGAAGACAAGAGCAGTACATAAGTGTACAGAAAACTACACGTTCCCGCCAGAAATGGTAGCAGTAGTAAAAGATAATGAAATACAGGAGCAAGTACAGACTGGAGCAAAAATTCCTTAAAGAGCTGCTGAAGCCTCAAAGAAAACTTTGAAAAACATACTTGGGTACAATTCAGCTTGGATTCCATATATAGTCTATAGATTTCTCCTCCCCATTACGTATTATTGAGGAAATTTGCATGAATACATGATCTTTAGATCTTAGAGTTCATCTGCCTCTATAGCTTACTCCCTATTTCAAGTCATAATCTTGTGTTGTGACATCACATTCTGTTGCCATGGTAGTAACTGTGATGTCACAAGGAGTTCATTATCACCTCAGGTAGGGAGAAAGCAATAGGGATAGAGGAACTCTTTAGAAGCAAAGATCCTGTTTTCATGCAAAGTACACCAGTAATAAATAATGGGGAGGAGGAGTACTGAACAAATGTGAAATAGAAGCCGAACTGTCTAAATATTATGTTTTGTTAAACTTCTCCTGAAGGCGTCAGCTACTCTTTAAGTAGATTTGTCATCTTTAAACCAGCACCTAAGAGTAATTTTTTCATGAAAAACTCAAATGTGTGCAACTTTATCATGCAAACAACCACACTTGGAAACTGATGCTTGTGCAACCCTCTTCCCCCTTTGAGCCAACTTTTTGTACAAAACATGTTTGCCCTCAGTTTGGAGAAAAAATGGATATAAAAAACATTTTGTCAAACAGAAGAGGCCATTGATGAAAACAGAAAATCACTGGCCCTATTTAAGTGCAATAAGTGCACCAAGTTGGTCAGAGTAGCCAAGGCCGCTTTCTATCGCAGTGAGCTAGACTCTGCCTCAAGGAATCCTTCAAAATTTTGGAAAATAATAAAGGACATGTCTGGTCATTCACCTGGAAATTCCCTCTCATCAAAAATTATATCCAGTAGTAACACCATTTCAGACCAATCGGAGATACTGGAAGCCCTCAATAATGATTCGCAACCGCTGGGCTAGCATTTGACACATCCCCTGCTAATGCCATCCCCACACAGCAGGGATTATTGTTTCACAAGTCTCCTGCTACCAAAGAGGCCTTCTCCTTCCTGCCTCTCTAAAAGAGGTTGAAGATCTATTGCAGCAGTTGGATATCAAGAAGGGTACAGATTCGGACTCTATAGAGCCTTACTTTCTGAAATGTGCATACCATGTGTTGGGGGTGCCAATCACGCACCTCTTCAACTTGTCACTATCCCAGGGGAGCTCCCCTCACAATGGAAAGTAGCCCATGTCATCCCTCTGCTCAAATCAGGTGACCCTTGCGACCTTAATAATTACAGACTGATCTCCCTCCTCCCCATTCTGTCTAACTTATTGGAAAAGATAGTGAGCGGTCAGCTAAGGGCGTACCTTGAATCCAGGAGTCTGTTAAACCCAGTGCAGTCTGGATTGAGAGCAAAGCACAGCACCATAACTGCCCTAACAAAAGTGACTAATGATTGGCTTCTTGACCTCGACAATAGGAATTTTGTCTGTGCCATTTTTTTGGATCCAAGTAAGGCCTTTGACACAGTCGACCATAGCCTGCTTCTTTCCTCCCTATGTGACCTAGGTCTGGATCCTAACTCTATATGCTGGTTTGCCGACTACCTCGCAGATCGGAAACAGCAAGTTAAAGCTGAAGGTGATCTTTTGCCACTTAAACCCCTACAGAGAGGTGTGCCTCAGGGGGGTCTATCCTTGGTCCTCTGTTGTTTGCGGTTTACATTAACAACAAACATCGATGACATCATCAATGAGGCCAATATCCACTTGTTCGCTGATGACACGGTACTTTATTTGAGTCGTCCTATGCCAGAAGCAGCCTGTGAAGACCTCCAAGCCGAATTTAACCCATTGCAATACCAGCTCATAAGCAAAAAGCTTCTGCTTAATGTGAAAAAAAAAAACAAAAGTGATGCTCTTTTCCCCCTTCCTCCTAAGCGTCAAACCCCACTTGGGTTGGGGCTATCCCTCAGATTACCACAGTACTTGGAGAAAAAATCTAGAGTATGTGCCTAAATTCAAATATCTGGGTGTATGGCTCGATCACAAACTCTCCTTCTCTGAACATCTCCAAGAACTACATAAGAAACTAAGACAAAGACTAGGACTATTCTACAGAATTAACCACTTCCTTACTAGGGATGCCAAGCAGCGGTTGGTTCAAGCCATGTTCCTTTCATTAATAGATTATGCGGACCTTCTCTATAGCCATTGTACTGCCTCTGCTCTGGCTAAGTTGGACACCCTATACCACAGAGCAATCAGGTTCATAATGGCACTTCCACTTTCCACACGCCATCGCTCCTTGTACACTGCGGTGGGCTGGACTTCCCTTCATTATAGGAGAAATAGAAATGCCGCTCTATGGGCTTTCAGAGTGGTTTCCAACAAGCTCCCCCTATACTTCTCTGATTGTATTCCCCAGAGTGTGATAGGTGCATATGCTCTAAGAAGCTATTCCCTAATTGCCTTGCAATTACCTATGGTCAAATCTCGTTTCGGCAGAGCTGCCATAAGTTTCTCGTTGCCTTCCTTGTGGAACAATATGCAAAAAAACTTGAAGTGGAGCCGTCCTGTTAGCCTGAATATTTTCAAATCGCTCTATGACTGCTCTGTGAAGTAATCCTGCAAATGTTTCCCACATCGCTAGCTCGTCTATTTTCCAGTTTCCCTTCTGCCCATCCTGCCTCCCGCCCTGCCTCTGCCTCTCTCCCCCTACCAAAATACCGACTTCTCTGCCTCTCTTTAGCCATGGCCAAGTTCCACCCCCTTCCCTGAAGTGTGCCAGTTAACTATTCCAACCCCATCATTTCTTCCTAAGCTGGTATCCCTCTTCTTGCCTTTGTCCTTTTAAGTGAACATTAAGGCTGTACCCAATTATGAGCCTATCTGTTGTAAAGGCCCTCTCACTCAAATGTTGATGTACATATGTATATTTTTCTTCTTTGTATAATATTGCATTATGTTTTACCATGTTACTCTATGATTTTTGTACGACCAGATCCATTTTGCAAATGAGCCCTGCTCAATGGTGCCCACCTGGATAAATAACAGATTTTGATTGATTGAAGTGAGATAATGCAAGTGATGGGAGCAAACCCTGCAGTAGGAAGCAGAGAGTTCCAATATTTGGGAGCATTATAGGCAAAGGCAAGCCAACATATTCTTGTGGCACATCTGCGATCTTGACACAGAGGAGATTCCATGGCAAGTTACCGTGGGAAATTGCAAACAGTCAGGCAGCACACCTTGTGATGTTGACTGAAGTGATTTTTCCACAAAACAGGGCTTTCCAGCTGGGAAGAGCCAGGCCAGGGCAGTGTAGAAAAGGCAGCAGTGGGTAAGCTGGGGGTGGGACCAGGTTAAAGCGACATGTACTACGGTATGTCACATCATACTTTGAAAAGTGTGTTTTTTTTGTGAAACGTTATGCCAGCAGCCAACAGGTCAACCTAACAGCAGCATCCATTTTGCAATGGCTAGACGTGAACTGGGAGAGAGGATCTCTCTCTCTCACACTCTTCATGCCCAGTTTGGAGTTGACAGATTTCCAGACTGATGCAATATGAAGGGTGAAACCCAGTGAGGGAACCAGTGTGAGCCCCAAGTGTTTGAAAGTGCCGATTTCTTCCATTTAGGGAACCAAAAGTATAAGGCAGGGACAGACGAGGCATTTAAGCTGGCTTATCTGGGTGCCCTCTGTACAAGGTTGCACTGGTAGCTCCAAACCCAGAAGACAACACTTTCCAGGTTTGGAGAGTCAAAATGCCATGAGAAGGAGCATCTACCTACCAGGTGACACACTTCAGTGCAGTAATTTGTAAAATATGCCTCCTGCAATTTCTGATCTGTTACACTATTACAGTGGCGGTGGTAGTATTAATTCTCTCTCCGTATTTGCTTTTAACCTTTTAAGGCAGGGCACGCAAATGTAATGTGGAAAACCACTCAAACACAGAAAACTGCCTCCTTGACAAGAGACAAACTTAAGCAAGGTTTTCCTCTTGCTTAGGAGACTGCTTTTTTTGTGTGTTACTTTTTACACATTAAATCTGCACTAGAATTAGCAGCATTTATTGTGTTTGTGTGTGGACTTTTTTGTTTCCTGTGCTTGGCTATTGAGCACTGGTTGGTGGCACCACCTGGCATTTAATTGCATATTCCTGTTTCTGCCTTTTTAGGCAGCCCCTGGATTTACCCAGATTCTAGGTGGGATGCAACAGTTTCAGTAGTGGGACTGCTTCCACACAATTTTACAGTTTAGTGGACTGCAGCATTCTGAAATCAGGACCTGCTTTTGCTCAAAGGTCCCTCAGTTAGTGACGTTTGGCAGGAGTTGATTGTGGCTCTCCTCTGACTTAACAGCTCTACTAGCCTACAACCCAGTTTCTTCCTGGCTATCCTCTTAAGTCACCTCCCTTCATCACCCCATTGGGGGACCATTTCTGCAGTAGGCCCCCAGGCAGTCAGCTGAAAAACTTCTCCCTAGACTGCTGCAGCTGAAAAGTCAGTGGTCAATGCCTAAGCTTCGAAAAAAGCAATTTAGTATGTTTAGGATTAGGACAGGCCAGTCATAGAAACATAGAAGTTGACGTTAGATAAGGACCGCAAGGCCCATCCAGTCTGCCCATTTCTTTTTCTACCTTATAAATGTGCCATCGGCCTTTGCTCTGTTAATGGCCTATTTTTTGATACTCATCTCTATTGCTCCCTTATGCCTATCCCACGCCTGTTTGGAGCTCTGCACTGTATTCATATCCACCACTTCCAGAGGTAGGCCGTTCTATGCATCCACCATCCTTTCTGTGAAAAAAAACTTCCTCACATTACCCCTTAATCGGCTTCCCTCTAATTTCATGCTGTGTCCTCTTGTCCTGCTATTTTTCTTATATTTAAACATGTTAGACTCTTTCACCTTGTTAATGCCCTTAAGGGGTTTGAATGTTTCGATCCTATCACCTCTCTCCCTCCTTTGCTCTAGGATATACATATTCAGCTCTGTTAATCTGTCCTCGTATGTTTTCTGATGCAGTCCCTGCACCATTTTGGTTGCCCTTCTCTGGACTGCCTCAATTAGGTTAATTGCCTTGTGAAGGTGTGGCCTCCAATACTGCACGCAGTACTCCAGATGGGGCCTAACCAGTGTCTTGTAAAGAGGGATTATTACCTCCCTCTTCCGACTTGTAATACCCCTACTAATGCACCCTAACATCCCCCTAGCCTTACCTACTGCTTTAGTGGTCTGCTTGGATAATTTCAGGTCATCGGTGATGATGATGCCCAAGTCTCTCTCTTCTCTTGTGACTGCCAGCAACTCTCCTCCCAGCCTATGGGTGGCTTCACGGTTTCTCTTCCCTATGTGCATGATTTTGCACTTCTTTGCATTAAACCCCAGTTGCCACTCTTCCAACCATTCTGCTAGTTTATCCAGATCTCTTCTCATTCTGCCCACCTCATCTGGATCATTTACTCTGTTGCAGATTTTGGTGTCATCTGCAAACAGACAAACCTTACCCTCCAGTCCATCTGCAATGTCACTGATGAAGATACTGAAGAGGACTGGCCCCAGGACTGATCCCTGAGGTATCCCACTTGTGACGTGCATCTCTTCTGACTGTATACCATTTACCACCACACTCTGTTTTCTGCCCGTCAACCAGTTTGCCACCCAGTTGACCAACTTCTGACCCACCCCGAGCCTACCCAGCTTATCAATCTTCTATGTGGAACAGTATCGAAAGCTTTGCTGAAGTCAAGGTAGGTTACCCAGTCAAAGAAATCTATGAGATTAGTTTGACAGGACCTTCCTTTTGTAAACCCATACTGTCTTGGATCCTGTGCTTCTATGGATTCCACGTGTTGCACTATCCTTTTCTTAAGGAGTGTCTCCATAATCTTGTCAACTACTGAGGTAAGTGACTGGTCTGTAGTTCCCTGCCTCCTCCCTGCTACCACTCTTGTGGAGTCAGATCACATGAGCCCTTCTCCAGTCTTCTGGGACCTCTCCTGTGCTCAGAGACTCACTAAACAGTTCTAATAATGGCTCTGCTAGTTCCACCCTTAGCTCCTTTAGTACCATGGGATGTATGCCATCAGGTCCCATTGCCTTGTCCACCCTGAGCTTATCGAGCTCTTGTAGGACCCTTTCTTTTGAGAAGGGACTAGTGCCTACCTTCACAAAAGAAGTTATCTTTGGTCCTGCAGCCCCTTTCTCCTAGAACCATCTGGAGTAGACATTTACTCAACACCCTCTACAAAGAGCAGTTGAAAAAGAAAAAAAAAAAAAAAAAAAAAAAAACACAACAATGAGTGTATATAGAGTTAAATAAAAGGGAATTACAGAGCTCTACCTTTAATCCACTGTGTTCTTAAAAAGATCCTTACTGGAAAGGCTTATTCTTGAGCAACTCCAGTTAAGTCCTTGAGGGAGCCACGTGCGAGTTCTGGATTTATTTACTTGAAAACTGGTGACAGGGAGAAAGGGCACACCTAGCCAAGACTTACTTTGTTTCCAGTTGTGACTTGGGGTGGTGCAAAGGGAGAAACACAGCCACACAGGCACCCAAAATAACAATGAGTAAGATACTGAAAAGTGTTGGTGACTGCAATGTAAAAGTTGCATGAGAGGGACAAAAATGTGCAAACACATAAGGTACCACAATACAAAAAAAAAAAAAAAAAGTGAAAGGCAGCAGTCAGTCAACATTTAGAATCAGCAGGGTACAATAATTATACAAATTTGTAGAGGACTAGGCCAGGAGCTACAATGTGACAAGGTACACGATTGTGCAAAGTTTCAGAGACATGTAGTGACACGGGGACCAGACCAGGCGGGGCTAAAGTAACAGGATGTGAGGAGTGGCACAATGATGTACATGCTATGCCACTAACAGGACATATTACGGCTGGCGTCAGAGGGTTAGAATGGGTTTTCACACAGACAAAAGGCCAAATTGCCAGAACGGTGATGGACCATAAATCCAGATGGACAAATGGGGAAAAGGGTGAGTTTTGGAGAACAAAATTGCCCCATGTGGAGCAATATTTACATCCACCACACCCATCAGATCCTTCAAGAGATGATAGGTCTCAATAAAGACCCCTTTACAATGTAAGAGTGTTAGGGCACAACATTCTTGGAGGACCTGGAAGCCAGTCAAAATACTATGGTGAAAAGCACTAGACTTTTTATATTTACCTTTCGATTGTGTTAATGATTAAATCTTTTATGTACATCAAGCCAATGGCGGGATGGCCCCAGGAGGTGATATACCTAATTTCCATGGGGTTCCTTTGATACAAATAGAGTGCAAAGTGAGTGACTCACAATGAAGTGTTGTACATGAATACAGAGCAATTTTAAGCTGTTTACTAACATACTAAAATGCCAGCAGAATAGGCCTAACGGTCTTTCGTGTCTGCTCGTTTGGTCAGTCCCCAACCTGGGTGCTGACCTTGCTGCCCCCCCTCGCCTTCTCTGGCTTCTCCCTTCCCAGTTCCGGATATTCTTGCTGCATTGGATTTTGCTTCCAGAACCCTTCCCCTGTACCTGTTCCACCCCCTCTTGAACCCCTCCACTGTCTCTGCCTCCACCAGCCCCCTAGGCAGTGCATTCCATGGCTCCACCACCCTCTCAGTGAAGTAGCACCTCCTCCTTTCTCCCCTGAATCTTCCCCCCTCCAGCTTCCAGCCATGCCCTCTAGTGGCCCCTTCCTCCTTCCTTCGAGGCACCCCGACTGTTCCTCCCCTATTTACCCTCTTCATGTACCTAAAGACCTCTATCATGTCCCCGCGGTCCCTTCTCTCTTCCAATGTGTACATATTTAGCTCTTCGAGCCTCTCCTCATAGGTCCTGTCCCCCAAGCCCCAAATCATTTTGGTTGCCCTCCTCTGGACCCTCTCCAGGAGGTTAATGTCCCGCTTTAAGTGTGGCCTCCAAAACTGCACGCAGTACTCAAGGTGCGGCCTCACCAAGCAGTTATACAGAGGGAGTATCACTTCCCTCCTTCTGGAGGTGATCCCCCTAGCGATGCATCCCAGCATCCTGTTGGCCTTGGCTGCTGCCCTCCTACAAGTCTCAGAGTTGTTCATCTTGACATCCACCACCACCCCCAGGTCCCTCTCAGCCATCGAGACTTGTAGCATTCCCCCAGGGTGTACATTTGACCTGGGTTTCTGGCCCCCAGGTGGAGTACCTTGCATTTCCCTGCATTGAACCTCAGCTTCCACTTTCTAGACCATCTTTCCAGAGCCTCCAGGTCCCCCTGTAGGGCCACCCTCCCCTCCTCCCCATCCACCACCGCCCCCAGTTTCGAGTCATCTGCAAAGAGACTCATCTCACTCCTGATTCCTGTCCTTATGTCCGATATGTAGACGCTGAACAGAAGGGGCCCAAGGACTGATCCCTGTGGGACCCCACTAATGACCCTCCTTGGGGATGAGACTATCCCCCAACTACGACCCTCTGGGTCCGGTCCTGGAGACAATTGCCTATCCATCTGATCATCTGGTTCCCCACCCCCATTTCTCCCAGCTTATCCAACAGGCCCACGTGAGGAACAGAGTCAAATGCCTTGCTGAAGTCTAGAAAGAGGACATCCACTGGTCTACCCAGGTCCAAGGCACTTGTCACCCAGTCATAGAACTCCACCAGGTTTGTCTGACATGATTTCCCCGGGATGAATCCATGCTGTCTATCGTCCAGGCACCCTGACTTATCCAGGTCCCCCCCTAGCCTCTCCTTGACAATGCCCTCCATCACCTTGCCCACCACCGAGGTCAGGCTGACAGGCCTGTAGTTCCCTGCCACCTCCCTTGATCCCCTTGTGGAAAGGCACTATATCGCCACCTTCCAGTCTTGGGGCACCACCCTGTCCTCAGAGAGATGGTGAAAGCTCTGCCAGGGTTTTGCCAGGACATCTGCAAGTTCCTTCAGCACTCTGGGATGTAATTTATCCGGCCCCGGTGCTTTCTCTGTCTTAAGGGAGCTGAGGACTTCCTCACTCTCTCTGCTGTGATTTCCACTTCCGTACCCTTCTCCTGCTTAGCCTCCCCCACCTGCCAGTGATGCCTCCCCTCTCCCCAGACCTGCCCGATCGTGGTGGTCCCCCTCCTCAGTATCTCTGTCTCCTCCCATGTATGATGCAGCACCCCATTTTCCCTGGTGAAAACTGAGGTGAAGTACTCATTTAGTACCTCAGCCTGCTCCCCGGGTCTTGTGCCCATCTCTCCCCTGATTTAATCCTGCTAATCTGCCCCTTCACCCTTCGTTTTTCCCCAGTGTATCTAAAGAACCCCTTGTTCCCTCTCCTAATTTCCCTGGCCAGGTTCTGCTCCTTCCTTGCCTTAGCCGCCCTCACCACTCTAGTGGCCCTTCTAGCCATCAGCTCGTACTCCCCTCGATCCCTTTCACTCGAATTGCTTATAGGCTGCTTTCTTTCCCCGTACCACCTCCTGGACCTCCCTGGTCCACCAACAGGGTTTTTGGGCCCTACCGCATTTTCGTCTTACTCTTGCACAGGTGCTGGTAGCATCCTGCACCCCTCTCCTGATGATTTCCCACCTACTATCAGCGTCCATGTCTGACCCAATCCCATCCAAATGCTCCTTAAGGATCCTTCCCATTTCTTAAAATCCGCCCCTGAAGTCGGTTACTCTGCCTTTGTGCAGCCTTCTACCCTCCTAGGTCCAGGCAGAACCAGACCGTGGCATGGTCACTCCCGCCAATGGGTCCCTTACCTCCAGGCCCCCAATCTGGTCACTGTCTGCCAGGACCACATCCAGTACCCGTGCCTCCCTGGTCGGTTCCCTCACCTGCTGAGTTAGGAACGTCCTTGAAAGACATCCAACAACCTCTGTTCCCTGGTCACAGAGGATGTCATAGTCTCCCAGTCTGTTCCTGGCATGTTTAAGTCCCCAACACCACCACCGTTCCTCTGCCCAGTCTGCAGTGTCTCCCTAACATCTGCCACCAGACTGTCCTCCAGCTCCTCCGCCAGGGCAGGGGTCTATACACCACTCCTATTTTTACCCTCTCCCCCTTGTTATCAAGGATGACCCAAATCGCCTCCACGGTTCCCTCCGCCTCCTCTACTCCCCCTATGCCAATGCAGTTTTTGACTATCATTGCTACCCCTCCTCCCCTTCCCTCCACCCTGTCCTTCCTGAACATAGTGTATCCCTCCAGGTTCAGGTCCCAGTCATGTCTTGCAGTGGCCCAAGTCTCAGTGACCGCTGCCACATCCACTGCTCCCTCAGTTAGCATCGCCTGGAGCTCAGGCATTTTATTGCCCAAGCTCCTGGCATTTAGCAGGACTACCTTCCACCCTTTCCCTATAGTTCCATTTCCCTACTTGTGTTCCCATGGGATTCTGTTTTCCCTGGTCTGCACTTTGCCAGTTGGCCTTTCCTGCAATCCTCCTGGTCCCCAGGGGATGGAGACAGAGTCCCTCCTTTATCGGCACCCCTTGACAGCCTTTTCTCCATCCCACCCCTTGTTTTGACCACCCAATTATCTAACATCACTTTTTCCACGGTAAAAGTACACTAGTATGCAACAGACATTGCTCCCTAATCTGACGGGACAATGGGTGTTCAAAAAAGCTGAGAATACTGATGAAAACCTGGGGATAGCTATAGTTAAAGAAGTGCTCCTTTAACAATTAAAAAAAAAAAAAATGCTAAAGCAGACTCAAAAGTGCACTTAAACAGAATAAAAGGAAGACATTTAAAACAAAATAAAAAGGTAGAGGTACAACATGTTCACTGTAACACACACTACTAGTTTAAGTTTCCTGTCAGTGTTATAGTACGCCATGCTATAACGCCCACCACAAATGCCTTTTGAAGGTTGTAGCTTTTGATCATTCATGACCTGTATGCAATTGTTTCAGTTTTCAGAAGTTTTGAACCAGAGGAGCCAGTTTCTGTTCCACTTTTTTCTAGAGCTGACTATTCACAGTAAACAGTGTTATAGTTCAAACTGGCCTGATGTTCTAACAAAGCAAATTTACTGTCTCAAGCTCTAAAACACCAACTTCTAAAGCCACAGGGTTTACAAAGAAACTGTTCAATGGTACTATACTAGGGTAAACAAGGTTACATGGAAATACAAGCTTCATGCTGTAGGCATTTTACAGGGCTAGAAATTTATGGTATTCTGTCCTGTTTTGTATACCAGTTTTCAAAGCAGAATACCATTTTCATTATTCTGGTTACTTCTCCATGCTGCCGCTCTGCAGTTTAATATGCAGAACAGCTCTTCTTGAATGGAGGAATACCAGATATTGGGATGGAATACCAAATTTGGGGTTCTCGTATTCCACCTACCACACCAGGTTATTTTCTTAATTTCAACCCTGGTTTACATTTTAAAAATCGTCATGACGTGAAATCTGTAAAGAGCAATACTGTGGTTATATAATAATATTACAGCAACACTGTCTAGAATGCTATACTATAGCTGTTCCAGATGATGGCGATACTAGCTGCACAGTGAACAAAACTCAGAGCTGTTTTTTTTCTGCATGGGTGTGGCCACCAACAGTAGACATCTGAGGCTTTTCTGCATGGGTGTGGCCACCAACAGTAGACATTTGATGGGAGAGAAAATAGGGGGTTGACAAATAGATTTTACTATGATACACGGTTTGCACAATTTATGGGACAGAATTGTACTTCGATACAAAACTATACCACCAGATTGACACATTGTACCATCTCAACTATAACTAAATAGTTAGGGGGCCCTTCCATCCCACAGTAAAAGTTCAAATTCTTTCTGATAAAAAGTTTAACAGTGCATCAAATCTCTACCTAAAATTCTAATTCTGAAAGTGAATTACACATTGGACCCACACAATGAATGTTATTTATTTTTTTATACAAATGTGTTTTACTGACGTTTAAAACAAAACAATGCAATAACAATAAACACTATCAACTCTTACTGTCGGATAATATCATGGAAACAAAGTGATTATATTCCAAAGTAAAATGAAGACAAATACAATCAATAAACCACATTCAATCACTATATCTCAGCCCATCTGTATTTATTTATTTAAAATTTTGGTAAACTGGAGAGGCACACTGAGCAGAGGCTCGCTTTCAGGTGCGACCCGGGGGAAAGCAGACAGTGAAAAAATGTGTCTCGGTACAATTTCAAAAGAAGCAAATAAGCATAAGGTGCATGAAAATACAATAAATGTGGTAGTGCAAAAAATACAACTGAATACAATTTCAAAAGCAATGCATACAGAGAGCCTCACCCTGTCTACACGGAGGAGGAAGGATGGGAACAGTGGGGAAGCGGGGATTGAGAAAGAAACCCCTTTAGAAAGTGCAGTGAAGGATCAAGACAAAGGGAGCTTGGAAGAGAGTTCCAGAGGGAGGGGAACCGTAGAAGGCTGCTTGCCCAGAACTGGATAGAGGACGTGGGAGTGCGAAGGAACGGGAGTCTCTAGAGCATAGTGGATATGAAAAGGAGGAAGAGAAGAGAGGTAGTAGGGGAGGGAACCAAGCCAAAATTTAGAGATAAGGGTGGTGACATGGTGCTGCCGACGTTGGGAAAGGGAGATGGAGTATAGGTAATAGTGGTGAGTGCAGGGAGAGGAGTTAGAAGCAAAGTGGCAGAAAGTCCTCGAGAGGATGAGGCATGGGCAGACCCAATGACCACATCGGCACAGTCAAAAACAGGTGCAATTGTTTTCATGAGCAGCTCACGGTGGACAACTAAAGAGAGAGAAAATCTTTGTTTCGAAGCATGGCACCCAGTATGGAGTGAACGTAATCAATATGGGAAGAGAAGTCAAGTTGCCAGTCCAGTCATACACCAATATATCTGAAAGTGGGGTCTACATCAAGGGTGGTACTGTCAAGGGTGCAGGGGGGCTGACTAGCTTCTGAGCAGTGCTTAAAGTCATGGACACAGTTCTCTTAGAGTTTACCTTTAGATAGTTGGCCTGAAACCAGCAAAGAACCCTGTGGAAGTCGCTCTGCAGGGGACATACCACCTCAGGAATTGAAGGAAAGCATAGAGTACAGCGTTGTCAGCATATAAGTGAATACTGGCGGAGACACAGACAGAGGGAAGGTCATTCAGAAAGACAGAAAAGGACAGGGCCCAGAATGGAGCCTTGAGGGGACACATGCTTGAATGGTAAGGTAGGGGGATAGGGCGTCTCCTGCTTGAACATGTTGTGTATGGCCCGTCAGATAGGACTTAAACCTGTCAAACCAGTCAATGAAAGGGGTTGAGAGACCAACAGAGAGAAGTTTGGATAGAAGAAGCAGATGTGAGACAGAGTCAAAAGCTTTAGCAAGATCATAAAAAATGGCAGCAGTAATGTATCCATGGTCCATGACAGCAAGAATAGCGTCAGTGACGTGGAGGAGGCAGGTTTTTTTTTTGTTAATATATTTTTTATTGAAAATTATTTCAAGAACATACAAGAAAAAATGTCGTATGTAAGTTGTTACAAAACTATTAAGTATACATCAACAAGAAGAGACAAGGAAGAAGGAAAAAATAATCAATTGTTTGTAGTACAGGAGGGAAGTTACGGTAGAATGACTTTTTTCCTGAAGCCGAACTGAAACGGGGAGAGGCAGTCGGAGGTGTTAAGAAATTCCACAATTCAGGAAAATACAAGGGACTCTTGTAATCTGGCCAGGGAGGGGAGATGCGATACTACTTGGTTACTTGGTTTAGTGGACAAAAGAAGGCCATAGCCCATCGGGATTGTCCTCCACATAAGTGGAACATTAACCCCATTTTAGTTAAGTAGCCATTTATCTAGTTTATTTTTAAAAAAGTTGTAATTTGTAAGGAAAAGGAATCTACTATATCTTGTGGCAATGTATTCCACAGTCTGGATGCCCTGATCGCAAAGAAATTGTGTCTTTTATTGTTGTTGGCTCTGTTAACATCAAGTTGTTTGTTGTGTAACCTGGCTACAATCTTCCTGCTAGAATAGGATATACCGCACTGTTGCATTAAGACTAGTGATTGAAGGATTTTGATATAGGACTACATCTGCTAGGCCTGGAGGGATCGCCCCTTCTGGGAAGGGAAAGCACCCTGGCAACCTTCAATGCCTGGGGAACAGCACCTAGAGTGAATGAGAGGAACAGTAGCTGGGAGAGACGACGGGTGATAGCAGGGGCAGAGATCTGGAGAAGGTGGGAGTCGAGACTGTCTGGGCTGGATTTGCAGGGGTTGAGAGAAAGGAGGGCTTTGAAAACATCCTGCTCGGACACGGGGATGGGGGGAGGAAAAGCCTTTAGAGGGGGAAGAGACAGGAGACGGCGCAAGTGGTGAAAAATGAGTTTAGATAGAGACAACAGAGGAGGGGGTCAGAGGCAGGCGAGTCATCTACCAGCAGGGTAGGAGGGGAAAGCTTGGGGGGAGGATCAATTAGGGAAGCAGAAAACTACAGACCTGTTAGTTTAACCTCAGTGGTAGGGAAAATGATGGAATCACTTCTGAAGGAAAGAATTGTTGAGTATCTAGAGGCCAGAGGGGCTCAGGACCCAAGGCAGCATGGATTCACAGCGGGAAGGTCATGCCAGACAAATCTGATAGATTTCTTTGACTGGGTGACCAAAGTAGTAGATCAGGGAGGGGCTGTGGACATGGCCTACCTAGACTTTAGCAAGGCATTTGACACAGTCCCACACAAAAGATTAATATACAAGTTAGCCAGCCTGGAAGTGGGTCCCAAGATGACAGCCTGGGTAAAGAATTAGCTGGAGAATGGGACACAGAGAGTAATAGTAAATGAGTCCACTCTGAAGAAAGGGGTTACTAGTGGGGGTGCCGCAGGAGTTCAGTATGGGACCAGTCCTCCTTCAATGTCTTTATAGCGACATTGCAGAGGGACTGGAAGGAAAAAGCATGCTCTTTGCAGATGACACAAAGATCTGCAACAGAGTTGATGCACAAGGTGGGTGGGGTGGAAAGGATGAGAAGGGACTTGGCAAGGTTAGAGGAATGGTCAAATGTATGGCAGCTTAGATTCAGTGCTAAGAAGTGCAAGGTAATGCACCTGGGAAACAAAAACCCAGGGGAAGAGTACACAATGGGGGGTGAGATACTAACAACAACAAAAATGGAAAGGGATCTGGGGGTAGTCATATCAGATGACCTAAAGGTGGGCAAGCAATGTGAGAGGGCAGCAAGGAGGGCTGGCTGATACTGGGATGCATAGGGAGAGGCATCACCAGTAGAAAACAGGAAGTTATTATCCCTCTGTACAGACAGTTGGTGAGACCCCATCTGGAGTACTGCGTGCAGTTCTGGAGATCCAATCTCCGCAAAGACGTAGACAGGATGGAGGCTGTCCAGAGGAGGGCAACCAAATGGTGCAGGGTCTGCACCGAAGACATATGAAGAGAGACTTAAGGAGCTGAATATGTATAGCCTCAAGGAAAGGGGGAAGAGACATGATAGAAACTTTCAAGTATCTCAAGGAATCAACAAAGTCCAAGAGGGTAGCATCTTTCAAAAAGAGGTGTGCAAGAACAAGGGGCACAATTTGAAGATAGAAGGGCGGCTCAGAGGTAATTTAAGGAAGTATTTTTTCACAGAGAGGTTGTGGATGCATGGAGCAGCCTTCCGGAGGAGGTTGTGGAGTCAAAAACAGTGGTGGAATTCAAGCATGCATGGGACAGTCATAAGGCAATTCTAGGGGGTGGGGGTAGGAAGAAGTAGACTGCTGGTTAACTAGGATCTGCAGCTTATCCATTAGGTAGGGAAATGGATAGACTGGGTGGGCCAAGCGGTCCTTATCTACCGTCAAAATCTATGTATGTTTCTATGAGTGGATATTCTGCCAGAAATTGGAGGGGGAGTTGAGGTTTTGTTGCAGGGCCATTTTAAAGTATTGTGCTTTCCCAGCCCCAACAGCCTTCATGCAGACATACAGTATTACAAGAACATTAGTTTTATAGGAAAGGCACAATCAGTAGAGAACTTTTCACATCATTTTTACAGGTACTTAGATTAATTTATATCCTGAGGAGTGAAGGAAAGAACATGTGAAGACAGTGGAAAGAGGGAGCAATAACAGAAGAGGAAACAGCCAGAGACAGACAAGAGTGTGGAAAATTGATAAGCCTAATCTTGGACAAATCATAAGCTAAACTTCAGACAAAATAATGAATGCTACTAAATACTAACACTGTCATTGTAGTTCTGCAATTTCTATTTCAACACAACACCGAAACTAGGAACTTCTGCTATTGCTATTTGGATCCTGATTTACCAGCTACTTGTAACAAAAACTCATTTTGCCAGTGATTTCCCAACAGATTTTAGGAGGAAGGCCACAACGACATGCACAGCAACTTCCGGTAGATTCTGGTATGCCATTAAGGGCCCCATGCAAAATTTTAAGGGACAGATTCCAATAAAATGTCACAGTTTTAACTTATGGATAGCAACCTCACTCACCAGATCCCCCACTCCTTCGCTCTCACAGCAACCCCCCCCGGACCCACTTCTTGCTGCTAGACATCAGGAAAGGGTAGTGGTTAGAAGTGGAAGATGTCACATGGGGTACAGCCCAGTGTGCCGAGTTGACAGCACCTGGCGGTGTGAGGGACTGGTATAGAGGCTGTTATCCAGCACAGCTGGTCTGGCTTTTTTACTGGTTTTTACCCCTCTGCCCTCTTCCATCAAGCCTTTGCACAAGGTCATCCTGGGGAAGGTATGAATGGCTTGGGCCACTAATTATTCATTATCAAATGGACAACTGCGTTTCACAAAATCTTAAAACATGTTTTATGTCCCCCCACCACCCACAGTGAGTGCAGATCAGCATGTTTTGCACCGAAATGTGGCACGAAATGAGGGCTTTACAAAAACGTGGTGCCAAATGTAGTTGTGAATGTGGTGCAAACACAGCTATTTTAATATAAAAAACGAGCGCTATGTTGAGTTTTAAAGTGGCAAATTCCATTTTTAATCCAGTCTTTTTTCCACTTTTGCAAAAAAGGGTGCCCTACGTGCCCACACAAGCTCCCAAAACACTGCCAAGTACACTGTTACTCTGCCACCACCAGAATCAACTCTGTTGAAGTATGTTGCTCAAGCTTCATCCTCCTACGTATGAGGAGATGCTTTTAAACCACTCTGCCACTGCCCCCTTCACCCCAGGCTTGGGCACAAACCTGGGTATCACCATTGTACTAAGCAGTTGCCACACAGGGCGACTGCCACAGAGCTGGCCATCTCCTGCTCTTCTGATGTAGACAAAAAAAACTCAGTAGTTGTAGGACCTTTATTATTGGGTTAACATAAGATCAGGTATGACTGACATTGTGCATGAAGTGTTCAAAATTATGTTTTAGAGACACTAACAAGTAGGACTGGTAACTGTAAAACTCCACAGGCGCCATAGTATTTTCCACTGGCCCAACTGATGTACTTCATGTAATGATACATTCTCCAATACAAGCCAGCAAGGCTAGTTAAAGAACAATTTGTATTGTTCAGTACTAAAGCAACCAGCATTTGGCTAGAGGACCTGTGCCAGTTTCTACCCACATAAATGTGAGAGGGCTTATTCCCTTACAAAGCTCCATTAAAACTAATCATATAAAAGTGGTATCATGCTCAGATTTCCCTTCCCCTCCACCCCGAGTCACACCTGGAGAGGAGTCTCAGCTCACTGCGCCTTTCCCAGTTACCAGTTCTAACCAACTAAATAATCACGGGGTATAAAAAAAAAAAAAAACTGCTTCTGATTGGCAACCCAGAACGGCCCCTCTCCCGTATCCTCAGTATGTGCTCTTTTCCCCCCATATCCCATGCCTATATCCACCCTTATACAGTAACTGGCCTCCTCTGCATCCTGTAGTACCAGCTCATTGGCCATATCGGCTAAGGATTTCCCATCAGTGTGTTCCCTGTAACCATTTCTCCACACATACTTCATTACTTTCACTATCTCATACACCCCAGTACCAACCTGTTGTGCCTGTCCCATCACCATATTACTCAGCATTTGACCCTGTATCCCCAGCACTCTCCCCCATATTCACTGCCCCTCCTCTTGACATTCCTCTTACTCCCCTCTCCCCACAAACTCACAAATCGGAGACAGATCTTCAAAATATCAAGGGACCTTATCAAATGCAGAGACACATACAATATGTTGTTAATATCAGCTTATGAAGCTGTTACTTTTTTGAAAGGGAGCTAGACCATAACACTGATGGCTGACATTATTTTAGGTTTCAAATTCCCTTCTTTTCAGTAACAGACATGCCAAATTGAGGAGAGACTGAAGACATGTATGCAGAGTTGGGTCTGGCCCACCTGCATACCTGGAAGTTTCCAGGAGGGCTTCCCTTTGTTGGGTACCTGGCCACTTTCTAAACTATGAAAATATTTGCATTTATCATGTATTTTTTAATTAAATAGAATATCTGAGACAGCACCACAATCAATATTGGAGTGCCCAAAGGTTCAATTCTATGCCCTCTTCTTTTTTCCCCTCTTCATAAACAACATACCAAACAATGTCTCATCCTGCTCCTCTCTTCTCTGTGCTGATGACTTGGTCATCTATGCCAGCTCACATAACATAGACTACCTAAACTCGTCTCTGACCACGGCCTACAACAGTATTCAAAACTGGCTAAGCAAACATCGACTTGCCCTTAACTCACACAAAACCAAAGCCATGCTCCTGGGCACCGACCAAAAACTTAGATCCTGCACCTCCCCCTTGAAAGTACTCGATCTGGATGGGAACTCAGTAGAGGCGGTCACCTCTTTTCGATATCTTGGAATTCTGCTTGACCAGTCTCTGGACCTTAACCTCCACATTCAATTAACCTGCAAATCAGTCAATTGTAAGCTGAGGGCAGCCTACAGAACTAGCTATATGTTAACGCCATCAGCTAAGCTAGCCATTGCCAGGGGGATCCTTCTCCCAACCCTAACTTACTGTGCTCCTATCCTGACTACTGCCCATAAACCAGCTCTACAGAAATGGGACGTCACCCATAATAATGTCTGTCGTTATGCATCTAAGGCCCCTCAGCTTAAGCATCGTTGTCAGCTGTATAGTGACCTAGGCTGGCTCTCCCCCTCTGCTACCAGACTATACCATCTCGGCTGTCTATGTGACTCCATTATTAGGCTGGAAACCCCAGCATCACTGGCTGAGTTACTACGTCCCGTCACCTCAAACCATGGTCTGAGGTCAATAGACAAATCACTAATAAGAGTACCCCGGTGTCACACCACCAAAGGCACCAGGGCCTTCGGGTATGCTGCCCCCCAGATGTGGAACATGCTGCCACTGGACCTCAGGCAATCTTCATCTCACTACCACTTTAAACGTGGGCTACGACATTACCTAGCTACTATGGAACAGTGTACCTGTTTTGACCCTACCTGACCGTGCCCATGAAACCCTGCCCCACACCTATCTCCTCCCTACAAACCAATTTCTCCTGCTACCACACCCCTTCCTCTAGCATCTCCCTAAACTCACCTACTTACTTATTGCTTTCTCTCTCTTGCTTTTTTGTACTTTATGTTTACCTGTAGAACATGGAATAACCCTGCTTCTGAAACTGTAACTACTCTGCTTGTTATATATTGTACTGAACAATGCTGTTTTTCTGTACTGACCAGTGCTGTCTTACTTCTATCTGTGCCTTCACTGCTATCTTAGCCACATTACCTCATGTCATGTACCTGGCTTTACTGTCTAAACACTTTATTGCCTTACAAACTGTACTGTCTATGTAAACACCCACAGTATGTATTGTCTTGTACTCTCCCGGGCCGTGCCTTAAAATAGTCACCTACTGGCTAGTGCACTTACCCGGTTAACAAAAACTAAATAAATAACAATAAGATGCAAACACAAACCTAGTGTATTAAACAGCAGCTGACACCCTCAGGAGAACTTTTAACAAAACGTATTTAGACAGTTCAGCTTGTATTTCACATTAGTTCTGTATTCCGCCTCTCCATTATTTATTAATGAGGTCACCTGCATAAAACAGGATCTTTGCTCCTGCTCCTGAACAGTTCATCTATTCCTGCTGCTTTCTCCCTACCCGAGATCATGATGCACTGCTTGTGACATCAGTTACTCACATGGCAACATAGTGTGATGTCACAACAGAGGAATAAAGATCATGTAGTCATACAAATTTCCTTCCTAATAAATAATGGAGAAAAACAGAGAATCGACATGGACTGCAAGCACAACTGTATCTAATTGTTAAGGTTTTGAGGAGTCGGCAGCTCTTTAAATTTAGGCGGAATATTGATGCGCTTCACCCTGGGCCCCCTGTTAATTTTCCAGGTGGGCCACCTACCCCCGTCCAGTCCTCCATATATGCAAAATCAGGCATATGCAGCTAAGAGGTATGCCTCAGTACCTGGTCCCCACCCTTTACATGCCCTTTTCCAACAGTGTGGGAAGGGAGGGCCTGAAAACATAATTGTGAGGTGAGCCCCCGTAACTCATGCATCACCACCATTTACTTATAATGGGAAGGGGCTCTGACAAAAAGCAATACCTTATAGCCCCCAACACACATTTCATAATAAATGACACGGTGCCCCCCATATCCCCCTATAGTTGCCGCCCCCGTATGGGACTCCTTACTCGTATCCACCCACCACCCATTGACTTTACGGTACAACCGCTCCATTTTTTTGCCTCTCCCATGGATAGCAGCGGGGACAGGCCGGCAGGGAAGTCGCTGGACGAATCCCCGCAAACCGACGCGCAGCTCCAGTCCTTACCAACGATCACGATGGTGCTCCAAAAGGCGATGGTGATCCCCGCGTAGAGGATGGCGTACCCATTCATGTTGTCGGTCAACTCGGCGGGTCAGCGACTGACTGAAGAACGATTCCCACGAGCTTCTCACCGACTGAAACAGGGAAGCATCAGCACCGCGAGCTCCACGGTCATCGGGCTCGCGCACATCATGTGACACCCACACTACAGTCTTCCCCCTCCTCCTTGGTTCATCGGGTGTACGTAACCAGTAGGCGGTGCATAGGAGGAGCTATGGAACCACAGAACTCGAAAGGAAAGTCTTTTCGAGGTCTGTGTATAGAACTCTATGGGAGGACAGACGTCATGCATACAGACGTCAGACGCAGGGAGCCCCGCCTCTGCCGGAAATGACCTAAGTAGCTGTCTGTCCGTCTCTATGTGGGTACCGGCGGCGAATAGCGTTGGCGAAGGAGGGTGAGTCTGCTTGTGAGAGATTTGGAGTAGCAGTTGTTATTAGACCATTGGGTGGTCTTCAGGGGTCCTGAAGTGACTTTATTATCTGTTACACAACACCTACATTTACTTTTTTTTGGCGGCGCACGCCTTAGTTTTAAGACATGACTTCCGTGGGTCTCTGTGAGGCTGTTATAGTTTCCTGCTCAGCAAAGCCAGCATCCTTTTAATGAGGAAGATCTCTTCATTCTTTACCACTTGCATCAATGAGATGAAGGAATTATCACTATGAAGAGGCATACGTCTCAGTTGTTCCTGGCTACGAGGGACGGCTCTTATTTTACTCTCAAAATTGCTCTGTCCTATCACTCAGTTGGACCCAGTGCGTACTGAAAGTGACCCTATGGGGCGTTGGGTATGTTATTATGGATACACAAGGTGGTGCTATTATCTTGGGCAGTATATACGCCCAAAATTGAGGATGATCCCCTATTTTTTTTTCACCAGTTAGCACTAAAGACCACTGAGCTGGCTCTTTCTGGTGCTAACCTTTTAAGGGGGATTTTAACGTTGGTTTTGCCCTCTGTGTAGATAAAACGCCCAATCCCCTTCAAACTCGCCCTCGTGGGTTGCAAGGTCTTGCTGAGATGATGCAAGATCATGGGTTGGTGGACATTTGACATACATGTCATCCCAGGGACAGAGATTATATGTATTACTCTGCAGTACAGGGATCCTAAAGCTGCATAGACTATTGGCTTACATCTCCTAAATTTACTCCAAAAGTAGTGCACTCCACCAACTTTCCATTGGTTATCTCGGGCCATGCTCCAGTGCTTTTGCATTTTTATTTATCAAGTCTAGGACTACAAATATCTTTGAGCCAAGGCTCTTTTACAAAGGTTCCACGTCAGAGAAATACAAATTATGGGGAACATCAAGACAGACATTACAACAATATGGACAGTGCAAAGAGATTACAGATTAATACAATTCAAGGGTAACATTGTAAGCAAGGCAGCCAGCGGCATTTGTCAGAGAAAACAGACAAGAGATAAGAAGTGCCAGAGTCATTGGGGGGGGAGGAATGTAGGTAGGGTGGGGAGAGTGTGAAAAATGCAGCAATGGGTATACCAAGATGTGAGGGTAGAATACAGTGGGGGACCACTAGAGCAGGCGGGAAAGTGGAGAAACCAGGTTAAGTTGGGCAGTCACAGGAGCTGTTGGTAGTGAGATAGTCCCGGAGCCTAATTTTAAACATACCAATTGTCAGGGTAGAGGAGATGGTGGGGCTGAAGCCATTGAACCAGAGTGGCTCTTGATATGCAAAAGAGCATTGCCCCTGTGAAGTGTGACAGTGGGGGACTTTCAGTAGCTGTAGCGTGGCTCTCCGAAGGCACAGTTTGTTGGTTCGGTGTTGTAACAGAGTTGAGACCCCAGAACGTGCAAGGCCAAGGTAGATTTTTTTCGCCATGGAACAGGTGAGAAACTTTATGCGGTTTGATAGTTGGAGCCAGCCGGTCTGGGTGTACAGGTCACATGTGTGGGTGAGACGGTGAGCACCAGTGATGAGCCGACATGCCTTATTTAAGGCAGTTGAGAGGCGTCTAAAGGTTGTGGCCAAGCTATAAATGATGAGACCTTAGTCTATTACAGAGATCACAGAGCTCAGGACTGCAGCCTTCAAAGCTTCTGGCATGAGGTGTTGTCTGTGTTTGTAGAGGAGACCAAGCCGTGTATTAGCAGCTCTAGCTACATTATCTACATGAGGTTCATAGGAAAGATTAGGGTCAAGCTCTATACCTAGGTATTTGAAGGACCCCACCTGATTTAGAATGTTCCCCTGAGTGGTGGAGATAGCCAAGTGGTGTAGCTTCTGTGGGTTATGAGAGCTGCAGAACAGCATAGATTTGGTTTTCTTGTCATTAAGGACCAGTTTATGATTAAGAAACCATGTCTCTACAGAACTGAAACCAAGTGGTGAGACCCCATCTGGAGTACTGTGTGCAGTTCTGGAGACCCAATCTCCGCAAAGACATAGACAGGATGGAAGCTGTCCAGAGGAGGGCAACTAAAATGGTGCAGGGTCTGCACCGGAAGACGTATGAAGAGAGACTTAAGGAGCTGAATATGTATAACCTTGATGAAAGGAGGGACAGGGGGGACATGATAGAAACGTTCAAGTACCTCAAGAGAACCAACAAAGTCCAGGAGGGTAGCATCTTTCAGAAAAAGAGATGTGTAAGAACAAGGGGGCACAATTTAAAGTTAGAGGGGGGATGGTTCAGGGGTAATGTGAGGACATTTTTTTTTTCACAGAGAGAGTGGCGGACACATGGAACCGCCTTCCTGGAGAGGCTGTGAGGTCTAAAACAGTGGAGGAATTCAAACATGCAAGGGACCACACATAAGGCCATTATAGTGGGGGGGGTGGCAGGAAATAGGCTGTTTGTTAACTAAAATCTGCAGCTTATCCAGTAGGTAGGGAAATGGGCAGACTGGGTGGGCCAAGTGGTCCTTATCTGCCATCAAAGTCTATGTTTCTGTGCTTCTAAGTTGAAGGTTGCGTTGAAGAGTTACAGGATCTTTGTGAGTGGAGAATACAACAGCATCATCGGCATATAGTATGATCTGCTCAGAGCAGTGGTAAGGGAGGGAGTTTAAGAAAAGGCTAAAAAGGAGGGGGCCCAGTATGGATCCCTGTGGGATACCTGAGTGAACAGGCAGGGTGTCAGAAAGAGTGTCAGCAATTTTTACTCTCTGCGACTGGTTTTCTAAGTAGCCTTTAAACCAGAGAGAAGACTTGGGTGATAGCCCGGCATTCAGTAGTTGGTCAGTTAGTAGTCCATGGTGTACTGTATCGAAGGCCTTGGAGAGGTCGACGAAAATGGCCCCTGTGAGAAGGCTGTTGTCAAGGGATTTGTGCAAAGCTCCAGTGAACTCAGTAAGGGCTGTGATGGTGCTGTGACCTTTCCGGAATCCATGTTGTTGTGGACAAGGTAAATTGTATTTATTCAAGTGGTCGGTAAGTTGATCAGCCACAATGCGCTCGAGTGCCTTAGAGAGTGGGGGCAGTATGGAGATAGGGCAATAATTAGAGTGATTCGTCTTATCCCCACTTTTATGGACAGGTGTCACGGTGGCTGTTTTCCATAAGTCTGGGAATTTTCCACAGCTAAGAGAGAGGTTTAGGATTTTTGTTAATGGATGAGTTACCTCATCGAGAGTGAGCAACAGAAGCTTAAGGTCCAGTGTGTCATTACCAGATCTAGATTTAGAGGTGGGAGGTCACGTGGGGCGGTGCTCTCAATGGCAGCTTAGTTCTTCAGCTCTCCCCTCTCAGCCAGCGGATCTCGCTAGTTACCGACTCCACTTAATTATTTTCAGCGTGCTCCTCGCAATCGCAGTTCCCTACAACCCACGTCACTTCATTTTGGCGTTTGTGTGTTTTTTCAACCAGTTTTATGCTAAGGTGCGGTGGTGATTATGGAGGCAGAAATGAAGAGCGCCGAGCCAGGCACACGCCGCCGAATACCCCTGAGAAAGCGGCTAAAAAGTCAAGAACCCAATCTGCGGGTTCAGGTGCTAAATCTGGCTCCCCTTGCGTCTCCTCCTGCCCGCTCACCGAAGATCGGTTCCTTCAGGAGCTAGTTCCAGTCCGTGAAACCTTGCAGGAGATTCCATCCGAGCTTAAATCTATGCGCAGTGACCTTGCTTCTCTCACGACTCGAGTGGGCGACTCGGAGGCTCGTACCAGTTCTTTGGAATCCTGGAAGGCCAAGTGTGAACCTGAAATAATCATGCTCAAGCAACAAATTGCCAAGCTGAAGTTAAAAACGGAGGACCTCGAAGGTCGTAGTAGGAGGAACAACATTTTGGTGTTGGGGTTACCGGAGGGAGAGGAAGGGCCCGACATCCTGTCTTTTGTGCAAAAACTTTTAACCAAGATTGTGGGCCCTTCTCCCATCTATTCCTCCTACCACATCGAGCGTGCCCACAGATCCCTGAAGCCTAAACCTCCGCCAGGCTCCACTCCTAGACCCATATTTAATTAAGCTGCTCAGTTATCTTGAAAGGCAACACATCCTGTCTAAAACCAAGAGTCTGCATGCAGTCTTGTGGGAGAATCGCACCCTGAGAATAACCCAGGATCTACCACTCGAAACCCGATTGAGAAGAGAATACCATCCGTTGGTGACAAAGTTGATTGCTGCGGGTCACAAGTTCCGCATGAACTATCCGGCTAGGCTGCAAGTCTACCTTGAAAATGCTTGGATTTCCTTCGAGACTCCAGATCAAGCCAAAATCAAACTCGCCCAGAGGTTGTCTGACCTTTTCAAATCAGGCTGACTGCCATGTTAAATACCAGTGTTAAAATTTTTTTTTGCCTACCTTGGCTGTTGGCCTTTGGTTTGATGCTGTGCCTGCTTTCTGTGTTCTTCCGGGCGAATCGGGGTTGGGGCTGGCCGGCCTTTCGTGGGGGTTGGGGCGGTCTCTGGCCGGGGTTGAGGCCTAGGCTTTCCCTAGCTGGGGCCTCCGCCTGGTGGAGCGAGGGGGGGGGTGGGATCCTCAGTCTCGCTCGCGGTTCCACTCGGTTTGTTTAACCGACGTACCAGTTGGGTCCTACCAGTTTTTCCCTCCCCTTCCCCTTTCCGGGTAAGGTGGTGGCCGACTTGTAGGTTTGGATCCCAATTTCCCTGCTTTTAACTCTGCTACCGTTGCTGCCACACTCGAAATGGAGCGAAGGGCGCAGTGATTGCCAGGTATATCTCCTCTTCACCGCGGTGAGTTTTTTCCTTTAAGCCAGGCTGGTTCCGCTCAATGTTTTGGAGCTGCGTGCTTTGGCTCTTCTCCTTGCTTCGTTTTGGGGGGTCAGTGTACGGATTGCTGGGTTAGACGTATTAGTTTCCCCTTTTTTTTTTCTCTTCTTTTCCTTTCTCGCTTTTGGCTGGGGGAGGGCGGTGGGGAGGAAGAGCCCTGAGATGCAGTCTCACATCCAATTTTGGGGGGGGGGGACTGCAGTACCCGGCTTCGTTCTGCCATTCTGTTCCATGCTGCTGTTTGTCAATGGGGACACCACTCAGGGTTTTACTACAGTTTGTCGTGGGCCTGCTAGTCCTGGGGACCGTTCCCTTCAAAGGTTACCCTTTTGCTGTTTACTTGCTTTTCTGATGCTGATGGGATGGCTTGTACATAGTTTTTGGGGGATTTTAGGGACATTTGTAGGGTTTATCATTTGGGGAGGGGTGGGGGTATGTTGCAATTTCTAGACCAGTTTCTCTTTGGTTTTGTCTCCTGGTTTGGGATTCCAGTGTTCAGACTCATTTAATTTCACTGGTGACAGGGTCATATTTTATGGGTGCTTTTAAAAGGTTAAGGGGAGGGTGCCTCGAGAGTTTCATTACCTGTGGGTTGTATTACTATTGTTGGGCCAATTTTGTGGTAAGTTCACTGCTACTATCTGTAATGATGGAGAAGCCCTGTGTCTGGCTTACTCTTGTGTTAGACACCATGGCATTGAGTTTAGTTAAATTTACAAGCTGGAATGTCAGAGGCATCAACGACCTCTCAAGAGGCGCCAGGTCTTTCTAAACTGCCCTTCTTAATGTAGATATAGTTTTCATGCAGGAAACCCATTTGGCTGCCTCTGAGGACAAGCAATTGCGAAGGCTAGGGTTTACCTAAGTTTTCACTGCCTCGGCTCGCAAGCTAGTAAGGGGTTGCAATACTAATCAAGCATCACGCCAGATTCAGAAGTTGAAGAAAGTGTCATTGATCGCGAAGGTAGATACGTTTTGGTCAAGGGTCAGCTCGATAATAGTAATGTGGTTTTAGGGGCGATATACGCTCCAGTGGGTGGTGACCCGTCCTTTTTTATGTCCCTGGCAGTTATCCTGAGCAGATTTCTGCCTTCCCTTCTCATCCTAGGGGGCGACTGGAATGTAGCCCCGTCCAGCGAACTTGACAAAACCTATAGACCAATTAAACCGGCGTCCCCAGCACAACATGCCCTTTCTGATTTTACTAGCCTGCTGGGTCTTTGTGACCCCTGGCGTCTTCTTAACCCAGACAACCGGCTTTACCCCTTCTACTCCCAAGTACATCAAACTTGGTCAAGAATCGACTACATCCTACTTAGTTCTTCTTTAATGAGTTGTACCCACCAAGTAGGTATCGAGCCGATAGTCATCTCAGATCACTCCCTGGTTTGGGTCAAGATTTCCCCCGGGTATTCAGGGACAAAGAGACACGTGGAAATTTAATACGCAAATTCTGAAAGAAGAGCATACAGTCTTCCAAATCAGGGATATGATCCTTATGTACTTCGACCTGAATCAGGGATCTGTGCACCGCGCGGATTTATTGTGGTGCTCCTTTAAATGCTTTCTCAGAGGGGAGCTCATCAAGATCGTGGCCACTAGGAAAAGGGTAAGGGAGTCCAACATCAGTTCGCTGTCTAGTCTGTTGAGAGTAGCCGAAGACAAACTTCTCTCTCCTCCAACTCCCCAACTAATTTAATGGCTCTTATCAGACTCAGAAATGAATACAACGACTTAACTCGCGACTAAGCTGAATATGCTCTGTTTAAGTCCAGGACTAGATATATTGACCAGGGTGAAAAGTCGGGCCGGATGTTAGCTATGAGATTGAAAGAAATGGAGAGCTCCCGTCTAATCCCGGCTCTCAAAGCTCAGGATGGCACCACCAAGACGCTACCTAGGGAGATTGCCCACATTTTTGAATCCTTTTACAAGGGTATTTACTGTAGCAGCTCCGCACCGTCGCATGTCCAGTCGGTAGAGCGTTTCTTAGACAATATTAAGCTCCCGTCCCTTCAGTCTCATCACTGCGATTTGTTGTCTGCTCCCATCACTCTGGGTGAAGTGGAAGAGGCAATCAAAGACCTGCCATTAGGGAAAGCCCCTGGCCCGGATGGTTACCCCTCAACTTTCTACCAGGTTTTTTGTAAAGAGCTATTCCTCTATTGCTCAAGCTATATGAATATTTGTTTTCTGCGGACGTGATTGATCCCTCTCTTTTAGAAGCGACAATAATTTTAATCCCTAAACCTGATAAGCCCTTAACTGAGCCTGCCAGCTATCGCCCAATATCGCTCCTAAATTATGATATCAAAATCCTATCGTCCAGAATCAAAATGGTCTGGCAGCACTTGCTGAGCCCGGAACAGGTTGGTTTCGTTCTCAGGCAGATCATCTGCTGATCATCTGAGAACCCTAGCCCATGTCCTTCAGGCAGCCCGTACCTTGCCAGATCCCATGGTCCTAGTCGCTCTTGACGCAGAAAAAGCTTTCGATCGAGTGAACTGGGACTTTCTATGGGCCACTTTGAAGAGAATGGGCTTCCCTGATTCCTTTATCCATATGATTATGGCAATTTACAAATCCCCCTCGGCCAAAGTCTACTGCAACGGGGTCTTTTCCTCCATTTTTCCATTATGCGCTGGCACTCGTCAAGGGTCCTCTCTCCCCTACCTTTTCAACCTGTATTTGGAACCGTTGCTTGTGAGTATTAAAGGTTCGTCGCGAATCAGGGGTTGTACCATTGCCCAACTTCCCCTGATCTTATCGGTCTTTGCTGATGACATCCTGCTATATCTTACCAACCGAAACATCTTTAACACATGTACTACAAACTATTGACCGCTTTGGTCAGGTCTCCAACTACAGGTTGAATGTCTCCAAATCGGTTATCTTCCCGGTTAATTCTCTCACCTTTAAATCGGATTTTGAGCGGTTCGGTATGAGGTGGTCTGCGGTTTCCTTTAAATATCTGGGTGTACATGTAACTAGGGGGGTGGAATTGGTCAAGGAGCTTAATTTTAGATAATGCTGTCAAGAGAATCCGGGGAGATCTCGACCGTTGGCAACGGTTGCCTCTCACCACCTGGGGGCGAATCAATATTATTAAAATGAATATCCTGCCCCGGCTATTATACCCCTTGACTCATCTTAATATCTGGTTACCCAAGCAGTTCTTCAATCAGGTTAGCTCGACGCTATCTAACTTTGTTTGGAAGGGAAACAACCTGAAGAGCCTTCCTCAAACTTACTGCGCCCAGAGACAAGGGTGGCCTTCGTCTACCCAATCTCTTGTTATATTATTGGGCTAGTCACCTGGCAAGATTGGGGAAGTTGTCCACCACTCAATCTTCCGCGCTTCTACCCGTATGGCTACAGCTTGAGTTAAACTTATTGGACCAAGCAAATCTGAGCCCTTCTCTTGTTTTCTGGCTTCCGTTCTCCACGTTACCCCCGGCCATCCGAGACTCCCCTATTGGCCTTTCTATTAGAGTTATCTCTCAGTGCTGGAATTTTTTCAATTTGTTCCCGTCCAAAGATTCAGCTCAACCTCTTGTCTTAAATCCTAGTCTCAAAATTGGAGGTAGCTGGTTAGTCACTGATTGGCTTCCGCAGCTGCATAATTTGCCTGTGGAGTCTCTGTATGAGCAAGGCACTCTCCTCGATTCGGATGGAATCTTAAAGTCCCTAAACATTCCTCAGAGGCATATTTTTAAAGTTTATCAACTGAGACACCTTATCCTCCAAACCTTTGGGCCGACCTGCTCTCCCTCCAAAATAAGGCCTTTCCTTGAGAAAATTCAAGAGGCGGCCGGCTCGCGTAGAGGTATTTCTATTATATATAACAAACTGCTGGCTGATCTTTTCCCCGATCCCTGGAGGGTTCCAAAATCTGGTCACTCTCTAGTTCGATCTCCCTCCTGCATGGGACTCAATTTGGAAGGACGTGTATGCTACTTATCCCAAGATAATCACAGACTGACCCAATACTATATCTTAAACAATCTCTATTATACTCCAGTCAAGTTGGCCAAATTTGGTAAGCTTGAGTCCAGTATTTGCTCGAGATGTGGTGCCGCCGAAAGGAACTTGCTGCATATTCTTTGGGAATGTGCTAAAGTGGCACCCTTATGGAGCGCTCTCAGAGACAGTCTAGACCCACTTTTAGAGCTTAAAGAGCTATTTATCCCTGAAATTTGTATTTTGGGTGACTACTCGGGTATTTCGGTGAAGGAACGTAGATACCACATGGCGCTTATCTCAATAGTTGTTAAAAAATTGGTTCTTAGGTATTGGTTAGACCAGGATATCATTACCTACCAAGAATGGCTTAAGGAGATGTCCCTCTGTCTCAGTACCGAGAAACTTATAGCTAGTTTCAGACATAATCTGGTGTCTTTTAATCGGAAATGGGGTAAGTTGAATGCACTCTATTTAGGGTAGTCCCGTCTCTGGCTTTATCATATCCTAAGTTTTTTCATGTTGCATTAGTATATCCAGTGCTACCAGTTTCCTCTACAGATGCCCTCTTTATTGACCTGGCTTCCCTTTCACCTGTGAAACTCTCCGGGCAAGGGGAGGGATTGGGGGGACGGGGGGAGGATGGGGGGTGTTTTATATATTTTTATTGTTCCGGCTTATATTATGGTGATTGTCTATAATTACTTGTTGTGTACTTAAATCTGGTCTTATGTAACCCCCCCTTTTTTTTTTTTCTTAGACAATCCATTAACGTGTGTATTTGTACCTTGTTTTTCTCTATTCTAAAACTCAATAAACTTTAATTTCAAAAAATAGATTTAGAGGTGGCTGCAGTAATATAGCGAGCTTCATTCAGTCTTACCTCCGTGAAGTAGAAGAGGGGATGGTTAGACTGTGGGGCTGAGGTATTTGGGGAGTAGACCCTGTTTTCGAAAAAGTCATGGGGTAGGACAGCACTAAGGTATGAAAAAGCCGTGTTTAAGATGTTTGCGATCACCTTGGGGTCGAGGGTCGAGGGTTGAGGATCCATCAACCAATAACATGGCTGGAGAGGTTTTTGGCTGCTTCCCTGTGACAACCTTGATATTGTCCCAGAAAACATGACCATTTCCCCATGTATTGGTGAGAGCGTCTTTGTAATAGGTGGATTTCGTGAGCTGGATGGCTTTTGTGCAGGCATTTCGTGCTTGTTAGTAATTTTGGATGTCCAGTTGTTTGCCAGTGGCCCTGGCAACTGCCCAGAGGTGGTCCCTTAGTTTCAGCTGTGAGAGAAGAGCCGCGGTGAGCCATGGGTTAGAGAGAGATTTTGTTTTGCACTTTTTAGCAGGGGCAAAGAGGTCGCAGGCTTT
Organism: Neoceratodus forsteri; assembly: GCA_016271365.2. NCBI lineage: Eukaryota > Metazoa > Chordata > Ceratodontiformes > Ceratodontidae > Neoceratodus > Neoceratodus forsteri. The sequence continues at coordinate 220,956,269 of CM028136.1, read as the reverse complement.
ATTGAAAATTGAGATGAAGTGGTCAAGAGCCAAGTTAACATCTGTTGCTTCGTAGATGGGTAGCCAGTCTTGTAGAAGCAGGTATAGTTTGAGATGTGGACGTTTTCCATGAGGAAGGACTCTGCTAGCGATATTTTTGGGAGGGGCTGGAGGAATTTGTTAGACCATGCACATATGACTGGGGAGTGGTCACTGAGAGAGTCTGGGAGAACGGTCATACGAGAAATCCTTGTGGGGTGAGTGGTGAGGACCCAATCCAGAAAGGTACTGGTGCCAGTCTTGTAGTTAATCCTAGTAGGGGAGTTTACCATTTGCGTGAGGTTAGCAGCTGAGATGGAGTCTTTATAGGCACTGGTGCCCGATGCTAACCAGTTTATGTTGAAATCCCCTAGTAGAATAAGTTCAGCTTCAGGAGGATGAGAGTTAATAAAGTTTAGGACGTCGTTGAAGCCATGTTTAGGGTCCCTGGGTGGGATGTATATGGAGATAATAGTCAGGGCTTTATGGTTGGGACCTAGGACGATTTTTATTGGCAGAATCTGGGCCGAGGCAGAAAGTGATGGAGTTGCTACAGAGTGCCATGACAGGGAGTCTTTGATATAGATTGCGCAACCACTGCCTTTTTTTGATATCCGGTCCAGCCTGTGGACATTGTAGCCCTGTATTGCTACTGCCGAGTCAGGAACATTAGGCGTCAGCCAAGTTTCCACCACTTCAAGGATGTCAGGGTTGTGTTGGCATATGAAGTCTTGGAGTGCATCCAGCTTTGGTAGTAGACTGCAGATATTAATGGTTGCAAGGATAAGGGCACCTGGAGTTTGTGTGTGGCCTGAGCTTCTAGGGCCAGGATTGGGATGGACGCTGCCTGAGATGAGAAGGAGGAGGAGGAGTAGGAGATTTAAGGAGCAGAGTCGCAGCTCTTTGACAGATAGTTTTGATTGTTGTTTCCAGGAGTAGAGGTTATAAGGTTCCAGGAGGTATCCCATATGGACTGCAAGGTGGTACAATGTAGAGAGGTGGCCACACTTGTTGATAGTAGTGGTTGGGGTAAGTAACCAGGAATATCCAAACGGTGGACCAAACACAAGTCTCGAGTGGAAGTTTCTATGGGTTGACTCCTGCTTAAGTCTCCAACTTGGAGATTGGACCCCTTACTAGTGCTTAAGGACCCTGACTTTATCTCCGTCCTGGGCTAAAACAGAGACCACTCTTTTTTTTTTTTCACTGATAATCCAGTACAGGACACTTCTGCTGGTGTTCGCTGTGAGGCATATAAAGCCACGATGCGGGGTAAGATTATCGGTTATGCGGTGGCAAGATGCAGGCAGCGAGAAACGCACCCCTCTGAAATGAAGTCTGAATTCCACGTGGTTGAGGCCCAGTTTAAATCCAATCCTCACCTATGTCATCATTCCCCTTTGATATGTTGTCTCATTTACTTGCAGATAGAGACTGATACCCTTCTCTCCTGGAGGGCTGAGATCTCCATTCTTCAACTCCGGCACACGTATTAGGAAGTGAATGAACATGGGGGAAAGCTTTTGGCATACAGACTTAGAAAGCAGTAGGTGGAATGTTTTATTGCTAGACTGAGGGATTCATCAGGTTTGGTACGCACTGCAACGGAAGAGGTTAACAATATTATGCACTCTTTTTATACCTCTCTTTACTCCTCCTCCTCCTGTCAATGTAGTGCAGCAGCTATTCAAGCTTTCCTGACATCCTTAAATCTCCAAAAGCCTACCCCACAGCAAGCTACGCAGTTGGGTGCCCCCATCACAATACAAGAAATATCTCTGGCATTACTTTCCCTTAATGTTGGAAAAGCTCCTAGTGCAGATGGTTATCCTGCAGAATTCTTTCAGGCATTGGAACCTCTGGTCTCTCCCATCCTTCACAACGTTTTCTGTGAAGCTGAGACTTCAGTATACTCCCCACCCCACTCTCCAAGACGCGATAATCACAGTGCTTCCCAAAAAAGGGAAGGACCCCATCCTGGAAGCTAGTTATCGCCCTATCTCTCTAATAAACACTGAGGGTAAGGTTTATGCGAAAGTACTTGCCAACCGTTTATACTCCCTTCTTGCCCCCCTTAGTCACCCATCCCAGGGGGCTTTGTCAAGGGCCGTTCAAGTTCAGACCACATCCGATGTCTTATAAATCTTATACATGTAACAAAGAGTCTTAATGCCCCTGCGGCGGCTGTGGCTATAGATTTTGAAAAAGCTTTTGATTCCCTTGAATGGGATTATTTACAGGCATTCATTGCCTGACTGGGATTTGGAGATCACTTTCAGGCCCGAGTCCATTCCCTATACTCTAAACAGTTGGCCAGGGGTCTTACTAACTCCTTGTTCTAACCCCAGGAAATCTTACTGTATTCTGACATATACAGTATTGTCCCACCATGGTACTACCCCGGAGCTGAAATGGTTACTAGAACCTATGCTAATGATGGAATGCTAGGCTCATGCTTGGTTTTCAAACCACTGTCCCTGGTAAACATTCCACAACTGTCAGATTCTTTACTCCACTTTAACAGTACAGATGCCTTGGAGCGCACTCCTTCATTTTTCTTGAAGATTTTATTTTCTTGTTTTTTTTGAAGTAAAATTAATTTTTGTTCGTTTTTAAAGCACTGCCCTTGAGTTTACATGTAAACTAGTTTAGGTTTAGTGTTTCTCCAGTAAGTTTTTTTGGTTTCTTTTTGGTTCATTTAACTGGGAGAGAACCAAACTTTTATTTACATTTTTAAAAGTAAATTTCTGTATTTTATTTTTTCCCTGGGCCGGTTGCTTCAGGGTTTTAAATAATTGATTAGCAGTTTTTTTTTCTTGGGATAATACTAACTGTACAGAAATCATTTATATAGGTTTTCTAGAAGTGTTATGTTTGTTAAACACGGTGAGGCAAGTGCTATGCATTTTCACAATGTGTTAGAACTTTTATGAGCAAAATGCTAATCAATTTTTAGAGTTAAATAAAACCCTGTGCTTAATTTGTTTATTTTGAGGGAAACCGGGGTAACTCTCGATTCTCTCAGCAGTTGCTGAATCGACCGCAAAGTAAAAGTAATTAAAATAATAATAAAGGTTTAAGCCTTGTTCGTTTGTGTGGGTTTCTGATTCTCAGAGACCCATTTCTTGGGGCTTTAATGTTTTTGTCACTAACCCAAGAAAATAACTGGCCCAGTGGGTTTTCAGCTTTTTACAGAGTGTGGGGAACTGTTTGAAAACAGATCCTCATTTTAGTTGTGTTTTTGCCTAGGGTTTGACCACCTGAAGGCAGAATGTAAATAAGTAAAACCAAAAATGTTTTTCTTAGTCGGTGCTTAGTAGGCGTTTTAACCAGCTGAGAGAAAAATATCCAAGAAGGCTGCTGACCCAGCTATGGACAAAACTTCCTCCTTTCATAAAGAAAAACCAAAGGAACCGGTTGAACAACCCTCTAACCAGGGTGATGGTTCCTCGGTTAAGAAATGATCCACAGGCTCTGCCACTGAACTGGCAAGTTTTGCTAAGAAAAGAGGAAGGGAAAACACTCTGTTCAGGAACCGCAACCTACAAAACCGTTGGTTCCAACCACAGATAAAATGGCAAATACTATAAAAATTGTACAGGCATTGTAAACTGGTACTGTGGTTCCAGTTCAGCGGCCCGGTTTGCAGACCTTGGTTTAGGACCTGGGTTCCTCCTCAGTTCCTGTTTCACTTGGAACGGTTTGCTGAGGGTATTAGTTTGAACCGGGTGTATCCCCTGATCTTCAACATCCTGACTCCCCTGAGAAGGAGCTGAGGTTTTTCATTATGAAGCACACACACTGGATCTCTCCACCTAGGAATCCATGGGGGAGAGGAGTCGGACTATATGGGAAGGATGGATGTTCCAGTGACAACAAGACTGTTACTGCCCATCCACAAGTCTCTGAAGAGACAGGCTTCTAGGTTAAAAAAACAAAACAAAGAACAACACTTTCTTTTCCCCAGCAGACAAGAGGATGGACAGGAAGTATTGGGTGGCTGGAGCACAGTTCCTTTTGGACACGCCAGCCATAAACAGGTGGTGCAGAATGGCAGTGAATGCCAATGATATTGTTGCCAGGTGGATGGCAACTTCAGTGTCTTTTGAGGGCAACTACATAGAAACATAGAAGTTGACGGCAGATAAGGACCGCAAGGCCCATCCAGTCTGCCCATTTCTTTTTCTACCTTCTAAATGTGCCATCGGCCTTTGCTCTGTCAGTGGTCTATCTATTCATACTCATTTGTATTGCTCCCTTATGCCTATCCCATGCCTGTTTGAAGCCCTGCACTGTATTCATAGCCACCACTTCTTGAGGTAGGCCATTCCATGCATCCACCACCCTTTCTGTGAAAAAGAATTTTCTCACATTCCCCCTTAATCGGCCCCCTTCTAATCCCATGCTGTGTCCTCTTGTCCTGCTATTTTTCTTATATTGAAACATGTTAGACTCTTTCACCTTGTTAATGCCCTTAAGCTGTTTGAATGCCTTGATCATATCACCTCTCTCCCTCCTTTGCTCAAGGGTATACATATTGAGCTCTGTTAATCTGTCCTCGTATGTCTTCTGATGCAGTCCCTGCACCATTTTGGTTGCCCTTCTCTGGACTGCCTCAATTTGGTTAATGTCCTTGTGAAGGTGTGGTCTCCAATACTGCGCAGTACTCCAGATGGGGCCTAACCAGTGTCTTGTAAAGAGGGATTATTACCTCCCTCTTACGACTTGTGATACCCCTACTAATACACCCTAACACCCCCCTAGCCTTACCTACTGCTTTAGAGGTCTGCTTGGATGATTTCAGGTCATCAGTGATGATGATGTCCAAGTCTCTTTCTTCCTTTGTGACTGCTAGCAACTCCCCTCCCAGCCTATAGGTGGCTTCAGGGTTTCTCTTCCCTATGTGCATGATCTTGCACTTCTTTGCATTAAATCCCAGTTGCCACTCTTCTGACCATTTTGCTAGTTTATCCAGATCTCTTCTCATTCTGCCCACCCATTTGGATAATCTACTCTGTTGCAGATCTTGGTGTCATCTGCAAACAGACAAGCCTTACCCTCTAGTCCATCTGCAAGGTCACTAATGAAGATGTTGAAGAGGACTGGCCCCAGGACTGATCCCTGAGGTACCCCACTTATGACTTGCATCTCTTCTGACTGTATACCATTTACCACCACTCTCTGTTTTCTGCCCGTCAACCAGTTTGCCACCCAGTTGACCAACTTCTGACCCACCCCGAGCCTACCCAGCTTATTTATCAATCTTCTATGTGGAACAGTGTCAAAAGCTTTGCTGAAGTCAAGGGTAGGCGACATCAACTGCTCCCCCTTGGTCCACCACTCTGGTTACCCAGTCAAAGAAATCTATGAGATTAGTTTGAGAGGACCTTCCTTTTGTAAACCCATGCTGTCTTGGATCCTGTGCCCTATGGATTCCAGGTGTTGCACTATCCTTTCCTTAAGGAGTGCCTCCATAATCTTGCCCACTACTGAGGTAAGACTGACTGGTCTGTAGTTCCCTGCCTCCTCCCTGCTACCACTCTTGTGGAGCGGGATCACATGAGCCCTTCTCCAGTCTTCTGGGACCTCTCCTGTGCTCAGAGACTCACTAAACAGTTCTGCTAATAGCTCTGCTAGTTCCACCTTTAGCTCCTTAAGTACCCTGGGATGTATGCCATCAGGTCCCATTGCCTTATCCACCCTGAGCTTAGCAAGCTCTTGTAGGACCCTTTCTTGTGTGAAGGGAGTATTGCTCACCTCCCTCCCCTCTGTGTCCATGGTGCTGAGCTGTGGGCCCTGCCCTACCTTCTCTTCAGTAAATACTGAGCAAAAGTATCTATTTAGGATAGATGCTTTACATGGTCCTCCTCCTCACATGCTCCCTTTTCTCCATTAGCTTAATACCCCTCTGGACTTTCTCCTTTCACTAATGTATCTACAGAAAGTCTTGTCATCTTCTTTTACTGTTCGTGCTAGTGTTTCCTCAGTTTGGGACTTTGCCTGCCTTACTGCCTTCCCTGCTTCCCTTAGGGCAGTTTGGTATGCCTCCCTATCTTCATCCCACTGTGTTCCCTTATATTTCCTGAAGGCCAGCCTTTTGGCTCTGACCTTTTCTGCTACTGTATTTGAGAACCAAAGTGTGGTTTCCTTCTTCTTTTGCACTTCCTTTTCTGTCTAACACAATGGGATGTTGCTTCAAGTATTGCATCCTTAATGCTTGCCCACTTTGCCTGTACCCCCTCACCTGTGTTTCTTTTTGCCAGGGTTAGTTGAACTCTGTTGGCCATCTTATCAAAGTCAGCTCCTCTGAAGTCCCATATTTTTGCCTTGGAATGGGATGATTTAGATGTAGTAGCCAAATGGAACCATACCATGTGATGGTCACTGGCCCCCAGGTGACCTTCTACCTGGAGATCTGTGATCCCTTCCCTGTTAGTCAGTACTAGATCTAGGATAGCCCTGTGTCTTGTGGGTTGTTGTACCAGTTGTTTGAGGCCCTCCCCCTGCAGGGAATCCACTATGTGTCTAGTTCTGGCAGATGTTCCTGCTGGTATTGACCAATCTGTATCCGACATGTTGAAGTCTCCCATTATCAGAACCTCCCCTTTAGCTGTCATGTTTTGTATATCTTCTAACAGTAATGTATCTATGTCCTCCCCTGGTCTGGGGCCTGTAGACAACCCCAGTTCTTATGGCTGTCCCATTTCCTGTTTCCAGGTTGACCCACAGTTCTTCTGGCTCCTTATGTGTATTCTGAATTTCTGTAGCTTTGATATTTTCATTGACATACAAGGCCACTCTCCCCCTTTCACCTCGGGTCTCTTCTGAACAATACATAGCCAGGTACTGAAGTCTCCCAAGTGTGGTTATTGGTAAACCACATCTCACTAATTGCTACTATGTCCAGTTTAGCTTCTGACATTATTGCCTGCAGGTCTGGGATCTTATTTCCCAGGCTGTGAGCATTTGTGTACATGATTTTCCATTGGCCAGATTTCGGTGTGTTAGTTGTTGGGTGAGGTTTGGCATTACCCCTGTGCGTTGTATGGGGAGACAGACCTTTTTTCTTACCTGGTGATGCAAATGAACTGCAAACATGCTGAATCCCTGTTTGACCACTAGCTGAGGGGAGGGTGTTCTTCCCATTCGATGTATGGGGTGCTGCACCCCTCTCCCCATTTGCTAGTTTAAATATTCTGCAAAGACGTCAAACTTCTGCCCCAATGCACTGACTCCCTCCTTAGTCAGATGCAGTCCATCAGATTTAAAGAACTTCGCCTCCCAGAACTGTTGCCAGTTCCTACAAATTTGTGTCCTTTTTCCTGGCACCAGCCCTTGAGCCCATGTTTAGCTCCCCATCTCCCTTCTCTGACCTTCCGTCCATCTACCCCCTCTCCCAGACTGGCAGGATCTCAGAGAAGGAGATGCGGACTAAATGGATGATAGTTTGTCACCCAGCCTGGTCAGGTGTTCCTTGGTCTCCACAACTGACCCGGCTGGCGAGATCGATAGTCCCTATGTGTACTAGGACATCAATGTTTTCTCCTGCTTTGTGAACAATTTTAGCAGATGCGGTCCAGTGTCTCTCCATGCTGATGTACCTGGGAGACATCTGACCATTACCCTGGCTGGAGATGGGTATCAACTCCCGAATCATGGAGTCTCCTATGATCAGAAGTTTTTGGATCTCCTTATTGCTTTTTTGTTTTGGTTCCTGATTTGGGTGAGTTTTGTTGTGCTAGCTCCTGTGCCGCAGTGTCCTGCTCTGCAGTGTCTTCTGCCTCTTTGTTTGATTTCAGAGATAGAGGCAAATACCTGTTTGTAGTGTTTATATGGTTTTTGGAGGTAATATGTTGGAGAGCAGAGAGTGATGGGGCACCCGATTTGCCCCTGCTAACCACCTGCCATCCTCCTGGTCCAACTACCCCCTGCGGTCGAGGTTTTTCTGTTGGATGCTGGGGAAATGGCGGGTGGTTCTTATAATGTATTTCCTCTTGAATATGAAATTTGAGGCGTGCAGTCTCTGCCCGGAGCTGAGCCCTAAGATCTCCAATGGCCCAGCATGTAGGACAGTGTCCTAAATCCTGTAAGACTGTCCTTCTGAAAATTGTTCCACAGTACCTGCAGTAAATGATATCCATTCCAGATAAGTTGCTGGGTTTATAACCTAGTCAGAGTAATTAGAAGGAAAAAAATGCAAGTAATGGTTTGATTGTGTTTTGTTTTTGTTTAACTTGTTATAACAAGTTAAATTACTAGTGCCCCTATAAATGAGCTCACCTTGTGGATGCCCACTGATCTGCCCCTTCCTGCTCTGCCACAGGAAATGTCACAACTGTGGTACCTTATAAAAGGAGTGTAGTATGGGGTGGTTGGGGATGGGTGGTATGGGCCCTCCTGCCGAAAAAAGAAGAACCACGGACGAAAGAACAAGGAGGTAAGAGCAGAAACAGTCAGTCAACAACAAATGCAGTAACCTGAAAGCTTATCCTAATGTTAGATAAAACTGTAAAACCTGTAAAGCACCACCTGTAATAATTTCAGAGAAGATATATGCTGTAAGAAACACTTCGCTACAGAGAAAAATAAAGCAATGAAATGTTAGCGACAAACAGTAGCAATCCCTGTGATTAAAAAATAAAAACAACACCACACAGTAAATATGCTTAGCCAAAAGAAGTCTTAATCCTTTTCCCTTGCTCTGGTAAGGTTCTCTACTCTGCCTTTCAAGCAGTCTTGGAAGGGAAGAGCTCAGGTGAAGCTAGGTGCCTTGGCCAGCAAACCAAGTCTTCTACTAATTTGTCCCAGGACACCCAGACAAAGGCACTGGACTTTCCTTGTGAGCCCACATCCCTCTTTTGTAAACAAACAGAGGCTTACACGGAAAAGATGAAGCAGTACAAGAGGCTCATAAGAGTGCTGCGGTAAAGGAGAAAGCAGCAACACCCCAGAAGTACCAAGGTAGAGGGAGCAGGGGTAGAACCAATTACAGACCCTTCTTCCAAGCCTAGGCATCACCTACCTATCGGCCTCAGAGAGGGTACTTCGGAGTCAGAGGCAGAAGGAGCAGCAGATGTTCTGGTCCCAGCACTCACCCAAGAGCACAGATTAAGCAGACCCCTGAGGGGTCTGCCAGGGCTTCCTCCCCACAGTAGGAGACAGGCTGACCCACTACCTCCAGGCTTGGGAATCCATCACTACAGACAGATGGGTCCTGGAGGTAGTGAGCCAGAGGCTTGCCCTCTGGTTCAGGACCCTGCTCAAACTGCAGGCAATGTTTTTCAGACCTGCCAGTCTATCAGAAGTAACTCTGTTGGAAGAGGAAGTAGCAAAACTAATTCAAGACAAACCAGTGGAGCCTTTTCCCTTGGCCTACAGGGAAGGAGTCTCTACTCGGGATACTTCCTCACTAAACGAAAAAAAAACTGAGTGGTGACCCATATGGGATCTCAGACATTTGAACAGTCATTTAACAAAGCCAAAGTTCAAAATGGTCACTCTGTTTACCATCCTCCCTGCACTCAAGAAGGGGAATTGGGCTAGCATCTCTGGACTTAAAGATCACTTACTTCCACATCCCAATCAGGCAATCGCACAGAAAATATCTCGGGTTCAGATTGCCATCAAACCACTACCAGTTCAGAGCCATGCCTTTCGGCTTTACCTCTGCCCCAAGGGTGTTTACCAAGTGCCTAGCAATGGCGGTAGCACACCTAAGGGGACAAGGGGTTACAATCTTCCCATATCTGGCCGACTGGTTGGTGGTAGGCCAGTCTCCTCAGTGGCTAGAGATGCACTGATCACTATCCAGGATACCCTGTGTACGTTGGCCCTCCTGGCAAACCAGAAAAAGTCAGTGCTAACACCAGCTCAATGCCTGGAGTTCATAGGGGTGGAACTGGCACTCTGAGAGGAATGGCCTTCCTCCCACAGGGAAGGGTACACAGCTTGGTGCAGTTGGCAGGCTCATTCCAGCTACATACCCCCAGACCAGTGAGGCATTTTCTGCAGCTGTTAGGGCACATGGCTGCAGCAACAGCAACAGTGTCAAGATTCCAGATGAGAGACATTCAGTCTCACTGGTCCCAGAAAAGAGATTCCATGGCAAAGATGGTTCCAGTCAAAGGAACTCTGCTGCAAACTCTGCAGTGGTGGCATGAAAAAGACAACCTCAAGTGTGCCTTTCCTCCAGCTGCCTCCAGCAGCAGTTTTAACAGATGCCTCCCTCCTAGGGTGGAGGGGGGGGGGCACACCAAGGGGATCACACTGCACATGCTGCCTGGCTCCATCAGGAGTTCCTGCTTCACATAAAGCCTGCTGGAGCTCAGGGCAGTTTATCTGGGCATTCAGTTCTTCACGGCACGGTGGTTCAGATCAAGACAGACAATACAACTACAGTGTACTACATGAACAAGCAAGGGGGCACAAAATCACCCCCACTGTGCACAGAGGCCATGAAAGTGTGGACTCTGGCTTACTCCCTGGGAATCTCCCTCTCAGCAGTCCACTTCCTAGGGAAGGACAATCTCCTGGCAGATGCTCTCAGCAGAATTAACCAAAACCACCATGAGTGCAAGTGGTGTTCAGAAGGTGGAGCATGTCAGAGGTGGACCTCTTTGCAACCCCAGACAGTCACCAGCTACCACAATGTTGTTGCAGGCCCCCTCAGTGGTCACAGTCCCTCTGGATGTACTGCTGTTGGATTGGACACTGAAGTTCCCGTATGTCTTTCCTCCATTTCCCCTGTGCCCAGAGCACTGAGCAAGCTCAGGGTTCAACCATCGACACTGATCCTCTTTGCCCCAGAGAGGGCCAAACAGCTATGGTATTCCGTGCTGCTGACCATGTCAATTTCCAGGCCAATCTCTCTACCCAGGAGGCACAACCTATTGACCTCCTTGAAGGGCAGAGTCCTTTACCCCAATCTCCGGTCTCTCAGGCTCAGGGCTTGGCTCTTGAGCACTTAGAGTATGCTAACTTGCACCTTTCTGAAGGGGGGGGCTAGAGGTTCTTAGGGTTTCTGGACAACTCTCTACCAGAAAGACTTACATTCCTAAATGGAAGGGTTTTTCCACTTGGTGCCAGAAGAAAGAGATAGGCTGCTCTCAGGTTGGCTTGTCAGTTGTCCTAGGCTATATGGCACACCTTCATGTTCTCGGCCTTAGGCCTTCCACCCTCAAAGTACACTTAGCAGCTGTCTCTGCTTACCTCTCAGCTGCTAAGAGGTCATCTCTGGCAGCTAATCAGATGTTTAGGAAGTTATTCAAGGGCCTCATGCATTTGCATCCCCCTCAAAGAGAACACACCCCAGCATGGTACCACAATATATGCAGTGGCCAGCTAATGCAACCACCGTTTGAGCCCATGTCTTCAGCAGAGCTAAAGTATGCAACATGGAAAACAGTGTTCCCAGTAGTCACCACCTCAGCTGAGAAGTTAGTGAGCTCCAGGCCTTTGTCTAATGAGTCAGATTACATATCAGTCCATAGGGACAAGGTAGTTTTCAAGACTAACAGAAACTTTCAGTCCAAGGTGGTATCAGACTTCTACATGAATCAGTCCATTACTTTGCCAGTCTTTTTCACTGACCACTCTAGTTCAGGGGAACGTAGAATGCATAGCCTAGATGTCAAGTGAGCTATAAGCTACTACTTGTGTCACACAAAGGGGCCACAGGCAGGATAGCACTCGGCTCTTCCTGGCCTATGGAGAAGTGGAAAAGGGCAAGCCCGCCCCAGAGAGGTCTGTTGCTCCCTGGATTGTTGCTTGTATTCAGTTCTGCTACAGCAAAGTAGTTAAAGAACCCATGCAGGCCTTAGCGCTCACTCTACAAAGGGTACAGCTGCCTCGATAGCGGCTGCGAGAGGTATTTCTTTGTAGGAAATTTGTCAAGCAGTTACCTGGTGAACAGTCCACACCTTTAACAAACACCAAAGCCTGGATACCCAGGCCAGAAGTGATGCCAGCTTTGGCACAGCAGTACTGCAGATCCTGTTTCCTAAATAGGTTCTCTACCCTCCTCCAAAGGTACTGCTTGGGTAGTCTGCATATGTCAGAATACAGTAAGATTTCCTGGGGTTAGAAGAAGACATTACTTACGATAGTAATTCTGTTTCTTCCAAGGGAATCTTACTGTAGTCTGAGCTCCCATCGTGCTTCCCCTGCTAGAACCTATGGGCACTACAGCACAACTGTCCATGCTGTTGTAAACCCCGTGAGTGGTTCTTTTGTTGGGCTTAGAGACTTAAGTCTTAGTGTGGCCCACACTGTTAAATGAAGGGGTTTGTTTGTTATCTGTTTTATTTAACTGTTAAAGTTAGCATAGATAGCTTGTTAGTATTCACGCTGTGTAAGAATCTGACAGTTCTAGAATGTGTACCAGGGACAGTGGTTTGAAAACCGAGCATGAGCCTAGCATTCCATCATTAGCATAGGTTCTGTTAACCATTTCAGCTCTGGGGCACTACTATGGTGGGACAATACTGTATATGTCAGAATACAGTAAGATTCCCTTGGAAGAAACTGGATTACTATGGAAAGTAATGTCTTCTTCTAACCCTAGTAATGCTCAGAATATTCATAACTTTTTGCAGTCAGCCTGGTGGGTTGGACTGCCCGGAGAGATGGAACACATGCAAATGATGGAGTTCTTTGCACATGAGCATCTTTCAAATACTGCCTCTACCAATTGTAGTGTTCTAAGCCCTTCAGATTTTTCTCTCCGCCTGAAAGTCTGGTCACTTGGAGTCTCTGTTGCCCTCTTTCGCGTGAAGAAGATAGAAAAAAATCACCAAAACCATAAGTATATTTAGTTTCTTTTACTGCCTCTACTAATTGTTAGTTTACATCTAGTTTATTATTTAAATAGTTGTTTTTCTCGGTTCCTCACGGTTCGGCATAACAGTGAGGGATCCGAGTTAGTTTAATTTTATTTCGGTTCTCTGACTAAAGAACCTATTCATTATCACTAATTTATGTTCCTTAAAAACTTTAGTTGTAACCGCTTTTTATCGGTTACAGAACCGCTGAACTGGTTCACATTTCATCTCCTCTCTCGGTTCCATCGGTTCCGGAACTGACCGCAAAAAAAAAAAAAAAAGGAAAACCCTTTTTTAAGCTGTTAACCGCAGCAGCATTTAGCGGTTGGGGTTTTTCATCTTGTCTTTCACCATGACTGAGAAACCTAAGAAGAGAACCGGGGAGCCCGGTTTTAAAAACTGTTTAAAGTGTGGAGATGTGTTTGCCAAGGCAGACAAGCACACTTTATGTGTAGCTTGTCTGGGTTTTGAACATTTGGACCAGGAATGTGAAATATGTAAAACTTTCCCAGAAAAAACTGTTGAAAAGCACCTTGGAAGGCTTAATAAAAAGCTTCCTAGGGGTCCGTCAGGCTCTGACCAGCTGACACCCCAGTCTGTTGTGGTTGAAGCAACAAGTGCTACTACCCCTGCCCCTGATACGGGCAAAAAAGGGGTGAAAAGTGGGAAAGAACCGGCTGACTCTCCGGTTCCCTCAAAGAAATTAAGGAAACTCAAGCATGCAGAATCTTCCCCTGCTAAACCAGGGACTTCCGCGCTGCTGCCTGTAATGCCTTCAGCTCAGGAGATAGCTCAGGCGTTTAAAATTATTCAGGCTCTGCAGGGCATCATCCCTCAGCCTCCTGCCCCTTCCCAGGGTCTCCAGGTTGCTGCTACTGTGTTGCCCCCTGCTCCAGAGCCACACTATTTCGAAGTGGATGAGGAGCCTTATGAGGAGGACAAACCTATCCCCCCAGAGGTGTCCCCTGAGCAGGAATTTGGCTCGCCTCCCAGAGTGTCTGAGGATTTTTCCTCCCATTTTTCTTTCGTAAGGAAAATGGCAGATGCTCTAGATATTGCCACAACAGAACAAGTGGAAGATGAGGAGGAGATTGAGCACCTTAATATGATGGGTTTAATACCCACAAAGGCCCTCCTCCTTCCAGTATATACATTTTTCAAGAAGAATGCTATGAAGCTCCTGCAGACCCCAAATTCTATTCCTCCAATTGACAAGCGAATAGATAAAAAAATACCAGCTGGACTGGGAGGGGCTGACTTCCTCTTCTCCCATCCTGATCATCAAGGGGTAATACAGCAAGCTGCCTGTGATAAAGCTAAAGTCCTCTGTCCTCACACCCACGGACAAGAAATCCAGAAAAATTGGACAGTATGGCCAAAAGGGTGTTAGCCGTGAGACAGGCTACTTTTCAAGCTTATGCTGCCCAGTATCAGAAATCCCTGTGGCAGTCGGTACTGGCAGTGTCCATGAAGGCCACCTCACCTTTGTCAGATGACCTGGCTGAAACTGCCAGGTTTGGGCTAGAGGCGGCCAAGTACCAATTCCAAATGGCTGCTGATCTAAATGGCACTGCAGCCAGATGGATGGCTAATACAGTGGCTCAGAGGAGGTTTGCTTGGCTTTGGGCTACAAACCTCACTCAGGATACCCAGTCAGAGGCCCTGGATTTCCCATTAGAGGGAAATGCACTCTTTGGGGAGTCCACAGTGGCCTGTATGAAAAAGGTGGATGAATATAAGGCTATTTATAGAAGTAACTCTGCTAGAGACAGAGCTTCTTCATCCACCAGGCCCTATGGAAGGGGGGGGGGCTAGGGGTTGTTCTTTCTTGTCAATACCCTTTTTCCAGCCAGTAGCCATGCCCCAATACCAGCAGTACCCCCCACAGGGCTACTCAAGGGCTAGGGGTAGAAGGGGCTCTAGGCGAGGGGCTCAGGCACAACCTCAACCCCAGCCTAAACAGAACCCTTGAGATGCAGGCCGCCTTCTCCCTACCTGTTGGAGGCAGACTGTCCCAGTTTCTCCCCCTCTGGTCAACCATCACCACAGACAAGTGGATGTTGGAGGTAGTGGGCAAAAGTCTGTCTCTGGACTTCAAATTTCTTCCTCGAAAAAACCCCAGGGTTTCCACCTCCCCACCCCTAGCACAAATTTCATTGCTAGAGGCAGAGGTTAAGAAGTTGCTTCAGCTCAAAGCAGTGCAACTAGTCCCTACAACCTTGAGAGGAAGAGGTTTTTACTCCAGATACTTCCTAACAACAAAGAAAAATGGGGAGTGGCGGTCAATTTTGGATCTGAGAGCTTTAAACAAGCACCTGAAAAAGCCAAAGTTCAAGATGGTAACTTTGGTTCGGATTCTGCCAACAATCCAAAAAGGGGACTGGCTGGCATCTCTGGACTTACAGGATGCTTATTTCCACATCCCCATAAAAGAATCATTCAGGAAATTTCTCAGATTCAAACTCCCATCAGGTCATTATCAGTTTGCTACCCAGCCCTTCGGCCTTTCCTCGGCACCAAGGGTGTTTACGAAATGCCTAGCAGCTGTGGTGGCATTTCTTCGAAGACAGGCAGTGACTGTTTTCCCATACCTGGATGACTGGCTGGTGGTGGGCAAATCACCAGAACAAGTCACAACCTCTCTAAAGCTCACACAGGATCTTTTGGAGTCCTTGGGTTTCGTAGTAAACCAGAAAAAATCTGTCTTCACCCCTACACGGACTTTACAGTTCATAGGGGCAGAGATCAGTACTCTACAGGCCAGGGCCTTTTTACCACTAGACAGGGTGCAAAGCCTTCAGGCCATAGCAAATTCTTTCAAGTTACACGGTCAAAAAACAGCCAGGCAATTCCTGCAGCTCTTGGGTCATATGGCTGCATCCATGGGCACAGTGCAGGGTTCCAGGTTTCACATGAGAGACATCCAGTTTCACCTCAGGAATCATTGGAGTCAGAAAAAAGATCCCTTTTCAAAACTCATTCCAGTGACAAGGCCTCTGTTACAAGCCCTCTTGTTGTGGAAAAAGGAATCCAACCTAAGGCAGAGAGTCCCCCTTCCAGAAGGAGGATCTTTCACTAGTCCTCACAACAGATGCATCCCTTCTGGGCTGGGATGCCCATCTAGGGGAGCACACAACTCAGGTTACCTGGTCAGAGGCAGAGTCCCTCCAGCATATAAATTTGCTGGAACTCAGAGCAGTGCGGCTGGCACTAAAAGTTTTCTCTACACTGGTAATGGGCAAGGTGGTACAGGTCAGAACAGACAATACCACCACTATGTATTACATAAACAAGCAGGGTGGCACCAGATCAGGTCCCCTGTGCACAGAAGCCATGAAAATTTGGACTCTGGCATATTATCTAAAGGTGTCCCTGCAAGCCTTCCATCTGCCAGGAAAGGACAATATCTTGGCAGACACACTGAGTCGTATCAGTCAGTCCCATCACGAATGGACACTGAACAAGCAGGTGATGCGGGTAATTTTCAGCAGGTGGGGCGTTCGAGAGACTTGATGCATCCCACAGAACCACCAGTTGCCTCAGTATTGTTGCAGGCCACCAGCCCAGGGCACAATCCCTCTGGGCGCCTGGTACTAGATTAGTCAGGCAAGTTTCTCTATGCCTTCCCCCTTTCCTCTGGTCTTCAGGGTACTGCTGAGCTCAGATCCCTCTCAGCTTCTGTGATCTTGATAGCTCCAGATTGGCCCAGGCAGCCATGGTACTCTCTTCTGCTCTCCATGTCAGTGAGCAAGCCAATAAGCTTGCCTCTCAGGCACAATCTTCTGACCTCCAATCAGGGAACTTTGCTGTTCCCAAATCTCAAGTCCCTGCACCTGAAGGCATGGCTCTTGAGGAGTTAGAGTATGCAGACTTGAACCTTTCTGAAGCTGTATTAAACATCTTGAAAAGTTATAGGAAGCCTGCCACTAAGAAAACGTATTCTGCTAAGTAGAAAAGATTCTCCTTCTGGTGCTCTGGTAGAAACTTCGCCCCAAATGATGCAGGGGTCTCAGTGGTGTTGGATTATCTGACTCATTTACATTCACAAGGTCTACAATCCAGTTCTTTAAGAGTTCACCTTGCAGCAGTATCTGCATACCTTTCTGCTAGGACAAAGGTGGCAGTAGCATCAGATCCCATTTTCAAAAGATTTTTTAAAGGTCTGATGCATTTGCACCCTCCTCACAGGGCACCATTGCCCGCTTGGGATCCTAATATATGTATAGCCAGATTGATGCAGGCTCCTTTTGAGCCCATGGCTACAGCCCAATTAAAGTATGTTACCTGGAAAACAGTTTTCCTGGTAGCAGTTACCTCAGCAAGAAGAATCAATGAGCTTCAGGCTCTCTGTGTTGAGCAGGATTCCATTTCCTTCCACAGGGATAAGGTAGTCCTCAGAACAAACAGACAGTTCCTTCCCAAGGTTGTTTCAGATTTCCATCTGAACCAATCAATCACTCTGCCTGTCTTCTTCTCAGACCGTACAAGCTCTGGTGAAAGAAGGCTCCACAGTCTGGATGTGAAAAGAGCTCTCAGCTACTACATGAGAGCTACTAAAGGCCATAGGCAAGACAAGAAACAACTTTTCCTTACATATGGGGATGTCGGAATGGGCAAACCAGCCTCAAGAAGATCCATTTCTTGGTGGATTGTCCAGTGTATTCAATTCTGCTACATTAAAGCAGGTAGGGAGTCCCCAGCTGGGCTGAGGGCTCGCTCAACAAGAGGAACAGCTGCCACTCTGGCAGCTGCTAGGGAGGTGTCATTATTGGACATTTGTAAAGCAGCTACTTGGAAATCAGTGCACACCTTTACAAAGCATTATAACTTGGATGTTTGTCCAGAAGTGATGCCAGGTTTGGCACAGCAGTCCTGCAAAGTCTGTTTCCAAAATAGAGTTCTGTGCCCACCTCCAGGGGATACTGCTTGGTAGTCTGCACAAAGTTATGAATATTCTGAGCATTACTGGGGTTAGAAGAAAAAATTACTTACCATAGTAATCTTCTTTCTTCCCAGTGATGCTCAGATATTCATAACTCCCTTCCATCCTCCCCTTCCAGAACTTCAGCTTCTGCATTCCGCATGCTAGTGCCACATAGCCATACCCTTCTGGGTACACTTCTCTATGCTAAATAGGTTTTAACAGAGTTTTCTGTCTCTTAATAGTTTTCTCACTGTCTGGTGAACACCATTATTATAGATATAGTCCTCCCTTGGAGGTTTTTGAAGTAAATTGTTTTATTAGGCTAATCCTAAAAATGTTTTAAATAATTAGTTGTCGGATTTTTTCATATTGCCTGACTTCCAGGCTTCTTACAAATCTGAAGGGCTTAGAACACTACAGTTGGTAGAGGCAGTATTTGAAAGATGCTCATGTGCAAAGAATTCCATCATTTGCATGTGTTCCATCTCTCCGGGCAGTCCAACCCACCAGGCTGACTGCACAAAGTTATGAATATCTGAGCATCACTGGGAAGAAAGAAGATTACTTTGGTAAGTAATTTTTTCTTATCGAATCCTTTCCCTCTCTCGCATGGCACACATCATGGATGTCCCCTGTTCCCCCTCCTTTTCGTGCTAGTTGTGGATCCTTTGTAGCCTGAATTCCAGCAGCATAAGGAGATTCGGGGACTAATGGTGGGCATCATTAAATATACCACTCTTGTGTATGCCGATGATCTCCTTGTCCCAACAAAAGATCTGAGTATTACCCTCCCACCGCTGCTTTCCCTCATGCACCAGTTCGCATATGTAACCCCCTTGTTACCTGGGATTACTAGAATCCCAGTAAGACCTAGTGGTAGGCAGGGAAGGCAGCTTGTGAAACTCCAGTTAAATGGGTTTCACACTGTCTCACTCTGTTCTCAGTCACAGCTGAGACTTGAGAGATGACATCACCATAGAACTGTCGCAGTTGCATAAGCCACATTGGAATCTGCAGCTCAGGGAGTGAGTTTAGAACTTTGGGAGTTTTCAAAGTCAGTTTTCGGTTTGTTTTAAAGCAAGAAGGAAGTGTGATCCTGGTTTACCTTTTGAAAGTGGTGGAGACCGCTGTCCAGGTCTCAGTGCCCCCTCCCTCTGGGGGGGGGGGGTTGAAGCAAAGTCCCTCTGTGGATTCCAGGGGCAATCCCCTATTTCCACTATGGAAGAAAGCTGCCTGTTTACAGTGTCTGTTCTTGTATAACAGTGAAGGATGTAATACTTTGCCTGTGGGGCACCTGCAACGAATGGGTGAGTGTTTTACTCCATTTGAAGGGGCAAACCAATTGTTTCATCAGTTTGGAAATATAAAGGAAGTTGGAATGTGGACTGCTATTTGGGAGGACTATTTTACTAGGACAAACAAATGGAGCAGTCAAAAAGTCTAAAGTTTTAATGGATTTCAAGTAATGCTGTAGAGGGGGTGCTTCAGGTCATCCACTGTTTAATCTACATTTTCACAGTTTAAGTTTATGTTTGTCCAGAGAAATGGCGGGTATGGGCTGTGGGAGCTGGAGGTGGGAACACCCCATCTTTAGTGACCAGGTCCACCTCTGAAGTTTCTTCTGTGATTTGCTACTTGCCTCATGCGCCTGGCCATTGATGAGGTGGGTACCCAGGCGTGGGTGCAACTTTGGAAAATCTCTCTAGGGTCGCAGACTCTAAGTGGTCAGAGCCACAGCTTGGGAAAATATCTCCTTGTTTGATGGAGTCCGATGAAATAAGAAATCAAATCTCTCTAGGAGTAGCAGACTCTAAGTGGTATAGGGAGCCACAGCTTGGGAAAATATACTCCTTGTGTGATGGAGTCTCTCAAATAAAGTTTGGGTTCATTCTTTAAATGGACCGTCAGTCAAAGTGGCGGCAGGGAGCCGGGCCAGTCGGGCTGTATCCAAAGCGCATGCAAGTCCGGGCTGAGTGCCTGGTGGGTCCAGAGCCAGACAATAGTAAAAATGGTTCATTCTTCAAGTGGACCGCCTTTAGTCTCTATCTGCATATACAGTGAAGCGTAGCCTTGGGGGACCATAAATGCTTTGTCATGTGTCAGCTAGTTTGAATAAAGCCACATGAAAAATCCCAATCCTGGTTCTGGACATTAGAGTTATTGCTTCCTGTAGTTGGATTTACTTGGGTGCCCCTGTGCAGAGTAGCCAAACCTAGGTCCCTTGTGCCAGGTAACCTCATCCTCCCCGAACCCAGGTCCCCACCAGGTATTGCTGCCAACGCCAACAGCATGCCACCTGTCGTTTTGGTAAAAAGGCAGGGGTGAGGGGTTACACATAGATCTCTGGATTACAGATCAGTGC
This sequence comes from Neoceratodus forsteri, assembly GCA_016271365.2. Lineage (NCBI taxonomy): Eukaryota > Metazoa > Chordata > Ceratodontiformes > Ceratodontidae > Neoceratodus > Neoceratodus forsteri. Next base: position 220,936,147 of record CM028136.1, on the reverse strand, counting down.
CTCTAAAAGGGAGGTTCTCCCGCTAAAAATTAGTGTTCTCCAGTCTTAGTAACTCCCTATAACCATACATTGGCGGCAGATGGTATTACGTATTTGGGTGACGGTATTACATATTTGAGTGTTAGAATCACCACTGATCTTTCTAATGTATGGGAGGTCAATCTCCAACCTTTGCTGTCTGCCTTTCAGGCTGAATGTGATCGTTGGCGGTTATTACACGTGACTATGGTTGGGAAAATAGCTGCTCTTAAAATGGCATTTGCCTCTAAGCTGTTTTACCTTTTTTCTCACATTTCCTTGTCTCTTTCGAACAGATGGCTTGTTAAGCTGAACAAGATTGTAGGTAATTTTTTTTATGGGAGGATAGAATGCCCAGATATAGCAGGGTCAAGCTTAGGGCTCACTGGTCTGAAGGTGGCTGATGTTTGCCCTGGTTCGAAGGCAACCTATGGGCATTCTGGGCTATTCAAACTCTGCAGTGGTTCCGGCCCTCCTCATCCGAAACACCCCAATGGGTGACTCCAGATGCGCAGGTCTATGGGGTTCATTCCCCGCTTCTTTTTCTGTATACTTCCCTTTCTAAGGCCTTGGCCTCTCAGCTTATAATTGGACCTACCATACAGTTGGCGCAAATTAACGCTAAGTTGTGATCGGCTCCTACCTCAGTTCAGTTCACTCCCTTATGGGGGAATCCTGATGTACACGTGGGACGTAAGCCCTTAGTTTGGACATCCTGGCAGCAGCGGAGTACCCGTTGTTGAAATCATCTCCTGGCCCTACAGAGAACTGTAGATACATTTCAAACTTTACAAACATGTTGGATCTTCTGCACTCTGACTTCTTTTTTATTTATTTTTTTATTTAGTTGTTTAACCAGGTATAGCACACTAAGCTGAAAGCTTTTTTACAGGAGCGACCTACAAGGAGGTTAAGTGACTTGCTCAGGGTCACACAGTATGCAAGTGGAAGCTGTGGGATTCAAACCCAGGTCTGGCTTACTGGATGTCACCAGATTTGCAGTTCAGAGCCTTAGACCACTGCGCTATACTGCCTCATGGAAGTACTTCCAGATCCAGAGCACTTTGCAGCTGGTTAAAAAAAACCTGGAGCTCCCCTTCCTTACCTGACTTTGTCTCGTTGGCTTTCCCACATGAAGGGATTAGCAGGACAGATCTACTCTTGTATTAGAGATGCCCTTCCATCTCAATCTCTACAGTCCAAAGCAACAAGGGATACAATGTTGCAGACAAACACAGGGCTTGCATTAGCACTAGTAAAGCTGGGATCGGCTTGACCCTCGGCTTCAAATGTTGGGGGTCAGACCAGAAAATCTTAGGGTCATAAATTTCCCAAGTGGCTTTGTACAAAATTATCAGATACTTTTTCTGCTAACGATATTGGTGCAAACCTTTCAATATCAGTGCTGAAGTACTGCTTTTATTTTTGTGCCTCAAAATCCTCAAAAATCCCATTTGGGGACTTCAGTAGAGGGTTAACACAAGCCCTGCAAATATCTCTGAACAAGACTGGAAGTCCTGTTGGACTTTCGATCATAAGGCCTTCAAAGACCCTAAAAGTTGACTAATTCAAAATAAGATTTTGCACTCCTGTTATAAAACTCCTTGAGTCCTTTACCGGGTGAAACAGATAGTCTGACTCCTGCTGGTGTTGTGGTTTGCCTGGTAGGGATTTTCATCATATCCTTTGGACATGCCCCCCTCTTCAGCCAGTTTGGCAACATGTTCACCAGTTTGCCATTACGATCCTTTGCAACCATCTTCCTTATTCAGCCTCCTTGTTTATACGAGGCCTTACATTGGAGGCCCCACATCTCACCTATGTGGAACACAGATGGCTCACTCTACTCTGTATACAGGTGAAAAGGCTCCTCCTTATGAAATGGTGCATAGCTCCCCTTCCTTCCTTTCAAGAAATCCATAAAAATTTATCTTCCCTAGCCACCTTGGACCCATCTGTCCCATCTCGCCTCCAATACATTAGAATCATTTTGCAAATGCTAGCATCCATACCTTCGAGGTCATCATTCGAATACGGGGGCAGGACATGAACAATGGGCAAATTATTAGTCCAGTTCCACTAGTGTTAACATCTTCCTTGTTTGTTTTTTAATACTTAACTTTCGACAGTAGTTGATATCTCTCTGTATCTATATAACACTGTTTTATTTGTGCTGCTTATTTTTTATTTTATTTTTTTTTACTTTCTTTGTGCCTCCTTCTCTCTGGCCCCATGAGACCTCTCTCCGGTGTGGACGCCATGTTTACCAGCTTTCTCCCACTCACCGAGATCCCCTGTTTGTACCTCCGTTGGGGGTACCCGTATCCTCACTCCAGACTTGCCGACCCCCCCGGCTCTGAGTTCCCCATGGCGGGACCTCCAACTCCTCCTGCACACTATCTGAAATCGAGTGGGCAGCCGGAGTGAGGGCAGTGGCCAGAGGCCAGCAGGGTGGATCCGGCAGTAAGCATGGGTGCTGGTTGTGGGTCCCACCTTCACCTTCTAGGGTGCCAGGGCTTTCCCCCATTTTCCCCCATGGTGCGGACATGCAATGATGTCAGCATGTGGAGGCTGTGCCTCCGCCCCCTCCCGCAGACATCCGCCGTCATCTTCCCCTTACAAGTCCCTGCTGGCCTGTAGTGCACCTGGTCTCCACCAGGAGCTGCTACAAGGCGGGGAAACACCCGTAACCCACCCCAGGAGAGGAGAGCAGTCCTCCGGAGGCTTGATCCTCTCCTTCTCTGCCAATCCTTGATGACCTGAGTCCATTCCTGAACCCAGGTCGCCGGTGTGGTGCGAGGTGTGGCATCCAGTGCCTCAACCCTCAGTGCCACCAGGCCGGCTATTTGTGCTGCTTATTGATTATTATCATTTATTTGTTTAATGATGTGATGTTAGTTGTAGTGGCATTTCTCTAGCACTCTTAAGAGTTGTCTGAGTTACCAAGATTTATATAGGTTTTGCTATTTGTTAATCATACTTTTGTGTGCTGTTACAGCATTGTTTGTATTGATGTTCTTTAATGTTGGCATGGTCCATACTGTTCATTATGTTCTTTGCTGTTTATTTGTTTGAAAATAGCAATAAAACAATTCTCCTGGAAATGCTGGTCCAGGTGTGTTTTTAACCCCAGTGAGAGTTGCCAAATATAACGGTGTGCAGTCTGCCCAATGTTGGCGTCAGTGTGGAGAGTCTTCAGTAAACCAGGAACATATATTTTGGAGCTGTCCAAACCTAAGGCTGTTTTGGAAAACGGTATCAAGAGACCTCCAGCAGATATTTTTCTCCACAATTGACTCTGACATCCAAATTAGTCTTATTGACAATACCTCCTGTCTTTCCAAAATTCTGTAAACCCCAGATAAAGTTGCTTTTGACATTAATTCTTGTGCAAAGAAGACTCTTACAAATCCCAAGCCATCTTTTCTGGTATGAAACAGCTAATTTTATTTACAGTGTGGAGAACATTTCTTTTAAGTATTTTAATCTAGATAGTGCTAGCCAGGAGAGATGGAGGCCTTGGGTTCTTTTTCAACTTGATATTGATTCTTCTTTTGTCCCATAGCAGGTTTTATTCTTTTAATGTGACTATTTCTTATGTTTTCAATATAATTGGGGAACATTATTCAACTGTATTTAAGGTTCTGCCCTTAAGCGTCGCAGTTTCCCTGAATTAATTTTAGAGAGATTTATTTGATTTTGTTATTATATAGATAAACATGGGTGCTGTTGTTGTTATGTTACTCCTTCACTGCAGAGGTTTATGTTTTTTATTTATTGAGGTCTTGGAAAACACCTGTGAATGGATGCTCTTTTAAGGCTCCACGTCGGTTACATAAGGCAGCAGATACAAAGACTATGGACAATAAACATTAGAGCTACAAAGCAAATATACAATACAAGCAAAAACAGGGCAATGGGAAAAAGTATGCTGAGGCATTGTACAATGTATGCCTGCGTTGAGATAAGAGACAGATGAGGAGGGGAGTGGATTCAGAGGGGAAGGGAGGGCTGAGGAGGCAGGCATGTAGGACAAGGTGAGAAGCGGGAGAACGTAAAGACCTCTTCGCTTATCTGATTGCATCTTTTTGCTCTCAGGAGTGTTTTCTGCCCATACTGTTCAGACTGCTTACGTGAGTTGTGTTTTGTATTAACTTAATAAAGTTTGATTGTTTAAAAAAAAAAGCAATAAAATGTTTAACTGCAAAAAAAAAAAAATGCTCATTACTGCAGCCATTCCTCATGAAAAAGGTGCTGTCCACACAGAGACTATTCTGTAAATTCAGACTTTAAAGAAAAATTCATCATATTCTAAGATGCTAAGTCAAAAAATAAACTTTTTACAAGTAAGCACAATGTCTTCCACTGTCTTCTGAGCTTGTATCTCCATGTTTGAAGATGTGCCCCTCATTTCAGTGACAAAAGGTTGAGAGGTATGTGAAGAGGGGTGGGCTTAAGTGGAGGACTGAGGAGCACACTAGTTATTTAGTATACTGCTACGCAACCAATCCCACAGTACTCCTAGAACTCATAGTATCTATTAGTTCTGTGGTTGTACTATTTGCAGTTAGTAAATGAATGCACATAGCTGCACTACTCTGTGCTACTGTGCTAACATTAGCAATCGTAGCCAAGAGAACTGACCCGCTATCCATTTAACAAATAAAGAAATTGGGGGGTGGAGCCCCTCACCCCATTTCTAACAAAACAATTGACTTTTATTTTTTGTTTTGTGTTTTCTGTTATGGCGGTTCGGTCCCCGTAAAATGGGTAACAAAGGGACAGATTGCGGTACAAAAATACTGTAATGCGGCATTCATGTAATGCCTACAAAGGGCTCCTTAGTCCTCCACTTATGCCAAGGGATGTGCAAACACTGGAAAAGTGGCCAATTTCATGCCAAAAAGCATAATGTTATTAATTTTGGCCAGGTGTTTCTTCTGCCACTGTACAGGTCGCTTGTTGGGCCGCATGTGGTGTATTGTGTGTTGTTTTGGAGTCCTCAGACGAGAGAGTGAGAGGGGGATGTAGATACATATATTAAGGGTTAACAACTTTTGTTTAGTTTTTCATGTTTCTTTGTATAATTCCTGATAGCAGCTAGATCTGGTATATTTCTGCCGAGTTAAAACTGCCTAACAAGGTTTTCTGCCAAGAGGCATACCAGGGGGCTCTGGTGAGAGGGAACAATCTCTTTGGACAGACTGGAAGAGCCAAAAGCAGAATGGATCCTTTTCATGTTTCATAGAGGAGTCACTCCTGCTGTGCTAGACATATCGTGGGTAAATGGTTTGATGTCTTTGTATATATAAAGTCCAGATCAGATCATTGTTTTATGAGGACTCAGTTTTCCAGACACAAAGAATGTTGAATCTGTGATGTCAGACTGACATACTGGATGACCTGTCTTTTGAGGGGGGCAGCTGGAGGGTCTTAAGGTCTGGCAGAGACTGAAAGAGACAGTCAGGTTTGGGACTATAAAGTTCGAGTCTGCTGTTATTCACCAACGCATCTTGTGTGGTAAGCTATTTTACTACATTACTGTAGTGAGAGAGAGGTTTTCTGTGTGTAAGCTACTGTTCAAACATCTTTTCCATTTCTGTAGAATTATTGTTCCCCATAGTGTTGTAATATCTTGTCTTATCTGCATAAATATTTTGAAGTATTAACATATTATATTCTTGTATATATCATGTTTCTGTGACAGAGTCCTCTGAGGTACAGTTAACTGATTTATAATTGACAAAGCTGTGTCTCCGCCACTGAAGAGAAGGCTGCCATTATCATATTCTGTTTCTAAAGTAAGGAGTTCTCAGCCATGACAGAGAGGGGTGGATCAGTTGCCCTCGAGCATGGAGTGCTGTATTGTGTGAGCAGTGTCTCTGGAGGGATTTGGACCTAGAAATACCCAGATGGAGTGTTTTCATGCTGAGTGGTGGCAGCTACTGATTACCCTTGTAGGCATCTGAAGGGTTTGAGACAGCTGGTAACATTGACAGGCTGAGTTTGGGAAAGACCAGTTTGCCTCAAACTGGTAGTAGCGGAGCGGTCTGAAACAGTTTTGTCAGTATAAAGGTTATCTGTCCAGTCACAGAACAGGATATACAAAGGGGACTGTGTATATTCTACCAGTTTTTATTTTTTGTTAAGCAAGAATAGAGAGAAGACATTATTTCTGGGCCACATGAGAAACGTTTACTGCAAACCTGCAGGAGCTATGCTGAAAAAAAAATTGAGCATTGAGGATGGCAGAACACAGGCAGAACTCAAGGCCAGCCTCTAACAAAGTGACCAGGAAAGCTGTGCAGAAGGGGTCACTGGTACCCATGTTGTGAGGCAGAGGCTAGGGAGAATTCAGAGGTGCCAGAGCCTTTGAATAGGGCAGCTGCACCTGGTACAAATGTTGGATATTGTTGTAGCTTGCCCTGGTTAGGATGAATGCAAAACTGAGAGGCAAGAAGCAGAGGTGGATCTGCAGAAGATGAAGTTGGAACCTGAGGAGTGAGAAATAGCATCAGCACAAGACCTTCTCAATAACCACTTCGCCACTGTAGGCCTTGCATTCGATGCTTCCCCAGCCAGTAACTTCCGCTCTCAACTTGGTCTACAGGATCCAGCAAAACTGGACACTACTGTCTCGGTGAATGCTACAGTCTTTGCCTTTCAGCCTGTATCTCTGAAAGAAGTGGAGGATTTCATTTTACAGCTGGATTGTAGGAAGAGTGCAGGCACAGACTTAATTGACCCGTACTTCCTAAAATGTAGTCACCAGATCCTGGCTGCACCAATTATGCACCTCTTCAACCTATCACTTATGCAAGGTGATATCCCACATATTTGGAAAACTGCCCATGTGACCCCTCTCTACAAATCTGGTGATCCAGGTGATCTGAATAACTATAAACCCATTTCCCTACTCCCTATCCTTTCTAAAATGTTGGAGAAAATAGTACACCACTTAGGAAGTTCCTGGACTCCTCAAATCTGCTTAATCCTCTGCCATCAGGATTTAGGCCACAGCATAGTACAGTTTCGGCCCTTGCAAAAGTGGCTAATGACTGGCGGGGAGCCCTTGATAACAAAAACTTTGGATGTGCAGCAGGGCTCAACCTTAACCTTTTTTGCACTAGCCAGCAGTGCAAGTTGATTCGAAATTGCACTAGCTTGCAGATGGTTGCACTAGCTCTCAATTATAATGATAAACTTTGATCACTTTACAGGAAACAATACAAGGCAAGCATTTATCCTGCTCCCACATTGCTTCCAACTCCCCAGCAGAAAAAAGACTGCAGTGCCATCACACACAGTGAGCACCCTCCCCCCCACGTTGTTTTTTGTACTATGACCTCCTCTCTTCCTCTTTCTGCCCCCACCCCCGCCACCAGAGGACATCACAACAGCAAATGTTCAATCAAGCAGTCCTAGCTCTGCACACACAATAGCTGACTTCATCATGTACCTCACCACGCTATCACCACCACCCACAGGACAGTGAACAGAGTCAGGCAGAGAAAGACACTTTCAGCCCCCACCCTACAGTCAACTGGAGACCTGCACTTCTGGAAGTTTTTGTACAGCCTCAAGTGAGACAGGAGCACATCTAAGATTTCTTTGGGGGTGGGGGCTACACAAACCTAAGGGGCTTGGGAAATGGAAAACTATGAAATTTTTAATTTTAAAAGCATTGATTTTAATATGCTCTGCCCCCAATAATAACATATTTTTCTTTAACATTGTCTTTTCATCAGCCCTGGGGAAACAGTACATAGGCATAATGCTATGCTGTCTCTATTTCTATATAGAATGATCTATGTAACCCAGGAATGCCTATTTTAAGCTTTCAAATTATGTATTTTATGAAGGTTTTTTTTTTGTACTATACATGATCCAAAGCTTTGTTTTTAGGATGAAAGGACATGTTGGCAGTGGCGGCTGTACACCAGGGCCTGCCAGGGCATGTGCCCCAGTAAAAAAAAAAAAAAAAAAAAATGCTGTGCCCCAGTTGGTGCCACATATGGTGCAGACCTTCCCCCATAGTAACAATATATCAGTGCCCTGGCTGCCATCTGTTGTGCCCCAGCTGTGCCCTGGTAACCATTTGTGGCTAGAGCCGCTACTGCATGCTGGGTGGGATAAGGGTGATACTGTATGGATGATGATTACTGGCATGGTCCATTTAGAAGAGCTGGGGACCCCCTACACTTGCCAGTAATGGCAGCTATGGTTCTGTGGATGGTCAGTTCAGAGTCTGATCTGCAGTGATGTCCAGGGAAAGAACAGAGTTGAGAGATTTGGAGGGGAGAGGGAAGTTATGGTGAGGTTGGGATAAAACCCACCACCTGCAGGGCCGACTCTGTATACCTCCTCACATTTTGTCACTGAAATGTTGGATACAGACACTCAAAATGTAGGGAAATGAGGGGCAGTGGTCTTAATAATATGGGACAAAATGTTAGACAGAGACACATTCAGAAAACTAGAAGCTAGTGATTTAAAAGCACTCTACTCTGGATCACACCTTGGACACTAGCTGAAAGTCCTAACAGTGGAGTGATAATGACTCACATTGAGTGTTTTGTGGGATCCCCCTCTTGAACTGCCAGATAATTTCAGCTCTTAATGAGCTGTTAATCACACCAGGCCATCTGGAACATTGAAAGAGAGAGTGGCATGAGGACTAGAGCCTGCTAAAGTAGAGACTTTTTTAACTTCATTAACAGCCATGAAAACCTGCACTAGTCAAGACAGACAAGTACAGAGTTAGCTGCACTAGCCCTAGTCAATTTGCACTAGTGTTTGGGCTCGTAAAACAATGTTAAGATTGACCCCTGATGTGCAGTATTCCTGGACTGAAGCAAGGCGTTCAACACAGTTGACCACGACCTGCTTTTTCATACTCTCCGTACGATTGGCCTTGACCACCCTTCCATGAGATGGTTCTCAAATTACCTCTTAGGTCATCTTCACTAGGTAAAAGCAGAAGAGCACTTCTCGCCGCTGAAACCCTCTCTCAGGGGTGTCCCACCATGCTTCATATTGGGACCACTGCTCTTCGCACTCTACATTAATAGTATTGACTCGGGAATAAAATCTGCAAATATTCATCTTTTCGCAGACAATATGGTGCTTTACATCAGGAGACCTACCCCCGAAGCAGCCTGCTGTGACTTACAGCAGGAATTCAAGCAGCTCCAATTAAATCTGCTGAACAGGAAGCTTTTTTTGAATGATAAAATAACTAAGGCGATGCTTCTGTCTCCCCTAATCTGTACCCCTAATCCTGCTACCCTAGGATTCGTACCGAAGCTTACTACTCTCCTAGGTGAATCATTAGACTTCGTACCCAATTTCAAGTATCTGGGGGGGTCTGGATTAACCATAATCTCTCCTTCCTTCTTCATATCGAGGAAACAATAAAAAAGCTTAAGCAGAGACCTGGCCTATTTTATAGGCTCAAACATCTACTGACTCAGGATGCTAAAAAGAGACTGGTCCAATCCACCTTCCTATCGATTCTGGACTATTGTGACTTCCTTTATGGCCAAGCTTCTGCATCTGCATTAGCCAAACTTGATGTGCTGTACCATAGAGCCATAAGAAATATCTCTGGTGCACCGTGTTCTGCGCATCACTGCTCTCTCTCTACACCTTAGTTAGCTGGTCATCTCTCACTTTCAGAAGGCAAAGAAATGCTGCTTTCTGGATTTATAGAGTAATCACAGAGAAGTTGCCTATGTACACAGCTTACTGTCTTCCCCTAAGTACAGTAAGCAAGTATGCATTGAGAAGCTCCATTTTTCTTTTTTTTTTTTTTTAGTCTTTGGTAACCGGGTAAGGCCCACTAGGGGTGACCTGAGAACACTGGGTGGTTAAGTGACTTGCTCAGAGTCACACAGTATGCAAGTAGAGGTTGTGAGAATCAAGCTCAGGTCTGGTCTGCTGGATGTATCAAGTTTGTTCACACCTCGTTCTTCTAACCTCCAGACTATACTGCCAGCCAGTGATACTTATATCACCTTATCCATACCTAAGGTCAAATTAAGATTCGGTAGGACCTCAGTAAGTTTCACTCTACCCCAACTGTGGAATAAATTGCAAAAAACTGTTAGGGTGGCCCACCCTATCTCTCTGGCCTCATTCAAGACACTTTATTCACGATCTATCAAGGAGGAATGTAAATGCTTCCCCTGATTGTGGCCTGGTATTACCTGTCTGCAGTTGCTTCCCTTGGTGCACTTGACACCATCCTCGCTAAGTAAAGTTGGTGCCTCCCATCGCTTTGTATCTCCTCCTTCCTCCTGTCTCCTCTTGCATCCTGCTCTTTCCTCCTCCCTCCTACTATGCATAATGTCCCCACGTCCTCCTCCCTCCCCATATGTGAGGCACTCAATGGGTAACTTAGTATTTATTTATATGTTACCTCAAGGACACCCTTGTAGTACTGCCTGCAGGCATTTGTATATATTGTAAACTGCAAGTTCCTTGTACATATTGTTTTATAGACTTGTTTTGCCTTCTCAGACTATTGCTCTCCAGATTTCTCTATTGTATAAGCCTCACATCGTTATGTATTTATCCTGTGTACACATATTCTGTATTATGTATACTGTTTTCTTATTGTACCTTATACTTATCTTAACTTCCCAGGCCCACCTTGAAAATTAGTTCATTCAATGGTGTTGCCGTTGCCTCAGAGGTTGCTAAGAAAGAGGAGCGGTTGGACCACAGTGGGCTCAGGGATGGTGAGGGTGGTGGAACAGAAGGGCATACCTCTCCACAATTTCTGTGCCATTCTGGCAAAGTGTGGTTCCTCTATGGAGGCACCCACTGTGGAGACCAAGGAGGATGCTGGAAACCTCCATAAAGGAGACCCACAGGAGGGTGGCATGGGACCCCACAGGGGAAGGAAACAACTCCTTGTGGGGGACTCCATTGTTAGGAAGGTAGAACTGGGGGAGGAAGGGGAGAGGGAGGTAAGGTGCCTGCCTGACGCCATGGCTTGGAGGGACAGGGAGTGAATCCTCAGGATCGCAGGAGCAGCTGCACAGGGGAGGGAGCTGGATGTCATTTTCCACCTAGGAACAAATGGCCTGGCTAAGAAAGGGATCAGAGCAGTGCAAGAAGCATTTGTGGAGATGGGGAGGGGCCTTAGACAAATCTCACGCACAGTAACCTTCTCAGAGGTGCTGTCTGTCTATGGCACAGCTGAGGCTAGGGTGCTCCACACCATAGGATTCAATCAGTGGTTGAAAAATTGGTGCAGAGCTCAGGGATTTGGCTTCATTGGGGACTGGGGATCCACCTGGAGGGATGCAGGCCCATACTGGCATGATGGTCTGCATCTGTTCAGGAGGGGAACCAGGATCCTAGGTGATAGGTTTAAATGCTTCATTGGCAAACATTAAACTAGCCAAGGGGAGGCACTGGAGAGGAGCATGGAAATCCTAGCCCCAAAAAAAATCAGGGTACTAAGTGAGGTACACCAACATAGAGATGTCGATAGGGAGAAGCGAGGGTAAATGGAGAAAGTGACAAACGCAATAAGGACAGGGATGGGGCAAAAAGGGGTAAGGCCGTCAAGAAATGGAGGGTAATGAGTACCAACGCCCATAGTCTGGGCAACAAGCTCCCTGAACTGGTGGCCTTGATGGAAGAGGGATGCCTGGATATTGTAGCAGTCACAGAAACATGGTACACAGAGAACCATGACTGGGATGTTAACATACCAGGGTACACAACCTACAGGAGAGACAGGGAGGGGAGAAGAAGGGGCAAAGTAGCTCTCTATGTAAGGGGAGGGATAAAAGCAACTGAACAAAAGAGTAAACGGGGAGGAGAGGAGGCACTGTGGGTCACCTTAGAGACTGGAAATGTCACCACAATCCACACGGGTTGTATACAGACCCCCATGTCAGGGGGAAGGAATGGACAAGAATATGATAGAAGGCATACTTAGGATGGCAGAGAAAGGGGAGATACTGTTGATGGGGGACCTTAATATGCCAGATGTCAACTGGAGCACCTTTGCTGTAGCCACATCCAAAAGCAGGGCCATTCTCAATGCCCTTCAGGTGGCATGCCTGAGGCAGCTAGTTTTGGAACCTACTCGTGAGGGAGCAATCTTAGACCTCATACTCTCAAATGGGGACAGTGAGAGGATCTCAGATTTAGAAGTGGGTAGCCATTTGGGAACAAGTGACCACCAGTGTGGTTCATGATAAACTCAACTACAGAGTCAAGCCATACAAAAGTGAGGGTTCTGGACTTCAGGAGGGCTGACTTTGGCAAGATGGGAGAGTGCCTTAGAAAAGCACTAGCAAACAGGCTAGAAGGAGGTGGAGCAACAATGGGGAAATATCAAAACTGCCATCACAGAGGCAACAAGCCTTTGTATGAAGCAAATAAACAAATCAAAACAAAAGAAAAAGCCACTATGGTTCTTAAAAGAGGTGGCGGTGAAGATTAGGGAGAAAAAGATAGCATTTAGGAAGTATAAGGAAACACAGAAGGAGCAGAACAGAGAACTGTACCAGTTAAGGCAGAAGGAAGCAGGGAGAGTAGTCAGAATAGCAAAGGCTCAAACTGAGGAAAAGATAGCCAATTCGGTTAAGAAAGATAAAACCTTTTTTAGGTATATCAGGGAGTGTAGAAAGACAAAGGGAGGGATAGTGAGGCTGAATAGAATAGATGGACTTCAGGAGGGGTCTCAAGCAAGTAGCTACTTCTGTCACTTTCTCAGAAGTACTACCTGCGAGAGGCAAGGGAGAGCATGGGAGTGCATGCACCAGGAACTTTAACTCATGGTTGAAGAACTGGTGCTGTGAGGAGAGGTTTGGATTCATTGGTGACTGGGGACCCACCTGGAGGATGGAGGTTTGTTCAAGCCTGATGGCCTGCATCCATCCTGGAGAGATCAAGCACTCAATGATAGTTTAAATGCTACATTGACAAGCATTTAAACTAGCAAAGGGGGTGGCAGGCCAGCAAGGAAGGTACCTACTTGCTCACCCCACAGCTAACAGTGGAACCAGTGAACCAGAGGAGTGGCTATCTCTGCAAAGCAGTGTGCAAAAGATGGAATTAGTGCCCAAGGGTGGATAGGCAGAAAAGGGCAAAATTCAGCAGAAGGGCAGACAGCAAGGATAACCAGGGTAAAGGACAACCAAGGAAGGGGCTGGAGTAGAACAGTGAAACAGCCTAGGAGGTCAAATCATGGAAAGCCATGTGTGCAAATGCCAGGAGCCTTAGCAACAAGATGGAAGATCTAGGCATGTCATTGTGCAGTCAGACCTGGACATTGTGGCCATCACTGAAACCTGGTGTAATGATAACCACGACTGGGAGATGGCCATACCTGGCTACAACATATTCAGAAGAGACGGAGCAGGCAGGAAGGGAGGAGGTGGCATTGTATGTGAAAAAATGACATAAGGGCCACAGAGATCCAGGAGGAACAAAATGGGGAGATACTGTGGGTTAGGCGGAAAGGAAAATGGAACAGCCATCCACTGGGTGTGGTCTATAGACCACCAGCCCAGGAGGAAGAAACAGATAGGGAGCTGATGCTAGCCATCCAAGGATGGCAGACAAAGAAATGCGGTAGTACTGGTTGGAGACTTCAATATTCCAGGCGTGGACTGGAGCATCCCAGCAGCAGCATCATCAACTAGGAGCAGATTTGTCTCTGGACTCCTTCAGAGGTGCCTTCCTCAAGCAACTGGTCATGGAACCAACTCGGCAGAAGGCAATACTGGACCTTGTGCTCACAAACAGGGACAGTGTGATGGAGGTAACAGTGGGGGAGCACCTGGGAACAGTGACCACCAGTCATTGTGGTTTGAAATCACAGAAGGAGCAGAACCAAACCACACAAAAACCGTATCCTGGATTTTAGGGGGCAGACTTTGGGAAAATGGGGAGATACTTGAAAGAGGCGTTAAGAATGGGACAGGAATCAGGGTTGAGGAACAGTGGGCAGTATTTAAAATGGGGATTACAAGATCAACAGAATTATGCATTAAGCAGGTTAGCAAGAGGAAAAGGAAGAGGAGACCATTATGGTTTTCCAAAGAGGTAGCAAAAGAAAGTGAAGCCAAAAGGTTGCACTCAGGCAATACAAAAGACACAGGCAGAAGGGGATAGGGAGAAGTACCAGGAGAAGCAAAGGAGGCAGGGAGGTCAGTAAGGAGCCAAAGCTCAGACAGAAGAACACATTGCACAAAATCAATGGGTGAGGGGACAAACCTTTTACAGGTACATAAGTGAAAAAAAAGAAAGACAAAGGGAGGATAGTGAGACTGAAGGGGGGGATGATGGGGGCACGTGGAGGATGACAACAGTAAAGCTGACATATTGAACAGGTATTTCTGCTCCAGTCTTTACTGAGGAAGAGGAGGTAATGGGTCTGAAGGAGTACAAGGTGAGAATGGTGCAGAAATGGACCAAGTCCCTTTACACGAGAAAGGGTCCTGAAGGAACTGGAAGTAATAAGAGTCGATAAAGCAATGGGGGCCAGATGGGGTGCACCCCAGGGTCCTTAAGGAACTAAGAGAGGTGGTGGCTGAACCTCTGGCTATCCTGTTTAGCCGATCACTGGAAACAGGGAGGTACCCAAAGACTGGAGGACAGCAGATGTAGTCCCTTATACAAAGCGGGAACAAAGAGGAAGCAGGGAACTACAGACCAGTCAGCCTCACCTCAGTAGTGGGGAACATCAGGAAACACTACTGAAGGAGAGATTGGTGGAACATCTGTTGTCAATGGACTACAGGACCCAAGGCAGCATGGTTTCACCCAGGGGAGGTCATGTCAGACCAACCTCGTTGAATTTTTTACTGGGTGACTAGGGAGGTGGATCAGGGAGGCAGTGGACCATGCCTATCTGGACTTCAGCAAGGCCTTTGACACTGTGCCACATAGAGACTATTACACAAACTGGGAATATAGGTGTGGGCAGGACAGTAGTGTGGTGGGTAGGTAACTGGCTGGGTGGCAGGACACAGAGGGTGGTGGTAAATGGCTGTCCTCCACAGAGGGAAAGAGTGACCAGTGGTACCACAGGGATCAGTGCTGGGACGGTCCTATTCAACATCTTAATCAGTGACATTGCACAGAACCTAGAAGGCAGAATTTCACTGTTCGCTGATGACACAAAGCTCTGTAACAGAGTAGACACACCAGAGGGTGTAGACAGAATGAGAAGGGACCTGCAGAAACTTGAAGAATGGTCAGGGTTTGGCAGTTGAAATTCAATGCAAAGAAGTGCAAGATAATGCATATAGGGCACAAAAACCCTGGCACAATATATCAGTTGGGGGTGAGGATATAGCATGCACCAAGCAGGAAAGGGATCTTGGGGTTATCATCTCTGATGACCTCAAGGTAGAGAAACAGTGTGACAAGGCAGGTAAAGCAAATAGGATGCTGGGATGTATAGGCAGGGGCATCACCAGCAGGAAAGGAGGTCATAATTCCGCTATACAAGACACTAGTGAGGCCCCACCTGGAGTACAGTGTACAGTTCTGGAGACCATACCTACGTGGGACACAGACAGGGTAGAAGGTTCAGAGCAACAAAAGATGGTGCATGGATTGCATCACAAGTCCTATGAAGACAGGTTGAAGGAACTGAACATGTACTCCCTGGAGGAGAGGAGGAGAGGGGATATGATAGAGACATACAAGTATCTTACAGGAGGAACAGGGTGCAGGAATACACTATTTTTAAGTGAAAAAGATGTTCCAGGACTAGAGGCATGGGATGAAGTTGGAGGAGGGCGATTCAGAGGAAACATGAGGAAGAATTTCTTCACAGAGCAGGTGGTGGACAAGTGGAACACCCTGCCAGAGGAAGTGGTGGGGGCTGAAACAATCACAGGATTTAAGAATGCATGGGATAGACATAAAAGAATTCTGGAGGTCAGGGGCAACAGACTTCTAGGAAAACATAAACTGAACTTACAAGCTCAAATGGGCAGACTGGGTGGGCCATAGGCCCTTATCTGCCGACACTGTCTATGTATCTATGATGGTGGGTAGGCAGAGAGGGACAGTGAAAAGGCAGGGATTCTAAATGAATACTTATGTTCAGTATTCACAAAAGAGGAGGTGGGGGAGGTGCCTAATCCAATTAACAGAAGCACTCTGGATAGGGGGGTTGATCCCAGTCTTTTCACAGAAGAAAGGGTTCTGAAAGAACTCCTAAAACTGAAGGTGGACAAAGCAATGGGGCCAGATGGAATTCACCCCAGAATTCTAAAAGAATTAAGCAGAGAACTAGTGACACCACTGACTATCCTTTTTAACAAATCATGGGAGGATGGTGTGGTACCTGAGGACTGGAGGAAGGCAGATGTGATTCTCCTTCACAAAAGTGGGAGCAAGACAGAGGCAGGAAACTACAGACCTGTCAGTTTGACCTCTGTGGTAGGGAAAGTGATGGAATCACTTCTGGAGGAAAGAACTGTTGAGTACCTAGAGGCCAGTGGGGCACAGGACCCAAGGCAGCAAGGGTTCACAGCAGGAAGGCCATGTCAGACGAATCTAATTGATTTCTTTGACTGGATGACCAAAGCAGTAGACCAGGGAGGGGCTGTGGACATGGCCTACCTAGACTTTAGCAAGGCATTTGACACAGTCCCACACAAAAGATTAATAGTCAAATTAACCAGCCTGTGAGTGGGTCCCAGGGTGGTAGCCTGGGTAAAACATTGTCTGGATAACAGGACACAGAAAGTAATTGTAAAAGGAGTCCACTGTGAAGAAAGAGGGGATACTAGTGGGGTACCGCAGGGTTCAGTACTAGGTCCAGTCCTTTTTAATGTCTTTATAAGTGACATTGCAGAGGGACTGGAAGGAAAAGTATGCCTCTTTGCAGATGACACAAAGATCTGCAACAGGGTTGGTGCACAAGGATGAGAAGGGACTTGGCAAGGTTGGAGGAATGGTCAGAAGTATGGCAGCTTGGATTCAATGCAAAGAAGTGCAAAATAATGCACCTGGGAAACAAAACCAGGGAAGATTACACAATGGGGGAGGTAGTAACAACAACAAAATGGAAAGGACCTGGGGGTAATCATATCAGATGACCTTAAGGTTGGCAAGCAATGTGAGAAGGCAGTAGGGATGGCTGGGGGGATACTGGGATGTATAGGGAGAGGCATCACCAGCAGAAAACAGGAAGTTGTTATCCCCCTGTACAGACAGTTGGTGAGACCCCATCTGGAGTACTGCGTCCAGTTCTGGAGACCCCATCTCCGCAAGGACATAGACAGGATGGAGTTCAGAGGAGAGTAACTAAAATGGTGCAGGGTCTGCAAGAGAAGTCATATGAGAAGAGACTAAAGGAGCTTAATATGTATACCCTTGAGGAAAGGAGGGAGAGGGGGGACATGATAGAAACGTTTAAGTACCTCAGTGGAATCAACAAAGTCCAAGATGGTAGCATCTTTCAGAAAAAGAGATGTGCAAGATCAAGGGGACACAATTTGAAGATAGAGGGGGACGGCTCAGGGGCAATGTGAGGAAGTATTTTTTCACAGAGAGGGTAGTGGATACATGGAACAGCCTTCCTGAGGAGATTGTGGGGTCTAAAACTGTGGGAGAATTCAAGAATGCTTGGGACAGACATAAGGCAATTTTTGTGGGGGGTAGGAAGAAATAGGCTGTTGGTTAAATAGGATCTGCAGCTTATCCTCTAGGTAGGGAAATGGGCAGACTAGGTGGGCTAAGCAGTCCTTATCTGCTGTCAAAGTCTACATTTCTATGAAAAGTAGCTTGCTAAAGCATTTTAAGGTTAACCTCTGAGACCTGTAGGCAAAAATTTAGAAGGTTAAGAAAGGCACCAGGGGACAGCCATGTTGAAATGTGTGTGCCGCTAAGTAACTTGTTAGAGTGCTGGGTAGAGGGTGCAAAAGCTCACTCTGAAGAGAGACTGAAGGATTTATTTCTTCTGGAACAGTTTCTAGAAACAGTACCTGAGGATCTGAGAATGTGGTTGTTGTATAGAACTCCGATATCTGCATGGGAGGCAACCTAGAAGGCTGATCATACAAACATACGAAATTTGCCAGCAGATAAAGGCCTAGAGGTCTATCAAGTCTGCTCAAATGTGCAGCTAGCACCCCTTATTCTGCAGCTGCCCTTCCCTTCCACCCTTCCCCTTCATTAACCCTTCCCCTTGTCCTGTCCCATCCTCATTTGAAGCAGTCCACTGTTCTACTGCATACCACTTCAGCAGGTAACGCATTCCACCCAGCCACCACCCTCTGTAAAAGTGTCTCCTCATCTCCCTCCTGAACCTTCCTCTCTCCAGTCTCATATCATGGCCCCTGGGGACCCTCCCCTCCCTTACTTTGAACAGCCCCTCTGTACCCGTCTTGTTTATTCCTTTCATGTATTTAAAGGTTTCAATCATGTCACCCCTGTCTCTCCTCTCCTCCAGTGAGTACATGTTCAACCCCTTCAGCCTCCTCTCGTATAAGTCCCCCAGCCCCTTGATCATCTTTGTCGCTCTGCTCTGCACCCCCTCCAGTAACTTAATGTCCCTCTTCACATACAGACGCCAGTACTGCACGCAGTACTCCAGGTGTGGTCTAACTAATGACCTATACACTATACAGTAGCAGAATCACCTCCTCCCTCCTTGAGGATATACCCCTTGCAATACAACCCAGCATTCCATTGGCCTTTGCAGCTGCCTTCCTACATTGTGCCGAGTTGTTCATTGACCCTGTAATGAGCACACCCAGATCCTTCTCCTCCTCTGTCTGGGCTAGCTGCACTCCCCCTAGTTGGTAACTCCTCCTTGTTCTTCATCCCAAAATGCAGCACCTTGCACTTTTTGGCATTAAACCCCAGTTGCCAGGTGTCTGACCAGGTTTCAAGCTTTGCCAGATCATCCTGCAACCCCTGCCATCCCCCTAGGTCATCCACCACTGCGCCTACCTTGGTATCATCAGCAAACAGACTGATCTTGCTCTTGCTGTCCCATGATATGTCTGCAATGAATATCCCAAACAACACTGGTCCCAACACCGAGCCCTGTGGAACACCGCTCGTCACTGCCCTTGGGTGTGAGATCAGTTCATATCCAGCCAACCATCCTCTCACCATAAAGGTAATGGGAATGGGGCATCAGGTGGTTTTAGGGGAACAGGGGGTTGCAACCTAAATGAAGCCAGCCTGTGACTGAACCAAAAGGGAAGCCACCTGGTTTGAAAAGCACAGAAACTTGCGAACACAGTTGGGTCTTCGCTTTTGCCTTCGGTTAACTTCCGCAGCACTACAGTTTCTACTGCCTTTACGAGGTTGGGCAATAACTCACCCCTCAGGTTAATCACCAGTTGTCAAATTGTTCTTATTCACCAAGTATTACTGCTACTTCTGAATATCTACTTGCTAGATGTTCTTATTGACCTGTACCACACATTGTTCACTGCACATGCAACTTTTTATATTTTTTATTCTAATTTTGCACTCTTGTTTTTTGTTAACCGAATGTTGTTTAGTGCTTTGCTACTATGTATTATACTGCTGCTCTTCAGCTGTTCCCCTCTCCCGGGTCACACCTGGAAAACTAATTTTGACTCTGTGTACCTCTCCCAGTTAGCAATTTTCAAATAAACAGTAAATAATATCTGCCAGAAACTGTGGAATTTGCCTTATGATTGTCCGAAAAAATGTGTGTGTACAGCTGGAGTAGGTAGCCCTGGAAGCTGCCAACAGCTAGTAACCTGTTCTCAGAGTGCAGCACCCTCTAAATCCACTGCAAATATGCACCCTGTGTATGTAAATGGGATGGTGACCCAAGGATTGAGGGACACTGGTGCCTCTATTTCTTTGAAGGAGGATTTGATTCAAGAGGAACAGATCCTGCCTGGCCAGTTTTTGTGGATTTGAGGAGTGATAGGTCCTGCGATTTTAGTGTCAATGGCCCAGATCTTTCTAAGCTGCGAAAGTGGCCAGGGCTTATGGGAGATGTTTGTTATACCATACTTGCCCATGGATATAATCATGGATAATGACTTCGATAGTAGGGCCATTATTGTGTGCGTGACCACTCCTAGCAAGGCGAGGGGAACCAGCCCCTGAGGGCACAGAGGGGGCTGTACATGAGGAAGCAACCCCTAACTCGGTAGCAGGAGAAGTTGTAGCTACAGAATGAGCTGGGAGCAGCAGTCCTGAACCACAGCTACAGACTGAAGAGAGCCCAGCCATGGGTCGCTCTCAGCAGAGTGTATTTTGGGGAAGGTCGGGCTTGCAGAGCTAGGGAGAGCTCAGCAAGTTGACCCATCCCTGCAAAAATTAAGGGAGTTAGTCACCAGTGTGTGTGTGTGTGTGTGTGTGTGTGTGTGTGTGTAAGGTGACTTTCCGAGTTCTGGAAAAAGGGAGGTGTACTGGGAGAATGGGCTCCTGTACCACGAGTGGGTTCCTAAGGGTGGACCAGAGGAAGGGCTACTTTGGCACATAGTGGTTCCTAGGGAGTCTGAGTCATTTGAGGTAGATCGGACTGATTTGTAATTCACAAAAACTGTTGTTTTGCCTCTGAAGAGATGACTACTGTCTCCATAGTCTGTTTCTAAAGTAAAATTACTTGATGTGATTTTTCTTACATATGTTATAAGTGCAATAAACCTTTCCAGGGATGTGTGATTATGGACAGTAATCACACACCTCTTGGGTGTTTAAAGGCATTCAACAGAAGCCCCTCATACCTAACGGCACCCTTCAGAGGTGTGTAATTACTGACCCATAATCACACACGCTCTTGTAGGTTACTTGCACAATATACCTGTCCTGTGAGAGAGCCAGTGTTTGCTGGTTAGGTGAATGGAAGACTAATGTTGAATTAAAAGACAAAAATAATTTGGGTCATCCCTATGTGCAAGACCTCCTACCTCCTAATACTTCTTGTTGCCTGTGATCCAGGAATTTAGGGCTGTTCCCTCTAACTTAGTTTAGACTAAAGAGTTTGTCACATGTGAGAGAACTTTTAAAAACATAACACTGAGACTTGATCATCTTCTATAGATATATATTTTAAGTTTGGTACCCCTTTTCTTTGGTACTGAGTTAATTTGTATGAAAACTGTATCCCTGTCTCCTAGAGTTTGTCTACTTCACCTGCCTAATTCTTTGCTTAAGTCATATTCCATTGTTTAGGACATCATTTTTAATGATGTCACAAACAGAGGATTGTGGGCCCCATTTTCAAAGGTGGCCATTTGAAAACAATGGAACTCAGAGACTTGGCATGGGGCCAATACAAACACTCAGGTGAACACGCCAATTGGCTGAAATACAGGACCCTGAGGAACAGCTGTAAAAAAAAAAAAAAAAACTAAAGCATGCTTAAAGGCATTATATCAGGTCCCTCCAAACCTTTAACCTGACGAACCCTAAGAAATTCTGGTCACAAATCAACTTCCTTCTTAAGAGTTGCTCTGCTGACGCACCCCAGAGCATCTCAGTCGATGGCAAACTGATGCCTGATCCAGACGAGCTAGCAAATGCATTTAACATCATCTTCACCAATCTGGACAATACATAAACCCCTCACCTGGAACCAGGAGCTTCTGTCTCCCTGATGCTCACCCCAGTCCCAAATTCCATTTCCGCTTGATTTCTCGGAAGGAAATCTTGTCGCTGCTAAGCACCATCAAACTGGATGGCTCTCGTGGGTTCGACAAGATGAAGCCCAAGTTTCTGAAAATGACCACCCCAGTCATCGTGACTCCATTCAGGAACCTATTTAACAAGTCCCTCATGCTTGGGCAATTCCCCTCAAAATGGAAAATAGCCATGGTAGTCCCCATTCACAGAGGTGGTGCCAAAGATTTGGTTGAAAACTACCGACCTATATCCATACTCGGTGTGCTCACTAAAACACTGGAGAAGATTGTGTATAGACAGATCCTTGACTACGTGGAAACCTGTCTCCTACTTTCTGATGCACAGCATGGATTCAGAAAGAACCACAGGACTGACGCAGCCTTTAAGTTCTCATCATGAGTACTTGGTGCTATGGATTAAGGTCTAGCCATGGGAGCTCTCTTCCTTGACCTAATGAAAGCCTTTGACTTGGTGAACTACGATCTCATCACCAGCCTTGGGAACCTCGGACTGGACTCTCTTGCCTGTTCCTGGTTTCAACACTACCTCTGTGAGAGAAGACAACTGGTAAGATGGAAGGGTACGGCATCTGACGTTAGGCCGGTGGACCAAGGAGTCCCCTAAGGGTCCATCCTCTGACCTCTACTATTCACTGTCTTCATAAACAGCATGCCTAATCATTGCGGTGGAGTCAACATCCAACTCTACGTGGATGACACACTCATCTACAGAAGTTCGAAAGATATGAACCACATTAATCAGAACCTTAATATGGAATTCAGAATACTGGAAAAATGGCTTGTGAACAGAAAACTGGTCCTCAATCTAAACAAATCCAAGGCCATGCTTTTTGTCCCTAAACGCCTGGGAGCTGATAGATCTAACCTTCTTCAAATCTCCTTGTCCAATGGCACTAATTTGGAGGTATGTGTATCCATAAAATATCTTAGCGTACTCCTGGACCAAGAGTTAACCCTAAACTTGCACGTTGAGGCTACCACTAAGACCCCACCATCAAACAATTAGCCTACTGTACAGACTAGGTGGGTTCCTCTCTGGTGAAGCTCGTTTGGCAGTCACCACTGGAACCCTCCTTCCAGTTCTTCTTTATGGTGCCCCCTCATACAACCTCTTCGGGGTACTGAACTTGCCAAACTCGGAGTCCTCTATCAGAAAATTGCCTGCTTTGCAGCTGCAGCTCATCCCTGTGACCACCACTGTAATGTTCTCTTGTCACTGAACTGGCCAACACTTGAGGCAAGGCTCACCTACCCTACTCTCTGCTTCGGTTTCAAAACTGCCAAATTATCAGCCTCCCTCACTCTCTATGGACTTCTCCAGTTCAAGTCGGTGAAGCGTGAGCTAAGGTCTGCTACCCACCCCGCCCTATAAGTTCCTAGGTCCAGATCCCATGCTGGTGATCGGTCCTTCGCAGTCTCTACCCCGGCCCTCTGGAATAGCCTATCCTCAGTGGTGCTGAACTGCTCTACCCTGAGCACATTCAAAGCCGGCCTAAAGTCCCACATGCTTGTGGTAAATCAGTGCACTTGTATTTGAAGCAGGGGCTATCTCTCCTGTGTATCTGCCTGACCACTCAGTCTACCCCTTAGCCCCAGCCTCCTACAGATTACCTCCCAACCTAAATACCCCTCCTGCTGATTTGGTGCCCAACTCTAAGCTGATAGAATTGCACCAATTCTTTCTTATTCTTCTCTTGTTACTTTTTGTGAAATGTCCTGTCGCTCAAATTGGTTTGTGGCTTTTAGCCTTGAACACTAACCAATGTTGAACCATGTACCGGTACTGTTGTCTGTTCAGCTATTGTCTTTTGTATGCTAATGATGCCTTCTTTCAATGTAATTAATCCCGGGTCACCCCTGAAAAAGGAACTGTTTGTCTCAGTGGGCTTACCCGGTTAACAAATTTCAATAAATAAAATTTGAGCCGAACACCCATTAGCTGTGCACAAAAAATAACATGGGCAATTTTCAGACATGCAGCATGCTCTGACCGGTAGGTGCTATGCATCCGAATATATGGTTGCGTTAGTGCTGCACACAGTGATATACATGGTGGCAACACAGCCCCCTGCAGGGCAGTGGCTCACAGGAGCAAGTGGAGACAGTGCATCCCAAACAGGATAGCACCTTTGCTCCTGTGAGCTGTACCCAGCAGCTGGGATACTAGTGAGCACATATGACATGCTAGGTGCTAAGGGGCCGCTAACATTCCATTATGTGCCTCTTAGCATCTTTGCAGTATTCCGCCACTGCAAAAATGTGCGGAGACATTGTGCAGAGCGTTGGCTGCCCCCTGATCTCCATATCGATCTGCAGTAGAACTAAATAGAACCCATTTTATGATAGTCGGGTGTCCTCCCAACCCACCGATATCCATCCCGATGTGTTCTGATACAGTTAAACACCCTTACCTGGTAGTCTAGTGGCCCCTCACCCCTGCTGGACTGAGCTGTTAGTTAAATCTAACACATTCCTTGGTAGTCAGGGGAGTACCCAATCGCTATATTGAGCTGTCGAAATGTATCCCTATCCCCGATAGCCTAATGGACCCCAGCCCGTTTCCAATCGATGTCACAAGCTCCTTCCCTGCTCCACCCACTCAGTACCTATTACTCCAGCCACTGGCACCAGACTCGCCCCTTCTAAAGATTAAAAGGAGGCACTGCATGGTCCACAAAAGTTGACAGCACAGCCCTCCATATACCACCTCTGCCATCCTCCATCTCCATGACAGTGAGCTTGTACTGCAGAAAAACTAACAGCGGATTGGGTGGGTCGGGAGGCAGTTGCGCATCAGGAATATTTTATGTGGTTTAGTGTAGTAAAATACAATTCAGTTTTAATCAACTGCTCACAAAATTGTGTGTGTGTGTGTGTATACATATATATATATATATTAGAGGCAAAAACTCCGTTTAATGCATTAGTTAGGGTTGTTCCACAGCGACAAAAGTGAGAAATTCGATTGTTAGGGTTGAAACCCCCTTGGACCCCTGCCCACCCCCAACCGGCATTGGGGTGTGCATTGGTCATCAACTAACTCTCACCCATCACATGTAGCGGCAGGAAGTATAGGAGAATGGGGTGAGAGTTGGGACCGATGACCCATGCACCCCCAATGCCAGTTGAGGGGTGGGCAGAGATCAAGGGTTTTCAACCTAACACCGAATTTCCTCACTTTGTCGCTGTGGAACAACCCTAACTAATGCATTAAACGGAGTTTTTTGCCTCTACTTTCCCTTCTTTTTGAGAATGATAATGAGAAATAGTGAATGTAATGCAGCGACGGGATGTCTTGAGGCATAGTAGCAGGAACAGCAACGCAAACAGAATGCGTCGGGCGCCGTAATGTTATCCTATGGGAAAAAAACGTCAAATTTGGAGTGCCGTAACTTTGCCGCCATGTAATATTTTTTCAACACAACACTGAAAGGCACATCTGTGAGATGTCTGCTGCTTTCCCGCCAAATTTCAGCCAAAACACACCAGATTCTTTTTGCAGCGCAGTGCCAAAGAATTGCTGTCATTTCCCACAGACTAGAAAACTACTGTCGCAATTTAAAGCTTTGCAAAAATTTGCTGACACTTTCATGAGCACGAAAGTACTTTGCGAAAGTACTTTTTCCAGAAATTTGAAAAACATATTTCTGGGGTGTTTTCCCCCAAAATAAAGACATGGCTAGCATCCTCAGGGTCCGACTAGGTGAATACAAAAAGAATTAGGTTGCTAGAGGGTCCCAAATTTAAATGCCAACCATTTTTTTGATCACCAACTGAAAACAAAATGGCAGATTTGCGACAGTAGCAGGGCCATTTGCTACAGTAAAAAGTGCATTTGCGACACTGTCGAACTTTTTAACTTTTCCCATTGACTTATAATGGGAAATTGTTTGTTTTTTGAATAACTTTTGAACCGTTTAATATTTTTTCATCAAATCTTCAAAATCACATCGGGGAACCCGGCCGCACGTTCTCTGAAGATTTCGGGCCGGTCGCACAAACCGTGTGACCTGTAGGCGTGGCAGTAGAATTCCAGAAAAAGCGTAAACGCACGTGCAGATCACGCTTAATAACTCCGCAGCCGTATATCAGACCGGTACAAAACTTGGCAGATCCCAAGGCCTATGGTTCTTGATCATGTATTCCAAATTTCAGGTAAATCCATGAAATGGTTGCAAAGTTATTAAGGTGCAAAATTTTGGGTTTAACATGTAAATGGCTCCTCAACCCTAACTATGGTAGCACTACCGTGCTACCATAATAAATATATATATATATATATATTCGATGTTAGGGTTGAAAATCCCCTTTGCACCCCTCCAGCCCACCCCCCCAACTGGATAAACGGGTGCGCATTAGTCATCGCCCTAAGTGTCACCCCATCAGCATGTGGAAAGAAGCTGAGGAATAGGAGAATGGGGTGACAGTTAGGACCGATGGCCCCAGTGCATACCCCGATTCCAGTTGGGGGGGGTGGGCTGGAGGGGTGCAAAGGGGGTTTCAACCCTAACATCGAATTACCTCGCTTTTGTCGCTGTGGAACAACCCTAACTTATGCATTAAACGGAGCTTTTTGCCTCTAATTTCCCTTCTTTCTGAGAATGATAATGAGAAATAGTGAATGTAATGCAGCGGCGGGAGCGCGGGGGTGATGTCTTGTCGCATTGTAACATTGTGCCCATAAACGCAAATCGTAATGCGCATGGTGACGCAAAGCGAAACAGAAAGAGGAACAGTACTGTAGACAGAAATGTTAAAAACAACGGAAACGCAACCGCAAATGAAAACGCAAAGGGTAACACACATGGTGGCGTAAACGTGAATGGTAAGTGAAACGGGTACGGAACCGCAAGCAGAAACGGTAATGGTAAGGGTAATGTAAGCGCACAGGCTGGTTTTCCCCAAAAGCTATATAGAGAAAGACGGTGAGTAGAAAGAATGTATGCAAAATAATGACTCTCGGAACACAAAGATCAGTAGTAGTAATAGTAAATTGCTTATATCTCAGTAACCTTACGACATAGAAAACAAATTTAAAAGTCATATGTATTACCACTTTCCTGGCTAGTTATATGTGTAGTCCCCATAAGGGGGCTACACTTTCTAAAACTCCATTATCTACTTCCGTTTTCGAGATACAGGCCCTCAAAGGCGCGGCGAACCACCCTAACCCAACCCTAACTATGGTAGCACGGTATATAAAATATATGTGTATGTGTGTGTGTGTGTATATGTCTCTATCTATCTCATATGCAGTCAATTGCTGCACATCTGATTTCACCCAAAAGTGGTTGAACTGCTGCTTCATACAATGTTGCCTGCAAAACGCTACACATATATTTTTCTTACTGTTACTCAAATTAAGTTTTGTAACACTGCAGTTGCTCTGCAGACTTTTTTTTAATAAACTTGTCCCTGGTTGTGACAGTGGTCAGACAGGCATGGGGGGTCCACCAGAAAACACTGTGTGATGGCGGTACAAACTATAAAACCTGCAAAACCACATTAAATCACAGATTTTTAATTAAAGATTTATATTCTTCAAAACTATTCCCTCTGGGCTTCAGTTTTATGGGTGGGTTTCATGAAAGGTGCCAGCACCAAAGTAGCAGTGTAGGTATCCTTTAGCTGACAGCTCAGTCTGGTGATCGGGGCTGAGGATCCACTAGACTACTAGGGAATGGGTGTGATTTAACTGACAGCTCAGTCCAGCAATTGGGGAGAGGGCACTGACCTGTCAGGGCGGGGTATATATCACGTATACTGCGATGGTGATCAGAGGCCACTAGCCTCCTAGAGAGGGGTATTTAAATGTATCAAGCACATTAAGATGACAAGAGGGGAGAGCCACTAGACTGCAGAGGGAGGTTATTAAAATGCATCGGGCACCTTGCATCAACGATCGGGGGGTGGGGGCACTATATTAAAATAGAACAGATCAGGCACATCGGGATGGCGATTTGGGAGTTGGGAGCCACTAGGCAGTCAGGGAGGGGTATTTAAATGTATTGGGTCACATCAGAGTGGTGCGTGGAGGGTCTACTGGACTACCTGGGCATTAACTTCTTCATAGGACAGCGCTTAGATTAGAGTAGGGTTTTTAAATTGTTAAACAGCGCTGTGACATCGGCTGTTTAGTGCTTTCAAAACCTCTGAAAATACGTTTGCGCCCTGTACGAAAGCAAGAACCCTCATTTGCATGGGTGCAGTGGTATATTCTGTGAATATGGGCTATTTGCTTAGCAGTCCACACCAGAGGCCACTGAATCTTGGCTCAGACCTACAACAAAAGACAGTGTTGTAAACCTTCCCAACTATCAGCTCTTCAGAGCAGATCGCCCTTCCAGGGGTGGTGGGGTGGCCATATACATTAAGGACACCATCTCTGCAACCTGCCTCATCAATACATCCGAACCAAAGGAATTTGAATGTTTGTCAATCAAAATATCCCTTCCTAACTTGTCTTCATTTAAATTGATTGGCTGCTATAGGCCCCCCTCTGCAGGCCTCAAACTACTATCTCACCTAGGGTCAATACTCAATCTAGGCCCTGAAGATACCATCATCCTTGGTGATTTGAATTTAAACTGGCTATCTAATGTATCTGCACCATTGGTAACCTTTTGTGACACCTATGGATTTACACAACTAATTAAAGACCCAACCAGGGTTAACCTAAAAAACTCTAGCAACAGCTCACTCCTGGATATTATGTTGGTAAACAAGCCTCACTTATATTCACATGCAGGAGTACTACCGAGTGATGTAAGTGATCATTGTCCTATAGCTGGCATAAGATCTACACTCAAACCACCCAATCCTGCAGAATTTGTCCTCAAAAGGTCAAAAAAGAAATTCAACATCTCAGGATACCTCCATGACTTGAGTAATACAATATATTGGCAAGATTTCTACCTTACAACCTCAGTTGAAACAGCTCTCCAGACCTTAAAGGACATTATCACTAATGCTCTCAATATTCATGCACCAATCACCAGTATCAGAACTAAAGCAAGATCCTGCCCTTGGTTCACTACTGATCTTAAAGCAGCCTTGTTAACCAGAGACAAACTGTGGGAAAAGGCAAGAAAAACAAAGGATACCAGAGACTGGCTAAATTTCAGAAAAGCAAGGAATTCATGTACAAAACAAATAAGAACTGCCAAAGCTGCCTACTATAGAGCTGAATTGGATGCCTCCTACAATAACAACAGACTCTGGGGGTACTATAAAAGGAATTCTGGGCCCGAAACTCTACTCCTGCCTTAACCTCCAAACTGCTACTAAATGATACAGAAATTACGAGCAAACAAGAAATCCTAAATACCTTCAATGACCACTTACGCCCACAGCTGG
Source organism: Neoceratodus forsteri (assembly GCA_016271365.2). NCBI lineage: Eukaryota > Metazoa > Chordata > Ceratodontiformes > Ceratodontidae > Neoceratodus > Neoceratodus forsteri. The sequence goes on along the minus strand of CM028136.1, from coordinate 220,907,141 downwards.
CCTAGCATTTGACTCATCACCTGCAAATCTCCTGAGATCTTCCTTGAACCTTCAATCTACTGTGGGACAAAAGGCTACTTCAACTTTTTCCTTCAACCCAATATCCTTGAAAGAAGTAGAAGACCTCCTCTCTAATTTAGATGCTTCTAAGAGTGCAGGTACAGACTCCCTGGATCCCTACTTCCTTAAAATTGCATCACACATCTTATCTGCCCCCCTCACTCATCTCTTCAATCTTTCCCTAACTACTGGATCCATTCCCTCCACTTGGAAAACAGCTCAAGTAGTTCCACTACTTAAATCTGGTGATCCCATGGACCTCAACAATTACAGGCCCATTTCCATCCTATCAGTACTATCCAAGATGCTAGAAAAATTAGTAAACTCACAATTAAGGGACTATCGGATAACAATAACCTCCTAAATTCAGCACAATCGGGTTTAGATCAAGGCATAGCCATTTCTGCCTAGCCAAAGTAACTAACGATTGGCAGATTGCCTTGGAATAAGAAGAACAGTACCTGTGCTGTGTTCCTGGATTTGAGTAAAGCATTTGATACAGTGGATCATGAATCATTAATCACCTCCCTTAGCTCACTAGGACTGGATTCTCTCTCACTCAACTGGTTTAAGTGCTACCTATCAGATAGGTCACAACTGGTAAAAATGGAAATTACCTATCCACCTTAAAACCACTGCTAGAGGTGTACACTAAGGCTCTATTCTTGGCCCCATCCTCTTTGCCATTTATATTAATAATATCGATGCCAACCTCACTCAATCTAACATTCATCTGTTTGCTGATGATACTGTATTATATGTCAGCAATCCCTCATTACCTAAAGCCTGTGAGCTGTTACAATCTGAATTCTCCATCCTGCAACACAATCTACTGGAAAAAAAAACTACTTCTAAATGCCAAAAAAACAAAAGCTATGTTCTTTGCCACAAAGAGTTGCTCTGCCACTACCCCATCACCCACCACCCTACAATTATCCACCCTACTTGGAGAGAAGCTGGAATTTGTTGATAACTTCAAATACCTTGGAGTCTGGATTGATAATAGGCTTGACTATTCTGTCCATATTGAAGAGCTACTAAAAAAACTGAGACAAAGGCTTGGTCTATTTTTTAGAATAAAACACTACCTTAACAGAGACTCCACAAAAAGATTAATCCAGGCATCATTCCTATCCCTCATTGATTATGCTGACTTTCTCTATGGCCATTGTTCACTCCCCCTCTTAAACAAGCTGGACACCTGTATCATAGATCCATCAGATTTATTACTGACCTTCCCTCCAGCACCCATCATTGCTCTCTTTATGGCAGTCAACTGGACATCACTACAACACAGAAGAAATAGAATGCTGCAATCTGGATATTCAAAGCTTTATCAGGCAAACTACCCACCTATATCACAGACTGTTTTACCCAAATTACTTTTAGGCCATACACCTTAAGGATCAGTAAACTCATCATACTAAAGGTCCCCAATGCCTGCACCCGGTTTGGGAGGGCCGCTATCAGCCACTCACTAGCAGTTGCATGGAACTCACTCCAAAAATCCATGAAGCTAAATAGCCTCTTACCTTTAGTTCTACTTCTATTTTCCAGTCACCTGATATACTCTCATAAAAGCCAATTAGGCCCTATAATTTATATATTATGCCTGCTATACCCATTGTCTCCTTTTTCTTACAGGTTAAATGGTTTTACTGTGCCTTGTATATATGTAAATTGTTGTATATTATCACTTTATGTCATTGTACTACTGTTTATGTTATTCTTGTCTATGTAAAAATACTTGTACTCTTATTTGTATGACCACTCAGGTCCATCTTGTAAATGAGCTACACGCAGTGATGTTCGCCTGACTAAATAAAGATTTTGATTGATTGAATATGGCTCCCACCCCATCTGACTGCACAAAACTGGGTTTATTTAGCAGTGTGCTACTCCTATGAAAATGGGGCCCTGTGCAAAGGATTAAAGAAGGAGTAGATCAGCTGCAGGGGACAATGATCCTGTTTCCACGTAAATAAACTTGGTTATGAAGGTGCCGGCCTGTTGACGCAAGGGTAACACTATTGTTTGCGATGCTGGCGACCCAGGTTTGGAAACGAGGTTGAGTCATCTGAGGATCGTCAGGAGGAGGAAATCAAGCATCCCAGAGGATGCCTCCCTCCTCTGGGGAAGGAGGACAGCCAACTCCCGTGCACAGCTGCCACCTTGGTGACCATACACCTGGAGGCAGCTCATTAGGAGGAGAAATGCCGGTGCATGACATACACAGTGTTTGCACGCATGCTTGCGTCACCCCCCAGGCTGGCGTCTCAAGGGAGGGAGACAATCGGAGGAAAACAGTGGCAGGCTGGGGCAGAGTGATGGACTGACCCATTGCAGGCTGCGCACTGCTGACATGGCAAGCTTTCCCAGGAACTGGATGTTGTTCAGTGGCAGTTGGGGGTCATGCTGCACCCAGGCATAGGCGGGGCAAGCCATGAGGGCCGGGGAAAGAGGGAGTACGCAAGACCACGGGAAGCTGGGTGACGGGGCTGAGGGAGACTGTCTGGATAGGGCACAACCTACCAGGATGAGGGGAATAAAAACTTAGGGAGAATAAAAGGGCTACATGTCTAGAAAATATATCAATTTACTTGAATTGTGTCTAAATATTATGTTTTCATAGAGATCCTAAAAGTGACCAACTCACTTCACAACCCTGCAAGAAACTGGTCTTATTTTGACTGATTAACCATTCCTTCTTCTGTGAAACATTGGTCAACAGCTTTGTAAAAGAATACTTTTTTTTCCATTGATTACTGGAAATATATTTGTAGATATTAAAGCTGAAATTAATATAAAGGAGAAGAACCTTGACTCAGCAGTGGTCCGTGTCTGCTGAAATAATTTTTGAAGCACTTTAAAATTTTGGTAAGGCTTGTGTCTAGATCACATCTTTTTTTTTTTTTTAAATTGGCTGTTGAAATAATTTGGTGTGCTGCCTAATTTAGTAATTCTTTACTTGGAACCTCTCCATCTATATGGACTTGAATTGCATTTGATAATTGAATCATTTCTGTTTGCTGAATCAACTTTCTTTTATTCTGAAAAAGTACAGATGTGGCTCTATTATGAAATATGGAAATTTAAAAAACAGAACCAAAAAAAGAAATTGATCTTTTGCCATTTCATCTCCAGGTCTATGGAATTTGTTGGTGAATGTTGTTATAATAGGCACTTTGTGAATATTGATGCTTTGTACTATCTGCAATATTTACTTGTATAATGTCCGTCTATTTTGCAGTGTGCGCTGAACCTCTGGGAACCGTGTAATATAAATGTAATAGTAATAGGTTAAAACATCTGCTTCACTTTCAGACAAGTGATATCATTTGAAATGATCGGTCTTGGAGATGGAAAGTGAAATGAAAAAAGTGAAGCTGTTTTGGGACTTACAGTAATTACTCTTCTGTGCTGTTGAGCAGGTTAGTGATCACTGATGTTTCTTCCCGTTCCTGGGCTCACAGCAGAATCTTTTTGTCTGTTAACTGCTCTCGCCCTCTGGCGACATTTATTTATTTATTTATGACTTTGATAACCGGGTGAGTGCACTGATCCCAGGGACCGTTTTCAGGCACAACCCAGGCCATAACACATGGCACAGGGTGACAGTGGAGTACAAGGTAACAGTAATACACATGAAACAGATTCGATACAAGCAACAATAGTAGACACAATATACAGGTTTGATGCATAGGTCCATTTGAGAACAGTGAATACAAGGTTTCAATATCAGACATGAGAAGACTTGGTACAAACAAACAAATCATAGGCACAGTGTACAATGTGAGACTGCATCGTCCAGTGAGCAAGTAGTACACAGAATACTCAGTAAAAAAATGTATATACAATACGTACAGGCAAGGAAGTCAAATATTACTGTGAAAAATGCAATATAACAGTTGTAGGCAAGGGAGTTAACTAGTGTGGGTAGGTGGGTAACCCCTGGGCTGGGGAGTTGACTAGTGTGGGTTGGTGTGAGACCCCTGTGAGCATCGGCAGGATGAGTTTTCCAGGAACCAGATTTTAAGGTGGGACTTGAAACTGGAGTGTGTGTCAGTGGAAAGGAGTTCAGCCGGTAGTTTGTTCCACTGCAAGGGGGCAGCTGCAGACCAAGCTCTGCTACCCATGTTGGTGGATACCCTAGGAACAGCTAGAGGGGGAGTACCATTTGAGCGGAGGTTGCAGAGGAGTGTTCGGGTTTTCAGAAGGGCAGTTAGGGGGGATTCTGGAGCCGTGCGGATGACGTTGTCCACCATGCAGCAGAGGGCTAGGTCAAAGTGACCTTGCAGCGGTAGCCATCCAAGGGTATTATAGAGGGTACAGTGGTGGGTGGAGAACGGGGCCAATAAAGCAAAGCGGCAGGCGCTGTTGTAGGCAGTGGAGAATTTAGCCATAGCAGGAGCTGAGATCCTGGCATAAATAGGGGAGCAGTAGTCAAGAATAGGGAGAAGATTACCCTAGACAATGACTAGTCTAGCTTCAGGGGTAAGGTATTACCTGAATCTATAGGCGGCACCTAACTTTTGATGGAACCTTCTGACAAGGGAATTTGCATGCTCAGTGAAGGTGAGGGAAGGGTCCAGCAGTACTCCTAAGTATTTGTAGGTGTTGACGTCCTCCAGGGCTGTACCATCTTGGGTGAGAATGCGTAAGGGGGCATGGCTTTTAGTTGTGGCCAGGAAGGGCTTAGATCCAAACAGCATGGATTTAGTTTTTTTGGCATTTACTAAGAGGAGGTGTTTTGAGAACCAGCTGTGGGCTGCAGCATAGTTGTGTGAGAGAACTGAGGAAATTGCGGCCGTGGATTTGTCACTGTGGAAGAGGACAAGGTCATCAGCATACAGGAGAGAGTTGCAGTTGAGGCCGTCAAAGGGAAGTGCATTAACGAATAAGGAGAAAAGGAGGGGACCCAGGATTGAGCCTTGAGGGACCCCCACAGAGACAGGCAGGGTGGGGGAGCAGGTTTGACTAATACACACGAATTGTGAGCGATCGGTAAGGTAGCTAGTGAACCAGCTTGTGGCTTTCTGAGAACAACCAAGGAGGCTAAACTTGGAGGTAAGGAGAGCATGGTTAACCATGTCAAAAGCCTTTGAGAGGTCGATGAAGACAGCCCGGTGACTTTACCATTATCCATGTTAGAGAGGATGTGGTCAGTCAGTACAGCGAGGGCAGTGGCGGTGGAATAATTCTTGCGAAAGCCATGCTGTTGGTTGCATAAGAGGGTGTATTTGCTTATGTACTCAGTGAGCTGATTGTGGACTGCTCTCTCAAGTAGTTTACTGAGATGAGGGAGGATGGATATTGGACGGTAATTGTCGGAGAATTTGGAGTCAGCAGATTTAAGAATGGGGATAACCTTAGCTATCTTCCCTGGGTCAGGCATGGAGGAGGTGGAAAGGGCAAGGTTAAAGATGAAGGTGAGTGGGTTGGCAACCGCCGAAGAGATCAGCTTAAGAAATACTGGAGATAGGCCATCAGATCCGGAGGAGCCGTGGTTAGGTAGATGTTTGAGTAGCTTCACTGTATCATGTATGGAGAGGGCTTTAAAATAGAATGGGGGTATTTGCACGTGAGTGGCAGAGCTGGAGGAGGATGGCAGTGTGTCAGATATTAGGGCCGGGCTTTGAGGTTGGGCAGTTGGCAGCTTATTTAGGTACATGGATAAGTTGGTGAACTTACAGTTGAAGACACTGGCCACATCGTGAGGGTCGGTCAGCAGCCCATCCTGGGAGTTGAGATGTGGTGCAGCGTAGCTGGAGCGGGGGTTTAGGAGGGAGTTGATTGAGTCCCAGAATTTTCTAGGGTCTCCAAGGTTGGCCTTTTGCAGGTTGCGGAAGTGGGTCTGTTTCAAAAATTTGGCCTGTTTACATTTGCTCCTCATGTGCCTGTAAGCATCCCAGAGGGCAGGAGAGGGGGTTGCTTTGAAAGTGGACCAGGCGTGGTCTCTGGCCTTCATAAGGATTAGAAGGTCTTTAGAGACCCAGCGTGAGCACCCGCCTCTGACCCGTCTGGTAGTGACAGGGAAAAAGCGGTCCTGGAGTGTTAGTAGAGTCTGGGTAAATGTGGAAACTGCCATGGCTACATTGGAAATGGAAAAAAGCATGGACCAGTGCTGATTGGTTAAAATATCAGAGATGTAGTTGAAAGATTTACATGCATGCCAGTTGTACAGTGGTGTGTGTGTGTGTGTGTGGGGGTTGCAGTTACTAACCTGGGTTGGTGCAGGGAAAGTCTTTACAAGTAGGTTTTTGCCTGTAATTGTGGTATTTTATATCCTCTGTGGTGGCACTTAGAAGTGGTGTATAGCAATGATGATCTCCACAGAGGCATAAATATGTTTAGGGCTGGAATTTAATGGTATTTCAGGACGTTCAGAATACCAAAATATAGAGAATACTGGATGGGCAACCTTGCAGAACCAGTGTGTTCTGCCACTGAGGGATTCTGATTCCCTGTGACCTCGAGAGCGAAGCTCGAGAGGTCCATGGGAATCAGAACCTTGAGGTGGCAGGACGCACTGGTTGGGCATAGGGTTGGCCATTCAGTATTTTTTGTAGTGTGTAGTATCCCAAGAAATAATTTTAATGAAGTTTGAAGCAAGGTTAAGGAAACTGTTCTTTGCTTTTTTTTTTTTATTTATTACAGGAGACAGTGCAGGCTGCTATGATGAGTTGTGTGGTTGCTAGAGAATACACGTCCCCATGTTAGCAGTGCACACTCCCATTGGTTGTCATTCTGGTGTGGGAGGGATTTTCAAGAAAAAAACATGGCTGGTATATGCCTCGCTTAGCGAGACGCCGTGGACTGGAGGAAACAAATTTGATTTAGTAAGATATTTTTAAATACTGTATAACTGAACTTATTTGGTTGATCCTGCAGATGCGAGTTTCCGATCGTGTCATCACCCCGTCTTTTCAACTTGTTGATCCGGGATTTCTGTTGACCGGCTGTTGAATTCGCTGCTTTGTGTTGTATGTGGCTCGTGCGCTTTCCAACTCTACTGAAATATTGGTCTACCACAGAAGGGTTGAACAGCATTCCATGACCTTTCAACTGTGGTAGAACAGCATTTTAGCAGAGATGGATATCGAGATAGAACAACATTCCACCATGTACTATAATACCCTTGATAATCTGCAGGGATTAAAACCAACCCATCTGCTGGAGAGTGTTGGAAAAACCTCCCACGTAGTCCAAAAACGCCTTCCATGGCTGTGACCTTTAAAAAAAAAAAAAAAAAAAAAGTTATTTCAGTGTCTAATGCTGCTCAGAGATCCTCATCCTCTCATTGCCGGGTCCGAATGCCAGTATCTTGCCGCAGTAGTGTTTGCACATAATAGATGCATACATAAATACATAGAATGTGATGGCAGATGTGGGCCACTGGGCCCACCTAGTCTGCCCAGTTGTGTTTTTTTTTTTTTTTGTTTTTTCTCCCCCTCCCGACCCTGCCTAATCCACGTTGCAGTCTCTTCTCCCCTCTACCCTCCCCCAAAATTCCCTTGTGCCTATCACAGGCATTTTTGAACCCAGTTACTGTTTTCACCCCCACTGCCTCCTTTGGAAGGCTATTCCAGGTATAAACCACCCTTTCTGTGGAAAAGTACTTCCTCACATTCATCCTGAATTTATCCCCCTCCAGCTTCATATTATGCTCCATTGTTATAGAGGACCTTTTTCTCCAAGAACTACTCTTCTCCCATACTTTTCTAACATCTGTAAGGTATTTAAAGGTTTCTAGCATATCCCCCTCTCTCTCCAGGGTATACATATTTAGCTCCTTTAGCCTTTCCTTAGAGCTTTTGTTATAGACCCTGTATCATTTTGGGAGCCCTCCTCTGGACCACTTCCATCCTATCTGTGTCCTTTCAAATCATCAAATGCCTGCAAAGCACTACTGGAGCAAGCTACCAACCACAGCACTAGAAGCAGGGGTCGAAATTACGTTTTGCAGCCACTAGCCAGCGGGGCTAGTGACTAGGAAAATTCACTAGCGCCACAGACTTTTCCAGTGGCCCCACTGGTGTACTTATTGAAATGTTACCTTCTCCAGTACAAGTCTCCAGGGCTAGTTAAAGAAAAATCTTACCAGTCCGATTCGAAATCTACAAGCATTTGGTTAGTGTGCTGCTGTTATTTTCAACCCCTGACTAGAGAAAGATGTTATGCAATACTGACATTCAGGTCCGTCGGCGAGAAGATGAGGATCTTCACATGGCATTGGCGATAGGAATTGCTCCTTTTTAGGGTGATGACTGGGTAAGGGAGTCTTTTGGTGCAAGGGTGGTGGGGCTCTGATTCTGGGATTCTCTAATGGAGAAGGGTGGTGGGGAGACACATACTTGTCACTGAAATTTAGCACACTTGACACTCAGAACTGGGAAAATGTAGAACATATTAGACATGGAGATGTGAGCTCCAAATGCTGAAAAATTAGAGCATTAACTTTTTTCTTTAGCATCTTAGTGTGTTATAAATTTATAAGTCTGAGTTTACAGTACCATCTATATGGGGAGCGCGTTATCCATGGGGCATGGATGTGGGATAGAACAATTCTGAGGAAAAGTTGTGTCCTTGGACCATGCTAATGTGCCCCAGCAGGGGAAAAAAATGCAGATTTTGATTTAGGCATGCTTCCAGTGTTCCTCCGCTTCAAAACACATGCACTTTATAATTTCCTATATTAGCGCTTGAATGCCTGCAGACATTTTTGATGGTGTTCCTGTTTGCACGTCCCCCTGCTCAGCTAATCGCACTAAGCCTTACTGCGCCATGTCTACTGATAGCAGATAATCTAAGCTACTTGGTACCAGTGTATGTGATGCTGGCAACCTGGACCAGCACCACCGAAAACTAAAGTGATGAGCAAGCGCGAACTCGGTGACTAGGCAGCGGTCAGTCTGTTGAAACAGACTTCTAACACTATGTTGTGGACATCAATTTAAAGAGCTAGTGGAACCAAAACAGGCAGACAGGAAAATGATATAAATTTTAAGAAGTAGTTGGCTGTAACCTTTTATTTAAGTATTTTTCTTTTAACTTATGCTCATTAGAAATTTTTATATGTGATAATACTGTGCTGAATGTGCGAAATAACTCTATATCTGTCTCTGTTTCCCCCAGCTACATCATATGTATTGTGATCTCACTGACAGTGACATCACAGGTTACTGACCTGGTAGCTAGTGAGTGGCTGTTCCTAAGCAGCAGTGATGTCACAATCAGTGAGGTCATGATAGATATACATACATACATACATACATAGATACATGCATGCATGCTTGATTGCTTGCTTGCTTGCTTAGGCACCCATTCCCAGAGGCTCGGAGTGCTGTACAATTTCTTAAAACAGCAACCATCAGGAAATTTCCAGCAACACATTGCAGAATATAAAATCAACAAATCGATTTTAGCATACATGACCTAGGGATCCCAGAAGAAAGGATCCTGGTGCAGCGAGAGGTAAAAAAAAAAAAAAAAAAAAAAAAAAAATTGATCTGCCATATAAAAATATGAAAGTCAGTAAAATATAAGATGTTCACTAATTATATAGGTCATATGCTCGGTTGAATAGAAATGTTTTAAGCCCTTTTTATGTTGGCTTGCAGCGCTTGCGTGCAAGTCAACATCTTGGGAGAGTGCAGATTTGGAGGCGCGGCTGCTGTTGGGCAAATGCAGGGCACGCATCAGTAGGTGCGTCCCTCATTCCCCAATCAACCTGCATGCCGGTGCCACACCATGCATGCTAATGTGGTGAGCACATCTAAGGAAAGGTCCGCTGCAATCCGAACAAAGCTCGTCAGATGCAGCGGACCCTTCCTGCGATGCTGCCACATTAGCAACATGGACGTAACGGCCGCCAATGACCGACTTTAGGGTGTCAATCCCCAGCTGGCTTCTGTGGCGCTGAAATTTGTCGACGGGGGCCCCCATTTCGATATGCCGGTGTCCAATCCCCTCGGTTCTTGCCCCCACTTTCATTGTGTGCCGCGAGAGGCCCTCCCGTCAGCATAAATCAGCCCCGCATTTTCTTATATGCGACGGGGTGCCCAATCCCGTCGGCATAAGTTTACCCCATTGTCTGCCGCGAGGTGCCCAATCCCGTCGGCTGCCAACCCCCATTGTCTGCCGGCGAGGGTGCCTAATCCCGGCGGCTGCAGCAACCTCCCCAAAACAGTTAGGGTGGCACGCTGGGAGCCCACCCCAGCGTGCTAAGTTCCTGAAAGGAAAAACTGTCCTGCGATGTTAGTGGTTTTTTTTTTTTCTCACCCTGTAACAAAAACGGTCCCAGTAGTCTCCTGCCCCCCAATACTTACCTCCGGAGCCCAGCACGATTGATCTTGGTGGATCGGGAACGCCTGCACTCTTCAAAGCCGACTGTAAACTGAGGAAATGCTGAAGCTGTATAATGGAATGAATAGGTTTTTCAACTTTGCTGTATATCTCGGGCATTTGTTGGAATTTTGGCACCAAATTTTCAACATGGGGTTTTTTTGGGCCCCTCCTCGTGAATTCTATCACTGTCACGGCGTTAATTGGTCTTGAAAGGTGATTTCGCAGTCACTGCGCAAAATCACCATTCAGGACCCATTAATGAAATGACAGTGCCAGTGTTCATGAGGTGGCCTCTCAAAAAGACTATGTTCCAAATTTGGTGAAAAAAATCCAACAAATGCCTGTTTTACGAGCGTGCATTGTGCAGTTGCTACACAGTCTCGTAACTTTGCGCATTCGCAATATTTTAATGCCAGATTTTCAGCATTGCCATTTTTGTACACCTCCTTGTGAACAGTACAGTCGTCATTTTCCACATCCTGCCCGAAATGTGTTTCCGCACTTCTGGTGCACAATAGCACAGTCGCTGTGGGAAATCAGTGTTTGGGCCAGATTATGAAAATGACAGTGACACAGTTCATGAGCAGAGGTCCTAAAATGCCTATGTTGAAAATTTGGTGATGATACTCCATAAAATGACTGTGTTACAAGCGTGCGTTGGCAGATTGCACGCACGCTCGTAACGTCGTACATTTGTGATATTTTCACTCTGGATTTTCACCATTGCCATTTTTCCACATCTCTTGATGAACAGTACAGCCGTCATTTCACATATCCTGCCCAAAATGTGTTTTCGCACTTCCGGCGCAAAATAGCGTGGTCGCTGTGAGAAATCACTTCTTGGGACACTTTGAGGAAATAAGTGACACTGTACATGAACAGAGGTGCTAAAATGCCTATGTTGAAAATTTGGTGCTAAACGCCCATTAAATGGCAGTGTTCCAAGCGTGTGTTGCATATTTCCCACGCACCCTTGTAACTTCGGAAGACCCCAATGCAGACCGCGACACTTGTCGGTGTCTACAGGATGAGGAGAGGTGAAATGGCATGAGCACTATGGCCAACATCCAAAGGGACACCCCAATGCCTGTCAGTCTCTGCAGCGTGGGGGTGGGTTGGCATCAGTTCAATACTTCACTGCCATTCCTATTGTGCATCTCTCCAACTCCTGCACTACCAATGCCAATGCCAGCAAGCCAACATTTGGCATTGACAAATGCTTGTTTAAAGGTTTCCACTGGGGGTGCCTCCCTCAAATAGCTTGGCAGTGAATTCTACAGGGCTGGTGCAGACAGTGCTAATGATGTAATGGGTGGAGTAGAGCTAGATATGTCAGCTACCTGACAGAGTGCTGTTCCACCCATCACTCTTACTAACATCAGGTCAACAATCTTCTAATTAACCAAAGAGAAAAGGAAAAGTATTTCAGATATGAAAGGTAATGGTTGACTGCTTTTAAAAATTATTAGTTTTAGGCAGTACACTAGCTCTTTAAAAGAAATATATTTTATGCTGCTGTGAATGACTCTTCCCCCCACTCACATACACACAAACTGAGCTACGCCATCAAGTCAGGACCCACCAGTAGTACAGAACTCCAGCTCCAGGGGTGTTCAAATCAAAACTTTTAGGACTTGCCCAGCCATGGCTGTAGCTGAATTTTCACTTGCCCTTATTCATTATACTGTATATACAATAATGGCTAAGTAGGGAGTTATAACAAGATTTTACACACACCCCCAACGGGTGGGATGCCACATAAACCCTGAGAGCGAAGCTCGAGGGGTTTATTAAGGCATCCCACCCTGAGGGTGTGTGTAAAATTCGAGTTTTACACCCCCTGCCCAGCCTTTATTTTACATAATTGCTGGGGAGCATTTTCTCACTACAGCAATTCTATAAAATAAATGGACAACCCCACGGAGTCTTGCCACGGACTAGTGGGATTTCAGCATGGTCCATCCGTAGTGTCTCTTGAAGGAACACAGTGTTTACTTTTTTCTTTAATGCCCAATGTATACGGCCAGTAAAAAAGTTAAAAACAGAACTTACCACTGACTGGGAGTGTCGGTGATGTTAGAACGAGACTGGCGCATGCACGGAGTGAAGGAAACCCGGCATGTGTTCGCTGTTATAACCCACGGGTTATAGCAGCGAATTACAGCCTGGGTTTCCAAATGGAGAAAACACTCCCCAGTTGTTATAATGAAATTAGTTCTCTTTTTGTAGTTGTCCTTCAAGGAAACTTACTTGCCCTGGACAAAGAGCAGTAGGATTTGCACACCCCTGCAGCACAGAATGCCAGCTGTCCTCCAAATGAATGTGACCTGACTGGTGAGTCAGTGCTGTCAGAAAAAAAGTGCCTTGCTTAGTTAAAGACCTGTTATTAAGCAGGCTTGGGGATATACAAATAAAAATGTACTGCAAATCCTTGGTTATTAAACTATAGTACGTACCCTTTACGTCATATTTTGATTGTCATATGCTTACAATTTAATAGAAACTCAATCTTTTTTGCACATGATAGCCCTACTGATACAATATCTAGTTATTCATTTGTTCCTGCATCTGCCATGCAGACAGCTATCTTAGAAATCATTTTTCTAGTAGGAGGCCTTATGTCACTCAAACATAAGTGTATAAGAGTGAGTGTGTGTGTGTGTGTGTGTGTGTGTGTGTGTGTGTGTGTGTGTGTCATGTAGATAGTTATACCCATCCTTGCCTCTTTGCAGTTTTTCTCTTCCCAGATTTTCTACATTTTTTTTTTGATAGAGTGCTTTTCTTATGGTGCCCCTTTTTCCCTGGAACAGTTTATCCCCAGCTTAGAAACTGCTGTACTGTCAGCTCTTTCAAATATGCTTTAAAAAAATGTTGTAACAGAAACAATCTTTTTGCAATTGCTTTGCCAGCTGATTTTCATATTGTTGGTTCTAATATTGTTATGATATGTTGTTTGCATGGTGTTTATAATTATGACTTGGGATGTTCTGCAAACAAGACTTGTTTCTCATGGAACTTATCCTGTATATTTGAAACTTTTAAATAATTAAATCTGTTGTTAGAAGTAAACATACAGATTTGAAGACGTGTGCATGTACTTTATAGAAACAAGATGAAGAATTAATAATAAAACTCGCCACACAATTTTTTTGTAAAAGGTTTTATTAAAATTCCAGACTCTTGATGATGTCTTCTGATCATCTCTCAGGCTTCGGTGCCAGGGAGACATGACAGCACAGACTGATGGAACTTGGCCGTCATTTGCTTGGAGGGTGTTCATGGCTATGGGCAGCTTATATTTTGGACCCATCAAATAAAATTTGGATCCACATTTTCAAGACCAATGGGTCAAATTGGACCCATATTTTTTTGAACTCCTACCACTGTCACTGCACTTAGCCTCACAGTGCTCCAGTGCACTCAGCTGCAGAAATGGGCACAACCCGGACCCCAGTGGAAGGCTATCATAGATACACAGATACATAGACATTGATGGCAGAAACACGCTCTTGGCCCATCCAGTGTATTTGCCCTACCTAACTATTCTGTCTTGCCTTAGAATCAGGCCTTCCCTTTTTTTTACTGTCTCCCCTTTTTTCTAACTAAACCTGCCTGCCTGTCCCATTCTTGCTTAAAGCTGCTTATTGATTTGGCCTGTACCACTTCTTCTGGCACCTTATTCCACTTATCCACAATCCTTTCTGTGAAGAAGTACTTATGGATGCCCTTTTTGAATCCCCCCCGTCAGCTTTAGTGAATTCCAGCTTTAATTAATTTAGTGAAATTTAGAGGACCCTGTGGACTACCTAGAGATCAGCTGGCTCCAGGACAGTAAACAACACAGTTTTGTGGCAGGAAGGTCTTGTCAGAGTAACCCGAGTTGTTTTGTTTTTTTTTCTTTTGACTGGGTGACCAAGGAAGTAGACAAGGGCCATGCTGCGGATGTGCTGTACTTTGACTTCAGCAAGGCTTTCGATTTGGGTCCACACAAAAGCTTGCTCAAAGAGATGGAAGACCTAGGTGCATCTAAAACTGTAGTGAACTGGGTGGGTAGTTGACTAGAAGGGAGGCAGCAGAGGGTGGTGGTCAAAGGGGTTAAATCTGTGGAAAGGGATGTTATGAGTGGGGTTCCACAGGGATCTCTCCTGGCTCTGGTCCTCCTCAACATGTTCTTTAGTGAGATTCTACAAAAGGCGAGCATGCTTTGAAACAGGGCCAAGGGTGCTCGTGAGAGGTGGCTAATCAGTACATGATGTATAGAAAAAAAAATACAAGCGCTCCCAAAGAGTATTCTTGAGTAGAAATTTAATGAAATCAAATACGAGGAGTCAACATAAAAGCACAGACTGGTAGCCCCAGCACTTTAACTGTTAGGTCTTCCTTAGGGGGCGCGTCCAGACAGTGTAACAGACAGCTCATTTAAACATTCTTATTTAAAGCCACAGTACACAAACATCTAAAGGTGCTCAGAATGAATAATGTGATTTATAAATAAAACAGAGAAATGATAAAGTCTGTGAGAGAGAGCTAGTGTTGTATATAAAATATTATAATGCTTTTAAGTAAGTATTTTCCTCCTTTTTTAGATGGAGAAGACATGTAGTCCGTGATCATTAATATGTAAGCAAGCACAAGACTGCAGGTAACCAACCTGTGGGTGCCATCTCCTCCATGTCAACCCAGTCAGCTATAAGCATTGATGGGGAACAGAAACACCAAAGCCACCTACTGAAGCAAGTGCCTGTAAAAGCAAAGTTGGAGTATGTTAGTCGGTGACAGAAAGTGAGAAGGAAGGGGGGTGGGGTGGGAAAGGGAAGGAGGGGATGGACTGAATAATGGGACTTTATGCATTACATGTCCCACTCTGATTATAAGTAGGAAACAAAAAATAAAATTTAAAATATCAAAATTATATATACAGAAAAATTCCCATGTTCTAACAGTGTAGTGTTGCAAGTAACTAGGATACTAAATGGGTGGGTTAAAAGTATTCACCAAGGAAAGGTCCTCTCTTGACATGATGGAAGAAAAAACAAGATAATTTGACATTCTCTACATCTTACATCTCATAAAAAGTGAGAATAGGCTGAGCATAATATTACAAAATCCCAGATGGAAAAATTTGGAAACAAAAGAAAACAGACAATAGGTATTGGGGGGGCGTGGAGCGAAGGCAAAGCTATATTCTGCTTAACAACTTCACATCCTAGTCCAGTTAATCATGTATGTAGAGACTGAAAATTCACTGGAGCTAATTTGGAGTAGCTGCAGAAGAAGAGAGGAAAAAAAAAAAGGGGAGACATTAAATACACATTCATCAAGCAAACGTCTTGTTCCAAAATAGCATATAAACATTCTAATTTAAACCTGACAAAATATCTCTCACTCCAGTCCAAAGTTAAGCAAACTATTCAGTTAAATAAGTCAATTAATACAGAGCCCACATAAGAACAAGTGACAACATTGGAATCTGCATACCACACACTATTTTGGAGTTGGTGCATATGGAGTTACACACTAAGGCACAGCATATTTTATTTAAGATAGGGTAAATATTTTAGTTCTTCATTAATGCCATATGGACTTAAGGCATCAGGAGTTGAGATCCATGGCTTTCCTTCTTCAAAAGAATGTTCAATCTCTGTCCACCTCTGGTTGGGGGAGGTACGTGTTCCAAGGCCGGTAAATTTTAAACGTTTTGAATTTGAGTTGTGTGCGGCTCCAAAATGAGCGCCAATCGCATTTTCATAGTTCTTGTTGTAAATAGCACAGGTGTGCTCTTGGATCCTGATTTTTAGGAACCTCTTGGCTCTCCCCATGTATTGCAGCCCACAGGGACACCAAACTATGTAAAACCACATAGGTACACCGCTGGCCACTTCCTTCACCTCTGAAAACTTCTATTGACATTCAACCTCTGTGTTACAACCTTAGGAATCCCTCACTTAAATGTTTACCCTTTGTGCAGTCATCTCAGCTGAGAGTGATGCCCTGGAGATTAGAATCTATGCAAATTTTAGAATTTTGAATGTAGGTTGAGGCTCTGCACCAGCATTCCACTCCAGTTGTTGCTCAGATCCGTTTCTCTGCCTGAAGAGAGCAGTCACCCAGCTGGCTTTCCAGTCAGGTTTCTTTATTTTTTTTTGGTTACCTTGCTGTTTGGAAGTAAAATAAAAAATAAAAAAAAACATGTTACTGTCAAAAGCCATAGAAAAGTCCCTGCCTTCCAGTGGGACAGAGGCTTATTCTGAAGATACTTCCTGACCCATAAGAAAAATGGGTAGTGGCAAGCCATTGTAGATATCAAGTTTCTGAACAAACATTTGAAAAAAGAAAAATTCAAGATGATCATACTAAGTACAGTGATACTATCTATGCAGACAGATCACTGGCTGGAATCCCTGGATCTGAAATATGCCTATATTCATTTCCCAGTCAGGCCATCCCACAGAAGATCTCGGATTCAAGCTTAGGTAACTGTCAGTACCAGTTCACAGCTCTCCATTTGGTCTCATCTCCACTCCAAGGGTTTTAACAAATTGTTTAGTCGTGGTGGCAGCACATCTAAGAAAACAAGGTATGGTGGTTTTCCCCTACCTGGATGTCTGGCTAGTCTCAGGGAAAACAGAGCAAGAGAGACAAGGTGCTCAGTCCAGTTGGTAAAAAGCACCTTGCAGAACCTGGGATTCTCGATAAACCTGCAGCAGTCCCAGCTGGAGCCTGTTCAAGTACTGGACTTCATAGGAGCAGAGCTAAACACCCTGCAGGGGAAAGCTTTCCTTCTGCAGGCCAGAGTTGCACCTTTGATGGTAGCAGCAGCAGCAGAGTCTTTAACCACAGGTTGGTCAAGACCTGCAGGTGACTTCCAACAGTTACTCGGGCACATGGCCGCATCCACAGCTGTGGTTCCGTGGGACGAGTTCCAAATGAGAGATATCCAGTACCACTTACCCTTCTTTCAACAGTCACCAACAAGTGTTCTTCCTCTGTACCCCTTCCCCTGGTCACACCTGGAAATGAACTTCAACTTGGTGTGACTCGCCTGGTTATTAATTTAAAAATAAATAAAACTGGTCTCAGAGGGGATTCGCTTGCAAAGCCAGTGCCACTGACAAAAGCACTAGTGGAATCATTAGAGTGGTGGAAAGAAGAAAGTAGCCTCAGAGAGGGCATTCCCTTCCTTCAGCAATCACCAAGTATTCTTACCACAGATGCTTCACTCCTGGGGTGGGGTGCTCACCTGCAGGACCTCACAGAGAGTGGCACAATGAACTTACAGGAGTCAGTAGAACACATACCCCTACTGGAGCTCAGAACAGTACTGCTAGCAATGCAGACTTTCTCCTCCCAGCTACATAGTCAGTCTGTCCAAATCAGGACAGACAACACCACAACAATGTACTTGATAAACAGGGAGGAACAAGATCATAGTAACATAGTAGTTGTTGGCAGATAAGAACTTCTAGGCCCATCTAGTCTCTTCATACTCCCTGCCTGCATCAGCGGCTGCTGACCCTACTAGGTCATTGTCTTTCGCTTCTGTTCCCCACCTCTAGGGTTTCCTTATATCTATCCCAAGCGTGTTTGAATCCCCCCACTGTGCTAGCTCCCACTACTGCCTGGGGTAGGCTATTCCAAGCATCCACCACCCTTTCCATGAAAAAAAACTTCCTCACATTCCCCTTTATCTGGCCCCCTTCAATCTCATAGCGTGCCCGCTTGTCCTTTTACAGCTCCTGTACTGAAAGAAGCCACCCACTTACATTTTGTTCAAGTCCTTAAAATACTTGAAGGTTTCAATCCCATCTCCCCATTCCCTGAATCCCTCCTCTCTTCCGGGGTATACATATTGAGGTCTTTCAGTCTCTCCTCATATATTTTCTGATGTAAGCCCTGCACCATCTTTGTCGCCCTTCTCTGGACCGCCTCCACCCTGTCTATGTCCTTGCAAAGATGCAGCCTCCAGAACTATACACCATATTCCAGATGGGGTCTCACCAGTGTTTTGTACAGGGGCATCACCACCGCCCCCCTTCGGCTAGTGATACCCCCCTTCAATGCACCCTAAGATCCCACTGGTCTTCTCCACAGTCTTGCCCACCTTTAGGTCATCTGATTGATTATCCCTAAATCCTTTTCTTCCCTGTCAGCAGCTCCGCTTCCCATTCTATAACTCTCTGCAGGGTTTCTTCACCCCAGGTGCATGATCTTGCACTTCTTAGCATTACATTTTAATTGCCCACTTTGGATCACTTTTCCAGCTTTCCCAGATCCCTCCTCATTCTTTCGACCCCCTTCTGGGTTGTCTACTCTGTTGCAGATCTTGGTGTCATCTGCAAATAGGCAAACCTTCCCCTCCAGCTCTTCAGCAATGTCATTAATAAAGACATAAAAAGGTATGGCACCAGAACTGATCCTTGTGGCACCCCACCAGTCTCTGCTTTCTGTCCCTCAACCAGTTTCTAACCCAGTTTTCCACTTTGCGGCCCACCCCCAGGCTATCTAACTTGTTAACCAGTCTCCTCTGTGGAATGGTGTTGAAGGCCTTGCTGAACTCGAGGTAGGCTATATCCACCGCACCTCCCTGATCCACCTCCTTCATCAACCAGTCAAAACTGTGTGTGGAGGCAATGAGGATCTGGGACCTGGCATATTCCTTGGAAGCAAACGTATTTGCAGTACATCTGGCAGGCTAAGACAGTGTCCTGGCAGATTCGCTGAGCAGCATCAGCCAGGGGAGATCACGAATGGGCCTTAAACCAGCAGGTTCTGGCCACAGTGTTCAGAAGGTGGAGCACTCCCAATATAGACCTGTTTGCATCTTGTAAGATCTGTCCGGTCTCAGTTTTGTTGTAGACCACCAGCCAAAGAAACAGTCTCAGAGGATGCCCTGGTAGTGGACTTGACAGTGAAATTCCTGTATGCCTTCCCACCATTCCCACATATGATTAACGTACTCCTGAAACTCAGGAGGGAACCTGCAATAGCCTAGTTGAAGCAGTGGTCAAGAGTGTGGCAGCTCAGATTCGGTACCAAGAAGTGCAAAATCATGCACTTGGGGAACAAAAACCCAGGGGAGGAATACATAATTGGGGGGGGGGGGTACTGACAACAACCAAACTGCAATGGGTCCTGGGGGTAGTCATAACAGATTATCTAAAAGTAGTCAGACAATGTGAGAAGGCAGTGAAGAAAGCTGGGGGGATGCTGGGGTGCATAAGGAGAGGTATTATCAGTAGAAAACAGGAGGTGGTGCCGCTGTACAGGCAGTTGTTGAGGCCTCATCTGGAATACTGTGTGCAGTTCTAGAGACCTCATCTCCGAAAGGACATTGACAGGGTGGGGGCAGTCCAGAGAAAGACAACGAAAATGATGCAGGGGCTACACCAGAAACCATAGAGTCAGAGTTGAAGTAGCAAGTAGAGTTCATTTTCTCAGAAGAGGGCAGAAGGGGAAGGAAGGAAACATATTCAACTCAGTGCTTTAGAGTAACTGGTAATTGCTATTTTTCTTTTAAACTTAGATTGAGGGCTTTTAGTGACACTATAATTTCTTTGTTGTCTTTACTTATAATTGTTTTTGGGCTGTTGAAAATTTAAAACATAGTGGTGGTGTAATTCTGTGCTGTCTTTAATTGCTGCAAATTTTCGCCCCCCCTCCCCTTTCCCCAACTCTTAATTATATGCCCTGTTAAATCTGATTGACAGGAGCTAAACACAGGGGTAAGGGGTGTGAAGTAGGAGGGCATAAGGAGGAAGCCCACCTCAGCACGACAAGTGTTTTGATTCATTTATTTATTTATTGTTTTCTTTTCTTTTTAAAAAAAAATTATCTGAAGATCAGTGGCAGGATTTTAGGACAGTAAATTAATAAAGGGAACTAGGAGAGCTCAGTAGCAGACAAGTAGTGGAATTGCAGTATAATGTGAGGAGTGGTGCAATGCAGTGGCTGTGGGGCAGCCATATTCAGGCAGACCTTCTGGACACTGAGGTGCTGCCTATCTGCATGCATCTCTGGACAGCGGGAGGAGGTAGCCAGACTCAGAGCGGAAGTAAACTGGGTCAGAGTACCATCACCCCTATCCAGGGACCACCCAGTCAGTGCAACTGCCTCAAAGGATGCTGAGAACGAGGAGCACTTGGATGACAGTGGGCCCAGGGAGGTTAGAGCGGTCAGGCAGAGGCACATCCCAGATCCTATTCCACTCAAGAACTCATATGCCACACTGGCTAATGAGGACAACCAAATAGTGGTACCCAGAGAAGTGGAAGGAAAGGATGTGAGGTTAGCCAGGAGGTGACTCCCAGCGGGAAAGCAGTGGACCCCAGAGGAGGAGGAAGCGATCCTGGTGGGGACTCCATCATAAGAGGGATCCAGCTAGGAACACAGGAGGGGGAGGACAGGGAGGTGAGGTGCCTACCAGGTGCCACGGCATGGAGGGATGGAAGGAAGATCCTGGGGATCACTGGGAAGGCAAGACGGGAGGGTGATCTGGATGTCATTATCCACCTAGGTACTAATGACCTGGCAAATGGGGAGCCAAAGGAAGTTCAGGAAGAGTTTAGGAAACTGGGGAGGGGTCTCAAGCAAGTAGCTACTTCTGTCACTTTCTCTAAGTACTACCTGTGAGAGGCAAGGGAGCATAGAGTGCATGCCAGGAACTTTAACTCATGGTTGAAGAACTGGTGCTGTGAGGAAGGGTTTGGATTCATTGGTGACTGGGGACCCACCTGGAGGATGGAGGTTTGTTCAAGCCTGACGGCCTGCATCCATCCTGGAGGGAATCAAGCACTAATGATAAGTTTAAATGCTACATTGACAAGCATTTAAACTAGCAAAGGGGTGGCAGGCCAGCAAGGAGGGTACCACTTGCTCACCCTCCACAGCTAGCAGTGGAACCAATGAACCAGAGGAGTGGTATCTGCAAAGCAGTGTGCAAAGATGGAGATTAGTGCCCAAGAGGTGGATAAGCAGAAAAGGGCAAAATTCAGCAGAAGGACAGACAGCAAGGCGAACCAGAGATAAATGACAACCAAGGAAGGGGCTGGAGTAGAACAGTGAAACAGTCTGGGGAGGTCAAATCATGGAAAGCCATGTGTACAAATGCCAGGAGCCTTAGCAACAAGATGGAAGATCTGGAGGCTGTCATGGTGCAGTCAGACCTGGACATTGTGGCCATCACTGAAACCTGGTGTAATGATAACCACGACTGGGAGATGGCCATACCTGGCTACAACATATTTAGAAGAGACAGAGCAGGCAGGAAGGGAGGAGGAGTGGCACTGTATGTGAAAAATGACATAAGGGCCACAGAGATCCAGGAGGAACAAAATGGGGGAGAGATGCTGTGGGTTAAGCTGGAAAGGAAAATGGGGACAGCCATCTGCACAGGTGTGGTCTATAGACCACCAGCACAGGAGGAAGAAACAGATAGGGAGCTGATGCTAGCCATCCAAAGGATGACAGATAAGGGTGAGGTAGTACTGGTTGGAGACTTCAATATTCCAGACGTGGACTGGAGCATCCCAGCAGCAGCTCAACTAGGAGCAGATTTATCCTGAACTCTTCAGGGTGCCTTCCTCAAGCAACTGGTCATGGAACCAACTCTGCAGAAGGCAATACTGGACCTTGTGCTCACAAACAGGGACATGTGATGGGGTAACAGTGGGGAGCACCTGGAAACAGTGATCACCAGTCATTGTGGTTTGAAATCACAGAAAGAGCAGAACCAAACCACACAAAACATGTCCTGGATTTTAGGGGGCAGACTTTGGGAAAATGGGAGATACTTGAAAGAGGCATTAAGGAGCAGGACAGGAATCAGGGTTGAGGAACAGTGGGCAGTATTTAAAATGGGGATTACAAGAACAACAGAATTATGCATTAAGCAGGTTAGCAAGAGGAAAAGGAAGAGGAGACCATTATGGTTTTCCAAAGAGGTAGCAAAGAAAGTGAAAGCTAGAAAGATTGCATTCAGGCAATACAAAAAGACATAGGCAGAAGGGGATAGGGAGAAGTACCAGGAGAAGCAAAGGGAGGCAGGAGGTCAGTAAGGAAGCCAAGCTCAGACAGAAGAGCACATTGCAAAATCAGTGGGTAGAGGGACAAAACCTTTACAGGTACATAAGTGAAAAAGAAAGACAAAGGGAGGGATAGTGAGACTGAAGGGGAGGATGAGGGCACGTGGAGGATGACAACAGTAAAGCTGACATATTGAACAGGTATTTCTGCTCAGTCTTTACTGAGGAAGAGAGGGTAATGGGTCTGAAGGAGTACAAGGGGTGAGAATGGTGCAGAAATGGACACAAGTCCCTTTACATGAGAAAGGGTCCTGAAGGAACTGGAAGTAATAAGAGTTGATAAAGCAATGGGGCCAGCTGGGGTGCCCCAGGTCCTTAAAGAACTAAGAGAGGTGGTGGCTGAACTCCGGCTATCCTGTTTAGCCGATCACTGGAAACAGGAGGTACCCAAAGACTGGAGGACAGCAGATGTAGTCCCTTTATACAAAAGTGGGAACAAAGAGGAAGCAGGAACTACAGACCAGTCAGCCTCACCGGTAGTGGGAAGATCATGGAAGCACTACTGAAGGAGAGATTGGTAGAACATCTGGTTGTCAATGGACTACAGGACCCAAGGCAGCATGGTTTCACCAGGGGGAGGTCATGTCAGACCAATCTCATTGAATTTTTTGACTGGGTGACTAGGGAGGTGGATCAGGGGAGGGCGGTGGACATGGCCTATCTGGACTTCAGCAAGGCCTTTGACACTGTGCCACATAGAAGACTATTACACAAACTGGGGAATATGGGTGTGGGCAGGACAGTAGTATGGTGGGTAACTGGCTGGGTGGCAGGACACAGAGGGTGGGGGTAAATGGCTGTCACTCCACAGAGGGAAGAGTGACCAGTGGGGTACCACAGGGATCAGTGCTGGGACCAGTCCTGTTCAACATCTTCATCAGTGACATTGCAGGACCTAGAAGGCAGAATTTCACTGTTCGCTGATGACACAAAGCTCTGTAACAGAGTAGACACACCAGAGGGTGTAGACAGAATGAGAAGCGACCTGCAGAAACTTGAAGAATGGTCAGGAGTTTGGCAGTTGAAATTCAATGCAAAGAAGTGCAAGATAATGCATATGGGGCACAAAAACCCTGGCACAATATATCAGTTGGGGGTGAGGATATAGCATGCACCAAGCAGGAAAGGGATCTTGGGGTTATCATCTCTGATGACCTCAAGGTAGGGAAAACAGTGTGACAAGGCAGCAGGTAAAGCAAATAGGATGCTGGGATGTATAGGCAGGGGCATCACCAGCAGGAAAAGGGAGGTCATAATTCCGCTATACAAGACACTAGTGAGGCCCCACCTGGAGTACAGTGTACAGTTCTGGAGACCATACCTACGTAAGGTCATAGACAGGGTAGAGGAGGGCAACAAAGATGGTGCATGGATTGCATCACAAGTCCTATGAAGACAGGTTGAAGGAACTGAACATGTACTCCCTGGAGGAGAGGAGGGAGAGAGGGGATATGATAGAGACATACAAGTATCTTACAGGGAGGAACAGGGTACAGGAAAACACTATTTTTAAGCGAAAAACATGTTCCAGGACTAGAGGGCATGGGATGAAGTTGGAGGAGAGACGATTCAGAGGAAACATGAGAAAGAATTTCTTCACAGAACGGGTGGTGGACAAGTGGAACACCCTGCCAGAGGAAGTGATGGGGGCTGAAACAATCACGGGATTTAAGAATGCATGGGATAGACATAAAGGAATTCTGGAGGTCAGGGGTAAGGGGCAACAGACTTCTAGGAAAACAAACTGAACTTACAAGCTCAAATGGGCAGACTGGGTGGGCCATAGGCCCTTATCTGCCGACACTGTCTATGTAACCATACGAGGAGATTGAGGGAACTCGATATGTATACACTGGAGGAAAGGAGGGAGAGGGGGAATATGATAGAGACATTCAAATACCTCAGGGGGATCAGTAGAGTTCAAGAGGGCAGCATCTTTCAGAAAAGATGTGCAAGAACAAGGGGTCACAATATGAGGCTGGAGAGGAGAAGACTCGAGGGCAACGGAGGAAGTATTTTTTCACAGAAAGGGTGTTGGATGCATGGAACAGCCTCCCTGAAGAAGTTGTGAGGTCAACCAATGGTAGGTGAATTCAGGAATGCATGGGGCAGGTAGAAGGAAACACTAGGGGCGGGAAGGAGGAGGTAGGCTACAGATCAAGTAGGATCTGGAGTTTATACAGTAAGTAGGGAAATGGGCAGACTACGTGGGCCAGGTGGTCCTTATCAGTTGTCAAATTCAATGTTTCTTTAATGATCATGATAGCTCTAGACTGAGTTAGACAGGCCTGGTACTCAGTGCTCCTGGTCCTGTCTGGCAAGAATCCAGTGAGCCTGCCATTCAGTTACAATCTGTTGACTTTGTCCCAGGGCAGAATAACATTTCCAAACCCCAGGACCATACACCTGAGGGCATGGTTCTTGAGGAGTAAAATTTTCTGAATTGAATTTCTCAGAGGAAGTCCTGAAGGTGCTAAGGGTTTCAAGGAAACTCACTACCAGGAAAGCTTATTCCTCTCAGTGGAAAAGGTTTTGTTACTGATGTGCCCCCCCAAAAAATAAACCTCATAGAGGGCAGGGTTGCTTATAATTCTGCGGTACCTAGTACATCTACAGTTGTTAGGCCTACAGCCTTTAACTGTGAATGTGAACTTAGTAGCAGTATCAGCCTACATATCATGTGGCAAGGGAAAGTCTTTGGCCTTGCAACCCATTTCCAAAAGGTTTTTTAAAGGCTTCAGCCACTTGAACCCACCAGTGAGAGACTCTGCCCAACCCTGTGACCTCAACACATGCCTTGCCGAGCCTATGGAGGCTCCCTTTGAGCCTGTGGAAACTGCTGACCTGAAGTATGTCACATGGAAAACTGTATTGCTGGTTGGAGTGACCTCTCTGCTAGGAGGATAAGTGAACTGCAAGCCCTCTGCACAGAGCCAAATTGCATAATCCCATGCAGGGATAAAGTAGTAGTTAGAAACAACAGAAAATTCCTTCCTATGGTGGTGTCTGAATTTCACCTGAATCAGTCGGTGACCCTCTCTGTACTCTGTCAAGACCATTCCAGTCCAGGTGATGAAAAGTTGCATAACCTTGACCTAAGCCGAGTCCTGACTACATCCATGGACCGGACAAGGTTGGCAAAGGCAAACCAGCTACCAATAGATCAGTTTCTCACTGGATAGTCTCTTATGTTCAGTTTTGCTATGAAAAAGCTAGAAAAAAGCCACAAAGAGGCTTAACCATCACTGGCACATCCAAAGTCTCCCATTTCAAAGTTGCCCTCCACAACCACCTCCTCAATGGTCGCACCTGTAACTGCAACTAGCCTGTGCTCTCAAGCCCACCATGACCCACGCCCCTATCAAAATCCACTTGGACGGCAACCTCACGCAGCTATTCTTATCTCCTTGTCCTTTCTCTCTGCTATGCCTCTGTAATGATTGTTTTCTTTTTACCAACCTGTATATAATCTATGTTGACAATGTCTGTAAAACCATACATGACGGCTTCCTCTGTCAACTGTAACTGTCTGTTTTCATATTCTGTCCTCCCTTGTGATGAGGTACCTTTTGTAAATGAGCCACACCGCTCAAAGGTTGTAAAATCCGATATTTCAAATAAATAAAAAATAAGGGCACAGTCCACAAAGAGTACCTCTGCATCTGTGGCATTCTTGACGGGCATCCCATTGTTAGACATTTGCAAAGCAGCTACCAGGAAAACAGTACACACCTTCACGAAGCACTACTGTTTGGACATACAGTCCAGAAAGGATGCCAGCTTCGGAACTGCTGTCTTGCAGAACCTTTTTCCTAACTAGGTTCTGGACCCAACCTGCTAAGGTACTGCTACTGAGTCTGCTTAAAGTGTAAACATGCGAGTGATTCCTGACGTTAAAAGAAAAAAAATTACTCACTGTAGTAATGTTGTTTCTTCGAAAGGGATCCTTCACTATGTTTACACTTCCTAACCCTACCTCCCCTTACAGAACCTGAAATAGGCTCCCACAAGAATCCGTTTTTTTTATTGAGATTGCTTGAGCATTACTATCGCAGTTCCTACAACTGTTAGTTCACTGTGGTTGATATGACACATTTTTCTCAAGTCTGCTTTCAATTTGTTTGGTGTTTTTAAAAATTCTACAAAACATTTTCTTTTTGTAATTTATTTTTTAAATATATTTTACTAGTTATTAATCATGTCAGTAATACAATACAAAGAGGAAGTAGTGGGTAATTCTCTGTTTGGGGAGCAGACAGAGAATTACATGAAGAAAATGGACAAGTACAGGACCACTTATAGGAGTGCCCAGGCCAAGGAGAGGCAGGCAACTCCTCAAAGGCAGCAAGCTAGGTAGGGGCAGAGGCAGGCCTTTTCACAAGCCTTTCTACCAAGCGCGGGCCTCTTCTTCCTTTTTTCAGAGGGGGTTCTTCAGAGGGAGAGGCAGAAGGGGGGTGACCAGGGCTGCATCCATCCCACAGCCTAAGGCTCCTGCCAAGCAGACACCCTGATGTGTCAGCCCGGGTCAACTCCCCCATTCCAGTAGGAGGCAGGCTGGCTTACTTTGTCCAGGACTGGATGTCTGTTACCTCAGACAAGTGAGTCCTGGAGATTGTAAGCCAGGGGCTGGTTCTCGGTTTCAAAAATTTTCCGAAACTGAGACCCAGATCCTTTCCACCTGCAAATACTTCAGAAACCCTTGCTCTAGAGGCAGAGGTTTAATCTCTAATGGCCTTAAAGGCCATATAGAGAGTTCCTACTCCATACAGGGGCAAAGGTCTGTACTCCAGGTGCTTCTATACCCCAAAAAAAGACAGGGGAGTGGCGACCCATCCTAGATCTAAGATACCTAAACAAGCACCTAATAAAGCCAAAATTCAAAATGGTGACTCTGGGAACAGTTCTTCCCTCTCTGAGGCCAGGGGAGTGGCTAGCCTCACTGGACCTCAAGGATGCCTATTTTCACATTCCCATCAGGTGCTCCCACACAAAGTACCTCAGGTTCGAATTGCCCTCAGGCCATTATCAGTTCAGAGCAATGCCCTTCGGTCTAACCTCCGCTCCAAGGGTGTTTACAAAGTGCCTAGCAGTAGTGGTGGCCTTTTTAAGAAGGAAAAGGATTTCTATTTCTCCATACCTGGACGATTGGCTTCTGGTAGGCCAGTCTCCAGACCAAGTCAAGTCAGATCTGCAGGTCACCCAGCAAGTTCTCACTTCCCTGGGGTTCCTTCTCAGTCTTCCCAAGTCAATTCTCAAACCAGTACAGTTTCTCACTTTTATAGGAGCAGAGCTGGACACCCTCAAGGCAACAGCCTTCCTTCGGAAAGGGCAAAAGCCATCTCCCAGCTGGCCTCTTCCTTTCTCCCTCTGGTTTCTCCACCAGCAAGGCATTTTCTGCAGCTTCTGGGCCACATGGCAGCTTCCACAGCAGTGGTCCAGTGGGCCAGGTTTCAGATGAGGGACATTCAGTTCCATCTGAGAACCTTTTGGTCCCAAAGGAAAGATCCTCTTACCAAGCTAGTTTCTGTTACTCAGGCCTTAATTCAGGCCCTTCAGTGGTGGCAGGACCTGGACAGTCTGAGGCAAGGTGTTCCATTTGTCTCTCAGACTCACTCTGTGGTTCTTACCACAGATGCTTCCCTTTTGGGGTGGGGAGCCCATCTGGGGGCTCTCACGGCCCAGGGACTGTGGTCCCCTCAGGAATCCCTTCTTCACATCAACCTTCTGGAGCTCAGGGCAGTACTTCTTGCCCTACAAGCTTTCTCTCAGTCAATACAGAACAAGGTGATTCAGGTCAGGACGGACAGCATTACCACCATGTGGTATATCAACAAGCAGGAAGGCACTCTGTCCATGGCCTTGTGCACAGAGGCCATGAAAGTATGGTCCCTGGCTTTTTTCCTGCAGACCTCCCAGGAAAGGACAATGTGATAGCAGATGCATTGAGCAGGATTTCCCATGGCCATCACGAATGGTCTCTGGATCCTTTAGTGTTGAAGGTGATCTTTTCAAGGTGGGGCACTCCAGAGATGGATCTCTTTGCAGCCCCAGACAATCACCAACTTCCTCTGTTTTGTTGCAGACCCCCAGTCTTGGGCTCAGTCCCTCTGGATGCTCTGATTTAGAATTGGGAAGGGAAGTTTCTTTATGCCTTCCCTCCTTTTCCTCTATCGTTCAAGGTTCTAGTCAAGGTAAAGTCACAATTATGCAAAGTGACTCTGATTGTTCCAGACTGGGCCAGGCAGCTTTGGTACCCCCTGTTGCTGTCCTTAGCAGTCCATCTTCCCCTGTCTCTTCCCAGGAATTAAAATCTGCTAACCTCCTCACAGGGGAGGATTTGTTACCCCAATCTCCAGTCACTCAATCTCAAGGCATGGCTCTTGAAGACTTAGAGTATACAGATTTACATCTGTCCCAAGGGGGTTCTGGATATCCTCAAGGCTTCTCGAAAGCCTGCCACAAGAAAAACCTACAACTCCAAATGGAAAAGGTTCACTATTTGGTGTTCCAAGAAGCACATTTCCCCAGACACTGCTGAATTGTCTACAGTTCTGGATTACATGGTTTACCTTAATGGCCTAGGTCTCAAACCAGTTACTCTCAAAGTTCATTTGTCAACTATTTCTGCTTTCCTGTCAGTGGGGGAATCTTCCTGTCTGTCATCTCACCCTGTATTCCGTAAATTTTTCAAAGGATTGCTTCATACCAATCCCTCTTTTAAGGATCCCTGCTCCTGCCTGGGATTTGAATATTTGTATTGCTCAGCTGATGCAACCCCCTTCGAGCCTATGTCCTCAGCAGAGCTCAAGTACTTGACTTGGAAAACTGTGCTTTTGGTTGCTGTTACTTCTGCCAGATGTATCAGTGAATTGCAAGCCCTGTCAGTGGAGCCTGATTTCATTTCTTTCCATAGAAATAAAGTGGTCCTTAGAACCAATAGAAGGTTCCTATCTAAAGTGGTTTCTAATTTCCACTTAAACCAATCTATGTCTCTTCCTGTGTTCTTCACTGATCACACCTCCTCTGGGGAACGGAGGCTACACAGGTTCGATGTTAAAAGGGCCCTTAGTTACTACATAGAATGTACAAAGGGTCATAGGTTTGACTCCCTCCATTTGTTCCTCACTTATGGAGAAGTAGGTAAGGGAAAACCGGGAACACAACAATACGCTCCCGACAATACTCTCCCTGATATCTCGCTCCTGACAATACATCCCAGAGTCATTTCGCTCCTTTAATTACCCACTCCAGGCAATACGCTCCCTGTGTGAATTTCAGCAGTGAACGAAATTAAACGTAGCAGTAGCATTTCAGCAGTGAACAAATTCTGCAGCACAAACGACAGCATTATTATTAATAATTCTGCAGCTTTAAACAAAATTAAATGAACTCTACGTTTCAGTAGTGAACAAATTTTGCAGCACAAACGACATTATTATTAATAATGCTGCAGCTTTAAACGAAATTAAATGCTCCCTATGTGTTAAATCAAACATATTCTGCAGCACAACTTGGTTTAAACGAAATTAATTTCAGCATTTCTTAAAACGCAAAAAACATATTTGTTAGCAAAACCCTCTGACTGTATTTTGCGGTACACATATTGTGTAAAGTGGAAGAAGCAACCGATTTGTTTAGCATTGAACACATTTTGGAATACTGCAATTGATGCCCTCTCAAAATCTGTCATTACAAATTCAAGATTTAGGTTCGGATTTATGTCTTTTAATACCTTCAGCATGCGCGCATATGTTTCCCTTCTCTTTCCTGGGAGCAGTGCATAAATAGCTGGCTGCATATTTCTAAACCTTTCACCAAGGATAACATACATTTGATGGAACAGTGGTGGGGCAACACTAGAAGTTCGATCAGCATACCAGTTTTTGGCTTTCTTTAGAAACCTTAAATTATTTTCGGTACCGAATACTAATATGCGGTCAGGTGAAGGGCTGCTGTCATAGAGCAGGAAATTTACAGTAGCATCACCAGAGTCTAGCTTGTAAGTCTTGTAGTTTTCAGGTATTACCATCTCTATAAGGTCTTTAGGATTGGGTGGTTCACCATGTACGAGTACCCTCTGTATTGTCCGTTTCAAATTCCTGTCCACTAATTTACCTTGAGCTGCCAACTAAACATTTTGTTTTGCATGTATTAGGACTAGGGCAGTGCTGTCCTGTGTTTGTGCAGCTCGCTGTTTGGCTAGGTTAATTGCCTCACCCTTTTCAACTAATGCAGGGTCCGGTGCATGTGTATGCTGACTGAAGCGATACACAGTTGTGGGCTCTTCGTAGCTAGCTGTATGTACTCTTGCGTTACATGCTTTTGGTTTTTGCACAGCCTTTTCACATTGCCAGATTGCTTTGCGCTTATGATGAGTGTAAATAAAATGACACTCATCTGCAAGCTGTTTCTTCTGTCGTTCGGACGTTTGAAAATGGCAAGCCATACTGTCAGGAGAAACACATGAAGAAACCAGCAGGCGGTTGTTTGCAGGGTTACATTAATTCAGTACCAATTAAATAAATGAGTACAGCTTATACAGTGATTAGTTAATTGATTGCACTGTAGCTTACTCTATTAATTATATTGCTTTGGTCTGCAAGGCATGGTCAGAGGATTTTCACAGCGGGAGCAAGTTTGAGTAGGAGCCAGTTACAAAGGGGGCGAGTTTGACAGGAGTGAGTTGTCGGGAGCGATTTATGTAGGGAGCGTATTGATGGGAGCGAATTGTCATGTACCCGGGAAAACCTGCCACCAAGAGAACCATTGCCAGGTGGATTGTGTCCTGTATTCAATTCTGCTATGAAAAACTGGGGAAAAACTGCAGGCTTGAGGGCTCATTCCACGAGAGATACAGCTGCATCTCTGGCTGCAGCTAGGGATATCCCCTTGTTAGGATCTGTCAAGCAGCCACCTAGAAAACAGTTCATACCTTCACCAAGCATTACTCTCTGGATATCCAGGCTAGGAGTGATGCTAGGTTTGGCACAGCAGTACTACAGAGCCTATTCCCAAAGTAGGTTCTGTCCCTCCTCCTTGGAGGTACTGCTTGGTAGTCTGCAAATTGTCAGAATACAGCAAGACTTCATGTTGTTTGAAGAAAAAATTACTCACCTTAGTAATTGTGTTTCTTCTAATGGAGTCTTGCTGTATTCTGATCTCCCTCCCTCCCTGCCTCCCCTCTCAGAACCTGTTTTGGGAAGTGGGTGGGCAGGTACAGTGTTGCACCCCAGGGGTGTCTTTAGCCCACTCCTGTTGTGTTGGGTGCTTTATATTTCTTTAATTAAGAGTTTTTAGTTCTTATTACCTGGGTTTTGTTCTTTGGGTTTCCTGACTTGAGTCTTTTAGGGAATTCAAAATCTTTGTTGCCAGTTGGCTACTAGGAGTATTACAATTTCTACATTATATAGTCAGTGAGTTTAGCTCGTAAGAATCTAATGGCTTGGTTTCAAAAGGACACAGACAGAGTTTCCAACCGAGCTCGAGCCCAACGTTCTGTGTCTGGCATAGAATTTTAACCCTTCACTCTCTGGGGCAGTTCGAGAGCTGGAGCTAACTGCAAATTGTCAGAATACAGCAAGACTCCATTAGAAGAAACACAATTACTAAGGTGAGTAATTTTTTCTTAGCTGCCCTGAAGGCACGCTTTTCCTTTCTGGCTAGCACGCCACCAGTATCTCGGGCCAGAGCAGGTCTGCTCTTGGCATAGCGGTCCGAGAGTTCAGCAGCCTCTTGAACTGTTTTGGGATCTCGGTCCTCCAGCCAGGTTTTCAACTCTGCTGGACATGCCCAAAAAAACTGTTCCAACAAAATAGCATTTTCAGTTATATCTACAGACTTTGCTTCAATTCCTTCCCACCAACATTTTAAAAACTGATGTCGTTTCATGGCTAGCTTCTTGTAGCTCATATCAGGGCTTCTCCTGAGCTTATGGAATTTAGCTCTGTATGCTTCAGCAGTTAAATCAAACTTTTTTAAAAGTGCAGCTTTAAGTTTGCTGTAATCATTACTGTCCTCATTGTCCATTTGACCCACTGCATCCCGAGCTTTCCCGGTAAGTAGTGGGGATAACTGGAAGCTCCAGGACCCTCTAGGAATTTTAGCCTGAATACAAACTTTGTCAAAGGAATTCAAAAAGTCATCCATATCCTTACCCTCTTTAAATTCAGCTATCAATTTGTAATTCGGTTTGTAACCCAGTCCTGTAGTTCCAGTTAAACCCAAGCCACTTACCTGCTCTGGTGCTGGTGGTTGGAGTCGTAGCTTCTCCAGTTCATGTCGCCTCCGGCGCTCATGCTCCTCACGGTCCGCCTCTCGCTGTTCACACTCCCTCTTCTCCTCTGCAGCTTGTCTCTCTTTGCTTATCTCTGTTCTCGCTCCCTCTTCTCCTCTGCAGCTCGCTGGCGCTCACGCTCTTCATGGTCAGCCTCTCACTGTTCTCGCTTCCTCTGCTCCTGGAACTCCAGCTCCATTCTGCGCAACTCAGTCTGCAGCCTGATTGCTTCTGGCTCCAGAATGCTAGTGACCTTCCCCTGCTGCTGTGGCCCTTCGCTGGCACTGGCCCTGCTGTCATCCTCACCAGATCTTGACACTGCACTGGCCGCTGGCCCCTCCACGCCCAAGGTCTGGTCCTTTTCAGTCACAGTCTATGACTCGATGCTCTGGGCATCTGCTGCCTTCAGGGCATCCATGAGGTTCTGCTTGGGGGCTCTCACATCGTACAGAACTCCTCTGTCCTTGCAAACTGCCTGAAGTTGTCTGCAGTGTACCCGCTGTAGTTGGAAGCCATCTTCTTCCCTAACTATGGCTACTCTAACTTGCACTTTAGAAAAAAAATAAAACAGGAACTTGACTGTAAGCAAAATGATATAGTTCTGTTTCCTTGTTTAAAAAAATAAATCACTGCCTTTTTTTCTTTTGTAAGTGAGCTGTACAGTATTAAGCTGACACACTGAACAGTTAAAGCTTGTCACCAATTTTATGCACACTGCTACCAACCAATCTGCCACAACCGCACTCAGCAGGTCAGGCCCTCTGCTCCCACAGTGCCAACCTCTGAGCGCAGTATTGTGAACAAGTAATAGAACAGGGTAACCCTCCTTGTCTGCTTGTGGGTCCAAGTCACCTTCAGTCTCAAGTTCTGGGGGGATTCAAACTGTGAACCTTATGCTAGCGTACCCAAATGTATAGGCTCAGATAATCTGCTCTTCGGGGGATGCCAGATATCTTTCGGCTAAGGGCACCTAACTAGGTATCCAAAATGAACTCTTAAAACTCTATAAAAGAAATTGGGTATATTCTTACCTTTTCCCAGTTTGATAACACCATCAAGCTTATGAACAGTTTTGTCAGTCATAACCCTCCATACGTCACATGCAAAAGAAAGAACTTCGAAGATACACCCAGGTAGTCTTTTCAAATGAAAGGTTTACTTAAAAATTGATACAAATATGTAAAATGTAAACACAGAACACTATATCACAAAGCATACAATCACTTAAAAAAAAAAAAAAAAAAAGCAAAGACAACTACAGACAAACTCCTACCAACATACAGTTAGACTTTGTCTATCTAATGTATTACGTCTAAACAGTGCTTATAGTTAGGTCTTCTTTCTCAAGAGACCAAAAAAGAAATGTCACACAGATCAGACACAGTATTCAGTTTAAACTGTGTCTTTCTCACACACCCCTTCCATGATGTCATCTAGTTCCTCCTTTCAGAATATAAAAAAATATACAAAACAGGATGTCCTTTTAGAAGGTACATTAAATACTTTGACTTCAGCAAAAACTAATTTCCCAAATTATGACAGTCTTCAAATGAAGCCATTTCCTTTGAACTGGAGGCTGGCTTCCTATTTTCCCAAGGACAACAAAGGTTTTGTACAACTCTGCCATATCTCACTTAGGTGCAATATAGCTTTTTAACACCAGTTGATATTAAATGTTCTTCCTCTTGAGACGTTTATTATCTCCATCCTGTGGCAGACTCATAAAGTCCCATTTCATTTCCACTTCAAAGAGCCTAGGCATACAAGGTAATAAAATGGCACTCTGAAGTAAGACAGTTAATTAAATGGTTCCTGCTTCACTGAAACCTGGTGTGGGGTTGTTACCCAGGAGCACAGGATGTCTCATGTGAGAAACCTCACATACCACATTCTGTATTATAGCTATCATAGAACAATCATAACCAGCTGGTCAAGCGTCACAATTAACAAGTGTGTGTTCAGTCTCCCAAGCGGGTACAAGGCCAAAGATTCGTATATTGTTCCTTTTATCTCTGTTTTCCTGATCGTTCAACTTCCACTTGAACAACTCCTGTTGTTTTCCCAAATCGTTTACTTGAGCCACCAAGGGGGTCATTATATCCTCTATATTGGACTTTCTTTTTTCCATCTCAGTTATACGATTC
The DNA here is from genome assembly GCA_016271365.2 of Neoceratodus forsteri. Lineage (NCBI taxonomy): Eukaryota > Metazoa > Chordata > Ceratodontiformes > Ceratodontidae > Neoceratodus > Neoceratodus forsteri. The sequence continues at coordinate 220,872,237 of CM028136.1, read as the reverse complement.
AAGCCCAAAATCAAATTTGTGTCCATCTTTTGAATATTGTCTGAAAGTGTTTTAAGAGAGTCTGGTAGATGCTGAAGTCTATCCATGGTGACCTGCAAGATGTTAACATTTTCTATTAATTTTTGGGCCCATTTTGGGGGTTCATCCCGATTCATTTTCTCTTGACCCAGGTCTTCATTTATCCCTTTTTTTATTCATAGGAGCTGTATCAGTCCCAGATGTCTCTCCCAAAGATTGTTCTCCTTCTAAAAGGAGGTGGGAGGCACTCTGTGAATCAGGGCCCAAGTACTTATCATTATTTTCCAATTGACCTTCATTATCATGAATGGCAAGAACTGGTATAGAAGTCAATAATGCCCCTTTTGCTTTTCTTTTTTTTTTTTCTGTCAGGGTCCGAGTTGACTTTAGGTGGCATTTTGATTGATTTTTGACCCTCCAAACTGCAGCCATTCTTAATCTGTAGTCTTGCCTGTATTAGTTTTTTATTTTTATTCTCTGATGTTTTTTCTGCCTCGGCCTGGGAGGGAGCAGACTGATTCTGAGGTAGATTTTGTATGTTTGATGTTTTAAGTAGCTTGGAAAGTCTCTTTCGTTACATCAGGGTTTTCTTTATCCTCCGCCATATGAATAGGTTAAACTATTAATGAGTAAAAAGGCTGGGCAGGTATTCAGAATATCACAACTGTTCTCATTAAACTAGGTACTTATGGAAATACTTAGCTGAAAACATGTCTCTGTGGTGTCCATTCTCAGATGACTGAGGTACAGCTTTTTCCAGCAGTAGTGATAGCAATAGCTTCCTCAGACCTTTGTTTCCATAGGTGAATGATTATTGCTCTTCCAGTGGTCAATTCTGGCCTACCACCCGACCATTAACCAGTTTGCGATGTTGTTCCATGAGGCAGTAATTTGAGTGGTGAAAAGGAGAAAGATTTGTCCGTAGGACCGATTTCGATTGTAACCTCAGACTGCCACCATAAATCGAATATTTTACCCACCTGTAGATGAACTTTAGATTTTATTTTTTGGCAGAGCTGCAGCTGACTAAAACAAAAGCCCCCATCTCCAAACAGTTTGTTCACCCGATAGGAATTTGGGTACATTGTCTCAAAACTCAGGCAACATGGCGAGGGTATATCAAACACGCGGACAAACTGTGGACTGTTGTATACCTTTCTGGTACCTTTGTTTCTTTTCATTAATTTCTATGGAGGTGCGCTGGAGACCACTATACCAAACAGGAGCAGGATCACAGAACAGATTCCAAGACTCATTTAAGTACAACAGCTATCTTATATTTATTTTCTAACTGAATAACATAATTCAGTAGGCTAAGCAGACACACTGGAGTCTTGGCCACACTGGCTCAAACTGGTTACACATGCACTCTCATTTCCTGAGTGCATGACCCATACTGATGGAGTCTTAAAGAGACCACAACATATATTACATTCCCCTTTTTTAACTGAATTGCCCACAAACAATTAACATTTCAAACGTCCACTTTAGAGTCTCTTTAACACCTATATTGAATCTTTTAAAATGTCCAAAGGAAAGTTTCCAACACTTACCCTTGATGAATTCAGGTGTGTACCACTAACCTAAAACATAGCCATTATACTTGACAGGCATCGTCACTCTCCTTCCTCTTCGAGTGAGCCTCTGTACACCTGTAGGAGACTCTGGTAGCAAACTTGGTTCTTTGCCTTCTGCTGAGTCCGGAAGTTGAATAGGTTCCATCTCAGGCATTTCCACACTCTGTTCTGAAGTGTCGCCAGTCTCTTTCACCTGTTTACTGCTTCAGCGGTTGTGGTAACAGCCCTGTCGTGTCTCAGGTGACGTCTGTTCCTGCGAAAACATGCACCACTTGGTGTAACAATGGTGTATGATCTGGGTTCAGGTTTGGTGTCCTCAACTGTTGCTGACTGCCATCCTTGAGCTATCTCTATACATACTCTGTCTCCTGGATGTAGTATGGATAAGTCTTTGGCATCGCAGTTGTAATTCTCCCTCTGCTTCTTTTGTAGTAGTTTTAGTTTGCAATGGGCTCCTTTAGGTACATGTGGTTGAAGTACCTGTCTTGTTTCTGGTAAGATGCTTCTTAACACTCTGCCCATTAGTAGCTGAGAAGATGAGTATTGCATACCTGAAGTGGGAGTGTTCTGTAGGCTCAAGAGTGCTAAATGTGGGTCAGTTCCAGTGTGGGATGTCTTCTTAAAGATCAGTTTTACAGTTTTAATCATTCTCTCAGCCTAACCATTCAACTGTGGGTATCCTGGATGGGAATGGATCAACTGTATTCCCCACTGTGTTGCAAAAGAGTGCATTTCTTTACTAGAGAAAGGTTTGTTGTCTGTGACCATTTCTTTCGGTATCCCATGCCTCGAGAATACTGACTTGAATTTTGCAATTACTGTGTTAGATGTTTTATCTTGCAGTCCCAGCACTTCTGGATACTTTGAAAAATAATCTACAAGCAGCAAAAAGAATCTCCCTTTCAAATCTAAAATATCTGCAGCTAGCTTGTACCAGGGTAATTCAGGCATCTGGTGGGACCACAATGTCTCTTTTTGATTGCTTGAAAGATTTTCTTGACACGCTTTGCAACCTTCGACCATTTCTTCTATGTCTTTAGACATTCCTGGCCAGTACATGACCATTCTGGCTTGAGCTTTTGATCTTTGGATCCCTTGGTGAGCAACATGAAAATAGTACACATCTTAGTAATTGTGTTTCTTCTAATGGAGTCTTGCTGTATTCTGACACATGCAGTGATCCCCAACCATTAAACTGCCCGGGAGAACAAAGAGTTAACTTTCTATGCAGAGCATAGAATGCTGAGCTCGAGCTCGGTTGGAGTCTCTGTCTGGAGTGTTTCAAACTCAAACCGTCAGATTCTTACGAGCCCAACTAACTAAAAATTCTATGTGGAAATTGTAAAATTCCTACTAGCCAACTGGCAGTAAAAAATGTTGGATTCCCAAAGGAAGACTCAAGTCAGGAAACCCAAAAACCAATCTAATATGAATAACAATAATAAATCAACACCCGAACAAAAAGGAGGAGGGTGTAAACAAGGAGAACCCCTGGGGTGCAACACTGCACCTGCCCACCCACTTCCCAAAAACAGGTTCTGAGAGGGGAAGCAGGGAGGGAGGTCAGAATACAGCAAGACTTCATTAAAAGAAACACAATTACTAAGGTAATTTTTTCTTCAAACAACACGAAGGCTTGCTGTATTCTGACATATGCAGACTACCAAGCAGTACCTCCATGGAGGAGGGACAGAACCTACTTTGGGAATAGGCTCTGAAGTACTGCTGTGACAAACCGAGCATCACTCCTTGCCTGGCTATCCAGAGAGTAATGCTTGGTAAAGGTATGGACTGTTTTCCAGGTGGCTGCTTGACAGATTTCTAAGAGCGGAATATCCGTGGCAGCAGTCAGGGAAGCAGCTGTACCTCTTGTGAAGTGAGCCCTCAGGCCTGAGGGAGGAATCTTTCCCAGTTTTTCATAGCAGAATTGTATACAAGATACAATTCACCTGGCAATAGTTCTTAGTGGCAGGTTTGCCCTTTCCCACTTCTCCATAAGTGAGGAACAACTGGAAGGAGTCAAACCTGTGACCCTTGGTACTCTCTGTGTAGTAACTGAGGGCCCTTTTAACATCTAAACTGTGTAGCCTCCTCTCTCCTGAGGAAGAATGATCAGTGAAGAAAACAGGGAGAGACATAGACTGGTTCAGGTGAAAATCTGAAACCACTTTGGGCAAGAACCTTCTATTGGTTCTAAGGACCACTTTATCCTCATGAAAGGAGATAAAATCAGGTTCCACTGACAGGGCTTGCAACTCACTGATACGCCTGGCAGAGGTAATGGCTACCAAAAACACAGTTTTCCAAGTCAAGTACTTAAGTTCTGCTGAGGACATGGGTTCAAAGGGAGGTTGCATAAAAGTTGAGCAATGCAAACGTTCAAATCCCAGGCAGGGGCAGGGTCTCTAAAGGGAGGATTGGTATGGAGCAATCCCTTAAAAAATTTACAGAACACAGGGTGAGATGCTAGAGAGGAAGGCTTTCCCACTGATAGAAAAGCAGAAACAGCTGACAAGTGTACCTTGAGGGTAGCTGGTCTGAGGCCTAGGCCATTAAGATGGACCATATAATCCAGGACTGTAGGCAACTCAGCAGTGTCAGGAGAAATATGCTTCTTGGAACACCAAATGCTGAACCTCTTCCATTTGGAGTTGTAAGTCTTTCTGGTGGAGGGCTTTCAAGAAGCTTTGAGAATATCCAGAACCCCCTGAGACAGCTGCAAATCTGCAAACTCTAACTCTTCAAGAGCCATGCCTTGAGATTGAGAGACTGAAGATTGGGGTACCAAATCCTCCCCTGAGAGGAGGTTAACAGGTTGTAATTCCTGGGAAGAGACAGGGGGAGGTGAACTGCTAGGGACAGCAACAGAGGGTACCAAGGCTGTCTGGCCCAATCTGGAGCAATCAGAATGACTTTGCAAGGCTTTGACTTTATCTTGACTAAAACTTTGAACAGAAGAGGGAAGGAGGGAAAGGCATACAGGAATTTCCCTTCCCAGTTCAGTACCAGAGCATCCAGGGGGACTGAGCCCAAACTGGGGGTCTGCAACAAAAAAGTGGAAGTTGGTGATTGTCTGGGGCTGCAAACAGATCTATCTCTGGAGTGCTCCACCTTGAAAAAAATCACCTTTAGTACCAGAGGGTCCAGGGTCCATTCGTGATGGCCCTGTGAGACCCTGCTCAGTGCATCTGCTAGCACATTGTCTTTTCCTGGAAGGTGAACTGCTATCAGGGAGGTTTGCAGAGAGTAAGCCAGGGACCACAGCCTCATGGCTTCTGTCCGCAAGGCCGTAGATCGAGTGCCTCCTTGCTTGCTGATGTACCACGTGGTGGTGGTGGTGTCTGTTCTGACTTGAACCACCTTGTTCTATACTGACTGAGATAAGTCTTGCAGGGCCAGAAAAACTGCCCTGAGTTCCAGGAGATTGATATGGAGAAGAGATTCCTGAGGGGACCACACTGCTTGAGCAGTGAGGGCCCCCAGATGGGCTCCCCATCCCAGAAGGGAAGTATCCGTGGTAAGGACCACTGAATGAGACTGAGTGGAGAATGGGACCCCTTGTCTTAAGTTGTCCTGATCCTGCCACCATTGAAGGGCTTGCATCAGGGCCCGAGTCACTGGAATCAGTTTGGTGAGGGAATCCTTCCTCAGGGACCAAAAAGTCCTCAGATGGAACTGAATGTCCTTCGTCTGGAATCTTGACCCTTGGACCACTGCTGTAGAGGCTGCCATGTGGCCCAAGAGTTGGAGAAAAAGCCTTGTTGGTCGAGACACCTGAAGGAAGAAGCCAGTTCTGTAAGAACTCTTGCCCTTTCCAGGGGAAGAAAGGCTCTTGCTTTGACAGTATCCAGCTCTGCTGCTATAAAGGTTATAAGCTGTACTGGCTTGAGAACTGACTTGGGAAGGTTGAGAAGAAATCCTAGAGATGTGAGCACCTGCTGAGTTACCTGCAGGTCTGACCTGACTTGGTCTGGGGACTGCCCCACTATGAGCCAGTCGTCCAGATATGGAAAAATGGAAATCTTTTTTTCTTCTTAGGAAAGCAACCACTACTGCCAGTCACTTTGTGAAAACCCTTGGGGCTGATATTAGGCCAAAGGGCATTGCTTTGAACTGATAGTGGCCTGAGGGCAACTCGAACCTGAGGTACTTTCTGTGGGAGCACCTGAAGGGAATATGAAAATAGGCATCTTTAAGGTCCAGGGAGGCTAGCCAGTCCCCTGGCCGAAGAGAGGGAAGGATTATTTCCAGAGTTACCATCTTGAACTTTGGTTTTAAAAGATGTTTGTTTAGGTATCTTAGGTCTAGGATGGGTTGCCACTCTCCTGTCTTTTTTGGGGTAAGGAAGTACCTGGAGTACAGACCTTTGCCCCAGTGTAGGGTAGGTATGCTCTCTATGGCTCTTAAAGCCAGCAGAGATTAAACCTCTGCTTCTAGGGCAAGGGTTTCTGAGAGACCTGCAGGTGAAAAAGATCTGGCTCTCATCTTTGGAAATTTTTTGAAGCTGAGAACTAGTCCCTGGCTTACTACTTCCAGGATCCACTTGTCTGATGTAATAGACATCTAGTCCTGGACGAAGTAAGTCAGCCTGGCCCCTGCTGGTATAGGAGAGTTAACCCGGGCAGGCCCATCAGAGTGTCTGCTTGGCAGGGGCCTTAGGCTGAGGAGTGGATGCAGCCGTGCTCATCCCCCTTCTGCCTCTCCCTCTGAAGAACCCCCTCAGTGAAAAGGGAGAAGAGGCCTGTGCTTGGTTAAAAAAAAAAAAAAGCTGTGAAAAGGCCTGCCCCTACCCCTAGACTGCTGCCTTTGAGGAGTTGTCTGCCTTTCTTTGGCCTGAGCACTCCTGTAAGTGGTCCTGTACTCATCCATTTTCTTCATGTAATTCTCTGTCTGCTCCCCAAACAGAGAATTACCCACTACAAGAAAATCCATGGCCTTAGCCTGTGTATCCTGCGAGAGACTAGTACATCTGAGCCAAGCCATTCTCCAAAGAGCTACAGATGTAGCTATGACTCTTGATGACACATCATTGGAGTCCACAGCAGCATGAAACTTAACTTTTGATGCCTCAATCCCATCTGCAGCCTCCTCCTCCTCCTTCTCCAGCTCCTTGGCTAGCTGGGGGGAGGTCTGTTTAGCCAGTGCCAGTACAGTGTCCCACCTGGACTTCTGATACCTGGCTGTATAGGCCATATAATTCGCCTGCCTGAGTCCCAAGGAAGATGCCATGTACTGTTTCTTTGCCATGGCATCAATCTTCCTGGAGCCCTTGTCTGGGGGATGTGAAGCCAAGGGAATATTTGCCTTGTCACAGGCAGCAGCCTGCACTACCCCAACGTGGCTGCATTGCTGGTATAAGAACTCCGTGTCTGAGCCTGAAAGTGTATACCTCTTGTCCATTCTTCTATTCACAGGAGGTATAGTGTTAGGAGACTTTAGAATTTTTTGTGTCTGCTTCCCAAAGGATTTGTGGAAGGGAATAGACAGTCTCCTGGACTCTGTGATGTCCATCATTTCTACATAATCAGGCTCCTCTTGATCCTCCAATGCCTCCTCCATAGGAAGCTGGAGGGTTTCAGCCACCTTTCTGTAAAACATAAAATGAGAAGGGGACTCAGAAAGCCTAGGAGAGGAAACACCTGAAGGTCTGTCTGGGGAGATGTCCGGTTCCACAGGCACATCCAGACCCTCACCTTCACCTTCACCATCATCATCCTCAAATTCCCCTTCCTGTTCAAACTCCGGTTCATACAAATCTTCAAGGGTATAATCTTGAACCGGGGGAACCAACTGAACCGAACCGGTGCCGGATCAGTTGGAACTGGTCAAAGCGATTCTACAATCCAAATCGCTCTGGCTATCTCTTCGGCGGTCGGAACATGAGCCTCTGGATCCGAACCAGACGATTTTTCTTTGTGCTTTCTTTTTGTTGGAACCGATCCCTCGGAATGTGCTCTCCTTTTGCCCGAAGAAGTATCACCCTGGTCAGAGGACACTCCTTCTGGTTTGGTCGGAACCGAACCGGGCTGGCCATCCGGGTCAGCGGACTTCTCGGCCTCCTTTTTCCTCAGTCTACCTAATCTCTTCTCAAGGGTAGATTTGGGAACATTTTTACATATTTGGCAGTCTGAATCGAGGTGGTCAAACCCCAGACAGTAAACACAGGTGGTGTGGGGATTGGCCTTAGCAAAGACCTCCCCACACTCACTGCAGTGTTGAAACCTAGTGGGCCCGTTTTTTTTTCTTGGGTTTTTCAGACATGGCCAGCCTAACCAACTTACCCTTTTTTTTTGGGCAACCGCCAGGCAAGACTCCCTTATTGGTTCCTAACCGTGTCACGGGTATTGGAAAAAAAACGAACTAAAACACGTTTTTTTTTTTAGAACCGATGAGAACCGGTAACCACACACTAAGTAAAACACAAAACACAAGATTTCACTATCAAATGGTCGGTTCAGCCGAACTGACCTGCACTTTTACAAGTTTCGCACAGAAAAAAGAACAATTCCTATCTAGTACTCATGGCACCACAGACAGAGACTGAACCGACTATGCGGATAACTTTTTCGGTTTAAAAACTGACGAAAACTGAAACTTTAACCGACTTTCGAACCGAGCTGAAGTAGAAATCTCCGGAGCGACTGTTCAGTGAGGTGGAGTAAAGAATCTGATGGTTTTGAGTTTGAAACACTCCAGACAGAGACTCCAACCAAGCTCGAGCTCAGTATTCTATGCTCTGCATAGAAAGTTAACTCTTTGTTCTCCGGGGCAGTTTAAAGGTTGGGGATCACTGCATATGGCAGACTGTAGCAAGACTTCATGTTGTTTGAAGTAATCTTTTTAGCATCTCTGCTCTGGAACCTTGCGGTATTACCACTCTGTCTCCAGACATGAGCAGTCCATTCTCTATTGCCAGTGACTGTCGTATTGGCTAGAATATGTGTAAAGTAGGTGGCAGCTGTTTTCTTCTCTGTGGCCATCCCCTCTTGTGCATATCTATTGCAGCTTTCAGTGGTTCATCTTTCTGCATTTCCTCAGTAAGCATATTTAGTAGCTCTGAGCTTAAAGTGTCATCTCCATTGCATATATAACTTTTTCATCAAAGATTTCTTCAGTGTTGTCAGAACTGTCACTTTCAACTGCCTCTGAAAGCATGTCAGCTATGCACATGAGTTTTCCTGGAGTATATGACACAATCAAATCATACCTTTTGTAGTTGCAGCAACATTCTCTGTAGCCTGGCAGGAGCTTGCCCCAGTGGCCTTGAAAGAATAGCTTCTAGAGGTTTGCGATCTGACTGAACTTTTACTGTGTCTCTGTACGCATACTGGTGGAACTTCTTTGTAGCAAACACTATAACTAACAATTCCTTTTCAATTTGTGCATAGTTTTGTTCTGCACAGGACAGCTCACGGGATGCATATGCAATAGGTCGTCCTGCTTGCATCGGACATGCTCTTAGACCATCTTTTGATGCATCTGCTTCTATTTCTAGTGGCTTTACAGGATCATAGAAACTAAGGACAGGTGCTTTTGTCAGGGCTGCCTTTAAATCTTTCAGAGCTTTTTCATGCTCCGGTCCCCATTGCCACACTATGTCTTTTTTAAGCAGCACTCTCAGTGGTGCAGTCAAAGATGCTTCATTTGGAACATACTGGGCTAGGTACCTGGTCATGCCCAGTAGACACATTAGTCCTTTCTTGTCCTCTGGTGGCTTCATGTTGTTTATTGCTGTCACTTTCCCCTTCATCTGGCTTTACACCCTCTGAAGTAATGACATGGCCCATGTATTTAACTTGATTCACCATGTATTGTATTTTGTCTTTGTTGAATCTGACATTAATCTTTTGTGCTCTCTCCATGACTTAACGCAATATTTGATCGTGCTCTACTTTTTTGCAGGCAGCTATGATCATGTCGTCTGCTGTGATGTGGACGCCGTCAGTGTCACCAAAAGCTTCTGCATTTTTCTGCTGAAATACCTCACTTGCAGATTTTATTCCAAATGGTAGTCTGTTAAACTTGTAGTGCCCCCATGCGGTATTAAAAGTACACAACAGTGAAGAGTCTTCATCTAGGATTACCTGCCAGTAACCATCCTTTTCATCAAGTATGGTGAATATTTGCTTTCCAGCCAGCTTGCACTGTACATCTGCAGGGGTTGGAATGGAAAAATGTTGTCTTTTCACTGCCTTATTGAGGTCTCTTGGATCCAGGCAGCCTCTCAAGGTTCCATTTCTTTTTTTCTGTGATTACAAGACTGTTCACCCAGGCCGTGGGCACCTGCACTGGACTTACAACACCCGACTCCTGTAGCTGTTGTATGGTGTCTTTCAATTTGTCCATGACTGCATAGGGAATTTTTCTACAGCCATGTATTACCGGAGTGACTGTAGTGTCCATGTGAATATGATGTGCTCCTGGGAAATTACCTAGACCTTCAAATACTATAGGATACTGTGCAATTAATGCTTCTTTTGTTGCTGGAGATTGCACATGCACAGAATTAATTCTGCGTATTAAGTCCAGTTCAACACATGCTCTCCGTCCAAGTAAAAGTGCCGTGTTTTCATTTGTAATGAAGAACAGCAGACTAGTTTTCTTGTTATGCACTTCTGCTTGTAATATGGCACAACCTTGAGGTTCAATTCTTGTTACCCCATAAGCTACTAGCAATGTGTTTGTAGGCCTCATCTTTACAGGACTTGGCAACTTGTTTACCGTTTCAATTGGAATTACGTTTGCCTCTGCGCCTGTGTCAAGTTTAAATTTAACAACGTTTTCGCAGTATTAACATGTGTATACCAGGCTTCATCCAGTTGTTCTTCTGATCTACAAGTGTACATTTTGTGTATTACTCCAACAAATAATGTGTCTATCTCTCTGGATTTCTTTTTACTGGTACTGGCCTCTGGGTTTTTGGTCCTACAAACCTTGGAATAGTGATTTTTTTCCTCCACACTTGTGACATATGGCACCATATGCGGGACACTGTTTTGGCCGGTGGACCTTCCCACAAAGTTTACATTTCAGTTCATTTGTACTGGAAGCCTTATGTGTACTCTGTTCCATTTTTTTGTTCTCCTTGTTATCACTGTGCTGTATGAGAACTTGCACTGACCTCTCCTGGGTGCTTCCTGTCATTGCTTGCACCTGGGTGTTCGTAATCTCTTTCAGTCTGCAAATGTTTACAGCTTCTTCTAATGTTAAATCAGGATCAGCTAGAAGTTTTTCTTTAAGAGCAACATTGGTTACACTAAACACAATTTTATCTCTTAGCATCAAGCCTTCTGTGTCACCAAATTCACAGTTCTTGCTTTTTGTTTCAACTCAGTTAGAAATTGGTCTATACCAACTGACTCTTGCATGGGGTGTGCCTAGAATTTGTCTTTCAAACACAGTATCTTTCCTTGGATTGCAGTACTTTCTAAATGCTTCAACACTTCAGCCATTGTGGGTGCTTGAGGATCTGCATGTGTTATATTCATAGTGGTGTATAATTCTAATCCTTAATCACCAATAGTGTGTAACAGAATAGCTATTTTGAATTTTTCAGATTTCTTACTGACACCAGTTGTTGTCATGTAAAGCTGCAGCCTTTGTTCCCATCTCCTCCAATTTTTACTAAGGTTTCCAGTTAACACTAAATGATTGGGTGGCTTAAACTGCTCCATGACTAACACATACACACTTTCAGTTCTAACTTCAGTTATGTTTAAGACTGTACAAATCTTCTTTTGCAATATTCTGGGTACTCACTGTTTTCTGGTCCTGAGTTCTCTGTATTTGTTTACTGTGTCTCTCCTGGATTGGCTTTCATTTCTGACACCATACCTTTCTGGTAACTTTGTTTCTTTTCATTAGTTTCTGTAGAGTTGCGCTGGAGACCGCTATACCAAACAGCAGCAGGATCATAGAACAGATTCTAAGACTCATTTAAGTAAAACGGCTATCTTATATTTATTTTCCAACCGCATAACATAATTCAGTAGGCTAAGCAGACACACTGGAGTCTTGGCCACACTGGCTCAAACTGGTTTCACATGCACTCTAGTTCCTGAGTGCATGACCCATACTGATGGAGTCTTAAAGAGACAACAGCATATATTATATGGACCATGCCGAGAGATTTTAGGATTCTCCGCCACGGGTTTGCCTTTCCAACGTGCCGTCATGAGTTTCTACCTTCGGTAATTTAACCCCAAATTACGATCCATCGCATAAACCACTGACAATTTCCTGCCAGAAAAAATAATTGCAGCCCGGACACCAATTCATTCTAATTCAGGAAGGAGAGGAGAGGTGAAGGTGCAGCGTACTCCATGCTGCCTAGAGAGTGTCTCAGCGCGTTACATCATGACGTCTGCCCCCCCCCCAAAAAAAATTATGAAACTTTTCAAAGTTTTTGGTAGCCTTTGTAGCTAGTTTCACTAGCTGCTATGCTACTCTGGCTTGGAAACACATCTGACAACAGCCAGAGTGAAGTGTGGGTGCAGAGTTTTAACCTGTATTCCAAACTGTAAAATTTGCATAGGTTCTAATCTCCTGGGCATTCACTGTCAGCAGAGATGACTGCATAAAGTATAAACATAGTGAGGGATCCCTTAAGAAAAAACATGACTACAGTGAGTCCATTTTTCTTCTACCCCTTCCCCCAACTCTCTACCCAGTTTGTCATCTTTTTCTCTACCCCAAGGTCCCTAATCTTTTTGACTAACTGGGAAACTACTCAAAGGTCTTGCTGAAGTCAAGGTATACTATATCATTTGCCTGGTCCTTGTCTACTGCTGTGGTATTCAGATGAGGAACTCGAACAGATATGTCTGGCAGTCCCTTCCCCTTTTGAACCCCTGCTGACTGAGGTCCTGCAGCCTGTTCACTTCTAGTACATCCACCAGATCTTACTCATTTGAGATTCTATGATCTTCCCCACTGTAGACGTCAGGCTGACTGTGCTGTAGTTCCCTGGCTCACCCTCTTCCCACTCTTGCATAACAGAACCACTTGCGCTATCCTCCAGTCCCTAGGAACCACCCCCATGACTAGCAGGCAGTTAAAACATTTCTGCAGTAACCCTTGCTACCTCATGTAGCATCCTCAGGTGTAATCCATCAGGTCCTATAAATTTATCTACTTTCAACCCTGCTAGCTTTTCCAACACCGGTTTCTCCATTATCTGGATCTTTGCACCAGTGTTTTTGCTCTGGCCTCCTATAACAGGTAAAACAACAGTTTTTGTTTATTGATTTTCTCTACTGGAGGGCCCTTGAGCAGCATGTGCCCAATTTCAAGGACGAACCAAACTGGTGCAAATAGAAACTTGAGAAAATACCATTTGACACAAACACAATCTCATTATGAGTAACATAAGCTATAGGTTGATACAAATCTCATAGCATATGTTTTGTAAAATAAATAAAATGAGGCCTATCCCTTCTTATGCAAGACAGCTGAGGGGTGTGGGGAAGGGGGCTACTGCACCATCCTAGAGTATTTATAAATAAAGAATTTGGCAGAATACCAGATTTCTTAGTGGAATAACAAAATTGAAATTTTGGTACTCTGCTGAGAATACCACTTTTCCCTCCTAAAGTCTACCTTTGATGTCACACCTAACAGAATGTCGGCTATATCCTTAGAACTACGTATTGGACTGCCACTCAAACCTGGTGCAAACATTCAGTGCTACAAGTTCATTTGGATATCAGACTGTCTACACTGGACAAACACACAAGACGGTGTGTGTGTCCAGGGTCAGACCCAAAATGCAACTGTGTAGCAAGCAAGTCTCACCAAATACAAAAAGAAGCACAGTGCAAGGAAAAAAAAAGGTAAAATTAAAATTTTTACCACGAAGTGCAAAATTTATTAGTATTAGAAACATGGTAAAAAAAAAAAAATGCTCCGGCGCTTTGAGGTACACTGTCTTCTTCAGGAAGCTACTCAGAGCAACAGTACAAGTGCCATATAAATAACCCTATCCATCACATGACCATAAATCACAACCAGTACCCATACAATTAGATAATTCAAACAGATCTGTAGTCTGCTGTTTATTAAAATATCTCTCATTGAGTTAATTTGTATGACATGAAGGATTTCATATTGGTATAACTCAAGCCCTTATTTTTCCTTTAATTTCTGACTAGTTTAAACACTTAAAGGGATCTGCTAATGTAAAGGATCACCTTTAGGGGCTTATGTAGGCCAATAAGAACCAGTCCCATGAACAGTCAAAAATCACTAGTGCTTATGAAACTACTAGTGCACAACACAGCACACTTATTTTTTTTAAAACATTCAAATGGTGAAAAAGAATCTGTTCACTCTAAAATTCAGTCTAAAAGTTAAGGTGGGGGGGGGACAACATGTGGTAATTGCGAGGGGTGCAGTTAGACCTAAAAAAGACAAGGAGAGAAATTAATATGTAGACCTATAATCATATTTTTTTTTCTAGAAGAGACCACATAACCTTTCAGTAGCATAAGCTGAGACTCAGCACTTTAGTACTTAACAAAGGTCTATATACCAGTTCACCTTTATAAAAAAAAAAATTATCCATTTCACTCAGGACTATTTGAGCCCTGAGAAGAGTAGATATGTAGGACGGGAAGGAGGAGTACCAGTATTTAGAAAGATGGGAAGGGCAGTGAAGGAGATGCTAAGACTTAAGGGGGGGGAAGTGCAGTTTAAGAAAACAGTGATGGGTAACAGATGGGGTGTCTAAAGCATGGAGGGCCTAATGTCTGAGAAGAGAGCTAAAGTGTCAAGGGACATGGCTGTTTGGTGAGAAATGGGGGTGGTATTGTTACTGGGGTTGGAATTACCATGGCTGGTGGCACCTTTGGCAAGAGCCCTGCTGGGCTCAGACTCACCATGGCCAGTGGCATCTTTTGAAATAGCCCTGTTGGTCTCGGAACTGCTGCAGTTGGGAGCTCATTTGCAAACAGTGTGCTGTTAATATCGCAGCTCCTTCATTTAAACTCCATCTCAGACTTTTAGTGAGATTGTTCGGGCACAGGTATGGAGATGTGATCACAGGGGTGGAAGTAAGAAGGAATGCATGGTGTGGGGAAAGAGGTGATATGATAGCATTGTATGGGTGCACGAAGGATCTGCAGTTGTGTGTACAACTGGGTACAAATCAAAAGGAAAGGAAGGGACTAATAGGAGGCCATGGCTAGCAAAGCCTGTCTGAGCTATTTGAGGTTGAACAGAGAAAGTTTTAGTTCTTACAAAGGGTAGAAAGGGTAGGGAATGGGCTACTGAGTAATGTGGTTAACTCTGGGAACTTAAAAGGGTTCGAGAATGGCCTGGATTGTTATATGGAGGAGGTAAACCTAAAACGGGTATTATTCTACTGAGCGAGTAGGGCATGATCTCACTGGGCTAAAGCCTTTTTGTCTTTACTGCCATATATTCATAAATTGCTTAGCAGTGGCTAAAACTGGACCAAGAATTTTAGTTTTCTGAGTCAGTTAACATGATCACACTTCAGTCACTAGAGGGCAATGTGAGCATTCTTATACACAGCAACAACAACATAGGAATACAAGATGCAAAGGACAGTTTGTCCACTGTGTCTCTTGCCATCCATGTAACTGCTGCAAGCTGCAGCTTTCAGTGTCTTTTACTCATGGATTAACAGCAAGTAGAGGCCAAACTCATGTTTTGGAGAGCAGGATGCACAGTCCACTCCCGAGTCCCATCCCCTGAATGTGGGAAATCCAAATTCCAGTATCTTGATTGATTGTTTTTACCTCTGCTGTGGGAATAAAAGTAGACTTTGCCGGAGACTCAAAGAAAATTGTAAGCCTGTAAGCCATGTGGCTATGGTAACTTTAACGAAAAAACTGTTAGCCACTCTGAAAATCTTATTGATCAGCTTTTTTGTTGTTAAAAGCCTTTTAAAATTAATTCATGCCAGTACCTGCGTAGTAACTTTTAAATAAACTGGCCAGCTCAGAATTTTACCAGCAACTACTAGCAAATTAACTATATGGTATGAGTGGGAGCTCAGTAGGCTGCTATATAGGGTGATTGTTTCAACAGATCCCCCTCTGAATAACTCCTAAATCCTGAGTTAAAAGGGTTTCTGATGGTCATCTCACTGAGATCTTTCAAACCTCTTCACAAATGAGGAGGAGTGTGCCAGAGGACTGAAAAACTGCCAGGACCCTTACTTGGCTCTCCTGAGAGATCGGACAATTTCACCAATTTACCTCTACACACATATTCATTATAAGCAAGTGCAGTTGGAGTAAACATGCTGCAACATGGAGGGCTAGCTGAGCAGAAATCTAGGGATATATGGGCTCCTGGAGACTGAGGCCAACATTCATTTATTTTTTATTTATTATAAAGTCTCAGATTACAATACCTTTGAGCAACAAAACTTTTACAAAGGTTCCACGTCAGTAGGAATAGGACATAGACATACAATGGTAACAACAGGTAAACTAATTAAGGGAACCTCAACATTATAAATTGAACTAATACATTGTAAAAGGACTTTATAAACACTGGTAGGCACTCACTATAATAGTAAAGGGAGAAGGGGCAGAAAAAACCCAGGTGAGGGGACAGGCTAGAAGGCCTTGTCGAGACTGAGAGAGTAGGTAATGTGGGTGCTAGGTAGGTGGAAGAGAGAGTGGGGAGGGAGGGGAAGGGGTAGTGAGACAGGATAAGAGTAGTGCGAGAGGGGCAGGGATAACAATGGGAGGAAGGAGTGGAGAAGGGGGATGAGAGTAGCGTGAGAGGAACAAGGGGATAAAGCACGGGTGGAGGGGGTTGGGGACCAAAGCTCGCAAGCTGGGGTAGGATACCAAAGCTCACAAGCTGGGGTAGGATTAAAGTGCTGGGGAGGTATAACACCGAACTGAGGTTGCTGCTGTAAGAGACAGTCACAGCTACTGGTATGAGGTGCTGACGGAGCTTCTGTTTGAAAGGGCCCAATTTTGATTCTGTGGAGATGCCAATGAGCAGTGAGTTGAACCAGAGGGTTGTTGTATAAACAAAAGACTGTTGACCTTGTGTTGTGTGGCATCTAGGGACAGTGAATATCTGAGTTGCAGAGCTGCGAGTGCGTTGCAGGTTGTAAAAGGGGCTAAGGAGCTTTTTGACCCCAGGAGGCAAACGTCCAAGGTGAGCTTTCTTAGCAAGCAGTCAGGTTTGGTATTGGATCTGACCGAATAATTGAAGCCACCCGGTTTGTGCATAAAGGTTGTGTGTGTGTGTGTGTGTGTGTGTGTGTGGTGGGCTGCTCCCGTCAGGAGTCTGCATGCTTTATAAAGAGCAACATTGATCTATGAAGGGACGTAGCTGAAGCAGAGCCATAGATAACCAGCCCATAGTCGATTATGGAAATAACAGAGCTGAAAATCACTATTCTTAACACCTCAGGAGTCGGACTGTGCTTGTTCCTGTGGAGTAATCCAATCCTTATGTTAACCACTTTGGCAACATTCTCTATGTGTTGCCCGTAAGATAGAGTGCTATCGAGAGTGACCCCAAGATATTTGAAATAATGGATCTGTTCAAGGGGAGTGCCCATGCAGTTTCTGATGGTCAGTGGTTTGGATTTATGCTTATTATGGGAGCTGTTGAAAAGCATCACTTTGGTCTTTTTGTAGTTTAGCACCAGTTTGAGTGCTAAACCACCTTTCCACTGTCTCAAAACTGAGTTGTAGGTTGTGCTGTAGGAGTTTGGATCAGGGTTACTTGTGTAGATTATGGCATCATCTGTGTAGAGCAGGATCTGTTCTTGGCAGGCGCTTGGGAGGTTATTCAAAAAGATGCTAAACAGGAGTGGTCCCAGTATAGATCCTTGTGGTACTCCGAGGTAGACTGGCTTTCGTTCGGAAAGGACATTGGATATCTTCACCTGTTGCGAACAGTCTTCTAAGTAACTTTTGAACCAGCTGACAGCATCATTGGATATCCCTACGCATGATAGTTGCTCAAGTAACAGTGAGTGGTTTACTGTATCAGAGGCCTTCATCAGGTCAGTGAAGGCAGTACCTACCAGATTACCTTGGTCCTGTTATTTATGGATGAAGCCCATGAATTCTAACAGTGCAGTGGTGGTACTATGACCTTTTCTAAAACCATGTTGTTGGGGACATTGAATTTTGTATTTATTCAGGTATTTAACCAGCTGATCCGCAGTAATATGCTCAAGGGCTTTTGACAGCGGTGGGAGAATGGAGATTGGCTTATAGTTGGCGTGTTGTGCCTTATCTCCACTTTTGTGCATGGGGGTTAGTAGGGCTGATTTTCACTTTCAGGGGAATTGTGCTAATTTTAGTGAAAGGTTCAGTATCTTGGTAAGGGGTGTAAGACTTTCCTCCAGAGTGAGGGCAATTAATTTGAGGTCTAGACTGTCCTCACTGTATCTAGATTTTCTGAGTACTTTGCATATGTACTTTCTACCCTCGTGTTTAGAAACCTCTTTGAAGAAAAAAAAAAGGGGGTGCTTAACTTTACTGTCTGGGGCACTAGTAGAGGCAGACACCTTGAAGAAATCCAGAGGGAGGACACTATTGAGGTCCGTAAAGGCGTTGTTAAAAGTGTTGGCTATGGTCACTGGGTCTAGTGCAGGGGTTCCACTAATGTTGAGTATAGTGGATGCCATCTTGGGATCGTTCCCTGTGATATCCTTCATGTTGTTCCAGAAGTCTTTACTGTCCCCCCAGGAGTTAGAGAGCACTTCCCTATAGTATTGTTTTTTTTTTTTTTTTTTGCAAGACTGATGGCCCAGGTGCATTCATTCCTGGATTTTTTTGTATTCCTGAATATCCGCTTGCTTGCCTGTGGCTCTAGCGTGGTGCCAAAGGTGATCCCTGGTCTTCATACATCCTATAAGTTCAGATGTCATCCATGGGTTACAGGCGTCCTTGACTTTCTGCTTTGTTATGGGAGCATGGATATTGCAAGCAGCATTAAATCGATTGATGAAGTAATCTAGCACTTCATCAGTATCATTGGTGGAGTCAAGTAGGGACCAGTCCTGCCTTCTCAGATGCGATTTGAGTAGCTCAAGGTGTCCAAGTGTTAGGACCCTGCTGATAATTACCTTGGGTGGTAGTTTGTTGAATTTATTAGACCAATTACATAGTATAGGGGAGTGGTCACTTAGAGTGTCAGGGAGCACAGTCACATTTGAGATGCATTCAAGGTGACTGGATAGTACCCAATCCATCTCCACCAGGGCCACTTACTTTATGAAATAGAAGCGCTTCGCTCTTTGGGCTGCATCACACCATTTAGATCCCTTCACCTGTCCAGTGGATCAGGTTTTGGAATACCTTCTGTCCCTGTCAGACTCGGGTTTGGGTACGCCTCTATTAAGGTACATTTCTCTGTCATCTCTGCATATAATCACCTGTGAATGGGCACTCAGTGGGCCAACTCAATGTGTCCCACACATTCTTGTGGGGCATTCTGCATTTGAAACCCCCAGTCAAGGATCCTGTCCCACTTTGGGACCTTAATTTTGTGTTGGAAAAGCTTATGCTGCCTCCTTTTGAAACAGCCACGTCTTGCAAGCTTCGCTTTCTGTCATGGAAAGTGTTATTTTTAGTTACCATTACTTCTGCTTGAAGGATTTCTGAACTTCAGGCCCTCATGTATAAGGACTCTTATTTGGTTTTTCACAAAGACTTTGCATACAAATCCTAAGTTTCTTCCCAAGGCAGTCAGAGTTTACTTTAAATCAATCCATCCACCTGCTTGTTTATTATCCGGAGCATTCCAGTCAAGGGGAGGCATTGCTAAATACCTTGGATGTGCATAGAATCCAAAGATACCTATACACACTGGACTAAGGACTCATGGAAGTCCAACTAGTTGTTTGTTTCGTTCGCCCCTGGGAAAGGGGATGCCCTGGTGTCCAAATGGTGTTTGTCTAAATGGTTAGCCAAAATTATCTATTGTTACTAGAAGTATGGCAAGGAACTTCCTAGAGGGGTTAAGGGCCTTTTCACAAGAGGTATGGCTACATCAGTGGCTTGCTTCTGTAATGTGTCAGCTGCTGACATTTGCACTGCTTCCGCTTGGAACACTATCCACACTTTTGCCAAGCATTACAGTCTGGACATCGCCTCTAGGTGTAGGGTAAGCTTCGGCCTAGCTCTCCTCCAAAGCCTCCTTTTTCTAGACCGTTATTCTTTTAGCCTACCTCCCGAACTATCTCTGTCTATACTGCCAGAACTGCTTGGAACTCAGTCCTACCAGTGATGGCCTGCTGCAAGAGATACCCTCGAAGTAAGATAGTACAGTTATGTAAGAACTTACTTTAACAGTGCATCATCGAGAGGATCTCTTGCAGCAGGCCGTGCTTTCCCTCCCTCTTTCCCCTTCTCCTGTGTCTCTCTCCCCTTCCATAGGGGCGAGACTTCTGCTTTTATTTATTTATTTATTTTTTTATTTGCCCTTCTTGGGATACCGAGGAGTCCTCCTTGGTTCCCCCCTTTCTGGCATCCTGCTTATGATCTCCAGAAGGAGAACTGAGGAAGGTGTGGGGGGCCACCTGCCTTTATAGAATTGGCTGACATCAGGTGTTGATGTCAGAGGTGGGTGGCCCCCTCAGGTAGACTGGTAGCTAGAAGGTTTCAATATGGTCCTAGTACCTGGCGGCTAAGTCCTACCGGTGATGGCCTATTGCAAGAGATCCTCTCAAAGATCTACTGTTACGGTAAGTTCTTGCATACGTGTACTTTCCAGTGTACTTAAATGGATACTAAAATAAAAACAAAGGTGCTTTACACTTCTTGTCATCTGTGCCTCTCCTTTCACTTGGACTGAATTTTTCATCATGGGTGGGGAAAACTGCACTGCACTACAGCCATCTTGTACATAAGCCAAGGGTTTCATTCTCTGGTGCTGTGTGGTTGTCCGTCTTCTCTCTAATGTTCATCATACTGCTTAGCAAAATGCTAAAAAAAAGTGAGCTTGAGGATGCCAAATGTAGACAGTATGCTGATATTCAGTAAGCCTCTAAATTTGTTAATTAGAAGCACCTGTTTCTAAAAGGCTGTAGCAAATTAAGGTCCTTTAAGCATCACCATTAAAGCAAAAGGAATAGAAGCTGGAAAATGCATTTTTGTGAAGCACTAGGTAATTTTTTCCCTTCTGTTCCTCTCTCCCATGTTTCTGTTGTCACAGGTAGCTTCATGGTAACTATGACGGCTGTATTCAGCAGTGACGGAGTCCAAGCAATACAGAGGTTGCTGGTTGCCTCGGAAACAGTGAGCGAGACCAGGCCTGAAGAGATAGACAAAGTTTATCAGATTGGGGAGACATGCAGCTTTATCATGCAGAATCAGTTCAAGAAGGTTAGTACAATGTGAGGAGTTTCAAGTCTTCTTTTTTACCCCATAGTGTGACAGTGCACAGTACCTCTCTCCCCCCCCTTCCCCTTTTTTTTTTTGTAAAACACTTAATCTAAGAAATTTATTCAAGCTAGCTCAGCTGAGATGAAACCTCTCATTTTCAGTGGGGCTTCCAGTTTTACAGTTCGGAGGGATGAAAGCACAAGGCAGTCAAGTGTCTTATTCAAGCTCACGCATTGAGCCAGTGGCTGTGGTGGGATTCAAACATGCAAAGTCCTGATTAATAGTTTCATGATGTAAACACTCTACCACTAGAATTAAAAGTTCCAGACTTCAGACTTCACTTTTAGCTGCTTTTTAACGTAAAGGAAATTTCTAATATTGTAGCATGGGCTTTGTAGTCCATTACTTTATGATGACACCAGTCTTTTGAGACAGAAATTATCATTTTTGATGTAGTCCACAGTGGGTGGGAAGGGATTATAACTTTGGCCAAAGAGATGACCAGCTGATCTTCCACTTCCCGGTCCACTGGCCCTGCCTTCGCGCTCAGACATTTTGTGATGTCTAACCACAGAGTGTTCAGGGTCATGCCACATGGAAGTCTATGGGGTATATTTACAATAGCATTTTATATATTTTAAAGCATCATGTGATTAAAAAAAAAAGCCATCATTCAACTAGTAGGGTGCCAGTGGAAGCCTCCTGCATGACTCGCTGTCCAGGCACCATAGTGACAAAGTATGTGTCAGAATAATAAAGCCACAGCACAGTGGGAGCAATGAAGAATTTCACAGAGTAGATCAGGCTCTGACCTGAGGTATTATCTCACCCACTGGTGTGTGGATACAAAATATAAAATAAAAAAAAAAAAGTGGTCTTCTGGCTCTACATGCACGTGTGGGGCACATTCTTTTCCATAAGGAGATCCGAGGGTCTTGACTTGTGTCCAGAGTCAGGATTGAACCTGCTTATACAGTACCAGTAAGTAGAGCTGCTGGGAACAGTTGTTCCAGACTAACCGCTAACAAAGTGCAGTAGAGCTTGTCCACTTCTTAATTCACTGTGTCCGGGTGTTTTGTTGCTGACAGAGTGGAGCTGTACTCACCCCACAGCTGTGGTCCTGGGATGTGTAGTGGCTGTGGGTGTTGTAGGAAGATGCTTCGGTGAGCATACCATCTATACCCCTTGACACAGAGAGTTTCCCTGGGCCATGTTCGTGCAATCAGTAGGACAATGCGCACTCCTCCTCTCTGTGTTAGTAGGCACTGCAGACATGTTTTTGGCTTGCTGTTTGCAAGTAGACATGTTAGCCGACCATGTTGTGGGAGCAAACAGTCAGCTGTTGGACATGTTCAGTCGTGAGGGAGAGGTGTCGCACGAGTGGTCACTGCACCCGGAGGTGGTGGGTTTCCCAGTTGTTTTTAGTATGTGCATCACAGTCAGTGGATCTGTTCACTTCCTGTAAAAACAGGAAGCTGGGACTGTTCGTTCTGTGCATGTCCCTCTCAGCAAGGCAGTCTGCTGGGAGCACATTTTCTCAGTCCTGAACTCGGGTCCTCCTGTATGCGTTTTCCCTTCATTTCCTCTGGTGTACAAGGTGGTATTCAAGGTGTGACAGGACATGGAGTCCCTGATTCTGATCATGACAGACTGGCCCCAACATTTCTGGTATCAGAATCCTAGCAGCAGATATGCGTGACTGCTTCCCTCCACCAGACTTGCTGATGAAGTCTGAGGGAACAGTCAGACTTCGAGACCAGCTGGCCCTTCACCTATCAACCTGATTCCTGAATGGCTAGAGTTTCCAGGCCCTTGGACTTTCTGAAGATGTTCTCCGGGTGCTGGCTGCATCTCATAAGTAGTCGACAAGCAAAAAGTACGCTGCAAGTGGATGAGGTTTTCATGTTAGTGTGAGGAGTATAGATTGTTGTTGCTTTCCTGCTCCATTGCCTACATCCTTGATTATTTATGGTCCCTGTCTCAGGGAGGGTTGCAAGCCGCATCCCTGCATCTGGTTGGCATTTTGGCATACCCTGCTAAGGCAGGGTCGCTGACGGCTGCCCAAGACAAAGTGGTTGGCCATTTCTTTAAAGGGCTGAACCACCCATCCTCTAGTGCGGGAACCACCTCCACCATGGAACTTATCGCAGGTGCTGCCATAGCTGTTGAGCAAACCATTTGAGCCTATGTACAAATGTGACCTTGCACATCTGTTGTGGAAAACCCGTGTTTTTGGTCACCATCTCCTAGGCCAGAGAGGTGAGTGAGCGCCATGCTTTAGAGGCTGAGTGAACACTCCACACGTTAGATGTTTGCAGGGCTCCACTCTTCTACTGGGAGCATACGGCAAAATTTTGTGGTGAGGCTCGCCAGCTGTTATTTACATTGCTGAAGCTGTCCTAGGTAGACTGGCAGTCAAAATGACATTGCTAGAAGGATAACTTCCAGCATTGCACTGTGTTAAAGTTGGCTGAGGAGAGGCCACCCGTGAGTCACTCCAGACATACTGCTGCCTCTGCTGCCAACTACATTCCTGTGTCTGAAATGTGTACAGTAGGGCTGCTTTCTCTTGAATGTGCACACATTCATCTTCCATTACACTATTGACTTGCTCAGTTGTCATAATGCTGCATTTGAGACCCAAGTCCTTTAGTCTGTTTTCACCTAACTTAGGATGCACACCTTGCTTGCTCCTCTTGAGGACTGTTAGGAGCCCGCCTAAGTGTGGATAGTGAACTGAATGTAGATAGTTAGAAACTGATGTTTCTTACTTGTTCTACTATTAGTATTTAGTTTACATATTTAGTTCGTTTTTTTTTTGTTGACCTGGAAAGGAGGGCTAGGCAGTGCTGCCATTTTCAGCCTTGACTGGGGGCATACAAATGCTAACTAATTGAAATTGAACCAGATGAAGCTGTTGGTGGTGTTTTTAGTGAATGGGGAAAGTTTGGCCAGGGCATCAGAGAAATTACCCTACCTTTTTGAAAGGTACTATGAGATCAATCAATATTTTATTTATCAAGCGCGCAATTCCTGGGACTCTTCAGCACTGTGCAATAAAACCACAACACAAGATAACATTTTTTAAAAATGGCAAAAACACACGTATAATAATATTATTTTAAATACAGATAGATTATCTATTCAAAGCAGCATCATTCAGTAAAAGCTAGTTGGAACAGGTATGTTTTTAGTCCCCTTTTAAAGGCTTCTGCCGAGGGAGTCCCTCCTCAAATAATCAGGTAAGGAGTTCCACAGGATTGGCACGGTCACCGCAAATGCTCTATCTCCATAATACCGCAGCCTAACCCTGGGAACCCCAAGGAGGCCTCCCTCGGCAGAATGGAGCATCCAGGTTGGACGGTAAGAGACCAGGAGATCTTGCAGATAGGCAGGACCCCCATCATGCAGGGCCTTATATGTAATAGGAGAGGTGGATAGGGAAAATTACCGAAGGTTGGCTGGTGAGGCAAGTAAGGAAATCCAGTGAGCAAAAGCACAGAAGGAGCTGTAGATAGCTGAAGGAATTAAGAAGGGGAGACTGCTTTCTTTCGCTATATAAGTGAGAAAAGAGACAAAGAGGAAGGGATTGTTGGGCTTAAGAAAGGGGTGGAGTGGGTGGAGGATAATGGGGGCAGAGATACTAAATGAATACTTCTGTTCCATCTTCACCAGGAGAAGGATGGACCGTGCCTTCCGGAGGAAAAGAGGAAGCGGGGGGAGGGGAACACAGATGTACTGATAAAGGAGGATAGAGTGAGGGAGGGGCTGCTGGCACTGAGGGTGGACAAATCACCAGGCCCGGACAGAGTGCATCCAAGGGTACTAAAGGAACTGGCTGAGGAGCTGCAGTGCCACTGGCAGACCTGTTTAATAGTACACTAGAGTCCGGCGTGGTGCTGCAGGACTGGAAAACAGCACATGTAGTGGCCCTCCACAAAAGCGGTCCCAAGGATGACCCAGGGAATTACAGACCAGTCAGTCTGATGTCCATTGTGGGCAAGCTCATGGGGACCATACTAAAGGAAGGGTTGGTGGAATATTTAGAGGAACATGGTCTGCCGAATGCGACTCAGCATGGGTTTGTGGGGGGGGGGGGAGATTGTGTCAAACGAATCTGATTGACTTCTTTGACTGTGTTACTAAGACAGTAGACAGAGGCCAAATGTTAGACATCCTTTATCTTGATTTCAGCAAGGCCTTTGACTCTGTGCCCCACAAAAGGTTGATCAGGAAGTTGGTGGATCTCGGAGTTGGGAAAAAGATGGCCCGATGGGTGGAAAAATGGCTGAAGGACAGAATCGAGAGGGTGGTTTTGGGGGGAGAGTTATCTTGCACCAGAAAGGTATCCAGTGGGGTCCCACAGGGCTCGGTGCTGGGGCCAGTGTTGTTCAGTGTCTTCATCAGTGACATTGGGGATGGCATTAAGGGCAAAATGTGCCTATTCGTGGATGACACCAAGCTCTGTGAGAGAGTGGACACAGCTGAAGGGATACAGGACTTGCAGAAAGATCTGGAAAAGCTGTGGAGGTGGTCCAGAATTTGGCAGCTTGGCTTCAATGCCAAAAAATGCAGAGTTATGCATATTGGAGCCAAGAATCCCAGGACAGAGTACTACCTGAGTGGAGTTAGAGTATCTGCATCAGAGGAGGAGAAGGACCTGGGAGTGATGATCACTAGTGACCTGAAGCACCCCGCACAGTGCAAGAAAGTAGCAGCAAAGGCAAACAAGATGCTGGGATGCATATCTGGGGGGATCAGTAGTAGGAGAGAGGAGGTTATACTGCCCTTGTACATGTCACTGGTTGGGCCGCTTCTAGAATATGGAGTTCAGTACTGGTGCCCACACCTCAAAAAGGACTTTAACCTGCTAGAGAAGGTCCAGAGGAGAGCCACAAAGATGATAGCGGGTAAGGCATACAAGGAGAGGTTCAGGCACTGAACATGTACTCCCTGGAAGACAGGCGAGAGAGAGAGGGGACATGATTGGGACCTTCAAGTACTTGAAAGGTATAAATAAGGTTGATAAGGAGAGTCTTTTTAAGCTGAGTGGCAACCCGTGACATCACATCTGGTAACATCACGTCCTGTTGCCCAGAACCTATCTCCCCACTTTCCCATTTGCAGGTTATACCTGCTGGCCACTAGAGGGACCTATGCTCCCTCACTGCTTCCTACTCCTACCTGTACAGCACTACTTCCATGGGATCTTGCTCACCACAATGTATTGGCCCTGCCTCATGCTCTGCCTGTGCCTATCCCCACTAGCAGTGCACTTACCCACTTACCCATCTGCTAGTCTGCACTGTGCCCTGGCACCCCTTCCTCCCCTTGCTCCTGAACCTGCTCTCCTGCCCCTTGGGACCTCTGTGTGTCCCCGTCCTCCCTGCCCTCCCCCTAGCTTTCTCTTCACCTCAGGCACATCTGGGTGTCTTCTTATTCTTGCTTTCCTTCCTGTACCTCCCTGCCCACCCCTGCTCCCTTAGCCTCCGCCTCCCCCATGTCAATCGGAAAACCTCTCACCATCTCCCAGCCAGGGTGTTAGTCATGCTACTACTTCTGTCGGGAACATTCATCCAAACCCTGGCCTGGTTCCCAGGAGCTCCCCAACTCGCACCACAGGCCTATGCATGGTCTCCATGAATATCTGTAGCCTCTAAAAGTTTGACTCACTACAATGCCTGGTCACATCAATTAACCCTGATGTCATCACCCTGGTTGAGACTTGGCTGTGAAATCCTCCCTGACTCCTAGTCTCCTTCCTGGTTTCACCCTTTTCCGGTCCGACCGTGTTGGGAGGCAGGCGGCCTGCGCTATTTATGTTAAGGAATCTCCCGTACTAGCCCTGCTCGCTCCCATCCTTGACTCCAGGGCCCAGGCGCTTACGCTGAAACTAACCCCTGACCCTTTAAAGGGACCCCTTTATTTGACTACTGCATACGTGTCCCCTAGGGACCAAACGCAGGCCATTGCCTCTCTTACAGAATACCTACTCTACCTCCTTCGCTGATCAAATTCTGGTGGGTGACTTAAATGTCAACTGGCTCAGCCCCATCTCCTCCTCTACCGAGACTCCTTATCTGCAATAGACCTAATGCAACTAGTTACCCACCCTACCAGGACTAACCCCAAGAGGCTCCAGTACCCTGCTTGATGTGGTACTCACCAACCGCCTAATCGGATCCCCAATGTACAAGTCCTCCCAGACTCTCTCAGTGATCACTCCCCATTCTATTCCACTGGTCATCCTCAGTCCCCAAACCCATAGCACAGTCCACATGCGGGGCGTCTAATACCTGGTGGACTGATAAAACTTAAGGAACTTCTGTCCCAAATTGACTGGTCTCCTATACAGGCAACTCCTGACATCGACACAGCTCTCTCCTTCTTTACCCAAACTTTTAATAATGCCTGTGATAGCTTTGCCCCAATGTTGACCGCGTTCTAAAAGGCAGAATGCCCTGGTAACCCAGCTTTGATCCACCAGCTCAAACATAGGGACAACCTATGGCACCGTGCCATTGAGACTGGCGGCCCAATGACAAGCGGTTTATGCCGCCGAAACAAGTGCACTCAGGCCATCAGAAAGGCCAAGTCTGAGCACTATCGGTCCTCACTCACTGCCTCATGGGGGAACCCCAGAACCTTCTGGGATAACATTAAACAGTTAAATGGGACTGCACACTCCCCCCAACCACCCAGATCAACATTAATGGTGTGATCTCCTCAGACCCAGCCCTCATAACCAACCACCTCAACACCTCATTCACTGACCTTAGCCCTATCCTTCCTACAATTTTTTTTGACCCTCCTCCCCAGCACCTGCCGTAATTCTTTCTCGCCCTTATTTTCTCCTCCGCCATGTTTCTGCCCAAGAACTTAGGCCGCACCTTGTCACTGCCCTCAAGAGTAATAGTACAGGCAGTGACACCCTGGATCCGTGTATCCTACGGCTGGTCTTAGACACAGTCCTTACCCTGATCACATGCCTCATCAACCACTCTCTTTGCCTGGGGAAGGTTCCAACTGCCTGGAAAGTCGCCACTGTCACCCCTATCTTTAAAGGTGGTAGTAGGACTGTGGCTGGAAACTATCCACCGATCTCCATTCTCTCTCCTCTCTCCAAGGCCTTGGAAAAAGTGGTGGCCTCTCAAATCTCTGACTACCTCTCCACCTACAATGTCCTTTGTCCTGAGCAGCATGGCTTCCAAGCGGGCCACAGTACCAACACAGCCCTCCTAGAGTTCTCCAACTTTCTCCACTCCTCCTTAGACACTGGTTCTCTGGCTGGTGCTGTCTTCATTGACCTCTCGAAAGCTTTCGACACTGTCTCCCACCCCCTCCTTCTTGATGCCCTTAGTCTCTCTGGTTTTGCTGCTGGGCCTATCTCCTGGTGCACCAGTTATCTATCTGACCGCTCACAGCGTGTAAAAATTAATGGAACCTACTCAGACATCTGTCCCATCTTTTCTGGGGTTCCCCAGGGCTCCATTCTGGGCCCCTTACTATTCTCCCTTTACCTTAACACCCTTCCACGCTCTTGCTCGGGAACATTCTATTGTACGCTGATGATGCAGTCATCTTTGCCTCAAGTCGTAACCCTATTGCCCTCCAGGACTCGCTGCAGAAGTCCTTCACTGAAGCCGAGGGCTGGTTCAAGGAACATAGATTGGTGATAAATCTTAAAAAAACCAAAACCATGTTCTTCACTCATCCCCAAAACAAGTCCTGCAACTTCAAACCCCTCATTCACTCTGGGTCCTCTTTCCCACTCGAACAAGTTTGCTCCTATAAATACCTAGGGATCCATTTTGATCCCTCCCTCTCCTTCCATGGACACATCGCTGCCTAGCCACTGCCACTAATATCCGATTGGGCATCTTACACGGTATAGCACTGCCTCCCGAGGCTCTTGACTCTGATCACCTCCTCTATCCTGTCCCTAGTGGACTATGGACTGCCGGTGTATGGTGCTGCTGATCAGACCGCACTCCATAAAATTCGCACTACTCTGAATAAGGCCTGCAGGTTAATTACTGGAGCACCTAGGCTGACACACACCTGTCTACTGTACGCTAAAGCGCTGGTACTTGATCTTGACGAGCGCCTCAAATATCTGACCTGCACCCTTACAAAAAAGACCCTCCTTGGGCTATCCCCACCAGGATTGACCACCACCATACGCCGCTCTGTCCCATTAGTTCATACTCGGACCTCTGGGAAAACCTCTCTTGTTATCCCTAGAGCTAGGACCTCTCACGGCCAAAGAGCCTTCAGCTTTAGGGCCCCCTCCTGGTTCAACACACTGCCCTCCTCCATCTCCGAAGCTCCAACTATATCGCGGCTTCAAAAACTTCATTACGAATTCACCTTATTAACACCCGATGCTGTAATTAGCCATCAGTCAAAGTCAGACTAATACTTATGACAAAGCTTATTACTAAGCTGCTAAGGACAACATAACTCTGGTATTGTTTGCATCAATCCTACCTGTACCAGCTTGTTTGTATCTATGTCTTAAGTTACTGTTATACTTACGTGTTGTACTGTTATACTGTGTATTTTCGTTTGTCTTACTGTGACAAGGTACCTTTGTAAATGAGCCTATGGCTCAAAGGTTTTCCAAACTGCTGTTTAAATTAAATAAATAAATAAAATAAACCATAACACGAGGGGGCACAGTCTTAAGCTGGAGGGTGGGAGGTTTAGGAGGGAGATCAGGAAGCACTTCGTCACAGAGAGGGTGGTGGACACTTGTATTGCATTGCCGGAAGAGGTCATCTCATTGAAGACAGTGGTCGGCTTTAAGAGAGGCTGGGATAAACAGGGAAGGTAAGGATCATGGGTAGGGAAGATGGGAGGAGTGGGGAGGAGGGAGGAGGACAGGGACATTAGCACAAGGTGTGGACCCTGCAATACAAGCAGACTTGATAGACCAAATAGCCTTCTTCTGCTGGCTTCTTCGTATGTTTGGATGTTCGTATGTAAGGAGCCCTATCTAGGAGACAGTCCTCCACCTGCCTGGCGACCAGTGCAGCTCACGGAGGACCGGGGTAATATGCTCACATCTCCTTGCCCCAGTCAGTAGTTGCACTGCCGTGTTCTGCACCAGCTGCAGCCTGTGGAGGTTACCTCCAGATAACCCAAGGTATAGGGCATTACAGTAGTCCAGCCTGGAAGTTACGAAAGCATGTACCGGTGTGGGCAGGTCCTCGGAAAGGATCAAGGCTCAGATTCGGATGATATTACTCAGATGATAGAAACCACTCTTAACCACGGCTGACACCTGGGTATCAAGTGTCACGCCATCATCAAGAATCACACTCAGATCCTTCACTTGTCTAGTGGGGACAAGGGGAACACCCCCCCGACACTAGATTGGGGACAACCCCCCCATCCCCCTCCCTCCACAACAACCTGGCTCCACCATCAGTACCTCATTCTTGTCTGGGTTGAGCCTAAGCCAATTGTGGGTCATCCATAACTGGATTTCCTCAAGGCAGCTGTTAAATACGGAGTCTGACACCTGGACATTGGGTGCACAGGACAGGTACAGCTGGTCATCATCTGCATAGCAGTGAAAACCCAACCCATACCATCTGATAATGTCCCCAATGGCAGCATATACACCGTGAACAATAAGGGCGACAAGACTGACCTTGTAGCACCCCACAGCTCAGAGGCTATTGAAGGGGAACTTGAAGGTCCCACTGAACAACCACCAGGAAAGGCAGACAAGACATCGATGTAACATCTAATCCGAAGAATGGCACACCCCAGTAGCACAGCATCCCCTTAGTACTATGCTCAAGTGCCAGTGTTTATGGTGTGAGCCCATTCCAGGTATGGAAGAGGAACCCACAACATTCTGGCACAGAAGCGAATGTGTTAACCACTGAGCCACGCTGACATGTCAGTTCACATCCAAACAACCAACACAGCATCTCCTGGCAAGTCTTGCTTTGGATTCCAGTTCCAGCATGCAGATCTGAGTGCAGCGGGGCGGAGCTAGAGAACCTGGTTGGTTAGTAGGAGGAGTTGAGCTGGAAGATTGTTCCAGTGATTGAGCATGCTCAGTGGAAGATTGACGAAGTGTGGATGTGAGCAAAATACTTGTAGCTGAACTATAGTTACAGGTAGGTAACCTCTATTTTTGTGGGGTCTTTCAAAAAGAAATGACTGTCCCTGTCTTGTTCCAAATGGCCGAGTTTATGAAATTGCAGTCTCTTGTCATGGTAAGTGTTGTGATTTCATAAATAGACACAGAGGTCAGATGGGGACAGTTAAATGCTTTTTTTTTTTTTGTACAGACTTTGAACACATGTTAAATCCCTCAAAAGGAAACTGAAAGATCAAAATAATTATCCTGCAGTAACTAATATTGACTGGACCATCTCAAAAAGAAACATAGAAACATAGAATTTGTGGGCAGAAAAGGATCACGTGGCCCACACATTCTTCCCCAAATAATTTTTCAGTAACTAATAATAGATTAACTGTTTTGTGAATGAAATAAATACTGAAAGTGCTGAGTTGCTTTCTTAGGGATCACCTGACTCCTATAAGCAAACTTTGAGAAATATAATATTTGGTCAAAACTTAGATTATATTTGAAATACAATTAGTATTACTTTTCCCCTTGATATTTTACTGTTAAGGCTATTTGCATGAAAACTGGGTCCTTGCACTTTAAAGTTTATCTGCTCCTGCTGTTCATTCCTCACTTGAAGTTATAATCCTCTCGCTGTGACATCACAGTCTGCTGTCAGGAAACAGATGTAATGTCACAAGCAGAGGATTATGATTTCAGGCGAGGAATGAACAGTCATGATGGAGTTTCAGGGACAAAACAGAGTCCTGTTTCCTTTCAAATATCCTCAGCAAGAAAGGACATCGAACTGAAACATGAATGATATGTAATTGTGGCCCAATATTATATTATGTTTCTAAAATTTGTTCCAAAAGCTTCAGCTGCTCTTTAATGCCATTTGGTCTCCTTGTTTTCTTGATATTTCACTCGTTTCACGAACTTCCTTACTTCAACACAAGTAAACAGCCTCACTTTCCTTTAATTCTTAGGTTGCGCTCCAGTTCCCAGACGACATGCTGGCAGATTCTGCAGTGATAGCAGTTCGACTGGAGCAGGCTACTGGGTCCAAGGCCTTTATCCTTGGTGATACATCATACGGCAGGTGAGAACCACCCATGGGGTTTGAGTTAAACATGAAGTAAAACCTGGCCACTCAGAACAGACTGGGATGGGGTATAATGGGTGGTAGAGCACTGCATTCCCCCCACCTGTTTGTACTACAGTCCACCAAGTCCAGAATTACATTTTTCTAAGCTTAGTCAGAGACAGAAGCTTTCATCATAAATTGCATTTAAAGAGCTGAGTATGAAAATGCTTTTAGACTTCAAACCTTCGGGGTCTCTACTGCTGACATGGTGCCCAGCCTTGGAGGCGACTAGGTGACTAGACAACAACATTGGTTGCTCTCAAACAGCTATTGCTGTGAGGGACACTTACCACCTCAGGAAACCTGGCAAGTAACCTGAGGCGCGAAGATGCCCTGAAAGCACGCACTGGCACCCTTTTCTCATTCTGCTCCTCCCTTTACCCTTCTGTTGCCAGACTCACTGTACCTCTTACATATCCAGATAGTGGTTTGTTTTTTTCTTCCCTCCTACCTCTCATCTCCCAAATACCCGCTGCCTCCTGCTCCCTCCTTTCCAGGGTTCGTTGCACTTTCTCCACTCCTCGCCTTCAGTCCTCTGCTGGACAATCTGCCTTCTCCTATCAAGTTCCTGTACTCTGGAACAAACCTCCCTCTTCTCTCCTCCTCCCTTGACTCCCTCAGGCACCAGATTAAAGTCCAGCCACATCCCACCTGCTCCTGTTTCCCATCTTTCTAACTCCTTCCCGCCTTGCCCAACCATCCTTGTCTGAGTCTCCAACTGTGACTCCTCTACCTGTCTACTGTCTGTACTTCCTCACCACCACCACTGCTCTTCCATCTGTGCAGGGATAAGCTGTAGCACGTCTTCTGGTCTATCTTCTGTGCCAGTTAGTAACTGCACACCGTGGATTGCCATTTTTCCTTTGCACTTAAATCTGTCGTCTCCTTTTGTGTTGTGACTGTATTTTACTCACCTATATAATGTTGTTTTTGTACCTACTCATTTTTGTACCAATGTAAGTACAATATGTTGCTTTACTGTCTTACTTCAGGTATTGTACTGTGTGTTTTCTGTTCCCCTCCCCGGGTTGCACCTGGAAATGAGCCTTGGCTGAGCATGTCTCTACTGGATACCAAATTTCAAATAAACAAACTCTGGCATTCTAAGCTCCTCCCATTGGTCGTGCAATCAAAGGCTCTTTCAGTTGGTATGCCCTGGGCCTGGAATTCTTGTAATCAAACTCCCTCCCCCAACAGTCAGGAGATTTTTTTTTTCATACATGCTGTTCCAAGAAGTAATTCTTGAAGATGGACAGAAACTTGGTTTCAACTCTGCTGTTAGCCCTCTCAAGATGCAAGTCCACCCCTGCTCCCCATGTGTGCCCTGTACCCATCATTGTGACCTTTATGTATCTCTTCTCTCCTCCCCCAACACACACTTTTGGTGCCAGACATCTTGCCCACTGTTCCTCCCTAGTTTGAAAGTACTGGCTTGTCTCACTTCCCTCTTATCTCACCTCCCTCCTCTTCACCCCTCCCCTCCCACCCACTCTCTCTGTAACTGTGGCTACTGGACCCTTGCTTTCCCCATCAGATTATCCTCTTCAGGCCAGTCTGCTTTCTCCTACTATTTCCCTAAACTCTGAAACCCCCTTCCCTTAGCTATCCACTCGGCCCCATCCCCTCTGTCGTTATCCTCTTTTCTTCGCAATTTCATTTCCCCATCCTGCAACTGCGTCTGACCCGCTTTTTCACTTAGCCCCTCCCTGCCCCATTCTCTCTCCAAACTGTATCTTCCTACCCCTTGCCCATCTCCACTCGCAACCTTCTTCAGGCAGGCCTGTAAACCAGAACACTGATTGAGCGTGCACCCAGCAGTGTCTAGCCCTTTTGGGGTTTGCACCCCAGTGGGACAAAGGTTTGCCTCTCCCTTACTACCCTATCTCTCTCCTTGCATGCCAGGTAATCAGTACTCGGACGGGGTGTGCACCTGCTGAGTCTGCCCATTGTGGGGTTTGCATCCCAGTGGGACGAAGGCTTGCCTACCCTTTCTCTTGTCTTTTCCCCCTCCTCCCTGTCCTCTACCCTGTCACTCTAGTCCTATACTCTTTCCCTTCACCTTTCTGTCTCTGATTAGGGACATGCCTCCCTTTCCTAATTTTTTGAATGATCAAAATTTATTACATCTGTTTTGGTCTTCACCACATAATTACAACTGTAAATATCTGTAATTGTTTATAGTAAATCACTGTATCTTTTATTTTATCTTTATGTACAGTATACATCTATTGTACATACCTATCTTCTCCCCCTCCCCGCACACACACACACAGGATGCATCTGGAAATTAGCTTTTTTAGCTTAGTATGCCTTTCCTGGTGAAACCTTTCAAAATAAATAGTCTGTACCAGATTGATTCAAGTTCCCCAGGATCACCACTCCATCCATTCTGGTTGCTCAGTCTAGTAATTTCCTGGATATCTTGCTTAGCTGGGGCATGCAACCCCGGTCGACTCTCTTGGCCCCTAATCTCCTTAATCAACCCAAATGGACTATGTGACTGTTGTCTCCCTGATTAGGGTTACCAGACATCCTCTTTTACCAGGACATGCCCTCTTTTCCAGCTGCCAAATATTTTTCATGTACCTTCTTTATTTTGTTGTATTATTATTTTTTACTCTCCCCTACCCAGGACCTCCTTGTAAATTTTTATTTTTATTTATTTAGTTGTTTAACCAGGTATAGCACACTTAGCTGAAAGCTTTTTTACAGGAGCGACCTGGGAGCACAAGGAGGTTAAGTGACTTGCTCAGGGTCACACAGTATGCAAGTGGAAGCTGTGGGATTCAAACCCAGGTCTGGCCTGCTAGATGTCACCAGATTTGCAGCTCAGAGCCTTAGACCACTGCACTATACTGCCTCCTTATACATGCTGTGGAGGCTTTAAACCTATTTACTTGGGGTCGGCACAAGGGCTCATCGGACGAGGGAATAAGCGTCGTCTTTTTGGCATCCCAAAATCTGGTAACCCTACGCCTGATGTCCTGCTTGTATACCACAGTGACTCCCTCCATGGCAAAGAGAGCTACCTCAACCCCTTTTCTGTTAGGCCTATGCTTTCAGAATAGTCTGTATCCCCCTATCCTGGTGTCACAATCCTTTTTCACCCCCACCAGGTGTCTGCAAATGCTACGAGGTCCAGTTCTTTGAGATACAGCAGGTAAAGTGTGACACCTTTCTATCCTACTGAAGGGTAACCTACCTTTTGCAAATGTTAGCTTGACGCTTCTTTGTTCTGAGAAATGAACCCCTTCCCCTGTCACTGTTGGCCCATCTCAAAGATAGCTTGTTACTTCTGTGTATCACTGAGAATGCATCTCCCCGACATTTTGGGTCCATCTCAATATTAGCTTGACTCCTTCTCTCCTGCTGAGAAATGAACAACTGCCAGTTTGGGGCCATCTTAATTAATTATTTAGTGTTTTGTTTACCGGTAGGGTACACCAGGCCAAGTAATGCCTGTTTTCAGGTACGATCTGGGAGGATGCAACAGTATGAACAATGAACACAAGATGATTCATAGTACAGAAAAATAACCTGCGAGCAGGCACATGACCTACCACAGGAGCACAGACAGAAAGACCACCTGCACTGTGAGTCCAAAGGTGCAGCACAAAAGGGAAACAGTACACAAAAGCTGTGCTGCACTCAAAAGTGCTATTTTGTAATACTTATTTCAGCATCAGAACGATGAAGTGCAAAACCTTACATGTAAAAAGCCCTTTGTATGGAAGGTTTTGCACTGGTGCAGTGTTGCATTTTGTCATTTTGATGCTGAAATAAATATAATGAAATAGCGCTTCTGAGTGCAGCACAGCTTTTGTGCACTGTCATACCACGGGAGCTGTGAACAGTTCAAGCAGTTTGCACTCATAGGTTTGTGAGTATAATTGTGCAATTGATTATGCAGTATGTCCTCAGCTATACAAAATACAGGCTTAGGATAGCTTACAGCCGTGGCTGGGGGAGTGCATAAGCATGAGTATCTGCTCAGAATAGATAGGACAGCATGGGGAGCAAAGGGAGTTAATCAGCACAGTGGCAAGAGGTCGAACCCATTAGATGCCTAAAGAGAGCACCTTTGAAGAGCCCATGTGAGGGAAGGTTATGAAGCTCTAATGAAAGTAAGTTCCAAATTTTGATGCAAGAACTGTGAAAGCATGTGCCCCCTTTTTAGGTGAGCACCTGGGAACTTGGAGTAGGGCAACATTTATTTTTATTTTATTTATTTATCAAGTCTAGGAGTACAAATACCTTTGAGCCTTGGCTCTTTTACAAAGGTTCCACGTCAGAGAAATACAAATTATGGGGAACATCAAGACAGACATTACAACAATGTGGACATTGCAAACAGAGTACAGATTAATACAATTAAAGGGTAGCATTGTAAGCAAGGCAGCCGGTGGCATTTGTCCGAGAAAATAGCAACATATAAGAAGTGCCAGAGTCATGGGGAGGGGGAGAGGAATGTAGGAAACATTGTTGGATCTGAGTGAGTAGGCCTGATGTGGCATGGGGGAGGGAAAAGGGAGGTGCAAGAGATCTTCATAATTTATCAGTAAAGCACCCCTAGAGAGTAGGATAGGGCTGTGGAGGTAGAGAGCCTTCCCAGGAAGTTATACAGGGCATGGTGATGCTGAGTCGCAGGGAGGCTAAAGAGAAGCAACATGTTGTAGGACACCTCCCACTTGCTGAATGCATTTTTTGAAGCATAGGGAAAAAAAATAGTGCTCCATGTTGAAGATGAGTGAGGAGGACACCCTGTGAGATGGCAAGTCTGGCTTTGGGTATGAGGGAGTATTTTGTGTGGTAAGCTAGTCCAAGTCTTGTGTTAACTGCTTGCAGGCAAGGGAGAAATCCAGAGCAGGGTCCAGGATGATTCCAAGATATTTAAAGTCAGTCACTGCTAATATGGGAGACCCATCTTCGAAATGGATAGAAAGGGGTACAGTACAGGACCGGTGCCCGGCCTTAGACACAGATAGCATAGCTTGGGTCTTAGAGGAGTTTAGGATCAGTTTGTTTTTGGTGAGCCAGTCCTGAACCCAGGAGAAATCCTCCTGAAGTCGAAAGTTAATAGTGGTGATTAAGGGAAAGTTAAGATACAAAACAATATCAATCACCCACGTACAAGATCGACACACAGTGTGAGCATACAGAAGGAGGGTCTTTTATAGAAATGGAGAAGAGTAGGGGACCAAGAATGAAACCCTGAGGGATGCCAAAATTTATTGGGGGTAAGAGCGGAAACTCCATTATTAAAGTGGTCATACTGCTGTCTCCCAGAGAAATAACTTATGAACCAGAAGGCTGCTTGGTGTGAGAGGCCCAGAGAAATTAACTACTTAATTACTTATTTATCAACATAATTAATGTAATGTAAAAGTTAATTAATTAATGTCACCTTGATGCTTCTCTGTCCTACCTTTGCACCAATGGGATGTTTCTGTTCTGCTGATGAGTTCCCCGAGTTTTGATGCCAACTTGATGGCAATGTGCTGCTGTTGTCATATCAAGTAGTTTCACCTCCCAAGTAGAGGGTGTGTGTGTGTGTGTGTGTGTGTGTGTGTGTGTGTGATAAATGAGTGCGAATAGCAGTGTGTATGTGGTAGGATGCATCCCTGCCATATCGGAATTAGGGAAGGCAGCATGGTGCACTGGTTAAAGCACAGAACAGTGAACTAGGAGGGCCCAGGTTCATAACCCACCAGAACCCTTGACTCATTGTGTGGAACTGAGTAAATAAACATGACCTCCCTGTGCTTCAGTCCCTCCTAGCTGTAACTCTGTGTAAAAGCAGTAAGCAGGACCCCACTGAAATGAGATGATGCATCTCATCCAGTCTGTCCTGGGTAAGTAAACAGCATACCAATCTTGCTATCTGTTACTTTTCTGTGTACAGTACATACACATGGACAGACACGCCATTCTCTCATTCTAAATGCTTGCACAAAAAATAGTGGGAAGAGATTTCACTGGCCCGAAAAAGTTTAGCAATTTTCGAGTGGATAAACTTCAGCATGTTTGAAACATACCAATCATGTGGAAATCCTGTAGTTTTTTAAAAACAAATCTTCCGAGGTTGCCCTGACAGCCCATCTGTAGCATGTCATGCTACATGCAGGAAAGCAAGTTCGGCTGCAAACTCTGGCTCACCGCAGTCTGTCGGCCTATGGTTGGGGTAGGGGCTATTGGTGGAGGCATCAGTTCTTGGTGGGGGTAAAGAGATGCTGATTTTGCTACTGTAGTGATTCCTATGGTGGACCAAAGGAGCTCAGCCTCCTCCACAGGGGTACTACGTGTGTAAATGAGTGTGTGTGTGTTTTATACAGTAGGATTGAGTGTGAATGGCTGTAGGCATTGAGCTAGTGCATAAGATGATCCTCCCCTCTTTTGACTACTGCGACATAGTATACTGTGCCACTCCCAAATCTACCTTATCCAGACTGGACACACTTTTCCATGCCTTCTGTCACTTCGTCCTCGATGCCACCCCCCGCACCCATCACTGCAACCTCTACCATGCCCTCGCATTCCCTTCCCTCGAAAACCGTCGCCTGCAGCACTGCGCTAAATTTGTAGCCAAATTCTGGCATGACGCCCTGCCCTCATACCTCTCTACCTTACTTACCCCAGCTCCCTCCCCTTCTCATGCCCTCGGATCCCTCGATGACCGGAAGCTTCAAATCGCTAGGCGGAAAACCACTATTGGGCAATCGCCTTCTCCTACCCACTTCCCCCAAACTCTGGAATGAACTCCTCCCTAGGTCGCCACTCCTCCTCTACCCACCCTGTCTTCAGCACTAGCAAACTACCTCTTGGTAAATTGCTCCTGCACTTAAGCCACAAAGGCGTCCCTTTATTCCCCGATTGCCTGACCAGTGGCACCTAGCTTATGCTATGGAAGCTGGCTTATCTATACCAACTTCAGCACTTCTAGTACATAGGCTTTGCCCTGCCCTAAACCCTCCTTGATACTGCCTGATCCTCACATTTTCTCCACTCAGTGTCACACCTCATCTATCCAATACTATCCCATTCTGTAATATAATCTATGCCTGCCTAGTGTTGTTGTTAAACTGTACTGTTTGTCTTGTCCCTATTCCATCACACAATGGCATTCTGCAACTGCATAACTGAAACTTTCTCTGTAAACTGTTCAACTGAATCTGTCTACTGTACTGCTGTAATTGTTGCTCAGCTATGTTCTACTGTTTTTTCTCGCATATGTAACTCTTGATAACCTGCGAGTTATCTCCCACTACTCTCAGGCCCTGATCTGCACAGGGACCTGTATGGTGGTGTTGGTGCTGGCAGGTTGCCATTAGTGTCTTATGGGTGAGGGAGGGGGACAAACAAGGGGATAAATATTTATATAGAAAAGTCTCCACCCTGTTGCCATGCATCTCAATAGCTGCAGTTCCAGTTTGCTTTAGAAACAATTTATTGCCAATTCGGTCTATTTGTCTCCATCCGTACAAACTTGCAATTCAAAGCAAGGTTCCTTTTTTTGTATGTGACATCCTTGTAATAAACAACACGTAGACAAGGGTCTTTCATCATTTTTTTTTTTTTTTTTTTTAAGTAAGAAAAAGTAAAGGGCCTTAAGTAATTGTTTTTCTGGGAAGTGTCAGCGTCATTTGTTGTCTGCACCTTGAATCAAGTTATCTGTCAAGGAGCTATCGCTCCAGCCAGAGGGAGTGTGTGTGCACTCATTTTTTTCTGTCTGCACATTTCTGAAAGCAGCAATCTGGAGAAAAAAAGTTTTTACGATAATACTGTCAGCAGTTAGCACAAATAAAAATATCAACAGGCCCATTTTTCATTTTGTTTTATTCCTAAAGTGAGATATGGGGGTTTAAAATGTTAATGGCATCTTCACCCTCGCCATAAGCACTATTATTAAACTAAGGGCCTGATCTGCAGAACCTTATGCACCCCTATGAAGGGGTGTATAATGGCCTTGACTGCGTAGAGGACCTTCTCTGCAGATGTGGACTCCTCAGTGCATTGCCAGCAACACCACACACACACACACACACACACACACACACTCTCACACGTGCACACCTGTGTATACACACACACACTGGATGACAGTCCTGATCTATGAATGTATGTGACAGATCAAGTTAGGAGCCACCAGTGCAGCTTGACTGGACTCCACAGCAATCCACAGTGTGAGGTAAGCACTGAGGACAGCTGTGGGATGCCATGAAGGAAACACTTGTAGGACCATTGAAGCAAGTCCTCCGCATCCTCTGGACATAATGCTCTTGAATGGTTTGGATCCAGAAAGTCCCCACCTCCCCTGGTAATTTTCCTCAGCCCTCCAAAACAAGAGTGGGGCACTGTGTTCCCGATTCCTTTCCTGTTCTTCCCTTTTTTTCGTCTGCTTGTGTGCACACAGATTTTTCGTTAGTGTACCTTTTTTCCCCCCTAGCTGTGATCCCAGGATGCAGGTAATTAACAATTTGCCCTGTTTAACATGTTGATGCATATTAAAATAATAAAAAAAAAGTAAAAGACAGTGCTGTTCCCCATGCCTGAGAGTAAGGTGCTAAGTAGGTGAGCAGGCGCTAATTGGTGATCGTTTAAACCCGTTACCAGCTCTCACTCTCTCAGGAAACCCTTGCTACCTGCTGAGCCACTGTCAAGGACAGGCTGACACAGAATGTCCTTTCTCTTGAGCAAAAAGTGAATCTTATTGAAAAATCAGCCACAACGAGCAGGAAGGATCGCACTGCAGAGTTTGGGGTGGACATCTCCTGGGTTGGCTGTATCATATGGCAGAAGGAGGCTGTATTGAATGACTGGAGTAGCAGCTGCCCAAAAACAAGAAAAAGAAAATGGAACAGAAAAGACAGCAGAGTTGAAGATATCCTCTTTTGATGGTTTTCTGCAGCTCGTGACAGAGGGATTCTACTATCTGGTCATGTACTGCTTCAGAAGGCTGCGAGCCTCTCAGTCAGCATGGGACTTGATTTCAAACCCACCTCTGGGTGGGTGTCTCAAGGGAAAGAAGGATGCTCCATTTGCTACCAGAGAGTGCATGGTGAGAGGGCAGAGGCTGACCAACTGGCGGCAGAAGAATGGATGTGGACTGTGCTTCCCAATGTACTGTCACAGTCTGAATCCAGGAACATCTTTAAAGGGAAACTCCTATGAAGACGGTAAGCAAAGCAGTTGCTGCAGAAATGCCCGATTAGGATTTTTAGCATCAAACTAATTTTTTATTTACCTGCTGCCTGGTGATTTTAATTTGAAAGACCTGCTCATCCATAATGGCTGAAGAGCCACAGGCAGACAACTCACACACACCCCAGGCAGCTTCCGTCATGAAGGTTATGCTAATGAGGGCCACCAACTCTGCCATTTGTTGGTAGCCCTCATTAGCATAACCTTCGTGGTGGAAGCCACCCAGGGGGGCGGGAGAAGTCCGCCCATGGCTCTGCAGCTGTTATGGACAAAGTGGGTCTTTTGAATCACCAGGCAGCAGGTAAATAAAAAACATTAGTTTGATGCTAAAAGCCCTAATCTGCCATTTCTGCGGCAGCTGCTGCACTTGCTGGCTTTATAGGAGTTTCCCTTTAATGCTGATGAGATTGCCCTATTTTTTTCAGGCAACACCAGAAGGAACTTTGTCTTATAAAACTGAAAGCCTAGCTGGACACAAAAAAGCCAAGGAGCATGTGTCTGTCATTGTTTGCTCCAATTCAGATGGCACAGAAAAATGCAAACTTCTGTTGGTGGGCAGATCCAAAAAACTGTGCTGCATTAAGGGGGCAAATATTGAGGCTCTACCTGTGGAGTACACTTAAAACAGCAATGCGTGAATGACCTGTGAAATCTTCCATGACTGACTTAATAGAATGGATAAGAGAATGCAGAGGCAGAAATGAAAAATTGCCATGATTGTGGAGGAGGAGGAGGAGACTGCACCCAGCACCAGGGAGATGTGGGCCATCACACGAAAGGTAAGCCGCTACTCAGAGACCAGGGAAGACAGTGACTTTAGTTGGTTTTATGCTTTTGAGCGCCAGCTGGAGAGACTGGCATCCAAGAGCATGCAGTAAACTAAAATCGTGGACCACATGAAGCTGAAATGAGATGAAAAATAAATGTTTTGTAAGTTTAGACTGACTTTCATTTAACACCCAGTGCCTTTAACTTTTATTTCTAGGGACATGGATGTGTTGTTCATCCTCACTGTCTGGCAGGTTCCTTGCCGTTTAAATCTTGCCGGAAGGTCTTCTAGCTGGCTCCTCCCACCCATCCGGGTGGTAAAACTCTCGGCTCCGCCCCATGGCGTCACATCTTCCTTACCGCTTGGAAGCTCAGGTTCCCTCCTTAACGCTCTGCGTATAGACTGGATCCTAATTCTTCGGTTCACCCGAGAATAGTTTTAAAATTCTCAGGACTTCGGTCAAATTCTTCCCCCATGGCTGCGATGGACAAATCGACTCCTGGATTTCGGCGGTGCCCATGTGGGCAGAAGATGTCCAGGACGGACCCGCACTCCATGTGCGTCTACTGCCTCGGCCATGATCACGATCCACAGGCCTGCAAGTTGTGTAGATCATTCTTGGCCAATGTCCTTGAAGACCGCGCTGCCCGGTTACAATTTGGGCGCCCCGTGAAGCGCTACCCACCGGTGAAGTCCAAGGAAGCCCATTGGGTGGTGTCCACGGCGGCTGGCTCAGCTGAACAACTCGAGCAGATGATTGCCCTCGAGGAGGAGGCGGCCCAGGCCGCATTCTCATCTTCCTCAGTCGCGGCATTTATCCCACTTTCTCTGGGATCCTCCTACACAGCTTCTTTTAAGGAGCTTTGCCAGTCCCTTTCCACGAAGGGAGAGGGGCCATCGGGACACTCTTCTCGGTCAAAAAAGAAGGACTCGAAAGGTAAGTCCCACCATCGACGTTCGTGGGAGCGGGAGAGGTCCCCTTCCCCAGACAGTTGACTTCGGTGGAGGTTGCGGCTAAGGCCGCTGGCTTCACGGTGTCCCCGTCAGGTCAGCCGTCCGAGACACCCATCGACGCGGTCGAGATTTTTCTCGACCCGTCGGACAGGCCGTCAACTTGTGAAGCTGACAACCCTTCTTCACCGGTTCCCCTGGTGGAAACCAAGGACTTGCCGGCGCCTCCTGTGCCGGAGTCCCTGGTCAAGGCTCCCGAGCTGAGGGAGGAGCGGGTGTCCCCCGCTCCCTCCCAGACCTGCCCTCGGAAACAACAAGGGTCTCGGTCTTGGACCTCGTCTCAGTCCAGCCGATCCTGCCGACATCAGTGGTCTCTGTCTCGGCACCAAGGAAAGCGGCGGCGCCGCTCGTCCTAGTCTTCCTCCTCGGAAGAGGAGAGGCTTCGGCGCAAATTGTGTCAACGCTACGAGGACTTAATGTTGCAGCAGCTCCTTTTGTCTGGGAACAAGCTGACTCCGTCATCTTCCCCGGCCATTAAGTGACTGTCACCCAAAAGGCCGGAACAACCCCTCGCAGTAGTCAAGGTGCCCAAGCCTGGGCCGGTTGTTTGGCCGAAACCAGCTGCCCCACCGATTGTGGTGGAACCTCCGCCTCCACAACCGAAATTG
Source organism: Neoceratodus forsteri (assembly GCA_016271365.2). Lineage (NCBI taxonomy): Eukaryota > Metazoa > Chordata > Ceratodontiformes > Ceratodontidae > Neoceratodus > Neoceratodus forsteri. The sequence continues at coordinate 220,828,485 of CM028136.1, read as the reverse complement.
GGGGCGCCGACCAAGGACTCTCAGTTGGGTCAGGGTCTGCTCCACCGGTTGTCGGTCACCCTCACTCCCGACCGTCCTCGGCAGGTGGAGGGTGGCTGAGACCCCAGGCAGCTCTTCGCAGGCTCCTCAGAGTCTGACGACGACTCCTCCCTGTTTTCCAGGCCTCTTGACCTGGAGTTCTCCGGGGGGTTGTCGATGGACGAGAGCCCATCGTCGTTCATGGGTCTGCTTCGGCTCATCTCGGAGTCCACTGGGATGCAGCTCGAGCTCGTATCCAAGCGGGCCAAGTATTCCCTCACGGAGATACTGGACCAAGGGGATTCGCCCACGGAGGCCTTTCCGGTGGCTGAAGCCATTGTTGGCCCAGCCTTGGAGCTTTGGCAGCAGCCGGCTTCCTGTCCTATGCCTTTGGCCAGGATGGCCAAGAAGTATGTGGTCCCTACCGGCTCTTTGTCTGGTTTTTCCAAGAACCCCTCTGCGGAGGGGTTGGTCACCGATAGCGTTTTCCAGCATTCCGGGAACGCTAGGGATGTGGATAAGCCCCCCGACAAGGAGTTCAAAAAGCTGGACTATGCTGGGCGCAAGGTGTACGCTGCGTCCTCCCTAGGCCTCTGTCAGGCCAGCTCGGCCATGCTGATGGCACACTTCTCCCACGCCCTCGTGGGCTCCCTGGATGAGGTGATCCCTCATCTCCCGGCCGACCTGCAGACTACAGTCAAGCAGATGCGGGATCAGGGAAGGGCAGTGGCGAAACAGCAGCTCCAAATGGCTCTAGACATTGGCGACTCCTGTGCCCGATCAGTAGCGGCCGCGGTGGCCATGCGCCGCAGAGCATGGCTGAGGATATCCACCTTCACGGCGGATACCCAGCACAAATTGGCAGATGTCCCCTTCTTGGGGACTGACCTGTTCAGCCCTGGAGTGGAAGACCACCTCCAGCAGATCGAAAAGTCCAACGCTACCCTGGACTCTGTCACCTCTGCCCAGAAGGACAGGGGCCATCGTCAGCAACATAAGTCCTTTCACCCTTCTGCACCTGCGGCATGTCCGGCCCAGCAACACCAGCATCAGGGCCAGCAGGCTCGCGCTTAGCACCCCAAAGCCAAGCCTACGGCTTCCTTTAACAGGAAGCAGGGAGGAAAAGGCCCAGGAGGTCCCTCGGCCAGTCTCTCCTCCAAGCCTGCCCAGTGACCGGCTGCGGGGTGTCACCCCCAGCCTCATCGCTCCCCCCCCCGGGTTCCCACCATGGGGGGATGGCTCCGCCACTTCCTTTCCGCCTGGTCCGCTATCACCACGGAGGTGGTAGGAAAGGCCTGCCTCTGGAGTTCGAGCAGGCCCTGCCCTTCCGAGCCGTCGCCCCCCGGGGGGCTACAGGGTCCGAGCCTCCCTGTCAGCTCGTCGAGCCGACATTGCCCTGCTCCTCGAAAAGACGGTGATCAGGAAGGTGGGGGACCCTCCACCAGACCCGGGGTTTGTGTCCAGGTACTTCCTGGTCCTGAAACGGATGGGGGGCTGGCGCCCCATTCTCGACTTGAACAGGTTCTTAAGGTCTCTTACCTTCAGGATGGTCACTCTGTCTCAGATCATTCCATCCTTGGAACGAGGCACGTGGTTCTGTTCTCTGGACCTTCAGGACGTGTTCTTTCACGTCCCAATCCGTCTGTCCCACCAGAGATTCCTCCACTTCAGGGCAGAGGATCCTCTATGAGTTCCGGGCCATGTCCTTGGCCTTTCTCAACTCCCAGGGTCTCACCAAATGAATGGCAGTGGTGACAGCATTCCGTGCACAGAAGAGTCCGGTGTACCACCTGGACGACTGGCTGATTGTGGCCTCCTCCAGAATGGAGGTGGAGCAGTCCAGGGATCTGGCCCTCCAGGTTTGCCCTCAAGTTGGCCTCCTTATCTACGAGGCCATGTCGGAACTCATGCCAAAAGCAGGTGATACAATTCATCGGGGCAGAGCTCGACTGTCTGCGAGCCAGAGTACGGCTCCCGGCGCACAGGGCCGAGGTTCTTTCCTCCTTTGCCCAATCATTTCAGGTTTGGCAGTTGCGCCCTGCCCGGGACTTCTTGCGCCTCCTGGGCCTCATGGCTGTCTGCACCAGCGTGGTCCATTGGGCCCGTTGGTACATGCGTCCTCTACAATGGGGACTGCCCAGCCAATTTGGATCAGCTAGTGACAGTGACCCAGGGGATGTGGAATGCTCTCCAGTGGTGGACCATTCCAGCTCATCTGCAGGAGGGCATCCCGTTTGTCTGCCCTGAGCCGATGGTCTCTCTATTGACCAATGCCTCTCTGATGTGTTGGGGTGCCCATCTGGGGGAGCACAGAGCACACAGCCTCTGGTCCCCTCTGGAGTCCTGATGCTACATCAGCCTGCTGGAGCTTCGAGTGGTTCATCTAGCCCTCACCGCCTTCGCTCCGTTTGTACGGGGTCAAGTGGTCCAGGTCCAGACGGACAATACCACGACCATGTACTACCTCAACCGCCAGGGCGGGACGCACTCCATGCCTCTGTGCAGGGAAGCTCTCTGCATTTGGTCCCTCGTGCGCAGCCTGGAGGCGGATCTCCTTGCCATCCATGTGGCAGGAGCCTCCAATATTCTGATCAATTCCCTAAGCCGGATAGGGGCTGCGTCCCACGAGTGGTCTCTCCTGCCGGGGGTAGTACAAGATCTGTTCTCCCACTGGGGCATGCCTCAGGTGGACCTGTTTGCCTCCAGGGAGAATGCAAAGCTGAGACTGTTTCATGCCCACCCCCCTCAGCAGGGCTCGCTGCAGGGGGATGCCTTCTCGAGGCCGTGGACCCCGGGCCTCTTCTGCGCCTTTCCCCCATTTCCTTTGATCCACAGGGTGCTTCTCAAGGCGAGGAGGGACAAGGTGCAGGTGATTCTGATAGCCCCAGACTGGCCTTGCCAGTTCTGGTATCCAGATCTCCTCAGTCTCAGCTCCAGGCTCCCGAGGCGGCTTCCAGCCCGCCCGGTCCTGATCTCAGTCAATCAGAGGAAGGTATTCCATCCGGACCTTCAATCCCTGTGCACCTGACGGCCTGGTTCCTGAGCGGCTAGAGTTCCAGGCCTTGGGTCTTTCCGACGAGGTCCTCAACGTTGTTGAGACGTCCCATAAGGAGTCGACCAGAAAATACTTTGCCTTTAAATGGAAGAGATTCTCCTTTCTCAGCAAGGGCTTCAGTTGATGACCCTTAAGGTGCACCTGGCAGCCATTTCTGCATACCGGGCGCGGGCCAGAAAGCAGTCTGTGGTGCAGGAGAAGGTGGTCGGGCGCTTTTTCAAAGGCCTTGATCACATATCCCCTCCGGTCGAGAACCTCCACCTCTGTGGGATCTACTGCTGGTATTAGCTAAGTTTATGGGCAAGCCATTCGAACCAGTGCACAGGTGTGACATCTCTCACCTGTCGTGGAAGACCGCCTTCTTGGTGGCTATCACGTCAGCCAGAAGGATGGGAGAGCTCCAGGCGCTTTCCATCGAGTCTCCTTATCTGGTCTTCCACAGGGACAAGGTTGTCCTGTGCCCCCACCCGAAATTCCTTCCGAAGGTGGTGTCGGAGTTTCACCTTAACCAAGTGTTGACTCTGCCGGTGTTCTACCCCAATCACACCTCAGAGGCCGAATATAGGCTCCATACTTTGGACCCTAGAAGAGCACTCTCTTGTTATAAGGAGTGGACGGCTGAAGTTCGGGGAGAGGTTCGCCAGTTGTTTGTCACCTACGCTGAAGCCGCACCTGGCAGACCTGCAGCCGAGCGGACGATGGGCAGGTGGGTCACCTCCTACATAGATCTGTGCTATAGGTTGGCGGGCATGGAACCTTCCAGAGGGATAAGAGCTCATTCTACCCGCCATACCGCTGCATCAGTGGCTGCTTCCAGGGATGTCCCTATCCAGGAAATCTGCAGGGCTGCTACCTGGAAGTCAGCACACACCTTCATTACCCACTACCACATCGACCTTGAGTCATGCCGGGATGCTGGTTTTGGGGCCTCAGTTCTTCAGTCTTTATTCCCTAAGTAGGGTGTGTGTGCCTTGCCTCCCTCCTCCTGGAGAACTGCTAGGAGTCTGCCAGACAGTGTGGATGAACAACATATCCATGTCCCTAGAAATACAGGTTACTCACCTGTAACAGGAGTTCTAGGAATGGTATATTTTCATCCACACGACCCACCCAACCTCCCCGGCTTCGACGCACAACCTGGCTTCCAGCGGGCTAGACCTGACGTCAGTGGGCGGAGCCGAGAGTTTTACCACCTGAGTGGGTGGGAGGAGCCAGCTTGAAGACCTTCCGGCAAGATTTAAAGCGGCAATGAACCTGCCAGACAGTGTGGATGAACAACATATACCATTCCTAGAACTCCTGTTACAGGTGAGTAACCTGTAGTTTTTGCTGTACTGTACTTCCGTAGTATTTATTTATTTAAAAGTTGGTGACTTGGAGAGGTACACTTAGCCAACGCTCATTTCCAGGTGCAACCCGGGGAAGGGAAGAACAATATACAGTACATAAGGTTTATTTGAACAACACTTGTATAACATACAGATATGGAACAAATTAAGTGAGGGCAATTAGGTGCAATGGTATAGCAAATAAACCATTGATAATAAAGGCATAATTGAGTAAGACAATCATGAGTATAACAAAGTTGTAGCATGGAGAATACAATATTGGGAAAAAAAAAACAGCATACCTTAATCATGATACAAGTTGAATCACAATAGGAGAAGTAAATTGCATATACATTTCATTCTCAAGGATAGTTGATGGGTACTAGTATATTATACACTGGGGGGCATACAACTGAAATTGACTGTATCTATGCAAAACAGTTCCAGATGAGAACACACATAGGAGTAGATTAATGCCCCACACACTGGAAGTTAAGGGTGGTCAAAGAGATATTGCTCAGAGCCAAGGAGAGGCACCCAGCAAACAAGGGGGGGTGCTATGACATAGGTCCAGTGTAGCTGCAGGAAGGGGTTGTAATGTCATGAAGAAGGGACTGCAGGGAGGAAGGGGAAGAGAGGACAAGAGCTTGGGGAAATGATATGAGTAAGTGGCTTGGCCCATCTTAGTTTACCTGGAGGGTAGGGAGAGAGAAAGAGATCCAGTGTTCCAGAGAGGGTAGGAGGATGGAAGGGGTGAGGAGAGGTGAAGGAGACACAGTGTTGAGGCATCTAGCAGCAATGGAAGGGAGGGAAGGAGATGGAGGAGAAAAGGGAACAATGGTGGATATGAGAGGGGCATTTCAAGGCAAAACAGCAGAAAGAGTGGAAAAGGGGGTCAAGTCTGGCAAGGAAGGACTTGGGAGCAGCACTGTAGACAATGTCCCCATAGTCAAAGATAAGGAGGATCATTTTTGACACTATCACTTGATGGTCAGGAAGAGATGTGCTGCCTTTGTTCCTGTAGAGCATACCCAGTTTGGGGGGGGGGGGTTCTTTTTCCTATATAGGTGGTTTTATCCTCCTCCTGGGCAGGACAGGTGTTGTACCTGTCCCCTCTTCTCGTTTGCCACAGCCGTGTCCGCCACCTCCAAGGTCAGAGGCATTATCCTCTGTGGACCCCCCACAGCAAGCCGGAGGGAGGATCATTCTCCCACTGAGACGCATTAGATGTGCCCATGATCCAGAGCGGAAGAATGGCTGGACAGACAGCATGTCATTGAGCCCGTCCTTCAGTTTTTCCTCCTGATTTTCTCCCCGACTAGCCACGGATGTGCAGTGAGCATGTTGTACAAGTTCTGCCTCTGCGGGAATGCCCCTGATGCTCTGAACATGGGGTCACCCACATTGTGTACCCGCACGCACCTTCACCTGGATTCCTCCAGGTGGCAGTAGAGCTGTGACCATGAACCATAAATCCCCCCTCCCTTCCCCGAGGGAGGAGAGCTGTCCTCCGGATGCTTGATCCTCCCTTCCTGGCCGACCACAGGCAACCAGTGTCCATTCCCAAATACAGGTCGCCATCGTGGCATGAGATAAGGTGCTTATAGCGCCTCAGCCCTCCATGCCACTGGGCCGGCCCATGAGGAGTAGTTTTTGATGGATGGATGGCATCGATGTGTGCCGAAAAGTTGAGGTAATTGTCTAGCGAAACCCTGAGGTACTTAAAGGAGTGGACATCTTCAATTGTAGTACCAGTGAGAGTATGGAAGGAAGAGAGGAGGGAGATCTTGGTGAGGCTTTGCCAGTAGCTAAAGGTCATGGAGGCTATTTTCTTGACTTTGAGGAACAGTTGATTGGATTGGAACCAGGTAGGAGTCAAACCAGCTGATTGAGGAAGCAGCAAGCCCTACCCCTTTAAGCTTGTCCAGAAGAAGGGGGTGGGACACAGTGTGTAAGGTTTTGGCCAAGTCAACAAAAGTGGTGAAAGTGTGGTGGCCCTGGCCCATGCCAGCCAGAACAGGGTCAGAGAGCCGGAGGGGTAGCTGGTAGTGGAATGGGAATTTCTGAAGCCAGACTGGCAATGAAGCCAGACTAGCAAGGAGTGAAAAAGGAAGAGAGTCAAGGAAAGGTAAAGATTGAGAGAGGATAACATGTTCCTGGAGCTTGGTCAGGTAGGGAGGATGAGAGAGATAGAACATTAGTTGCCAGTGGAAGAAGAATCACCTCCTTTATGGAGGAGGATGACAGTAGCTTATTTCCAGGCCTCTGGGACAGAGGCTGAGGAGAAGGAGAGGTTAAGGAGGTGGGTTGTCAATGGCAGGAGCAGAGATGAAGAAGGTTGGAGTCAAGACCATCAGGGCTCACACCATTGTGGGCAATAAGTGCAAGAAGGGCCTTGAGAGAGGCAAATGGAGTGGTGGGGGAGAAGGAGAAAGAGTGAGGGGGTTAGGGAAGGGAGGGGAGGGGGATGGGGAGGAGGGAAGAAAGAGGGCACAGATGGTGAAGAAGGAGTTGAAAGAAGAAGCAATGATGGGAGCAAGGTTGGTGGGGAGAAAAGGGAATGGATTATTTTCTAGAAATTGAAGGGGTGATTAAGGTTGTTCTGGAGTGTGGTTGCCAAGTATTCGAATTTTATATGCTTGGTGGCTTTGGTGTGGGCATTTTGAGTGGTCCGGTAATTTAACAGGGCAGCAGGGGAGCTGGTGACCTTGTAGAATCGCTAGGCTAGAAAGCTTGGATACTGAAACTATTAGTTAATCTACTAAAGGTAGCATCCCTGCCAAACCAAAAAAGTTTTTTTTTTTTCTTCTTTTTTGAACTGGCTGATGTAGGATCCTCAAATTATTCTTTAGAAAAATAAATTATTGGCCAGCCCATCAGCCCAGCGTTGCCACTCATGATGTTGGTAAAGTAGGTTTTGCACCTGAGCCCAAAGCATCAGAGGGCCAGTAGGAGGAGGTGGAGGAGGACTGAACGCCCTAGGGGCCATTCTCCTCTGGGGAGGGTGCGCCGCAGGCTGTGCTGCACCATCACCATATGGGTGGCCATGGGACAAGATGCAGCGGGTGCAGCATGTGGTGGGGACATACCGACTGGCCCACCTGGCATGCCTGCATGTTCTTCCCCTGGAGTCCTTATGCCAGTGCTCTGTGGGGGGAAGGGGAGACAACTGAAGGAAAGATGGCGCCCCCTGCAGAATTTTTCCCAGGTACTCTGGGGCTCCATGTTGCTGCCTGAGATGGATTAGCTGGATTTATGCAATGGAAAGAATGAATAACAAGGTTGAATAAGGCGGTTATTCACCTCCATGATGAATATATAGAATAATGCATGGAGAAGTGTGGTTAACGCAGATTTTATGCCTACCCGAGGTGTGTGATGCCCCATAAACTCTGTGGGCAAAGCCCGAGGGGTTAGCTGGGCATCACCGACAGAGGGTGTGCATAAAATCCAAGTTCACAGAACTCCCCATGTTTTATTTTTTGTATTTACTGGTTAAAGCAACAAATGATGAAAATGAGCCTCACATAGACTGTCTAGGGCGCCTCCCACAGGGCGTTGTTGCCCAGGTTCAGCACATCCATGCCGCTGCTGTTGTCTGCCAGGACAAGCCCCCCTTCTCCTCCTTCTCCCTCCCTCTGGGTCAGTGTTGGCGGTGATGCTGAGAGTGAGTTGGCTCAATGGGCAGCAGACAGCAGCAGCTGGAATGTGTGGCGGGGAGGCAGCAGGTCCCGCAGAATTCCCTCAGCACCATCTGCTCCAGCAGCAAACATGAGCTCTATGACTGCTCGTCTTCTCATTTTCATGAGGGGGCTGGCTTGGGACCCGTTAGTTTGTTTACTGTACAGGCCTCAGACTCTTGTCAGTCTGTCTGTCTCTTCAACTACGGACAGCTCTGGTGCTGCAACAGTGGCTAGCCCAATTGAGTTAAAGAATATGCAGGCTAATTGTGGACAGTCCGTGGAAGCTAGACAAGATATGTACTGCATCATTCAAAAGAGCAAACACTAGCCAGCCTGTCGGCACATTGATGGAGTTGCTACTCGCGATGTTGGTGACTCTGGTTCCTGCTCAGAGCCTGGGTCATTGAATGATTGACTGGAGGAGGGGAAACATGCATTCGATGGACTGCTCTCCTCCGAGGTGAGGTGGGAGTGGTGCCCAGTATTTGCCTACCCCTAGCAGCAACTGGTGGTCAGACAACTGGGACCACAACGCAGGCGGTGGAGGCCGAGCAGATGTCTGATATGCTGCATACAGAAGTGTGCACAGCACCGCCATCAATGTACATCTGCTCCTCTGCACCAAGGGTGACTGGAGGAAAAATGGAAACTGGCTTTCGGCCGCCACTGCACTATACTGCCTCCTTAGATTATCAGGTTCATTGCAGGCATCAGTCCAAATCAAAATCCTGGATGTCTTATTTTTGCACTTTGACAGTTCCTGCATCCTGCAGGTCTGGCAGCAATCATAACAAACTATCTAGCAACACACCACAGTATTTCAAGTTTGCATCATATTGTAAGAAGCTCTGCACAGAGTCCACAAGTGTCCTCATCTCTGAAGCACAAATAGAGGATCTTTAAGGAACAAGCAAGCTGGTTATAATTTTCTGCTCTTACCTGATCAATCAGACAGCAGTCAAATAGTTTCAAGTAACATGAGAGCAGTGAAGTGTGAAGCAATCCACTTTAACATGGCTGCTTTATGTCATGGGCTGCAAAATGGCAGTCTGCGTTGCTTATTTTACCTAGCTGGGACAGGCATTTACTTATTTTAAGAATGCAAGGAATGGCACACAATGAAATGTGACTGCTTTCCTAGGCTGCTTTCACTTGTTGATAAGGAAGAAAACAAGCATTCTGCTTCACAACGGAGTCCCCATAGCTAACATATTTATGTACAAGGGAACTGCATGCCATTGCTATGTTTCTAACTTCGCAGCAATAAGGAACAAGGGCACCGGAAATCAGATCCTGGACACGCGACACAGGAATTGTGCACAAATACTCCACAGATAAGTAATGCCAGGTAAACTCATGATCTCCACCCCACCCCCAGTATGTGTGATTTTCATGGCTTTGTACAGTTAGAGCCCAGAAATGTTGATTTCTGAGCTCTGAACAGCACTTTTTTTTTGCATTTTTGAAGTACTCTGATATTGTTTTAAATGCTTATCCCAGTCAATGAACACTGGTAGTCTGCCTCTGCTGATATAAGCAGCCGTGAGCAATGGGGAGAAGAGCGCCAAATATGTGCTGCATTCGCATGAGATTATTTTTATTTTGTTTTATTAAAAGTATCGGAATTACAGTCCTTTGAGTCATAGATTCCTTTACAAAGGCTCCACGTCATGTTAGACAAGGTACAATAGACAGTGTGGTACAATAGACAGTGTGATGCAGGGAATATCGAGAATTTGCAGTCAGGAAGTCACGATACAGTGCAAATAAATACATACAGTGCAAATAGGTGGGTTAACTAGTGCAGTACAAAACATACAATCAGTGCAGTACAGATACAGTGCAGAATATATCTATTGAGCACAGGGCATAAGACAGCAGCAGACATACGTCTGGGGGGGGGGAGGAGGAGGGGTAGGGGGTAAGTCGGGACATAGGTCCGTTGTCAAATGGGGGGTTGGGTGGGAGCTGATCATACTGAGTAGGCTATGTGCAGTTGCAGGTGTGCAAGGAGCAGAGATAACATTGGAGTGAGGTCTTGAAAGGACCAGGTCTGTTTTCATTGGAGATGGAGGTGGGGAGAGAGTTTATCCAAGCAGCGGCTTTGTAGGAGAAGGACCTTTGGGCCAGCGAAGTCCTAACTCTGGGCACACGTAGGATGGTCCAGGCAGTGCTGCGAGTGGGGGTGGGGGGGGGCTGGAAGGGCAGGTTGGAGTAAGGTGGAGAGTCTAGGTGGGGTCAGTCCAACCATAATTTTGTTGGCGAAGAGGCAAGACTGGTACTGGAGGCGCTCTTCAAAGTTGAGAAGATTAGCTAGGTCGTGTAAGGTGTGGGTGTGGGTGAGTTTGTCACAGCCTGTAAGTAGGTGGCATGCTTTGTTTAGCGAGATTTTGATTCTTAGGATGGTAGAGTTTGCCACTGCCCCATGAACTATGAGTCCATAGTCCACAAGAGAGAGAACAGAGGCAGTGATAGCGAGTTTTAGAGCATCGGGGGAGGCAGTTCCTGTGGCAATAAAGTAGACCAATACGGGTATTTATATTGGTGCAAAGGAGATGGACATGCTCATGGAAGGATAGTGCCATGTCAGAGGTAATGCCGAGATATTTAAAGCTAAGAACATGCTCTACTGGGAGAAGTTTGCTAGCTGTAATGTTCAGGGGGAGCCACAGTGTCTACTTTGGTTGTGGGAGAAAAGCATGGACTTCGTCTTTTTGTGGTGCAGATGCAGCCCACGTCTAGCTCATGATTACAACAGTCAGCAGATGTTTACAGCCCCACCCACCCCACCTCGGACCGGATGTCCAACCAAGAAACCGTAAAAAACACTGGCAATTTGTTTAATAAATTTAAGAATTTCGAGCCGTGTACATCCATAGTTGGTGTGAGAATCAGTGTTTTTCAAAACAGTGATACTCAGAGTAAGTACCTCGAATGTCACAGCATTTGTCAGTAACATTTTTGAGTTTGTGATACAACTAGATTCCAAATACAGAAAATCATGTATATTCAGTGAATTCATTCTGAAACAAGAGGTTTGTCATTATGTTATAAATATATTTCAATCATTTTTTCAGCATAAAAGTGAATGTTTACAAATTACCAACTAAAAGATTTAGAACAAACATACAGCTGTTATTACTGTGGTAAAACAGGAGATACTTACTTATTCATGGAATGGGTGGTGTCAGGGTGGAATGATCTGCCAGCAGAGGCTGTGAACTAGACACTGCTTAACAGATTCAAGAGTGGGTAGGAGAAGGCAAAGGGGAGGGTCAGAGTTAATGGGTAGGGGGGCAGGAACCCAAGTAGTTCACTGTACAAAGGGCCCACTTCAAACAAAATTAGGTATGGGGTAAGCAAAAAATCAACAGTAGTGTGAGAACAGAAGTAACACTCTAAGCTAGGGAGCAATGTGCACGAAAGAAACCGAATGCCAAACTCAACCTCTAGGCTCTTCAAAAATACACAACTTGCCATCAACACTAGAAGTGCAACTAAAGGGTGTCTCTAGGTGCCTTTTAAGCACACAATGTTGGCTCAGAGATCTCTATCTTTCCGGGGACCCAAATGGATTCGTGAACTACCGACCGCCCTAATTGAGTGTAACAAGCTCTACCAGTTCAAAGCAGGGCTCCTCTCCCACCTGTACCACGAAAATGTCTGTGCCTGCTTCTCCTAATGCTGACCCACCCGCCTCAACCTGACCCTCTCTACCTCCACTCCTGTCCAGCCCCCCATCCACACCCCCCTCGTACCCCTTTTTCCCTCTCTCCCCAGTCTCTACTCCACACACTCCTCCCCCCCTGCACCCTTAACAAAGCCTATCCCTGCTGCTCCTATCACTTCCCAGCAGCCCAAGCCCCTTCTTCCTTCCCTGTTTTTATGCTTTTCCCACTGCCTGCCTCTCCTCGAACCCACCCCTGACAAAGTCTATTCTGGCTGCTTTCTTAACTCTCCTCCCCTCTATGGACCCACCCCTGACAAAGCCTACTCTGGCTGCTCATTTCACTACCCCTCAGTAGTGAACCTGTATGGCAATCTCAAAGCGCTGTACTTTACTCAGTGAGTGATGATACTGTTAGCACTTCCATGCTGCAAGTATTTCCCTATTTGCTGTTATAACATCACCTGTGTGAGCTGGCCCGGTGGCACTGAAGGTTGAGGCGCTGGACGCCACACCTCGTGCTACGCCGGCGACCCGGGTTCAGGAGCGAGCTCAGGCGCCGGAGGTTGGCAGGGGAAGGGTTGAGGATGAGTGCCCTTGTGGTGCTCTACTCCCCGGGGAAGGAAAGGCGGGTTGCTTTGGCGTACCAGCAGCTCCCAGTGGAGACCGGGGATGTCACAGACCCACTCAGCAGGACAGTCCTCTACTCTCAAAGTGCCAACCTCCGAATGCAGTCTTGTGAACAGTTAACAGAAACCGGGTAACCCTCCTGTCTGTTTTGGGGGTTCGAATCAACCTTTGGTCTCAAGGCTTGGAAGGATTCAAACTGTGAACCTCTTGCTAGTGTACCCAATGCACAGGCTCAGATAATTCTGTCTTCGGGGGCCAGATATCTTTGCCTATGGGCACCTAACCAGGTGTACAGAAGTGAACCCTTAAAAACTATAATAAAGACCTCCAGATTAAAATGCTTACCTTTTTCCAGTTTGGTATCACCATTCAAGCTTATGCACAGTGTCTGCTGTAACCATATATACTTCACTTGTAAAGGAAAGAAATCAAAGACAGATCAAGTAGGCTCTAAAAATAGAGTTTTACTAAAATAGACAAAAAATATGTAAAACATAAAATACAGAACTATTATCACAAGAACCATACAGTCTTTTAAAAGAACAAGGTTTTAACAGTGCAATTCCTACTACAGTACTTAGATTTGTGTCTCTCTCTCTCTCTCTCTCTAAATACCTGCTTAAAGTGCTCAAAGATGTTTCTTTGTCAGAGTCTAGATAGAAGTCTGTGAAGGAAAACAGAATTCTGTTTAAAAGCTGGCTTTGCCCACCTCTTTGCGTGAGGTCACCTAGCTCCTCCTCTGGTTATGAAAAATCATACACCCAGGATATTTTATCATATTAGAAGGTAGCTTAATTAAGGTTACATCAGCAGAAACTCCTTTTCCCCATGTGACTTCCCCAGTTGTCTTTCCTTTTATCATGTTCTTCTTTTATGCCAGAGCAGCATCCTCTCTCTCTCACACACAGACATCAAAGTACCTTTTATGGGACTTTCAGTAATGTCATGCACCTGGAAGCCTCATGAGCTTCTAGCTCCATTCCCAACAAGGCAAAAAAACACTAAAAACTCAACTCCTGCAACTCAGAAATGGGTCAAATCAATAAATGTAAGGAGGGAAGATGCCTAAACGCAAACTGGACAAAGTTAAGCCAATTTTGGGCCTTGCTGATCCTGATGGAAATGCCTCAGATAGCGACTGCTCACATGTCTCGGAGGGAAATGAACCTAATGACACTGACACGGTTGGGTCTGCAAACATCGCTAGACAAATGGATTTGTTGCTAAGGGAGCTTAGAGACTTTCGGAAAGAGATGCGCTTCACATTTGCTGCACTCCGGACGGATGTGGACAAGATAGAGAAACTGCTGTCTGACCTCGAAGAACAGGCCTCAGTCTCAGATTCTCAGGTTGATGGCACGGAAAATGCCATCCTACAACTCCACCGAGAGGTGAAGGGCCTGCGCAAGAGAGCGGATGACGCGGAGGCCCGCAGTCAGAGAAACAATTTGTGAGTATCAGGCTTTCCAGAGGGCACAGAGGGTAGCGACCCCATTCAATTTATGCAGCAGTTTTTCAAAGAGGTGCTTAACTTACCGGAGAGCCCACTGCACGCTGGGCCCCCAAACAGCCAATCACTTCCGAACAATTCTAATTAGATTTCTGTGTTATCAGGAGAAGGAGATGGTTCTCCACAAATCATGGCAAAGGGGGGAATTAAAATACCAGGAGCAGCGTATCTATGTAGATAACGACTACCCTACAGCCACTGCAGTAAGACGCTGTGCCTACGCACCTAAACTCAGAAAACTTAGAGGCCAAGATCAAGTTTCAGACCCCTTATCTGGCGAAACTTGTGGTGCAGCTCACAGATGGTCCTAAAACTTATGAGAGTGTGGAGGAAGCGGTCCAGGGGGTTACTAAGGAGGGGATCAAGATAACGCTGGACCAAAGACCCTCGGACAAGACTCTGGCGACCAAACTGGCATTGAAGGCCTGGAATCGGGTACCGCAGAAGGATTAACGCAGATGAGAAGGCGCCTCGGCTCTTCAACAGATCGTAGCTGGACTCCGCAAGCAGACCACTACTGAGAGTGACTCTGACCTAACACCACAAGTGGTGAACTGAATATTTGGCAGATGCTGAACCAGGATATGCTTAACAGGTAGGCCTGCTAAGCTTCTCCCATTAAAACTGTGCCCCCACGCGACTCACTGGTCCTGCTCTTTCTCCCGAGGGTCCCCTCTCCTCCCCTCTGGGTCACTCTGCCCTCCAGGCTGAAATTAACCAGAGTGGTCCCCCTGCTGCTAGTTATGGCACAGGGGCAACCTGACAACTAAGTCTGGCCTGGATGGGCACAGCCACGAAGGTGGCCTGCCCTGCCAGCCAGCTACGGTATAGCATTGAAAAGCGGGATATGACTGACGAGGATGGGGAGGGGGACTAAGGTGAGGGGCTACGGGTAGAGGAGCGGGAGAGCGAGGTTGCTTTTGGTGGGGGAGCTGGTCAGGCTCTAGGGCTGCCTTACGGCCCTCCTTTATTTTCCCCTTCTTTACTTCTTTTTCTATTTTCCCTCCTTCATCTTATCCTACCTTCCTCCTATGGGCTCGGGGGGTTGGGGAGGGATGCTGGATTTGGGACTCCGGGGAATGAATGGGCTACTTAGTGAATGCTCTCGGTAACCATGCCCTTACTAAATATACCCGATCACGGAGGGTGGAATGGCTCTATCGCTCGTTAGCTTATCAGTGGGTGGCTGGATGTCAAGTCTTGAAGGTGTAGATGAACCTGACTTCCCCCCCTCGGCCCTCTCCTGATCCTCGGGCCACTTCAGATCTGGGGATGGATTCCTGGGGGGGGGGGTGAAACTAAGTGCCATGATTGGGCATAAGTTGGAGCTGGGACCTGGTCCGCCCCCCAATACCTCACCACTGCTGAAACGGGGGGGCTGAGCCCCTAAAGTATTTCCCACTACATATTTTGTTCCAGTCAGTGGCAGAGGATGGTTAAAACCTAAAGCAACACCGTAGCCTAATACTTAGTGAAGATTGTCCCGAGATAAGTAAACTCTGAGATAAAACTACAGTTGAATTTATTTTATATACCGAAAAATTGTTAAATGCCTTGAAGGGGATCTAGGCATAACTATTCCCCCACTTCCCTTTAGAAGAGACATGTTACATCGGGTCTCCCCTTCGAGGAGGACTAAGCCAAATCTAGCACTCGAGTCTGGGTACCTAACAGCCCCCAGACTTATGGAAACCATTAAGAGTTTAGGAGCCCGAACCTAGTTGGCAGGGATATGCTTCAGTTTAAGTTCCTTGTTACCTCCCAATGTTTGTAGATTCCCTTTAATTGTTAAAGTTGGAGAGTTTAAGGTTAGAGGGAGACTTCCTCACCACCCTACATGCAGTCACCTTCTGGTACAGCAGGTATCAGTGCGAGCAGATTAACGGGGCGGAGAATGGAGGAGAATCTTGTTTTGACTCCTGTAAACTAAGAGAAGTATGAATGGCTAATCAACCATTACAAATTATGTCTTTGAATGTGAATGGTCTGAGTAACCCTGTTAAATGCTCAAGAATGATTGCAATGCTTAAGAAAGGCCAAGCGGGGATTGCCTATCTACAAGAAACACATATGAATGCTAATGAACATAAAAAGTTAGCCTCTAGGGGATTTTCACAGGTCTTTTCATCTTCGTATGGTGCGGGTAAGAGGAGGGTGGGATCACCATATTGATTTCTGGCCAGGTACCTTTCCAGGCAACCTGGGAATGGGCAAACACAGAGGGCTGATTGATGATAGTCTAAGGAAGGTTACAGGATAATGAGGTGACCCTGGCAAATGCCTATTTTCCCCCGAGTTCACCTACCCTGCTAATTAGTTGCTTGTTAAGGAAAATACTCGAACTGACAAGAGGTACCCTAATTTTGGCTGGTGACTTCAGTATTGCCCAGAGTCCTTCCTTGGACACTACCAACTTGGCCAGGAGTCTGCAGCCTACATCACATAAATCTTTTAAGAGATTCATTCAGGAGGTGGGCTGGCTGGATGTATGGCATACCCTCCACCCTAGAGAGAGGCACTACTCTTTCTATTCAGCTGTTCATGGTACATACACCAGGATCAACCACTGTTTATAGAAAGAGAATCTGGGGGTTCTAAGGTGTGCTCTGATGATAATGCACTGGGACCTGGGCCTAGACAGATGTAACACCTATTGGAGACTCAACCAAGTACACCTGAAAAGTGAACCCTTCCGAGACTTCATAAGTGACAAGATGCAGGAGATTTTAGAGGATAATCAGGCACAGGGCACCACTAGTGCGATTAGGTGGGACACATTGAAGGCAGTCCTTAGGGGCTATTTGATACAGTACACTTCTACCCAAGTGAAACAACGTTGAAAGAGGCAGTTGCATCTAGAGCAGGCCCTTAGTCTTCTCCAAGAGGCCCACCAACAAGGGGATATATCAGTGGAGGCTCAATTGAAACAGACTAAACAGGAATTAGATAAACTGTGTACGCAATGTACGGAGATAGCCTTAGCATTCCTTAGGCAGAGGTATAGAGAGGTGGGGCCCAGGGCCTCTCGCCTGTTAGCCTTTCGACTTCCAAGGCAAAGACGCCTCCAGCATAGCAACCATCAGAGCCCATGACAGGTGAAATTCACATGAGGCTGGGACATATTTCAGGGGCCTTCTGTGACTACTACAAGAAACTATACACCCCAGAAAACCCAAGTGATCAGAGCTCCATAGATGTCTTTCTCTCCCCCTTAGACCTTTCTAAACTTAGCAGGGAACAACAGAGGGATCTTGCTGTCCCCATAACCCTGATGGAACTGGGAGCAGCCATTTCCCACCTAAAAACATGAAGGCCCCTGGACCAGACAGGTATGGGACAGAATTCTATAAATTTGTGGAATCCCAGATTGGTCCCCTCATGCTGCAGGTCTGTAATGAACTGTTGCCGGAGCCAGGTGCACCCCCCAAGCTGGTCATATGCTGCTGTTTCCGTTATCCCAAAACTGGATAAAGACCCACAATTATGCAGCTCGTACCGTCCCATGTCAGTACTAAACATAGATTATAAAATCCTAATGTCTATTATGGCCAAGCGTTTGGATGTGATTCTCCCCCACCTGATAGCCCTGGATCAAACTGGCTTTGTAAGCTCGAGATCCACAGCCAACAACACTAGAAGGGCCCTACATCTAACCTAGGAGATGCAGTCCAGCAAGATCCCGTCAGTCCTTCTCAGCCTAGATGCATTCGATAGGGTCTCCTGGCCCTTCCTGTTTACCACAATGCTTAAAATGGGAATCCCTTCATTCTTTGTCTCTATGATCAAGACTCTCTACTCCTCCCGAAGAGCATGTGTGAATGTCTCAGGACACCACTCTATTTCCCGTGATAGGTGCCTTCTCTCCCCTGGGCTGTTTTCCATTTTTATTGAGCCTCTAGCCCAGGCATTCAGGCACTCCCCCCAAATAACTGGAGTGTGGATGGAGGGGGAGGAGCACCGTATTGCTTTATATGCGGAAGATGTGTTATTATTCCTGGCCAACCCCACCCATTCGGTCCCAGCGGTGTTTCAGATGTTGGAAGAATATGGAAGAAGCTCGGGGTATAAATTAAATACTTCTAAAACAGATGTACTAACATTCCATTTTGATCCCCCAACACTTAAGCTCTCCCACCTACTTGATGGGACCTTGACAAATGAAAATATTTGGGAATATACATTTCCGCTCCAGTAAACAAAGTGGTTCATATGGTGATCCTCCCTGAGCACTATATCTCTTTCAAAATGTCCCAATATGCTTCGCAAAAATATTCCAAGCCTGGAATAAAGCAATACTAAAGTTCATATGGGCAGGCAAGCAACCACAGTCCTTACCTCGGTACTCTGTCTCCCTAGACAGGTGGGGGGGGGGGTCTAGCCCTTCTGAACTTAAAAATGTACAACTGGGCATCTCATCTCTCCTTCCTTGCAACCCACCTTATGCATAGCAACCCTGTTAAATGGAGGGAGATGGAGGAAGGCTTACTCCCATTCAAAGGTTTGGTTAGAATCAATTTTTTACCAGTCTCCTCCTATGTCTCCCCAGCTGAACTCTGGCCCATGGATTGTGCATCAGCGTAAAACCTGGGGAATGATCTGTAGACAACTGGCCTTATCTCCCTTTCTAATTTATGTCTGCCCTATTGCCCTCCTAGAGAATTTTTTCCCAGCCCAGTACAACCATACTTTTGAACAGTGGGACCGACTTCGCCTCTTCTCTCTTTCTCAATTACTAAATGTGAATGAGTTTAAGTCCTTCCAAGAGCTGAGTCAGTCCTATGGTTTACAACGGGTGAACTTTTACAGGTACCTACAAATAAGAAATTTTTTCTACTCCCCACCCGCTGAACTGTGTAAACAAGCAGACATATCTCCACTAATTACGCTGCTCCAGACCACTCTTTCGTCTAATGAGATCCCACATGCCATCTCCATCTTCTATAAGGCACTTAGTAACACCACCAGAACAAACACTGGGGGCTGCTTGAGAGATGGAACAAGGAGATAGGCTCTGATAGTTCGGCACAACAATGGGACAAGGCATGGCATATAGTGTCCAAGCTTACATGCTCTCGTACATGGAGACTATTCTCATGGCAATTAATGATTAGACTTTTTCATACCCCAATTATAACGGCCCACTATTCTTCCACACAGTCAAAGGGGTGCTGGCACCAATGTGGGGTGAGACCCGCTCATCACACCCATATTTTCTGGTCCTGCCCTGTCTTACAACCCTTTCTATCCTCCCTACAGCAAGAACTCTTGGACGTGCTGGGTGCCCCAATCAATATGTCTGCAGAATGCTTTTTAATATTAGCTCTCCCCACTGACTTTAGGGACCCTCATACTAGGTACCTGTTGGCGATAGCCCTCATGGTGGCAAAGAAGACCCAATCCCCGACTATATCCGCATGGAGAGAAACAATGAATCAAATATATAGAGCAGAAAAGATTTCCCATCAACTGAATGACCGTGCAGATTTATGTATTTTGAAATGGACAAGATGGATTATGTACATTATGACAAAGGACCTTAACTTTGTGCCCTGATTAGAATAAAGTTGAAAATGGAACTGGGGAGGGTTGAGGACCAGAAAGATGGGGGGAATTGAGGAGATGTATGAATGGGAAAGGGAAAGGGGAGGAGTGAGAGAGGAGATACCCACGAGAATATTGGATACAATTTCATGAACAAATGTAGATTGGCATAATATATATATATATATATAGAGAGAGAGAACCAAAAACTGATGTTAATGTACTCTGTATGATTCTTTCTGTATTTGATCAAATGTGTGTATTAAGAAGTGACTACTGTTAACCCCTTCCCCCCCAAGTTTGTAAAAGTTTGTCAATAAAAACTATAGCAAAAAAAAAGTACCTTTTATGACTTCGCACTAAAACGTCACAACCTGCTCTTCTTCCTCTAAGCGTTGTAAAAGTTTATGATTTTCCCTCTTAGCAACTACAGCTATAATTAACTTAGTTAAAGTCTGTAATTAGCTTCTGGCATTCCAGGTAACACCTTGTATCTGCAACCTGTGTGTGTCATCTCACATGCTGTTTCAGCATTTCTCAGGAGAGACACTCCATAACCCATTTTTATATTATGAAAAATGATACAGTGATCAGAACCAGCTGTCCAAGTGTCACCGGGGGCACTGCAACATGCCAAGCAAGCACGTGTCCAGCGTGGCCGACGCCAGCAGGGTTGCCATGCGCCAGTGCGTTGACGTGCACCACGCAAGGGGACGGGGGTTGGGATAGTGCACAGAAAAGGGAAAACACCGGCACCATGGGCAGGCGACGGCACCTGTCCTCCATGCCCTTCACCGTGCCAACCCCGACTGACCTTTCAGTTCCTCCTGCCAAACCCTGCCCTGCAGCCAGAATCTGACTTGCAAGAGCGCCCAAGAGAAGGGGCGACCCACCCTGGGCGGGTTAAACCGAGGGTGCTGGCTGTAAGGAGGGGGGAAAGAGAGGAGGCACAGATTGGGGGCCTCAGGCGGGCAGGATCTGGACTAGGATGCCCGAGGAAGGTTCCACGAGGCCACGACTGGAGGGAAGTAAAGTCCAAAAAAAATCACCTGTGTGTACTGTGTAACTTCTGTTAAGCGATGTCATGTTATGTTATGCTATGTCTTGCATTGTGCCATACTGACTGACTTGGAACCTTTGTAAACAAGCCCTTGGCTCAAAGGTATTAATCCTAAATGCTACTGAGGGGGTAAGTCACCTAGCAGGCTGGAGGAGAGCAGCACCACGCAGGGTAGGAACCTGCTCTTTAAATAAATAAATCAAGTACCCTAACTCCCTATCTAGGTTCAGGGTACAAAGGAGCAAGAAGAAGGGGACTGTGGAAGAGTTCAGACAAACCAAAGGGATGGACAAAAGCACAGGAAGGAGAAAGGTATAGGGAAACCAAGAAGGGGCTAAACATAAAAGGGGTGTAAGGACAAAGGAAAGGCAAGGAAGCAAGTAGTTAACAGGCTAAAAAGTCATCAGGCATCGGAGTGGTACAACTCCAGAGGTACACATTTGGAACTATACCTGCATCAGCACTAGGACTGCATGGAAACTTTTGTTAGCTGGGGGCCACCCATGATGACA
This sequence comes from Neoceratodus forsteri, assembly GCA_016271365.2. Classification (NCBI taxonomy): domain Eukaryota; kingdom Metazoa; phylum Chordata; order Ceratodontiformes; family Ceratodontidae; genus Neoceratodus; species Neoceratodus forsteri. The sequence goes on along the minus strand of CM028136.1, from coordinate 220,807,481 downwards.
TCACGCATCAGCGTCTAGATAAATGTGGGCAGCCCCCATCTTTTCTCTGTTCTTTTCTCACCGTCAGTTGCACTTGCTGGACTTACCATGGGCACACCAACTAACTAGCTGTTATCATTTATTATTTTATTCTAAAGTAATCACTGGTATTTTAGTGATACCGCCGCCTCTGGATGCTGCCAAAACCAACAACGTTCTGGTACTGTGAGTGCAGAGAAAAGATTTACAAGGACAGTGCACACAAAGTGAGTGTCTGGTATATAAGCCTCTCTCACAATGTCAGGACTTGTGAGATTTGCCAGGGCTTCAATTTAGCAACCAGGCAACACAGAAGAAAGGTGCTGGAGAAGTTTTTATTAGAAAACTCTAGTGACCATGGGAAAAGCCCAGGATCAGAAAGCAGCATCGCCAGCTTCATCAACTAGTTTGTGGTCATTGAAGTCTTAAAACCTCGATAAAGACAGGTCATCACTACATAAGCATTAGGATTAGGACAGATCTGCTTCTCTGGTGAGGTCTAGGTCACTGTTGTAGCCTGCAGATAATTAGCCTGCATAGTCGTCATCTGTCCCGGTGGTGGTGATGTCAGCACTCCCGACCGTCATCCAGAAGTCAAGATTGTTTACGAAACATTGTACCTACTACCGGATGGTATATCGCTATCGTCACCGACGTAGTCACTGGGTCGAGGCCCATTGACTCCAGCAGTCATAGCCCCTGGTCAGGGTGTCATCAGTTTGCAGGCAGTACTGGCATCGTCCTCAGATACAATATAGTGAATACTTCTAGGCTTGCCTATGCAACCCATACTGCTGTCGAAGAGAGGTTCCTGTGTCGCAGGCCCTGTCAGCCTCATTGGCCAGTACACAACAGGTGCCTCCTGAGCAGCGGACCCCGGCATCACCAGTGAGATCCTCCATTCCCATTGTTGACAGGGACACTGACAACAAAGAAGTATATAATCAAAACCGCACAATGGAGGATGATTATGAAGAGGAGGAAGTATATGGAGAAGAACATTATGCTCCACATTCTAGCTGCACAGTATCTTTTCTGTAGTGAGGAATCGGTGGTATATACACCCAGATCTCCTCCTGAAGACCCTACTTTTCAAACAGTGATGCAGCAAATGCAAATCGCAATGGGTTTTGCTGTGGAAGAAAAGGATTCCACCAAGAAGAATTTGATGGATTTTCTGGCGGTCCCCTGTACTCCATCCATCATTGTTCTCCAGTTTACCCTGCACTGGGGAATGCCACATTTGCTGCATGGTACACGCCAAATACTATACCAGCTGTACCCAGGAAGGCTGATGAGCAGTACCCTGTTCCTCCTGCCAAGCCTTATTATGACAGGCAGCCAGAAATGGATTCTGTAGTCATAATGGTTGCCCATGATAGATCCAGGACACCAAAGCATACAAAGTCCCCTGCCTGCTTATAAGGAATCCAGGAGGCTTGATGTAACGTGCAAGCGCACATATGGCCCTGTCTCATTAGGCCTGCATGTTGCTAACTACCAGTCTTATGTGATCAAGTATCAAAATAGCCTCTGTAAGGCTGCCAAAACTGCAGTTCAGGCCATTCTAAAAGACACTGCCAAGAATGAATTACTTAAAAATTTGATTGCTGGAGCTGAGGTAGGCAAACATCTGCTATGCTCAGCTTTTTTTTTAAATCAAGGTTTTTATCCTCCAAGCGCGTCACAGGCGGCTTCTCAGCCTTGTCCCTGTCGCCTGATGACTGCTTCCCCAGTCACCAAGTCCCATATCCCCAATGGATTGCCCCCCCCCCATGGTAGGTCCTGGAAGGGGAGGGCCATTCTCCCTTGACCCAGTGACCCAGCTTCCAGATTTGTGGGTCGGTGAGCAGGTGGCAGCACAGGGCCAAGGCAGGCAGTGATTCACGGAGCCTGTGACTGCCATTTTCCTCCCCTTATGTCCCAGGGCCTCAGCAACACTGACATGCATGTGTATGGTGGCATGCATGCATTCTGGAACTGGTGACCCCATCCAGCCTAGTGCCAGCCCATCGTTTATTTATTTATTAGCTTTTGGTAACTGGGTAAGTGCGCTAGGCAAGAGACCTGCCTATTTTCAGGCACGACCCGGGAGAGCACAGGACATTGGTTACAATATGCAGAAATGCACAGACATAATAGGGGCCAGATAGCAGGAAGAACGGGGGGGACCTGGAATGCAGGAGAATGGGGGGAGCAGTGAATCAGAGCAGGAGGGGCAGGGGGAAGAGGGAGGAAAGCGCAAGGAGAAGGACCAGTTGGGAGAAAAGGTAAAGGAGAAGGACCAGAAGTACAAGGAGGATTCAGTAAAGGGAGCTGAGGGTTTAGGCCAGGGGAGCACGACGAGCAAGGAGGAACTAAATGGAGACAGGAAGGAAGGGAGGACGAGCCAGGCTAGTTTAGCAGATGGGGGAGAAGGACCAGTTATGAAGCAGTGAGGGGAAATTAGCAAGGAACAGAAGGATACCCAGGAGGAGGAGGAGAGGCATAGGATTGGAGGAGAGGGGGTGGCCATGGTAAATAAGGAGGGGGTGGCATGTGGCACCCAGATAGGGGGAGGAACAAGGAGCCGGCTGGGTGGAGAGGCCGGTAGAAAGGATGAGGGACATGAAAGGTGGGGTAATGGAGGAAAAGGAATGGTCAGAGTGCTCCTGCTGGGGGATTCTATGATCAGGGGTATCAAATGGGATAGGAAGGGAGAAGCCTGGCCAGTTAGAACAAGATGCTTCCTGGACTAACGTGCACAGGGCTAAGCACAAGGTATATCAGCTGGCAAGGATTGTGGGGTTCCCAGACATACTGGTCCACCTGGGTACAAATGACATTGAGGGAATAGCGAGCCAGAGATACAGACAAGATTCAGGAGCTCGCCAGGGTCTGTCATGACATAGGATGCACAGTTTCCTTCTCAGAAATCCTGCCAGTGCCAAGGGCTAGTGGGGAACACAAAGGAAGATTAGGGAGATAAACCAGTGGCTCAGGGAGTGGTGTGAGGCTAGAGGGTATGGGTTGATGGGGGATTGGGGGAGACCTGGGAGGATAAGGAGCTGTATGCTAGAGAGAGACTACATCTCAATTTGGAGGGGAAGGGAATCCTTAAGTTGAAAATAGAGGGGTTCATTGGTGAAAAGTAGGGTTTAAACTTGTGAAGGGGGGCGGGATGGGAGAAAAGGCTGTCAAGGGGTGCCGATAAAGGAGGGACCTGTCTCCACCCCTGGGGACCAGGAGGATTGCAGGAAAAGGCCGACTAGCAAGTGCAGACCAGGGAAACAGAATCCCATGGGAACACGGAGCAGGAAATGGAACTATAGGGAAAGGGTGGAAGGTAGTCCTGCTAAATGCCAGGAGCTTGGGCAATAAAATGCCTGAGCCCAGGCGATGCTGCACTGAGGGAGCAGTGGATGTGGCAGCGGTCACTGAGACTTGGGGCCACTGCAGGACATGACTGGGACCTGAACCTGGAGGGTTACACTATGTTCAGGAAGGACAGGGGAGGAAGGGAGGAGGATAGCAATGATAGTCAAAACTGCATTGGCATAGGGGGAGTAGAGGAGGCGGAGGGAACCGTGGAGGCGATTTGGGTCACCTTGATAACAAGGGGGCAAGAGAGTAAAATAGGACTGTGTATAGACCCCTGCCCTGGCGGAGGAGCTGGAGGACAGTCTGGTGGCAGATGTTGGGAGACACTGCAGACTGGGCAGAGGAACGGTGTTGGGGGACTTAAACATGCCAGGAACAGACTGGGAGACTGACATCCTCTGTGACCAGGGAACAGAGGTTGTTGGATGTCTTTCAAGACGCGTTCCTAACTCAGCAGGTGAGGGAACCAACCAGGGAGGCATGGGTACTGGATGTGGTCCTGGCAGACAGTGACCAGATTGGGGCCTGGAGGTAAGGGACCCATTGGGTAGGAGTGACCATGCCACAGTCTGGTTCTGCTCTGGACCTAGGAGGGTAGAAGGCTGCACAAAGACGGCAAGTAACCGACTTCAGGGGGCGGATTTTAAGGAAATGGAAGGATCCTCATGAGCATTTGGATGGGATTGGGTCAGACATGGACGCTGATAGTAGGTGGGAAATCATCAGGAGAGGGGTGCAGGATGCTACCAGCACCTGTGCAAGAGTAAGACGAAAACGTGTAGGGCCCAAACCCTGCTGGTGGACCAGGGAGGTCCAGGAGGTGGTGCGGGAAAGAAAGCAGCCTATAAGCAATCCAAGTGCTCAAGGAGTGAAAGGGATCGAGAGGAGCACAGCTGATGGCTAGAAGGGCTACTGAGTGGTGAGGGTGGCTAAGGCAAGGAAGGAGCAGAATCCGGCCAGGGAAATTAGGAGAGGGAACAAGGGTTCTTTAGATACATTGGGGAAACCAAGGGTGAAGGGGCAGATTAGCAGGATTAAATCAGGGGAGAGATGGCACAAGACCGGGGAGCAGGCTGAGGTACTAAATGAGTACTTCACCTCAGTTTTCACCAAGGAAAATGGGTGCTGCATCATACATGGGAGGAGACAGAGATACTGGATCGGTGGGTCTGGGGAGAGGGGAGGCATCACTGGCAGGTGGGGGAGGGCTAAGCAGGAGAAGAGGCACCGAAGTGAAAATCACAGCAGAGAGAGGAGGGAAGCCCTCAGCCCTTAAGACGGAGAAAGCACCGGGCTGGATAAATTACATCCCAGAGTGCTGAAGGAACTTCATGGATGTCCTGGCGAAACCCTGATGGAGCTTTCACCATCTCTCTCTGAGGACAGGGTGGGTGCCCCAAGACTCAAGGTGGCGACATAGTGCCCATCCACAAGGGGGGATCATGGAGGTGGTAGGGAACTAGCAGGCCTGTCAGCCTGACATCGGTGGTGGGCAAGGTGATGGAGGGCATTGTCAAGGAGAGGCTAGGGGGGACCTGGATAAGTAGGGTGCCTGGACGATAGACAGCATGGATTCATCCCGGGAAATCATGTCAGACAAACCTGGTGGAGTTCTATGACTGGGTGACAAGTGCCTTGGACCCAGACCAGTGGACGCCCTCTTCAGACTTCAGCAGTATTTGACTCTGTTCTCATGTGGCCTGGATAAGCTGTGGAAATGGGGGTGAGGAAACCAGATGATCAGATGGATAGGCAATTGTCTCCAGGACCGGACCCAGAGGGTCGAGTTGGTGGGATAGTCTCATCCCCAAGGAGGGTCATTAGTGGGGTCCCACAGGGATCAGTCCTTGGCCCTTCTGTTCAACGCCCACGATCTGACATAAGGACAGGAATCAGGCGTGATGAGTCTCTTGCAGATGACCTCAAACTGAGGGTGGTGGATGGGAGGGTGGCCTCACAGGGGACCTGAGGCTCTGGAAAGATGGTCTAGGAAAGTGGAAGCTGAGGTTCAATGCAGGGAAATGCAAGGTACCCACCTGGGGCCAGAAACCCAGGCCAAGTGTACACCCTGGGGGAGAATGCTACAAGTCTCGATGGCTGAGAGGGACCTGGGGTGGTGGTGGATGTCAAGATGAACAACTCTGAGACTTGTAGGAGGGCAGCAGCCAAGGCCAACAGGATGCTGGGATGCATCGCTAGGGGATCACCTCCAGAAGGAGGGAAGTGATACCCTCTGTATAAGTGCTTGTGAGGCCGCACCTTGAGTACTGCGTGCAGTTTTGGAGGCCACACTTAAAGAGGGACATTAACCTCCTGGAGAGGGTCCAGAGGAGGGCAACCAAATGATTTGGGGCTTGGGGGACAGGGCCTGAGGAGAGAGCTCAAGAGCTAAATATGTACACATTGGAAGAGAGAAGGGACCGGGGACATGATAGAGGTCTTCAGGTACATGAAGAGGTAAATAGGGAGGAACAGTCAGGGTGCTCAAGGAAGGAGGAGGGGGCCACTAGAGGGCATGGGTGAAGCTGGAGGGGAAGATTCAGGGAGAAAGGAGGAGGTGCTACTCACTGAGAGGGTGGTGGAGCCATGGAATGCACATGCCTAGGGGCTGGTGGAGGCAGAGACAGTGGAGGGGTTCAAGAGGGGTGGGACAGGTACAGGGAAGGGTTCTGGAAGCAAAATCCAATGCAGCAAGAATATCCTGAACTGGGAAGGAGAAGCCAGAGAAGGCAAGGGGATAGCAAGGTCAGCACCCAGGGTGGGGCTGCTGACCAATGGCAGACACGAAAAGACCGTTAGGCCTATTCTGCTGGCATTTTAGTATGTTAGTATAATATAAGGACAGGAGCAAAACAAGATATACATTGGGTAGTACAGTAATAGTTACATAAGGGTACATTTTAGGCATAGATCATAATAAGGATGTAAAATAAAGCAATTAGGGTAACCATAAGGCAGCTGAGGACAGTAAAGACATCAAGGTTCATAGCCACCTAGACAAACATATTGCATGGGAGAACATTAGTGTAGTACTCAGGGTCAGACCCGACAGCCTGCAGTGGGACAAAGCAAATTAAGAGCATTTGCATTGGCCAGAGGCTAGGAGGTGGGTGAACAGCAAGTTTTTGAATTCTCGATGGGAGGCTGAAGTTTTCACCATAAGGGGGAGTGAGTTCCAGAATTTGGGAGCAAAATGGGCAAATGCCTGTTCACCCATTTTTGTCATGCAAGGTCTAGTGGAGAGCATGGGGACAGAGGAAGACCTGAGGGTACGGGTGTGTGAGGCAGGAGTCAGAAGGTTGGCAAGATAGACAGGGCAGAGAGGTCTAGACAGGGAGTCGATAAAGCAGCCCAGGGAGTAGGCTCGAATATCCTTAGGTGACAGCCAATTTAAGCCAGCGTAAAGGAGACAATGATGGGTAAGACTTGGGGCAGTTAAGGCGAATCTACAGATGTTGTTGTAGACAGTGTCCCATTTGTGGAGTGTAGCAGAGTTTGCAGCAAAGAGGAGGGGCAGAGCACATTGGAGCTGGGGTAAGAGAATACCTCTCACAACAGAAAGTCTAGCGGAAGGAGTGAGGGAGTGGCGCACGCGATAAGCTCCGCCAATTTTAGCATTGACGGCACGGCACACCATATTGACATGTTGAGACAGGTCAAGTGTGGGATCCAAAGTGACCCCAAGGTACTTGAAGGACTCAGTGTTTGAGATGAGGGAGCCATCAAGGCATTGTATGATTTGCCTGACGCTACCACTGAGTCACCTCTTAGTGGCAGCCAAGAGCTGAGAAGACCTTGCCTTCCCATCAGAAGAGTAGAGCTGCCTATCGGCCACTCAGTGTACACAAAATTGAGCCCATTCATTTCAAATGGGCGAGTCCCCGTGCTGTGCCTTGCTTGACGTCATGGGTCAGGGGAGTGATCGTCAATCGGGAAATGAAAGAATCATCTGGCCACCTTCTTGGGAGGCCAAAATATGATCCCTTGTATCAGAATAAACACACAGGATTAAATATTGAACATGGTGTAAAATTAATTATGCCAACAGTGTGTATACTATAAGGTAAAGCAAGTCCTAATCTGAGAAAATCACTATAAATGAATTGCAGGCTTTCAGGCAGCTTGTGTGTGTGTGGGGGGGGGGGGACTGGTACTTTAACTATGCATTTATTTTTGTTTTATTTTCTAATGAAGAACTCTGTGTAGTTCGAAAACCTTGAAACATTCTGTGAATCTCTTGTTGGTCCAGTAAAAGGTATCAAATCACCCATTTTGTTCAAGGACCAATACAGCAACAAACCGTTCTTAAACTTACAGAGTAAGCTACACAGAACAAGTAGTTTCTTTTCTGTCTTAATATTGTTTTTCTTTGTGCAGCATTAATGTACAAGTACTAAAGTTCTCCGCGGAGGGGGGACTATATAGAAACATTCAAGTACCTCAAGGGCATAAACAAAGTGCGGGGGGGCATCTTCCAATACAGTAGAATTACAAGATCGAGGGGGCATGACATCAAATTGGAAGGTGGCAGGTTGAGAGAGAATGTGAGGACGTTTTTTCTTCACAGAGAAGGTGGTGGATGCATGGAATGGTCTGCTACAGCAGGTGTTGGGAGCAGGCACTGTGGTTGGATTTAAACATGCATGGGATAGGCTTAAGGGAATCATAGTGGTAAAGCAGAGAGAGGGTCAAGTCATAATCAAATACAGGGCTTACGGGCAGACTGGATGGGCCTAGTGAGCCTTATCTGCCGATTAATTTCTGTTTCTATGTATAGTTAAATAAATATAGAAAGTATGAAGAAATGTCTCACTACAGTACTGGATTAAATTGCAGAAGTATTTTTGATGCTTTGTAAGATACGATTTAGAATATGATACAATGTTGCGTGTAGGTTGGCTAATGAGACTAGAAATTAAGTTTATGTGTATTTTAGTACAAAAGTATGTATGTTGTGCAAGATCGATCCATGTATGTGCGTTATACAAAATTAGTCCCAAGGGAAAAATACTTAAAACACAAAGAAAGAAATTAAGTATATAGTTGAGAGTTCTGTACACTAAGTGGAAATGCCAGTACCAGGAGGAACTCCATAATGCCGGTGGTGGTAGGTGGATCAGATACATTTCTTCACAGAAAGGGTGGTGGATGGGTATAACAGGCTACTAAAGGAGGTATGTAAAAGTGGGAAAAAGAGAAGGTGAAAAGGAAGGGGAAGTCCACAGGCAATGAACCATTCTTGCAAAAAGTGTTTTTGATTCTTTATCCAAGCAGCCTATACCGATGTATCAAAAGATAAGGATGGCTTCTCTGTCTCAGAGCAAGAAAATGGTGTGGTGCTGAAGAAACATGAATGCAGACAAAATTGTCCAATTTCAGTAGTTCTTCTCTTTATTGTATAAAATTGCCACTTTCATACAATAAAGAGAAGAACTACCGAAATTGGACAATTTTGTCTGCATTCATGTTTCTTCAGCGCCACACCATTTTCTTGCTCTGAGACAGAGAAGCCATCCTTACTAAAGGAGGTAGTCTGTGCAGCATTGGTGGGGGCATTCGTACATGGGTGGGATAAGCACATGGGGTTGGTGAAGACTGTAGCAAAAGAAGCTCCTTGCTGGTCTCTTCCCCTCACACTGGAGCCGGGCATGACAACCTAGAGCCCAAACTGCTCAGGCTGGGGGCTTCTTTCCTAGCCCGGCCCATCACCCATATCTTTAACACGTCCCTAATATTGGGTATCATCCCTGATGTATGGAAAGTGTCCAGAGTTGTCCCTCTCTTTAAACAAGGTGACCCGGAAACTCTTAAGAACTACTACCCTATAGCAATCCTGTCTGCGATTAGTAAGCTACTTGAAAAGGTAGTTGCCTCATAGCTCTCCCACTGCCTACAGTACTATGACTTACTCACCTCAGCACAACACGGCTTCTGAAAAGGGCACAGCACTGCTACTGCCCTAGCCTAGGTCACCTTCAGTATTAGGTCCACTACTGATCAAAGCAAACTGACCGGAGCCATCTTCGTGGATCTCTCAAAAGCCTTTGACCTGGTTGACCACTCGCTCCTGTGCTCCACTCTCTGGTCCCTTGGCCTCTTCCCCTCCAGTCCGTGCCTGGTTTCGCAAACTACCTCTCTGGCAGACAGGGATACACCAGATTCAACAAGGCCCTCTCTGATCCCTCTCCTGTAAACTGTGGGGTCCCACAGGGATCCGTTCTCTGGCCCATTCTGTTTTCCCTTTTCATCAATGAGCAGCCCTTGGCCCCTGCATATGGGCACTCCACCCTGTATGCAGATGACCTCATCATCTAGACCAGCTCCCAGGACATCAGTGTTATCAACTCCAGGCTAAACTCCGACTTCAATGTAATTTAAGCCTGGCTAATGGGCTGCAAGCTAACTATCAACCTTCAAAAGACTCGGGCCATGCTCTTTGGCTCTCTGGCCAAATCAAAAGCCTGTCCTGCGCCACTAAAAATCTTTGGAGCCGATGGTTCCCTCTTGCATGTTGTGGACTCTGTCAAGTACCTGGGGGTAACCCTTGACCTGCAACTGGACCTCTCTCTGCATATTCACAACAGTTGGTAGGCTACAAACTGCAAGTTGGGCCTTGGTACAGAGCAAAAAGCTGTCTACCCTGGCTGCACGACTCGCCCTAGCCAAGGTGGCCTCCTCACCATGCTCTGTTATGGGCTTGCCTCCTTTGCCCTCGTCCCAAAAACCAGTCTCTCAAAATGGGACACCGCATACAACTAATGTATGTCACTTTGCACTTTCTGCCCCTCGCCTCACGCACCACTGTGAGCTATACTCCAGGCTCAAGTGGCTCTTCCCAGAAAAACACTGCACCTTTGTCCTAGGCAACTTCGACAATATCGTCAGAACTGCCACCCCTCCGGCACTCGCTATATCCGTCAAACCTGCAACCCCCCCCTACCACTTAAGATCCAGTGATTCTCAGGTCTTCCTGGTTCCAAAGACACGTAACCTAATGGGTGAGTGGGCCTTCACTGTTTAGGTGCCCAGATTGTGTAACTCCCTCCATGCAAACACTCGCTTCTCCCCCTCCCATTCCTGCTTCAAAGCCTCCCTATGGGGATTCCTCAAATCAACCTCCACCTGTCTCTGCACTTAAGGAACCTCCTCAAACCTAACTGACTGGCTGAGTTGTTTCAAACCCGGCTGTAACTGATGAGGAGATGAGTCTTCTGATACTGAATGCACTATATCCACAGGCTAGCTTGGTGCTATCAGCTGTATTAGCCTTATTGGGTCCATTCTTTGCCTCACCGTTCATGTAAAGCGTACTTGTACTGTTCTATTCTATGTTGTTATTAGTCTCTCGCCCACAAAATGTATTACTTGTGTTGCCTGTTACCCATACCCACCTGAGGGTATGGCTGATCCTATTCGTATATCCTGCATTTGACTGCTGTTTCTGTCCTCATGATAAAATGCATATGACTGTTGTCCAAACCTGTACTATGCTGTTTCTGTCTCTTGTTGTAATGTTTATGCTTGATGTACTTGTCTGTACCTTGTAATCTCCTGGGTTGCACCTGAAAATAGGAACTTGGCTGTCTAGTGTGCTTACCTGGTTAACAAAAGCAAATAAATAAATAAAAGGGGAGGGAGGAATGGGGGAGTGATGGGCCACTAGGGCACTCACAAAATCAACATTAGATAGGTACAGATGAGCATACTTTGTGGGCTGCACGGTCTTTTTATGCCAACAATGTTTGTTTCTGTCACTGTACAGAAAGCCAGATTTTTTTTTTCTCTGTTAATTTCTTTCTTTCTCCTTCATTCCCTATGGAGCTCCCTCTTGCCAGGATGCCCAGCTCCGTTTCCCGCTCGCAGCATAGCCCCCTTGCTTTCCCCTACGGCTTACCCCCCACAACCCACTGGTTTGGATCCGGTGCGAGGGGCTGCTGCTATCACGGGAGCAGGGCCTGCGGCGTCCAGCAATCATCCTCCCGAGGGGCCATTTTCCATTTTCTCCCCAGGCGGCACAGTGGCGCGTAGATGCCACCAATGACCGAGCCAAGGTGGTACGCTTCCCCAGACGCAACACGCCTGGTGACTGCCCTGTAACCACCCCCTTAGTGTGAGCCACTGGTGTCGACCCTCAGCCTCCGCTAGGGGTCAGGCATGCAGCAGACTCTGTCCCAACCCCTCCCCAGGAGAGGAGAGCTGTCTTCAAGACGCTCGATCCTCTCCCTCCCCAGCCGACCCCCGATGGCCCGCTTGCACCGCGAACACGGGTCGCCGGTGTGGCAGGAGGTAAGGCATGCTGCCTCAGCCCTCCACACCACTGGGCCAGCTTAGAAAGCCAGATTTTTGATGTACTGCATCAATATAAGATTTAAAGAGCCACTGACACCTTTAACAAAACTTTAGTAAACATTATATTTAGACACACTTCAGCTTGTGTTTATTTACCTTCTATAGGTTTTTCCTCCTCCTTATTTTTCACTGAGAAAGTTCCCACAAAAACTGGATCTTTATCCCTTAGAGATCTTCTGCCACTATGACTTATTCCCTACTTGAAATCATAATGCTCTGTTGTGACAACACAGTCTGTTGCCATGGGAATAACTATGCTGTCAGAAGCTAGAGTTTGTATGACATCAGGGGTCCAATATTCAAAACTTTGCCCAGGTGCAAAACTGAGTTTGCCCCCCCCACCCCCATCACTGTCCCGATGATAAAATTAAAATTTCCCTTGAGTCCAGTGGTCCCTTCCCACGCTGATTGCCAGCCTGATGAGATAAAAATTAAAATTTCCCCTGGTGGCTAGTGGTCCCTCCCCCTGCCAATCGCCGGCCCAAGGATAAAAATAAAATGTTCCTGATGTCCAGTGGTCCATCACCCCATCGATCGCTGGCCCGATGAGATGAAAACACTGTTGTACGCCACTGCTTTGAGCTTGAGAAAAGATTGTGCAGTGTTCTGCCATACAAGTGATTCCTTATGATTGGCTGGGGAGCCTTCCCTCATAATTATTTGACATGCATGTCATGGCCTGAAGGGGCTATGTACTGCATCAGAAGAAGTGGGTTGGCATGAAAAATGGGGCTTGAAATATCCTGTCTATTCTATTGCGTGCCCTGTGTGGAGAAAAGAGATCATGTCTAACTTTGTTTGCTCAGTGGAGGGGGTAAGTATTAGGGTTGACAATCCCAAGGAAGACCCCACCTCTGATTCACCAAGACTCCGGAGACCCAAAACCCTAATGGTTTTTCATTTTTGCTGCTTGGGGGTGGGGGGTAGTAGTAAGGGTTGAAAACCCTAATACTGCATTTCCCTACATTCATTAAGTTGAACCCTAAGTGGTGTATTAATGCAGTTTTTTGCAAAGAATTTCCTTCCTTTCTTTTTGAGATAGTGGAATCATATCCTCATTCACGCAGGGCTCTGTGGGCCCTGTGCCAAGGAAAGACTCCATTTGCCTACAGAAGTGCAGGACCTAGTGGGCCCTGCATGACCATGCAGCAGTGGATGTCAGAAATTCATGGGGCTGTCTGGTCAACTGTGGAACTGCAGGGCTCTCTGGGTCCTGTGCTACCATGTGACTGCAGATACAAATTCACAGGGCAAAGAGACCATCTATCAACCAAAGCACAGGGCCCTCTGCAACTGATGGGTGCAGAGGTGCAGGACCCTATGCCAAGAGAAGTATTCTCTTCACTATATAGTACTTGGGCTCATGTTGACAATGCAGCACCTTCCCTTCCCAGGCTGGGTGGTAGTGTTGCATGACAGCACCATTCCCCCAGCCTCCGTCCATCCAGCTGGTTCGCTGGCATGGGATCACAAAGCACTACCTAGTGGGGTGAAGGCTAGCAGTACATACATTTCTTAAGAATTTTCTTTTTGTAGATTTTTGGCCCCACATTTTCAAGATAGTCGCTTTATGACTCACCCTTATAAACATGACATGTTTCATTTATAGATACTGGGCAAAATGTCATTTCGCACCACAAGTGTAAAAACATATGATGTCCAGGACTTAAATGTGACTGGTATCATTTTTTTTTTTTTTTTTATCAGGTGTTGTGGAAAATGGCAGTGTTGAAAGTTTGGAGTCGAAATATTAAAAATTACAAAGTTATGAGTAAAAGTTAAAACCCCATTGAAGTACATTAAATGTATTTAACCTGTTTCCTCATATCGCAGTCACCGGTTCCAGCAGCAAGACGTGTTTTCGATCAGAGAGTGGCTCTACGGTGCGGACACTTTAGCGGAGTGAGGGTGTGTTTGGGGAAGGTGGTGCTGAATGGGGGTTGGGTGGGGTGGGGTAGATATGGGGATCAGATCATCGAGGGACCGTTTTCTTTTTTACAGAGTTAACTTTAAAAAAAAATTGATCAGGGACAGTTTTCTTTTTTTTCCAGGAGGCTGTCACTTAGCTGACATGGGGGATTGGGCACCCCATTGTCGTGGATCTTGGTCCACGGTACTGGGGGTGGGTACCCCAGTGCCACCACGTATATTTTGGGAAGAGGTGATGGGCAACCTGGAGGGGAGGGGGTGGACAGAAGTGGTACAGGATGGGCATCCTGGTCCACTTAATACATTCTGTATAGATAAATTAGACAGATAGGATGGGTCTGCTTAATACATTCTGTTTAGCTAGACAGATAGATAGTATGGCTGGATGGCCAGACAGATGGATACATGGATGGATGGATGAGAGCAAGAGAGATTGACGGCTCACTGCTGGCATACATGCCTGTTCCATCACGGCTACAGATGTCAAGAAAGTACTGCTGATCTCATACTGAGAATGCAGGTGAATGGTTCCTCTCGCTAAGTTGGGTGACTGTATAAAGTATTTCTGGCCTTTTTAAAAAAGAAACTCCACCAGAATCTAGCTGAACGGGTCCTGTTTAGCTAGGTGCAGGTACGTGTTTGTTTTTTAAAGGCATAATTTTTAGGTATTATCCAAGTTCTTTAGTTGGGGAGGGGATGAACCATGGTGGTGGTTTACTGCAATTCTTTGAATTTTTTAAATTACAACAGTTTTTATTCTTTGGTCTTGACACTGCAAATTCTTTGATCGCGATCATGCATCGCGAGCGAGGGACGAGATGGCCAGATTAAAAAATCTGTTTTAGGGGCGTGGATATGTTGTTCATCCACACTGTCTGGCTTTGTCCTTTTCCCCTTTAAATCTTGCCAGAAGTCTTCAAGCTGGTTCCTCCCATCCACATGGGTGGTAAATACTTCCGCTCTGCCCCATGACGCCAGATCTTCCTTTCCTCTGGAGGATGCAGGTTCCCTCGTGCTACTTTGCAGTGACAGATGCCCTGGAGTCAAATCGATGGTTTTAGCCGCACTTACTCGCCTTAAAACTCGTAAGAGTGTACTATTCAGATCTGAACGCTTCGGATATGGAGGACAAGTCATCCCCCGGGTTTCGCTGGTGTCCTTGTGGACAAAAAATGTCTCGCACTGATCCCCACCTCTCGTGCGTATACTGTCTCGGTGCTGTGCATACTTCCGCTTGCACCATCTGTTCGGCCTTCCATCCCACCATTCTGGAGGACCGCAAGGCACGCCTTAAGTTGGGGATACCGGAGCTTTGCAATCCACCGGTGAAATCGAAGGAGGCCAGGTGGGCAGTTTCCACGGCTGCGGGATCCGCTGAGCAGCTCGAGCAGATGGCGGCCTTCGAAGAGGAAGCTGCCCAAGTTTCGGCCAACTGAAGCTTCTTCGTGCTGCTCAACTTGGGCTCCACCATCACAGGATCCTTCCGTGAGTTGTGCGAGTCTCTCCTTACTAAGGGTGAGGCGCCTTCGGGCTTGCACTCCTCCCAATCCAAGAAGAAGGATAAAGATCCTAAACCATCTTCTTCTACCCGAAGAAGACGCTCCTTGGACCGAGAGCGGTCCGACTCTCAGGAGCAAGGGGTCTCGACCACGGTCGACATCGCCTCCTCGGCTACCGGCTTTTCGGACCTTCCATCAGGCCAGGGCACCGAAGCCGAGGATACGGCAGAACTGGCCGAGATTTCGCTCGACCCGATCGAGCCGTTGTTGCCGACGCCTGTCGACGACTCCGTGGAGAGGACTCCCATTCTCTCCTTCCCCGACGAGGAAACCCATCATTCGGGCATCCCGATCGAGGGACAAGAGCCGGAATCCCGCTTCTCACCGAATCCAGCTTCTCTCGACCGACAGAGCCAACGCCATCGGTCTCGATCGAGGAGTAGGACCCCGTTGGTCGGTAAACTGAGAAAGGGTCACAAACACTCCCGGAAGAGGCGCCGCCACCGTTCCTCATCCTCCTCGGACGAGGAGAGACTTCGACGGAAACTCTGTCGACGTTATGAGGACCTCATGTGGCAGCAACTTCTTTTAACAGGTCAAAAGCCGGCTGCTCCAGCAGTGCCGGCCATTACTTGGCCCCAGCCTCTTCGGCCGACACAGACTCCCTCGGTTCTGAGGACTCCGGTTCTTCCTCCGGTGAGACCGGTGCACATTTTGGCTCGGCCGTTACGGGCTCCCCACCAATTTTGGTGGAACCGCCACCAAAACAGCCTCAGGGAGGGGCTCCCTCTAAGGAGGACCGACCAACTACGGGCCTGCCCCATAGGTTGTCCATTACGGTCACTCCTGATTGCCCTAGGCACATCGAGGGGGACTTAGATGGGAGACCCTTGTATACGGACTCCTCGGATTCAGATACTACCGGCCTTCACTCACATGATGAGCTGTTGGTGTCAGGCATGGAAGAAGGGCCTTCTTCCTTCCAGGGCATCCTTCGACTCATTTCTGAGTCTACAGGTATGCCTCTGCAGCCCATTCTGAAGAAGGCGGAATATCCTCTCACGGATATTCTCAAGAGGGGGGATACCCCGACAGAGGCCTTCCCAGTGGCCGAAGCCATAGTTGGCCCGGCTCTGGAGCTTTGGCAGCGTCCAGCCTCTTGCCCGGCTCCCTCTGCCCTCATGGCCCGCAAGTACGCGGTGCCCATGGGGTCTTTGGCGGGCTTCACTGAGCATCCCTCGGCAGAAAGCCTTGTGACTGCCTCAGTGTTTAGGCGAACGGGCAGCTCTCACGGATACTGACCGCCTCTCAGACAAGGAGTCCAAAAATATGGACCACTCGGCCCGGAAGGTTTACGCGGCATCATCCCTGGGCCTTCGTCAGGCTAGCTCAGCAGTGATCATGGCACACTTCTCTCACTCCCTTTTGGGGTCGCTTGATGAAGTCCTCCCGCATCTCCCAGCCGACGTGCAGACCATGGTCAAGCAGGTCCGGGACCAGGGCCGTGCTGTTGCTAAACAGCAGCTCCAGATGGCCCTGGACATTGGTGATTCCTGTGCCCCTTCACTAGCTGCCGCAGTAGCCACTCGCCGCAGGGCTTGGCTGAGGTTATCCTCCTTCCCCGCGGATACTCAGCATAAACTAGCTGACGTGCCCTTCCTTGGCACCGACCTCTTCGGTCCGGGAGTGGCAGGTCATCTACAGTGCATCGAGCAGTCTAATGCCACCTTAGATGCCACCTCTGCTAAAGGTTCTTCGGGCAAGAACCAGCAGAAGCACAAGAAGAAGTCCTTTTGGCATTCTTCCCCTGCGGTCAGACAGCCCTCCTTTTAGGGAGGTCAGCAACAGCAGCAGGCTGAAGCTTGGCACCCTAGGCCCAAGCAAGGTCCCAAACAGCCCCGCAAAGGAGGCCAAGGTGCTGGTCCAGGTGCCTCCTCCTCCTCCAAGCCTGCACAGTGATGGGTCGGGGGTGGCCTCCCCTGCACCCGTCACACCAGTTCTGGGTCCTCCTGTGGGGGGTCCGGCTCCGCCACTTTCTTTCTGCCTGGTCCGGTATCACTTCGGACAGGTGGGTTCTGGAAGTGGTCGGGCAGGGACTGCCTCTAGAGTTCGAGCAGTACCCCCCCCCAAGCCGGGACCATGCCCCACGGGAGGAAAGGATCTCACTTGGCGCTCAGTTGGTCCTTCGGGACGACATTGCTCAGCTCCTCCTCAAGGAGGCGGTAGCTCCAGTGCCAGATCCTCCTTCAGACCCAGGCTTCGTCTCCAGGTACTTCCTGGTGCCCAAGCGGATGGGGGGTTGGCGCCCCATTCTAGATCTCCACGACCTGAATCGGTATCTCAGGTCTCGCACCTTCCGGATGGTAACTGTGAACCAGATCATACCATCCCTGGAGCGGAACATGTGGGTCTATACACTGGATCTTCAGGACACATTCTACCACGTCCCAATCCATCCGTTCCATCAGTGGTTCCTCCGCTTCAGGGTCGAAGGGACACTGTACGAGTTCAGAGCCATGCCGTTCGGTCTGTCATCGGCCCCAAGGGTCTTCACCAAATGCATCGCAGTGGTGGCACCCTATCTACGGCGTCAAGGGGTTCGCAATTACCCCATCTAGACAACTGGCTCCTGGCGGGTTCCTCCCTTCAGGAGGTGGAGAGGTCCAGGGACCTGACCCTCCGAACCTGCTCCCACCTGGGCCTCCTAATCAACGAGGCCAAGTCAGAGCTCGTGCCTTCTCAGGTGATGGGCTTCATCAGGGCAGAGCTCGACTCTTGTCAAGCCAGAGCTCATCTCCCGGCGGACAGAACAGAGGTTCTTTCCTCCTTTGCCCAATCATTTCTGGTTGGGCACTTGCGCCCTGCCCGGGACTTCCTGCGCCTCCTGGGTTACATTGGCGGCATGCACCTCAGTGGTCCGCTGGGCCAGATTGCACATGCGCCCCCTTCAATGGGAGCTGGCCGCCCAGTGGTCTCAGCGTCAGGGTCTCTTCGACCAGCTGGTCACGGTCACCCAGAGGATGTGGGACGCTCTGCAATGGTGGACCATCCTGAGTCACTTGCAGGAAGGAATCCTGTTTGTCCGCCCCGAGCCGACGGTTGTCCTTATGACCGATGCCTCTCTCATGGGCTGGGGAGCCCACATAGGGGACAACAGAGCTCATGGGTTCTGGACCCCTGAGGAGTCCTGATGCCACATCAACCTGTTGGAGCTCAGAGCAGTCAGACTGGCACTGTCAGCTTTCACTCCTCAGCTCCGGGGTCAAGTGGTTGAAGTCCAGACGGACAATACCACGACCATGTACTACCTCAACAAACAGGGTGGCACGCACTCCCGTCTGCTATGCAAGGAGGCGCTCTGGATCTGGACCTTCGTCAGCCGGTTGGATGCGGATCTCCTAGCGATCCATGTGGCAGGAGTCTCGAACCAACTGGCGGATGCTCTCAGCCGCATAGGCCAGACATCCCACAAATGGTCTCTCCATCCAGAGGTAACTTACGATCTGTTCTCCCGTTGGGGCAGGTGGTGGTGGACCTGTTTGCCTCCAGGGAGAACACTGCTGAGGCTGCACCATGCCCGCCCCCCCTCAGCAGGGCTCGCTGCAGGGGGATGCCTTCTCGAAGCCGCGGACCCCAGGCCTCCTCTACGCCTTCCCTCCATTTCCCTTGATCCACAAGGTGTTACTCAAGGTGAGGAGGGACAAGGTGAAGGGGATCTTGGTAGCCCCAGATTGGCCACGCCAGTTCTGGTATCCAGATCTCCTCAGCCTCAGCTGCAGGACCCCGGGAGCGGCTTTGTACACGCCCGGACCTGATATCGTTGAACCAGGGGAAGGTCTTCCACTCGGACCTTCAATTCCTGCACCTCACAGCCTGGTTCCTGAGTGGCTAGAGTTCCAGGCTCTGGGTCTTTCCAAGGATGTCTACACCGTGGTGGAGGCATCTCTAAAGGAGTCGAGCAGGAAGAAAAAATTACTCACCTTAGTAATGTTGTTTCTTCTAATGGAGTCTTGCTATATTATAGACATTAGCAGTTTGATCCAGCTCTAGAACTGCCCCCGGAGTGAAATGGTTAAAACCATTCCAAAATTGAATTTTGGCACGAGAGCAGCTCTATCTGTGTCATTTCAAACTTGAACTGTCAGATCTTTATGAGCCAAACTCACTAAGGTCTGTGTGGAAGCTGTAACCTACACTAGCCAAATGGCTACCTAAATAATAACAACCATTGATGGTCCCAACACCCAAGACTCAAGTCAGGGGACCAGAAATACTAACACCATTCTAATGATATGAAAATGGAACATAAGATAAGTATAATAAAACACACACACGCGTACACATACACACCCCCAAAGTTCCAAAAGGGACAAAATGCTAAAAGAACATAAGTAGTGCCCACACTAAGTTGCCGCACCTCACCAAGTAGAGGTTCTGAGAGGGCAGGTTAGGAGGTTCAATATAGCAAGACTCCATTAGAAGAAACAACATTACTAAGGTGAGTAATTTTTTCTTCAAACAACATGAAGTCTTGCTATATTATAGACATTAGCAGAATACACAGCAGTACCTCCATGGAGGGGGCAGAACCTACTTAGGGAATAGGCTCTGAAGAACAGCTGTGCCAAACCGAGCATCTCTCCTGGCCTGGACATCCAGGGAGTAATGCTTGGTAAAAAGTGTGTACTGTTTTCAAGTAGCAGCCTGGCAAATCTCTAATAAAGGGATATCTCTGGCAGCAGCTAGAGACGAGCTGTACCCCTGGTAGAATGAGCCCTCAAACCGGGGGCTGCCCACTTTCTGATAACAAAATTGATACAAGAGACAATCCACCTGGCTATTGATCTCTTAGTGGCAGGTTTGCTCTTTCCCAACTTCACCATAGGTAAGGAAAAGTTGGAGGATTCTGAACCTGTGACCTTTGGTCACTCTATATAATAACTAAGAGCTCTCTTAACATCCAGGTTGTGCAACCTCCTCTCACCCGAAGAGGAGGATCAGTGAAAATACTGGAAGGAGATAGATTGATTAAGATGGAAATCTGAAACCACCTTAGGCAAAACTTCCTATTAGTCCTAAGGACTACCTTATCCCTGTGGAAAGAAATAAAGTCAGTCTCCACTGACAAGGCTTGCAGTTCACTTATGCATTTGGCAGAAGTGATAGCCACTAGAAAAACAGTTTTCCAAGTTAGGTACTTAAGCTCTGCAGAAGACAGAGGTTCAAAGGGGGGTTGCATTAACTGGGCAATGCAAACATTAAGGTCCCAAGCAGGGGCCGGTTCCAAAGGAGGATTAGTATGGAGTAATCCCTTAAAAAACTTGGAAAACACAGGATGAGAGGAAAGAGGGGATGACTTTCCTGCTGACACAAAAGCAGACACAGCTGCCAAATGAACTCTCAGGGTAGCTGGTCTGAGACCCAAGGAATTAAGATGTACCATGTAATCTAACAAAATGGGCAATTCAGCAGATTCTGGGAAATATTTTCCTAGCACACCAAATGGAAAACCTTTTCCATTTAGAACTATAAGTAGCCCTAGTGGAAGGCTTTTGGAAGCCTTTAGGATCTCAAGAACACCCTGAGAGAGGTGTAAATCAAGACTCCAACTCTCAAGAGCCAGGCCTTGAGGTTGAGGATTTGAGGTCCGGATACCAAACCCTTCCCTGGGCACAAGTCAACAGATTGTGACTCCTGGGAGGCACAGGGGAAGATGGACTGTCAGAGACAGAAGGAGGGTACCAGGGCTGCCTGGCCTAATCCGGGGCAATCAGAATCACCCTGCAAGGCTGAGATCTGATTTTGACTAATACTTTGAATAGGAGAGGAAAGGGGGAAGCATAGAGGAACTTCCTCCCAATCCAGAAGAAGGGCATCCAGGGAAGTGAGCCCAGCACTGGAGGCCTGCAACAGAACAGAGGAAGTTTGTGATTGTCTGGGGCTGCAAAAGATCTATCTGAGGGATGCCCCAACTGGCAAAACTATCCCCAGCACTTGAGGATCCAGGGACCATCGTGATGGCCTGGGAAATCCTTGCTGAGGGCATCCGCTAGGACATTGTCCTTCCTGAAGATGAACTGCTGAGGGAAGTGTTCAGGAATAGGCCAGAGACCACAACTTCATTGCCTTGGTGCACAAGGCCGAAGACCGATTGCCCGCCCCCCCCGTTTGTTGATGTACCACATTGTTGTGGTGTTGTCTGTTCTGACTTGTATCACCTTGTCGTGGACAGATGCAGAAAAAGCTTGAAGAGCTAAAAAGACAGCTCTGAGTTCCAGCAAATTGATGTGGAGCAGAGATTCCTGACCAAACTCCCTGAGTGGAAAGGTCGCCCATGTGGGCTCCCCAACCCAGAAGGGAAGCATCTGTAGTGAGAGTCAAGTCGTGAGAAGGGGAAATGAAGGGGACCCCCGCTCCTGCAGAGTGAAGGAAGAGGCCAGAGCCACTAAATTCCTTACCCTGTCTGGGGGAAGAAAAGCTCTGGCTAGCTTTGTGTCCAATTCTGCCCCTATAAAGGTGAGTACCTGGACTGGTTCCAGAACCGACTTTGGTAGGTTTAGCTGAAAACCCAGGGAGGTGAGAAGCTGCTGGGTGACCTGCAAGTGAGATTTTACCTGTTCTGGGGACTGGCCTACAATGAAGTAGTCGTCTAGATAGGGAAAAACAGCAATCCTCTGCCTCCTTAAGTGGGCCACTGCCACTGCTAGACACTTTGTGAATACTCTTGGAGCAGAGGTAAGGCCAAGGGCATTGCTCTGAACTGGTAATGACCTGAGGGCAGTTCGAATCTGAGGTACTTATGATGGGAGCTTCTGATTAGGACATGGAAATAGGCATCCTTGAGGTCCAGGGAGGCTAGCCAGTCCCCTGGCCTTAGGGAAGGTAAAATCATTGCCAGAGTTACCATTTTGAACTTTGGTTTCAAAAGATGCTTGTTCAGATATCTGAGATCTAAGATGGGCCATTCTCCTGTCTTTTTTGGAGTAAGGAAGTATCTGGAATACAGACCCCTGCCCTGATGCAGGGGAGGAACCCTTTCTACTGCTCTGAGAGCTAACAGTGATGAGACCTCTGTTTCCAGAGCGAGGGTCTCTAAAGCACTTGCAGGTAGAAAAAATCTGCTTCTCAACTTGGAAACTTTTGAAGCTGAGAACCAGACCCTGGCTTACTACTTCAGAACCCACTTGTCTGAGGTTAAAGAAGCCCAATTCTGACTGAAGTAAGCCAGCCTGCTCCCACTGGTACAGGAGAATCGGCCCTGGGCACCCCATCAGGGTGCCTGTTCCATGAGAGCTTTAGGCTGGGGGTGGGAGCAGATCTGCCCACCCCTGGTTTGCCCTGCCTCTGAAGAAGCCCCTCTGAGCATAGGCAGAGGAGGCCTGAGTCTGGTAGAAAGGCCTGTGAAAAGGCTACCCCTCACCCGGGGCATGCCTTTGAGGAGTGGCTTGCCGCTTCTTAGCCTGGGCACTCTTGTAAGTAGTCCTATATTCATCCATCTTTCTTCATGTAATTCTCTGTCTGCTCTCCAAACAGAGAATTTCCCACCACAGGAAAATCCATAGCCTTAGTCTGCATCCTGTGACAAACTAGTACACCTGAGCCAGGCCAACCTACTAAAAGCTACAGATGTGGCCATGACCCTAGAGGAAACATCATTAACATCCACAGCAGCATGAAACTGAACCTTAGAGGCTTCAATGCCATCAGCAGCCACCTGTTCTAGTTCACTAGCCAGCTGGCCATGGCCTGCTTGACCAATTGCATAACAGTATCCCATCTAGATTTCTGATACCTAGCTACATAAGCCATATAATTTGCTTGCCTGAGTCCCAGAGAGGCTGCCAGATACTGTTTTTTTTTGCCATGGCATCAATCTTCCTAGAATCCTTGTCAGGAGGATGTGAGCCAAGGAATATTAGCTTTATCACAGGCAGCAGCCTGAACTACCAACATGACTGCATTGCTGAGAAAGGAATTCTGTATCAGGGCCTGACAATGTATACCTTCTGTCCATCTTTTTATCTACAGGAGGCACAGAATTAGAGCTTTAAAATTTTAATTGTTTGTTTCTAAAAGACTTATGTAAAGGAATAGACAATCTCCTAGACTCTGGAATATCCATCATTTCTACAAAATCAGGCTCCTCTTGCTCATCCACAGCCTCTTCTAAAGGAAGCTGGAGGGTTTCAGCAACTTTTTTATAAAACATAAAATGAGATGGGGACTCAGACAGCATAGGGGGAGATTCTAAAGGTCTGTCTGGGGAGATGTCCGGTTCAATGGGCACACCCAGACCTTCCCAGCCACATTCATACTGTTCATAATCCTCAGTATCATAATCCTGAACCACTGGGACCGGACGAACTGACCTTTTACCAGATAGTGGTGGTTCGGACGGACCCTGAGACAGTGACTGGACAATTTGTATGGCTTTTGCTATCTCTGCAGCAGTTGGAGAAGGAATTTTGGACTCCAGACCTGCTGATTTTCTTGTTTTCTTTACTGGAATTGGTTCCTCAGAACCAGCTTTTCTTGCCGAGGAAGTCTGACCTAGTCAGAGGCACTCCCTCTGGTTCGGTTGGCACCGAACCGGGCTGTCATCTGGGTCAGCAGACTTTTTGGCCTCGTTCCTGAGCCTGCCCAATCTTTTTCCAGGGTGGCTGCAGGGAAATTCTTATACCTGGCAGTCTGACTGGAGGTGGTCAAACCAGGACAATAAACACATGTGGTGTGTGGGTCAGCCCTTGGCAAGACTTCCCACAAACATCACAGTGTTGAAACCAGTGGGCCAGTTTTCTTTTGGGTTTCTCAGAC
Organism: Neoceratodus forsteri; assembly: GCA_016271365.2. Taxonomy (NCBI): domain Eukaryota; kingdom Metazoa; phylum Chordata; order Ceratodontiformes; family Ceratodontidae; genus Neoceratodus; species Neoceratodus forsteri. The sequence continues at coordinate 220,783,512 of CM028136.1, read as the reverse complement.
ATAATGCCAGCCCTAACCAAAAACTTGCCTTCTTTAACAGCAGTGCCAGGCAAGACACCCTTATAGGTTCCTAACCATGTCACGGGTATTGGAAAAAACCGTAATAAATCCGTTTTTTTTAGAACCGATAAGAACCGGGAACCGCACTCTAAAATAGTAACTTTTAGTTTTAAATGAGTTTTAAACCCACTGATCGGTTCAAAACCGAACCGATAACTTACAAGTTCCACACAGACAAAACCTTCATTTACTTACGGTTACCACAGATAGAGCTTGAACTGACCGGTTTTGCGGTTAAAATAAAACTATTCTCGGTTAAATCCAACCGAGAAAACACTTTTTAAACCGAGAAATGAACCGAGCAGAAGGAGAAATCTCCGGAGCGACTGTTCACTGAGGCGGAGTAAAGAATCTGATAGTTCAAGTATGAAATGACACAGATAGAGCTGCTCTCATGCCAAAATTCTATTTTGGAATGGTTTTAACCATTTCACTCCGGGGCGGTTCTAGAGCTGGATCAAACTGCTAATGTCTATTATATAGCAAGACTTCATGTTGTTTGAAATGTTATGCCTTCAAATGGAAAAGGTTTTCCATTTGGTGTCAGGGAAAGAGCCTGGACCCCTTATCCTGCTCTGTGGCTAACATTCTAGACTACCTTCGGTCCCTCTCCAAAGGGGGTCTTCGGTCATTGACCCTTAGGGTGCACCTGGCAGCCATCTCTGCTTACCAGGTGTGGGCCGGTCAGCCGACGTTGGCACAGGAGACAGTGATCGGGCGCTTTTTCATAGGCCTGGATCACATATCCCCTCCAGTGCGTGAACCTCCACCTCCATGGGATCTCTTGCTGGTTTTGGCAAAGCTCATGGGCAAGCCATTCGAACCCATGCACAAGTGTGAGCTTTCACACTTGTGGAAGACTGCCTTCCTGGTGGCTATCACGTCAGCCAGAAGGACAGGGGAGCTTCAGGCGCTTTCAGTGGACTCCTCTTATCTGGTCTTTCACTGGGACAAAGTTGTCCTGTGCCCCCACCCGAAATTCCTTCCAAATGTGGTGTCAGAGTTTCACCTTAACCAGGTGTTGACTCTGCTGGTTTATTACCCTAACTACACCTCGGATGCCGAATACAGGCTCCATACATAGTCTGGACCTCAGACATGCTCTCTCCTATTATAAGGAAAGGATGGCAGAAATTCAGGGAGAGGTTCGCCAGCTGTTTGTCACCTACGCTGAAGCCGTTTCTGGCAGACCTGCAGCCAAGCGGACAGACTATTGCAAGATGGATTACATCATACATAAGTCTGTGTTATGAATTGGCGGGCAAGGAGCCTCCCAGAGGGATAAGAGCTCATTCTACCCGCCATACTGCTGCTTCGGTGGCTGCTTCCAGGGACATCCCTATCTAGGAAATCTGTCGGGCTGCTACCTGGAGGGCAGCGAACACCTTTATTACCCATTACGACATCGACCTTGAGTCATGACGTGATGCTGATTTTAGGGCCTCGGTTCTCCAATCTCTTTTTCCTAAGTAGGGGACATGCGCCTTGCCTCCCTCCTCCCGGAGAACTGTTAGGAGTCTGCCAGACAGTGTGGATGAACAACATATCCACGCTCCTAGAAAAACAGGTTACTCACCTGTAACAATAGTTCTAGGAGTGGTATATGTTGTTCATCCACACGCAGCCACCTGACCTCCCCGGCTTAAGGTGCACAACCTGGCTTCCAGCGGCTAGATCTGGCATCATGGGGCGGAGCCGAGTATTTACCACCCGGGTGGGTGGGAGGAGCCAGCTTGAAGACTTCCAGCAAGATTTAAAGGGGAAAGGGACAATGCCAGACAGTGTGGATGAACAACATATACCACTCCTAGAACTACTGTTACAGGTGAGTAACCTGTTTTTTTCTCAGCCCAGGGGTGCCCTAGGGTTTTGCTCAGGGGGCTTCGTTCTGTCGAACCATGGTGGTGGTTTACCGTAATTACTTAAATTTTTTTATTTATAGCATTTTTCATTCCTTGTTTGTAAGCCTGCAAATTCTTTGATCGTGAGATTCTTTGATCGTCATCTTTGATTGCGGGGAGGGGGGAACAAGATGGCCAGATTTTTTTTTTTTATAATGGAATAGATAGGGAAATTTTTCCATTCTTTAACATTGAATATCTCAGAAATGGTTTGGTCTTTTTACTTGAAATTTGGAGGGTGTTTACGGCATGTCCTGTAGATGTGAATTACAGAGTTTGTCAGAGAAAATTTTTTTCGTGGGGATATTGTGTGACACACTTTACATGTTGTGGACAGTGTTTTGGATTGTGCTGGTGGCTTGAAATTGACAGGGTGCCTAGCCTTAGTGTCATGGATGTAGTTTTCAGTCATTGTGTGTGTTAATTGTCAACAGGTGCGGAACTATGCCCCTCTTACAAATGAAAATTTCAAATTTTGACATGTTATATCTTGGACACAGTTTGGTCTTTTTACTTGAAATTTGGAGGGTGTTGACGGCATGTCCTGTAGATGGTAATAGTGGTGTTTATGTGTCAGACAATATATTTTTTTCGGAGATATTGTGTGGCGCAGTTTATATTTTGTGGACTGTGTTTTCTATTGTTTTACTAGATTGACATTTGTTTGGTGGCTGCCCTTGCTGTTGTCAATGTACTTTTTAGTCATTGGGTGTGTAACGTGGGCCAACACTTACAAGTTGGTGGGTGGGCCCCGCATTCCCACCAACTTGCACAACTTTCTACTTTTCTATTCTTTCTTAAAAAGTAAGGAAATTCTATGCAAAAAAACTTTGTTAGTGCATCAGTTAGGGTTCTTCTACAGCGAAAAAAGCGAAGCAATTCGATTTTTAGGGTTCCCACCTCTTGCACTCCACCAACAGGCATCGGTGTGCGTTGGGGTCATCGGCCCTAACTCTCACCCATTCTCCTACACTGCACCACCTCAACTTGTTTACACATGGGATGGGGTGAGAGTTAGACCGACGACTAACGCACACCCGATGCCTGTTGGTGGGGTGGGTGCAAGGGTGGGAACCATAAAATCAAATTTCTTCACTTTTTTTTGCTGTAGAAGAACCCTAACTGAGCATTAATGAAGTTTTTTTGCATAGAATATAATATATATGTGATAGTAAGGATCTATGTAATAATGATTTATCTACACAAGTGCTGTTTGACTTCAGGTAAACAGCATGAATATAGATATATCAATCACACAACGTCCCCTCTGCATATTTCATTTATGTTGGATGTGGTTAATTTGTTTTTGCCTCTGTGCCATCTATACCCAGCAACTACACAGCAAATACAAGCTGCAAACATTCCGCTTTGACAGATGCTTGTTTATTGTTGTATGGATGTCCAGAGGGAAAAGTCACTTGCCAGTTTTTAGTGCATTCCAATTTCAGACCATGGCAACCATCATGCTTCAGTGATGTTCAGTGAATGGTATTTGGTGGTGTACCAACTGCACATTGATACTGCAAGAGCAAAGACCATCACAGCGACAGAATTCGATGAAAAGTGTTGGGTCGCTGTGATGGTCCCCGCAGACACCGGTGGTGCATCTCAAGGTGGAGTTGTGTAATTAGAGACCAGGGGATGTGGGGGCAGAGCTCCACACATGGAGGGTTGGGGGGGGCAGCCCCCTGAAGAAAAGGCACCGACATCCCCGACAGTACAATGCTGACAGTCAGCATTGTGTCTGTCATTATTGGGGATGTCGCCCCGCTATAGGCAAACAGTGTCTGGTCTAGATGTCAAGGCCAATGGCTTGCAAACCACAGTAGTCCTAAACTGACTAAAACCATTTGATGCAGAATGGTATCCAGCTGAGTTTGGGTCCTTTTGTTGGCTGTTTTCATAGCAGCACCACCCTGACCTACTCAGCCGAAGTAAAGAGCCATTTAAGGCTCTATCAGGCAGTGTGTATGGGCATTTGACTCTAGGTTACTTGTTATTGACTGCAAGAACCATCCTTCCCCTCCCTAGAATAGATCTGGGAAGAGGGTGACAAAAAGGATGGGGGAAGGAGTAGTGCTCTCCTGAAGACATGTTGTTATATGGTAATAGTTGATCTTACTTCGAGAAACAGCTCTTGCAGCAGGTTACACCATTAGGACTGAAGCCGGCAGGCGCCAGGACCCCACGGAAATGTTCTAGCTAGCAGTAATCAGCGGGGACTGCCTCCAACATCGGTCCCGGCCCCGACGTCAGGCGTAGTACATATGGAGGTGGTCCACCATAATCCTCAGTTCTTTTCCCGCTGTCGACTCGCCAGCATCGGCCTCTCGGTCTCTTTCTAGCGCATGAGGACTACAGAACGTTCGGCGAATTGTTTCTCCACACAACTGATGTCCTCTCCAACTCCATCTCTTGAGGGTCACCTTTTGAAGTGAGCCTGCGGAAAACAGATCCCTTTCAAGTATCCTCACTCTTCTTGTGTGCGTTGCCTAGGCCCGGACCATGACACCAAGGCCTGCACCTTCTGCCAGGGTTTCAATAGCCGCACTAGGATCCGCCATCAGAAGGCACTTCAGGCATATCTCCTCGAAGAGAAACTAAAAAGGATGGACCAAGAACCTTCCTCCAGGAGAGAATCTTCTTCAAAATCTCACAAACACCAGGACAAGCACTGGGAGAAGGTGAGGTCTAGGTCCCCAACTCGGGCCTCGGACTCCTGTAGCTCTGGCTCTAGATCGGACCGCTCTTCCTCCAGGGCTCGGTCCCCCCCCAGTTAAGGTCAGGTCTCCAGGCGGCTCTTCCTCGCTCCAGCTGATTAAGACATTGAGGCCTTTGGCTTCCTCAACCCCATGCAAGGCTTCTTCGAAGTCTGCTGAGTGCCATAAGTCATCTTCCACCTGACGTCGGGACACCAACGCCAGGTCGGTCTCCTAACCACCCAGAAGTCCTGATCTGGCACCCAGAAAGACCAAGGACCTGACGTCCCTAAAACAGACGTCGGACCCGATGTCGGCCAAACATTCCAAATCGGCTCGGCGCTCACAGGAGCCGACGACACCTGCTAGACACCAGTCGCCGGCCAGGCGTTCGCCAGGTCCGAAGACATCGGTCAGGGGACCGACATTGGCATCTCCGGAGCGGAAGACCGCACCCCCATCACTGGCGGACGCCGGTCATAGGGAATCGACAGAGGAGGACACCCCACAGCCCGAAGACCAGGCAGGCGACTCCAAGGATTCCGGGCTCCCAGACCAGGAGACACCCGGGGACCCGACGCCCGATCCCGGCAACAGACCACCGGCGCCAGGCCCGATGAACATCACAGAAGTAAAGGAGCTCTTCACTTTTTGGTGGGACACCATCAGGAAGGATGTGGTCCCCGCTTATCCTCCTCCTACTACTCCTACTCCTCCTCCTCCTCCTACTACCCATTCACCTCCTATGCCCCCTACTCCACCTAAGGGGCCAGTAGGATGACCACCATCCCCCAAGGAGCAGACTCCACCTCCTAGGGGCAGATCTACAGACAGAAGAAGTCCTCCCTCCAGATCTCCTTCAGGGTCGCCCAGCCCCAAACGACCCAGACGACGCCGGTATACTCCTTCGGGGGAGGATTCAACATCGAACACTTCGGAGTACTCCAGATCTCCTTCTCCACTCAGCATCTCCTCTCCTGACCCACATGACCTCCCCAGGTCTCCACCAGATGATCCCTTTTTCGCTGAGATTGAGGCACATCCAGGACAACATGGGGTGGGATGCTGAGGACCTTGACCCTGAACGACAACGCCTTGCTCGCTACCTCCGGCAGAAAGACCCAAAGCCTGTGGTAGTGCCACCCTTGGTGGACACCTTTGTGGACGTCACCAAGGCTGCGTGGAAGTGTCTGCACTCCAATCCCGCGGTGCCAAAGAAGGCTGACCGCCTGTACAAGGCTCCGAGAGAAGACCACTACTTGGCGTAGCAACCTCTGGCAGATTCCCTGGCCATCACAGCCTCACATGACCGGTCTCAAAGACCCCAGCATATTAGCACTTAGCCACCGGACCAGGAATCCAAGCAATTGGAAGCCCTGGGGAGGCGCACATACGCGGCTGCTACATGCGCCATCAGGTCTCTGAACTACCTTACCGATATGGTACAGTTCCAGAACACCCTGTGGGAACAGGGCCAGGATCTGGTCGAAAAGCTTCCCGATGGCAACCAGAAAAATGAGCTCCTCAACCTACTCCGCACTGGGTCAGATGTGGGGACTCAAGTGCTTAGAGCCGCATACGATTCTGCGGACTCTTCGGCCAGAGCTGCAGCTTCAGGCATTTGTCTCCGGTGACACTTCTGGCTCCGTGTCTCCGGCTTCACCCCAGAAGTACAGAAGAATATTCTAGACGTCCCGTACAATGGCGAGGTACTCTTTGGTGAATCCTCAGAGAAGGTCATCACCAAGCTCCAGGATGTAGGGAAGGCAGTCCGATCTGTACATGCCATGTACAGATCCAGGCCTAGTTCCTTTCGTAGGAACCAGAGCCGTTTTCACGGCTGGCAACAAAGGCAGCAGCAATGTTCTGGCCAGCAACAGAGGGGCACCTTTTTGCACAAGGCCCAGGCCAAGTCGTCCTCAGGCAGAGGCCAAAGTTACTCGAAGTCGGTCCAGCCCGCAGGGACCAGTGCTGCCACAGCATAACTCCTTCCTGACCCCCGACCCTCCTCTGGATCAACGGGCAAGGAAAGTCAAGGGTCGCATCGCTCGCCACTTTTTAGGGTGGCAGTCGATTACCACTGACAGGTGGGTTCTCCAGTTGGTCAAGAAAGGCCATTGCATAGAGTTTCTAGACGACCCACCTACAAGACCTCCCCTGCTCTCCCGTTACTCAGGTCAGCATGCCCTGCTTATACAGCAGGAGGTGCTCGCACTTCTGGAAAAAGAAGCTATAGAGCATGTACCAAGGAACCAGAGGGGACTAGGATATTATTCTCACTTCTTTCTGGTTCCAAAGAAAACAGGGGACCTCCGTCCAATACTGGACCTCAGCGACCTCAACATCTCGGTCTTGTACAAGCGCTTCCGCATGGTGACCCTTCCGGGTCTGAGTCCCATGCTGAAGCAGGGCGCTTTTCTAGCGTCCCTAGACATGCAGGATGCCTACCTGCATATTCCTATTGCTCAGGCGCACAGGAGGTTCCTGCACTTCGAGTTTCAGGGTCGCCATTATCAGTTCCGAGCTCTTCCCTTCGGACTGTCATTGGCACTCGGTGTTCACGGCGCATGGCAATCGTAGCCGCATCTCTGAGGAGACAGGGCCACTACGTGTTCCCCTACCTGGATGATTGGCTTCTCATGGCGCCCTCCCAGGAGGCCCTGATGTCTGCCATTCACTGCACTCAGTCTCTGTTCGAGATGTTGGGCATTATCATCAATTACAAGAAGTCACGCCTGGTTCCATCCCAGACTCTGCAATTCATAGGAGCAGTTCTGGACACAGTCCAAGTGAATGCTTTCCTCCCCCCGGACAGAGCGGAACACATCAGATCCCTCATCAGGGACTTTTCGGCGAAGAAGACCGTTCCTGCCAGACTGGTCCTTTGCCTGCTCGGTCACATGGCTGCTGCCATTGCAACAGTCCCGATAGCCCGTCTCCACATGAGGGTAACCCAGTGGATGTTACGGTACAGTGGGACCAAAAGCAAGACCCATCTGCTGCATCCAATCCAGATCACGAAGGCCGGAATTCGAGATTGGCAAAGGTGGCTAGATTCGAGGAATCTCTCGTCGGGAGTCCGCTTCATAGCGCCGTCCCAGACTGTGACACTCTCCACAGACACCTCAGGGCTCGGTTAGGGAGCACAAATCGACGGTGTCTGGTCTCAGGGCCTGTGGACAAACCAAGAGTCTCATCTCCACATAAACATCCTGGAGATGAGGGCAGTTCTTTATGCCCTGCAGGCCTTCCAGTCGGAGATTCCACCGGGTACACTTCTGTTAGAAACAGACAATTCCACGGTGATGTATTTCCTCAACAAACAAGGAGGCACCCACTCCTACCCACTTTGCAGGGAGGCCATGAGAGTGTGGGATTGGGTCTTACAACACGGCGCAAACCTTATTGCCGTTCATGTTCCGGGAGTGGACAACGTCATCGCAGACAGGCTGAGCCGCTCTCAGGCCAGAGTCCACAAATGGGAACTACTGCAGGAGGTGGCAGAGGATCTGTTTCACAGATGGGGTACTCCAGAACTAGACCTTTTCGCGTTCCCATCCAACACAAAACTGCCCAATTTTTGCTCACTAGATCCAGGGCCTGGTGTTTTCTGGTGAGACACCTTGTCCCTCTCCTGGGCGGGCAGATTCTTCTATGTCTTTCCACCTTTTCCATTGATCCAGAGAGTTCTTCTAAAACTTCGCAGGGAGCAAGCGACACTTATACTGATCGCGCCCTTTTGGCCCAGACAGATCTGGTTCCCTCTCTTGCATCAGCTATCCTGGGAACCTCCAGTGCCTTTACCAATCAGCTCCTATTTGCTGTCTTAGGAGGCGGGTTCCTTAGTCCATCTGGACCTACGTTCCCTGAACCTGCATGCTTTGCTCCTAGAGACATAGCTGTGATGCGACACAGGGTCTCGCAAGAGGTGGCAGACGTTCTCACTGTTGCCAGGAAACCGGCTACCCACGCGACCTACGTCATGAAGTGGCGCAGGTTTTGCTTATGGGTTCAAGCGCGCGGCTTATCGCCTTTGGACTGTCCAGAGAAGCTGGTATTGGATTACCTGCTGTCCCTTTTCCACTCCGGTTTGGCTTACTCCTCGGTTAAGGTGCACCTCTGTGCCATTTCAGCCTACCATGTCTTTATAGGCCAACGCACTATAGCTCAACTGGACACGACATGTGCCTTCTTGAGGGGTGTCCTCCACCTTAGGCCCCTGATTAAGGATCCGATCCCACCATGGGATCTACCCTTCGTCTTGGAGCAGCTCACGCTGCCATCTTTTGAACCAGCCACGGATTGCGAGCTACGTTTTCTCTCATGGAAAACGTTATTTTTAGTTGCCGTTACTTCGGCCAGAAGAATTTCTGAAATGCATGCACTTGTGTGCAAAGAACATTATTGGTTTTTCACCAAGACAGGGCATCCCTAAGGACTAATCCTAAATTTCTGCCTAAGGTGGTCTCAGCTCTCACCCTTAATCAGGACATCGACCTACCAGTGTATTTCCCGAAATGCTCTAATCGAGGAGAAGCCCTTTCTGCACACTCTGGATGTGCATAGGTGTCTCAGATACTACCTGACCAGAACCAAACACCACCGAAAATCAGACCAACTTTTCGTCTCCTTTGCCCATAGGATGATGGGAGCTCGTGTTTCAAAGCAGTCGCTGTCCAGGTGGCTTATTTAGTGCATTACGTTCTGTTACCAGAAGCACAACAAACGGGTCATTCTACCAGAGGGCTGGCTACCTCTTTTGCAGCTTTAAAGAATGCATCCACTCCGCCTTGTGCTGCAGCTACTTGGAGCTCCGTACACACTTCCATCAGGCATTACAGCCTGGACATCGCATCGAGGCGAAGAGCAGGGTTCGGTGTAGCAGTCCTTCAGGGACTTCTGTCCTAGGCTCGATGTAATTCGAGGATTTTTTACCTTTCCTCCTCCCGATGGTGTGCGATTACCAGTATTGCTTGGGAATCAGTCCTAATGGTGTAACCTGCTGCAAGAGCTGTTTCTCAAAGTAAGATAGTACAGTTACGTAAGAACTTACCGTAACAATAGATATTCGAGAACAGCTCTTTCAGCAGGTACTTTCCCTCCCACTGCCCCCGCTGGAGGTAGGTTGTAGTCACAGCATTCTTCTCCTAGGATAAGGCATTTACTGCCTCTTTGTTTGCCATTTGATGACGGATCCTCGGTCTGCTCTTCTGATGTCATCCAGCGGCCAGGAGTCTCTGGCAGGAGAACTAAGAATTATGGGGGACCGCCTACATGTTTACTACGCCTGACATCGGGGGCTGGACAGACGTCCGAGGCGGTCTCTGCTGAATACTGCTAGCTAGAAAATTTCCGTGGGGTCCTGGCGCCTGCTGGCTTCAGTCCTAATGGTGTAACCTGCTGCAAGAGCTGTTCTCGAAGATCTACTGTTATCGATAGTTCTTGCGTAACTGTACTTTTCTTGATAGCCTGATAAGCATTTCAGCTTGTGATGTGACAGTGCAGTTTGTGTGCCTCTACCCCAGGCTACAAACTTGTAACCTTAGCAGTGCTGTGTGTCTGTCTTTCATGCATCCTGCCTCTGGAAAGGTAGATGGATTCTGTTGTTGCAGGACTGCCTCCCAAATCCCTAGAGGAGAGAGTCATGTGGGAAGGAATACGGTTTCAGTTAGAGTGAATTCTTGACACTTGTAGTTTGCTGATGTGGGAATTGGAAGAAATAGATGGAAAAATAGAAAGTAAAATACATGGTATGGGGAGACTGGGTTGCCTTTATACATCCAGTCCTTTGTTAGTGAGTGTCTGACTCTTGTGGGTGGGCCTGATGACCATCTGCTGACTGGCCAGGATGGTCTCTCGTTTCTCCTTTGGGATGCAGGTGTGGACGCAGGTTATTGCAAAATAGATGGGAACACATTGGTGCTCAGGAGGATGGTGACCCTCTGCTCCTTAGAAAGTTTAGTCTGCGTCTGCTTTTGGCCATCTGTCCCCGACTGGAGGGGTACGTTGAAAAAAGTATATGATGAATAGAACAGTAACAAATATCGGGGGGTGGGGCAGTGGTGACCACTTAGCAAGAGTGGGATCAAAGGCTTGTGGACAGACTGAAGAAGAGCATGAACCACTTGGTAAGGAGGGGGCCGTAGAAAGTTAACAAAAAAGCATGGGTGGGTGGGATTGGGTTGCTGCAGCTGGATTGGGAGTATTCTCTGATACTATCTGCACCCATTTGGGTGCTCAAGGGAAGGACTTTATTAGCCACAGGTGGTCAGATTGGCTCCCTTCCCCATGGCCCAAATAGGAGGCTAACCAGTACTGATTTTAGGCCTGGACCTTTTCTTTCCAAGGAAGATGATTTTAAAGAACATCTTTTGCTACCCACATATTGCAGAGAGTGAAGTGGTAATCCACTATAGTGATGTGACATGCCTGATTTCATCCTGGTTTTAACCTGGTATAATGCGGCTGCCAGGCTGTTGACTGGCATACCTCGATCTTGCCATGTCACGCCTGTGCTCTGCAGCCTGCACTGGCTGCCTGTTCAGTGGCATATCACCCTCAAGGTTGGGTTACTGACCTATAAAGCACTACATGGGCATGGACCTGGGTTACCTGCAAGATCTTCTGTGCCCCTATCTCCCACTCTGGTCCACCGACAAGGGATTGCTAGAGATTTCCAGGGTCTGTTTAAAGACCTCGGGTGCTCGGTCATTTATGTTCATGGCCCCGAACCTGTGGAATTCTCTAACTCGTCGAATAAGGGAATGCCTGACTGTGGAGTGCTTTTAAATCTTCATTAAAAGCACATATTTTTAGCCTTGTCTTTTCAGATTATGAATGAATTACTGGTCTGTGTGTTTGTTTGACTACTGTATTTTTACTATGTTTTAATTATTGTGCAAGCGCTTGGATACATGGTGACTTGTGCTTTTTTTTTTTTTTTTAAATAAAATGAGTTGAGTGTAGACTTGTGGTCACAGTGCAGAACTGTTAACTATTTGACCCAGATTCAAGTCCCTCTAGAGCCACTTACTTTGTGACCTTGAGCAAGTCACTTAACCTCTAAGTGTTCAAAGGCTTCTGGCTGTAAAATTGGATAAATATTAGCAAAAATGTTAAATAAGCAACTACAAAGGCATTTAGATTCAAACTGTTGGCATGTTATAAATGAATCTGTCAGGCTTTAGATCTTCTTATAGAACTGGCAGTGGAAATGATGCCCTTCTAGTATTTAGCGACAAACATGTTGGTTTATTGCTGTTTACGTAGTCAACTAAGACCTTTGTCACGCTTAATCACTCAGTGTCATTCCAAAGACGTTGTTATTCTGGATTCAAGACTCCTACGTCTGGCTGACACAGACCTAAAATGGAACTCTGCTAACACGTGGTTGATGAAGTCACGGGTCCTAGGCCCAGGCTGATTTACGCCCCCACACACACACACTTTTTTCTTTCTTCTTCTTTTCTCACTTGCTAAGGACGGGGATCCTCATTGCCTGGACCAGCCACCCAGCATCCCCCTTAAGCTACCCAGATTGGGAGGCCTGCAGCTTGTCCCCGCAGTGGGCTCCCCAAGGGGGGGAGAGACCAAGATACACCTAAAGCCCCAGCTGTGGCTTACGCGTGGGGTTTCATTCGGGTGGTGGTCTAGGGGATTCATGGTGCAACTGGCCCAAGGGTTTTCCACGTAGGCTTTCTCCTTCCCCAGGAGGTGCAGACGTGCAATAATGTCAGGGCTGGTCAGGCGCACTTCTGCCCCCAACCCACAGACGTCTGCCATTGCCTCAGCCCACTACCTATTGGTCCTGGCTGTTGCACACCCAGTCTCCACTGGGTGTTGCAGGCATGCTGGGAAACCATACCCCCACCCCCGGAGGAGGAGAGCTGTCCGTGGGATGCTCATCCTACCTCCTCCCAGCTGACTCTCTGACGCTCCACTTGTTCCCGAATATGGGTTGGTGCCACAGTCTGTAGTGTTACCACTGCACCAGCAAGCTGGCCACCAGTACCACAATTTTAAAAGTCAAGTGCAAACATTATGCGGTTTGAAGGGTTTTCAGTACTACACTCAGTGTTTAAGAGAATGCCCCCCCACACACACACACACGCATTTCATGCCTTATCAGTGCCTTGATTTCACTACCCACATAGATGCCCTACGCCAGAAGCTTGGCCTCAAAATTGACAGACTATATTGTAGCAAATCCAGCCTTCCAGTTCTGCGCCACCATGAGATTATCCTCAAGATAATCATGCCAGTATTGGATAAGATGGCCGTGAACCCCACAGTGCTGCCCATTAGACAACCCTTGTGACCGTCCACCTTATGGGAAGTTTTCTCTAAATTTTACCAGGAACTTTATACAGCAGAGAGCATATTCTCAGGAGATGATGTCTAGGGCTTCTCGTACTCTCATCCCCTTACCTAAGCAGGAGCCATATGCAGCCCAGAAGTTGTAGCACCAATTTCAGTGGAGGAAATTCAGCTTGGTTGAGATTCCAAGACTGGTAAATGCCCTGGCCCAGACAGCTATCAGGTTGAGTTATATAAACAGTTTCAGGAATATCTCCTTCCCCCTGTGCTTTCAGCATTCAGCTTTCAGTGGTCCAAACGGACAAGATTCCACCTCCCTTGTGGCACTACACCACCATTTTGACACTGCTGAAACCTGATAAGGACCTTCACTTTGCAGCCTCCTACAGGCCCATTTCCATATTGAATTACAGTTAAAAGGCCTTTATGGCCATTTGGGCTAAGAAGTTGGAGACCCTGCTTCCTACGATTATCAGTATGTATCAGATGTTTTATTTTTTTTTGTTTGTTTGTTTTTTCCGTAACTGTTAGGCTCACAACCTTATCCATTGTACCTTCTCCTGCTGGATCATGCAATCACCCATGAAGTCCCTGTGGTGTTAATAAGTATAGAGGCAGGAAAGGCGTTCGGGGTAGTCTGGCCCTTTCTCTGGACCACACTATTGAACTTCAGATTTCCAGAAGAGGCGCTGGAGATGCACAGAGGAATCTGTTCATCTCCTCAGGCTTATCTAAGGGTAAGTGGCTCTATTACATCACTCTTTCCATTTCAGCGTGGCACAAAGCAGGGATGCCCCCTGTCCTTCCTCCTTTTCATCCTCTGTTTGGAGCCTCTGGCTGCGGCAGCCCACAACTGTCTTTGGTTCTTGCGTATTCCTGTGGGAGGCAGGGACTTATAAGCTTTTCTTTTTTGCTGATGACATTTTTCTTCCCCTGACCTCCCCGGAGGAATCCCTTCCAGCAATCTGGGAGGTGTTCACGTCCTTCAGTCGTGTAGTAGACTTTAGCAACAAAGAAATCCAAGCACTCCAGTCCCATGGTGCTTCTCACTGCCGTACTTACTGTGGACAATCACAAAACCAAAAAAGCAGAGCACTCAGCATAAATGATTAAATTATTTTATTGCCAAAAAGATGTGGTTGAGGAAAGAATAGCTCAGGGAGTATCAAACGGGGACAAAACATTTTTTAGGTATATTAGTGAAAAAAGGAAAACAAAGGGAGAAATTGTACAGTTAAAGGGGGGGTGACTGTATGGACAGGATCAATAAAAAAACAAACATCTTAAACAGATACAGTACTTCTGCTCAGTGTTTACAGGGGAAGGGGAAAGACCACACAAGGGTGTCAGGAACTTTGCTGGGAGGAAATTGGACACTAGTCCATTTCTTGAGGAGAGGGTCCAGAAGGCACTCGCTGACCTGAAGGTGGACAAAGCTATAGGGCCAGATGGGGTACACAAGAGGGTGCTGAGGGAGCTCAGGGAGGTACTAGCTGCACCTCTGACAGACCTATTTAACAGATCACTGGAGAAGGGCAGATGTAGTCCCTCTTCACAAAAGTGGTAGTAAGGCAGAGGCGAACAATTATAGTACTGTCAGCCTGACATTGGTGGTGGGTAAGTTAATGGAAACACTGCTAAAGGAAAGTATTGTGCAGTATCTTGTATTCAGCGGGTTACAGGACCCAAGGCAGCATGATTTCACAGAGGGAAGGTCATGCCAGACAAATCTGATAGATTTCTTTGACTACGTGACCAAGGAGTTGGATCAAGGAGGAGCAGTGGACTTGGTCTACCTGGACTTCAGCAAGGCATTCGACACTGTTCCACATTGAAGACTGATAAGCAAATCGGGTAACTTGGAAGTAATAAAGTGGTAACCTTGGTAAGAAACTGGTTAGCAGACAGGCCACAGAGGGTAGTGGTAAATGGAATTCACGTGGATGAAAAGAGGGTGACTAGCAGGGTACCTCAGGGATCAGTGCTGGGACCGGTCCACTTCAGTGTCTTCGTAAGTGGAGCAACTGGAAGGGAAGGTCTGCCTCTTTGTGGATGATGCCAAGATCTGCAATAGAGTGGACACCCGGGGAGATGGGCAGAGATCTAAAAAGACTGGAAGAGTGGTCAAAGGTATGGCAGCTGGGTTTTATTGCAAAAAAAGTGCAAAGTAATCCACTTGGGCCATAGTAACCTGAGAGCGGAGTACAAAACGGGTGGAGTGATACTGACAAAGACCAAGCAGGAAAAAGACCTAGAGGTAGTCATATCGGATGACCTAAAGATGGCCAGGCAGTGTGACAAGGCAGTCGGAAGGGCTAGTGGGATTCTGGAATGTATAGGAAAAGGTATCACCAGCAGGGAGAGGGAAGTGATGTTGCCCCTATATAGATCGCTGGTAAGACCCCACCTTGAGTACTGTGTCCAGTTCTGGAGACCACATCTCAGGAAGGACATATAGTGGAGCAGTTCAAAGGAAGGCCACTAAAATGGTGCAGGGTCAGCATCAAAAGCCCTACCAGGAGAGGCTAAAGATGTACTCCGGGGAATATGATAGAGACCTTTAAAGCCCTCACATGGTTAAAGGCTGTAGAAGAAAGGGGCATGATATGAAGCTGGGGTGGGGTAAATTCAGGAGGGAAGTGCTTCTTCACAGAAAGGGTGGTGGATACATGGAACGGCCTTTCAGCAGAAGTGATGGGGATGAAAACAGTGGTAGGATTTAAAAACACAAGGAAATCATAGAGAAAAGTAAAATGGGGGGTTGGGGGATTGTGCAGTAGCTCAAGTAGGGTCTGCAGCAAAAATGAATGTTAGCAAAACTGGGCAGACTGGGTGGTCCCCGCGGCCCTTATCTACCGTTACATTCTGTGTTTCTTACTTGTCAAGCTAAGCAATTGTTGCTGGATTTTGCCCCCGCCCAGCACAATTAATTTTTAGCTTACTCTTAGGGAAACTGTTCAAATCCTCGGCCCCCTGCCTGATTTAGCTTTTATTCAGAAAAGCACATTTTTCTCACACTGCAGCTTACTTTATTTTTATTCCAAAATGTCCGCGAACCTAGAATATGGCAGACACTGGGAGGCTCCATTTACTGTAAAGGTTTGAGCTTTGAACCTCATTTAGCAAAAATGACTTCTAAGATTCATGCTAAAGTTGGTGCTTTATATAGATTGAAATCCTTTTTAACGCCAGAATCCAGATTGGCTATTACCAAACAATGCTTATTTCCAGTAGTTAATTATGCTTCACTTATTACAGACAATGCATCTATTTCTGTTCAGAAAAAATCAGTTTTGTTGCAACTTTGGGGGAAATTTGCATTAACTGTTCCACGAAAAGCACACCATTGCATAGTTTTGAATGAAATGGGTTGGTTACCAGTAGATTTAAATTTCAAATACTTGTATGCTAAATTAACATTTAGAGTAATTAGAGATGAAGACCCTAAGAATTTATCTGGTCTCCTACGTAGATATGACCAAGTTTTCTGGTCCAGGGATAGGGTAAATAATGAGTCACTGAAATTGCCACTAATGAGAACTGTTTGTGGTCAGCGGTCCTTTACATATCATCATCATCATCATCAAATCTTTATTTATTCAGGCGAACATCATTGAGCAAGGCTCATTTACAAGATGGACCTGATAAGGTCAAGGTTCAATAGTTGATACACAACAGATACATCATACACGTATATAAGAAAGTTATACATACAGGGGAAAATAACGTTTATAAACACAGTGATGTATAGTAAATTCACATGATAAAAACGTTTACAGGAAAGTTAAGCTAATATTTACAGTATGTACAGTACATACATATCCAGTGGGGGCATGGCAGACACTCAACATAATGTAATACTAGGATGGTGAAGGTATTACTGGTGCCATAAGATGGGGTGTCTGTCTGGAAGGAATATGCCATATATGGTTTGGAAGGAGATTTGTGAGATGACAATGCTAGCTCTAGTGGTAGCAATTGCATTTCTCTTTGAAGAAGACTGTACAATGCTGTTTAAAGGATGCAAATGGAATGATATTGGACAGTTTTAGGGATTTTGTAGGTGTTTCATGCTATAGCTAGAGAATAGCTGATTGCTGCCCTCCTAGCCTGGTGTTGAATTAGGGCAATTTGAGCAGGATGGTGTTGTTGCTTCTTAGGGCATAGGAGCTAGGAGAGGTCTGGGTGAAGCAGTCCAGGATATAGTTTGGAAGTTTTTTTGACAACGCTCTGTAAATCCATAGTGCTGCATTTCTGTTCCTTCTGAGGTGAAGGGAAACCCACCCAACTGCAGCATAAAGAGAGCAATGATGAGTATTAGATGGCAGATCTTTAATGAACCTTATTGCTCTATGATGCAAGGTATCCAACTTGTGATGGTAGGAGATGGGGCAGTGACTATAAAGGAAGTCTGCATAGTCAACAAATGATAGAAAAATGGCCTGGACTAACCTCATCTTTGAGTCTCTGTTTAGGAAGGGTTTTAATCTATAGAGAAGGCCAAGCCTTTGGCGAAGCTTTTTTAACAGTTCTTCTAAATGATGAGTGAAGTCAAGTCTGTTGTCAATCCACACACCTAGGTATTTGAAGTTTTCTACATACTCCAGATTTTCTCCAAGTATAGTGCATAGCTGGGGGAGAATGATTGGAGAGGATGTGCTGGTGGAGCTTTGATTTGTGCACATCATTGCTTTAGTTTTCTTGGCATTTAACAGAAGCTTTTTCTCGAGTAGCTGATATTGTAGCAAGGAGAATTCTGTTTGTAGGATTTCACGAGCAGCTGCAGGCGAAGGGTTGCTGACATACAGAACAGTGTCATCAGCAAAGAGGTGTACAGAGGAATTGGTAAGGGTTGAATCAATGTTATTTATATAAATGGCAAAAAGGATAGGACCCAGAATAGAACCTTGGGGGACTCCTCTTGACAGTGGTTTTAATGGGGATAGGTCACCTTCAGCTTTTACCTGCTGTGACCTACCGGTGAGATAACATCTGAACCACTTAGGGAGGATGGATCTAGGCCAATGGGTACAGGGATGAAGTAGTAGCTCGTGGTCCACAGTATCGAATGCTTTGCTCAGGTCCAGGAATACTGCACAGACATTATTCTTTTTATCTAATTCGGATTGCCAGTCATTTGTGACCTTGGCTAGTGCAGTGATAGTGCTATGCTTGGCCCTGAATCCAGATTGAGCTGGGTTTAGGAGGTTAGCATTGTCAAGATACTCCCTTAACTGATTACTTACTAATTTCTCCAGCATCTTGGATAGCACTGGTAGAATCGAAATGGGCCTGTAATTATTAAGATCCATAGGGTCCCCTGATTTTAGAAGGGGAACCACTTGGGCTGTCTTCCACAGTGTGGGAATAGAGCCAGAGTTTAGGGATAGGTTAAAGAGGTGTGTTAGGGGGACTGCAAGTACATGGCATGCAATCTTTAGAAAGTAGGGGTCGAGAGAGTCTGCCCCTGTGCTTTTTTTGGTATCCAGTTGCCATAATAGATCCTCTACTTGTTTCAACAGTATAGATGTGAAGCTGAAGGAAGAGTCAACTCTCTGATCACCAGTGTAATGGGAGCTTAATTGTTCCCTCAGCAGGTTAGCTGGAGAGGTGTCAAAGGCAAGGCCAGCCGTTGTGAAGTGGTTATTGAAGGCGTCCAGAATTTCCATTTTGCCAGTGATAGGGCCATAACTGTTGTGTAATTGAGTTGGAAGGGGGGTGTTAGCGTCCTGCCCCTCCATACCCTTTGATGGTGCCCCAAAACCCAGCAGGATTATGGTAGGAAGAGTCGAGTTCGGCCAAGTAGAAAGCAGCCTTTGCATCCCTAACTTTCTTGGTGCATCTATTCCTGGCTTTCCTAAAGATCATCCAGTCATTTGCATTCTTGGTTTTTCTTGCCATTTCCAGAGTTTGTCTCTCTCCAGCAGTGCAGCTTTGAGGTCAGCTGTAAACCAACGACAGGATTTGTATTTTATTCCGGATACTAGAGATTGGGGCATAGGTGTTAAGGGCATTTATTATAATGTTGTTTAGCACCTGCTGAGCTTTTCAACAGAATGGGCAAGATAAAACTCTTGCCAGTGTGGAGAGTAAGCTAGATCATGCAAATATCCTTCAATATTGATGTTTTCTTGGATCTCCTCATGAGAATTTTTCAGGGCTTGTTGTTATACTGGTGGATCTTACCCTCTTGATGGAGCAGTGATCACTTATATCGCAGAAAGCACTCCAGCGTGTGTGAATAGATGTGGTTTATTCACTAGCATGATATCAAGTAGTGTGCTTTATTACTATTCCTTGAATTAATTCTTGTTGGTTCATTAATTAGCTGTGTGAACCCATTTGTATCACAGAATGATACCAGAGTGCAGCTTCCTGGGTAAGCCAGTTGAAATTCGGTCACCTAGAATAATGACTTCTTCAGTGCTGGGTTTGAGCAGGTTCCCCAGATGGGATAAGAGCTTGTGTTCAGCAGAGGGGTTTGTAGCAACCAACTAGCTGAAAAGCTTCTGTATTGGGGAGAGAGACTTTTGGGATAGGCATTCAAACTCCTTGGGCATAGATGTTGCAGCAATACAGGACACAGCTATACGGATTTTGCATATATAGCTACCACCTCCCTTGTTTGGCGATCAGCTCTGAATAGCTGGTAGTTAGGTAGGTTAACATCCCTGTCTGCTGTGGTGGGTTTGAGCCATGTCTCAGATACCACAAGAAAGTCTGGCAAGGTATGGGCAACCAGGCTTGTATCAGTGTGAGTTTTTCAGCAGACTGCATACATTAATATGCAGGAAACGGAGGCCTTTAATTGAGGTTAGGTCTGATGGAGAGGTGATACATTCAGGGGGTCCAGGGTTGATTTCTACATTACCAATACAGAGTAATAGAAAGAGCAGGAGTTTCGTGAGGGCTGCCAGTGATAGGGAGAGTGGGCTGTCTTTGGTCCTCCTTCTTTTATTCTGTTGCCACTCTTTTGGGGTGCTCCCTGTGGGTTTAAGAGATTGTGTCGAGACACCAAGTAGCAGTTTGGTGGTTAGGTTTAGGGGGGATCTGTATATCCAGCAGTGGAGCCTTGGTTGAAATACATGTGTGGTGGTATGTGTCTCTTTATGGTGATCACACCACTGTAGTCGATGCAGCAATGGTAGAGCATATGTGAGGGTTTGGCGTCAGCCAAAGGGGATGGTTCAGAGAGACTGGGCGGATGGATCACCCTAGTTTGTGTGACAGGGACATCTTCTTTGTGGAACCCCATGGCTGACAGTGAAAGGAGTATCAAGTAAACTCCCATTATGAGAGATATTGGTAGTTGGCTATCGGGAGTAGTGAAGTTGCTGATTGGTTGGATCAGCAAGCCTAAATGCAAGCCTGCCACAGTGAAACAAACAAATGAGCCACTTATAGCTACCAAAACAGGTTTCAAAATTCCAACAGCCCCAAACAATACCCTGCTAGCCCCTTAATAGTAAGAAAGAAAATAAATAACCTTCTACCAAGTAGAATCCACAGAAACAATGTAAAACAACAATAAGCTATTGTACTGTAGATCTGATTCTGTCCCCCTTCTAGTTCCTTCTGAGAAGCCAAAGCACTGAGTTCCAAACTCTGTGATTTCCCTTGTGCTGCTTTCAAAATTAGACAGTTCCAAACTCTGTGACTTCCCTTGTGCTGCTTTCAAAATCAAACAGTTCCAAGCTCTGTGACTTCCCTTGTGCTGCTTTCAAAATCAAACAGTTCCAAACTCTGTGACTTCTCTTGTGCTGCTTTCAAAATCAGACAGTTCCAAACTCTGTGATTTCCTTGTGCTGCTTTCAAAATCAGACAGTTCCAAACTCTGTGACTTCCCTTGTGCTGCTTCCAAAATCAAACAGTTCCAAACTCTGTGACTTCCCTTGAAATATGCAGCTCCTAAGATTTGGAATGAGGTTCCAATTGTAATAAGAAACTTAACCACAGTTGGTTCTTTTTCTGCTTCTCTTTACCAGCACTTTAAGACATTGTCTAAATGCCAATGTTTTAAATAACTGTATTTTGTACTAAATGATGTGGAATTTATATTCCTAATTTTTTTATGAATATGTATGTAATGTTTATTGTATTGTAGTGTGTTGCATTGTGATTTTTTGTATTGTTTTTTTGTGGGTTGCACCTGAAAAAGGAACTTGTTTCCAGCGTGCTTACCCGTGAAGCAAACAAACAAACAAATCGAGCCCCCAGTGTCCGCCGTATTCCTGGTTTGCAGACTTATTGGAATAAAAACAAAGTAAACTGCAGTGCGAGAAAAATGCACTTTTCTGAATAAAAAGCTAAATCGGGGGTATGCCCTTCGGGGCTGGAGGCCAAGGATTTAGACAGTTTTCCTTTAATGCTTTGCTACTGCCTCTGTCTGGGGCATTACTGTGGAGCTCAGTGTGGGCCAAAAGAGGTGACTGTAAGGGAAGAGGAACCAGCCGGAAATGGGGTATGGCAGCATGCTATGGGCCTAGTCTTTGACCTTCCTCTTCTCTGCATTTTAAATTGTGCACTGGAAACCCCTTTCCCAATTCTATAAATTTTACAGCTAAATTTGGTTTCAGTAAATGCCAGGGGCCCCAATATTAGAAAAGGGGCAAAAGAGGAGTGCAAAGATTTGTGCTGAGCTTGCCCTGGCCTGTGGCCCCTGGGATGCTATATTCAGTCAGATAGTGCATGTCACAGTGTGGTGAAGTCTGCACTGTACCTGTCCCACAGTGTACCGTACCTGCTGAGTTGATTAACAGAGGGCTTCAGTCTTCCGTACTGTCAGTGTCACTCCTTTGCACTAATGCCATCCCAGTGCTGGGAACCCTACGTTGTAGATCGTAAGTGCCCTGCATTGTAACTAGCCACTGGATAAACAGAGAGCTTCAGTCTCCAGTGTTGTCAGTCCCTCTTCTTTTACCAGGACCAAATGAATTACAGTGTGGGGGAGTCCGCACTGTACCTGGCTATTGGAGAAATAGAAGGCTTTAGTGTGCTGTAGTGTAAGTCCCTCACCTTTCACCAGCACTAAATTCATCACAGTATGAAGAGTCTCTCATTGTACCCAGTGCTGTGGATACACAGAGGGCTTCAGTCCCCAGTGTTGCTAGTCTTTCACCAGCAAGCAGTATATTTGGATGCCTGCACTGTTCCTGGCCCCTTTAGATAAATAGCCTGCTTAAGTCTGCAGTATTAAACATCTCTCACCTTTCATGGGCAGTAAATTTGTCACATAGTAAGGAAGCCTGCACTGTACTTGACCCTGTGCATAAACAGAGGGCTTCAGTCCCCCAAGTTGTCAGTCTCTCACCTTTTACCAGCACAGCACATCCCAGTGTAAAGATGCCTGCACTGTACCTGCTCGACACTATACCTGGCAGATAAACAAAACTCCATGGTTGTGAGTCCCTCACTTTTCACCAGCACTAAATACAGTATAGAATTGGGGAAGCATGTACTGTACCAAACTCTGGCTAAAGAGAGGGCTTCAGTCCCCAGTCTCTCACCATTCACCAGACCTAATTGCATTTTTTTTCCAGTTATTTAACCAGGTGAGACACACTAAGCTGAAAGCTTGTTTACAGGTGCAACCTGGGAGCACAAGGAAGTTAAGTGACTTGCTCAGGGTCACACAGTATGCAAGTGGGGCTGTGGGATTCAAACCCAGGTCTCTAGATTTGCAGCTCAGAGCCTTAAAGCACTGCACCATACTGCCTCCTATGAGGAGAAGGCTGCACTGTACTTGTGCCACAGAGGCATTTGGCCAGTAGATAAACTGAGGGCTTCAGTCTCCAGAGCTGTCCGTCCTTCACCTTTTACAAGTACTAAATACATGACAGTGTGGGGAAATCTACACTGTACCTATCCCATTCTGCACTAGACCATGGATAAACTGAGGAAGGATAAACCGAGGGCTTTAGTCTTTGGGGCTGTCAGGCCCTTGCCTATCATCAAGCATTAGCTCCATTTTTCTGAGAAGTCCGCACTATACCTGCCCTCACACAGTACTTGACTTTTGTGGGTAAACAAATGGTGTCAGCCTCCTGTGTTGTCAGTCCCACACCCTTCGCCAGCACTAAATCATCAGTGTAAGGAATCTTGCTCTGTATTTTGGTTCACACTGTACTTGACTAACAGAGGGTTTCAGCCTCCATTCCTGTCGTTCCCTTGCCTGTCACCAGCATTACAAATATCACAGTGTGAGGAAGCCTGCTATGTACCTGTTTCAGGCTGTTCATTGCAATAGATAAATAGAGTGCTTCCGTCTCCAGTGCTGTCAGTCCCTCACCTTTTACCAGCATTCACTCCATCACTGTGGGGAAGTTTGCACTGTACCTGCCCCACAAAGTTTATAGGCAAACACCGTGTCAGTTTCATGTGTAGTCAGTCCTGCACAGGGCTTCAGTCTCTAGTGCTGTCGGCGTTTAACCTGGCATGGCACTGAATACATTATAGTATATAGAAGCCTGCACTGTTTGTGTTCCACATTGGGCCTGGCCAGTGGATAAACCGAGGATCTCATTCTCCTGTGCAGTTAGTTCTTCACCAGCAGAAAATACGTGTTTCAGTTTGCACTGTACCTGGTACTGTAAATAAACAGTGCTTTAGTCTGTAGTGTT
Source organism: Neoceratodus forsteri (assembly GCA_016271365.2). Classification (NCBI taxonomy): domain Eukaryota; kingdom Metazoa; phylum Chordata; order Ceratodontiformes; family Ceratodontidae; genus Neoceratodus; species Neoceratodus forsteri. The sequence continues at coordinate 220,759,917 of CM028136.1, read as the reverse complement.
GTCTGTCCCTCAACATTCACTAACACTAAGTATGTCACAGTGTGGGATAGCCTGCCCTGTACCAGGCTATGCTGCACATAGCCATATGGATAAACAGAAGGTTTAAGTTACCAGTGCTGAAAGGCCTTCACCTTTTACCAGCACGTTGCATCACAGTGTGAGGAAACCTGCATTGTACATGCCCAACATTGGATCAAACCCAAAGGATAAACAGAGTGGCTTCAGTCTCAAGTGTTGTCAGTCCCTAATCTTTCACCAATTACATGAACTAAATACGTCAGTGTGTGGAAGCATGCACTGTATACGGTCAGAAGATCAATGCTTCAGTCTCTGATGCTGTCAGTCCCTTACCTTTTACTAGCGCTAAACATGTCAGCATGGGAAAGCATGCAGTGTACATAGTCAGTGGATAAACAGAGCACCTCAGTCTCCAGTGTCGTCAGTCCCTTACCTTTCACCCACTCTAAATACATCATACTGTGGGGAAGCCTGCACTGTACCTATTTCACATTGTACCTGGCTAGTGGATAAATGGAGGGCTTCAGTTTCCAGTGCTGTCAGTCCTTCCCGTTTCACCAGCATTAAATCTATTACTGTATGAGACGTCTGCACCATCATGCTGAAGTTTGAAGCAAACCAGTATAAGTAAGCAATAAGCCACTCGAGGGGGAAGTATTTCTTCAGCACTAATGCATGTCTCGGCTGCATTTAAATGCGGGGTGTGCACTAATGCTTAATAAATGCTTTTCATTGGAAGGGCTTATTCCATTTATAAAATGGGACAAGTGTATGGGAGTAAACTACAAGAATAATAGATCTGAATCAGTTTACATCGCATAATTGTACAGATTTACACCACCAGAAGAAATGGTCATTCTGATTCAGTGGCTGGTGTAGCTCCTATCCCCAAACCCTAGTAGTAAAATTCTTTATTTTTACATAGGTTAAGATCTCATTTCACATCATTAGTTCAAAAGACCTGTTTTGAAGATGGCCCAGATTTATAAAATAGCAGCTTCATTAAATGTTCCACATATACTACCGTGTACTATGAAAGTGCAAGTTATCCATATACAAGTGAAACAAACATTCAATTCTCAATTTAGAGATCTAACATACAAATTTTACTCATCCGCCAGGCCTTGTACAACCAATCCACATTCATGAAAGAGATGATCTTACTTCGAGAGGGTTCCTGCAGTAGGTCTTCACAAGTAGAACTGCGCCCCCTGGTGTCAGGACCACACAGTAAACTTGTAGCTGGCAGTCATCAGCGGTTGACCGCCCCCGACGTCAGGTGACGGGACGTCAGTGTGACTATAAATAGGGGCAGTCCCCCGGCCGCCCTCCAGTTCTTTCCCGCCGTCGACCTGAATCGTCTGACCTTGCGGTGAAACTGTTTCAGTCGCCCGCCATTTTTTCGCGTAGTTACCATTCGTTTTTATCTATCCTCCCCAGCATTGCACGTCTTCGTGTCTGCCCAAGAAAAAGTGCGCCAAGTGCGGCACACAGACCCCACACAGGGACAACCACTCCCGCTGCGTCCTCTGCCTGGGCTCCAAGCACAAGGTCGCAGATTGCACAGTCTGCCAGGCCTTCAACTAGGCCATGCGCACCCATCGCCAGAGGACCCTCGATGCCCATTTGTTAAAAGGACGTCTGGCATCAATGCAGAGAGAGCTCCAGGAGCTGTGGGAACGATCCTCTTTGCCTGCCCTGGACAAAAGAAAAAAGAAGAAGGAGAAACATCAGGAACGGACACATCCTCCATCGAGGAAAAGCCAGAAGACAGCCAACATCACATTGGGTGGGGCCTCCACCCTGGTGAGTTCCCCACTTCCTGGTCCTTCTGCTTCTCCATCAGATCGGACACTTCCCCCCCCTCCCCCCCCGCTGAGGTCAGTGGGCAATCGGGGGTCTCCTCTTCCGAGGAAATTGTCTTGGAGCCTGTCGACAGCTCATCCAGTAAGCCGCCCTCCAGCTCCTCTGCCAGGAGCACTGCCCAGGTTGATCAGCCTGACTCGAGTCTCCCGGCTTCTGTCAGCCCAGCTGCGGTCTGTCAGTTGGACATCGGTTCCTCCGACGCCTGCCAGATCATCACCTCTAAGTTGGTCTCCGGCTTGCCAGACAACCGCGTGGCAACTGCTCTTCCATTGGACTCCCTATAGTCCTTGACATCTGGCAGGGCGAGCCCACAGGTTCCTCTAAGTTCCACCGGGGGTTCCCCTCCTGGGACCATCTGACACAGCCCGCCGCCTCATTCTCCCCGGTTTCCCAGGCTTCAAGTGGGGCTGATGTACAGGAGCCTCTGAATTTGGGCCTCCTTCCCGAGACTTCTGCCTCTGTGGCAGACCAGTTGATGGGGGTCCTCCTGGACCTTCCTCCCTCACCAATTTTAGTGCCACCCATTGGCGCCTTCAGGCCCCCCGACACTGGGTCTTTTGCCGGGCCTCCTTCCGGGCAATATGGACCAGAATCTTCCTGGCCCTTCTGGGGTTCCTTCTCCGACCCCCTGCCTGCTGATGGACCCCGACCCCAGTGGTCCCTCGGCATCGCCACCCTCCAGGTCTTTTGCCCCTCCTCCATCGGGCACCACGGGATAGTGCCCCAGCTGCACGCCACCACAGTTTCCCCTTTAGCAGATGCCAGGTTACCTGCCTCCGATGCCAGGGTACCTGACTCCGGGTCAGGCTTATACTTATCAGAGTTAGCACCAGTACCCCTACTGGTTCCACCCACCTGGCTAGCCCTCATATTCCATGGGGTGCCCAGGATACCCACCACTACCAACATAGCCGAAGCCTCAGGAATCTATACCGGCTTGGTGGAAAGACACAAAGTCCCAACTCCTTCAAGAGTTGGGACAGCCACAGCTGGTCGTCGGGGCTTCCCCCGATCCATAGGGTACCATTGGGAAGACCTGCCCCTTCCAGCAGAGTGTCCAACAGGGATACAGGTGGTCAGCCATCAGGGATCCCTCTAGGGGCCGGTACCACGGAGGCAGTTCCAAATGTCACTCCTTTGCCAAGCAGGCCAAAGTCTTCTGATTCCGAAGGGGGACCTTTCAGAAACCCACTTTCCCATCGAGCCTCAACCAAAGGAATCACCAAAGTTGCCACCAGAGGATCCGTCTTTCGCGGAACTCCTCCGGTCCATCCAGTAGGCCTGCAGTTAGGCTTCCCAGGAATTGGACCCTAAACGCAGAAGATTGGCTGAACATCTGGACTTCATTAATGCGGACCCCATTCCTATTCTGCCCTAGACGGGGCCGCACGAAGATCTGACTTCTACGATTTGACAACAACTGTCGTCTGTTCCTCGGAAGGGGTTTCCCACCTAACAGCACAACCTAAGGCTGACTGTTTCGTCATTACTGCTGCTCACGATAGGTCGGCCCAGCCCAAACATCTTAGTGCCTCTCCTCCCGACAAGGAGTCAAAGCAGATGGACCAATATGGCCGCAAGGTCTGTACCTTCTCTACCTGCGCCATACATTATTTCAGCTACGTAGCACACACGGTGGCCTTCCAGATGTCAGCTTTGTCCAACCTAGGAAAGGGAGATAATCCCTGATGAACAGCTCAGGAATAAACTTCTGGACAAAATCAGACTGAACAAGTCTTCCTGCCGCCATGCTTTGTGAGTCACATATGACTCTGTCAGTTCGGTGGCATGCTGCACAGCTACGGGCATCTGTCTGACACCTTGCCTGGCTCAGTCTTGCAGGACTGGCACAGGATGTACAGAGCACCCTTCTGGATACTTCTCTTAGGGATCCAGTACTGTTTGGGGGCGATGCCAAAGATATAATCACCGAACTACAAAAAAGCAGCAAATCATTGAAGGATGTCCACTCTATGTATTGCTCGCGTCATAAACCCAACCAGAATTTTCGTTGCCCCCAGCAGAAATGGAACAAACAGAACCAGAGCAGGCGTCAAAACGAACGCTTGCTACCAGTTCGGCGCCCAGACCCCCAGGCTAAGTTTCTTAAAGCAGCCATTGAGGAACGCACCCCTCCCTTCGCATCATGACTCAAGGGGCCTTCTCCGATACCTCCCCTCCCCATGGAGGTACCAATGGGGGGAAGATTTTCCTCCACCTGGAAGTCTGTAACCGCAGACACATGGGTTTTGCAACTGGTCGCAAGAGGTCAGTCCATAGAGTTTCTGGACAGACCCCTGAGTAACCCACCAGGCAGGTCTCATTACCCATCAGGACACTGCGGTTTTGTCCTACAGGAAATCTAAGCTGTACTGCAAAAATCTGCCATAGAGTGGGTTCCAACAGAGCAAATAGGAAAAGGATTTTACTCCCACTTCTTCCTAGTGCCCAAAAAGATGGGAGATCTCAGTCCCATCCTAGAGCTCAGCATGCTCAACCTCTTCGTAGAATACAAGAGGTTCCACATGTTGACCCTCCAGGGACTCTTGCCCCTGCTCCAACTAAACAACTGGCTGTGTTCCCTGGAATGTGTGATGCTTTACGTACATATCCCAGTTCTGCCGGCCCACTGCCGCTTCCTGAGATTCTCCTTCCAGGAGGAGCATTTTCAGTTCAAGGCCCTTCCCTTTGGCCTTTCCTCAACACCTCAAGTCTTCACCAAGTGCCTGATGGTGGTGGCGGTGACATTGTGCCGCAAGGGCATCTACGTGTTCGCATACCTCGATGATTGGCTGATTTATGCTCCATCCCAGGACAGTCTGAAGGATTCCTTTTCCTTCACCCCGGACCTTTTCTCCAAACTTGGCAATACAGTCAATTATCCCAAGTCACAGCTTTCACCCTCCCAGCGCCTCCAGTTCATAGGAGCGGTGCTGGACATGGTCCAGGGCAGGGCCTTCCTTCCTACCTACGGACAGGGCGGAGATCCTTATCCTACAGGCAGCACTGGTGGCGTCCTCTCGTTGGACTCCGGCGTGCTCTGTCCTCCGACTGTTGGGTCTGATGGCGTCCGCCATACCCACAGTCCTACTGGCTAGACTGCACATGAGGGTGACCCAGTGGTCCCTCAGGGTCCAGTGGGATCAACACTTGGACCAGAAGGTTCCAGTCTCCAACAGTCTGAAGAGGGATTTCCTCTGGTAGCAGGACCCATCCAATCTCTCATTGGGGGTCCATTTCCACTTCCTGCCTCCCTTCAAGACTCTTACGACAGATGCCTCAAACCATGGATGAAGGGCCTACCTGGGAGTCCATCGAACACAAGGGACATGGTCATCCATAGAGGAGAATTACACATGAACATCCTGGAGATGAGAGCAGTGCTGTATGTTCTCCAAGCCTTCTGATCCTTCTTAGTTCCAGGAACACTTCTCATCCAGACTGACAATATAGCAACGGTCTGGTACATCAGCAAGCAGGGAGGCACCCATTCATACCCCCTTTACAGGGAGGCAATGAGGGTGTGGTACTGGGCTGTTCAACATGGCGTATCCTTGACAGCAGTCCACGTTCCAGGTGTTCACAACATTCTTGCAGACAGTCTCAGCCGCTCGGTTGCTGGGGCACACAAATGAGAACTAAAGCAGGAGGCAGAGGAAGATCTCTTCCTTCAGTGGGGCTGGCCAGAAATGGACCTCTTCGCCTCCTCATCCAAAGCAAAACTACCTAGCTTTTGCTCACTCATTCCCGGGGGAGGGTGTTGTGTTTTTTTTTTTTTTTTGAGAGATACACCGTCTCTATCTTGGACAGGGAGATTTCTGTTTGCTTTCCCTCCCTTTCCTATTCTTCAGAAGCTTCTGCTGAAGCTACAGGCGGAAGGGGCACATATCCTCATTGCCCCCCTGTGGCCACGACAGATATGGATCCCCTTGCAGCAACAGCTAGTGACGGAACCCCCAGTACCTCTTTCTCTCTCTCACGACCTTCTGTCCCAGGAGCAGGCCACCCTGCTACATCCGAGCCTCAAATCTCTCCACCTTCATGCGTGGCACCTTTGGACTTAGCAGTTTCCCGCTATGGTGTCTCCTCCAGAATCACTCAGGTCCTAGTGGTGGCCAGAAAGCCCTCCACTAGATCCGCGTATGCTGTGAAGTGGAAAGATTTTTGATCTGGGCCACAGCCAAAGGCCTAGACCCATTTTCCTGCTCGGCTTCCCAGGTTCTCGAGTGTCTCTTGCACCTGTCAGAGTTGGGCCTCATTTCTTGTTCTCTGAAGGTCCATCTCTCTCTCTCTGCGGTTTCAGCCTACCATCTTCCGGTGGAGGGCAAAACCGTGGGCCAGCTAGAGGTTTCCAGAACTTTTCTGAAGGGGATCCTTCATCTCAAACCTCCAGTCCAGATTCCTGTTCCCCTGGGATCTTAACTTTATTTTAGAAAAGCTTACTTTGGCCCTTTTGAGCTGGCAGCTAGTAGCAATATGCATTTCCGTTCATGGAAAATGCTCTTTTTAGATTACGATCACTTCTGTTCGAAGAGTTTTGGAGCTTTAGGCTCTAGTTTGTGAAGAGCCTTATTTAATTTTCTACAAAGCTCGAGTGGCTCTGCGGACCAACCCTTCTTTCTCCTGAAAGTTGTTTCTGAATTTACACTAAATCAGAATGTCGAACTACCAGTATTTTACCCAGAGTACTCCAGCGAGGGTAGTATCTCCTGCACACCCTTGATGTGCACAGGAATTTTAGATATTACGTCTCTAGGACTCAGGAGGTTCGTAAGTCAGATCAACTTTTCATCTCCTTTGCTCCCAAGTGCCAGGGCAAGGCAATTTCCAAACAGACTTTGTCTAGGTGGCTGGCTGATTGTATTCATTACATTTACCAGAAGTATAGGAAGCCCCTTCTGGGGGCAGTCAAGGGCCACTCGACTAGAGGAGTGGCCACTTCTACTGCCTTTTTTAGGAACATGTCCACTGAGGACATCTGCACAGCAGCCACTTGGTCCTCTGTCCATGCCTTCATGAAACATTACAACCTGGACATCACTTCTAGGCGCAGAGCTGGCTTTAGTCTAGTGAGATTGCAGAGGGACTGGAAGGAAAAGTATGCCTCTTTGCAGGTGACACAAAGATCTGCAACAGGGTTGATACACAAGGAGGCGTGGAAAGGATGAGAAGGGACTTGGCAAGATTGGAGGAATGGTCAGAAGTATGGCAGCTTGGATTCAATACAAAGAAGTGCAAAGTAATGCACCTGGGAAACAAAAACCCACGGGAAGATTACACAATGGGGGGGAGGTAGTAACAACAACAAAAATGGAAAGGGACCTGGGGGTAATCATATCAGATGACCTTAAGGTTGGCAAGCAATGTGAGAAGGCGGTAGGGATGGCTGGGGGGATACTGGGATGTATAGGGTGAGACATCACCAGAAGAAAACAGGAAGTTGTTATTCCCCTGTACAGACAGTTGGTGAGACCCCATCTGGAGTACTGCATCCAGTTCTGGAGACCCCATCTCCGCAAGGACATGGACAGGATGGAGGCAGTTCAGAGGAGGGTAACTAAAATGGTGCAGGGTCTGCAAGAGAAGCCATACGAGGAGAGGCTAAAGGAGCTTAAATGTATACCCTTGAGGAAAGAAGGAGAGGGGGACATGATAGAAACTTTTAAGTACCTCAGTGGAATCAACAAAGTCCAAGAGGGTAGCATCTTTCAGAAAAGAGATGTGCAAGAACAAGGGGACACAATTTGAAGAAAGAGGGGGGACGGCTCAGGGGCAATGTGAGGAAGTATTTTTTCACAGAGAGGGTGGTGGACGCATGGAACAGCCTTCCTGAGGAGGTTGTGGGGTCTAAAACTGTGGGAGAATTCAAGAATGCATGGAACAGACATAAGGCAATTTTTGTGGGGGGTAGGAAGAAATTGACTGTTGGTTAAATAGGATCTGCAGCTTATCCTCTAGGTAGGGAAATGGGCAGACTAGGTGGGCCAGGCGGTCCTCATCAGCCGTCAAAGTCTATGTTTCTGTGTTTCAGTCCTGCAAGAACTTCTGTCCTGAGCAGACTATCGGCAGATTTTTTTCCTCCTCCCAGAACCTAGTCTCCTACTCCTTCTGTTTAGTTGAGTGCTTGGTATTCAGTCCTACTTGTGAAGACCTACTGCAGGAACCCTCCCGAAGTAAGATATAGCAGTTACGTAAGAACTTAACCATAATGGTAGATCTTCGAGAGAGGTTCCTGCAGTAGGGCTAGATTTCCCTCCCTCCTTCCCCAGCTCCTGTGTTTTTTTTTTTTCTCTTTATTCCCTTCCCCAGACTTCATTTTTTCCTAGGGCTCGGAGTATCAGGAGTTTTCTCTCCTGCTTCCTCTTTTGAGATCTCTGGCGGGAGAACTAGAGGGCAGGTGGGGAACTGCTCCTATTTATAGTCACACTGACATCCCATCACCTGACGTTGGGGGCGGTCCCCTGCTGATGATTGCTAGCTGCAAGTTTGCTGTGCGGTCCTGATGCCAGGGGGCACAGTCCTTCTTATGAAAAGCCACTGCAGGAACCTCTCTTGAAGATCTACTGTTAGAGTAAGTTCTTGCGTAACTGCTATTTCTACTCTTCATCCATTGCACAAAGATTGGGTTTTTAATTCATGATTAAGTAAATTTACAATGAGTTTTGGATGTTTATTTAAATCTTTGTAAAATTATCTATAGGATTCCATATAGAGATGACATTTACAATAAAAGTCATATCCCCATATTTATTTTTAGATTGTGTTTTAAATAATCTATGTTGAGAGTCTCTCAAATTGTAGTTATGTTAATATTCCTTCTTTTCCCGGTAATCCACCAAATATTTAGGTTGTCCAAGATATAACGTTCTATAAAATTGAGTGGCCCATATTATTCTCCTGGCTGCAGCTGTCTGTAACAGCACTGTGTGCTTCTGATTTGCAACCAGTGCAGTAACCTTCCTCACCCTTCTGAGCCCCACCACCCTCCCACCTATCTGTTTAAAACTACCCTCAAGACAGGTAGGTAGTACTAAATATTGGTTGAAGTCTCCAACCCTGTGTGTTGAGCCTCCTGTTTGCTGCTGTTCTTGATCATGAATGCTAGGTTCTCAACTCAGAAGTGCTTTGTGGTTTTGTACAAACCTTCACTGAGACATGAAACCAGCATTCATGATCAGAAATCGTACTGCATACAGGAGGATCGTCGTGCAGTTTTGGAGACTTTGACAAAGTAAATAGTACTACGTGCCTCAAGGGAAGTTTAAAATGAATGGATGCAGAGGGTGGAGGCACTGAGATAGGTGGGGATTTCAGCCATTTATAAAGAAGACCAGGCAGTGCTGGTTTTGGGACGTCGTGACTGAATGATTTTTAGCTTGTGTAAGAAGGCTGTTGCTAAGTAGATTTAAGGTATGTTAGTGACAAATCCTGTGTTTTCTGGGGATTATAAAATGGCAAAAATAAATACAGTAACCTAAATGGTCAAGACCCATCACCTGACTGTGCATTACAATAATATTCATGCATGGCTAGGCCTCTGCTCTCTTTCCTGTGTACCAAAAAGCTATTTGTCCCAACAAATCCATTTGATAAGCACAGTAATACACTCCTGTGTCTGCATTAAAGCATTTATAATAATAATAAAAAAAATGTAATTTTCATGGTGCCTTTCCAAAACCAAGGCACCTCACAATTTTGCAAACATATCCGATATAACATCAACTTAATTTAAGTAAAACAGTAAGCATTTAAATTTAAAACAAATAAATTAGTCACCAAATGCTAGGTGCCACAGATGAGTTTTTAAAGCTCTCTTAAATCCCTCCATGGTTGCACACTCACGTAACTGGCGGGGTAGAGAATTCCAAAGGAATGGGGCCGCATGCATATATGCCTGGGCCCCAGACGATTTTAAACACACTCTTGGAATCTCTAGCAACCCCTCGCCAGCTGAGCAAAGCGATCGCCCGGTGCGGTAGGGAACCAGAAGCTCTTTCAGGTAGTCAGGGCCCTGTCTGTGTAGGGCTTTGTAAGTCAGAAGACTGACTTTGAATGTGATCCGCCATTGTACTGGCAGCCAGTGCAGACTGCGCAGCACCGGGGAATTATGGCAGGACCGGAGAGGTTCCTGTCGAAAGCCATGCTGCCGCACTGTGCACTTGCTGCAAATGGCGCTTTTCCACCCCAGAAAGCACTAGGTATAGGGAGTTGCAATAAACCCAAGTGCGAGGACACAAAGGTGTGAACCAACGTAGGAAGGTCACCGGATGGAACAAGTGCTTAATCCTGGAGATATTCCTCAGATAATAAAAAGAGGTCTTGATGATGGCTGACACCTGCGCATGTAGCTTCAGCCCTTCATCAAAAATTACCCCAGGTTTCGCACTCATTCAGAGGCCGGGAGCGATAGACCCCCCAAGAAAACGCCCTGAAGGTGAACCTATCCCCGACACCCCCATCCGGTGTCCTGGGTCCACAACCAGCACTTCAGTCTTTCCTGAGTTTTAACTTCAACCAACTTGAATCCATCCACTCCTGGATTTCTGCGTGGCAGTTATTAAAAACTGAGAGAGTTCCATCCTGGTCAGGTGCAAAAGAAAGACAGAGCCTGGTATCATCAGCATAGTAATGAAACCTCAGCCCATACCTTCTTACAGTGTCTCCAAGAGGCAGCATATACACTGCGAACAACATGGGGGACAACACCTGAGGAACCCCACATGACAGAGGGATTGGGTCCGAGGAATAAAGTCCAGACACTACCCTCTCAGTTCTTCCGGTGAGGTAAGATGTAAACCACCTGAGGACTGTACCCGACAGGCCACAGATGAACCTCAGACAACCGAGAAGAACCCCATGGTCCACAGTGTCAAACGCTGAAGAGAGATCTAGAAGAAGCAAGATAGAATGGTTTTTATGATCTGTCGCCATCAGGAGATCATTGAGCACCTGAACCAGCGGTGTCAGTACTATGCCTCTTTCGGAAACCAGACTGATGCACTTCCCAGGGGTGTAAGGGCACTCAGCCTTGTGCCTCACAAAACCCCTGGACTGTACGCCACAAATGCTTTAATACTCACCTTCTCCTGTATTATTGCTTGCATAATGGCCAGTCGATGTGCTTAGATCAGTGATGTTTGTAGAATTCGGAAAGATTCTGGGCCAGCTAGCCAATGCAAAAGTAGCGCTACTGCCTGAGATGCTGACAGCTCCAGTTCAGAGACAAGCCTGAGTCATCTGAGGGCTGACTGAGGGAGGAGGATCAAGCATCACAGAGGATGCTCTCTCCTCCTCGGGGAGGGAGGGAGGGCTAACTGTCTTCGTGCTGCTACCACCACCTGGGTGACCAGAGGTTGTGGTGCACGCTACAGCTGTGGAACGTCTTGAGGGAGGATACCGGTCAGCAGAAATGCATACTCTTTCACACTCCAGCATGCTAAGTGCACGTCCTTGGGCCCAGATTGTGTCTGAGGAGGCAATGTTAAGAACAGCGGGAAAACCCCCTGACCCACAGAATGACGCAGGCCCCACACTGCCAATCAGACTGAGACTCCCTTGGAGGAACCAGAGCTTCCCTCTGGCTTTGCCCGGGTGGGCAAGCCAGGGAGGACTTTTGGGGGGTAAATTCTGGAGAAGGTGGGTGATGGGGCTGGGTGTGGGGAGTCCGATGCAAGGGGGCATAAAGCACACTAATTTGTATTCTTTACTATTCATGTAAAACTGTTTTGACTGTGTATTTCTGCCAGTCCGTGCCTGAAAATAGACTTTGTATTGTGTAGTGTACTTGCCTGGTAAACAAAAACTAACTGAATAAAATAAATAAATGAAATAGCATTTGAAAATTTCCAGTTCATAGAAATATGAAGACACCTTCTGGAGGGTTGGTGTACAAGTGACTGAATGCAGCAGCGACAACAAAATCAATAAAACAAAGAGTTAAAAGATGATCTATTTGATTAGCATAGAACGTGACCGCAAATAAAAGCCTAGTGACCAGTTCAGTCTGCCCAAGCCTGTCTAATGTTGGGTCTTTGTCCTTGTCAGTAAGGATGAACAGTGTTTTTCACTGTTCAGTTGAATACCAAATATTAGTTTACATTATTTGGTGAATAACGAATATGAATAGTGAATGAACACACATAAGACAGGACATATGGATATATTTTTTTTAAATTGTATTTTAAATTAATTGCTTTATCTTTTATTTATTTTGCTTATTAAAAACCAGTATTGAGAGAACAGTGAGGTAGTTAACTGTTTTTTCTTTGTGTGCAAACCTGCAGTGTCATAGGCGCAGAATATAGATAGACATGCAAATGGAGCACATATCTAGCAACATAGTGTACACTGAGACAGATTTTCAGCAGCATATTGCACGTTTGGTACAATTGCACTAAGGAATTAAGCAGCAAAATTGTTCAAACTATGAAAACTGTGCAGACCTGCAGCAATACAACAGTCAGTACTTACGGTTGATCATACATAAATTACATTTGTTTAAAAAGAAGTCTTGGCATTCTTGGGTAAAAGCCTACATCTGTGTTCAGCATATATGTCTCCTGCAGTGCAAAGGTTTCTCAGATGAGACAGTACTTGGTGGGGCTGATAAAAATGATCTTGCAGTGGCAGCTAAAATAGGAAGACCATGGAGTTGTGCTTCTACCACTCAGCTGGGTCACTAGACTTGTGGAATGCATGGCTCTGACAAGTGTAAGGACAGTTCAGTGTCCCCAGCAGTAGATGGTACAGGAGATTGGGATTCTTCGACTAATTTGTCCCAACCAACAACTCCACAGAGTCCCAGACGTCCACTGATAGGTGGCTCCACAATGTCAGGCTGTATTAACTCTGATTTCAGTTCAGTTTCACTGTTCACTTGTTTTCCCAACATATTTTGCTCTGCAATACCCTGTATGGCTGCTTTTGCATCACACTGTTTGGCATCTGAACTGAATGGGTATAATTTGAAAGGTGGGTCCATCACACAGGATACAGCATACCCTTGCTCACTCTCATCATTGTTAAGTTGTGTGGATATTGAGTCTAGTATTTCAGTCAGTCAATCAAAATCTTTATCCAGGTGAACATCGTTGAGCAAGCTCATTTACAAGATGGACCTGGTTAGCTCCGGGTCAAATGGTACAATGCATACAGAAATATTTACAATAGAGCCAAAAAACAATTAATGCAAATAATGTAAGTAAGTACTCAATGTTTCATCAGTCATATCAGTTCAGAGTGCTTCTATAATATTTAAGGAAGACATAAAATGAGGCTTAGTAGGAACTTCAGTAGGGAGAAGTGATCAGCCGCTCGTGTAGGGAGCTGACGCAAGCACAGAATTTAAAAAGTAGTGTAATCACACAGTATCCCTAAATGTAACACTCTAAACAGAAGGATAAGGGTTTTAACAGTCAAGGAGAAAAGTAATTACAGCTCTTTTTTGGCAAATTTCGGCATGGAAATCAGATTTATGCTTGGTTTAGAACGGACACAGAAGCAGACTGCAGGAACCACCTTGAAGCCAACGACGAAGAACGATCACGTTCCGACTGGATGGCTGCTAATGCAGTGCTTTGGTAATGGAGAGTCCAAGCTTAGGTTCTCAGGCAGCGGTAGAGACAGCGCCGACCGCCCGGTGCCCAAGTTTCCCACGCCTATGGACAGGGAGCCCATGGAGAGCATATCCTTGGCAGGGGATGGAAGAAGGGGTCAGTATTAAGTACTGGCCCATGGACAATGGAACATCTGAACCAGCGGGAGGACCAAAACAGCAGGACAGCAGAACTGGGTATTCCTTGATGCCTAAAGACTGGCCCAACCACAGAAATTCAGAAAGGAGTGTAATCAAACAGAGTCCCAACTCTTGGCACTCTAAACAGGAAAAAATAGAAGTCATAACTGTTCGGCAATAAGTAAGTACAGCTCTTTTTTGTGCAAATTTTAGGCATAAAATCAGACTTTAGCTTAGTATTGAGGGAGACACAGGAGCAGTACATAGAGGTCCTCCGCAGCTCAGCCTGTCAGGCATGTCATCAGAGGACTGGCTAACTACAGTTAACTATTTCATTGTTTTTATACCCTTGTCACTCACTCCTGTCCTTAGGTACATTTTCAGAGCCCTCATAGCTGGTAACACCACAGAAATGGTGGCAGTGTCTGAGCTAATTTATTTTGTTAGCTGTTCAAATGGTTCCAATATATTAACAATCGTTTCTGCAAGGCTCCCTTGGCTAGGTGTGATGGAAGTGATGTTTGACTCCTCAGCACAATAAACACTTAAAGAGGAATCCTCAGATGGTCTGCAGGAATGCTGTAGGACATTTAGGTCTCGATTAAAAGAAATGTAGTTAAAATAAAAATTTCCACTTACTTAATAGTCCATAATTTAAATTTTTTATCTGGTGGATTCTATGACCTTCCACCCGCCATGACTAATCACTACATCTCCCACTGTCCCCCAACATCCAGTCCTCTGATGACATGCCTGACGGGCTGAGCCGTGGAGGACCTCTATGTGCTGGCAAGTCAGTTAAGAGTATTTCATTGTGAAAGAGTGCGTGAGCACGCTTATTCTACTGGTACTGATCGTGCTAAGCAAAGGAACCTAGTACCACCAACACCCCATCGTGCCATATTGCTTAAGTAAAAAAAGGTGGCATAACATGCTTCTCATGCTAGTTTTCCTCCTTGCATACCGTTGTAATGTGCCACACTACTATTCTCTAGTTTTACTTCTCGGGCTACCTCACAGTACCATTCTGGGCTTGCAGAGTACAGGACCCTGAGGCAGAGTATCAAAGCTCAACTTCTGAAGTGCCCCCTCAAGCACAGTATTTAGGTTGGGTGTGGGGGGGGCGCAGATAAATACCATTTGCCACACAAAAGTAGTTGACTTTATGGCAAGCCATCTCCTTATCCATAACCTTGGTTGTCACACGTCATCACATTCCCTTCTGGCGGGACAACCCCCAGCCAATGTGGGACCTTGGCCCTAGGAAAATGGGCCATTCTGGAGTTCATCAGCAGTCTTAGTAGAGCATGTTGTGGAAACAGTTTTTGATGAGGGAACTGAAAGAATGAAATGAGAGAAGAAGTTATTAACATGCAACCCATCCCAGTCCTTGCCTTTCCCTCACAGGAATGTGTATGTCTGTCATGATCTAATTACTGCTAAACTTTGACAGTTATCATATTTGAAATGTCTGAAACCTGGCAATTTCTTGATGTTTGTGGAAAAACAGAAAAATTAATTTCCATCTGACCTTAATGAGACTTGAGCACGTCATTGTGTCCTGTAGGGGAATGCACTCCTTCGGTACATCTGTTTGCTGCTAGGTAGCGCACTCCTAGGCATGTCTGGAGGAGTTGATGATGATCGATGACTGTGTCTTTTTGGGGAGGGCACACAGCCACCAGTTACCAGTGCTCTCTTTAAATTTAGGAGCAGGGGAAGCGTCAGACCATGTGGGACCCTAAAGTTATTCGATCAGTCATATTGCTGTCAAGCCAGCTCCCAGTAGGGAAGTGAGATCATGTTTTCACTAGACATCTGTCCCTGCCAGTTTTAATTAAGATAACTCATAGAAATTGTCCCTTAGCATATTGTAGGTGATTCAGAGGTGGGATGTATTTATTTCAATGCATAGTCTGTCATAATGTTGACAGTCAGAATTCTGTTAACCCTGTAGTAAGGGTCCCTGGATCCCTGAATTCTGGGGTGGGATATATTTTTTTCAGTGCACCAGTCTGTCATAATGTTAGCAGTCAGAGCTTCTGTTAACCATATAGTAAAGATCCCTGAATTCCGGATGAGACTCTTGATTTAGGGAGCAGGGGTTGCAAGATACACAACTTGTTTTTCTCCTCGGCTTTTAATTTTACTAATTATTATTTTCACACAAGTAAGATGTTTTTCCCGAATGGTCACCTCTAAAAATACTGGGGTAGCCTAAAAAATCTTCACCAGGCGGAAGAGGGAAGGGCCTAGATTGACATCCCTGCACCTCTCAGCCTGGTTCCTGAGCAGCAGGAGGTCCACATCTTGGATCTGTCAGAAGCTGTGCAGAATAATTGTATGCCAGAATCTCTGAGCAGCAGTCTGTTGTAAGAAAAATATGCAGTGAGACCATGACAGAGGGATAACAGTGCTGCTGAAGACTGGTTCTCTAGTGTGGTGGGCACCAGTGGCACTCTGCTCTGTCTCCTAAAGTCAGACTCTGGTTCGTGAGTGATGTGCAGGAGACTGGGCTGGTTACGTAGGTGAGGCGCTTGGCTTTGAGTGAAGGACGGAATGGGGACCACAGAGCCTTCTAATTCTAGGTCAGATAGAGACATCATCGACTCTTGTAAATTAACCCTTTACAGGGGTTGACATTTTCTCTCATTTAACTAGTCCAGGACCAGTCTCTGGAATAATTTACTAGTCCTGGAACTATATTCAGTGGTCCACCTTGGTGCTTACAAAAGTTTAAGAATACTGATGCTTGGCTAAAATGAAAAAAAAAAAGTAATGAGGTAAACATAAGCTGTTATAGATTGTATACAAAATCAATTTCTCAGCACAGGACTCCTGGAAATGCCTGTAGCTTTTGCTCAGGGTTCACATTGCTGTTCCTCTGATTACCCTTTTTGTGTTCGTGTGTGCGCAAGCGCAGCAAACACGTTGGTATGAGAGTAAGCCTTTGAGGGGTGTGACACTGTCCGCCCAATGCAGAGTAGTGTTGCAGGGGCCCAACAGTGCCACACCAATCAGTACTCAGGCTGGCTATGACAGAGTTTCTGAGTTGCTGGGCAGGGACGGCACCAGTTTCAAAAGAAGTTGCCATCCCTTTGATCTGTGTCACCCAGCAAGCCAGACTGATCTGTCATGGTCAGCCCGGAATGCCTACCTGCATTTCAGTCCCCAAGCGATCAAATGCTACCCCTGACAGTGCGAGACACCCTAATCAACTTTTTAATGTGCCTAGCGAGCTCACTCTCAGTTGTGGAATGAGGTCAGATAACTGTCAGCACAGCACAGTCCAGCTAAGTAATGATGACAAAGTCCACAGATGAGCTGCTGCCCAGTGCCGTGCGACTTTCGAAAAAGTACAGAACTGCTTCTCCGGAAGCAAGGATCACAACAGCACCTCCCTCCCAATCTCCCATACAAATGAACAGCAGCCCAAAAAGCCTCAGAATATCTTCTGTGTTCGCCAGTACCAAACATTTCAATTCCCTCATAAGTGCTTTGCTAAACTGTAGTCCCAGCAGCCCAGTATTTACCTGTCAGTGTTGTTGTTTTGAATGGCATTGTCGTGTCCATGCTTTTCTTCCAGAGTCGTATTTTATCCACATGAGAAGCTGGGCGGACAGTAAGGCTGTTGCCAGCTGAGGTTCGAATGAACCCACCCCCCGACACCCTTTTTTTGTATTCCTGTCCCTTTAAATCCATGCAAGCAGGATACATCATGGGCATGGTTGCCCCATGCCTTCCTGTCTTTCTAGTGCATCCCGCCCAGTCCTGATGATTGGTTGATCTGATCCTGTGATTGGCAGATCAGCGTGACTCGTCAGTGTGAACCCAAACATAACAAAATCTGGTCAGATCCACCACGGCTGCATAATGAAGTTAGTGAAGTTGTGTGGAATTGTTAAGGAGGTGTGGAGAAACAACGCAATGTTGTGTAATTAGTAAGATTTGTTTTAGTTTCTGTTGTAAGGAAGGCATACACATTATTAGGAAAATATATTGAGGTGTACATTTTAATGGAAGGAATGGGAAGCTTACAAAAGAACCCCAGAGCAAATGCCACTGATGTATGTGTTATCCCAGATGATATTGGCCAGATAGCCAAATTTTAAAGAAAACACAATTGCACATATCCCAGTAATGCAAAGCATCAAGGGAAACATATGCAAAAACCATGATGGTACAGAAGGTGGCAGTACATGAAAAGGTAATGGCTGGCATATGTTCAGCTTTGGGATTATTTACACTTTTTTTTTTTTTTAAGAGAAACAGGGTTTTTGTCCATGAGGTGATGTAAGTTATATTTAAGCATTGTGTTGATGTCAGGAAGTCAGGTGTAATGATGATGGACTGTTAGAGAAAATGTGATATTAACTTTCAGAGGGGGTCGCTTTTGATAAGGGCAAGGTAGTTATGCTTGTGATAATGGGAATATTAGGAAAGTTTGAGGTCTACGCAGAAGTGGAGTACAAATATGCACAGTTTCATAAGTATGTGCTCAGAGTGCAGGCAAATGTGATATGCAGGTTTGTTTTAGAAATAGGTAAAAATAGCGACACATGCAATTAATAGAAATATAGATAATTACATAGACATATAGATAGAGAGCAATAGACACAGACAGACAGACAGAATAGGAATGGCAGTGAAGTATCGAAGTGACGCTAACCCCACCCCACCCAGCAGACATGGACAGACATTGGGGTGTGCCTTTGGGTCATTGGCCATAATGCTCACGCCATTTCACCTCACCCTATCCTGCAGACACAGACGAGAGTCGAGGTGTGCCTTGGGGTTTTCAAACTTTACTCTCACCCCATTCCATACAGAAATATGCTGAAATTGGTACAGTATAAGAGAATGGAGTGAACTTTGGGGCTCAAGAGTCAAAGGCACACCTCAATACCTGTCATTGGCTGCAGGGTGGGGATGGAGTTGGAATGGTGTGAGCATTACTGTTGACAATCCCAAGTCACACCCCTGATGCCTGTCAGTCCCTACAGTGCAGGGTGTTATGGTCAGAAACCCTAATGCCATGGGCGTTTCTTGGTATTTTTACTCCCAAGTTTTCAGCATGGGCTTTTTGTGACCCCTCTGTATGAACAGTGGCACTATCAGTTCATCAGCCGAAAGGAGATTTTGCACAGCGACTGTGCCATTTGGCACCACAGGTGCAAAAACACATTTTGAACAGAATGTAAAAAATGACAGCTGTACATTTCTTGCTTCAGTAACTGCTCAGAACATCTGTTGCATGACCTGCTTATTGACATTTTATATCTGCTCTGCAGTGTACTGCTGCTATGGCTGTATGGCTGAGAGGGACCTGGGGATGGTAGTGGATGTCAAGATGAACGATTCAGAGACTTGTAGAAGGGCAGCGGCCAAGGCCAACACGATGCTGGGATGCATCGCTAGGGGGATCGCTCCAGAAGAAGGGAAGTGATACTCTCTCTGTATAACCGATTGGTGAGACCACACTTCAAGAACTGCGTGCAGTTTTGGAGGCCATACTTAAAGAGGGACATCGAACTCCTGGAGAGGGTCCAGAGGAAGGCAACCAAAGTGATCTGTGGCTTGGGGGAAAGAACCTATGGGGAGAGTCTCGAGGAGCTAAATATGCACACATTGGAAGAGAGAAGGGACGGGGGAACATAGCAACATAGAATTTGATGGCAAATAAGGACCGCTTGGCCCACCTAGCCTGTCCATTTCCCTATCTAATGGATAACTTGCAGAGCCTAGTTAACCAACATCCTACTTCCTCATACTCCCCACTCGAATTGCTTTATGTCTGTCCCATGCATTCTTGAATTCCCCCACTGTTTTTGACTCTACGACCTCCTCAGGAAGGCCATTCCATGCATCTACAACCCTCTCTGTGAAGAAATACTTCCTCACATTACCTCTGAGCCATTCCCCCTCTATCTTCAAATTGTGCCCCCTTGTTCTTGCACATCTCTTTTTCTGAAAGATGCTTCCCTCTTGGACTTTGTTGATTCCCTTGAAGTATTTGAAAGTTTCTTTCATGTCCCCTCCTCTCCCTCCTTTCCTCGAGGCTATAAATCTTAAGCTCCTTTACTCTTTCTTCATATGTCTTCTGGTGCAGACCCTGCACCATTTTGGTTGCCGTCCTCTGGACAGCCTCCACCCTGTCTGTGTCTTTGCAGAGATGGGGTCTCCAGAACTGTACACAGTACTCCAGATGTGGTTTTACCAACTGTCTGTACAGAGGGCCAACAACTTCCTGTTTTCTACTGATGATGTCTCTCCCTATGCATCCCAGTATCCCCCAGCCCTCCTTACTGCCTTCTCACATTGCTGGCCCACCTTTAGGTCATCTGATATGACTACCCCAGGTCCCTTTCCATTTTTGTTGTTGTCAGTATCACCCCCCACTGTGTACTCTTCCCCTGGATTTTTGTTTCCCAGGTGCATTACTTTGCACTTCTTTGCGTTGAATCTAAGCTGCCATACATTTGACCATTCCTCCAACTTGCCAAGTCCCTTTTCATCCTTTCTGCCCCATCTTGCGCATCAACCCTGTTGCAGATCTTTGTGTCATCTGCAAAGAGACATACTTTCCCTTCCAGTTCCTCTGCAATGTCACTTATAAAGACATTAAAAAGGTCCTGCCCCAGTACTGAACCCTGTGGTACCCCAATAGTAAACCCCCTTTCTGTACTGTGGACTCCATTTACTATTACCCGCTGTGTCCTGTTGTCTAGCCAGTGTTTTACCCAGGCTACCACCCTGGGACCCACTCCCAGACTGGCTAATTTGTTTATTAATCTTTTTTTTTTTTTTTTTGAACTTCAAATTTTATTTTAAAAAGTTCATCAAGGCAGCACAAATACATTAACCAAGACTTTCTGAGGTAAAGACTTCATCCTAGGTAGAAATACATAAATAGGGTTAGGACATGTTGTAACATAGGAGGTAGTTTAACATAATGTTCTTTTATTTTATATCCTTATAGGCCCAGAGTCTCTCTACGGAACATTCTCCTCCTGAGGCATTCCAGTGTTCCCTATTTGGAAATGTCTGAGAGTGCCAAGTCCTCACTGAGGATTGTCTAATTCCTTTTGTCATGAGGCTTCCAAATTCTCAGAGTGTCTGTAACCAGGCCCTTTAGGGTGAATAGTCCTGACCATAACATAATAAACATCACTTAACTATATTCTTAAATAAACAGATGATGAAGTGTTAACCTTTGTTGTGTATCTATCTTTCCCTGTTATAGATTTCATTGTTCTTTGAAACTTTTGTTCATTGTGTTCTAATTTTTCCTTTCTGTTAAATGCATATGGAAAACAGAATAAAACCAATAACATCATAATAACTTTATCAACTTACAAAGACAGCCAAACGAGTAACTATATTAAGTTTCACTATGATTTCTCCCCATCCTCTGTGACTTTATACTCTTCCCCCTTGCTGTCCCCCTCCAGTATCTGAAGCCCCTAAATTACCCCCAAGTTTTATATAGTTTATTTGATGTTAGCTTCTATTTCTGGAATAATTGCTCCAGAGCTGGTATACCTTCTTTCTCATCCCAGTGATGGAAAAAAGGGAGCCATCTATTTCATTTTCATTTTTATTTTTATACTTGTAAATCCAGATGAGCAAGATCGCCTGTTTTCACTGGTGACAAGTTAAGTCTAGTGTTAAATTTATATGTGGTCAGCCTTGACCTAGCTGTGAGGGCCTCCCTATCTCTAATTTGTTTAAGATTCTGATACTAGTTAGAGGTCTGTGGGGGTCCTTTATCAACCATTTCTGTGTAAGTGCTTTCATGGCTGCTACTATGAGGATGTTAGAGAGATCTACCTGTCTGAGACTGTTTCCCGTGGGGGAGCTCCTAGTACCATGTTTTTGAACTCTAAGCGAGTGGTCAGAGTTAAAATCTTTGCTGTTAGAGTAGTTATCTCTGCCCAAAAGGGAGTTATCTTGGGACATCGCCTAAAGATGTGATAATGTGTACCCTGGGACCCACAATCCCTCCAACATTTGTTTGTTTTAGAGGCAGCAAAATGGTAAGATATAGAGAGGGTTTTAAAAAAACGGATGTTAATTTTCCATCTAAATTCCCTCCACGAGGGGGAATTAGTTGTCTGGTGAGTGCCTGACCAGATTACTTGCCATGTACGATCTGGAATCTGTAAGTCCGCCTCTGTATTCCAACAGTCTGTCACTTTTTGTACTGCCAGGGTCCCTCTATTTTCCATCAAAATTTTATAGATCCTTGAGATGTAGGATTTAGTGTCTCTTAAATTACTTTTCTGATAAGTAAATAGGATGGGGTCTGCAGGGTTTTGTGCTAGTTCCACCAATCCAATTGTGTGTGTAATGTAATGCACACATTGACAAAATCTAAAGGAGTCTGTGTTTGGTAGTTGAAATTCAGACTGGGCCTGAGCAAAAGATTTTGTGGTCTCTCTTTCTAGGAGTTGTTGGGGATATTTGAGCCCTTTTAGGGCCCATCTGAAAAAGACTGGATCGTTTTCCTGAGCCAGGAACCCAGTCAAATATTTATTTATTTAGTTTTTGTTACCAAAGGGAGGTATTTCCAAACCGGGCGGGTTATCTCCCATGTCTGTCTAGGTTGAAGCCAGAGTGCTATAGTGTATCTAGTTAGTGTATTTGTAATATACTTTAAGTCCTTCTGAAGGATTCTCCAGGGTAACAAGTTAAGAGGAGCTAAATAACACTCCCTTTCTTCTATTTCTAACCAGCCATGACCTTTCCCCGGTGCCAGCATTTTAAGCACTGGTAAAAGTTGAGCCGCCAGATAATATTTTGGAAAATCTGAGAGTCCCATGCCTCCCTTGGTTTTTCCCTCCGTCAGGATATCCCATCTGACCCTTGGCCTTTTCCCGGCCCAGACGAAATCCGACAATTTTTTTTTTTTTTATGCCCTTCCAGTTACTTGGGAGGATTGGAAGGGGAAGGGTCATGAAAAGAAAAAGAAACCTATGCAAAATATTCATTTTAATTGCTTCTAATCTATTACTAAATGTAAGGGGGAACAGGCTCCACCTGTGTAACTCTGTGAAGACCTGATGTCTGAGGGTTCCATAATTATGTTGATACAGTGTTATGAGTTATGTGAGGATCTGAATCCCCAAATATCTTACTTTGTTGTCCACCCATTTGAAGGGGATCAGGTCTGTTAACTTTTGGTCCTTTATATCTCCTATCAACAACACTTCTGACTTTGTCATGTTTACTTTAAAACCTGAGGCATCTCCAAAGTTTTTAAGGAGATCTAATAATTTGGAAACAGATACATGGGGGTTGCTCAGGTACACCAGAGTGTCATCTGCGTATAGGGAAATCTTATGAGTTGTGTGTCGTATGGTGATACCCTCGATATCCTCCCTCTGCCTTATCGCCTGAGCTAAGGGTTCCATGCTCATTGCAAAAAGCAGTGGTGGCAGGGGGCATTCCAGTCGTGTTCCTCTAGCAATTTTAAGGGAAGAAGACAAGGTCCCATTTACTCTAACTGGCCTGTGGATGTTGGTATCCCAGGTTTTATCCAGCTTAAGAAGTTGCCTCCAAACCCCATTTTCTCCAAGACCTGGAAGAGATATTCCCAATTTAGCTTATCAAAGGCTTTCTCTGCATCCAGAAAAACGGCCAGTGCAGGATGCTGGATGACCCCTTTTCCCTGTATGATATTCAGGAGCCTTCTGACGTTGTCAGCTAGGTGGCAATAGGGAAAAAATACTGTTTGGTCAGGGTGAATTAATAATTCTATATATGTTTGAAGCCAAATTGAAAGTATTTTAGTAAGTATTTTCTGGTCCTGATTAAGTAAAGCTATGGGTCTAAAAGATTCGCATTTAGTCCTGTCCTTCCCTGGTTTAGGAATTACTGTTATGAATGATTGTGACCAGCTCTCTGGAAATTTACATTCATCCAGCGACTGGTTAAAAACTTCTGCTAGGATGAGTGCTAATATGGGGCCTAAAGTTTATAAAATTCTCCGCTGGGTCTGGGGTCTTCCCTGAGGGTAGGCCTTTGATGACCGATAATATCTCTTCCACTGATATGGGGCGGTTGAGCTCCCTTTTGGCAGCTTCAGGGAGTGTGGGCAATTCTGTAGTCTCCAGAAAGGCTTTAGCCTTATTTAGCGTAGTGTACATTTCTTGGTCTTCAGAATACAGGGTTTGATAATATTTTCGGAATTGGGAGGCTATCTCTTTTGGGGTGTCCCAATTTTTATTTGGATCTCGTATTTCCTCAATGAATGGGACATACTGTACCTCTCTGCTTGGGCCTTTTAGAGCCGAAAAGCCAGTAATTTTGATGCTTTGCCCCCACCTCATGATATTTTTGATTTGTAAATCTTAAATATCATTCTACTTTCTTGTTTTCAAATTCTTGTAAGTTCTCCCTTGCCTGCCTCAGCTTTCTTAGAATTTTCTTATCTAGAGGATTGGCTTTATGCTTTTGTTCTAAAGAGTTTATTTCTACTAAAATCCTGTTCTAGGAGCATGGATATGTTGTTCATCCACATTCTTTGGCATGTCCCTTTCCCCTTTAAATCTGTCCAGAAGTCTTCAAGCTAGCTCCTCCTACCCACCCGGGTGGTAAATACCTCGGCTCCGCCCCATGACGCCAGATCTTCCTTCCGCTGGAAGATTCAGGTTCCCTCGTGCTACCTTAGCAGTTCGTAGGCCCTGGATTCTCAACGTCGGTTTTCACTGCCAATTTCTTTAAAACTCATTAGAGTTTACGACTCCGATCCTAGCGCATCGGACATGGAGGACAAATCGTCCCCCAGATTTCGCCGGTGTCCCTGCTGCCAGAAAATGTCGCGCACCGATCCCCACCTCTCGTGTGTCTATTGCTTAGGTGTCGTACATGACACCACCTCTTGCACCATCTGTATGGCCTTCCATCCCAATGTCCTGGACGACCGCAAGGCGCGCCTGAAATTGGGGAGACCGGAGCTTCGCAATCTGCCGGTGAAATTGAAGGAGGCAAGGTGGGTGGTTTCCGTGGCCGCGGGATCCACCGAACAGCTGGAACAGATGGTGACTTTCGAGGAGGAATCTGCTCAAGCTTTGGCCAGCCGAAGTTTTTTCGTACCTCTCAACTTTGGCTCTACTTTTACTGGTTCCTTTCTGGAGTTGTGCCAGTCTCTCCCCACCAAGGGTGAGGTGCCCTCGGGCTTGCACTCCTCCCGGCCTCGGAAGAGGGGTAAGGACACAAGTCTTCTTCCTCCAGAAGGAGACATTCCTGGGACCGAGAGAGGTCTGAGTCCCAGGAACATGCGGTCTCGACTTCGGTCGAGATCGCTTCCTTGGCCGCCGGCTTTTCGGACCTTCTCTCCGGCCAAGGCACCGAGACCAAGGAAACGGCTGAACCAGCCGAGATCACTCTTGACCCAATTGAGCCTTTGTTGCCGACTTCGGTCGACGACTCCTTAGAAGGGACGCCTGTCCTTTCCTTCCCCGACGAGGAGACCCTGCCTTCGGGTGGCCTGATCGAGGGAAAGGTGCCGGAACCTCAGTTCTCTCAGACTCCGGCGTCTCCCGATCGAACAAGCTGACCCCGTCGGTCTTGATCAAGGACCAGGACCCCTTCGGTTGAAAAACCGAACAAACATCACAAGCACTCCAGAAAGAGGCATCGCCATCGATCCTCATCCTCCTCGGACGAGGAGAGACTTCGACGGAAACTCCATCGATGTTATGAGGATCTTATGTGGCAACAGCTGATTCTGACCGATCAAAACACGGCTCTGCCGGCAGCACAGCCATCACTTGGCCCCGCCTCAGGCACGCCTTGACCCTCCGGAACCGAAGCTGGTCCCCCCACCGTGAGGAGCTGGCATATTTCAGCTCGGCCTATTTCGGTCTCCCCACCCGATTTTGGTGGAGCCACTGCCTAAACAGCCTCAGGGAAGGGCTCCCTCGAAAGAGGATCAGACAGACACCAGACTGCCCCGTCATCTGTCCATCACTGTTGTCCCCGATCGCCCTCGGCACATCGAGGGAGATATAGGCGGGAGACCGTTATATCCCGATTCTTCGGACTCGGATGCCACTGGTTTGCACTCGCATCCGGGGAATGATGAGTCATCAGTGGCAGGTTTGGAGGAAGGGCCTTCCTCTTTTCAGGGCATCCTCCACCTGATTTCCGAATCTACCAGAATGCCCTTGGAGCCTATCCAAAAGAAGGCGGAATACCCACTTATGGATATCCTCAAAAGGGGGGATACCCCGTCGGAGGCCTTTCCAGTGGCCAAAGCCATTGTTGGCCCGGCCCTTGAGCTCTGGCAGTGTCCTGCCTCCTGTCCAGCTCCATCTGCCCGCATGGCCTGCAAGTATACGGTACCCATGGGGTCCCTGGCGGGGTTCACAGAGCATCCCTCGGCCGAAAGCCTTTTGACTGCTTCTGTGTTCAGACACACTGGTAGCTCAGCTGGCACTGACTGCCCCCTGGACAAGGAGTCCAAAAATATGGACCATTCTGCCCGGAAGGTCTATGCGGCTTCTTTCTTAGGCCTTCGTCAGGCCAGTTCGGCTGTTATCATGGCACACTTCTCTCATGCCCTTTTAGGGTCATTAGATGAAGTTCTCCCTCGCTTCTGGTGGACATGCAGACCACTGTAAAGCAAGTCCGTGATCAGGGCCGTGCTGTTGCAAAACAGCAGCTCCAGATGGCCCTGGACATTGGGGATTCCTGTGCCTGCTCCTTAGCAGCCGCAGTGGCCACTCACCGCAGGGCCTGGCTGAGGTTATCCTCCTTTCCGGCGGATGCTCAGCACAAGTTAGTTGAGGTGCCCTTCCTAGGCACTGACCTTTTCGGTCCAGGAGTGGCTGGTCACCTCCAACGCATACAGCAGTCCAGTGCCACCTTGGATGCTACCTCTGAGAAGGGTTCTTCAGGCAAGAACCAGAAGAAGCACAAGAAGAAGCCTTTTCGGCACACTTCCTCTGTGGTTAGGCAGCCCTCCTTTCAAGGAGGACAGCAGCAACAGCAGCAGCAGGCTCAAGCTTGGTGCCCCAGGCCCAAGCAGGGTCCCCCACAGCCCTGTAAAGGAGGCAAAGGTGCTGGTCCAGGAGCCTCCTCCTCCTCTAAGCCTGCTCAGTGATGGGTTGGGGGTTGCCACCCCTACACCTGTCACACCAGCTCTGGGTCCTTCCGTGGGGGGGCTGGCTCCACCACTTTCTTTCCGACTGGTCCAATATCACTTCGGATAGGTGGGTTCTGGAAGTGGTCTGCCAGGGACTACCTCTGGAATTCGAGCAATACCCTCCTAGCGAAGCCAAGCCCCTCAGGAGGAAAGGATCTTAGCTTGCACTCAGTCAGCTCTTCGAGATGACGTAGCTCAGCTCCTCCGCAAGGAGGCGGTAGCTGCAGTGCCGGATCCTCCTACAGACCCAGCCTCCGTGTCCAGGTATTTCCTGGTGCCCAAGCGGACGGGAGGTTGGCGCCCCATCCTAGATCTCCACAACCTGAATCAATTTCTCAGGTCTCACACCTTCTGGGTGGTAACTCTGAACCAGATCATACCATCCCTGGAGCGAAACATGTGGTTCTGTTCAGTGGATCTACAGGACGCATTCTTTCACGTCCCAATCCGTCCGTCCCACCAGCGGTTTCTCCGCTTCAGGGTCGAGGGGACCCTTTATGAGTTCCGAGCCATGCCGTTTGGCCTGTCATCGGCCCCTCGGGTCTTCACCAAGTGCATGGCAGTGGTGGCGGACCATCTTCGGCATCGAGGAGTTCGGATATACCCTTATCTCGACGACTGGCTCTTGGCAGGTTACTCACTTCAGGGAGGTGGAGAGGTCCGGGGATCTGGCCCTCTGAACCTGCTCCCAGCTCGGCCTCTTGATTAACGAGGCCAAGTCGGAACTCGTGCCCTCTCAGGTGATGGGCTTCATTGGGGCAGAGCTCGGCTCCCGACGGACAGGGCGGAGGTTCTTGCCTCCTTTTCCCAATCCTTTCTGGTTGGGCATTTGTGCCCTGCCCGGGACTTTCTGCGCCTTCTGGGTTACATGGCGGCGTGCACCTCAGTGGTCCGTTGGGCCAGGTGGCACATGTGCCCCCTCCAGTGGGAGCTGGCCGCCCAGTGGACTCAGTGCCATGGTCATTTAGACCAGCTGATCACTGTAACCCAGAAGATGTGGGACGCTCTCCAATGGTGGACCGCCCCAGAAGGTTGCAGGAAGGGATCCCGTTTGTCCGCCCAGAGCAGACGGTCGTCCTGATGACCGATGCCTCTCTCATGGGCTGGGGAGCCCACATGGGGGACAACCGGGCCCACGGGTTCTGGACCCCCGAGGAGTACCGATGCCACATCAACCTGTTGGAGCTCAGAGCAGTCAGACTGGCACTGTCAGCTTTCGCTCCTCCACTCCGGGGTCAAGTGGTTCAAGTCCAGACGGACAATACCACGACCATGTACTACCTCAACAAACAGGGCGGCATGCACTCCCTTCTGCTGTGCAAGGAGGCGCTCCATATCCAGACCCTCATAAGTCAGTTGGAGGCGGATCTCCTAGCCATCCATGTGGCAGGAGTCTCGAACCAACTGGCGGATGCTCTCAGCTGCATAGGCCAGATGTCCCACGAGTGGTCACTTCAGCCAGAGGTAGCTTACAGTCTGTTCTTCCATTGGGGAAAACCGTTGGTGGACCTGTTTGCCTCCAGGAAAAACACCAAGCTGAGACTGTACCATGCCCACCCCCCTCAGCAGGGCTTGCTGCAGGGGGATGCCTTCTTGAGGCCGTGGATCCCAGGCCTCCTCTACGCCTTCCCTTCATTTCCCTTGATCCACAAGGTGTTACTCAAGGTGAGGAGGGACAAGGCGAAGGTGATCCTGGTAGCCCCAGATTGGACGCGCCAGTTCTGGTACCCAGATCTCCTCAGCCTCAGCTGCTGGCCCCTGGAGCGGCTTTGTACATGCCCGGGCATGATATTGTTGAATCAGGGGAAGGTGTTCAATCCGGACCTTCAATCCCTGCACCTCACAGCCTGGTACCTGAGTGGCTAGAGTTCCAGGCTCTGGGTCTTTCTGAGGATGTCTACACCATTGTGGAGGCATCTCGCAAGGAATCAACCAGGAAATGTTATGCCTTTAAATGGAAACTGTTTTCCATTTGGTGTCAGGGTAAGAGTCTGGACCCTTATCCTGCTCTGTGGCTAACATTCTAGACTACCTTTGGTCTCTCTCAAAGGGATCTCGCGATCATCGACCCTTAGGGTGCACCTGGCAGCCATCTCTGCTTACCGGGCGTGGGCCGGTCAGCCGAATTTGGTTCAGGAGACAGTGGTCAGGTGCTTCTTCAAAGGCCTGGATCACATATCCCCTCCGGTGCGTGAACCTCCACCTCCATGAGATCTCTTGCTGGTTTTGGCAAAGCTCATGGGCAAACCATTCGAACCCATGCACAAGTGTGAGCTCTCACACTTGTCATGGAAGACAGCCTTCTTGGTGGCTATCACGTCAGCCAGAAGGACAAGGGAGCTCTAGGCGCTTTTGGTGGACTCCTCTTATCTGGTCTTTCACAGGGACAAAGTTGTCCTGCGCCGCCAACCGAAATTCCTTCCAAAGGTGGTGTCAGAGTTTCACCTTAACCAGGTGTTGACTCTGCTGGAATACTACCCTAACTACACCTCGGACGTCGAGTACAGGCTCCATACTCTGGACCTCAGATGTGCTCTCTCCTATTATAAGGAGAGGACGGCGGAAATTCGAGGAGAGGTTCGCCAGCTGTTTGTCACCTACGCTGAAGCCGCTTCTGGCAGACCTGCAGCCAAATGGACCATTGCAAGGTGGATTACATCATGCATAGGTCTGTGCTATGAGTTGGCGGGCAAGGAGCCTCCCAGAGGGATAAGAGCCCATTCTACCCGCCATACTGCTGCATCGGTGGCTGCTTCCAGGGACATCCCTATCCAGGAAATCTGTCGGGCTGCTACCTGGAAGTCAGCAAACAACTTTATTACCCACTACCACATCGATCTTGAGTCACGCCAGGATGCTGGTTTTGGGGCCTCGGTTCTCCAATCTCTATTTCCCAAGTAGGGAGTGTGCAGCTTGCCTCCCTCCTCCAGGAGAACTGCTAGGAGTCTGCCAAAGAGTGTGGATGAACAACATATCCATGCTCCTAGAAGAACAGGTTACTCACCTGTAACAGTAGTTCTAGGAGTGGTATATGTTGTTCATCCACACGCACCCACCCGACCTCCCCGGCTTAGGCACACAACCTTGCTTCCAGCGGGCTTAGATGGGGCGGAGCCGAGGTATTTACCACCCGGGTGGGTGGGAGGAGCTAGCTTGAAGACTTCTGGCCAGATTTAAAAGGGAAAGGGTGTGGATGAACAACATATACCACTCCTAGAACTACTGTTACAGGTGAGCAACCTGTTCTTTTGTGTTAGGGTGGAAAGCTTTTTCTGGGCAGAGGCAAAGCTAGTTATCTCCCCTCTGGTAACTGCTTTAAGTGCATTCCATTTTAGAGAGGCAGGTGAGGTGGATGATTGATGGATTTCCTTAAAATCCTCCACTTTTTGTTTTAATCGGCTCACGAAAGCTTTATTATTTATTAGGGAGACATTTAGCCTCCATAATGTCTGTTTATCTTGGGGTGGAAGAGACAGGTAAATGGATATTGGGGCGTGGTCTGACAAGGTCATAGCGTGTATTTGGGAATCCATCACATTGTGCAAATCAGTTACATATGTAAAAAATAGGTCTATTCGAGAGTATGACATTTGCGCATTTGAATAAAAAGTATAGTCTCTCTCCTTCGGATGGTGAGTCCTCTAGACATCAACGAGACCCATTTCTTTTGTCAGGGAGGTCAAAGACCTGGAGGCAGTTTGGTTTGTTGCTAATCAATTGGAGGATCTATCTTTCTGAGGGTGTGGGGGGGCTACATTAAAATCGCCTCCCAGTATTAACTGGCCCTAAGGGAGATGTGCTAGTTTTTGGAATACTTTTTCAAAGAAATCTCTCTGCTGAGTATTGGGGGCATATATGTTAATAAAGTGTATTACCCTTCCCTGAGTATGAGCTGATACCCTCACATATCTACCCTGTAGGGCTCCCTCCGTGGAGTCTGCCATCAGACTTAAGCCTCTCTGCATCAGTATAGCCACCCCCTCTTTTTTTTGATTTGGGATGGGATGCTGCCACAACCTGCCCCACCCATGCCCTTCTTAGTTTTAAGTGTTCGGACATTGAGAGGTGTGTTTCATGAAGGAAGACCACATCTTCTCGGAGCCTCCTGAGTTCTTGTAACAGCCTTGTTCTTTTAATAGGAGAGTTGATCCCCTTAACATTATAGGAGCATATTTTTAGGGAAGCCATTATTTTATATTGGGTGTAAGAACCAAAAGAAGGTACGTCCCACGTTGACAGTGTGGGGCGTATTTAGTATCCGTTTGGTAGTTTATTATTCCAGTCTGAGGTGGGTGCATACTATTCTTTTTGGGGTTTACCTCTATTTGACTGTCTTTAAAAACCAACAAGATAATCATAACTTCCTTCCTTTCTCTCTCCCCCCCAAAATAAGGGGAGAAAGAAAAAGGATAAGGAGACAAAACCCTTAACTAGGGATTACAGTGACAATAACTTTGTCTAACAAACGGTAGCGATAAACAGTGGCTCGAAGGCTGAACCAACCTTTACAGCCTCTCAGCTATTCAAGTTGTGAAGGAGGAGGGGAATGTCTTCCCCCTCCCGAACTACCCCTGACTTTGTACTTCCTAGGTGAATCCCCAGATTCCCCCCAGTCCTTAGTGTGGGGAGAAACTCGGTCCACTCGTGGTGTGTAGTGTATTTAACACTACCTGTCTCTATACTAGAGACTTGGAGCACAGATTTTGCTGCTTCCGACAATATTAAATGACACTGAATAGGATGTCGATTACCCCCCAAAGCCCGTCCAACCTTCTCATTTTGTAATCATATTTACATTTCCCCCCCTCCCCAGAGATTTTTATTATTGGTCTCTATGAAAATGAGCTATACCAGCGTTCATAGAGAGGTTCTCCTGTGGTAGTACAAGAAAGAGAAAATTAAAATCCCCCTTTATTTTACCCCTTTCATCCCCATGAACCAGTTTTTGGTTCATGGATGCTTAGGACATCTTACCTTGTCCCCAGGGTATTTTTCCACTCGTCCTCGGGAGGCATCCCCCGCTGGGTTCTCTCCTTGGTTAGTGAGCTTTATTACTCGAGTTTTAAACCTCTAAAACATTTAAGGCATCACTATGCTCTTATCCCCTCATGGAGGGGGGCCTAGGTTGCGCTCCGATCCTTAGGATGAGGTGTAATACCTACATTTAACAGAATTAGTGCCCATCCTTCGTCCCCCCCCCCGGCCTGTAATAACCACCAAGTATATATCATTTAAACTGTTTAGGCTAAGGTACCCCTTATTAAACTTAGGTGGATTAAGAGGGGAAAAAAAGCGTTTTGTACTCACTCGAGTCTTTCTATATCAAGGGTGGGGGGTGAGAGAGGAAAGCAGCACTCTAGTTGCCCTTTGTAGTTCCAGGGTAGATTTAACGGAGGGCGATCCCCACTTGTAGTAATTAGAAGTGACTTATCTGGTTGAAGCAAGTTCAGAGGTCCTGGTCCGGGTGAATTACCCAGCTTTAATTTCTGCCACTCTCTTCAGTTCTGGCTGTTTCAGCTGTGCGGCGAGGTCCTGAAGCCCAATCCCATGTTAACTTGACTCACGGAGCTCTCCATCCGATGGATGATTTTGGCGGCATCTTTCACCAGCTGATTCGGTAAGGATCCTGGAAACGCTCATTTTTGTGTTTTGCCCGTTACTTGTCAAACATTTTTGAACAATTTTTGTTCCAGGATTTCAAGCTCTAGGTCCGGTAGGGGCACTCCCCATCCTATGAGTAGCAGTGTGGCCTCCAGAAGATTCGCAAAGGTTTTCGGGCCTGAGTCTAGGTGCAGCCGCAGCTTGGCTGGAAATAATAGTTGCGCTTTCAGGTTTTTCCTTTGATTTCTTTCATCACCAAGCGCACCTTCAGCCTTTCATTTTGGAGAGCAGGTGAGAAGTCTTGCTCAAAAAAGATGTTGTTGCTTTGGTATTTTAAATCTTTAATTCTCCAGACCTCCCTTAGAACCCACTCCTTGTTCTGGAAGAGTGCCATCCTCGCCACCCTGGATCGAGGATTCGCTGCAGGGTTTGCAGGTTTGGGCACCAATGATCGATGGGCCCTGTCCATCGTCAGATCCAAATCAGAGGGGACCGAGAACACCGAGCGAATTACATGTTGGACAAAGTCTATAGGGGTTGCAAATCCCTCTTCAGCACCTTCCGGGACTCGGTGAATACAGAAATTATTCCAGCGAGATCGATTTTCCATGTCTTCTAGCCTGGCATGCATCTCTTTCCCTCTGAAGCAAGAACAGAAGCACCCTTTGTTCAATGTCCTGGGTGTCCGAGAGTTCAATGAGTTTGGCCGAGTTGTCTGTAAGACGCATGTCCATGTTCCTAACGTCCTGTCGGAGATCTGCGATAGATGTTTAAATTTTTTGTACTGAGGACAGGATCTGCTGCAAGGTCTACACTGTTTTTCTTGGCATTAGGGGCTCATCGTCCTCTAGGTTAAGTGAGGATTCCGATACCGTGCGATCGTGGCAGGCCTGGGCCGTGAAACCTTCCACCTCCTCATCTTGTGTAAGTTGCTTTAGTTTGGCCTGTGAGGCATTATTTCTCTGACCTTTTGGTTTGTTTCCTTTTGCTGACATCTTGTTAGCATAGATCAGTGCACACTTGATGCGAAGAGTTTGTCTGGGAGGAGGATTTAATTAGATTTGTTGGATGGGTCTCAGAGCTCCCGATCTAGGCTCCCATTCACCAGATGACATCACCGGAAGTTGTTAATCTTTTGTGCAGGACTGTGTCAAATGCCTTGCTAAAGTCTAGGTAGGCCATGTCCACAGCCCCTTCCTGGTCTACTACTTTGGTCACCCAGTCAATTAAATCAATTAGATTTGTCTGACATGACCTTCCTGTTGTGAATCCATGCTGCCTTGGGTCCTGTGCCCCACTGGCCTCTAGGTACTCAACAGTTCTTTCCTTCAGAAGCGATTCCATCATTTTCCCTACCACTGAGGTCAAACTGACAGGTCTGTAGTTTCCTGCCTTTGTCTTGCTCCCACTTTTATGAAGGGGAATCACATCCGCCCTCCTCCACTCCTCAGGTACCACACCATCCTCCCATGATTTATTAAAAAGGGTAGTCAGTGGTGTTACTAGTTCTTCCCGAATTCTGGGGTGAATCCCATCAGGCCCCATTGCTTTATCCACCTTCAGTTTTGAGTCCTTTCAGAACCCTTTCTTCTGTGAAAGGACTAATATCAACCCCCAATCCAGAGTGATTCTATTGACTGGATTAGGCACCTCCCTCTGCTTTTCCATTGTGAATACTGAGCAGAAGTACTAGTTCATTATCCCTGCTTTTTCACTGTTGCTCTCTGCCCAACCACATTCCTCTTTATTCAGCCTCCGTATCCCTGCCTTAGTCTTTCTTTGCTCCCTAATGTACCTATAAGAGGTTTTATCCCCCTTCTTAACCAAGCTGTCTATCTTTTCCTCGGTTTGGGCCTTTGCTAGTCTGATTGCCTTCCCTGCTTCCTTCTGCTTTAACTGGTAACAGTTCTCTGTCCTGCTCCTTCTGTTTCCTTATACTTCCTGAATTCTATCTTTTTCTCCCTTACTTTCCCCGCCACTTCTTTTGGGAGCCATAGTGTTTTCGTTTTGATTTATTTGCTTCACACAAAGGCTTTTGTTGCCTCTGTGATGACAGTTTTGATGTTTCCCCATTGTTACTCCACCCCACCTTCTTGCCTGTTTGCTAGCGCTTTTCTGAGGCATTCTCCCATTTTGACAAAATCAACCCTCCTGAAGTACAGTACCTTCACTTTTTTGTATGGCTTGACTTTACAGCTAAGTTTATCGTGAACCACATTGTTTGGTGGTCGCTTGTTCCATGATGGCTACCCACTTCAAGATCGGAGATACTTTCTCTGTCCCCATTTGAGAGTACCAGGTCTAAGATTGCTCCCTCCCGAGTGGGTTCCAAAACTAGCTGTCTGAGGCATGCCCCCTGTAAGACATCGAGAATGGACCTGCTCTTGGATGTGGCTGCAGCAAGGTGCTCCAGTAACATCTGGCATATTCAGGTCCCCATCTGCAATATCTCCCTTTCTCTGCCATCCCAGGGATGCCTTCTATCATTCCTTGTCCATTTCCTCCCCTGGGGCCGGGAGGAATCTGTATATAACCCCTGTGTGGATTGTGGTGCCATTTACAGTCTCCAGGGTGACCCACAGTGCCTCCTCTCCTCCCTGTTTACCCTTTAGTTCTGTTGCTTTGATCCCTTCCCTTACATAGAGAGCTGCTCCTCCTCCTTTTCTTCTCTCCCTGTCCCTCTTGTAGATTGTGTACCCTGGTATGTTGACATCCCAGTCATCGTTCTCTGTATACCATGTTTCTGTGATTGCCGTGATATCCAGGTATCCATCTTCCATCAAGGCCACAATTTCAGGGAGCTTTTCACCTAGACTACGAGCGTTGGTACTCATTACCCTCCATTTTTTTATGGCTTTATTTCTTTTTTGCCCCATTCCTGTCCTTACTGTCTTTGTCTTTTTCTCCATTTACCCCTGCCCTTCTCCCTATCGACTGCTCTATCTTGGTGTTTACCTCACTAACTACCCTGATTTTTGTTTTTTTTTGGGGAGGGGCTAGAATTTCCCTTCTCCTTTTCAGAGCCCCCTGCCTTGGCTAGATTAAATGCTTGCCAGTGAAGCATTTAAACCTATC
Source organism: Neoceratodus forsteri (assembly GCA_016271365.2). NCBI lineage: Eukaryota > Metazoa > Chordata > Ceratodontiformes > Ceratodontidae > Neoceratodus > Neoceratodus forsteri. The sequence continues at coordinate 220,724,473 of CM028136.1, read as the reverse complement.
ATCTAGGATCCTGGTTCCCCTCCTGGATAGCTGCAGACCATCATGCCTGCATAGGCCTGCATTCCTCCAGGTGGAGCCCCAGTCCCCAATGAAGTCAGATCCCTGAGCTCTGCACCAGTTTTTCAACCAGTCATTGAATCCCATGGTGCAGAGTACCCTAGCCTCATCCATGCCATAGACAGGTAGCACTTCGGAGAAAGTTACCGTGTGTGCTACTTGTCTAAGGCCCCTCCCCAACTCCACAAACTCCTGTTGCACTGCTCTGATCCCATTCTCAGCCAGGTCATTTGTCCCTACGTGGATAATGACATCCAGCTCACTCCCCCTTGCAGCTGCTCCCACTATCCTGAGGATTCGTTTCCTGTCCTTCCAAGCCATGGCGCCGGGCAGACACCTTACCTCCCTTTCCCCTACCTCCCCCAGTTCTACCCTTCTAACAATGGAGTCACCCACCAAGAGCTGTTTCCTTCCCCTGTGGGGTCCTGTGCCACCCTTCTGTGGGTCTCCATTGTGGAGGTTCCCAGCATCCTCCTTGATTTCCACTGTGGGTGCCTCCGTAGAGGAAACATGCTCTGCCAGAGTGGCAAATGAATTGTGGAGAGGCACAACTGGAGGGATGTGCCTCTGTTCCACCACCCTCACCCTCCCTGAGCCCACCGTGGTCCAACCACTCCTCTTCCTTGGCAACCTCTGAGGTAGTAGCGGTGGCCTGGGTGGGGGAGCAGGTTTCCCGAATCCTTGCCAGGTCAGCATGGAGACGAACAACCTCCTCCCTCAGATTAGAGAGGTGCCTGCAAATAGGACAGCAATGCAGTCTCCAGAATGTCTTCCAGAAGACTGCTGCTCTACAGCCAGTGCATTGCACCATTCCCCACATGTCTGTGTCCCTTCCTGTTACAGATTCTTTTCTTTTCTTTTTTTGATAGAGGTCTTCAAGTACATGAAGGGGGTAAACAGGGGAGGCAAAGTCACGTTGCTCTAAAGGAAGGAGGGGGCAACTAGAGGGCTTGGGTGGAAGCTGGGGCGAGGAGGGGTGGTGCTACTTCAGTGAGAAGGTGGTAGAACCATGGAATCGCTGCCAGGGGACTGGTGGAGGCAGAGACTGTGGAGGGGTTCAGAGAGGGTGGGGCAGGTACAGGGAAGGGTTGTGGAAGCAAAGTCCAGTGAAGCGGAATACCCTGGACTGGGAAGGAGAAGCCTAGAGAGAAGGAGGGGGGGGGCAGCAAGATCAGCTCTCAGTGTGAGGACTGACCAAACCAGCAGACACGAAATCCCACCAGGCCTGTTCTGCTGGCATTTTTGTATGTTAATATGTTGGTATGCTTACTACACCAACATCATGAACCATAAATCAAATGACTGCCATAACTAGGGAGGCAGTACAGTACAGTGGTTTAAGGCTCTTAACTGCAAATCTGGAGATTGGTATTTGAATCCCACATCCCCCACAAAAATGAAAAATTAAAATCTTGTCACAGAGCGAAATCAGCACTGACTGCTAATATAATGCTGATACCTACATTTACAGCTTAGCAAATACTTGAAATCTAACCGAGTGGGGTTTCTGTAATAAAACAGCTAGAGTCTTTATTAACCCCCTCACACCTGAATTTTTTTCATTTAGAATATTAATAAATTGTGTGTGTGTTGCATAAAAAAATAATTTTCTCAGCACTACCACAAGATAGAAACAAAAGGTTTTCTATATTTGATACAGTGTGACCCGGCCTACTAAACCACATACTGCATGGACTGATCTGAAACCCCAAAGTCACACAACAAGTGCACAATCAACACTACTTTGATCATAAAACAGTGTCAAAATCAAGTTCTGGTGCCCCCTGTCGGTCGGTAAAATACCAAATGTAGGTCTGGGTACTTCAGGCATGATTGAGGCGATAACCCCACACCGTATTGTATGAAAAAGTATGATCTGGGTTGGTATCACATGGTTTGTGACGCATTGTCATGTGTTTTTGTTAGTCTAGAACCCTCAACACAACTCTTAGAAATCACAGAATTCAGGCCTTTCTATATCTAAAACTCATTTTCTCAGCAATGCAACATGGTAGAGGCAAAAAGTTTTCTGTTTTGGATGCCGGATTGACAGGGGTATAACAGCATGCCCTGTATTGACCAATATGAGACCCTAGAATCACACTACAGGTACACAAACAACACAACTTTGATCATAAAATGGTGTCAAAATGAAGTTCTGGTGCCCCCTGTTGGTCGGTAAAATACCAAATATTGGTCTGTGTACTTCAGGCATGTGTTGGGATGACAACCCCACACTGTATTGTATGAAAAAAGTATGATCTGGGTTGGTATCACGTGGTTTGTGACACATTGTTGTGCATTTGTGTTAGTCTACAGCACTCAACATAACTCTTAGAAATCACAGATTCTAGGGACATGGATATGTTGTTCATCCACACTTTCTGGCAGGTATCCTTGCCGCTTTACTTCTTGCCGGAAGGTCTTCAAGCTGGCTCCTCCCACCCAACCGGGTGGTAAAACTCTCGGCTCCGCCCCATGACGCTAGATCTCCCTTACCGCTTGGAAGCTCAGGTTCCCTCCTTAGGCGCTCCAGCGTTTAGACTGGATCCTAATTCTTCGTTCGCCTGAAATTGATTTTGAGATTTTCCAAACTTGGTCTTCTTTTCCTCACGGCTGTGATGGACAAATCTGTTCCGGCTTTCGGTGCCCCTGCGAATCAGAAAATGTCCAGGATGGATCCATGCTCCGCGTCGTCTACTGCTTAGGCCTAGACCACGACCCGCGGACTTGCGAAGTTGTGCGTTCCTTTTCGCCAGTGTTCTGATGATCGCGCTGCCCGTTTGAAACTCTGGCGCCCCGAGAAACGTTTTTTGCCAGTGAAATCCAAAGAGGCTCGTTGGGCAGCGGCTGGCTTGGCTGAGCAGCTCGAGCAGATGATCGCCCTCGAGGAGGAAGCGGCCCAGGCCGCATCTTCTTCCTCGGCCACGGCATTTATCCCGCTCTCTCCGAGTTCCTCATATTCAGCTTCATTCAAGGAGCTTTGCCAGTCCCTTTCCACGAAGGGAGAGGAGCCTTCATGACATTCATCTCAGCCCAAGAAAAGGGAGTCGAAAGGTAAGTCCCACCATCGGCGTTCCTGGGAGCGGAAAAGGTCCCCCTCCCCGGGCAGCCGACCGTCGACTTCAGTCGAGGTTGCGGCTAAGGCGGCTTCCATCGGTGCCCCGTCCAGGCCAGCCTGCCGAGACTCCAGCTCCATCTAAGTCGAGATTTTCTCGATCCGTTAGACGGGCTGTTGACTGGAGAAGCCGACAACCCTACTTCACCGGTTCCCCCGGTGGATACCGAGGATCTGCCTGCTCCTTCGGGACTGCAGTCCCCGGTTAAAGTTCCCGAGCTGAGGGAAGGGCGGGTATCCCCCGTCCCTTCCCAGACCCACCCTCGGTCCCCCCGGGGCTCTCGGTCTCGGACCTCTTCTCGGTCCAGCCGTTCCCGCTGTCATCGGCGGTCTCTGTCTTGTTACTGAAGTAAGCGGCGACGCCGCTTTTCCTCGTCCTCCTCCTCGGGTGAGGAGAGGCTTCGACGCAAGTTGCGCCGGCGCTACGAGGATTTGATGTGGCAGCAGTTGCTGTTATCTGGGCCCTAAGCCGACCCCGGCTAAGACCCCGGCCATCAAGTGGCTGTCGCCGGAACGGCCGAAGCAACCACTCGTTCCAGTCGAGTTGCCCGCCCCAGGGCCGGTTGCTAAGCTGAAACCAGCTGGTCCACCGATTGTGATGGAACCTCCGCCTCCTCAACCTAAGTTGGGGGCCCCAAGCAAGAGTTCTTGGTCGGGTCATGGCCTACCCCACAGGTTGTCGGTCTCCCTCACTCCCGACCGTCCTCGGCAGGTGGAGGGTGGCTCAGGGCCAAGGCAGCTCTTCGCAGACTCTTCGGAATCCGACGACGATTCCTCCCTGTTCTCCAGGCAGTGCGATCTGGAGTCCTCCGGGGGACAGTCAGTGGACGATAGCCCATCGTCCTTCTTGGGTCTGCTTCGACTCATCTCGGAATCCACCGGGATGCAGCTCGAGCCCGTGTCCAAACGGGACAAGTATCCCCTGACGGAGATTCTGGACCGAGGGGATTCTCCCACGGAGGCCTTTCCGGTGGCTGAGGCCATTGTCGTCCCAGCCTTGGAGCTTTGGCAGCGGCCTGCTTCCTGTCCTGCGCCCTCGGCCAGGATGGCCAGGAAGTATGCGGTCCCTAATGGCTCTTTGCCCGGTTTCTCGGAACACCCCTCTGCTGAGGGGTTAGTCACTGACAGCGTTTTACGGCGTTCCGGTAATGCTCGGGATGTGGACAAGCCCCCCGACAAGGAGTCCAAAAAGTTGGACTTTGCCGGGCGCAAGGTGTACGCTGCGTCCTCCCTTGGCCTCCGACAGGCCAGCTCGGCCGTGCTGATGGCACACTTCTCCCACGCCCTCATGGGCTCCCTGGATGAGGTTGTTCCTCATCTCCCACCTGACCTGCAGACCACGTTCCGCCAGGTGCGGGACCAGGGCAGGGCGATGGCGAAGCAGCAGCTCCAGACTGCTCTGGACATAGGTGATTCCTGTGCCAGGTCAGTAGCGGCCGCAGTGGCCATGCAATGCAGGGCGTGGCTGAGGATATCCACTTTCACAGCGGATACCTAGCACAAGTTGGCGGATGTCCCCTTCTTGGGGACTGACCTCTTCGGCCCTGGAGTGGAGGGACACCTCCAGCGGATCGGAAAGTCCAATGCCACTCTGGACTCTGTCACCTCCGCCCAGAGGGACAAAGGCCACCGTCAGCAGCAGAAGTCCTTTCATCCTTCCGTCCCTGCTCCTCGACAGGCCCAGCAGCACCAGCAACAGGGCCAGCAGGCTCGCGCTTGGCGTCCCAAACCCAGGCCGACGGCTTCCTCCAGCAGGAAGCAAGGAGGTAAAGGCCTGGGAGGTCCCTCGGCCGGTTCTTCCTCCAAGCCTGCCCAGTGACGGGTTGAGGGGTGCCGCCCCCAACCTCGTCACTCCCCCCTGGGTTCCCCCCGTGGGGGGACGGCTCCGCCACTTGCTTTCCGCCTGGTCCGCTATCACCACGGACCGCTGGGTGTTGGAGGTGGTAGGAAAAGGCCTGCCTCTGGAGTTCGAGCAGGTTCCGCCTTTTCGAGCCATCGCCCCTCGGGGCCACGGGGTCCGCAGCCTCGCTGTTGGCCCACCGGGCCGACATTGCCCTGCTCCTCGAAAAAGAGGTAATCAGGAAGGTGGCGGATCCTCCTTCAGACCCGGGGTTTGTGTCCAGGTACTTCCTGGTCCCAAAACGGATGGGGGGCTGGCGCCCCATTCTCGACCTGCATGACCTGAACAAGTTCCTAAGGTCTCGGACCTTCAGGATGGTCACTCTGGCTCAGATAATCCCATCCTTGGAACAAGGCGTGTGGTTCTGCTCCCTGGACCTCCAGGATGCGTTTTTTCACGTCCCAATCCATCCGTCCCATCAGAGATTCCTCTGCTTCAGAGCGGAGGGATCCCTTTACGAGTTCCGAGCCATGCCCTCGCCTCTCCCTAGCTCCCAGGGTCTTCACCAAATGCATGGTAGTGGTGACAGCATTCCTGTGGCGCCAAGGGGTCCGGGTGTACCCTTACCTGGACGATTGGCTGATAGCAGCCCCTTCCAGACAGGAGGTGGAGCGGTCCAGAGATCTGGCCCTCCAGGTTTGCTCTCAGGTTGGCCTCCTCGTCAGCGAGGCCAAGTCGGAACTTGTGCCAAAGCAGGTGATTCTGTTCATTGGGGCAGAGCTCGACTCTGCGAGCCAGAGCACGGCTCCTGGCGGACAGGGCTGAGGTTCTTTCCTCCTTTGCCCAGTCATTTCTGGTTGGGCAATTGCGCCCTGCCCAGGACTTCCTGTGCCTCCTGGGCCTCATGGCGGCCTGCACCAGCGTGGTCCGTTGGGCCTGTTGGTACATGCGTCCCCTTCAATGGGGACTGGCCAGCCAGTGGTCACAACGCCGCGATCCGTTGGACCGGCCCGTGACAGTGACCCAGGAGATGTGGAACGCTCTCCAGTGGTGGATTGTTCCAGCTCATCTGCAGGAGGGTATCCCGTTCGTCTGCCCCGAGCCGACGGTCTCTCTCTCGACCAGCGCATCTCTGATGGGTTGGGGTGCCCATCTGGGGGAACAACGAGCGCACGGCCTCTGGTCCCCTCGCGAGTCCCAATGCCACATCAACCTGCTGGAGCTCCAAGCGGTCCATCTAGCTCTCACCGCCTTCGCTCCGTTTCTACGGGGTCAAGTGGTTCAGGTCCAGACGGACAACACCACGACCATGTACTATCTGAACCGCCAGGGCGGGACGCGTTCCTTGCTGTTATGCAAGGAAGCTCTCCGCATTTGGTTCCTAGTGCACAGCCTGGATGCGGATCTCCTAGCCATTCACGTGGCAGGAGCCTCCAACACCCTGGCCAATGCCCTAAGCCGGATAGGGGCTGCGTCTCACGAGTGGTCTCTCCTGCCGGAGGTAGTACAAGACCTGTTCTTCCACTGGGGCACGCCTCAGGTGGACCTGTTTGCCTCCAGGGAGAATGCGAAGCTGAATCTGTTCCATGCCCGCCCCCCTCAGCAGGGCTCGCTGCAGGGGGATGCCTTCTCGAGGCCATGGACCCCGGGCCTCTTCTACGCCTTTCCCCCATTTCCCTTGATCCACAAGGTACTTCTCAAGGCGAGGAGGGACAAGGCGCAGGTGATTCTGGTAGCCCCAGACTGGCCCCGCCAGTTCTGGTATCCAGATCTCCTCAGCCTCAGCTCCAGGCTCCCGAGGCAGCTTCCAGCCCGTCCGGACCTGATCTCAGTCAACCAGGGGAAGGTATTCCATCCGGACCTTCAATCCCTGCACCTGACAGCCTGGTTCCTGAGCTAGAGTTCCAGGCCTTGGGTCTTTCCGACGAGGTCCTCAACGTCGTTGAGGCGTCCCGAAAGGAGTCGACCAGAAAATGCTACGCCTTCAAATGGAAGAGATTCTCTATTTGGTGTCAGGGGAAGGGCTTGGACCCTTCCAACTGTCCCTTGGCTAGCATTCTGGACTACCTGTGGTCCCTTTCTCAGCAAGGGCTTGCTCGTACCCTTAAAGGTGCACCCTGACAGCCTATCTCTGCTTACTGGCGCGGCCGAAGCAGTCGAGTGGCGCAGGAGAAGGTGGTCGGGCGTCAAGGCCTTGACTATTCCATTCGTGTGCGAACCTCCACCTCTGTGGGATCTACTGCTGGTATTGGCCAAGCTCATGGGCAAGCCATTCGAACCAATGCACAGGTGCGATATTTTACATCTGTCATGGAAGACCACCTTCTTGGTGGCTATCATGTCAGCCAGAAGGATGGGAGAGCTCCAGGCACTTTCCATCGAGTCTCCTTATCTGGTCTTCCACAGGGACAAGGTTGTCCTGCGCCCCCACCCGAAATTCCTTCCGAAGGTGGTGTCGGAGTTTCACTTTAACCAGGTGTTGACTCTGCCGGTGTTCTACCCCAGTCACATCTCGGAGGCTGAGTATAGGCTCCATACTTTGAACCCTAGACGAGCGCTCGCTTATTATAAGGAGCGGATGGCTGAAGTTCGGGGAGAGGTTCACCAGCTGTTTGTCACCTACGCTGAAGCCGCACCTGGCAGACCTGCAGCAAAGCGGACGATAGGCAGGTGGGTCATCTCCTGCATAGAGCTCTGCTATAGGTTGGCGGCATGGAGCCTCCCAGAGGGATAAGAGCTCATTCTACCCACCATACCGCTGCATTGGTAGCTGCTTCCAGGGATGTCCCTATCCAGGATATCTGCAGGGCTGCTACCTGGAAGTCGGCACATACCTTCATTACCCACTACCACATCAACCTTGAGTCACGCTGGGATGCTGGTTTTGGGGCCTCGGTTCTCCAGTCTCTCTTTCCCAAGTAAGTATCGGGGGTGTGCGCCTTGCCTCCCTCCTCCCGGAGAATGCTAGGAGTCTGCCAGAAAGTGTGGATGAACAACATATTCATGTCCCTAGAAATACAAGTTACTCACCTGTAACAGGAGTTCTAGGAATGGTATACGTTGTTCGTCCACACGACCCACCTGACCTCCCCGGCTTCGACGCACACCTGAGCTTCCAGTGGGCCAGATCTGGTGTCATGGGACGGAGCCGAGAGTTTTACCACCTGGGTGGGTGGGAGGAGCAGCTTGAAGACCTTCCGGCAAGAATTAAAGTGGCAAGGATACCTGCCAGAAAGTGTGGATGAACAACATATACCGTTCCTAGAACTCCTGTTACAGGTGAGTAACCTGTATAATCAGGCCTTTTTATACCAAAAACTCATTTTCTCACAGGCAAATCCCTTCGTTCATATGTTATGAGTGGGTAGACAATAAAGTGTCAAAAACAAACCCAAAAGTTGCACATCCTGTATACATACAATACACATGTAGAACTTTGTAAGATTATAGTTTATGTACTTGTTGAATACTAAATCCCGAAACACAAATAATCTCAAACATACAATCGGTATAGTATTTTATTTCTTGTGAAACAGTAAATTTGAATATATATATATTTTTTTATTTATTTAAATTTTGGTGACTGGGTAGGCCCACTGAGACCGTAATGGTCCCTTTTTCGAGGGCGACCCGGGGTTAATTACAGTCAACAGTACAATAAGAAGTAGGAACAATTCAAGGGAAAATGCACATATACAGACATTAAAATCAGAACATATAGTACAATCACAGGCAGGTTAGGTAACGTTTAGAATAACATGGGGTAAACACTAGTTTCACAGAAGTGGCAGTTACATAAGGTTCTTTTATCAGGTCAGTTTTACTGGTTACAATTTCAAGTGTTTCAGAAGTGATATGATTCAACTGAAATAGGATACCAACCTGTTAGGCGGCAGGTTTTTAGTATCAGAGATGGAGTGCTGTTTTCTATCCTCAGCGGTGGCATGCACAGAGGCTTAGCTCTAGAAGGTACGTCTTTAGGCCTTTTTTAAAACCCCCAAAGGAGCTGCAGTCTTGAAGATTGCTAGGTAGGCCATTCCATAGGGACGGGATGTAATTTTCGAACGACCGAAGACCTTGGCTTGTTCGGACTTTTGGAACATGGAGGAGTCGACGACACGAGGATCTAAGTGTTCTTTTAGGCTGCTTGAGTACTAAGGTACCACTCAGGCTGGGGGGGCCTCCATTTGTAGAAGCTTGAAAAGCCAAGCATAGGAAGTGAGCCAGTCTGCCCCTCCAGGAGGGCCAATCAGTGAGTCGAGTATATTACAGTGGTGTTCTGGTGGCTGAGCTCCCAGGGCAAAGTGTCCTATTCTGTGGTACAATTTTCCTAGCTTTCGCATCTCTGTGTTTGCATTGACTGTAGCACTGGGGCACCATAAAATAAGAGTGGGCAGGGCATGCCCATGGCTATCTTTAGCCTGGATGCCTGAGTGAGAAAAGGGGTTATCATAGAATGAGCCTGCTTTTGATTTAGCGCCTGGTTAATTGTTCAACATGAACCTTGAAAGAGCAGTCTTGATCGATATAGACTCCCAGGTATTTGATGCAATCCACCACCTCAATAGGATGGCCACTGGACTGATAAGGGATAGTAGACATGTTCTCGGGCCCAATTTACTGGGTCTGAATAGGATGGCTTTGGTTTTTCTCTCATTTAGGACTAGCCTATTTGTCAGGAACCAGGTTTCCAGTAGGGAGAGATCGTGGTTCAGGAGTTGGTTTAGCTGTACAGCATTTGAAGCAGATCTATGTAGTACTGCATCATCCACATAAGAGGTCACTTTCGCCCGCCGCAGTGCTTTGGTAGGTTGTTGATAAACAGGGAGAATAGAAGGGGCCCCAGTATTGAACCTTGGGGACACCTCAGCAATGGAGCGCTTGCCTGACTCCACCCCTGCCATCTGATTATCTGAAATCTGTCTTGCAGTAATCTTTAAACCACTGTGTTGAGTGGTTGTCCAGTCCGAGAGAGCTAAGCTGCTGGATGAGCATTTGGTTCTACTAGATCAAAGGCCTTGGTAAGGTCTTTGAAGACCACACTCAGTAAGTTGGCCTTTGTCTTGGGCAGCAAGGATGTCGGATGTTAGACTCACCAGGGAGTATCAGTACCATGTTGTTTTCTGAATCCATGTTGTTGTGGAGTGAGGAGGCTATGTTGTTCAGCATATGCCTGGACTGGTTGGTATACAATTCTCTCAAGCATTTTATTTAGTGTGCAGAGAATAGAAATCGGTCTGTAGTTTTCAACTAGCTCACTGGGCCCTCCTTTAGGGATCAGGGTATCCAAAGCTGTTTTCCAACAGAAATTTGAAACTATTTACAGTAATAACACACTATATAAATAGAGTAATAGCAATGCACTATGTCAGCCTCTGTATTTCTCCAGATACACTATCAGAAGTGTTATACATGTCCCCATTGTCAAATACTGTATTGTTGTCAAGTCCATTTGTTTTTCACCAAGATATCCATGTGTTTAACGTGTGGGCTGTCATCTCCATTATCAGGTAGCAATGCATGTAAGTTGTGCAGCCCTGCAAATGAACAAACAAGAAAGTACACATAAAATGTTTCTTGAAACAAAGTATAAATAAACTAAAGCATGAATCTTAGCTGGAGTCATTACTAATGAATGAATATGTATTCCCTGGAGGACAAAAGAGAGAGAGGGAGTATGATTCAACACTCAAGTACCTGAAGAGTATGAAGAGAGTAAGCACCAGGTGTAGTATCTAAGTAAACGCTGAAAGGCATACCAGGGATCACAGCCTGAAGCTGGTAGGAGGCAGGTTCAGAAGGGGAAATGAGGAACCATTGCTTCAACGAAAGGGTGGTGGCAGTCTCTGTATTTCGGGAGGTCCGCAGGGGTGACCAGCCATGAATTTCAGGCCATTTTTGCATCACAGTTGTGATGCTTGTGTAGCTTCGGTGTGAGTTTGGGGTCTCAGTTCAGTCCATACAGGGTCAGTGGTGGTAGCCCAGGTCCCACTGTGTCCAAAGCAGAAAACCTTTTGTCTCTATGTGGTGGCATGGCTGAGAAAATGGGTTTTAGGGAAAATATGGCCTCAATTCACAGATTTACCTGAACTGCGTTTAGCGGTATGGACCAACAAAAAACACCACAATGATCCGCAAGCAATGTGATAACAACCCAGATCAGACTTTTTTATACTGCCTGGTGCTAGTGCACTGTCAAGTGACATGCATGGCTTACAGAAACCTAGATTTTGTATTTCTGGAGGTCCGCAGGGGTGATTAGGCCTGGATTTCAGGCCATTTTTGTATCACAATTGTGATGCTTGTGTAGCTCCAGTGTGACTTTGGGGTCTCAATTCGGTCCATACAGGGTCATTTGTAGTAGCCCAGGTCCCACTGTGTCCAAAACAGAAAACCTTACGTCTCTAAGTAGTGGCATGGCTGAGAAAATTGGTTTTAGGTAAAATAAGGCCTAAGTTGCATTTAGAGGTATATACCAGTGAATTTAATTGAATTGTGATACCAACCCAGATCAGACTTTTTTATGTTGCACTTTGCAGGGGTATTTTCACATGACATGCCTGAGGTACACAGTACTATTATTTTCCATTTTTTGAGGTCGACATGGGTTTACCCTAGGTGTACTTTAGGGAGTTCTTTTTTGATCTGTGCGGGTCTGGGGTAGTTCCTCTGGTCCCACTTCATCAATATGAAAAACCTTGTGTTATGGCTGCAAAACTGATTTTTAGAGAGGGTCACACCATGTTATAGTCACGTATGTATGACTGAGGTGTGCCTGTGGGGTTCGGTTTCATACCCTAATGGATCTGTGGTTCAATTCCTACCCCCCCAATACAGAAAACCTGATGTCTATATGTCAGACCTCAAATTTTTTGATGTTCATGTACCGTACTGATCAACAAAAGCTTGCGACAATGTGCAACAAACTAATTACTGCAATATAAGGTGCTTAGCTAGGTCTCATACACCAATTACAGTGGACTTACCTGCCACAGGATGCCAGGTCATGGTCCGAAGGGGTGTTGCCAATCTACCTGTAAAAGAAAAATAGAACAGAGGTCACAAAGGATCTGCAGCTCTTATGAGGTCCAGAGTGGCACAAGGAACAGGATAAAATAAAGTATATTTATCTGAAATGGTAGGAGACCTCCTCTGATCAGATCTGTAAAATAAGAGACACACGTTTACATGTAATACTGTTTTGGTGTGTTGTCACATTACTGCTTAAGTTTACACATCATATTTGTTTATACATATTATGACTTTCCTGTTCTGTTATGTAGAGCTTATTATTGTTTTCCAGTAACTAGGGCTTGATAAACCTGATTACAAGCTTTTGACCCCCCCAATAAAAAAGAAACAAAAAACTGAAAACAAAAATCCCCAATTACTCAGCTTTTCATGCAAACTTGCTTTTGTGACACAGCTCCAGCAATGAGACCAGCAGTATATAAAAGTAGAAGATATACAACCAAAAAATATGTCCCAAAGTCCAGAATGCATAGATTACTCATTATTGGAAGTGACACAGTACTATTTGTGTGCAAGCTACAATCCACCTCTACAACAGTAAAACCCTGCTTAATTTTTTTCATGCCATGCATAACATCACATAACAGCACAGGTCGGGGTGGGAGTGGAGGTGCTGTACTGTTTTTTTTGAGGATTGCTATGTCATTTTGCAGCACTGAAAACATACTGTATTGCTAAAGAAAGCACATCTATCGGGAGTGCACGTCACAGGCAGCAGATTCTAGAGCTCGTATTATGATGTGCAGTATACCAGGATTCACTCCGCATGTAAAATACTGTGGCTGTTGTTTTTTGAATTGTTACCAACCTGAGCTTTAGAAATGTAAGCTGCAGCATATTTTCGGCAAGCGGATTTGGCATAACATCACGTTATTCAGGACATGGACTCCAGGAAATACATGGTTGTCCAGCTCCTTGATAGAGAGAGCAGCTCCCGGTCTCATCTAACTACAAGGGTTAGCGTTTCTTCTTTTTAGCTACAACTTAGTTTTTACCTACTAAAAAATGTATCTTACGTAGGATCTTGTTAAACTTTGGGAAAGCTAAAAAAAAATAGGTAGGGTGGCAAAAAAAATACATCCAGACTGTACTCCGTCAGCAGGCACTTCCGGTTTCGGGATTTCTTATTAAACTTACTTTACTGCGCACAGAAAAGGGTTTTCTGCATGAAAATCATGTCAGTAACATTATTTTTATTAATGTGACAGTAGCACATTGCTGTTTTCTTTGTAAGGGGACACATAAAAAATGAGTGTTTATGCCTCTTCTGATAGCAATATAAATAGTGTCAAAAAGCACCACAAAAGTGGCGCATCGGCATGAAAGGATTAATGATAGCATTGATGATCTGGGCAGTTTCTGTGCTTCTATGATTGCGTATAGTTTGATAAAATTATGTTTTAAAATTGAAATACTCCTGCTAGCTAGACCTGACACACATAGAAAACAAAAATAGTGAATTATTGCTGTTTAGTAGCTGTTGTCTTACAGAAACCCCAGTTAGCTAGCTCTCCCCTGGACTGGGAAAGGAGAAGCCCGAGAGGGCGGGGGGGGCAGCAAGGTCAGCTCCCAGGGTTGGGAGTGACCAAATGAGCAGACACAAAAGTCCGCTAGGCCTATTCTGCTGGCATTTTTGTATGTTAGTATGCTTACTACACCAACATCATGAATCATAAAACAGATGGCTGCCATAACCAGGGAGGCAGTATAGCACAGTGGTTTAAGGCTCTTCACGGCAAATCTGGGTTTGAATTCCACAGCTCCCACAAAAAAAAAAAAATCTTGTCACGAGCAAAATCAGCACTAACTGCTAATAGAATGTTGATACCTACATTTACAGTTTAGCAAATACTTGAAATCTAACTGAGTGTGGTTTCTGTAAGAAAACGGCTAGAGTCTTTAATTATAGCATTGATGATCTGGGCAGTTTCTGTGCTTTTATGGCTGTGTATAGTTTGATAAAATTAAAAAGTTTTAAAATTGAAAATCTCCTGCTAGCTAGACCTGACACACATAGAAAACAAAAATAGTGAATTAGAGCTATTTAGTAGCTGTTGTCTTACGTAAACCCCAGTTAGCTAGCTCTCAGGTATCTGCTAAACTGTAACTGTTGATGTGTCTGTGACCAGCAAAACTACACTTAAAATCTCACAAATAAATAAATATCAGAACAGCATTTATTTTAGTAGTATCCTCTTTCTTTTCAGGTGCCCATGACACTATGTATATATATTTATATATTTTAACTTCAAAGCACTAAATCTATTCAAATGCAAAAAAACACAAGACTTTATTCTCTTCACACAATAGTGCTAAACTTTAGATCCCAGAATGGCCAAGAAACCATTTAGATTTCACTCTTGCATGCCACTGTCACACCCACTTCTCAGCAAACAATGTCAGAAACCCTTTCATTTCTATGCTATGCATTCTTATTTCAGAGAGACATAAATCTTACAGAAATGCTAAAACAAAACAAATTTATAAAAACTGGATTTCTGTAATAAAACAGCTGCTAAATAGCTCAAATTCATTATTTCTGTTTTCGGTGTATGTCAGGTCTAGCTAGCAGTAGTACGTGTTTTCATTTTAAAATGTTATTTCATCAAACTACACACAACAATAAAAAGCACAGAAATTGTCCCAGATCAGCAGTGCTATAAATAGTAAAGACTGTAGCTGTTTTCTTTCAGAACAACTACTCAGTTCTCAAGTATTTGCTAAACTGTAAATGTAGGTACCATCATTCTACTAGAAGGAACTGGGAGTTGGGGCTGATTTTGCTCTCTGACATGATTTTTTTGTTTTTTTGTTTTTTGTTTTTTGTTACAAATATGGAGTATCTTTTTAATAAAGTATAAACATGTATATGTGAGTTATTTAGTTTGGAGAATATTTGTTTCATTATTTGAAAAAGTGTGATACACTAAATGTGTAGTGCAGTGAACCGTTGTAATATGGAATCAAACGTGTAGCTGAAATGACTGTGTGTCTGTTGCCATTTATGCTCACTGGATAAGAACAGTTACACAGCTGTGCTGTTGTGAACTGATTTTAAAGCAGTGCACATGCTAAATCCTACTTCCACATTCAAAACACATTCTCCTACCTACTTGCCACATATAAACTCCATTATATTTAAAAAAAAAATTCTAGGCACGTAACCATTATTCATTCCCCAGTCCTATTTACAACCTGGTTACGCATATATAATACATACTAAAAAGAAAACATACACTTTATCGTCCAACTTAAGGCTGTGTTTACCAAGTACTGTGCCCATGATTAAAATAATTTGAACCCCCTCCCCCAAAAAATGTGCCCTCACATGAAACTGCATGTTTAACTGTAAAAACAATTAAAAATGTATTTCTAAATACATTACTAACACGAATGCTTTCAAAGTTTTGAAACTACTAAAAAGACAAACTTGTGTGTGTGTGTGTGTGTGTGTGTGTGTGTGTGAATATGGTAAAAAAATATTGTTAATTCCAAAAGCTGAACTTTGTTTTTAGTATATACATGTTTAAGAAAAACCTGTGGCTCTTTCAACTGGAATCAGGTCTATTGTTTTCCTTGGGAACTGTAGTGTTAGGTATGTCTTAATTACTCTTTCCTTCCGAGGTCCCAGGTGGCACTGATTAATCATTTGTTTCAAGGGTTTTTAAGTCAATTGGAAGGCATTAAGTAACTTCTGTTCCTCTCCATGGACATTTGTTCTGTTGCTTGGTCCAGATCCCAAAGTAGTGTCTCTTGTTCCAACATGATAGACCCACCTCATGCCCCTCCCACATGAATCAAAAAAAGGTGGGGTGGATCTTTAGGAGCTTCTCAGGTGGAGATGGGGTGGATCTTAACCCCCCCCCCAAAAAATAATGGTGCCTCCCACTACTCAGGTTCCAGTTCTTGTACCGCCCATTTAAGAAAGAAAATAGTACCCTGCAACCATTGACTAACATGAAAGCGTATTTATTTGAGGGCGGAAAACATTTCTTGGAGGAGGGTAAGGCGGAGGAGACTATTTACACCTTCAGTCAGTCCCACGGACAAAAAACATGACATCACTCCTTTTGTACGTGCAGAACGTCTGCAGGCTTCGCCTACTGCAGTTGTAAAAATCTTGTAGCCGTGGTCCGACTAGTTGCATGCTAGTGTCCGACGTCATGCTACAGTCAGGGTTATCGCTGAAATGAGTAGGATAAGTTCAGGCTGTCAGGCTATTTGCTGCCATTTTCTGAGATCAGGTAAGTGCCTTGCTGCATCTAATTAAAAAAAAAAAGTGAATTGCAGCCCACAGTTTAATCTGTTACCCCCACACTGTTGGCCCCTGTGAACTGCCCACCTGTCTTGTTGCTGTGGCTTCGCCCCTAGTTCATCTTTTGCTGCTTGTATCGTGACTAGCTTTTGCTGGACCCGATCGCATGGACCATGCCTCTCAACCAGATTTCTCACTGAAATGATGGACAGAGGTAAGGAAAATGAGGGAGAGGTACACCAGCCATAGTGTGTTGTAATCTGGTGATGGATTATAACTATCCCCACACCAGGCACTTGGGTTAAATCCCAATTCTGACACTGCAGTGCAGCATGAGGGGGGTGCTGCACTCCTGAGGTGCTGTCTTTCGGATGAGACATTAAACCGAAGTCCCATCTGCCTGTTCTGGTTTTACTTTTATTTATTTATTTATCAAGTCTAGGATTACAAATACTTTTGAGCCAAGGCTCTTTTACAAAGGTTCCATGTCAGAGAAATACAAATTATGGGGAACATCAAGATAGACATTACAACAACGTGGACATTGTAAACAGATTACAGATTAATACAATTCAAGGGTAACATTGTAAGCAAGGCAGCTAGCAGCATTTGTCAGAGAAAACAGATGAGATAAGAAGTGCCAGAGTCACGGGGAGGGGGGAGAAGGAATGTAGGTAGGGTGGGGAGAGGGTGAAAAGTGCAGCATTGGGTATACCAAGATGTGAGGGTAGAATCCAGTGGGGGAGGGGGGACCACTAGAGCAGGCAGGGAAGTGGAGAAACAAGGTTAAGTTTGGCAGTCACAGGAGCTGTTAGCAGTGAGATAATCCCGGAGCCTAGTTTTAAACACATCAGTTGTTGGGGCAGAGGAGATGGTGGTGCTGAGGCCATTGAACCAGAGTGGCGCTCGATAAGCAAAAGAGCGTTGTCCCTGTGAATTGTGACAGTGGGGGAATTTCAGTAGCTGTAGCGTGGATCTCCGAAGGCACCGTTTGTTGGTTCAGTGTTGTAACAGAGTTGAGACCCAGAAGGTACAAGGCCAAGGTAGATTTTTTCTGCCATGGAGCAGGTGAGAAACTTTATACGGTTTGATAGTTGGAGCCAGCCGGTCTGAGTGTACAGGTCACGTGTGGGTGAGACGGTGAGCACCAGTGATGAGCCGACATGCCTTATTTAAGGCAGTTGAGAGGCGTCTAAGGGTTGTGGTTGTGGCCGAGCCATAAATGATGAGACCATAGTCTATTACAGAGATCACAGAGCTCAGGACTGCAACCTTCAAAGCTTCTGGTGTGAGGTGTTGTCTGTGTTTGTAGAGGAGACCAAGCCATGTATTAGCAGCTCTAGCTACATTATATACGTGAGGTCCACAGGAGAAATTAGGGTCAAGCTGTATCCCTAAGTATTTGGAGGACCCCACCTGATCTAGAGTGTTCCCCTGGGTGGTGGAGATAGCCAAGTGGTGGGTTATGAGAACTGCAGAAAAGCATAGATTTGGTTTTCTTGTCATTGAGGACCAGTTTATGATTAAGAAGCCATGTCTCTACAGAACTGAAACCAAGTTGAAGGTTGTGTTGAAGAGTTGCAGGATCTTTGTGAGTGGAGAATACAACAGCATCATCAGCATATAGTATGTTCTGCTCAGAGCAGTGGTAAGGGAGGGAGTTTAAGAATAGGCTAAAAAGGAGGGGGCCCAGTATGGATCCCTGTAGGACACCCAAGCGAACAGGCAGGGTGTCAGAAAGAGCGTCAGCAATTTTTACTCTCTTTGACCGGTTTTCTAAGTAGCTTTTAAACCAGAGAGAAGAGTCAGGTGATAGCCCGGCATTCAGTAATTGGTCAATTAGTAGTCCATGGTGTACTGTATCGAAGGCCTTGGAGAGGTCGACGAAAACGGCCCCTGTGAGAAGGCCGTTGTCAAGGGATTTGTGCAAAGCTCCAGTGAACTCAAGAAGGGCTGTGGTGGTGCTGTGACCTTTCCAGAAACCGTGTTGTTGTGGACAAGGTATATTGTATTTATCCAAGTGGTCGGTAAGTTGATCAGCCACGATGCGCTCGAGTGCCTTAGAGAGTGGGGGCAGTATGGAGATAGGGGGATAATTTGATTGATTCGTCTTATCCCCACTTTTATGGACAGGTCTCATGGTGGCTGTTTTCCATAAGTCCGGGAATTTTCCACAGCTGAGAGAGAGGTTTAGGATTTTTGTTAATGGGTGAATTACCTCATCGAGGGTGAGCAACAGAAGCTTAAGGTCCAGGGTGTCGCTACTAGATCTAGATTTAGAGATAGCTGCAGTAATATAGTGGCAAGCTTCATTCAGCCTTACTTTCCTGAAGTAGAAGAGGGGATGGTTAGACTGTGGGGCTGAGGTATTTGGGGAGTAGGCCCTGTTTTCGAAAAAGTCATGGGGTAGGACAGCACTAAGGTCTGAAAAAGCCGTGTTAAAGATGTTTGCGATCACCTTGGGGTCGAGGGTTGAGGATCCATCAACCATTAAGGCAAATTTTTGTACTAGGTGATTCAATCATTAAACACATTGATAGGGCAATTTGTAATACTGACAAAGCTAACAGAACCTGCTTAAGTTATAGAGGGGCTAAAATAGCTGATATCACCAATATGTTAAACCCTATACTATCCCAAGCAGGACATAACCTGCTAGTAATTGTCCACGCTGGGGTAAATGATGTGTGTCAATGTGAGAGTAATAAACTAGAGGAAAGCTATGTGGCACTAAATAATCTTCTGGTTGAAAGGGGTTGTACTGTCTGCTTTTCAGAGATACTACCAGTACCCAGGGCAACTTATGCCATCATAAACAAAATCAAAAAAACAAACAACTGGTTAAGACTGTGGTGTTTGAAGCAGGGGATTAAATGCATTCAGCATTGGGAAGAATTTTGTGGAAAGGACTCACTTTTTTGCTGGGACGGACTCCATTTGAGTAGAAGGGGTAATACTATACTGGGTAGGAAAATTGCAACAAAAATAAATAATTTAAACTAGATTATGTGGGGGAGAATTGGAAAGGTCTAATTTCTCTAAAAGGGACAAACATAAATGTTAAACAATCAGTAGCCAAATATTGTAAAGTCCTTAGCTTTAATGCCAGATCTCTGAATAATTTAAGCATGGCAGAATTGGAATGTAAATGTAAACTGCTGGATATCGGTATAATTACTATAACTGAAACATGGTGAGACTCCTCATCAAAATTGGTTAAGGACATCCCTGGATACAGGCTGTATCATAAAGGTAGACAGAATAAAAATGGAGGAGGGGTTTGTATATTTGTACATAATGATTTAGTTTCGTCGGAAATGATTAATAACTCCAGTATTGAATCATTGTGGGTACAGCTGCATTTTAAGGGACTGTCCAAGTTAGTTATAGGAGTCTGTTACAGACCTCCATCGTCTGACTCTGAATATACAAATGAGTTAATTAATCAAATATCTGACATAGTAGAAAAGAACAATGTTATTATTATGGGTGATTTTAATATGCCAGGAATTAACTGGGAAATATTTACTGGGGTAACTTCACAGGAAAAAATGTTAACAGACTTCTGTATTGATCTAGGCCTTGAGCAATTAGTAAATGACCCCACTAGGGGAAACAATATATTGGATCTAGTTATTACTAATTCAGGAAGTTTAGTATCAGATATAGATATTGCTGCTCCTGTTGGAAATAGTGATCACAAGGCAGTAGTTTTTAATATAAGTATTATTAAAAGTAAAACAACTTCAGGAATATTACTAAAAAATTACAAAAGAGCCAACTTTAAACAAATTAATGTTTTAATCAGCCAAATTAATTGGAAAAATGTGTTCCTAAATAAATCTATATCCCAAGCTTGGGACATATTTAAATATAATATAAATATGATAGAAAGCACCTATGTTCCCTTAAAATCCAAATGTAACAAAAAGGGTAAAATAACGATCTGGTTTAATAAAGATATACATAGACAAATAAAATTAAAAGAGCGTCTCTTTAAGAAATTAAAAATAAATGGTACCTATGGTACTAGGGTTAGATGTAAAAATTCAGTAATTCACTTAAAAAAACTAATTAGAAAAGCTAAAAACAAATTAGAACTGAACTTAGCACATTCAAAATCAAACAAAAAATCACTCCATTCTTATATAAATAGTAAAAAAGGTGGCTCTAGAAAAATTGGACCTATAACATTTGAAGGGAAATCAGTTAATGATGATCAAAAAATTGCCAATATATTTAATCAATATTTTTCTTCTGTTTTCTGTAATAAAGATACTTACTTTCCAAGGTGTAATTTAGCCCCACTAGATCCAATAATTAATGAGCAAGAAGTTAAAAATATTCTCTATAAATTAAAAAAATCTATTAGCTCGGGACCTGATAACATAAATGCATGGTTTTTGAAAGAAACTATTGACTCGGTTACTGTTCCCTTAACTTTATTATTTAATAAATCACTGACTGAGGACAATATCCCAAATGATTAGCGTACAGCAATTGTGGTCCCAATATTAAAAAAAGGAAATA
Source organism: Neoceratodus forsteri (assembly GCA_016271365.2). Classification (NCBI taxonomy): domain Eukaryota; kingdom Metazoa; phylum Chordata; order Ceratodontiformes; family Ceratodontidae; genus Neoceratodus; species Neoceratodus forsteri. The sequence goes on along the minus strand of CM028136.1, from coordinate 220,703,641 downwards.
AAACAATGGTTCAAAATTATAGACCAATAAGTCTTACTTCAATAATTGGTAAGGCCATGGAAAGAATTGTTAAATCTCACATTGATTCCGAAATTCAGATTCTTGGGGTACAGGATTTTACACAGCATGGCTTTAAAACTGGATCTTCATGTACAACTAACCTTATTTCCTTTTATAATAACATTAGTAGGTACCTGGATAACCGTATCCCATCCGATGTTATACTTTTGGACTACAGTAAAGCTTTTGATAAAGTGCCCCATTCTTTACTCATTGAGAAAATGTGTAAATTTGGATTTTCAGGATATATAATAAACTGGGTATCTCAATGGTTATATGGTCTAACTCAGATGGTCAGGGTCAACAATTTCTTATCCAATCCACTCACAGTGACCAGTGGTGTGCCCCAGGGCTCGGTCTTGGGTCCAACATTGTTTAACCTATTTATCAGTGATCTAAATATAACTTCTAGTAACTTTATTGCTAAATTCGCTGATGACACTAAACTGGGAGGGAGAGTTGATACAGCTTTAAATGAGGATATTCTTCAGAATGACCTAAAAACTATAGAACAGTGGGCAAAAAGTAACCTTATGGAGTTCAACACGGACAAGTGTGTGGTTTTACATTTTGGGAATAGGAACCCCAAAAACACATATTGGTTAAATAACAAACAAATCAAATTTTCTGAGTGTGAAAGAGATCTGGGGATTTTAATAAATAATAAACTATCAGCAGAGTCCCACTGTAATAGAGTTGCAAATTCAGCTAACTTGTTGTTGTTGAAACAGATTAATAAAACGTTAGTCAATAAATCTGAACAGTGTTTGGTCACCTTATATAGATCATATGTTAGACCCTACTTGGATTATGGATCCCCTTATTGGAGTCCATACCTTAGAAGGGACACTTATAGACTGGAAAGAGTACAGAGAAGATTAACAAAGATGATTCCTAGACACAGAAATGACTCATATAACTCACGTTTAACTAAAACAGGTTTACACTCCCTAAAACAAAGACGATTAAGAGGTGACTTATTCTTTTTATTTAATGCATTAAAATGTCCATTACAAATGAAACAATGTGGATTAACATAATGCCAAAAAACGTATAGTCGGTAGACTACATAATAAACAATTGTTGAAAGGGTTAATACTAATAAAAGACAACTTCTTTAATGTTAGGGCCCCACAGAAATGGAATCGACTTCCTGAATTCATAGTAAATTCAAAAACATCTGAATCTTTTAAAAACAAATTGGATATTTGGTTAACAAATAAGGAAGAAGACTGACCTACTGTTGTGGGGGACAATCTCAATGGGCTGCAATGGCCTTCTTTTGTCCAGTAAAACCAGTATAACCAGTTTAACATGGCCTGAGAGGTTTTTGGCTGCTTCCCTGTGACATCCTTGATATTGTCCCAGAAAGCACGACCATTTCCCCATGTATTGGTGAGAGTATCTTTGTAATAGGTGGATTTCGTGAGCCGGATGGCTTTTGTGCAGGCATTTCATGCTTGTTTGTAATTTTGTATGTCCAGTTGTTTTCCAGTGGCCCTGGCAACTTCCCAGAGGTGGTCCCTTAGTTTCAGCTGTGAGAGAAGGGCCGCGGTGAGCCATGGGTTAGAGAGAGATTTTGTTTTGCACCTTTTAGCAGGGGCAAAAAGGTTGCAGGCTTTGTTGAAAATTGAGATGAAGTGATCAAGAGCCAAGTTAACATCTGTTGCTTTGTAGATGGGTAGCCAGTCTTGTAGAAGGAGGTATTGTTTGAGATGTGGAAGTTTTCCACGAGGAAGGACTCTGCTAGTGATAATTTTGGGAGGGGGCTTGAGGAATTTGTTAGACCATGCACATATGACTGGGGAGTGGTCACTGAGAGAGTCTGGGAGAACAGTCGTATGAGAAATCCTTGTAGGGTGAGTGGTGAGGACCCAATCCAGGAGTGTACTGGTGCCAGTCTTGTAGTTAATCCTAGTAGGGGAGTTTACCATTTGCATGAGGTTAGCGGCTGAGATGGAGTCTTTGTAGGCACTGGCACCTGATGCTAACCAGTTTATGTTGAAATCCCGTAGTAGAATAAGTTCAGCTTCAGGAGGATGAGACTTGAAAAAGTTTAGGACGTCGTTGAAGCCATGTTTAGGGTCCCTGGGCGGGATGTATACGGAGACAATAGTCAGGGCTTTATGGTTGGGACCTAGAACAATTTTTATTGGCAGAATCTGGGCTGAGGCAGAAAGTGATGGAGTTGCTACAGGGTGCCATGACAGGGAGTCTTTGATATAGATTGCGCAACCACTGCCTTTTTTGGATATCCGGTCCAGCCTGTGGACACTGTAGCCCTGTATTGTTACTCTCGAGTCAGGAACTTTAGGCGTCAGCCAAGTTTCCACCACTGCAAGGATGTCAGGGTTGTGTTGGCATATGAAGGCTTGGAGTGCATCCAGCTTTGGTAGTAGGCTGCAGATATTAATGGTTGCAAGGATAAGGACACCTAGAGTTTGTGTGTGGCCTGAGCTTCTAGGGCCAGGATTGGGATGGACGCTGCCTGAGATGAGAAGGAGGAGGAGTAGGAGTTTTAAGGAGCAGAGTCGCAGCTGTTTGAGAGATAGTTTTGATCGTTGTTTCCGGGAGTAGAGGTTGCAAGGTTCCAGGCGGTATCCCATATGGACTGCAAGGTGGTACAGTGTAGAGAGGTGGCCACACTTGTTGAAAGTAGTGGTTGGGGTAAGTAACCAGAAATATCCAAATGGTGGACCAAGCACAAGTCTCGAGTGGGAGTGGAGGGATCCCTTGGAGTAGAAGTGGAAACCAGAGTAGAGGGTGGTGGGGGCAGGGAGGGGGTCGGGGTGGCTAGGACCAGGGAGAGGGGGCAGGGCAAGGAGGGAGGAAGAGAGGCGAGAGAAAGGCAGAGAGAACCCGCATGACTTGTGTACTAGCACAGTAGGGGTGGGGAAGGTGGTAGTTCAGGTGGATGTTAAAAGATCCCATGGCACTTCTCAAAAAGAGTAGGGAAATTTTTTTTTACGAATCAAAAACAGTGTACATCAAATACAAAACTAACATGGTGATGCAATATATTACAAATCAACTACACCTCCACACATTTCTTTCACATAGGACCTAACTTACACCCTTATAGTGCAAAACAAAAACCCAACAAATCCCCTGTTTCAGATACCCATGACACTTAAAACTTCAACCACCACCAACATCTTGAAATACACTCCCAAAAATCTCCTTGCTATTATATTCATATGATCTGTTACCAACTCAGAGAGAGAATCCTAACCCACCCAATCAATATTTTCCCATAATTTTCTCCCAACCTACTGCCCTAATGTACGAAATTCATAATCATGCACTTTATCAAGTTCTACCTGAATTTTAAAAAGGACCTCCTGCATCTGCATTTCTGTACTCTGAAGAAATCTCTGACATCTTACCTGCCACAGAGACCATTTTAAACATGCCTGTATAACAAAAATCGTACTTTGCTGCCACTTCTTCCATTCCCTAGGGATTTGTCCTAAAATCAGTATCTCATAGGACATATGTTTAAGCAGGTCTTCACCCCACCATCCTGCTGATGTCAGCCAGAACCCTTGTACATGCTCCCACTCAAAATATATTGTTTCCAATTTCCCCTGACATGCCAACTCACCACACCCCCTTTCTTCTGCCTGCTTCTGCTTTTGATTTCCTTTCACATTTAATTTTTGATGCCCACATAACCAAACCACATCCTGCATCTTAAGTGGAATCCGAGGTTCTGTCATACTAGCCAATAACATTTCAGTATTTATATTCGGGGATACCTGAAACAAAGGCTCCTCTACATAACATTTCTACACAATTGCTTTATAAAAAAAATTATGTTCATAACTTAAAAACCAGCATAGCTCGATCTTCCGTGTTCTAATGTACTTCAGAGTTGTCTGTACATAAATAGGGAGAGATTTGTCTGATACATGCCGTTTCCCTCTACCCCATGCCTGTAAAAAGGATGCCCCCCATTAATTCCATACATAGTTTAGTTTAGTTTATTGTTCTAGGAATTAATATCTTTGAGCCAAGGCTCTTTTACAAAGGTTCCACATCATAAAAGTACATAACAACAAGACATGTTACAGCAGTTGGCAAACAATTTATAAAGGTTGCAATAAAACAGTAATATTCAATTACAAGAAAGAAGGAGACTCAGAGGCATTTAAGGAAAAGGTAAGGAGGGAAAAAGTTGGAGGAGATAGAGGGAGAAAAAATAAAGAAGTTGAGTAGCAGACAGGACCAGTTAGTGGTACTCCGAGTGTCTTTGTCAAGTGAGGGGTCATGGCGAGTGATGGACAGCTGTAAGTGCAGTCAGAGGGTAGAGTCTTTAGTCAAAGCAGTCACAGGAGCTGGAGGCTGTGAGGTGAGCGTATAGCATAGATTTGAAAGCTCCCAGTGATGTGGAGGATAGAGTGGGTAAGCTAAGGGCATTGTACCAGGTAGGGGCACGATAGGCAAATGATCTTTGTCCCTGAGCAGTCCGGCATCTGGGGACCTGAAAAGGTTGGTGCTCAGATCTTCTGGTAGGACAAGTGCCGTTACTCAGGCAGAGTAGATCTCGGATACACGGCGGAGTGAGTCCCAAGATTGATTTTTTTGCCATCAAGCATGTGAGATACATTAGGCGATTAGAGAGTTGTAACCAGCCGGTTTCCGTGTAGAACTCACAGGTGTGGGTCCGTCTCTGCGCTCCAATGAGGAGTTGACAGGCCTTATTTAGGGCTGTTGAGATGCGCCTTAGTGCGGTGGTAGTTGCAGAGCCATAGATAATTAGGCCATAGTCTATGATTGAGATGACAGAGGTTTGTATAGCAGTCCTCAGGGCAACTTGGTTAAAGCCCCAGTTCCTGTTTTTTCCAACACCAGAGGTCTTATGGAACTATAAAAAAAATTCTCAAACAAATACACTAAGGGTTGCACTATGTTCAAACCTCCTGCCTTCCAGGCCCTATATGTATGTGCTTGTTTTACAGGGTTTAGTCTGCTCCCCCATAGTAAAAGAAAATAAAGACCCATCACTTTCGTATGCATATTATATGGTAAAGGAAAGATATGTGAAACACATAGGAAGATAGGGGCAATATATGCCCTAAGTAAAAACACCCGTTTCTTCCTAGTCATTTTCTAAGATTGCCAGGAGATCACTTTTAAGTAAGCTACATCATACACCATCTTCCAATTCATAGCATCTGCTTCTGTCGTCCCATAATATAACCCTAATAATTTAACATTCCCCTTAGTTATGGGCACCAAGAACTCTTCTACTTCCTGTGCAGTACCTAGTACTAATTCTTTACTCTTCTCCATGTTAATATGAATTCTTGTGGTGCCCTGTACATCTCCCATAACCTGCAGAATCTTCCTTCCAGAAGCCAAGTTAGCCATTGTGAACACACAGTCATCTGCATAAGCTGTTACTTTCTGAAAAACAACTCCTGCCTGATTTTTAAGTGGCAAAATGTCCCCTGCTACTTCTGTTAACCACAGAATAGGATCAAGTCCAAACACATACAATAAAGGGCTCATCGGGCATCCCTGCCTAACACTGTTATGTCTGCAACATTCACCCCTTCGTTACGGAACAATACTGTTATTTTTTTTGTCAAAGATTTTGTTAGCAGGATCTCCAAAAAGGCTTCCATAGGGGTGTATGTTTCAGCATCTGGTATTGCTTCCAGAATCTCTCAAGACCTGCCTGATGTTTTAAAGCTGTTATCAAATACAGAATCCTCTGGCACATGTATTAACGCATACACTTTGTAAGCGCAATACTTCATGCTTCCTTTAAGCAAAGCCTGGCCTACAAAATGTCTTTCTGGTACCTCAGATATATTTCCCCGAAATTTTTTCTTCTAGCTGCAGGTTTAGCCACTTGTCTCACATTATCCGGGAAATGCTGCTCTCTGACCCTGTTATACCACACAGTTGTGGGAGCCTGTTGCTCTTGTTCAGGTTCTATCTGGGATAGTAAAACCTCTGGTGTACCTGCTTCAGTGAGGTTTCATGCTTGTCTCCTCCTGGGAAAGTAAGGGGTGGGGTTTGAATTACCAGACAGGGGAACCTCCCCCTCTATCTCTTTTATGCCTGCAATTATTGAACTCTGGGTACTGTCAATATGTCCTTGTTCCCTTTGTTCTGAAGTTTTTTTGGCCAGGGGTTAGAAGGGTGTCAGATACTTCACTTATAGAAGAAGCTTGTACCACATGTTCTGCAGAAGGGACAGGCATAGAGGGACCTCCCGAAGAACCCAGGAAATTCGCTTCCCAACCAGCACCATTTAAATTTTTCACCCAGCCATCAGCCTCCAAAGCGGAAGTAACCCAGCCTGGCGAAGTGGCAGAAGGCCCAACAGGCTGTGCAGAAGCCTCACTAGACTCTGGAGAGAGGGACCTTCTCCTGTTTTCCAAACTCGAGGGAGTAACCACAGAAGCGTTAGTACCTCCTACAGTATCAGGCTGTCTTCCAAATACATCTACCTGTCGCTCCATGTTCCCATTCTGTGCTATAGCTAAAAGCTCATTTTTGGGTTGATTCACCCGCCCACTGCTCCCATCCAGTTCTGCTGCCACCACAACCTGCGTTACCTGCATCCTTGGAGAGCCAGGGTGATCGATCTCCATTTTCTGTACTTTCTCTTTTAGATATACAGACTCCTCTTGATCTGGTTCAGCTCCTTTCTCCACTCGTGCACTTTCTGGTACCAGTGCCTCCACTTCTTCTTCCTGCTGCCGAAGCTCTAATTCCAAATGGTTCCATAAATCTCAGAACCTCTGTTCTTCTCTCGCAATCCTCCTACATATATCCTCCGGCTTCTGATCATTCTGGATAATTTCTGCCGATGCTCCTCCAGTCTCAGTTCCTGGCCTGATATCAGCCCGTGAATCCACATTCATTTCTTCATCTATTCTGTCTGCCGCTAGTACATAGCCTCTTCAAGCTTAGTGTCCATGAGCTTCGAGAGGTTCCTGTGCAGCATTAACCCTACGTATTTTATCCCATTTGGTGTTCATTTAAGACCCAGCGAGGTGCATTCTGACATCACTACTGTGGCACAGCAGCATTCTGGCATCACCACTGTGGTGCAACAGCATTCTGGCATCACCACTGTGGTACAGCAGCATTCTGACATTACTTCTGTGGTACAGCAGCATCTGGAAGTGTACGGATGTCCATACCCAACATGGAATCATATACTGTATTGTAGTTAGGCACAGCTTCATCCTCCCTGATTTTATGAAGTTCCAGAAATGTTGGAAGTGTAGTATCAGAACAGGGCAGAATAAGACAGAGTACCTCTGCACTGCTGCCAGCTATACGAAAACCAAATACCTCATTTAAGAGTTTTTCATTATGAGTGACATGGTAAATGTTCCTTTGTTAACGAACGGAAGGACAGACGCGACTGGCTATGTCTCCTTCTGTCCTAAGTATGCCCGTTGTGCCACTTTGGAAAAACAGTTCAGATCTGATGAATTTTCACCATTCAGTTCCCCCTTTATTTTAGAGGTATACACAAAAGACCACTTTTCCCTCAGGCTTAATCTGCTCTGGCTGCTTATCTACACCCAACATCATAGTCTTCCACTTTTGACATCGCAGTTGCTTCCAAAGCAGCAGTGACGCAAGGAATGGATTATGATGTCAGGTGTAGACAAACAGCCAGAGCCAGTGAAATCTAAGGGGCAGTTATCCTGTTTCCTAGTTAATGTGCAGAATTACTTTTATGTACAACTCTGTGAACCTGGAGATCAGCTCAACCTGGGTTTACTACTGGCCTACTGCGTGACTCTGAGTAAGTCCCTTACACTCCCTGTGCTCCCAGATTACACCTAAAAACAAGCTTCAGCTCAGTGTGCCTTTCCCGTGCAAAAAAATTCTTAAAAAAAGAAATAAATCAGAGAAAGTTACAATAATCAAATATATAGGGGCATACAAACTTTTTCTCCAGGATAGCCCTGTTGAAATGCAGCATCTCATTTTCAATGGGATCCTGCTTCTACCCAGTTCCACGGCTGGATAGACTGGAACCCTAAGAGGTACAAAGGTTACATGTTTAGTATTTGGCTCTAGCAAGGACTGAACCTGTGATCTCCTGGTTCCCAAGCCACTGCTCTTAAGTACTAGACCACACTATCTCACATATATTTGTGTGAGCTTATACCTCAGTTTACTAGTTATAACTTTCAAATTGGCTGTTTGTATGAAGATTAAACTGCTTCTCTTTTTATGTTGTCTTGCGCGTGTGCAAGAAACATGTTTCGGTAACTAGAATAGCAGGTTTTGGAGGCGCAGTCATGTTGTGGCCAGTGGTGCCACTGCTTTTTGGGGCTGGGCTCCGTGGCACAAATTAGATTGCACGCTGTCTATGACAGCAGTGCAAAAGCGTGCCACCAACTTAAAATGTTTTAGCCGCTGCAGTGAGGGAGCGCCATCTCATTGCAGGGCGTGCCTTTCCTGGTGTAACATTTCAGTCAGACATGGCGGCGGCTGTGCCGTCCACCTTGCACAGTCCCCAGAAGCTGACATCGGGGTGCCCAATCCCCCTATCGGCATCATCATGACCCCCTCCTGAGTTTATTTGCTGACGGGGGAGCCCAATCCCCTGTCGGCATCATGTGTGTGCCAATTGTTTGCTGATGGGGTGCCCAATCCCTGTTGGCTCCAGTCTCCCACCCAAAAACACGCAGGTGGCATGCTGGGAGCCCACCCCAGCGTGCCTAAAGTACCTGTTAAAAGAAAAAAATCTTCCCGCGATGTTTATTTTTTTAACCCTGTAAAGTAGAAAACGGTCCCTCGCTGGCTGTCTGCGGTCCTCTCCCCCAACCCGCTCCCACCCACTCGTACCCTGTCTCCCCACACACACCTCACCCCATACTTACCTCCGGAGCCTGGCGCAACGATCTTCGATGGACCGGGAACACGTCTGCACTCTTCAAAGCCGACCATGAACTGAAGAAATGCCAGTAAGCTGTATAATGGCATAAATAGGGTTTTTTCAACTTTGGTGCACAGCTCGGACATTTTTGGGAATTTTGGCACCAAATTTTCAACATGGGGTTATTGGGACCCCTCCTCATGAATTCAGGCACTGGCATGGCGTTATTCAGTCCTGAAAGGTGATTTCGTGGTCACTGCACGAAATCACCTTTCAGGGCCGATTTAATGAAATGACAGTGCCATTGTTCGTGACGTGGGCTCTCGAAAAGCCTATGTTACACATTTGGTGAAAAAAATAAAAAACAGTGACTGTTTTATGAGCGTGTGTTGCACAGTTTCCACGCACGTTCATAACTTCGTGAATCTGTAATATTTTCACTCCAGATTTTCGACATTGGCATTTTTCCACACCTCCTTATGAACAGTATAGCTGTCATTTTTCACATCATGTCCGAAATGTGTTTTCGCACTTCCGGCACAGAATAGTGCGGTCATTGTGGGAAATCGGTGTTCGGGACAGATTAAGAAAATCACAGTGGCACTGTTCATGAGCAGAGGTCCTAAAATGCCTATGTTGAAAATTTGGTGATGAAAGTCCATTAAATGAATGTGCTACGAGGCGTGCATTAAGCGATTTCACGCTTGCCCTCGTAACCCTTGTTGTAATATTTTCACTCCAGATTTTCAACATTGGCATTTTTTCACACATCCTTATGAACAGTACAACTGTCATTTTTTACATCCTAGCTGAACTGTATTTTCACACCTCCCGCGCAGAATAGCGCAGTCGTTGAGGGAAATCAGTGTTTGAGACAGATAAAGAAAATCACAGTGACTCTGTTCATGAGCAGAGGTCCTAAAACGTTTAATATTTTCACTCCAGATTTTCAGCATTGCCATCTCTTCACACCTCCTTATCAATGTTGCAGCTAACATTTTAATGTGGTGCAGAATGGTGCAGTCACTGTGGGAAATCAATGTTCGAGACAGATTAACAAAATCACAGGGACACTGTTCATGAGCAGAGGTCCCAAATGCTTTCACGGGGTGGGGTCACAAAAAGGCCATGTTTTAAAATTTGGAGTGCAAATACCAACACACGCCCAGGGCATTATGGTTTCTAACCATTACCTCCCACCCTGTACAGACTAACAGGCATCAGGGGTATGTCTTTGGATTGTCTGCTGTACTGCTCACGCCATTGTTCCTCTACCCCCACCCTGCAGCCACTGACAAGCATCAAGGTGTGCCTTGGACTCTTCAGCCCCAAAGTTCAACCCATTATCTTATGCTGCACCCATCTCAACGTACTTCCTTATGAAATGGGGTGAGCATAAGACCAGATGACCTCAAGGCACAACGCAACACTTGTTGGACTCTGCAGGGTAGGGTGAGGTGAAATAGCATGAGCGTTATGGCCAGCGACTCAAATTCACACCCCAGTGCCTGTCACTCACTGCAGGGTGGGGTGGGGTTGATGTAGGTTCTATACTTCACTGCTATTCCTATTATACGTCTCTCTTAACTCCTGCACTACCAATGCCAACACCAGCAAGACAACATTCGGCATTGACAAATGCTTGTTTTCTACTGCTGGCGTCAGTGCTGCACAGGGATAGTGGGATGTCATCAGTGTTGTAAAAGCTGCTCTTCGATTATTTCAGTAGTCTACTGGGATTTACCCAGCCTTAACTACAGTGATGGTGACCTACTCAACTTGCAAGATAACATGTTACATTGTAGATTTGGTGCCAAGATAAAAGGTTCATCTTGCACTGTTTATTTTTGCAACAATTTCTTACTTAAATGAATATTAGTTAACATGCCTAAATATAGTGCTGCTTCAGAGTTTACTGAGTCGTCTTGTGTAAGTTAATAAGGCTTCTGATGAGTCTCTCTGATGGTGTAAGAGACTGAGTGTGTGGTTTGGGCGAGGGGACTGCAAGCTGAGCGGTTCTGTCTGCCCATACCTCACAAGAGATTGCACAACTGTTTTGTTTCTAGGAAGGAGACCTATTTACATAAGAGCTTTCTGACTTTACTACTGTAATTCCCCGACCCCTGACTTTTTGCAAATGACAGGTGGTATGCTGTTGAAGCTGACAGCAGTACCTGGTGGGGACTGGGTTCGGGGAGGACTAGGTTACTCGGCACAAGGGGCTTAGGTTTGGCTACTCTGCACAGGGGCACCCAAGTAAATCCAAACACAGGAAGCAATAACTGTAATGTCCAATACCAGGAATGGGATTCTAAAGTGTGGCTTTTATTCACATCCAAACTGAACAAGCAAAGCATAGACGGACCCCCACGGGGCTACATTCCTGGTAATGCAGATAAGAGATACAGAACACTTCTTCACTATTTCAGCCCTCAGGCTCTGAACCCACCAGGCACACAGTCCGACTTGTACACTATTTGGGTTTTTCCTGCCGGCTCCCCTGCCGGCCTCTCGATCCTGGTCCATATGGCAGTGAACCAAATTTTCTGTTGGTGGCTCCCAAAACCACCTTAGAGCCTTCAACTCCTTAAGGGAAATTTCCTTCCAATCCCACGTCTGGGTACTTCCCTCATCACTGGCCAAGTGCATGAGGCAAAGTAGAAATCCACAGAGCAAATCCGTGGAGGTGGACCTGGTTACTAAAGGTGGGGGGGGTCTCCCACCTCCAGCTCCCACAATCCATACCCGGCCATTTCTCTGGACATTAAACAACTCTTTTGAAAGCTTGGCAATGTAGATTAAAGGGTAGACGTATAGCACATCTCCTCTACATGTCTTGACTTTCTCCTTTGTGCTGGACTTGAACATGTTTTTACTTTGGCTAAGCCTATTCCTCTAGGCCTCCCACTAATCCAGCAGTCCAATCCCCACCTTAACACAGTTCAGGTGAAACATAGGCCCTTTGATAAGAGCAGAACTCACCCTTTGGTTGCAGGTGCCCCACAGGCAAATCTTGACAGCTTCTTGTGCCACAACACATTTCAGAAAAATAGGCAGCTTCTTCTCTAGCAGTAGCCAGGGGGTTGCCCCTGGAATAGCAGGCAACCCATCCACCCCCATTCCCTGATGGATGGGGCACAGAGATCAGTATCAGCGGTCTCCACCACTTCAAGAACAGCTTACTGTGTTCCTCTTTAGGTGGAAACACACACCTTTCCCTAAAAGTAGCTCTGTATCAGAGCTTAGGCTCCAAGAGCCTGTGCACAGACTGCTGCGCTCCTCTCTTCAAGACAGCTCACACACAACTCTGCTCTCACTGTTCAAAAACTCCCAACATTCTAATCCAACTCCCTTCTGCAGATTCCAATGTGGCTCATGCAGCTGCGATAGTTCTATGGTGATGTCATCCCTCAGTCTCAGCTGAGACTGAGAACAGAGTGAGACAGTGTGAAATCCATTTAACTGGAGTTTCACAAGCTGCCTTCCCTGCCTACCGCTAGGTCTTACTAGGATTCTAGTAACCCTGGGTAACAGGGGGGTTACACTACATTAACATAGAAACATAGACTTTGATGGCAGATAAGGACTGCTTGGTCCACCTAGTCTGCCCATTTCCCTACCTACAGGATAAGCTGTAGATCCTAGTCAACCAACAGCCTATTTCTTCCTACCCCCCACTAGAATTGCCTTATGTCTGTCCCATGTATTCTTGAATTCTCCCACAGTTTTAGACCCCACAACCTCCTCAGGAAGGCTGTTCCATGCATCCACTACCCTCTCTGTGAAAAAATACTTCCTCACATTGCCCCTGAAGCCCCCCCCCCATCTTTAAATTGTGTCCCCTTGTTCTTGCATGTCTCTTTTTCTGAAAGATGCTACCCTCTTGGACTTTGTTGATTCCACTAAGGTACTTAAACGTTTCTGTCATGTCCCCCTCGCCCTCCTTTCCTCAGGGGTATACATATTAAGCTCTTTTAGTCTCTCCTCATATGGCTTCTCTTGCAGACCCTGCACCATTCTAGTCGCCCTCCTCTGGACTGCCTCTATCCTGTCTATGTCCTTGTGGAGATGGGGTCTCCAGAACTAGACGCAGTACTCCAGATAGGGTCTCGCCAACTGTCTGTACAGAGGGATAACAACTTCCTGTTTTCTGCTGGTGATGCCTCTCCCTATGCATCCCAGTATACCTCCAGCTCTCCCTACTGCCTTCTCACATTGCTTGCTAACTTTAAGGTCATCTGACATGATTACCCCCAGGTCCCTTTCTTTTTTTGTTTTTGTTACTACCTCCCCCACCATTGTGTAATCGTCACCTGGGTTTTTGTTTCCCAGATGCATTATTTTGCACTTCTTTGCATTGAGTCCTAGCTGCCATACTTCTGACCATTCCTCTAACCTTGCCAAGTCCCTTCTCATCCTTTCCACGCCTCTTTGTGTATCAACCCTGTTGCAGATCTTTGTGTCATCTGCATTTCTGTGCTTTTTCCTTAATGCATGTGTCTGATTTCTCCTGCCACTTTTTTCCTGTATCAGCACCCTCAACATTTTCTTTTATGAATTCGGCAGTATTCTGCACTGGGGGAAATATGTATTTCTAAGGGCATGGATACATTTCACTATCCACACTCTGGCAGTTCCACTGAAACAGTGTAATCAGTCAGATATCTTTAGACTAAGCTCCTCCCACCACCTTGGCAGTTTATTATCCAGCTCTGCCCCATGATGTCCGCTCTTTCCTTCCATTGGAAGGGACAGGTCTCCTCCTTTGCAGTTCTGCAGCATTCAAGAGTTCCTTGAGTTATTGCTTTGGTGAAAACTTCTTCAGTCAAACTTCGGAATACTAGGGCCCGCCAGCGCAGCAGTCGGATTTCCGCTTGCGGCACCAGCGACTCAGGTTCAGGAACTGACCCGGGGAGCTAGAGGGCTGGCCGGGGGAGAAGGATTGAGTGCCCTTAGTGCTGCTGTCCTTCTCCAGGGGGAGGGCTGGGGTGAATGCCTGGCATGTGTAAGACTCCTGGCGGAGGCCGGGAGGAATTACAAGCACCGGTGTCTGAAACCATTGGGAGCGGGGCAGACGCAGGTCGTCATTGCACGTCCCTGCCGCTGGGGATGCAAGTAAAAAATCCTTGCTCGCAGCCACCACGAATGATGCCTGCCCCTGGCCCTGATTAGCTCCCAGGCCGGTTCCTGAACTGGTCCCATGATTGTGGCACTGAGCTCAGGTGCCGCAACCCCACTCCAAGGGGGAAAGCCGGGGAGTATCTGGAGATGCCGCCAGTATGGAAGTGGGAGTCCAGGGGTCCATGACCGGATTGATGTGCCAGCGGCTGTGGGCAGCAAAAAGAGTAAATTTAAAAAAAAAACTTCGAAATACTTTATTCTTCTCCTGATCCAGCTCTGCCTCATCAACTTTGGCATTGGAGATGGAAGAGGGAAAGCCGTCATACGGGTTCAAGTTCTTCTTAACTTGTCAACAGAAAATGTGGATCACCGACCCCCTACATGTCCTGCCTCTACTGCTTGGGTGCACAGCACAACATAGCAGGCTGTGGCCTTTTCATGCAGTGCTTCCAGCGTTGCTGGAAGATCATGCGGCCAGGCTTTTCCTCAGTAGATCGATGGATCGTGATCCGGAACTTCAGCCAGAGGACTGCAGGCTGCTGCCAGGTCTGCTGACCATCTTGTGGTTTTTGAGGAGAAGGTGGCAGCTGCCGCAATGAGCACCTCGATGGCCTGTACATTACTCCTGGTTGGGGCCAGCGTTGGGAGGGTCCTTCACATTAGGGTTCCGTGAAATATGTCAGGCCCACCAGACTTTGTGGAGAGCCCTTCTCACCACATTAAGAAACACAAGTGCCACCAGTGCCAGTTATGGGATTGGTAGAGATGGAGGGTCACCTGCTCCCTCGACTCCCCCAACCACTCAACTGTGATCGAGCTTCCATGAGTCAAGGGTTTGGTCAACAGCTCCTTGGTGCCACTGTCAGAGTGGTCAAGCAGGCTGTTGAGATTTTTCTCAAACATTGATGACCAGTTGTCAGGGAGAGGCTGAAGAGAAGTTGATCCCCCAAACGCTGGTGCTCCCTTTCTTATCGCAGGAAGAAGTGGCCCAATCACTGTCCCCAACCGGTTCCACTCAGGACCAGCTTTCACTGGCAGTCATACCTCCCTAGCTGATACTCGTAAATATGGCATGGCATGTGGTCTATCATGATCCTCTGAAAGTTCCCCCTCAGCATCAGCTCTCGTGTCGACAATTGAAGTCAAAGCGCTGCTCACACTCTTGATTCCACTCACACGGGAGAGACTGCCATCAATGCTCTTCGACCTCCTTGTCCTCTGGCAAGGAGAGGCACAGCCACAGGATGCAGATGCACTATGAGGAGCTGGCAGCAGTGGACCATTGCAGGGCAGGGTAGGGCTCTACCATTTTGACTTTGTCACCTGGCAGTTGCCAGTCATGCTCTCGCCAGTCCAGGCTCGACAGATGTGTCCAGCATCTGCTTCTGTGCCTCTGTGGGTGGAGCTGCCTCTACAGCAGCCCTTGGTGGGACCCCGACTAAGGACTCTTGTGCTACAGCCAGCTTGTCAGGCCAGCTGTTGGTGGAAATTACCTAGTCTGAGGATACTAGGATGGTTTGTGGTGGCACGCAGTCAAGGGCCATTTTCAAGGAGTCCTCAGATGATTCAGATGGGTCATCATGTTGTCCACAAGGGCTCACACTTTGACTGTGATTCAGTTGAGGAACTGTCCACCAACCGTGGGCCAGTGACTTTTGGGGCTCTCCTCAGCCTTATGTCGGAGTTCATGAATGTGCCCTCGGAACCAGTTCTGAATCTGGCTAAGTACCCCTTTGCTGATATACTGGACAAAGACGATTCCTTGGGGGTTGTCTTTCCCATGGTGGAGGCCATTTTGGGACCAGCCCAGCAGTTTTGGCGGCGTCTAGTATCCTGGCCAGCACCCTCCACCTGTATGGTCCGCAAGTATGCAGTCCCTACCGGGTCCCTTTCAGGGTTTTCGGACCACCCTTTGACCAAAAGGTTCTTCTCAGTCTTGGCCTTTTGGAAATCTGGTGGCCAAGGGTATGTGGACAAGCCCCCCAACAGAGAATCGAAGAAGTTTGACCATGTGGCCAAGAAGGTCTATACATCTTCCTCTCTGGGCCTTTGTCAGGCCAGTTATGCTGTCCTAAATGCCAATGTTGGTTACTTCCTGCTGCGAATGCTAGACAAAATCCTCCCTCATCTTTCTGCTGATAAGCATTTGCCAGTGAAATAGGTCAAGGACCCGGGTCAAGCGCTAGCTTAACACCAGCTCCAGAAGGCTTTTGACATGAGTGACTCCTGTGCCCGTGCTAGGATGTCAACCTGGCTGTGGTTCTTCACCTTTACACCAGTTACAGCAGATGCTCGGCACAAGCTGGCCAATGTTGCCTTCTTGGGCACTGACCTTTTTGGCCATGGGGTGGTAGGACACTACACCAGGATCAAGAAGTTTGAAGCCACTCTGGATTCTGTGGCTTCAACCCAAGAGGATCCTAAAGCTCAGAAGCCTAAGAATCAGGCCTTCCAGTATTGGTCATTTCAGCCACAGCAACCTTGGCAGAAGCTGCAGCAGGAGCAATAGCAGGCCTGGTGCCTGAAGCCAAAGCTTAGTGGCCAGAGGCTGAAAACAGGTAGAGGTAAGGAAAGTGGTGCCCCTCCTGCCCCATGGGCTGGTGCCCTTACCCCCCATGCTGTCCAGAGATGCGTCAGGGAGTGTCATCCTCCCGCCTGTCCAGTCCCTGACCCAACTCCCAGTGGGGAGTCTGCTGTGCCACTTCTGGCCATACTGGTCCATTATTACTGTGGGCAAGTGGCTACTGGAGGTGGTATGCAGAGATTTGTCTCTAGATTTTGAGGCTGTCCCACCTTACTGATTCCACGCACTTTGTGAGTCCTCGGTGTTGTAGGATCCGCTGTTCTCCCGCAGGGAGGGCATTGCTCAGCTCCTTGCAAAAGGAGTCATAGCCGTGTCCCAGATGCCCTGGCAATTCATGGGTACATGTCCAGGGATTTCATGGTCACAAAATTGACAGGGGACTAGTGCTCTATACTGGAGTTTCATGATCTGAATCGGTTCAGATGATATGGTGAGTCATTAAACTGAGGTCCCTTCTACCCATCCTAGTGCTGTCCTTGTGGGTGTCCAATTGAAATTAAAAAAAACCCAAGGCATGTTCTCAAAGAGTAGGGGACTCTTCCCAGTGTCCTGGCCAATATTCCCCTTCCCGTAAAAATCAGTTCATGCAATTGTCCAAGGCTGTGTGTGGTTGTTGACGTGTGATATGGCTGCCACTACGTGTTCAGTCACTTCTCTACCAGTCTAGCATTGCTTGTAAAATGCTTTGGGATACACTGTGAATGAAAAGTGTTATATAAATGCTGCTGATGATTACTGTATTCTTCTTCATGTGGACACAGATGTTCCTGATTGTCACTCTGAGACATATTATACCATCCCTGAAGCAGGGCATATGTTTCTGCTCTCTGGATCTCCAGGACATGTTCTTCATATCTCAGTCTGTCCCACTGGTGGTACCTCAGGTTCCGTGCAGAAGGGGCTCTGTATCAGTTCAAGGTCATGCCCTTCGGCCTTTCATCCACACTCAGGGTCTTCACAGAGTGCATGGCAGTTGTAGCAGCTTTCCTGTGGCACAAGGGCATCAAGGTATATCCCTTCTTGGATGACTGGCTGATCACCAGCCTGTCCAAGGAGGCCATGGAGTGGTCCAGGGGTCTGGCCCTCCAGACCTGCAAGGACTTGGGCCTGTTGGTCGACCTGGACAAGACAGAACTGATCCCCTTGGAGGTAATCATCTTCATTGGGGTAGAAGTAGACACCCTGTGGGCCAAGGTCCATCTCCCTGTGGATTGGGCTCAGGAACTTACCTCCTCTGCCTGATCATTATAGATTGGGCATCCACACCCAGCTTGGGATTTCCTGTGGCTGCTGGGGTACATGTCATCTGCTGCCAGCATGATTTGTTGGGCACGCTGGTCGATGCACCACTTGTAGTGGGGGCAGGATCATCAGTGGTCCCAAGGCCTAGGTCATCTGGACAAGTTGAGCTTTGTGACCCAGCCGATGTGCGATGCCATTCAGTGATGGCTATTCCTTCAAAATATGGAGGAAGGAAACCTGTGTATCTTCCTGGAGCTGACCATCACGCTTACGACAGACGCATCTTTGGTGGGGTGGGAAGCACACTTAGGAGACCACAGAGCCCACGGGATCATCACCCCAGGAGTCCCGTCACCACATCAAGCTGTTGGAACACTGCAGTGCACTGGCACTCACGGAATTTGTTCCTCTGACCAGGTTCAGGTTATGCAAATCCAGGCAGACAATACCATGACCATGTTTTACCTGAACAGGTGGGAGGAACCCACTCCCTTCCACTGTGTTGGGGAGGAACCCACTCCCTTCCCCTGTATTGGGAGGCCCTCTGCACCTGGACCTTTAAACACAGCCTGGGGGCAGATCATGCTGGCGATCCATGTCACAAGAGTTCGCAGTCAACTGGCAGATGCTCCCAGCAGGGTGGGGGAGATGTGGCATAAGTGGTTCCTGCATAAACCACCTCTTCTACCAGTGGGGCACCCCTCTGTTGGATCTGTTTACCTCCTGAGAGAACAGAAAGCTAAAGCTGTTTTGTGCCTGCCCCCCACAGTCCAGGACACTGTTGGGGGAAGCCTTCATGAGGCCCTGGAACCCGGTCCTCATGTATGCCTTCCCTCTCTTCCCCTTGAACCACAAAATAATGATCAAGGCCTGGAAGGACAAGGCACAGATGATCCTAATAGCTGCAGGCTGGCCAAGACAGTTGTGGTACCTGGATCCCCTCATCCTCAACAGCAGGTCTCTGTGGCAGTTGCCTCTCTGTCTGGACCTGCTGACTAAACAGCAGGGGAAGGTCCTACACCCGGACCATAAATCCCTGCACCTCACGGCCTGGTTCCTGAGCAGCTAGAGTTCCAGGCCTTGGGTCTCTCAGAAGACGTGTTCCACATTGTAGAGACCTTTCATAAAGAGTCCGCTCACCAATGCTATGCCTTCAAATGGAAGAGATTCTCCATTTGGTACCAGGGCAAGGAGCTTGAACCCCTTGCCTGCCCTGTAGTGAGCATCCTGGAGTGTCTCTGGTCCCTCTCTGTTGGGACTGCGATTGACGACCCTCAAGATGCACCTGGCAGTTGTCTCTGCATACCAGGCAAAGGCTGGTATGCTGATGGTGACCTAGGAGAAGATGGTTAGGTGCTTTTTCAAGGGTCTGGTCTACCTGTCCCCTCCAGTGTGTGGACCACCAAAACCTTTGGACCTGCTGCTGATGCTGGATGTGCAAGCCATTTAAACCTATGTACATGTGTGAGATGTCACACCTGTCATGGAAGACAGCCTTCTTGGTGGCCATCATGTCGGTCATAAGGATTTTTGAGCTCCAGGCACTCCCGGTGGAGTCTCTCTATCTGGTCTTCCACAAGGACAAGGTTGTACTTAACCTCCACCTGAATTTCCTCCAGTGGTTGTGTCGGACTTTCATCTTTACCAGCTGATTTACTTACCGCTATACTTTATCAGCCCGAACATGGAGGCCAATTGCAGGCTCCATACTGTGGACCTGCGGAGGGCACTCTCTTATTACAAAGGATGCATGGCTAGACTTCGGGGTGAGGCTCACCAGCTGTTTGTAACAAATGCTAAAGCTGCGCCTGGTAGACTAGCAGCAAAGCAGATGACTGCCAGGTGGATCACATCTTGTATCGATCTCTGCCATAGGTTGGCTAGCAGGGAGCGGCACAGAGGGCTAAGGGCTCATTCCATCAGGCGTGCCACTGCCTCGGTGGCTGCCTACAGTGGCATCTGCGTACAGGAGATCTGTAAGGCTGCTACCTGGAGGAAAGCAAACACCTTTCCCATTACAGCATTGACATCATGTCACATTGGGATGCTGCTTTTGGGACCGTCTGTCTTTGCCAAATAGGGATGCATGTCTTGCACCCCCCCAAGAGAACTGCTCGGAGTGTGGGTAGTGAACTGTATCCACACCCTTAGAAATGTGGGTTACTTACCTGTAACCATAGTTTTTAGAAGTGGTATACAATTCACATCCGCACAACCCACCCTTCCTCCTGTGGCTAATGGCACACAGATCCCTGCATCCATCGTGCAAAGATCTGACATCACAAGATGGAGCCGGAGGATATGTAGTATTGCCTGAGTGGTGGGAGGAGCTTTGCTTAAAGATGTCAGACTGTTTACATCATTCCAGTGGAGCTGCTAGAGTATGGATGTGAACTGTATATCACTCCTAGAACTACGGTTACAGGTGAGTAACCTATATTTCGGGGGGGGGCTCTGAAGCTGTACAGAAAAGTGGTGCAAGTGAATAATTAACAAACTGTAATTGGCACAATTCTTATTTTCATGTAAATGCCCTTAATAATGAATATTATAAATCAAGGGAAAACTCATAACCAGCGTGCTTCTTTCCATTGCATGAGACACTCATTCTGCAGTGTGTCTCGCATTGGGGAGGCAGTATAGCGCAGTGGTTTAAGGCTCTGAGCTGCAAATCTGGAGACCTGGGTTTGAATCCCACAGCCCCCACTTGCATACTGTGTGACCACAAGCAAGTCACTTAACTTCCCTGTGCTCTCAGGTTGCATCTGTAAGCAAGCTTTCAGCTTAGTGTGTCTCACCTGGTTAAACAATTGGGGATAAATAAAGGTGCCTTGAAAACGGGTGTGTTCAGGGGACAGTTTTTAAATGTATTATATATTAATGATCGCCTTTCATCAATAATATATTACTACATCCCAATAGATCGCTGTTAAGTTGTAAGAGTGGTCTCACATTCTTAGGGTATCAGAACCGCTTACCGTCGTTTCGCAGTTCTCACACCTTCAGAATGTGGGTGAAACCATTCTTAAAACTGTGTGTGATCTGCACAGATGCTGTTCTCCCTGGGAAGGAGAGTTCAGCCTGCACCACTCTTTAAGTGGTTCCTCGTGGTCAGCCGGTGGAGGTGCACATGGCGACATGGGTGACCACGCACCGTCATGCATCCTTCCCAGGACTCCATGAGCATGCAGCCGTCACATGGGGGAGGGATAGCGGGAGAAAATGGAAACTGCCCCATCCTGGAGCACTGGATGACAGCCCCCCATAGAGTCCCCTATGCCACCATCCACCCAGCGTACTGTCCTCACCCCCCAGGCTACCACCCCCGGTGTCAAAAAGTGCTTTTCCCCTGGTGGCAGCAGGGGGCCCCCTGGCAGGGATAAGCCAGACCACTGGGGGTGTCGGCAAAGTTTGAGGAGTCCAGCGGTGGGAGTCAGCAGCCGGGTTGCAGATGGTCGGTCGAGGGGTGAAAGAGTGGGGCACTAGGGGCCAGGGTGGACAAAAAAAAAACTGTGTGTGGTTTCCCGAGAACACATTGGCATACAATAGAATGTCTTAAATTTCAAGACCTTTTCGAATGTAGTATAGTTGAGGTTTGCTAATGCCAGTTGTGACCCACTGTGAGGGCTTAGAACAGGGACCATTTAGAGTTCCTAACAGAATTTGCTAACCCTGCTCATTGTCTTGTGACTCAAACAGCTGCTGTGTCGATGAAGTGTCTGCTGAACACGTGGGAGCCGATTGCATTGTTCACTATGGGAGAGCCTGCCTCAGCCCTTCAAGACGACTTCCTGTGATGTACGTTTTTGGCCAGAGGCCGATGGATGTGAAACAGTGTTTGACTTCCTTCAAACAGCTCTACCCTGATATACAGAGTCGGGTTGTCATGCTGTTTGATGTGGTGTACTCCTATGCATTGGGTAAGGAATGCCTCTGCTATGTCTGGCTTGCCCTTTTTCACAGATGGAATTTTAACTTTAAGCATTGCATTTGAAGTAGCAAGAGTTCTTCTGTTACCTAGATAATTTAATAGTTGTGTTCCACTATCCTACCTGTGGAGGGACAGCTAGTGATGGATGCTGGAAAAACTTACCTTCACAAATGATGATCCTATTAAGCCAACCTGACTGCGTTCTTTGAGGATGTAACTAAGGAAGTGGATAGGAGGTGGGCAGTGGACACACTTTCAACACTGCTGCCACATGGAAAGCTCATGGAGAAATTGTACTGTAAGTAAATAGTTGATTGGCTGACAGGTGGGAAGCAG
Organism: Neoceratodus forsteri; assembly: GCA_016271365.2. NCBI lineage: Eukaryota > Metazoa > Chordata > Ceratodontiformes > Ceratodontidae > Neoceratodus > Neoceratodus forsteri. The sequence goes on along the minus strand of CM028136.1, from coordinate 220,681,504 downwards.
AGTGTGGTGGTGGATGGTCACATTCAGAATGTAGGGCTGTTCTGAGGGGAGAGTTCCAGGGGTCGGTTCTAGGTCAGTTGCTCCTTATTGCGTTTATTACTGACCTGGAGGAAGGGTTCAGCAGCTGGTTTCTGAAGTTTGCTGATGATACTGACTTATCAAGAAGAGTGAACATGGTGGGGGGGGAGGTACACCACAGGGAGACCTGCACACACATTAGAGGTGTGGGCCAAGAAATGTGGGTTCAGGTTTAAAGGGAACATAAATCCTGTTCCCATCCTTTTTCCCAAATATACTTTATTATCGTTCTATGCCAGAGGCGAGACCTCTTTCTGCTACCTCCATTGTGAGCTTCCCCACTGTCTGAAACCCTACTGCATCCACTCATGGTCTCCACACCCACCTGCAACACACCCCTGTGTTGCCTGCCCTCCCTTCCTAGCTTACCCCCTGGGGCTGGATACGCCATCAGCCTCTTTGGCATATTCGTCCCTACAGTTTTCAAACAACATGAAGTCTTGCTATATTATGACAGTAGCAGTTTGATCCAGCTCTAGAACTGCTCCGGAGGTGAAATGGTTAAAACCATTCCAAAATAGAATTTTGGCCACGAGCTCTAAGAAGCAGCTCTATCTGTGTTATTTCAAACCTGAACTGTCAGATTCTTTACTCCGCCTCAGTGAACAGTCGCTCCGGAGATTTCTCCTACTGCTCGGTTCATTTCTCGTTTGTGGGGTGTTTTCTCGGTTGGATCCAACCGAGAATAGTTTTATTTTAACCGAAAACCGCTCGTTCAAGCTCTATCTGTGGTAACCGTAAGTAAATTGAAGGTTTTGTCTGTGTGGAACTTGTAGTTATCGGTTCGGTTTTGAACCGATCAGTTGGTTTAAAACTCATTTAAAACTAAAATGTAATATTTTAGAGTGCGGTTCCGGTTCTTATCGGTTCTAAAAAAGCGTTTTATTATGTTTTTCCAATACCCGTGACACGGTTAGGAACCGATAAGGGTGTCTTGCCTGGCACTGCCGTTAAAGGGCAAGTTTTCTGGTTAGGCTGGCATTATGTCTGAGAAACCCAAAAGAAAAACTGGCCCACTGGTTCAACACTGTGATGTTTGTGGGGAAGTCTTTGCCAAGGCTGACCCACACACCATGTGTTTATTGTCTGGGGTTTGACCACCTCCAGTCAGACTGCCAGATATGAAGAATTTCCCTGCAGCCACCCTGGAAAAAGATTGGGCAGGCTCAGGAATGAGAGGCAAAAAAGTCCGCTGACCGGATGGCCAGCCCAGTTCGGTGCCAACCGAACTGGAGAGGGAGTGCCCTCTGACCAGGGCGAGACTTCTCGACAAAAGAAAAGCTGGTTCTGAGGAACCAATTCCAGTAAAGAAAACAAGAAAATCAGCAGGTCTGGAGTCCAAACCCCTTCTCCAACTGCTGCAGAAATAGCAAAAGCCATACAAATTGTCCAGTCACTGTCTCAGGGTCCGTCCGAACCGCCACTATCTGGCAAAAGGTCGGTTCGTCTGGTCCCAGTGGTTCAGGAATATGATATTGAGGAATTTTATGAACCAGAGGAGGGGGAGGATGATTATGAGCAGTATGAATGTGGCTGGGAAGGTCTGGGTGTGCCCACTGAACCGGACATCTCCCCAGACAGACCTTTAGAATCTCCCCCTATGCTGTCTGAGTCCCCATCTCATTTCATGTTTTACAAAAAAGTTGCTGAAACCCTCCAGCTTCCCTTAGAAGAAGCTGTGGATGAGCAAGAGGAGCCTGATTTTGTAGAAATGATGGATATTCCAGAGTCTAGGAGATTGTCTATTCCTTACATAAGTCTTTTAGGAAGCAAACAATAAAAATTTTAAAACTCCTAATTCTGTGCCTCCTGTAGATAAAAAGATGGACAGAAGGTACACATTGTCAGGTCCTGATACAGAATTCCTTTCTCAGCAATGCAGTCATGTTGGGGTAGTTCAGGCTGCTGCCTGTGATAAAGCTAATATTCCCTTGGCTTCACATCCTCCTGACAAGGATTCCAGGAAGATTGATGCCATGGCAAAAAAACAGTATATGGCAGCCTCTCTGGGACTCAGGCAAGCAAATTATATGGCTTATGTAGCTAGGTATCAGAAATCTAGATGGGATACTATGATGCAATTAGCCAAGCAAGCCCATGGCCAGCTGGCTAGTGAACTAGAACAGGTGGCTGCTGATGGCATTGAGGCTTCTAAGGTTCAGTTTCATGCTGCTGTGGATTTTAATGATGTTTCCTCTAGGGTCATGGCTACATCTGTAGCTTTTCGTAGGTTGGCCTGGCTCAGGTGTACTAGTCTGTCACAGGATACCCAGACTAAGGCTATGGATTTTCCTGTGGTGGGGAATTCTCTGTTTGGGGAGCAGACAGAGAACTACATGAAAAAGATGGATGAATATAGGACTACTTACAAGAGTGCCCAGGCTAAGGAGGCTAGCCACTCCTCAAAGGCATACCCCAGGGGTAGGGGTGAGCCTTTTCACAGGCCTTTTACCAGACTCAGGCCTCCTCTGCCTATGCTCAGAGGGGCTTCTTCAGAGGCAGAGGCAGGCGAGGGGTGGGCAGACCTGCTCCACCCCCCAGCCTAAACTCCTGCTAAGCAGGCGCACCTGATGGGGTGCCAGGGCCAGTCTCCTGTGCTAGTACGGGGCAGGCTGGCTTACTTCAGCCAGAATTGGGCTTCTTTAACCTCAGACAAGTGGGTTCTGGAAGTAGTAAGCCAGGGTCTGGTTCTCAGCTTCAAAAGTTTCCCAAGTTGAGAAGCAGACTTTCTCCTACAAGTGCTTCAGAGACCCTTGCTCTGGAAGCAGAGGTCTCATCCCTGTTAGCTCTCAGAGCAGTAGAAAGGGTTCCTCCCTGCACCAGGGCAGGGTCTGTATTCAGATACTTCCTTACCCCAAAAAGACAGGAGAATGGCGGCCATATTAGATCTCAGATATCTGAACAAGCATCTTTTGAAACCAAAGTTCAAAATGGTAACTCTGGCAATGATTTTACCCTCCCTAAGGCCAGGGGACTGGCTAGCCTCCCTGGACCTCAAGGATGCCTATTTCCATGTCCTAATCAGAAGCTCCCATCGAAAGTACCTCAGATTCGAACTGCCCTCAGGTCATTACCAGTTCAGAGCAATGCCCTTCGGCCTTACCTCTGCCCCAAGGGTATTCACAAAGTGTCTAGCAGTGGCTCACTTAAGGAGGCAAAGGATTGCTGTTTTTCCCTATCTAGACGACTGGCTCATTGTAGGCCAGTCCCCAGAACAGGTAAAATCTCACCTGCAGGTCACCCAGCAGCTTCTCACCTCCTGGGCTTTCTGCTAAATCTACCAAAGTCAGTTCTGGAACCAGTCCAGGTACTCACCTTTATAGGGCAGAATTGGACACAAAGCTAGCCAGAGCCTTTCTTCCTTTAGAAAGGGTAAGGAATTTAGTGGCTCTGGCCTCCTCCTTCACTCTGCAAGTCTCTCGACCAGCAAGACACTTTCTGCAGCTCCTGGGGCACATGGCTGCATCCACAGCTGTTGTGCAGGGAGCAAGATTTCAGATGAGAGACATTCAGTTTCACTTGAGAACCTATTGGTTTCAGAGAAGAGACCCCTTTCCAAGTTGGTCCCAGTGATCGAACCTTGATCCTAGCCCTCCAGTGGTGGCAGGATCAGAGCAATTAAGATTGGGGGTCCCCTTCATTCCCCCTACTCACGACTTGACTCTCACTACAGATGCTTCCCTTCTGGGTTGGGGAGCCCACATGGGCGACCTTTCCACTCAGGGAGTGTGGTCCCCCCAGGAATCTCTGCTCCACATCAATTTGCTGGAACTCAGAGCTGTCTTTTTAGCTCTTCAAGCATTTTCTGCATCTGTCCACGACAAGGTGATACAAGTCAGAACAGACAACACCACAACAATGTGGTACATCAACAAACAGGGGGGCACTCGGTCTTCGGCCTTGTGCACCGAGGCAATGAAGTTGTGGGGATTTCCCAGGGCCATCACGAATGGTCCCTGGATCCTCAAGTGCTGGGGATAGTCTTTGCCAGATGGGGCACCCCTCAGATAGATCTTTTTGCAGCCCCAGACAATCACAAACTTCCTCTGTTCTGTTGCAGGCCTCCAGTGCTGGTCTCAGTTCCCCTGGATGCCCTTCTTCTGGATTGGGAGGGGAAGTTTCTCTATGCTTTTCCCCCCTTCCCTCTCCTATTCAAAGTACTAGTCAAAATCAGATCTCAGCCTTGCAGGGTGATTCTGATTGCCCCGGATTGGGCCAGGCAGCCCTGGTACCCACTCCTTCTGTCACTGACAATCCTTCTTCCCCTTTGCCTCCCCAGGAATCACAATCTGTTGACTTGTGCCCAGGGAAGGGTTTGGTATCCGGACCTCAAATCCCTCAACCTCAAGGCCTGGCTGTTGAGGAGTTTGATTTACACCTCTCTCAGGGTGTTCTTGAGATCCTAAAGGCTTCTAGAAAGCCTTCCACTAGGGCTACTTATAGTTCTAAATGGAAAAGGTTTTCAATTTGGTGTGCTGGGAAAAATATTTCCCCAGAATCTGCTGATTTGCCCATTGTGTTAGATTACATGGTACATCTTAATTCCTTGGGTCTCAGACCAGCTACCCTGAGAGTTCATTTGGCAGCTGTATCTGCTTTTTGTGACAGCAGGAAAGTCATCCCTCTTTCCTCTCATCCTGTGTTTTCCAAGTTTTTAAGGGATTACTCCATACTAATCCACCCTTTGGAACTCGCCCTGCTTGGGACCTTAATGTTTGCATTGCCCAGTTAATGCAACCCTTTTGAACCTCTGTCTTCTGCAGAGCTTAAGTACCTAACTTGGGAAAACTGTTTTTCTAGTGGCTATCACTTCTGCCAGACAGCATAAGTGAGTTGCAAACCTTGTCAGTGAGAAGACTTTATTTCTTTCCACAGGGATAAGGTAGTCCTAGGACTAATAGGAAGTTTTTGCCTAAGGTGGTTTCAGATTTCCATCTTAATCAATCTATCTCCTTCCAGTATTTTCACTGATCACTCCTCTTCTGGTGAGAGGAGGTTGCACAGCCTGGATGTTAAGAGAGCTCTTATTACTATATATAGAGGTGTACAAAGGTCACAGGTTCGAATCCTCCAACTTTTCCTCTTACCTATGGTGAAGTTGGGAAAGGCAAACCTACCACTAAGAGATCAATTGCCAGGTGGATTGTCTCTTGTATCCAATTTGTTATCAGAAACTGGGCAGAGCCCCAGTTTGAGGGCTCATTCTACCAGGGTACAGCTGCATCTCTAGCTGCTGCCAGAGACATCCCTATATTAGAGATTTGCCAGGCTGCTACTTGGAAAACGGTACACACTTTACCAAGCATTACTCCCTGGATGTCCAGGCCAGAGAGAGATGCTCGGTTTGGCACAGCTGTTCTTCAGAGCCTATTCCCTAAGTAGGTTCTGCCCTCCTCCATGGAGGTACTGCTGTGTATTCTGCTACTGTCATAATATAGCAAGACTTCATGTTGTTTGAAGAAAAGATTACTCACCTTAGTAATGTTGTTTCTTCTAATGGAGTCTTGATATATTATGACCTCCCCCCCAACCTGCCCCTCTCAGAACCTCTACTTGGGTGGGGTGTGGGCAACTTGGTGTGGGCACCTTTTTATGCCCTGTTAGCATTTTTGTCCCCTTTTGGGGCTTTGGGTGTGTGTGTGTGTGTGTGTGTGTGTGTGTGTGTTTTATTATACTTATGTTTTTATTCTCATATGATTAGAATTGTGTTAGTATTTCTGGTCCCCTGACTTGAGTCTTGGGTGTTGGGACCAGCAATGGTTGTTATTATTTAGGTAGCCATTTGGCTAGTGTAGGTTACAGCTTCCACACAGACCTTAGTGAGTTTGGCTCGTAAAGATCTGACAGTTCAGGTTTGAAATAACACAGATAGAGCTGCTTCTTAGAGCTCGTGGCCAAAATTCTATTTTGGAATGGTTTTAACCATTTCACCTCCGGAGCAGTTCTAGAGCTGGATCAAACTGCTACTGTCATAATATAGCAAGACTCCATTAGAAGAAACAACATTACTAAGGTGAGTAATTTTTTCATCTGGTCCACTCTGGATGAAGGTGAAGATGTGGTTCGTCTTGAGGAGTGGTGCAGCAATGGTCAGACATGAGGGTGGGCCACCAGAGGGCATCATCTGCCAAACCTGTGCACTCTTCACGCTTTCTCTCACACCTCCACCAGAGCATGCATCAGGATTAGGTACTGACGGCCTGATGCAGCCAACCTGTGGGCACTTCACGATCCCTGCACCACCACCTGTGGTCACCCAGGTGGCAGTAAAGCAGTGGATGTGAACCCCCGATGCTTGATCTTTCTTCCCTTTGCCGATCCACTGGCCCAGGATCATTCCCGAACCTGGGTCTTCAGCATCACAAGTGGTAACACCACCACTGCGCCAGCAGGCCAGCTGCTGTTCACATTTTTAAAGAGATTTACCAAGGAAAACGAATTGAGATTCGCACTACATATATTGGTGCCTTACCGCTGCAAAATGCTGTTGCTGCATAGGGTACCAAAAATATTTCAGTAGTTTAGATGTAAGAGCGCTTGAAATTGTCCCCACGGGTCACTTCTATTACCCGGTCTGTGGAGCCTACGCTCCAGCCCGTGCTCCAGCCGTTATGGTGTGAACCCAGGGAGAGCGCAGGGACATACTCATTATAATCTATGGGGCAGCTTTCACTCATTTATATATAGTAAGATTAATCACCAAATGATCATTACTATAAAAACAGGTGAAAGCTGCCCATAGACTACAATGGAGTGCATCACCCCGCCTCTGCCTCCATGTCACATAATGGCTGAGAGTGTGGTTGCAGAGCCGGGTGGCCTCTACGAGACCAGAAAATAGAAGTGACCTGAGGGGACAATTTTACGAAAGACTCTACATCTAAACTACTGAAATATTTTTGGTGCCCTATGCAGCAGCATCATTTCGCAGTGGTAAGGCACCAATATATGCGGTGCATATCATGAGGCTGGTAAGTGTCTTTAATATAATATGGAGAATGATCTTTGGGAGGGGTATTTTTATGCACCTGAGGTGTGTGATGTTCATGAACCTCAAGAGCAAAACTAGAGAGGTATATGCAGCCATCACACACTGAGGTTGTGTTTAAAAAAAAAAAAAAAAAAAAAAAATATGTATGTGTAACCCCTAGATGGCGCTATCCCAGGGGCTACTACCCCTGCCTGATTTGCCACTAACAGGTTGAGGGGCCTGGATCCAATGGCGGGTGCCTCCACCCAGAGGTCAGGGTTTGCAATAGTTAAACTTACTTGGTCACAGCCCTCTGGGACACTGCAACCCCTTTCTTCCCACTAGTGGCCCACACATATATCAGAATTACCTTCACAGTATACACTTACCCCCAGGGCTGGTTCAGGCACTGGGACCTCCTGTAAAATAAGATACAGTGCAACAATCACAGTACAATACTTTAACATAGACAAATACCTCAGGCAGTATAACTTTGCTGAAACAAGCAGCTCTGATTTATTTAGGGGAATATAACAAGGACAGGGGAAATCAGGTTAATTAGCTTATCACTTTACTCATCTACCTATGGCTCTCTGTGCAGGCCTATCCCTACCAGTTACTGTCCCTGGGTACCCAAGCCCTAGTGGCTAGTCCAAACCGTGGCAGCTGGTAGGGGCCCTTTCCCACAGAGAAAAGAAAATTAGTTTAAACAGTCAGCAGTACAGTGATTCCATTTGGATTCAATGTGGTAATTCAACAGGGAGCGACCCTGAATTAGTACTCTCAACCGCCAAACAAGATAGGGTCCTTCAATGTCAGCAGGGCTACTCCTTGAGCTCCAGCAGACTCCTCTACACATTTATATGGCAAACTGCAACAGGCAAAGTCCTTTAATGGCAGCAGGATTCACTTGAGCTAACCAAGCCTCCCACACACATTTATATGGTGAACAGTAACAGGCAAAAGTCCTTTAATGGCAGCAGGATTCACTTGAGGTACACAAGCCTCTTCACACATTTATATGGTAAAACAGAAAGTACTATACCAGGCAGGCTGCTTCTCTATCGATCGTAATTACTGCAATGACCGGGAGAACACACAGCAGATTCAGTTCCTGACAGACTGAGTGCAATTCAGCAATTTCTCCAGTCTTCTACAGGGTGAGCCTGGTTTCTACTCTTCAGATATCTTTGATTCTCTTCACAGGACGGATTCAGTCCTAACAAGCAGTTACACAAGCTGCAGACCGGAACTCTGGGCCTTACACACGCTTCCGACTAAAACTGCACACTGAAAAGCACAGGGCTCCTTCCTTCTTCTACTGCCAGAGCTCAACTGAAACTCCAACAGACAAACCGGCACTTCCTTTGAGTTCCTCCCAGTTCTTGACTGGATTGGCTGTCACTCACAATAGACTGCTCCTGTTGGTCCAAAAGGCTCCAAGTTAAACTACATCTCCCAGAGTCACTGCCCATACAATCCTCTTGTGGCTGGCTCCAGATTATGAGTCCAAGTTCTGATTCGTCCAAGGCACCATTTTAGAGCTAGCTTACCCCACACTGATTGGTCCAGTTCAGCAGTTCAAAACCAGAATGGGGAACTAGGCAGACACAGTTCTGACTGCAAAGCAGGGTTAGACAAACTGTAATTTCATTATTACTCTAAATGGTTTCTGGCAAACAGTTACATCTTTCAGATAGGTTCCCTTTGCACTCTAGTGACTGCAAAATGGAGTGAATTGGCAGCAGCTCGAGTGGTACTCAATCAAAGAAACACACAGTCCCCCATACAACTAATTATGTCTGCAAGCAGACAGCTCTTAAAGAGACAGTACCAGAGGTTCTAAAAACACTCACTGATAAATGGCTTAAACGCCAAACACCATTCAGGCTTGGAGCATTCAAGCAAGCTCCTGGAAGTCTTTTGGGAACCCCCATTTGCAGGGGGGTTACATATGTATTTTTATCCCACTCACCATATTTCATTTTGTATCATTGCTGGCGCCTTCTGTTCCTAACCAAGAGGCCCAAGTACACTGGGGGAGAGACTTCCTCTTTGGCAGCTCCAGCCAGTTTATACTCTTCCCTCTCCCTTCCTGCTAGTGCCAGAGAAAACTATTTGCTGTGAACACCTTTTAAATGGAGCACTATTGCGCTTTCACAGCAGTTTAGGTAGACTTGGTACTGACAAAAACTGAATGAAGAACAGAAACAGCTTTAGTAAGTGCTTTTTATTTTCATCAAAAGAGGCTTTATTTAGTTGTTTAAACAAAAATGTGAGGATTTGTATGAAGTGAGAAGACTGTAATGTAAAGAGCCAGCTGCAGTTGATTTTTACAGCACGAGCTTCAGTTTTACTCACAGAAGCAGAAAGATTGCTCCCAAAGGGAATGACCTGCAATGAGCCAAATTTGATAATACTAATAATACACATACTGTATGTGGATTATTACCCCTGTATTATGAAGTTTGGGAGTGACCACACTTTGTGAATTAAAACTTTTATTGACAAGTAATTACTGTAAATTTGGACGTGCGATGTCTAATACCCCCAGTGTACTGTTTTGTGTTTTTTTTTTTTTAAATATTCGTATTTCATATTCTTATGTTTTCTTTCGTTATGGTCCCTTTTTCCCACCCAGTATTCATTTTTCAAAGACTAAGCAGTTCTGGGGCCCTGTTACGTCAGTTGAGCTGATGCTCAGCATGGAAAGCTGCATTATAGGTTTCAGCTCAACTGATGTCACTGGTTTTCAGAACATACAAGTAATTAAAAAATAAATATATGGGTTGGGGAGAGCAATTTTAACAACTGACCCTAAATATGTAAAAAACAGGACTGTTTCAAAACACACAAAAAAAACTATACATTGGAGATATTAAACTGAATTCTTGAACCAGCATAACATTCTGTGGTGATTTGCATATGAAGCCCATGATGCTTTGCATTGTGTGGGCATGTTTGATTTTGTATTTTCTTTAAACTGAATTCATATATTCCCAGATGCACTCTTACATTAATAAATGTAAACTATAGGGGTTATGTTCTTTTTAATGTGGGGAAGTGCAAGGTGCTGCACCTAGGGGTGAGGAATCTGTGTCACACAAACACCATGTGTGGTGCAACCACGAACTGCACAAATGGAGGAAAAGGATCTAGGTGTAATTGTGGACAGGAAGCTGAAGCTAGTCAGGCAGCTGTGCTGCTGTAGTTAAGAGAGCCTGAGTTTCGGTTCATTAGGAATGGGATAAGGAGCATATCCAAGGAGGGGATCCTCCCCTTGAACAAGGTCCTATAAGTTTCACAATACAATTTTGAATAATCCAGACACTTGCTATAGTACAGTCAGAGTAAGTATGCAGGAGGTAGCTGTATGGAACAGGAAGTGACAGTGCAGAACACTGAACGTAGAAGACTGCAAATCACTTTGGGTGAGTTGGGGGGGTGTTGAAAAGCTTTAAGGTAACATTTCAGAGTGACCAGTCACATACCATGATGTTTTATGACTTCCTTTTCCACAGATGATCTACGGAACATTCTGCAACCAGAGTATGAACACGTGGTGTTTTCCAGCATCTGCCCAGATAGAACTCTGTTCAACCATGCTGGCCAGAATGAGGGATCCTGTCCGGAAAAAGCTGAAGAATGTCAGCACAAAGATTCTGCCGACAACCAAAGGGTTATTTGGAAATTTGAGCGCCAGATCAACATTGGGGAAAATGGCCGCCTAGAGGATTATGGGATGTTTTATATTGGTCAGGAGAGCCTAACCTTGACTAACTTTATGATGACCTGGAACAAGTGCGCCTTCTGTTCCTTTGACCCCACAACAGGCACTGGAAGGCGGGAGACACTCAACATCAGCAAGGCCCTGATGAAACGATACTACTTGATAGAGCGTGCCAGGGATGCCCAGGTGGTAGGGATTTTAGTGGGCACCCTTGGGGTAGCAGACTATCTTTCCGTTATCGACCACCTCAAGGACCTGATAAAGATGGCTGGCAAAAAAAGCTACATTTTTGTGATGGGGAAGTTGAATGCATCCAAGCTGGCCAACTTCCTGGAGGTGGACATTTATGTGTTAGTGGCTTGCCCGGAGAACTCCTTGTTAGACTCCAGTGAGTTTTATAGACCAGTGGTAACTGTATTTGAGATGGAAATGGCTTGTAACAAAGCCAGAGAGTGGACGGGAGAGTACATCACCGATTTCAGAGATATTCTTCCAGGTAAGCTGAAGGGATCATGAAACAATTATGAAACTGAAGTATGGAAAATAAACATTCCTGCTGTCTTAAAAAATGTAAAAGGGAGCTTCAACTTTTCTTTACCTTTCTTATAATATAATTTGGAGATGTGCGTGGCCTTCTTAATCCCTTTATCCAGCCTTTTGGCTGGCAGCATAGCCTAGAGGTTAGAGTAACAAACTGTGAATGAGCTTGGTACATCCAGCAGACCTGTGTTTAATTCCCACAACCTCTACTTGCATACTGTGTGACTGAGTGAGTCACTTAACTACCCCAGTGCTCCCACGTCACCCCCAAAAACAGGAACTTGTGCCTAGTGTGCCTTATCTGGTCACCTATGAATTAAAAAAAAAAAAAAAAAAACTACTGTAGTTTTTATTTTGCTTGTGTTAAAAGAAAGTTTTTTCCCCCATTCTTATAGTTCCTTGTCGCTGCCTCCTTCCTGTCTGAAATTCATATTTATAATTTATTTATTGATTTACGTATTTTGGAATTAGAGGCACACTGAGCCAAGACCCATTTTCAGGTGTAACGGTGTGTGGGTGGGTGGGGGGAGTGGTGACAACAGAAGCTCACAGTACAAGCTTCAGTGCATGGCCCACCACTCAACTGATGTTATCAGGTACCAGACCAAATCTTTAATTATATTCTGTCAGTTTGTCATTGTTTCTAAAACCGTAATATGCTGTGTGTTTTATAATAATCCTTCTTTTGGTCTTTTTTCTTATAACTTTCTGTTTAAATATCTATTTCATAGATGAAACATATGACAACAATCTGTTTTGTGTTGAGGGGGGCAGCAGCTGGAGAGAGTGTGTGTACATTTTTTAATTAAGGGCAGCAGTTGGATGGAGTGTGTACAAAACGGAAATTTCTGGCTACACCACCAGTTGTGTATTATAATCTTTCTTTTGGTCTTTTTTCTTATAACTTTCTGATCTTTGTAAAATTTTCCATTGATTGTCATCAGTTTATTATCAAGACGATCATAAAATAGAGTTTCATTACTCTAATCTCATCCTGTATGAGCAGTAAAGATGTTACCTGTGTACAACAGTAAAAAATATAGTGCAAGAAAAAAGCAACATGTATAATGCACCCAAAAAAGGAGGGGAAACGCAATGATTTCAAAGCAAGCAATACAAATGGTATAGTAGAGAGAAAGCTACACACATTCTCAGATTTCTAATTGTGTTAAAAAAAGGGTTGAGGGAGGTTTATGTTCCCTTTTAATAGGTGCCCGAAGATGTTTCAGCACATTGTGAGGACATTTTGGGCATTCCTCAGCTTCTCAGTCTTTGATTTAACAAGGAACTCTTTAGTCTCAAACATCCTGACTTTTCACTGCAGTATCTTTGTGCACTTCTTAGACATTTTGAATGCAGAAGAACGTGAAGCCCACTAGGGAAAGGACCATACCGGATCTGATCCTGACAAACGGGGACATCGTTGGGGAGGCCAAGGCGGGGGAACCACTAGGGTCAAGCTATCACAGGACTGTGTGGGTTGAAGTCAAGCTGCAGGCAGATAGGGATTACTTCAAGACTAAAGTCCTTGATTTTCAGGGGGGCAGATTTTGGAAGAATGAGAGGTGTATTTGAGGGAACATTTGCAGGATGTGAAAGCAGTGTAGGAGTGGGCAACAAATGGGAGTTAATAAGAGACAGTGTACAGGAGGTGATTGGTCACTGCACAAAGATGGTGGATAAGGGCAAGAGGGAGAAACCACTATAGTTTTCCCGGGGGGGGGGCGGAGGCAATGAGGAGGAGGAAAAAAGGGCTTTCATCAGGTACAAAACAAGTCAAACAGAAGAGGAGAGGGATTATCAAGAAAGGTTGAGGGTAGCCAGTAGAACAGTAGAAAGATGAAAGCTGATGCGGAACTGAGATTAGCGGAGGAGCTTAAAGAGGGTGATAAAGCATTTTATCGATGCATATTAGAGCAGCGCAATACCAGGGAAGGGGTGGTCTCGCCTAACCATATAAAGAAGCTTGACAGTATGTGTATGGTTTGCAGAGAGGCCCAAAACCACTTCTGATATTTCGCCTCTTCAGCATCCTTTACGAATCCCATGTACTGCTCTCCCTGCAAACAACCTCTCTCATTTGCTCATTCTGAGTGTTCTAAACTTATGTATGTGTGTGACCGACATTCTTCTAACCCCAGTGGCTTGTTGAATATCTTTATTATGAGATGTGAAATTAGTACCCTTGGATGAAACCCATAAGGACCTGGGGAGCTGTTGTTTACATTTTTCAGTCTTTTTTTTATCTATTATTTCCCTGTCAATTCTGATCTGATTGTTACTGGGAATAATCTCATGATTGTTTATTTATTACGTATTTCACCAGCTAAGCAATGTGGAGATCAAAATAGTCTTTTTTTCAGTTGTGATGAAGGAGAGTGGTGTAGGGATGTATAAGGGAGATGTAAAGTTACAACATAAAAAGTAAAGGAGAGCAGTCAGCACTAAGAGCCCAACACCCAAGTGTGGCAGATTGTTCCACAGCTCCACCACCCTTTCTGTAAAATAAACCTCCCTCACTTCCCTCTTGAATCCCACCCTGTCAATTTCCACTCACACCCTCATGTTCTTGATCCGCTACTTATGCCAAATAGTTTTTCACAGTTTACTGTGTTCATTCCTTTCAGGAACATGAAGGTCTCTATTGTATCTTCTCTCTCTCGTCTGGCCTCCAGTGAGTACGTGATCAGTGCCTTGAGCTGATCCTTGTAAAATCTGCCCTGCTGGACTGAATACTTCTGGTCATAGAAACATAGACTTTGATGGCAGATAAGGACCGCTTGACCCGTCTAGTCTGCCCATTTCCCTACCCACAGGATAAGCTGCAGATCCTATTTAACCAACAGCCTATTTCTTCCTACCCCCCACAGAAATTGCCTTATGTCTGTCCCAAGCATTCTTGAATTCTCCCACAGTTTTAGACCCCACAACCTCCTCAGGAAGGCTGTTCCATGTGTCCACCACCCTCTCTGTGAAAAAATATTTCCGCACATTGCCCCTGAGCCGTCCCCCCTCTATCTTCAAATTGTGTCTCCTTGTTCTTGCACATCTTTTTCTGAAAAATGCTACCCTCTTGGACTTTGTTGATTCCACTGAGGTACTTAAAAGTTTCTATCATGTCCCCCCCCTTTCCCTCCTTTCCTCAAGGGCATACATATTAAGCTCCTTTAGTCTCTCCTCGTATGACTTCCCTTGCAGACCCTGCACCATTTTAGTTGCCCTCCTCTGGACTGCCTGCATCCTGTCTATGTCTTTGCGGAGATGGGGTCTCCAGAACTGGGCGCAGTACTCCAGATGGGGTCTCACCAACTGTCTGTACAGGGGGATAACAACTTCTGTTTTCTGCTGGTGATGCCTCTCCCTGTACATCCCAGTATCCCCCCAGCCCTCCCTACTGCCTTCTCACATTACTTGCTATATCAAGGTCATCTGATATGATTACCCCCAGGTCCCTTTCCATTTTGTTGTTGTTACTACCCCCTCCCCATTGTGTAATCTTCCCTGGGTTTTTGTTTCCCTAGGTGCATTATTTTGCACTCCTTTACGTGAATCAAGCTGCCATACTTCTGACCATTCCTCAACCTTGCCAAGTCCCTCCTCATCCTTTCCACGCCTCCTTGTATCAACCCTGTTGCAGATCTTTGTGTCATCTGCAAAGAGGCATACTTTTCCTTCCAGTCCTCTGCTATGTCACTATAAAGACATTAAAAAGGACTGGACCCAGTACTGAACCCTGCGGTACCCCACTAGTAACCCCTCTATCTTCAGAGTGGACTCAATTTACAATTGCCTTCTGTGTCCTGTTGTCCAGCCAATGTTTTACCCAGGCTACCACCCTGGGACCCACTCCCAGGCTGGTTAATTTGACTATTAATCTTTTGTGTGGAACTGTGTCAAATGCCTTGCTAAAGTCTAGGTAGGCCATGTCCACAGCCCCTCCCTGGTCTACTACTTTGGTCACCCAGTCAAAGAAATCAATTAGATTCATCTGACATGACCTTCCCACTGTGAACCCATGCTGCCTTGGGTCCTGTGCCCCACTGGCCTCTAGGTACTTAACAGTTCTTTCCTTCAGAAGTGATTCCATCACTTTCCCTACCACAGAGGTCAAACTGACAGGTCTGTAGTTTCCTGCCTCTGTCTTGCTCCCACTTTTGTGAAGGGGAATCACATCCACTTTCCTCCAGTCCTCAGCTACCACACCATCCTCCCATGATTTGTTAAAAAGGGTAGTCAGTGGTGTCACTAGTTCTCTCCTTAATTATTTTAGAATTCTGGGGTGAATTCCATCAGGCCCCATTGCTTTGTCCACCTTCAGTTTTAGGAGTTCTTTCAGAGCCTTTCTTCTGTGAAAGGACTGGGATCGACCCCCTCCCCCCCCATCCAGAGTGCTTCTGTTAATTGGATTGGGCACCTCCCGCTCCTCCTCCTCATTTGTGAATACTAAGCAGAAGTATTTGTTCAGTATCACTACTTTTTCATTGTCCCTCTCTGCCCACCCACCATCCATTCTATTCAGCCTCACTATCCCTTCCTTTGTCTTTCTATGCTCCCTGATATACCTATAAAAGGTTTTATCCCCCTTCTTAACCGAGTTGGCTATCTTTTCCTCAGTTTGGACCTTTGCTATTCTGACTACCCTCCCTGCTTCCTTCTGACTTAACTGGTACAGTTCTCTGTCCTGCTCCTTCTGTGTTTCCTTATACTTCCTAAATGCTGTCTTTTTCTCCCTAACCTCCACCGCCACCTTTTTTAAGAACCATAGTGGCTTTTTCTTTCATTTGCCTCAGAGGTTGCCAAGTATGAAGAGCAGTTGGACCACAGTGTGTTCTGGGAGGGTGTGGGTGGTGGACTAGAGGCGAAGCCCCCTAGTTGTACCTCTACACAAATCATATGCCATTCTGGCAGAGCAAGGTTCCTCTATGATGGCACCATCAGTGGAGACCCAGAAGAATGCTGAGGACATCCACAAGGGAGACCCACAAAAGGGTGGCAAGGGACACCACAGGGGAAGGAAACAGCTTCTGATAGGGGACTCAATTGTTAGGGAGGTAAAACTGGGGAAGGGAGAGGAGAAGGAAGTAAGGTGCCTGCCTGGTGCCATGGCTTGGAAGGACAGGAAGCGAATCCTCAGGATTGCAGAAGCAGCATCACAGGAGAGGAACTAGATATCATAGTCCACCTTAGGACAAATGATCTAGCTAGGCATGGGATCAGTGCAGTGCAGAATGAATTTGTGGAGTTGGGGAGGGCCTCAGATGGGTAGCAAGCACGGTAACCTTCTCAGAGGTGTTACCAGTCCATGGCAGGAGTGAGGCTGGGTACTGCACCCATGCAGTTTAATGAATGGTTGCAAAACTGGTGCAGAGCACAGGGCTTTGGCTTCATTGGGGACGAGGTCCACCTGGAGAGATGAAGGTCTATACTGCACGATGGTCTGCATCTGTCCATGAAGGGAACCAAGCTCCTAGGTGACAGGTTTAAATGCTTCCTTGGCAAGCTTTTAAACTAGCCAAGGGGGGAGGTGCTGATAAAAGGCAGGAAATTTCAAGCCTCCCCCCACAAAACATGGCAGGTAGTAAGGTAAACACTGAGGTACAGAGCTCAACACAGGGCAGGACAGGGGTAGATGGAAAAATAGACAAGGGCAATAAGAGCAGGGATGGGGGAAAAAAGGATAAAGCCAACATTAAATGGAGGGCAATGAGTACCAATGCCCGTAGTCTGGGAAACAAGCTTCCTGAGCTAGTAGCCCTGATGGAAGATGAACAATTGGATATTGTGGCAGTCACGAAACATGGTACACGAGAACCATGACTGGGATGTCAACATACCAGGGTACACAATCTACAGAAGGGACAGAGAAGGTAAAGAGGAGGTGGAGTAGCTCTATACATAAGGGAAGGGATCAGAGCTACAGAACTAAAAGTAAAGGGGGAGGACAAGAGGCAGTCTGGGTCACCTTGGAGACAGGGAATGGCATCACAGTCCGCATAGGGGTTGTATATAGACCCCCGTCTCAAGGGGAAGAAATGGACAACAAAATAATAGAGGACATTCTCAAAATGGCTGAAAAAGGGGAGATACTGTTGATGGGGGACCTGAATATGCCAGATGTTAACTGGATAACATGTACTGCAGCCACATCCAAGAACAAGGTCATTCTCGATGCCCTGCAAGAGGCCTTAGACAGCTAGTATTGGAACCCACTCGGAAGCAATACTAGACCTGGTACTCTCAAATGGAGAGAGATCACAAATTTAGAAGTCAGTAGACATCTGGGAACAAGCGACCACTGCACGAGTATGCTTCACAATAAGCACAACCATGGAGATAAGCCATACAAAACAAGGATACTGGACTTTAGAAGGGTTGACTTTGGCAAAATGGGTGAATACCTGAAGAATGCACTAGCAAATGACCAAAAAGGAGGGGTGGAAGAACAATGGAGAAAAATCAAAACTGCCATCATAGAGACAACAAGCCTTTGTGTGAAACAAATAAAGAAAACAAAGTGGAGTAAAAAAACACTATGGTTCTCAAAAGAGGTAGCAGGGAAGGTTTAGGAGAAAAAGGCTGCATTCAAAAAGTATAAGAAATCACAGAAAGAGCACGACAGGGAACTGTATCAATTAAAGCAGAAAGAAGTGGGGAAGGAAGGCAGTCAGACTAGCAAAGGCCCAAACTGAGAAAAAATAGCCAACTCAGTTAAGAGGGATAAAACCTTTTATAGGTACATTAGGAGCATAGAAAGGTTAAGGAGGGATAGTGAAGATTAATAAAAAGCGAGGGAGGTGAGCAGAGGAGACAGTGAAAAGGCAGAGATACTGAATGAATACTTTTGCTCAGTATTCACAAAAGAAGATGAGGAGGAGTTACCTAAACCAGACAATAGAAGCACTCTGGGTAGGGGGTTGATACCAGTCCATTCACAGAAGAAGGAATCCTGAAGAACTCCTAAAACTCGAGGGTGGACAAAGCAATGGGCCTGGCGGATTCACCCAGAATCCTAAAAAGAACTAAGGAGGACCTAGTGACACCACTGACCACGCTTTTTAACAAATCGTGGCAGGATGGGGTGGTACCTGAGGACTGGAGGAGGGCAGATGTGATTCCCCTTCACAAATGTGGGAGCAAGGCAGAAGCAGGAAACTACAGACCTGTAAGTTTGACCTCAGTGGTAGGGAAAATGATGGAATCACTTCTGAAAGAAAGAATTGTTGAGTACCTAGAGGCCAGCATGGCACAGGACCCAAAGCAGCATGGATTTACAGCAGGAAGGTCATGTCAGACGAATCTAATTGATTTCTTTGACTGGGTGACCAAAGTAATAGACCAGGGAGGGGCTGTGGATATGGCCTACCTAGACTTTAGCAAGGCATTTGGCACAGTCCCGCACAAAAGATTAATAATCAAGTTAGCTAGCCTGGGAGTGGGTCCCAGGGTGGTAACCTGGGTAGCAAACTGGCTGCACAACAGGACACAGAAGGTAATAGTGAATGGAACACATTCTGAAGAAAGGGGTTACTAGTGGAGTACCTCAGGGCTCAGTACTGGGTCCAGTCCTCTTTAACATCTTCATAGGTGACATTGCAGAGGGTCTAGAGGGAAAGGTATGCCTCTTTGCAGATGACACAAAGATCTGTAACAGAGCTGATATACAAGAGGGGGTAGAAAAGATGAGAAGGGACTTGGCAAGGTTGGAGGAATGGTCAGACATATGGCAACTTAGATTCAATGCAAAGAAGTGCAAAGTAATGCACCTGGGAAACAAAAACCCGGGAGAAGAGTACACAATAGCAGGGGAGGTACTAACAACAACAAAAATGGAAAGGAACCTGGGGGTAGTCATATCAGATGATCTAAAGGTGGGTAAGCAATGTGAAAAGTCAGTAAGGAGAGCCAGGGAGATACTGGGATGCATAGGAAGGGCATCACAAGTAGAAAAAGGAAGTGGTTATCCCTCTATACAGACAGTTGGTGAGACCCATCTGAGTACTTGTGCAGTTTGGAGACCTCATCCACACGAGGACATGGACAGGATGGAAGCAGTCAGAGGAGGGCAACTAAAATGGTGCAGGTCTGCAGCAGAAACCATATGAAGAGAGACTGAGAGAGCTTAATATGTACTCTTGATGAAAAGGAGTGACAGGGGGACATGATAGAAATGTTCAAGTACCTCAAGGGAATCAGCAAAGTCCAGGAGAGTAGCGTCTTTCAGAAACAGAGATGTGTAAGAACAAGGGGGCCAATTTAAAGATAGAGGGAGGACGGCTCAGGGGTAATGTGAGGAAATTTTTTTTCATGGAGAGAGTGGTGGATACATGGAACAGCCTTCCTGAGGAGGTCATTGGGTCTAAAACAGTGGGGGAATTCAAACATGCATGGGACAGACTCAAGGCAATTATAGTGTTGGGTTGCAGGAAGTAGGCTTTTGGTTAACTAGAATCTGCAGCTTATCCAGTAGATAGGGAAATGGGCAGACTGGGTGGGCCAAGTGGTCCTTATCTGCCGTCAAAGTCTATGTTTCTATGTTTATTTGCTTCACACAAAGGCTAGTTGCCTCTGTGATGACAATTTTGATGTTTCCCCCATTGTTGCTTCACCCCTCCTTCTAGCCCGTTTGCTAGTGTTTTTCTAAGGCACTCTCCCATCTTGCCAAAGTCAGCCCTCCTGAAGTCCAGAACCCTCACTTTTGTATGGCTTGACTATGTAGCTGAGTTTATCGTGAACCACACTGTTTGGTGGTCACTTGTTCTCAGATGACTACCCACTTCCAGATCTGAGATCCTCTCACTGTCCCCATTTGAGAGTATGAGGTCTAAGATTACTCCCTCACGAGTGAGTTCCAAAACTAGCTGTCTGAGGCATGCCACCTGAAGGGCATCGAGAATGACCCTGCTTTTGGATGTGGTCCCCCAATCAACAGTATCTTCCCCTTTCTCTGTCATCCTAAGGATGCCTTCTATCATATCCTTGCCCATTCCCTCCCCTTCCCCTGACATGGGAGTCTGTATACAGCCCCTGTGCAGATTGTGGTGCCATTTCCAGTCTCTAAGGTGACCCACAGTGCCTCTTCTCCTCCCTGTTTACTCTTTTGTTCAGTTGCTTTTATCCCTTCCCTTACATAGAGGGCAACTCCAACCCCTCTTCTCCCCTCCCTGTCTCTCCTGTAGGTTGTGTACCCTGGCATATTAACATCCCAGTCATGGTTCTCTGTGTACCGTGTTTCTGTGACTGCTACGATATCCAGGCATCCCTCTCCCATCAAGGCCACCAGTTCAGGGAGCTTGTTGCCCAGAGTATGGGCATTGGTACTCATTACCCTCCATTTCTTGATGGCCTTACCCCTTTTTGCCCCATCCCTGTCCTTATTGCGTTTGTCATTTTCTCTATTTACCCCTACCCTTCTCCCTACGGACATCTCTGTCTTGGTGTTTACCTCACTTAGTACCCTGATTTTGTTTTTTTTTGGGGTGGGGGCTAGGATTTCCCTGCTCCTCTCCAGTGCCTCCCTCCTTGGCTAGTTTAAATGCTTGCCAATGAAGTATTTAAACCTATCACCTAGGATCCTGGTTCCCCTCCTGGACAGATGCAGACCATCACGCCAGTATAGACCTGCATCCCTCCAGGTGGACCCCCAGTCTCCAATGAAGCCAAATACCTGAGCTCTGCACCAGTTTTTCAACCACTGATTGAATCCCATGGTGTGGAACACCCTAGCCTCACCCGTGCCATAGACAGGCAGCACCTCCGAGAAGGTTACTGTGCGTGCTACTGGTCTAAGGCCCCTCCCCAACTCCACAAACACTTCCTGCACTGCTCTGATCCCTTTCTTAGCCAGGTCATTTGTCCCTAGGTGGACAATGCATCCAGCTCTCTCCCCTGTGCAGCTGCTCCAGCGAGCCTGAGGATTCGCTCCCTGTCCCTCCAAGCCATGGCGCCAGGCAGGCACCTTACCTCTCTCTCCCCTTCCTCCCCCAGTTCTACCTTCCTAATAATGGAGTCCCCCGCCAGGAGTTGTTTCCTTCCCCTGTGGGGTCCCATGCCACCCTTCTATGGATCTCCTTTGTGGAGGTTCCCAGTATCCTTCTTGGTCTCCACTGTGGGTGCCTCCATAGAGGAACCACACTTTGCCAGAATGGCATATGAATTGTGGAGAGGTACAACTGGAGGGATGCGCCTCTGTTCCACCACCCTTACCCTCCCTGAGCCCACTGTGATCCAACCACTCCTCTTTCTTGGCAACCTCTGAGGCAACAGCAGTGGCCCTGGTGGTCCCTGGGTGGGAGGGGAGGTCCCACAAATCCTGGCCAACTCAGTCTGGAGATGAGCAACCGCCTCCCTCAGCCCAAAGAGGTGCCTACGTTGCACTGTCTCCTGCCTGTCCTTAACTTTCCTTACTTAAGGACTCCAAAACTGGGTGCAGTACTCCAGGTGGGGCCTTACCAGTGATTTTATAGAGACGTAGTAATACCTCCTTCCTTCTCCTGTCAGTATCACTTCCTATACACCCCAGTATCCTGTTTGCGTTACTGTAGGCCTTGTTACACTACTTTGATTGTTTTAGGGAGTCACTGATGATGACCCGTAGATCTCTTTTCTCACAGGTCATGCACAGTTTTATTTCCACACCCCCCCCAACACACACACACACACGCACACACACGCACACATGTATATCCGGTACTCTGTCCTTGGGTTCTTGTTCCCTACTAGTATCACGTTGCACTTTTTGGCATTACATTTCAAGTACTTTAAGTCTGAAAAGAAATACCTAACTACTTTCCAGTGGGCATTTCTCACCCCATTGTCAATATCAGGTAGGCTGAAGCCAGCACACTGCAGGACAAGCAAAGTGGGAGGAGTCTTTTACAAGTGCCAGATACAAAGGCTCAGAGCAGCCCTTTCTGCTTCCTGTCACCGAAACACTCTTCTGTCTGACTTCAGGTGTCATGAGGGGTTTCTTGTCGTGAGGGGTTTCTTGCCCCCCGCCCCCCCCCCGCGTGGTCGCTGCAGATGAACTGAGCTCCATGGCTGGAGGGCTAGCACAGTTCAGGGACAAATGCCAGATCAGGCAGCCAGTCAAGGTGTAGAAGTAAAGTTGGTGAAGTCTGTTGTGAGTGCCAGAGTCAGAGGCTCAGAACAGTGCTCTCCACTTCCCGATGCGGAATATTCTTGCCTGACTTCAGGAGTTGAGGGTTTTGTGACACCTGCCCCCCTTGATTGCCACAAAAGGGAAAAGGTCTGGATCAGGTAGCCTGTAGGGACTGTAAGATAATCAAAGTGGATGAAGTCTGTTCTGAGCACCAAAGTCAAAGGCTCAGAACAGTACTCTGTGCTTCCAGATGCCAGAATACTCTTCTGCCTGACTTCAGGGGTTGTGATTACATTCTTGCTACACACACACATACACATATTACCTCACACAGTACAAACTTCACAAGTGGAGGGCCAGCACACTGCAGGGACATATCTACTGGTTCATGAAATATTCTGTGTTATAGGTGGTGCTTTCTTATCTTCCCTAACTCCTTAAGTAAGGACGTAAACTATTGTATCTGGTCCTTGGGTCTTGCTAGCCTTGATTTTGTCTGTAGATTGTGTGTGTGTGTGTGTGTGTGTGTGTGTGTGTGTGTGTGTGTGTGTGTGTGTGTATATACAATACATGTTCTGGGATAAATTCCATTATAAAAAGTGACATCTAAAGCAGCCAGTGGAGAAAACACTGATATCTCCATGTTCCTATACGTCGTCATGATATCTTCAGCACTCCTATACGTCATAGTGTTATCTTCTAAACTCCTCTACATCATCTCTGACAAATCTTATTGGCCCCTCTGAAAATGAAAGTGCTCCGGCTCTGCCTTTCCATAACCTGCAACCCCTTCCCCCGCACAACAAGTCTTACATCTCTTTGATCCTACCTGCCATCATTTTCAAACAAATATTAATAAAAAAAAAAAAAACTTATCTGGTTGATCCTGCCATTTCTCTGTGGTCTCACCGAAATACTTTTATTTCTCACATCCTAAATTTGTAGCGTGACCGAGCATTTTCTCCACATTGTATTGAGGACCTGACAGAGATTCAAAATAAGGCACTCTCACTGTGAAATGCTACAAATCCAGTGCCTTTTTGCTAATCTTTCTGAGCTTTGTTACAATCCAGCTACCGACAGTAGAAACAGAAGAGAGCATGAGTCAGCAACTTCAGAGACATGAACGCGAGCGCGAGTACTACTATAGCAACACTCGTTCCTGTTCACATCTCTGAAGCTGTCACCTCGCGCTCTCTTCTCTTTCTACTATTGGTAGCTTGATTTAATTTGTAACAAAGCTCCGCAATATTAGCAAAAAGGCACTATATTTCTAATATTTAACAGTGAGAGTGCCTTCTTCTGAATCTCTGTCAGCTCCTCAATACAATGTAGAGAAAGCGCTCGGTCACGCTACAAATTTAGGATGCGAGAAATAAAATTGCTTGGTGTCATCACGGGGAAACGGCAGTATCAACCAGATAAGTTTTTATTAAAAATAATCATTTCTTTACCAATTAAGTCAACGCACTCCCTTTGGCTGCTTATATGCAGACATCTTTTATACACCCTGTTCTTTACCATGAAGGTAATTTTGCTAGTTATTTGTATCCATGATGGAAATGGACATACCTTAAGGAAACTAACATTGTTGCACATGGTGTTATAGAGCTGCTGGAGAAAGAGGGGTGGTTGGCTGCTAGTCCTGCCTGATGAACAAGATATGTGGTGAGTTGTCTTAAATGGGGGATGTGGTGTGTTGTCTAAAACTTATGTGGGTGGTTGTCTTGGCAACCCAGCACATATATTGTATAAACAGAACATGACATGGCCTGACTGAAGATATCATATTTATCTTCAGAAGAGGCCAGTGACATCAATGCACACCCCAGTGCCTGTTGGTGGGGTGCAAGGGGTGGCAACCCTAACACCGATTCTCCTAACTTTTATTGCTGTGGAACAACCCTAACTGATGCATTCAACAGAGTTTTTTGCCATGAATATATATATATATATATATATATATATATATTTATAAAATGGGTTAGGAAAAAGATCATTAGCAAGTGGTCAAAGACCATCAGGTGACCGTGCGTATATCAGAGCATGACCGCTTTACCTGCACTCCCCAAAACAATTTTGCCATTTTATATGACAGATAACCCACTCTACCGTGTGCTGTCACGCTCTGATATACGCACGCCTTAGGTGGTTGATGCACTCGGCCGTACAACACACACCAAGGCGTGCGTATATCAGAGCACGACCGCACACCTTAGAGTGGGTCATCTATTACTTATGCCACACCTGTGAGTATATTTCAGAGCACTTATCACTGATATTTTTGCTTCCTGGGAACCTACAGTGAAAATATCAAAACACATTGCCACTCTGGGTCCAGATATTACCGTAGTACCTCCTGATTGGCTCATTCAGAACTCATTTGAATATTCGGCCTCAGTAGCAGTACTAACCGTATTCAGATGCAAATAACTTTCAAATGAAAAGTGATAGCATAGTACTGTTAGTACGAAAGTTGTTCAGCACAAAAATATTTACAAAATGAGTGGTATTTCATTTATAGATACCTTTTATTTTTTTTTATGATTAGCAAAAAAAAAATTAAGGTTTTTCCACTTTTTCGACAAAAAAATGCAAATAACTTTAAAACAAAGAATGATGCATGGTACTGTGAGCACGAAATTTGTTCAGCACAAAAATATCTACAAAATGAGCGGTGTTTCACTTATAGATGTCTAATTTTTTTGTTTTATAATTAGCAAAAAATAGCAAAGAAGCATTTTTTTTTCACTTTTTGTAACAAATGTGTAACCCCCCTGCAAATGGGGGTTCCCAAAAGACTTCCAGGAGCTTGCTTGAATGCTCCAAGCCTGAATGGTGTTTGGCATTTAAGCCATTTATCAGTGAGTGTTTTTAGAACCTCTGGTACTGTCTCTTTAAGAGCTGTCTGCTTGCAGACATAATTAGTTTGTATGGGGACTGTGTGTTTCTTTGATTGAGTACCACTCAAGCTGCTGCCAATTCACTTCATTTTTGCAGTCACTAGAGTGCAAAGGGAACCTATCTGAAAGATGTAACTGTTTGCCAGAAATTATTTAGAGTAATAATGAAATTACAGTTTGTCTAACTTTCTTTGCAGTCAGAACTGTGTCTGCTAGTTCCCCATTCTAGTTTTGAACTGCTGAACTGGACCAATCAGTGTGGGGTAAGCTAGCTCTAAAATGGTGCCTTGGATGAATCAGAACTTGGACTCATAATCTGAGCCAGCCACAAGAGGATTGTATGGGCAGTGACTCTGGGAGATGTAGTTTAGACTTCAGTGCCTTTTTGGACCAACAGCAGCAGTCTATTGTGAGTGACAGCCAATCAGTCAAGAACTGGGAGGAACTCAAAGGAAGTGCCCAGTTTGTCAGTTGGAGTTTCAGTTGAGCTTTGGCAGTGAAAGAAGGAAGGAGCCCTGTGCTTTTCAGTGTGCAGTTTTAGTCAAAAAAACGGTGTAAGGCCCAGAGTTCCGTCTGCAGCTTGTGTAACAGCTTGTTAGGACTGAATCCGTCCTGTGAAGAGAATCAAAGGATATCTGAAGAGTAGAAACCAGGCTCACCCTGTAGAAGACTGGAGGAATTGCTGAAAATTGCACTCGGTCTGTCAGGAACTGAATCTGCTGTGTGTTCTCCCGGTATTGTGCAGTAATTGCGTCGGGATACAGATGCAGCCTGCCTGGTATAGTGCTTTCTTTTATATAAATGTGTGAAGAGGTTTGTGTACATAAGTGAGCCCTGCTGACATTGAAGGACCCTATCTTATTTGGAGGTCGTGAGTACTAATTCAGGTCGCTCCCTGTTGAATTGCCACATTAAATCCAAATGGAATTACTGTACTGCTGACTGTTTAATTCTCCTTTTCTCTGTGTGAAAGGGCCCCTACCAGCTGCCACCCGGTTTGGACTAGCCACTAGGGCTTGGGTACCCAGGGACAGTAACTGATAGGGATAGGCCTGTACAGAGCCATAGGTAATTATTAGAGTGATAAGCTTATTAACCTGATTTCCCTGTCCTTGTTATATCCCCTAAATAAATCAGAGCTGCTTGTTTCAGCAAAGTTATACTGCCTGAGGTATTTGTCTATGTTAAAGTACTGTACTGTGATTGTTGCACTGTATCTCATTTCACAGGAGGTCCCAGTGCCGGAACCAGACCTGGGGTAAGTGTATACTGTGAAGGTAATTCTGATATATTGTGTGGGCCACTAGTGGGAAGAAAGGGGTTGCAGTGTCCCAGAGGGCTGTGACCAAGTTAGTTTAACTATTGCAAACCCTGACCTCTGGGTGGAGGCACCGCCATTGGATCAGGCCCCTCAACCTGTTAGTGGCAAATCAGGCAGGTGTAGTAGCCCCTGGGATAGCGCCATCTAGGGGTTACATCTTGGAGGCTCACCGCTGGGATTGTGTGTCCTCTAGTGGCCATATTTACGAACCACTGTTAAGAAAAAAATGGGTACCCCGACAGAAGTGGCTGTGCACCGGCTGGTGGAGTGGTGTACTGGGGAGGAGATCGACCCCAAAATGCTATGCTTATCCTGGACATCCCCCTGGGTATCAATACGGACACTGTGCAGGAGTACTTTCCAAGGTGGAAGGTTTACAAAACCCTGTGGTGGTGGGTCGGCATGCTAATCTGCTCACCCACACTTTCCTGGCCCTAGTAGAGTTTAAGGATCCCATAGATAGCTCCAAAGTGCCACAGACCATTACCCCAGAGGAGCCTCACTGCTTGGAGAGTGATAACTAAGGACAGTAAAGACCGGGGAATCAGCCCCACCACTATCTGAAACTTTTGAGGAGAAATTTGCTGAATGGTTGCTGGGAGAGGGAAAACTGTGGAGGACTTGAAGAAACTATTCTTGCCACCTGGGGTGTTCCTCCCCAACACCCTCTCCTGCTCCAGTGCCCGTAATGGTGGCTGAACCAATGCAGACTCCTATTTCTGCACCTGCCATTAGTCACGACTCTTACCGAAGGTTGAGGATCTTCTCTGGCACCCTCCCCACCCCCAGGGGAGGATGACTGGGAGACCTGGATAGACTATGTTGCCCCCCAAGTGCTAGAATGGCAATGCTCGGAAGGCGAATAGCGAAAGAGGGTTAGTGAGAGCCTCCGAGGTCCTGCCCTGGCTACCATCCGTGCTAAACAGGCCAGTAACCCTGAAGCGACTGCACAGGCCTATCTTGAGGCCTTGGAGAATGTGTATGGGAGCCAGATTCTGATGAGGACCTATGGTGGAGAGTAAGAAATGCATAACAGTACCAAGGGAGTTGTTGTCTGTGTATGTCTCTCGGCTGGAAAAATTGTTGCAAGAATGCCTCAGAAAGGGTAGTTTGCCAGCGATTGAACTGGACCGAACCAGACTGGACAGAATCCTTAAGTCTGCCCCTTCTCAGAACTGCTGTTGCTTCAGTTACTGGCAAATCGACTGGAATCCCCACCTCCTATGATGAGTTAATGAGAGAAATTCGAGAGTTGAGAAAAGGCGACCTCTGGAGGTACCTGCACCAACAGCTGTGGCTAATGACCAGTGACTGAGGGTGACCCATCAAGTGAAGTTCAGGGGCAGAGGTTGACAGTCAATGAGTGCTCTGACAAGGAAAAAGATATGCCACAATGGGGCGAACTGTTGAGAGAGATCCGGAATTCAAAAACAGTCCTTTATGAAGGCCACTGCAAGTACGGGCCCTGACCTATATCCGACTAGCGCCTGCTATGGGGGTGGGGGTACCCACCATGTATCTCCTGCTGATAACAGCTCCAAACTCAATTCCTTGACCATGGAAGTGGAGAAACTGACGAGATGTCTCCAAATGCTTATCACGCCAGAGACAGAGATGGCACCCAGGTTTCCAGTTAGTAATACCCCCCCTGCTCCCAGTGTGGCGCCTTGGCCAGCTCAAACTCCAGAAAGTATGTTTTGCTATAATTGTGGGAAAGATGGGCACATGAAAAGGGAATGCCAGTCCCCAAAAGACACTGACAAAGTTGCATATAGGCTACAAGGAGAGCTTCGGAGAAGAAATCAGTGGTTAAGAGGTGCACGACATGATCCCAGTGAGGGCACCAAAAATGCTAATTCACCTCCTTTTGTGGCAAGGTCAGTTGCCCAGGCCCCCACTACCGCCTCTCAGACTGGTCCAGAATAGTGGGTCCCTCCATGGAGACCACTGTAAGGTGAATGGGTGTCTACAAGAGCTGTATTAGACAGTGGCTCCCAAGTGACAATTATGTTCCAGGATTGGTATCAGAAGCATTTGTCAGACGCACTCTTACAACCATTAGAAGGACTGCATGTATGGGGGTTAAGTGAGAAGGCCTACCCCTATTCGGGTATATCCGGAATTTGGCTGTCTTTCCCACCTCCGTGGCTGGAGGGCGAACAAGTAGAGACCCTAGCCTTAGTGTGTCCCCCACTGGACTGTATGATGGTGTCCCTTTGTTGATTGGAACAAATGCTCATATGTTCGGAAGGCTGGCACAGTTGTGTTATGAAAAACAGGGTCAAAGACTAGTAGAGCTTTAAGAGTTCCGGCTTTAATTAAGAAGGCCTATGAGGCACAGAGAGATGCTGAAAAACAGAACCAGAGGAACCGGTCGGAATTGTATGGAAGAAGGATCCTGAGTCTCTGATCCTGGCCAAATGCCCAGTGTATCTTACAGGAGAGGTCCGTATCAGAAAGGATGTTAAGAATAAAATATTAATGTTGGATGCACCAGGCGATGGAAAATTGCCAGAGGGACTGCTGGTCAAGCCTAGTATTTTGCCGCTAGAGCCCATGCTTATGCCAGAAGGGTAATGGTCCAAGTTCATAATGTGTCTGAAAGAGACATTCGAGTAAATAGAGGTTGCATCCTGGCTAATGTGCATTGTGCAGACACTGCAGTGCTACCCAGAGGCAAGAGTTCAAGGAAGAATGACAGAGTAACGCTCCTGACTTGTTTGATTTCGCGACTCGCTGCCAGCTGAATGGAAAGTGAGGATCAGTGAGAAGCTTGCCCAGAGAGACCAGGTGTTTTCTTTAAAGGAATGGGACGAGGATGCGGCAAGGAGCTGAGCACAATATCCGCTGCATGACGAAAGACCATTTCGTGAGAGGTCTCGCGCCTGGCACCTGCTGACATAGATGATGTGAGACGGCATCTGCAAGAGATGTTAGCTGCTGGTGTAATACAAGAATCCAGAAGCCCTTATGCTTCCCCATTGTGGTAGTGAGGAAAAGAATGGAACAGTGAGGATGTGTGTGGATTATCGCACTTTAAACCGGGCGGACTATCCCTGATCAGTACACAATGCCCGCATTCAGGATGCTTTGACTGCCTAAACGGAGCAAGTGGTTCTCTGTGCTGATCTCCGCAGTGGGTACTATCAGATCCCGATGGCCCCAGAGGACCGTGAAAAGACAGCCTTTATCTGTCCGCTGGTTTATGAATTCATGAGGATGCCTCAAGGATTTCAGGTGCCCCAGCCACTTTTCAACGATTGATGGAGCGTGCAGTGGGGACATGAACTTACTAGAGTGCCTGGTATACCTAGATGATGTTATTGTGTTTGGCAGCTCACTGGAGGAACATGAGAGTAGATTATTTAAGGTATTGGACCGACTGGAGGACTTTGGCCTTAAACTGTCCATTGATAAGTGTCAATTCTTTCAAACATCAGTAAAGTATGTGGGACACATAGTATCCACCGAGGAATAGAGACCGACCCAAGTAAAGTTGAGGCCTTGACCACCTGGCCGCAGCCCAAAATCTAAAAGAACTACAAAGATTCCTGGGATTCTGTGGTTATTATCGATGCTTCATCAAGGACTATTCAAGAGTGATCCGCCTTTACTTAACCTTACTCAAGGGTATCCCCAACCCACAAAAATACCAAAAGTCAGCGTCCCTCAAGACTGAAAGAGTGTATTTTCATCCGAGTGAAGTATTTGGGGCCTGCTGGACTCCTGATTGTGAGACTGCTTTTCATGAGATCATTTATCAACTTACCCATGCTCCAGTGCTGGCTATGCCGATCCAAGAAAACCTTATGTCCGCCACACTGATGCTAGCTTGCAAGGGTTGGGGGCTGTGTTGTACCAAGAGCACAGAATGGCCTGAGACCAGTGGCCTTTGCCAGTAGAAGTCTGACCCCATCTGAAAAGAACTATCCTGTACATAAGTTAGAGTTTCTAGCTTTGAAGTGGGCTATTGTTGACCAATTCCATGAGTACTTGTATGGGGCTAAAATACTAGTAAAACTGACAATAATCCTTTAACCTATGTGCAGACCTCAGCTAAGTTGGATGCCACTGGCCATAGGTGGCTTTCTGCATTATCTACATACTGACTATGCTCTCGAATACCGAGCAGGTCTGAACCATATAGATGCTGATGCTCTCTCCGGAGGCCTGTTCCCCAGAATGATTGGGTCCGATTGGCAGAACCTGACATTTGGGCACTCTGCGGAAGTTTGACAGGAGGAACAAATGTCCACGGAGGCGTGTGGACTGCATGGTGGATTGCTTGGGACCCTCTGAGAATTGCATACCTGCTGCTTATTGCCACTTTTCTGCAATAGACATTGGTGCACTGCCTCAGCTGGACAATGACAGTATTCAGGCGGCTCAATCCCGCAATCCCATGATCAAAGCAGCTTTAGAAGCCCTCTATGCAGGAAAAGATGTGTCCAAATTACCTCCACTGATTTGAGAACTGCACTGTTATACAAAGAAGGTCCTAAGTTGAAACTGATCAATAAACTGTTATACAGAGAAACAGTAGACAGAGGGGACAAGTAGACAAACAACAACTAGTGCTGCCCACTGCCTTCTGAGACTCAGTACTGAGGTCCTTGCACAACCACATAGGGCACCTTGGTATAGACAGAACACTTGACTTGGTGAGATCCAGATTCTATTGGCCTAAGATGGGGGCTGATGGGAGCAACACATTCGAACTTGTAGTCGCTGCTTACAGAGGAAAGCTTTGCCCCAGAGGGCTGCCCCCCTTGTTAACATCACCACCAGTGCACCCATGGAGCTGGTCTGTATTGATTTTCTGAGTTTGGAGTCAGATCAAAGAAATATCAGGAATGTGCTGGTGGTCACTGACCATTTCACGAGATATGCCCAAGCTTTCCCCACCAAAGACCAGAAAGCATCCACTGTGGCCAAAGTACTTGTAGAAAACTTTTTGTTCACTATGGGGCCCACAAAGAATCCATTCTGATCAAGGGAGAGACTTTGAGAGTCGCCTGATCAAAGAGATGCTTTCTCTGTGGGGAGTGCGAAAGTCCAGAACCACTTTACCACCCCAGGGGACCCACAGCCTGAACGTTTCAATCGCACTTTGCTAGATATGCTAGGCACCCTGCACCCAAAGGACAAGCCTAGATGGAGCCAACAAATTAGCACCCTGGTACATGCTTATAACTGCACCAAAGTGATGCCACTGGATTCTCCCTACCGCCTGATGTTTGGAGAGAAGCTCGACTACCAGTAGATGTGTGTTTGGGGTCTCTCTGATGGGGTTCAAGCTGACAACTATTTACAGTATGTGCAAAAGTTAAAGGCCCAGCTAACTCATGCGCTCAACTGGCTCAAACCATGGCTGCCAAAAGAAATCTGGCCAACAAAGAAAGGTATGATAAAAAGGTGAAAGCACAGGAACTCCAGGAGGGAGATCGGGTATTGCTAAGAAATCTGGGACTGCATGGCAAGCACAAGATTGCTGACAGATGGCACCATCTCCCTCACATTGTAGTGGGCAAACTAGATGATCTGCCAGTGTACAAAGTAAGGCCTGAGAATAATTCAAAAGATGTAAAAATGCATAGAAATCATTTACTGCCCATTGGACAAATCCTGATTGAGTCTGAGCCCCCAGAAGATGCTCCCTCTGGACCAGTGACTAGAGCTGCTGCTAAGAAAAGATCAAGGAAGTCTGCACCACAGAAGCAGAGTTAAAGTGTTCCCCTGCACAAGTCCCAGTTGAGCATGACTGTCAGTCCATATCAGAAGAAAGTGAGAGTGACTTTGAATACTATCCTTCTTACGAACTGAGTCAGTTGTTTCGGGCAATCCTCTAGTCAATACTGAGACAAAGCTGGGCCTTCTGGACTGTCTAGCCCCTGCTTCATCCCTGGAGCCATTGCTCCCAGAAAGTGAAGTGCAAAGCATCAGATCAGATGAAATGGAATCATTGTGCATGGTTGAACTGTTTGAGTTTTCAGGGGAGAAAATGATAGATTGGGGCAGACTGGTGATACACCCGAACAAGAAGAGTATTTTGAGTGCCCTGACAGTCCACTGCCAGTGTCCGAAAAGCTCTCCATGAGCCAAATGTTGTGGACTCAGAAACTGTAACTCCTGGAGCTGAAAGTGCCCCAAGTTCTAGCCTCTCTACCCCAGGAGACTCCTGACAAGTGAGGACAATGCTGAAAATGAGGCTCAGAGTGCAGAGACTGTAACAGTTCCCCTAGAAAGACTGGTCGAGCTGTAAAGCCTGTGGTGCACCTCAGTTATGATTCCCTTGGGAGGCCTGTGGATTTGCCTCTCAATGTTGTCCATAAAGGAGTGTATGTGTCCCCGAGCTCATTGCCCAAACTGAGCATCAGTGCTAACTCCAAGTTACTTGTGTTGCCTTCTTCTATATGGTGCCCTTGCCCTCCCCAGCCCCAAGGTAACTGATAGGAAGGGCCCCCTCTCTTCAGGTTTCATGTACAAGAGGTAATAACTTGAGTTATGTACAATGTGTATGTAATACTGTGTAAAGAGTGACGTACTGCAATGTTTCAGAAATGTGTTCTTGGTAAATGATATATTGACTGATGATTACATGTGCGAGCCTAATGCAAATGTATATGGTTGCAGTTGAAACTTGTAGAAATTCTTGCTTGATGCGGACGTCAAGCTTTCCCAGGCCAGGAAGGGTGTAACCCCCCTGCAAATGGGGGTTCCCAAAAGACTTCCAGGAGCTTGCTTGAATGCTCCAAGCCTGAATGGTGTTTGGCATTTAAGCCATTTATCAGTGAGTGTTTTAGAACCTCTGGTACTGTCTCTTTAAGAGCTGTCTGCTTGCAGACATAATTAGTTTGTATGGGGACTGTGTGTTTCTTTGATTGAGTACCACTTAGCTGCTGCCAATTCACTTCATTTTGCAGTCACTAGGAGTGCAAAGGAACCTATCTGAAAGATGTAACTGTTTGCCAGAAATTATTTAGAGTAATAATGAAATTACAGTTTGTCTAACCTGCTCTTTGCAGTCAGAACTGTGTCTGCTAGTTCCCCATTCTAGTTTTGAACTGCTGAACTGGACCAATCAGTGTGGGGTAAGCTAGCTCTAAAATGGTGCCTTGACCAATCAGAACTTGGACTCATAATCTGAGCCAGCCACAAGAGGATTGTATGGGCAGTGACTCTGGGAGATGTAGTTTAGACTTCAGTGCCTTTTGGACCAACAGCAGCAGTCTATTGTGAGTGACAGCCAATCCAGTCAAGAACTGGGAGGAACTCAAAGGAAGTGCCCGGTTTTGTCAGTTGGAGTTTCAGTTGAGCTTTGGCAGTGAAGAAGGAAGGAGCCCTGTGCTTTTTCAGTGTGCAGTTTTAGTCAAAAAACGTGTGTAAGGCCCAGAGTTCCGTTCTGCAGCTTGTGTAACAGCTTGTTAGGACTGAATCCCCCTGTGAAGAGAATCAAAGGATATCTGAAGAGTAGAAACCAGGCTCACCCTGTAGAAGACTGGAGGAATTGCTGAAAATTGCACTCGGTCTGTCAGGAACTGAATCTGCTGTGTGTTCTCCGGGTATTGTGCAGTAATTGCGATCGGGATACAGATGCAGCCTGCCTGGTATAGTGCTCTTTTATATAAATGTGAAGAGGTTGTGTACCTCATGACCTGCTGACATTGAAGGACCCTATTCTTATTTGGAGGTCGTGAGTACTAATTCAGGGTCGCTCCCTGTTGAATTGCCACATTAAATCCAAATGGAATTACTGTACTGCTGACTGTTTAATTCTCCTTTTCTCTGTGTGAAAGGCCCCTACCAGCTGCCACGGTTTGGACTAGCCACTAGGGCTTGGGTACCCAGGGACAGTAACTGATAGGGATAGGCCTGTGCACAGAGCCATAGGTAGATTATTAGAGTGATAAGCTAATTAACCTGATTTCCCCTGTCCTTGTTATATCCCCTAAATAAATCAGAGCTGCTTGTTTCAGCAAAGTTATACTGCCTGAGGTATTTGTCTATGTTAAAGTACTGTACTGTGATTGTTGCACTTACTCTCTCATTTCACAGGAGGTCCCAGTGCGGAACCAGACCTGGGGGTAAGTGTATACTGTGAAGGTAATTCTGATATATTGTGTGGGCCACTAGTGGGAAGAAAGGGTTGCAGTGTCCCAGAGGGCTGTGACCAAGTTAGTTTAACTATTGCAAACCCTGACCTCTGGGTGGAGGCACCCGCCATTGGATCCAGGCCCCTCAACCTGTTAGTGGCAAATCAGGCAGGGGTAGTAGCCCCTGGGATAGCGCCATCTAGGGGTTACAAATGTAAATAACTTAAAAACAATAAATGATAGCATGGTACTTTGAGCACAAAACTTGTTCAGTACAACTATATCTACAAAACAAGCATTTCCCAATGCCGAAAGTTCGCTGTTGGTATTGCTGTTGTACATGCCTCTTGTATTTTTCTGTGTATATTCCTCCACCTTGCATTTTAAGGCATCACTCTCAACACAAATTTCTTATGTTCTTCCAGCATTTATGACTTCATTAGATGCCTGTCAGCCTGTACAGGGTGGGCGTTACGGTTGGAAACCCTAATGCCCCAGGCGTTGTTTGGTATTTTTGCTCCAAATTTTCAACATGGGCTTTTTCGGATCCCACCTCATGAACAGTGGCAGTATTATTTCGTTACTCAGTCCCAAAAGGTGATTTTGCACAGTGAGTGTGCCATTCGGTGCCAAAGGTGCAAAAACACATTTCAGGCAGGATGTCAAAAATGACAACTGTACTGTTCATGAGGAGAAGAAATGGCAATGTTGAAAATCTGGGGTGAAAATATGAAAAAGTGGTGCAGTTACGAGTGTGCGTAGAAACTGAGCAACACACCCTCGTAACGCAATCATTTTTTTGAATGTTTTCACCAGATTTTCAACATGGCCTTTTTGGGACCTCCCTCATGAACAGTGACACTGGAATTTCGTTAATCTGTCTCAAATGTTGATTTCGCACAGTGACTGCGCCACAGGTGCAAAAAAAACATTTCAGGAAGGATGCAAAAAATGACATCTATACTGTTCATAAGGGGGTGTGAAAAAATGGCAATGTTGGAAATCTGGAGTCAAAATATTAAAAATTGATGACGTTCTGAGCATGCGTAGGAACTGCACAACAGACACTCATAGCGCACTCATTTTTCGGAGTTTTTTCACTAAATTTGCAACAAGGGCTTTTTGGGATCCCACCTTATGAACAGTGTCACTGTCGTTTCGTTACTTGGTCCCAAAAGGTGATTCCGTACAGCGACCGCAAAATCACCTTTCAGGACTGAGAGACGAAATGACAGTGACTGTGTTCATGAGGTGGGGTCCCAAGAACCCCATGTTGAAAATTTGGGACCAAAACTCCAAAAAGTGGCTGAGATATCAACCCAAGTTGAAACCCCCCATTGATTGCCATTATAGGGCTTACAGTAATTTTCTTCAGTTTGCGGTTGGCTTTTGAAGAATGCAGACGTGTTTCTGGTCCACAAAAGATCGCTGCTCCAGACCTCCAGAGGCATGTATGGATGAGGGGTGTGCAGAGGGAGGGTGCGGGTTGGGGAGGGGGGCCGGGAACGATGAGGATCGTTCCTTTTTTCAGGTTTAAAAAAAGTCATGGGACTGTTTTCTTTTACAGGTAAACTATTCATAATATGATTTCGGCACACTGGGTGGGCTCCCCAGTGCCAGAGGACGGGGATACATGCTGACTTGGGGATTGATCACTCCTGGCGTCGGCAGGCCGGGCGAAAAAAGATGCTGTGGACTGTTTTCCTTTCTACAGGTAAACTATTTATAACATGGATTTCGGCACACTGGCGTGGACTGCCAGTGTGCCAGAGTACCGCGGGGGGGTGATACATGTGGATGGGGGATCCGCTAGCACGATCATGCTTGGAGTAAAAGTGCCTTGGGCACTGAATACTACCAGCCTGTATGGAGCTTAGGCTGTGGCCTACTCCGCACGGGTGGGAGAAAATAAGTAAAGGGAGACAGCGGGACATGGAGGAGTCAGGTGAGGAAAGCGCTTCCTCCCACCTTCCAGGAAGGGATCGGTGGGGGGGGGGGGTGTCGGAGACATCAGCCAGGCTGATCCCAATGTAAACAGCTGTTTGCTGCACGGTGACCTGCAGTTGAAAGGAAAAAGCTGCCATGTGAGTGGTGCGACTTGTTCTTTTCAAGTGCAGACCACTTGAGACAAAACAGCATCAGGACCAGCCTGGTTGATGACTGGTGTGATACTGTCGAGCCCCTTGCAGAGCCTCTGCATTGAACAGACAGTGTCACACCCCTCAAAAGTCACTACCCCAAGAAGTTTGCTGTGCATGTGTGAACTCAGTTAGTGGTGTTTCTTTTATAGATGCCTTTTAGATTTTTCATAATCAGCAAAAAATGGCAGACAATTTAATTTTTTTCACTTTTTTAGAGGTTTGGCATAAATGGAATATGCTATCCCCCTACTGGAAATATTGTTGATATTTTTTGTTCTCATGCCGATTGACCTTATGACATTTGAAAAAAAAATATTAATATTTCCAGTAAGCAGTAGCATAGTCCTTATATATATGTATATATGTGTGTGTACATGGGTGTGTGTGTGTGTGAGTGTGTACTGTATATTATAGTTGTAAGGCCCTTACCCCTGCCTTTTTGCAAAACGACAGATGGCATGCTGTTGAAGCTAACAGCAGTACCTGGTGGGGACTGGGTTCGAGGAGGACTAGGTTAGTCTGCACAGGGGCACCCAAGTAAATCCGAACACAGGAAGCAATAACAGTAATGTCCAAAACCAGAAATGGGATTCTAAAGTGTGGCTTTTATTCACATCCAAACTGAACAAAGAAAGCATAGATGGACCCCCACGGGGCTACATTCCTGGTAATGCAGATTAGAGATACAGAACACTTCTTCACTATTCCAGCCCTCAGGCTCTGAACCCACCAGGCACACAGCCCGGACTTGCACGCAGCTTTGAGTACACAGCCTGACTTGTACACTACTTGGGTTTTTCCCATGGTCCGGCTCCCCCGTCGGCCACTTGATCATGGTCCATATGAGAATGAACCAGTTTTCCTGTTGGTGGCTCCCCAAACCACCTTAGAGCCTTCGACTCCTTAAGGGAAATTTTCCTTCCAATCCCACGTCTGGGTACTTCCCTCATCACTGGCCAAGTGCATGAGGCAAAGTAGAAACTACCAGAGCAATCCAGAGGTGGACCTGGTTACTAAAGATGGGGGTCTCCACCTCCAGCTCCCACAATCCATACCCGCCATTTCTCTGGACACTAAACAACTCTTTTTTAAAGCTTGGCAATGTAGATTACAGGGTAGACGTATGTCACATCTCCTCTACATGTCTTGACTTTCCCCTTGTGCTGGACTTGAACATAATTTTACTTTTGGCTAAGCCTATTACTCTAGGCCTCCCACTACTTCAGTAGTCCAATCCCCACTTTAACACAGTTCAGGATGAAACATGGACCCTTTAGAAAGAGCAGAACTCACCCTTCGGTTGCAGGTGCCCCACAGGCGAATCTTGAAATCTTCTTGTACCCCACACACTTGGGAAAATAAGGCAGCTTCTTCTCTAGCAGTAGCCAGGGGTTGCCCCTGGAATAGCAGGCACACCTTCCAGCCCCATCCCCTGAGGGATGGGGGCACAGAGACCCGAATCGGCAGTCTCCACCACTTTAAAGAACAGCTTACTGTGTCCCTCTTTAGGTGGAAACACACACCTTTCCCTAAATGTAGCTCTGTTTCAGAGCTGAGGCTCCAAGAGCCTGTGCACAGAACTGTTGTGCTCCTCTCACAACAGTCTCCAACTACAGACTGAACACTGACTGTTCAAAACTCCCAACATTCTAATCTAACTCCCTTCTGCAGATTCCAGTGTGGCTCATGCAGCTGTGATAGTTCTATGGTGATGTCATCCCTCAGTCTCAGCTGAGACTGAGAACAGAGTGAGACGGTGTGAAATCCATTTAACTGGAGTTTCACAAGCTGCCGTCCCTGCCTACCACTAGGTCTTACTGGGATTCTAGTAACCCCGAGTAACAGGGGGGTTACATAGTGGTGCGGCAGCGCCACTATAGTTAGGGCTGAGTAGGCTGTTAACTTTGTACATTAATAGCGTCACCCCCACGTTCAACAGATTTGCACGAAATTTTGCATGCCTGGTTTCATGGGCAGGGTCTCTTATGTGCCAGTTTTCGTTCCAGTCGGACATGCGGATTCTGAGAGTCAGACCGTGAAAAAGTGAAAAAAAGCAAGTTTTATTGCTGTTTTTTCATCATCTTGTGCCCAAACAGTTTGGAATTTTGGACTGAAATTTTCATGGTGGAAAGGGCTTGGCCCAGAGTGGTGCATTTCATTCATTTGGTGAAAAAATATTAATCTGTTCCAGCGTTACAAGGATTTGAAATTTTGGTTCTGAGCATGCTCAGTACACTCTTCTGGTAGCTGTTCCATATAAAAAAAGAATTTGGCCATATGAAAACAGGGCTTAAATTTCAGGGTGGGATAGCAGGATTCACGCTATTTTTGAAGCTTGCCGCAACTTTTGTAACCTCCGGGTGGAAGAGTCTTGCATGATGTTTTTTCTGGTTTTACACAGGAAGATCATTCCCCTGAGAGCTGATCTTCCCAGCTCCACATCAGCGCCTGCTGCATTAAGAAGTAGCAAAAAGCTCCCTTCAGACTCCACCTGCCGCCCAGCCTGACCCAGTTAGATAGCGAGAACCAACTCTCTACCAATCACGGCAGTTGGCAGGATGACACAGTCATTTCTGTGGGATTGGTGAAGGCAGACTCACACGGTTGCCTTTGTGCCATTAAACCTGTGAACTTGTTGGGCCGCACATCAGCATTGAACCCCCCCAAAATCATTTTTCCCATCTGGGTGGGACACAGGTTGCTGTGCTGGCCACTAGCACAGCAATTGCTGTGATTCTAGTTAAAAGTTCTTGCTGCAGCTTCTTGATTCTCTCGAGCTGCGACGTCCTCATCCTCCCTCCCTCTGGTGACCGATTGACCTGTTGTCAGCTGACCACCCACCAAACCAGGACCACAGGAATAGTAGCTAGAGAAGAGAGAGCGTGAGAGAGAGACTCCTGCTGCCGCGTCTGTGACCTGACCTAAGTGAGTGTAAAAATGCATCTTCTTATTTCATTCTGAGGGGACTGAGTGCAAACTGCAATCTGCATAGTTGGAGTTGGAGTTAAAAGATCTCACTGAGGAAGGGCAAATTGAAGTGTAAAAATTATAGCACTATTATTTATTCCTTGGTAACCAGGTAAGACCCACTAGGCACAAGTGCCTGTTTTCAGGGGCGACCCAGGGGTACTGCTGCACTGAGGAGATTATAGGACTTGCTCAGAGCCGTATGCAAGTGGAGGTTCTGATATTCAAACCCAGGTCTGGATGTACCAAGCTCATTCACAGCTCTACTCTAACCTCTAAGCTATACTGCCAGCCCGTATTTAAACTGGTTTATTTCCCCTTTAAGATATAGGGCAAATCAAACCCAGGTCTGCTGAACTCTGCTGGATATACCAAGCTCATTCACAGTTCATTACCCAAACCTCTAGGCTATAACTGCTAACCACTTCTTGGGGTAAAATACTCTTGTTAGTAGCCTAGCAGTGATCATGCCAACACTGCATCACTACAGCCTTCTTCTGGTCCTCCTGAGTGTATAGTGCCTCCATTCTGGGCACAATTCCTTCCACCTCCTTAGGGAATACTGAGATAAAATATTTATTATGTTTTTCCAGCACATTTATTACGCTATTGTCTCTCATAACGAAACAGTGATCTTAATGTCTTACTCTCCTTTTTGTCCTTTCATTGTTGTCCTCGACATCCTTTTCTGTGCTGTTCTCATATTCTTGCATTGTTCCCCCCTTCCCCAATAGCCCTCATGAGAATACAGTGTGCAGTTTTGCAGTCCACATCTAAAGACAGGGACAGGGTGGAGACAGTGAAGAGGAGGGTAACCAAGGTGCTGCATGAACAGCAGGAAAGGACATGTGAGGAAAGGTTAGCAGATCTGAACCTGTACACACTGGAGGCAAGAAGTGAGAGAGAGCACATGGTTGAAACCTACAGATACCTCCTTGAGGTAAACATAGTGGGTAGCGGACAATTGTGTAGACTGAGTGGGAACACAAACACTTGGGGGGGGGGGGGTGCAAGTTTAAGAAAGACAGCAGGAAGTACCTTTTTTACTGAGAGGTGGTGGAGGGATGAGATGAGTTGACTGAGGAGGTGGTCTGTGCAAAATCAGTGAGGTGAGTCAAATGATAGTGGTACAGAAACAAGGGCTTGGTAAAGACCACACCATAAAAGAAGGGGGAGGGGGAAGGGGAGAGTGAAGAGACTCTAGGTCTCTCATGTTTCACAGTTAGGCAGGAATGGCAGAGATGATGGGCCAACGTTTTTTTTTTCTGTCGACAGTTTCTGTATATTTCTGTTGTGAAGGGGGGAGGACTGAAACTGACTAAATCTCCTGCTATCCCATGGTGCTTCACACTGCAGCAGTCAGCAAGTGCTGGGAATCGATGGGGCTAAAGCTAATGATATCTCATGAAGCACGATGCTCTTAAACAAGCATTTGTCAATGCCGAATGTTTGCTTGCTGGCATTGGCAGTGGTAGTGTAGAAGTTACAGAGCTGCGTAATAGGAATGGCAGTGAAGTATTGAACTGAAGCCAACCCCACCACCACCCTGCAGAGAGTGACAGGCATTGGGGTGTGCCTTTGGGTCGTCAGGCATAACAGCCACGCCATTTCACCACACCCCACCCTGCAGACACTGACAAGTGTCACGGTGTGCCTTGGGGTCTTTGGTCCTTATGCACCCCATTCCATCAGGAAATACGGTGAGATGGGTACAGTATAGGAGAATGGGGTGAACTTTTGGGCCGAAGAGTCCAAGGCATACCTCCATGCCTCTCACTGGCTGCAGGGTGTGGAATGGTATGAGCATTACAGGCAAGAATCCTAAGTCACACCCCTGATGCCTGTCATTCTCTACAGGGTTGGGCGTTATGGTTGGAAAGCCTAATACCTCAGGCATTCATTGGTATTTTCACTCCAAATTTTCAACATGGTTTTTTGTGACCCCACCTCATGAACAGTGGCAATATCAGTTTGTTGGCAGCTTCTTATGCACTGCGACTAAGGCATTTGCTTTCTGAGGTGCAAAAAACATTCCGAACAGGATGTAAAAAATGACAGGTGTACTGTTCATGGGGAGGTGTAAAAAATGGCAATGTTGCAAATCTGCAGTAAAAATATTAAAAAAACTGGTGAAGTCACGAGCATGCATAGAAACTGTGCAACGCACACCCGTAATGTAATTAGTTTGGGGATTTTTTACAGCAGATTGTCAACACAGGCATTTTGGGACCTCCGATCATGAACAGTGTCACTGTGATTTCTTTATCTGTCCCGAACAATGATTTCCCACAGCGACCACGCATCTCTGCGCTGAAAGTGTGCAAACACATTTCGGCCACGTTCTGAAAAATGACAGCTGTACTGTTCATAAGGAAGTGTGGAAAAATGCCACTGGTGAAAGTCTGGACTGAAAATATTACAAAGTCATGAACTTACGAGGGTGCGTGGAAACTGCACATTGCTCACTCGTAACACAGTCATTTTATGGACTTTTGTCACCAAATTTTCAACATAGCCATTTTAAGACCTCTGCTCATGAACAGTGTCACTGTGATTTTCTTAGTGTGTCCCATACATTGATTTCGCACACCGACTGCGCCATTGTGCGCTACATGGGCGGAAACATGTTCTGGGCAAGATGTGACAAATGACAGCTGTACTGCTCATAAGGAAGTATAATAAAATGGCAATGTTGAAAATATGGAGTGAAAATATTTAAAATTCGCAAACTTACTAGCGTGCGTAGGAACTGCACAACGCACGCTCGTAAAACAGTCATTTTTAGGAATCTTTTCACCAAATGTTCAACATAGCCATTTTAAGACCTCTGCTCATGAACAGTGTCACTATGATTTTCTTAATTTGTCCCGTACATTGATTTCACACACCGACTGCACCATTGCGCGCTACATGGGCGGAAACATGTTTTGGGTGAGATGTGAAAAATGACAGCTGTACTACTCATAAGAAGGTGTGGTAAAATGGCAATGTTGAAAATCTGGAGTGAAAATATTGAAAATTCACGAACTTACGAGCCTGCGTAGGAACTGCGCAACGCACGCTCGTGAAACAGTAATTTTTATGAATTTTTCCACCAAATTTTCAAAATAGGCTTCTTGAGAGCCCACCTTATGAACACTGGCAGTGTCGTTTCATTAATCGGTCCTGAAAGGTGATTTCACGCAGTGACTACAAAATCACCCTTCGGGCCCGAATAATGCCATGACAGTGATAGTATTCATGAGAAGGGGTCCCAAAAACCCCATGTTGAAAATTTGGTGCAAAATTCCAAAAATGCCTGAGATATGCAGCAAAGTTGAAAAAACCCTATCTATCCCATTATACAGCTTACCAGCATTTCCTCAGTTCGCGGTCGGCTTTGAAGAGTGCAGACGTGTTCCCGGTCCACTGATGATCGTCGCGCCGAGCTCCGGAGGTAAGTATGGGGTGGGGGGGTGGGGAGGCAGGGTGCGCAGTGGGTGGGTGCGGGTTGTGGGGAGGGGCAGGAGACTGCGAGGAACGCTTTCTTTACAGGGCTTTAAGACTACGCGGGACGCTTGCCACGCTTGGTGGGCTCCAGCGTGGCAGCTGGAAAGAGTGTTTGGGGGCTGGAGCCATGGGGATTGGGCACCCCGTCGGCTAGAACACATTTTGCCACGCTGGGGTGGTCTCCCAGCATGGCACCTGGATGCTTGGGGACAGTGGAGCCGACGGGGATTGGGTACCTCTGTCGGCTACGGCATGGGAGAGACAGTGGAGCCGACGGGGATTGGGCACCCCGGCCAGGCTACATGACGTGAGCCACGCTGGGGTGGGCACCCAACGTGGCATTTGGAAGGCTTTTTTTGGGGGGCGAGCACAGCCGACGAGGGGATTGGGCACCCCGCCAGCTTATACAGTGTGTGCGGGGGCCGAGCGTGGCAGGTGTGTAGGGGGGGGAGCGCATGAGCAGGCGATATCTGATCGCTGCTCACTGGAAGCGTAGCTCCCCTTCAGCTGTATGCCACTGCATTTTGGAGCTGTCATAGACAGCTCAGCAGGCATTGGAGAACTGCGGTTGCACCTGCAAACACACTGACTGACTTGGAAGAGGGCTGCCACACCTCCGAAAACTCAGATGATGGCACTATGTTTCTTGCACATGCGTGCAAGCAAACATAAAAAGACTGAAAGTCTGCCGGTGGGGGGTGGTGCACTACTGTGTAGGAGACTTGACTTTGCATGCCGATCTGACTCATAGGCCAGGTCTGAGGAGTCTGGAGTGTGCTGTGACAGCAGCTCACTCTAACTCTAGAAGAGACCAGCTACCACCCTGCTGCTTGAGCACCTCCTTCAGCTAGATGTGAGTGACTGTGACCTTGTGGGTGACTACAGTATGTCCCACCCACCGCATTGAAGAGCAGGTGTGACCAGAGTGAGACTTGAATAAGAAAGGTGGGAGGGACTGGGGGGAGCAGTTTATGGGGAAGGGGTGGTGTACAGAGTGGTGGCTGCCAACTGGTCATGCTCCAGGGGCTGCTGGGTTATAGAAACATGGGCAGTGTCAGCAAAAACAGACAGCTGGTTCATCCAGTCTGCCCAGTTTTACCCTACTGTACCCCGTAACCTATTGTCTAGATCGGGTTTTCACCCTAGCTTCCCCCACCTCTCTCCCTCTATTACTGCTACCCCCTAAGTAAATATTAAACCTTTTGCTTTGTCCCAGCCATGCTTGAACCAATTAATATGTTTTGCA
The DNA here is from genome assembly GCA_016271365.2 of Neoceratodus forsteri. NCBI lineage: Eukaryota > Metazoa > Chordata > Ceratodontiformes > Ceratodontidae > Neoceratodus > Neoceratodus forsteri. The sequence goes on along the minus strand of CM028136.1, from coordinate 220,636,928 downwards.
CCCACCACCTATGCCAGTAGGCTGTTCCATGGCTCAACCACTCTCTGTAAAGTAAAACCTTTTGCATCCTTCCTGAATCCCCCCCCCACTCCCCACAACCAGCTTACATTCATGTCCCCTGTGCTAAATAGTTCCTCACAGTTTACCATATTTATTCCTTTAAATGAACTTGAAGGTGTCTTATCATGTTGCCCCTCTCCTGTATGGTTTCCAAGAAGTACATGTACAGTGACCTGAGCCAATCCTCATAGGATCTGCCATGTTGGTGCTGAATAATTTTGGTTGTTCTGCTAGGGGTTTGCAAGTAATGAATAGTATTTCCCAAACACTACGAATAATGTACTGTTCATTATTCAGATACGAATAGTGGCAGTATTCGTGGCTGTGGTATTCGTGAAATACGAAAAAAGAAAAATAAAGAAAAAGCCTCAAACCCGCCTCCCTAGCCCAGTCATTTAAACCACAGCTTCCTGTCCCCACACTCTCTGCTACAAGGCCAGTCCCACCCTCCTTCCCCCAGCACCCACAATTTCTTTTAACAACCAGCCCTAGCCCCAGACCGCCTCGCCCGATGTGCTGTCTTGTTGCTCCGGCCCAGTTGACCCAACGCATTCCTTCATCTGAGGCAGCAGGAGGGGAGACTGGCGTACCCGTGAGCACTCCCTTGCATCTGTGTCAGGTGGGGGACAACGGGGGCTTTGCAGCCGGAAAGGCGGGGCCACCATCATCTGGTCGTCCAGGGCGGCAGATTTTTCTGCATTTTTGACCCTCCCACCACCCCAATCAGCAGCCAGTAAGGTGCGACTTGGGGTGTGGTGTGCAAGGGGCATATAAAGGCTCCACGCACACCTACCAGCCACCAATAGGTGCCATGGCTATGCCCTACCTCCCTGGGAAGGAAGCTTCCAATGGACGCTGTGAACTCCCTCCCTGCCAGACTCCACTCTTGGCACCTGGGCTCAGGACGTGAACCCGAGTCACCAGCATGCTGAGCGAATCCCTTCGCTCAGTGCCACAGAGCTGGCCTAAAGTATATTTATTAATTTTAAAAAACTCCCATGATGTGTGACCGTTTGCAAACCGCCCACCTCCACAGCCAGCCGTCATCTCTTATCTAACCTTTTCAAATCAATTTATTTGCAGCCACCCCACCCCCACCCCAGCAACAGCACGTAACTCCCATCTCCCCCCTCGCACCCTAATTTTCTAAATAGAAGGGCCCCCCAGGCATGGTGAAGGTGACTAGCTGCAACCTGCCCTCCTCCTCCTCCTCCATGGTAGGCTGCTTCCTTTAAATGGAAGTGCGCCTGCACTTGCTTGCATAGTAAAACAGCTGATCACTCAGCTGTTTTACTTTGCAAGCAAGCGCGGGAGAGCTTCCATTCAAAAGAAGGTGACCGGCCATGGAAAGATTCACCCCTATCAGTGCAACAATCATTTTGTCGACACCAATAGTGGCGCAGGCAATATGCCGCCTGGCTCTGCAGTACCAGGTATTGTGGCTTCCTGGAGCCAGAGCGCCAAACACCATCCAGGGAAATATTCCTGTTTTGCAAGGGGCTTTGCCCACTGCACCTCCAACAACTAATTATAACAAACTCTGGTATTGGCATGTCCCGAAAGGGAGGAAGATTGTGTGGGTGCAAGGGACGGCATGACTATGGGTTGATCAATAATCAAGATCGCCCCTGTGACTCTCACCCTTGTTGCAGCACCTTAATTGTGCCACCAACATTCAGTCGGCACTTTGATGGGATACGCTGTAAAGAAGGGCAGGTTGCTGCCAGTTGCCTTCTCCATGCCTGGGGGGTCCCTCTTATTTAGAAAATTTGGGTGCTGGAGGGGAGGAGGGTGAGTGGAGCTGCTGCTATGGTGGTGGGGATGGGTGGAAATAAATTGATTTGAAAAGGCTAGACGAGAGATGGCCAGCCGTGGAGGTTGGTGGGTTGCTCCCGGTCACCCATTGTGGATTTTTTTTTAAGTTAATAAATATTCTTTAAATTGTGGGTGCTGTGGTGAAAAGGGTGGGACTTGGCTTGTAGCAGAGGGTGGCGGGATGGGGGTTGTAGTTTAAATAATTGGGCTGGGGAGGAGTGTAAGGGGCTGTTTACTTTTTCTCCACCACTTGTTAATAAAATCAATAATACCATTAATACCGGCTGAATATTCAAATATGGTATTCAACCACCCCTATACTCTACCCTGCACTGTCTCCAGCCTGTCTCTCTCAGATGGGGTCTAACTAGAGATCTAGTATTACCTGTTTCCTCCTACTGTCAGAATCCCTTCCAGTACACCTAACATTCTGGTTGCCTTGCTGTAGGCCTTGTTACATTGGCTAATTTGTTTTAATGAGTCACTTATAATGACCCCCGGGACAGCACTAACATATATCAAAAGGGCAAAAGTTGCATCCTGCCCAGAATTGACCCCTCTTTTCTTTGCCAATGGGTCCAAATTGATGCACCTACTATATAACAATATCTAGAGGAACGGAATGTGAACTGTTCAGTATCTGTCACTGATTATGTTTTGACCCAGTAGGTTCCTCTTTAGACCCACATTTTTTACACCAGTGGGTCCAATTCAACCCATGTTTTATACCCTCCAGAGCTATCACTCCCCCCCACCCTTTCCTCTAAAGTAGTGGCCAGCTTTACTCCTCCCATCCAGTATTCCTTCCTGGGGTTCTTGTTCCCCCTCTGAATCATCTTGCACGTTTTGGCATTGAATTTCAACAACCAGACCTTGGACAACCTCTCTAACCTTTGCAGGTTCCTCTGCAACTCCTTCACCTCTCCTTACTGTCTGCCCTGCCACAGAGCTTCGTATCATCTGCAGAGAGAGTTATGTCTTGCCTTGTATTCCTTTTCCTATTTTGTTGATGAACATAATGAAAAGGATTGGTCACAAGATTGACACCTGTGATACCCCACTCCTGACCTGCCATTCCCCCTATCTGACCCCATTTACTACCACACTCTTCCGTCTCCTCCCTAACTAACTGTCTTAACATCTAACTAGTTCCTTCATTGCACCCAGAGCCTCTAATTTCTTCAACAGCTTTCTGCTTGGCACAGAGTCAAAAAATGCCTTGTTGAAGTTGAAGTAGAGAATCTGCTGCTTCTCCCTTACATAGAAACATAGAAGTTGACTGCACATAAGGACCGCAAGGCTCATCCAGTCTGCCCATTTCTTTTTCTACCTTATGAATGTGCCATCTGCCTTTGCTCTGTCAATGGTCTATCTATTCATACTCATCTGTATTGCTCCCTTATGCCTATCCCATGCCTGTTTGAAGCCCTGCACTGTATTCTTGTCCACCACTTCCTAAGGTAGGCCATTCCATGCATCCACCACCCTTTCTGTGAAAAAGAACTTCCTCACATTTCCTCTTAATCGGCCTCCCTCTAATCTCATGCTGTGTCCTCTTGTCCTGCTGTTTTTCTTATATTGAAAGTGTCAGACTCTTTCACCTTGTTAATGCCCTTAAGGTGTTTGAATGTTTCGATCATATCACCTCTCTCCCTCCTTTGCTCTAGGGTATACATATTGAACTCCATTAATCTGTCCTCATATGTTTTCTGATGCAGTCCCTGCACCATTTTGGTTGCCCTTCTCTGGACTGCCTCAATTTGACTACTGTCCCTGTGAAGTTTTGGCCTCCAGTACTGCACGCAGTACTCCAGATGGGGCCTAACCAGTGTCTTGTAAAGAGGGATTATTACCTCCCTCTTCTGACTTGTGATACCCCTACTAATACACCCCAGCATCCCCCTAGCCTTACCTGCTGCTTTAGTGGTCTGCTTGGATGATTTCAGGTCATAGCTGATGATGATGCCCAAGTCTCTTTCTTCCCTTGTGACTGCCAGCAACTTCCCTCCCAGCCTATAGGTGGCTTCAGGGTTTCTCTTCCCTATGTGCATGATCTTGCGCTTCTTTGCATTAAACCCCAGTTGCCACTCTTCTGACCATTTTGCTAGTTTATCCAGATCTCGTCTCATTCTGCCCACTCCATCTGGATCATCTACTGTGTTGCAGATCTTGGTGTCATCTGCAAACAGACAAACCTTACCCTCCAGTCCATCTGCAATGTCACTGATGAAGATATTGAAGAGGACTGGCCCCAGGACTGATCCTTGAGGTACCCCACTTGTGACATGCATCTCTTCTGACTGTATACTGTTTACCACCAATCTCTGTTTTCTGCCCGTCAATCAGTTTGCCACCCATTTGACCAGCTTCTGACCCACCCTGAGCCTACCCAGCTTATTGATCAATCTTCTATATGGAACAGTATAGAAAGCTTTGCTGAAGTCAAGGTAGGGGACATCAGCTGCTCCCCCTTGGTCCACCACTCTGGTTACTCAGTCAAAGAAATCTATGAGATTAGTTTGGCAGGACCTTCCTTTTGTAAACCCATGCTGTCTTGGATCCTGTGTTCCTATGGATTCTGGGTGTTGCACTATCCGTTCCTTAAGGAGTGCCACCATAATCTTGCTCACTACTGAGGTAAGACTGACTGGTCTGTAGTTCCCTGCCTCCTCCCTGCTGCCACTCTTGTGGAGCGGGATCACATGAGCCCTTCTTCAGTCTTCTGGGACCTCTCCTGTGCTCAGAGACTCACTAAACAGTTCTGATAATGGTTCTGCTAGTTCCACTCTTAGCTCCTTTAGTACCCTGGGATGTATACCATCAGGTCCCATTGCCTTGTCCACCCTGAGCTTATCGAGCTCTTGTAGGACCCTTTCTTTGTGAAGGGACTAGTGCACACCTCCCTCCCCCTGTGTCCATGGTGCTGAGATGTGGGCCCTGCCCTACCTTCTCTTCAGTAAATACTGAGCAGAAGTATCTATTTAGGATAGATGTTTTTACATGGTCCTCCTCCTCACATGCCCCCTTATCCCCTTAGCAATACTCTCTCTGGACTTTCTCCTTTCACTAATGTATCTATAGAAAGTCTTGTCACCTTCTTTTACTGTTTGTGCTAGTGCTTCCTCGGTTCGGGCCTTTGCCTGCCTTACTGCCTTCCCTGCTTCCCTTAGGGAAGTTTGGAATGCCTCCCTACCTTCATCCTGCTTCATTCCCTTATATTTCCTGAAGGCCGGCCTTTTGGCTCTGACCTTTTCTGTTACTGTTTCTGAGAACCAAAGTGGTTTCCTTCTTCTTTTGCACTTCTTTTTCTCTCTGACACAATGGGATATTGCATCAAGTATTGCATACTTAACGCTTGCCCACTTTGCCTGTACCCCCTCACCTGTATTTCTTTTTGCCAGGGCTAGCTTAACTCTGTTGACCATCTTATCAAAGTCAGCTCCTCTGAAGTCTCATATTTTTGCCTTGGAGTGGGATGATTTACTTCTAGTGGCCAAATTGAATCATACCATGTGATGGTCACTTGCCCCCAGGTGACCTTCTACCTGGAAATCTGTGATCTTTTCCCTGTTAGTCAGTACTAGATCTAGGATATCCCTGTCTCTTGTGGGTTGTTGTACCAGTTGTTTGAGGCCCTCCCCCTGCAGGGAATCCACCACGTGTCTAGTTCTGGCAGATGTTACTGCTGGTATTGACCAATCTGTATCTGGCATGTTGAAGTCTCCCATTATCAGAACCTCCCCTTTAGCTGTCATGTTTTATATATCTTCTAACAGTAATGCGTCTATGTCCTCCCCCTGGTCTGGAGGCCTATACACAACCCCAGTTTGTATGGCTGTCCCATTTCCTGTTTCCAGGTTGACCCACAGTTCTTCTGGCTCCTTATGTGTACTCTGAATTTCTGTAGCTGTGATATTTTCATTGACATAAAGGGCCACTCCACCCCCCTTTTTGCATGTTGGTCTCTTCTGAACAGTACATAGCCAGGTACTGAAGTCTCCCAAGTGTGGTTACTGGTAAACCATGTCTCGCTAATGGCTACTATGTCCAGTGTAACCTCTGTCATTATTGCCTGCAGGTCTGGGATCTTGTTTCCCAGACTGTGAGCATTTGTGTACATGATTTTCCATTGGCCAGATTTCAGTTGTGTTAGTTGTTGGGCGAGGTCTGGCGTTTCCCCTATCCACCGCCCTTGTTACCCAGTCAAAGAATACTACATACTATTAGGTTGGTCTCATAAGACCTCCCTGCCATGAACCCATGCTGCTTACTGTCCTGGAGCCCATTTCTCTCTAGGTAGTCCACTAGATGCTCTTTGACTGTGAAACTACACACAAATTCTGCACTCACCACCTTCTGCAGAAATGACACTGTGACTCCAAACTTTTTTCCCCAAGTGCAATTAGTGCATTTTTGTTGAGTGCCAGCAGTACACTTAGAAGCTTAACTGATGCCCATAACTGTCACCTGACACATTTCAGAGCCTCTGATCTTTTATTTCTGTTCGTCCTGGAATTTCCCAGTTACTTCCTGCCTCTTCCCTTGTTTTTTTTTTCTTTTTGTTAGTTTTTGGCAAGAAAAGACACACTAAACCAAGGCTTGTTTCCAGATGCATCCTGGCAACACAAGAAAGTTAAATGACTTGCTCGTGGTCACAGTATGCAAGTGGTGGCTATGGGAATCAAACCCAGTTCTCCAGGTTTGCAGCTCTGTGCTCTTAACCACTTTGCTATACTGCCTCCCGTGTGGAGTGGCATCACGTTTGCTATCCTTCAGTCTCGCAGAGCCACCACTGACCATAGTGAGTGATTGAATAGCCCTCCCAGGGATTCATCCAGTGTTGATGCCAATTTCCTAAGTTCCCTCAGGTACATCCTGTCCAGCCCTGAAGCCATGTCTATTTTCAGGACTGCAAGACCTCTTTTTTTAATCTTTTTTCCTGTAATTAACACCTGCCCCTTTTTCTGGGATCCCCTTTGCAGCAGCCTTTATGTCACTTTATGACCTACATTGAAAGGGTGGAGGCTGAAGTACAGAGGAGGGCAACTAAAATGGTGAACAGGTTGCACAAGAAGTCATGCGAGGAAAGGCTGCAGGAACTCAACATGTACTCCCTGGAAGAGAGGACCGTGAGGGAGACATGACTGAAATCTACAGGTACCTCCCAGGAGAGAGCATGATGCAAGTGTATGGTCTGTTTGGGAGAAAGGGAGGCATTGGAACAAGGGGGCATGCAATGAAGCTAAGAGAGAGAAAGTTTAGGAGAGATGTGCAGAAATAATTCTTTGTAGAAAAGGTGATTGAGTGGAACACACTGCCAGAGGAGGTAGTGGGGCAAAGACGAGAGCTCAAGCATGCATGGGATAGGCACAGGAGCATATTAGGTGGAGGAACGGGAGGAGGGAGTGACACCTAGGACCAGTTAGTGTCAGTGGTGATGGAACAGGTAGGGACAAGGGGCAGGCTGTATGAGCCATAAGGTCCTTTATTTGCTCACAAAATCTATGTTTCTATGCTGTCGTCCAGTCTGAGTGCTGAGCAGTGATCATTTAGAATGATTACCTTTTTTTTATCCTCCTCTACTACCCTTCCCCTTTGTCAGCCCCCACATCCTCTCATTTCCCCCACATCGGATCTTTGGGTCATTGTAGTTTAAGGACATGGATTTTCATTTTTCCAAAATGGACAGTTCTGTTTGGCCGAATTTTCCTTTTTTTTTTTTTTGTTCATTTAATCCCCCCACCTTGCATGCAGATTGACAAGAAATTGATTTTGGCAGGGCTGGCCCAGTGGCATTGAGGCTCTTGATGCCACACCTCGCTCCACGCCAGCGACCCAGGTTTGGGAGCAAGCTTGGGCCGCCAGGGGTCAGCAGGAGGGAGAGAGGATCGAGTGTCCGGAGAACTGCTCTCCTCTCTTTGGGGGGGGCGTGCCATGTCATCCTGCTCGCTTACTGCCCCCTGGCGATGGCCAGAGGGCAGTACAGGTCGGGAGACATGTATCCGATGTGCTTGCGTCAGTGGGAGTAAAGTAGAAAATGGAGGAGAGCTCTGACTGGTGCTCAGTGATGGCCGCCGCACCAGAGGGCCAGCCCCGTTTCTGGATTGGATCTCCAGGTGTAGGTGTAGCACACCGCCTCCTTCCTAGCCCCGCTGTGGGGGCATTCCACAGGGGAAACTCCAGGATCAGCAGGCGGTGGTATGGGCAGGTCCAGAGAGAGTGTCCCTCCTGTAGGAGGGCCGAAGCCGCCGGTCGGGAAATCTCCCCGGAGGAGGATAAAGTACAAATAAAAAAAAAAAAAAACATTGATTTTGGCCAGCCCGTCAGTGCATTGCTAGGGCTACCACTTGCTACGTCAGTGACCTAGGTTTAGGAATGAGTCTGGACTGGGGGAGTGAGGAAGATTAAGTGTCCCAAAGGACACTGTCCTCTGGGGTTCAACTGTCACTGCCTCTGCTGCTGTGTTGCCGCCTAGTTGACTACAGGTGGTAGCGCGGCAGCAGGCAGACTGGGTGGGTGGACATCAGCCAGGCTTGCTGCAGAAACACCGTCAGGCATGCCTTTGCATGAGACCCTTATGTGCTGACTTCCAAAGTCTGGGGAGCAGAAACTCAGAAAATGGGCCCCAGTACGGCAGACAATAAAATTCAGTGCATCTGGATCTCCTCACCACTAGTGGCATCTCCCAATGGCACACTGAGACTCAGGGTATATATTCCCTTGTTATTCCTGTTTCCACCTTGTGGTAAGTCAAGGCTTCATGGAGATCACTGGCATTTGCTGGCTTGGTGTGTCGGGGTGCGGACTGGTGCCTTGGGAGCTCCTAAGGAAGGTTATGCTGCAATAATAAGGGAGCATAAATAATAAATTAATATAATGGCAGTGTTCAGTGGGTTGTTTTTGTGTGTGACAGTAAGGTGCATAGTGGGGGTGGGGGGGGTCATGAAACCAATTGGTTCTTAGTGAGTAGTTGATCTCTGGGGGTGAGTGTTCATCTTGGGTGGTGGGTGTCAGTTCGCCAAGCTGAGACAGTGCCATACCTATGCTGGATGGGACTGAGTTGTAGGTCATGATTCTAAAGGCATGCATTCAGTTCACAATCCACACATAGGCAGTTCTCCCTGGAGACAGCTGAGTCATTGGAATGTCTTAAGGCAAATCTCGTCCCACCAACCGGGTGGTATATCTTCCGACTGTGCTCTGTAATGTCAGATCTTTCTTGCCTCTGGGAGGGACTGGTCCCCTCCTTCGTAGCTCTGCATACGTAGAAGGATTTAGAGTTTCAAAGCACCGCACTTTAGCAGATTTCAAATTTTCAGTTCCACTTTTAAACTAAAAGTTGCTCCTGCATCTTCCAATTTTGGTCTGCAGTCGCAGTGCAGATTTAAACTGTGTGCCCAGTGCAGGCAGAAAATGTTGGCAGTGGATAAGCACTGCAAGTACATCTATTGCTTAAGCCACCAGAATGACACTGACAACTGACAAACACTGGATTGAGATGGAAGGTAAAAATTCTGAGGTAGTGGGCATCAGGGGAGGAGTTTCTCAGGGTACCAGATTAGGGTCATTATTGTTTTGGATTCTGCTAAATGATTTAGATACCAAATATGGTAAATGATTTAGATACCAAAGGTCCATATACAGTATAAAGTATGTAGATGCCATAGCGTTGGATATTTGGAAACGTGTTGAAGATAGTACCATATAAAGTGATTTAGATTGTATAGGACAATGGTCAAAAGAAAATCTTATGCAAATAGACTCCCAAAAAACAGAGATACAATTTGAGAAACAATAGATGGGAGGGAATAAAACAAATACATTTTGGAGGGGAAGATGTGGAGATGGTAAACAGAGTTAAATATTTAGGCCTTATTTTTCAAAATGCTTTTAATGGGACAAAGCAAGTTCAAACTATAGTAAAAAAGGCAACTAGTAGGTTATATTTCTTAGCCATTTTGAGAAGGGCTGGACTGAGTTTATCTGATTTTAGTTTACTATTTTTTCACAGAAGTTAGGCCAGTGATGGAATATGGGGCAGTTGTTTGGTATGGGGGACTTGCAAAAAATGAATCGGATGGAAATATAAAGGGTACAGAAAAGGGCACTTAGAATTAAGTTGGGATGGGAATCAGGTTACAAGGAAGCATTGCAAAAATGTGGACTTGAATGGTTAGATGTTAGAAGGGGAAAAAATGTTGAGAGATTTTTGTGATCCAGTTCACAAACTGCATTGTTTACTATTAGCAAAAGAGGTTACAGGATATAATTTACGTAAACAGCTGATGTGGAAAAAAACATTAGTGAGGACTCAAACTTACAGTAGAACTTTGTACGTTATTTGGATATGTTTTAGCCAGATTTTGGGAAAGTGAATATATATGAATTTTGGGGACGAAATGAAATGAATGTATATATTGTTTATTGATTATGTGTTATAATGTATGATATGCAGTTTGTGTTTTTAATGCATAATTGTTTTTTTTATGATTGTATGTGAATTTCAACCTGCTTGTCTAAGTATGGTTGCAATATTAATAAGAATTTCAACCTGCTTGTCTAAGTATGGTTGCAATATTAATAATAAATCAATCAGTCAATCAACTGCACTCTGTGCCTTGCCATGCTGACAATATCCATTGAGGATCAGAAGGTCAGGTTGGCCCTTGGTCATCCTAAAGACAAATTGCCCCGGTGGCAGGCAGACTGGCCACCCAGCTTATGGTAATGGAGAAAAAGGCAGCTGCAGCTGGGACCTCATCGGTGTTGGTGCTGCGCCTGGCTGGGGCCAGTGCTGGAGGGACATTCTCTGAGGATTGCAGGGAAATGTGCATGGCCATCCATACTTTCAGGAAGAGCCATCCCAGTGCAGCAAGAAGTACAAGAAGCATCATTTCCTCAGGTCATGGGACTGAAAACGTTCACACCCTTCCCGCTCCTTCAGCTCTCCTGACTGCTCCACTCTGGTCATGCTTTCAGGGGTTGAGGATCCGGTCAAAGTCTCCACAGTAACCTCGTCAGGCGACTGGGGTCTGGAGGACACTCGTCAGTGTCGACCCTCAGGTCGACATACTGTTTGTGTTCCTGATCTTGTTCAATCGGGAGGCATTTCCATTGGCACTCCTCGACCTCCACATCCCTGGGTGAGGAGAGGCATCGACAGCATGTACATCAGCACTATGAGGAGCTCATCTGGCAGCCATGGGCCATTGCAGGGAGGGGCAGGGCTCTGCCACCCCACCACCCTCCCCCAGATTTACTGTCCATTGGCCTCCTCTGGCCATCCCCATGCTGTTTCGTCAAATTCAGCAAATTGCAGTGTCTTCCTTGCTCTACTTTGGGTGGAGGCCCCACCACCACAGCCATAATTTGGGGCTCTGATCAAGGAGTACCACCCTGCCACTGGGTTGCTAGACCAGCTGTTTGTGGGGATCACACAGGTTGACGATACTGAGGTGGTCATGGTGGAAAACACTCAAGGGCTGTCTTCGATTCATCTTTGGACTCGGAAGCTGAGTTGTTGTTGGCTTCAACCAGGACTCAGCAGTTTGGCCAAGAATCTTTAGAGGATCAATCTGCAGCTGCAGGATCGGCATCTTTTGGGTCTTTGCTCCAACTTATGTTGGAACTGGTGCAAAAGTGGGTTTAGTACCTGTTCACTGATATCCTGGACAGGGACAGCATCCAGCATCCTGCCTGGCACCTCCTACCCGGATAGTCTGCAAGTATGCGGTCCCCACGGGTACATTTTTGGGGTTTTCTGATCACCCCCCACTCAGGGCCTGGTGTCTGACTTGGCCTTCTGCAAGTCAGAAGGCCAGGGGGATGTGACCAGACCTCCCGACGGAATCCAGGAAGTTGGACATTATGGCCAAAAAAGTATACTCTGCCACCTCTCTAGGTCTTTGGCAGGCCAGCTTCTCAGTCATGATGACAAATTTTGATCATTCCCCTTTTTGGGTTTGTTTGGTTTCTGCTCCCCCGCTAACCAGCAGCAGGTGGCCCAGATGCCCCGAGACCAGGGAAAAATCACTAGCTAAACACTGGCTACAGATAGTATTGGACATGGATGTGGCATACACAGAAACATAGAATTTGTCAGCAGAAAAGAACTGCTTGGCCCACACAGTCTGCCCAGATGGTTCTACCTAGTCTGCCTCCGTAGACACTAACTGGTCTCTGATAACCCTCCCTCCTCCCTGCCTTTTTACTAATATTCTTTTATGTCTATCCCTGGCATGCTTGAAGCCTCCTACTATTTTCACCTTCACTGTTTTTGCTGGCAGTCTGTTCCAGGCATCCACCACTCTTTTCAATGAAGTAGTACTTCCTCACATCCCTCTTAAACTCCCACCAGTACTCCAGCGTCATAACTTGCCTTCTGGTCCTGGTGCACTTTCTTAGTTGAAAGAGGCTCCCCTTCTGCACCCTGTTCACCCCCTGTGAAGTACTTGTAGGTCTCTGTAACAGCTCTCCGTTCTTCTAGAGTGTACATGTTGAGATCCCTCAGTCTCTCCTTATAGAGCTTTTGATGCAACCCCTACACCATTTTAGTTGCTGTCCTCTGGACTGCCTCCACCTTGTCTATGTCCTTTCTGAGGTGTAGCCTCTAGAACTGGACACAGTATTCCAGGTGGGGTCTCACCAGCAAGCCATACAGAGATAACACTACCTCCCCTCTCATAGAAACATAGAATCTGTCCACAGATAAGGGACCATACGGCCCACCTACTCTGCCCATTTCCCTACTCACTGCTGCAGCCCCAGATCCTATTGGATCTGCGGCTGTCCTGCTTCGCAAATCTCCAGGATACCTTATGTCTATTCCATGCACTCTTGAACCCCTGTATTGTTTTTGCCCCCGCCACTTCTGCTGGAAGGCTGTTCCATGACTCCACCATCCTGTCAGTGAAAAAGTACTTCCTAACATTATCCCTGAACCTTCCCCCTTCGGTCTCAAATCATGCCCCCTTGTTCTTGTGTAAAGTTTTCTCTGAAATATGCTTTCCACCTGTAGCCTGTTTATTCACCTAAGGTACTTGAAAATCTCTATCATATCTACCCTCTCCTTTTTTTCCTCCAGTGAATAGATATTAAAGCCCTTAAGTCTCCTACTGGAGTTATGCACCTAGCATCTCACCAGCCCCACCCACTGCTTTGTCACACAGGCCTGCCACTTTGAGGACATCAGGTATGATAACCCCAATGTCCCTTTCCTGCTTAGTGACTGTCGGTACCTCCCTCCCCTCCCCATCCTGTACTAAGTTCTTGAGTTCCTTGCCCTAGACGCATGATTTTGCACTTTTGGCATTAAACCCAACTACCATGCTCTTGGCCTCTCCTCAGATTTCCCAAGGTCTCTATGGATGGTCTACACCCCCTCCCTCCGAGTGTCCCACCCTATTACAGATTTTGGTGTCATCTACAAAAAGACAACTTCCCTTCCAGTTCTTCTGTATTGTCACTTAAAAAGACATTGAAGAGGACCAGTCCCAGTACTGAGCCCCGCAGCACCCCACTGGTCCCTTTCCCCTCATTAGATTGAGTGTTGTTGCCTAGTCATTAAGCAATTCCTTACCCAATTCACCACTTTGGATCCTATGCCTAGGCTGCTCAGTTTCTTTATCAGTCTGTTGTGCGGCACAGTGTCGAAGGCAATGCTAAAGTCCAGATAGGCCACGCCTGCTACCCTCCCCTGATCTATTTCCCTGGTCACCCAGTCAGATTCATCTGGCATGATTCCACCCCCCTGTCCCCCACACCATGCCGTCTTCGGTCTGGTAGCACATTGGATTCAAGATACTCTACCAACCTTTCCTTTAACAGGGTTTCCATTAATTTACCCACCACTGATATGAGACTGACTGGCCCATAGTTGCTAGCATGCTCCCTGATGCTGCTCTTATGGAGAGGAACCATGTCTGTTCTCCAATCCTCCAGAACTATGCCCGTTTCCAGTGAGCAGTTGAATAAGATCATCAATGTAGCAGCTAACTGTCTCCCTGAGTCCCTTTAGTACCCTTGTGCCCCATACCATAGCTACAGCTGTCATGATGCATCACAGGTCCTGGCTAAGTTTGTCCTTCACTGCAGACACTCAGCACAAGCTGGCCGATGTCCCTTTCTTGGGTATTGACCTCTTTGGCCCTTGGGTGGAAGGACATCTCATTCCACCGTTCCCCATTCATTATTTTAGTGTAGTGGGTCACCACTCTACATTTTCTTTTTTACCACTGTCCTATATTTTTGTTTACCACCACCCTATATTTGTAGCCATCAGCCTAATTTGTTTTTATAAAATCTTCCAAAATTACCTTTTACCACTATCTTTTATTGCACTACTACCCTTATTTTGATACCAGTAACCCTAAACCTTACTTAAAACCAATTATTTACACGTACAGTGTATATAGGAGGCCCAGTGAATAATACACTCTCAGCCCCAATCTCCACAAACACTGCCCTATACCTGCAGGCTATAGGGAACCCATCACTCACATTGAGAAGTCTAATGCCACTTGGCTTCTATGGCTTCATCCCAGAAGGCTCCAACTGCCTCCAAGCCTAAGAAGAAGGCTTTTCAGTTTTGGGTCTTTCAGCCACACAGCCTCGGCAGCAGACCCAGCGGGGGCAATTTCAGCACCGGTGTGCAAAGCCTAAGTTCATCGGTTAAAGGGCAAAACAGAGAGGAGGCAGAGGTGGAGGCGCCTTTGGGGCCTCATCTGCTGGAGCTCCTTGCAGTCACCTGGCTGTGATGGAATTAGCTCTGTTGATTCAGGTTCAGGTCATCTAGATCGAGACAGACAACATGACTGCCATGTTCTACCTGAAGAGGCAGGGTTGGATGCACTCTTTTTCTTTGTGTCAGGAGTCTCTCCGCACCTGAACTCTTGTGCAGAGCCTTCAGGCAGATGATCTGGAAATCCGTGTCATGGGAGAGAACATCCAGCTGGTGGATGCTCTCATTCAGGTCTGAGAGACATCGCAAGAATGGTGTCTGAAGGAGGAAATGGTAGACCATCTGCTCCCTGTGGGGCACCCCTCTGGTGGATCTGTTTGCCTCATAGGGGAACGGAAAACCGAGGTTGTTCTGCGCCTGCACCCACCAGACCGGGACACTGCAGGGGATGTCTTCTCAAGGTCCTGTACCCGGGGCCTTATGTGCACCTTCTCTTCCTTCCCTTTGTTCACAAGGTAGCGATCAAAACTCATCTAGTGAACAAGGTTGATGTTCCTGATGGGTCCAGACTGGACCAGGCAGTTCTCATACCTTGATCTCTGCCTCAGCAGCAGGCCACCTTGGAGGTTGCCTCGCCACCTGACTTGCTGAAGGGACAACAGTGGAGAGTCCCACACCCGGACCCTCAGTCCTGCACCTCTCAGTTTGGTTCCTGAGTGGCTAGAGTTCCAGGCTTTGGGTCTTTCAGAAAACGTTCTCCATGTAGGGGAGGAGTCCTGTAAGGAGTCAGCTTGTGAAAGCTATGCATTTAAGTGGACAAGATTCTTGATCTGGTACCAGGGCAGGGAGCTGGATCCTCTTGCCTGCCCAGTCACTAGTATTTTCAAATACCTCTGGTCTCTGTCTTAATTGGAACTGCAAGTGATGGCCCTTAAGGTGCACCAGGCAGCCATCTCTCCATACCAGGCACTGGCTGTTATGCCGACAGTACAGGAGAATGGGGTCTGGCGCTTATTCATAAGCCTGGATCATCTGTCC
Source organism: Neoceratodus forsteri (assembly GCA_016271365.2). Taxonomy (NCBI): domain Eukaryota; kingdom Metazoa; phylum Chordata; order Ceratodontiformes; family Ceratodontidae; genus Neoceratodus; species Neoceratodus forsteri. Next base: position 220,621,336 of record CM028136.1, on the reverse strand, counting down.
TTTCCAGTGTGTGAGCCTCTGCCTCTGTGCTGGTGCTGGCTATGCTCATGGACAAGCAATTTGAGCCTATGCACAAGTGGGAGATGTCACACTTATTATGGAAGATCACCTTCCTGGTGGCTGTCGTGGCTGGCAGAAGCATCACTGAGCTCGAGGCGCTGCCGGTGGAGTCTCCTTACTTGATCTTCCATAAGGAAAAGATGGTCCTTTACCCTAACTCGAAGTTCCTTCCAAAGATCGTGTCAGAATTTCATCTGAATCAGATGATTAATTCTCCTGTGTATTTTAACAATCTGACTATGGACGCCATTCGTAGGCTCCATACATGGGACCTGCAAAGGGTGGTCCTTATTATAAAGAGCACACAGCGGGAGTTTGTGGAAAGGCTCACCAGCTATTTGTGACCTATGTTTAAGCCACTCCAGGCAGACCAGCAGGAAAGTAGATGATTGCCAGGTGCAGCACATTGTGCATTGACCTCTGCTATAGGTTGGCTGGCAGGGAGTCGCCCAAGAGGCTTAGGGCTCATTCCATCAGAAATATCACTGTCTAAGTGGATACTTCCAAGGATGTCCCCATTGAGAAGACATGCAGGGCTGCAACCTGATCTAAAGTGCACACCTTCATCTCCCATTGTGGCATCGAAATAATGAGTTGTCGGGATGTTACTTGTGGGGCCTCAGTCCTCCAGTCTCTGTTTGCCAAATAGGGGTATGCACCTTACACACTCCTCCTGATGCCGTACAGGGGGCATGCCTCAGACAGCTAATGTTGGAACCCACTCGGGAGGGAGCAGTCTTAGACCTGGTACTTTCAAATGAGGATGGAGAGAGGATCTCATATTTAGAAGTGGATAGCCATCTGGGAACAAGTGACCACCAAACAGTGTGATTCACGATAAACACAGCTGTAGAGTCAAGCCATGCAAAAGTGAGGGCAGTGGACTTCAGGAGGGCTGACTTTGTCAAAATGGGAGAGTGCCTCAGAAAAGCACTAGCAAACAGGCAAGAAGGAGGGGTGGAGGAACAATGGGGAAATATCAAAACTGCCATCACAGAGGCAACAAGCCTTTGTGTGAAGCAAATAAACAAATCAAAATGAAGGAAAAAAACACTATGGTTCTCAAAAGAGGAGGCGGGGAAGGTTGGGGAGAAAAAGATGGCATTCAGGAGGGATAAGAAAACACAGAAGGAGCAGGACAGAGAACTGTACCAGTTAAAGCAGAAGGAAGCTGGGAAGGCAGTCAGAATAGCAAAGGATCAAACTGAGAAAAAGATAGCTTGGTTAAGAAGGGGGATAAAACCTTTTATAGGCACATTAGGGAGCGAATAAAGACCAAGGGAGGGATAGTGAGGCTTAATAAAGGAGAGGGTGGGTGGGCAGAGGGTGACAGTGAAAAAGCAGGATACTGAACGAATACTTCTGCTCAGTATTCTCAAATGAAGAGGAAGGGGAGGTACCTAATCCAATCAATAGAAGCACTCTGGATAGGGGGGTCGACAGTCCATTCACAGAAGAAATGGTTCTGAAAGAACTCCTAAAACTGAAGGTGGACAAAGCAATGGGACCGGATGGGATTCACCCCAGAATTCTGAAAGAACTAAGGGGAGAACTAGTGACACCACTGACTACCCTTTTTAACAAATCATGGGAGGATGGTGTGGTACCTGAGGAGTGGAGGAGGGCAGATGCAATTTCCCCTTCACAAAAGTGGGAGCAGAGCAGAGGCAGGAAACTACAGACCTGTTAGTTTGACCTCAGTGGTAGGGAAAATGATGGAATCACTTCTGAAAGAAAGAATTGTTGAGTACCTAGAGGCCAGCGGGGGACAGGACTGAAGGCAGCATGGATTCACAGTGGGAAGGTCATGTCAGATGAATCTAATAGATCTCTTTGACTGGGTGACCAAAGTAGTAGACCAGGGAGGGGCTGTGAACATGGCCTACCTAGACTTTAGCAAGGCATTTGAAACAGTCCCACACAAAAGATTATAATAATAAACACGTTAGCCAGCCTGGGAGTGAGTCCCAGGGTGGCAGCCTGGGTATAAAATTGGCTGGGCAACAGGACACAGTGGGTAATAGTAAACAGTCCACTCCGAAGAAAGTGGGGGGTTACTAGTGGGGTACCGCAGGGTTTAGTACTGGGACTGGTCCTTTTTAATGTCTTTATAAGTGATATTGTAGAGGGACTGGAAGGAAAGGTATGCCTCTTTGCAGACAACACAAAGATCTGCAACAGGGTTGATACACAAGAGTGGTGGAAAGGATGAGAAGGGACTTGGCAAGGTTGGAGGAATGGTCAAAAGTATGGCAGCTTAGATTCAATGCAGAGAAGTGCAAAGTAATGCACCTGGGAAACAAAAACCCAGGGGAAGCGTACACAGTGGAGGGGAGGTACTAACAACAACAAAATGGAAAGGGACCTGAGGTAGTCAGAGCAGATGCCCTAAAAGCATGAATGTGAGAAGGTAGTAAGGAGAGCTGGGGGATACTGGGATGTATAGGGAGAGGCATCACCAGCAGAAAACATGAAGTTGTTATCCTGTGTACAGACAGTTGGTGAGACCCCACCTGGAGTACTGCATGCAGTTCTGGAGACCCTATCTCCGCAAGGACATAGACAGGATGAAGGTAGTCCAGAGGAGGGCACTAAAATGGTGCAGGGTCTGCACCAGAAGCCATCTAAGAGAGACTAAAGGAGCTTAATATGTATATCCTCAAGGAAAGGAGGGAGGGGACATGAAAGAAACTTTCAAATACCTCAAAGGAATCAACAAAGTCCAAGAGTGTAGCATCTTTCAGAAAAAGAGATGTCAAGAACAAGGGCACAATTTGAAAATAGAGGGGAGACGGCTCAGGGGCAATGTGAGGAAGTATTTTTTCGTGGAGAGGGTGGTGGACGCATGGAACGGCCTTCCTGAGGAGGTTGTGGGGTCAAAAACAGTGGGGGAATTCAAGAATGCATGGGACAGACGTAAGGCAATTCTGGTGGTGGTTAGGAAGAAGTAGGCTGTTGGTTAAGTAGGATCTGCAGCTTATCCAATAGGTAGGGAAATGGGCAGACAGGGTGGGCCAAGCAGTTCTTCTAGGGACATGGATATGTTGTTCTATCCACACTTACTGGCAGGGTGGTAAAACTCTCGGCTCCGCCCCATGACGCCAGATCTTCCTTACCGCTTGGAAGCTCAAGTTCCCTCCTTAGCGCTCTGCGTTTTAGGCCTGGATCCAAACTCTTTGGTTAACCCGAAACTAATTTTAAAGCTTACAAGACTTCGGTCTGTTTCTTCCTTCGTGGCTGCGATGGATAAGTCGACTCCCGGATTTAGGCGGTGCCCCTGCGGGCAGAAAATGTCTCGGACCGATCCACACTCCACGTGTGTCTATTGCCTTGGGCTCAATCATGATCCACAGGCCTGTGAATTGGGCAAGTCCTTCTCGGTCAACGTCCTCGAAGTCCATGCTGCCAGACTCCAACTTGGGCGCCCCAAGAGACGTGGGTCCTCCGGTGAAGTCAAAGGACGCCCGTTGGGTGGTGTCCTCGGCGGCAGGCTTGGCTGAGCAACTGAGCAGATGATCGCCCCGAGGTGGTGGCCTAGGCCATCTTCATCTTCCTCGGCCGTGCATTTATCCCGCTTCCTTGGGCCTCCTACATGGCTTCTTTTTAAGGAGCTTTGTCAGTCCCTCTCAAAAGGTGAGGGTCCATGGACATTCCTCTTGGTCCAAGAAGAAGGACTCGAAGGGTAAGCCCCACCGTTGGCATTCGTGGGAGCGGGAGAGGTCCCCTTCCCAGGACAGTCGACACTCGACTTTGGTCGAGGTTGCGACTAAGGCCGCTGGCTTCACAGTGTCCCCGTCAGGTCAGCGGGGTGAGACACCTGTCAACGTGGTCGAGATTTTTCTCGACCCGTCGGACGGGCTGTCGACTGGAGAAGCCGACAACCCTTCTTCACCGGTTCCTCCAGTGGAAACCAAGGACTTGCCTGTGCCTCCTGTGCCAGAGTCCCTGCTTAAGGTTCCCAAGCCGAGGGAGGAGCGGGTTTCCCCTGCTCCCTCCCAGACCCACCCTTGGAAACACCGACAGTCTCGGACCTCTTCTTGGTCCAGCCGATCCCGCCGACACCGGTGGTCTCGGTCTCGGCACTGAGGAAAGCGGCGGCAGCGCTCGTCCTCATCTTCTTCCTCCTCCTCGGAAAGGCTTCGACGCAAATTGCGTTGACGCTACAAGGACTTGATGTGGGGCAGCTCCTTCTGACCAGGAACAAGCCGACCCCGTTGCCTTCCCTGGCCATTAAGTGGCTGTCACCTGAGCGGCCGAAACAACCCCTCGTGGTCATAGAGGATCCGAAGCTGGCGCTGGTTGTACGGCCGAAACCAGCTGCGCCACCCATCGTGGCGGAACCCCCGCCTCCACAACCAATTACTGGGGCTCCGACCAAGGATTCTGTCTGTCAGGTCATGGGTTGCCCCATTGGTTGTCGGTCGCCCTCACTCCCGATCGCCCTCGGCAGCTGTTTGCAGACTCCTCGGAGTCTGACGATGACTCTTCCCTGTTCTGCAGGCCTCTCGACCTGGAGTCCTCTGGGGGACAGTCGGTGGACGAGAGCCCATCCTCGTTCATGGGATTACTTCGGCTCATCTCAGAATCTACTGGGATGAAGCTCGAACCCGTGTCAAAGCGGGCCAAGTATCCCCTCACCGAGATACTGGACAGAGGGGATTCTCCTACAGAGGCCTTTCCTGTGGCCGAAGCCATTGTTGGCCCGGCCCTGGAGTTATGGCAGCGGCTGGCTTCTTGTCCAGCTCCCTCAGCCAGGATGGCCAGGAAGTATGCCATTCCCAACGGCTCACTCTCTGGATTCCCAGAGCACCTCTCTGCGGAGGGGTTGGTGACCGACAGCATTTTCCGGAGCTCCGTAGGCGTTCGGGACGTGGACAAGCCACCAGATGAAGAGTCCAAGAAACTGGACTACTCCGGGCATAAAGTTTACGCTGCATCCTCCTTAGGCCTTTGTCAGGCCAGTTCAGCCATACTAATGGCACACTTTTCCCACGCCCTTTTGGGCTCCCTGGGTGAGGTGATTCCTCATCTCTCGGCTGACCTCCAGACTATGGTCAAGCAGGTGCGGGATCAGGGAAGGGTGGTGGCAAAGCAACAGCTCCAAACTGCTCTTGACATTGGAGACTCTTGTGCCCTATCAGTAGCGGCTGCAGTGGCCATGTGCCGCAGAGCTTGGCTGCGGGTCTCCACCTTCACGGAGGATACCCAGCACAAGCTGGCAGACGTTCCCTTCCTGGGTACCGACTTGTTCGGGCCTGGGGTGGAAGGCCATCTCCAGAGGATCGAGAAGTCCAATGCCACCTTGGACTCGGTCACGTCTGCCCAAAAGGACAAAGGCCACCAGAAGCAGCATAAGTCCTTTCGGCCTTCTGCCCCTGCAGCATGTCCGGCCCAGGAACACCAGCATCAGGGCCAGCAGGCACGCACTTGGTACCCCAAAGCCAAGCCTGCAGCTTCCTCCAGCAGGAAGCCGGGAAGAAAAAGCCCAGGAGGTCCCTTGGCTGCTCCTTCCTCCAAGCCTGCCCAGTGATGGGTTAAGGGGTGTCGCCCCCAGCCTCGTCACTCCCCCCTGGGTTCCGCACGTTGGGGGATGGCTCCGCCACTTTCTTTCCGCCTGGTCCTCTATCACTACGGACCGCTGGGTGTTGGAAGTGGTAGGGAAAGGTCTGCCTCTGGAATTCGAGCAGGCCCCACCCTATCGGACTGTCGCCCCATGGTGGGCTATGGGGTCCGCAGCCTCTCTGTGGGCTCATCGAGCCGACATTGCTCTGCTCCTCCAGAAAGAGGTGATCAGGGAGGTAGCGGATCCTCCTCCAGACCCAGGGTTTGTGTCCAGGTATTTCCTGGTCCCAAAACGGACGGGGAGCTGGTGCCCCATTCTAGACCTACATGGCCTAAACAAGTTCCTAAGGTCTCAAACCTTCAGGATGGTCACTCTGGCACAGATCATTCCATCCTTGGAACGAGGCATGTGGTTCTGTTCTCTGGACCTCCAGGACGCGTTCTTTCACGTCCCAATCTGTCTGTCCCACCAGCGATTCCTTCGCTTCAGAGCGGAGGAGTCCCTCTACGAGTTCCCGGGCCATGCCCTTCGGCCTTTCTCCAGCTCCAAGGGTCTTCACCAAATGCATAGCAGTGGTGACAGCACTCCTGCGGCGTCGAAGGGTCCGGGTGTACCCTTACCTGAACGACTGGCTGATTGCAGCCCCCTCCAGGCTGGAGGTGGAGCAGTCCAGGGATCTGGCCCTCTAGGTCTGCTCTCAGATTGGCCTCCTCATCAACGAGACCAAATCGGAACATGCCAACGCAGGTGATTCAATTCATCGGGGCAGAGCTCGACTCTCTTCGAGTCAGAGCACGGCTCCCGGCGGACAGGGCCGAGGTTCTCTCCTCCTTTGCCCAGTCATTTCTGGTTGGGCAATTGCACCCTGCCTGGGACTTCCTGTGCCTCCTGGGCCTCATGGCGGGCTGCACCAGCGTGGTCCATTGGGCCCGCTGGCACGTGCATCCCCTTCAATGGGGGCTGTCCCATCAATGGTCACAGCGCTCCGGTCCTCTGGACCAGCCAGTGGCAGTGACCCAGGAGATGTGGAACACTCTCCAGTGGTGGATCATTCCAGCTCATCTGCAGGAGGGCATCCCGTTTGTCCGCCCAGAGCCAACGGTCATTCTATTAACCAATGCCTCTCTGATGGGTTGGGGTGCCCATCTGGGGGGAGCACAGAGCGCATGGCCTCTGGTCCCTTCAGGAGTCTCGATGTCACATCAACCTGCTGGAGCTTCGAGTGATCCGACTAGCCCTCACCGCCTTCGCTTCATTTGTACGGGGTCAAGTGGTCCAGGTCCAGATGGACAGTACCACGGCCATGTACTACCTAAACCACCAGGGCGGGACGCACTCCTTGCCCCTTTGCAAGGAAGCTCTCCGCTCTTGGTCCCTCGTGAGCAGACTGGAGGCGGATCTTCTAGCCATCCATGTGGCGGGAGCCTCCAGCACTCTGGCTGATGCCCTAAGCCGGATAGGTGCTGCATCTCACGAGTGGTCTCTCCTGCCGGAGGTAGTACTCGATCTGTCCTCCCACTGGGGCACTCCTCAGATGGACCTGTTTGCCTCCAAGGAGAATACGAGGCTAAGGCTGTTTCATGCCCACCCCCCTCAGCAGGGCTCGCTGCAGGGGGATGCCTTCTTGAGACCGTGGACCCCGGGCCTCTTCTACGCCTTTCCTCCATTTCTCTTGATCCACAAGGTGCTTCTCAAGGCGAGGAGGGACAAGGCGCAAGTGATTCTGGTAGCCCCAGACTGGCCCCGCCATTTCTGGTATCCAGATCTCCTCAGTCTCAGCTCCAGGCTCCCGAGGTGGCTTCCAGTCCACCCGGACCTGATCTCAGTCAACCAGGGGAAGGTACTCCACCCGGACGTTCAATCCCTGCACCTGACGGCCTGGTTCCTGAGCGGCTAGAGTTCCAGGCCTTGGGTCTTTCCGACAAGGTCCTTAGCGTTGTTGAGGCATCCAAGGAGTCTACTGAAAATGTTATGCCTCAAATGGAAGAGATTCTCATTTGGTGTCAGGATAAGGGGTTGGACCCTTCCTCCTGCTCCTTGGCCAGCATTCTGGACTACTATCTCCCCTTTCTCAGCAGGGCTTGGGTCGGCGTTACATGGGTGCACCTGGCAGCCATCTCTGCTTACGGCGTGGGCTGGAAAGCAGTCAGTGGCACAGGAGAAGGTGGTCGGGCACTTTTTCAAAGGCCTTGATCACATATCCCCTCTGGTGTGAGAACCTCCACCTCCGTGGGATCTACTGCTGGTATTGGCTAAGCTCATGGGCAAGCCATTCGAACCGATGCACAGGTGTGACATCTCTCACCTGTCGTGGAAGACCGCCTTCTTGGTGGCTATCACGTCAGCCAGAAGGATGCAAGAACTCCAGGCACTTTCCATCGAGTCTCCTTATCTGGTCTTCCACAGGGACAAGGTTGTCCTGTGCCCCCACCTGAAATTCCTTCCAAAGGTGGTGTCGGGAGTTTCACCTTAACCAGTTGTTGACTCTGCCAGTGTTTTACCCCAATCACACCTCAGAGTCCGAATATAGGCTCCATACTTTGGACCCTAGAAGAGCGCTCTCTTATTATAAGGAGCGGACAGCTGAAGTTCGGGGAGAGGTTCGCCAGCTGTTTGTCACCTAGGCTGAAGCCACACCTTGCAGACCTGCAGCCAAGTGGACGATAGGCAGGTGGGTCACCTCCTGCATAGATCTCTGCTATAGGTTGGCGGACATGGAGCCTTCCAGAGGGATAAGAGCTCATTCTACCTGCCATACCGCTGCTTCGGTGGCTGCTTCCAGGGACGTCCCTATCCAGGAAATCTGTAGGGCTGCTACCTGGAAGTCAGCACACACCTTCATTACCCACTACCACATTGACCTTGAGTCATGCAGGGATGCTGGTTTTGGGACCTCGGTTCTCCAGTCCTTATTCCCTAAGTGGGGGATGTGCGCCTTGCCTCCCTCCTCCCGGAGAACTGCTAGGAGTCTGCCAGTCAGTGTGGACAGAACAACCTATCCATGTCCCTAGAAATACAGGTTACTCACCTGTAACAGGAGTTCTAGGAATGGTATATGTTGTTCATCCACACAACCCACCCGACCTCCCCGGCTTCAATGCACAGCCTGGCTTCCAGCGGGCTAGATCTGGTGTCATGGGGCGGAGCCAAGGGTTTTACCACCCGAGTGGGTGGGAGGAGCCAGCTTGAGGACCTTCCGGCAAGATTTAAAGCGGCAAGGAACCTGCCAGTAAGTGTGGATGAACAACATATACCATTCCACGAACTCCTGTTACAGGTGAGTAACCTGCATTTATCTGCCATCAAAAGCTATGTTTCTGTGTTTCTGGAGGACTGCTAGGAGTTTGTCTATCGGTAGATAGTGAACTGAATCTACAATCTCCAAAGACTAGCACTTCACGCACTTTGACAAAGACCTTCGTGGCCGAAGTGATGGGGTTGTTTTGTCTAGTCGCAGGTTGGCTGCTTATTAAAACTGGATTCCACCAAGTCTCATTGATATCAAAGTTCTTGACGGACTTCACATCAACACTGCTTTGCCGATGGCAATCACATCGTTTAGCAAAGTGTCAACCGATTGCCACAGCGCGAGATTACTGTTTGCGGGGTGCTTTGCCCACCTGCACCTCCCAGACTTATGGATTACCAGCTCCAAGAGGGGGGATTATGGGATAGAGTGGCCAACACCGGGAGTCGCTGTATCTGTACAGTGCTCCGACATCTTGTTTGATACTGTGCATGTCGAAGGGGTTGTGTCTCTATGTTGGTTTCGCTCTGCTGCTGTCTGTATGACAATGGCATACAGTAAAATTGTAAGAGCACATTTGCTTCTACCTTTGCTCTTTTTGAATAGCTCATTACTTGACTCCTTCAGTGCTAGCCTTTGGATATTACAGTTTGTGAAAGTGGCTTCATCTTGGCTAGCACCAAGCCCAGGTCCTGGATGGTGCTATAAGCCCTTGTGTGTGTTTGTGAACTGAATCTACTCTTTTAGAAATATAGGTTACTCACCTATAACCATAGTTCTAAGAGTGGTATTCAGTTCACATCCACACCACCCACCTGACCACTCTGGCAGTGTAGCACCTGGATCCCTGCTTCCAGCATGCAAGATCTGATGTCACACGGCAGAGCTGGAGGATATACTTCCCAGGTGGTGGGAGGAGCTTACCTTGAAGACATTCCATGGACCCAGCTGTCTCCTGGGAGAAGTGCCTGTGTATGGATGTGAACTGTAATCCACTCTTAGAACTGTAGTTGCAGGTGAGTAACCTATATTTTTGTGATGTGAAAGTCAAACATAGCTGAATTATATATACTGCTGCTGTGATGAGGACATCTTAACTGATCCACTTGCTGAGAAATTCTAATCTACACCACAAGTATTCAAAAAATGTTTTCAGCTGTGGTTTGCTACCTTCCTCTCAGTTTAGGCCTGTCAGTAGAAAGACATTGACTAACTTTCCTGTCCTTCCTCCCTCCCTCCCAGGTGCATGCAGTCATGTTGCTTTGCCAGATGAAAATCCAGGGGTTGAGGAAAGTGTTGATGTTTCACTGATAACAGGGTGTCTGAGATCAGCCCACCTGTCAAGGGCTGAGCCCCAGAAAGATTCAGGCTGCACAAGTCTGGCACCCCGCAACGAGACATTAACAGTGGCTGAGCCTCACTCCTCCGGTAAGTACTGTTCTGAATATGGCTTGTTATCAGGTTCTTCGGAGGTTGTGAGAGCATAAACTTTGTGGTCTGGGCCTTTCACTTTTAGTGGCTGAAGTGAAAGCTGTTGAGAGGAGTGTGGGGGAAAAGCGGATGTCTGCAATTTACTTACACTAATATGGTATATAAAAATGAAAAAGCGGTCTATCCTAGGGGAACTCGATACAGGTAATCAGGCTATGCCATTTTCAAGCATATAATTCCCACAGAATTGACTGGATGGATGGCGATTCGTCTTTGGCTCATGGAGTCACTGGTGTAACATATAAATTGTAAAAAAACAAAAACAAGGTGCTATGTCAGCATGTGTTCTAAAAGCAAAACAAAATGGTTATATTAAGTGCACGCTGAAAATAGAGTTAAAAATCTACGTTTCAACCTTAGGTCTTCTTCAGGAAATATCTAAAAGAGAAAAAAAAAACAAGTTAGTGTCACTGGTGTAAGCTGCTATCTTGGCAGCCGGCAGCTGGCCACACCCCCTGCTTATACCCATTTATGCAATTGGGAAGATTTCCACATTGAAAGGTTAAGTGATTTGCTCAAGATAATATTTGGGTCTGGTGGGGTTTGAACCTGTGAATCCTCCACTTCCCAAGCCAGTGCATCAACCACCATCCTCCACTGCCTCCCTATGAATGATACGGGAACTGAATGAGATGACACCTCTAAAGACCCTGCCATGGGGGCCAACTGTAGGGGATGTTGTTTAAGCAAGAGGTGACACGATTAGGAGGTGACCTGAAGGACCAGATGAAAGGCAGTCAGGGAGGAGGTAAGAAGCTTTGGTTGCAGTCAGTGTAGCACTAAATATCTATTTATTTATTTTATTTATTTATTTATTAAACATCAGTTTACAACCTTTGAGCCAGAGGCTCGTTTACAAAGGTACCTCGTCACAGAGAGGACAAAACAGTGATAACAAACAATTACAGGATAACAGTGTACAAGATCTGAAGGAACATGAGTACAAAAAATAGTTACAATTTTCAAGGTTACAGGATTGGCATAGTTCACGTAGGTTGAGAATAATTAGTTCATCATATATCGTAGGAAATTCCATTAAAATAAAAGGTGATTTAACAGTGATGTATGTAAGCAATAACGCACAATGGTGTAGGCTGTGTAAGCTGTGACCCACTGTAGGGCATGGGTATATCATACGTTAATGCACACTCTTGGTGGTTGTGAAGTATGAGGCCAAAGGCCTAGTGTCCTCCCCAACACCTGGGAAGTGAATTATACCTGATGCACCCATGCCCTAGAGTGCGATATTGCACATAAAATGGAAAAGGATTATTTTTTTCCTTCATTTGTTTAGGCTGTTGTTAAGTAGATTACAGTAAATTGTTTATGAAATGTGCATATTCCAGAGATTAATCAATGGTAAGTTAATGTGTTTAGCCCAGTGAAGTTGCAGAATTCTAAAGCCCATTTTCAAAGTAAGGATTTACACACGACAGAGCATGGGTTACTGGAGAATTAATCGACGCCAGGAATGGATTCATTTCCCAGTTAACCCACGCTCTGGAGTGGGTTAATTCACTTATAACATGGCTGTCTAATGGGTCACTCTGTAATGGCTGTCACAGAAAAGAAAGGAACCAACAGCAAGGGGTGAGCCGCCAAAGTGAGTGCTTAATAGCAGGACAGGAGATGCAGGCACCATTGATCGTACTTTGAGAGGAAACTCTTGCAGCAGGTAACACATATATAGGATTGACGCCACCTGGTGGCAGATCTCAGCCTTTTTTTTCCTCTAGCAGAACCAACGTAGAACTGCTTAACCGGCGTCGGCTCCGCTCCGACGTCACGCAGTATAAAGGACGTAAGCGGTCCCCATGTGCTCCAGTTCTTTCCCGCCACAGCAACACGCTAGTCAGCTCTCTAACTGTTCCTCAGCCTCTAGAACAGTTACTTCGTTGCTCCGTGAATTTTTCGATGTATGTCATCCACACCGACCGGGCATCATAACAAGTGCTCATGCGGGAGACAGATCCCTGCCAAGGATGGTCACTCATCCTGCCTCTTCTGCCTGGGCCCAGACCACGACACTGGCACCTGCACCCACTGCCAGGCCTTTAATAGCAGAACCAGGATTCTGACAAAAAATCGCTCCAGGCCCATTTAGCACAGCAGCAGTAGGCCCAGATGCAGCAGGACATGTCCTCTGAGAGGGAATCTCATTCCCCTACCCCCAAGAAACATAGGAAGGAGAAGCACCGCCACCGGGACTTGGACTGCTCGCCCTCCAGGCCCAGGTCTTCCAGCTCCCAGTCCGCTGGTCATTCCGGCTCCTCTAGACATGAGGCCCAGCTACTTCCTCAAGCCTCCCGCTCCGCCTCTTTCCAAAGGCCCACCTTGCAGCACTTCGGATTTGGGCCCAGGACTCCGGCTCCACAGCGGTGTCTAAGCCTTTGGACTCCAGTGCCTCGACTAAGCAGCCATCGTACTCTGGCACTTCAGCCCATAATAGGTCCTCCGACACCGGTACCCGTCCGGCCTCAGGTAAGTAGCCTTCCTGATTGGCTTCGGTGTGATTACCAGGAGGCTAAGCAGTCTTCGGGGCATTCTGCTTCTCAGGCTTCGTCTTTGCCGCCCAAGCATCGACATGACCAGCACCCGTCCGTGGAGTTGGACAGGTGCCATGCAGATAAGCCCTACAAGTCTGCGGATAGGCCTGCCAAGGCCTCCTTGCTCACTGACTGTCCTGCCCTTCACCGGCCAAGGGACACCTGTCTGATGAGGCATAGGGCCTGATGCCAGGTAAACCTTCGGTTCCTCTGCTGGCGCCGGACAAGGCTGCCGTTCCACAGCTGTCGGTCCCACTGATATCACCTACTGAGAGACCCGACGTCTCCCCTCGTGACCGTTCGCTGATCCACCTGACGACGGCACGACAGAGGTCTCACCGACATCACCCGCCCCTCTGACACCAGTGTCCCAGCAGGCCGCCGACGTTGCCTACTAAACCAGACTCTCCCAAGTTGGGGATGTCTCAAGTCAAGGAGCTTTTTTCCTACTGGTGGGAGACTGTCAAACAGGACTTAGTCATTCCCCCTGCTCCTTCTCCAAAATCCCCTCCGGTTCCTCAGTTAGACGGACAGGTTACACCTATCCCATCTGGGACCGAAGAGGATGAGACTCTGGCTAGCCCCACGAAGTGCAAGGACAAGCGTAGGAGGACTAGATCCCCATCCTCCTCTCGCTCTCCTTCACCTAGAATGCCCAGGCACAAGAGGAGACAATGTCGTTCCTCTTACTAACATACTAAAATGCCAGCAGAATAGGTCTAACAGTCTGTCATGTCTGCTCGTTTGGTCAGCCCCACCCTGGGAGCTGACCTTGCCCCGCCCTCTCTGGCTTTTCCTTCCCAGTCCTGGATATTCTAGCTGCACTGAACTTTGCTTCCAGAACCCTTCCCTGTACCTGTCCCCCCTGAACCCCTTCACCGTCTCTTCCTCCTTTTCTGATGCCTACGGTGAATCAGAACCTTCTTTTCCTGATTCAGACCCTGGCTCACTCCCTGGTGACACAGAGGACCAGCCTAAATCTCCTCCCAGTTACCTCAGTTTTCTGGAAGTCATGCGGCATATACAGGAGAATATGGGATGGGATACTGAGGCGCTGGACCCCGAACGCTTGCGTCTGGCCAGATATCTATGCCAGAAGGATCCCAAGCTGGTGGTAGTCCCCCAGTTGGTGGACACCTTCCAGGACGTCACCCTGGCTATCTGGAGGCATCCACACATGTCCTCTGTGGTGCCCAGAAGGCCAACCACTTATACCGGCCCCCAAGGACCATTCTTACCTGACCGAATACCCCACGGTGGACTCTGTAGTCATTTCGGCTGCACATGATCTTTCGCAGAGGCCGAAGCACCTGAGTACCCAGCCGCCAGACAGGGAGTCTAAGCAGCTGGATTGCTTAGATTGCAGGGTGTACTCATCTGCCACCTGCAGCATTTGCAGTCTGAATTTGTAACTCACATGGTCCAATTCCAAAATGCCCTTTGGGACCAAGGATTAGACATCTTGCAAGGTGTGCCTGACTGCCCCCAAAAGACAAAACTTGCTAAGCTCTTACAGACTGGCTGTGATGTGGGTACCCACGTCCTTCGAGCCGCATACAACTCTGCGGACACCTCAGCGAGGGCGGCCGCTACCGGAATTTGCCTTAGGCACCACTCCTGGCTTCAGGTCTCAGGGTTTGACCCAGAGGTGCAGACGACACTTCTGGATGCCCCTTTCAAAGGCTCTGTGCTCTTCAGAGAAGACACAGAGAAGGTTATTGGTAGACTGCAGGCCTCTGGCAAAGCTGTCCGCACGGTGCAGTCTATGTACCGTCTGAAATGGGAGCATTTTCGCCGGCCCCATTTTCGTGGCAGAGGGGACATCAGCCCAGCAATCCCATGCTCAGTCCTCACGACAGCGGTTGGCTTTAGCCCGACGAGGGGTCAAAGAGGTGCTGCTCTAACCTCTATGCGTTAGACCTCCAGCCGCCGCCCTCTCACTCCCTCCCTCCACCTGACTATACAAACGACCATCCTCTCCTAGACTTGTCATCAGGAGAGCGGGTAGAGGTTGTTTTTCTCTTTACGCCCAAGCGTGGAGAGAAGTGAGCTCCGACCAGTGGGTCCTCGACCTCATGGAGTTTAGGCACTCCATAGAGTTCGAATCTCTGCCCCTAGACAGACCACTGCCCCGTCTTACTACCTGAGAGACCACAGGGCTCCCATCAGACAGTAGATCCAGTCTCTCCTAGACAAGGACCCCACAGAACATGTCCCGGGGGCGGAAGTGGACTCTGGGTTTTTCTACCGCATCTTCCTGGTTCCCAAGAAGTCGGGAGACCTTCGGCCTATCTTGGATCTGAGCGACCTCAACCAGTGGGTCTCTTATCACAGATTCCGTATGGTGTCGCTTCTGAATTTTGTCCCCTTCCTTTTGGTCAGGGACTGGCTGGCATCAATGGATGTGCAAGATGCTTACCTTCATATTCCCATCTGCCACAGTCATTAGAGATTCCTGAGGTTCAAGTTCGAGGGTCGGGCCTATCAGTTCAAGGTCCTTCCTTTCAGCCTTTCTTCCACTCCCAGAGTCTTCACCAAGTGCTTCACTGTCATCGCAGCAGCTCAGCGCCGAAACGGGCACTTCCTGTTCCCCTATCTGGACAACTGGCTCCTCTTGGCTCTGTCCAGGTCTCATCTTTGGGAGACTGTCCTGGACACACTCTCTCTCTGTCGGCGTCTGGGGATCACTGTAAGCCCAGAAAAGTCCCAACTCTTCCCCCCTCAGCGTCTGCAGTTCATAGGTGCTCTATTGGATACCACCTTGGGGAAGGTATTTCTCCCCTCCGACAGGGCGAAGCACGTCAAGATGTTGGCAATCCAAAGCTGTTCAGCATCCGTCGTTCCCGCCAGGTCCATTCTTAGGCTCCTGGGTCACATGGCAGCTACCATAGTATTGGTCCCCTTCGCCAGACTGCACATGCGCACCATTCAGTGGGCGCTCCGAGTCCAGTGGGACCAGACCAGGGATGACTTGGATTTGCCTGTCAAGATCTCGGAGCCAATTCATCGGGAACTTCGCTGGTGGGCGTCTCCCCAGCATCTCTGCCAAGGACTCCCTTCCAGCCAGACAGCCCCACACAGACTCTCACCACGGATGCATCTGGGACAGGATGGGGGGGCTCATCTGGGGACCCACAGGACTCAAGGGCTGTGGTCCCCTGTAGAGGAGAACTTGCATATCAACGTGATTGAGCTCAGGGCGGCACTGTACTCCCTACAGGCACTGGCCCCATTCCTTTTGCTCAGTCACCTCCTTGTTCAGACGGACAACACCTCGGTGGTGTTCTACATCAACAAGTAAGGGGGCACACACTCTTATCCCCTTTGTCGGGAGGCTGTGAGGGTGTGGGACTGGGTGGTGGAGCACCATCTCCATCTTTCAGCAGTCCAGGTTCCGGGTTCCCTGAACGTGGTTGCGGACGCTCTCAGCCAAGCAAAACCGCTCTGTCATGAGTGGTCCCTGCTACAGTCCATAGCAGATGAAATCTTCGCCAGGTGGTTGATGCCAGAGCTGGATCTGTTCGCGTCTCAGTGCAACGCAAAACTGCCCAGTTTCTGCTCGCTCGATCCCGAGCCTTTAGCTTTCTGGGAAGATGCATTGTCCCTATCCTGGAATGGGAGATTTCTATGCCCCCAGTGAGTCCTCCTCAGAGCCCAATCAGAGAGGGTAATCATGATCCTGATAGTCCCTCTGTGGCCTAGACAGATTTGGTTCCCTCTTCTCTGGCGTCTGTCGGTAGAGTCTCCATGGCCTCTTCCACTTTCAGGTCAGCTACTCTCACAGCAGCAAGGGACCTTGGTTCACCCCAATTTATGCTCCCTTCACCTGCATGCTTGGCTCCTTTGAACCTAGCGAAACTTCGCTTTGGAGTGTCTCTTGAAATTGCCCGGATTTTGGTGGAGGCTCAGAAGCCCACTACCAGGGCCACTTACACCATGAAGTGGAAACATTTTTGTCTGTGGGCCACAGCCAGGATCCTCGACCCTCCGGTCTGTCTGGTTAACTCTATTCTACAGTACCTGCTATCCCAGTTGTAGTCAGGTCTTAGCTACCCCTCCAATAAAGTACACCTGGCCGCTGTTTCCGCCTGTCATCACTGTATTCAAGACAGAACAGTGGCTCCATTGGAGGCGGTCAAAACATTCCTTAAGGGGATCTTGCATCTCCGTCCTCCGATCCAGGACCCTGTTCCCCCTTGGGACTTTTTGTTTGTTCTGGAGAGGCTTATGCTTCCCTCCCCCTTTGAACCAGCCATGAGTTGTGAGCTTTGCTATCTCTCTTGGAAGACTCTGCTTTTGGTAGCGGTCACCTCTGCTTAGTGCACTTCCGAGCTTCATGCTTTAATGTGTCAGGAACCCTGTCTTATTTTTCATAATGAAAGGGTAGACCTCTGCACTAATCCGAAATTCCTTCCCAAGGTAGTTTGAGTTCACTCTTAATCAGTCTGTTCACCTTCCGGTCTATTATCCGAGCATTCCAATAGGGGAGAAGTGCTCTTGCACACCCTTGATGTTCATCGCGCTCTGTGCTGTTACCTGTCCAGAACAAAGGGGGCCAGGCAATCGGACCAGTTTTTTGTATCCTTTGCGGATAGGTTCTTGGGGCGCCCAGTTACCAAGCAAACATTCTCGCGTTGGTTGGTTAACTGTGTATCTTTCTGCTATCAGCAGGGTAACAAACCCCTTCCGGGTGCAATCAGGGTGCATTCTACCAGAGCGGTGGCTACTTCCTTCGCAGCTCTCAAGAGGGTGTCGGCAGCTGACATTTGTGCTGCTGCCACTTGGCACTCTGTGCACACTTTCATCAGGCATTGCAGTCTGGACATTGTTTCCAGGCATCTGGCAGGTTTTGGCCTGGCAGTCCTCCAGAGCCGTATTTCCTGAGAGGTCTTCTCTCCCGATGTGTCTCTGCCTCTCCTTTCCTCCCCACTCATGGTTGTTTTAAGTTTATACCGTGAGTGTGTCTTGTCTGTTGACTCACCCTTCCCAGGGGTTGTCTTAAGTTTATACCTCTGGGGACCATGTCTGTTAGTCTTTCTTCCGCCCTTTCCCAACGGTTGTCTTTAGTTTAGTATGGCTTGGGAATCAGTCCTATATATGTGTTATCTGCTGCAAGACCTTCCTCTCGAAGTAAGATAGTACAGTTACGTAAGAACTTACTATAACAGTAGATCTTCGAGAGAAGCTCTTGCAGCAGGTATGATTTCTCTCCTTCCCCCGGAAGTGAGCCTTTCTGCTCTGGGTCAAGTTCAGCTCCTGTTGTGGGCCTTACAGTTATATAAGTTTTCTGTGGAATGTTTCATCCACAGTTGTTGTTTGTTAGTTTTTGGCCTGCCTTTGGCGTGCAAGAACTGGAGTACGTGGGGACCGCCTAAGTCCTTTATACTGCATGACGTCGGGGGCTGAGCCGATGCCGGGTAGGTGGTCCCACTTTGGTACTGCTAGAGAAAAAGAAATGCCGAGATCTGCTGCCAGGTGGTATCAGTACTATATATGTGTTACCTGCTGCAAGAGCTTCTCTCAAGATCTGTTGTTAATGGTAGGTTCTTATGTAACTGTACTTTTACAGTATTGTTTCACCGGGGGCACAGAAAGAGAGACACATTTACGACAGCAGCGGTGAGGGCTTTGCTTAAGGTGGGGGGACATGAACACACAGTCAGGGTATTGTTTCCCATGGGGGGATGGAAAGAGAGTAGTGGTCTCTTCCCGGTGTGGCAAAAGACATACAGCAGCAGTGGTCTCCTCCCAGTTCAGTGCTGTAGTGCGTGATTGTCAGAGTATTGTTTCCCAGGGCAGGGGGCACAAAAAGAGAGACACAGGCACGACAGCAGCACTGAGGACTTTGTTTAAGGCAGAGGGACAGAGACACTGTCAGGGTATTGTTTCCCAGGGGGTGGGGGGGATGGAAAGAGAGTAGTGGTCTCCTCCTGGTTCGGCAATAACCACACTTTCACTCCCTCTGGACTGCAACCACCCAGTGACACACAAGTGCAGTCCTGATAGTCCTGCCCCCATAACACTGCACTCATTCCCGATGCCAACCATGGATTACTTGGAAATTATGCCATGGTCAGGTGATCTGTCTTGGCCAATCAACATACAACATTGTCCAGAGCCATTCTGTAAGCTGGATTAATCCACAGAGCGATTGTTTTAGCCTTATGGGTCTTAAGTCACCCATCTCCATGGTCGAGTCCAATATGACCCACAAACCATGGAGTGTGTTGGTGAAGTTATAGAATGGGAATTGCTGTTTACAAGTAATTGGTAAGAAAAAGTGACAAGAGGAGGGGAAATGTAGAGATACTGCTGTTTTAAGCAGGGCACTTTCTGTTGCTGTACCTAGGGTGTCTTGAAACAGTGGTACACGTTAAATGCAGTGAATTGATAGCTTTTAGAGTGTAATTTGGTTGCTGTTCCTTGAAATAAACTACTTTTGTTTTTCTGTTGCTGTGCTTGGGTGTGCTTTGAAACACAAGAACAGGTGGAATAGTTTTGTAGCTTTCAGAGTGTAATTTGGTTGGGGGTCCTCGAAACACCAAACAAGGGAGTCCACAGGATTCTGGAAACTGAAGGCCCAAGCATTATGGATGAGATTGTGGCACTCCTTTAAGCTACTTTTCTGTTACAATAAAAGATACGGAAAGTTACGGTATAATGATGTCAACATCTGTGTTGCGACGTTAACGCTCATATGCTCTGTAGTTTTTTTAATTAGTTTATTTGAGTTGGGGGACTTTTCCCCCCACAACACCTGTGTTTGTATAAAAAAAAAAAAGGGTTGGGGCAGAGCCCCCCAACTCAAATAAACTGACTTGCTACCAGACGGCTTCACTACCAGCTACCGCTATGACCACAAACTAAACAAACAAAATCTAAAAAAGTAGTAAAAATCAATATTCTGTAGTTTTTATCAGTTCATTTGAGTTTGGGGGCTTTGCCCCCCCCCCCCTTGTTAAAAAAGGGGAGTGTGGGAGGCATAGTCACCCAACTCAGATAAACTGACAAAAAACAAACCAAAAAAAAGGATAACGTTCGGTTAAGTTACAGAGTGACGCATTTAACATAGCGGAAATATATGGTAATGTACGCTAGTTCCGTGACATACTGCTACGCTACTTGTAGGGGTCTGAAGTACTACAATAGCGCCACACTGGGGGGGGGTCTCAAGACCTACTAAGTGAAAGCAACACTACTAGTTAACCAGGAAGTGTTTATCACGTCACATATTTTTGCATTGCCTAGCAGTTTAAACTTTCAGATTTAACTTCCACTGTTTACTGCTGTTTTCTGATAATTGGTTCCCTTGAGTTTTAATACATTTATAATTTTGTGTGGATCCACAGGAAATATGGCAGCCCCCATATAATTTCTTGTTTTTCATGCTTTGTTTACATTATTCGTCCTATGAACATTATGCAAGCAAAGGAAGGGGTGGTGCATTCCGGTTACAGCAGACAAAATAACCAATGTGAGAATGGCAACACCCCATTTCCCTTAGAATTTCCAATATGGCACTCCTGGCAAGGGTCTGTGCTAAACTGCCATAAGAAATAAAGAAAACAAAACAAAATTAAATGCAAAGGAGTCATGTTTTATCAACTGTAGGACTTGTTTGACATAACTGTTGTAAAAGGTCCATTTTTATTAACTACTACTGCTGCTTTTAGAGATGGCTCAGTGGCGTGGAGGGCTTAACGTAAGTGCAGACTCACCAGCAGTACCTTGGGAGGATCGGTCTAGAACCTATTAAGGAAAAAGGTTTTCATCTAACACGAATCAGTGAATGATGCTTTACTTACAAAAGTGCAGACTCAGTAGCAATGCCTTGGGATTGAGGGTCTAGAACTTTTTAAGGAAAAAGGTTCTACAAGACAGCAGTTCCAAAACTGGCATCTCTCCTGGACTGTATGTCCAGGCAGTAGTGCTTTGTGAAGTTGTGCGCTGTTTTCTAGGTAGCTGCTTTACAGATTTCTTGAAGGGCATGCCTCTTGTTGCTGCCACAGAGGTGCCCATTGTGGTATAGGCCGTAAGACTCTTGGAGGATGTTTACCAACTTTCTCATAACAGAACTGTATGCAGGATACTATCCAATGAGAGACAGTCTTCCTGGCAGCTGGTTTAACATTTGCCAGCCTCTCCATTAGTAACAAAGAGACCTTCTTCGAGGATATCTGTTTCATTAGGCCACACCTATGGAATTTATAGCCACCAGGCACTAGGACCACACAGAAACTTTTTGCAAGCAGTCCACCAGGGGCCGCTCATGATGTCAGACATTGGCTGCCATGTAAATTTGGGCGGCCCCTTCAAACAACATGAAGTCTTGCTGTATTCTGACAATTGCAGTGATTCCCAACCCTTGAATTGCCCCGGAGAACGAATAGTTAACTCTCTATGCAGGACATAGAATGCTGAGCTCGAGCGCGGTTGAAGTCTCTGTCTGGAGTGGTTCAAACCTAAACCGTCAGATTCTTTACTCTGCCTCACTGAACGGTCGCTCCAGAGATTTCTCCTTCAGCTCTGTTCGAAAAGTTGGTTAAAGTTTCAGTTTTCGTCGGTTTTTAAACCGAAAAAGTATCCGCATAGTCGGTTCAGTTTCTGTCTGTGGTGCCGTGAGTACTAGATAGGAATTGTTCTGTTTTTCTGTGTGGAACTTGTAAAAGTGCGGCTCGGTTCGGCTGAACCGGCCATTTGATAGTGAAATTTGTTTGTTTACTTAGTGTGTGGTTACTGGTTCTTATCGGTTCTAAAAAAAAAACGTGTTTTGAAACAGTTTTTTCCAATACCCATGACACGGTTAGAAACCGATAAGGGAGTCTTGCCTGGTGGTTGCCGAAAAAAGGGTAAGTTTGGTTAGGTTGGTCATGTCTGAGAAACCCAAGAAAAAAACCGGGCCCACTGGGTTTCAACACTGCAGTGAGTGTGGGGAAGTCTTTGCTAAGGCCGATCCAAACACCACCTGTGTTTATTGTCTGGGGTTTGACCACCTCGATTCAGACTGCCAAATATGTAAAAACTTTCTCAAATCTACCCTTGAGAAGAGATTAGGTAGACTGAGGGAAAAGGAGGCCGAGAAGTCCGCTGACCCGGATACCCAGCCCGGTTTGGTTTCGACTGAACCAGGAGGAGTGCCCTCTGACCAGGACGATACTTCGAGCAAAAGGAGAGCTGATTCAGAGGGATCGTTTCCGACAAAAAGAAAACGCAAAGGTAAATCGACTGGTTCAGATCCAGAGGTTCATGTTCCGACCGACGAAGAGATAGCCAGAGCGATTCAGATTGTGGAATCGCTCCGTCTGGTTCCGACCAATCCGGCTCCTTCTGGCAGGGGTTCGGTTCGGTTGGTTCCCCTGGTTCAAGAGTATACCCTTGAAGATTTTTATGAACTGGAATTTGAAGAGGAAGGGGAATTTGAGGATGGTGATGTAAGTGAAGGTCTGGATGTGCCTGTGGAACCGGACATCTCCCCAGACAGACCTTCGAGTGTTTCCCCTTCTAGGCATTCTGAGTCCCCGTCTCACTTTATGTTTTACAGAAAGGTGGTTGAAACCCTCCAGCTTCCTATGGAGGAGGCTGTGGAAGATCAAGAGGAGCCTGATTATGTAGAGATGATGGACATCCCAGAGTCCAGGAGACTGTCTGTTCCCCTCCATAAATCTTTTGGGAAACTGACACAAAAAATCTTAGTATCCTAACACTATACCTTCTGTGGATAGAAGAATGGACAAGAGGTATACACTTTCAGGCTCAGACATGGAGTTCTTATATCAGCAATGCAGCCATGTTGGGGTAGTGCATTCTGCTGCCTGTGACAAGGCAAATATTCCCTTGGCTTCACACCCCCCTGACAAGGACTCCAGGAAGATTGATGCCATGGCAAAGAAGCAGTACATGGCATCTTCTTTGGGACTCAGGCAGGCAAAAAATTTCATGGCCTATACAGCCAGGTACCAGAAGTCCAGTTGGGACACTGTACTGGCACTGGCTAAACAGGCCTCTCCCCAGCTAGCCAAGGAGCTGGAGGCGGTGGCTGCAGATGGGATTGAGGCATCTAAGGTTCAGTTTCATGCTGCTGTGGACTCTAATGATGTGTCATCAAGAGTCATGGCTACATCTGTGGCTCTTCGAAGCATGGCTTTGCTCAGATGTACTAGCCTCTCGCAGGACACCCAGGCTAAGGCCATGGATTTATCTGTAGTGGATAATTCTCTGTTTGGGGAGCAGACAGAGAATTACATGAAGAAGATGGATGAGTACAGGACCACTTACAGGAGTGCTCAGGCCAAGGAAAGGCAGGCAACTCCTCAAAGGCAGCAGTCTAGGGGCAGGGGCAGGCCTTTTCAAAGGCCTTTTTTACCAAGCACAGGCCTCTTCTTCCTTTTCTCAGAGGGGGGTTCTTCAGAGGGAGAGGCAAAAGGGGGATGAGCAGGGCTGCATCCACTCCTCAGCCTAAAGCCCTGCCAAGCAGACACCCTGATGGGCCTGCCCTGGTCAACTCTCCTGTTCCAGTAGGGGGCAGGCTGGCTTACTTTGTCCAGGACTGGATGTCTGTTACATCAGACAAGTGAGTCCTGGCAGCAGTAAGCCAGGGACTGGTTCTCAGCTTCAAAAAATTTCCAAAGATGAGAGCCAGATCTTTTCCACCTGCAAATCTCTCAGAAACCCTTGTCCTAGAGGCAGAGGTTTCTTCTCTCCTAGCCTTAAGAGCTATAGAGAGAGAGTACCTACTCTACACTGGGGCAAAGGACTGTACTCCAGATACTTCCTGACCCCCAAAAAGACAGGGGAGTGGTGACCCATCCTAGACCTAAGATATCTAAACAAACATCTTTTAAAACCAAAGTTCAAGATGATAACTCTGGGAATAATCCTTCCCTCTCTAAGGCCATGGGACTGGCTAGCCTCCCTGGACCTCAAAGATGCCTACGTTCACATTTCCATCAGGTGCTCCCACAGAAAGTACCTCAGGTTCGAGTTGCCCTCAGGCCATTATCAGTTCAGAGAAATGCCCTCTGGCCTAACTTCAGCCCTAAGGGTCTTCACAAAGTGCCTGGCAGTAGTAGTTGCCTTTCTAAGAAGGCAAAATATTTCCATTTTTCCATATCTGGACGATGGGCTAATAGTGGGTCAGTCCCCAGACCAAGTCAAGTCTCACCTGCAAGTGACCCAGCAAGTGCTCACTTCTCTAGGATTTCTTCTCAACCTTCCCAAGTCAGTTCTCGAACCAGTCCAGCTTCTTACCTTTATAGAGGCAGAACAGGACACACTCAGAGCAAGAGCCTTTCTTCCTCTAGAAATGGCAAGGGTACTTATGGAACTAGCTTCTTCCTTCAGCCTTCAGGTATCTCGACCAGCAAGGCATTTCCTCCAGCTCTTGGGCCACATGGCAGCTTCAACAGCAGTGGTCCAAGGGGCAAGATTCCAGATGAGGGATATTCAGTTCCACCTGAGAGCTTTCTGGTCTCAGGAGAAGGATTCCCTTACCAAACTGATCCCAGTGACTCTGACCTTGATCCAAGCCCTCCAGTGGTGGCAGGATCAGGACAATTTAAGACAAGGTGTTCCTTTTGTTGCTCAGCCTTGTTCAGTGGTCCTTACCACGGATGCTTCTCTCCTGGGCTGGGGAGCCCATCTGGGGTCCCTTACTACCCAGGGGCCGTGGTTCCCCAAGAATCCCTTCTCCACATCAGTCTTCTAGAGCTCAGAGCAGTTTTTCTGGCTCTAAAAGCGTTTTCACAGTCAGTACAGAACAGGGTGGTTCAAGTCAGAACAGACAACACGACTACCATGTGGTACATCAACAAGCAGGGAGGCACTCGGTCCACGGCCTTGTGCACAGAAGCCATGAAGTTGTGGTCCTGGCTTATTCTCCTGAAACTCTCTTGTAGCAGTTCACCTTCCAGGCAAGGACAATGTGCTAGCAGATGCACTGAGCAGGATTTCTCAGGGCCATCACAAATGGTCCCTGGACCCTCAGGTGTTGAAAGTGATTTTTTCAAGGTGGGGCACTCCAGAGATAGATCTCTTTGCAGCCCCAGACAATCACCAACTCCCTCTCTTTTGTTGCAGACCTCCAGTCTTGGGCTCAGTCCCTCTGGACGCCCTGATCCTGAATTGGGAAGGGAAGTTTCTGTATGCCTTCCCCCCTTCCCACTCCTGTTCAAAGTTTTGGTAAAAATAAGGTCTCAACCTTGCAAGGTGATTCTGATTGCTCCAGATTGGGCCAGACAGCCCTGGTACCCCCTGTTGCTGTCCCTAGCAGTCCATCTTCCCCTGTCTCTTCCCAGGAATTACAACCTGTTAACATCCTCTCAGGGAAGAATTTGGTACCCCAATCTTCAGTCTCTCAGTCTCAAAGCATGGCTCTTGAAGAGTTAGAGTTTGCAGATCTGCGTCTTTCCCAAGGGGTTCTGGATATCCTCAGGGCTTCTCGAAAGCCCTCCACCAGAAAGACTTACAACTCCAAATGGAAAAGATTCAGCATTTTGTGTTCTAAGAAGCATGTTTCTCCAGACACTGCTGGATTGCCTACGGTTCTGGATTATATGGTCCGTCTTAATGGCCTAGGCCTCAGACCAGCTACTCTCAAAGTACACTTGTCAGCTGTTTCTGCGTTTTTGTCAGTGGGGAAGTCTTCCTCACTATCTTCCCATCCTGTGTTCTGTAAATTTTTTAAAGGATTGCTTCAGACCAATCCTCCTTTTAGAGACCCTGCCCCTGCCTGGGATTTGAATGTTTGCATTGCTCAACTTATGTAACCCCCCTTTGAGCCTATGTCTTCAGCAGAGCTTAAGTACTTGACTTGGAAAACTGTGTTCCTGGTAACCATTACCTTTGCCAGGCGTATCAGTGAATTGCAAGCCCTGTCAGTGGAACCTGATTTTATCTCATTTCACAGGGATAAAGTGGTCCTTAGAACCAATAGAAGGTTCTTGCCCAAAGTGGTTTCAGACTTCCATTTAAACCAGTCTGTGTGTCTCCCTGTTTTCTTCACTGATCATTCTTCCTCAGGAGAGAGGAGGCTACACAGTTTAGATGTCAAAAGAGCCCTTAGTTACTACATAGAGCATACCAAGGGTCACAGGTTTGACTCCCTCCAGTTGTTCCTCACTTATGGAGAAGTGCGAAAGGGCAAACCTGCCTCCAAAAGATCTGTTGCCAGGTGGATTGTGTCTTGTACACAATTCTGCTATGAAAAACTGGGAAAAACTCCACCCTCAGGCCTGAGGGCTCATTCCACAAGAGGTACAGCTGCTTCCCTGGCTGCTGCCAGGGATATCCCTCTCGTAGAAATTTGTCAAGCAGCCACCTGGAAAACAGTCCATACTTTTACCAGGCATTACTCTCTGGATATCCAGGCTAGGAGTGATGCTCGGTTTGGCACAGCAGTACTTCAGAGCCTATTCCCAAAGTAGGTTTTGTCCCTCCTCCTTGGAGGTACTGCTTGGTAGTCTGCAATTGTCAGAATACAGCAAGACTTCATGTTGTTTGAAGAAAAAATTACCTTAGTAATTAAGTTTCTTCTGATGGAGTCTTGCTGTATTCTGACCTCCCTCCCCGCCTCCCCTCTCAGAACCTGTTTTTGGGAAGTGGGTGGGCAGGTGCAGTGTTGCACCCCAAGGGTGTTTTTTGCTTGCACCCTCCTCCTTTTTGTTTGGGTGCTGATTTATTATTGTTATTTGTAGTACATTGGGTTTTGGTTTTTGGGTTTCCTCACTTGAGTCTTCCTTGGGAATCCAAAACTTTTTTCAGCCAGTTGGCTAGTAAGAATTTTTACAATTTCCACGTAGAATTTTTAGTTTAGTTGGGCTCCGTAAGAATCTGACGGTTTAGGTTTGAACCACTCCAGACAGAGACTTCAACTGAGCTCGAGCTCAGCATTCTATGCCCTGCATAGAAAGTTAACTGTTTGTTCTCCGGGGCAGTTCAAAGGTTGGGAATGACACTGCAATTGTTAGAATACAGCAAGGCTCCATTAGAAGAAACATAATTACTAAGGTGAGTAATTTTTTCTTTCCCTCCTCAGTTCTTTTCCTGCCATCAGCCATACTCATCGAACCACTCACAGAAATGTCGCTGCAATTGCGACTGTTTTCTTTATTTTTTCACCTTAGTAATCACTTTTCTAAGTGATTTCTGACAGCATGTATGTTATCAAAGGAACCATCAAAACTGCTCTGATACTGTGATTGCGGTGAGCAGATTTATACCGACAACTAGCACAGCGTCTGCATCTGCTACTGTGGGTCCAGACCATAACATGCAAGCCTGCCTGATTTGTAAGGAGTTCAACAGAGCTACCTGGCGACACCAAAAAGGAACCTTAGCAATGCACTTCTTAAAGCAGCAAGTAGCCCGCATGGGGATGGAGCTCCAGCAAAAAAGTTCTGCTGTGTCACTGGCCCATTTCTCCAGTTCTCCATCTTCTAAATCCTGGTACCAGTCCTTCAGGTCCCATAAGGACAAGCACCATGAGAAGGACAAGGACAAAGAAAAACCCTCCCTGGTACGCTCCAGGTTGTCCTTTCGCACAGCGGGTTCAACTGCTTCAGCACCTTCGTCTGTCCTAGCAGTGACACCGCTTGCCTCCCCAGCTATCAACCTAACTTCCTAGGTCAGGGCATGGGGTTGGTACTACCAGACCTACTACAGCTGGTACATCTCCATCAGCATCAGGGAATCTGCCTGCCCTGTTGACCTCCTCTGGTGCACCCGTCGACCACATAGGCACCGACATCCAGGCAGTATTGGCATCTTTCACTGACATGCTATGATGCCTCTTTCCCCCCTCCTCCAGTGGAGGGAGGCCCATCAATGGGGCCGGCACCTCAAACCCCCATGACAACAGATAACAGGGCTGTCTCTATGCTGCCTCCACGAGCGCCGCAGATGTCACCAGTACACTCTGTTGTGCCCATCAACCAGGGCAACAACACTGAATATAGTCCTGAGTTAGTGGTACAGGGTGATGAGGAGGTTGTGGAGAATTATGTAGAAAGCCCCTATGATTGGGCCACTGATTTTACCATATCCACTGCCAGTGAGGATTCAGTGGGCTGCAACTCCAGGTCCCCTCCAGAGGACCCTTCTTTCATTACCATGATGCAGCAGTTGCAGGATGCCATGGGCTTAGAACTGGAGAAACTGGATACTACCAAGAAAAAACTTATAGATTTCTTGGAGTTACCTTTTGCACCTCCTATTGTGATACTACCCCTCCTCTCTGCCCTTGAAGATGCCACCTTTTCTGCCTGGCATAGGCCGAATGTGATTCCTGCCATACCAAGAAAGGAGGGCAAATTGCACTTGGCTCCCTCAAGGCACCCATTCTCTGCTTGCCAGCTTGAGGCAGACTCTGTAGTAACAGATGCTGCCCATGATAGGTCAAAGACACCAAAACACCTCAGCTCCCTCCCTCCAGCTAAGGAATCTAGAAGGTTGGATGTCATGGGTAAAGGGACCTTTGGCTCAGCCTCCATGGGCCTTTAAGTGGCCAGCTACCAGGCGCATATCATTAAGTACCAAAATACACTCTGGAGAAAGGCCAAGGCAACTGCACAGGCCTTGCCAGAGAGCAATACAAAACGGGAGCTTTTTTTTTTTATTTTATTTTATTACTATTTACTGGTTATCCCCACCTCTGCAGAGCTTGGCAGGAGGCTCCGGCCCTCCCTCAGAGGGACTCATTCTCTGGCCCTGATCGCCCCACCCCAGCCATGCCCCTGAGTTCCCCTGTGGATTACCCCCCACAGCAGGACCAGGGAGAGGAGCGCCGGCTTTAGCTCCCCACGCCAGAACACAATTCAAAACTGGGGCTTCCCTGGTGCATATCGGGCTGTCACAGAGGCTGCTGGATCCCAGTATTTTCCACCTCTTTACTGCCTGGGTCCCTGTACATGCAATGGGTGGAGATGGCTGGACTCCGCCTCCATGGAGGCAGCCATACACCCTGTATGTGGAGCCCTCCCCTTCTGATGACGTGCATGTGCTGACACCCAGCCGCTGCTGGGTGTCAGGTAGACAGCTCTCCTTCCTTGGGGAAGGGGACAGTACGGTGTGCTGTCTGTGGACGCTCAAACCTTCCTCACCCCTGCCGACCACTGAACGACCCAAGTCCATTCCTGAACCCGGGACGCTGGCATGGTGCAAGGTGTGGCGTCCAGCACCTCAACCTTGCATGCCACCGGGCCGGCAAAGCAGGAGTTTTTAAAAGCCCTCTCAGCTGGGGCTGATATGGAAAACACCTGCTCCATACTGCTTATGATATCTCAGAAACCTCACCAGGACTGCTTCTTTAGGTATCTGTTTAAGGAGGCATGCCTGGCTCAGGGTGACAGGGTTTGCAAATGATGTACACTAGTCCATTGTCAGTGCCCCTTTTAGAGAATACAAACTGTTTGCCTAAGATGTCCAAGATTTTCTCTCCAACCTTCAGGCTTCATGCAGAACCCTGAAGTGGGTGTATTCTCACTACCATACTCAACCTAGGAGTAGTTTGAGGATACCTTTTCATCTGGCTGGTGTTAGACACCGTCCTGCCACCAGAGAACAGAGTAGGGGCAAGGAAGCAAGAGCCTTGCCCACTCCAGGTGCACACTCGGAAGCCCCTATAATTGGTGGTGTAGCAGGAGCCACCACAATTGGCTCTGCCTGACTCCTTGTACACCACCATTACCTTCAAGGGTAGTTGTAGAGGGTCGTCTCTCCCTCCACTTCGATCATGGAATGTGGTGATATGAGATGCATTTGTCCTGGAACTCATTCCACAAGGTCATGTTCCGGAACTTCTGGACACACCTCCAGATCATCCATTAGTGTCATTGTTTTATCCTCCAGACCATATTTCTCTGCTTAAGGAGGAAATTAAGACTTTGCTTCAAAAGAAAGCCATAGAACCAGTGCTCTTAGAACAAAGAAACACAGGGTTCTGTTCCCATTACTTCCTAGTCTTAAAGTGGACAGGAGTTGCAGCCTGTTTTGGATCTCGGGGATCTGAACTTATTTGTACACTACAAAAAGTTCAGAAGAGTCACCCTGAAAAGCCTGCTTCCCCTACTGCAAGCAGAGGACTGGATGTGTTCCCTCGACATGAAGGATGCCTACCTTCATATAAACAGATCCAGAAACAAATGATTTGATACCTTTTATTGGACCAACATGGATGTTACAGAAAAGAACAAAGTGCTTTAGCTTTCGAACCAACCAGGTCCTTCTTCAGAAGCTTTGTGGCAGTTTTTTCAAATATCCCATACTATTAACACCAGATTATATAGAAAAAGCAGAAATAATTCTCATTGGTTTAACATATACATTTAAAACATAATAGAAGATTACGTCAGAGAAGCTAATTAACACCAGTATGCCTTAAACTGAAGAGCCTCAGAAGGCAAGGTTATCAAGAATTCTCTACAGCCAGAGAGTTCTTGTCACATAAATTTTAAATGTCTCAGTATGCCAAGAAAGCATTCTAGTGATAAAAAAAACCTTGGAGTGGCATTCTCTCTAATACATGTAAGATGAGCTACAACTTACATTCCAATTGTCCTGGTATATTAAAGGACAGATAATGAGAGACAGAATCCTGAAATTAGGTATAACTGCAAGTTGAAATCAAGCCTCAAATTAACCTACACATATAAACATGAAGCATGAAAGTATCACTTGTAAGTGTAAGTGCAAAAAAAAAAATAAATAAAAATTTCTTGTCAAGGACCCCCAAGAAAACGAAACCATGAGCCTGATAAATGCGGAGTTCAGCACAGAGTCTGTGTATAACAAAATGCACAGAATCAGTCTAAGCAATCTAAATGAAAACCCAAAGAATTACACCTTTAATGAACCCCAAGTAAATGAGATATGCATGTAATATGAGCAGTTAAAAATGTGACAGTGTGAAATCCACCCATTTTAACTGCTCATATTAGATATATCTCATTCACTTGGGGTTCATTAAAGGTGTAATTCCTTTTGGTTTCTGAAGAAGGACCTGGTTGGTTCGAAAGCTAAAGCACTTTGTTCTTTTCTGTAACATCCATGTTGGTCCAATAAAAGGTATCAAATCATTTGTTTCTGGATCTGTTTTTTTAAAAGGACCAATACGGCACCTACAACATTTTTTTACCTTCATATAAAAATTCACAAACCTCACAGGAAGTGTTTGAGGATTCTTTTTCAGGGCAAACACTACCTTTTTGGCGTGTCTTCTGCACCACAGGTCTTTACCAAATGCTTGGCAGTGGTGGCAGCAGCCCTTCACAGGTTAGGCCTCTATATCTTCACTTACCTGGATGATTGGCTATTGAAAGCCCACTCCAAGGAACAGCTCTTGCACACTCTAGCTCGAACAAGGCAGATATTTGATGTTCTGAGGATCACTGTCAATGTACCCTAGTCTGTCATGGCACCTTGTCAGCACTTGCAGTACATAAGAGCAGTCCTGGACACCGTTCAAGGTTCAGCCTTCCCACCTCTGGACGTTGCTGAACATCTGATTGCACAGGCCCATCTGCTGTATGACACCTGGTATGTCTCAGCCAGGACCTGGCAGGGAGAAGGGTGGAGTTAGCCAGAGTCTAAGATGATTTCAGGAAGCTGGGGGGGACCTGAAACAGATAGCACATTCCGTCTCATTCTCGGAGGTGCTACCTGTCCAAGGCACAGGGGAGGATAGGACACTCCTCATCCAAGCCTTCAACACCTGGTTGAAGGATTTGTGTGGAAGGGAAGGATTTGGCTTCATAGGGGACTGAGGCCCCAACTGGGGAGATGTGAGCTTATATCAGGAGGATGGCCTGCATCTGTCCAGGCAGGGGATCTCGCTCCTTGGTGGGAAGTTGGAATGCTTCAGCAGAGAGCATTTAAACCGGCAAAAGGGGGTAGAGTCAGGAGGGACAGGTGGCTTAGGATCACTCGCCCATGGTAGCATGCAAAAACACAAGTTGACAACAGGAACAACGGAAGAGGGCAGTGAGGAGCAGGCAGGCAAAGCATGTAAAAGGGGGGATGGGGGGCAGGAGCACAAGAACAAGAAAACCAGAGTGGGGGAAACAGGCAAGGGAGTGAGAACAAGAACAGAGGGAGGGCAGGGTATAAAACATGGAAAGTCATGCTCCCAAATGCCTGCAGTCTGGGAAATAAGGTTCCAGACCTGAAAGCCTTGATGACAGATGCAGACCTTGATGTAGTAGCAATAACTGAGACATGGTACTCTGCTAATCACGGCTGAGATGTCAGTGTACCGGGCTATTCACTGTTCAGAAGGGACAGGGAAGATAAAAAGGGAGGGGGTAGCCCTGTACATCAGAGAAGGCATAAAGGCTACAGAAGTACAGAAAAGACAGGGGGAGGCCGAGGCAGCGTGGGTCACCCTTGAACCAGGGAATAGCACAGCAATACATACTGGGGTGATCTACAGACCTCCAGCACAGAGGGGGAAGTGGACAGGGTACTAATGGAGGAAATTCACGACATGGCTGCTAATGGTGAAATCTTGCTGATGGGGGATTTCAATATGCCGGATGTAGACTGGACCACCCAGACAGCTGCTTCAGCCAGAAGCACGGCCATCCTGGAATCCCTGCAGGGGGTTGGACTCAGACAGCTGGTGCATGGGCCAACCAGAGACAAATCGATTCTTCACCTGGTATTGACCAGTGGAAACAGAGTCGAAGGAGTCGAGGTGGAAGGGCAGCTGGGATCCAGCGACCACCACATGGTGTGGTTTGGCATGGAGACAGGGATTCAATTAAGCCACACAAGGGCAAAAGTATTAGATTTCAGAAGAGCAGATTTCAGTGAAATGGGTAGATGTTTAACAGCAGCCCTGGAGAAGGGAGAGGTAATGGAGGCAGTGGAGGAACAGTGGGGGAAACTAAAAGGAGCCATAGTGGAGGTAACTAACCAATGCCTTAGGATAGTGGCCAAAGGGAAAAGAAGAAGGAAACCACTATGGTTCTCTAAAGAGGTAGCAGACAAAATTAAGGCTAGGGAACCCAAAGGGAGGAGGATAGGGAGGTGTACGTTGAATGTCTAAGGGAAGTAGGGAAAGCTGTTAGGAGAGCCAAGGCACAGACAGAGGAGGGTTTAGCATGAACTGTGAAAAAAGGGGACACAACATTCTATAGGTACATCAGTGATAGAAGGAAAACTCGGGGGGGGGGGGGGATTGTGAGGCTCAAAGAGGAGGAGGGAAGGGATTGTGAGACTCAGAGGGAAGGAGGGAGAGTGTAAAGAGGGGGATCTAGATAAAGCAGAAATACTGAACAAATACTTCTGTTCAGTATTCGCTAAGGAAGGAAAGGGTCAAGGACCACAGTTGGGGAGAAGCGGCAGTTGGAGGGGGGTGGACACCAATCCATTCACAGTGGAGAGAGTTCTGGAGGAACTCGCAAAGCTGAAGGTGGATAAAACCATGGGGCCAGACCACATACACAGTTGGAGTTGAAACTCAGCAGAGGGAGGCAGGGTGCTGGAGCTAGAAGATAAGTACTTTCTCTGTGCTGTTTGTCTTCTCTTAGGGTTGAGGTACCATTTAATGAGATATCAATATGTGCTGTGTGATTTAAACAGTGTAACTGCAAAACAAATGATTTTGTCTTGGCTGGGAGGAGGGGGGCATTTAACTTAGGGAGGGAGAGGTTGGGAAATATACAGGAGGGGATGGGGTGGTCACGTGACTCGGACCAGCCAATACGAAACCAGGATCAATTATATTTCAAAGGGACCAAGCACTCGGGCTTGAGTGCCATGAAGCAGGAGTATAGCATCTTGAGTAGCGTCTGCAGGCAGGACAGCAGGCAGCAGACCACGCTGGTAGACAGGGAAGAGCTTAACTGAGAGGGCCACATACTTCCTGTATAGACATGGGGAGTCCAAGGTGGGGGAAGGGTTCCATGGGGTGGGATAGGACAGGTTAAGGGAGGAGAGGATGTGCAGGGGTAGTCAAATAGGGCAATGCCATGTGCAAGGATGGAGCAGCCAGCCTCTGGGAGTGGCATGGAGGGCAAGGGATGTAGAATGTGTTGGCAGGTGGGCCAGCTCAGGCAGGAAATAGGGTGGTTGAGGAGGGAACTGGAGGCATGGAGGAGACAGAATAGGGGGGAACACAGCCAGGAGGGGAAACTAATGAGGCATCCAAAAGAGCTCAAAATAGGCAAAAATAAGGTGGAACTAGGTGGGTACAGCAGGAGGGCCACACAAGTGGGTGCAGCCAAGGGAAGGAAGTGATGACTGGAGGAGGGTCAGGCACAGGGGCATGACTAAGACTGGGTTGGAGCAAAGATATCAGCCTGTGGGAAGGGGGACTGGACTCATTCAAGGAAAGGAGATTAGCACTGCAAACAGATTCTCAGTATTGGCTAGTCCAGAAGGCCAGGTAGCAGAGAGGAGGGAAGCTACAGTGAAGAAGCAGGGAGAGGATGCTACAGGGGAAAAGGTACACAGTGGGGACTCTGTAGGCAGTACACCAAGAAGACACAGTGATGGGGGGTCCGAGTCAGGGAGGGCCACATTTCAGGGAAGACACGGGGAAGTAATAGCAGAGGAGGTGGCAGCGTGGTGGTAGACAGAGCAACAAAAGAGTGCAAAGGGGAGGTTCCACAGATGGAAAATAGTTTGGAGTTGGAACTCAGTAGCCCAGTCATATTTGCGAGGGGGGAGAGGACAGGCAAAGGTTAGGGGCAGCAAAGGGGAGGCGAGACGGGGGCGATGAGAGAGCCTCCTGTTGGGGGGGGCAGGGGAGTGGAGGGCAGCAAGAGGGTGAGCAGGATAAAGTCAGAGAGTCATAATTCTAGGGGATTCTATACCTAAGGGTATAAGATGGGGGGGGAGAGAAGTTCCAGAAAAATTAACTTCTGGGTAGAATGCATGCCAGGCATGACAGCGAGTAGAGTGGGGCAGCATATGAGCAGACGTGGGGAAGGTGGGGAGGGAGCCGCACATTGTGGTGCACCTGTAAATGAATGATCTGGAAAGGAGAAGGATAGAGGAGGTACAAGACAGCTTCAGGGAAGTGGGAAAACTATGCAGCAAAGAGAGAGAACAATGGTAGTCTTCTCAGAAGTTCTGCCAGTGCCAAGGGCTAGTACAGACAGGAAGAGAAGAATCAGTGACTTCAACAAGTGGCTAAGAGAATGGTGTGGGACCAAGGAGTATGGTTTGGTGGGGGACTGGGGTAGCACATGGGATGACACAGATCTTTATGCAGGGGATAGGTTGCACCTCAACAGGGCAGGGTCACAGGTGTCGAAGCAGAAGTTGGGGGATTTCATCAACGAGAAGTATCATTTAAACTAGGTAGGAGGGAGGCATCAGAGCTGGAAATCATCAGCAGAGGGGGGTTCCCTGGACCTCCCCCCCCCACCACAAGGATAGATACAACCTTAGGCGAAATGGGGGTTGGAGTGAATGGTAAGGAAGCAG
Source organism: Neoceratodus forsteri (assembly GCA_016271365.2). Taxonomy (NCBI): domain Eukaryota; kingdom Metazoa; phylum Chordata; order Ceratodontiformes; family Ceratodontidae; genus Neoceratodus; species Neoceratodus forsteri. The sequence continues at coordinate 220,586,004 of CM028136.1, read as the reverse complement.
GAAGGATAGGAGCAGCGTAGAGAATGGTTTCACTAAATGCTAGGAGCCTGGGGAACAAGTTGGCAGAGTTTCAGGCATTGATGGCAGAGGGGGAGGTGAACGTAGCTGCCATTACTGAGACATGGCAACCAGGCACCATGACTAGGACCTAACCACCCCAGGGTACAACTATTCCAGAGGGATAGAGCTAAAGGGAAGGCTGGGGGGGGGGGGTGTTGCCATTGTAAGGGAAGGGATCAGATGTAATAGGGAGGAAGGGGAGGAGGGCAGGTCGGAAGTAATCTGGCTATAGTTACACAGCCAGAAAGGGACCAAGATCTGTCTGAGGGTTGTGTATAGACCTCTGGTCCAGAAGGAGGACATTGACAGGGAAGTGTTGGGGAGGGGGGGTGGCAGATAAGGAGGCATAGTGACAAAGGGAGCACAATGGTGGTGGGAGACTTTAATCTACCAGGGGTGGACTGGAGCATCCCAGCAACCACTTGCACCAGGGAGCAGATCCTCCTAGAAGCATTCCAGGATGGCTTCCTTATCCAGAGGGTAATGGAGCCTACGAGGGAGGTGGAATATACTAGACCTGGTACTGGAAGATGGGGAACAAGTCAGGGATGTAAGGATGGAGGAACCTCTGGCAAGCAGTGACCCCCGTACAGTGTGGTTCTCAATCAATCTGGGTAGGGAAGTAGCCACTACAAAAACTAGGGTCCTGGACTTCAAAAGGGCAGACTTTGGCAGGATGGGACACGTACTAGAAAGTCGTATGGCAAGCATCTGCCCAGAAATGGACACTGAACTAAAATGGGCAGTCCTCAAGGCAGGACTGGTTGAAGCCACTAAAACTTGTGTCAAAAGTCAGATCAAGTAGCCAGGACCAAGAACCAAGTTGGATGAGTAGAGAGATAGTGGAGAAGGAGAGGGAAAAGAGGAATACATTTTGGACCTACAAGAGATCCAACAGGGCAGAAGACTGAGAGGAATATGTGAAGAACTCCAGAGAAGTGAGCAGAGTGGTAAGGACAGCAAAGCAGTTAGGGAACGGAGGTTAGCAAAAGGGATCAAAGAAGGAGAAAAGGATTTCTTGAGATATATCAGAAAGAAGAGGAAGAGCAAGGATCAAATTGTTAGGATCAGGAAGGGAAGTGGGTGGGTAGAAAAGGGGGCTGAGCAGGCAGAAGTACTTAATGAATACTTCTGTTCAGTCTTCACCAAGGAGACGGATGGGCCCGTACTGGAGACAAAGGGCAAGGTGGGAGAGGGTGGGGGAGAAGCAACCACGGATGGTGAAATCATGGTGGAAAGGGTGAGGGAGGGCCTTAAGTCCCTGACAGTGGAGAAGGCACCTGGCCCAGACTGAGTCCACCCCAGGATGCTGAGAGAGTTGGCAGAGGTCCTGGCAGGGCCATTGATGGACCTGTTCAATACCTCTCTGAACTCGAGGTGCATGCCCAGGGACTGGAGGGAAGCACATGTGGTACCTCTCCATAAAAGAGTGGGCCCAAGGACGAACCAAGGAACTACAGACTGCTGAGCTTTACTGTAATTGTGGGAAAACTGATGGAGACAATCCTCAAGGAAAGACTGGTGCAGTTTCTTGAGGAAAACGATCTCCAGGACAGCAGATAGCACAAGTTTGTCTATAGCAGATCCTGTCAGATGAACGTGGTTGATTTTTACAACTGGGTTACAAAGGCACTGGCCAGGGGACATGCAGTGGATGTCCTCTACCTGGATTTCAGCAAAGTCTTTGACTCTGTGCTACACGGTAGGCTGACCTGCAAATTGAAGAGTCTGGGAGCAAGGAGGAAACTGGTCAGATGGGTCGAGAACTGGCTGCAGGGTAGACCGCAGATGGTAGTAGTGCGGGGGAGAGGCATCTGAACCTAGGGCAGTAAACAAGTGGTGTACCACAGGGCTCGGTGCTGGGACCGGTTCTGTTTAACATTTTCATAGCCGACATTGCAGTAGGGATTAAGAGCAAGATCAGTCTTTTCGCAGATGGCACAAAGATTTATGCCGAGGTAGATGGGGGGGGGGAGGGAGCAAAAGTACTTCAGGAAGATTTGGCAAAACTGCAGGAATGGTCTCACACTTGGCAGCTTGGTTTCAGTGCAAAGAAGTGCAAAATGATGCATTTAGGAAGCAAGAGCCCAGGACACAATTACTGGCTGGAGGGTGTCCCGTTAACAAAATCCAAGGAGGAGAAGTATCTGGGTGTGCTGTAAACCAGGGAGATGAACCTCTCTGCTCAGTGCAAGAAGGTAGCAGAGAAGGCAAACAGGATGCTAGGGTGCATAGCAATGGGGATTACTTCAGGGAGTGGGGAGTTCATCTTGCCCCTGTACAAGTCCCTGGTGAGATCACACCTAGAGTACTGCATGCAATTCTGACGCCTCTGTCACAAACGCACTCAGCAGGTCAGGCCCTCTGCTACCACAGTGCCAACCTCTGAGTGCAATAGTGTGAACAGGTAACACAGGGTAACCCTCCTGTCTGCTTTTGGGTCCGAATCACCTTTAGTCTCAAGTTCTGGTGGGATTCAAACTGTGAACATTATGCTAGCGTACCCAATGTACAGGCTCAGATACGTACCCTCTTCAGGGATTGCGGTATAATCTTTCGCCAGGGGCACCAAGCGAGGCTTCCAACATGATCCCTTAAAATTCTATAAAAGACCTTAGGTATATTCTTACCCCTTCCCAGTTTATAACATTATCAAGCTTTTGAACAGTTTTTGTCAGTCTTAACCCTCTATACGTCACATGCAAAAAAGAACTGGCAGATGCCCAGGCAGTCTTTCAAATAAAGATTTTACTAAAAGATGATAAAAAATATGAAAAGTGTAAACACGGAACAATATATCAAAGAGCATACAATCATTTAAAAGAAAAGAAAAAACTAGAGACAAACTCCTACCAACATACAGTTTAGATCTTTTCTATCTAATGTGTTACCTCTTTCAGTGCTTATCAGAGCTGTGTGTCTTCCTAGAGTCCCAAGATGGAATAAATAAACAGTTCCAACACAGTATAGTTTAAACTGTGTCTCTCCACACCCCTTCTGTGAGTCACCTAGCTCCTCCTTTTAGAATATAAAAAAAAATGGCCGGCCCGGTGGCGCTGAGGGTTGAGGCGCTGGACGCCACACCTCGCGTCACGCTGGCGACCCGGGTTTGGGAACGGACTGGGACGTCCGTAGGTCATATGGGAAGGATCAAGATTGAGAGTCTGCAGACTGCTCTCCTGATCCTGGGGAGGGCTGGGGAATCCCACCATGCTGTAGCGGCCCCTGGGGATGCCCGGAGGCACTACATGCCAGTGGACACGTGGGGGGAGCATGGCGGACGTCAGCACATTGTGCCCGGATGTCATTGCACGTCTGTGCTCCAGTGGAGTCCAAATTTGGTGGAAAATTGGCTTGGCGTGACCATGTAGCTTGATAGCCGTGCCCTGCTTCGCCGGGAGGACTCTCGTGGAGATGGCACTGGGGGAACAATTGCCCGGTCTCGCTGGGCAGGGTGTGAGAGAGGCCCTCCAGCAGACTGGCCACAGCCATACCGGACCCCCTACAATGTGAGTGAGCCTGGTGCTCTTCCAACAGGCAGGGCCGGAGGCTGGATGCCCCCGCCAGTAGTCACTGCAGTAAGGCGGAAAAAATAGGGCTGTGATAAAAAAAAAAAAAAAAGAATATAAAAAAAATACAAAGGAGGATGTCCTATCAGGAGGTATATTAAATAAAGTGACATCAGCAAAAACTCATTTCCCAAATTGAGTCTTTGATCCACCAGTTCCCTTGAAGTTTTACAACCCTGCAATCCCTCACCTAAGTGTGAGATAGCTGGCAGGAATCAGCTTAATGATGTCCTTTTTCTGAAGTCATAAAATGTATATTTTAGTTTCCCAGCTTCAGAGCAGCAACAGGTCATAAAACGGCCGTAAAATGCAATTTCTTGAGGAAGTTCATTACATTACAGAGATCTCCTGTCAATGTAATATATGTAGCGTCACTGAAACCTGGGTGGGGGTTCATAACCAGCTGGCCAAGCGTCACAGTTCTCCCCACCTAGATTGAATTTGGGGGCTCTATCCTGTGCATGGGATGAGCTTCCGAAGTCAGTTCACTCCTCGTGCAGACACGACAGGCCTTCTGTATTCTGATTGGTCGCTCCAGCCCTATGTAAGATCATCATGTCATACCCTTGCAAGGCAAGACTCCATCTTAATAGTCTACCATTAGTTTTTCCCCATTTGTGTCAGCCAAACCAGGGGGTTGTGGTCAGTGTGTACCTCAAAATGCTGCCCATATAAGTATGGCGCTAACTTCTTTAGGGCCCACACTATGGTAAGACGCTCTTTTTTTTTTTCCACAGTAGAGCAGTCCTGCTCCCTGGGAAGCAACGTTTTACTCTCGGGTACACTACAGGGTGATCTTTCTCTTGGTTGGATGTCTGACTCAGTATTGCCCCAATACCCACTTCTGAGGTGTCAGTCTGGACTATAAAGGGTCTGCTATAGTCAGGACTTGTCAATACAGGAGCACTGCACAGTGCCTCCTTCAGTCTGGTAAAGGCTTTTTCACAGGCTGGTTCCCAGGTTATTTTCTTAGTCATCTTTTTCTTACCAGGTCAGATAGGGGAGCAGCCAGGGCACTGTAATTGGGTACAAATTTCCTATAGTACCCTGCTGTCCTTAGAAAACTCCTGACATGCTTCTGCATTTCTGGTCTGGGCCATGCCTTGATCACCTCTAGTCTTACTTGGCTAGGACGGAGCTGTCCCCGGCCTACAAAATGCCTGAGGTATGCCACTTCAGCCATGGCCACCTGGCACTTGTCAGCTTTGACAGTGAGCCCGGCCCTCTGTATCCTGCCCAGCACTTCCCTAAGGTGGGACAGGTGTTCCTCCCAGCTGGCACTAAAGATGGCAGTGTCATCCAGATACGCGACGGTGTACTCCTCAGCACCATTTAACATCTGGTTCACCATCCTTTGGAAAGTGGCCTTGTCATCCTTCATTCCAAAAGGCATTACTTTAAATTCAAATAAGCCTATTGGAATGATGAAGGCTGACCTCTCCCTAGCTCTGTCAGTTAACTCTACCTGCCAATACCCCTTTGTCAGGTCAGTAGTTGTAAGGTAGGTCACCCCTCCCAACTTGTTCAGGAGTTCGTCCAACCGTGGCATCAGGTGGGCGTCTGACTTCGTGACTGCATTCAGTCCACACAGAAACGAGTAGAGCCATCTGGCCTGGGCACAAGGACTACGGGTGAACCCCAGGGACTGTGGGAGCTTTGAATTACCCCTAAATCCAGCATTTCCTCCACCTCATGTCCCTTTGGACAGCCTCTCATACCCAATATGCTGTCCACCGTATGGGCATCTGTGTCCCTGTCTCTACATCGTGCATTTCTAAGTGGGTTAGTCCAGGCTTGGCGCTAAACAGTTGGGCAAAATCTGCTAGAACCTCCCTTACTTCCTGAATCTTGTCTGGGGCCAGCTGGGGTAACAGTTTAACTCCCTCCACAGAGGACTCCTGCTTGCTTTCTTCCAGCATGTCCAGAAGGGGGTCTCCTTCCTCCGTCCTCTCCCCAGGACTACATACTGCAAACACCATGTCAGCCCTATTAGCATATGGCTTCATCATGTTGACATGGTACATTCTTTCTGTATGTCTTTTGTCAGGTAACTCTATGATATAGTTCACATCATTTACCTTTCTAACTACTTTGTACAGTCCTGCCCACTCAGCCTACAGCTTGTCTTTCCGGACTGGAATAAGGACCATGACTCCCTGACCCACCGTGTATGAGCGAGCTCTGGCTCTGCAGTCATACCACACTTTTTGTTTCTGTTAGGCAGCTGCCAGGTTGCTCTGGGCTGTCCCCATAAGCTCCTTCAGTCTTTCCCTAAACCTAATGACGTAATCCACTATGGGAGTGCCCTGGGTGGCATGCTTGCCTTCCCAGTCCTCCTGGATCAAGTCTAGGGGACCACGTACCCGGCACCTCCCTGTATGCAAACAACAGTTGGGGAAAGTATTTCTCCCAGTCCCTCCCATGCTGTTCAGCAAATGCTTGGAGCATTGACTTCAGGGTACCGTTAAATCTTTCCACAAGCCCATTGGCTTGCAGGTGATAAGGTGTCATGCATCTCTGCACCACCCCACTCTTCTCCCACAAATATTTCATCAGGTCCGACATGAAGGAACCCCCTCGATCGGTGATAACTTCCTGCGGAAACCCAACATGGGAGAAAATCCCTAGTAAGGCACTTGCCACTTTGTCTGTCCTCAGTGAGGATAGGGAGACTGCCTCTGGGTACCGGATGGCATAATCCACCAGGATGAACCTCTTCCCGGAGGAGCTGGGGGTATTTAAAAGCCCCACAGTATCCATTCCCACCCTCTGGAACAGCTCCTCCACTATGAGCAATGGAATTAGGGCAGCTTGGGTTTTCTTACCCGCCTTCCCTGTTTCTTGGCACCGGTGACGAGACCTGCAATACTCCTTCACCTGCTGGGTGAAGTAGGGCCAATAGAAATTCTGGGCCAACTGCTGCATAGTGCGCATGATTCCCAGATGACCAGACAAGGGAATATCATGTGCAATCTTGAGTAACTGCTCACAGTACCCCTGGAGAATGACAAGCTGCCGGCCTATCACCCCTCCCTCTGTCTTCACATCCTAAGTATACATCAGTCCATTTTCCCAATAAACCTTATGTTTACCATCACCTCCCTGTGCTCCATCAGAGTCTGCACAAGCCCTCAGCTTCTCTAGACTAGGGTCACTTTTTTGAGCAGCTGCAAACTCCTTTCACATTCCCAAGGCATGGGACAGGTCCCCTTCAGTCTCTAAACTAGGGTCCCATGCACTAGCGTCAGGGCACTCAGGATCATTGTCATCCCTAACCCTCTGACAATGGGTCACCCCTCCCTCTTCGGTGTAACCCTCCGTAGCTGTGTGGTTAACTGCTACTGGGGAAATTTCTACCCCCCTTCCCTTAGTCTCCATATTAGAAGATGCAGGCTGGGGAACCAGCCTCCCTGTGGTTTCCACAATGGCTTCTGCGGGGTCCAGGGGACTACAATTTTCCCTTGCCGCTTGGCTACGGGTAACTGCACACACCATCCCCTGTTTGAGATTGTTGCCAAGGATGACGTCAACTGCTAAAGTTTTGGCTACAGCCACCTGTTGTACAGTTGCCCCTGTTTCACCCCAGTCTAGGAGAACACTAGCGAGGGGCAGTGTTTTCGCCTCACCACTGAAGTCTTATACAGTTACAAATTCACTGGGTATAAGCTGACCAGACTCTACCAGATCCCCTTTTACCAATGTCAGGAAGGCCCCTGTATCCCTTAACCTTTGTGTCTGTACACCAGTCACCGTGACTGGGTGCATGTTTTCCCTCATGTTCACAGGCATGCTTCCAAGGACACATAAACAACCCACTTCTTTCTTAGCCCCATTCTGCATATTGCTTGTCCTTTTGGGACACTGTCTGGCAACATGCCCAGTTTCTTTACAAACCCAGCATTCATTTCTTTTCTCAGAGAAATCTTTTCTTTGAAACCTGGGGCTAACTGGTTTCGGTTGAGGCAGTGAGGATTTTAGCTGCCCTGAAGGTCCGCTTTCCCTTTCTGCACTGCCATGCCCGCCCCATTCGCTTTCAGAGCAGGTCTGTTCTTGGCATAGCGGTCCGAGAGTTCATCAGCCTCTTGCACTGTTTTAGGATCTCGGTCCTCCAGCCAGGTTTTCAGCTCTGCTGGGCATGCCCCAAAAAAAACTGTTCTAACAATATAGCATTTTCAATTTTATCTATAAAGTTGGCTTCATTTCCTTCCCACCAACATTTTAAACACTGACGTTTCGTGGCTAGCTCCTCGTAGCTCATGTCAGGGCTTCTCCTGATCTTACAGATTTTAGCTCTGTATGCTTCTGCAGTTAAATCAAACTTTTTTTAAAGTGCAGCTTTGAGTTTGCTGTAATCATTACTGTCCTCATTGTCCATTTGACCCAATGCATCCCGAGCTTTCCCGGTAAGTAGCAGGGATAGCTGGAAGCTCCAGGACCCTCTAGGAAATTTTGCCTGAATACAAACTTTTTCAAAGGAATTTAAAAAGGCGTCTATATCCTCCCCTCTTTAAATTCAGCTAACAATTTGGAATTTAATTTGTAACCCAGTCCTGTAGTTCCAGTTAAACCCAAGCCACTTACCTGCTCTAGTGCCGGTGGTTGGAGTTGTAACTTCTCCAGTTCATGTCACCTCTGGCACTCACACTCTTCATGGTCCGCCTCTAGCTGTTCACTTTCAGCTTCTCGCTGTTCTCACTCCCTCTTCTCCTCTGCAGGTCGCTGCTGTCGCTTCTCTTCTCTCTGGATCTCCAGCTCCATTCTGCGCAACACCATCTGTAGCTTGATTGCTTCTGGCTCCAGAATGCTGGTGACCTTCCCCTGCTGCTGTGGCCCTTCACTGGCACTGGCCCTGCTGTCATCCTCACTGGATCTGGACACTGCACTGGCCGCTGGCCCATCCACGCCCAAGGTTTGGTCCTTTACAATCATAGTCTGTGACTCGATACTCTGGGCATCTGCTGCCATCAGGGTATCCATGAGGTTCTGCTTGGTGGCTCTCGCCTCGTGCAGGACTCCTCTGTCCTGGCACAACTGCCCCAAGTAGTCTGCAGTGTACCCACTGTAGTTGGAGGCCATCTTCTTCCCTAACAATGGCTACTCTCTAACTTGCATTTTAGAAAAAAAAAATAAAACAGGTAGGAACTTGACTGTAAGCAAAATTTATATAGTTCTGTTTCCTTTTTAAAAATAAATCACTGCCTTATTTTGGAAGTGAGCTGTACAGTATTAAGCTGACACACTGAACAGTTAAAGCTTGTGTTACCAATTTTTATCCCACTGCTGCCACCAAATCTGTCACAAACGCACTCAGCAGGTCAGGCCCTCTGCTCCCACAGTGCCAACCTTCAAGCGCAATAGTGTGAACAGGTAACAGACAGGGTAACCCTCCTGTCTGCTTTTGGGTCCGAATCCCCTTTAGTCTCAAGTTATGGGGGGATTCAAACTGTGAACCTTATGCTAGCGTACCAAATGTATAGGCTCAGATACATACCCTCTTTGGGGGATCGAGGTACAATCTTTTGCCAGGGGCATCAAGCCAGGCTTCCAAAATTAACCCTTAAAACTCAATAAAAGACCTGAAGTATATTCTTACCCCTTCCCAGTTTAGTAACACTATCAAGCTTTTGAACAGTTTTTGTCAATCTTAACCCTGTATACGTTACATGCAAAAAGAACTTGCAGATGCCCAGGCAGTCTTTCAAATAAAGATTTTACTAAAAGATGATTAAAAAATATGAAAAATGTAAACACAGAACAATTTATCAAAGAGCATACAATCACTTAAAAGAAAACAAAAAACTACAGACAAACTGTTACCAACATACAGTTTAGGTCTTTCCTATCTAATGTGTTACCTCTTTAAGTGCTTATCAGAGCTGTATGTCTTTCTGCAGTCCCAAGATGGAATATATAAACAGTTCAGACACAGTATAGTTTAAACTGTGTCTCTCCACACCCTTTCTGTGAGTCATCTAGCTCCTCCTTTTAGAATATAAAAAAATACAAAACAGGATGTCCTAGCAGGAGGTATATTAAATAAGGTGACATCAGCAAAAACTCATTTCCCAAATTATGAGTCTTTGATCCACCAGTTCCCTTGAAGTTTTCCAACCCTGCAGTCCCTCACCTAAGTGTGAGATAGCTGGCAGAAATCAGCTTAATGGTGTCCTATTTCTGAAGTCATAAAATGTGTATTTTAGTTTTCCAGCTTCAGAGCAGCAACATGTCATAAAACGGCCGTGAAATGCAATTTCTCAAGGAAGTTAATTACATTACAGAGATCTCCTGTCAGTGTAATATATGTAGCTTCACTGAAACCTGTGGGGGGGGCATCCATGGAGCACAGGCTGTCTTATGTGAGGCAATCACATGCTATATTTTTATATTACAAATAGCATGCAATAATCATAACCAGCTGGCCTAGCGTCACATCCCCCACTTGAAAAGGGAAATCAAACTACTGGAGGGGGTACGGCGCAGGGCAACAAAAATGGGGTTGGGGGACAGACCATATGAGGAGAGTCTGAGAGACCTCAGTATGTATACCCTGGAGGAAAGAAGGGAGAGGGGATATGAATGAGATCTTCAGGTACCTGAAGGGTTTGAACAGAGTAGACACCAGGTGTATGTTCAGTCTGAAGGGTGGAAGGGAAACCAGGGGGCACTCAATGAAGTTGGAAGGGGGCAGGTTCAGGAGGCACCATTTCACAGAAAGGGTGGTGGCAGGGTGGAACGCTCTGCCAGAGGAAGTCATATCACTGCAGAGTGTTGGGGGCTTCAGGAGGGGGTGGGACAGATTCAAGGGGAAGGTACAAACTGGGAGGAGGTGGGAGATGGGGCATATGAGAGGGTGGCAGCTGCAGTCTAATGGACTTAAGTGCTGCAGACTAGATAGACCGAATGGCCTGTATCTTCTGTCAATTTCATATGTTTGTATGATATTAAGGGAGCTGAGAAGGGAACTAGCAGCGCCTCTGGCAGCCCTGTTCACAGAGTCACTCAACACTGGCGTGGTTCCAGAGCACTGGAGGAGGGTGCATGTAGTCACACTGCACAAAAATGGCAATAGGGAGGAAGCAAGGAACTACTGGCCAGTCAGTCTCACCTCAGAGGTGGGGAAGATCATTGAGATACTACTGAAAGAAAGGATAGTAAGACACCTGGAATCCAGTGGTGCCCAGGATCTGAGGCAATACAGATTCACAGCAGGAAGGTCTTGTCAAACAAATCTGTTGGATTTTTTTTATTCAGTGACTAGGGAAGTGAATCAGAGAAGGGCGGTAGACATCGCCTACCTAGATTTCAGCAAAGCCTTTGATACCATCCCACACAAAAGGCTGGTTAACGAAATGAGTAGTCTTTGCATGAGGTATAAAGTGATTCACTGGGTTAGAAACTGGCTGACAGACAGAAGACAGAAGGTGGTGGTAAATGGGATCCAATCCAGGGAGAGAGAGAGAGAGAGAGAGGTGACCAGCGCAGTACCACAGGGATAAGTACTGGGACCTGTCCTGTTGAATGTCTTCATTAATGACATTGCAGAGGGACTGGAAGGAAAAATCTGCATATTTGCAGATGACACCAAGACCTGCAACAGAGTAAATACTCCAGAAGGGGTACAGAAAATGAAGAGGGACCTGGAGAAGCTTGAAAGGTGTTCAGAGGTGTGGCAACTGAGGTTCAATTCAAAAAAGTGCAAGAGAATGCACCTGGGTAGGAGGAACCCTGGGGAGAGCTGCAGAATGGGGGGGGGGGGGTGCTGACTGTCACCAAAGAGGAAAGGGACCTCAGGGTTATCATATCTGATGACCTTAAGGTATCAAGGCAGTGCGCAAAGGCTGCAGGGAGGGCAAGTGGCATGCTGGGGTGCATAGGCAGAGGCATTACTAGCAGGAGATGGAAGGTGGTGATGCTGTTGTATAAAACACTGGTAAAGCCTCACCTGGAGTACTACATGCAGTACTGGAGAGACCACACATGCGTAAGGACATAGACAGGGTGGAGGCTATTCGGAGAAGGGTGACAAAGATGGTACATGGCTTGCATCACAGAACATATAGAAACATAGAAGTTGATGGCGGATAAGGACCACAGGGCCCATCCAGTCTGCCCATTTCTTTTTCTACCTTATAAATGTGCCATCAGCCTTTGCTCTGTCAATGGCCTATTTATTCATACTCATCTCTATTGCTCCCTTATGCCTATCCCATGCCTGTTTGAAACCCTGCACTGTGTTCATATCCACCACTTCCTGAGGTAGGCAGTTCCATGCAACCACCACCCTTTCTGTGAAAAAGAACTTCTTCACGTTACCCCTTAATCGGCCTCCCTCTAATCTCTTGCTGTGTCCTCTTGTTCTGCTATTTTTCTTATTTTGAAACATGTTAGACTCTTTCACCTTGTTAATGCCCTTAAGGTGTTTGAATGTTTCGATCACAGCACCTCTCTCCCTCCTTTGCTCTAGGGTATACATATTGAGCTCTGTTAATATGTCCTCATATGTTTTCTGATGCAGTCCCTGCACCATTTTGGTTGCCCTTCTCTGGACTGCATCAATTTGGTTAATGTCCTTGTGAAGATGTGGCCTCCAGTACTGCATGCAGTACTCCAGATGGGGTATAACCAGTGTCTAGTAAAGAGGGGTTATTACCTCCCTCTTCCGACTTGTGATACCCCTACTAATACACCCCAACATCCCCCTAGCCTTACCTATTGCTTTAGTGGTCTGCTTGGATGATTTCAGGTCATCAGTGATGATGATGCCCAAGTGTCACTCTTCCCTTGTGACTGCCAGCAACTTCCCTCCCAGCCTATAGGTGGCTTCAGGGTTTCTCTTCCCTATGTGCATGACCTTGCACTTCTTTGCATTAAACCCCAGTTGCCACTCTTCTGACCATTTTGCCAGTTTATCCAGATCTCTTCTCATTCTGCCTACCCCATCTGGATCATCTACTCTGTTGCAGATCTTGGTGTCATCTGCAAACAGACAAACCTTACGCTCCAGTCCATCTGCAATGTCACTGATGAAGATATTGAGGAGGACTGGGCCCAGGACTGATCCCTGAGGTACCCCACTTGTGACTTGCATATCTTCTGACTGTATACCGTTTACCACCACTCTCTGTTTTCTGCCTGTCAACCAGTTTGCCACCCAGTTGACCAACTTCTGACCCACCCTGAGCCTACCCATCTTATTAATCAATCTTTTATGTGAAACAGTATCGAAAGCTTTGCTGAAGTCAAGGTAGGCAACATCAGCTGCTCCCCCTTGGTCCACCACTCTGGCTAGCCAGTCAAAGAAATCTATGAGATTAGTTTGACAGGACCTTCCTTTTGTAAACCTGTGCTGTCTTGGATCCTGTACTCCTATGGATTCCAGGTGTTGCACTATCCCTTTCTTAAGGGGTTCCTCCATAATCTTGCCCACTACTGAGGTAAGACTGAATGGTCTGTAGTTCCATGCCTCCTCCCTGCTACCACTCTTGTGGAGCGGGATCACATGAACCCTTCTCCAGTCTTCTGGGACCTCTCCTGTGCTCAGAAACTCACTAAACAGTTATGACAATGGTTCTGCTAGTTCCACCGTTAGCTCCTTCAGTACCCTGGGATGTGTACCATCAGGTCCCATTGCCTTGTCCACCCTGAGCTTATCGAGCTCTTGTAGGACCCTTTCTTTTTTGAAGGGACTAGTACACACCTCCCTCCCCCTGTGTCCATGGTGCTGAGCTGTGGGCCCTGCCCTACCTTCTCTTCAGTAAATACTGAGCAGAAGTATCTATTTAGGATAGATGCTTTTGCATGGTCCTCCTCCTCACATGCCCCCTTATCTCCTTTGATCTTAGCAGTACCCCCTTGGGACTTTCTTCTTTCACTAATGTATCTATAGAAAGTCTTGTCACCTTCTTTTACTGTTTGTGCTAGTATTTTCTTGTTTTGGGTCTTTGTGTGCCTTACTGCCTTCCCTGCTTCCCTTAGGGAAGTTTGGTATGCCCCTCTGTCTTCATCCTGCTGTGTTCCCTTATAATTCCTGAACGCCAGCCTTTTGGCTCTGATCTTTTCTGCTACTGTTTTTTGAGAACCAAAGTGGTTTCCTTCTTCTTTTGCACTTCCTTTTCTCTCTAACACAATGGGATGTTGCTTCAAGTATTGTATCCTTAATGCTTGCCCACTTTGCCTGTACCCCCTCACCTGTATTTCTTTTTGCCAGGGCTAGCTTAACTCTGTTGGCCATTGTATCAAAGTCAGCTTCTCTGAAGTCCCATATGTTTGCCTTGGAATGGGATGATTTAGTGGGAGATATGAGGAAAGACTAAGAGTCCTCAATATGTACTCACTGGAGGACAGGAGAGAAAGGGGGACATGATAGAAACTTTCAAGTACCTCAAAGGCATAAACAGTGTGCAGGTGGGGGATCTTCTCCAATGCAGAAAAGATATCAGAATGAAGGGACACATTATGAAACTGAAGGGGTTTAGATTAAGAGGTAACGTGAGGAAGGTTTTTCACACAGAGAGGGTGGTGGACGCTTAGAACAGTCTGCCACAAGAGGTAGTGGGGGCAAGCACAGTGGAGGGGTTCAAACATGCCTGGGACAGACACAAGGGAACACTGGGTGGGGAGGGATTGATGAAAAGCCATTGATCACTTAGGGTACATGACTGCATACAAGTTTAGGGCTTATGGGCAGACTAGATGGGCCTAGCAATCCTTATCTGCCAACAATTTCTGTGCATCTATCTATGGCTCTTGGGCCTCATGGCAGAGGTCATTGTCACAGTGCTGCTGGCCAGACTGCATATGAGAATCCCTCAGTGAACCCCGAGAATCCAATTGAACCAACTCAGATGATCTAGAACAAAGGGTTCTAGTAACTTCTCCTGTGCACAAAGTGCGCAAATGGTGGATGGAACCGAGCAACCTACTAAAGGGGGTTCCTTTCCTGATCCTCTCCTCTCTCCAGATCCTAACAGATGCCTCAGGGATGGGCTGGGGGGCACACTTGGGGCCCCATCAGACACAGGAGACATGGACCACAGTGGAGAGCACCCTGCACATAAATATTCTAGAGATGTGGGCTGTCCTGTATGGCTACAGGCTTTCCAGACTCGTGTCTCCCCGGGTCCTCTGCTAGATCAGACAGACTATATCAGTGTGGTGCATTACATCAGAAAGCAAGGGGGCACTCACTGTTACCCCCCTGTGCAGGGAAGCGATGAGAGTCTGGTATTGGGCTCTGGAACATGGTCTAGAACTGTCAGCAGTACATGTTCCAAGTGTCCAAAACATTTTGGTAGACAGGCTAAGTAGGTCCCAGTCCAGAATTCACAAGTGAGAACTGTTGACGTCGGTAGCAGAAAACATGTTCGACAGGTGGAGCTGTCCAGAATTGGACCTTTTTGCATCCCCACGCAATGCAAAATTGTCACTTTTCAGCTCACTTGCTCCAGAGCCTGGAGTTTTCTGGCAAGACTCATTGACTGCCTGTTGAAAGGGGAGGTTCATGTATGCCTTCCCTCCCTTCCCTCTTGTTCAGAGGATGCTAATCAGACTTCAAATAGATGGAGCCACTTTAATCCTCATAGCTCCCCTTGTGGCCTCAATATATCTGGTTCCTTCTACTGCAGCAGCTGGCAGTGGAATCACCAGTGCCTCCACCCCTGTGCAAGGACCTACTGTCACACGAACAGGGGACCCTGGTCCACCCAGACCTTCGATCACTTCATCTTCATGCATGGCTCCTGAGAACATACCGATTGCCAGATCTGGAGTTTCCCTGAAGGTGGCTGATGTCCTGGTGGCTGCTAGAAAGCCTTCCACCAAATCCACCTATTCCATGAAGTTGAAGCGGTTTGCTGTGTGGGCCACTTCTCAACACTTAGACCTGTTTACCTGCCCAGTTAATTGGATTGTAGAGTATCTGCTGTCCTTGTCAGATGCAGGGCTGCAGTATTCCTCCATCAGAGTATACTTGTCTGCTATTTCAGCTTCCTGTGTGCCTATTGAGGGTTGTACAGTTGCCCTGCTGGAGGTGGCCTATACGATCTTGAGAGGCATTCTACATTTGAAGCCTCTTACCCTCAATACAGTTCTGACTTGGAACCTGAATTCTGTTTTGGAGAAGCTTTCTTTGGCTCCTTTTGAGCCAGCCATGACTTGTAGCTTATGCTTTCTTTCTTGGAAAGCGTTATTTTTAGTTCCTATCACTTCTGCTCAAAGAATTTAAGAGCTACAGGCTCTAATGTGTGAGCCTTCTTATTTGATTTTCCACAAAGACAGGGTGTCTTTGTGTACTGATCCTAAGTTTTTACCAGAGGTAGTGTCTGAGTTTACTTTAAATCAAACCATCCACCTGCCAATTTATTTTCCTGAGTATAAAGACATAGAAACATAGAAACTGTCAGCAGTAAAGGCCCTCTTGTCCCACCTAGTCTGCCCTAAGGTGCCTACCTACTGTGCCACCGTAGACCCTAATTGATCTACGGCCTTAACCTCCTTCCCCAGCCCTGATACCAAGGTCCCCTTGTGTCTATCCCATGCATGTTTGAACCCTGTTACTGTTTCAGCACGCCATTCCAGGGGTAGCATTGCTCCATATTCTAGATATATACGTAGAATACTCAGGTACTATATACACCGTACGAAAGCCTGCAGAAAGTCCTCGCAGCTTTTTGTTTTGTTTGCCTCTGGGAAAGAGGGCACTCCAGTTTCTAAATAGTGCTTATCCAAATGGCTAGCAGACTGTATTACTTTGTGTTACAGAAAGTACAGTAAGGAATTTCTTGAGGTGATTCGTGATCATTCCACAAGAGGCATGGCCACCCCGTTTGCCTGCTTCAAAAATGTATCTGCTGCGCAGATTTGTGCAGCTGCCACTTGAAGTACTGTCCATACCTTCACGCAACATTACAGTCTGGACAGTGCCTCATGAAAAAGGGCTGGCTTTGGCCTAACTATGCTTCAAGGCCTCTTTCTTAGGCCTGTAGGCTCTAGCCACATCAGTCCATGCCATCCCACCCTCCTCCCCATGGGGTTTTGACCCTCTGGATAGTCTGTTTCCTTCTCCATGGGGTCTACCTGTTGTTTCTGCCTCACCAGGTTAGCAGAGCCTAGATTCCCTCCTAATTCCCTTGAGGGAGATCCTCTAAGCATGTTCTGTGGTAGGGAACCGAAGGTCGCCACCCATGTTTATATGGCAGCCGACGTCTGACATCGTCATGGGCGGTTCCTGGTGGACTGCTTGCAAAAAGTTTCTGTGTGGTCCTAGTGCCTGCCAGCTCGAAGTTCCATAGGTGTGGCTTGATGAAAGATTCTCTCAAAGATCCACTGTTATGGTAAGTACTAACTGTTCTTTGTATTACCAGATCAGACATCCCTTGTCTGGTACATGTAGTAGCGCAAAGCTCTTTTTACATCCAGACAATGCAGATTTTCCTCACCTGTACTGGAGTTTTCAGGAAAAAGAACCAGAAGTGTCACTGACTGATCTAGATGGAATTCTGAGACTACCTTGGGTAACAATTTCCTGTTCGTTCTCGGGACTATCTTATCAATGTCAGATATCCTGAAGGAGAGGCTGGTCGATTTCCTGGAAGTAAATAGTCTTCAGGACACTTGGCAACAAGGATTCATCAAGGGGAGATCTTGTCAAACTAATCTGGTTGAATTTTTTGACTGGGTGACAAGATCTGTAGATGGAGGTTGGTTGGTGGATGTCCTGTATCTGGACTTCAGTAAGGCGTTTGATTCGGTGCCACAAGGGAGAGTGCTGGGCAAGCTGAGGAATTTGGGGGTGGAGGTTAAGATGGCTAAGTGGATTGGGAACTGGCTGAGTAACAGGCAGTAGAGGGTGGTGGTGGGGAGCTCTCGACACCTAGAAGGGTCACAAGTGGGGGTCCTGCAGGGATCTGTTCTGGGTCCACTGCTGTTTAACACTTTGTCATAGTGGACATTGCGGAGGGAGTTGTGATTAAAATGAGCCTGTTTGCTGACGACTCCAAACTGGGAGCAGTGGTGGACAGTGAGGAAGGGAGGAGGATACTCCAGGAAGCTAGGAAGTGTAGTGTACTGCATTTAGAGGCTAGGAATCCAGGGTATAGCTGCCATTTTGGGGGGGGGGGTCAGTTATCTGCCTCTGAGGAGGAGAAAGATCATGGGGTGGTGATCACAGGTAAAATGAACCACTCAGAACAATGTAGGAAAGCAGTAGCAGAAGCAAACAGATTGCTGGGTTGCATTGCTAGAGGGATCACTTCAAGGAGGGAGGAGGTTATTCTGCCACTGTACAGGTCCTTGGTGAGGCCTCCCTTGGAGTAATGTGTGCAGTTTGGATGCCCATACTTAAAGAGGGATGTCATGCTCCTGGAGAGAGTCCAGAGGAGGATTTCTAAGATGATCCGTGGAATGGGGGAGAAGCCTTATGAGGAGCGACTAAGGGAGCTCAACTAAGGGACCTGGAGGTCAGAAGGGACAGAGGAGATATGATTGAGACCTTTAAGTACTTGAAGAGTATCACCAGAGTTAACAATGAGGGTTTGTTTAGATTGAAGGGGGACAGGACCACAAGGGGACATACCTTGAAACTGGTGAGGGGAGTGGGGGAGTACAGGAGAGAACTGTGGAAGCTCTACTTCACAGAAAGGGTGGTGGTGCCATGGAATCGCTAGCTGAGGAGGTGATCGCACTGGAATCAGTGGAGAGTTTAAAGAAAGGATGGGATAGGGCAAGGTACAAGTTGGGGGGAAGTGAACAGAGGGGGACTTGAGGAGGCAACCTATGGGGGGGGGTAACTGCAATGCTTAACTGTAAGCTGCGGTGGAGTGGACACAATAAACCTTATGGCCTAAATCTGCTGGCATTGTTGTGTGTTCGTATAATGTAGTTTGGATCTGTACAAAGAGTTTGCAAGTCATTTACCCTCCTGGCAGATGTCATGGGCACAAAGAAAACTGTTTTCCAAGTGACATATTTAAAATCTTCTTGGGGCATGCATCAGCTAGGCAAGACAATTGTTCAGGTCCCATGGAGGAACTGGTTTCCTCACAAAGGGGCACAGGTGACTAAGGCCTTCCAAAAACATTTTAAAAACAGATGGTTAGGCCAGAGATTTGTTCGTAACAAGAAACAAAAACGGCAGCACTCACACACCGGAGCCAGGAGTCCGTAATTCCAATGAAGGTAACACTGCACAAATGCAAATGATTTGAGTTTACCTGCTTATTTGCCACAAATCCAAGTAAGTTACAACAGGCAAACCAACAGGGAAAAGATCCGTGTAGCCAGGTGCCCTGGCACTTCGCCACGTAAGGCTTTGCAGAGGTTTTGTTTTCACTGTGATTTAGGGGTTGGAATTGGAGCTTACCTTGCGCCCCTTCTGCTGCTACCTCATAGTACCCTCTTTGTGATGGATACGTATAGCCAGTGGGGGGTCTGAAGTAGTAAACTCTGCCCTTGCCTTCTCCTCCATAAGGCCTGTAGGACGAAGAGGTCTTTTCTTTCTTGGTATAATTTTTGTAAGTGGTTCTGCACTTGTCTACTTTTTTCATATACCGTATGCCTGTTTTGTTGCCAAATGAGGAGTTTCCCTCAAAAGGGAAGACAGTGGCTTTCACCTAGATGTGCTGGTAAGGACCGTTGCCCTTAGCCATGCAAACCTGCTCAGTGTCACTGCATGAGCCAGGAATCTTGATGCAGTCATTGGTATCTACAGCATGTGGTATTTTGTGATCTCCAGGACGGACTTTGCTGTTGATTCCAGATCCTGTGCCACTTCGCCATCTACTTTATCACTCGGTGCCAGTACTGCATTCCACAGTGCTTTCTGGTACAGGGCTTTGTAGGCCAAATAAGTTGACTGTTATAAAAGCAGGGATGCTGTTGTGTACACTTTCAGCCATGGTGTCCCTTTTCCTAGGTTCCTTTTCAGGGGTCTGTGCAGAGAGAGGCACCTTTGCGTTCTCTCAAGCAGCCGTCTGCACCACTCCTTCATGATCAGGGTGGGTATACAGGTATTCTACCCCCTGCTTGTCCACCTGGTACTTTTTCTCAGTGTTAACAATGCCAGCTGCTGAATTTGGTGCTGACCTGATTTTTGATGTGGCTTTTATAAGGGACTTGCAGATGGGGACCATTGTGGCTGCTTTGTCGAAACTAGTACTTCACTTCCTCCTCGTCCTCCTCTGTTTCATGGGGGGGGGGGGATATTGAGAGTATCCATCACTTTGATGAAGGAGGAATAAGAGGTATAGTCCTCAGTAACTAGAGGAACCATCAGGTCCTATAGGTTCATCTTCCTTCTCCTCCTCCTCCTCTTCATAATACATATTCTCCTCCCTCTCCTGTTCATAGTACATACAGTATATCCCTCCTGTACAGACTGTACTGGAGCTTGGGAAGGGGGGCAGGCACATGGAATAAATGTCCCATGGCGAGGAAGGCTTGGAAAAACTGCCATACCTTTGTCATGTCCTCTGTCGATATGTTCCATTGCCGTCACATGTCCTCTGTCGATGGTATTTTTTTTCCTTTAAAGGAGAAGTTTCAGGGATATGTTTTTTTTTTTTTTTTTTTTTCTTAGCACAGGTTCCAGTACCTGCTCTGAGGCTTTTTCATTTGTATTTTTGCTATCACTGGATTCAGGGTTCCCCCTTTCAAACACCCTGGTATCTTTACCATCTTTGCCATGCCTGTCAGATGGCTGAGTGGCTTTCTCTTTCTTGTCTGTCCCCTTTGAGAGGAACTGCTGCTTGTGGGAAGCACGCTGTGATGTGTGCTTTTCACCATCATTGGGAGCTCTTTTGAGCCTTTATTGTGCTTTGGTGACACAGAGGCAGACTGAGAAGCCACAACCTAATCTCTTATTAAAGCCCTTTTCTTTTGGGTTTTAGGGCAAAACATTTTACAGAGTTCAGTTTTTAAAATCGTGATCTGGCCTCAGGCAGTTTAAACAAAGCTCATGGCAGTCTGCCTTTCCCAGGAGCGGGAAAAAAAGAAGTACAATTTTTAAAACCTGTGGGCTCTGTTCTCTTTCTGGGTGTATCGGTCATGCTAAACACTGATAATACCTGAAATCATAGTATTTTGTTCCCAGTCACAAAAGTGGTAAAAACATAATCATTTTAATAAAAAATATGTAAACTTCTTTAAAATGAAGTATAAACATGAACAATTAAATGTTTTTACACAGAACACATTCAGTTCCCTTAGGTAGGAACCATGTTGTAAAGAAGCCTTGTCTGGTTCCTGAGAACCAATCAGGAACCAGAGACACCGCAAAAATTTAAAAACACCATAACTGACACAGAGTATTCAGAAACTAACTTTAACACAAAACAACAAACACGTGTAAGAAAATTATTAAAATAGATGACCTGGAGGCTGGAGACAACTTCGGAGTGGCTACTTTCTTCAGGTGGAGACCAAATCTTGTTTTCAGACAGTAGGGGGAGCGTGACCACAGCACAAGTTTTAACATAGCTGAACATTCTAAAATTCTAAATTAGCATAAGTTCTATCTTCGGGGTAGCAGACTAATGTACCTTTTTAAGGAATCATTGATAGATGCCTGCTATTAGAAAAGTACAGCAGCAAAAAGATCTCTGTATAAGTTAGGGGGAGCCCTGGGAGGCATGGAAAGAGACATTACGCACCCTCAAAAGAGAGAGAGTCCAGTGGTATGCTGCTGTTCTGCAGTGTGGAGCAGTACCATCACCACAAGGCATGAAGTGGTCCATATACTGTAATTTGAAATAGCTTGGGACTGTAGCTAGGTCAGGAAACTGAAGTCCTCAAGCAAGCGGTCCCAGGTGATTCTTTGTGCTATTTTAGAGAGGTTAAAAGAACCAGACAGTAAAAAGAACGACAATTTTAAACCTTTCATGCATCACAGATCTGTTTCTCAATAACATATCATTTTGCTGTTCATCTCTTGCTAATTGCATTGCATTTTCTTCTCAGTGACTTTACTAAAATGGAGATAACCTGGTGTTTCTAAGCTGGAATAATAGATTGCGGACTAAAAGGTGCCAGCATCTCCCCAAGAGTAGTGCCCCATAAGTGAAAGCTGTAGATGATTCCATGTGCCTGCCCCAGTTACTAGGCGAGCTGATGGACATGAATTGTTCAACTTAGGTGCACTACAGAATTTTGCCACATGAGGGCAGCAACATACTCTGCTTTAACTCTAGTGGTTAACAAGTCCCCAGTAACACTACGAAACATGAAACTGGAGACTCGCAGTGAAAATCAAAAAAAAAAAACAGCTGAAATGATTTCTGGAAGTCTGTCCTTTCCAGGGCAACAAAAGTGGGGAAGGATTAGGTTTTCCACCTTGTAAGATGTGCCCTTAAATATTTATTAAAGCTGTTTTAAAAGATAGGATTTATGTTACTATTTTGCATTATGACACAGATATTTCCTGCCGTTTGTGCTTTACTGTAATGGAGCCCTGAACCACCAGGAAAGGATGCCAGTAATTATAAATAAATTCTACTACTGCTCTCCAAATTGCTTAAAAGCTCAAAATGCCACCTTTCAGGTGAGCCCAGTGGTGCAGGGGCAGTGAAGTGAGCAACCAGAGCTTGTGTGTAATCATCTGAACCCCATGCTGGAGCCAGAAGGGGGCTGGCTACACCTTGGAGGTGAGGCTCTCCACTTCCACATTGATGACACCCTGCCAACAAACCAAGAACCCCCCCAACCCCTCTACCTGTTTTGCCCACCTGCCCTCTCCTCCCATTTTGTAGTTTCCATATGGAAGATATGCAGGAAACAAAGAAATCAATGGCAGATAAAGACAGCCAGGCCCATCCACTCTACCCGTGTACCCTACATTTAATTAGCTGCTGCTGACCCTACCTGGTACCCAGCTGCTGCCTCTCCTTCCCTCCTCTAGGGTTCCCTTATGTCTATCCCATGCATGTTTAAATCCCCCCCCACTATGCTTGCCCACACAATCTCCTGGGGCAGGCAATTCCAAGCATCCACTGCCTTTTCCATGCAAAAAGTACTTCCTAATGTTTCCCCTTAGTCTACCCCCTTCCAGTCTCATGTCATGTCCTGTTGTCGTTTGTTTTAGAGTAGCTTCTCTTCTGAAAGATGCTGCCCTCCTGTACCTTATTAATCCCTTGAGGTACTTGAAGGTCTCTATTATGTCCCTCCTCTCCCCCCGGTATACATATTGCGTTCCTCCAATCTCTCCTCGTATGTCCTGTTTTGCAGGTCATGCACCATTTTTGTTGCCCTTCTCTGAACTGTCTCTACCCTGTCAATGTCCTTTTGCAGATGCGGCCTCCAGAACTTGATGCAGTATTCCAAATAAGGTTTCACCAATGACCTGTGTAGTGGCATTATGACTTCCTTCCTTCTGCTGGTGATACCTCTCCCCATGTACCCCAGCATCCCACACTGCCTTGGCACACTGTTTGGCCACCTTTAGGTCATCAGATATGATGACCCCCAGATCTCTTTCCTGTTCTGTAGCCGCTAATATCTACCCCTTTATCGTGTAGTCCTCCCCTGGGTTTGTGCACCCCAAGTGCATGATTGTGTACTTCTTCGCATTTAATCCTAGTTGCCACACTCTGCACCATTCTTCCATTTTAGCTAGGTCCCTTTTCATTCTCTGCACCCCTCCTGGGCTGTCCACTCCATTGAAGATCTTTGTGTCATCTGCAAAGAAGCACATTTTCCCCTCCAGCCCCTCTGCAATGTCGCTGATGTAGATATTAAACGGCACTGGTCCAGGAACTGAACCCTGCGGCACCCCACTGGTCACCCCCCCCTTACGTCAGATTTAGCCCCATATACCACCATCCTCTATGTTCTATTCTTCAACTAATTTCTAACCCAGTTCGCCCCCTTGTGTCCCATTCCCAGGCTGCCCAGCTTGTTCACAAGCCTCCTATGTGGAATGGTGTCGAACACCTTGCTGAAGTCAATGTAAGCCACATCCTCTGCCCCCCTGATCCACCTCCCTAGTGACCCAGTCAAAGAAATCAATCAGATTAGTTTGATATGACTTTCCTGCCTTGAATCTGTGCTACCTTGGATTTTGTGCTCCACTTGATTCAAGGTGCTCAACTATCCTTTCCTTTAGCAGAGATTCCATAATTTTACCCACCACCGAGGTCAGGCCGACAGGTCTGTAGTTTCCAGCCTCCTCCCTGCTCCCACTTTTGTGTAGCGGGACCACATTAACCCCTTCTCCAGTCCTCTGGAACCTCTCCTGTTCCAGTGACTTGTTGAATAGGGCCACCAGTCCCTTCCCTATCTCCTTCAATATTCTGGGATGATTCCTGTCTGGTCCCATTGCCTTGTCCACCCTCAATTTTCTAAGTTCTTCTAGGACTCTCTCCTCTTTGAATGGACTGTTCTCCACCTCACCTCCCATCCTCATTCTTAGCTGGGGTCCCTCCCCTTCCTCCGTGAAGATGGAACAGAAATATTTGTTCAGGAGTGATGCTTTATCTGTGTTCCTTTCTTCACTTCTGAGCTTCATACTGCCTACCATTCTACCCTTCCTATAATTCTCTTCTACTGTTTTTATACATTGCTCCACAGCATATATAAATACTGCTTATTTTGCTCAGTTTTGTCATTCACCTGAAGACTGGACCTGTGAGGCCTCGAAAGCTTGTGTAGAATTTCATCTTTGTACAAGACTGTTGTTGGTCCAATAAATGGTATCAAACCATCCAGCGTCTCCTTGCCTCCACTGTGGCTCCTTTTAGATGTACCCATCGTCCTTCAACTCTCACCCCCCATTTCTCTCCCCCATTTAGGGCCTCCTTGAGACATACCCCCATCCTACTGAAGTTTGCCCTTCTGAAGTCCAGAACCCTCGCTTTCGTGTGGCATGTCTCTGTTGTAGTTTTCACATCAAACCACACTGTGTGATGGTCACTGGACCCCTGTGTCCACCTACTATAACATCTGTAATTCTGTCCCTGTTGGTTAGTACCAGATCCAAAATTGCTTCCTCCCGGGTTGGCTCCAGCACCAGTCGCTTGAGACATGCCCATTGCTGGGAGTCCAGGATGTGTCTGCCCTTGGCTGTTGCAGCCATTAGGGTGCTCCAGTCAACCTCTGGCTGTCTGGACAGTCAGGAACTGTGTTGTTATTGCTCCGAGTCTTTCCTGGCTGATCAGGAGCAGTCAATGATGGGGCTTTTCCCATCACTCACGATTGTAGTGTTTATCAGGGGACAGTCTTCTCCCCTGTTTGTTTACATGCCTATGATACCTTTGTGAGAGGTAACTAGCATGTGCAGCATAGGATATCCCTGCCATACTGATGAGACCCAGCTGTACCTCTCTTTCATGCTCAGCAAGGGAGATCCCTCCATACTATGTCTGGAACAGCGCATTGTGGATCTAAAAGATCAGATGGAGTGCAGCTGGCTGACCCCAAGCCTGGTTAAGGAAAGCTGCTTCTAGTGGCCTTGGGCCAGCAAGTCGCAGCTGTCAGAAGTATCCACAATGTGCCTACTTATGATGGGGCACAACTTGAGACTGGAAAGACAGTTAAAAACCTAGGCATAGCTACTAATCCTTGACAAGAAATGGACCCTAGAATCCTAGGTGTCCGCTGCAGTTCACGTATGCTTTTATCACCTAAAGGCCATGATTTGTCTCTCCACTGGACCCTCATCTTAAAAAAACAAAACAGATAAGGTTCCTCACATAAGTACCCTTTTTGGGAGAAGCCCTGGAGTTCGTGGAACAATTCAAATACCTGGGGTCTGGATTGACTACAGATTGTCCTTCACTGATCACATTGAAGAACTCACTAAGAAACTGTGTCAGAGGCTCAGTATTTTCTTCAGGATCCAGCACTCACTAACCCAGGAGGCTAGAAAACTCCTAGTCCAAGCTACCTTCTTCATGTCCTAGACTATGCGGACTTCCTATATGGCCATAGTACTAGCACAGCTCTCTCCAAGCTTGATACCCTATACCACAGAGCCCTTAGGTTCATTTTGGATGCCCCTCATGACACACACCACTGCATCCTCTATTCTTCCATAGGCTGGAGCTCCCTTAGCTTCAGGAGACAAAAGAATGCTATTCTATGGACATATAAGGCAATCACTCATAAATTGCCTCAGTACCTCGCAAGCTGCCCAACTCCCCACATCCCTAGTGCCTATTCTCTCAGAAGTCTTACCATCTTATCTCTGGCTATCCCTAAAGTTAAAACGTGCTTTGGTAGAGCCTCAATAAGCTTCACTCTTCCTACGCTCTGGAATAAGATCCAGAAAACCTTAAGGCTTGCTTCCCCTTATCACGTTCTCCCTCTTCAAATCCTTGTTCCTGAGGACCTTCTCCAAGGCCTGTCATTACTTCAAGTCAAGGTCGTAACATCACGATTTGTTACTGCTTTAAATTCTGGACTTAAACCTCAACCATTGCCTGAGGGGTCATTTGAGTCCTCCCTTCTGTCATTGTCCAAATCAAGGTCCCAACATCACGATCTGTCTTTGCTTCAAATATTGGACTTAAACCCCAACCATTGCCTGTGGCATCTGTCATGTTCTCCCTTGAATAGTCCTTCCTCCCTAGGCCATCATGTCCAACCCTGTCTCGACTGACCTTTCCTCCCCACTTCCTATACCCCCCCTTACCACTTGCCAGAACATGCTTACAGTACTTATAAAAAGGACTCTTACATCTCAATCTTCTTCGCACTTTGGTGCTAGAGGAACTGCCACTCCTGCGCACTATGACGCTTCCAATGATGTTTACTGTATAAACGTTAGCTCATTACCTTACGTCCATATATCTGTATCCATGCAATTGTATTTTAATGGCACTACGTCCTGTTGAACCTATTACTATGTTCTGGTGCAAGTACCTTGTCACGTGATAGTTTTATTTTATTTTGTTGTTCTTATTACTATGTAATTGTTATGTACGTTCACCCTTAACCCTGTTGGCAATTGTTTTGCCCCAGGTCCATCTTGTAAATGAGCTTGTCTCATTGATGTTCCGCCTGGCAAAATAAAGATTTTGATTGATTGACTGATTGAATATTGCCAGGCTGTACACTTTCCTAGAGCCAGGCGATCAGAGCACACTGGTACAGACATTCATTTCCTTGCGGTTTGACTATTGTAATGTGCTCTACCAGAGCTCACCACATAGCCAGGTTTGACAACTGCAGCTGATTCCCCCCCCCCCCCCAGAAGCTGTGCCAGAGCAAAGTGCCAGGTGTATTCTAATCTCTCAAACACCACCTCACTATTCCATCTTCATACTGACTCTTGTGCTATGATTTTGAGAACCTAAAGCCTGCAGTAATGAAGACAGCTTGTTACAAGAAATGCAGTGTTCTATTGTAAGACAGACTCAGCAAATGTCTTGAAATGTGGGTCTAGCAAGATCGAGTGACTGCCCTAATGCTCAGATCAAATGTAAGAGTTGTCAGCTTATTCTCTGCGCAAGTAAAGGGAAAACCATCAGGTTCATCTCAAGTGTTTTGAATAGTGCAACAGTACGATGGGGAAAGAAGCTGGTACAGAATGCAGCAGTGTAGCCTCTTTGTTCCATGCAGAGGATGAGAATTTATCACCCTGGTGTTATGCAATCTGCACTGGTTGACAGTGAGTGCAGCAGAGAATCGACTACAAGGTGATTATTTGGACATCTAAAATGCAGCAATTTCCTTTGTGCCAAATTGGAGTTGGTGCGATTGGATTACATTGTGTTCCTGCAGGATCCTGCGTGTTATCACAGGCAGAAGCTGGGATACAAGTGCCTTGTCCTTGCATGCAGTGTTGTATCTCTGAGCTGATGATGCACCACCCGAGGAGTGCTCTTTGTTCCAGGGAGCAGGAGCTGCTGGATGTCCCCACTCCAGGTTAAGATCTGCAGGAGAATGGAAGTTTGCTGTGGCCTCTCTGCTCCACTACAGTTCCCTCCCTATATTTGAAAAATGACGCCTTACAGCCACTTAAGGATAGAGGTTCAAAAGTGGCTCTTTGCTCAGGCCTACCCTGTGCCCATCACCTGAGTCACTTCTGTTGGTTACTCATGTTTTGTATTTACTTATTGTTGCTCTTATTTATTGTATTTTACTGTTTTTTGTGTAAACTGCTTTGAGATTTTGAAATGCACTATTGTAAAATAAATACCATTTGCTTCCCTGCCCCTGTTGGTACCCTCTCTGTACTAGCACTGCAAATTGTCGTAATTTAGATGAGCCAGCCTGGTTTCATTTTGCTGTTGTCACTGTACTTATTTATGCCTTTTTGAACTTGCACTTACCTCGTAAGTTGTATGTATCTTCATCTTTATTATCTTTGCATTGTAACAATATCTTTTGGTATTATTATGCTTTTTTTTTTTTTGCACTTTACCTCTATTTTTGCTCTACTCCACCTCTCGGGTGTGCAAATCCTGTTGCCCCCTGTCCGGGGCAAGTAAGTTTCCTTGAAGGGCAAGTACAAAAAGAGAGCTAATTTCATTGTAATGAATAGGGGCAAGTGAAAATTCAGCTACAGTCATGGCTGGGCAAGTCCTAAAAGTTTTGATCTGAACACCCCTCCATCACAACCACCACCACCACTGGGGGTTACAGCTTGAAGTAAGCTGCAGCTCATCATTCCTTTCCCAGTCAGCAACTTGTAAGTAAATTGATGTCCAATATGATTGCAGCCGGCCACCCACCCCTTCCCGCTTTAGGAAAGATGCAGCCATAGTGATCCCTGTCACCGAGGCAACAGACTAGGGCAACCGGGCAAAATATAATGCAACTGGAGAAGCATACCTGTCAACTCCTCTCCCCCAGCTCTGCTTTCCTGGGTTGCTTTTCCTTTTTTTTTTTTTTAATATAGATTGTTTGCCTGGATTTTTACCTTTTCAAACAACATGAAGTCTTGCTATATTCTGACTGTATGCAGTTAGCCCCAGCACTTGAACTGCTCTGGAGAGTAAAGGTTTAACTCTGTGCAAAGGCATAAACGTTGAGCTTGAGCTCGGTTTTCAAACCTCTGTCTGTGGTACTCTGAAGTGTGACTGTCAGATTCTTTACTCCGCCTAACTGTGAAGTTGCTTTGGAGATCCCTCCTGCACTTCGGTTTGGTTACAGTGTGAATCAATCGGTTTTTCAAGCCGTTCCTTCAAGAATATTGATATTCTTTCCTCTGTCTCTGTACCAGTAAGTGGTAGTTGTAGGTAGTGGTGTTTTTCCTCGAGAAATTTTTATTTTTGGTTTCTTACCGGTCGGTCCGGTGTGGAACCGAAACCTATTCTGTTTCTGTAGTAATTTGTTGTTTGGGTGTTTTTTTTTTTCTGGTACTTATCAGTTCCTAAAAAAAAAAAATCTCACTTGACACGGTGACACGGTGGGAACTGATACGTTTGTAGTTCCCTGGCTTAACCGCTGTTTTGGGTGACTGAGTTGAAGGCATGTCTGACAAACCCAAAAAGAAAACTCGATCCACTGGGTTTCAGCACTGTACCGAGTGTAAGGAGGCCTTTGTCAAGGCCAACCCTCACCTCGTATGTGTATACTGTCTGGGATTTGACCACCTCAAAAAAGACTGCCAAATATACAAAAACCTTTCCAAAGCCACTCTGGATAAACGTTTGAGTAGGCTAAGGGAGAGGGAGGCCGAGACGTCCACAGACCCGGGTTGCCTGGATATTGTGGCAGTCACAGAAACATGGTACACAGAGGACCATGACTGGGATGTCAACATACCAGGATACACAATCTACAGGAGGGACAGGGAGGGTAAAAGAAGAGGAGGAGTAGCTCTCTATGTAAAGGAAGGGATCAAAGCAACAGAACTAAAGAGTAAACAGGGAGCAGATGAGGCACTTTGGGTCACCCTGGAGACAGGAAATGGTACCACAATCCGCATGGGGGTTGTATACAGACCCCCATCTCAGGGGGAGGGAATGGACAAGGAAATGATAGAAGGCTTTCTTAGAATGGCAGAAAAAGGGGAGATATTGTTGATGGGGGACCTGAATATGCCAGATGTTAACTGGAGCACCTTTGCTGCAGGCACATTCAAGAGCAGGGTCATTCTTGATGCCCTACAGGGGGCATGCCTCAGACAGCTAGTATCGGAACCCACTCGGGAGGGAGCAGTCTTAGACCTGGTACTTTCAAATGGGGATGGAGAAAGAATTTCAGATTTAGAAGTGGGTAGCCTTCTGGGAACAAGCGACCACCAAACAGTGTGGTTCACGATAAACACAGCCATACAATCAAGCCATACAAAAGCAAGAGTACCAGACTTTAGGAGGGCTGACTTTGGGAAAATGAGAGAGTGCCTCAGAAAAGCACTAGCAAACAGGCAAGAAGGAGGGGTGGAGGAACAATGTGGAGTGATCAAAACAGCAATCACAGAGGCAACAAGCCTTTGTGTAAAGCAAATCAATAAAACACAACGAAGGAAAAAACCGCTATGGTTCACGAAAGAGGTGACAGGGAAGGTTAAGGAGAAAAGGACAGCATTCAGGAAATATAAGGAAACACAGAAGGAGCAAGACAGAGAACTTTATCAGTTAAAGCAGAAAGAGGCTGGGAAGACAGTCAAAATAGCAAAGGCCCAAACCGAGGAAAGGATAGCCAATTCTGTTAAGAAGGGGGATAAGACCTTTTATAGGTACATTAGGGAGCGAAGAAAGACCAAAGGAGGATACTGAAGCTTAATAAAGGGAGGAATGTGGGTAGAGGTGACAGTGAAAAAGCAGGGATACTGAACGAATATTTCTGCTCAGTATTCACAAAGGAAGAGGAGGAAGTTACCTAAACCAAACAAGAGAAACACTCTGAAGACGGGATCGATACCAGTCCATTTACAGAAGAAAGGGTTCTGAAAGAACTAATAAAATTGAAGGTGAACAAAGCAATGGGCCTGATGGGATTCACCCAGAATTCTAAAAGAACTAAGGGTAGAACTAGTGACACCGCTGACTACTCTCTTTAACAAATTATGGGAGGATGGGGTGGTACCCGAGGACTGGAGGAGGGCAGATGTGATTCCTCTTCACAAAAGTGGGAGCAGGGCAGAGGCAGGAAACTACAGACCAGTTAGTTTGACCTCAGTGGTAGGGAAAATAATGGAATCACTTCTGAAGGAAAGAATTGTTGAGTACCTAGCGGCCAGTGGGGCACAGGACCCAAGGCATCATGGATTCACGATGGGAAGGTCGTGTCAGATGAATCTAATGATTTCTTTGACTGGGTGACCAAAGTAACAGACCAGGGAGGGGCTGTGGACATGGCCTACCTAGATTTTAGCAAGGCATTTGATACAGTCCCACACAAAAGATTAATACACAAGATAGCCAGCCTTGGAGTGGGTCCCAAGGTGGTAGCCTGGATAAAAAAATTGGCTAGACAACAGGACGCAAAGGGTAGTAGTAAATGGAGTACACAGTGAAGAAAGGAGGGTTACTAGTGGGTACCGCAGGGTTCAGTACTGGGACCAGTCCTTTTAATGTCTTTATAAGTGTCATTGCAGAGGAACTGGAAGGAAAAGTATGTCTCTTTGCAGATGACACAAAGATCTACAACAGGGTTGTCATAAGATGGAATGGAAAGGATGAAGGGACTTGGCAAGGTTGGAGGAATGGTCAAATGTATGGCAGCTCAGATTCAATGCAAAGAAGTGCAAGGTAATGCACATGGGAAACAAAAACCCAGGGGAAGCGTACACAGTGGGGGGTGAGATACTGACAACAGTAAAAATAGAAAGGGACCTGGGGGTAATTATATCAGATGACCTAAAGGTGGGCAAACAATGTGAGAAGGCAGTAAGAAAGGCTGGGGGGATACTGGGATGCATAGAAAGAGGCATCAATAGTAGAAAACAGGAAGTTGTTATCCCTCTGTACAGACAGTTGGTGAGACCCCATCTGGAGTACTGTGTGCAGTTCTGGAGACCCCATCTCCGCAAAGACATAGACAGAGTGGAGGCTGTCCAGAGGAGGGCAACCAAAATGGTGCAGGGTCTGCACCAGAAGACATACGAAGAAAGACTAAAGGAGCTTAATATGTATACTCTTGAGGAAAGAAGGGAGAGGGGACATGATAGAAACTTTCAAGTACCTCAAGGGAATTAACAAAGTCCAAGAGGGTAGCATCTTCCAGAAAAAGAGATGTGCAAGAACAAGGGGCACAATTTGAAGATAGAGGGGACGGCTCAGGGGTACTGGAGTATTTCTTCACTGAGAGGGTTGTGGATGCATGGAACAGCCTCCCTGAGGAGGTCGTGGAGTCAAGAACAGTGGGGGACTTCAAGAATGCATGGGACAGGCATAAGGCAGTCCTAGTGGTGGGTAAGAGGAAGTAAGCTGTTGGTTAACTAGGATCTGCAGCTTATCTGTTAGATAGGAAAATGGGCAGACTAGGTGGGCCAAGCGGTCCTTATCTGCCGTCAAATTCTATGTTTCTATGACCCGGATGGCCAGCCTGGTTCGGTTATGACCGAACCTGAAGAGGTGCTCACTGACCTGGGCGATACCTGTTCGGGCAAATGGAGAGCCAATTCTGTGGAATCGGTTCCGAGTAAAAGAAAAAGAAAATCAGCCAGTTCGGATCCGGCTTCCCATGGTCCGACTGCTAAGGAGATGGTGAAAGCGATTTCCATAGTTCAGTCGCTTTGCCCGGTTCTGACCAAACCGGTTTCGGTTCAAAGCAGACTGGTTCGGTTGGAAATGTCTGCTTCAGACATAGATCCTGAAGCTTACTATGAGGGCGATTGGGTGGAGGAGAAAGATTATGATGAAGAGGATGAGGACCTAGATAGGCCAGTAGAACCTGACCTCTCCCCAGACAGGCCCTCTCAGGTTTCTCCTCCCAGGCTTTCTGAGTCCCCCTCCATTTCTTGTTTTACAAGAAAGTGGCTGAGACTCTTCAGCTTCCTCTGAAAGGGGCTGAACAGGATCAGGAAGAACCTGACTATTTAGAAATGATGGATGTACCAGAGTCAAAAAAGGGTGTCTGTCCCCTTACACAAATCCTTGGGGAATCGGACACAAAAAATTTTACAGTTTGCTACATCCATACCCTCTGTAGTAAAGAGGATGGACAGGAGGTATAGTTTGTCAGGTCCTGGGATGGAATTCCTTACTAATCATAGCAGCCATGTTGGGGTAGTACAATCTGCAGCCTGTGACAAGGCTAATATTCGTCTGGCATCTCACCCCCCCCAAACAAGGGTTCCAGGAAAGTGGATGACATGGCGAAAAAACAGTACTTGGCATCCTCTTTAGGACTCAGGCAATCTAACTACATAATATATACAGCTAGGTACCAGAAATCTATGTGGGATACGGTTCTGGAGCTAGCTATGAATGCCCCCTCCCAGCTAGCCAAGGAGCTGGAGTAGGTGGTTGCAAATGGTATAGAGGCATCCAAAGTGCAATTCCACGCTGCTGTTGATTCTTTCTTTCTTTCTTTATTTATTTTAACCAATTATTTTACCAGGTGAGACACACTAAGCTGATAGCTTGTTTGCAGGTGCAACCTGGGAGCACGAGGAAGTTAAGTGACTTGCTCAGGGTCACACAGTATGCACCTAGGGGGCTGTGGGATTCAAACCCAGGTCTCCAGATTTGCAGCTCAGAGCCTTAACCCACTGCGCCATACTGCCTCCCTAATTCTAATGATGTTCATTCCAGGGTCATGGCTACATCTATCTCCATGAGGAGATTTGCTTGGCTTAGGTGTACCAACCTCTCACAGGATACCCAGGCTAAGGCCATGGATTTTCCTGTAACTGGTAATTCTCTCTTTGAGGATCAAACAGAGAATTATTTGAAAAAAATGGACGAATACAGGACCACTTATATGAGTGCTGCAGCCAAAGAAAAGCAGACTGCTCCTCAGAGGCAGCAGTTTAGCGGCAGGGGCAGGCCTTTTCACCTAGCTCAGGCTTCCTCCTCTTCTTTCCAGCAGAGGGCATTCTTTAGGGAAAGAAGTAGATGTGGGGTGACTAGGACCCCATCAGCTACTCAGTCTAAGCCCCCTGCCAAGCAGACACCCTGAGGTGTCAGTCAGGGTCGCCTCCCCAATCCCAGAGGGGGCAGGCTGGCTCACTACTCCCAGTCCCGGGAGTCTATTACTTCAGACAAATGGGTCCTGGAAGTAGTGAGCCAGGGACTTGCTCTCAGTTTCAAAAGGTTCACAAGAATGAGAGCAAGGTCCGTCAGTCTTCCCTGTCCCTTGGAGACGAAGGTCTTAGAGGTAGAAGTCTCCTCTCTTCTGCTTTTGCAAGCAATAGAGAAGGTACACCTTTGTCATGGGGGAAAAGGACTGTTTCTAGAGACATGGATATGTTGTTCATCCACACTGTCTGGCAGGTTCCTTGCTTCTTTAAATCTTGCCAGAAGGTCTTCAAGCTGGCTCCTCCCACCCACCCAGGTGGTAAAACTCTCGGCTCCGCCCCATGACGCCAGATCTTCCTTACCGCTTGGAAGCTCAGGTTCCCTCCTTAACTCTCAGCATGATAGACTGGATCCTAATTCTTCGGTTCGTCCGAAACTCGTTTTCAAATTTTCAAGACTTGGTCTTCCTTTTCCCTCATGACTGCATTCAAGTCAACTTCCGTTTTTGGTGCCTGTGGGCAGAAGATGTCAGGGACGGATCCGCACTCACGTCGTCTACTGCCTACGACCTAGAACCGACCCGCAAGCCTGCGAGTCTTTCTGTTCATTCTCGGCCAACGTCTTGGAGGACCGCGCTGCCCGGTTGAAGCTCAGGCGCCCCGAGAAGCACTACCCGCCGGTTAAGTCGAAAGAGGCCCGTTGGGCGGTTACCACGGCGGCTGGCTCGGCTGAGCAGCTCTAGCAGATGATCGCCCTCGAGGAGGAGGCTGCCCAGGCCACATCTTCCCCCTCCTCGGTCACGGCATTTATTCCGCTCGCCTTGGGTACCTTGTGTTCTGCTTCGTTCAAGGAGCTTTGCCATTCCCTTTCCACGAAAGGAGAGGGGTCATTGGGACATTCCTCTTGGTCCAAGAAGAAGGATCCCAAGGGTAAGTCCCATCGTCGGCATTCGTGGGAGCGGGAGAGGTCCCCTTCCCTGGACAGCCGACTGTCGACTTCGGTCGAGGTTGCGGCTAAGGCTGCTGGCTTCATGGCGTCCCCGTCAGGTTAGCCGGCCGAGACAGCCGTCGACGCGGTCGAGATTTTTCTCGACCCATCAGACGGTTTGTCGACTGGTGAGGCTGACAACCCGTCTTCACCAGTTCCCCTGGTGGAAACCGAGGATTTACCTGCGCCATCGGTGCAGCAGTCCCCGGTTAAGATGTCCGAGCCGAGGGAGGAGCAGGTGTCCCCTGCTCCCTCCTAGGCCCACCCTTGGACACACTGAGGTTCTCGGTCTCGGACCTCTTCTCGGTCCAGCCGATCCCACCGACTTTGGCGGTCTCAGTCTCAGCACCGAGGTAGGCGGCGACGCCGCTTCTCCTTATCTTCCTCGGAGGAGGAGGAGGGGCTTCAGCGCAGATTGCGTTGACACTATGAGGAGCTGATGTGGCAGCAGTTACTTTTGTCTGGGGCTAAGTCGACTCCGACGCCTTCCCCGGCCATCAAGTGGCTGTCACCCGATCGGCCGAAGCAACCTCTCACTGCAGTCGAGCTGCCCATGTCTGGGCCAGTTGTTCAGCCTAAACTTGCTGCCCCACTGATTGTGATGGAGCCTCCGCCTCCACAACTGAAATGGGGGGCACTGACCTAGGATTCTCAGTCGGCTCAAGGCCTGCCCCACAGTTTGTCGGTCACCCTCACTCCCGACCGTCCTCGGCAGGTGGAGGGTGGCTCAGGCCCTAGGCAGCTCTTTGCGGACTCTTCAGAGTCTGACGACGACTCCTCCCTGTTCTCCAGGCAGGTTGACCTGGAGTCCTTCGGGGGCCAGTCACTGGACGAAAGCCCATCGTCCTTTATGGGTCTGCTTCGGCTCATCTTGGAGTCCACTGGGATGCAGCTCGAGCCCGTGTCCAAACCGGCCAAGTATCCCCTGACTGAGATACTGGACTGAGGGGATTCACCCACGGAGGCCTTTCCCGTGGCTGAGGCCATTGTCGGCCCAGCCTTGGAGCTTGGGCAGCGGCCTGCTTCCTGTCCTGCGCCCTCGGCCAGGATGGCCAGGAAGTATGCAGTCCTACCGCTCTCTGCCCGGTTTGGAGCCCTCTGCCGAGGATTGGTCACCGAGAGCGCTTCCGGCGCTCCGGGAATGCCAGGGACGGGACAAGCCCCGACAAGCAGTCCAAAAAGCTGGACTATGCCAGGTGCAAGGTGTATGCTGCGTTCTCCCTTGGCCTCCACCAGGCCAGCTCGGCTGTGCTGATGGCACACTTCTCCCACGCCCTCATGGGCTCCCTGGATGAGGTGATCCCTCGTCTCCCAGCCGACCTCCAGACCATGGTCCGGCAGGTCCAGGACCAGGGTAGGGCAGTGGTGAAGCAGCAGCTCCAGACAGCTTTGGACAAAGGGGACTCCTGTGCCAGATCAGTGGCGGCTGCAGTGGCCATACGCCGCAGGGCATGGCTGTGGATATCCACCTTTATGGTTGATACCCAGCACAAGTTGGCAGATGTCCCCTTCTTGGGGACTGACCTCTTCGGCCCTGGAGTGGAAGGTCACCTCCAGTGGATCGAAAAGTCCAATGCCACCATAGACTCGGTCACCTCCGCCCAGAAGGACAAAGGCTGCCGTCAGCAGCAGCACAAGTCCTTTTGTCCTTCTGCGTCTGCGGCACGTGCGGCCAAACAGCACCAGCATCAGGGCCAGCAGGCTCGCGCTTAGCATCCCAAACCCAAGCCCGCTGCTTCCTCTAACAGGAAGCAGGGAGGCAAAGGCCCAGGAGGTCCCTCGGCCGGTCCCTCCTCCAGGCCTGCCCAGTGACGGGTTGGGGGTGTCGCCCCCAGCCCCGTCACTCCCCCCTGGGTGCCCCCCTTGGGGGGGGAACGGCTCCGCCACTTCCTTTCCGCCTGGTCCGCTATCACCACGGACCGCTGGGTGTTGGAGGTGGTAGGAAAGGGTCTGCCTCTGGAGTTCAAGCAGACCCCACCCTTTCGAGCCGTCACCCCTCAGGGGGCTACGGGGTCCGCAGCCTCGCTGTCGGCCTGCCGAGACGATATTGCCCTGCTCCTTGAAGAAGAGGTGATCAGGAAGGTGGCGAATCCTCCTCCAGACCCGGGGTTTGTGTCCAGATATTTCCTGGTCCCAAAACGGACGGGGGCTGGCGTCCCATTCTCGACCTGCACGACCTGAACAGGTTCCTAAGGTCTCGGACCTTCAGGATGGTCACTCTGGCTCAGACAATCCCATCCTTGGAACGAGGCATGTGGTTCTGTTCCCTGGACCTCCAGGATGCGTTCTTTCACATCCCAATCCGTCCGTCTCATCAGAGATTCCTCCACTTCAGAGCAGAGGGATCCCTTTACGAGTTCCGGGCCATGCCCTTTGGCCTCTCCGAAGCTCCCAGGGTCTTCACCAAATGCATGGCAGTGGTGACAGCATTCCTGTGGCACAGAAGTGTCGTGGTATACCCCTACCTGAACAACTGGCTGATTGCAGCCCCCTCCAGAGCGGAGGTGGAGCAGTCCAGAGATCTGGCCCTCCAGGTTTGCTCTCAGATTGGCCTCCTCATCAATGAGGCCAAGTCGGAACTCGTGCCAAAGCAGGTGATATTTTTCATCGGGGCAGAGCTCGACTGTCTTCGAGCCAGAGCACGCCTCCCAGCGGATAGGGCCGAGGTTCTTTCTTCCTTTGCCCAATCATTTGTGGTTGGGCAGTAGCGCCCTACCCGGGACTTCATGCGCCTCCTGGACCTCATGGCAGCCTGCACCAGCGTGGTCCATTGGGCCCACTGGTGCATGCGTCCCCTTCAATGGGGACTGGCCGGCCTGTGGTCACAGCGCTTCGATCCGTTGGATCAGCTAGTGACAGTGACTCAGGGGATGTGGAACGCTCTCCAGTGGTGGACTGTTCCGGCACATCTGCAGGAGGGCATTCCATTTGTCCACCCCAAGCCAACGGTCTCTCTATCGACCGATGCCTCTCTGATGGGTTGGGGTGCCCATCTGGGGGAGCACAGAGCGCATGGCCTCTGGTCCCCTCTGGAGTCCCGATGTCACATCAACCTGCTGGAGCTTCGAGCAGTTCGTCTAGCACTCACCACCTTCGCTCCGTTTCTACAGGGTCAAGTGGTTCAGGTCCAGATGGACAATACCACGACCATGTACTATTTAAACCGCCAGGGCGGGACGCACTCCATGCCTCTGTACAGAGAAGCTCTCCGCATTTGGTCACTCATGTGCAGCCTGGAGGCGGATCTCCTTGCCATTCACATGGCAGGAGCCTCGAACACCCTGGCCGATGCCCTAAGCCGGATAGGGGCTGCATCTCACGAGTGGTCTCTCCTGCCGGAGGTAGTACAAGATCTCTTCTCCCACTGGGGCACGCCTCAGGCGGACCTGTTTGCCTCCAGGGAGAATGCGAAGCTTAGACTGTTTCATGCCCGCCCCCCTCAGCAGGGCTCGCTGCAGGGGATGCCTCTCAGGCCATGGACCCCGGGCCTCTTCTACGCCTTTCCCCCATTTCCTTTGATCCACAAGGTGCTTATCAAGGCGAGGAGGGACAAGGCGCAGGTGATTCTGGTAGCCCCAGACTGGCCCCGCCAGTTCTGGTATCCAGATCTCCTCAGTCTCAGCTCCAGGCTCCCGAGGCGGCTTTCAGCCTGCCCGGACCTGATCTCAGTCAATCAGGGGAAGGTATTCCATCCAGACCTTCAGTCCCTGCACCAGACGGCCTGGTTCCTGAGCGGCTAGAATTCCAGGCCTTGGGTCTTTCCGACGAGGTCCTCAACGTCGTTGAGGCGTCCTGTAAGGAGTCGACCAGAAAATGCTACGCCTTCAAATGGAAGAGATTCTCAATTTGGTGTCAGGGCAAGGGCCTGGCCCCTTCATCCTGTTCCTTGGCAAGCATTCTGGACTACCTGTGGTCCCTTTCTCAGCAAGGGCTTTGGTCGATGACCCTTAAGGTGCACCTGGCAGCCATCTCTGCTACGGCGGGCCGGAAGCAGTCGTGGCGCAGGAGAAGGTGGTCGGGCGCTTTCAAAGGCCTTGATCACATATCCTCTGGTGCGAGAACCTCCACCTCCATGGGATCTACTGCTGGTATTGGCTGCTCATGGGCAGGCTATTCAAACGATGCACAGGTGCGATATCTCCCACCCGTCATGGAAGACCGCCTTCTTGGTGGCTGTCACATCAGCCAGAAGGATGGGAGAGCTCCAGGCGCTTTCCATCGAGTCTTCTTATCTGGTCTTCCACAGGGACAAAGTTGTCCTGCGCCCCCACCTGGAATTCCTTCCGAAGGTGGTGTCGGAGTTTCACCTTAACCAGGTGTTGACTGTGCCGGTGTTCTACCCCAATCACACCTCGGAGGCCGAATATAGGCTCCATACTTTGCACCCTAGAAGAGCGTTAGCTTATTATAAGGAGCGGACAGCTGAAGTTCGGGGAGAGGTTCGCCAGCTGTTTGTCACCTACGCTGAAGCTGCACCTGGCAGACCTGCAGCCAAGTGGACGATAGGCAGGTGGGTCACCTCCTGCATAGATCTCTGCTATAGGTTGGCGGGCATGGAGCCTCCCAGAGGGATAAGAGCTCATTCTACCCGCCATACCGCTGCATCGGTAGCTGCTTCCAGGGACGTCCCTATCCAGGAAATCTGCAGGGCTGCTACCTGGAAGTCAGCACATACCTTCATCACCCACTACCACATCGACCTTGAGTCACGCCGGGATGCTGGTTTTGGGGCCTCAGTTCTCCAGTCTTTAT
The DNA here is from genome assembly GCA_016271365.2 of Neoceratodus forsteri. Lineage (NCBI taxonomy): Eukaryota > Metazoa > Chordata > Ceratodontiformes > Ceratodontidae > Neoceratodus > Neoceratodus forsteri. The sequence goes on along the minus strand of CM028136.1, from coordinate 220,546,574 downwards.
TCCCTAAGTAGGGGGTGTGCGCCTTGCCTCCCTCCTCCTGGAGAACTGCTAGGAGTCTGCCAGACAGTGTGGATGAACAACATATCCATGTCCTTAGAAATACAGGTTACTCACCTGTAACAGGAGTTCTAGGAATGGTATATGTTGTTCATCCACATGACCCACCCGACCTCCCCGGCTTTGACGCACAACCTGGCTTCCAGCGGGCTAGATCTGGCGTCATGGGGTGGAGCTGAGAGTTTTACCACCCGGTGGGTGGATGGGAGGAGCCAGCTTGAAGACCTTCCGGCAAGATTTAAAGTGGCAAGGAACCTGCCAGACAGTGTGGATGAACAACATATGCCATTCCTAGAACTCCTGTTACAGGTGAGTAACTTGTATATTCCAGATACTTCCTAACCCCAAAAAAGACAGGGGAGTGCCGACCCATCTTAGATTTAAGGTACCTGAACAAACATTTGACAAAACCAAAGTTCAAAATGGTGACTCTGGGAGTAATTATTCCCTGTCTGAGACCAGGAGACTGGCTAGCCTCCCTGGACCTCAAGGATGCCTACTTCTACATATCTATCAGACATTCCCACAGAAAGTACCTCAGGTTCAGGTTGCCCTCAGGCCATTATCAATTCAGGGCCATGTCCTTCGGCCTAACATCCGCTCCAAGGGTGTTCACCAAGTGTCTTGCAGTAGTGGTGGCATTCCTCAGGAGACAGGGCATCCTTCTGTTTCCATACCTGGATGACTTTCTCTTAGTGGGCCAGTCCTCCGACCAAGTCAAGTCAGCCTTAGAGGTCACCCAGAAACTTCTAGAATCCTTGGGTTTCATTCTAAATCTAGAGAAGTCTGTTCTTGAGCCAGCCCAGCTTCTCACCTTGATAGGAGTGGAAATAGATACTATTCAGGAAGGGCATTTCTCCCTCTCTCAAGGGTTCAGTCATTGGTCACTCTGGCATCCTCTTTTCGTCCTCTGGTGTGTCTTTCAGCCAGACACTTTCTTCAAGTGCTGGGCCACATGGCAGCTTCCACAGCAGTAGTTCAGGGAGCAAGATTTCAGATGAGAGATATTCAGTTTCATCTCAGATCTTACTGGTCTTAGAAAAAGGACCCTCTCTTCAAACTGGTTACAGTCTCTCAAACCTTAGTCCAGGCCCTCCAGTGGTGGCTGGAGGAAGACAGTCTTCGACAAGGGGTTCCCTTTATCAGTCAAGTCCCTTCTGTGACTCTCACCCCAGATGCCTCCCTGCTGGGCTGGGGAGCCCACCTAGACAATCTTACAGCTCGGGGAACCTGGTCACACCAGGAGTCCCTTCTACACATAAATCTCAAATTGAGAGCTGTTTTTCTAGCACTTCAGACATTCTCAACTGTGGTTCGGGGAAAGTGGTGCAGATCAAGACAGACAATACCACAAACATGTGGTACATCAACAATCAAGGAGGCACTCGGTCCTTGGCCTTGTGCACAGAGGCCATGAAAGTATGGTCTCTAGCTTATTCCCTTCGTGCTTCTCTGATGGCTGTGCATCTCCCAGGGAAGGACAACATTCTTGCAGATGCTGTCAGCAGGATTTCTTGGGGCCATCATGAATGGACCCTGAACCCTCAAGCTCTTCAAGTCATTTTCAAGAGATAGGGCACTCCAGAGATGGATCTCTTTGCAGCTCCAGACAATCACCAACTTCCTCTTTATTGTTGCAGACCACCCCTTCTGGGTCCTGTCCCTCAGGATGCTCTTCTACTGAATTGGACAAGCAGGTTTCTGTATCCTTTTCCTCTGATATTCAGGGTCCTGATAAAAATCAGGTCTCAACCTTGGAAGGTGATCCTGGTGGCTCCAGATTGGGCCAGACAACCTTGGTATCCTCTTCTGTTGTCACTGTCAGTAACACTGTCCTTGTGTTTTTTCAGACAACACAATCTCCTCACCTCCTCTCGGGAGGATTCTGTATCCCAACTTTCAGACTCTCAGGCTCAAGGCCTGGCTCTTGAAGAGCTAGAATGTGCAAGTTTGCATCTCTCCCAAGCAGTCCTGGATATTTTAAAAGTTAGCAGGAAACCTGCTACTAGGAAGACTTACAACTCCAAATGGAAAAGGTTTGGGTTTTGGTGTTCCAGGAGGCATACTAAGCCAGAACTGGCTGATATTGCCACTGTATTGGACTATTTAGTACATCTTATCAGTTTAGGCCTCCAGCCTACTACTCTCAAGGTACATTTGGCAGCTGTGTCTGCCTTCCTTTCTGCTGGTAAGGGCTCCTCCCTAGCCTCCCATCCAGTTTTCAAGAAATTCTTCAAAGGTTTGGATCATGTCAACCCTCCCTTTATGGAGCCTACCCCTTCTTGGGATCTTAACATCTGTATTGCTCCACTTATCCAGCCCCCTTTTGAACCTTTATCTTTAGCTGAGCTGAAATACTTGACTTGGAAAATGGTGTTCCTGGTGGCCATTACCTCTGCCAGGAGAATCCGTGAATTACAGGCCTCATCAGTGGAACCTAATTTCATTTCCCTTCATAGGGATAAGGTGGTCCTCCGCACCAATAAAAAGTTTCTTCCCAAGGTGGTGTCAGACTTTCATCTGAACCAGTCTGTCATTGCCTGTGTTTTTCACTGATCTTTCCTCCTTTGGGGAGAGGAAGTTACACAGTCTTGATGTAAAAAGAGCTCTTAGTTACTATATTGAGTATACTAAGGCCCATAGGAAGGACTGCTCTCAGTTGTTTCTAACTTATGGTGAAGTGGGAAAGGGCAAACCTGCTACCAAGTGGTCTGTTGCCAGGTGGATTTTCTCTTGTATTCAATTCTGCTATTCTGAACTTGGGAAGGAACCTCCCTGAGACTGGAGGACTCATTCTACTAGAGGTACAGCTGCTTTGGTCGCAGCAGCTAAAGATATACCCTTAGTGGACATATGCAAAGCAGCTACTGTACCTGGAAATCTGTTCACACCTTTATCAAACATTACTCTTTGGACATCCAGTCACAAAGTGATGCTAGGTTTGGGACAGCTGTGCTGCAGAGCCTGTTCCCAAAATAGGTTCTGTAACTCCCTCCTCCAAGGGGATACTGGTTGGTAGTCTGCATATAGTCAGAATACAGCAAGACATCATGTTGTTTGAAGAAAAAATTACTCACCATAGTAATGTTGTTTCTTCTACTGGAGTCTTGCTGTATTCTGACCTCCCTCCCTGTCTCCCCTCCTGGAATCTAGTAGATCTTACTTCGAGAGGGCTCTGCAGTAGGTAATATATATAGGACTGACGCCGCGCGACAGGACCCCACGGAAAATTTCTAGCTAGCAGTCCCTGGCGTGGGACCCTCGTCAGGTGACCAGCAGTCATATGACGTCGGTATAAAGGGGGCGGTCCCAGACGCCTTCCAGTTCTTTCCTGCTGTTAGCTACGAGTAGCACTCATGTTAAGTTCTTTGCAGTTCTGTCTCTTCGCCATTTTTTCCCGAAAGCTTCAGTTTTCTGTTCGATCGTCAGGTGAACGCGCTTTATGTCGTCTCTAAAACAAGTGCGATCTGGCGGCGCGCAACTGCCAACACAAGGACGGCCACTCCTCTGCCTCCTCTGCCTAGGCCCCACCACACGGTGGATAACTGTCCGCACTGCCTCGGGTTCAACGTAGCAACCAGCAAGCGACGCCAGCAGTCCTCAAGCCCATCTCCTGAAGAAAAGATGTCTGATGGCGGAGAAAGAGCTGAGAAAGTTAAGGTAGGCGCCTATTCTCCGGAAGGGCATAAAAAGAAGGACAAGGATAGGCACCGGGAGAAGGTTCTTCCGCCGCGACCGCCGGAGTCGCTGGCAAGGTAACTTCCTCCGGGGATCCTCCAACGGCAGCCTCCAAGGGTTTGAGGAGGCGCGCCCGCCCTTCAGGCTCGAAGTTCGGGCCTGTCTGGTGTCTCCGGATAAAGGAGACTCTATCCCCAGCACGGTCTCTCATCCTCGCCCCTACTGGCGAGGCACCTCCCATAAGCCAGGCGTCGCTCCCGACTTCCGCTGGAGAAGGCCCCTAAGTCGCCCGACCTTCGGGCGGCGCTGGCTGTCTCTCCTCCGACTGGCCTCTTCCTCGGCCCGCCTCGGACGCGTGAGCCCCTGAAGTCGGACACCGCCCTCCGCCGACGTCCGGGTTTCACCCATAAGTCACACGTCGGCTCCTCCGATGTGCGCCGGGTCCTAGAGCCTCATGTCGGAACCACCCTTCTCTCCGTGCCAGGCTCTCTGCAGCCGCCGCTGCCAGGGGTGCCCCAGTCCCCTTGCCTGACTCCGGATTTTCACCACCTTCCTGGGTGAGACTAAGGATCCTGGGCTGCCGTCAGATCCCCCCATTGAGAACCCGGATCTGACGCCGGTTCCCCCGACGCCGGCCGAGCTGACACTGGCCCCGCTGTCACCGGACCCGACACCGGCCTCTCCGACGCCAGCAGGGGATTTTCTCCCTCCTCTGGGCCCTACACCCCAGGGCCCTTTTCCGGCTGATCCACCCTTGGAGTGCCCGGCTGGGCCGTCTGCTCCGGCAGCTCCTCCAGCGCCTTGGTATCCATGCGTCACCACCCGGCCCGCCCGGTCTTCCTGGGCCGCGGCACCCCAGCGCCACCGTACCGGCGCCCAATCCTCCGGCTCCACAGTACCTGACACCTCACTACCCGCCTCGACTTATCCGCAGAGCGGGTCTTGGGTACTCTCCCACGGATATCCTCCGCTTCACTATCCTCCTCCTCCTCCACCGCCCCCAGGCCGCGTGGATTTGCAGGAGACTCTTGGCTCCTGGTGGCTGAGGCCAAGGCTCAGCTCACTCAGAGAAGTCGAGAGCCGCCTTAGGATGACGGTGCCCCACCGGGTTCCGTGCACGTCAGACGACGCCTCCCCTCCTCCAGTTCCCGGGCCCTCGGGTTCCAGAGAGGTGCAGGACACGCTGTCTGGGACTCTTCCCACGGAACACGCCTCCCCTAGACGGGTGAGGGAGTCTTTTCTGCCTCGGATTCTTCCTCTGTGGTCCTCTCGACTCCCTCAGAAGCCTCCGCTGGAGTTTCCAATAAAGACGACGAGCTACGTTCTCCGTCCAAACCCTGGCCGAGAACTCCTCCGAGGTCTCCTCCGGAGGATCCTTCTTTCACAGAGTTACTTAAGAAAATCCAGGAGGTCCATCAGTGGCAGTCCTTAGATCCAGATCCTCAGCGGGTGAAACTCGCCAAACATCTGGATTTGCCCCTTACGGCCCTTACTTTAGTGCCATCCTGGATCGAGCCTCACGCCCACCTTGTTTCCACTATTTGGAAACAACCGTCGGCTTTAGCCCCACTCCCTAGGAAGTCAAACAGGCTATACCAGGCTCCGGAGGGTGTAGACTTCTTAGATTCTCACCCCCGTGCCGACTCGGTCATGATCAGCGCTGCTCACGGCCGGTCTGCACATCCTAAACATTTGAGCTTGTCTCCCCCGGATAAGGAATCTCTCCTTCTGGATCAGTTTGGAAAGAAGATTTACGCTTCCTCCACACTGGGTATAAGGGCCCTGAACTATGTAGCTCACATGGGGGATTACCAGAAGGCCGTTCTTACCCAGGCGGAATCCAAGATCGACTCCTTGCCGGACTCCCAACTCAAGCAGGAGTTGGCCGATCTAGTCCGCTCTGCTCGTTCGGCCAGTCATCACATGCTAAGGACGGCATACAATGCAGTGGACACCGCTGGACAAAGCTCTGCGTATGCCGTTAGCCTTTGGCGCCACGCATGGATTCGCGTGTCAGGTCTGGTCCCGGAGGTGCAATCCGCCATTCAAGAGGCATCTTTTAGGGGTTCCGTGCTTTTCGGCGGTGATGTCAAGGACATCATCACTGACTTGCAGGAGAAGGGAACGGTCCTTAAATCCGTGGATTCACTGTACCGTCCCCATCCTCCACAGCACCGTCCCTTTCGCAGACGCAGCCGGCCTCAAGCGAAACCCCAGGGAAGGCAGGCCTCTAAACGCCGGGCCCCCCCACCCAAAAAAGCGACGGGCACTCCAGCTGCGGCGCTGCCTCACACCACCTGACTCCTCCCCTCTCCCACCGCCTCCGGACACTCTGGAGGAACCGGTAGGAGGGAGGTTCTCCCTCCACCTCCCGGAGTGGGAGAGGATAACATCGGATTCATGGGTGCTTCAAATCATCGAAGAGGGACACTCCATAGAGTTTCTGCAGAAACCTCCACGTTACCCCCCTCTGAATTCCGCTTATTCAAGGGACCATCTTTCTCTGGTCAGGGAAGAAATCTCAGCTCTTCTTACAACACGGGCTATAGAACCCATTCCTTCTCACCTCTACGGAACGGGGTACTATTCCCACTTCTTCCTTGTACCAAAGACGATGGGAGATCTCAGACCGATTCTCGATCTCAGCTCCTTGAACCTGTTTGTGGAATACAAAAGGTTCAGGATGCTCTCCCTTCAATCCCTTCTGCCCCTACTTCAGCCGGGCCAATGGCTTTATGCACTGGATATGCAGGATGCATACCTGCACATCCCCATTCGCCTTTCGCACTGCAAGTACCTCAGATTTGCATTCCAGGGGGTCCATTACCAATTCCGGGCGCTTCCGTTTGGCCTTTCCTCGGCTCCTCAAGTCTTTACCAAATGCCTGGTGGTGGTAGCGGCCCACCTGCGTTCTTTGGGAGCTCAGGTTTTTCCCTACCTAGACAATTGGCTCCTGGTGGCTCCGTCCAGGGAGGAACCCCTGCATTTCCTCTCCCTCACCCGGCAGGTTTTTACCAACCTGGGTATTAGCATCAACCTCTCCATGTCTCTTCTGGAGCCTTCTCAGAGGCTCCAGTTTATTGGGGCGATTCTCGACACAACTTTGTGCAAAGCTTTTCTGCCTCCGGACCGGGGGTTTCCCTCCAGTCACAGATTTCCCTCCTACTGAACTTCAGGAGGGCCCCGGCAAGGTCGGTGCTCCGTCTACTGGGGCTCATGGCGGCTGCCATCCCGACAATCCCACGAGCATGCCTCCACATGAGAATATCTCAGTGGACTCTTCGATCTCAGTGGGACCAACGAGTAGACGACCTAGATCTTCCGATCCTGACCTCCTCGCTGATGGTCAGAGACTTAAAGTGGTGGATGGTACAAGAGAACCTCTTCCGGGGGGGTTCCCTTCTTTCATCCTCCCCCCGATCAGACCTTGACTACGGACGCCTCCGGCGAAGGTTGGGGGGCCCATCTTGGTCCTCATCGAACTCAAGGACTTTGGTCAAAATTGGAGGTAGCTCTCCACATCAGTGTTCTCGAGCTCTGAGCGGTGCTTTATGCACTTCAGGCCCTTCATCAATACATCCTTCCTGGTCACCTAGCCGTCCAAACGGACAACATGTGCGTGGTGTGGTACATCAACAAGCAGGGAGGAACTCGATCCTACCCGCTGTGCAGGGAAGCGATGAGGGTCTGGGAGTGGGCCACCCTCCACAACCTTCACCCACGGCGATCCATGTTCCGGGAGTAGACAATGTCCTAGCAGACAGGCTAAGTCGCTCGTCAGCTCTTCCACACGAGTGGGAATTAGACGGAATAATCCTAAACAGCATTTTTCAGGCTTGGGGGACTCCTCAAATAGACCTGTTCGCCTCCTCCCAAAACTCAAAACTTCCAATCTTTTGCTCGCTCGCTCCAGAGCGAGGAGCTTTCTGGAGAGATGCTCTATCTCTAAGCTGGAAGGACAGATTCGTCTATGCTTTCCCCAATTCCACTGGTCCCACGTGGTGTTACAGAAACTGGCTCTAGAAGGAGCAAAAATGATTCTAATTGCTCCTTTCTGGCCCAGGCAAATTTGGTTCTCTCTTCTACAACAGTACTCAGAGGTTCCTCCTCTTCCTCTTCCCTTATCTCCGGGATTGCTGACTCAGGATCAGGGGACTCTGGTCCATCCGAGACTCAAGTCCCTTCAACTTCATGCACGGCTCCTTCAGACCTAGTTCAATCTCGCTTTGGAGTTTCCCCTAAGGTAGCCGAGATTTTGGTAGAGGCTAGAAAGCCCTCCACTAGGTCCACTTATGCCATGAAATGGAAGAGATTTTCCATCTGGGCCGGATCCAGGAATGAGGAACCCTTTTCCTGCCCCGTAACCACTCTGCTGGATTACATGCGTCATCTCTTTGACCTGGGTCTCAGTCACTCCTCTCTGAAGGTTCACATGGCAGCTATCTCTGCCTACCACGTACCTTTTGCTGATAAGGCCTTTGCCCAGCTAGAAGTATCCAAAACCTTCCTTAGAGGGGTCCTTCATCTGAGACCCCCGATCAGGACCCCAGCTCCACCTTGGGACTTAAATTTTGTCCTCGAGAAACTTACTCTTCCCCTCGAGCCTGCGGCTTCTGCAGACTTGAAGTTTTTATCATGGAAGACGCTCTTCTTAGTGGCCATTACCTCAGCTCGCAGAATTTCGAGCTTCAGGCCCTTATGTGCAAAATCCCTTACTTGATCTTCCACAAAGAGCGAGTAGCTCTCCTGACAAACCCTAAGTTTCTCCCGAAGGTGGTAGCTGCATCTACTTTGAATCAGTCTATCGAATTACCTGCCTTTTTCACGCAATACTCCAATCATGAAGAATACTTGCTTCACACCATGGATGTTCACAGGATTCTGAGATATTATACCAATAGGACGAAAGATCTCAGAAAGACTGATCAGTTGTTTGTCTCTTTCACTCACAAAAGAGAAGGCAATGCTGTTTCCAAGCAATGCCTGTCAAAGTGGTTGGCTCATTGCATCACTTTCTGTTATGACAAGTACAACAAGACCCTACCGGGTCAAGTCAGAGGTCACTCCACTCGTGGAGTTGCTGCCTCTGCGGCTTGTTTCAAGAATGTGTCCGCGGCAGACATTTGTGCTGCCGCCACTTGGACTTCCGTCCATACCTTCACTAAACATTACAGTTTGGACATTGCCTCGCCTAGAGAGCAGGATTCGTTAGCGGTCTTGCAAGGCCTCCTCTTGAGGGTTGCAAGTTTTCCTACTTATCTGAGTAGTTCCTCCTCCCGTGCCTTTCTTATTTGTTCCAGGCTGCTTGGGATTCTGTCCTGTATGTAATTACCTACTGCAAGAGCCCTCGAGAAGTAGATAGTACAGTTAGTAGGAACTTACATAACAGTAGATCTTCGAGAGAGAGAGAGGCTCTTGCGGTAAGTACTCTCCCGCCGCCATCCCCCAGGCTTTTTCAGCTCCTTTTCCATTGAGGGAAATATCTGCTTCTCTCTCGTCCGGGCCTGTGGGGGAAAGAACTGGAAGGCGGGCATCTGGGACCGCCTTTATACCCGGCGATAATTGTCACGGTCCCGCCAGGGACTGCTAGCTAGAAATTTTTTCGTGGTCCCACGTCAAGCGCCAGTCCTATATGTAATTACCTACTGCAAGAGCCTCTCTCGAAGATCTACTGTTACGGTAAGTTCTTACGTAACTGTACTTTTGGGGATGTGGTGGGGCAGGCACAGTGCTGCACCCCAGAGGTGTACTGGACATGCCTCCATCTCTTAGGGGGGTTCTTTTAGTTTGTTTATTAACCATTTTTGGTAAATCACTACATGTTGGGTTCTTTTTGGGTTTTCGTGACTTGAGTCTTCTGACCCTAAAACCTTGTTTTGCTATGTGGCACAACATTTTGGAAACAATTTCTTCTCCGAGTTAGTTTAGTGCTGGTAAGAATCTGACGGTTACACTTCAGAGTACCACAGACAGGTTTGAAAACCGAGCTCGAGCTCAGTGTTCTATGCCTTTGCATAAAGTTAACCCTTTACTCTCTGGAGCAGTCAAGTGCTGGGGCTAACTACATATAGTCAGAATACAGCAAGACTCAATTAGAAGAAACAACATTACTATGGTGAGTAATTTTTTCCTTTCTCCCATTCCTGTACCTCGGCTGCGCATGCACATGTGGAGGCACGCCATGTCTCGAGGTGCCCTCCTACTACTTGCTGCCCCCTCACACTGACGCTAACCACCGGACTGCCACCCAATGGCAGCGGAGCTACGGGGGGACTACAACCAACCAAGAAAGGAGAGCTACCTTCCTGCTGCTCAGTCCTGCTCTCACCATCACCATCCCCCCCCCATGCCGGCTTCCAACGACCCATGTCCGTTCCCGAACCTGGGTCACTGGTATGACATGAGGTAAGGTGTCCAGTGCCTCGGCTCTTTGCTCCACTGGGCCAGCCAGGGGGTTGATTTTCCTGACTGCACTGGCACTGTTAACTCTTGCACCTTCATGGGCTGAGTGGTATCATTCTGCGCACATCTGGACTGTGCTCCTAGAACTGTATTGCCCTTATACCTTATTCACTGTTCACAGTACATCATTATTTGGATTCACCCTCTCTCCTGTGTGTTGTGATTGCACAACTGTAATGTACTTTATTTATTAGAAGGTATTTTTATTGTGCTGTATTTTCTTATTCTAGTGTGCCTTTAATATGTTATCTTCACTTGCACATCTTTTATTGTTTTCTCCCTGTCCCCATCCCCCCAGGATGCATCTGGAAATGAGCTGTTACCAGCTCAGTTTGTCTTTTCTGGTAAAACTTTTGAAATATATTAAAAAAAAAAACCAAAAAAACCAAAGCAGGTTGATTTCCCACAAGGGTTTTGTTTCCATGGCCAGCTACAGATAAATATAAAGCCAAGGGGTATGATAGAAAATCGAGCCAACCAGTCAGTGCCATGGAACTGGCTAGTGTTTTTTAGACTATTAACTTGAAAAAAAAAAAAATAGAATTGCAGGTGTTTTTCAGATTTTTTTCCCTTTGATCTGGGGTGATGTAGAATATTCACTGCTTTAAGCTCTGTTCCTGTAAGTGTCACTCGCACCACGACCTATCACAGGCATGAACAAGCCATTTTCAGTCAGTGTACTAGGTACCTCTTGGATCTGTAGACAGAGCTCATCAGAGTGATTATGTATCAGGAGACGCCTAGGCAACGGTGGGGAAGATAATGCAGTCCGACTTAACCAGTTTCAAACAGACCAAGGCAAGGACACCAACTGTCAAAACCTCTGGCACCCACTCAGTTAAGAAAGAATCAAGAATAAAACCTGGCATGGAAGTCAAACCTAAATATTGTGGAATCTGTGACATTCTGAGGTTTAGTTGTCCTCTCCTTGAAATGGAGGTGCTAACTGGCAGTGAGCCACTCAAGCTCACCCCCCCCTCCGAGTTCCTTAAAAGGTGCCGCTAACCATTGCACTGCAACCTCCTCTTATTTTTATGTAAGCTGTTAGACTTTATGGAATGCTGCAGAATGCTGGTGTTCTGTCAGTTTGTGGGATCTACTGTTCTGCCAGTTGTCTGCTGTTTTATTGGATAAGATACCCGTCCAGGACAGCAGACCACTCCCATACACAACAGATGACTGACAGCTATAAACTGTACAACAGCCCTGTGCTGTCATGTAATTCTGTTATTTAGAATGTTCCATCATACAATGTAAACCTATCTTGAAGGAGCCACATCACCTCACAGGCAGTCAGTGCAGTGTCCACGGTACTGGCAAGATATGCTGGAAGCGAGACACCTCAACAGACAGTCTAGCTGCAGCGACCTGCCCCAGCTGCAGTCAGTGCATCAAACTTTCACACAGCCCAAGGTAAAGAGCATTGCAGTAGACCAATCTAGATGTCACAAAAGTGTACACTGGCGTCTTTAGGTCCTCTGGATTTAGATAGGGCTTAATACGTCATCCTTTTTGTACAAAAAAATCTCTTTGCACTCCTGTGGATGGAAGAGCTGACACAGAAAGAATAGTTCCTAAAAAATACCCAAAGAATTAGTTACCACTGTATAAGAAATTGCCCACAGTGAGGGCTGAGGCACTGGATGCCACCTTGCAGTATTGCAGCTGGCGACCCAGGTTGAAGCTTGAGCCGGGATGCCAGGGTCAGCTAGGGGAGGGAGGAGCTGGATTGAGTCACCAATTGGCAACTCTCCTCTCCTGGGGTGGGTCAGTGCCGCGTCAACTAGTGGACGGAAATGTGGAGGGCGCTGTTAGGCGAAGCGAAGCCGTGCCTCACCACGGTTACCGGCTGACGCCGCCTGTTCACTGGCATCCTTAGGGGTGGGGACGGGAAAAGCTAGCTGAAATGGAAAACAAATCCCACCCCACGGCCCGCAGAATGAGCCCCAATCAGGGGTGAAGAAGCCCTGGATAGTGGTACACTGCCACCGAGCCCTAGCCAGAGTGGGTTAAATAGATAATATAAAAAAAAAATTGCCCACAGTATCAATACCATTGGTTACAGTATCGTCGTATGCCATAAAACCATGATACTGTGACATCCTTATTTCTGATGTACCAAACTAGCCCATGTGCTTACTCCTTATAACTTATGGTAGAAGAACCCAGATGGAGAAGCCAGGGGCATAGAGTATCACAGGGAGGCAGTGTGGCCTGGTGGTTAGAATGCAGAACTGTGAATCTGCAGCCCCAGGTTTGCATCCCATAACCACTTACTGTGTGACTTTGAGAAATTTTCCTGTAGCTTGGAAAACTTTGAAGAATGCATTAATCAGACGCAATTCATCTTGTAGTTCATTAATTTGCTATGTTTACAGGTATGTCCTCTCATTCTTTATTGTTAAGAACATATAATATGCATTAAAATACAGTCTTGTTTCAGACTGCGTTATCTTCCTGCTGCTACCCCCACAGAGTACAGCCCACCCTCCTCTTACAGCCCCAGACCTAGTCATTTGCCTAGGTTGGAGGCTGCTATCCATGGGTGGGGAGGGGCTATCCACATTGCATGGTGCCCACTGCTTCTAAGGAGAGACCCCACCATGTGTAATTTCCTCCAGTTTTTTGCCATGGGAGCTGCATTAGCAGACGTATGGGCACCTACAACAGTCATCTTTTACTCCCCTACACACCGATCGCCGCTGGATCCAGACTTTGTTTGCTGGGAGCTGCTCAAAGATCCTTGTCTCCCCAGACCTGCTGCAACCAATCAGAGACCGAAATGTCCTCTATCAGGAAGCTGTCATTTAGTGGTCCTTCATGTAAAGGACTGTAGTGCAAAGGATATGCTACTCTAAATATGTACTGCAGTGCTAAATGGTTTAACTGCTGAATGCTGACATGATCATTCTGACTGGTACAATGTCCTGTTTGTATATCAAGTACTATACCATTGCTGTTCCTCTGCAAACATTCCGTGCATAAGGTATCTTCCCCCTATAGTGGAAAAATGCTGTTTCTGCTCAGGCCCATGGTTTGAGACAGCAACATGAATGGATCTCCACTGGTAGCTCATAGGCACTTTGCACTTTAGTCTATGGTACTGAGACATGCCTGTCAACCCAGTTTACTCTTCAGCCATAGAACTCTAGTTTCATGCATTGCTATGATTGCTTGCCTACACAGGTCCTATGTACCTTAGCCACTGCTGTAATGCATTGTTCATACTGTTTCTGAAGATAACTTGTACTACTTGCAAATAAGCACCCTGTAGGTATTTTCTGCTGCCTTGTTTGGTACTCACTTGGGATTTGTGCCTGCTAATATTTGGGAATGATAGACATGGGGTGTTTTCCCTTACTAGCACAGAGACCTGTGCTTGACTTGAATGTAATCCCACACACTATCTGAACAGAATGTGTTTTCAAAATCTAAACTGGGTGGAGTGTATTTTGATAATCTAAACTCTAAATTAGGGGACTAGAGCCCACACCCTATCTGGGTGGACTGTGTTTTCATAATCTGAACTCTGAATTAGGGGGAATGTAGCCCACAGCCAATCTGGGTGGACTGTGTTTTCATATTTTAAACTTTGAACCAGGGGAATGTAACCCACAGCCTGTCTGGGTGGACTGTGTTTCCATAATTTTAACTCTAAATTAAGGGATTATAACTCACACCATATTTAGAGGATGTATATGTCTTGCTTTTCCCCATACCTGCTAGCCTTGAAACTATTGAACGTCCTACCTGGGTGGAGTATGTCCAGTAACCCCTAATCCTATTTCTCTGGTAGCCATGTCTATCGCTGCGTAGTGGTGGTATGTACATCTTGTGTAGAGTGCGTGCGCCACTCCTGGCCCCTCTCCAAGTAGCCATTCCCCCTATACACGGTGGTGGCCCTAAAGGGATTGGCTGCAACGGCTTTTTATGTGCTAGCTGCCCTTAGTATGGACCCATTTTAAACTATCCCTTGATATCCCCCAGCATGTGCACTTCGGCATAGACACCACCCGTCTCTTCCCTCCCTATGCACATGAAGGTCATCTGTTCCTGCTAATACTATATGGCTTTTACCACAAGGGCAATTGTTATAAGCTACTTTCCTGCTTGCAGGAAGCTATGGTTAATGTTACTCTGATTCATAAAATGGGAAAGGAAAATCCTGCTTCCTAATTTCCTAATTGGTCATTAGCCGAGCATTAGAAGTTTCTAATGCATGGCTGAAAACAAGTGCTGCCTACAGGAATGCAGACCATAAAGAGATATCCTTGAGCCAGTAGAATTTAAAAAAAATAGCGGCAATTTTTTTCTCCCACGTAGAGAGACTATGTCATGGTCTAATTCCCTAACACACTAGCTGCATTATTCTCTGTCTGCCAGAAGACTTTACACATGACAAAAGGAAAAAAAAAAAAAACTTAAAATCTCTCTTTTTAACAGTTTTCTTTGTTTTAGTGCTTTTTCATTTAGAGTTCTGCACCTGCCCACTGGTCCTTGTCTGCCGTTCACTCGTTCAGCAAATATTTTAAATACTTTACTATAATCTGACTATGCACAGCCATTTAACAAAAACCTGTACACATTTCTGAGTTTTGCCATTTTTGCTAGTGATCATAAGTAGTCTGTTGTGCGTACCCAATCGTTACTTGCTGTTCTGCTGCCCATTACCTGCTAAAATCCTGGTCGTGCACAAGTATATTACTGTTGTTTTTATATAAAGTTCTTTATTTACCTCTAACTGCACCCCTGACATGCCGGCCGTCATTTAAATATACTACCAACAAGGAAAAAACGGTGCTGCAGATCAGAAGCTCAGGGAAAGGTTTTTTTGTATCCCACTTTTCTGGCACTATGAATGCTTGCATTTGTTCACCCACCTGATCAGTTGTCCGCATGCTCACTCATGTGTCCACTCATTTGGCTGCATACGTACTCATTTGCATTTTGCTACTAAATAGAAATGAAGACCCAACACAAGGGTATAATGTAAATATTTGGTTTCCATAAATTGGAGCAAGGAAACGGGCGTGGATCTCAGCCACCCACCCACCTGCCCAGCCATCTGCTCGCTCACTCTGCATCCTGTCTACTCCCTGGCACCACAAGTCAGTCTTGCTATTAAATGTTAAAAACCGAACAAAAGGATTTAAACTTAATATTTTTTTTTATTGACTTGGGGGGGGGGGCATGACAATCACAGCGGGAGACTAGGAGATACCTCTCCATAGCCCTTGTCAAGTCCCACGTCATTGGTAACTCCATTGACCTGAAGCTTCTCTGTCTAGCCCTCGAGGAGGTCCTACAACCCCTCACCAAACTATTGAACCTATCCCTCAGCCTAGGACAATTCCCCACCCTCTGGAAATGAGCTATCACCCTTATTTTCAAAAATGGCAACCGCCTCTCCTCCAATAACTATTGTCCCATCTCCCTTCTCCCTCCCCTCTCCAAGGCCCTCGAAAAAATAGTGGCTGATCAGCTGATGGACCATCTGTCTAAACATAACCTACTGTGCCCCAAGCACCATGGTTTCCACCAGGGCCACAGCACCATCACTACCCTCCTAGAATAATACTCTTACATCCGTGGTGCCCTCAAATGTGGTCACCTTGTGGAGTTAGTGTACATCGATCTCACAAAGGCATTCAATACCATTAATCATGCTATGCTTCTAGCCTCCCTGCCCTCCCTGGGCCTCTCAGTCAAAACAATAACCTGGTTCAATGGTTACCTCTCAGACAGATCCCAGCAGGTGAAAATCAACTCTGCTCTATCAAACAGCCTCCAGGTCTGTTCAGGAGTACCCCAAGACTCCATCTTGGTACCGCTCATCTTCAGCCTCTTCCTAAACTCCCTTCCCAGCTCATACCCTGGAAGAATTTTGCTCTATGTGGATGATATGGTAATCTTCTGGAGCCACCCCAGCCCTGATTCTCTCCAGCATTCCCTGCAGGTTTTTTCCCTGAAGCTGAGACATGGTTCAATTCCCACTGCTTAGTTCTAAACCATAAGAAAATGAAGTCAATGATCTTTTCCTACCATCAGAGTCCTCATCGTGACTTTCCACTGACCATCATCAACTCACTGGGATCCCCACTTGAGTCATTCAACTATCTAGGTGTCACCCTTGGCACATCCCTCACCTACCATGCACATATCCAACAACTGTCCTTTGCTATCAGCTCCAGACTCTGGCTTCTGTACTGTCACAAACACTTTCTTCTCCTGATGGCTGTCCATCTGGCTGTTACCTCTTCTGTCCTCTCCCTGGTAGATTACGGCAGTGTCATCTACGGCACTGCTGACATCACTGCGTTGCGATCCATCAAAGTTGCCCTCAACAAAGCATGCAGACTGGTCATGGGTTGCGACAGATGGACATGCTCCTGTGATCTCTACAAGTCTGCCAAATGGTTGCCATTTGATGCCCATCCTGGTACCATACTTGCCTCCTGGCCAAGAAAATCCACCTTGGTCAAGTCCCGCCTGGTCTGCATAGCCTCATCCAACCTGCCCCATTGGTTAGAACCTCCCGTATTTCTGCTGGGACCTCCCTACTAGTCCCCCACTGTCGAACTTCCCTTGGTCAAAGAGCCTTTTTATACAGAGCCCCCATTGGTTCAAGCCTCTGTCTCCCTGGAGCCCAGGTTCGGTCCCTTCAAGACTAGTCTCAAAGCTCTTCTGCTAGAATCTTCAGCCTGTGGCTGGCCCTAACCCTCTCTTCTTCCTGCTCCCCCTCTTGTTGGGGCTCTGTAGTATAACTCTGCCTCATAAATGGTATGCTATATACCAAATATTATGGATAACGCTGGGTCCTCCTCTCCCAAAGACTATTGTTCTGTATTCCCCCGTCTGTGTGGTTTTGTGTATTGTCTTTCTTCCCTGATCACTGTATTTATAATATTGTATGCATAATTCCATTCCTTGTTTTCTCTCTTGTTTCTCTTACCTGAACATTGTACTGCTTAATACTATATGTAAGTCCTTATGTTGTTTGATGTGGAGCCTTTGTAAAAGGAGTCTGACTCAAAGGGTTGTAATTCTGAATGTTATTAAATAAATAAAGTAACACAAGAGAGCTGTGGAGACTATAGTAGGACAAAAGTCATAAACTCAAAAGGAAAAAAATACTATGGCAATAATACAAGCAGAGGAACAATTTTACTGCCAAATACAGAAAACATTTTAGTATTAGGATATTTAAACATGTAAATTTTAATGTTTTAATGCTTGTAGAGTATAGTGCCCCATTTTATAAGAGCAATAAAACTCTCTAGGGATGTGCATTAGACACTTCTAATGCATGGCCAGGGGCTGAAGGCACTCAGTCTGTGGCCTCATGCCTTTCTATGCCCCTGGCCATACGTTAAAAGCGTCTAATGCACACCCCGTCATGTCTTATTGCTTACATGTCCTACTCACCCTTACAGGGCCTTGTCCTCTCTCTGGCTGCTCCTTTCTGGAGATACTGAATTGAATCCTGTTCCAGATTCCTCCAAATCACACAGTCTGCTCCCCGTCTGATTTATGTTGGTCCAGATCACAGAGTTTAAAGTTAGTGCACATGAATATAAGCAATCTTAGGCCCAGATTACAAGAGCTTGAAGGCTGGGTTGACTTGTATGCCCCTGACGTAGTTGCCATCTTTGTGACCTGGCTAAAATCTTCCATTCTCCATCATGCGGTTGAGTTATCAGGGCACTCCACCTTCAGGATAGGATTTTTAAGGAGGAGGGATGCGTCCTTCTCTAATTAGATCTTCCCTTAGTGCCACACTGGTAATTGTCCCTGGCCTAGAAAATTCTGATAGTGGGGCTTTCATAATTAAGCTACTACTCGGGGGGAGGGGGTGTATATAACCCCCAGGTGGTGAATTCTGCCCTCGCTTTGCTCATCCTTGCTTTCTACTTGCTGCTGAGCCCCCAGCTTGCACTGTCACTAGCATTAACTCTGCTCTACTAACGCTATCAGTGTCTAAAATCACTGGTTCAGCACATTGGTGCTGACTTGCTTCCACCTCCCTGCTGTACTGTTTACTGGGATGAGGCTTCACCTTATGACCGGGCCTCATTGAATATCTTTGTACCTTGTTTTTATTGCTATGTATTTTATTACTATGCCCATTTGTGCTATATGTTCTATTGTGGTACTGTATTATTTATTCTGTACCTACCAGGCCCTCCTTGAAAATTAGCTTACTCAGTGGAGTTTCACCTGGCTAAATAAAGATTGATTGATTATTGAGGCACTCTTGTCATGCCTCTAAGGGATATAATAGTACTCAGGTACTTCAATACTAACTGGATTTCTGAGTCAGGGGTGGGCCAAAGGCTGTCCTTCTAGTGGCCCAGCTTGCCCAAATCATCACAGAGCCAAGAAAAAAATAAATAAATACCCTACTTGACTGGACCTCTGTCTCCATTTGCTGACTCCCTCAGTGACCACTCCCCTATTTTCTTTGTTTGGGATAATGCCTCTCCTAAGCCTCCACCCAAGGTATTCATGGCCCATGATTACTCCAATTTTAATACAAGCTCCTTTCTGGCTACCCTATCAAGCATCCTATGGGCCACAGTTAGAGACCTTCCTGTTGCAGATTCCTCTTTCTCTCTGCTGCCACCGCTCCTGCCCCCTTTAAGCAGCTGAGGGTAGGGGCCCAACAGTCAAAGTGGTTAGACCACAACATTAGGAAGTCTATGAAGGCAAGAGATAAGGTTTTGGGGGTCTTTAACAACCCTAGTGTCATATCCAACTGGAACCTACACAGGGAAATCAGGAGTGCTATGAAAGGGACCTGAAAGCTACCAACATAAAATACCTAAGGTATTTGCAGGACAACAGTTTATCTGATCCCTGTTCTGGGCACAAATTAATGAACTCCTAGGAGGTCGCACCAGCTCAGTGGAGTGTGATATTATGGCTGATGGTAAGACCTACCGAGATTCCATGGCTACTGAAAATGCCTTCAACCACTTTTTACAGATCTAGATAGGTTCAGACCCCCCCTTCCTTGGGCCTCCTCCCCACTCCCTTGATCAGTCTGATATGGAGTGCCAATTCCCGGAGTTCCATTTCCGAATGATAAAAAGAAAAGAGATGCTGTCCCTCTTAATATTATTAAAGGCAGAAGCCTCAGCTAGAAATTATAAACTCTAGCCAAGGCTCCTAAAGATAGCCATCCCTTGTATTGACTCCCCTGTTACGATGTTGTTTAATAAATCATTAATTGAGGAGAGTTCCTGGGAGCTGGAAAGTGACCCTAGTGCTTCTGATGCACGGGGCGGGCCTGGGAACCTGTGGAAAACTACTGCCCCATATCCTTGCTTAGTTCCTGGCCAAGATTCTTGAATGGCTGGTTTACAGACAGCTACAGGGGTATCTGGAACAGTGGCAACTGTTGACAGGCAGTATGGCTTCAAGAAATATCATGGTACAGACACTGCATTGGGCAGGCTGTCTACTTCTGTATTTGGAGCTATTGGCAAATACAGTAGGTATCAACAGATGCTGTATTCACAGACCTCAGTAAACCTTTGATTTTTTTTATTTTAGTTGTTTAACCAGGTATAGCACACTAAGCTGAAAGCTTTTTTACAGGAGCGACCTGGGAGCACAAGGAGGTTAAGTGACTTGCTCAAGGTCACGCAGTATGCAAGTGGAAACTGTGGGATTCAAACCCAGGTCTGGTCTGCTGGATGTCACCAGATTTGTAGCTCAGAGCCTTAGACCACTGCGCTATACTGCCTCCTTTGGTGCATCACAGCCTCCTGTTAGTTAAGGTAAAACTGCTTGGTCTCGAAAGCCTGTCTTGTCAGTAGTTCTCCCATTACCTGGCAAATAGATCTCAACAGGTTAAGTGGAAATGTTTACAGTTGAAGCATAGACCCATAATGAACAGTGCTCTCCAAGAATCCATTTGGGGGCCTTTGCTGTTTTCCCTGTTTATTAATGACATGCCTAGTAACTGTGGTGGAGCTAATGTGCTGCTGTGTGTTGACGGTGTCATGCTGTACATGTGCTCGAGCGATGTTGCTCAAATCAGTAGTCAACTTGGTAGAGATTTCTGAGAATTAGAAAAATGGTTTGCTAGTAACAAGCTAGTCTTAAACACAAAGAAACCCAGAGCCATCCTGTTTGGCTCCAGGCATCTGGGTACTGCTAGGCAACCTTATTGTTTGTTTATTTAGTTTTCTGTTGACCGGGAAAGGAGGACTAGACAGTTCTGCCACTTTTCAGCCTCATCCCAGGGGAAGGGGATACAGATGGATGCCAGCTGACATTGAACCAGATTAAGCTGTTGGGGATATTTTTTTTCGTGAATGAAGGAAATTTGGCCAGCCTTTGAGATGTATTAGCAGTAAAATCTAAGATAATGTTCCAGTCATCCAGCTGAACCCTACTTGAGATATTAAGAACAAGATCTTGTGCTGGCAAAAGATCCTTTGCATTCTCTGCCCTTTCCCAGTCCAATGTCCTCCCCGTAACTCTCCAAGACTGTTCCTCCCTTGGTGGCTTCAAAAAAAAGCTGAAGACCGTTCTGGAGCACAGTTAGTGTACTTGCAGTTGTTGATTTGTTCCTACTTGGTTTAAATTTTTTTTTTTATATTCCAGGCAGTGACATATTATTGCTGCTCTATATGTACCTACAGTACTATAACCTGAGACCTTTCTGTATGTTAGCTCTGAGTTGTTTATGATCCAAAGTTTTCTAACCATATGGCTCTGTGTTTATGTTTATGGTGTTGTAATAGCTTGTATTGCTTACTGACTGTTATTATTGTGTTATGTTTCCATTCATGTAATTAGTTCCAGGTCACCCCTGAGAAAGAGACGTTTTGTTCTCCGTGGGCCTGCCCGATCAACAAAATTCAATAAAAAAGTAATTTGGGCTCTTAAATAGTACCACCAATCAGAATGATTTTTGCCTAAGTGAAGGGCGTTACTTATTGAATTTCATTTGTTGGCTCACTCCCGCAGTACATTTACATCCCTCAGTAGACTGTCTTCCCCTTCCCTGGAATCTGCTGCACTCATTATCTTTGTGAGATCTGCAAATATGATCACCTTACTGGAGACACCCGGCTCTAGGTCATCAATTAAAATAGTGAATAGTAGGAATCACAGCACAAACCCCTGAGGAACCCCACTCTGGTGACTTCTTTTCTGTGGAATGTTGCCCATGCGCCACTACCCAGGGGTGTGTGAATATATCATCTATATATGTATTTAGTAGTTTAGAGAGTATTTAGCTGTACTTGTGTATTCAGAATACATGTATTCGCCCAACTGAAGAGCCACTTGTTGAGAAATAAAAAGGGACTATTGCAGTTATTTTAACTGCCAGCCCACCCACGTGGCAGTGTTGCCCACCGTCCTTTGGCCCCCCACCCAGGAATACACCCCTCCATGTGCAATAAGGTCCCATCCCGATCAAACAAATTAAAATGACTTCCTGGGCTGGGCTATTGGGCTGCCACTCCAGCAGTAGCCAAGTTGTGCGACTTCATTAGAACACTAATCCCCCCAAACACCATCCTCTGACATCCACCACCCTCCTCCCACGGTGGGGGACTGGCATAGCCTTCCCTTCGGCCAGCCACTGTGAAACAGATGTCCCCCACAACACCCTTTTGACACCTACCACCCTCCTACCATCCCTCACACTGCCCAACTCCAACATAAAAGTAAAAGAAATGCATTCCACAGCGGGCGACCAGCACAGTCTTCCCTACACCCTAGCCAGACTTCATCTGTTGTATGGAACTGGAAATGCACATATCTGGAACACACCCGGCTGGAGCCCATAAGAGATTACTACGGAGCACGCACCTGTTTCCATTCAGTAGACGGCAGCCGGCTGAAGTGGAGGCTTCTGCTGTGGGACACCATTTCTTTTACTTTCACATGGAAGCCAATGAGTGCCATGGATGGGGGGAGGATGGTGGGTGTCAGAGGATGGTGTGGGGGGATATCTGCTTTACAGCGGTTGACTGAGGTGGAGGCAGAGCTGTCCTGGTCACCTGCCGTGTCAGTGTCATGAGTGTTGGGGGTGGTAGGAGGGTGGTGGATGTCAGAGGGCGATGTGGGAACATATCAGTGTTCTAACAAGTTTGGGCAAGGGGGGGTTGACTTGGTTACTACTGCAGTGGCTGCCCACTAACCCAGCTGTGAATTGATTCATTTTAATTTGCTAGATTGGGAATCAGGACAGGACCTTACTGCACCTGGGACAGTGGGAGGGATGCAAGACAGTGGTATGGTGCTACATGGGGAAGTATACTTCTGGGTGATAGCGGACGGAGGAGGGTGAGCAACATTAGGTGGAGGTGGTTAAAGACATCTAAAAGTCTTTTATTAATTAAGTACTTTCATACCGAATACAGAACAAGTGAATATAGTCAACTAAAGCTGGTATTCGGAATTAGGCTGAATGCAACTAGTATTCACTGTATTCGGTAGTTGATTCAGATTCGGTGCACACCCCTACCACTGCCAGCTGAGCCCTACTGCCACCCTGCTCACTATCCATTCTGCTATATTTTCTTTAATTCCGTGTTTCCACATCATCAGGACCAATGTGTCATAAGAAGCCATATCAAATAATTTGCAGAAATCTTTTTCCATTTCTATTTATTAGCATTTTCATCATATGTGCATTCAAGGAAAACAAAATTAACAATATACTGTTGGATACATAGAAAGTTATTAGCTCTAGTCCATATCATAGAGAGATACAGCTTCATAAAGCATCTCCAGTTAACTCACATTGGGTTGCAGTTACTCTTAAGTGGCAGCAGAAACATTAATTATTTCATTGAGCCATTTGGAAGAAAAAAGTTGATAATGTGGCAGCCAGGATTCACAGCATTTTAAATAGTTACTTGACAAATAAAAATAATTGAACAGTTTAGTGAAGCAATAAATACATAAATGTTTGTTTGAGAACTTATCAGTTTAAATTGCACATTTTTAGTCTCTGTCAGTTTAACAGTGGAGTGGTTCAAGAAAGCATAAGAGCATATTAGAGGGAATGAATGAGGGAGGGAAAAAGGAGCCAGAGATCAAGTAGGGTCTCGGGTGATATCGTAGGTAGGAAAAATGGGCAGACTGGATGGGCCAGTCAGTCCTTACCTGCTGTCAAATTCTGTGTTTCTGTGTTTAGACTTAGTCTCATTGAAGTCCTTTCATTTTATCTGATTATCCTTAAAATTAATGCCCTACTGTTTATGGAAGAGGTCCAAACAAAACATCTATACTTTGCCCCAAGTCCTGTAGCAGTGTATCTTACTTCAAGGGGGCTTGTGCAGCAAGTAACACCTTTAGGACTGAAGCCGGCAGGCACCAGGACCCCACAGGAAAACATCTAGGTAGCAGTATAGAGCAGGTGACCGCCCACCCCCAGCATCACGTATGGTATAAAAGGGGCAGCCCCCCAGCCCATCCCCAGTTCTTTTCCCGCCGTTGACCGTGCAAGTCAGACCTCTACAGATGTCTTCAGCTAGTCAACCGCCATTTTACATCACGCTTACCCACATTTTGTTATTTTTGTAAAAAAAAAAAAATTTTCTACAAAATTCTACTTGCATGTCTTCTCCATCCTCCTCAATCAAAAGGCGGTGATCGAAGTGTGCATGCAGCAAGCAGATTCCTCATAAGGACAGACATTCGGCCTGCCTCTTCTGCCTAGGCCCAGATCATGTTATAGAGGCCTGCCAGCATTGCCAAGATTTCTACCAGTGCACTCAGCTCCACCGCCAAAAGACCCTCGAGGCCTTCTTGCTCACCAAAAAGCTATTGGTGATGGAGAAGGAACTTTACCAGAAGTTTATCCTTTTCCCAGGCCTTCGAGGCCTCTGCATCCTCTCCTTCGTATGAGGAGAAGAAATCGAGCGGTAACCTCAAGCACCAGGAGAAGCACAGGGAGAAACCCCAGTCAGATTCCTGCTCGTGGTCCCCAACCAAGTCAGCGACCACATCGGGGTCGTTTCTCCACGGGGCGACTCTTCCACCGCAGCTGCCCTTTTTATACTCTGGGCTCCTGGTGACAAAACATGCTGGAGATGGTTCTTTGGGGTGCGTGACCTCATCCCCTACCTCTCAGCCTTTCAAGCTTAAGCCCATTGTCCCTGGGGGCTCTAAGCTGAGTGGCTCAGCTGGTGGATCTTCGGGCAGCAGGCCTTTGCCTGTCACTCTCCCGGCCAAGGTGTCTAGCAAGTCCTCCCTGACGACAGGGGCAGACTCCAACAGGTGATGCCCAGGACAAATGCCCTCCTCCGGGGGAAAAAGGGGCATCTGTTCCGCTTGGGAGCCAGCTCCCTGATCCTGATGACTCCTCCTAGGCGGCTGCCGGCTGAATCACCAGCCTGGCACCAGCCTACGCCGGTTCCTTTGACGCCGGCTTCCCCGATATCTGTCTTCTCGGGTGACTCCGACACCACCTAACCCTCCTAAGTTGCAGGTGGGGCCTGACGCCCATCCTCAACAGACACCCAAGGACCCAATGCCCGATGGTCGGATGTCTGGTACAGACCGTCCGACGACAGATGACTCTGTCCCTCTGGGTCAGACGCCCGATAACCTGGGTCGGCCTATCCCAGTGCTCGAGGTACCTCAGCCTGACGATCAGACGTCGGGGCCATCTAAGCCTAATCCCCCGACGCTTGATACACCAGCCCCACTGCCAAACCCTCCACAACCCTGCATGAGCTTTTTGTGGCCTGGTGGACCTATTTTAAAGATACAGATGCCCCTAGGGAATCGTCCAAGCCTGCCCCTCAGGGGCCGCCTCCGGACAAGCCTTCGGTTCACCCATCTACTCCTCCACCCAGGGGGACCACTCCGACACCAGATGGGGGTGATACCCGCCTTCCTACAGGTTGGCCACATTCTCCCTCCCTCCCTCCCTCTCCTGGATTCGGGGAATTCAGATGGTTGCCTCTCCTCCTCCTCTTCAGGCTGTGAGGACTCTGACCTTCCTTCGGAGCCTGAGGGTGGTAAGGACACCCCTCATTCCCTGTCTGATGATCCATCATTTATGGATCTAATGCGGCACAACCAGCAGCTGAATGGTTGGCACACAGCAGAGCTGGATCTGGAGCGATGTTGGTTGGCCTCTTTTCTCAAGAGTAAGGACACCCTACCTATGGTAGTCCCCCACTTGTGGAGTCCTATAAGAACATCAACAGAGCGGCATGGAAGAACCCCTTTTCTATCCTGGCCATCTCCAAAAAGTCAGACCAGCTATATAGTACACCCATAGAGGATCTCTTTTACAGGGAGCACCCAGATGCAGACTAAGTCATGAATAGCGCTGCCCACGATCACTCCAGGCATCCTAGGCACTTCAGTACTCCACCTCCAGACAAGGACCCCAAACAATTTGACCACTTGGCTGAAAAGGTGTATTCCTCAGCCACATGTGCTATACAGTCTCAGAACTTCCTTGCCCACATGGTTCAGTACCAGAACGCCTTGTGGGACAAGGCAGTGGAGGTGGCTTAGGCCATCCCAGATTGCCCAGGAAGGGTGAAGTTGATGGTCATCTTAAAATCGGGCTCAGACGTCGGTAATCTCATGTACTCTGGGTGTCTTTTGATATGGTGGACTCTGCAGGAAGGGCCATGTTACTCCACAGTCTGTATCCGCCGATCTTACTTCGAGAGGGTTCCTTCAGTAGGTCATCACATATAGGACTGGCGCCACCTGACGTTGGGCTGCATGGCAGACTTTTCTAGCAATCCCTGACGGGGGACCGCCCACCCGACATCATGTGACCCACATCAGCGTGACCGTATATAATGGGCGGTCCCCATGCCCGCCGTCGCCTCGTGTCAGTCATTCCGCAGACTTCCATCTGTGATCGTCGTGAAAGTTCATCGTGTCGGTATATCCCTCACTGCTTTATTTCTACAGAATTCTGTTCTTCATTGATGTCTTCTCCTAAGAAGTGCTCATCCTGTGGCACCCAGATCCCGCACAAAGACAGTCATCCGAAGTGCGTCATTTGCCTAGGCCCAGACCATCCAGTCTCCTCTTGCCCTGAGTGCCAGTCCTTCAACCAGGCCACGAAAAAAGAGACAGCAGGCTTTGGAGGCCCATTTGCTCAAAGCCCGCCTAGCTTTCCTGGAGAAAAAGATGTATCGGCTTAGGGACTTGCCTAAAAAATCTTCCCCGTCTAAAAAACACAAAGAGAAGTCTAGGGAACAGGTTTGTTCTGCGGACAGTGTCAGGCCTTTGAGTAAGGCCCAGCTGCTGCCCAGGAACCCAGATGGTAAGTCTGGCAAAACTTAGGCAAATAAGTCGATCGTCGGCTCCTCCAGCGACCGCGCCACCTCAGCTGATAAGTCAGCCTCCGGAGACTGCGCGGTGGCCAGTAAGTCGGCTCCCCCAGCTGGGGGCAGCCACCTGGCACCGGTCAATAAGTTGGCCGGGGGTTTCGCCCGACCCTGCCCGCTAAGTCGGCTGTCTCTGACAACCGCATGGGCTTGGTTCCCCCGTCAGGACCTAACGGCACTTCACCCGACGTCCGGCAGGACCAGAGGGAGAAAGCCCCTCTCCCTCTTCCACCTTCCTCGCCCGTGTCCTTGCATTCTCCAGCGGACATGTCCGGCGATGGTAGCGGAGACCCCCATTGACCCTGTTGACATGGTGGGTTCCTCTTCGTGCTCCCCTGCTGTGGTCCAGGTGCAGGAGGCTCTTCCTCGGCCAGCTGGCCTTTCTGTGGAGGCCCCTCCTCAGCCTGCCGGTGGGCTGCTGGCCTCTCCTCTGATGCCAGCGGTCCCGACGACAGACCCTCAGCCGGGACCGGCCCACCAGCCTATACCTTTGGCTCTGCTGCCAGACTGTGCTCCGGCGTCAGAGCCCCTTCGTCCGGTCCCGATGCCGGCCCCTCCGATGCCGGATCTGTTTCCAGCACCGGATCGGGTAGCACCGGTGCCGACGTCGGTCCCTCTGACATGGGCTGTCCCGACGCTGGACCGTCCTACGATTAATACTACGGTGGGTCCGACATGGGTTCCCCTGACATCAGGTCTGACAACGGGGCTTTATACCCGACCCCGAACTGTCCCCCATTACCCATATGGGTATCCTGGGGATCCTTACCCAGGGGGTTCCACTCCCGATTGGAGTCATTTGGGGCAGTTCTACCTGGGATTTAACCCTTATTCCCACTACATGGGACCCCAGGGTTATTATCCCCCACCGGTCATTTCTCCTCCTTCTTCCCAGCCCCAGCCGGCCCCATCTCCCCCTCCTCCGGCTGTTCCGGACTTCAAGACCTTAATACAGTCTTGGTGGCAGGAGGCTAGGTCGGACCTGGAAACTAGACTCCCAGAACCGCAGCTTCCTACGTCCCCTTCCCTGAGCAGCTTGCTTCCAGCTGTCCATATCTTGGGGAAGACTTGACAGGACGTTTCCCTTCCGTATCTTAGACGTCGTCCTGTCGAGGAGGCGGATGATGACAGCTCAGACGGGAGAGAAGATTCCTCAGAGGAGGAGGCCCTAGAGGACCCCAAGGAACCAAAAGGCAAGGTCTCGCTGAAATCCCTGCTGGAGGATCCTTCCTTCTTGGACCTCTTGAGGGCCTTGAGAGACTACTTCGACTGGGAGTCTGAGGAACAGGACCCGATGAGACAGAGGCTCACAGAACACCTAGACTTGGAGTCTCTGTCTCCCATCCCAGTTCCCCCATGGATGGGCCCCCATCAAGACCTCACCACGACCATCTGGCAGATGCCTCAGTCTATCCCAGCTGTCCCCAAACAGGCGGACAGACTCTACCGGACACCGAAGGATGCCCCTTTCTTAAAGTCTCATCCTAAGGCTGACTCTGTAGTCATTTCGGCTGCTCATGATCACTCCTCTGCTCCAAAGCACATGAGCACTCTTCCTCCGGACAAGGAGTCAAGGCAGATGGACCAGTTTGGGAAAAAGGTCTACTCTTCGGCCACATGCGCCCTTTGGTCCCTTAGTTACGTGGCCCATATGGTGTCCCACCAGAAAGTGACTATGGCCAGGTTGGAGGTGAAGGTCCAGTCCATGGACGCTTCACCTCTAAAGGAGGAACTTGCCAAGGATCTCCACCTCTCCAAGATCTCTTGCAGGCATGCTCTGCGGGCCACTTACGACTCTGTCGATTCTGTGGCCTGTACCTCGGCAACTGCCGTTGCCCTTAGTTGGCACTCCTGGCTTCACCTTTCGGGCCTCGCCAATGAGGTCCAGTAGGCAATTTAAGATGCCCCTTTTAGGGGCTCTGTCCTTTTTGGCGGGGACACCAAAGATATCATTACAGACCTATAGGACAAAGGAGTTGCACTTAGGTCTGTTAGGTCTATGTACCGATCTGGCTCTCAGCAACAACAGCAGCAGCCCTTTCAGAAGAAGACCTGGAGGCAGAGGAAGAATGCTCAGGCGCACCGCCAAGGGAAGCGCAAGGCCACGGGTACAGCCACCCCTCCTGCCTCCAAGAATCAGAGACGTTCAGGAGGTCCTCCCCCTGAACATCCCACCACTTCTTGACTCCCCGGCCCCACTGCCTCCTCAGTCTTGCGACAGGGAGCAGGTGGGGGGGGGGAGGTTCACCCGCCACGTGCAGGAGTGGAGGGCGATGACTTCTGTCAAATGGGTCCTGCAACTAGTGTCCGTCGGACACACCATAGAGCTCCTGGAGTTTCCTCTGGAAAATCCTCTGCAGAAGTCCTCGTACTCTTGGGACCAAGCCCTTCTAGTTCGCGAGGAGGTAAATTCGCTCTTGCTCAAAGAAGCGATCAAGCACATCCCCTCAGGGCAAAGGAGAAAGGGATTTTACTCCCACTTTTTCTTGGTTCCAAAAAAGACCGAGGACTTCAGACCCATACTCGACCTAAGTCAGCTCAATCAGTTTGTCGAGTACAAAAAATTTCGAATGTTGACACTCCAGAGCCTCCTACCTCTCCTCATGGAGAATCACTGGCTCTGTGCCCTGGATATGCAGGATGCCTACCTGCACATCCCTATTTTCCCAAGCCACTGCCGGTTCCTGCATTTCCGGTTCCAAGGGGAACACTTCCAGTTCCGGGCGCTCCCCTTTGGTCTGTCCTCGGCACCACGGGTTTTTACCAAGTGCCTGGCGGTGGTCACGGCGTTCCTGCTCCGCTGGGGTATTGCGGTCTTCCCTTACCTGGACGACTGGTTGATTGCAGCCCCATCCAGGGATTCTTTGCTGGAAGCTCTTTCCTTTACTCTGGACTTGTTTAGTCGATTAGGGATCACGGTCAACGTGCCCAAGTCATTCCTTATCCCTGCCCAGAAACTCCAGTTTATCGGGGCAGTTCTGGATATGGTCCGGTGCAAAGCCTTCCTCCCTCCAGACAGGGTGGAGACCCTTGTCCGTCAGGCCTCCAAAGTAGCCTCCCTCAGGACCATCCCAGCCCAGGAAGTACTTCGCCTTTTGGGCCTGATGGCGGCCTCCATCATTACCATTCCCCTTGCAAGGCTCCACATGAGGATCACTCAGTGGTCCTTGCGGGTGCAGTGGGATCAGCTTCTGGACGATCTGGGCCATCCGGTCCTGATCTCCTCAGCGGTTCAGAAGGACTTGCAGTGTTGGATGGATTCTCGCAATCTTTCCTTGGGACTTCCATTTCGGAACCCTGCACCAGCAGCTACCCTCACCACGGATGCCTTGAATATGGGGTGGGGTGCTCACCTGGGGGAACATCAAGCTCAGGGACTTTGGTCCGGCTCGGAGATTACTCTCCACACCAGTGTTCTGGAGCTCAGGGCAGTCCTGTATGTGTTACAGGCCTTTCAGACTCTCCTTCCAAAGGGAACACTACTGGTCCAAACGGACAATATGTTGGTAGTTTGGTATGTCAACAAACAAGGAGGAACCCAGCCATACCCTCTTTGCAGGGAGGCGACCAGGGTGTGGAACTGGGCAGTCCAGCACCATTTGGCCCTGGTGGCTGTGCACGTTCCGGGCATTTTAAACGTCCTGGCGGACAGTCTCAGCAGATCCCGGACCCTAGCTCACGAGTGGGAATTGCATCAGGAAGTGGCGGAATCCATCTTCTGAAGATGGGGGCGTCCGGAAATCGACCTCTTCGCCTCCCAATACAACTCAAAACTTCCCAAGTTTTGCTCGCTCGTTCCAGAGCAAGGTGCTTTTTGGAGCGACGCATTTTCTGTATCTTGGGCAGGGAAATTTTTGTACGCTTTCCCTCCGTTTTCCATTCTCCAGAGGGTTCTTCTCAAGCTTCAGGCAGAGAGGGCAAAGATGATCCTCATCGCTTCTCTCTGGCCGAGACAGATCTGGTTCCCGTTGCTACAGCAGCTTTCCAAGGAACCACCAGTTCCACTTCCAGTGACTCACGACCTCCTTACTCAGGATCAAGGCCGTCTGGTTCACCCGGGGCTCAGGACCCTGCATCTGCATGCATGGCTCCTGCAGACATAGCAATATCCCGTTTTGGGGTTTCCTCTCAGGTTGCACAGGTCCTCATTGAGGCCAGAAAACCTTCTACCCGTTCCACTTACGCCATGAAGTGGAAGCGGTTTTCCATGTGGGCGACCGCTAAGGGCTGGAACCCCTTCTCTTGCTCGGCCCCGCAAGTCATGGAGTACCTCCTTCACTTGTCAGACTCTGGTCTGTCCTACTCATCCTTAAACGTCCGCATCTCAGCTATCTCAGCATACCACGATCTAGTGGATGGTAAACCCGTGGCTCAGTTAGATGTCTCTAAAACCTTTCTGAAAGGGATTCTCCACCTGAAACTCCCCATCCGCAGCCCAACTCCACCTTGGGACCTGAACTTTGTCCTGGAAAAGCTCACCCTTCCTCCTCTCAAGCCGGCTATGAGCTGTGATCTGCGCTTCCTGTCTCGGAAGGCGCTTTTTCTGGTGGCCATCACATCAGCTCAAAGGATTTCAGAGCTTCATGCTCTAGTCTGTAAGGAGCCTTACTTGATTTTTCATCGGGACCACGTGGTCCTTAGAACCCATCCGAGGTTCCTCCCAAAGGTGGTGTCGGAAGCCACGCTGAACCAATCGGCGGAGCTTCCGGTGTATTACCCGTCCACCTCTAACAGAGGTGAGGCAATCCTTCACACAATGGATTTTCTCCGGATTCTCCAGTGTTATACCAACTGGACTAAGGAGTTTCGCTGTTGTGACCAGTTGTTTGTCTCTTTTGCCCCGAGATCGAAGGGCAAACCAGTTTCTAAGCAGGGCCTTTCCAAATGGTTAGGCAACTGCATTCAGTTCTGTTACCAGAAGTACGATAAACCTCTGCCAGGTACCATCAGAGGTCATTCTACTAGGGGCATGGCTGCTTCCGCAGCCTTCTACGGAACATTTCCGCGGCTGACATTTGTGCTGCCGCTACTTGGAATTCTGTCCGTACTTTTACCAAGCATTATAATCTGGACATTGCTTCTAGGCAGAGGGCTGGCTTTGGCCTAGCCATCCTGCAGGGCCTACTGTCCTAGACTGGGTCCTGTTCGGACTTCAGTTCATTGCTGTTGGATTTGGTTGTTTCCTCCTTCCTAGTTTCTCTCGGTCTCTCCTTCGAGGGACAGCTTGGGACTCAATCCTATATGTGATGACCTACTGAAGGAACCCTCTCGAAGTAAGATAGTTCAGTTACGTAAGAATTTACTGTAACAGTAGATCTTCGAGAGAGGTTCCTTCAGTAGGTCACATTTTTCCCTCCCTCCTTCCCCTCATTTTATGTTTTACAGGGTCTCCAAATCCTGTTCGCTCCTGCTGTAAGGCCTCTTCCTGGCTCTGGCGTGAGAACTGGAGGGTGGGCGTGGGGATCCCCCATTATATACAGTCACGCTGACATCGGTCACGTGACGTCAGGTGGGCGGTTTCCCATCAGGGATTGCTAGAAAAGTCTGCCATGTGGCGTGGCGCCAGTCCTATATGTGGTGACCTACTGAAGGAACCTCTCTCGAAGATCTACTGTTACAGTAAGTTCTTACATAACTGTACTTTATTCCTGTTTGAGGGTGTCTGGTTTTGTTCCAGACGTCCAATCTAAAATCATGGATGCTCCTTTCAGGGTCTCAGTTCTGTTTAACGAGGACTCACAAAACATCATTACTCGTCTGCAGGAGTCAGGAAAGACTATCATATCTGTACACACTATGTACAAATCCCAGCCCAAACAGCATCCTAAGTAGTAGTTTCGGAGGAATACCAGACAGCAACAGCAGAGAGCAGGATTTAAGTACAAAGTTTCCACTCCTGCATCCGGAGGTTCTGCCCCTCGGGCCCCAAGAACCTCTCAGCCTGTGCTGCCCCTCCTCGGCTCCTCAGCCTGACTCATTGCCTGATCCCTGGCCAGATCCTTAGGGGAGATGGTGGGGGGTTGATTTTCCTTGTATATAGAAGGATGGCGCCAGATAACCACAGATCAGTGTGTCCTGCAACTCACTGAAAAGGGGAATACTCTGGAGTTCACAGAGATACCCCCAGACAACCCACCAGTCCCCTCCCATTACTCTCAGGCTCACAGTGCACTCATTGCAGAGGAGATCCAGGCCCTCCTGCAAAAGCAAGCCATAGAGCCAGTTCCTCCAGCACAACAGGGGAAAGGGTTTTACTCCTACTTCTTCCTGGTGCCAAAGAAAGCCGGGGATCTATGCCCTATCCTCGACCTCAGCCACCTGAATCAGTACATTGAGCATAAGCGATTCCGGATGGTGACTCTGCTTGGGCTCCTCCCTCTCCTCCACCAAGGGGATTGGTTATGCTCCCTGGACATGCAGGATGCATACCTCCACATTCTGATCTTCCAGCCCCACAGGAGGTTCCTTCACTTCCGCTTCCAGGGAAGTCACTACCAGTTTTGGGCTCTGCCTTTCAACTTGTCCTCGGCACCCATGGTTTTCACCAAATGCCTCACAGTTGTGGCCGCAGCTCTAAGAAGACAGGGCCTTTGTCTTCCCTTACCTGGACAACTGGCTGATGACCGCTCCCACCTGGGACTGACTTCTCCACACCATGCAGGCTACTTTCTCCCTGTTTCAGAACCTAGGGGTCACCTTAAACCTCCACAATTCCTCTCCTTGGCCAAGCCAATGGCTACAATACATGGGCAATCCTGGACACGGCACAAGGCAAAGCCTTTCTCCCTCAAAACAGAGCAGAGCGGCTTCAGACACACGCTCCACAGATATCCTCCTTGTGTTGGGTCCCAGCCACATCTGTCCTAAGACTCTTGAGACACATGGTGGCCACCATCACCACAGTCCCCCTGGCCAGGCTGTACATGAGGGTGATTCAGCGGAACCTGAGAGTTCAATGGGACCAGCGGTCAGATGACCTGGAGCAACCCGTCTTGGTGTCGAAACCTATGTGGCAGGCATTGGCATGGTGGTTGAATTCCTCCAACCTTTCCAAAGGTGTTTGCCTATGGAAGGAATCTCCCAGTTAGATCCTAACCATGGACACATTGGGAGACCGTCAAACACAAGAGACCTAGTCTCAGCAAGAGCTCCATCTCCACATCAGTATGCTGGAGATGAGGGTGATTCTGTACACCTTTCAGGCCTTTCAGACAGTCTTGCTGTCCAGCCCCCTGTTGATCCAGATAGCATGTCTGTGGTCTTTTACTTCAGCAAACCGGGGGACTCATTCTTATCCGCTCTGCAGGGAGGCCATGCGATTCTGGTCATGGGCAGTGGACCATCAACTGGATTTGACAGCGGCCCATGTTCTCGGCGTGCAGAACACCCTGGCTGACAGCCTAAGCTGGTCTCAGTCCAGGGCACACAAGTGGGAACTTCACCCCTCAGTGGCAGAAGACCTCCTCAACAGATGGGTTCATCCAGAACAGAATCTGTTTGCCTCCTCATCCAGTGCAAAGCTGCCCAGTTTTTGCTCGCTAGATCCAGGGCCTGGTGTTTTCTGGCGAGACACATTGTACCTCTCTTGGATGGGGAGGTTCCTTTATGGGTTCCCTCCCTTCTCTCTAGTGCAGAGTGTTCTTCTCAAGCTGCAGTCAGAAGGAGCAGAGATAATTCTGGAGGCACCTTTCTGGCTACGCCAGATTTGGTTCCCGCTGCTCCAGAAACTCACAGTGGAGCCTCCAATCTCCCTGCTCCTCTGCTTAGCCTAGCTCTCCCAAGAGCAGGGAACCCTGGTCCATACGGATCTCAGATCTCTGCATCTCCATGCGTAGCTCCTGCAGACCTAGCCATATCCAGATTCGGGGTATCCTCCAGGGTTGTGGATGTTCTAGTAGCCACTAGGAAACTTTCCACTAGGGTTACCTACGCTATGAAAGGGAAGCGGTTCTGCATTTGGGCCACTGCTAGGCATCTAGACCCCTTCACCTGTCCGTTGAATTCGGTTCTGGAGTACCTCCTCTCCCGTCAGATTCAGGACTAGGCTACTCCTCGCTCAAGGTGCATCTCTTTGCCATTTCAGCCTATCATGCATCTATTGAGGGCAAAACTCTTGCCCAGCTGGATCTTCCCCATACATTCTTATTGGGAATTTTGCATATGACGCGCCTCATCTTTTTTTTGTTTTAGAGAAGCTAACATTGCCTCCCTTTGAACCTGCTACAAGTTGCGAGCTGCACTTTCTGTCATGGAAAGTGTCATTTTTAGTTGCCATTACTTCCACTCGAAGGATTTCCGAGCTTCAGACCCTGATGTGCAAGGAGCCTTATTTGGTTTTCCACAAAGGCAGGGTGTCCTTGCGGACTAATCTTAGGTTTCTTCCCAATATGGTGTCGGAGTTTACTTTGAATCAAGACATCCACCTTCCTGTCTACTATCCAGAGCACTCAAACTGAGAGGAGGCACTACTTCATACTCTGGATGTTCACAGGGTGCTTCGATATTATTTGGAGCGCACCCAAGCCACTAGAAAGTCTGACCAGTTGTTTGCATCTTTCACCAGGCTCCTGTTTCTAAGCAGTGCTTATCCAAATGGTTGGTTAATTGCATTGTTTTCTGCTACACTAAGTGTGACAAACCCTTTCCAGGCTCGTTAAAGGGTCATTCTACGAGGGGCATGGCAGCTTCCTTTGCCTCCTTGAAAAATGTCTTAGCCGCAGACATTTGTGCAGCTGCTACCTTGGAGTTCTGTCCACACCTTTATCAAACACTACTGTTTCAACGTTGCCTCTCGACACAGAGCAGGCTTAAGACTGACAGTCCTTCAGGGCCTCCTCTCCCAGTGGACTGGGGTCTTTCTCTACTGCTTAGGACTCGGTCTTAAAGATGTTACCTGCTGCAAGAGCCCCCTCAAAGTAATTTAGTACAGTTACGTAAGAACATAGTAACAGTAGGTCTTCATGAGGAGCTCTTGAAGCAGGTACTATTTTTCCCCACCCGCCTTCCTCCTGGTAGCTGCTTCTTCATCACTGATACCTTTGTTTTTTTCCTCCATTGACGGAACCTCCTCAGTTCTCCTTTTTTATTTTTATCTACTTGCTGTGGTCTCCATTGGGAGAACTGGGAATGAGCTGTGGGACTGCCTCTTTATACCATACATGCTGTATATTGCTAGCTAGAAGTTTTCCGTGGGATCCTGGCACCTGCTGGCTTCAGTCCTAAAGATGTTACCTGCTGCAAGAGCTCCTCTCGAAGATCTACTGTTACAGTAAGTTCTTGCATAACTGTACTTTCCTCCACCACCTCAGACGTTGAAACCTCCTTAATTCTTTCAAGCGTCACTCTGTGTACTGTAAACTGAGCCAGCTGATCTGGTTGGAGAATGAGTATTGCCTCAGAGGACTACACAAACTTGCGATGGTTACAGGACTTTGAGTAAAATATGGACTTACTGTTTTGTTTGAACACTTTTTCCTGCTAGTAAGATTTACAGTCAAATCAGCTGTGAAACTGGTTGACTTTAGGGCACCCCCCCCCCCCAAAAAAAAAAAGAGTTGTGCTGCCCTAGTTAAATAACCTGATAATAAAAAACAAGCCAAATATTTCCCAAAATGTGAGACGCCACTTAAAAAAAACACCTTTGTTAGGCTGAGGAGGGTTGATATTGTCCTGTGAAATCAATGGTAAGGGGGGTAATGTTCCAAACTATATATAGAAATGGAAAATAAGTCTGTTTTGTTTGTTAACTTGACTTACAGCCTTCCATTTGGCATCACGGAGCTGGAAGGGCCTGGAGCAGAAGCTAGGAGAGACACCTGTGACGAAGGCTGTTGAGGGAAGGAGAGGCATTGCCATTGCATATGAAGATGAAGCGAACAGCTGAGACACCCACAGAGTACTCTGGGGTTGGAGCCTGTGTTGGAATCTGTATTCCATGGTGTGGTGTCTGGGACACTCCTCCTCTTCAAAGGTCCTGTTGCAAGTTCCCAGAAATCCCAGCCCATCAGATATGTCGTATTTACAGGGACTGATGTTTTACAGTGATATGGTTATTGGTGCCATGCTTACAGCCTCCACCTTACTACTTGTTAAACAGTATAAGAGTGGACTTCTGGAGATGAAACTGGAA
Organism: Neoceratodus forsteri; assembly: GCA_016271365.2. Taxonomy (NCBI): domain Eukaryota; kingdom Metazoa; phylum Chordata; order Ceratodontiformes; family Ceratodontidae; genus Neoceratodus; species Neoceratodus forsteri. Next base: position 220,509,911 of record CM028136.1, on the reverse strand, counting down.
CATCTGGAAATCTGTTCATCAGCTTATTGTCTTCACTCAGTAGTTTGAAATTGTGTAGTCTAAAAAAGTTAATCAGGTGTCCTTTGTTGTCATATATTTTTTTCTTCTGTTTTCTTCTAATGTTTTTTATGGCACCATGTTGCCAACCTGCCCCCAGCTGCTCTGGTATTTCCACCTTGGATACCCCCCATGATGGGCCTGGCCAGCCTCCGCCCCCCACCACAGTACAGTCCAGGAGGAGGTGCCTAGCTAGTGTTACGGAGCCTGTGGCAGACCAGAAAGTCATCCTACTTTATCAGAGGTGTAGACAGTATCCCCCGGTGTCTTTTGTGCAGTGATGCATTGCATACATGTGCAGAAGCAGATGTGCACGTGCCAGCATCTGAAAACAGACTCTTCTTGATTAGACGTTCCTGCGTTGCTGCCATCTGGTCTTGCGCCAGGTGGCAGGCAAGTAGCTATGCAACTTGTTCTCCCTCCCTGAAGAAGGAGAACACAGCTTTGGACACTCTGTCCATCCTCCCTGGCAGCCGTCATACAAATGGAGTGCTGCATAACCTAAGTCACCAGCATAGAAGGCAGTAGCAGTACCGCCGTACTACGGGGCTGTCCTTATTGTCATTTCTTTATGGTGCTACCTCTTCTGATGCCTGACTCTGTCAGGTCTCCTTTTCCTCTGCAACTGACCCACTGCTGCCAGGCACGATCTGATTCCCTGGTGCTCCCCACGTAAGATAAGCTACCCTTATTTCATTGGTGGCCGCAGTCAATATGGGCACTTCTTGCTCATGCACCATATGTCATTGCACACCACACCTCCTGAGGGACACACTGACAAAAAATGCCAGCCCACAGAATGACACCCCACCTCATGAACCCTGTACCACTGACCGTGGCACTTGAATGGAAATCAAGCTGAAATGCCGCCCCGCAGACAGGCAGGTCTGAGCATAAAATCTTCAAAGAATGTTTTTGAAAAAACACAAATTATAGCAAGAAAATATGCAGCCTGAGAAGGTGTATACTGTTTGTGGGTTGCATTAGAATTGAAAGAAATATAATAAACTTGATCACTGGCTGGTACAATAGCACAATAAGCAGTCACTTGGGTGACCGGGATCCACATATGAACCTCACATTAGGGCATGGTGGGAATGAGCATGTTTCAGAAGTGAGACACTTTGCTTCGAAGGTGGTACGGGAGGTCACAAGCAGCCCAGCATTCACATGGTGCTCACTAGCCAAGAAGTGGTATTATTGTTAGACCAAGGGCCAGAGAATGTGTGGCGATCAGCCCATCAGGTAGAAAGGCAAAAACGGGAGACAAACAACATTTATAAGGATAGGGATAGAATTCACTATCCACACTCTGGCAGTTTCCTGAGGACAACCAGTTCGTAAGAAGACTTCAAGCTAAGCTTTCTGCTGAAAGGGACAGGTCTCCTCCTTCACAGCTCTGCAGTATTGAAAGACTTTGAGTTTTCTGTAGGGTGTTTTTGTCAATTCTTTGACTTTTCAAGTCACCTTTGAGTTTCAAGTGTTCGATTTGTCTTCCAGCTCCACTTTGCAATCATGATCAGTAATGGAGGGCAAGAAAACGGGGTTTAAATTCTGCACCTGTTGCTGGCAGAAAGTCTTAGCCATGGAACCACATGCCATGTGCCTTTACTGTGTCAGCCAGCAGCACAACATTGCAGGATGCCCCTTGTGCTGGACCATGCTGCTCTAATCCATCAAAGACTGGAAGGCTCAACTGGGTTTCAGTTAACTGAAAATGCAAGAAGACCCTGTTGTTTGCCAGGTCAGCTGCACAACTAGCAGTCATGGAAGAAGATGTGGTGGCTGCAGTGAGTTCCTCTTTGGGCTTGGTGCTGTTCCTTGGGTGGAGTCAGTGTCCAAGGGTCATTCTCGTTGATTTTAGAGAAGTGGGTCTGGCCCTCCAGACCTTTAAGGAGAGTCCATCTCACCACAATAGCAAGAAACAAACATCGCCACTGCAGGTCATGGGACTGGGAAAGATCACACTTTTCCCACTCCCTCGCGTCCCCCAACAGCTCAGCCTTGGTCAAGCTTTCTTTGGTCAAGGTCGAGGGCTCCAAGGTAACCCCATTGGGCCCACCGGCCTTGACTCTGGTCGAGCAGATGGTCAAGATCTTTCTCAAGCCTGTTGACTGGCTGTCAGAAGAGACTGATGAGCCTATTTCCCAGACCCTGGTTCTCCCAGTCCTCACACCAGTCGACACCTCACAGATGTCCCCTGTGTCTGCTTCTCCACCCCTTTGGGTGGAACCATCTCCACTGCAGCCCCTGTTTGGTGCTCTGAACAAGGAGTCCCATGCTGCTGCTGGCTTGCCAGGCTGGCTGGCTGTGGAAATCACCCAGTCCGAGGACACTAAGGTGATCTTTGATGGTAGATGATCAAGGGCCTGTAGTCCTGTGATGACTCTGAGGGTTTTGGTCGAGATTCAGTTGAAGAACTGACTACTGACTGGTGTCTTTTTGGGTCCTGCACTCAGATCTTCAACCTTTGCACCTCTCAGCCTAGTTCCTGAACAGCTAGAGTTCCAGGCTTTGGGCCTTTTGGAAGACATCCTTTACATTGTGGAGGCATCCTATGAGAAGTCAATTCATAAATGCTATGCGTTTAAGTGGAAGAGGTTCTTGATCTCGTGCCAGGCTAAGGAGCTTGATCCCCTTACCTGTCTCATGGCAAACAGCCTCAACTACCTAATGCCCCTCTCTCTTTGGCCTGCAGGCGACAACCTTTAAGGTGCATCTGGCAGCCATCTTGGTATACCGGGCGCTGGTTGATACACCGACAGTGACCCTAGAGAAAGTGGTCAGGCACTTTTCAAAAGCTTAGATCACCTGTCCCCACTAGTGTGCGAACCTCCACCTCCATGGGACCTACTGCTGGTTTTGGCAATGCTCATGGAAATTGATTTGAGCCAGTGCACAGCTGTGAGATGTCACACCTGTTGTAGAAGACTCTCTTCTTGGTAGCCATTGCATGAGCAAGCTCTAGGCTCTCTCAGTGGAATCTCTTTAAATCATCTTCCACAAGGGTGAGATCGTCCTTCCCCAACCCGAAGTTCCCCCCAAAGGTTGTTTCAGAGCTTCATCTTAACCAGGTAATTAACTTACTGGTATACTTTACCAGCCTGACCTCAGAGGTCAGTCGCAAGTTTTATACCCTGGACCTGCAGAGAGCACTGTTTTATTACACAGAGCTCATGGCTGAAGTGTGGGGGTGAGGCTTTACAGCCGTTTGTAACGTACACTGTAGCCACTCCTAGCAGACTGGCATCAAAGCAGATGATTATGGGGTGAATTTCATCCTGCATCAACCTTTGCTATAGGTTGGCTGGTAGGCAGCTGCCTAAAAGTCTTGGGGCTTATTCCACCAGGCATATCGTTGCTTCAGTACCTGCTTCCAGGGACATTCCCTTTCAGGAGATTTGCAGGGCTGCAACCTGGCATAGAGCATGCATCTTCATATACCATTACAGCATCAAGACTGAGTCGTCTGGATGCTCCTTTTGGGTCCTTGGTCCTCCAATCTCTGTTTACCAAATATGGGTGCACCCCTTCCTCCTCTCCTTCCAGAGGACTTTTTGGAGTCTGCCAGAGTTGGATAAGGAACTGTAACCACGCCCTTAGAAATATAGGTTACTGAGTTGTAACCGTAGAGCTTCCATGGAGTGGTCTCTTTCAGAAGATAATACTTTTGGGTATCCAGCAGAGGTCAGTGTGGCGCATGGCAGCTCTTCTAGCAGTCTTTTTCCAGGGACCACCCACACATGACATCAGTTTCCTGTTTTCTTTGTAAGTGTGAGCGGTCCCTGGTGTCCTCAGTTCCTTTTTTTGCCGTCTTCGACTCGTATGCAGCAGCTAGAGCAGCTTCTGAAAACAGCGGTCATCGACAAGAAACAGCATCAAAGATATGAGCAAGGGGGCTCACCCAATAAGTCCCCATCTACTGATCTACATCTCTGGACACACACACAGAGCAGGAGTATCCCTCCTCACCCTCTATGTCTCCTTTACTCAGAGATGGCCACCATACTGTCGATGATGCATCTGTAGTCTTATTTGACAGCCACCATACCGTCAACGATGCATCTATACTTTCATTGATGGCCCATAGCCGTCATCTTCCTCATCGATGGCTACCACCGTCAACAATGCGTCTATACTTTTATCGACGATTACCACTGTCGACGATGCATCCATACTTTCATTGACGGCTACCACCGTCGACGATGCATCTCTACTTTCATCAACTGCTACCACCATCGATGATGCATCTGTAAATACATTGATGGCGCATAACCATCAGCTTGCTTATCAACAGCTACCACCATCGACAATACATATATATATATATATATAAAACCATACCGTCAATGTTCTCATCGATGGCTACCACCGTCGACGATGCATCTGTATTATCATTGACAGCCACCACCATCAACAATGCATCTATATTCTCATCGATGGCCTTACCCTTCTACGATGTATCTGTATTCACATTGACTGACTTCCCCCGTCAACGATGCATTCCTATTTCTCGTCGACTGCTGTCCCCCATCGACAGTGCATCATTATTCTGCCTACTCATTGACAGGACTTTTTTTCACGCCGTCAACGATGCTTCCAACACTATAAAAAGGCAATACATAACCCTTTCTGGATTCCATTGGAATCACAGAGTGAAAGAGATCCTTCTCAACCTCTGTACTTCATGCCTCATCGACGGCCACCGCTCCAGGTGTCCCTCCGTCAACAGCGCGCCCTCATATTCTTTCTTAGTAAATGGGGCTTCATAAAATACCAATGGTTTATGCCACGTTTCTACCTCTCCACCCTGTTAGGTGGACAATCACATGGGTCAGGCAGACAGAAATTGGAACCCTGGACTTTACCTCCCAGGGACAAGACCTGCTCAGACTACACGTCCACTCCAAAACCCTTGTGTTTCAAACACTCTTCCCCCTTCCCTTCTCAGAAGGAACTGGACATCTAAACCACTGTATTACGGCACATCTTGCATGCCATATGGCACTCCCAGCCCTCTGCTCCATGGGGACAGGGCAACCCTCCACAATCTCCTCCTCTTCCGCCTAAGAATTTTCATGATGACCAGGATCCATTCCCACCCTGGTCACTTCCTTCTTATATGGAAGACTATTTTTCAGATGAACAAGAGCTCCCAGTTAACTTCACTGGTGACCTTGAACTCGACAATTTCCAGGAGCTGAAATTTCTTCCTCAGACTCCCTTTTTTCGGAAATCTCTTCTTTGGATGAGGGCCTACCTAGACTCCACAGCACCCCCTCCTGATGAACCTTCATGCTACAAAATGGTGATACAAATTATAGAAAGTCATGGGATTCTGTACCACAGAAACATCACAAAATAAGGATATGGCAAAATACCTTGATCTACCAGAGGAGCCTATTTTGGTGGTTTCCCCACTAATTCTCCCTTACCAGAACAGCCTTCAGCTATCTCGGCTGTTCTCCGTAAGGTGGATCATATTTATCCAGCTCCTCTGGTTCATTCCTTCCTTTCAAGCTTTCCCGGAAATGGACTCTGTACTGCCACTCATGTTCACATGAGCCCGTTACCACCTGATAAAGAATCCCAAAGACTTGACTTTCTGGAGAAACTAATCTTTTTTTCCAGTACTATGAATATCAGAATTCCAAATTATATGGGTCATATGATTTAATACCACTATACCCTTGGGTCATTTGCCATTGAGATTATCAATAAACTCCCTCTCTCACAGGACAGGGATAAATTGTTGGCTACAGTAATAACTAGTAATTCTGTCTCCCATCACCTTCTCAGGTTGGGAAATGATGCGTTAGATACCTCAGCCCGACTGTCAGCCACTGGTATCACTCTGCGTCACCATGCCTGGCTTTGCGTTTCAGGCTTTGAACCTGATATACAACATAAAGTGCCTAATGCTCCCTTTAATGGGTCCAAGCTGTTCAGGCCAGGTACTCAAACTTTACTTACAGGCATCGGGAGAACCCTCTGTACGGTACATGGCATGTATCATACTCCAGCTACAACCTACTGTACTCAGCACTCCTATTATTCCAAAAGAGGAGGACGGTACAGAGGTAATAATAAAGGTGGCTTCCGAGGTCGTGCTCAATCCACCAGAGGCAACACCTTTGCCACCCAGGGTGCCCGCTCCCACCCTTCTGGTGGAGCTGCGCCTCCCAGTGACCCACCAGGGCTCCCCCCCCTGCCTCCTCGACCTGGCCTCAGAGACTGTGGGGGGTCATTTTGCCCTCCATCTGGAGACCTGGCAAATGATCACATCCAACAATTGGGTACTTCAGATTATCCAGAAGGGGCATACTCTGGAGTTTCTCTCCACCCCACACCCTTGCCCTCCATGCAAGATTCATTATCCTCCAAATCATATACCCATCCTACAGGAGGAATTGACAGCCCTTTTGACCAAACAGGCCATTGTACCAGTGCCCCTTCTGGAACATCAGATGGGATTTTACTCCCACTTCTTTTTGGAACCCAAATGTGCGGGAGACCTCCGACAACTGAATCTTTGCATTCAGTACAAATGTTTTCTCATGATCACCCTACCTGCCATCATGCCGATCCAAAAACAGGGCAGTTGACTTTGTGCCCTGGACATGAAGGATGCTTACCTTCACATTCCCATCCACCCTGCCCACCATAAATTTTTGCGCTTCTACCTACTAGGTCAAAATTACCAGTTTCAAACACTCCCGTTCGGCCTCTCATCAGCCCCTAGAGTGTTCACCAAGTGCCTAGCGGTGGTAGCAGCAGCCTTATGAAGAGAAGGGCACTTCATCATTCCATATCTGGATGATTGGCTAATAAAAGCAGACTCCAGTAGCTCTGCTTGCGCGGCCCCGCGCGCAGTGTTGATTTCTCTCACAGGGCACCGGGCGCACTACACTGGGAACGAGCTCAGGTCGCTGGAGGGCTGGCCGGGGAGAAGGATCGAGTGTCCCACCACTGCTCTCCTTCTCTGGGGGAGGGCGCGGATGTCACCGATGCATGGGGACACCTGGTGGAGGCCAGGAGTACCTCAGCATACGGGACAGAAAGGCTCTAAGGGCGGACGGATGCTGGCATCATTGCGTTCCGGCCCTCTAAGGGGAGGAAAGAACAGCCCGCCTCTGCTTCGCCTAGATGATGCCGCCCCTCGAGGCTGCTGTCGGCTCCCCAGGCCGACTCCGCCCCTATCCCGTTGTTCGTGGCACCCAAAGGGATGGGTGCACGTCCCGCCCTGGGGGGTAATCCAGGGGGTCCCAGGAGTACGGCTCATGTGGGGATGCTGTAGCTGAGGGGTCCGTGACTGGGCGGACGACCGGCGGAGAGAGGAGGAGGGCGCAAAAAGTGTAAGTAAAAAAACAAAAAAAAACAAAGTAGCTCTGCTTGCCTCCCTAGATGCTACCTTGAAACTGTTCGCAGATCTGGAAATCACTGTCAGTTGGCCAAAGTCCAGTGCAAATCTGACACAGTCTGTCCAATACATTGGAGCTGTTCTAGATACAGTTACAGCCAGGGCTTATCTACCTCCTGCCCGGAAGGACACATTTATAGCTCTGGCATTACACATACAAACTCAGAAAATAGTCACAGCCAGACAAATACTGCACGTTTTGGGTCACATGTCCACTGCCAACCCTATGGTGGCATTCTCCCGTCTCCACATGAGACCTGTCCAGTGGACCTTCCAGAATCCGTGGTCCCAACAAACAGGACAGTTCGAAGACAAAATCAGGGTTACTCCCTCTCTAATGTCTACCCTGTCATGGTGGACAATCAGAATCAATTTTGAATCAAGGAATGCCTTTCCAGTCCCCCCTCCATGCAAACGTTGAATATTGCTGCTTCCCTACAGGGATGGGGAGCGCACTCGGTCGTTATCAGACCCAAGGCCAATGGCCCGCTTCTCCCCATCTGTCTCATATCAGTCTTTTAGAGATGAAAGCGGGTCATCAAGCCCTCCAGGCATTCCAACCCTCCCTCAAGCGAGGATCGTTACTGCTGCAGTCAGACAACACTGCAGTAGTGTTCTACCTCAACGATCAAGAAGGTGCTCCACTCCTCAACCTCTTGACTAAAAATTAAAAGAACCCTGTTACATCCCACACTGAAGGCTCTACAGCTTCACATTGGGCTCCTGAGGACACTTTCATACATAGAAACATAGATACATAGAATTTGACGGCAGATAAGGACCGCTTGGCCCACCCAGTCTGCCCATTTCCATACCTAATGGATAAGCTGCAGATCCTAGTTAACCAGCAGCCTACTTCTTCCTACCCCCACCCCCTAGAATTGCCTTATGACTGTCCCATGCATGCTTGAATTCCACCACTGCTTTTGACTCCACAACCTCCTCCGGAAGGCCGTTCCATGCATCCACAACCCTCTCTGTGAAAAAATACTTCCTTAAATTACCTCTGAGCTGCCCCTCTATCTTCAAATTGTGCCCCCTTGTTCTTGCACACCTCTTTTTTTGAAAGATGCTACCCTCTTGGACTTTGTTGATTCCCTTGAGGTACTTGAAAGTGCCTAGTCTACAAATGTCCTCTCCTGTTGCCAATATTCTCTTGGCCTCCCGAAAGCCAGCAACAAGAGCAACATACAATTCCAGATGGAAACACTTTTCCATATGGTCTGCCTCTCGATCTTTGGACCCTTACTCTTGTCCACTGATGAAGGTTCTGGACTACCTGTCCTCACTATCCGAGTCTGGTTTAAGCTATTCTTCCATCAGAGTCCATTTGGCCGCCATCTTGGCCTTCCATGAACCTCTGCAGGGCAGGTTACTGTACCAACATCATCTAGCTAAGATGTTTTTTGAAAGGAATGCTATATATTAAATTTCCTGTTAGAAGACCACTCCTCCGTGGGATCTCAATTTTGTGATAGAAAAATTGACCCTTGATCCTTTTGAGCCAGCAGCCACTTGTGAACTCCGTTTTCTTTCATGGAAAACCCTATTTCTGGTAGCTGTCACTTCCGCTGGACGTATTTCTGAGCTTCGTGCCCTCATGTGTAGGAAACCTTACTTGATTTTCCACAAAGAGAGGGTGGTCCTTCATACCAGCTGTTCCTAAACATGTACTCTTTTATCCTGGTTGGCACATTGTATTACATTTTGTCACAAAAAATACAGCAAGCCTTTACCTGGACCTGTCCAAGCCCACTCCACTAGAGCTATAGCCACCAATGCGGCTTGCTTTAAGGGAGCCTTCATTTCAGATATCTGTAATGCAGCAACCTGGTCCATGATCCATACATTCACAGGGTACTACAGTCTGGATATTGCCTCATGACGTAGATGACCTTCAGCCAAGCAGTCCTACAAGGTCTCTTATCATAACTGCCCTCCCATCTGGGCATTACTGCTTGGGATTCATCCCAAAAGTATTACCTACTGCAAGAGACCACTCCGTGGAAGATAGTACAGTTATGTAAAAACTTACCATAACAGTAGATCTTTGAGGAGTGTCTCTTGCAGTAGTTTGGGTCCCACCCTCCATCCTCCTCCTTCTCTAAGAGAGCAAGTTCTGGTCTAATGACTAGTGTCGGGACTCCTTTGGTACCTCGGCTTCCCCTCTCTCCTCGCTTTGCAAGCTGGGTCGGGTGGGGGAACTGAGGATACCAGGGACCACCACACTTGTATAGAAAACAAGAAGCTGATGTTGTGTGGATGGTCCCTGGAAAAAGCCTGCTAGAAGAGCTGCTGTGCGCCACACTGACCTCTGCTGGATACCCAAAAGTATTGCCTACTGCAAGAGACACTCCTCAAAGATCTGTTACAGTAAGTTTTTACGTATCTGTACTTTCTAGGAGTGGTATACAGTTCACATCCACCCAACACACCCAGCTTCCCCTGGCAAGTGGCACATAGATTCCTGCTTCCAGAGTGCAAAGATCTTGACATCATGAGGCAGAGCCAGAGGATATACCACCTGGGTGGTGGAAAGAGCTTAGCTTGAGGACTTCTGAAGAACTGCCTGTCTCCAGGAAACTGCCAGAGTGTGACTGTGAACTGTATACCATTTCTAGAACTACAGTTACAAATGAATAGCCTATATTTTTAAAAGCATGGTCGTACTAAGTGGTTCAATAAATACATTGCAGAATGAATAAGGTAATTCATAAATAAACAAGATAGATTTAAAATGGAAGGAGTTCTTCACATCTGTTGGTTGAGACCTGTCCCCTTTGCCCTGCTGTCCTCTGTACTCCCTGTGTCATCCTGTGGTCCCTTACCATTACCCCTTGAACTCTTCCTTCCCCCTCCCCCACCTACATTCCACCCTCCCTCTGCCTGCACTATAGTCCCTCTGGTATCCCCTTCCTTGTTATCCTGGCTTGTACCAGGTTTTGTATGTATCTACAATTTCTATAATATACTGGTATTACTTAACCATGCACCTTTTTACTCCTCCCAGGTGTTATGTACATGTTTGCCTACATCTTGTAAATTGCTCCAAACTGCTGTAAGCTCTCCTGAGTTGTTATTGTTACTCTGAAACTGATAATTGTATTCCATTGCTTTGATGGTATATAAATGTATTGTAATTTGATCTTGTTCCACCCAGGTCCGTCTTATAAATGAGCCTTGCTCAATGGTGTTCACCTGGATAAATAAAGATTATGATTGATTGACTGGAATATTGTTTAATTTTGGGTGGGCTGGGCCATCCTTCTAGGAAAATTTACCCATCATAACTGGAGCCCTGTAATCACAGATACTCATGTGAATAGGGTTTACACCCAGCCTTTAATGTTGACCTCCCCTTTTATCTTTCTACCCCAACCCCACAAGTTGGTGCGATCATGCTTTATCGTGTGGCCACGAGGCCAAAGTCACCACCACAGACCTTTTAGGGAAAGACCAGACAGCTGGGGGGCCTTAGCCTGGCAATGTGGTTCCAAGCCTGCTGAGCCAGCATGGGAATCCTGAAGTTGGAAAGTGAGCCCGTGTCCCTCAGTGGACAGCACCAGGGCTGCTGGTATCCAGTCAGCTCTGCTGTTTTTAAAGATCAGTTGATATTTAAAGCAGAAGTGTGTGTTACTGTTAAGATGTTGTACTTACTCCTTTTTATTTTAGATTGCCTTTTTTCTCCTGCCTTGTAAGACACCATTTTTCTCTCATTTTGAGACTGCTGTAGCATTTTATTTAGATCTGAAATAATAAAAGGAGAGCGCTGTGTAGTGTGGCTATCCATGGGTTTTCATCTGTAATTTCTTAATTGTTTTGAATGCCCATTATTTAACAACACTTTTCATATTACTAATTCAGACAACTGTACAGCAGACACTACTCCGTGACCTTATATGACAAGGAGTGTTCAAAAATAGCGAGAATACTGATGCAAATCCAGGGATAGTCATATTTGAAGAAGTACACCTTTTATTTTTTTCTAATCTTTATAAAGCTCTATTCAAAATATGGAAGAATGAACATCTTATAAGACAGGAGAGAAATGGCAATCTAAAATAAAGATACACGATTATGCCCCTAAAACAGTGCGCCTCAGAAAAGCATACCTTCCATTACTGCCTGTGTTAAAAGCAGCTGGCCATAAATTCTCTACCCCGTATCCTGCCCGGCTCATGGTACATCAGCCTGAGGGAAAGAAGGAGTTTGCCACAGCATTGGAAGCCAGAGTGAAACTTACTAAAATGGGGCTGAAATTTCCAGACAAACTGCAAGAGCAGCGGGATTCCTCCACGAGGCCCTCACATTGGCAGTCTAACCTAAATGAACAGAAGAGGCAACAGAACAACATCAGAGAAGTGCAGAAAGCCCTGGCTGTGTACCGCAGAAATGACCTTACAGCATCGATCTGAGGGGGAGAGACGTTTGTAACCTTTTGGACATTTCATGTCATATTCAGGTGGGTGCTTGGGGGGTACTCTCAATAGTTTTCCTTTTTCCGCCTGGGTCCCTTATTCGGCGGCTCGACTCTAGGCTAAGAGCGGTTCCTCTAATGGGCCTGCATTACGCATCTTGTCAGCTGTATGGTGAGGAGACCAGGGCGCCCCCCCCACTTTGCCTTTAAATAAGGCCCATCAAGCCTATAGCATTGTTGTTTAAGAGATGAAAAACTGTGCCAGACCTCAGTAAAAAATTTTAATTGTCCTTGCTCTTTAAAGTTTAGAAAATGGGTCATCTAGAGAAACACAAATTTCAGCAATAACATACAACATAGTAATATCCAACAAATTTTAAGAACTAGCATCTTGTGAAGAATGACTGCATAAACCAGATCAATCTTCTGGATGGAATTCTAACAAAAGGTTAGGGTTGGTTTCTTGGAATATTTCCGGTCTAAAGCAAATTAGCAGATAACGAGTGGATGGATTTTATTTCTAGTTTTGATATAATATGTCTTCAGGAAACGTGGCACTGTAAAGATTCGGATATCTTTCTTAATGGTTACAGTATGTTCCACTCTAGTGGGGACAAAAAAAACAAGTAAAGGAAGATTAGCAGGTGGGTTAATCACTTGGATTAAAATAGAGGGAAATACAGAAGTAACATTTTTATGTTCTAATAAAAATATCTTGATTATACAAGTTAAGCAGAAAGGCTTTTCATTCTGCTTAGCGAACGTTTATATTCCTCCCTCAAATTCAAAATATTATGATCACTCGATTTGGGATCAATTAGAAGTCATGCTTCATAAAAGCTGGGTACTCTCTGACTTCGAGGAACTCCTACTTTGAGGTTATTTTAATGCCAAAATAGGTAAGTATGATGGTTACGCTGACAGTGAGTACCACAACTGGGTCTATAAAGAGTCTACTAATCATGTAAGGAGTTCTAAGGATACAAGAATTAATAGGATGGGAAGGAATATAATTAAGATTTTAGACACATTCAATTTAGTTCCATTAAATGGTCGCCCTTTGGGTGACAAAACTGGTAACTATTCCCATTTTTCATCGAGAGGGCCATCCCTAATTGATTATTTATTTTGGAATGGGGACGTGTCACTATGGGAAACTTTAATAATTACAGATAAAATGGATAGTGATAATTTTCCACTATCATTAACTTCTAAACAGTTAAATGATGGCTCTAATGACAATCACTTTCAACCACCGACTTTAGAGATACGTTATAATAAAATTAAATGGAATGATGCAGTAACTGATCAGAGAACTTTATTCCCATACTTGGGCACAAGTAAAAATAGGTACAGCAGGACAACTATCTGTCCATTTTCCAACAAACAGGGGTGTGTCTTGGCACCAACTTTGTTTTGCATCTATATTGACCTATTGCTGAATAAATTGGAGAATTCTAAAACAGACTCTCCAAAAATTCTAGGGAAAGATTGTGCATCTCTTGCTTAGGCAGATGACCTGGTGCTATTTTCACTCACTTGCTCAGGTTTACAGGCCAAACTGAATATTTTGGATAATTTTTCGAAAGAATATGACTTAAAAATTAACTAATCAAAAAGTCAAGTCTTATCCTTTGGAGCTAAAAACTGTTCATTTAAATGGAAGATTGGGGGAAAAAATACTAGACAAAGTCAAAGAATACACATATTTAGGCTTCCAGCTTTCTAATGAAGGGAAATGGGTAAAACATACAGATAAACTGATTTCCAACCTTAAAAAAACGGCAAACTCATTATATAGATTTAATAAAAAATATGGAGGGAATTCAAACCCCTCATAAAAGCTATTGAGGAAAAGTATAATGCACAGGCATCATTCAGTGGGGAAATCTGGCAACCAAGAGATGTAAATAAAATCGAAATTCCAATAGATAAAGTTTTACGTTTAAGTTTGGGGTTAGGAAATTCTGTTCCTATGTGTATTATAAGGGCAGAATTAGGATTTGTGTCGCTAGGCGCATACTTTGCAGCTAGGAAAGTTAACTATTGGATAAAAATACAACATCATAAAACTCATAGATTAACTTACTGCTGTCTTAATGAAAAACATAACTGGTTAAACCTTGGGCATCTAAAATCAGGTTGGTTGAACTCTGTATATCAAACTTTGCAGGATATTGGTCTGGAATCTCTAAAGAAAAATGAGGAGAAAGACGTCACAACAAGTCTTGGTTATCAACCCTATATCACTACCAGATTACTGGAACTTTACAAACTTAGGGACTTGGAAAACATTTCTAAGTTAAGAATCTCTCCCTGGTTTAGAACAAATGATGTCAATAATTTTTTTTAGATATCATTATGAGATTCTTACTGATCAAAATCAAAGGAACTTGTATACAATGTACACGTTAGAATTGTTTTCCAGTAATGTTATGGATGCAAGATATAGGGGGAGAAACAGAGGGATACCAAACTGTGTTCCTGTACAAAAACCTGTTTTGAAAATCTTAAACATAATTTTTCATTGTCAATGGTATAAAAAGCCTAGAGATAAATGGATTATACCAATCTGTAAAATCATTCTATCTGATGATCAGGATCTTCTTTTGAAATTATTGTTTACAACAAATGACGAAATAATCATCAAATCCACTGCAAGGTATTTGGTAAATATTGTAAATATTCGAAGGAGGTTTAAAAGTAAAGAAGCAACAGCAAAAAATGTATAAATTGATGCCTTTTATGATTTTTATAAAATGGTATATGAAATAATGACAGTTGCAATATAACTATAGTAATACTATCTAACATCTGTTATTATTAAGCTTTGCACAATTGTTAGTTTATGAATATATTTATCTGTCAAATTGTAATTTTAAAATGTACATTCTTAGAGTGTGGTAAAAATTTTGGGGGGATTGTATTGTAAATATATGTTTTTTCTCATATAAATGTAAGCATGACTATTTTAATTGTCAAGGTCAATGACCGAACAATAAACTTTTATCTACCTACCTTAAAGGAACTAATAATTCCAGAGACTTACTAAATGTTCTTTTTGTATTTTAGGCTTTATAATCTGGGACTGTTCTGGCAGTTGAGCAGGGCTATTTCTTTGAGGCCTCCCTGTCATCTGTTCCTCACTCTAACATGGCTTTTTTTTTCTTGGCCCACATGGTAACTATGAAGTAATGGTATTGGGGGGGGGGGGTGAGAAATGAGGCAGGATGTGGAGCCTACTTTGGGGAGTGCTATCCTTCCCTAAATATGTTTTTTTTTTTTTTCCTTTGGTATGTCTTTACATTTTCGGATACACTTCTTGGGTATCCTGGAGGCCCCAATCAGCTACAATCTGGGACTACCTCCCTCTTCAGAAAGAGCTCAACAACTACATGGGGTTCTTCATGAGGGTACAGGGAGGAACTTATATATCTCCCCACTTATGGAAGTCACTGTTCTTAGTAATGACAAAGTTTTTCTAAACAATGTCATTCATAGTGTAAATAGTTTTGTTGTATTGAAAGTCTTGCTGTTTACTGACTTACTGTTGTATGTAAGATTTAGATTACAGGATATATGAGATACCTGGGAAATGCATGGACATACTATTCAATGCAAACGGATGAGTAACAAATATGATTTACAGGAGACTGTTAGAAATATAGATTTGGCTAGGCAGAGCAATCTGACCTTACCACAGAGGATACCTATTAATGTCCAGATTTCAGTTACAGGCATTTTGATTACAAGCCAGTATAGAAGATGGCTACCTCATGCAGCCTGGGTAGAGGATGCCAGATTGTGTCCTGTCCGCCAGTGGGAGTTTTTTTTTCCTTTTTCTAATCAGTTATGATGGATCCTTCAATAGAGCTTTTATCATTGAACATTAATAATCCCATTAAGCACTCCAGATTGCAGCAGTACTTGTGCAAGCAGAGGCTGAATCTTATTTTCTTACAAGAGATGCATTTGTCTCATTCAGAACACCAGAAACTTTCTGCTGGTCACCGGTACTCTGTAATAGCTTCTTCCAGTAAGACTGGCAAGTGTAGGAGCACTGCCATACTGATCCCTGCTGGAACACCTTTTTTAAAAGAAGTTGAGAGGATTGATTCTAACAGCTATTTTACTATTGCTCAAGGATGCCTCTATGACTCTGCTGTTACATTGGTGAGCGTATATTTTCCCCCAAGGGCTCCTCCTATCTATATGAAAAGGTTCTTTAACCAGCCCATAGATATTCAGCAGCGTATAATTATAATAGGGGTGATTTCAATATCATCCTATCCCCCCATCTAGATGATTCTCATCCCCATAAGCACAGAACCAGCCCCTCTCAGAAATACCTCAAAGTCCAACTACCTGTACTGGGTCTGACAGATGTATGGCCGCAATTTTTCCCTACAAAAGGAGGTTTTACTTATTTTTCCCCTAGACATCATTCCTCCTCTAGCCTAGACTACTTTTTTCTCTCCACAGGGCATATTGAAAAAACTAGACAGATTAGGCTAGGGGCCCGTCTCCTATCTGACCCCACCTTGATTATTTTAAAAATAGAAAATTGCAGCCCTAGGAAGTCTACCCTATGGAGGCTGAATACCTCTATCTTGAAAGACCCTGAGTTTAAGACATTGATGGAAGACCATCTCCCCCAGATAATCTGAGAAAATCAATCCCCAGAGATTACCCCGGCAGTATTGTGGGGTACGGTGAAGGCTGTCCTTAGAGGAGAGATAATATCGTATACAGCCTAACAGAGGAGAATTAGAGAAACCAGATACAGGCAATTGCAAGATAGGCTAGTAGAGCTTCAAAAAGCTAGAGAGGAAGGGCACATAACTGAGACTACTGAACTGTGGAAAGTGCAGGGTGAGCTCCAAAAAATTCTGTACCCAAGGGTTCAGGCCACACTTTTATATACTAAAAGTACTTTTTATGAGGGAGGACCCAGGGGAGCAAGGCATTTAGCTAGACGAACCAGAATGTTCAAGTAGAAAGCTACAATCACCACAATCAAGGATCCTCGATCTGGCGTCCTTCTCCATCGAGGACCTGAGATAGAACAAACTTTTCAAAACTTCTGTAAATTATGTATGCCCAAGCTCTCTGCGGCACAACAAGCTTCACTACTGTGTCCAATTACCAGGCAGGAAATTCAACTGGCTTTCAAAAAAAGCAAAACTATGAAATCTCCAGGCCCTGATGGCTATTCCACCAAGTGGTACAAGGATTTCTCCCCCTTGCTAAGCCCCTGCTGCTACAGATTTTTCAAGATCAGAATTGTGAACCACCTTCAGACTCCTGGCACTACGCTGTTTTTTCAGCCATACCACAACTGGGAAGAGATCCCCAATCCCCAGAATCATACAGACCAATATCTGACTCAATTGTGATTACAAGATATGTACAGTATGTCCATATGGGCCCAGCGTCTTGATCATATTTTACCAGAACTAATCCATATGGATCAGGCAGGCTTCTTACAACAGAGGCAAACTGCAGATAATATCCTCAGAACATTCCATCTGATGGACCATATGACCTGTACCTCTCTTCCCTCAGTATTAGTGAGTTTAGATGCCTTTAAGGCTTTTGATAGGGTCTGTTGGGAATTTCTTTGGAGGGTCTTGGAGGTCTTTGGATTCCCAGAGCAATTTGTTACATGGCTTAGTCATATATACTCTGCCCCCAAAGCCTTTTTAAAAATAAATGGAGCAATATCAACCCCGATTCCCTCGGAGTGAGGCGCTCGACAGGGATGCCCTCTCTCCCCACTACTATTTGCAGTTTGTATTGAGCCTTTAGTCCTGGTGGTCCAGCAATCTGAAGATGTAAAGGGAGTTAAAGTGGGAAAGGATATCTTCACAATAGCCCTATATGCAGATAAAATCCTAATGTCTCTGTCAGATCCAGAACAATCTCTTCGAGCCCTCTGGAACATTATTGCTCAATTTTTTCACTAATTTCAGGGTATAAGATAAATTCTACAAAAACAGAGGTCTTGAATTTTTGTTTTTCCCCTTCTCCACCCCTTCGCCCTTATTTGCCATTCAAGTGGGTGGGGGGATGACAAAGATGAAATATCTGGGTATGCAGCTACCCCAGAATATTGATCACACCATCCTGATAAATTATGAACCCCTCACTCAGACAATAGAGAATGACCTTCATACTTGGTCTCAATTATGACTCTCCTTTTTATTCAAGGATTGACCTAATTCAAATGAATATATTGCCCAGACTACTATGTTTGTTTCAAAGTATTCCTGTCCTGCCCCCCCCCCTTCTTTATTTTATTTCCTGGAACAGGGTCATAGCTTGATTTGTCTGGGCTGGCATGAAACCTTGCATCTGTTGGTCCATTTTACAGCTCCCAAGGGACAAAGGAGAGTATGGGATTACCTGATCTAGGTAAATACACACAAGAAGCTGCCCTGGCTAGGATACTGGGGTGGATTGACCCAAATTATAGATTACCTTGGAAAAAGCTAGAAATTACACTTAACCATATTCAAGATATTAAACATTTTTTATTTGATCTGGGGGAGCCCCTTCACAGTGCAGAAAGGCTATCACTAGGGAATGCAGAGTAGTCTAACAGTCTGGGGCAATCTCAGAGCCTCCCAGGAACTCGTCACGGTCTTTTATTACATACGACAACTTAGGTCAGAGGGGAAGCATTTTCAAGTCCGCCTAATTGAGACCCTCAATGGCTGGTATAATAGAGGCCTGACTTTCATTTTCCAGATATTAGACAACCAGGGTACCTTACCCCTTTTATACATTGAGAGACACCTATGGGCTACCACCAGAGACTAATGTAGCTTATCAGCAGATACCAGCTTACTTGGTAAATAAGGCTCCTCAATGGAACCGCTTCCCTTCCCCATCTCCACAATTACCGATACTGATTATATCCTCTATAAAAGGAATAACCTCACCCCCACTTGGTTGGAGCACTGTATAAGGGACTACAGGAGGTTACTAAGGACTCCACCCTGGGGATCCTGGCTGCCTGAAACCAGGAATTATTGGTGCTGGTCTCGGTAGATCTTTGGTTTAAACATGTTAAGTTATCTTGAGGGATATCTCTAGCACCATACTGGCAGGAATTCACCTGGAAAGTCAGGCTTAGATTTTTCAATACCCCAGCTAAACTGGCGAAATTTGTAGCTGGACCAGTGGGAAGCTTCTGGAGATCTTGTGGGGAAAAGATGGCTGGACATGTACACTTTTTCTGGTCATGCCCAGTGCTCCATCCATTTTGGGGAGAGGTAGCAGAAACCTTGGGAGAGTTGGTGGGAGAAGAGGCTGTCCTTACTCCTGAACTGGTCTTGCTTTCGATACCTCCTGAAGACCTCTGTATTCCAAGGGGATCACTCAATTACTTATATACTGATAGCTAAGAAAGCAATTACCAGATTATGGGGCCAGACCTCACCGCTGACCAGAAATGACTGGTTTATGGCTATGAAAGAAGTATGCAACCTGGAAATACTGGCAGCCAGTGATTTAAATAGAAAAGATAAATTTGAACTCCAATGGAGGAAATAGGTCCTTTATATGTCTGTACAAGATCCTCATTTTGTTCCATAATGAGTAACAAGAGATTTGATATGATGGAGGGGAAGGGGAGAGAATCAAGGAGAAGACTTATTATTTTAGTACTAGTGTTCAAGGATCTCTATCGGAGGATTTATTTATGGCTGTATATGATTTTTGGTCTTGTGCTCATAACTGCAATGCATTATATGTTGCTTGAGCTATGCTTGATTGTATTATGTGATCTCCACAATGTACTGTATCCCATTTATCTTTTACAAATTTTAAAACAAAAATACAATTTAAAAATAAAGATACACGTACAGAGTTTTAAACAAGTCATGCATTGTTGCTTTCAAATATGCCCTTACTCTCTATTTCTTCCTCAGCACTTTATGAACAGTTTTCTTTTTTTATTGGCAATAATAAGATATTAATTGTTAGTGTAACATATATATTTACATATGTATCTACGGGTTCGGGGAAGGATGAGGTTACCTGGCACAAGAGACCTAGGTTTGGCTACTCTGCACAGGGGCACCCAAGTAAATCCAACTACAGGAAGCAATAACTGTAATGTCCAGAACCAGAATTGGGATTTTTCAGTGTGGCTTTATTTATTAGCTAACTGAACATAAACAAAGCACTGCATGGTCCCCCAAAGGGCTACGTTACTGTATGTGCAGATTAGAGGTTAAAACACAGTGGTCCATTTGAAGAATGAACACATTACTACAATTGTCTGGCTTTGGACCCACCAGGCACTCAGCCCGGACTTTGCATGCACATTGGATACATAGCCCGACTGGCCCGGCTCTCCTGCCGGCCACTCGACTGACGGTCCACTTGAAGAATGAACCCAAACTTTACTTGGAAAGACATCCCATCAAACAAGGAGACTTCCAAACTGTGGCTCCCCACACCACTTGAAGTCTGCGACTCCTAGAAAGATTTGTTTTCGTACTTCGAATTGAAACTCCCATCAAACAAGGAGACTCCCATCCAACAAGGAGTAATTTTCTCATCCTGTGGCTCCCCACACCACTTAGAGTCTGCGACTCCTAGAGAGATTTTCAAGTTGCAACCCACGTCTGGGTACCCACCCCATCACTGGCCAAGTGCATGAGGCAAGTAGCAAAAACACAGAAGAAATCCGTAGAGGTGAACCTGGTTGCTAAAGATGAGGGGTTTTCCCACCTCCAGCTCCCACAGCCCATACCCGGCCATTTCTCTGGACACACAGAAAACTTTAGACTTTAAAATGTAGAATGAATGGTGGATGACCTGAAGTACCCCCTCTACAGTGAACTTTAAATCCATTTAAAACTTTAAACAGTTGACTGCTCTATTTGTTTGTCCTAGTTGACATAGTCCTCCCAAATAGCAGTCCACATTTACTTGAAATCCAACTGAAGAAAACAAGATGTTTGCCCCTTCCAATGGAGCCAAACACTCACCCATTGCTGTTATACATGAACAGACTGAACTTAAATCAGGCAGCTTTCTTCCCAGGGTGGGAGAAGGGGATTGCTCCTGGAACCC
The DNA here is from genome assembly GCA_016271365.2 of Neoceratodus forsteri. Classification (NCBI taxonomy): domain Eukaryota; kingdom Metazoa; phylum Chordata; order Ceratodontiformes; family Ceratodontidae; genus Neoceratodus; species Neoceratodus forsteri. The sequence continues at coordinate 220,488,930 of CM028136.1, read as the reverse complement.
ACAAAGAACTTTTCCCCCCCCAGAGGGAGGGGGGCACTGAGACCGGTGGAGCGGTCTCCACCACTTTAAAAAAGGTAAAATACAGGAACACTTCCTTTTTTCTGAGTGAGAGATCACACTGCAGACTACATAGATACATAGATACATAGACAGTGTCGGCAGATAAGGGCCTATGGCCCACCCAGTCTGCCCATTTGAGCTTGTAAGACTAATACAAATACTAATACTAATGAGCTTGTATGACTAATGCTTCCTTCTTGCTTAAGGACAAACGGAAGACTCACTTTGAATATCCCAAAGTTCTAAACTTCCCTCCCTGAGCTGGAGATTCCAAAGTGGCTCATGCAGCTGCGACAGTTCTATAATGATGTCATCTCTCAAGTCTCAGCTGTGACTGAGGACAGAGTGAGACAGTGTTAAACCCATTTAACTGGAGTTTCACAAGCTGCCTTCCCTGCCTACCACTAGGTCTTACTGGGATTCTAGTAACCCCGGGTAACAAAGGGGTTACATTAGTGACAGGATTGTTTAGGTATTACGATGTTCAGTCTACCTGTTTTTGCAGGAGACAGACTGTGCTGAGGTGAAAATGACATCATGCTGTTTTCTGCAGAATGTTGTAGCTTTGAAAGTTGGGGCAGAGAAATCTGTGCCACCAATAGAGTGTAGTGGTATAGCTTCACTGTTTTTTTTTTTTTAAACTAATGAGTATTTTGTTATAAATACACCTCAATAGTAAAAATAACACAAAGTGCAGTGGATATTTCCATTGGTCTTTAAGATACTATTTTCTTAAAAAGCGGGCAACTGTGAAGGGAGATGGTCTGAAAGGATGCCTGTAAGATTGCATGAAATGTATTGCTCACATGATTAATTATAACTCTAATATGAAATAAGAAAAAAACACTCTACCTACTTACACCATTTTAGAAACCGGTTCTATGTACAAGATACTGTATTTTAAACTGTCTGCTGTGATTCATCGGTCAGTGTTGATGGCTGCCTCATGCAAGTAGGCCAACCAGACAAGATCTGAAAAAGCAGAATGTTACATATAAACACAGAAACATACTGTAGAATTTGACATCAGAAGGAGACCAAAGGTCCACCAAGTCTGCCCTATGTTACCACACCCCACCAACCTACTGTACTGGTGGGTTGTCTCCTTCTTTTCCTGCTCCTTCTCCTCTCAAATCCTTGTCTCGCCCCTCCCAAACTACAGTATGAATCTTCTTGACCTATTCCAGCTGTTTTTAAACCCTTCTGGGGGTAGTCCTCCCCCCCATCATTTCCGCTGTAATCTAATTCCACCATCTATGCATGAAGTAAAACTTCCTCATATCTGTCATGAAACTGTCTCCCCCCACCCCACCAAGCTCTAGTCATGCCCCTTAGTGACTGCATCCCAGTTTCTTACAAACATGTCCTTGTTTATACCTCTAAGAGACTTCTGTGATTCTATCATGTCTCCCCTCTCACACCTGACCTCCAGTGAGTAAATGCCCTGCTGGCCCTGGAACATCTTGGTGTCTCTTCTCTGCACTGACTCCAGTCTGTGCTGCTCCTCAGGTGAGGAGCCCATAACTAAGCACAGTACTCCAGGTGAGGTCTGTCTCACCCAGGATGTGTACAGTGGCAGAATCATGTCTCTCCTTCTATCGAAACCCCACCCAGTATGCCCAAGTATCCTTTTATTTTAACCAGTTTCAGACACACGATACATATATAGATCAAAAACAGTCCATACAGTTGTGCAAGTTCAACAGTATGGATGGAAGGTAATCAGCATAAGTATGTGATAACAGGCCTAGGGAATTGCATTAAATAGAAATCAACATATCCCAGTAGTGATTATTCACAAAGGTATATGCAAATTGTCTTACAACATTACCTGACCAATGTCCACAATCCTCAATGAGTATAGAGATATGATTGCCCAAACCAAAAAACCTTCCAGGAATCCTTTATTGATACAGGGCACCCAATCAGGTCCACACTCATAGTATTCCCCCCACCTTGATTATGGACAAAAATCAGGGTTAACCAATGCCTGATAGAAGGACCATATCTGCCATCTCCTCATATAGTTTGGCCCTTTATTTTGAATTTTGGCATTAAGTATTTCTGTATGATATATTTGTTTCATTATGGATCTATAATCAGCAACAGTAGGTATGGAGTCCATCATCTGTCTTCTAGGGAGCACCTTTTTGGCAGCTAAGAGAAACACTGGTAAGAGAGTACGGTTCCAGGGTGGGGAGCGTTAAGGATAGACTGCCAGCAAAACCTGCTTGGCAGTTAATTCTATAGGTTCCCCCATACATTGTGAGAGCCCCACTTGGAGCATCAGCCAGGAGGGCATCAGACATAGGCACTGCCAGAGAATGTGTCCCAAAGAGGCACACTGGCATCCACAATTTCTCCAGCACATTCCATATTTCACTGGTAAATATTTGCTAAGAATGGCTGGGGAACAAAAATACCTGGAGCCACACTTCCAGGCGAACTCCCACCAACAAGGGGAAGAGGTTGTTTTGACTGCTAGTAGGGTGGTCTTAAACCAGGCCTCCTCTGGAACCTCTAAATCTAAATCCCTATTCCATTCATCTAGTATAGAGCCTGTGGTTTCTGAAGACCCCTCCCTCAGAGCCTTATATAGGTTTCCTAGCAGATGCCCACCAAGATTCCCTTGTATGGCCTTCAGTAAAGAACTGTAGTTGGCCTGGGATCGGGGAAGGCAGTGTTGGCTGAATAGTTCTATTGCTCAAAATATGATTTCTCACTTGGAAATATTTAAATTGGTCAGATCTGTGAAGACTAAATTTAAGTCGTAAGGTGTCAAAAGGGTATATTTCTTGGGGTGATAAGAACTGAAAAAATGGGATAAACCCAGTCCTCTCCATTTCCTGAAGAAGAGGTTGGATAGTATTCGGAGAAAGGACTCATCTTCCGAGATCAATTTGCAATATTCAAATAAGGGACAAATGAATTTTGTCCTCCTCATTCTTTTCTACATTCCATATATATGGGCTGTGATGTTTGAGAAAGCTCTGGGCTGCAAAGACCTACCGTCTAATGAAAAAAGGATCTTATTGATGTCAAATAAATCATTGATGTGGATTTCGAGAGTTTTCTAGGCAGTGCTATATCTATCAGCTATCCACATTAAGATTATTCGGAGGAAAGTAGCTTTCGAATATAGTTTGAAATCTGGAAGGCCTATTCCCCCCTGAGCTAGGGAAAGTTTTAAAAGGGATAGACAAATTTTTGGGCATCCGTTGCCCCAGATAAAATTGGAAATAAGCTTGTCCCATGATTTGAAATAGAAGGTGGCGGGGAAGAATAAGATATTCTGAATAAGGTAGAGGAGTCTGGGGAGAATATTCATTCTGATTTATTCATCTCTCTGGTGGAGAGAAAAAGGAAGGGAGGTCCACTTTGTGAGATCAGATTGAATGGTTGTGGTTAGAGGTTCATAATTTACAATTTCTAACACTTCAGGGTTAAGAGGGATAATAATGCCCAAATATCTTATTTTAGTGGTTAGCCATTTAAATGGATAAGACCTTTTTAGTGCTACGGGGTTAAAGTGGTGCACCAAGTCTCAGTTTTCGTGTCGTTTATTTTGAACCCAGCTAGCGATTCGAATTGCTTTAGTATTTTCCATGCTGAGGGTATTGAAGTGCTTGGAGACATAAGAGACAAAAGCACCTCATCGGCAAACAAACTTATTTTATACTCATGTTGGGCTATGGGCATGCTCTCCACCTCCCTCGTTCCCCAGAGGGCCAAAGCTAGGAGTTCCATACACAATGCAAAAAAGGATGGGGAAAGGGGGCATTCCTGTCGAGTCCCTTAGCCTAGCCTAATTAGGTTTGTAAGGCCTCCATTAACTCTCAGGTAAGCTCTAGGGTAGCAGTTTTCAACCGGGGGGCCGCGGCCCACAGGGGGTCCATGAGCGCTTGCCTGGGGGTCTGCAGAACAGTCCGAGTAAATTATAGTGTGGCACTGTTTTTTTTTGACAGGGTGTCATTGTAACTGCAAGTAAACGGGTACACGTTTTCCACAATAAAAACTTTTTGGGACCTTATTTCATTGAGTACTTCACTCCCTCACCTCACTTGCCTCCTAACTGAGTGTTAATTTCTTTCATAGCTTTAGTAGCTGTAATTGCTTCCGATTTACAGCTGTGACCAAAGAGAAAAACTGAAAAGCATGATTCCCAGACTTACGTCTGAACATCTTAACATTATTTGGTGATTTCTCCCCAGGTGTTTGTCATCACTTGCCTGATTGCCTTATTTAGTGTGTGTGTTTGAGCAGGTCCTTAATCAGTCTCTCCAGTTCTCGCTCCCTGCTCCTCGCTCCTTGCATCTGCATTGAGTCTCTCCAGTCACCGCACCAGACTGTTGGTACTTGGCAATCCACCTCCATTCTAGTTGGTCTTTGCACTCCCTGCTTCTTGCTCCCTAGCCCCTCTCTACTGGTTCATCACAACTCAGTTTGCACTGATATCCCGCTGCTTATGCTCCATCCATTATGTTCCCCAATGTGGTCACCCGGTGTAGTATCCCTTTGCATTCTTTCATTTTTTTTATATGGTTCAGTGGTTATATGATTCATTTACCCCAGACAAGAATTAGAGCAGCAATTATTAAGAACTACAAGGTTTTTATAACATTTGCTTGCTGTTGTTTTGTGCTGTATTAAGGGTAGCTGAACAAACACTAAACGCGGTACAGTATATATGTATTTGTGGTAGGCGGTCCCCGACATGGCTGACAGGTAGCCAGGGGGTCCTTCGGCCAAAAAAGGTTGACAACCACTGCTCTAGGGGATGCATATAGATTTTTAAGATAGGAGATGAAAGTATCTGGGAAATGAAAGGGTGCAGGGTGTCCCATAGAAAGGGCCAAGAGACCCTGTCGAAAGCTTTTTCTGCGTCAAGGCTAATAAAGGCCGTAGGGATTTTCCTGCTGTGGACATATTCCTGAAGAATTATGATCTTGTAAATATTGTTTGAAATATTTCTACCCTTAATAAACCCTGATTGGTCCAGATGAATAATATGGGGAAGAAGAGTTTCTAATCTAGAAGCCCATATGGTCATGAAAATCTTGTAATCTACATTTAAAATTGAAATAGGGCAATAAACTGCAGGATTGAATGGGTCTTTATTTGGCTTCAGTATCGGGGTCAACGTGTGTAATCCCACAATTGGGTGGGGGTATCACCCTGGGTTATTTCAGTATATAAGGAATGTAAGGTAGGGAGGAGAGCCCCGGAAAGCCTATGGTACCACTAAGCTGTAAACCCATCAGGGCCCGGGCACCGTCCTGGCTTAAGTTTTTGGATCACCTCCTGAATTTCTGTTAGAGTGATCGAGGCTTCAAGGGATCTTACCTGGGGGTCACTCAATTTGGGCAAATTAAGTTGGTGTAAGAAGACAGTTCTGGAATCTGTGGTTTAGATTTTTAAAGAAATAAGAAAAAAATTGTGTAATGTGGGATTCTGTGGGGCAAGTCTGTCCTGTGTTGGGGTCTTTCAGTTTTAATATAGTAGACATTCGTTTTCTATTGCGAAGTTTATGTGCCAGTTTCTTAGCTCCCCGTGGCCCCCTCTCATGTGTGGTGTGTCTAAAGTAGATTAGACTCTGTTGGATCTTATTATCAATTAGCTTTTGAAAGGCCGCCTTGGTGTCTTGGATCTGACTTAATAGTTCGTTGTCCCCATCCCTGTGTAGTAATTGGTCATTTAAAAGTTGTTCGGAGAGTTGCCAATGTTTGGCCTCCCTTTCTTTATTTTTTTGGGGGTACATGTAATAATTTCAAATTGTAGCTTTCATGGCATCCCATAGTATAGCTTTATATGGTAGTGGTGTGGACGTTCTCAGATATAAACTGAGGAATTATTTTTGTAATATAATCCTGGAATTCTTTGTCCTGTAAAATTATGGGGTTTAATCTCCACAAAGTCCTTTTGGGAGCCCTCCCAATATTCAGTCGTAAATCCAGGGGTGACAGTCTGAGATTATTTTAGGGCCAATTAAAATGTCTTGGATTGTCGAGAAGTGCTCATAAGTAGTGAAAAAGTAGTCAAGTCTGGAATAAGAATTAAATCGGGTGGAGTGGTATATATAACCTGAGGCTGGCAGGAAAATTTGATGCCAAATTTCTGTTATTCCTAGCTGCTCTAGAGTATTTCTAAATTGTTTAACAGTTTTGTTGTGCCTTTGTTTTTGTTGGTTCGGGCAATAAAGGTGTGGGGTCAAAGTCATGTTTAGGTCCCCACCCATAATCAATTGACCTTGAAGGAGGTTGAGTAGATTCGAAATGAACCTTCTTAGCACTGGCATTTTGGTTTGTGGGGGGAAATAAACATTAGCCATTGTGACATTCTGACCATATAGAAGCCCTTGCAATATTACATACTTTTCCTGATTATCAATAAGGCTGTTATTAACCTCAAAAGGTGTGTCAGTTGGCATCAGAATAGCCACCCCTCTCTTCTGTCCCCTAGAATGTGATGAGGCGTGGACACTATACCTTTCTCCCAACTCAGCTTCTGATGCTCAGAATCAGACAAATGTGTGTCTTAAAGAAAGTAGAGGTTCGCCCTTTGTCTTTTTAAATGTTGCATTAATCGATATCTCTAAATCGGGTCGTGGAGACCATTAATGTTTTGTGAAAAATCTGGATAGGGTTAGTGGCCATAATTTAGATTATTGCTGATTCTAGACATCTTTTCTTTCCCCAGGTTCCTAAGCTCAAGGTCAGTCCTGATCTTTCTCCACACAGAAGATGGACATAGGAGCTGGAAAGGACTGATCTTCAATTGTGTTTTTAACTTCAACTACAATAAAGTCATCCTAAACAACCTTCTGTAATTCATGTGTATTTTTTTTTATCCCCAGAACCCTTTAACCTGTAAGACGTAAATAAAATTATGTGAAATACTTGACATCCAACATGGTGCCCCAACCCCAGCATCTTTAATACGGTGACATAGAGCTTAATTAGGTGTAAGGCTTCTTTAGTTCCTAACCCACCCCCCTGTGTATTTTACTAAGAACAAAAGCTCCTCATAGAGGGTATAACTGGATATAGCTTTTGATGCCAATATAACCATGTAAAACTACTTTCCCTTCTGGTGAAACTATGTACATAATGACTCCCTTGTTGGAGGTGCTTATCATAAGCTCCCTCAGTAGGCTCCCAACCTGGTTCCTGGAGGAAGCAAGGGAGGAGAAGGGGGAGATTAGGCCCTCCCTGGGCCCAGTGGAGCCAAGGAAGAGCAGGAGTGTCCCCATAGAGGAGAGTAATAGCAATCTATTTACTCCTCGAGTGGGAACCGGCATGATGAGTGATATAGCAATATGAGGAACCAAGGCCCCCTCCCTACTACCATATAAGTTTCAGACCCTTTTTACCCATATCTACAGTACAGAACTCTGAGATAGTGGAGGTAATGGAGCTACCACAGGTTGAGACTGAAGTAATAGAAAAGTCCCTTGGAGAACATCGGGACGATGTGGTCAGGCACTGACAGGATAGGGCTCAGGAAGTACAGCCGGCATGTTGCTTTGCAGTGCTGACCCTACCGGGCCTCTATGTTAATGTCTCTCAGAGCTCCCAAACCTCTGACACCTGGTTATGCCCCCAACCTGAGTATAGCTGATCTGCACCAATAGCATAATCCAGGTTGGTCTGCCGACTAAAGACCGTCTGGTACTCGCCTGCCTGGTGCACTACAAAAGAACAGCCTGAAGCTCATACTTCATCTCCCACCCTCCAGTCTCTAAAGGGCCACTCAATTGATATGCAGATCCAGCAAACGCAGACTTCAAACAAACCCCTTTAGTCCATCTAGAGAACTCAGTTCCAGACAACTTAGCAGATGGCTGACCTCGCTGAAATGCGACCGGTAAAGTCACAGTTCTGGGTAACATCAAAAGTTCGGGCAGAAGTAAGTGCAGAGTTCACATGATCCCAGAGAAGGAGGGTACTGTCCTGTGAGATCTGCCTGGGGGATTCCCACGGAACATGCAGTAAGGTCTGGAGAAAAATAACTCAGTCTCCCCTCAACCAGCCCGACCATCCCCACAAAGGGGGACTGGAAAGACAGAAGGGGGGAATCCAAGGAAGAGAAGCCACCCTGGGACTGGGGGGGCAGAGGGGCAATAGACTCATTAAGAAAAACCCTGAAGTCCTCCAGCCTAGGAGACCCTGTCATTGGAGGACGAGAGAAGGCCAAATGCAACCAAAGGTCGAATTAAGGAAGAAAGTAGTAACATGAGAAAGTTTATTTATACAGGTCACCTGGTTCACAGCGAGGTTCCCCCAGCCCTAAACCTGGACCCAGGCACAATCCCCCTTCCCCGAGACCACTCCCCCACCCCCACGGACTTAGCAGGAGGGGAGAGGCCATTAAATATATCACTAATAATGATTATTTCCAGTCTGTACCTCAGGTGTTCAAAGTGGGATTCCTGAACCGGTGAAGTCATTTCAGAATCTCAGATAGCTCCAGCTTGGGGATCTGCTGTGTCTCAGGGTCTGCTTGGTTAGTCTGCTTGAGGCGCGCTCTGACCGCCTTGTGGGTCTTGCGATCAGTGATACCTCTGGATGCCAAATTTTTGGCAGCATCAGCTGCTGAAAGATAGGTTTGTTGGCCGGAAGGTAGAGAAACCACCAATTTAGCTGGGTATACTGTACGAAAACTAATCTTTTGAGAGTGAAGAGCTGGAAACGGGATTGTAGTCCCTCCTTTGGCGTTGAGTAAACGGTGCATAGCCGTTGTCAAATAAAAGACAGCTTTGGCCGAACATCACGTGTCCCTTCTGCTAGGCCTTGTGTAAAATTAGCTCCTTGGTCTGGAAATTCAAAAAGAAAATCACAAATGAGTGGGGCCTAGAGTTGGGATGCGAGGGCCTGGGACTGAGATCCCTATGCACCTGCTCAATGTCAAGCTGCAGGCCCAGGTATAAATCAAAAACAAGGCGGAGGAGGTAATCGGAAAAGGCAATGGCATCATTCCCCTCCTCCTCCTCTGGTAGGCCAAAAATCTGGACATTTCTTCTTCTCCCTCTATTTTTGGTGTCTTCCTATTGGATATTCATTGTTAGCTGCTCCGATGCCAAAGCCTTGACCAAATCCTCAAAATCGTCTAGTCTGCTTGTGTTAATGGAAATCTGCTGGTCGGCCTCCACTAGATGATTCTGCAGGGAGCCCAGCTCAGAACAGATTTCCTGCACTGAGGTCCTAACCTCACCTCGAAATTCAGAGATCACCTGCAGGATAGCCTCCAAGCTAGGGTCAGTAGCTTTTTTTTATTACTTGTTTTTGCACAGCGGTTTGACTACTTCTGCTTGGAGCCCCGCAGAGGTCTGGCAGGTTGGTCCCCATCATCAGAGGCACAGTCTTCGAGGTCCATTAAATTTGCTATCAGTTGAAACCGATTTGTGTGTTGTTTGCCCATTTCTTAAAGAAGCGCACTATTTTGATAATTGGTTGTGGTTTTTACTTCAAAGCTGTTTAACTTGTTGAGTTAGATGCCCGATTAATGAAGATTGCAGTGGAGAGCCTTAACACTGCGATGCTTACACGATCATGCCGGAACCGGAAGTCATCCCAGGATCCTTAATGCTGACATGAAGTACTTTGACGGTCCTTACTGTCATTCCTCCATCTCAGCAGCCAGCAGCACTGGTCATACCTGTTGAGACTCCCTTACCTCATCCAATTGATGAAGAAGAGTACAATCCTGACTTGAACATGGAGGAAGATTTTGAGGAGAAAGATGGTGATTTCAACCTTCCTGAAGCCATGCCATGGGTTCCAGCTCCATTTTATCCTCCTGTTGTGAGACTAGTTGGGTATATAACTGTGACAGGGTTGAATAAGGCCCTGCTCTATTTGTTATGCAGAAAGAGTTTAAATGCAAGGGTCTGTTCTATTTGCTCCTTTTTTGTCTCTTCTCTGTCTGGTTGTGCAACCAAATTTTCTTGTGAGACCTAGTAACTGATTACTCTGGTTTCACAATTCTCCACTTCTCGCTATCTCTCTGCCTTCCCTTGCTATTTCTTTCTTTTCTTCCCCCTTGCATATCTGCTGGTATAAAAATATATGTGAATCTTTAAGTGGAAATGTCACTGATACTGGGATCCCTTTATTTAAACTGTATATAATTATACTGTACTTTTGAAATGATTGCAAAGCTGTTTGAAACTCAAGGGGTTAACCTGAGATGCAGTTTTTAAGCCTTTTGCAGAGCTGTAAACAAGAGGTCAGTTCTGGGTCACCATGTTCTTTTTGCTGCACTTGCATCAAAATTGACAACATTCTGTAAACTGACAAGAACATTCTGTGAGAAGCAGGATGTCAATGAGGCAAAGACTTGCTATAAAAAGAGCAGCAATGCTTTTGCTAGAGAGAGACAAGGAGAGTGAGAGACTGAAACTTGGAATTAAGAGATATCCTCAGAAGAATGATTTAGTTTTCTCTGTACTGCCTTGTAAATAGTTATACTGAATATTGTTTATTTTACAGAGAAAAATAAAACTCTGAGAATTTTTAAACTGCCCCTGGTTTTCCTATGCTTCCTGACCTATGCCTCAATGACAGATGGTGTTAGCAGGGGGATTTACACCATGCATATAGAGTTTTGTATGTGGGTACTTGACCTAGTACCAGGGAAGCACAGTAGAAAGGTATGGATTCTGCAGCAGCAAATCCAGGAGACATTACCAGAAGAATGGCAGCCAAACTACAGTAGAAGCAGAAACAAAAGTCCAAAGTGAGACTGTACAGCCAACACCAGTCATGGAAAAAAAAGAGCAGGCAGTGGCAGAACCTGAAAGCCTGACTGCCTTTTTCAAATGGTAGGCTACACAACAACAAGAGATAGAGAAACTGAGAAAAGAAGAGCTTTAGCAACAGGAGTAGCAGAGAAAAGAAGAGCAGTGGAGAAACGAAGAGATGCAGCTACAGGAGCAGCAGTGAAAAGAAGAGATGCAGCATCTGGAGCAGCATGGCAGCATGCCATGCAGGCTACAAAGCTGAAAATTCTGGCATAGGTCCAGCAGAGCAATAAAACACCAACAACTTAAAAGACCTTAAACTTACAAAGTTGTGTCCCTCGGATGATATCGAAGTATAGCTGACAACTTTTGAAAGGGTTACTGCAACTTACCAGTGGGCAAAGCAGCAATGGGCAATCAGACTAGTACCTTATCTGACAGGAAAAGCCCAGCTTACCTACAGCAATATGGACACTGCACAGTTGGAAAACTATGACCTGGTGAAAACAGAAATCCTGAAAAGGTATAACATTTCAGGAGAGACCTACAGGCAAAGATTCCAGTTTCTGAAGTACAATTCAGTCAACAATCCTCAAGAAGCCTTCACCCAACTCAGAGAACTCCTTATAAAATGACTCCAACCAGAGGGCAAAACAGTCCCACAGATCATTGATGCACTGGCAATGGAGCAGTTCATCAACAACCCACCCACAGACGTACAGCTCTGGGTAAAAGTACACCAACGAGAAAGTGGAGAAAAGGCTTTTTCTTTGGCTGAAGAGTACCAAATGGCCAGACAGATGCCACAGCAGCGAGGTAACAATCAAGTAAGACACTCTTTTTTCCCCATTTGAACTCCAGATCTGATAAGAACTCTTGTGGGGGTAACAAATCTGTACTCAAAGACTTTATTTGCTATAACTGTAATAAGCCAGGCCATATTACAAGAAATTGCTGTAGTAAGAAGAGTGACACTAGAGCAGATTTGTCCTTAGCAAATTGGAGCAAGTACTTAACAGATGTGAAGGTGGGAGATAAGACTGTGAAGGGACTTACAGATTTGGGAAGCAGACAGGCCCTATTGCATATTAAAGTGCTCGGAAAACAGTGTCCAAAAGGACCAGATTCTGGTGACATCCGCATTCATGGGGACATTTGATACTATCCCACCAGCCAAGTGACTTTGACTATCAATGGGGTGTCACACCAAATGAAAGTGGGGGTAGTACCTAAGTTAGCTGTACCTGTGATTATTGGAAATAACTTTCTAGGATTTACTGAGTTAATCAGAGATGGAGTAAATCCTAATGTTTCAGCAGCTGTGGTGACAAGGGTTCAGGCAAAGAAAATCTCAGATGGTGAAGACTCTTTTCCTTTCACTGATTTTGATTCGGACTTGTTTGAGCACAACTCCAAGATCCAGAAGTCCAGGAAAGAAAGACGCCCAAAGAAACAGCAGCAAAAAAAGACTGATGGACATAATGGGTTAAAATATAAAAATGCTGAAACTAAACTGATAAGTGATTGTGATTTTCTTTCAGAGCAAGTTAATGATGTTTCTCTTCAGGGTTATTTTAAGCAACTGGGGGTGAAACCAAAACAGGGTGAACCTGTATTTAAAAAATGTAATGGGCTACTGTACAGAGTTTGGGTAAAACCTCAGCCACAGAACCAGACAGAACAATTAGTTATACCACAAAAGTATAGATCTGAGTTGTTACAGATGATAGCACATGATAGTCCTATGGCTTGTCACTCAGGAAGGAGTCACACCCTTCCATATTGTTTTACATATTTTACTGGCCTGGAATTCATGAAGATGTTGCTACCTATTACAGTTCCTGTGCTGAGTGTCAGAAAGTAGCCCCAGTGACTACAAAAGACAAGGTGCCCCTGGTACCCCTACCCTTGATAGATGTGCCTTTTGGGAGAATTGCAATGGATGTGGTTGGCCCCTTAGACAAAAGTAAAAAGGGTAATCGATTCATTTTGGTAGAATGTAACTATGCTACTCGATACCCAGAGGCAGTTCCAATGCATACTGTCACAACCCCAAAAGTGGCAGCAGAGCTTGCCTAAATTTTCAGCAGAATGGGCATACCTAAAGAGATTATTACTGATCAGGGTAGTAATTTTGGTGCTGCATTACTGAAGGAGTTGTACCAATGACTTGGTATCACTGCCATAAGAACCTCCCCTTCTTACCCTCAGACAAATGGTCTTGTTGAGCTTTTTAATCAAAACCTTAAAAACAAATGTTAAAAAGGTTTGTAAAAGGGTAAGGGGAAAGACTGGGACCAATACTTAACTTACCTGCTTCTTGCTTACAGTGAAGTGCCACAGGCATCATCAGGTTTTTCACCATTTGAAATGCTGTATGGTAGACAACCTAGAGGATCACTTGATGTAATAAAAAAAACATGGGATGATAACCCCCATCAGAAACAATCTGTTACATCTTATATGTGTGCCCTGAGAAAGAAGCTGGCAAAATATGTTGAAATCGCCCATAATAATCGGGAAGAGGCCCAAAACCAGCAGAAGGTATATTATGACCATGGAGTAAAAGAAAAAAAGTTTTGAGTCAGGTGAAAAGGTTTTGTTACTGTTACCCACTACAGAAAATAAACTATTAGTGAAGTGGCATGGGCCCTATAAGGTTCTTAGTCATACTGGCACAGTTAACTATGAGACTGAGACCCCTGATGGGAAAAATCTTACTAAGATATACCATGCTAACGTCCTCAAGAAATAGGTTGAAAAAACACCCAAACTGCTGTGCTAGTTTTACCAGAAACTGATAAAGATATTGATGTAGCTTATGATAGACTGAAACAAACTGTAGCTGCTGGTGCTGTAAATGTGAATGTTTCCTTAACTTCCAAACAAACCACAGAAATTTGTAAATTGCTAAAGATATTTGACAGTACTTTTACCACAGTACTAGGCCGATCAAACAGGGTCAAGCCTGTAATAGTGACAAGGAATGTTAGCCCTATTAGACAAAAGACATACCGATTACCCAGAGTGGTTAAGAGCAGATGTGGTTATGGAAATACAAAAAAATGAAAGAATTAGGTATCATAGAAGAGTCGAGAAGTGCTTGGTCATTACCAATGGTGATTGTAAACAAAAAAAGAAGGGATGTAAGAATTTGTCTTGATTTTAGGAAACTTAATCAAGTGTCAGAATTTGACAGTTATCCTATGCCCAGAATAGATGATTTGGTGGACAGACTGGAGAGTGCCAAGTATATCAGTATCCTCGATCTCACCAAGGGTTACTGGCAAATCCTCCTAGCTAAAGAATCCAGAGACAAAACTGCATTTGCCACTCCTGTAGGATTTTATCAGTTCGCCATCATGCCATTCAATTTACAAGGCGCACCCGCTACATTCCAGCATTACATGGAAACAGTTTTATCCCCTCACACTGGTCATTGTGCTGCATATCTGGATGATGTTGTGGTGTACAGTCCAGATTGGAAAAGCCACTTGGAACACCCACCAATAGTTATCCAATCGATCAAAAAGGCAGGTCTGACAATTAATCCTACCAAGTGTGCATTGAGCATGAAAGGAAATCAGATATTTGGGCTGTGTTTTGGGACATGGAGAAGTCAAGCCAGAGGTTTCCAAAATAGAAGCTGTAGCTTACAGCCCTGTCCCCAAAACCAAAAACATGTCAGGTCATTTTTAGGGCTGGCTGGTTATTATCAGAGACTTGTTCCCAGCTTTGCCGAGTTAGCTATTCCCCTCACTAAACTTACAAAGAAACAGTTCCCGAATAATGTGAAATAGACCCCAGAGTGTGACAAGGCTTTTCGGGCCATTAAGGCTGCATTATGTTCAGCCCCTGTTCTAAGAAGCCCAGACTTTGAAAAACATTTTTGTTACAGACAGATGCATCAGAGGTAGGCCTAGGTGCAGTCTTGTGTCAGCATATAGATGGGAAAGAACATCCTATTCTATATATTAATAGGAAGTTGCACGACTGAAAAAAAAGGTACTCCACCATTGAAAAGAAATGTCTTGCGGCGAAGTGGGCCATGGAGTCCCTTGAGTTTTACTTGCTAGGAGCTGACTTTGTACTTGTAACAGATCACAATCCTCTCTGTTGGCTTAACCAAATGAAGGATAAAAATTCCAGAATCACAAGGTGGTACCTGGCACTACAGCCATTTAAATTTAAAGTGATGTACAAATCTGGGAAAGAGAATGTCAATGTTGATTTTCTGTCAAGATATGGATCAGGAATTGAGAATTCCGGAGATTGAAAAAATGTGAGTTGAAACTTCTCTGTTTGCTATGCTGCATATGCACTGAACTGTAAAAGTTATACGCTAATGCTAGAAGATAATTAAAAGAAAGTTTCAGAAACCTGTTTTTGTAAAACAGGTTCCCTCTTGCAGAGGGGGTTATGTGACAGGGTTGAATAAGGCTCTGCCCCATTTGTTATGCAGAAAGAGTTTAAACGCAAGAGTTTTTCTATCCTCTCCTTTTTTTGTCTCTTCTCTGTCTGATTGTGCAACCAAATTTTCTTGTGAGACCTAGGAAATGATCACTCTGGTTTAGCAATTCTCCGCCTCTCGCTATCTCTCTGCCTTCCCTTGCTATTTCTGTCTTTTCTTCCCCTTGCATATCTGTCAGTATAAAAACATATGTGAATCTTTATAGGTACTGTAAATGCCACTGATGCTGGGATCACTGTTTAAAACTGTATATAGTTGTACTTTTGAAATGTTTGTAAAACTATTTGGAACTCAAGGGGTTAACCTTAGTTGTAGTTTTTAAGCCTTTTGCAGAGCTGTAAACAAGAGGTCAGTTCTGGTCACTGTTCTTTTTGCTGCACCTGCACAAATTTGTAGGTAACTGGCAACAGGTTGAGGAACGAAAGTTCTTGAAATTCGATGGACTGCATCTGACTAAGGAGGGAGTCAGTGCATTGGGGGCAGAGATTTGATGTCTTTGTAGAATATTTAAACTAACAAATGGGAAGAGGGGTGCAGCACCCGATACATTGAATGGGAAGAGCACCCCCCCCAGCTAGTGATCAGACAGGAATTCAGCATGTTTGTAGTCCAGTTGCATCACCAGGTAAGGAAAACGTCCATCTCCCCATATGACGCGCAGGGGAAAAGCCCTACCTCTCCCCACAAATAACGCACCAAAATTTGGTCAATGGAAACCATAATAATGCCCAAAGTCTGGGAAACAAATCCCAGACCTGGAGGCAACAATGACAGAGGATAAACTGGACATAGTAGCCATTAGCAAGACATGGTTCACCAGTAACCACACTTAGGAGACTGCAGTACCCGGCTATGTACTGTTCAGAAGAGACCAATGTGAAAAAAGAGGGGAAGGGTGGCCCTTTATGTCAATGAAAATATCAAAGCTACAGAAATTCAGAATATACATTAAGAGCCAGAAGAACTGTGGGTCACCCTGGGAACAGGAAATGGGACAGCTATACAAACTGGGGTTGTTTACAGGCCTCCAGACCAGGGGGAGAACTTAGATACATTACTATTAGAAGATATACAAAACATGACAGATAAAGGGGAGGTTCTGATAATGGGAGACTTCAACATGCAAGATAGAGATTGGTCAACACCAGCAGGAACATCTGGTAGAACTAGGCACATAGTGGATTCCCTGCAGGGGGAGGGAATCAAACAATTGGTACAACAACCCACAAGAGACAGGGCTATCCTGGATCTAGTACTGACTAATGGGGAAAGGATCACATATCTCCAGGTAGAAGGTCACAAGGGGGCCAGTGACCATCGCATGGTATGGTTCAATTTGGCCACTAGAACTAAATCATCCCATTCCAAGGCAAAAATATGGGACTTCAGAGGAGTTGGCTTTGATAAGATGGCCAACAGAGTTAAGCTAGCCCTGTCAAGAAGAAATACAGGTGAGGGGTACAGTCACAGTGGGAAAGCATTAAGGATGCAATACTTGAAGTAGCATCCCAATGTGTTAGGGAGAAAAGCAAGAGCAAAAGAAGGAGGAAACCACTTTGGTTCTGAAAAACAGCAGTAGAAAAGTTCAGAGCCAAAAGACTGGCCTTCAGGAAGTTTAAGGGAATGCAGCAGGATGAAGATAGGGAAGCATACCAAATTTCCCTAAGGGAAGCAGGGAAGGCAGTAAGGCAGGCTAAGGCCCAAACCAAGGAAACAGTAGCACAAACAGTAAAAAAAGAGGGACAAGACTTTCTATAGATGCATTAATGAAAGGAGAAAGTTCAGAGGGGGTATTGCTAAGGTCAAAGGGGATAAGGGGGAGTGTGTAGAGGACGGCCAAGGAAAATCATCTATCTTAAATAGATACTTCTGCTCAGTATTTACTGAGGAGAAGGTAGAGCAGGGCCCACAGCTCAGCACCATGGATGCAGGGGGAAGGAAGGTGTGCACAAGTCACTTCACAAAAGAAAGGGTCCTACAAGAGCTCGCTAAGCTCAGGGTGGACAACGCAATGGAACCTGATGACATGCATCCCAGGGTACTAAAGAAGCTAAGGGTGGAACTAGCAGAGCCATTAACAGAACTGTTTAGTGAGTCTCTGAGCACAGGAGAGGTCCCAGAAGACTGGAGAAGGGCTCATGTGATCCCACTCCATAAGAGTAGCAGCAGGGAACTACAGACCAGTCAGTCTTACCTCAGTAGTGGGTAAGATTATGAAGGCACTCCTTAAGGAAAGGATAGTGCAACACCTGGAATCCATAGGAGCACAGGATCCAAGACAGCATGGGTTTACAACAGAAAGGTCCTGTCAAACTAATCTCATAGATTTCTTTGACTGGGTAACCAGAGTGGTGGACCAAGAGGGTGCAGTTCATGTCGCCTGCCTTGACTTCAGCAAAGCTTTCAATACTGTTCCACATAGAAGATTGATTAATAAGCTGGGTAGGCTCAGGGTGGGTCAGAAGTTGGTCAACTAGGTGGCAAACTGATTGGCAGCCAGAAAACAGAGAGTGGTGGTAAACTGCATACAGTCAGAAGAGATACAAGTCACAAGTGGGGCACCTCAGAGATCAGTCCTGGGGCCAGTCCTCTTCAATATCTTCATCAGTGACATTGCAGATGAACTGGAGGGTAAGATTTTCCAGTTTGCAGATGACACCAAACTCTGCAACAGAGTAGAAATGATTCAGATGGTGTGGGCAGGATGAGAAGAGATCTGGAAAAACTGGCAAAATGGTTTGAAGAGTGGCAACTGGGGGTTAATGCAAAGAAGTGCAAGATCATGCACATTGGGACGAGAAACCCTGTAGCTACCTATAGGTTGGGAGGGGAATTGCTGGCAATCACAAGGGAAGAAAGAGACTTGGGAATCATCTTTATCATCGCAGATGACCTGAAATCATCCAAGCAGACCAGTAAAGCAGTAGGTAAGGCTAGAGGGATGTTAGGGTGTATTAGTAGGGGTAACACAAGTCGTAAGAGGGAGGTAATAATCCCTGTTTACAAGTGTAACCCCTTGTTACCTGGGGTTACTAGAATCCCAATAAGACCTAGTGGTAGGCAGGGAAGGCAGCTTGTGAAACTCCAGTTAAATGGGTTTCACACTGTCTCACTCTGTTCTCAGTTTCAGCTGAGACTGAGAGATGACATCACCAATAGAACTGTCACAGCTGCATAAGCCACATTGGAATCTGCAGCAGAGGGAGTGAGATAGAACGTTGGGAGTTTTCAAAGTGAGTCTCCTGCTTGCCTTCAAGGAGGAAGGGAGTTCCTGTTTACCTTCTGAGAGCGAGAGTCCTTGTCCAGTGTTCAAGTGGTGGAGACCGCTGTCCAGGTCTCAGTGCCCCCTCCCTCTGGGGGGGAGTAAAGTATCCCCATGTAGATTCCAGGGGCAATCCCCTAATTTCTGCTGAAGAAAGAAAGCTGCCTATTACAGTTTCAGTTGTGCTTGAAAAGTGGAAAGAGTTGTACTTCGCCTGTGGGGCACCTGCAACAAAAGGGTGAGTGTTTTGCTCTAATTTGAGAGGGCAAAAATTGTGTTTCTTCAGCCTGGGAAATGTGAAGAAATCTGGGATTTGAACTACTATTTGGGAGGCCTATAGTACTAGGACAAACAAATGGAGTAGTGTCAAAAGCTAAAGTGCTGTGTAAATTCAAGTAATCTTGTAGAGGGGGTGCGACAGTTCATCCACCATTTAATCTACATTTCGAAGTTTCAGTTTGTCCAGAGAAATGGCCGGGTATGGGCTGTGGGAGCTGGAGGTGGAACACCCCATCTTTAGTGACCAGGTCCACCTCTACGGATTTCTGCTGTGATTGCTACTTGCCTCATGGGCTGATAGTGATGAGGAAGTACCCAGATGTGGGCCTAAATGGAAAATCTTCTAGGAGTCGAGACTCTAAGTGGTGTGGGAGCCACAACAAGGGTAAAGAATTCTCTTGTGAGATGGGAGTCAGAAGAAGTAAGAAGAAATCTCTAGGAGTTGCAGACTCTAAGTGGTGTGGGGAGCCACACAAGTAAGTGGGTTCATTCTTCCAGTAGACCATCAGTCAAGTGGCTGGCAGGGAGCCGGCCAGTCGGGCTGTGTATCCAAAGTGCATGCAAGTCCGGGCTGTGTGCCTGTAGGGTCCAGACCTGAAAACAGTAGAATTGGTCCATTCTTCAAGTGGATCCTTTGTATCTCTAATCTGCATTATCAGTAAACGAGTCCATGGGGTCCATCTATGCTTTGTTGTGTTCAGCTAGTTGTGAATAAAAGCCACACTGAAAAATCCCAATCCTGGTTCTGGACATTAGTTATTGCTTCCTGTGTTCGGATTTACTTGGGTGCCCCTGTGCAAAGTAGCCAAACCTAGGTCCCCTTGTGCCAGGTAACCTCATCCTCCCTGAACCCAGGTCCCCACCAGGTATTGCTGCCAGCGCCAACTGCATGCCACCTGTCATTTTGGCAAAAAGGCAGGGGTTGGGGTTCCAAAAAGGAGGCACCGCTGGGATTTGTTCTGGAAGGAAGGTGCTTGAGCAAGGGGGCTAGTATTTTGGCTATCTGGCAGTGGGTAGCCCAAAAAGCTGAAGCAATTTCCCTAGTGTGTTGCTGTGTGCTGTGAATCTTGTGCTGCTGTTTAAAAAATGGCAACTGTTTACCAAGGAGCTGTAAAGCCAAAGAGTGTGCCCTTGTCCTGCATCAGAATTGTTTACAGCGTTTTTGTCAGCTTTAAAAATGAACTGTGGTAAATAAAAGTGTGGAAAACTAGGGGTAGCAACAGAGAAATTATGCCCTGGATGTTTGAAATGCTTTTAAAATGAATTCTTGTGAAGGAAAGTGTGGAAAACTAGGGGTAGCAACAGAGAAATTATGCCCTGGACGTTTGAAATGCTTTTAAAATGAATTCTGTGAAGGAAAGTGTGGAAAACTAGGGGTAGCAACAGAGAAATTATGCCCTGGACATTGGAAATGCTTTCTGTGTAACTAGAGAGACTGCAGAGTTAATGGCAATGTTACATGGCTGAAATGGTCTCCCGCCGTGGAGTCAGTTGAAGAAAAAATAAAAGTGCATTTTACAGTTTAAATTTGCCTGCTCGATGATCGCCGTGAGGAGAGGAACCCTTGCGAGGAAGAAGAGGCTCATTTGCATGGCGTCGTGTGGTTGGTCAGATTGCCATTAGTCCCGCCCCTCAGCCAGCTCTTCAGAGACTGCCTCAGCATTCGAGAGGGAGACAGAGTGTAGTGCATGTACTGGCAGTGGAGGAGCATTGCGGAGTATTCAAAGCACTGTAAACATTCAAAAAATTGACTTTTGAGTTTAAAATCGGGCTCAACCCACAAATCGATCGTGAAAATAGCGAGTTTGGTGGTTAAAACGACGATCGCTAAGACTGCCTGCCCGCTTGTGTACAGAGGCCTTCAAGAACTGGCTGCAGGCTATTTTACCCCATTGCAGCAAGTTGCTACTAATAACAGTGAGTAAACCTTCATAAAACTGCTCAATCAGTGATTTTCAGTAATGCCATATAAAATATGTGTGCAGCAGTGTAGTCGGTTTGCAAGTAACGACTGTGTGAAGTCCTGCCAGCAAGTGCAAGTCTGTAAAGCCATTGAATGTGTGCATGGAAGTGAAAATAGCCTCAGTTTAAAGTTTTCAGCCAGAGAGAGACTGTGGGTTGTAGCAAAATGCAACACTAGTAGAAGCATGCAATCCTGTGCTAAAACCTGAAGCTTTTAAGGGACTGTGAATAAAGTAAATGTTACCAGCATGTGAAAAGTCCAAGGAAAATCCTGTAAATGTGTGTAAAGTCAGAACAGAGCAAGTTGTGCAGTTTGAATAAAAGTTATCAGTAGCTAGTGTAAATCGGGTGCGCAGTGGTTTGACTCAGATTCTAAATGTTGATGCACAGGAGTGCTGCCGCCGCCATTACAGGGTGGGGTAGTAAAGTAAACACAGCAGCAGAGGAGCCATTTTAAAACTACAGAGTGTGTTCAGTAAAGTGGGACTTTCAGTTACAGTGAACTTTTATTTATTTTTCTGCAGTTATGGCCTCAGGACCAGCTCGTTACCCGGATCATGCCCGGGTTGCAGTAACAGCAGCAGTAAATAGACTGAGAGACATTGAAAAGTGGTGCTATGGAGGGCAATTGCTTCCGGATGTGGCGATTCCTAATTATCCAGTGCGTGTATGCCAGATATGCTTGAGTACCGGAAGGGACGTCTTCATAATTCCTCACTGTGCTGGATGCCTACAAAAATATGGCTTGTATAAAGCGCCTCCAATTCGTTTGGCTCCCACATGGACAAAAATTCAGGAATCTGCAGTTGGCAGCACACAGCACCAGGCGGAGCCTGTGGAGGAAGGTCCCTCGGGGGAGTGTGGCACAAAGCTAGAGGGTGCAGAGTTAGAGACAGAATCAGAAGTTGAAGTTTTGGATGCTGGATCTCAGAAAGAAAGTTCAGATAAAGCATCAATAGAACCCTGGGTGGGGGGGCCTAGCCCAAGTCTCTTAGGTGAAGATGAGATGCGGGAGGCTTTTGAATGGGAGGTGTCGACCTCCACGCCTAGTGATGAATGGATAGTCTCAGGGGTGAGAATGACTGCTCACTCCTGGGCTCAGATCCTCAGTGAAGAGGAAGATGAGGGGGAACCTATGTGACCTTGTGAGAAAGGAACGGTACACAGCCTCAAGATCTTGCCTCAGAGGAACGTATTGAAGAAGGTGGTGATGCCACTGCCCTGGCTTTACAGGAGGAAGAAGTCAGGGATCCGTTTTTAATTTCCTTGAGAATGCAAAGCTGGCAGAACCAGGACTGGCCACTCCCAAGCCAGGCCAGCGGTCTCAGATTGACCAAAGCAAGTAAAGAGGAGAGACTGGTTCGTAGAAAGGCAAATGAGATCTATGGTATGACCTTTCCTACCTTTCCTCGGAAAGTCTGGGAGGAGATTGAGGACTGCAGGAAATCCTGGATCTGGGATGAAGCAATGAAAAATGTGCATCCTGGGGCCAACCAGCATGTAAAGAATAGACTGTTCCACAAAAAGTATACCCAGTGGAAGAGAGGCAGGACACTGTTTATGGACAGAGTGAGAGTGGTGGACGGAGAGGGACGTGAAGTCTCCCACTGTGTGAATTATGTGCGTCCAGACAGTTTAATAATTCAAGCCCCTGACCCCCGGTACTATTGGCTTCAGTGCAAGGACCTCCCAGCAATTAAGCCCGTGCCTACAAAATGGAGAGCCGAGCAGTGGTAGTCAATACTGCCACACCAGACTGTGAAGTGCCCTTATTGATCCGCCAATATGAATAACCAGGACTCAGGTGCCCCACATTCATCAGTCTACAGTGTACTGTCCTGTCCACCAACCATCGACTGGCCCACCAGATGACTTCAGATCCAGAGAGGGGACACCAGCCCAGCTGTTTTCTGTTCATCGCCTGGTAATCGGATGACGTCGGACCAGCTGTTTTCTTTTTGTTCCTGTTCTAAGGTTCCATCTCCAGAGATGACATCAGCTCAGCTGTTTCCACATGTGCCCTCCTGTGGTTCCTGGAAGATGTCCACCCAGCTGTATCAGAAGAAATGCTGCCAGGGAGAGTCTTCAGCAGGGTGCAGGTTTGTGCAGATTCTTGTACTACAAATGGCTGGTAAGTCCAAAACTTTCCTATCTTTATGACATTGCAGTACACACCCTACACTACAGACTTCAAAAATGTGTGAACTGTCCGCAAAGACTCTCCCCTTCGGAACTTTAGCCTGTTAGAACTGTGCTGCACCGGGCTCCGGCCCAGGAGAGACTCTTCATTGGACTAGCCTTCGGGCCTTGTGGTCACTAGTTGGGACTTTTAGGGCACTCCATCCCCCCAAATGTGTATTGTAAATAATGTCATTTTTGTACTCTAATGTAAATACTGTTTTTCTACCTTTTTCTAAAAAAAAATCTTTTTGGGATTGTTCAGTGTTTTGTATGGTAGGGGTTTTAGATAGATTGTGTATGCAGATTAGGAGAGTGTGTTTTGTCTTTCTTTTTCTTACAGGTGTTCCTGGGAAGACAGAAGAGAAGACAAGAAGAGGAGGAGGGGCTCATCGGAGTTCCTCGTCAGTGCTTTATTGTGTAGAAATCTAAAAGTACTGTGGTGTTATTGTTATGGTTATTGCTGTATTAACCCTTTTCCTTCCACAGGTGTGGTTGTGGGGGTAGGGAGGAGGCAGTAAATGGTATTTTAATGGGTTGTGGTTGCAGGTTGCCCAAGGTCAGGGAGGTCCCCGGGTTGTTTTTTGTTTTGGAATATTATGTTAGAGGCAGATAGGTTTTCCCTAGAGGGTTAGGGGGGATAGACAGGCTGTGGTCCTGAACGGCCGTAGGGACTGCAGTGCTGATCTATCAGGGCTATGCTCTGGATGGTTCTACCAGAGCCACTAGGTGTCCATAGTAAGTGGATAGTGTGGAGGCTGACATGTCAGCTACAGGCCTCTAGGCCCTTAGTGTTGCCTGCCTGTGCTTGCACATGGTAGGAGGGGGCCTGATCACCCCCCTCCGCAGGTAGCGCATAGGGTGGGATGGCCTAAGGCCGGGTGCATAATGACTAGGGACAGTCATTTTCCTGGTCAAGGGCGAGTGTAACCCCTTGTCACCTGGGGTTACTAGAATCCCAGTAAGACCTAGTGGTAGGCAGTGAAGGCAGCTTGTGAAACTCCAGTTAAATGGGTTTCACACTGTCTCACTCTGTTCTCAGTCTCAGCTGAGACTGAGAGATGACATCACCAATAGAACTGTCGCAGCTGCATAAGCCACATTGGAATCTGCAGCAGAGGGAGTGAGATAGAACGTTGGGAGTTTTCAAAGTGAGTCTCCTGCTTGCCTTCAAGGAGGAAGGGAGTTCCTGTTTACCTTCTAAGAGAGACAGTCCTTGTCCAGTGTTCAAGTGGTCAAGACCGCTGTCCAGGTCTCAGTGCCCCCCTCCCTCCGGTGGGGGAGTAAAGTATCCCCATGCAGATTCCAGGGGCAATCCCCTAATTTCTGCTGAAGAAAGAAAGCTGCATATTACAGTTTCAGTTTGTGCTTGAAAAGTGGAAAGAGTTGTACTTCGCCTGTGGGGCACCTGCAACAAAACGGTGAGTGTTTTGCTCTAATTTGAGAGGGCAAAAATTGTGTTTCTTCAGCCTGGGAAATGTGAAGAAATCTGGGATTTGAACTACTATTTGGGAGGCCTATAGTACTAGGACAAACAAATGGAGTAGTGTCAAAAGCTAAAGTGCTGTGTGAATTCAAGTAATCTTGTAGAGGGGGTGCGACAGTTCATCCACCATTTAATCTACATTTCGAAGTTTCAGTTTGTCCAGACAAATGGCCGGGTAAGGGCTGTGGGAGCTGGAGGTGGGAATACCCCCCATCTTTAGTGACCAGGTCCACCTCTACGGATTTCTGCTGTGATTGCTACTTGCCTCATGCGCTTGGCCAGTGATGAGGGAAGTACCCAGATGTGGGTCGCAAATGGGAAAATCTGTCTAGGAGTCGCAGACTCTAAGTGGTGTGGGGAGCCACAACAAGGGTTAAGAATTCTCTTTGTGAGATGGGAGTCAGAAGAAGTAAGAAGGAAATCTCTCTAGGAGTCGTAGACTCTAAGTCGTGTGGGGAGCCACAACAAGTAAATTGGGTTAATTCTTCCAGTGGACCGATCAGTCAAGTGGCCGGCAGGGAGCGGGCCAGTCAAGCGTGTATCCAAAGCGCATGCAAGTCCGGGCTGTGTGCCTGGTGGGTCCAGAGCCTGAAAACAGTAGAACTGGTCCATTCTTCAAGTGGACCGCCTTGTAGTCTCTAATCTGCATTATCAGTAAACGAGCTCTGCATGGGGTCCATCTATGCTTTGTTGTGTTCAGCTAGTTGTGAACAAAGCCACACTGAAAATCCCAATCCTGGTTCTGGACATTACAGTTATTGCTTCCTGTGTTCGGATTTACTTGGGTGCCCCTGTGCAGAGTAGCCAAACCTAGGTCCCCTTGTGCCAGGTAACCTCATCCTTCCTGAACCCAGGTCCCCACCAGGTATTGCTGCCAGCGCCAACAGCATGCCACCTGTCGTTTTGGCAAAAAGGCAGGGGTTGGGGTTACATAAAACATCTGGTTAGGTCCCATCTGGAGTACTGCATGCAGTATTGGAGCCGCACCTGCACAAGGACATTAACAAAATGGAGGCAGACCAGAGAAGGGCAACCAAAATGGTGCAGGAACTGCATCAGAAAACATGAGGTCAGATTAACTGAGCTCAATATGTATACCCGAGAGCAAAGGAGGGAGAGAGGTGATATGATCAAAACATTCAAATATCTTAAGGGCATTAACAAGGTGGAAGAGTCTAACATGTTTCAATGCAAGAAAAATAGCTGGACAAGAGGACACTGCATAAGATTAGAGGGAGGCCGATTAAGGGATAATGTGAGAAAGTTCTTTTTCACAGAAAGTGTGGTGGATGAATGGAACGGCCAACTGCAGAAAGTGGTGGATATGAATACCGTACAGGGCTTCAAACAGGCATGGGATAGGCATAAGGGAGCAATACAGATGAATATGAATAAATAGGCCATTGACAGAGTAAAGGCCTATGGCACATTCAAAAATGAGAAAAAATGGGCAGACTGGATGGGCCTTGTGGTCCTCATCTGCCATCAACTTCTATGTTTCTGTGCATTAAAATTGACAAGAACATTCTGCAAACTGAGAACATTCTGTGAGAAGCAGGATATCAATGAGGTAAAGACTTGTTATAAAAGAGCAGAAATGCTTTTGCTAGAGAGACAGGAGAGTGACACTGAAACTTGGAATTAAGAGATACACTCAGAAGATGGACTCAGTCTTCTGTTTGTACTGCCTTGTAAATAGTTATACTGAATATTTTTTATTTGCTATTACTGAGAAAAATAAAATGCTATTTCTGAATTTTTTTTAAATTTAGTGTACTTTTTCCCCAATTCCGACGCTCTGCCTATCAGCCCCTCAGTCGCCTGCCTTGCTCTCCAATGACCGCCTTCCACTTACCACTGGTACTCCCTGGCTTGCTCCCCAGGGTGGGGCCACAGTACCATGGCTTGCCCATCTATGACAGAAAAGGTGCCGGTGGAGCCGACATTGCCTCCCTGGCCGTCTCCCCAGGGCGGGGTTCAGGGCCTCCACTGGTGACTTGTGGAGACGGGATGAGTCAGTGGAGTGGAGCGGCAGAGAGCTATACAGGCCAGGTGTCAGGCGGCATCATCCTTTAGTGTCTGGCATGGATTTTTTGGTGTTTTTCTAGGGGTGGGGACTTGCAATAACATCCAGCATCCACCCTGCCCCGCCGGAGCACTCAAATGCCAGTTGGTGTAGTACCCTCAGCCTCCATCAGGGGTCCGTCAAGAACTGGATGTTTCCCCAGCCCTCCCCCTGGAGAAGGAGAGCAGTCTTCAGGATGCTCCAACCGTCTCCCCCTGGCCGGCCCTCCAACAACCCGGGTCCGTTTCCGAACCAAGTTGCCGGCATCGCGAGCAGAAATCCAACCGCTGAGCCGACGGGCCAGCTAACACTATTTGTGAATTTTTAAACTGCTCCTGGTTTTCCTATGCTTCCTGACATGTGCCTGCATGACAATAACCCAAGATCACCACCTGAACATGCTTCCTTCCATTCAGTTACTCAGACAGATGCCGGATACATTGAGGTTTGAGGCAGTGGAAGAAGACTCCTCTAAACATAACCTCTATGATTTTCTGGATGTCTCTTTGGTACCCATTATTATAATACTTAGCCTTTCCAGCTCTGGAGGATGCCACAATGGGAGCATATCCTAAGCCTAGCACTCTACCTGTTGTGTGTATTAATATGTCCCCTGGAACCACTTGTGGATGGATAAGAGTGGTTTCACACACATTCTGCTCGAGAGAGGACAGTGAAACTGAGCTGTTCTGGCTCTTACAGAATGCAATGAAACTACTCTTATCCAATAACGAGTGGCTCTGTGGGACATATTTAATGCATTATAAGTCTGGCAAAATACCAGGTTCCTGAAGATCAATGTTACACAATAAAAAAATTTATTTTTAAGTTCTTTATCGGTCTCAAAGTTGACATTGTGCCTTCTTGCTGCCAGTCCATTTAGTCTTGTCGATTTGATGCAGTGCTTCCTGCATGTAGAGGAAACCAGAAAAATATGTCTGAAACACTCGATACAGGCTTTTAAAAATTAATAATTTTAGGAACATTTGTATAAATTTACAGCTGACACCAAACAACCTACGTAATTCCATTGTCCCGGTCTTAAATTTAAATTTCACCCATAACCAAGGATTCAGCTGTGTATCAAAGGTCATACAGACAAGAAATGTTTGCTGTGGGTCAAAGGTTACAGAGAGGCTGATGAGGGTATGATGCTGAGACACGGGGAATCCCAGGGAAGGAGGTTTGTGATGTTTTGAGTTGTGTTGGAGCGATCATCGGGTAAAAGAGTGCACAATTATAAGAGTACACATTTATAACTCTCAGGAACAGGAGCTCTTTTTTGACCAGTGATTTACTTATGAAACTGACAGCTGCTGAACTGTGGCAGTATGAGTGATCACATGTCATTGAAAGGGGAATATATTCAAAATGAAATAACTATTCTAGCCACTTTACTTACTTTAAATATTTTAAGCAGTTTACATGGTGGATAGTGGGAGGTTAACCGCTGCTCGGCTTATGGTTTGGCAGTTTAGATTTGAAACACCTCTCCCTCCCCCCCAAAAAAGCTGAGGTTTTCGAATTTAGAGTTTGGAGTGTTGCAATAAGTTTTACATAGCTCATGAAATGCTAATCATAATATAAGAGTGTTTCACAAGGTAGTTAAAAAAATACAGTCATTGGTTAATGTCAGACATAGGACCTATACTACCTAGAAAGGCAGAGAAACATAGCCAGACCGGTGGTGTGGGGGGGGGGGGGGAACAGAGCAGTAGGACCCCGCAGTAGGGGGCAATCTCTGAGGGACTCACTCCCTGTAAATCGGGTGAGGTGGGGACAGGTGCAGGGCATCACCAGAGGAGTAAAAAAACTATATGGGAAAAAAGAAAGGCAGACGATCAGTAAGTATCTTTCCCCTAGTTCTACAGCCTTTTATGCATCACAACCTGAAACTGACCCTGTTGTGATAATGGCAGCTCATGATAGATCCAGGACAGTAAAAACTGACCTTTGTAGGGACGTGGATATGGTGTGCTATCCACACTTCTGGCAGAATTTCTTTCCCTTTAAATCTGTCGGGAAGGTCTTCAAGCTGGCTCCTCCCACCCACATGGGTGGTATCCTTCTTGGCACTGTCCCTCTGCACCATGCCCCCCTCTGGTGGCTGGTCTGCTCCAGTCTACTGATGGGTGATCCCTTCTCAAATCCCACACCTCTGCGAATTCAGGTTTAGGTTTGGGTGTACACCTGGTCCCCATCAAGACTCGGCACCTTTGATGTTAAGAGAGAGTTGTGTGTCTGAAACCAATGTTCTGGAGGTGAGAGCAGTTCTTCCTGGCCTACAAGCCTTTATGGCTCATCTCGGGGACAGTCTGCCCTGATCTAAATGGATGTCAGTGTCATGCATTGCATAAACAAAAAGCGGAATCACACTTCTATTTTCGGTGCAGGGAAGCATTGAAAGTTTGGACTTGGCAATGGATCACTGTCATTATGTCAGCCATGTTTCTCCCAGGAACCTAAAACCTCTTTGCTGACAAGCCAAATCAGTCAAAAGCATTGACCGATGCGTGGGAACTTAGTAGTAGAAGATCTCTTCACAAGGTGGGGTCATCCAGAAATGGAATTTTCCTTTGTTCCCACACAATGCAGAACTGCCACTTTTTTGCTCGCTCACTCCAGGGACGGAAGTTTTCTGGTGAGATGCATTGTCCTTCTGTTGGAAAGGGACATTCTTTTATGCATTCCCCCAGTACCTCTGATTCAAAAGATATTGATCAATCTGTGTGCAGAATGAACCACCTTAATCCTGGTACTGTAGTCCCATTCTAGCCCAGGCAAATTGGATTTCCAGCGCCACGCACATGGCAGTGGAACCTCCATATCTTCATTGGGGGTATCTCCCTCCAGTGAGTCCCATTAATAGAACATACTGTAGACACCATTAGTGTTGGACCTATCCAGAAATGTTTACCTAGTAGGCCACCCATGATGATGCACATCTTTGGTGCCTGTATAACATGGGCGGTCCCAAACCTCCTCAGTGTTTTCCACCATCGACTTCATGATGGACCAAAGAACTCCCTCGTGGCATTTCTTGCTTTGCCGGCATTCAACTCCGTTTTCAGCAATGTGGGCCTATTCTTCTACTTCCCACATGGGCCTTGTTTTCAGTGCTGTCAATGCTGCCTGCTGTCTTCTCATTGCTGGATGTCAGCTGTTGATGTACTCTGTTTTCATGGCTCCCAGCCAATCTCCCTCTATTGTCTGGTTTCCCACTGCCAGCTTTTCATCCCACCCTTTTTAGCATGGATCTTTGCTGGTGGCCACATTGCTTTGATGAGATGGTGAGTGCTGGTCATATACATAGCCTTTACTGCCATAAGACAAAGAACCTTAGTGCGCAAGCACTGAGGTAAGGGTTACCCCAAAGGGCATTGGCCGGGAAGCCAAGTTTCAAAGTAATACCAAATCACACATACCCCCATAATGCAAAGCATCATGGGCTGTATATGCAAATCACTACAAAATATTATGCTGGTTCAACTTTAAGCAGAAATACATGGTGCCGAAAGGCCTCTCACACAGTCTGCAAAGGGTGTCAGCAGAAAACACAGACATGTGTTTTGTCCTACCAGGACTCATCAGTGTGCCTCATCTGTATGACACCCCAGTAGAATGAACCAACTACCCTAAGTTGGTCTATCTGGGTTGGGCTGTGGTGAGCCCAATAAAAACAAAAAACAAGCTAAAAGACAAATTGAGAGACTATCTCGGTAAAACAAACCTTATAAACCCTGCCCAGTATGGATTTAGGCTAGCCCATAGCACCACCTCGGCCTTAGCCTTTGTCACAAATGACTGGCTTCTTGCAATGGACAAGAGACAAGTCACAAGTGCCATCTTCCTGGACCTGAGCAAAGCATTCAACACTGTCCACCATACTTTGCTCCTGGATACGTTGCAATGGCATGGCATCTCTGGTCTGACACTGTCATGGTTTAACAGCTACCTGACAGACATATTACAACAGATGAAAGCAGATGGTTCCCTTTCCCCACTTCTTCCTCTCACAAGAGGAGTTCCACAAGGCTCTATCTTTGGACCTCTCCTCTTCATGATTTATATAAATACCATTGGAAATAACATCACTAAAGCAAAACTACACTGGTTCACAGATGACACGGTAATATACCTATCCAGACCATCAGAAGCCGAAGCCCGCGTTAGATCTCCAATCCGAATTCGAGCTGCTACAATGTAACCTTGCACAATCCAAACTACTCTTCAATGCTAAAATAGCCAAAGTAATGTACTTCCACTCCAACCATCAATCTGCTGTCACAAATGCACTTGTCTTCCTGCCCCCTATCAGAACTCTCCTTGATGAAGACCTCTTGGTAGTTAAATTATTTAAATACTTAGGCTGCGATTTAGACCAACACCTAACATTCTCTGCCCATATCACTGCCCCAACAACAAAACTATGACAAAGAATTAGCTTTTTCTACAGGAACAAATCTCTCTTTACAACTATGCCTGGTCCAGACGACCTTCATCCCACTCCTCGATTATGCAGACATACTGTATGGTCACTGCTCAAACTCCCTGCTACACCAGCTCGGCATACTCTACCATAGGGCAATATGTTTCATTTCTAATGCCCACCGTCATACACACCACTGTGTCTTATATGACTCTATGGACTGGACTTCCCGACCTTGACCACCAGGCGTCTCATACACTCCCTTACCTGGACTTACCACGCTCTCCTGTCAAAACTCCCCCCTTATATATCACTTCTCTTTCAGCGAATGGCCTGCCTGTACCCATTGCATAAAAACTCCTTTATTATGCTAGATGTTCCAGGCTCCCGCTCCAGTTTTGGTGATATGGCTATAAGCCGTGCCCTCTCGGCTGCTTGGAACAAAGCTCAAGCCATCCTTAAACTTCAAAACCTACTTCCCTAAACAGTTTCAAGAAACTGGCCGTCAGCAAATTTAACGATTGCTGTACTTGCCAGTAAGAGTCAACCCCACCCAAACCCTTATTAAGCATCGAATCTCCCACTTCCAATCAGTATTCCCCACCCACTATATTCACCCATGCCTTCACCCTTCATCCCCCTTCCTGTCCTGCCTACCTTTTATTCCATCATCCCACTACCCACCCCACCTCCATCTGCCTCACTTTCACCTTTATCCACCTATCACTTACCTCACTATCCCACTCCTCACCTTCACCTCTAATCCACCAGCCCCTAAATCCTCCACCCTCACTCCTCTCCCCCACATCTATCCACCTAACTCCTCCCACTTTCTCCTCTATCCCCTACCATCCAACCCTCCACCCTCACTCCCCACTTCCACCTCCCCCTTTCACCACCTCCTCTTATCCCCTACCTTCCTTCTACAGTCAGCTCCTCCCTCACCCCTCCCTCAATGTCCACCCTCTCAGTTTGCACTCTTCTGTATGTTAACTACTTCTGGGCAAACCCTTCCACCCATGTCTACACCCAATGCTTTCCTCACCAACCTTAACTTTTACCAAGCCTTAATTAAACTAACTGGCATGTGTAGTTAAGATGAAATTCAAGCACTTGTGTATAGCTACCCATCTGTCAAGTCAGCATAGTACCATTCTGTGTATTAGTCAACTTGTGATGTCAGACTGTATTGTGAATTTTTTTTCGTACTCTTCCTTTAGTTTCCATATTTTCAATATGGCATCTGTAATCTCATGTACTCTTTGTTACTTATAATGTGTGTAATTTTGACTGTATCAGGACCTCCTTGTAAATGAGCCTGCTCAATGGAGATTTTTTTCTGTCAATAAACTTGAACTTGAACCTTAGTGCACGAGCACTGAGGCAAGAGTTACCCCAAAGGGCATTGGCCGGGAAGCCAAGTTTCAAAAAATGCAAAATCACAGATACCCCCATAATGCAAAGCATCATGGACTCTATACGTAAACCCACAAAATATTATGGCGGTTTAACTTTAAGCAGAAATGCATGATGCCGAAAGGTCTCTCACACAGTCTGCAAAGGGTGCCAACAGAAGACACATACACATGTGTTTCATCCTACCAGGACTCATTAGTGTGTCTCTTCTGTATGACACCCCAGTAGAATGAACCAGCTACCCTAAGTTGGTCTATCTGGGTTGGATTGGGTTGTGGTGAGCTCAATAAAAACAAAAAAACAAGCTAAAAGACTAAGAACCTTAGTGCGCAAGCACTGAGGCAAAGGTTATCCCAAAGGGCATTGGCCGGGAAGCCAAATTTCAAAGAAATACAAAATCAGACATACCTCCATAATGCAAAGCATCATGGGTTGTGTATGCAAATCACCACAAAATATGCTGGTTCAACTTTAAGCACAAATGCATGGTGTCAAAAGGCCTCTCACACAGTCTGCAAAGGGTGCCAACAGAAGACACAGACATGTGTTTTGTCCTATGAGGACTCATCAGTGTGCCTCATCTGTATGACACCCCAGTGGAATGAACCAGCTACCCTAAATTGGTCTATCTGGGTTGGGTTGTGGTGAGACCAATAAAAACAAAAAACAAGCTAAACGACAAAGAACCTTATTGCACAATCACTGAGGCAAGGGTTACCCCAAAAGGCATTGGCTGGGAAGCCAAGTTTCAAAGAAATACAAAATTACACATACCCCCATAGTACAAAGCATCATGGGCTGTATATGCAAATCACCACAAAATATTATGCTGGTTCAACTTTAAGCAGAAATGCATGGTGCCATTTACTGCCATTTCCACCATCTTCGGATGCCATGATCAGTTTCTGGCTTCACAGCCCAACCCGCTGTTACCTTGGGGCTCCCTTCGGCTCCATTACCTCACTTTACTTTGTTGATGGCTTTGCTGTTTTGGCTGGGTTCATCATTTTTTTAGCATTACCCTTTGTGCTGGTCATTGCCTGGCTCTGACTCTTCAATGTTTCCACTCCATGTCCAGTTCCCTGCCTTGTGTGTGGTTATGTTCATGTTTCCATTTTTGGCTGTGCCTTTGACTTGGCTTTATGCTTGGTCTGGCCATCCCCTGTAGTACTTCTGTCAGATCCTGGCTTCCTGCCTGTTCCACTGGTTCTGTGGGGCCCATGGCTCCCTTTAGGTCCATTGCTGTTGGGTTGGGGTTTGCCATTTTTCAGTGCTCTCCATTTCTGTAGGTCTTCACCTGGCTTTGCCTTGTTGTCCTCTTTGCTGTGTGTGCAGTCCTCTGCTTTATGCTTGCCTGTTTTCATGTTTTTCAGTTGTTAGATTTGCCTTCAACCTATCTTTCTGGCTGGTCCAGCTGTCCAGGATGCCTCAGTCAGTTCCTGGCCTTGTTCTCCTGCCCCTATTTCCACAGTGCTGGTGGTTCTGTCCATCTTCATCACCTTTACATGTTCTATCAATGTGTTAGCTGACTAAGTCAGTGTTGCCATTTATGGCATTTCTGTTTTCGACTGACTGTCGCTGGGTTGTGCCTCTTCAGCATGCCAGCTGCATGCCTGGTTCCCTGCTCTGGGCAGGCCTGTTTGCACATTGCCATCATCAGCTTTCCCTTTGCTTTGCCTTTCTGCCACCAGTCTGGCTGTTCCTTTGGGATGCCCCAGTTGATATCCCCGAAGAAGATAGAACAGTTACTTACCAGTAACAATAGATCTTCAAGGGAAGGGTTGTGTAACAGGCCTTGTTGTTTTGCACTCAACGTTAAATTAAGTAATAATGCATGGCAGGGTGTGGGCCATGCTGGGATAACCTCATGCCTGGGGTGGTTGGGCACGAGGCTGCAGGCCGAGTGCGTCCAATGCCCCAGAAGTGAGGTTATCCCAGCACGACCCACACCCTGGAGTGCATTTATTGCTATTATAGAATGTCTCATTTAATGTGAGAATAAAATTAGCATAAATATTGTTTACAAATATATATTTCTTACATTCTTTTAGTGGGTGAAAGGTTATTTTGTGAAACAAAAGTTCCTTTTACTGTCTGTCCAGAAGGTGGAGCTATTCTCAGTGAGGCTTTGTGTGCCTGTCTTATCACTGCCCTCCCCCCAAAGACAAGCTCTGGCAGAGCCACTACAACTGTGAATGCATTAACTAGATAAGGGTGTTTCACGAGCTTAAACATAAACATTTATTTATTTATTTTAAAAATATCAGATTTACAAACCTTTGAGTCAGAGACTCATTTACAAAGGCACCTTGTTGAAACTACTTCAAAGACAGCACAGTTAACAAGACCAAAAACAATGGCTCAGAGAGCAGACAGTTATAACAATCATTCACTGGAGATACATTGGTAGCAGTAGATAAACAGATTACACAGTTTAGGTACACAGGCACCACATCAAGAAGACCAAAGCAGTTCAAACAATATACAATATCTAAAACAAATAGACATCAGGAGTCAAAGAGAAGCCCAGAGTGTTCACATGAAGGCTGTTGCATACACTAACTGAATCAAAGTATAGTACATTGAGAAAGGGCATATTTAAGCAATAAGGCATGACAAGGTGTGTGTTATCATGTAATGATGTCACTCCTGGGGTGGGTTGAAGCACGAGGTGAAGCAGAGTATTTATTTATTTATTTGCATGTATTTATTTAATCCACTGGATCAGCAATATTTGCACAAGCTGTGCCCAGTGCAGCTTTTACAGCACTGGTCCTGGTCTGGTGATCTGGGTTTTACACATACCACACTGCATATGGCTTAGTGATATTCTGTACAGATGGCTGCAGAGTCTAACCCATTGAAGGTTGAAGTTTCAGAAAACCATTATGCTACACATATCAAGACTCACTCCCTCCCTCACCCCCAGTCACAATTAATCCTCTACCAAAGTCATGCTTAAATACTAGTGCCTCTACATCCACGCCACTAATCTTTTAATGCCAACATGCTTCTTCTGCTGCTGTGAGTTAAACTCTTTATTTAAAAACATTTTGTTGAGAAATTTTTGTTTTAGTATATCCATGGTCAGAAAAAATGAATTTGTAAGAGAAACCAAAATCCCCATTTATCAGTTCATTGAATCACAATACAGCATGTTATGAATTTTTCAGATTCTATGTGTAACCTACAGCAAGTCAAACAGAAATTAGACACAAATGCCTACCTATTTGCAAGTGAAACAAATGTGGTTATTATCATTCCGCTGTAAACACCTATAGTCACAGCCAAGATTCACATTGCTAGACTCTGGGTAAGTATGACAAGTTTTCTAAATACTGGTACCTTATCCAGCTGTGTTCTGCTTGGTGTGTGTGTGTGTGTGTGTATGTGTTTAAACATGTAACTTTCTATAGTATATTGTATAGCACTTTGAATCCTGGCTGCAGTGTTTTTTCTCTGCTGTGGCTAAGCAAGACACTGTAACAATACACTGGCCTGCTTTAGGGGCTATTAGACATCAAACCAAAGGGCACACTGTGAAGACTAACTTGGAGAAGATGCACTTAAACAAACTTGAATGACAGCGCCCAGACATCATAAAACACCCAGGGAAAATTAGAAAAACTCCTATAACAGCCCAGGCAGAAACAAAACACTGGATTGAAGTGAGAACTCAAAACTGGTAGTAATACATATATGCATGATTTTAACATGCAGTTTTCCTTTAAGAAGATTCAGTAGAATATAAATAGTAGCCCAGAACTGCCTGCCTGAGAATGAAGTTGGTATATTATTTGGAAAAAGGGAAGGCTAGGTCTCTTGCTATGCAAAGTCCTGTAAAGTAACACATTGACTGCTCTTAGGATGGTAGTGTCAAATGCTATGAGGTGCCATGTGGAATTTGTTATGCAGAAAGTTCCAGGAAGTGTTTAACCCATTCTACTTCTATGGTGTCTGTACTATCTATTTGTGCAAGTCAACTCCACTTCTCAAACTTAAAAAGAAAAATACACTTCATCGCAGACTGTGTTTACCAAGCTCTGTGCCCATGATTAAAATAATTTGAACCCCATCCCCCCAAAAATGTGCCCCCACATGAACATGCATGATTTATCTGTAAAGACAATTAAAATAATTTGTATTTCTAAATGCATTAGTAACACCAATGCTTTCAAGATTTTGAGATTACTAAAAAGACAAACTATATATATAGATAGATAGAATATGGTAAACAAATATTGTTAATCCCAAAAGCTGAACTTCGTTTTTAGTATATAAATGTTTAAGAAATACCTGAAAGCTATTTTCCTTAGTTTTTAGACACTTCTTAGTCTTTTCTTTTGAGACACCAAGTGACTCTGATAATCATTTGTTCCAAGGGTTTTTAAGTCAGTTTGAAGGCATTTTAAGTATCTTCTGTTCTAGTCCTTAACAAAATGCAGGGGACTCCACAGACTTCTGTTCCTTGGTCCACATCCCAAACATGCGAGTCTTCTTTCAGGATAATAGATCCACCTCATGCCCCTCCCACATGAATAAAAAAAAAGTGGGATGGACCTTTTGGAGCTTCTTGGGTGGAGGTGGGGTGGACTTTACTTCCCCCCAAAAAACAATGCTGCCTCCCACTACTCAGGTTCCAGTTCTTGTACCACCCTTTTAAGAAAGAAAATAGTACCCTGCAATCATTGACTAACATGAAAGCATATTTATTTGAGGGCGGAAAACATTTCTTGGAAGAGGGTAACACGGAGGAGACTATTTACACCTTCAGTCAGTTCCACGGGCAGAAAACATGACAGCACTCCTTTTGTACATGCAATACTCCTGTAGGCTCTGCCCACAGTCGTAAAAAACTGTCATTCCCTTTACGGTAGTATTGTGTTTGCCTGTTACCTTAACCCCCTTCCCCTTCATTTTTTTTAATCACTTGTAAGAAAACAGTTTTAAAGTTATGAGAAAGAGTGGGCTGACAGTTCTGCTTCCCAGAAAGTGATTGGGGGAGTTTGCCATTTACCTTATGCTTCAAAGGGGAAAGAATAACTGGCGGAGATGCTTCTGAGTGTAGGTTTTAAAAATAAATGAATCTGCCCTGGGATCGGGAAAATATGTATTTGTTTTGTGTGGTGCTGTTCAGAGTGAGCTCGCGCACAGTGAAATGAGCAGATAAACTGAAGACATACAGTGTGAAGCCAGAGCGAGCGTGGACATGGTGGAATAAGCGGCTTCACTAAAAAAAAAAAAAAAAAAAGATTGAGTTTGCCTTGTTTTATATAGGTTTTTACACATCACAGTCCATGAGGGGTAACGTGGCTGAATGTACTTTTTCTGCCTCCTTTTTTTCTCCAACTCAAGCACTGTCTCTGAAGTGCATGAATGTGAGTTAGGATCAGAGCCGTTCAGTGAAGCCATGAGGTTTTGAGGAAAAATGGGCATGAAAATTACATTTA
The DNA here is from genome assembly GCA_016271365.2 of Neoceratodus forsteri. Classification (NCBI taxonomy): domain Eukaryota; kingdom Metazoa; phylum Chordata; order Ceratodontiformes; family Ceratodontidae; genus Neoceratodus; species Neoceratodus forsteri. The sequence goes on along the minus strand of CM028136.1, from coordinate 220,451,134 downwards.
TTTTTGTGTCCTGTACTGTTATGTGTTTTTTCGCGGGTCTTGTCCTTCACTTATTTATAGATTTGCTGTTTGGTGGGTAGTGACATGGGGGGGGGGCTGTATTCCTTTTCAGTGCTGAACAGAGTTGCAGTAACTCGTAGAGGGGTGCAAAGTTCCCGAATCTGTCATGCAGTCATATGTGTGCCTGGACTTCATACAGTGAGGTTATGTAAGCATTAATCCATGACAAAGGAGGGCTCTACTAGGGAATTAATGTCTGGTTGGGAGTTTTGTGTGTTCAACCACTAACCAGGCATTAATTCCCAAGTAGAGTCTGACTTTGGAGTGAATTAATGCGCTTGTAGCATGGCAAGTGTTAATTTACTACTGTTTAAATTCACAATAATATGCCACATACATGAACAGCTACTTGTTACACTGTTTAATACAATATTTTGTGCTGCTCAACCCTGTACTTTTTTACTAGACCTCCATCTCCTGGGAGCACGTGCACATTGACAAGGCAGTATGTATTTATATTGTGACTGCTGTTTTTCTGCCAGTTTACAACAATTCTGTAAAAGCACTATGCCGCTACATCTAACGTGCCACGCTTCCTTTTCTTCCTACCTAGATGGCTGTCTTCGCTCGTTTCTTCTGTTAACATTTATGGTTCAGTACAGGATTGTGGGAACATAACTAATATTTACATATCTTGCATTTCGCTTCATTCAACATAGCAAGGTATGCAAATATTCTTTATGTTCCCACAATGCACTGATTTCTGCAACTTTCTGCTTCTAAGCACTAATCGAGGTCACAGTACCGGTATCGCTGTCATGGAGCTCTTGTTACCCTTTTTGTTCTTCAAGCACTGAATTGCCTGGCTCATATTGCTCCTGAGATTCTTCCTAATTGCTGCAGCAGCATTACATTCTGATCCTCAGGAATATACATGCCTCTCTGACTCGCTCCCCCTGGGCTTACTCGACACAACCGACAGGCACGCTCCACCTTTCTGCGTCTCGTGCACAGTGGTAGGGGTACTCTAATGATTTCCTCTGTGCACTCCCTTGAATACCAACACGTCGTCTATCATGGAAGAATGCCATGTTGGTCTTATACCAGGTGACACGATTCAGCCAGTTGTGTTCTTCCTTTCCCCGACTCTTATTTTTGCCACGTTATAAACTCCGATAACCTCATCGTCCCAGGCACACACTGATCAATCAGAGCCAAGGAAATTTACTTGCCATTGTATAATTAGACACACATACCTGCGACCTCTATTCCCGGCGGAATCTGTTAACCCTAAATCTAAGACTTCTCTACAACATACTTATAGTAGGCTTCCAAGCGCTACATGGCATGCTTTCCCCAGGCTTGCAGTCATTGTTCACTCCCATTGATAACCACTACACACCCAGAGGTGTGGCATGTCACACACTGCTGCTCCTTAAGAGGAGAACTGCAATGGAGCAGGACTCTTTCATGTACTGGTTCACCAAACAATGGAATAACCTGAACTGTTTTACTAGGGAATGCAATTCTGTCAATGTATTTAAATCTAGGCTGCTCACCTCACTTAAGGACACTGTCTTCTGTAGATGCTTTTAGTGAATGTTGTGTGTACCAACAAGGTAAACATGTTTTACTGCTCCTGTTATACTGTACCTGGTACACCTATTATAATTTATTACAAAAAAGAAAAGCCGCACTTGGAAGGGGGTGCTCTTGGAAGTAGAGAAATATACAACACAGAATTCAAGCACTCACCACCTTGTTTGCTGAAGAAAGCTGCTGCTCACATAGGAATATAGAAAATCATGCCAAGCTTATATTGAAGTGCCCAGATAAAAAATACAGCACCCTCCTGATGCATTTTCGGAGATCAAAAGACCCCTTTATCAAAGGATCCTTTGACTGATTGGCTTGTAGGCTGGGAAGAACAGCCCTCATCTCCAGAATACTGGTTTCAGCAAACAAGGTGGTGAGTGCTGGAATTCTTTGTTGTATTATAATTATAACGCCTAATATAATTATCTGCTCATTATTACTGCTACAGCGTAACTAGGTATCGTCTGCTGCTCTGTATGTCCACCTGCTGTAATGTACATTCAGTTGATAGTATTGTAGCCATGGATTTATGTATAACTGTTGTCTGTAACTCTTCCTTTGAAAATAGGCACCTGCCTAAAGGATTCTGTGTGAAGGAAATAAATAAATAAAAATCTCCTTCAGTGAGCCACAATGCATCCTCCTGCTTTCCCCCATGGTTTGGTGGGTTCTAGTGTGGTGGATCTAGTGTGGGTGTTGGGTATCATTGTTTTGCCCTATTTACCCTGTACTGGGATTTCTTTGCTGGTTATTGTCCTTCCCTTTTGAGGTTTTACTATGCTTGTCATTACCGTTTGTCAGTCTGGCACATAATTTCTTTGTCTCTGGCAGACAGGCAGAACAGAGGAGGTGGCTGCCCATGTTATATAGGCACCAGAGATGCGAGTCATCATGGACGGCCCACTAAGCAAAAGTTTTCAGATAGGGCTGATGCCGATGGTGTCTTATGTTCCATAGGTGTGGTTCACTGGAGGAGATTCCCTCGAAGATCTAAACAAATACTTCTGCTCAGTGTTCACAATAGAAGGGGAGGGACTATGAAAAGGCACCGGGAGCTTTGAGGGGAAGGAAATGGACACCAGTTCCTTCTCTGAGGAGAAGATCAGGATAGCACTCACTAATCTGAGGGTGGACAAAGCCATGGGGTGGTGGACAATGCCATGGGGCCAGACGGAGCCATCCAGGAGTGCTGAGGGAACTCAGGGAGGTACTGGCTGCACTCCTGACAGAACAGTTCACTGGAGACCGGCGTGGTTCTGGAGGACTGGAGAAGAGCAGATGTAGTCCCACTTCACAGAAGTGGTAGCGAGGAGAAATAGGGCAATTATAGGCCTGCCAGCCTGACTTTGGTGGTAAAGAAATTAATGGAAACACTATTAAAGGAAAGGATTGTGGAATACCTGGAATCCAACAGATTGCAGGAGCTGAGGTCCCATGACTTCACAGAGGGAAGGCTGTGCCAAACAAATCTAATAGATTTTTTTGATTGGGTGACCAAGGTGTTAGATCAGGGAGGGGTGGTGGACATGATCTTCCTAAAATTCAGCAAGGCCTTCGACACCATTCCACATAGGAGACTGGTAAACAAGTTGGATAGCCTGGGTGTGGGCAATAAGGTGGTATCCTGGGTGAGAAACCAGTTAGGGGATAGTAGGCAGAGGGTGGTGGTAAATGGAGTACACTCCCAGGAGGGGAGAGTGACCAGCGGGGTTCCTCAGAGGTCAGTGCTGGGACTGGTTCTCTTTAGCCTGTTCATTAGTGACATAGTGGAGGAGCTTGACGGGCAAGTCTGCCTCTTTGCAGATGACAACAAGATCTGCAACAGAGTGGACACTCGGGAGGTGCAAGGGATGGTAAGAGATTTAAAATGGCTGGAGGAGTGGTCGAAAGTTTGGCAGCTAGAGTTTGATGCAAAAAAGTGCAAAATAATGCACTTGGGCCACAGAAACCTGGGGGTGGGGTACAAAATGGAGGCTGGATACTTACAATGACCAAGCAGGAATGTGACCTGGGGGTAATCATATCAGATGACCTGAAGGTGGCCAGAGAAAGTACCAAGGCTGTCCGGACAGGAGAGCAAGTGGGATACTGGAATGCATAGGTAGGGTTATCACCAGCAGGAAGTGGAAAGTGGTGTTGCCTCTATATAGGTCACTGGTAAGACCAAACCTGGAGTACTGTGTCCAGTTCTGGAGACCACATCTCAGGAAAGACAAGAGTAAAGGTAGTCCAGGTGAGGCTACCAAGATGGTGCAGGGACTGCATCAAAAGGCCTACAAGGAGACGATAAAAGACCTCAATATGTACACCCTGGAGTAGAGGAGGGAATGAGGGATATAACTGAGACCTTAAAATACCTCACAGGGTTGAATAAGGTACAAGTGGAAGTTATTTTTCAGAGAAAAGGATGCTCTAGAACAAGTGGTCATGATATGAAACTGAATTGTGATAGGTTCAGGAGAAATGTGAGGAAGTACTTCTTCACAGAAAGAGTGGTGGATGCCTAGAACAGCCTTCCAGTGGGGACAGTGTGAGCGAAAACAGTGGTGGGATTCAAAAAAGCTTGGGATAGGCACAAGGTAATCATAGAGGAAAGGAAGGGGGTAGAAGAGACAGTGCCATAGACCAGGAAGGGCCAAGCGGCCCTTATCTGCAGTCTGTTTCTATGTTCCATGTTCTCTGTTACTGGTAACTGTTCTTTCCTGTGTCACTGCTCAAGGGACGCCTGTCACAAGACTAGGGGTCCCTAGTGCATCCAGATATTGGGTCCCTGTACCTAATGCATGGCTCCTGAAGATGTTTATTTATTTTTTATTTATTCATTACAAATCGGGTTTACAATCTTTGAGTCAGAGACTCATTTACAAAGGCACCTCGTCGCGCGGGGGGGGCAGACATCAAGACAGTTATTACAGTGCAGATTAAAACAGAGGATAACATTACAGGTGCAGTGAAAGGAACATTTAACATAGATACACTTAGGTTACATAACGTAGTAGTTTGTATGTCGCTTAGGTTGCATAATGTTACAAAATTGTGAGTTACACTCATGAATATAGTAGGTCCTCAGAGAAGGCAGCGGGTTACATTCCTGTTTGGACCTAGTAGGGAAGGAGTGGGTCTGGGGGAAGGAGAGGCTGTCCAGTGGACGTTGTCAAGCCAGAGGGCAAGGCAGGTGGGTACCACAGGTTACAACAGAGGGCTAGTTGCACCTACAACAGCGGGTATTAAAGATATGGTTCCGAAGGGCTGTTTTGAAGGAGCCAATTTTTGGTAAGTTGGAGATGCAGCTAGGGAGGGAGTTGAACCAGGTGGGGGTTCGGTAAAGGAAGGATCTCTGGGCAAGAGAGGTCTTGGTTCTGGGCACCTTGAAAGTGGCCTTAACAGAGCTATGGGTGGTGATGGACGATGATGACTGCTGTAGGGAGGTGGAGACCCCGGGGGGGGGGGGAGAGTCCGAGCAGTGATTTCTTAGAGAGAAGGCAGGTCTGGTAGAGCAGTCACTCCTCAAAGTTGAGCAGATTGGTGGTAGTATAGAGAAGGCAGGTGTGAGTTCGGCTGGGTGCACTGGTCAGGAGTCTACAGGCCTTATTGATGGAGAGTTGGATTTTGGAGAGGGCAGTGTTGTCAGCTGCGGCGTAGATGGGCAAGCCATAGTCCACGAGGGACAAGACGGAGGAGGTGATGGCCAGCATGAGGGCAACCTGAGACAGGCAGTCCCTGTGCCAGTATAGCAGGCCAATCCGAGAGTTAATGGCAGCTGACAGGGCATTAATGTGGGTGTGGAAGGAGAGGGCGGTATCGAACGTGATGCCTAGGTACTTGTATGTGGTCACTTGTTCTAGCGGGTGCAGAGTGCTGGGGATAATCAAGAGGGGGTATATTTAGCTTTATTTTGGTGGTGGGAGAAGAGCATTGATTTGGTTTTCTTTAGGTTAATGACCAGTCTGCAGTTGCAAAACCACTTTTCAGCTTGGTTGCAAGCTTGCTGGAGGAATAATTGGAGGGAGGTGGGATTGGGATGTGAGGCAACAAGGACTGCATCATCGACGAAGAGGAGCATTTTACCGGTACATGAGCTGGGTGGGTGTTGAGGTAGAGACTAAATAGTATTGGACCCAGGATGGAGCCCTGAGGGACCCCAGAGCGAACGGGAAGAGTGCTGAAGAGGGAGCCACTGATCTTGACACGCTGGGATCTAGCAGAGAGGTAGCTAGAGAACCAGGAAATGGGACCGCCAGAGAAGCCAAGTTGGTGGAGAGAGTCCAGTAGAAGGGTATAACAGACAGTGTCAAAGGCCTTGGAGAGGTCAATGAACACTGCTCCTGCAAGGCTGCCAGAGTCGAGAGCAGCATGCACGTGTTGGGAGAATTCCAGGAGAGCCATGGTTGTACTGTGTCCTGGGTGGAAACCATGCTGCTCTGGGCACATAATGTTGTACTTGGTTAGGTATTCAGAGAGCTGGATCAACACCACTTTTTCAAGGGCTTTAGAGAATAGGGGGAAGATGGAGATCGGCCGGTAATTGTTAAGGGTGGACCGGTTCCCACTCTTATGTATGGGTGTAATTTCAGCAGTTTTACAAGCACTTGGGAACTGACCCAGGCATAGAGACCGGTTTAGAAGGTCATTCAAGGGGACTAGGACTTCGTCCAAGACCATACGGAAGATCCTGGAGTCGAGGGGGTCACTGCTGGGGTTATTGCTGCCTAAGACTTTTAGCAGGTGTGGCCTGGCTTCTTGGTGGGATAGGGTACATAGGTAGAATGGTGGATGATGCAGGACTGGAGGGAGAGATGTGGGGATTGGGTCAAAGAAGCTGCTGGGGAGGACTGAGCTTAGGTCAGAGAAGACAGTGTTAAGGCAATCAGCTATGAGGAATGGATCTGTGGTGGGGGTGCCATTGATGGAGAGCTGAGATGGTGGGGGGAGCGGGACTTCCCATTTAGCTCTTTCATATTATCCCAGAAGGTCTGGGCTGAACCCCAAGTGGAAGCGAGGGTGGTCTGGTAGTGCTTTGCCTTGGCCCGCCTAATGACCCAAGTGCACTTATTGCATTCTGAATTGTAGGTCTGTCTACCAGATGCCTTTCCAGATTCTACAGCAATGTGCCAGAGATTATCTCTGTTTTTGAGTCTCTGGAGGAGGGGTGGGGTGATCCATGGGGCATTGCATTTTCTGGAGCGGATCCTGGTGAGGGGAGCGAAAAGATCACAAGCCTTACAGAAGGCATTTGTGAAGTGGTCAAGATCTGAGTCAATGTCAGGGGCATGCTGGATAGGGGACCAGTCTAGCTGGGCTAGGTATTGTTTTAATTTTCTGAGGCCACTGGGGCGTAAACGGCGGCGTGCAGTGACCTGGGACACTGGCTTCAGAGTGGAGGATGACCAGAGACAGAGGACTAGGAAGTGATCACCAAGAGAGTCGGGGAGGACAGTGACATCCCGTATTTTGTAGGGGCGGTTATATATAACAACATCCAGGAGAGTGCTGGTGCCAGTAGAGTGGCTGAATCTGGTGGGCTGGGTGACTAATTGGGACATATCCAGGGTAACAAAGGAGTCCCTTATATGGGAGGCAGTGGAGGCAAGCCAGTTAACCTTAAGATCACCTAGGATGACTTGTTCCACTTTGTGAGGGAGAGTAGTGAGATAGTCAATGAGGGACTCTGCCACTTGGTTTTGATTCCTCAGGGGTACGTAGGAGACCGTGAGGAAGAGAGCACCTCGGGCAGGGTCTGGTGTGATTTTTAAGGTGAGGGCTTGGGCTCCATAATCAAGTTTAGGAGCTGGGAGTGCCTGGCCTATAAGGGAGTCCCATACGAGTATTGCGCAACCACCACCACGTTTGCCTACTCGGTCTTCTCTGTAGATGGTATATCCAGGGATGGTGATAGCAGAGTCAGGGTTGGATTTGGAGAGCCAAGTCTCTACCAGTGCAATTATGTCAGGTTAATGTTGAATGACCTAGCACTGGAGGGCAGCAGATTTCTTTAGGAGACTGCAAATGTTTAAGGATGCAAAGCAGAGGCCAGTTGCAGTACAGTGTTTAGAAGGGCTGGAAGCAATAGGTCCTGGGTTTGGGTGTACATTAACAGATAATAATGATAGCAGTGTAATTATTCTGGTTAGTGGCCGATGGCGATGGAGACCCTTGGGTCAACACCCAGCTGAGGACTTTACAATCAGGGTGCATGGGATAGATAACATAGAAACATAGACTTTGATGGCAGATAAGGACCACTTGGCCCACCTAGTCTGCTCATTTCCCTACCTATTGGATAAGCTGCAGATTCTGGTTAACCAACAGCCTACTTCCTGCAACCGACCACTATAATTGCCTTATGTCTGTCCCATGCATGTTTGAATTCCCCCACTGTTTCAGACCCCACAACCTCTCTAGGAAGGCGGTTCCATGCGTTGACCACTCTCTCCATGAAAAAAAATGTCCTCACTTTACCCCTGAGCCGTTTCCCCTCTATCTTTAAATTGTGCCCCCTTATTCTTACACATCTCTTTTTCTGAAAGATGCTACCCTCCTGGACTTTGTTGATTCCCTTGAGGTACTTAAAAGTTTCTATCATGTCCTCCTGTCCCTCCTTTCATCAAGGGTATACATATTAAGCTCTCTCAGTCTCTCTTCATATGATTTCTGATGTAGACCCTGCACCATTTTAGTTGCCCTCCTCTGGACTGCTTCCATCTTATGTCCTTGCGTAGATAAGGTCTCCAAAACTGCACGCAGTACTCCAGATGGGGTCTCACCAACTGTCTGTACAGAGGGATAACCACTTCCCTTTTTCTACTTGTGATGCCCTTCCCTGTGCATCCCAGTATCCCCCTGGCTCTCCTTACTGACTTCTCACATTGCTTACCCACCTTTAGGTCATCTGATATGACTACCTCCAGGTCCCTTTCCATTATTGTTGTTGTTAGTACCTCCCCTACTATTATGTACTCTTCTCCTGGATGTTTATTTCCCAGGTGCATTACTTTGTACTTCTTTGCATTGAATCTAAGTTGCCATGTGTCTGACCATTCCTCCAACCTTGCCAAGTCCCTTCTCATCCTTTCTAACCCCCCCCCTTGTGTATCAACTCTGTTACAAATCTTTGTGTCTTTGTGGATAAAGTGCGAAGGGTGGGAATGGCAGGGGAGAGCTGGGTCCAGGTTGAGCTTTGGAGGGCGGAGGGAGTGGGGGTATTGGGAGATCACGGGTGTGTCGAGGGTGGGGGAAGGCCAAGTTACTGTGGAGTAGTCTGGGGATGAGGTGCCTAGTGTGGAGCAAAGGTGCTCCGGTTGATGTGAGGTCTGTACCAAGAGGGTGAAGGAGAGCAGACTTAGTAATGAAGTGTAGGTACCCATAGCAGCTGAGCAGTAAAGGAAGAGTGTCCAGGAGTAGTAGAAAGTAAGGAGAAGTAGAGCAGCTTTGGAACAGTTGGGGGAAAACCCCTCTAGTGGGTGAAAAGAGTATAAGCTACAAATGGGAAAAATCAGTATCAATCAGTAGAAGAGGGAGAGGGGCAAAGACTGATGAATAGTGATAGACTGACCACACAATAAGTGAAATGAGACAGGAACTGTAGAAGTGGCCTGTTTCAGGATATCTTCTAAACTGGCTGATATTCTGCTGGCGGCTAATAAGTCATCCTCTAGGCTGCTAGGCATTTGTATTTCCTAAAGTGGAAACATTTTGCTACAAGGCATGCCTCTCGCTCCCTGGATCCTTGTACGTGTCGAGTGACTTCTGTTCTGGATTGTTTCTTATCCTTTTCGGATGAGGATCTCCCTATACTGTTCAATGAAAATGCATCTGTCAGCTGTATTGGCTTTTCATGCCCTGATGGATGGTAATACAGTAGCACAACTGCAAGTGTCCAATCTGTTCTTTAGGGGGATTATGTATACGAGTCCCCAGTTCATAAACCATTTCCAGTGAGGGAACTTAACCTTTATTTTAAAGAAACTTTCCAGGCTCCATTTGAGCCTTCTATCACTTGTGAGATGTGTTTTCTCTCTTGCAAAACCCTCTTTCTTGTGGCCATTACTTCTGCATGCAGAATTTCAGAATTACAAGCTTTGGTCACGGAACCTCCGTATCTGTTTTTTAACGCGGATAGGGTTTCTGTACAGACCAATCCACGTTTTTTACCTAAGGTGGTCTGAATCAGATCATTTTCTTGCTTCTTTATTATGCTTCCCCCTCCAATAATTGCTAAGTAGCAGATGTTTTTGCATTGTGTTCTGGTTCTGTGATAGAATTTGTATTAAGGTAGATCATTGTGATTGTTGTTACCTTTTGATGGTAAAGTGAAAAAGAAATTTACATATTTTTGAATATTATAGTCATTTTATAGTTATGTATAACTGGAGGATAGGAGAGGCTGGGCTTGGAGAAAGTGGAGGGAATAGGTACATGTATGGGAAGCAGGAGGGTGGTAAACTGCAATAGCTGTGGGGCAGCAGTCTTTCTGGGGGTGATGTGGAGTAAAGGGGGATGTCCTGTGTGTAAGAGCCAGGAGCTGCTAAGGGCTGAAATAAGGCTGCTCAGATAGTAGCTGGGGAGGAAGGTGTGGGAAGTCAGAGGAGCAGAGCAGTGGAGGGAAAGGCAGAGGGATGATGCCCAGGGGAGTGACGACACCAGGTAGGGGATGGGAATGGGGAGGAGCACCCAGTATACAGGAGAATTTCTTCCTCAGAGGAATAGGGAGCCCAGGGTGGAGGAATGGCAAGTGGTGAGGAGAAGGGGGTGGGAATGTGAGAGTAGAATCAGGGGTGGGAAATTCTAAAGGGGTGCCGTTATTGAATAGATTTGCACCACTGTTTGGAAGGAGGGAAGGGGCAGCAGGAGGTGAGGTAGGAGGTCAGGTTGAGCCAGGGTTGAGAGTAGGAGTACAGGGGAGGGAACTAATCAGGGTGGGCAGGGAAGAGGAGGTGGCAAAACAGAGGAGGAAGGGAGAGAAAAGGAAAGGAAGAGGGGAAAGAAAATTGAAAGCAGATACAGATAGTCAAAAGGGGAGGGGCAGATTGGGAGATGGAAAAACAGTTAAGGGGATAAATTGTGAATGTGGAAATAAGTTTACCAGGGTGCAGAAGGAGCAGTAAGGTGGGGAAGTAGCTAGTACTAAAGGTAAGAAAGGAAGGACGGGGAGCACAGATGCAGGGGATAGAAGGGTGGCAATCATAGGGAACTCCTTAATTAGGGGTATTCAATGACTGGCTGAGGAAATGGTGCAGGGAGGAGATGTTTATCTGTATTGGGGACTGGGAGGAGACCTGGTCAAGCAAAGCACTCTTTTCACCAGACAGGCTACACCTCAGTATGGAGGGTTTGAGGGTACTCGGGGGACAAACTTGGGGAATACATAACCACTACACTTAATTTAAACTACTGAGGGGGGACAGTGGGTCTGCAGGCCCACACACTCTGAAAGGAGGAGGTCAGTGAACCTCCCCCCCCATAGTGATGGAAGAGGTCTGGAGGGAGGAGGAGGAAGGGATAAGAACACAGTTAGCAAAGGGTGGAGGGGGTGAGGAACACATAACAAGGGTACTTGGAGGGGTGCACACAGAGGGGATAAATGTGAATAGAAGGATAGCGGGAAGAGAAGGAAGGTCAGATTCTAGGAGGAGGGTAGTGTTTCTGAATGCACGGAGTCTTGGAAACAAGATGGAAGACATGCAGGCACTATTAGCAGACAGGAGGGTGGACATAGCTGCAGTAACCGAGACTTGGGCAACATCACACCATGACTGGGACCTTACAATCCCTGGATATCAACTATACAGGAGGGACAGCGGTAGTCGGGAAGGGGGGAAGGGTGGCAGTTTATATCAGGGAGGGAATAACTTGCACGAGGGAGGATTCGGAGGAAGGGGAGGTGGAGGCATTATAGGTTCAGTTAAGGTCCAACAGAGGGAGAAAGGTGAGGTTGGGGGTGGTTTACAGACCACCCACTCAGGATGAGGAGAGGGACAGGGAACTGAGCTCACAAATATCAGAAGCTGCGGGGAAAGGAGAGGTGGTAATTGTGGGGGACTTCAACTTGCCCAAGGTGGACTGGAGCATGCCATCCACGACATGTGCTAGGAGTCAGGTGATCCTGGGAGGACTGCAGAGTGGGTTCCTGACTCAGGGCATCACTGAACCAACAAGAGCTGAGGCAATTCTTGATCTGGTGCTCACAAATGGGGAGCATGTACAGGAAATAATGGTCAGGGAGCCACTGGGAGGAAATGACCATTACACAGTGTGGTTCCAGTTGGATATGGGCAGGGAAAGCATCCCGACTATTACTGAAATCTTGGATTTCAGGAGGGTGGACTTCAGGAAAATGGGCGAAGTGCTAAGGAGCCATCTGGTGGGCATCAGAGCAGATATGGGGGTGGACCAAAGGTGGTCTATCATTAAGGAAGGAATACTGGTTGCCACAGATGAGTGCATTAGGCTCAGGGGTAAGAACACAAGGGCCTAAGCACCCAGCTGGTTCAGTTCTGGGGTTACCCAGGCAGTAAGGGAAAAGAGGTTGGCCTTAGTTAGTTAGTTATTTTAAACTGTATTGACGAAATTTTAGATTGATGTATTGTACGATTGTTTTATATTTCTGTGAGGAGCCCAGAGCCTCTGGGAATGGGCGCCATACAAATAAAAGTTGCCTTGCCTATAGAAAATTCAGGAAGACCAAGACAGAGGTGGATAGGGAAAATTACCTAAGGTTTGCTAGTGAGGCAAGTAAGAAAGTCAGGCGAGCAAAGGCACAGAAGGAGCTGCAGATAGCTAAAGGAATTAAGAAGGGGAGAAGGCTTTCTTCGCTATGTAAGTGAGAAAAAGGACAAGAAAGAAGGGATTGTTAGGCTTAAGAAAGGGATGGAGTGGGTGGAGGATAATGGGGGAAAGCAGAGATACTAAATGAATACTTCTGTTCCGTCTTCACCAGGGAGAAGTTCGGACCAGTGCCTTCAGGAGGGAAAAGAGGAGTGGGGGGGAGGGGAACACGGTTCCATGTCAAATTAGCGCAAAACAAAACCGCGCGATAAATAGAATCACAATGTTTCCGACGCAAGGCAAATATGCGCTTGTTAATTACATCGGGAGTGCTATCAGGCGATACATGGTAGCCAAGGGCTACCAATCAAACTGCAGTTATTTAGTAGCAAAGTTTGCAGTCATTTTAAATTCAGATCAACGAGTGAGATGCCACTCGAATATGTTAGCAGTCAGCGTGGGCAGCAGCTCTTATCACATGCCGGTTATTTGTACCGCAGGAACGACCTATGGACGAAACATACTGGAAGTGTTGCCTGTATGATAGTGCACGATGTCCTGCCAGAGTGCACACAGAGAATGAAGAAATTACAAAGCTCTGTCAGAGCACTGTCATGTACCTGATGCTGGAGCAGTAGCGGTGCGTAAGTGGTACAGGAATTAAAAACAAAGGCACAGTCCTCTCAGGAGGCTACTCAGCAAATTGTTGCAGGAGCAACTAGCCAGCTTGACCCTGCCACTGCGGGAAAACTTCCATCATTCCCATGTCTAAAACGCACCACTCAGCATGCGAGGCAAATTGCAAAGGTGTCTCCAGTTCAGCCTTCATCTGTTTCACAGCTTAAAATTCCCCACAAATACTCAATTTTATTTTTATTTTTTATTTATTGGAAACAATCGGAATTACAAACCTTTGAGTCACAGACTCTTTTGCAAAGGCTCCACATCGGTTACAAAGGGTGGAGGGTAGACAGATACAGTAGAGAACATACTTGAAACAGACAGAATATACATAACAAAATCAAAGGAGCAGTCCAGGCAAAACTTAATGACTGGTAAGGAAGTTAGGCCGCAATCTTGGGTTACCCAGGCGGGGATTTTGGTGAGATACGTGGGGCCTTGTGAGACCCTGAGTCAAGAGTAGGGGGAGGGAGGGCGGTCATCTGGGTGAGCAGAGTTAGCCGCAGTCACATATGGCTCTTTCAAGGAGGTGAGCTTTGAGGCCTGTTTTAAATTGAGAGATGCTGTGGGTCTGTGAAAGTGAGTGTGGTAACGCATTGAGCCAGAGAGGGGCTCGGTATCGGAAGGATCTTTGCCCTAGAGAGGTTCTACATTGAGGTACAAGGAAAGGGAGCTATGGAGAGTCTTGTATTGCATCTGTGAGGCAGAACTGATTAAGGAAAAGTCCGACAGGGGCTAGGTGAAGGTGTATTTTTTTTGCGAGGATGCAGGTGTGGAACTGTAATCGATGTTGGAAGTTTAACCAACCAGATAACGCATAGAGATCACAGGTGTGGGTTAGCCTATCACAACCAGTGACTAGGCGGCAGGCTTTGTTCAGGACAATGTTTATCCTATTCAGGGAGGTGGGTTCAGCAGAGCCGTATATGGTGATCCCGTAGTCTACCAGGGAGAGGATGGAGGAGGTGACTGCGAGCTGCATAGCCTTGGGGGGTAAGCAGTGCTTGAGCCGGTACAGGATGCCTACCCTAGAGCTGATAGAGGAGGAGAGAATTTGGGTATGCCTCTGGTAGGAGAGGGAGGTGTCTAAAGTGACACCTAGGTATTTGAAATTGGAAACTTGTTCAAGAGGGGCACCTAGCGTGTTCTTGATGAGGAGAGCAGACTGACTATAAGGACTTTGGCGGTGGGCAAAAATCATGGACTTAGTTTTATTATAGTTGATAATTAGGCGGTGTTCAGAGAACCAGGTCTCTAGTTCCCGGAATTGCCTTTGAAGGGTCTGCTGGAGGGCGGTAGGGTGGGCGTGTTCCAGAACAGAACCGATCATCGGTATAGAGGAGCAACTGACCGCTGCAGGCCTTAGGAGGAGTTTAGGAAGAGGGTGAACAGCAGTGGGCCAAGGATAGACCCCTGAGGGACCCCAAAGGAAACTGTTTTAGGGGTGGAGAGGGTGGAGCATATCCTGACTTGTTGCGAACGGCCTGAGAGGTAATCCTTGAACCAGGTCAATGTCTCGGGGACCACATTTAGTTTAGGGAGGACCTGAAGCAGAAGCTCGTGACTGACCGTGTCGAAGGCCTTGGTTAGGTCCACGTATATGGCCCCGGCAATTGAGCCATGGTCGAGGGCTTCGTGTAGGAACGAGGTGAGCTCTGTGAGAGAGGTGATGGTACTATGACCTGAGCGAAACCATGCTGCTCCTGGCTGAGGAGCATATGCTTAGTTAGGTGTTCGGTTAACTGGTCAGAGACTATTCTTTCTAGGGCTTTGGAGAGGTGAGGTATAGAGATGGGTCTGTAGTTGCTGGTGTTAGTGGGGTCACCGCCCTTCAGGATGAGAGTGATTATGGCTCTCTTCCAGGTAGAGGGGAACTGGCCAAGGCAGAGCGAGAGGTTAAGAATTTTAGTGAGGTGCGGTAGCGTGGCATCAAGGGAGAGCCTCAGGAGTTTAAGATCAAGGGAGTCATTGCTGTAGCGGGAATTAGAGATAGCCCTGGTAATATAGCATTTTGCCTCGTGGTAGGTGATGACTCAAAGCCGGAAGGGGGGGTATTGGTAGAACTCGAGTTGGGGGGAGTGAGGAGGGAGGATGTGGGAGAGATCAGAGAAGGCCGAGTTAAGGGCTTCAGCGATAGTGGGATGATCATGAGTGACCTCACCATTAATAGTGAGTTGCGTGGGGGTGGGGGAGCGAGATTTGCCACTGAGCTCCTTTATGTTGTCCCAAAATTTTTTCCCATCACCCCAGGTAGAGGTTAGGGTGTGTTGGTAGTAGAGGGCTTTCGCCTGCCGCAAAGCCCATGTACATTTATTGCGAGCCTCCCTGTAGAGTTGTCTATCCAGGGTGCTTTGGGAGTCTATGGCTTTGTGCCAGAGGTTATCTCTTTGCTGAAGCAGGCTTAGTAGTGGGGGTGTGATCCAAGGGGTGGATCTGGATTTCACAACTAGCTTAGAAAAGGGGGCGTATAAGTCACAGGCTTTGTTGAAGGTGGTTATGAAGTGAGCCAGGGCGAAGTCAACTGACTGGGCAGTGTAAATGGGTAGCCAGTTGCTGTTGGTTAGGTGGGCTTTAAGGTTCTTTAAACCGCCCTTTTTGAGTCTACGCCAGGAGTTGGGAGTGCTGGGGCAATTGCACGACCACCAGCAAGTTATTGGTGAGTGGTCGCTGATAGCATCAGGGAGTACTGTAGCATCGGAGAGGTTTCCGGCCGGTTGGTGAAGATGAGGTCCAGGAGGGTGGTCCGGATCTGAGGTCCCTTCTGGTGGGGAGGTGACTAGTTGGGTGAGATCAAGGTCCGGGCGGCATCTTTGTAGCTGGAAGAGGCCAGGATAACCAGTTTACATTGAAATCCCCATAACGATGACTTCGCTAGTGTTGGGTAGATGGGAGATGACTTGGAGAATAGAGTCAAATGAGTTTTGATTTCTCGGGGATGTAGGCCGAGATGATGTGGGAGTGTTTTGTTACCCAGGCTGAGTTTTATTGTGAGAACCTGGGCACCGTATTGGGATGCTGGTGTATGGACTTGGGTGGCATTGAGAGAGGATTTGACATACATTGCACAGCCCCGCCTCTCCTGCTGGGCCCATCTGCCCGGAAGAGAGCATAATTAGGAGGAGACCGCACTGGGTATCTTGTCAGTGAGCCAGGTCTCAGAGAGTGCGAGTATGTCAGGAGCATGCTGAGCGATCCAGCCTTGGAGTGGTGTGTGTTTTTGGGCAGGCTGCATATATTTAGGGTAGCAAGCACAGCCGCTCGGTTTTTAGGGGGAAATCTTATGTGGGAGGACCTGGGTTGGGGTAGATGTTACCAGATACAAGGAGGAGTAGAAGGCGTGCCGTGGGAGGGCCAGCATGCAGAGTTTTGATGAGAGACACTGTAACTGGTAGGGTGAGAGGCGTTTTGCGTTGGTGGTGGGGATGGGGAGGCTGGGAGTAATACAGAAAAGTAGCTTAAGGGGAGAGAGGGGGGCAGTAGAGAGGATAGGGAGGGTGGTGGGGACCGGGGGTCCGGGGGGGACACTAGAGGTGCAGCGTATGCCTGGTGTGAGAGTGTGGGTTAAGTTTAGTAAGTGAAAAGTAATGGCCACGGGTTCAGTTTGTCTGGTATAGAGGCTGATGGTGGTACAGAATCTGTGTGTACCTTTGAATGCCGAAGGGATGGTGCAAAAGTTATAATGGAAGGGGTTGGATGCCTCTAGGGGGGGTAGTGGGGAGAGCTGTGGGGTCCAGGCAAGTAAGAGGATAGCAAGTAGTAGAGTGTTCATAGCAACTACAGGGAGAGGGATAGGTGCTGCAGCGGCCACTAGTGTACAGTTTGTATAACCTGCTGCTGGTAAAGTTGGCTGATAGGTTATTTCAGCCGGTCACCTGACCTCACTTCCCTATAAATTGGAGAGCCGAGCAAGGGTGGTGGTGGGGGCGGCGGGGTTAAAGCTGCCCTGGTACAGAAAGGCAAAGGCGCTGCAGTCCCAGCCCTGCAGAAACGCTGTCCTGATCAAAGTTCCAAACGTCCTGCAGTTTTTTTTTTTTTGTTTTTTTTTCCTAAGTTAGCCGCCCTACCGTTGGGCTTAGCCACAGGAGGGGAATTCAAAGGAAAATTCTGAACGGACACGCTGGTAGGAGAAAAGGGCGCCAACAAGAATTCAAGCGAAGTCGTTTCTTCCAAGCGGTGGCAGTTACCTTGGTTGGGGGTTCGGGGCTGGCTCGCTCCTTCGATGTGGGGGAGGGCTCCGATGCGCCCTCGCGACCTCCGCTCCTCGGGGCTGTGTGCAAGCCTGAAAGGACAACAGGAGACAAGATTAAGTAGGTCTGGGGAGGTGGGAGGAGGGGGGCAGATCAAATCAGGGGATGGAGGACAGCTGGGGGGAGGGCGAGAGGAGGAGAAAGGGAGACGCTGGGAATCCCAGTGCTGGTATATCAAGCCAGGAGATGCTGGGAGCGTGGCAATGGCTGTTTGCTGACTTCTACTAGATGCATAAAATTAAACAAGGCAGTGGGGAATAAAGTGAACTCAGCATGCATGGATTACAGCAAACACATTTTCCCTAAAAATAACTGTTCTAAATAAAGCTGCCCTGGTACAGAAAGGCAAAGGCGCTGAGGTCCCAGCCCTGCAGAAACGCTGTCCTGATCAAAGTTCCAAACGTCCTGCAGTTTTGTTTTGTTTTTTTGTTTTTTTTTCCTAAGTTAGCCGCCCTGCCGTTGGGCTTAGCCACAGGAGGGGAATTCAAAGGAAAATTCTGAACGGACACGC
Organism: Neoceratodus forsteri; assembly: GCA_016271365.2. NCBI lineage: Eukaryota > Metazoa > Chordata > Ceratodontiformes > Ceratodontidae > Neoceratodus > Neoceratodus forsteri. The sequence goes on along the minus strand of CM028136.1, from coordinate 220,433,335 downwards.
TGGTAGGAGAAAAGGGCGCCAACAAGAATTCAAGCGAACTCGTTTCTTCCAAGCGGTGGCAGTTACCTTGGTTGGGGGTTCGGGGCTGGCTCAGCCTCGATGTGGGGAGATTCGATGCGCCGCGCCACTCCGCCTCGGGCTGTGTGTGCCTTGGTTGGGGGTTCGGGCTCGCTCGCCTTCTGGGGGGAGGGTCTGTGCGCTCGCGACCTCCGCTCCTCGGGGCTGTGGAAGCCTTGTTGGGGGTTCGGCTGGCTCGCTCTTCGATTGGGGAGGACTCCGATCGCCCCGCGACCTCCGCTCCTCGGGGCTGTGTGCAAGCCTTGGTTGGGGTTCGGGGCTGGCGCTCGCTCGCCGATGTGGGGAGGGCTCCGATGCGTCCTCGACCTCCGCTCCTCGGGCTGTGTGCAAGCCTTGGTTGGGGGTTGAGGACTGGCTCGCTCCTTGATGTGGGGAGGGCTCGTCGCGACCTCCGCTCCTCGGGCTGTGTGCAAGCCTTGGTTGGGGTTGAGGCCGGCTCGCTCCTTCGATGTGGGGAGGGCTCGATCGCCCTCGCGACCTCCGCTCCTCGGGGCTGTGTGCAAGCCTTGGTTGGGGTTCGGGGCTGGCTCGCTCCTTCGATGTGGGGGAGGGCTCCGATGCGCCCTCGCGACCTCCGCTCCTCGGGGCTGTGTGCAAGCCTTGGTTGGGGGTTCGGGGCTGGCTCGCTCCTTATTACTGAACGTGGTGAGGAATTTCTGCTATTTGACAGTGGCAACGATGACACTGATCGTTTCTTGATATTTGCCACTGGAAAAAACCTTCAGTATATGAAAGAAAGCAAACACTGGTTTGCTGACGGGACATTTAAATCAACTCCCCCACTGTTCTTCCAGCTGTACACAATCCACGGTGTGCAGTACACTGCTGTGATGCCAAGTGTCTTTATACTGATGTGCTCCGTGCATATTCTACTTATGTTCGCATTCTGTCAGCCTTGAAAGGGTTATGCAGCAACCTTAGTCCACAGTCTGTAATGACAGACTTCGAATTGGCAGCCATAAAAGCATTTGGATCTGAATTTCCTAATGCAGAAACAAGAGGTTGCTTCTTCCACCTCTGTCAAGCAATTTGGCGAAAAATTCAAGAACTGCCTGACGTGCTCAAATTGTACACAGTGGATGAAGACTTTGCTCTAAATGTGAGAATGATACCAGCATTAGCATATGTCCCTGCAGATGATGTACTGCCTCTATTTGAAACTCTAAGGTCTACTGAATTCTTTATAGAGCATGAAGAGATTCTGTCACCGTTGCTAGACTACTTTGAAGACACATATTTGGGACGGCCAATAGGGAGAAGAGGCAGAAGAAAACCATTGTTCCCTGCTACTTTTTTGGAACTGTTATAGTGCTGTTACTGATGGAATCCCAAGAACTATAAATGCTGTTGAGGGATGGCACCGAAGCTTCAATCACCTGCTTGCTGCAACACATCCCACTATTTGGAAGTTCATACGTGCAATCCGAACTGAACAAAGTATGAACGAACTCAAAATTGAACAGTACCTGGCTGGAGTTCCACCACCGGCACAAAGAAAAAAATACAGGGATACATTGAAGCGAATCACCGCTGTAGTTAACGGATATGGATCCTGTGACGGCAATAGCTACCTACGTGGAACTGCACACTGCTTTCAGCTTCAGGTTTAAAGATTAAATAAAGATTAAAGTTTTTAACTGCAAAACAAACATGGCCATCCACATTAGTTAATGATGTGCCCATTGGTTTAAAATGTCACTGCATCACACAATGACCTACAATCCCATTTGCAGATGTCACTGCTAACGTCATCCAACCCAATTGGATACACATCATAGGTCGGTTTCAGATTTCCTACACAATGACCTACGATCCCTCTCGCAGATAGGCTTATTCGGTATGGTATTCAGATCTCTTTTTGCACTTAAAACGACCGCGCGTCAATGTGCTGTACGCTAGAATGTTATGCGCTATTTTGCTCACGCTAAATTGCTCGCGTTGAATTGCTTGCACTGAATTGACGTGCTATTGGGGAACACAGATGTAGTGACAGAGGAGGATAGAGTGAGGGAGGAGCTGCTGGCATTGAAGGTGGACAAATCACCAGGCCTGGACAAAGTACATCCAAGGGTACTAAAGGAACTGGCTGAGGAGCTGGCAGGGCCACTGGCAGACCTATTTAATAGTTCACTAAAGACAGGTGTAGTACCGCAGGACTGGAGAAGGATGGAGAGAGTTTGGTGGAAGTCTGGCTGTGATGATGACAGGCTCAGATTGATGGCATATTATGATAGCTATCAATAAGAAATCACCCATAAGAAGGCAGAATTCCTGTCCAGGGAGATTTCTGCTGCACAGAATTGACCGGCTCAGCTTTTCTGGACTGCTGACAGATTGTGCAATGCAATCTGTCTCCAGCCCAGAGAAGCTTTTTCTCAGCTAAGATGTGAGGAGTTTGCTCGATTCTTTGCAGATAAGGTTGCCAGCATCAGGTCTGGCATCGGTTCATCCTCTCCTATGAGTGATTGCAGTGGTCGACGGGAAGTGACTGGCACTTTGTCTGTCTGGTCAGATTTTCACCAGCTGGAGTCCAATGACATTGTGAAGATCATCCAAACATTGCGTCCAACCAGTTGTAGTTTGGATCTGGGTCCTACACCTCTTTTGGTGGGTTGTGTAGATGTTATCTGCCCAATCCTTGCTGACATTGTCTTGAAGTCCTTGGAGAGGGGAGTCTTTCCTGATTCCCTTAAGGAGGCAGTTGTTCGACCACTCCTTAAGAAATCCTCCTTGGATCCAGACTGTCTAGCTAACTACTGACCTATCTCTAACTTGCCATTTGTTGGTAAAGTTATTAAAAAGGTGGTTGCATTGCAGTTGGATGATCATCTTATAACTCACAATGTCTATGATACTCTCCAATCTAGTTTTAGGAAGAAGCACAGCACGGAGACGGCTCTTGTCCGGGTATTGAATGACCTCCTAATGGCTAGAGATCGAAAGACATGTATCATTCTGGTCCTTCTCGATCTCTCTGCTGCATTTGACACTATAGATCATGGTGTGCTATTGGAGCGCCTGCGGTCCTTATGTGGACTGTCTGGTACAGTCCTAAATTGGTTCCATTCATACCTCACAGGCAGGTCTCAGAGAGTGGCCACTGGAATTTATTCCTCTGGCGCTCACACCCTGCCTTGTGGGGTCCCGCAGGGCTCTATATTAGCCCCCATGTTGTTTGCAGTGTATATGCTGCCATTGGGAGATATCAACAGGCAATACAGTCTGAGTTTTCACTACTATGCAGATGATACTCAGCTGTATATGTCCTTTCTGCCCGGACAGAATGATGCAGTCTCTGTGCTGAATAGTTGCCTTGCCGAGATCAGATCTTAGATGAGTTCCAGCTGGTTGAGACTGAATCCAGACAAGACTGCAGTGTTGGTTGTGGACCCAGGTCGTCCAAGGGTGGGTTTGCGGGTTGGACAACCATCAGGTTTATTACTTGATGGTGTGCCATTCACCACCTCAGACCAGGTGCATAACCTGGGCGTTATTTTTGATGATGGCTTGACCTTAAAATCTCAGGTGTCAGCTGTCGTCAAATCCTATTTTTATCATCTGAGGAATATTGCTTGGGTGAAACATCTGGTTCCCTCGGATGATCTTCCAACACTGGTTCACGCCTTTGTTACGACCCGTCTTGACTACTGCAATTCTCTCTACCTAGGGCTTCCAGGGTTGATATCCGACGCTTGCAGCTGGTGCAGAATGCGGTGGCCAGGCTTTTGACTGGGACATCTAGGACCACTCATATTATGTCCGTGCTCCGCGAGCTGCACTGGTTACCTATTCAGTGACGGATCACCTTTAAGGTTGGCTTGCTAACCTTTAAAGCCTTACATGATCAGGGACCCAGCTACCTGCAAGATCTCCTGGTACCTTACAGCCCCCTCCATCCTCTCCATTCCACCGATGAGGGATTGCTAGAGATTCCCAGGGTTCGATTAAAGATGTCTGGTTCTCGTGCCTTTGCTTTTTCAGCTCCAACCCTGTGAAATTCTCTGCCTCGTCAGTTGAGAGAATGCCCAACCATCAGTAGATTTAAAACTGAGCATAAAGCTTATTTTTTTGATCTGCCCTTTCCTAGTGATGGATAATGTAAATTCTATGTTTTAAATGTTATTTATATTGGCTGTTTCTGCTTTTATGTTAAGCGCCTTGGTTTTGAAAAGTGCTATAAAAATAAAGTTGAATTTAAAAATTTAAAAAAATGTAGTGCCGCTCCATGAAACCGGTCCCAAGGATGACCCAGGGAATTACAGACCAGCCAGTGTAACCTCCATTGTGGGCAAGCTCATTGAGACCATACTAAAGGAAATGTTGGTGGAATATCTATAGGAGCATGGTCTCCAGGATGCAAGGCAGCATGGGTTCATGGAGGGGGAGATCATGTCAAACAAATCTGATTGACTTTCTTTGACTGTGTCACTAAGACAGTAGACAGGGGCCAAGCGGTAGACATCCTCTATCTTGATTTCAGCAAGGCCTTTGACTCTGTGCCCCACAAAAGGTTGATCAGAAAGTTGGTGGATATTGGGGTTGGCAAAAAGATGGACAGATGGGTGGAAAACTGACTGAAGGACAGAACCCAGAAGGTGGTTGGGGGCAGGGGGAGTTATCTGGCACAAGACAGGTAACCAGTGGGGTCCCAGAGGGCTCGGTTCTGGGGCTGGTGTTGTTCAATGTATTCATCAATGACATTGGAGATGGCATTAAGGGCAAAATGTGCCTATTCACAGATGACCCCAAGCTCTGTGGGAGAGTGAACACAGCTGAAGGTATACAGGACCTACAGAAAGATCTGGAAAAGCTAGGGAGGTGGTCCAGGATCTGGCAGCTTGGCCTCAATGCCAAGACATGCAAAGTTATGCATATTGGAACCAAGAATCCTAGGCCAGAGTACTACCTGGGTGGAGTCCGAGCATCTGCATCGGAGGAGGAGATGATCACTGGTGACCTGAAGCACTCCATGCAGTGCAAGAAAGCAGGAGCAAAGGCAAACAAGATGCTGGGATGCATATCTAGAGGATCAGTAGTAGGAGAGAGGAGGTTATACTGCCCTTGTACAGATCACTGGTAAGGCCACTTCTAGAGTATGGAGTTCAGTACTGGTGCCCACACCTCAAAAAGGACATTAACCAGCTGGAGAAGGTCCAGAGTAGGGCTACAAAGATGATAGCTGGTCAGCAGGGTAAGGCATACAAGGAGAGGTTGAGGGCACTGAACGTGTAGTCCCTGGAAGACAGGAGAGAGAGGGAGGGGACATGATTGGGACCTTCAAGTACTTGAAAGGGATAAATAAGGTTGCTAAGGAGAGTCTCTTTAAGCTGAGTGGCAACCATAACATGAGGGGGCACCATCTTAAGCTGGAGGGTGGGAGGATTAGGAGGGAGGTCAGGAAACACTTCTTCACAGAGAGGGTGGTGGGCACTTGGAATGCGATGCTAGAAGAGGTAATCTCGTTGAAGACAGTGGGCAGCTTTAAGAGAGGCTGCTACAGGTATAGGGAGGTAAGGGTCATGGGTATGGAGGATGGGAGGAGTGGGAGGGAGGGAGGGACAGTAGCTCAAGCTGTGGACCCTGCAATACGAGCAGACTTGATAGATCAAATGGCCTTCTTCTGCTGGGTTCTTCGTATGTTCATATGTAATAAGTGAAAGTCTTTGTTACCTACCTTGGATGTATATACGACCTTATGGTTCTATCTAGATCATACTAGGAACTGTAGAAATTCTTCTCAAATGTTTTTATCCTTTGCTCTGGTAAGAAGGGTTCTTCTGTGTCTAAAAAATTCCTTTCTAAATGGCTGGTATTTTGTGTCACTTCCTGTTATTAGAAGCATGGTACTGTTAAATAGCTTTCCACGCATGGCGTGGCAGCCTCAGTACTGTGTTTTTGTGGTTTTCTGCAGCAGATATTCATAGTGCTACTTGGAGTACTGCTCATACCATCACTAAGCACTATAGTCTGGACATCTTCTCTCACAGACTTTGCTGTCCTCCATGCCTTCTGCCCTGATCCAATGTTCTGGATCTCTGAACTACCTCCTTGAGCCATGTGTACTGCTTGGGAATCATTCCAAAGGTGTGGCTCAGGGGAGGAGATAGCCTTGAAAAACATAGATCTTCTTGGAGGATATCTGTTTCATGAGGCCACACCTGTAGTACTATATGCCGTCAGGCACTAGGACCACATGGAACATTTTCTATAGCATTCTACTAGGGGCCACCCACCACTTCACTGTCTCTACCGACTGGTTGGCCAGATCATTGGTACCCAGGTGAACCAGCACTCCAGTTCCCCCTTCCTCTCCACCATCCTCCCTATTCTTTCTAAATCACGGTTGGCTGATGCTCCAGGTAGGCGTTGAACCAACCCCCTCCCATCTGACCCCTCCTCTATCACCCTATCTATCCCCATAATCACTGAGTCCCTGACCACTAGGACCTTTCTGTTAGCCTTGCTCCCCTTGGGTGCCAACGAGATGTCCTGCCCTTTCTCCTTGACTGACCCAGAGTCCTCCCTGGTGGAGTCACGAGCCTGAACCTCCTCCAGGGGTGTGAAGTGATTCACTGCCTGGATGTTACTGGGCCGGACAACCTCCTTATGGCTGCTTCCTGCATCCTGCACCCTGCACCCTGCCACCCTCCACCCCTCTGGACCAGTTGGTCTCTGGAGAAGTGGGGGTGTAGGGGGTGAGCTTCTGCTGAGCTGAGTACACAACTGTGATATCTCTATCCTTGCTGCAGGTCTACTAGTAATTCGTGTAATCACCCTGGCTGACTCTCCCTATTCCAACACTGGGTGCCCGAAACACAGGTGCCTTATATCGGGATTTTCCCCTGCGGTGGAGTTTATTTTATGTTTCGGGGCTGTGCCCCCCATCCCCCCCAACTTTAGGATTTTAACTCTGCCACAGGCAAATCCCAATGTCAGGCACCCGATGTCAGGATAGTAAGCATCGGGCAGAGTGATCACGGGAAGTTAAATGGATACCCTTGCTGCTACTAGCTGAGCATGGAGCTCTGCTATGGTCCTGCAGAAGGGGCAGTGCCCCCTTCTCCAGAGCACATCCCTGGAGAAGAGTGCCCCACAGACCCCACAACTGAGTGTCTCACCACTGAACCACTTCCTATAAGGAACTGTACTGGTGAGAGAGAACCTTGCTTAATATCACTTAGTTTATTTATTTATTCTTTATTCACATTTTTCTTCCCCCGGGGCTCTGGTTGGCATTACATCCAGACCGACCCCCCCAGCCCTGACATGGACATCAGGCCATCCTCCTCATGCCCCCACGGATTACCCCCGTGGCGGGGTGGTGAGGAGCAACCCCAGCTCAACTCATCGGAGCAGAATCCAGATGACGAGGTGCCATTTAGGTCGGGCAGTGGGGTTGGAAGCTCATGCTGCCCGACCGGAGCCCGATTTTTTTCTATTTTTCCTCTTTGTGGGTAACGGCATGCAGTGATGTCCAGGCATGTAGCCAACATCTGCCGTACTCTTCCCCCTCTCTACACCACTCTGGTAGTGCTCCCCAGTCATCACCAGGGGCTGCTACAGAGCGATGGAACCCTGGATCCCTCCCCGGGATAGCAGAGCAGTCCTCAGGACGCTCCATCCTATCCCTCCCCCTGCCTACCCCGGTGGCCCGGGCTCACGTCCGAACCCGGGTCGCCAGCGTGAGATGTGGTGTCCAGCGCTTCAGCCCTCAGTGCCACCGGGCCAGCAATATCACTTAGTTTAGATTGTACTCCCCACTCAGATGGGGTGAACCTACCAACTAGCTGTTGCAAGCTTACCATATAAGATGCAGTAACAGTGTATGATTCAAGTATTACAAATACGACTCTGATGCTGTCAGGTAATCAAGCTATACCACAAATAAAGATGAAAGAAAAAAAAACCTTGAGAACTTAAGAGACTAACAACTGGTGGAATTAATTCCTCACTACTAGAAACAAAATATATGGAGTACTTCCTAAACCTCCCTTACTCCCTTAATATTACATAAATATAATATATAAAAAAATATATAAATATCTATTTCACTTCTATGATATCTTATTATCCAAATCAACATTTACTTTTTAAGACTTGATGAGCGACTTTCTCGCTCTTTTTCAAACTTTTCACTACAAAGAAAAAACAACCCTTCCCTGTGCAGAAGTCATATGCTGCACATATTCTTTGTATAGCAGCCCTTATTTAGGAAGGGAAGGGACTGTACTTTGGTCACGTTGAGCTGTGCCACACTGATCTTTTCCACTTCCTGGTACTGCATCAGTCTGCGGTCCCCCCCTCCCCCGATCCGCCCCATGTTAGTACATTTTGTGAAGTCATTATATGGATAACGTGGGGGCACGCTCCATAGACATGAATGGGGCTGTTTTTACTAACATACTAAAATGCCAGCAGAATAGGCCTAACGGTCTTTCGTGTTTGCTTGTTTGGTCAGCCTCCACCCTGGGTGCTGACCTTGCTGCCCCCCTCACCTCCTCTGGCTTCTCCCTTCCCAGTTCCGGATATTCTTGCTGCATTGGATTTTGCTTCCAGAACCCTTCCCCTGTACCTGTCCCACCCCCTCTTGAACCCCTCCACTATCTCTGCCTCCACCAGCCCCCTAGGCAGTGCATTCTATGGCTCCACCACCCTCTCAGTGAAGTAGCACCTCCTCCTTTCTCCCCTGAATCTTCCCCCCTCCAGCTTCCACCCATGCCCTCTAGTGGCCCCTCCTCCTTCCTTCGAAGCACCCTGACTGTTCCTCCCCTATTTACCCTCTTCATGTACCTGAAGACCTCTATCATGTCCCCCCGGTCCCTTCTCTCTTCCAATGTGTACATATTTAGCTCTTCGAGCTCTCCTCATAGGTCCTGTCCCCAAGCCCCAAATCATTTTGGTTGCCCTCCTCTGGACCCTCTCCAGGAGGGTAATGTCCCTCTTTAAGTGTGGCCTCCAAAACTGCACGCAGTACTCAAGGTGTCGGCCTCACCAAGCAGTTATACAGAGGGAGTATCACTTCCCTCCTTCTGGAGGTGATCCCCCTAGCGATGCATCCCAGCATCCTGTTGGCCTTGGCTACTGCCCTCCTACAAGTCTCTGAGTTGTTCATCTTGACATCCACCACCACCCCCAGGTCCTGCTCAGCCATCGAGACTTGTAGCATTCCCCAGGGTGTACACTTGGCCTGGGTTTCTGGCCCCCAGGTGGAGTACCTTGCATTTCCCTGCATTGAACCTCAGCTTCCACTTTCTAGACCATCTTTCCAGAGCCTCCAGGTCCCCCTGTAGGGCCACCCTCCCCTCCTCCCCATCCACCACCGCCCCCAGTTTTGAGTCATCCACAAAGAGATTCATCTCACTCCTGATTCCTGTCCTTATGTCAGAGACATAGGCGTTGAAGAGGAGGGGCCCAAGGACTGATCCCTGTGGGACCCCACTAATGACCCTCCTTGGGGATGAGACTATCCCGCCAACTCCGGTCCTGGAGCCAATTGCCTATCCATCTGATTATCTGGTTCCCCAACCCCATTTCTCCCAGCTTATCCAACAGGCCCACGTGAGGAACAGAGTCAAATGCCTTGCTGAAGTCTAGAAAGAGGACGTCCACTGGTCTACCCAGGTCCAAGGCACTCGTCACCCAGTCATAGAGCTCCACAAGGTTTGTCTGACACGATTTCCCCGGGACGAATCCATGCTGTCTATCGTCCAGGCACCCTGACTTTTTCAGAGTAAACTTTTGGTAGTTTAGATGGGCGTTTGAAACAAATCATGACCTCTGCTTAACTAACAAGGTCCTTGTTAGTTAAGTGGTGGCCATGATTTATTCCAAACGGCCATCTAAACTAGCAAAATTTTACTTTGAAAAATAGCCCCATTCATGTCTATGGAGCACACCCCCACGCTATCCATACAGTGACATCATAAAACAACGTAGCATGGGGGCAGATTGGTGGCAGACTGCAGACTGAAGTGGTACCAGGAAGTGGAAGAGATCAGCGCGGCTCGGCTCAACAGAGCCAAAATACAATCCCTTCCCTTCCTAAATAGGGGCTGCTATAAAAACAATATGTGCAGCTTATGATGTCTGCACATGAACCAGGTTAGCTGCTCTTTAAAAAACAATGCTATTCTAAAACTGTATTCTGATAGAGGGTGCATTACGCTGTGATAACTGCACTTCCAGGGGTGTAGTTAGGCACAAGGCCATAAGCCAAGTGCCGGCTGCCCCTAAGAGTGTGGTTATCACAGTATACTGTACTCCTCTGGAGTGTCTTATTGCACTTAAAAAATGGGTTAGGAGAATAAACACCACAACATGAATAAAATTGCAGAAGAGTTACATTTATTTAATTAATTTACTTGGCATGGAAGAAAAGTAGTCCCACAACTTTGGGTAGGGATGGGGAGAACAATAACGCAATTTCAGGCTCATTGGATAATTCATAGCTTTTTATAGGAGTTATTGTGATTGGTTTTAATGAATGAATGGTATGGCTTTCATGCAGTACTTTACTACTAAACTCTTTCTGCAGCATGACGCCCACCCAGAGAGACTGTTAATCCACAAGAAGCTGACTGGCAGCACACTACCATCTGTGGTAGTGGCATTCAGGAAAGTACCAGCGGTCTCACTGTGGACTTGGGCTGCGAAAACATTTTAAACCACAACGTGATGACAACATTGGTAATGCTAGTAAACCTGATAACAGTATACTTAATTCTTTAATAATTTAAATCTTGGGAAATGTCTTAATTGAATTTTTAAATATATTTTATATCAGTGATGGGGTGGCTGGGAGAAATGGGTGGACAGGAGAAGCAGTCAGCTGTCGACATTTCAGTAGTGCTTCACTGGTTGAGTCTGCTGGCTGGGGATGGCTATTAGTTAGAGACTATAGCATGATGCAGATTGATTCATTTTGAGCATATGGCAAAATGGGTTATTATTAATGAGCATTCCATAGCAGGCTGGTGTGAGTGTAAAGGTCAGGAGACCGTTATGTGTAGTGAGCTTGCATCAAAGTAAATTGGAGATTGAATTGAAAGACAACCCATCGAGGTGAAATTTTTCTCCCTGTTTGAACTGGTGGTGGTGAGTTTACAACCACTTGACTAAAACGAAAAGGAAGTATTCAAATTCTGCATTAAAAGCATTTGACTACGTAGAATAAAAGTGGCTGCTCTAGCAGTGGGGGAAGCACTCCAGATCCATTTCATTAGTGGTGGGGAGCCCTCATCGACACCCTGCCACAAGGGGTAAGCCTTTTGGGAAGAGTGGGTTGAGGTGAGTGCCTGGATGTTGGTGATGGGGCTTTGTGGGCCAGTGGAGGGTTAGGCTGTGCTGGTGCATAAACAAATTAATGACAAAAAAAATTCCATTTGAAACTGAAAGCATTGAATTGGAATCTAAAGAATTCTGTATTTTGTCCTTCTGGCTGGTATTTGTTACTTATAGTGCATTATACTCCTATAATGTATGGTAGAACGCAGGTAACATGCAAAAATCATCTTTTTACAGTGTTGTTACACCAGCGATGTGATGTCATGACTTTGTTATACTACTGCCGCTTCGACACATCTATGGTGTAACAAAATAGAACTGCCACTCGTTGTTGTTGCCATGACACCAATAACAGCCGAACTTTTACATGTTTTAAAAAAGAAAACCACTGACATCTATGAAACAGTATATAAGGCACCAAAGATTTAAAAGTTCAGAACTTGAGCTGTAGGCGAGCTGTGAGCGATTTCACTAAGTCATTTCAGACTGACTGTAGCTGAATCCTGATCTGAACCACCAGCGTGGTTCGGTCGGCTGGTGGCTTTCGATCCTCAATCCATGGAGGAGCTGGTTGTCCGGGGGTCTCCTGCAGCACCAGGACTGCAGGGGAGCAAGAGCGGCTGGGTGGCAGTACCAGGTCACACCCAAGGTGGGCCGGGAAGAGCCTGAATCCTGGTTTGAACCACCAGCATAATCTTAAAAACGTGTCTTTTCTATGACTGTTCGATGACCATACACACTATAAAAGACAACATATGGTCATCGATTGTTGTAACTTCCACCTTACACTTGCCTTCTTGTGGTTCTCATGGCAACTCTGTAAACCTCTCAAGCTGCGCTTTTGAGGTTTAACAGAGATGCCAAGGGAACCACTCGAAGGCAAGCATAGCGTGGTTACACACCGATGACCATATGTTATCCTCTATACAGTGCACTGTAAGTAATTAGTCAGATTACTGCATTGCTCCGTGCCAATTTATAAAGTTTAGTATGTGCCATGGAGAAGATTCTCTTGAAAGTTTACTATTATTGGAAAGTAAGTAAACTTACTTCAGCCCTGGTGCTATATAGTAGAGCCCTGAGAAGTCTAGACTGCTCTTAAAGACCACTGGCAGAGGAACAGGGAGCCCTATATATAACAAAAAATGATGATGCTTGAAAACAAGTAAAGCTGGTCTCTTAGCCAAAGTCATGCAGTTTGAAGTTCAGTCACTGTGGGTAGGCCACTGATTCCTGTTTAGTGATGAAGGAACTGGTTCTTTCATCTGATAGGTGCATTACGAAGCAAGAAAGGACACTGGTATTGTTATGGTGCTATCTGTCTTCCGGGAGGCTGTAGGCATTATAAAAGGTGAAAACTCATAATTTAACAGCGCAGCCTTTCTGTCTGATAACATAGAAAAATTACACTTCTGAAGGGAGTCAGCCTGTAATTAACAAAAATAAACTCTCCACACAGATGCGGGGGCGGGAGTTGCATCTTTGACATCGCACATTTTCCATTTCTCTGAGACTGCAGAAAATATGTAAGCAATAACCCATGACAGGGTGTGCTGATACTGAGGATTAACGCACACCTGGGTGTGTTGTGAGGCACCAGTCCTCACAGTACCTGGGTGTGCGTTAATCCCCAATAACAGCACACACTGGAGTGGGTTATTGTGCTTATAATATGGGTTATGCTTAAACAACAAAAAAATAGCCAGAAAGGTGTTTTTTAGCTGTTTAAATAGGAAAAAGATACTGTGTCCAGCCACCTTGCAAAATAGTCCCTAACAAAATAATGCATACTGTAGTGGTGTTATGCAGATAGAAATGTCACAGATACACTTATGAGATGATCTGTGACATTTCTTGTGCATACTACTATGTACTACAGTACCCAGTACCAATATTGGGGTGCCCCCCCCAAACATGCACAGTACTGTCAAACTCTCTCTCTCCCTCTCTCTCTCTCTCCCCCCCCTCTCCATTCGGAGCATGGAACAAACTGCTACTGCAAGGTCCAGCCGTTGTTTTGCTGCGAAAGAGAGATGCTCACCGATCCCTGGTGAGGGCACATTTACAGCACTACATGCAATTCTGAGACCCATACCTCAAAAGGGACATGGAGGCTACAATCACTTCACAGAAAGGCAATGCAAATAATTGAGGAGTAGTAGGCTATGTTGTAGGAGGACAGACTGAACTGTCTGGAGATGTACAAGGTGGAAACCAGGTGAACATTGTGCAGTAATTAAATAACTTAGACAGTAGCGAGCTCTTTAGTTAAGGTGCCAGCAGCAAAACCAGAAGCAATACGAGAAAATAGCAGGGCAGTTTTAAAGGATTTAAAGACTGGGTGGCAGACCATCAGAACAGCCTTCCGAGTGAGGTGAGCAGTGCTAAAGCAACTCACAGTGCTGCCGTGCCCGAGCAGAGAACGCACACTGCCACACTCACTGTCCCTCTCTCCCAGTTTGCCTGACTTATGCACACTGAAACATTCCCCCAATGCAGCAATGTTGCTACCTGCACACAGGATGGCATTCACACTGACGTCACTTCAATACCTGAGTTATTGAACTACTGTCACTGTGAATGCTGTTCTCTGTGCAGGTAGCAAAGTTACTGAATTGGGACACTGCTTCAGTGTGTAAAACTCATGCGAGCAGGTAGAGAGAACATGAGTGGTGCACTGACCTCTCAGTGTGGCCATACAATGGGTTTCCTGTGTCTCTCTCCCCTTGGGCTGGAGGGGGGCATTATTGGGACACTAGCTGGTCTCCTCGGATGCCTGGATTACCACGCTTGGGAGGAGGGCTATGATCAAGAACAAAAATGGGTAGGTGGCAGCCCTACATCACCAGGAATCTCACCTGTCACTCTAGATCCCCTCACTCTCTATCTTTCACACACTTGAGGATGACGATCAGGACACAAACAGGTAGGTGGAAGCCATAATAACAGAGATGGCATGGTTTCACATTTTGCTACAGTTGCAGTGTCCCAGGGCGGTGGGTGGGCAACAAAGACAGATAACTAAGAAATAACATAGGCTGCAGACACTACAAGTAGGGAAAAATAAAGATTTTCTCCCACATATGTGTACTACTGCACTTGTTCTCTATGGGAACTTCACAACTTCAGCTTTGTATTGTTCACCGATTGTGCCACCCGCTTAGCAACAATACAAATGGCTGCTGTTAAAAAATTCTCTTTCACTACACAAGAAGTCCAGGTTTTCCCAGCAATCTTACCAAGACCGTTTCACCCTGACTGTGCCAATAAGGGTGGTTTAATGCACTGTCAGGTAATGCCTTTCTACCAATCACCTTCATAGCTCTGTGTAGCCCATGTTATAAAACTAAATGTTTTGTGCAGTGGAGGGCAAAGCATGAGGATTAAGAAAAGTTTTACCCTGGCTAGTGCTTTGGGTAGCCAACAACAAGGATAGGATAAACAGTACACCTTTCAGCTGCTTGAAAGGGGCTCAGAAGGGGGACCTGGGCTCGAAATTTCATCTTGAGCCAAGTGTGAATAGTAGGTTCCCAATGACAGCAGGACTCATAAAGCCAATTATCACATCCTAAAGATCATCTTGAAGTGGAAAACCATATTTAATGAAGGCAGGTTATTGGAATCACCTGTTCTGTGCACAAACCAGGACCTAGTTAGACTGCTTTGTTGGTTAATATTATTTTATACAGTACTAGAGAGCTTGTTCTGTTATATACGTTTGATTCTTTTTTTTGATCACTATTTTATTGTACACTTTCTTCCAAATTTTGGGAATGTCTGTCACGTGGATCTTTAGAGGTATGAAAACTGTTCTAAAGCCTATAATACAAGACCTGGCAGGCAGGATGTGTTTTAGGGACTGAGACACAGATGTAAACATGCAGAGAACTAAGGTGATGCAGGTTTGTGGTGGTAATAGAGAGACATTCACCATAACTTTTTATATACTAACATACTAACATACTATTTGCCAGCAGATTAGGCCTTATGGTCTATCAAGTCTGCTCGAACCTAGATCCTTAGTTGGGTGCCGAGACCCTCCCATCCCTTGTGCTCCAGAAACCCCTATCATCCATCCCCACCCCCCCCGGGACAGGCCATCATCTGATACATCCACTTTCTGTGTCTGTCCCACCCTCTCTTAAAGCCCTCCACTGTGGATCTCTGAACCAGCTCACCAGGCAGAGCATTCCAAGGGTCCACCACCCTCTCAGTGAAAAACCTCCTCCTCTTCTCCCTCACCTTCCACCTTCCAACTTCAAACCATGCCCTCTGGTGATGCCTCCTGCTTTAGTCTAAAGATCCCTCCATGTTTACCCTATTTATTCCCTTGAGGTACTTGAAGACCTCAATCATGTCCCCCCTGTCTCTCCTCTCCTCCAATGAAAACAGGCAGAGCTCCTCAAGTCTGTCCTCGTAAGTCAAATCCCCTAGCCCTTGTATCATCTTTGTTGCCCTCCTCTGTACCCTCTCCAGGAGCTGTATGTCCCTCTTCAAGTGTGGTCTCAGTACTGTACACAGTACTCAAGGTGTGGTCTAACCAGTCCATTGTACAGCGGCAGAATCACTTCCTTGCTTCTAGAGGTGATCCCCTTGCGATGCATCCCAACATCCTGTTTGCCTTGCTAGCTGCTCTCCTGCACTGCTCAGAGTTATTCATACATGTATCCACCATGACCCCTAGGTCTTTCTCCCTGTTGAGGCTTCCAGCACCTCCTCCCAGGGTGTACCTGTGTTTAGGGTTTCCCGACCAAGATGCAACACCTTGCACTTGGTGATATTGAAATTTATTTCCATGTGTGAGCCCAGTTCCAGGGTGTCCAGGTCCCCTTGCAGGGCCAACCTCCCCTCTTCTCCCTCAACTACTGCTCCCATCTTGGAGTCATCCGCGAAGAGACTCATTTCACACCCTATACCATCCCTGATGTCCGATATGTATGGATTAAACAGGATTGGACCCAGGACCGAGCCCTGTGGTACCCCACTACCAACCTCTGTAGGATTCGAGAGCTCCCCACAGACCACTACTCTCTGAGTGCGTCCAGCTATCCAGTTTTCAATCCATCTGACCATCAAAGGGCCTACTCCTAACCCCATCAGTTTCTCCACCAGACCATTGTGGGGGACAGAGTCAAACGCCTTGCTGAAGTCCAAGAATAATACATCCACAGGCTTACCCTGTCCAGTTCTGATGTTACCCATTCATAGAACTCCACAAGGTTGGTTTGACATGATCTACCTGGCACAAACCCATGCTGACGACTATCCAGACCTCCCACCTCCCCAAGTAAACCCCCAATCGTTCCTTTAGTATACTCTCCATTAATTTTCCCACCACCGAGGTTAAACTGATGGGTCTATAGTTTCCTGGTACTTCCTTGACCCCCCTTTGTGGATTGGTACCACATGTGCCTCTCACCAATCCCTAGGTACCCTCCTGTCTCAAGTGACCTGTTGAAAGCTCCGCCAGGTGCAGCCAGTATGTCCACAATTCCCATAGTACTCGGATGAATGCCATCCTGCCCAGGAGATTTGTCTTTCTTTAGGGCCTTGAGGGCAAACCACACCCTTTTGGTGGGGATGGCATCATCCGTCCCCTCCACCTTACTGGTCTTTTTATCTTTATCCAGATGTGACACCCCTGGGGTACCTTTCCCTCCCTTTTGCTCCATTTCTGTTGCTCCCCTGATCCCACTCCCTGCCGCTTCTATCCCCTTTGTGCCTTGCTTTGTAGATATCCCATCCCCCTCCCTAGTGAACACAGAGGCAAAGTACTCGTTAAATACCTCTGCCTGGTCCCTCGCCTCTTCCACCCACCCTCCTTCTGATCTCAATCTGCTGAGATGGCCCTTAGTTTTTCTCCGCTCCCCAATGTACCGGAAGAACCCCTTTTCCCCTCCATGTATCCCCTGTGCCAGCCGTTGCTCTTTACTGACTTTGCTCCCCCACCATACGGGTGACTTTTCTAGATGCAAGCTGGTACATTTCTTATCCCTATCCCTCTTGTTGTTTTTATATTTTGTAAGTCGCCTTCTTTTCTCTGACTGCTACCTGGACCTCACTGGACCACCAGCATGGTTTATGTGACCTTGCTCCCTTACGTTTCAACTTAGCGCAGATCCTGACTGCCTCATGAAGTCCCGTTTATGACCTCCCATCTCCTTTCCACACTTGTCGTTGAGGTAATCCCTTCAAGTGATCCTTGAGAATATTTCCCATGCCCATAAAGTCTGCCCCCTGAAGTCCACTGCCAGTGTCCTAGATCTCACCCCACTCCCCAATGCTTATTTGAAACCAGACAGTATTGTGGTCACTCCCAGTCAGGGGTCCTGTACAACCATGTCCCTTACCAGATCCCCATCTGCCAGAACCACATCCAGGACATGCCCCTCCCTTGTGGGCTCCATCACATGCTGTGTTAAGAACACATCCTGGAAGCCATCCAGCAGCCTCTGCTCCTTGGCCACCTTAGAGGACATGGTTCCCCAGTTTGTACCTGGCATATTAAGGTCCCCCATCAACACCACTCCTTCCCCTTTCGGTCCACACTGGGCAATGATGTTGTCCAGAAAACCATCCTCTAGAACATCACTCATCCCGGGGGGCCTATATGCTACTCCCAGCTTGACCTTATTTCCTGCTGGGGATCGTAAGGTGACCCATAAGGCCTCCACGTTTCCCTCTGCCTCTTCTACCATAGCAATTTCTATGTCATCTCTAATGAACATAGCCACTCCACCCCTCTGCCTCCTTTCTATCCTTCCTAAGCATAGTGTACCCCGCATTTAGGTCCCAGTCATGGTTTTTGTTGGCCCACGCTTCCGTGACTGCCGCCACATCCACCCCCTCGAACAGCATGGCCTGGAACTCTGGCAACTTGTTTCCCAAGCTCCTGGCATTTACTAACACTAACCCCACCCCTTATCCCTGATCCTTTTGTCGAACCCCACCCAGATTCCTTATACTTCCATCCTCCCCTGCTCCTCCTGAAACCTCCACCTCCAGTCTGTCCCCCGGCTTGAAGGCTACTCCCTCATCTGGGGAGGCTTCGTCAGCCCTCCCTTATCCCTTCCCCCTTACAAGTTTAAACCCACCTTTCTTGTATGTAGTCAGCCATCCCCTGTTTAAGGACTCCTTCCTAATGGGGCAAGATGAAACCTGTCCTTGGCATATAGTCCCTTATCCTCCCAAACTCCATTCCAGTTCCCTAACACCCCAACCCATTCTCTTCACCCCACTTCCTGAGCCATTCATTAACCTCTGTGAGCTTCATTTTTTTCTCCACTGAGGCCTTTGGTACTGGTACTGGCAATATCTCCGAAAAGGAAATGTTGCATCCATTATCCCGACAGACTCTGGCAAGTTCTTGGAACCTTGCTTGGATTTCCATAATGCTATTTCCCTCTAGATCATTAGTTCCCAAATGCACCAGGAAATCCGGTTTCCCTCCACAATCCCTAACCATTTCATACACCATGAACTTTGCTCTGTGCACTGTCAGCCCAGAGATACTCACTACCTTCACCTGGCTATGGCATCCATCCCTGTCCCTCCAAATGGATACCCTTAATCATCGAGTCTCCCAGTAACAGAACCTTAACACCGCCATCATCCTTATGGTTACCTCCACTATGCCCTCTCAGCCCCCCCTCCCCCACTTTATTCATGATCGCAATTTCATGGGAGTCTTCCTGCCTTATTAGAGACCCCCTTGTCACCCTCCCCTTTCTGCCTCCCTTGCTATTTTGCCCACTTAACTCAAACCCCTTCTGAATAGGTGTCCCCTTTAACCCTCTCTTATCTGAACCATTTATCCTGGCCCTGATGGTTTCCCTTCCCCCACCCCATCCCCCCTTTGTAATAGTACCCCTGCTTCCAGAGGCTCTCTGTGGGTCCCCTTTAGCTAGGGCCCCATCCTTGGTACTGACCTTCCTGCTGAAGGGGGCTCCTCTCCACCTCCTTGTCTCCCAGTTTCTCCAATCATGCTCTCCTCATGTCTGGAATATGTTGCATCTCCCCATTTGCTTAACATATATGTTTCTTCTCCTCTGGGACTATGTCTATCCTTTCCATAGCTGTTCTGTGATGCCCTCTGGGTATCTGACTCCCTCCCGGCCTCTGTATAAGTTTCCTCATTTCCACCAACCCTTCCTCCCCTCTAGGATGCTTAGTATCTCAAATTTATTGTGACACTCTATGTCAGCCTCCATCAAGTAACCCAGTTTCCCCTGACTGCATCTCTAAACTGACCCTCTTCTTCCTCTCTTGCACTGTTCACCTTAGGGCTCCCTTCCCACAGTCTGCTGTTTTAGGCTTCCGCACAACAGCCCTCCTGACTCTTCCCTCCAGTCTCCTTGAATTCAGAATTTTCACCTGTACGCTTTCCCTTTGCATCAACTTCCCTATCTAAGGGTCCTCTGTCCCTAATATCCCCCCTTCTGCTTGCTGTAGCACAATGTCCTGTAATTTCAGAGTGTTGCCCCAGCCTCCCCTCAGCCCCACCCTTCTGCTGCCCATATCCACACCCCTTATCCTTGGACACCCCAGCTCCCACAGCTTACTCCTTAACCAATATACCTCACTCCTGATACAAGATAGCTGTCTACAGAGTGGGCAGCCTCCCTCTCTCCAGGCCCAATTTAGAATTATTGCCATCTCACAGCCTGTGCAGCCTACAACCCTTCCGAAGATGCCTGCCATGGTGGAATATGGCCACCCTGATTATCCTCCTCTGTTTATAATAGCACACCCCCTTTTCTCAGTCCCTTTCCCCTTGAGTACAGTTTCTCTCTATACTGACTGTAGTTATTTACAAACCCAATTTCAACCCCACCAACAAAGTTCCCAAGTCTCACAAACACATACAGTCCAGTATGTGTTCAGTCCCACTAACAGTGTGTGTAAGCAGACACCAGGTACCGTATGATGTCACAGGCCCACCAACTCCTGTTGCTTCAAATTTCAGTCCCAAACAGAAATACTCAGCCCTTCAATCCCAACCCCAGTGGCTTTTCAGTATTTAAGAAAGCCTACAAAACAGGGTGGGTGGGAGGGCTCTTACCAAACACCAGGCAAACAACACATTTAAATTACCTTCTAATTTTCCCTGCCAAACATCTATCCCCAAACCTACAATATCACAGCCCAAGTATCAGTTCAAATTCAAGGTAATAATTTTTAACACACAGAACTAATTTCACTTACAAACTATTCAAATATTTCAGTTTAAAACAAAATATAACTCCTGGCCTCTTTTCTACCAACCTGTTGCTTAAGCTCCCTGTTGCTTAAGCTCCCAAGTGAACAATGAATATGTACAATTAAAATAATTTCATAAAATGTCAGTGAACTTAGTTCTGTGATTAAGGCAGCAGTGAAATGAAAAATGTTTTTCCAAAAAAGCTAGGTTCAGCTACAGTTAAGAAAAATATACAGTACGCACTCCAGGAGGGCTCATTCGGCGGCCAGCCGTTGTGGTGTGAGGAGGGCTGTGCTGGTCGCCAATCAGCGATTGGGATGGGGAGGGAGAAGCGGGGTGGTGAGTCACACTGGATGGGGTGGGGGTGGGGATGGACCTTAGACTACCAGGGAATGTTTTTTGTCATATTTGGGGTGGCGATAAGGACCGGGAGGGAGAGGAACTGCTACATTATGGAAAATGTTTGTAACATCTCAGGTGGGAGATTGGGGATTGGGTGGGACCACTACACTATGAAAATTAGTGTAACATCTCAGGTGGGAGATTAGGGACCGGGAGGAGGGACACTACACTATGGAAACAGAGTTAATTTTATATGTGTCAGTGATTAGGAAGAGGGAGGAACACTACACTATGGAAACAGGGTTATTGTTATATGTGTCGGTGATTGGGGAGGGGGGAGGGACCCTAGACTAGCAAGGAGTGACATCCTTTATTTCAGGAGGGTGTTTTGGGGAGGCACGACCAAGGGAATGCAGCTGCATGGGGCATGGGCTAATTGGGGGGAGCACACTAAACCACCTGCAGGCCATGCAAATCGGCCGATAATAGCGCCTTGCATGCCCAATGGGCTTATTTGCATGGATTCCTTAGTAAATAGGGGCTTAGCACATGTGCGCTATTGTTGTTGGCCCATTCTCCTGGTTGGTTGTGGGTGCAGTGCTACTGGGTTTCCTAGTGCTTTGCCTGGGTTAGCCTTGCCCCCAACTACTCCCATTCACATGCCATCCAACCAGTGGTGCCGGAACGGTTTGAAAAGTGGTAGGGCCAAGGACATAAGGGGTAAATTTTCCCCTATTAAATATATTACCATGATAGCAAAAAGTGATAGGGCCACTTATGAAAGTGGTAGGGCCATGGCCCTAGTGGCCCCCCTGTTCCGGCACCTATGCATCCAACTGTGAAAAGCCCAATTGCCCACCAGTGCAACCGCAAGATGCAGCACAAACTTTTGCTCAGCACTTTGCATTTTTTTGATGAATCCTGGCCTTGAACTGCAGGAAATGGGTGTAATAAAATCCAAAACAGTAGTGTTATCACTAGAATTCTCAGAATTTACCCAACTTATAAGGAATATTATTAACTCTAATTGGAAGATTCTGGGATGTTTAAACATATCCACATTTAAGACTAGATCAATTATAGCCTCTAAATGAGTTAGTACGCTGAGAAACAGATTGGTACATTCTGAACAAAAAGGGCCCAAACCATCTGGTGGGCAATTACTGTTAGGACCTTTGTAGCCAGGAATACATCCTTGCAGAAGGTGCAGTTATTGCAGTAACACTTCTAAGAAAAAGGAAATCATGCACGCTAATGGGAATATGAGGTACCCTATCAAATCATTTCTTAACTGTGACTGTGATTCTGACCATGTGGCTTATGTTTTGACCTGCCCATGCTCAAGATTTTATGTAGGGGAAACCACCAGACCTCTTAAATTTAGAATTAGTGAACACAAGAGCTCTATCCATAATGGAAATGAGGCTGCTCCTGTAGCACAATACTTTGCCCTGGCTAGACATACTGTATCCTCTCTTCGTTTCTGGGCTATTGAAAAGGTGGATCCCCCTTCTTGTGGGGGAGCCTGAATAAGTTTTGGAAAAACGTGATATGTTTTAGATTTATACATTCAACGCAGTCAGTAATAGCTGGGGTATGAACGAAAATGAAAACTGGTCAGCTTGCTGGTGAGAGGAGACGCTGTGGAAGTCTGCATAGGCACCCCCCAGCCCATTTCCCCCCAAACCCCCGCGGACCCTATTAGATATTTAATTTTCACTTTTTAATGTTTATAGAAGTACTGACACTTGATTATACATTCCATAGGCACTTAAATAAACCTTGAAATTTAGAATTACCTTAATATAAGTACTCCTGTACAATCACTTAAACACAAAAAATTCCTTTTTTAGTTCTTACACAGACTTGTAACACACTTAATCAGGCATCTACAGCTTATACATTTTAGTTAGTTTAAGAAACTAGAATAGACTATTCAGCTAGCCATAATGGCTTAGTTTATCAGGAATCTGAGTTTAGGACATTTGCCAACTTTATAATAATATGTGGTTTTAATGTAGAATTCACCACTAAGATTCAATAGGTGCCTTTTGGCATTTATCTACATGTCCTTAAGATTTTGGAGAATATTTATTAGCAAAAGATGCAGACAACTGCACCTGTAATTTGTATACGTGAACCCTGCAGTGTAAATGCCTTTAGTTTCTTCACACATTATAATATAAGATGCCATTCGACTTGTGTATTATAAGAGCTGGTTGTCCTTTAATGGGATTCTTTAGCAAAACTGTGCACAGTGGTGTTGATTTTCCCTTACATTGCCAATCAGAAGGTGCTGTGCAGGAGGCAGGGACCTGCACATCAGTAAAAAAATAGCTGAACAGTTACTGAACACATTAGATAGGTTAGTATCATAATGAACTTGACTGGTGATTTGCTAGTGACCTAGCAGGTTAAACAAGCTTCACTGTGCTGCAGACAGGTGCTAAACAACAAACAATGATTCTTTTCTTATTAAACAAATATCATAACTTAGATTTTGAATGGGATCCTTCACATGCAGTGGATGGTTGAAATCGAAAATGCGGAGAATCAAATGGCCAGTTAGGCTGGTGACTGGTGCAGTATATTACTACCTTATTAGGGGATCATAATGACGTGTGTAACCCTGGCGCCATCTACCAGAGGGCTACTACCCCTGCCTTGCAGGCTCAATCCAGGTTGAGGGGCCTGGGTCCTTGTTCTGGTGGAAAAGGGATTCTTTCCCAAAACAGAAATTAAATAGCATTGTTCCTTCACCCAGAGTTAAATACAGTGGGCCAGTTGTTTGTCTGATACAGCTCCCTAGGAAGCTGTACCTGACCACCTCCGCTTACAGTCACCCCACACATGGATTACCATAAACCAAAACCGTATTTCGATACACTTGCAATTATTAACTTAAGCTAATAATATGCTCACTGAATATATGCTCACAAGACATTGGTAAAAGAAGTTAACCAACAATTTATTTACATGAGGGTAGGGCTAGGAAAAGGGCAAAATGGATGTAGTGATTAAACAACACTTTGGGCTGTCGCATTTAGTAAACGTCAGTATCCACTTTGCTGGTAAACCAGACCATTCACAGTGCCTGCCTCCCACCAGCATATACATCTAACAGATGTTAGCCCAGATGTTCTGTCACATTAACCTGCTGCCCAACTGGTAATGGTTTAACCCCTAAGAGTCCTATCTGGGTACCCAGGGTATGGTTGCAGGCCTGATATTGGTGCAACTGGTTGGCCAGCGTCGGTGCGCTTTAGTAATTTGAAATCAAGCCTCATTTGCAATTGTGGCAAACACTAGTTGATGAAACTTGATATTTTCTCTAGTTAATTAAACTCAGAAACTCAGATGACAACTATGTACAGTTCCAAGATACAGGGCAAGCCCTGATTTACTCATGGTTTGCATCACAGTCTCTTGACTTGTTAGGCTGATGACTTTCAGCTGTAGATCTGGGGGTGGTTGAAACCAGTAGAAGACTTGGATGGCAGGATAGCTGAGGTGAACAGCAGGCTCTTACAGCCTGGACCTATACCTGCAGCAGGCTCTTGCAGCTTTAGCAGGCTGGAACTCTCTCAACTTCTCTGGCAGCATGTTAACTTCTTCCGGCGTCTTCACAAAGTTGGACAGACTAGTGCTAGAGACCAGGGCCACACGCCTCAACCCCCATGTCCAGGCATAAACCCTCAGGGGAAGATGACAGGTAATGCCTAGCAGTGATACCACCTGGTTGATTCCCCAGACTGACCTTGGTTGGCAGTCACTCTTGTTCTGGGAATTCAGGAACATCTGGC
This sequence comes from Neoceratodus forsteri, assembly GCA_016271365.2. Classification (NCBI taxonomy): domain Eukaryota; kingdom Metazoa; phylum Chordata; order Ceratodontiformes; family Ceratodontidae; genus Neoceratodus; species Neoceratodus forsteri. The sequence goes on along the minus strand of CM028136.1, from coordinate 220,408,630 downwards.
TGTAAATGACCTCAGCCACCCTGCCAACTGGCAGCAGTGGCTCTCTCTCAAATGGGCATAGTCTCTGGGTTTCCTACTGGTGGTTAGTGGGAAACAGTCTCTCAGCTTTAGACATCACAGATGCAGGTTTGAGGCAGAAGACATGGGTCATATACTCTCATCTCAAAGCCCAGACTTGGACAGAAGAATGAATCTTCTCACCTTACAGGTGCAGACTTAAGCAGAAGAGAAAATCTCATTTCACTTTCCACCTACAGGAACCATCAGACAGCTTCTGTTGACTAACATGGCTCCATGAGTCTCCAAGCAGGACATCAGGCAGGCTTTCTTGGCTACCGTGGCTCAATGAGCCCCCAAGCAGGCATCCATACTCTTCTCAGACATCACAAACAAGTTTCCCCTTCCTTCTGGAAACTCCCAGACCATTTCCTGGACTCTAGCTGGCTAATGACACTTCCATTATGTCATCAAGCTCCTTCCAGCCATTGGATGGCAACACAAGGCAACACAGAGCACCTCCTGGGCTAGTGGCTCCATGAACCCCACAGGTAGGTCTCATTTTTCCCTCAAAGATCACAGCAAGCTTCCCCTCTCTTGTGAACCTCTCAGAAAGCTTTCATCCCATGGATGGCAAATTAACACTTTGATTCTGAAGAAGTGTCATCCAGATGTTAGAAGGCAATGCAGGCTCCTGGGCTGGTGGCTGTGCAAGCCCCCAGGCAGGTCTTCTTACTCTCTTGAGCAACATCATGGAGCCCACCGTCCCTCAGGAGAGGGCTCTGATGAACGGAACTAAACTAAATCTGTCCTCTGAATTTCAGCAGGTTAGGGCAGCATCCTATTGGTTGATAGAGCTCTCCACTTGAAAAATTAATATGCATTAGGCTCACTTGATGCCCTATTGGCTAGCTGTTCTGGCAACAAAACACTCTCCTTGCCTCCTCCTATAAGTCCCTCTGTTAAGTCCTCTAGGGTTCCTTGAATTCCCATTGGTGGTTTGCAAAATCAGAGGTGGCTAATACGGTAGCTGTACATACAGTTCATGCAATGTCCCACTTTAAAGTCTTTGTACAAGCAAACAATAATGTTTTAGCATCTTAATGCCCTATAATCATGTAGTGTCCCCTCTGCCCGGTGACAGATTTAGAGTTCTTTGTGGCTATCCCTGCCTATTGCAGTGCCATAACTGTGGAGGGGTTGTGGGATAACAGATGGATCAGACACTGAACTTCAAGTTCAACACACAATCTCTGTGTGATGTTTATTCAAAATACACAAAAATATCCTTCAGCAATGGCATATTCCTTCTTCAGTACATCAGTCTGCAGCAACAGACTATGTATATCCTTTCTCTGCACTTAGCCAGCACCTACTGACACTGACTGATCTCTGATTTAACTTACCAGTTGAGATGCAACCTCCACCCCTATGTGGGCCCCATTTGCTTGGGTAGTGGGGGCCCAAAAAGAAAAAAAACAAAATAAGCTATAGACAAAGAACCTCAATGCAGAATCACTGAAAGAAAGGTTACTCTAAAGGGCATTGGCAACTAAGCAAGTTTCAAAGAAATACAACATCGGGGCATGGCTTGGCTCCTAGCTAAATGGCCGCTCAGTGCGAACACTCTACCAACCCCAGGACATTCCTTTGTGATTTGCACCTTAAGAACTGATTGAAACAGTAGGTGTAGCAGGGAAAACAGTAGTCTACACTACAAGGAGTACTATTATTTCTTTTAAATTGCATCGTACCTTGCAATACCGGCTAAAACATAGAGAATTAAAAATTTGCCATGGCGCAGGGCAATGGCACAGGTATTTATGCAGGCCCTAACACACAGCAGATGAACATGATGTTTGAGGCCTTGATGCGGCAGATGTCGGTGGTGACTTTAGCCTCAAACAATATGACTCAGGCTATAAAACAGAAGGAAGCCAGGATATGCAAAACCGAATATAACGTGAACAAAAATATTGTAGCACTAGACTTCATTACCTCTACAGTGAGAGAACAGGAGCAGACCATCCAACTTTTGCAGACCAAGCTCGATGATATAGAAAACAGGTGTCGATACAACCATCTCTGACTCCTGGGATTCCCGGAGGGTGTAGAATGAGGTAATCCAATGGAGTTTCTATATGATATCCTACCAGAAGTGATGAAAAGTGATATGCTCTCTGGCCTAACGACTGAACGGGTGCACAGGACACCGAATCCAACTCCTAAGCCAGGGGGAGAGACCTAGGCCCATTATGGTACGCATTTTGAACTATGCTAATAAAAAATGGACTATGGCAAGGACCCGGGCGCTTGGAGCTCTTTCGTGGCAGGGTCATAGGATTTTAATATTTCAGGACTATTCTAGTGACCTAGCGGCATGAAGGAAGGGTCATTCCAAGGCTCGCTGCTTGATGCACTCCCTGAGAATCTGGTTCTTGCTACAGTACTCGGCGACTATGCGGCTGGAGGTAAATGGCATCTTCATCTCCTTTTTAAACACCAGATAGCCTTATGATGTATCTAAATGCTAACTGGCCTCCCCACCACAGATGAGAGCCTACTGTGTATCCAGATCAGTCAGTGCAAAACCAAAAAAGCAGATTACAAGTTTTTCCCAGTGCTAATGAATGGATAAAACCTCAAGACACTCACAGAGGCCTCCCAGCTAGATCGCGTAAACAACAACAATCCGGAAGACATCTTAAGTGGGACCACCCTCACGAGCGTACCCAGGAGCCCGAGAAAACACACCCAACATTATCAAGTGCTCCAGATACCTCCTTGAGATGATTTTATACCCCCAACAGATTAGACCTGCTCACCCCAGAAGCCACGGAAGAAGCCTCAGAATTTCCTGCTTATCCAGAGGAGGAGGAGATGGTGCAGGAGGCATCCATAGCTGAAGGGACCTTTCAGGTGCAGACTGTTGCCGAAGCTCTGTGCACAGCCTCCCCTCCAGTCTTGCACTTGTCAACTCACAAAGAACTTCAGGAAGAAGTGTAGTTACAACTCTCGTTTGCTGAGACAGGGAACCTTCAAGCAACACCAGTGCTGGAACAATCTAGATAAGTGCCCTCTTGATTTTCTTAAAACCAGGCTTTGGTACAGGCTGTGGGGGGAGGTTTTTTTAGATACCCTAGCCCCTGGGGTTACATCAGGCCTGAATCAATATAGAATATATCAGTGGTTACCACAGCCCTGTCTAAAAGGAAATGACTAGGGGTCTTTAGAGAAATATGTTGTAGGATGCTGTCTGACTTTTCTTTTCCTTTTTTCTACTTGATGTGGTGTCAGCCCTATAGCTTTTTGGCTGAATCGGAGGGTAGGAAAGCCATACCATAGAGATATCCTGGGAGGGCAGCAGTACAGGGAGTTCTCCTCAGTATATTACCGGATTTAGCAACGATAAGTCACTGATCTCCCGGACATACCATGGGCATTTATACCCCCTTTCTCACCCATATTTGTCTTAGGGGAAACCTCGGCATAGGGACTCACTTGGGCCTGTAGAGCCATGGCAGGTTTCAGAGGGCTCCCCAACTGCATCTAAGACAGACTGGGCTGACCACAGAATTTTCCTGCACACCATCCCTTATTGCTATACGTGCTAAAGTTAAATATATGGTGCCTGGGGTGGAGTGATTCGTACTTGAGCAGGCTGTCCTCCCCCCGCTCTACAACAGTCCACCCCCCAATAGGAAGGGCAAGTAAGGCCTGAGAGGTTGTTGGAACCTTGGCTTGTGTTACTCTCTCTGACCATTATGCAAGGTAGTACAATATCTGTAAATAGTTTTTGTTTTCAAAAGATGTCTCAGAGCTTGCTGTCATTGCAACTTACACTGCTGTTAGTGGATACATTAATGCACAATCTCATGTTGGTTGTTGTATTACTCAATAAAAAATGTGTTCTAGGGAAAATGTCTAAGATCATACAGTATGGAGTGTGTTATAGTTACAGACGAAATATGCCCTTACCCAGCATAATTGTTAGTACCTCTTCCTTCCAAGCATTGCATACTAGCTATAATCATGGCTGAAGTCAATTTCATAACATGGAATGACAGAGGGCTGAACTGTCCTTCTAAAAAGAAACAGGTACTAACACCTCTGTAAAGGCTAAATACCCAGGTGACCTTTCTACAAGAAACAAAATTAACCAGGCAAGATCGCCCTTATTTGTTGAAAGACTGGGTAGGAAAGGAAATACATGCCTGTGCATCCACTAAGAAAAGGGGTGTGGTCATCCTGTTACATAAATCACTTTCCTGGTCAATTGTAAGCAGCAAATCAGATACACAGGGTAGATGGGTGATGGCTCTCCTCGATACCTCAAATGGCCACATTCTAGCAGTTAACATATATGCCCCCAATGAGGATGACCCCACCTTTTTTCTAGATCTAAATACAAAAACAGAGGCTATGGGTGAACCGAACTTGCTCATAATGGTAGGAGGGGATTTCAGTCTCACCCTAGTTCCCACCCTGGACAGAAGTGACCTAGGTAAAGAAACCCAGACTTGAGGGGAAAAAGCTGCCTTATCTCTTTGTTCTGAATTCCAGCTGGTTGATATCTGGCGTCTGGTACACCCCATGGACCGCAACTATACATTCCAATCAGGGGTACATGGGACATTCAGTAGGTTAGATTTTTGGCTTATCTCCCAATCCATCACCCAATTTGCCCTGGAGTCCAGTACTCTTCCCACTGTTATTTATGACCATGGCCCAGTGCAACTGCTGCTGATGTGGGGCCCCCAATGCGATCTTCCACCTGGAGGCTTGATCCTCTCCTCATGCAGGATTCAAAATTTATTGAATGAGCTAAGGGTGAAACTAAAATGTTCTTGCAAGACAACCCCTCCTCAGAAACCTCAGCTCAAAACACATGGGAAACCTATAAAGCCTACAAGAGGGGGAGGATTATTGAATACGTGGTTCACATAAGTAAGGTAAGGGAGGTGGACTTACTTCTGCTGGAGAAGGACCTGTCCTCTACAGAAAATGCCCTGAAAGACATGGCCCACCCATCTCCCCACTCTATGTGTGGCTGATGGATTCTCACAATATGAATAAAAATAAATGAGCTCCTGTCTAGGAAAGCTGACTTAGCACTTCTTAGGATTTGTCATTCATACTGGGCTGATGTGGATAAAAGTGGGAAAATCTTAGCATACCAGGTACGTAAACAACAGGAAAACAGGTATATAGCTGGGCTGAAATACCCAGATTCAGGAATAGTTAAAACTAAACCCCAAGAGGTCAATGAGATTATGGCAGCATTTTACTCCTGGCTCTATACCTCATCCAGGACAGGGACTAGGCCAGACACCCTGTCATTTCTTAAAGCCCTTCAACTGCCCAAACTCTCACCTGTCCAAACTGCCACTCTGGAAGCTCCTCTCACAACAGAGAAGGTCTCAGCAGCCTTACTTTTGCTTAAAAAAGGGAAAGCCCCTGGTGGAGATGGATATCCAGTAGACTTTCTTCAGGCAATGGCACCTTTTATGTCTCCCCTACTGTCAGGTATTCATAGAATCTGAGGATAAAGGGTATCTACCCTGCACCCTTTGTGAGGCCATTATAACAGTTCTCCCTTAAAAAGGGAAGTCCCCAGAGGAAGCTGCCAGTTATCAGCCCATCTGCCTGATCAATGCGGATAGTAAAGTATACACTAGAGTGCTGGCTAATAGGTTAAATCCACTACTACCCTCCCTAATTCACCCCTCGCAAGCTGAATTTATATAAGGTAGATACAGCTCTAACCACCTAAGAAAGCTTCTCAATCTCATTCATCTGGACAAGCAGATCCATACACCAGCTGCTGCTCTGGCAATTGATTTCAAGAAAGCATTTGATTCAATAGAGTGGGACTACCTCCACACTGTTTTACAACACCTGGTCTTTGGCCCTCACTTCAGGGCAGTCATCACTGCCATCTACACTTTCCCTCTAACTAAAGTGCTTACCAACTCCATAATATCTGATCCCTTCCAATTGCATCGAGGTACCAGACAAGGCTGCCCTCTTTCCCCTCTTTTATTCATCCTAGCAGTGGAACCCCTTGCAGCTGCAATACGACAGAATCCCCTGATTACAGGTTTAGGTCTGGGCAATACTTACTTTTCCACTCTGATGTGTTCAGACGACTTGCTTGTCCCTATTAAGAATGCTCAAGTATTGATCCCTCCATTGCTTACTCTTTTAAAGCAATTCTCTCACATTTCTGGCCTTACTGTTAACCAATCAAAAACAGTGATCCTTCCTCATAACTCTCTATGTTCACCCCAGAAAGTACCCCACTTGGGGCTGAAATGGATGCATGATACTATTACATACTTGGGTATCGAGGTGGGGTGAATATAGCCCATTGGTGGGATAATAGCCTAGGTCCCTTATTGATTGAGTGTAAAACAGAACTGGACTGCTGGAATCGCTTTGCAGAACCTGCAGTCCCCTTGAGTCCCTATTTGGTCTGTAGCAAAAAAAGAGTTAGAGCTTACAAAACAATGTTCCAGTAAAGCAAGAATATTGTTGAATCTGCTCAGTGGCCCCTAGGGCCCCAATGAATAAAAGTTTAGTTTATAGGCCAGGTTTATACAAGCTTAGTTTATATAAAGTATTAATAACAACCTTTATACATACAGTTGGTCATGTAAGGTGCAAAAGGTGTGAGAGGCTAGGACAGAATACAGCTGGCTAATAGATGACTAAATGATGCAACATGTGAATTGATATATCTAAATAGCAAAAGGCTGCAAGTGGCTAGATACCACCATGTCACTTAATATGTATGTGTGTGTGAGACTTTAAAAGGGCTAATTGTTAATCAAATCAAATCAAACTTTATTTGTAAAAGGCGCCTTTCCAAAACCAAGGCGCCTGTACATAACATAATAAAAATCAATAAACAAGTAAAACAGTGTTAAAAATTAATCCAAAGCAACAACATTAAAAATCATTACATGCAAGGCTAAAAAGAAATGTTTTTAATACCCTCTTAAAACTTTGGACAGTTGGGCAATCTCGCACCTGATGTGGTAGAGAATTCCACAGGGTTGGGGCCATAAAACTAAAAGATCTGGCCCCAGATGTCTTTAAATGAACCCTGGGAATCTCCAGTAATCCCTTGTCAGTGGATCAGAGAGAGCAGGAGGGATTCTGTAAAATGAAAAAAATAGCTGAAAGCATAAGGTGAGGTTGTGGCTGAGATATGTGTACAGCTGTTGATAACTGCGTTTAACCTTGACTGTTAAAAGTTCTCATCATATAATTCTCTTGTGTTAAAAAATATGTTTAACAGAAAACTGATAAGAAATAATGAGATACCTCATTTGGTTGCTGGTACAAAGTTACTTTGACATTTGTAGCGAGCTAGTCACTTCTTTTATATGCTTTCTGGTTCCCAAGACAAAATTATTTGTGATAAATATACAATTCCCTAACCACCTGTTTTCCCATCCAAAGATGAGAATAATAAACCCCCCCCGTCTCAGCAAAATGTCAAGTACATCTCGTAACCAAGAACTTTGATTACAGAATGTCTCAGAAATTATAGTTACAGGATGTATCAAAAACTTTGATCATGGGAATGTATTAATGACCAGGTGTCCAGGCTAAATCTGCTGTTGTATGTTTTGGGAAATTCCAGCCTTGCATTTTTTTTCTAAGCAAGCTACACATAAATATGGGACCTAATGGTTATGTCCAGTATCCCTTTGAGAAGACGCAGTCTGAGTTCTGACTATCCATAGATTGCTTGGAGGATCCAGAGATAAATATGGTTTCATATTTCTCTGAAAATCTGTAGCCCTGTAATGCAAATATTACTAGCTGTCTAGATTACATGTTAGAATCACCCCATTGGGACTGCCCCATTGGCTGTAAGATTAAATTGTATCAGGTACACCCAGGTAGTAGCTGGCTACCTGATGCCTAAAAATAATCTGGTTAGTGTTGTTAATACTATATCAATAAATTACAACTAATTTGGCAAAGAAATAGTGTGGTGGCTTTATTGAATTACTGAGAATTACCAACCAGGAACCTGTATAATTGGGTCCTTTTTACAATATGACATGATATTCCACTTTTAAAATAAGATATTTTTGTTGCCACCTTGCATGATTAACACACTTCTACAAGAAATGTGTCATGGAACATACTTCTACAAGTGTGTCATGGGGTATACTTCTACAAGAGGTGCATCACGAGATACACTTCTACAAGAAGTGTAACACGAGGCACATCCAAAAAACATATAAAGTTAGATTCATTTAAGCTAAAGGAGGGCAGAATAGAGGAAGGAGCTGTGACAGCATGTCCTTCTGCCTAGGACTTCATTTGAGACATCAAGGTATGGCACTGTGTGTTATGAACTGCTATTTTCACTGATATGGAGCAGGGAGGGATGATACTTGCATTTTATGATATTTTATTATATTTTTACTTTTTTGTATGATTGTATCTAAAAGCCAGAGAGACTTCCTCTCCAGTTAATCATACATTGTTTGCTTGCACTGCTGATCTAAATGATGTTAATTCTGCATACCAGTTTTAAGTAAAGAATTAAGACAATATGACATTTTCTGGTATTTCTTTTTGGTTAAATATTTTTAGCTATAAAGTTGTAGACTTACAATACAGGGGTAAAGCTTACTTGTGAGTATTGGTGTATATAAGTGGCACAAGAATATTAAAAGAAAAATAACTATAAAGGTTTAGGATAAGGTCATTTTAATCAGACAAATCGACTAGACCATGATTGAGGTTGTGTGGTTTTAACTGAACACACAGCCAAGTGCATGCTAACATGCACACCCAGTTAGAATTCCCCATTCAAGCAAAATATCTGAATGGGGTGGTTGCTCCCGACAGTCTTGGTGAGGTCAAAAGACCATCTCATGTACACAGAGTAAACCCAAGAAGGCAAGCTGGGGGTCAGGTTTGAATCCCAGCCAGCACAGCTTACATCTTACTATGGCAGGCAAACTTGAGGCCTTTAAAATCAAAATCAAATCAAATCAAACTTTATTTAACCAGGCAGTTACATCATTGAGCAAGCTCATTTTCAAGATGGTCCTGGACACAGAGGACACTTTTGCTTACAGTAGATAACACTTCATGTAAAGTAGACATCGGTACAGGCAGTTACAATATACAAAGTCAGTACTTGGATGAATCGGAACATGTAAAGCAAGTGCAAATATAGGCATTTAAAGTGCAGCATATACAGGTTGTGGAATATAGAGCACTAATGAGGAGAGGAAGAAGGACATAGAGAAGGGCAGTGGGAAGAAGGGTATCAGACGTATAGTAGAGAGGGAAAATAGGACAGCCTAATAGAATGAGGTCCCCTGCGAAGCTAATTGAGAAGAGGGGGAGGTTGGGGGTTACCCTAAAGGGATACTGGCCAACAGGGGAAATAGGTGGCCTAGGATTACAGAGTTAAGGGACTCAGTTGAGTGAGGTAAGGTTTTACCTGAAACAATCACACACCATTTTCAGGCTTCTATAGAGCAGCCCCCTAAATATAAAATGGCTAGGCAGCAGGAAGATTTTAAGTAGTTTTTGCATGCTATTCCAAAGTGCTGGTAAATAGGAGCCAATGACAGTTGAGCCCCAACACGTCCTAGTTCGTGGTAGCTTAAGGAGGATATAGGAGGAGTTCCTTAGTCTGTAGGCACCCTTTGAACATTCAAACAGGTCACAGATATAGGGTGGTAGTTTGTTGGACACAGCCCAGAATAGCCACGTGAGGGCATTTATTTGCTTCCCTGTGGAGAGGGATGGCCAATCTAATGCTTGGTACAATGAGCAGTGATGAGTCTGCAAGGGCAAGTCAAGAACAAATCTTAATGCGCAGTGATACAGTGTATCCAGCTTTTGGAGCACATACTGTGGAAAATGGCTGTATGGGGAGCCAGCGTATTCAATCAGGGGAAGAAAGGTTGTTTGAACCAGCCACTTTTTAGCTTCCAGGGTGAGTAGGCATCTTATATGGTAGAAAATACCGAGGTGTTGCCTTAGCTTTTTTCTTAACTCACTTAGATGTGCACAGAAGGTGAGTTTGTTATCCTACCAGACTCCCAGATATTTAAATTTATCCATTAGCTCTAGTTAAAATGTCTCTTGCCCCTAAATTCTTTTACCTCTTCTCACATATTCCTCTCAGCTTACCCTCTCACTGGTACTGAAAAATGGACCAGATGATAGGGTCCTTTCTATGGGGCACTAATAAACCTTGCTTTAGTAGGAACACTCTTAGGGTACACTGGAAATTTGGAGGGTGGGGTCTCCCTTGGATGAAAGGTTATAAAATAGTATACCAATGCTCTCAAACTTTAAAATGGTTCCATCCACCTACACCTGAAACTACCCAATGGATAGAGATAGAACAGGCAGTTAGCAATACCCCTCTGTTGGCATCATTACTTTGGGGAGACTCTCACCAAGGCCTTCGTTTGCACCCAGTTATAGGTCCTTTCATGGAAGGTATTACATAAAAAACTGGGGACTTATCCCTGTCCACTTTTATATACACCCTTATGGCATAACCCCTAGGTAGCAATAGGTGGCAAACCAGTGAGGTGGCCTGCATGGAAAGAAAAGGGTATTCTGTTTCTTAAAGACCTTTTAGTCCCCAACTCTTTGGCTCTGGACTCATTTCAAAACTTACAAGGGAGGTGGTCCCTTAGCAATTCTGACTTATGGAAATACTTACAAATCAGAGATGCACTTAAGGGCCTTCTTAAGGAACAAAATAAAGCAAGAGACCCCCCCCCAATTGTGTAACTGGCTGGGTATGAATAAGGGATCAGCTGGGGCAATGTATGCTGCAGTTAGAGATGCCCTGCCCAATGCATTTGAGTCATCCAAGTCCATGTGGGAGCAAGTATTACAAATATCAGTCTCTGATCTACAGTGGAAGCACTACTGGCAAACTGGTTATACATCCCACAGGGACATTTGCAGCAGACTCAACCATAGCAAAATACTACATTCATGGTACAGGACCCCTGCAGTGCTTAAAAAAATGGGTTTAGTTGCATAAGATAACTGTTGGAGATCTCAACAGCCTACAGGGAACCTATATCATATTCTATGGCAATGCCCTATGATCTCCCCTATATGGGAAAAGGTTTCTCAGGAAGCCAGTGCGATACTACGTCACACTGTCCTTCCCTGTGCAGCCCTGATGCTCCTAGGCATGAAATCAAGAGCTTCATATCTTTCACCTCCAGAGTTCAGATGGCTAATGCTGCTCTGTATGCAGGTGAAGCTTATAACCCTCAAAAACTGGAGGAGCCCTACTACACCGTCCTTGAGTGAAATCCTCACTATCCTTATGGTGGTCTATGGAATGGACAGACGTTCACACTTAGTCTTGGGTCAAATAAGGCTTCTCAAACAATGCTGGGCACCATATATGGCTTCGAATGAGCTACTCACTCCAAAAACTACAGGATTTCCTTACTTACTAACTGTATGACAGGACATGAAATACCCTCTATGATAACACATGAAAGCAGTAATTACTTTTTGTTATCTTAGTCATATGCAGACAGTATTGTATATAGTTACTAGTTAGACTGTCTTATTCTGTTAAATACTGTAGGATAGTTAAGGTTTGTTTAATTATTTGTTGATGTATTATTTTGCTGAAGAACTTAAGCCATTGAAGTTCAGTAGGTCTGATAAATGTCTTTTAAAAAGCTAAGTTTACTTTGTGGTCACTTTCCTCTTCAGGTACAGTATTTGGACTGGCCATTGGAATATACATCTACCAGGTTACCTGAAGCATTGTCTAGCCTGGCAGCAGTACTTCCTTATGGTTGGGGCATGTACTACACAGAAAGAGGTAGGTACATACCGATAAAACCTGTTGCTTTCCTTATTAAACATACAATTGTATAGATTACTATGGCTGCTTAAATATCGCCACAACATAATGGTTATGTCTTCCAATCAGTGCATATAACCGTATAAAGGCATGGACAAACTGTTACCTTTTGCTTAAATATTTGCAGACACATATATGTTACTTATGTTTTGTTGTGTTGGAAAACTAATAAAGCATCTAACTGAAAAAAAAGAAATACATCATACCTACTTCCATAATGCAAAGTATCATGGGGTATATGTAAATCACCATGACGTTTAGATGTATTCAGTTTACAGCAATTTACATGCATTTTAAACAGCACAACTAACTTAATTTTGTAATGGTCACCTAGTACTTTTTATCATTATCAAAAACACCTAATGCCATGGTATTTTCAACATTTACAGGTTTCGAAAACATAAGGTATATACATCAAGGTATTTTATGACATAATGCTATTACATACTAAATCCAACAACAATAAATGACCTGTTTTATATACACTTGGAGGTCACCACAGTAACCTCCCTGTACGAGGACCTGAGAGGGAAAAGGAAAATTAAAGAGGACACCATAGCATAGTCAAGAAAGGGGAGGGGGTGCCCATAGGTGGCCAACCTTATGGAATAGAAATGGCAACGGATAGAATAGGCCAAGAAATAGAAGAACTGTTGCAAAAGACCCAAGAAAAGGTCAGTCCTCAAGAGTGGCAGGTGCTCCCTGTCACATATCCCCCACCTTAAGAGGGAAGCAGTCATTGCAGACTGCTTACCACCTTCCTGTCTCAGGAAGGGATGGAGCATCCGCCATCCACCTTCAGAAGGTCTATCTCAGGGTCCCTATTAATGATAAACATTCTATCATAAACATAGTGGATATCATCATTCTTTACCCTGGGGCATTAACACATTTCTCAACAGAGACTAACAGTACCTTTCTTGCACTATCTCCTTTTAAGGAAAGTACGTCATATTTCTTAACCAAACAATCTGGATGGCTGTAAAGTCCAGTACCACAGAGGCAATTTCTCTGGGGTGAGTAATTACCTGCTCCAACCCCACCAGACAAGTCAGTTTTAAGCAGGGGCCCAGTCCTAGATTCAACCCTTCTACATAAACTCACTATGACTCTTGATTCATTTCAATTGCTACAGATACAGACCCCTGAGGGTAGACACTCTTTTGGTGTTACCCCAACACAGGTTCCAATCCATTTTCCACCCACCTCCTCCTTTGTAGGTTTTTCATCGAAAAAATAAAACACATGTACCACCTCCTTGATCTTAACATATTGTAACATTTTGCCAATATTAGCATCTTTAGCATGCAGTATACCCCAGTCAGTACTGTTAATAGATTTAATTAATACAAGAGAAAGTCCCTTCAGCCTCATAGGCTTCTTCTTGCTTGCTTGGAGTCTTCAACCTCAGCACAATATCACTAGGCACAGTCTTACCTGGGGTCTCATATTCAAGTTCCATACTTGCATCTCCAGTCTCCAACAGGTATCCTAGGAACACAGGAAACAAAGGAATATCCTGCTCAGTCAGGGGGTCCTCCTCAAACTGAGCCCACGAAAAATCCTACCTCTGACTCTTTTTCCAAACTCTCTGGCAGGGACCTCTCGAGCACCTGGCATTGGTGTTCCGCCTCTCTGCGTAGTCAGTCTGCTTACAGCCACTGCCCTCTCATCCAGTGGATCATCCTTATCAGGGTTTCCACCTCCAGGGTGTTGTCTCACATCTCTGGTCTGCCTCGATCCCATGGTAGCTCCTCATCCTCTTTGCATCACTTTGTCTTCTTCAGGCTTGGCCTTCCTCCGAGCTCCAAGCTCCCAGGTCCAGTCCAGGCAGTAGTTGCTTTCCATCTGTCAGCCATGCTTCTGGTCAGAACTCCACAGACTTTCTTCACCGGGTTCTCCTCTGGCAACACCTGGTGCATTGGTCCACCTGGGATATCTGGGCGATATCCTCCAGAAAATGTTCCTCTTTGGCTAGTCCAGATGCTTCCAGCAAGTTATCCCACTTCTGACTCCGTCTGTGGAGGGGTTGTGGGATAACAGATGGACCAGATACTGAACTTCAAGTTAAACACACAATCGTTGTGTGATGTTTATTCAAAATACAGAAATAACCTTCAGCAGTGGCATATTCCTTCTTCAGTACATCTGTTTGCAGCAACAGACTATGTATGTCCTTTCTTTGCACTTAGCCAGCACCTGCTGACACTGATCTCTGATCTAACATACCAGTTGAGATGTAACCTCCACCCCATGTGGGCCCCATTTGCTTGGGTAGTGGGGGCCCAAAAAGAAAAAAAAAACAAGCTATAGACAAAGAGCCTCAATGCAGAATCACTGAAAGAAAGGTTATGCCAAAGGGCATTGGCAACTAAGCAAGTTTCAAAGAAATACAACATCATACCTACTTCCATAATGCAAAGCATCATGGGATATATGCACATCACCATGACATTTAGACTTGCTCAGTTTACAGCAATTTACATGCATTTTAAACAGCACAACTAACTTAATTTCTGTAATAGCCACCTAGTACTTTTCACCATTATCAAAAACACCTAGTGCCATGGTATTTTCAACATTTATAGGTTTCATAAACATAAGGTGAATACATCAAGGTATTTTATGACATAGTGCTATTACATACTAAATCCAACAACAATAAATCAACCTGTTTTATATATACTTGGAGGTCACCACAATAACCTCCCTGTACGAGGACCTGAGAGGGAAAAGGAAAATTAAAGAGGACACCATAGCATAGTCAAGAAAGGGGAGGGGGGGGTGCCCATAGGTGGCCAACCTTATGGACTAGAAAGAGCAACGGATAGAACAGACCAAGAAATAGAAGAACTGTTGCAACAGACCCAAGAAAAGGTTGGTTCTCAAGAGTGGCAGGAGCTCCCTGTCATAATAATGCTATCCTCCCAGGCAGCAAACAGAGTTCCCATTTATACAGCAGCCACAGCTGCTTTTTAAAGGTTCAACACCCACATTTTAATAATAGCGCTTAAAGCCGCTCTGATTTTAACATTTTATTTTGTTCCCTCAAGTGCCTCCGGACCCCCTCTACTATTATTTATTCCCACAGGGGCCAGGACATACACAACTAGCTGGCAAGAGCTGCCAGAGTTGCTTCCACATATTCAGCACCACAGCACTGCAAAAGGTATGAGCTGATCGCAGCAGTTCACTTGACTTTACTGCCACTGGCAGTTTCTCTTTTACTCACACTACTGCAGTCTTCCATTCAATATTAGACATTACAGGGGCTGGCAGAAGCCTAAGGAGCTAAAAGGGGGTCCAGGACTGGCTGGACTAGCAGATGGGAGACAGAGCAATGCCCAGAGGCAGTCACAGTATGCCCCCCACCCATAGGGGGGTGTTACACAGGTTTACTAGTTTTCATCTTGTCTGCCATGGTAAATAGCTACTTAGGCTATTATATGAGAGAGACCTTTGTTCATATCTGGAAGGAAACTTTAACAAAGATGCACTCTCTTTTTGAGGCAATTTATCAATTTACTTGGCAAGTATGACATGCACTGGTTGCTGAGCAACTACAAACTGTGGCATGGCAATGGCATTCATGTTCAATAGTATTCTGTAACCCCCCAGCCACTTATTACAAGTAAGAACTCCCCCCCCATTAAAATCTGGACTCTGGTACCCACATACTGGCATTCCATTTACTTTACAAAGGTTGGTACCACCCTTGCCGTTAGGATGTATACCTGGCTCATTTTCTAGAGGAAGAGGTGTGGTGGTACAAGAACAAAACACATGAACCTTGTGTAAAAATTACACCCCGGTCCAGGATGAAGGCTGCTAGGCATATGCTAGATCTAAACTGCTGAGGGGGCCCCAGTAAATCCAACAACCAGAAACTAGAATCAGAATGTCCAGAACAGGAACTGGGATTGTGCAGTATGGCTTTATTTAACAGATGGAAAGCTAAACAGGTAGTGGACCCCCATGGGTCGGTCAAGGCAGGACATGTACATTTCAAAAACTCTCCTGGCATGCAGTACAGTTCAAAAACAAAG
Source organism: Neoceratodus forsteri (assembly GCA_016271365.2). NCBI lineage: Eukaryota > Metazoa > Chordata > Ceratodontiformes > Ceratodontidae > Neoceratodus > Neoceratodus forsteri. The sequence continues at coordinate 220,392,685 of CM028136.1, read as the reverse complement.
AAACATCTTCCCATTTCTCAACTAGTACATATAGTGGACACCTGGCCATGCACCCGAACATTTTCATCCCATGAGTGCACATATATTGAAACTAAGCCACACACTCAGAACTCTTCTTCGAAAACAGGTGCAATTAAGTGGAACTCAGTCACACGCCTAAACCTGCAGCACTGGCCTTTGCTCAAATAAAAACTGGTGCCCTTTATGAACCAGTTAGCCCTGCCTTGTAAGCATTCAGATGACATTCCTCCCACTCTTTGCCCTAACCGACAGTCTCTGCTATTCCTTCAGAGTTACACCACTGAAACCCCAATTCCCCACTGAAATGCTAGAGGTTCAACACTTTCCATGTCTGTCACTCACTGGGCTGATCACAGTGCAACTTCACTCTCCTGGGTGAAACATGTTGCAGAAATTCACTCTCCTGGGTGAACTATGGGCACTGATAGGTGCATTTTAACCTTATCTATGAGCACACCCCCCAGAAATGATTCCCCTAAATATGTTGAGAACTTGTCTCCTTAAAACAGTACTCATGAACTAGTTGTCCTGTCCTCTGGGCATGGAACAACAAAAAGGCACCTCTCCTGGGTAGCAGGTCCAAACAGTCTCTCAAAAGTTATTTTCCAAGGCAGCTAAAACACACAAAGGATCTTCAGGGGATTGGCCCTTGAACCCACTGAGGAAAAGCAGTTCCTTTCACTTCACTGGGAGTAGAAATCAGGAAATCCTGCTTTAGAAAGGTCTCCACCACTTCACTGGAAGCTGGAAATTGTACTCCACTAGGGTGAGAAGTTCTGAGCCCTCAACTCAGAGCTCACTGGCAGACTTTCTGCTGCTCTCGCCTCCACACTCAGACCAACTCACTACTAATCTTACATTCTAAGCTCCCCAGATCAGCTGTACACAGGAAAGGGTTATGCTGCTGCAAGAGTTCCGAATGACCTAATAATTCTTCTCTCAGCTTGCTGAGTAAACAATGTCATTGTGTAAGAAGCCCTAATGAGCTCCCTACCAGTTGCCTGCTACCTTTCTAACACTAATACTGATAGGATTTTATTAACCCCAGGGGACTGGGTGGTTACACTCACTGCGACCAGACCACTGGCTGTCCATAGCCATTACATGGTCTAGTACCAGGCCATCCTACCTCAGTGCTCCCTATGGGGAGGTTGCACAAGTCCTCCCCTACCATGTGCTAGGCACAGGTAGGTTACACTAGAGGATAGAGGCCCACTGAAGAAACTTCAGCTCCTATCATACTACTGTACTGCCTATGGATTTCAGTAGCTTCAAGAAGCTGACTGAAGCATGTCCTAACAGACAGCATTGGTGAGGTGACCCCTGTCTAGAATCAGGACCACCAACCTGCCTTCCTCCCCAACCCTCTAGGGGAAATCTATCTGACCTATGCTACTTACCAGATGCCCAAACCCAAAACCATTTTACACCAACACACCTGTGAAATGAAAAAAGGTTAGACAATGTACTATACATTTTCACAAAGTCTAACAATTATATGCAAAAGAGGACTTTGATAAGTCCCAAGAAATCCTGTTTAGGTCTTCTTGTCTTCTTTCAGGAACACCTGCAAAAGAAAACACAACAAAACACATTGCTGCACACAACTATAACCTGTAAAACCAAAAACAGTGACCAAACCAGCCCTCCCACTGGATACTGCACAAGCCCCAAGAGCATTTTCAAAAGATTTTCTACAAAAGTACAAAAATAAAAAACATAAAAGCATTTGCAAAAACATTGGGGGGTCCTGCAATGTCCAAATCTAGGTAAGAGTCCAGAGTTCCAAGCCACTACAAACAGAGTCTGTCCTAGGCCAGAGCCACTGAAGCACAGTTCTGGAACAGACACAAGGACTGCAAGCACTAAAGTCCAGATCAGGCTAGTCAGTTAGTGAATAAAGTTCCAAGGACATCCTCAATTACAGGAAAACAGTCAAATTAAAATGACAAAGAAATGGTCTTACCAGCTTCTAGGTGACAAAAGATGTCAACATCACCTCTCTGGACCTGCGAGCTGATGATCTTTGGCTGCTGGGTAGAAAAAATCTTTGGGTCAGATGCTTCCACGACCTCCTACTGGACCCGGACCGGAAATCTTCTCCAACTGCTGGGCTGATGAACCTGGATGCTGCTGGAACAGAACCTGGATCATCACAAGAAAGGCACTTCCATCCTGGGTTGCTGCCTCTTCAGTGGCAGATTGCTGGGCTAGCAATGGCTGCATTCACTTTTGGCAAGTGGGCACAATTTCAAATGAATGGCACCAATTCAGGGATAGTACCACTCAGGATGTGGGGCATAAACTGTTACCCCATCTGGACACACCATAGGAACATTGTAGAATGTCTCTTGGCCAGCTTTGTCTACTACTCTCACATAGCCAATTAACAAGGTCCTGCCACACTTCCAGAATTGCAGTCTTTCATTACACACTTTAATTCGGACCCACTTGTTTACTCTAGGGTGCAGGTTGGCACAAGTTTCCTCACACAACCAGGCATGCCTGTTTTTCTCAATTTCTTTCCAGATTTGGTGAGAGAAGAAAGGGTACGAAGGTCCATACTCAGCCACAGCTCATCTATGAACAATTCTCTCCTCTTTGCTGCTTTTAACTAACTCCAAACTAGAAGCAAGGCTTGGGGGTGGCCAGTCCTGGTTGAGCCAGCTACAAGCACACAGTGCAGAGTAAAAGCAGTTCACCTCTACACTCAGGGGCACATCTCTAGAGCCTTCCTCCCTACAGATATCGGGAGGCTCCATAGAAGCCCATGCCAATGGCAACTCATTGGGTCCCACTGCAGCCATTGAAGTTTCTTCTTCTTCTTCTTCCACACCTTCTGCCCAGGAGCTGGTGATTGCACCAGCACCTGAAACTATCCATTCTCTACTGTCCTCAGAGGCATTGGCCTCCCAACAACATGCTTCCTCCACCTTGGACTCTCCCACGATGTTAGGGCTTGTGTCTTCCACCCAAGGATCTGCTGAACTGCAGCTGCAGCGTTCAACTCCACACTCTGCAGCATGGAACATTCAACTTTTTGGGGGCCTTGCATAGCGTTGACACAGACAATGTCCAAGAATTCTTTTACAAATTCTTTGGAGTCTCTCAGACTGCACCCAGCCTGCTGCTGTTCTGATATGACAGAGTCCCCTGCCAATGTCCAAGTTGGAGCTAAACAGATGTGTTTGGTTTTAGCTACCATTGTGCCACCTGACTTGCTCATCCCAGATCACTTTTGCCAGTCTCTGCAATGTGGAACTGGCAAAACATCTCTCCCTGGCTTTAGGCATACTACATACACATTAACCGGATAGTTCGGCAAAGCCACCTTGGCTGGTGCTGATGGACAGTCATACAAATTCTCAAAATTGGCTAGCTCTTGTTCTTGTTGGGCTACCTACGCCCTACATGGAGTGGGTAGTGAGGGGGTTGCTGCACCATGTTCTGCAAATTAAACACAAAAGTCCCAAAATTACTGTTTTTGTAATCACTCTGACATTTGTTTTTATCACTCTGGTAAAGTTCACTAACAGGCTGCCTGGCTGCTGCATTTGTATTCCACAACGCTTAACAAAACCACTTGAAACTTTGTTTGGATTTGAAAACATTGGTCTAAATTGGTGCTGCATTGTTTACATTGCTGACTACGCCCCAATATGGCGACTGTAACTTTTCATCACACTCAGTTAAAAATTGCTAGGATTCTGGCTGGATCTTTTGCATTTCAGCTGATTTTTTCTAAGCACAAGTTCACTTTACTTTTTCTCAGTCCATTACATTTACTAGCACTTGGACCAGAGAGAAAATTTGTCTTAAAGTTCACTCTCTTTGAAAACAGCACTTTCACACACAGTCCAAGATTTTAATGTTCACAAAACTCTCTCTTTCAGTACTTTTGCTGCATTTGCTCTTGCAGTTCTTACAGTTTTCTGACCCTTAGCACCACAGTCATTTGCTTTTGCACAGAGTACTTACAGACGTTAGTTGGTTTTCACTGTCAGTGTAAAATTGCCTGCTGCACAATCAAGGAAGGCCTCTGGGGTGAAATGGGCTGGCGGTCCCACCAATCTTAGCTACTGTCACCTTTATTACTCTCCAGTCGGTCGGAATACAGGTTGAGCCCAATTTTACTACAAAAAGTTTGAAAAATTGTTGGTTCAGAAGCACTTCTGCTATAAGTGATTCCTCCTGCTGCTGCATGAACTACACACTGCGCACACACTGCTGGCTGCTCTTCCTCGAAGTTCTGCAACTCTGAGACTCAGGCAAGGGCGGGGCTTAGGTACACTGGGACCAATCACACAATGCCATCCAAATGAGCTGTCTCTCTCTCTCTCTATCTCTCTCTACTGAACTCCTGCACTGGGATCATCGAGAAGGCAAAATTTAAACTGCAAACTCTCACTTTTTTCTTGGCTGGCAATTTCAGTGGGGCAAGCATTTTAAGGCATTTTCACTCAGTACTTAGTGCATTTTTCTTAGCAACTCCCCCAATTTTCACTGAACACACTTGAAACTTTCTGAGCACTTAGAAAACACTGTCCTTTAAGTCCACAACTACTTTTCTCTAGAAATTTGTAATTTTCAAACAGTTTTGTAAGTGCTTTAATGACAAAGCAAGGGAAATCATTGTTCAATTCCAACAGTCCATATTTTCAAGTCAAACACACAAGCAGCATATTTTTTCACTTTCCTTTTCACAGAAACTCAGGCAGCAAAAGGCTTTCACGTGGCATTTTTCTTGGCACAACATTGCTTTCTGGTAATGATCTTTTGTTTGGGTGCACCACCACCAGACACTGGTATCCACATACTGGCATACCATTTACTTTGCAAAGGTTGGTACCACCCTTGGCGTTAGGTTGTATACCTGGCTCATTTTCTTGAGGAAGAGGGGGTGGAGGTACAAGAACATAACACATGAACCTTGTGTGAAAATTACAACCCAGGTCCTGAGTGGAGGCTGTTAGGCATATGCTAGATCTAAACTGCTGAGGGTGCCCCAGTAAATCCAACAACGAGAAACAAGAATCAGAATGTCCAGAACAGGAACTGGGATTGTGCAGTATGGCTTTATTTAACAGATAGAAAACTAAAGCAGGTAGTGGATCCCCATGTGTCAGTCAAGGCAGGACAGGTACATTTCAAGAACTCTCCTGGCATGCATTGCAGTTCAAGAACACAAAAGAAACATCTTCCCATTTTCCAAATGGTGCACATAGTGGACACTTGACCACACACCCAAACATTTTCCTCACATGAGAGCACATATTGTGAAACTAAGCCACACACTTAGAACTCTTCCTCAAAAATAGGTGCAATTAAGTGGAACTCAGCCACATGCCTAAACCTGCAGCACTGGCCTTTGCTCAGATAAAAACTGGTGCCCTTTATGAACCAGTTAGCCCTGCCTTGTAAGCATCCAGATGACGTTCCTCCCACCCTTTGACCCAACTGACAATCTTTGCAATTCATTCAGGGTACACCAGTGAAACCCCCATTCCCCACTGAAATGCTTGAGGTCCCACACTTTCCATTTCTGTCACTCACTGGGGTGATCACAGTATAACTTCACTCTCCTGGGTGAAACATTGCAGAAATTCATCCTCCTGGATGAACTAGGGGCACTGACTGGTGTGTTCTATCCTTATCTATGGGCACACACTCCAGAAATGATTCCCCTAAATATGCAGAGACCTTGTCTCCTTACAGCAGTACTCATGAACTAGTTGTCCCGTCCACTGGGAACTTAACAATGAAAAGGCACCTCTCCAGGGTAGCAGGTCAAAACAGTCTCTCCAAAGTTCTTTTCTAAGGCAGCTAAAACACACAAAGGATCTTCACAGGATTGCCCCTTGAACCCACTGAGGAAAAGCAATTCCTTCCACTTCACTGGAGGTAGAAATTGGGAAATCCTGCTGTGGAAAGGTCTCCATCACTTCAGTGGAAGTTGGGAATTGTACTCCACTATGGTGAGAAGTTCGGGGCCTTCTACTCAGAGCCCATTGGCAGGCTTTCTGCCACTCTCACCTCCACACTCAGACCAACTAACTAGTAACTGAACATTCTAAACTCCCCAGAGCAGCTGTACACAGGAAAGGGTTATGCTGCTGCCAGAGTTCTAAATGACCTAATCATTCTTCTTTCAGGCTAGCTGAGTAAACAATGATGTCATTGTGTAAGAATCCCCTAATGAGATCCCTACTGGCTGCCTGCTACCTTCCTAACACTAATACTGATAGGATTCTAGTAACTACAGGAGACTGGGTGGTTACAATTCTATATTGCAAATCTGGAAGTGTAGCAGTATATCGGCAGTGGATCATGACAACAAAGAGCCTTGACTGCCTTTAGAACCCTTCATTCAATAACTTTGATTTTTGTAAGATCCTTTGCTGGGTCATTTTTCTGCCAGTGTTAGCATTCAGTTAAAATCCTTCGGCTCACTTATAACTCAAAAGAACTGGAACTTGGAAAATATAAATCTGTTATATGTAGTCAGCAGCAATAACTAATCATAATATTAATTTCTGCTTTGGCTCTGGTTTACCTTTGCCGAAGTGTTGGTGTCAGTTGCCTACCAACGGCCATGTCCATCTGTCAGGCTGTGCCCTGATGTGCTGACGTCATTATGACATAGGCCCACTGGGCGACGTGATTGGGGGTTAAGGTCCATGCCTCCCTGCACAGCCCTATTTAAGCAGAGATAGTAGCAGCATTCGGCGCAGTCTATACTAACAGCTGCCATGCATGCTCTGCAACCCACATGACAGTGAGTTGAACTACAGACGGATGGGGGATACAACACATCACACTTTGATGAAATATTTTTTTAAAAAATTTAATATTCTGATTCTTATGGGATTCTGAACCTTCAAATAAATTATAGATCAGCCATTGTTGAAACAAGGCATGTATGATTATAGAATAAATACATACTAGCTGTAGAGGTTTCGGATATGAAATGTTAGATATACATGCTAATGGAGTTTTATTGTGCTCTGACCCTTTTTATTCAAGAGAACTTTGCTTCTTTTCCCTATCTGTGGAAATTTTAAAAGGTTAAGTAACTATTGTAACAGGTGTACACTTTTTAATATATACATAACATTTACTATACTAAAAGTAGTTATTATTCCTTATAGGACTCATCAAGTCTATACAGGTTCTTTTGATTTGAGAAAATTTATATAACTGGAGAGTTTAGGTAGGCATCATTGATATTTGAATGTGACATTTTTCAAAAAATCAATTGGTTGTTCTTAAATTTTTTGTGTTATTGAACATGTGTTGTTATCTCATGATGAATTCTCCTCCTACTTTGCCTTGGTTTTCTCACTGTTGTCGATAACTACATAATACGTAACGATAGTGGCATAATTCATTAACATCTAAGTGATATATTTAGGGTGTTTTTCATCTACTGTGATATCATAGAATGCAAAAATAATTTTAAATTTTTAAAATGTATTTGCAAATATACATTCTGATATTTATTATGTTCTTTAAAAGTAGATCAGCATCCCTAAAGAAGACCAGTTAGGGTGAAACATTAGACTTCCTAGTGGGATCTTCTGCTGGAAATAATTTGAATAAAAGATCTTAAAAAATAACTTATGGTTTGTGACGCAGCTGGCTTTTTGAAGTTTCATTGATGGACCTTTCACACTACCAGTCCTCAAATTACTTATGGTCTAAAATAATCTAGAAGAGTACACATCCGGAACAGCCTTTCAATTAAAATTACACTTAACATGCATTAGACAAAATAATAGCAGTAAAGCAGTCATCTGGTTGTCTAGCCAAGGCCAGAACAGGGAGGTGGCACTACCCAGCAGCAGGCTTTATGATATGAGGAGTAAGACAAGCAGGAGGCAACTTACATAATGAAAGTCATGGAAATTCACTGAAACAGGCAGAATTGTCATCCACTGGCTGCCTCTACTGCTGACTCCTAAGCAGATTCCTGAGTTGCCCTTTGCACTGTGACCCTTTACACTGAGGACTGCAGTGCAGAGGACCGCATTGGACTGACTGCTGTTGAGCAGAGAAGCCGAACCCACAAAGTCTGTTGGAACTGCCCAGTTGGCTCCTGGTGGAGGCTGTATTGTGGGGCTCTTGGTGGCTTTTCTGCAGTTGTTGTAGCAGTTACGTGCTGGAGGGGAGGGCCACAGCTTGGAAGAAATACTATTTTTATACACTATCTTTCTGTGACCAAGTCATTTCTGGTGCAGATAACGGAGGTAAATTGATGAAAGCTGTGATCCACCTTCAAAGAGGGAAACTACAGTTATGTTCTCAGCTGTGACAGAAGGAGTGGGTCATTTTCCCTTTGATACAGAGCACTGTACTTTGTAGACAGTGGCTCTGGTAGGATTTGAACCTAGAGATACCCTGAGTGAGAATCACACTGAATGGTGGCTGTTTACCCATGTAACCTTTGCAGGCACCAGAAGGGTTGAGAAAACTGGTGACAGTTGCAGGCTGAGTTTTGGAAGAGAACCAGTTTGTGACAAACTGGGGGAAGCGGCTGTTATCTGAAACAGATTGTCAATTAAAAGGTTATCTTTCCAGTCAGAACTGGATATACAAAAGAGGATACTGTATGTTCTACTACTTTTATTTTGTTATAAGTAAGAGTAGCTAGCTAGAAGACACTATGGCTCCAGTTGCTCTGTGCCAGTGACCCCAACGTCTCCTCAGATTTGCCCTGGTTTGTTTTCTGCGCTCCTTCTCTCATCCTCTTTATGCTAATCACAATTGTGTACCACCCAAATGTTTTGTATTTTGTACTCACTTGTACATTATATAACTTCTGGCTGTATTACATTGTGATCATGTTTATGTTGAATATTGTTCTTTTATACCCTGTACCCTGAGTCGCATCTGGAAACAAGCTCTGGCTCAGTGTGCATTTCCCAGTTCCCAAAAGTTTAAATAAATAAATGTCTGAGCCATATGGAAGATGCACAGTGGCAGACCTTGAGGAGCTTTGCAAAAGAAGAGGAATAGCTTTTTGAGGAAGGTCAGCCACAAGCAGAAGTCATAGACATCCTTGAGAAAAATGCCCAGGGCAGTGGTACAGAAATGGTCACTGCTAGTCAAAGTTGTGAGACTGAGGCTAGGGAGAGCGCAAGTGAGCCACAGCCTATAATTGTGGAAGCTGCCCAAGCAGACTGGATACAACTGTTACAGCTGGAGCTCACCCTGATTAAAGCAAATGCAGATGAGGAGCTGCAGAGGACAAAGCTGGAAGCTAAGAAGTGAGAAAGACAGTGCTAGTACAAGATGCAGATGATAAAGCATGAGAGAGAGAGAGAGAGTGAGAGGAGCGAGAGAAAGAGTGTGAAGAGCAAAAATGGCTGCGCCAGTTTGAGATCCAGATGAGAGAGCACAAGAGATGGAGATTCTTTACCAGAAGACAGTGCCACAAACCGTAAGTATTGGCATCAGCGGTTTGATCCAAAAAGTCAAAATTAATTCCAAAATGTTTTCCAAGTATCATAGAATCATAGAAATGTGGCAGCAGAAAAGGATCCATTATTGCCCATCGAGTCTGCCCCTTACCCCCCCCTTGCACTTCATGTCCAGAGATCCCCCTCCTCTGTTCACTGGTCAACCCCTTGTGTCTGTCCCATGCTCTCTTGAATCCCTCCACCATTTCAGCCCTCACCACTTCCTCTGGCAGACTGTTCCAGTTCTGCATCACCATCTCAGTGAAGTAGTGCCCCCTCACATTGCCCTAAACCTTCCTCCTTCTAATCTTAGACTATGGCCCCTACTTCTAGCACCTACTTTTCTTGTGAATAAGCCCCCCCACCTTATTAACCCCCTTCATGTACTTAAACTTTTCTATCATGTACCCCCTCTCCCTTCTAATCTCAAGTGGGTACAGATCCAACTCCCTCAACCTCTCCTCATAGGGCTTCCCATGCAACCCATGCACCATCTTGGTGGCCCTTCTCTGAACCCTTTGAATCCCATCTGTGTCCTTGCATAGGTGAGGTCTCCAGAATTGGATACCATACTCCAGGTGCGGCCTCACCATGGATTTGTAAACTGGTACCAGTATCTCCTTCTTTCTGCTTGTTATAACTCTCCCTATGCACACCAGCATTCTATTTGCTTTTCCTGCCACCTTGATGCATTGGGTCCCCACCTTACTGTTGTCTGAAATTATAATCCGCAGATCCCTCTCCTGCTCAGATGCCTTAATTACTTCTCCCCCAGTGCGTAACTCGCTTGTGGGTTATTTCACCCCATGTGCATTACTGTTTATTTGTTGGCATTGAATTTCAGCTGCCAGGTTTCCGACCATCCCTCCAGAAGTTGCAGATCTTCCCCTCTCAAGTTCCACCCCCACCCCGGGGTGTCCATCCTATTGCAGATCTTCATATCATCTGCAAATAGACAGACTTTCCCATGCAGACCCTCTGCTGTGTCGCTGATATAGATGTTAAACAGGATGGGCCCCAGCAACAACCTTTGGGGCACCCACTTGTCACCTCCTTCTCCCTGGAATGTACCCCATTTACCACCACCCTTTGGCATCTGCACTTCAGCCAGTTCTACAGACACCTTGTTATTTTCTGTCCCACCCCCAAACTTTCCAGCTTGTTTACCAGCCATCTGTGGAAGACAGTATCAAAGGCCTTCCTGAAGTCCAGATAGGCCATGTCCATTGCCCCTCCCTGATCGACCACCCTCGTCACCCAACTGAAATACTCAATTAGGTTAATCTGGCATGACCTCCCTTGTGTGAGGCCATGTTGTTGGACATCCTGTAACTCACTTTCTATAAGGTAGTTGACTACCCTTTCCTTTATTTTCACCTCCGTCACTTACCCCACCACCAAGGTGAGACTGATCAGACAATAGTTACCGCCTCCTCCCTGCTGCTGCTCTTGTGAATTAGCACCACATCTGCCTTCCTCCGGTCATTAGGCACCCACTCTGTCTCCAGTGACAAGTTAAACAACCTCGCTAGAGGTGCCGCTAGCTCCTCCTTTAGTTCTCAGAGTGCCCTTGGATGCAGAGTGCCCAGACCCATTGCGTTGTCCACCCTCAACCTACCTAATTCATCTCTTACTCTGTCCTCACAGATACAGCTAGTATCCACCCTAATGTCTTCCCTTCCCTTCTTCCTTAACCCCGGTCCCCTTCCTTCCCCCTTTCACCTTGAAGGCCAAACAGAAGTATCTATTAAGCACCTCTGCCTTCTTGAAGCCCCTCTCCACTTGTACTGCCTCCTCTCCCTTCACCTTTATTATCCTCTGCTTTGTCTTCCTTTTTTTCCCCTATATACACCGAGGAAAAATGTTTTATCTCCCCTTTTGGCCTGCAATGCAACTCTCTCCTCCGTTTCTGCTTTTGCCTTCCTAATCTTCTGCCCTGCCACCCTCAGCTTTTTCCTGTATATCTCCCTGTCCTTTTCCCCCAGCATCTTCTTGTCTGCCCAGAATGCCCTTTTCCCCCCAGTTGCACCCCTCACTTCTCTGGTGAACCAGAGCGGCCTTTTTTCTTTTTCTGTTCTTCCTCACCTTCCTAATGCAGATTTCAAGTGGCTTTTAGTAACCCTTCCTTAATTGAATTCCATAATTCCTCCTCTTCCCCTATGTTCTCCTACAGTACAGAAGGGGGATGGAATTTAATTTGTGTTCTTTTTCTGTTTATTGAGTTTTCAGTGGGTAAAAGACAGCAAACAGTCCATCACAGATGACACATATATCCTACTCAGTATATGTGCTTGGGGTGTTGCACCACTTATTAACTTTCCCTGGATAAGTATGCAGTGTGCATATTAAATTTGTTATACAGACTATCTTAACAATCTGTACATATGCTTAAAAAAAATCAGCACAATGGCCCGCTTAACTGGATCATAGCCAGAAAGCTAAAAACAATCAACATTAAATGACTCCATTTAATTTGTTGCTTATGTTGTGATAAAAATAACTCAAACATTTATGCTCATCTCATGTGTTTTTATTTCATTAATAAAGGTGCACTGGAAGAAGCCAGATAAAGATATCCCATTCTTGATAGCATCCCCTCTTGTAAGGGTCATGAATTAATGTAAGACCCCCACTGTCTCTCAAATGTGTTGTGCCAAACCTCTTATTTCATATGTGAGCTTCTCCAAGGACGGCATTGTCAGAATAAGAGAGTACAACATTTCCAATGTAGTCTGCTGTTTCGAGACCCACGTATTTTGTATACACTTTCTGGCCATCAACAGAAGTATTCCAATCAGGGTCACATGATGCGTCTGAGCAGGTGAGACACATTCTTCTCGGCTCTGCTCCTTGGCTCAATCTAACAGCAAAAATGCTCTGATTACAGGCTAAAAACTCACAGTTTAGTTTTTGCCTGGTATTGCTAAGGTGTTCTGCCACTGATTATTGTCTCTCCGACTGTTAATTTCACTGGGACAAGTTATTTTTGATGGAGGCCGAGATGCAGCCTGCGGGATCATCACCCATGCCAAAGAAAGCTAAGACCACAAAAAAGACTAAGACACAAGCGGCGGCTACCACAAAACCCAGCCCAGCGCCAACTCCCTTCATGGAGGAAAACTTTCTGCAGGAACTCTCCCCCATTAAAGAGGCTCTATTAAGCATCACGAGCAAACTTACAATCCTCCAAAAAAACATGCAGACCCTATCTCGCAGAGTAAGTGATGTGGGAGTTAGAACTAGCTCCCTGGAGGATTGGAGGGCATGCCAGGAAACAGACTTGGTGACCATTTGTCACAAAGTCTCCAAACTGGAAGAAAAGATCAAGGATTTGGGAGGGGCATAGTAGACACAACAATCTTTTGCTGATTGGGCCTCTAGAGGGGTCAGAAGATCAGAACCCAATATGGTTTATACAAAAGATTCTGTGAGGATGGGGCTGGCCCTTCGGCTAATGGCCCTGGCAACATACAGTAATTGAATGGGCTCACAGGGCATTGAAGCCTACTCCCCCACTGAACTCTCCACCTCGCCCCTGATATTCAAATTCCTAAATTTTCTGGATACGGTTCATATATTGGCTAAGATGAGGGACACCAAAGAGCTACTTTGGGAGGGCAACAAACTGAGAATGACCCAAGATCTCCCCCACTCTGTGCAGTTAAAATGAACAAAGTTCAGCCCAGTTGTTTCTAAATTGCTGGCAGCAGGGATCCGCTTTAAAATGCTGTACCCAGCTAGACTGCAGGTAAACTGCCAAGGGTTGTTGAAAACCTTTGAGTCGTAGAGCCAGGCAAAACAAAAGCTCCCCAATATGTTCCCTGACCTCTTTGAAGCACCCAAGTGAAGTTTTTGAGGACCAGCTGGAACGTCTTATTCAGTCTTGGGACTTTTTCATTTTAAGTTGATGTGATGGTTTGAAAGAGAACTGAGTATGCAAAAACTGCAGTTATTTGCCCCGTTGAGTATGGGGAACCACCTCTATTAAAACCTTTGGGGGCCTGGACTACGTTGGAACTTTGAGATCTCCTAAACCAAGACATCTCAGGAGACATTAATTCATTTTATTATCACTGACTAGTGTGGAACTTTATAAACTGAATGTTGCTACTGGAAGGGACCTGTACATCTGTGGAGGACCCCATACCCCGTGGATCAGGGTGATGGGTTGCTGCTTAGAGACATGGGAGTGGAATGCAGTGGGTGGAGAAACTGGAGTTAAGGGGACACAGGACAATGTTTGTCCCTCACTGTTTGCCGTCTCATCGCTGAAGAGCTGAAGGTAGGTCTGTGGATTAGTTTAACGTTGGGGCAGGGGTGGATACATGGGCATGCAGTGGGTCTTTTCTCTTTTAACTCCCTGACGTGGGACTCAGGTGCCTCTTTTAATGGTGAAAGGGGGGTGACCACCATATATCCAGTGCGTCCATTCTAGACCCTTTTCAAGGGTAGCTGCATACTGGACATGTGGGTCATTCAGGGTCATTCAGGGTCTGGCATTAAGAGGTGGTCCCCTAATGGACAGACTTTAGTGGTGAGTTGGAGAGGTGACATGCTGTGTCCCTCTTGATGGAGATTCTTTTGCTGTGGCCTGAATGTGCAAGGAGTGGAGGGGCAGGAGGCTGGGTTTTCCTGCCCCCCCACTAGAGTGCTAGGTATGCCAATAAGTCTGTACAGCAAAATGGCGATATTGGGTTAGAGGGCACTTTGCCGATATGGGCGAAGGTAAAAGGACTTTCACTGTTGTGGCAGCCTTTAGCCTTAAAAATATCCTTCTCCTGTGATGGGGGTTAGTAAACTAAAAACACAGAATCCATCTCTATAAACTGCACAATCAATGTAAAAGCAGTTAGTTTCTGTACCCTGACTGTCCGCTGTGGTTTGAAACCGCGAAGTGATAAGCCTGTCTACAGTGGCCGCTGACGGATATGCTAGCTCCCAGTAAAGCCAGCCATTTAGCAAATATTTGTTTTATTTTGGTGCAGTTTCATTAAAAAAAATATTTGCTAAATGGCTGGCTTCACTGGACTGAGCGTGTCCGTCACTGGCCACCATATATTAGTTTGCAGTTTTCAAACCGCAAATGGATGGTCAGGGTACAGAAACTAATTGCTTTTACATTGATTGCACAGTTTGTAGGAATGGATTCTGTGTTTTTGTTTTAGTATGTGTCTCACTGACTTGACAGTTTGGGGAAACGAACCGATAATGATCACGGAAATGGTCAGGGTTTTTTTCTGTGGGTTTCTCGGTGATATTTGAGAATGCTGTATGGCAACCTCATCAGACAAGATCACAGATGGGGCAGCTGTCAGTGTGAGTGCAAGCTCAGTCTTAAAACCCAGTACTCTCACCATTTAACAGGAAAAACAATACAAAAATGTCACAGGAGGATTTAAAGCAATCTAAACCAGTAAACACAGTAACAGAAGTGTACTGCCAACTTAACTGCGACTTCATAGGGGGACTACTTTTTACTACTTGAGTTATTAAACCGTATTGTTTTATATTTTGTAATTTTTGTATAATTTTTGGTTTTTCCCAATAAACAATTACTTCAGGGCCCATTTTATAAGCGCAATAACACACTCCGAGGTATGGGTTATCTCCTGATAAGAGCACGCCCAGGTGCATAAGGCACTCGGCGCAAGCACCTTGTGCCTAACAACACACCTAGGCGTGCTCTTATCAGGAAATAACCCACACCTCGTCGTGTGTTATTGCTTGATTGAAGTACGTACAGTAATGCTTAAAATCTAAATGTTGTATGTGCTGATTTGTTGTTTAGAATTAAGTCATTTTATCAATGATTTGACGCAACACTATGAATATTTTTGGTCAACAGTACACCTTGGTTGTAATATCCAGTTTTGAAGACATTATATTGGAGTCCACTCTGGATCTGAACTGTCACATTCACTCCCAAAGCTTAAAGATTCATCTGCAGAAGTTTGTTCCTTGGCTGCCGATGTGTCATTTTCAGTGTCAACATCTCCTGTACAATCAGTCATTGGCGCTGTGGTCGAAGATTTTTGTTTGGTCTTTTGTGTATGTCTTTGAGGTGTTGACTAACCTTTGTCATCTACCTCATCCCTGTCAGCTGCACATCGTCGGCCAGCTAACCTTCTGCCCCAGGTAACTGAAACCCAGTGAACCACACAGATTTCAACATTTCATCCTCTTGTTGCCATCCTGACAAACAAGGGTCAGCTTTTGGGGTTTCCGGCTCTGTGCAGTGCCGCCAATAGTAGGCTATGAGATTTGCTCTCTTTATGTGCTGACATAGGCTCACTGGGTCTAGTAGAATCATTTATGTGGTCTTCATTTTCAGGTTATTGTATTGTCTTACTCGTGTGTCTACCAGATTCTCTCCTCCTGTACCATTGTACACGCAGTGTTGAATGAAAATCTTGACGTTTTGTTCAGTGTCTTGTGAAGCATTTGTGCTTTCCCCAAGCCCTGAAAGGCGATTTCTTCTTTCTTCAACCCTGTGTGAATGTTGAAAGATTAATTTCTTTGACACCTTGTAGAAGTAATTTGCTGCATCGCATCCAGAGACAGCGTGGTAAGCTGGCAAACTGAGACTTGCAGTGTATCCAATGTGATCATATATAGATCCTATGTTTACCAATACATTGGGGTTGATTTGGAGCATCCATGGTGAATCTGGAAGGGTCTTTGCGAAAGCATAAACCATCAGGATGAGGATGTCTTTATCTTTGGCTCAGATGACAACTGGGCCTTTCGCAAGAGCACCATCCTCATATCCACCTCCTCATGGTTGCAGGAAAACAGGAATTCTTCTGAATCTGGGTGTACAGTATATGTGCTTCTGCCATTGCTGATAGTAAGCAGGTATCATAAGTTTCTTGTCTAACATATTCATTGAAGCACTGTATGAGATCTGTTTTGTTGTCGTTGTTGTGAAGGTACTGCTGATACACCTTTCCCTGTGGCAACTCTTGTGACTCTGATCCCATGTGAAGTCACATTCCTCCTGTTCCTACCAATCGCTCAGCTTGTTCTTGCTGTTTCACCAAGAACTGATCATCCTTATAATTATCAAAAATTACGATGACTTCTGCTGGGTTTGCTGTAGATGGAGGTGTGAATGTGACAAGAAGTGCTTTCCAAAGGCTGTCCCATGTACGCTGTGCAGGAACTGCTCTGACCATCACCATGGCATCATATATGTACACTGAACGTAATGGAGGAGGGGAAGAACTTTGAGCTTCTGCGTCATTGATGAGGTAATTTCTTAGGACATGTTTGATATTATTTATGTTTGTAGAGGTTTCCATCTGGAGTTGCTATTGCAAGAGGATATGTTGTGAGTGGATGGGAAAATGCATCTTTCTTGTCAAGGCACTTTGCAACAATGATACCAAGAGCCTGATGGTCTTCTTTCAAGACTGATTCCTCTTTGGGTTTCTTTTTCTTCTTGTCCATTCCCGTGGAAATTCCTCTGCATTTAATGGGCTCAAAGAAACCAGCTTTTCTTGATAGAAGTGGTAGTTTATAAATGCACTCAACATAATTTCCCCTGTAGCCCTTGCCTTCAAAAGGCCCTCTACTATTGCCGGCGATATTTCAATGCCTGTTGTGATGTGTCTTGCTACACCCTGACATGGATCTGAATATGAGTGAAGTTTCTTCACTAGCTCTTTCACTTGACCATCATGTTTCTTCATGGCACCTTATGTCAGCTCATTGTGTGTGGCCAATGTTTTCAGAAGCATATTCTCCTTCAGTGACAAATACATTTTAGTGAGCTTGTGGGAATTCAAAACGAAGTCACCAGCAACTTCCTCAGATGTACTGTAACCGCCTCTCATAGGTCCACCCCTCACCTTGACCTCTTTGTTGATTGAGACCTCAGTCACTTGGTTGCCAGGTATCATGGAGAATGCCTCACCAGACAGACTAGCCCCAATGCCATATTCCTGCAGTTCATTGTATGTGTTCTCATTGATGGTTTTCAGATTGATGAGGTATACATAATGCTACATCAAATACCAAGAGTAGTTTTGATGGCTGAATGCAAACAGTAAAGGAAGAATATCTCATTGAACTTGCAGATGCAAGTTCAGATTCTTGTCTCTATATGCCGCGACCTGTACAAGAAGAGAGCTGGTGTCACCAATGTAGCCTGTCACCCACTGTCCCATGGTGCCAGAGGTTTCCAGCATTCATGACTGCACTTCAGGGAAAGATTCACCCAAGAGGACAAGATTCAGGGATTCTTCCAATACAGATCTTCTCATGTGGATGAGCTTTTCTCGTAGTCTGTCGGTTAGTGAGCTGTGAATCTTGGATCCCATGAATCATAGGAGAACCTTGAGGGGCTGTTTATGTCAAGTCATCGATCTAGAATAGTGGCGTCCTTTCAAGGCCTGGTCAACAGATCCATCCGCTATTATCCCCACCTGAACCCACCAATCATGAAGTCCCATAGCACCATATCACTTGTAGAGGATCTTCTGTCTCATCATCAGTTCATGAAATCCTCCCATCAAATTAACCACTTTTGTATATTTTTCTTCTTTCCACATTATTTGTGTAATCTTGTAGAAAATTGCATGATCACTATGGCTGAAGATGTGGTCAATTTGTAGGTCATCCATTAGATCCATGAGAAAGTCAAGGTAATATTTGCAAACTGCATCATCTGGTTCACGTGGTATAATGGGCAGGAAATCAGTTTCAGATTTGAAGGTAGTGGTCGGTGTTGCTTTTTGCTTGAAAGATGTCCATGATCCTAGGACTGGAAGGGATTCATCTTCTCTGGAAGATTCTATGCTTGCTGCCAGAGCCCAAATACAATCTTTGCTCAAACAAAGATCAAGCTCGGTCCTTCTTTCATCCTCAGCATAGGATGGGATGATCAGTGGGGGGTTTCTCTTTCCTATTTTATAATCCCCATAGTCAATAGATTTTGAGCTCTCAAAGGTTTCCTGGAATTCTCTTGTTGAGCTGTTTGGAATGTTCTGTTCTTCTACTGGCAAATCGCAGATGACAGCAGGACACAAAATTCGGGGTATGTAAATCATTGAGTTAGTGTCATGTGTTGTTGAGACTCCTGTTAATGTCTGTTGCTTACAATCTGAGTTATCAATTTTGACACGAGTTGGCTGTCCAGGTGGAATCGTGTGTGGTGCTTTTTTTTCTCAGATTTACTATCATGGGCCAATTTCTTGTTTTGCCTTCTGACATCTGTATAAGAAATACCAGCCCCTGAATGATGTAGAAGATTGACTGCTTCTTTACTTCCGGTGAGACGATGAATGACCATGGATAGAGCTTTGGAGAATGTTCTCTGGTAATGAGTTGTTGCCAGTCACTAGTAATGGACCATATCTTGGTAGCTTGAATTTCTGTTGGGATGGTCACATAACCTACAGCTTTAATCTTTTCAGAAGGGCTTATAGAGAGAGAGCTATCACACTGAAGATTTCTGGAATGGATTCATAATTATGAAGCTCAGAAAGCAAGTCTTCATATGTTATGGGAAACTGCGATGACTCACTTTGTCTATCTTTTAATTTTCGATTGATCAACTTTGCAAATGCCTTGATGATGTCACTAGCTCTGAGCCCAGCTCCTCTCAAGGTTGCCAAAGAATAATCAAGTGGGTTTACTTTTGTCGAGTGAAGAATGAGAGGATTCTCTTGTGTCCCCTTCCCCACAGTAAAACCTAACTCATCTCTGAATTCATTGCTGATAAGATTCTTCAACTGAAATGTATGATTTATTCCAGCATCTTGTTCACATCCATGGAACTTGTAGAGGTTATGAAGATCCTCCAGTAACTCTGGGAGTAAACAGCAACATTTCAGCTCAACAACCTTTCTTCTCATGATTTGTAGAAACTTTGTTTCAGCACTCTTTGTGTGAATGCTTTCCAATCCACCTGGTGTTTGTCTCTCTCATTTGCCGATGTAGTCAAAAGTGTTGTAACAACTTTGATGGTATTTGAGGTCTGCAGCAAAGACGTCAACATAGGCAGTAGTGACCTTCTAATGTTTGGTTGTACCAGACAAAAGAGCATTATCGCAATTTTTATTGCATAACATGCTTTCGTGCAATGTAATCTTTCCATCTCCAAGTTCAACTCTTTAGAGTTTTTCTTCCATATTTCCTCTTTTTCCTTTTCTTATCACAGACAAACCAGGTCTCATCTTCTTAAATTCCAACTATTTCCTTTTATATTGAATTACATGGACTGCTTCACTGCTACTGGATGTCTGTGGGTTGAGTGGGCTGGAGAATTCAGCTTCAGAAGATTGATCTGAAGAAAGTTGTTTCATTGAGTTGGTGTTTAATTTCCTTTCACTGGTGAAATTTTGGTGACACATTGTATCAACAGGTAGGCCTGTTTCTTCAGGGCTGAGGGGAAATTGGTCACGGATTTTATTCCATACGAGGTTGAAGTTTCTGGCATACTCGGAAGTTGGTTTTGTGACTGACTATTTCTCTGTGAAAGCCTTGATGGTATTCAGCCCATTCTCTCCTAATATTTGTTGCAGTTCTGTATCTCTAATTTGGTTCTCACAAAGAACACAGGTAGGCAAATCGGATAGCTTGACCAATCCAACAGGTACAGCTAGAGGACTATCCATGTTTCTGAAACAGAAACAGAAACAAAAACTAAAATTAAAAACTAGAACCTAGAAATACAAACTAAACAGGCATATAAAGTACATGAACACGCCACACAATCCTGTGAACAAAGTTACAAATCTCACAGAATGAACACAATTTTGGGTCAACAGCAGAAACAAGCAGATTGATGCTTTGTGCATAGTTTATTTATATTTATGTTCTATTATATTAATTTAATTTGTGTTTCTATTAAACATAATAATAATAAACTCCCCGTTCATGAATCATTGATAATCGGTATCTTGGAAGCTAGGGATTTGGAAATTATTAGCGAATCAAGTATTTACTAGCGATATGGCCGCCATATTGGATTTTGGTGGCCATTTTGGATTTTCAAAGTTGTTCCATCCAACTTGGCATGGCAATAAATGTAGAGAATGACACCTTGGAATTGTAAATCTGGCATTCCTAGGCTGAGCTATGGGGCCTGGAGGGCTCACAATGCCCAAAATCAGAAATAGGCCCCCTGAGTGGCCATCCACCAATTTTCTTGGGGGTAACAAGCAAATTCTGAAAGGTGAGGTCTAGCTACACAGGAATCTGCAGAGATACCAACCTCTGCATCGTAAATCAAAAGATTAGGTAGGTACAGCTATCTAGAACTGTAGGCAGGCAGACGGAGGATCGATTAACAGAGGTTGTAAAGGTTAATTATGGGGACCACATATACATTTATCTCTTAGAACGTACAGGGGGTGAATGATAAATGTAAAAGATATATGATCCTACGCCATCTCAAAAATACCAACCAGATGTAATTTTCTTATAGGAAACCCACCTTATGCAGGGGGACATACAGTATTTTCGTAGGGAGTGGATCGGACAAGCTTATGGAGTGGGAATAAGTAATAAAAGGGGAGGTGTTGGGATTTTAATATGTAGAGGGGTCCCGTTCCAACTGCTTAAGGAATGTGGTGATCCTGTGGGTCGTTTCTTATTACTTCAGGGGCGTTTGGTCCTAACTGAGCTGCTTTTAGGAGGGATCTATGTCCCTAATTCAGATTCCCCGGTGTTTTTCTCTAATCTTTTGACTCACTTATTAGCCTTCTCACATATCCCTGCCATTCTCGGTGGAGACTGGAACCTAGCCATCCACCCGGATCTTGAAAGATCGGGTCTGCACCGCAAAGGTCTTTCTCCAGCTCAATGGGGGCTGAGAGATCTTATGGATTTGTTGGGACTAGGTGACCCTTGGTGCATCATACACCCAAGTGACAGACAATACACCTTTTTTTCACCTCCACATTAGTTGTACTCCTGTATTGACTACTTTTTGACCAATACCTCTAGTCTTGGGTCTTCTTGCCTGTGATATCTTTCTCACTGTGATTTCTGACTATGCACCGATTAATATGGATCAATCTCTAAAGGGGTTGGAGGATCAGGACAGGGCCTGGCATGTAAACTCTACCCTTCTGAGAGACACCCACTTTGTTATAGCCCTTAAGGAGTACATACAAACTTTTTTTAGGGAAAATAAGGGGACTGTGTCATGTATGGATATGTTATGGGGCAGCGAAATGTGCGGTGAGAGGAGAATGTATTTGTCTTGCATCGAAGACTAAGAAGCAGTGGGCAAAAAAGACATGACAACTGTTGGCTCAGATCCTAGATCTTGAACACTGCCTTTCCACCATGGCTAACCAAGATATGTGGACTCAACTACATACCCTTAGGGCCCAATATTATGGGTTACTAGTGGAGCAGGCTGACCTAGCTCTCCAGAGGGTGAAATTCTGATACCTGGAGTAAGGCAAGAGAGCGGGTAGACTCTTGGCCCTGAGGCTTAAACAGTTGGAAACCCAACAAATGATTCAGAGTCTTCAACCAACTCTGGGTGGAGCAATCCTTACTCACCCTCGAGACATAGCTGATGTCTTTCAGCAGTTTTACAAAACTCTACTATCTGGAAGTGGAGCATACTCCCGACTTAGATCTTATAGAAAGTTATTTAGACTCTATCCCACTGCTCACCCTCTCAGAGACTCAACAGGAGATTTTACAAGCTCCTATTTTCCTGTGTGAAGTGAGGCATGTGATAGGGCAACTTCCTAAGGAAAAGGCCCCCGTCCCAGACGGGTTCAATAACTCCTTTTTTGCCACCTTTATAGACATCTTGGCTCCATTTCTTACAAGGTTATTCAACTACCTATGCTCATCCGGTCTCGCAGACTGCTCGTTCACCTAAGCATGGATCACCGTTATTCCCAAGCCTGGTAAATTGCACCTATTACTGGGAATCTATCATCCCATATTTCTTCTAAATTCTGATTTGAAAATCCTGGCCAAGGTTCTGGCTAACTGTCTCTTAAAGACATGGCAGGGCCTTATCAGCCCAACCCAGGTCGGATTTGTGGAAGGACGTTTGTCCTCTGACCATATGCATAAGGTTCTTCACCTCATATCAGTGGCGGGAGAGAGGCAAATCCCAGTGGTCTTGGTTTCTTTAGATGTGGAAAAGGCCTTTGACCATGTCTCCTGGTCATTCTTGTTTGCCACGCTGAGGAGATTCGATTTCCCTTCTGAGTTCTACGACTGGCTTAAGGTCATCTATCATCAGCCGTTGGCCAGAATCCGCTGCAACAGTGTATTTCCACCCCCTTTCCCTTGTTGTGAGGTACCAGGCAAAATTGTCCTCTTTCTCCTTTCCTTTTTAATCTTTATTTGGAACCCCTCATCTGCTCCCTTCAGAACAACCTAGACATTAGGTGAATCCAAGTACGTAATGACAGGTATAAGCTGTCTGCTTATGCAGACGACCTATTACTTCACCTGGAAAACCCTCAAACTTCTATACCAGCAGCCGTGGACATTATAGATAAATTCTCTCGAGTGGTGGGATATAAACCAAACTGGGATAAATCTAAGGTAATGCCTCTTAATGTGCATGTACTGAGATATTGGATCGAGGACTTAGGTCTTGCCTGGGAACCTAAAGCTATCACTTATCTGGGGATCAAGGTCTCTCACTCTGTTTCTAACTTGGTACAACTCAATCTCTCCACTATCTGTCAAGCTATCCAGGCTGACCTTCAGAGATGGAGATCTCTTCCACTCTCATTGTGGGGGCAAGTGAATGTGATTAACATGAACATCTTACGTAGGTTACTGTATCCATTGAGCATAGAGAGCCTGTACCTTACCAAACATTGGTTTCTCCATCTTCAAACATCTCTTTCCGACTTCCTCCAGAATGATAAAGCCGTTCAAAGGGCGTACTCCAAGCTGACCCATCGGAAAGATGGGGGTGGATTGCGAATTCCTAACTTTTTCCTCTACTATTGTGCGATACACTGTTGTAAAATATTCAGGTGGAGCTCTTACACTGATGGTTTTCTAGATGATTCTTACATCCCTCTGTGGCTTTCTTTGAAGCAGCATCTCTGCCACTGCCAGAGTATTGATATAGGTAGTCTTATTTACGCCAAACTCTCCAAATTCCTTAAATCTCTTCATGACTCTATGGTATAGTGGTCTCTCAAAGCTCTCCATCAGATCTGCTCCCACCTTGGCATTTCACTATATAAAGACCTGTCTCAACCCTTATTTGGTAATCTACATTTCTGAATTGCAAACTGCACTATTCCTTTGAGCTTATGTCCAGCTCTTGGTACAGCTTCAGTCTCATCTCTGATCTCAAATGGGAGGTTTAGTCCTGCAAATGTACTTCAGAAGAGGTTTTCTATACTCACTTACATTTTTTTAAACATTTGCAACTGAACAGTGCAATTTCTTCCTTTTTGGATCCCCCCATGGCAGGATTTTCCCAATCCCTTACTGAACTCGCTCATTGACACAGCCATTCTACCTCACCCGATTTCCAAATTTTATGACCTTTTACAACATCATGACCCTAACAGACCACAGGGAGCATGCTTCTATTGGAAGCATGAATTAAATCTTAATTTGGATGACAAGGCGTGGCAACAAGTTTGGCAACATCTATATAAATATGTAAAGCAGGATCGCCTTCGTTTCTTGCAATTCCACTTTCTACATAACCTTTATTTTTCTCCTGCACAACTGTACAGTATGGGTAGGTCAGCATCTCCCCTTTGTATCAGATGTGGGAATTCAGAAGGATCATTAAAACACATCCTCTGGGACTGTGCCCTGGTGGCCCCATTTTGGCAAGCAATTCGGGGCACTTTGAAACCTATGCTGGGCTTGGATTCTTACTTCACCCAGCAGATCTGTTTGGTGGGCCACTTTCCTAGGAAAATGATAGATTGCTGCAAGGCCTTTATGTCTATAATTTTGGTGGTGGCTAAACTTGTTATAGTACGATATTGGTTAGATCAAACTAGCCCCTCTATTAGAGAATGGCATTCCGAAGTTCTCCAAGTTCTTGAAATGGAGTGACACATTGCTCGCCGGCTGAATTGCCAGGAGGTGTTCAATAGGAAATGGGCCCCTTTACTGGTCCGTTTACCTGTTATGCGCTGTACTTAAGTGAACCCAAATTTATGTGGGGGAACGGGGTTTCTCACTTGTGCCTTTGTTTAGGTGCTATAAGAATAGAGCTGTTGTTCCAGTCTCCATCTGTTTGCTATCATCTGGAGGATTTCTTCCAGATGGGTTATTGGTTTGTTTACAATCCTGTAGGTGCTCTGGGGAGGGGGGCCTAGGTGGGAGGGGGGCTTAGGGAGGAAGGGATAGATAGAATATAGATAAGTTCAATTGGCTAGGCCTTATCAGTGTTAATTATGGTTTTCGTATATGCTAGGCCTTGCAGAATTATTGTCACAGCTTTACATACTTTTGTTTGCTTCTTTGCCATTAATTGGATGGGGGGGGAGCTGTTGACTGACTGTATGCATTTTTGTTTTGTTATGTGAAAATGTATAATAAAGTATATTAAACTGAAAAAAAGAAGTATTCTAATCACCCTCAGGTAGGGATCCCAGTCTTCCCCCCTCTATCTGTTCAACCCCAGCAGCCGTTATGTTACACTGTCTCTTGTGAG
The DNA here is from genome assembly GCA_016271365.2 of Neoceratodus forsteri. NCBI lineage: Eukaryota > Metazoa > Chordata > Ceratodontiformes > Ceratodontidae > Neoceratodus > Neoceratodus forsteri. The sequence goes on along the minus strand of CM028136.1, from coordinate 220,367,578 downwards.
GACTCCAGTTATCTGGGAAATTGCCCTACTTACCCCCAACCAGAAAGGGTGCAGGGCCAGGCAGGACCAAAAATAATGTAAGTATGTTCCCCTTTCTTCATTGCATGTGCCACATGTTGGGGACACCCCTGCATTAAACTTGCTAACCATACTAGGGGGCATGTATAATATGTTAATGAATTTATATTGTGCCTCCTTGTATATGTTATACATTGTCAGTCTCATATGGATCTCAGAGATGGTTCCCCATGCCTTGTCTGGAATTATACACTGTATGTCCCTTTCCCAGTGTTGGTTTTTTTTAAGGGAGCTGTCAGGGGAGCTGTCCCTGAGGTTAGAATACACCTTGGCCAACAAGTCCCTTGGGACCTTCCTGGATGTCATCACTAATTGTTCCAGACCTGCAAGTGTGGAGTACAAGGGTACTTCTCTCTCCAGTTTATGTATGGCTCTTCTCACCTGAAGATATCTGAAAAAAATGTGTCTGCAGGATGTGTAATTCCCCCCTAAGGGTTTCATTGTGCTCTCATCAAAGATGTCCCTATGAACTGCATGTCTCTTTCCTACCATAGCAGGAAACCTGCATTCTTCATTCCATATAGGAATTCTGGGTTAGCATAGAGTGGAATCGGCAGGGAATTAGCTTTTTTTTGTCATCCAGTTTGACACATATGCTTTCCCAGGCCTTTAATGTCTGTGTTGCCAGATCCTGTGCCCCCACCATGCATTTTATGTGTCTTGAGGCCCCCTCTGTGTAAATAGGAGGACAGAGTCAGTTCATCCACACTGGCTTCTAGGGATATCCAGCTAGCTCCTTTCTGTCCCAAGACCTATTGCTGTACGTATCTTACTTGTGTGGCTAGCTGGTATCTCCCAATGTCAGTAAAGTTGAGTCCCCTTTTGTCCCCATTTCTTTTCACCTCAGGAGGCTGGACTTGCATCTCTTAAAGTTTAATAAAAAATCCTGAATACTGCTTTTCCACTTTTTGAATGTTTTTTTCCAGGAGCCCCACTGGAAGGATTTGAATCGGGTATAACACTCTTGGCAGAATCTTCATCTTTATTAAATTTATCCTGCTAATCCAGGATATAGGGAGGCTTATAATTTAATTCATATAGTGTGTACAGGATCGGTCCCACCTGTATTCCCAGATATTTAATGTGATAGGTGACTCTATGATAGTGTGATTTTCCTGCAACCTGCTATCCTCCTCCTACCTGCATTAGTTCAGATTTCCCCTCTGTTTATTTTGTATCCTGAAAAATTCCTGAACGCTCAATTATTCTCACCACTGCTGGTATGGATTTCTTTGGCTACATCATGAAAAGCAGCACATCATCTGCGTAGAGGACAATTTTATAAGGTTATCCCCACACTTCCTGTATACCGCCATATCCTCACAGCTTCTTATTCACTCTGCTAAAGGCTCTATAACCAGAGCAAAAAGCAGGGGAAAAACTGGACACCTCTATCAGGTACCCCTTCTCACTGAGTACTCCCATGACACTCCACCATTCAATAGGATATTGTCCCTCAGTCCCTTGTGTAGTATCTTAACCATATTTAGTCCTGGTCTTATCCCCACTGGTGGGGACCTACTAGGTTCTGGGAAACTTTGGGCAGACTCAATGGACCCTCAGTCTTTTTCTGCTATCACATTCTATGTTTTCTGCATTTTCTGTATAACAGTGTCAGCACCTCAAATATGTATGGCCACTCAACTCTGTCAAAGGCTTTTTCAGCATCCAGGAAGAGAAAAAAGGCCCTTCCCAGTTGCTTACTACCCCATGCCACTGTATTCAATAGCCTCTTAACATTATGGAAGGAGTGCCACCCCTTTATAAAGTTTGTCTGGTCATCTTGAACCAGCTCTGTAAGTGTGTTCTCCAGATGTGTTGCCAGAATCCTAGCCATCACCTTCTCATCAAAATTCAGCAGAGAGGTGGGGCAGTATCCTGCACACGCTATCAGATCCTTCCCAGCTTTATTCATAACTATGATGGTGACCAGATAACACCCCCTGGGAAGTTCCCCCACTTCTGTAGTTTCTGCCAACATCTGATGCAACCCCCTCAGGCAGGGCTGTCCAATAGCTCTGTAAAATGTTACTGGTAGTCCGTCAGGGCCTTCCACCTTACCTGCTGTGAATTCTGCCACAGCTGACCTGACATCCTCCAGTGTGATGCATTTCTCCAGAAGCTTGACCTGTTCTGCAGTTTGCTGTGGTAGGTTAGTCTGGTACAGAAACCTATGCATTCCCCAGCAGCACACCATCACACTCCCTCCTTATACAGTTTAGCATAGAAATCCATAAATAACTGACTGATTTCTTCCAATTGATTTGTTAGTTGCCTTCTCCCATTTTTGATTGCAGCTATGGTATTCAGTCCCCTGTAGCCTCACACCAATCTAGCTGGGAGAGGGGTTGGCCTGTTCCTCCACTCAAAACACTATGTTTCTTGAAGAAGAAGGACCTGATTGCTCCCTGGGTTAGTACCAGGTTTACAGCTTCCCTTGCTGTTCTGAGAAGCCTTTGTGTATCCTCTGATGGATCTGAGTAGGCTTTCTATTCCAAAGCTTTAACCTCAGCCTCTAATTTAGCCAGTTTCCCCCTTTTCTGTTTCCACTGCCATGACATTTATGTTATGATGCCCCTCTGAGATAAGCCTTCCCCACCTTCCAGTAGACAGCTTTAGAGGGAGCCATCGCTTGATTAGTCTCCTCATATTGTTTCCACTTCTCCTTCCCAAATTCCCCAAATGTTTGCTGTTTAAGCATATAGGTGTGAAAGCGGCAGGTGCAGGTCTATGGTGGCCCCAATCCAGGCATCAGGGTGCACAATATTCACGCATGGCCTGTCAAAGCCATAGCGGTGATACTGATTCCTATCACTCTGTGATACATTGTCCTGGGGAGAAAAATGTAATCAATGCGGGATCATGTTTTGTGCGGGTTAGAGTAAAATGAGTATTCACTGGAGCATGGGTTGACCTCTCTCCACACCTCAACTAGGTCTAGTTTAGTCAACCCTCCCCACACCTGGTCACCCCAGCTCCAGTCTATTAGATGAGCCAGATCAGTCCACCCTGGGTTAAGTGCACAATTAAAATCACCCCCAATTAGTAGGTTTGGGAATTGTTCCTTATGTAGCTAGGTCAGCAGCTGATCAAAGAACACTTGGTGCTGGGCTGAAGGGGTGTAAATGTTTTGCAAAGTAATTCTTCCACCCTGCAGTGTGCGTGTGAGAAAAACATAACAGCCACCACTGGGATCCACTGCAAACCACTCCTACAAATGGGAGCTTCTTATTAATTAATATTTCTACCCCCCCATTTGTGCCCATTGTATGAGGCATAGTAACACTGGCTCACCCATTCCCTCACCAGTTTCTAGTGTTCCAACTCTGTTAGATGAGTCTCCTGCAGGGGAGCTACAGTATCTGGACCCTGTGTTGTTTAAGCAGACTAAGTACCTTTTTCCTTTTTACCAATGAGGAGAGCCCCTGGATATTCCAGGATCATGTTACAATATTACTGGGCATTGTTAGTCTGTAATATATTCTGGGGTACCGGGGGGAGGGGCAAGCCCCTACTGGACCCAGACCTAGGTCCCACTATCTGTGCGTACTTAACCTTGATGAGATTAATGAAGGTCAAAACCCACTTCTTACATCCTCCCCACAGTGTAATGCAATAACACTTTCCATTATCATTTCACCTTGAGTCCCACCCAGTGCAATCATCTCACCTTTGACATAACATATGTTTGGATTCATAACATCAAACACAGTACATATAACACAACAGGTAACATAACAGCTTCACCCCCTACACCCAGGAATCTGCCTGTCTCCTTCGGTAGTCTAGTGTTACCACTAAACAAACCCTCAACCTCAACTTGCAGACACACTCCTCTCAACCTCCTCCTCCCCTTTGATATGTTGAATCACAGAATGTAAGATTCTCCGCTGTTTTCCTTCTATACTTTTTCTTCACTTTCAAACTTCCCCTTGTTCTTTTTTAAATGGAATTTAGAATATATTTGTATCACCTATCTTGTCTCTATGTTGGCCTATCTACACCCTTGGATTCTAACACCTCAAAATAACCTTTAGTTTTCTGCCTACTCATTGGAATGCTTTTAAAGTAATAACCACTTTGTTAATTTATGTGTGGACTTTTAATATCATAGCTACATTTTGGGAATTCTGAATTAGAACCAATGAGCAAGTGCTTCATGGACTTCCAAGGAGTTTGAGACATTCATTTTTTATTACATGTTTGTGATGTTACATGTTACTAGATTTTGTTACAGCACATGATACAGTACATATACTTTATGTGTTTCACCTTTATCTGTATGAAAAATATAATAAAAATACAGTTTAAAAAAAATAATAATCTCGCTGGCCTGGTGGCACTGAAGGCTGAGGCGCTGGACCCCCACATCTCGCACCACACCAGAGACCCATGTTTGGGAACGAGCGTGGGACACCAGGGGTCAGCAGGGGAGGAGATGGATTGAGCATCTGACAGACTGCTCTCCATCTCCGGGGAAGGGGGAACCTACAGTCTGCGCTCATCTGACACCTGGCAGAGGCTGGGGCTCAGCGCTGCACTGCCACAAGAACTTGGGGTGGGAGCATGGCAGATGCTTGGCAGGGATGTGCGTGGGTGTGTGTGTTTGCCCGCCACTGATGTCATTGCATGCCAAGCTCCCACAAGGGAGAAAAACGGAAAAAGACCTGGGTGGCTGGTCATTAGGCTTGATGGCTATACCCCTGCGCTCTGTCTCTGGAGGTAACACCCTTAACTGGATCCTGGATAGGTGGGTGAGTAAGATGCTCCCCACTGCCCTCCCACAGGGGGTAAGCTGTGGGAGTTACAAGAGTGAGGGCATAAAGGAGCAGAGGCAGGGGACGGCAGTTGGACGAGGGGATGATTGGGGCTGGGGGGAGAAAAAAACAGCAAAAAAAAAAATAAAAATCACAGAATTTACATAGCACCCTCCATCTCCCTCCTTTACACAGTTGGTAGCACTGTGACAGGTGTGTGAACCAGTCCCCATAGCCCCCCTGGACTGCCCAGGTCTAGCCCCTCCAGCCCAATTTATATGCACCAAATATTGGTCTTTAGAGAATTTACATGCTACCCAGTCTGTTGTCTCCTGTAAAAGGAAGAGAGAGGTTAAATAGATCCAGGTCCAGCCCCTCCAGCCCAATTTATATGCACCAAATATTGGTCTTTACAGAATTTGCATGCTACTCAGTCTGTTGTCTCCTGTAAAAGGAAGAGAGAGGTTAAATAGATTTTGCCAACAGTTTCATTTGCCTCTTCAACCATTACCACTAGACCCCCGACTGCTGTGAGCAAAGCAAATCAAGAGCTTGTTTCATGATATCTTGCCTCTGAACTGAGATCTTACAGTGATGTTTTGCATCTTTAGTGTGTCACTGCCCTGCCACTCAGTGTCCCCCCTCCCCTTTTTCTCTGGCAGCATCCGTTACAGACTATGGGTCTAAGAGCAGTAAGGCATTACACTCTGTATCAAAGTCATAGGACAGCCACAGTGCCAGCCAAAAACCATGGTGGTCTCCATCCTGCTGACTGTGTTTGTCCGACACAGGCAGGCTGTCCCACATTGTCCCTGACAAAATTACATGCATCTTGTGCGGCTTCAGTTTCCCTGATTAAGTCCTGAGCTACATACCCCAACTCATGCCACAGTCTGATGACATCCAGCCCAGTCCATAGTACAGGCATCCCATGCCAGTAAATATAGGGAGTTGCTGGGGTAAAGTGGAAGGAGTCAGGTGCCCCCCAGGACCCAGTTCCATTACTACAACCTGCTGCAGTTCAAGTGTTATACAATATTACATCTGCAACATAGTGTTCACTGGTCTGTCAGCCTTTTCTCCACACAAAATAGTCTGCCTTTCTTTTCTTCCCAGAATGATTATGGGTAACCCTTCAGTATTATAGTGAGCAGTGCAGGGTATGGAAATTGAATGTTAAGCCCCTTGTCTCAGTTGATTCATAAGCTGCGTCAAGGCTTTTCTTTTTGTTTGACTGCCTTTGAAAAGTCTTGAAATATAAAGAACATGTTGCCCTCATACTTAAAGGATTGCTGTGCTCTACAAGCAGCTAAGATGTGCTGCATGTCAGGATAATAGTGAAGGTGAAATATTACCTGCCATGGGGGTGATTCCTTGTTATGGTTTCGGTCTTAAGGCTCTATGGTCCCTATTTATCTTCACACTGCTAGCACCCAGGTAAAGTTTCTTGGGAAGCAATTTGTTCAGGAATGCTACCATGTTCATGCCATCAGCCCCCTCTGGCAGGCCCTGAATTTTCAGGTTGTTCCAATGGTAGTGACTCTCCATGCTGCCAACGTACTCCTTGAATGCCTCAAGTTCCATCTTGAGACATGCCATGCAGTTAGGAAGCCTTGCTGTGGCATCTTCAACTCCCGATACATGCTTTTCAACTTCTGTGACTCTCTTAACTTGTTTCTTAGATCCAATAGTGACAGCATCAGTCTTTATGGAGACTTTGTTAGGTTTGGGGGTTAATGCTACCAAAACAAGTTTGGAGACTGAAGATCTTCCCCAAGCTGCCATCACCTCATCTGTTACCTCAGGTTTGCTATTTCCATCAGCTCCTTTAGCCACAGTGCTTTTGGTGTTCCTGGTGCCTGATGCTGCCAGAAGAGTGTCCATCATTCCCTTTTTCATTGCTTTTCTGCATTTCCTTGCCATTCTGCCATGTGTATTTTTAACTTTTTAATTGCTTGGAGTGTGGGAGCTCTCAAAGGCACGTCTAGTCCTGGATCGTGCACATGCTTACTCTGGATTTTTTTTTTTAAATCTTTTAATAGAATTTGTGTGTATAGTTAGACAGTCTGTTAGCACGATGGTTAAGGGTGCAAAGAATGGCTCTGTGGAACAGATACATGATTTGTTCCTCATGGAACAGTTCTTAAAGACTGTACCAGAGGAGTTAAGAATATGTTTGTTGGATATGACGCCAAGCCTCACAAAGGAGATAGCCGAGAGGGCTGATTAGTTTGTATTCAGCTGGGGGAGGGACATCAGGTAGTTTTAAGGAAACCCCAGGGGGGTGGCAACTTAAGGGAAGCCAGCCTGTGTGAGAACCAAAAGGAAAGCCAAATAGTTTCAAAAGTAAGGAGTTATGTGCATGCAGGTGCTATATCTGGCAAAAACTGGGACACCTGTCACATTACTATCCCAAAAATATGAAAAAAGTTGTAAGTGCAGCTGTAAGAGGTAGCTCTGGAAACTCCTAGCAGCTAGTAGCCTGTACCTAGAGTGCAGTTCCCACTAATTCCACTGCTTTCATGCACCCTGTGTTGGCAAATGGGATGATAACCCAGGGACTGAGGGAAACTGGGGCTTTTCATTTCAAGGGTAAAACAGGATCTGATTCATGAGGAACAGATCCTGCTAGTCCAGTTATCCAGAATTAGAGGAGTGATAGGTTCTGCGGTCTCAGTGCCAATGGCTCAGATCATTCCGAAATGGGAAGTTGGCATGGACATATGGAAGGTGGATGCTATACTGGACCAGCCCATTGATGTAATTATGGGTAATGACTTTGATAATCTGGCTAACATTGTATGTTTCACTACTCATAATAAGGCTAGGGAACCAGGACACAGAGGGGGCAGCACAGCTGGAAGTAAACACCTCCTTCAAAAGCAGAGGAAGTTGTAGCTGAAGAACGAGCTGGGAGCAGCAGTTCTGAGCCACAGCTATATACTGAGAAGAGCCCAGCAATGGGTGGCTCTCCCACAGGAGAGTGTATTTTAAAAAACGTGAAATGTGTGGAACTGAGGAGAGCTCGGCAAGCTGATCCATCCCTACAGAAATAAAGGGAGTTAGCCACAGCATGGAAGGTAATGTTCAGGGTTTGGAGACAAGGGAGGTATACTGGAAGAATAGGCTTCTATATCATGAGTGGGTTCCAAAGAGAGGACTGGAGGAAGGGGTACTCCAATAGACAGTAGTTCCTAGGGAACATAGGAGGCAGCTTCTGGCCTTAGACTGAGATATATCCTTTTCCAGACACTTAGGAGTCAGCTGTACAAAAAGGCAGCTGCCTAAAAAGTTATACTGGCACAGTATTTTTAAAGATTTTATAAACTACTGCCAGAATTGTCCGCAGTGCCAGAGGGTTAGAAAGGTTGAGGACAAGGCTAAGGTAGTATTGGTTCTCCTACCTATAATTGAAAAGCCATTTCATCAGTTGCTGTAGACATTATGGGGTCACTCAGTACCCCAAGTTGCACAGACAAGAGGTACATTTTGGTGGTTATGGATTACGCTATGATATATCCAGAGGCAGTACCCTTATCCTCCATTGAAGCAAAAAAAGTGGCTGATGAACTGCTGAGGATATTTAGCCAAGTGGGTTTTTTCCCAGGAAATTCTTTTGTACCAGGGCACCAATTTCATGTCTGCCCTTATGGTTAGTGTTTGACAGAAGCTAGGGGTGAGGCAGCTCAGAGTCTTCCCATACCACTCCAGACTAATGGTCTGGTCAAGTGATTTAATGTGTGTCTTAAGAAATTGGTTGATGGATAAGTGACAGAGGGTAGTGGTAAATGGAACTTACTTGGGGGAAGGGACAGTGAACAGCAGGGTACCTTAGTGCCTAGTATTGGGTCCAGTCCTCTTTAATGTCTTTATAAGTGACATTGTAGAGAAGCTGGAAGGGAAGGCGTACTTCTTTGCAGATTACCCCAAAATCTGCAATAGGCTGGACATCCCGGAGGGGGTGGAGAAAACATACAGAGACCTGAGAAAACTTGAGGAGTGGTCAAGGTTGTGATAGCTGGGTTTCAATGTGAAAAAGTGCAAAATCAAGGACATATGACACAGAAAACCTGAGGCAGAGTATAATATAGGGGAGAGGTATTGACGGTCACCAGGCAGGAAAGAGATCTGGGAGTAATCTTATATGATGACCTCAAGAAGGCAAGGCAGTGCAACAAGGCAGTAGGTAGGACCAATGGGATGCTAGTGTGTATAGGGAGGGTATCATGAGCAGAAGGAGGGAGGGAGGGAGGGAGGTGGTGTTGTCAATGTAGATAATTTGTGAGACCCCATCTGCAGAACTGTATTCAGTTCTGGAGACCACATTTCAAGAAGGACATAGACAAGGTAGAGGTCATCCAGAGGAGGGCAACTACAATGGCGCAGGGACTGCATCAGAAGCCCTAAAAGGAGAGACCCAAGGGATCTTAGTATGTTTACCTTGGAAGGGAGGAAGGAGAGGGAGGATATGACAGAGACCTAGAAATACAACACAAGCTTGAAGAAGGCACAGGAAGTGAGTATTTTTCAGAGGAGAAGATGCACATGAGCAAGGGGTCATGCAATGAAGCTGGAAGGGCAAAAATGTAGGGGGGATATGAGGAAGTACTTCTTCTCTGAAAGATGTGTGGATGCCTGGAACGATCTTCCAGTGGAGGTAGTGGGGGCGAAAACAGTGGTGGATGTCAAGCATGCATGGGATAAGCACAAAGGAATCTTAGTTGGGAAGTGAGGGTGAGAAAGCTGGAGATCAGATAGGGTCTGTGGTGAAAGAATAGGTACAGAAAAATGGGTAGACCAGGTTTGCAAAGAGGTTCTTATCTGCAGACAAATTCTGTGTTTCTGTGTTAAGACCATGTTAAGGGTATTCACTAACCAGCATGTGAGACAGTGGAACAAGTACTCACCCAATCCCTTATTTGCATATGGGAAAATCCTCCAGGAGTCCACAGGGTTGTCCCTTTTGAGATCTTGTTTGGCTGTAGAGTAAGGTGTCTCCTCGATTTGGTAAGGGATGAAACATAGGGTGAACTTACTCCCCAAGGGGAATCCGTTGGGGGTACAGTGTGAATTTTAGATCATTGCTCAAGAAGCTTATGGAATTCATCCAGGAGCACCTAGTCACTGCACAACAGAAACAGAAGACATGGTACGACCATGGGGCCAGAGCTCAGCAGTACACAGTCAGCCACTCATCCCCATTCAACAGAATAAATTACAGCTGGTTTGGGAGGGTACTTTGTGGTCAAAAGGGTGAATGATGTTAATTACATGGTGGAGCTACCAGACAGGAGGCACAAGCAGCAAATCTATCACGTAAACAAGAGGAATCTCTGCCATGATCAGGGTGAGATGGTCCTGTCTGTGTGCAGCTATCTGGAGGAGGAGGACGCAGAAACAGACCTGCTGGTGGATCTGCTAGGAGAGCTTAAGGGAGAATCCTTACTGGATGCTGTCACACTATCAGAGTGGCTTGCACTGGCCCAAACTGCTGAAATGCATAGGGTGTTGCACACATTTGGTGAAATGTTCACAGGGAAGCCGGGGTATATCACACTGGCAGAGCACCATGTGGATAACGTGTCCCAGGCTCCACTAAGGCAGCCCCTGTACAGAGTCCCCGAGGGTGAAACATGCAATTGAGGGGGAGATCAAGGAAATGCGGCTCTTAGGGTAATCCAGGAGTCTAGTAGTCCCTGGGCCTCCCCAGTGGTACTGATCCCCAAGAAGGGTGGGACCATGAGGTTCTGCATCAACTACCAAAAGCTCAACAGCTGTATGGTGTCAGATGTAAACCCTATGCCTAGTATGGATGCAGTCCTAGAGAGGTTAGGAGGAACCCTGTACTTGTCTACCATACACCTCAAAAAGGGCTATTGGCAAGTTCATCTGACCCCTGAAGCCAGAAAGAGGTCAGTCTTCATTATTTCTTTTGGTCTATTCGAGTTCTGCATAATGCTATTTGGGATGAAACATGCGTCAGCCTTCTTTCAACGGCTCATGGACTGCATTCTGACTTTCCTCTGGTGTACATGGACAACGTTGCCAAATACAGCCAGACATGGGAGAATTATGTCAGGCAGATGTCCAAGGTACTCCACCAATTGAAGGATGAAGGGCTGATAGTCAAGGCAGAGAAGTGCCACATAGGAATGGCATAGATGTCATATCATGTGCACAGGGTAGGGAGGGGGACATCCATCCTGAACTAGTAAAAACTGAGGACTTTCAGAGATGGGCCACACCCCACAACTAAGAGGAAAGTATGGGCCTTCCTAGGGGCAGCAGGATATTATCAAAAGTCTGTGCCAGGCTTCAGTAGCACGGCCAAACACCCATCCAAGCTCACAAGGAACAAAATGCTGGAAAAAGTTCAGTGAAGGAGTCAGCCCGGTGGCTCAGAGGGCTGGCCTTACCTTGCATCACACTGGTGACCCGAGTTTGGGAATGAGCTCGGGTTACTGAGGGTCGGCGGGGAAGGGAGGGGGGCGCTGGGAGATGAAGTGAGAGGCCAACAGGCAGATCTCCTCTTCTGGGCAGGGGTGGTTTGCCTTCCTGGCTCTTGGCTGCCACCAAGTGGAGACCTGATGGTAGTACCAATGCTACAGGAGGGCCAGATGGATGCCTGGATGGGTGGAAGAAGGCCCCAGTTCCAGAGCACATGTGCACCTCCACAAGCATGTGTTTCTGTGCCAGCTGTGGCTCCAGAACAGTGGGAGAAAGCAAGGAGGAGAATGGAAGGGGACTGGGCTATATCAAACCCTGCAGAGTTACCATTGCCAGCCCTTCCGCGACACTGGGTAATGAGGAGACTTCTGGATGAGAGTCACGGGGAGGGGGGAGATGCACCCCTCCAGCCCCACCGTGGAGGGAATCCACAGTGGAAATACCCACCACCAGCAAGAGAGAGAAAGCAGGGTGGCCAATGGCACCAAAGGACAGGGCTTAACAGCTGCTGGGTCCGCCCAGGAGGATAAACATCTTTATATAGTTGTAACCCCTAGGTGGCGCTATCCCAAGAACTACTACCCCTGCCTGCTTGGAGACTAACAGGTTAAGGGGCCTGAGTTCTGAAACGGGTGCCTCCACCCAAAGGTCAGGGTTGGTATTGGTCAAACTAACCAGGCCACAGCCCTCTGGGACACTGTGACCCCCCTTATCTCCCACTAGTGGCCCACACAGTACACAATGTTTACCTTCATAAAACCCCTGATATGCTTGGCATGTACACATATGTTTGGCACTTACCCCCAGGACTGGTTACGTCAGCTTGACTCTGGGGAACCCCTGTAAAATAAGGTGATGCAATACAAACGTAACAATGCAATACCTTCAACATAAACTGACACCACAGTCAATGTAAATTGCAGAACAAACAGATCTGATTTATTCAGGGGACTATAACAAGGACGGGGAACAATCAGGTTAATTTGCTTAATCACACTACGAATCACACTGCGGTGCATGCAACCAGAGTCCCTATCAGTCACACTCTATGGGGACCCAGGATGGAGAAAGGGGGCTAGCCAGGTCCGTTGCCCGGGGTAGGCCAGCGTTGCAGCTGGTCAGGGCCTTGTGAGAAAAGAAACAACATGCACACACCCTAATTGTAATCCGGAGCCGGAGGGCTCAGTTCGTGGACACAACACAACAAAATAATCAGATGACACACTTTGATTTAAAAGATAGTTGCAGGGAGCTAACCTGATACAGTAGTTACTCACGGTTCCCAGACTGAACACAGGGTGGATGATGGTCGAGACGATAGCTGGATATTCTGGATTGCCAGAAGAATCAGGGCCTAACTACATTAGGTAGAAACTGGTTCAGTCCAAATGGAGCCGGGTATGACTTCCAGCCCTCAGCACACAACTCAACTCGGGGACCATATCATGACCCCCCTCCAGTTCACAGCACATTTATATGTAAAGAAAATTACTATACCAGGCAGGCTGCTCCTCGATCCTGATCGCAAAGTCACTGCTAGAACCCGAGAGTGCAAAGGCAGCTAACGTTCCTGATAGGCTGATCGCGTTCAGCAAAATCTTCAGTTTTCTACAGGTTAAGCCTGGTTCCAATTCAGCAGCTTGCTTACAGCACACAGCTTGGATTTAGTCCGAAACAATTCTCTCTCGCTCTCTTTTCTCAGTGCAGAAAACAGGCAAGCAGGCCAGAAGTCAGGCCTTCCACGGTTCTCCCGCACAAACTACTGTGCAACACGACCACTCGAACTAGGTGAGCTCCTTCTCTCTCAGCTTCCAACTCGAATCTGGCTTGCCAGCTGACAGTTCAGGGGATTTCCCTTAGATCCAAAAGGTTCGGTTGGGCAGTTTAGCTGTCAATCACAGTAAGAGCTCCCCCTCCTGTTGCAAAAAGGCGGCAACAGTTTAAAACTACAAATCCCAACTGGTAATCCATACAGTCCCATTTCAGCAGGCTCCATTTTGGAGTCCCCATTACTGATTGGTCCAATTCGGCAGTTCTGGACCAAAACGGTAGAGCTAAACTGAACAGTCCTTGCTGCAAGAAAGGCAGGTTAGAACAAACTACATGTTCATCACTACTCTAAATGATTACCAGCAATTAGTTACCTCTTTCAGTAGGGCTCCCTCTGCACAATTAGCGATGGCAGAAATGGAGCGATTATTCAGTAGCCCAGGCGGGACTCAGGCATAGAAACACAATGCCCCCATTCAAACTAATTATGACTGCAAGCAGGCAGCCCTTAAAGAGAAAGTACATGGAGGCTTTAAAAGCGCTCACTGGCAACAACATTTAAACAGCTTTACACCGAAACACCAACCAGACTGTGAGCAATTAGACAAGCTCTTGCAAGACTTTTCGGTAACCCCCATTTGTAGCGGGGTTACAACCTTCCTGGCCTGGAAAAACTTGGTGTCCGTGTCAAGTGGATACCTTCACAATAATTTCAAGTGCAAATTGTCTTACAAATCTATACCATTAGCAGATTAAGCCTATAATTTCTAAGGCATTAGTCAACACATTAACACTTTACCATACAGATTTTCTATAATTCACAGTTCACTAGTGTTGCTAACATACATCACACATAAGTTGCACAGATTACTCACATATACCCTGCAGTTCTGACTCAGGTTATTACTTCCTGCACATTGAACAATGATAAAGGGGGCCCTTCCCTATCAGCTACCTTGGGGCAAAATGGGGCAGGGGCACCATACCTGGAGGGCAGAACAATCAGTTGGGAGTTAGCACTCAAACTCAGTTTGGGCAGTGAACTCTGAGACACATAAACTCCCTTATGGACTACATTGAGAGGCAAATCCACTGGCCTCCCAGGGGAATCATAGCTGAGGTGTACTATTGGTTTGACAGCTCGTCCAGTTTTCCTGGGTGGAACAGCCACAGTCTCAGTACCTTTCACCTCAATCTCTGCACTTTTCTCACTTGCAAGGGGGGCTTCTGCCTGGGTGGAAAAGTTCGAACTTGGGGCACAGTCAGCCTCGGGCTCTGTGGATTCAGGTTCTACAATACATTGCTTGCTCGAGAAACACTCTGGCACAGGAATGAAACTGTCATCACATTCAAAGTACTCTTCATGTTCTGGTAGGTCACCAATTGGTTTCAACTCATCTGTCTCCCCCTCAGGGAAATCACACAGTTCCACCATACACAGTGATTCAATATAATCAGACCTGACACTTTGCACTTCACTCTCAGGGAGCATTGGCTCCATGGACAAAGCTGGGGGGCTAGGCAGTCCAGGGGGCCCAGCTTCATCCCCACAGTTGACCATGGGGTTACCTTGAAACAGCTGACTCAGTTCATAAGAAGGGTAATAACCATAGTTGCACTCACTCTCACCTGAAGTGGACTGATGGTCATTATCAATTTGGGTTTGCTGTGGAGAAAACCTTAAGTCAGTAACTATGGGGGCAGGCTTGCTCTGTCTCTGTTCTGCAGCAGCCCATGTCACGGGTCCAGAGGGAGCAGTCTCTGTGGGCTCAGATTCAATCATTATTTGACCAATGGGCAACAAATGGTTACTATGCATGATCTTGACATCTTTTGAGTTGTTTTAGGCCACACTTTATACACAGGCAAGTCATTCAATTTGCCCACCACTATGTGAGGAAGATAGTGCCACCGGTCAGCAATTTTGTGTTTGCCATGCAGTCCCAGATTCCACAACAACACACGGTCTCCAGCTTGAAGCTCTTGGGCCTTCACCTTTTTATCATACCTTTCTTTATTGGCCAAGTTTCTCTTTGCAGCTATGGTCTGAGCCATTTGGTAAGCATGGTTCAATTGAGCTTTTAGTTTTTGTACGTACTGTAGGTAATTCTTAGCTCTGACCCCATCAGGAGAGACCCCAATACAAACGTCCCCTGGTAACCGAGCCTCTCTCCCAAACATGAGTCGATAGGGAGAGAAACCGGTAGCATCATTTTTGGTACAGTTATAGGCGTGGACCAAGGTGCTGATCTGCTGGCTCCATTTTGGCTTGTCTTTCGGGTGAAGAGTCCCAGCATGTGAAGCAGGGTACGATTAAATCTTTCTGGCTGTGGGTCTCCCTACGGATGATAAGGGGTGGTTCTGGACTTCCGCACTCTCCAAAGAGAAAGAGAGCATCTCCTTGATTAAGCAACTCTCAAAGTCCCTGCCTTGGTCAGAATGAATTCTTTTGGGGGGCCCCATAATGAACATAGAAATTCTCTGTCAGCACCTTGGCCACGGTGGAGGCCTTTTGGTCTTTGCTGGGAAAGGCTTGGCCATATCTGGTAAAATGATCTGTGACCACCAACACGTTACTGATATTTCACTGATCAGGTTCCTGACTTAGAAAGTCAATATAAACTAACTCCATAGGTGTGCTGGTGGTGATGTTAACAAGGGGGGAAGCCCTCTGTGGCAAAGCCTTTCTCTGTAGGCAGCGACTACAAGTTCGTACATGATGTTCAACATCTGCCCTCATTTTAGGCCAGTAGAATCGGGACTGCACCAGGTCAAGGGTTCTGTCGATGCCAAGGTGGCGCATGTGGTTATGTAGGGACCTCAGCACAAAGTCTCTGAAATCTGTGGACAGGGCCAATTGTTGTGTGTCTACCTGACCTCCCCTGTCTGCAGTCTCTCAGTACAGCAACTGATTTATTAGCTTCAATTTGGGGCCTTCTTTGTACAATAGTGCAGTTCCCAAGTCAGATGAGTGTAACTTGGACACATCTTTCCCTGCATAGAAGGCTTCAAGGGCTGA
Organism: Neoceratodus forsteri; assembly: GCA_016271365.2. Taxonomy (NCBI): domain Eukaryota; kingdom Metazoa; phylum Chordata; order Ceratodontiformes; family Ceratodontidae; genus Neoceratodus; species Neoceratodus forsteri. Next base: position 220,351,507 of record CM028136.1, on the reverse strand, counting down.
TCGGATCATTGGGTCACAAGATTGAGCTCGATGAAGGCTGTTATTATCAAACTGAGGCAATGCACTAATATCTAGCGTGGAGAAGAAGCAGTATGCAGCTGGTATACAAGTGTCAGAAGGGCCCAAGCAATCAACCAGGCAGTCCACTGTGTCTGTGGACATCTGTTCCTCCTTGTCAAACTTCTGGCACAGTGCTCGAATGTCAGGTTCGGACAGCCTGACCCAATTACCTTTTGAAGAAGGCCTTCCGGAGAGGGCATCAGCATCTACGTGATTCAGGTCCGACCGGTATTCAACAGCGTAATCATAAGTGAACAATGCAGAAAGCCACCAATACCCAGTAGCATCCAATTTAGCTGAAGTCTGCACATAGGTCAGTGGATTATTATCATCTGTCTTTACCAGTATCTTTGCTCCATACAAATAGTCATGAATTTGGTCAACAATGGCCCACTTCAACGCCAAGAACTCCAATTTATGTACAGGATATTTTTTTTCGGATGGGATCAGACTCCTACTGGCAAAGGCCAGTGGTCTCAGACCATTCATATGCACCTGATATAACACAGCTCCCAAACCTTGTAGGCTAGCATCGGTGTGTAACACATAGGGTTTAGCAGGATCAGCATAGGCAAGGGCGGGAGCATGGGTAAGCTGATAGATGAGTTCATGGAAAGCAGCCTCGCGGTCAGGCGTCCATCGAGACCCAAAAAGTTCACCAGGGTGGAAATACAGTTTCTCTGATTCAGTGGAGGCCACTTGCTTGTAGTTTTTGTTTGTAGGAGGGTAACCCTGGGTAAGATTCAGCAGTGGGCGAATCACTCTTGAGTAGTCCTTTATGAACCATCGGTAATAACCACAAAATCCTAGGAAACTTTATAATTCTTTTAGATTGTGGGGCTGGGGCCAGGTGGTCAAGGCCTCAACTTTGCTAGGATCAGTCTCTATCCCCTCAGTGGACACTATGTGCCCCACATACTTTACGGATGTCTGAAAGAACTGGCATTTGTCGATGGACAACTTAAGGCTGAAGTCTTTCAGTCGGTCCAACACTTTAAAAAGTCAGCTCTCGTGCTCCTCCAATGAACTTCCAAACACAATAACATCATCTAAGTATACCAAGCACTCCAACAAGATCATGTCCCCCACTGCACGTTCCATTAGTCGCTGAAAAGTGGCTGGGGCACCAGAGATCCCCTGGGGCATTCTCATAAACTCATAGAACCCAAGTGGATAGATGAAAGCTGTTTTCTCATGGTCTTCTGGGACCATAGGGATCTGGTAGTACCCACTGCGGAGATCCAACACTGAGAACCACTTGCTTCCATTTAAACAGTCCAATGCATCCTGAATACAAGGCATGGTGTACTGATCGGGGATGGTCCACCTGTTGAGGGTCCAATAATCCACACACATTCTTACTGTTCCATTCTTTTTCCTCACCACCACAATAAGCGAAGCATAAGGGCTTCTGGATTCTTGTATTACACCAGCTGCAAGCATCTCCTGCAGGTGTCTTCTTACATCATCTACTGTATATCTGCGGGTGCTAGGAGCAGAGACCTCTCATGGAATGGCCGTTCATCATGCAGGCGTATATGATGCTCCTCTCCTTGTACACATCCCACATCCCATTCCTGCAGTGAAAACACCTGATCTCTCTGAGTGAGTCTCTGGCTGATTCTAGTCTTCCATTCAGCTGGCAATGGGGAGTCACCAAAGTCAAACAATTTGGGCGTCACTCTGTCAGTCTCCCCCGAGTACTTGTTACTGGGCAGCACTGCAGTGTCTGTGCAGTGTACAGCAGGGTGCAGCCTCTATTCCCCTAAATTTCTCTGTCTTTCACATTGTGAACCTGGACCATTACCCATCGAGCGTAGGCATGAGCCCAAGCAGGTAAGATACTGGGCTTAACCAGCAATCCTTCTGGCAATTTTCCATCACCTGGCACATCCAGCATGAGTATCTTATTCTTGACATCCTTTCATAAGCAGATCTCCCCTTGTAAGGTACACTGAGTATTGGGAGGCAGGATCATGAACTCAGGATCCTTCTTCCATACAACCCCAACTGGTTCATCTGGATCCACCTTGTTGGCATTCTTCTATGACTCATAAGCCTTCTTGATCAATGCAGGAATCCTTAAAGCTCTACCAGTCCACTGCCCGTTTCTTGTAGCATAGTTGAGCCAACTGCCCGAACATATGAGCATTTTTCCCAATTAGTAAAGGAACCCCATCGTACAGTCCAGTAGAGGGACACACTAGGGCCAAGGTCTCCACTTGTTCTGCCACCTCAGCTACCGAGGTGGGGAAAGACAACCAAATTCAGATGTGTCCAGAGTAGGAGTACGCCTATTCACTTAACCCCCAGACATGCAGTCCTTCCAACGGTTGTGGGGGCACATCAGGCAAGTGCTTCCAATACTAGTCCTGAAACATTATTGTTACTTGAGAGCCACTGTCAAGCACAGCCCTGGTAGACACACCATTCACTTTTACTGTAGCTTCCATAGCTGGGCCCACCACCTTGGACCATTCAGGCGGTACTGAAGTCGGTGTTGATCTGGCATTGGCCTTGGTAGCGTAACCTTTTTGAGCAGCTCCACCTGGGGGCCGTTTATTGTTCGGGTGGATCAAAGCTAATAGTCTGGTGCAGACCCTCTTTAGATTTTTCCTCCCCACAATGATTGCAAACATTAGGCTCTCTAGGGGGTCTAGGGCTGCCTCCCACTTTAGGTTCACTCGGGGCTCTTGGCTGTTCTTCCTTTACTGGCAATTGGCATCTTTGACCGTCTGAATTCTCACCAGGTTTAGGGGTTTGTGTGTTTCACAGTAGGTCCCCCACTAGAGCCTTCAACTCCCGCACTTCTTCCAGTAGGTTACCTTAAGCTTGGTGCTCTGAAGAAACAGCACGTACTCCCACTCCACGTTTGGCCTCTGGGGATGCCTGATACAGGTCAGGTACTCTGGCTGCTTAAGTCAACTCTTTAATCAGCTCTCTCAACTGCTAGGCCTCATCCGAGTCACTCCTCTCAGGAGTTGGGCAGGTACCAACCATCCCTGCATAGGGCTCCCATCCCTCTTCATCAGTCTCCATTTCACGAATTTCCTTCATAAGATGACAGTACTCTGGAGGGTTAGCCTTCCTATCTTGTAACTTGAGTTTCAGTATCATTACACTAGAATGTCGGGCTGACTTTAGGATATGGTCCAATCTGACCCAGTTCAGCTTCTTCGCGGGCACTCCCCTTTTTCTGTGGGCTCTCTGCAGAGCCCTCTCAGTCCTGGTAACAAAAGCGGACAATTTCTCATTTTTCCACTGCTTAGCTGACTTGAACTTCCACAACAGGTCATCCCCCGACTCAGTACTTCCAAACACTCCTTCCAGTGTAGACAGGTATTCAGCTGCCATAGCCTCTGGACTAGTTGCTCGCAAGAAATGGATGTCTTCCAGGGCAGGGCCCCTCAAACTCTCCATCAGTCTCTTTCTCTTTTCCCCCTCTGACCACTGCCATTCTTGTACTAAAGGAGTGGAATAGTCCATCCATGTTTCCAAGTCATCCTCCCTCAGGGGCACTGGGACTGTGCCTGAAAAGAGTCTGAGCTTTCGGTAGGAATCCAACTGTATGGAGGGAATCACTATGGGGGAGGGAGCCACAGGAGAACTTTTAGGGAAAGCTGGGGATGTGGCTGGGGAATGCAGGGGTGTGTGTTCCTCTGAAAGGTCTAGAACCTTTACAAGCTCTTGAGCAGTTCACCGTACAGATGCTAACAATTTGAGCAGATTTTCCTTAAACCTTTCTATACTGGGGGACCCACCCGGGGTGGCCGGACCACTATGTAAATGAATGACCCTCCACCCCTTCTGGGTACCTTTGGGCAGAATAACAGGGGGTACCTTCTCTGGATCTATTGGGGAACTACATGACAGCAACACTATCATAGTTTGTTCAAACAAATCAGCATCTCTCCCCCTTACTTCAACCTTGCCCAAGCCCTTAACATGCGCCACAGTGGCTACAATATCAGCATTAGCAATCCCTAATGGGACATCCAGTAATAAGAGAGCCTGTCGTGGGTCCAACTCCTCAGCCTCACTCCACCCCATCATTCTGTGCACTAACAGCTTAAGAGGGGCAATTTTCAGCTTGGGCGTAGCGAGGTCCTCCATTTCTCCCCCAAACTAAACATAACAGGGTAACTACTTCTTTTGGCCACTAGAGGATGCTAATTCCAGTGGTGCCTCCAAGATGTAACCCCTAGGTGGCACTATCCCAAGGGCTACTACCCCTGTCTGCTTGGCTACTAACAGGTTAAGGGGCCTGAGTTCTGAAAGGGGGGCCTCCGCCCAAAGGTCAGGGTTGGTATGGGTCAAACTAACCAGGCCACAGCCCTCTGGGACACTGTGACCCCCCTTATCTCCCACTAGTGGCCCACACAGTACACAATGTTTACCGTCATAAAACCCTGATATGCTTGGCATGTACACATATGTTTGGCACTTACCCCCAGGACTGGTTCCATCAGCTTGGCTCTGGGGACCCCCTGTAAAATAAGGTGACGCAATACAAAAGCAACAATGCAATACCTTCAACATAAACTGACACCACAGTCAATGTAAATTGCAGAAAAAACAGATCCGATTTGTTCAGGGGACTATAACAAGGATGGGGAATAATCAGGTTAATTTGCTTAATCACACTACGAATCACACTGCGGTGCATGCAACCAGAGTCCCTATCAGTCACACTCTATGGGGACCCAGGATGGAGAAAGGGGGCTTGCCAGGTCCATTACCCTGGATAGGCCGGCGTAGCAGCTAGTCAGGGTCCTGTGAGAAAAGAAGCAACATGCACACACCCTAATTGTAATCCGGAGCTGGAGGGCTCAGTTCGTGGACACAACACAACACAACAAAATAATCAGATGACACATTTTTGATTTAAAAGATGGTTGCAGGGAGCTACCCTGATAGTTACTCATGGTTCCCAACCTGAACACAGGGTGGATGATGGTTGAGACGATGGATGGATATTCTGGATTGCCAGAAGAATCAGGGCCTAACTGCATTAGGCAGAAACTGGTTCAGTCCGAATGGAGCCGGGTATGAATTCCAGCCCTCAGCACACAACTCAACTCGGGCAGGGAAAACCAGATCGCAATCCCCCTCCAGTTCACTGCACATTTATATGTAAAGAAAATGACTATACCAGGCAGGCTGCTCCTCAATCCCAATCGCAAAGTCACTGCTAGAACCTGGGAGCGCAAAGGCAGCTAACGTTCCTGACAGGCCGATCGCATTCAGCAAAATCTTCTGTCTTCTACAGGTTAAGCCTAGTCCCAGTTCAGCAGCTTGCTTACTGCACATAGCTCAGATTTAATCTGAAACAATTCTCTCTCTCTCTCTCTCTCTACCCAGTGCAGAAAACAGGCAAGCAGGCTAGAAGACAGGCCTTCACAGTTTCTTCTCCTGCTTTTCTGCGACCACTCGAACTAGGCGAGCTCCTTCTCTCTCAGATTCCAACTCAAATCTAGCTTGCCAGCAGACAGTTCAAGGGATTTCTTAGATCCAAAAGGTTCGGTTAGGCAGTTTAGCTGTCAATCACAGTAAGAGCTCCCCCTCCTGTTGCAAAAAGGCGTCAACAGTCTAAAACTACAAATCCCAACTGGTAATACATACAGTCCCATTTCAGCAGGCTCCATTTTAGAGTTCCCCGTTACTGATTGGTCCAATTCGGCAGTTCTGGACCAAAATGGTGGAGCTAAACTGAACCAACAACCTATTTCTTTCTACCCCCCACAAGAATTGCCTTATATCTGTCCCATGTATTCTTGAATTCTCCCACAGTTTTAGACCCCACAACCTCCTCAGGAAGGCTGTTCCATGTATCCACTACCCTCTCTGTGAAAAAAATACTTCCTCACATTGCCCCTGAACCACCCCCCTCTATCTTTAAATTGTGTCCCCTTTTTCTTGCATGTCTCTTTTTCTGAAAGATGCTACCCTCTTGGACTTTGTTGAATCCACTGAGGTACTTAAACGTTTCTATCAAGTCACCCCTCTCCCTCCTTTCCTCAAGGGTATACATATTAAGCTCTTTTAGTCTCTCCTCATATGGCTTCTCTTGCAGACCCTGAACCATTCTAGTTGCCTTCTTCTGGACTGCCTCTATCCTGTCTATGTCCTTGCGGAGATGGGGTCTCCAGAACTGGATGCAGTACTCCAGATGGGGTCTCACCAACTGTCTGTACAGAAGGATACAACTTCCTGTTTTCTGCTGGTGATGCCTCTCCCTATGCATCCCAGTATACCCCCAGCTCCCCCTACTACCTTCTCACATTGCTTGCTAACCTTAAGGTCATCTGATATGATTACCCCCAGGTCCCTTTCTTTTTTGTTTTTGCTGTTATTATCTCACCCCCCATTGTGTACTCTTCCCATGGGTTTTTGTTTCCCAGGTGCATTATTTTGCACTTCTTTGCACTGAATCCTAGCTGCCATACTTCCGACCATTCCTCCAACCTTGCCAAGTCCCTTCTCATCCTTTCCACGCCTCCTTGTGTATCAACCCTGTTGCAGATCTTTGTGTCATCTGCAAAGAGGCATACTTTTCCTTCCAGTCCCTCTGCAATGTCACTTAATAAGACATTAAAAAGGACTGGACCCAGTACTGAACCCTGCAGTACCCCACTAGTAACCCCTCTTTCTTCAGAGTGGACTCCATTTACAGTAACCTTCTGTGTCCTGTTATCCAGCCAATGTTTTACCCAGGCTACCACCCTAGGACCCACTCCCAGGCTGGGTCATTTGACTATTAATATTTTTTGTGGGACTGTGTCAAATGCCTTTCTAAAGTCTAGGCAGGCCATGTCCATAGTCCCTCCCTGGTCTACTACTTTGGTCACCCAGCCAAATAAATCAATTAGATTCGTCTGACATGACTTTCCCGCTGTGAACCCATGCTGCCTTGGGTCCTGTACCCCACTGGTCTCGGTACTCAACAATTCTTTCCTTCTTTGCCTACCACAGAGGTCAAACTGACAGGTCTGTAGTTTCCTGCCTCTGTCTTGGTCCCACTTTTGTGAAGGGGAATCACATCCACCTTCCTCCAGTCCTCAGGTACCACACCATCCTCCCATGATTTGTTAAAAAGGGTATTCAGTGGTTTCACTAGTTCTCCCCCTAATTCTTTTAGAATTCTGGGGTGAATTCCATCAGGCCTCATTGCTTTGTCCACCTTCAGTTTTAGGAGTTCGTTCAGAACCCTTTCTTTTGTGAAAGGACTGGGATCGACCCCCCTATCCAGAGTGCTTCTGTTAATTGGATTAGGCACCTCCCCCTCCTCTTTTGTGAATACTGAGCAGAAATATTCGTTCAGTATCCCTGCTTTTTCACTATCCCCCTCTGCCCGCCCACCGTTCATTCTATTCAGCCTCACTATCCCTCCCTTTATCTTTTACGCTCCCTGATGTACCTATAAAAGGTTTTATCCCCCTTCTTAACTGAGTTGGCTATCCTTTCCTCAGTTTGGGCCTTTGCTATTCTGACTTCCCTTCCTGCTTCCTTCTGCCTTAACTGGTACAGTGCTCTGTCCTGCTCCTTCTGTTTTTCCTTATACTTCCTGAATGCTATCTTTTTCTCCCTGACTTTCCCCACCACCTCTTTTGAGAATTATAGTGGCTTTCTCTTTCATTTTAATTTGTTTATTTGCTTCACACAAAGGCTTGTTGCCTCTGTGATGGCAGTTTTGATGATTCCCCATTGCTGCTCCACCCCTCCTTCTAGCCTGTTTGCTAGAGCTTTTCTGAGGCACTCTCCCATCTTGCCAAAGTCAGCCCTCCTGAAGTCCAGTACCCTCACTTTTGTATGGCTTGACTCTGTAGCTGAGTTTAACGTGAACCACACTGTTTGATGGTCAATTGTTCCCAGATGGCAACCCACTTCTAGATCTGAGATCCTCTCACTGTCCCCATTTGAGAGTATGGGGTCTAAGATTGCTCCCTCACAAGTGGGTTCTGAAACTAGCTGTCTGAGGCATGCCACCTGTAGGGCATCGAGAATGGCCCTGCTGTTGGATGTGACTGCAGCAAGTGTGCTCCAGTTAACATCTGGCATTTTCAGGTCTCCCATCAACAGTATCTCCCCTTTCTCTGCCATCCTAAGAATCCCTTCTATCATATCCTTGTCCATTCCCTCCCCCTGACCTGAGGGTCTGTATACAACCCCTGTGCAGATTGTGGTGCCACTTCCAGTCTCCAAGGTGACCCACAGTGCCTCCTCTCCTCCCAGTTTACTCTTTTGTTCAGCTGCTTTTATCCCTTCCTTTACATAGAGAGCTACTCCTCCCCCTCTTCTCCCCTCCCTGTCTCTCCTGTAGGTTACATACCCTGGTATGTTAACATCCCAGTCATGGTTCTCTGTGTACCATGTTTCTGTGACTGCTACGATATCCAGGCATCCTTCTTCCATCAAGGCCACCAGTTCAGGGAGCTTGTTGCCCAGGCTATGGGCATTGGTACTCATTATCCTCCATTTCCTGATGGCCTTACTCCTTTTTGCCCCATCCGTGTCCTTCTTGCCTTTGTCACTTTCTCCGTTTACCCCTGCCCTTCTCCCTAGCGACATCTCTATGTTGGTGTTTACTGCATTTACTACCGTGACTTTTTTTTGGGGGGTCTAGGATTTCCCTGCTCCTTTCCAGTGCCTCCCCCCTTGGCTAGTTTAAATACTTGCCAATGAAGCATTTAAACCTGTTACCTAGGATCCTGGTTCCCCTCCTGGACAGATGCAGCCCATCATGCCAGTATAGGCTTGCATCACTCCAGGTGGACCCCCAGTCCCCAATGAAGCCAAATCCCTGAGTTCTGCACCAGTTTTTCAACCACTGATTGAATCCCATGGTGTGGAGCACCCTTGCCACTCTTACGCCATAGAAAGGCAGCACCTCCAAGAAGGTTACCGTGTGTGGTACTTGTCTAAGGCCCTCCCCAATTCCACAAACTCTTCCTGCACTGCTCTGATTCCTTTCTTAGCCAGGTCATTTGTCCCTAGGTGGAAATCAATGTAACCCTCCATCCCCTGTGCAGCTGCTCCGGCAATCCTGAGGGTTCGCTCCCTGTCCCTCCAAGCCATGGTGCCAGGCAGGCACCTTACCTCCCTCTCCCCTTCCTCCCCCAGTTCTACCTTCCTAACAATGGAGTCCCCCACCAGGAGCTGTTTCCTTCCCCTGTGGGGTCCCATGCCACCCTCCTGTGGGTCTCCTTTGTGGAGGTTCCCAGCATCTTCCTTGGTCTCCACTGTGGGTGCCTCCATGGAGGAACCACACTTTGCCAGAATGGCATAGGGTGTGGAGGTACAACTGGAGGATGGCCTCTGTTCCACCCTCACCCTCCCTGGGCCACTGTGGTCCAACTATTCCTCTTTCTTGGCAACCTCTGAGGCAACAGCAGTGGCCCTGGTGGTCCCTGGATGGAAGAGGAGGTACCACAAATCCTGGCCAGCTCAGCCTGGAGATGAGCAACCTCTCCCCCTCAGCCCAGAGAGGTGCCTGCAGATGGGACAACACTGCATCCTCCAGAATGTCTCCCGGAAGACTGCTGATCCACAGCCACTGCACTGCGCCACTCCCATCATGTCTTTTTTCTGGCCCCTTCACTATTGCTTGGAATCCTTACTTTTTCCTCTGTTTTTTTTTTTCCCTTCTCTCTCTACTTACTTACTGCCTCTGTGCCCTTTAAGCTCCTGATTGTCCTGTTCTGAGACAAGAAGATCCTATATTTCTCAGTAGACCCTTACTTGCTTAGAGGCAGAACTCCAGCAGCTAGAGGGGGCCGGAGAGCTACTGTTGCCCTTCTAGGATGGTGCATCTTTGGTGGCTCTGTGATCACTCACTTACTGCTCCCAAACAGGAAGTTCCTATTGTCAGTCAAATCCTGTGCCTATAAAAGTAGAACTAGCTTTGGGTGGAAGGGAGGGAAGGTGGGCAATATAGTTTTTTTAGAAGAGTTATACTTCTTTAGTCCCAGTAGAGAAGTCCAGTCACACAACACTCCTTCCTTCTGGTGTCCTCTGCCAAGCCTCTGACAGACTCTTTTTAAGGCAGTGTTTAAATCTAGTTTCCTTCTAGCTAAGCCACTCCCACTACTTACTAGATCTTTCTACAAGTAATTTAAACTGCACAGCAATCAAGCCCCTTCAGCCACCTGAGATTTACACCTACATAACTGTTCAGATAACCACTTTAGCTAACTGAGACAAACACACTAATTTTTTTTGTTTGTTTTTTTACCCTAAATTAAAGGTCCCAGTAGAAGAGTTCTACTTCTTTAGTCCCAGTAGAGAAGTCCAGTCACACAGCACTCCTTCCTTCTGGTGTCCTCTGCCAGAGGTGTCTCTCTGAGAGAGAGAGAGAAAGAGGGAGAGAGAGAGAGAGAGACAGAAAATGAATAGTCCTACTTGCAGCTCTTGCACCTGGCAGTTCGAATGATCACATTGATTATAAATATTTCTCTTTTTTTTCCCCCAACTTTATTTCTCTCCTACCTTCAATGGACTCTCTCAGGTGTTGATTCTCAGCGGGTGCTCTACTGCCCACCTGAAGCCTCCAACATGCGCTTACCAGATCGGGCCTTCCCCCTCCAGCCTCACCCAGCCGCACGACCCCCCCAGCTCTGATCCCCCCAGGGCGGGGCTTCCATCTCCTCTGGGTGCTCTATCTATAATCAAGTGGAGTGACCAGAGAGGAGGAGGGTGACAGGAGTGTGGTTCAGTAGAGCTCGACACTGGGCATGGGGCCCGTCACTGATCTCACCATCGCCTACCATGAGGTAGGGGGTTTTCTTGCTGTTTTCCCCCCTCAGGACATGGCGTGCAATGGCATCCTGTGTGGCTATACCTCTGCACCTCATGCCGCTGGAGCCTGACGACGTCCCGCCCCTTCTGCGCCCCGATGTCTGTACTGCTCCCGGCCTCCACCAGAGACCACTACTATACCGGGAGTCCCCAGCAACCCACCCTGGAAGAGGAGAGGAGAGGAGAGCAGTCCTCTGGATGCTCAATCCTCTCCCTCCCCTGCTGACCCCGATGGTCCAGATCCTTTCCCGAACCCAGGTCACCAGCGTGGCACGAGGTGTGGCATCCAACACCTCAACCCTCAGCACCTGTGGGCTGGCTATTATAAATGTAAGCCCCCACTGGCCCCTTATTTAACCAGTAGGCACACCTCCCATAGTCTAAGGGAAAAGAGAGGGGTGGGAGTTTCACTGATTTCCAGCTTTAGAAAAGGTGGGATATGCAGATGGAGTAGAAGTTATAAAAACACACAAACCAAGTGTGGCTACTACCTGGCACACACCTGGTGGGACCAATACCATGGCCACAACCTAGGTCCTGGGGAGAAAATGTTTGCTCAGGGCTGTGCTAGGTTTGCACTTCTGGACAGGGGTACCCAAGTAACCCCACACACAGGAAGCAATAACATAAATGTCCAAACCAGCTGAGATTCTAGAGTGTGGCTTTATTCTATAACACAGTAGGAACAACACAAAGTGAAGATGGACCCCCAAGGATTACACAAACTGTAAATACAGATGTCTGAGGTACAGAACACCAAAACTTCCCATATAGCATAGGATGACTGCAGAAATTGTGGACTAGCCACCTGTAGAACACACACAAGCAATTTCCCTTGACTAGGCACACACGACCAGTACTTGGACACTTTCCATATTGTATAGGATAAGTTGTGGCACACAGACCACGACAGAGCACAGGGGGCTCAAGACTCACAGAACTCACATACAAGGGGTAAACTGGAAAAAACCCACTCACTGGGGTAAAACTGGAGAAAACCCACTCACTGGGGTAGAACTTTCTTCAGGTATAGGCCACATGCACTGACAGAAAAGACAGGTGCCCTTCAGAACCCGGAGTGCTAAACTGGTCACTCCAGATGGGGGGGGGTCTCCAACCTTTTGTTTCCAAGTTCATACTCAGCCATCCCTCTGGTAAATACACCTCACACTGTACCAGAAGTTACAGTTGAAGCTTTCTAGAAATGTTGATCACGCTTAACATCAACAAAGAACACCACAGCGGTATCAAAGGTAAAAGTTCTGTTCACATGGACGGTTACATACTGGACTCCACTGAGGACAGCCAACTTTTAAACTGTTTTAGGTGACAGGGTCTCTCTGTCAGAGAATCCACCCTTAAAATGCAGGTATTCCTGGGCAGTTTCACACAAAACTCATGGAAGATGTCACACAAGGCAGCTTCACCAAATGTCCTGGTAGGAACAAGGGGATTGCCCCTAACATCCTGGCAGCCTGCTCCATCCCTCCTGGGATGAAACACAGGAAAATCCCTGGAGACGGTTTCCACCACTTAACTAAGCTGGAAGATTGCTGTAGTCCACTAGGGTGAGAAAGAAAAACAAACTGGAACACTGCAGCTCTATAACAGAGCTGCTACTGCTGTAACTGCAACTACACTCTGCAGACTCCAGCCACCAACTGATTACAGAATTCTGTCTCCCTCTCTCACAGCAGCTGGCTGTGGCTTATGCTGCTGCGAGAGTTCTAAATGACATCATCCCTCCAGCTCTCAGCTGCGACTGACGAGAGAGAGAGAGCGACAGAGTGAAATCCATTTGCTGGAAAATCACTAGCTGTCCTCCCTGTCTACCACTAATTCTAATGGGATTCTTGTAACCCCTGGGAACAAGGGGGTTACATAAACATTTCTTGTAACTGAATGGCCTTATCAGCAATATATTAATCAGTTGTCTCTGACTCTCAACATCCTGAACTGGTTACTTGTTCATTAGTAATATGCCCATAAGTAACTACTGCAATGTTTTTTTTTAACTCAGAAATCATTTATTAATATGTCTAACAAGTAGATTCTACATTACACATCATTAGAAATGTCAATACAAATAATCACAAATTGCCATGTTCTATAAAATAATAAGCTTCAAAATTTATTCTCATTTTTCAGGTGTTGGATACCTGGGAAGCTGTACACTGCATAAAGTCTGAGACTCTGATGATGGATATAGTTTTGTGCAGTGACTTATTGGTCTCTGTTGTTTAGTCCATAAAGATAATTGCAACATTGGAACAACCTAATAAAAGGAAACTTTGAAATATAAAAAAAGAGAAATTAAGAGTCCCTTTTTTTCCCACTTTAATGTACATTTACAAACATAAAATATGTGGCACAGCTCCTCCCTCTCATCTCCTCCTCCCCTCCAGCTATAGATTTAAACCTAATGAGTATCTTTGCTGGGTTAAAACAGCTTACTCTATTATCTGTGAACCAACACTCCAGTCACCTCTCCCCCTCTCCCTCTTCCCCCTCGCCCCTACTAATACTCTCCTCTCTCACCTGTGTCCCCCACCAGGTGTGCCAAGGATACCATAAGTCTAAAAATTTCTCCTTCTCTAATCGAAGTGTATATGTGATGCTCTCCATTCTTTCCAGATCTTCCACCCTAGATATCCATTGGTTCATAGAAGGAGGGTCTGGTGCTAGCCACTTAGTGGTGATACACTTCAGGGCTGTAACCCTGAGAATATGACTCAGTTCTCCTACTTTTCTTTTCTTAGAAGATAGGGTCGGGAGGCCTAACATTAGGTCTGAGAAGGTGAGAGGCAGGGGGAATCCCGCTATCTGCTGTATGACTGTGGACTTGGCGCCAAAAAGCCATTAGTTTAGGGCACCCCCAAATGATATGTGTGGCTATGGTTTCACCACAACGCCTCCAACATGCTTCAGTGGCTTGTGGATTAAAATCTTTTGTGATAGTGGGGGTCCTGAAAAAGCGGGTTATTATTTTCCAATTGAACTCTCTCCAAATCAGAGAGGATGTAACTTGCCACCCTTTTCTGAACCTACATGCCCAATTTACCTCAGATATTGCCTCTCCACTTTCCCTCTCCCATCTTCCCCGAATCTCCTCCAGTACTGCCATGGACACGGGGGAGGGGGGAGATAGAACAGGACATTATATAGTATTGATATATATATATGTAGGGAGGCAGTATAATGCAGTGGTTTAAGGCTCTGATCTGCAAATCTGGAGAACTGGGTTTGAATCCCACAGCCCCCACTTGCATACTGTGTGACCCTGAGCAAGTCGCTTAACTTCCCTGTGCTCCTAGGTCACACCTGTAAACAAGCGTTCAGCTTAGTGTGCCACCCCTGGTTAAACAATTGGAAAAAAAAAAAGCATATCTCGCATTCTGATGGAATCCCACCAGTACGTTTCTAGAGGCATCAGTTCCCTTCTTACCATCTGCAAGTTATCAGTTGTGTTTATAAAATTCCAAACTTGTAGAAAGCTGAAAAAGTCTTCTCTATGGAGAGAATATAGTTCTTGGAGTGTAGCAAAAGTAAGACACCCTGATCCATCTATAAACTGATGGAAAGTGGTGAAACCCTTATGATCCAAGTAAGAGTATCCATTATCTAATCTGGGGGAGGCAAACTGGCTTTCATGGTGGATAAGAGACAGGGGACCCAATGCATTAGGGGTAAAAGTTAGATTACAGAGATGGAGAAGTATTTTTAGGGAGTGTTTAACCCAAGGATTTGATGAAAGGGACCAGGTGTGGGAACCTATGGCACTTGTGGGCAATGTCCACAAAACTCCTCCCACCAATGTTTCTTCCTCTATGGGATACCAACCCAAGTCTATTCTTTCTTTCACCCAGATACATAGCTGGGCTCCCTGTGCAGCCAGATAGTAGTGGTATAAGTGAGGGAGACCCAAACCTCCCCCCTTCCTGGAACTCCTCAGGATGTTAACCGATATCCTGGGACATCTACCTGCCCAAAGAAAGGTCTGTATGTTCTTATTCATCTTGTTCCAGAATTGGACAGGGATGTGAATCAGAAGAGTTTGGAAAAGGAACAATAGTCTTGGAAGCACGTTCATTTTTATCGTGGGTATCCTGCCATATAGAATGAGTGGCAGGAGTTTTCAGCACGCAAAATCTGCCTGAAGAGTATCAAATAATTTAATGTAATTGTTTTTAAAAAGCTTAGATGTATCCACTGAGATTTGGATACCCAGGTATCTAAAGGTGTTCTTTTTGGCCCACAAGAAAGGGAAGTTCTCTTTAAACTCTTTGGCACTGCTTTCTGCTCTGTTGGAATTTCATTGTATGTTGCCATGAGTAAGTCAAGGATCTGGGGGTAGAATGCATTATAGAATTTGGCTGAAAAGCCATCCAACCCCGGTGCTTTCCCATTTTTAAGTTGCTTTATTTTGGTAAGCACCTCCTGTTTAGAAATCTGAGCATCAATGGCAGTTTGCCAGGTTATCTAATTTAGGGATAGGAAGGCCATTTAAAAATTGTCACACCTTAGCATGATGATCTTGTGGTGTATTCAAGTCATAGAGGTTTGAATAGAACTTGAAAAATCTTTTTACTATTTTTGTAGGACACATGGTGGAGGGGTCATCTTTCCCATCACCAATAAGGACCACAGCTCTACTTGCTGCCTCTTTACGTAGTTGCCAAGCCAGCAATCTCCCCGCTTTGTTCCCATTTTCATAATATTTTTGTCTGGCATATCTTTGTTGTCACTCTATCTGTATATCTAACGGGTAATTCAAGTCTTGTCTTTTCTTATCTAATTCCTCCATAATCTTTGTATCTGGGTTTGTCTGGTGCAAAAGTTCTAACTTTGCTATCTGTTGTTTTAACTGTAGTCTGGTTTGCAGCCTCTCCTTTCTGATTTTAGCAGAATATTTGATTGTTTCCCCTTGTAAGCTACATTTCAGAGCATCCCACCTGATTCCCTCTCGTATATCCCCCTGGGGATCGTCCCAGGCAAATGATTGGACGATATCAATGACCATTCCTTTAAAGTCTTCCTTCATGAGCAAGCTTATGTTTAACCTCCAACAGGACTCCAGGGAAGCTGGAGTGGTGGCTAATGTCAGGGTGACTGGGACATGGTCAGAAAAGGCAATTGATCCTATATCACAACCACTTAGTTTCTGGAGCCAGTTGGCTGAGACTAGAAAGTAATCAATCCTAGAGTACCCTTTGTGATGAGGGGAATAATACTTATAGTCCCTATCTTTTGGATGCATAAAGCACCAACTCTCCACCAGACCCAGCTCCTGGCTTAGCCTCAAAATCAGTTTTCCAGTTCAAGTTGTACCTCCCGATCCCCCACCCTGAGTGATCCACTCCAGGGTGTATGACCTCGTTAATCTCCTCCTATCACCACCAGACTTTGCAAATCTGTTATACTTTCTTTAATTACTTTCTCTAGGAAGGAGAGACAAGGGGCCTCATCATTGGGAGTGTATATGTTAACTAATATACAGTTTTGTCCTCTATATGTGCGCTGAATCAGGACAACCCTTCCTTCTGGGTCTGTTTTTGTGTTGGTAACAATCAAGAGGGCGTCTCTTTGTACTAATATTGCTACACCTCTGTGATGTGGACTGGCTTCATAATGGAATGTGAATACTTTCCCCAACCATGATCACCTCAACTTAAGATGCTCAGCTGCTGTTAAATGGGCTTCCTGCAAAAAAGCTATTGTAGCATTAGGCCATTGGAATTCCTTTAATACTTTTGCTGTATTGACTGGATTATTGATCCCCCTCATGTTTAACATGGCAATCTTAAGATCAGCCATGTCCACATGGGAGAGATCAGAGCGTAGACTGAGGGGGAGGGGGAGAGGAGCGTGCCCAACACAAATTACTAACATCTGGTATATTTTCAACTCAACAATCTGAATATTAACTTGAGACAGTAATAACAACCAAATCATCAAACTTATCAACTTAACTTTTTTGGTCTTCGAGGTGTAATAGCCCTTTTTTCACACTCTTCACTGAATTAACCTTTGAGGTGTGGCTGAGGACCCACTAGTAGTTGGGCTCCCCATCTGGCTTGGGCTACCAATACTCCCACAAGCCAGAAGGG
Organism: Neoceratodus forsteri; assembly: GCA_016271365.2. Taxonomy (NCBI): domain Eukaryota; kingdom Metazoa; phylum Chordata; order Ceratodontiformes; family Ceratodontidae; genus Neoceratodus; species Neoceratodus forsteri. Next base: position 220,334,546 of record CM028136.1, on the reverse strand, counting down.
CAATAAACAGGTAGTGTACCAAGCTAGAGATGTGCAATAATCTGGTGCAGTGACTAGCCTGAGCTGCTAGTTTACCCTACTTCACCGCTGACTGCAGATTAAATAAACAGTCTTCGGGGGGGGAGGTGTTTCTCCATAGTAAAAGAGAATAGGGGACAACGTTCTTCCCTCTTTGGTACAAGCTTTTCATTGGTGAAGGGGTATGAGCACAGGCCTCCAGCTCACACACCTAGGTGCATCCAGGAGGGCTCTCCCGGGCCATCCAGAAGAACCACTAATTATGAGATATAAATTTTCTGTTTATGTTGCTCTAATTCAGGTGGCTCATCTAGCAGCTTTACGGGCAGGCAGGCTTTAGGGGAATCAGAACCAAACTAGGGAGCACTATGAGAAATGCCTATTAAGGCTTGGAGTGTCACATTCCCAAGGCTCTTATTAGAAAGTAAGGTCCACTTAGGGGACTCTTCACCAGTGACCTTATCCGGAGGGTAGGTCAAGCTAGCCTCCAAAGCACTCTACTTTCACTATCATTAATATATTGTACATTAAGTGGGGATCCATCACCAGTGCTTAGCAATAAGGCCAGCAATCTAGTCACCAGGGCCCCTTCAAATCCAACCAATCAAATAGAGCCCATTTTCAGGGCTGTCACATATTTGGCTCCTCTGGTCCCAGCAAATCCCCACGGTCCCTTCCACATAACATTACTGCCTGAAAGCTTCACTTGGTCACCCAGTCAGAACCTCCCCCCCCAAACACCCCGGGCATGCCCAGGCAACAGGGAGCTCACCGCCCATCCCCCTCACCATGTCTTCAATTCCTCCCCCCTTGATCAATCCCACAATATCCACCTTATAGTAGTTAATCACATTATCAAGACTGTCTATTGCTTTAAACTCCCTCCCCCCTCCACATTGCATAGTTTCACATAGAAACTCAGGATAATATATGGCTGTGACAAGCTGGCCTATGGTAGATGGAGTGGCAACACGCTGGGTTTAAAGTTCACAGCAGAAAATGTAATTTTATTGCTCCAAATGTAATTTATTGCTCCAAATGTAATTTATTGCTCCAGAAAATCATAAACAGTCAGTTCAACTTTTCCAGCCTGGTCAGGAAACATAAAGGTTAACACAAAACAGCTTCTTTCAGGCTGACTTGCCAAAAGGAGTCTTTGAACAACCTATGTGGGCCAACAGTTTCTGAATGCACAGTCTCAAACAAAACATGAACAGTTTGTGGGCCAGCAGTTTCTGAATGCACAGTCTCAAACAAAACAAACAGTTTTCCCTTTAGCCTTATTTGCAGGCTGTTATTAGCAGTACATTCCACTCACTGTTCTTGGCCTCAGCTGGCTAGGCTGCTTCTTTGCCTCAGGATTCTCTGCTCTAGAAATGGTCTCTTTCTCAGCATCAGGTTTCAGCTTTTTCCCCAAATGCTATCTCCAGCAATTAACCCTTCTCCTTGGCTTTCTACTCTGGTTCCTTTCTTACATTCCACCCTCTGTCTTGCAGGGCTTTCTGATTAGGAGTATCTCCTCCCTGCAGCAGTTTCCAGCTTTCAACTGACTCCTTGCTGGATTCTGTCTGCCTTTCAGCAATACCTCTAATCAGTAACACCTGGGGAGGCCCCTCCGCCTGTTCATGTTGCATTCCCTGCATTTCCTCAGTCTGAGCAAGGATGTTAACCCCTTGTTTCCCAGTGTAGGATTTATACTGTAACATACCTCCCCCCTTTGTGAGAAGGCAAAGTTGGTTGGCCCCTGACCATTCCTCTCCTGGGACAGGAAGTCCATGTTTCCATTCTGGGTCCCGGCCCAGTGATGCATCATAAAGAAGAAAGGCTGCAGGGCCAAGTACCACCTGGTGATACGGGGGTTGTCATCCTTCATCATCTGTAGCCACCTCAGAGGGGCATGATCTGTGACCAGGATAAACTGCCGGTCATGCAGGTAGTAGTGGAGAGCATCCACAGCCCACTTGACTGTGAGACACTCTTTCTCTATTACTGCATAGTTTTTCTCCCAGGGAAAAAGTTTCTGACTAAGATAGAGGATAGGATGTTCCTCCCCCTCAAACTCCTGGGAGAACACGGCTCCTAGACAGACTTCAAAGGCATCTGTCTGCAGGATAAAGGTCCTGTTGAAATCAGGACTGTGTAACACTGGCTCTCTGCACAGTGTTGCTTTGAGTGGTGTGAAGGCCTGGTCACACTCCTCTGACCACTGGACCTTACTGTGGGCAGCTTTCCGGGTGAGGTCCGTAAGGGGGCTGGCAAGGATGGAGAAGTGCGGTATGAACCTGTGATAATACCCTGCCAGTCCTAAGAAGGCCCTCACCTGGGTTTCTGTGGTGGGTATTGGGCACTCTGCTACAGCTTGGACCTTATTGACCAAGGGTCTCACCTGTCCATTGCCTATACAGTACCCTAAGTACTTCATTTCGGCTTTGGCCAAAACGAACTTTGCTAGATTGGCGATCAGCCCTGCTTCTCGTAAGGATTGCAGTACTGCTGCCAACTTGGATACATGGGACTCCCAGTCACTGCTGTGGATCACCATGTCATCTAGGTAAGCAGCAGCATAGTGGGCATGGGGTCATAGCAGGTGATTCATGAGCCTTTGAAAGGTCACTGGTGCTCCATGTAAGCCAAAAGGCATGATACGGAAGTGGTATAGCCCAAAAGGGGTGGCAAATGCTGTCTTTTCCTGAAACTCTGTGGTCAAAGGGATTTGTCAGTACCCTTTCATTAGGTTGAAAGTCGTGATGTACTTGGATTCCCCTAGTCTATCCAACAGTTCATCAACCTGGGGCGTGGGGTAGGCATCAAACTTTGAGATGGCATTGACCCTGCGAAAATCAGTACAGAAGTGGGTAGCCCCACCTTCTCTTGGTACTAACACTATGGGGCTACACCAATGACTGCTGGATTCCTCAATCACCCCCAACTCAAGCATGTCCTGTAACTCCTTCTTAACAGTGTCTCGTACGGCTTCTGGCAAGCGATAAGGTTGCTGCTGCACCTTCTCCCCAGGCTCTGTTTCTGTATGATGAGCTATCATATGGGTTTTTCCTGGAAGGAAGGAGAAAACATCCAAAAACTGACTTACCAACTCTCCTAGTTGCTGTTTCTGTGTGTGAGACAGGTGTTCTCCCATCGGGACTTGTATCCCCGGATTCTCATCAGGCACTTGGAGTCCCAGATCTACTATGTCTGGTTCAGGAGAGATCAATAAGCTATCCCTTTGGTTCCAGAATTTCAGCAAATTGACATGGTAGATCTGGATCTCTTTTCACCTCTCTGGCTGGCAGACTTCATAGTCAACTGGGCCCACCCTCCGGGTAACTTCGTAAGGCCCCTTCCATTTGGCTAGAAGCTTATTCTGGCTGCTCGGCAAGAAAACTAGTACCTGATCCCCTGGTTTATATTCCTTCAGCTGGGCTCCCTGATTATAGTAGTACTCTTGTCTTTGTTGGGCTTTCACCAGATTCTCTTGGGCAAATTTCCCCACCCAATCTAATCTTTCCTTCAATTACAGAACATATTGCATCACAGTTTTAGTCTTGGGGTCAGGTTTCTCCCACATTTCCTTTACTACGTCAAGAACACCTCATGGGTGGCACCCGTAGAGGAGTTAAAAAGGAACAAACCCTGTAGAAGCTTGAGGGACCTCCTGCATTGCAAACATCAGTAAGGGAAGTAACTTGTCCCAGTCACTGACCTCAGTGGTTATGGACTTTCTAAGCATCGTTTTAAGGGTTTTGTTGAATCGCTTCATGAGGCCATCCATCTAGGGATGGTAGATTGAGGTCCTTATGGAGCTAATTCCCAGTAAAGTACAAACCTCCTAAGTCAGGCAGGACAAGAAGTTAGTTCCCTGGTCAGTCAACATTTTCTTCAGTATTCCCATATAACTAAAAACCTTTAATAGTTCCCAGGCTACAATTTTGGCTGAAATGGTTTGTAACGGGATGGCCTCGGGGTACCGGGTAGCATAGTCTACAATCACCAGAATGTATTGGTACCCCCCTGCGCTCTTTTCAAGGGGTCCCACTGTATTGACCCCAATCCAGTCAAATGATGCCTCCATAACAGGTAAGGGCACTAAAGGGGCATTTTGACTGTTCTTTGGGGCTACTAGCTGGCACTCGGGACAAGAAGCACAATAATCTTTAACATGTCGATAGATGCCCAGCCAAAAGAATAGGGGTGTAGTCTCTACCCCACAGTGCCCTGCCACAGGAATGGAGTGGGCAAGGCGTAGTAATTCCCCCTGAAAGACTTGAGGGATTAGCAACTGATGCCAGGTATCCCACATCTGGGCCTCCTTGCTAACATGATACAAGATACCCCCTTGTAACTCAAAATGAGGATAGCGTGCTGCCAGATTCTCATCTACCACTTCCCCTTCCCTGACAGCCAACTGGGTGTATACCCGGCTGAGTATCCCATCGGCCCGTTGTTCTTTGGCAATTTTTGGGCAGTGCTTTAACACATCTTGCTCTGATAAGGATGGCCCTCCAGGACTTTGGTTAGGTGCGTCAGGATTAGGGTCGAGCTGTGGGTCTGGCCCTCATTTGCCTTCGGTTCACCCCCCCTCCTGTTCACCTGCCCCTTCAAGACCCCTTTCCTTTGCTGCCCTACGTTCTTACTTAGATTTGTGGGTTCTTGTCTGGGGATTAAAAATCCCTTGGTCCAGGAAGGGAAAAACGTCCCCCAACTGTGGGTGACTGACCTCCCCCCTTCATGACCCTGAGACAAGGTAATTACCAAGGATAAGTTTGCTTTCCATAAGTCATCAAACCATTTCCAATCTCTCCCCAGTAACACCGGATAGCGTAATCATGGGGCAACCCCCACCTTTATAGTCTCTATTTAGCCCCCCCCCGGAGTAAGTGTAACCATTGCACCAGGGTAGGCCTTTACATCCCGATGCACACATCGGATAGGGATGGGGTTCTGGTCCTGCCAGCATTGGGGTTCACAAGGGCTGCCCTGACTAGGGTCTGGCAGCTTCCTGAGTCCACCAGAGCCTCTGTCTCTATCCCTTCTAGCTCGACAGGGATCACAAAATCTCGGAATTCAGAGCCGCCGCCCCCATTGTACAGTGAATACACATCTGTAAACATGCAGTTTATGAAGGTACAGTCCATGTGGGGGCAGTACTTTGCAAAGTGACTTTTCTGTCCACATGAGAAACATGCCCCTGTGTATCGGCTACGGGGCGAGCCTCCGGGTTTAGGAAGCAGGCGCTCAGGAAATGTCTCCCTGGACTGCTGGGTTGCTGTACTTTCCAGAGACTGACCCATATTTGACCCATAACCCCCCTCCCTAAATGCCCAAGGTCCCGTCACAGTTACAGACAATAGTCCTTTAGTCTGGCTCCCGGAACAATTCCCCATCTTTACCAGGTGGCCTCGTAAGCTTGGCAGGAGGAGAGTTCAGCATCCAACACTTGTTCTGAGATCTGCATGGCCTCTGCTAGCATGGTGATCTTCCATTTGCGGACCCAGTTCTGAATTCCTGAGGGCAGAATTTTCAGAAATTGTTCCAGTATGATTCACTCTGCCACCCTGGGGCCACTACATCCTTTGGGTTTTAGCCAGTGCCAACACAGGTCCTGCAATTGTTGTCCTACTGCTCTGAGTTATGTACCGGCTGTAAATTTGAAGCTCCGGAACCTCCATCGGTAACTTTCCGAGTTGATACCTAGGCGGTCCATAGATACATAGACAGTGTCGGCAGATAAGGGCCTATGGCCCACGCAGTCTGCCCATTTGAGCTTGTAAGTTCAGTTTATGCTTTCCTAGAAGTCTGTTGCCCCTTACCCTGACCTCCAGAATTCCTTTATATCTATCCCATGCATTCTTAAATCCTGTGATTGTTTCAGTCCCCACCACTTCCTCTGGCAGAGTGTTCCACTTGTCTACCACCCGTTCTGTGAAGAAATTCTTCCTCACGCTTCTCTGAATCGCCTCCCTCCAACTTCATCCCATGCCTCTAGTCCTGGAACATCTTTTCACTTAAAAATAGTGTATTCCTGCACCCTGTTCCTCCCTGTAAGATACTTGTATGTCTCTATCATGTCCCCTCTCTCCCTCCTCTTCTCCAGGGAGTACATATTCAATTCCTTCAACCTGTCCTCATAGGACTTGTGATGCAATCCATGTACCATCTTTGTTGCCCTCCTCTGAATCTTCTCTACCCTATCTATGTCCTTACATAGGTAAGGTCTCCAGAACTGTACACTATACTCCAGGTGGGGCCTCACTAGTGTCTTGTATAGTGGAATTATGACCTCCCTTTTCCTGCTGGTGATGCCCATGCCTATGCATCCCAGCATCCTATTCTTTTCCTGCTGCCTTGTCACACTGTTTCCCTACCTTGAGGTCATCAGAGATGATAACCCCAAGATCCCTTTCCTGCTTGGTGCATGCTATATCCTCACCCCCCAACTGATATATTGTGCCAGGGTTTGTGCTCCATATGCATTATCTTGCACTTCTTTGCATTGAATTTCAACTGCCAAACCCCTGACCATTCTTCAAGTTTCTGCAGGTCCCTTCTCATTCTGTCTACACTCTCTGGTGTGTCTACTCTGTTACAGAGCTTTGCATCATCAGCTAACAGTGAAATTCTGCCTTCTAGGTCCTGCAATGCCACTGATGAAGATGTTGAATAGGACCAGTCCAGCACTGATCCTTGTGGTCCCACTGGTCACTCTTCCTCTGTGGAGTACAGCCATTTATCACCACCCTCTGTGTCCTGCCACCCAGCCAGTTACCTACACCACCCACACTACTGTCCTGCCCACACCCATATTCCCCAGTTTGTGTAATAGTCTTCTATGTGGCACAGTGTCAAAGGCCTTGCTGAAGTCCAGATAGGCCATGTCCACTGCCCTCCCCTGATCCACCTCCCTAGTCACCCAGTCAAAAAATTCAATGAGGTTGATCTGACATGACCTCCCCCTGGTGAAACCATGCTGCCTTGGGTCCTGTAGTCCATTGACAACCAGATGTTCCACCAATCTCTCCTTCAGTAGTGCTTCCATGATCTTCCCCACTACCGAGGTGAGGCTGACTGGTGTATAGTTCCCTGCTTCCTCTTCGTTCTCACTTTTGTATAAGGGGACTACATCTGCTGTCCTCCAGTCTTTGGGTACCTCCCCTGTTTCTAGTGATTGGCTAAACAGGATAGCCAGAGGTTCAGCCACCACCTCTCTTAGTTCTTTAAGGACCCTGGGGTGCACCCCATCTGGCCCCATTGCTTTATCAACTCTTATTACTTCCAGTTCCTTCAGGACCCTTTCTCGTGTAAAGGGACTTGTGTCCATTTCTGTACCATTCTCACCCCTTGTACTCCCTTCAGACCCATTACCCTCCTCTTCCTCAATAAAGACTGAGCAGAAATACCTGTTCAATATGTCAGCTTTATCCTCCCCCTTCAGTCTCACTATCCCTCCTTCTGCCTTTCTTTTTTTACTTATGTACCTGTAAAAGGTGTTGTCCCCTCTACCCACTGATTTTGCAATGTGTTCTTCTGTCTGAGCTTTGGCTTCCCTTACTGACCTCCCTGCCTCCCTTTGCTTCTACTGGTACTTCTCCCTATCCCCTTCTGCCTGTGTCTTTTTGTATTGCCTGAATGCAATCTTTTTGGCTTTCACTTTCTTTGCTACCTCTTTGGAAAACCATAATGGTTTCCTCTTCCTTTTCCTCTTGCTAACCTGCTTAATGCATAATTCTGTTGCCACTTTCACCTCTGTGTACTCCCCGGCTGTGGTACTGTCCAGAGCTTGATAGGCCGCTTGGGCTTCCCCTGTCAGACAGGGGGCAAGGTGGACAGCCCACTGGTGTCCGGGCCATCCAGCAGCTTCCGGCACTCACTCGAATGTTACCAGGAAGGCCTCTGGATCATCCTCAGACATCATTTTGGTCAGCATGGTGTTCATCTTAGGAACCCCTGTCCCTACGATAGCCGGACCAGCCTCAGCTGTAGAGTCTTGTTGCGGCTGTTGCACCAGGTGCTGCAGGAGCTGCTGTTGTTGTTGACCCCAGCTGTATCAGAAACTGCTATTGTGCCTCCGGTTGTGCTTATTGCACCCGTTGTTGCCCCTCCTGCTGCTACTGAGCCAGCTGAGTGAGAACCTGTTGTTGCTGAGCCTGTTGTGCTTGTTGTGCCCATTGTTGCGCCTCCTGCTGCTGCTGTGCCAGCTGCATGAATGCCTGTTGTTGTTGTTCCATGAGGAACTTCAGCAATTTCTCCTTCTCCATTTTTCCAGAACATAACTAGTCCTGCTCACTCCAGCAGGGGGCAGATCCCATTTCTGAGCAGCACCACATGTGACAAGCTGGCCTATGGTAGATGGAGACACAACATATTGAGTTTAAAGTTCACAAAAGAAAATGTAATTTTGTTGCTCCAAATGTAATTTGTTGCTGCAGAAAATCCGAAACAATCAGTTCAACTTTTCCACCCTGGTCAGGAAACAAAAAGGTTAACACAAAACAGCTTCTTTCAGGCTGACTTGCCAAAAGGAGTCTTTGAACAACCTATGTGGGCCAGCAGTTTTGAATGCACAGTCTCAAACAAAACATGAACAGTTTGTGGGCCAGCAGTTTCTGAATGCACAGTCTTAAACAAAACATAAACAGTTTGTGGGCCAGCAGTTTCTGAATGCACAGTCTCAAACAAAACATAAACAATTTGTGGGCCAGCAGTTTCTTAATACACAGTCTCAAACAAAATGAACAGTTTTCCCTTTAGCCTTATTTGCAGGCTGGTATTAGCAATACATTCCAGTCACTGTTCTTGGCCCAGCTGGCTAGGCTGCTTCTTTGCCTTAGGATTCTCTGCTCTACAAATGGTCTCTTTCCCAGCATCAGGTTTCAGCTTTTTCCCCAAATGCTTTCTCCAGCAATTAACCCTTCTCCTTTGCTTTCTACTCTGGTTCCTTTCTTACATTCTATCCTCCATCTTGCAGGGCTCTCTGCCTAGGAGTATCTCCTCCCTGCAGCAGTTTCCAGCTTCCAACTGACTCTTTGCTGGATTTTGTCTGCCTTAGGGCAATCCTTCTAATCAGCAACACCTGGGGAGACCCTCCCCCTACCTGTTCATGTTGCATTCCCTGCATTTCCTCAGTCTGAACAAGGATGTTAATCTCTTGCTTCTCAGTGTAGGGTTTACACTGTCACAGTGGCCTTAAGGTCTTCAGTCCATGTCACTCACTACATGAATTATCTTCTTAACAGTCCCATTTGGGGTGATGGCACTTCATGGAGGGGCTCCTTCTGAATCCTTTTCTCTGTGGGGAGATACTGGTCTACTTTTGTTTATCTCTTCCTCTGTGCAAGCTGGTGATGCTAGGGGTTCTTTATGTGTATGAACTGAGTCCCACACACCAGATGTGTCTGGGCAGTCGTTCATCCCTCTCCTTTTGGTCCCAGCCAGTTGCAAGGTCCTGCTCAATAACTGGGCCTTCTGCTGTTGGATAGGGTCCTGGGGTATTACTATGTCTAGTGTGGTAAGAAATTGCTCTGCTGCCATCAGATCAGAGAATCTACATGGGCCATTGTCTATAAGTAGCTTAAGTTTGGCAGGGTATTCCACAAATGCTTTTATGCCTTTCAGCTGGAGGGAATGGATAATTGATAGGACTTTTTTTCTCTCGGTCAGTTGCTGAGGCGTATAGTCATGTTCAAAAAATAGCCGTGTATCCCAAAGATTACTTCTTTTTTTGCCCAGGCTAATTTCAGTATTTCCTCTATTACTCTGAAGTCTAAAAATGCGATGACCACAGAACGTGGACAAGCTTTGGGATCTTTTGGGCATGGTACTAAGGAGCAATGTGCTCTGATAATATTCAGGGGCTTTTCTGCTGGCCAATTTAGAATTTCACAGAGAAAGGACTCCATGAAGGTAGGTACACTACCAGTTTCTGTCCCTTTGGGTAGGCCGTGTATGCGGATATTATTCTACCTGTTATGGTTCTCTAACTTCTCTAGTCTGAGTTCTGGTTGTTGCCCTCTCTTATGTAAGTCTAACAAAGCTGAATTATGGATGTCTGTAGTTGTCGAGTAGTCAGAGAGGCCTTTTTCAAGCTGGTCTGTTTTTTTAGTCAGGATCTCTAGTTCGCGACAATCTTCTGTAGCCCGAGTTTCCAGTCGTTCCAGTGTGGCATTCATTTTTTGTAGCATGGCGCGTAGTTGCTTGGAGGTAATGGTACAATCTGGTTCTTCTGATGTATCCGATTCTTGGTTGGAGCACTGTGAGGCCACGGATGAGCAGGCCATTGCTGGTTGTGTGTAGTCAAAAAGAGTTTTCATCTGTTTTACCATATGCCTGCTCGACTTCTCCCTTGATTTGTGTCTGGATGCCATTCTGGTAACTTTTCTTTTACTTGTGGAGGTTGGATGGTGCAAATATCCTACAGATTTCGGTGGATCACTCTAGCGGCTGGTTGGAGCTCCCAATTCAGGCTGCTACTAGGCTGGTGCTCTCACCGGAAGTCGTAACTACTGTAATGTTTATGTATAACAATTTTCCTGTGAGTATTGTTGCTTGCAGTAACCTCCTTTGCTTTGTCTTACTTATCTGAACTGCATTGCCTTTCTCTTTTTCTTTATTGCTTTCCTAGACCCAACCCCCTCTCCATTTCCTTTTCTTAAATCCCCTAGCCCAAGCCAATCCTCACCCATCCCCCACCAAAAACCCCTCCTTCCCCCACACACTCACAACCCAACCCTACCCACACACCCCCACATCCCAACCATCCCCAACCCCTACCCACACTCCCTTCTCCATACCCTCAACCCTACCCACACTGCAACCATCCCCCAACCCTACCCACATACACCCCAACCCTCACACACTCTTCTTTTGTCTTTTTCTTCTGATCAATGACAAGTGCTGTCCAATAGGAACAGCCCGTATAAATTGATTACTTTGATGGCAGCACTGTTTCTTGGTCATTCTCCTCCCACAGTGATCCATTGCTCAGAATGCAGTTAACATATGTAGCAAAATAGTTTGGATCCTGTTGACTTTTTCTCTGGTTCATGATTTAGTGTGTCCAGTACTTATAAAATTTTAATTTAACTCCTATAACTTTTCAAACAGCTGGACACGACACTGCATCTATCTGATTTTGTACACATCATTCATTTGTTTCTCAATTTTCTTGTTCTCCCTTACACTTGCGTTGTGACTGTCTGTCAAATTCAGGGCAGTCTGTAAGGAGCTCAACAGTGTCAGACCAATCATCAGCCAGGCTGATCATAGAAACATAGAAACATAGACTTTGATGGCAGATAAGAATTGCTTGGCTCACCTAGTCTGCCCATTTCCCTACCTACTGGATAAGCTGCAGATCTTAGTTAACCAGCAGCCTATTTCTTCCTACCCCCCCACAAGAATTGCCTTATGCCTGTCCCATGCATTCTTGAATTTTCCTACAGTTTTAGTCCCCACAACCTCCTCAGGAAGGTGGTTCCATGTGTCCATCACCCTCTCTGTGAAAAAATAATTCCACACATTGCCCCTGAGTTGTCCCCCCCATCTTCAAATTGTGTCCCCTTGTTCTTGCACATCTCTTTTTCTGAAAGATGCTACTCTCTTGGACTTTGTTGATTCCACTGAGGTACTTGAACATTTCTATCATGTCCCCCCTCTCCCTCCATTCCTCAGTGGTATACATATTAAGCTGCTTTAGTCTCTCCTCAAATAGCTTCTCTTGCAGACCCTACACCATTTTAATTGCCCTCCTCTGGACTGCTTCCATCCTGTCTATGTCCTTGCGTAGATGGGGTCTCCAGAACTGGATGCAGTACTCCAGATGGGGTCTCACCAGTTGTCTGTACAGAGGGTTAACAACTTCCTGTTTTCTGCTGGTGATGCCTCTCCCTATACATCCCAGTATCCCCCAGCCCTCCCTACTGCCTTCTCACATTGCTTGCTAACCTTAAGGTCATCTGATATGATTACCCCCAGGTCCCTTTCCATTTTTGTTGTTGTTACTACCTCCTCCCCATTGTGTAATCTTCCCCTGGGTTTTTGTTTCCCAGGTGCATTATTTTGCACTTCTTTGTGTTGAATCCAAGCTGCCATACTTCTGACCATTCCTCCAACCTTGCCAAGTCCCTTCTCATCCTTTCCACCCCCCTTGTGTATCAACCTTGTTGCAGATCTTCGTGTTATCTGCAAAGAGGCATACCTTTCCTTCCAGTTCCTCTGCAGTGTCACTTATAAAGACATTAAAAAGGACTGGACCCAGTACTGAACCCTGCAGTACCCCACTAGTAACCCCTCTTTCTTCAGAGTGGACTCCGTTTACTATTACCTTCTGTGTCCTGTTGTCTAGCCAATGTTTTACCCTAGGTTACCACCCTGGGATCCACTCCCAGGCTGGCTAATTTGTTTATCTTTTGTGTGGGACTGTGTCAAATGCCTTTCTAAAGTCTAGGTAGGCCATGTCCACAGCCCCTCCCTGGTCTACTACTTTGGTCACCCAGTCAAAAAAATCGATTAGATTCATCTGACATGACCTTCCCACTGTGAATCCATGCTGCCTTGGGTCTTGTGCCCCACTGGCCTCTAGGTACTCAACAATTCTTTCCTTTAGAAGTGATTCCACCATTTTCCCTACCACAAAGGTCAAACTGACAGGTCTGTAGTTTTCTGCCTCTGTCTTGCTACCACTTTTGTGAAGAGGAATCGCATCCACCCTCCTCCGGTCCTCAGGTACCACACCATCCTCCCATGATTTGTTAAAAAGGGTAATCAGTGGTGTCACTAGTTGTCCCCTTAATTCTTTTAGAATTCTGTGGTGAATCCCGTCAGCCATTGCTTTGTCCACCTTCAGTTTTAGGAGTTCTTTCAGAACCCTTTCTTCTGTGAAAGGACTGGGATTGACCCCCCTATCCAGAGTGCTTCTGTTAATTGGATTAGGTACCTCCCCCTCCTCCTCTTTTGTGAATACTGAGCAGAAGTATTCATTCAGTATCCCTGCTTTTTCACTGTCCCTCTCTGCCCACCCACCGTTCATTCTATTCAGCCTCACTATCCCTCCCTTGGTGTTTCTATGCTCCCTAATGTACCTAGAAAAGGTTTTATCCCCCTTCTTAACCAAGTTGGTTATCTTTTCCTCAGTTTGGACCTTTGCTATTCTGACTGCCTTTCCTGTTTCCTTCTGCCTGAACTGGTACAGCTCTCTGTCCTTCTCCTTTTTTTTCCTTATACTTCCTAAATGCTATCTTTTTCTCCCTAACCTTCTCAACCACCTCTTTTGAGAACCATGTTGGCTTTTTCTTTCATTTTGATTTGTTTATTTGCTTCACACAAAGGCTTGTTGCCTCTGTGATGGCAGTTTTGATGTTTCTCCATTGTTGCTCCACCCCTCCTTCTTGCCTGTTTGCTAGTGCTTTTCTAAGGTACTCTCCCATTTTGATAAAGTCAGCCTTCCTGAAGTCCAGTACCCTCACTTTTGTATGGCTTGACTCTGCAGCTAAGTTTATCGTGAAACACACTGTTCGGTGGTCACTTGTTTCCAGATGGCTACCCACTTCTAGATCTGAGATCCTCTCACTGTCCCCATGTGAGAGTATGAGGTCTAAGATTGCTCCCTCCCGAGTGGGTTCCAACATTAGCTGTCTGAAGCATGCCCCCTGTAGAGCACTGAGAATGGCCCTGCTATTGGATGTGGCTGCAGCAAAGGTGCTTCAGTTAACATCTGGCATATTTAGGTCCCCCATCAATATCTCCCCTTTCTCTGCCATCCTAAGGATGCCTTCTATCATGTTCTTGTCTATTCCCCTCCTCCTGAGATGGGGGTCTGTATATGACCCCTGTGTGGATTGTGGTGCCATTTCCAATCCTTAAGGTGACTCACAGTGCCTCCCCTCCTCCCTGTTTACTCTTTTGTTCCATTGCTTTTATCCCTTCCCTTACATAGAGAGCTACTCCTCCCACTCTTCTACCCTCCCTGTCTCTCCTGTAGGTTGTGTACCCTGGTATGTTAACATCCTAGTCATGGTTCTCTGTGTACCATGTTTCTGTGACTGCCACGATATCCAGGCATCCCTCTTCCATCAAGGCCACCAGTTCAGGGAGCTTGTTGTACAGACTATGGGCATTGGTAGTCATTACCCTCCATTTCTTGATGGTCTTACCCCCTTTTGCCCCATCCCTGTCCTTACTGCCTTTGTCATTTTCTCAGTTTACCTCTGCCCTTCTCCCTATCGATGTCTCTATCTTGGTGTTTACCTCACTAACTACCCTGATTTTTTTGGGGAGGCTAGGATTTCTCTGCTCATTTCCAGTGCCTCTCCCCTTGGCTAGTTTAAATGCTTACCAATGAAGCATTTAAACCTGTCACCTAGGATCCTGGTTCCCCTCCTGGACAGATGCAGACCATCGCTCCAGTGTAGGCCTGCATCACTCCAGGTGGACCCCCAGTCCCCAGTGAAGCCAAACCCCTGAGCTCTGCACCAGTTTTTCAACCACTGATTGAATCCTGTGGTGTGGAGCACCCTATCCTCACCCATGCCATAGACTGGCATCACCTCTTAGAAGGTTACCGTGCATGCTACTTGTCTAAGGCCCCTTCCCAACTCCACAAACTTCTCCTGCACTGTTCTGATCCCTTTCCCAGTCTGGTCATTTGTCCCTAGGTGGACAATGACATCCAGCTCCCTCCCCCATGTAGCTGCTCCTGTGATCCTAAGGATTCGTTCCCTGTCCCTCCAAGCCATGGCGCCTGGCAGGCACCTTACCTGCCTCTTCCCTCCCTCCCCCAGTTCTACCCTACTAACAATGGAGTCCCCCAACAGGAGTTATTTCCTTCCCCTGTGGGGTCTCATGCCACCCTCCTGTGGGTCTCTTTTGTGGAGGTTCACAACATCCTCTTTGGTCTCCACTGTGGGTGCCTCTATAGAGGAACCACACTCGCCAGAGTGGCATATACATTGTGGAGCAGTACAGCTGGAGAGATGTGCCTCTGTTCCACCACCCTCACCCTCCCTGAGCCCGCTGTGGTCTAACCACTCCTTTTTCTTGGCAACCTCTGAGGCAGCGACAGTGGCCCTGGTGATCCCTGGGTGGGAAAGGAGGTCCCTCAAATCCTGGCCATCTCAGCCTGGAGATTAGCAACCTCCTCCCTCAGCCCAGAGAGGTGCCTGCAGATGGGACAACACCACATCCTCCAGAATGTATCCCAGAAGACTGCTGCTCCACAGCCACTGCACTGCACCACTCTCATCATGTCTTATTTCTGGCCCCTTAACTGTTGTTTTGAATACTTCCTCTTTCCTCTGTTTATTTATTTATTTTTTTATATATAATTTGTTTTCTCCCTACTTACCTACTGCCTCCATGCCCTTAAAGCTCCTAATTTTCCTTTCTGAGACAGGAAGTTCCTATATTTCTCAGTAGTCTCCTTACTTGCTCAGAGTCAGACCTCCAGCAGCTGGGGGGAGCGGAGAGTTACTCTTTTCCTTCTAGTATGGTGAGTTTTTTGTGGCTGTGTGATGACTGCCTTCCTGCTCCCAAACAGGAAGTTCCTGTTGTCAGTCAAATCCTGTGCCTATAAAAGTAGAACTGGCTAAAGGTGGGGGGTTGAGGGGAGGGATGGAGGGCAATACAGTCCCAGTAGAGAAGTATAGTTCTAACAGCACCTCCTTCCTCTTGCTGTTCTCTGCCTCTTCCCTGATACTCTTCTGGTCTTGCTGGGTGGAAACTTCATGTAGTTTAAAGAAAAGAACCACCCAAATTATAGGGTGGCTCTTTCCTTTGATGTGCGTAATGCTGCCCAGCAGGCAGAGCTGTTGAGTTTCATGATCAGCCTGCTGTGGTCCTCCCCAATGTAAAACAATCCCCCCACCCTTCCTTCTTAATTTTCAGACACTAGGGTGCCCAATCCTTGGTGCTGGCTAGTATCCCCCACCCCACCCATTTTCACTGTGTGACACCAGGGAGCTCACCCCGAGTGCCACCAAACATAATACTGACTTTGGGGTGCCCAATCCCCAGTGTCAGTACCTGAAATAAAGAAAACTGTCCCTCAGTCCCTCCCACACCTTCCTTCTTAATTTTCTGACATTGGGGTGTCCAGTCCCCAGTGCTGGCTAGTACTCTCTCCACCCTGCCTGTCTTTACTGTGCGACACCAAGGAGCCCACCCCTGTTGCCACTAAACATAACACTGACACTGGGGTGCCCAATGTCAGTACCTGAAATAAAACCATCCCTCAGTCCCTCCCACCACTTCCTTCTTAATATTCTGACATCAGGGTGCCCAATTCCTGGTGCTGGCTAGTACCCTCCACCCTGCCCCTTTTCATTGTGTGACACTGGGGAACCCACCCCTGGTGCTGCCAAGCACAGACACTGGGGTGCCCAGTGTTGTTACCTGAAATAAAGAAAACCATCCTTCATAGTCTTTTTTTTATTTTTATACACCCTGAAAAAAGAAAACTGTCCATTGATGTCTGTTGCCACCACTGGCCCACCACTGCCATTACCCTTCCCCCACTTGACCCTCCCTCCCAACACAAACCACCCCACACTCCCCACCCCTTAGTTACCTACCAGGGGACACGTCTTTACTCTAAAATGCTAGACTGGGAACTGAGGAAATCAGGTATGTGGTTCAATGGATTTTGAAATTGTTCTTACAACTTGGTCATTTTTAAATAATTTCCCCCAAAATTTTAAACATGGGCTTTTTGGGACCCCACCTCAGCATGATCAAGGGTGATGAAATTATGCAAGTCTGTTCTGAAAGGTGATTTCACGCATGGAATCACCTTTTGGGCAGGATTTGAAAATTTTTTCCACCCTTGCCCATGAGGTGGGGGTCATAAGAAGGCCATGTTGAAAATATGGGTTACAACTATTTAAAAACAACAAAGTTGTGAGTGTACATTGAAATTTTTCAACATACACTTATTACTTTGGTAATTTTCAATATTTTGATCCCATATTTTCAATATAGCCATTTTTTTACACCATCACATGAACATGACAACTGACATTGCTCAAATCCTGGCTAAAATATGTTTTCATGCTTGTGGCGCAAAATTATATTTCGGCCACTGTTTTATACACATGACACCTGTCATGTTCAGAAGGAGTAGTCATTAAAAGACTACAGTATGTTGAAAATTTGGGGTCAAAATGCGAAAAAAAAAAACTAAGTTATGAATAAACATTGAATTGTTCCAGTGTTTACTCATTACTTTGTTTTTTCAGATTTTGTCCCCTAATATTCAGCATATCCCTTGAGTTACCCCACCTCCTGAACAGGACAGCTGCCATTTTTCAAATCCCCTCTGAAACTTGTTTTCACAGACACACTGCAAAATCACCTTTCAGATGGGATACAAAAAATCCCAGCTGTCTGGATCTTAATGTCAGGTGATAAAAAGACTGTTAAAAATTTGGGGTCAAAATGTGGGAGCCCACTAAAAATTAGATATTGCCTCTCAGCCAGCTTATCTTGGGTAAATACAGTCTAAAAATAGGACACCACTGAAAATAAGATATTGCATCTCATCTGGTCTATCCTGGGTAAATATATACTAAAAATGTGTACAAGCAAGACCCAGTACAATAGCAATGCACATGGTGAATATTCAGCATTAACAAATGCTTGTTATTTATATTTTGGTATTTATGGATGCACTCTGTCCTTCACTGTATGTTTCATTTGAATTTTGAATAGATCAGAAGGCATTTTGGTCCTTTTACACATGAAGTATAAATGAAATGCCAGTCTTGGCAGACTACACCCCTGATGAAGCCTCCTGTGTAGAGGTGGTACATAGAGGTGTTTGCCTGGTTCTTAGCTACCTGAACTTGGGCCAGTGAACCTGCTTTAAAACCTGAACTTGGTGTGTGCACAGCTTCTTTTTTATTTTCTGTATCTAGTTCTATGTTGAAGCCACCTCTGCAGGCAGTGGTGTGTGCACCTCCATTGCTTCTCCTATAACATGGACATAAGGCACTGCGGTGGGTCACAGCATGACAATATTGATGGTTTGTCTATGCAATAACTAATGGGCAAGTAACAAAAAAGAGACAAACAAAAAACAAAGGAGGTGTTCCAAAGAATTAATGTCTTGTTAGAGAAAGAGGGCTTGATTTTCAAAGGCTAATTAGAGCAGATGCAAAGTGCGCTGACCTCCTCTTCAGCATCGGTGGGTGCACCAGGGACCCTGCATTGTATTTTAGTAGATTACAGGTCACAGTGCCAAAGTCCCCCATGATGGCACAAGTGCAGACATGCTTCAAATGATAGTGCAACTGAAAGGATTAACAGAGGTGTCCATTGTAGTGAGCTTCAAGTCAGCCCCATACCCCATGAAACCCACCATGGGTGACAGGGGTAGCACAAGCAGGTTGCAAATGTAAACAGGATACCATCCAGGAGGTACAGGGATGTGTTCCCTTGACATGATGTGTGTGCCATCACAAAGAGTGCATGGTAAGGACCCCAACATGGTTCTGTGAGTGACTGGACCCCACCCACCCAGTGTCCACTGGCACCCCACAGAGGAGGTCTACCGACTATGTCCTGCACTGGACCACCTGGCATAGACTGTTGGAGGTCCATAACTTGTGTCCTTGTGCAGTGGCCAGATTGTGGCATGTGTCCCACCCTGTGGCCAGACTGTGTCAGTGTGCCCACATCCCCCAGGATATGCAAGTGTCCACCAGACCTTCACCTGCTGGCATCATTTTGTGTTGAGGGAGGCAACAGAAACAGTAGTGCCCTACAGCTGTTCACCTGTTTTACTGCAGAGTTGCTGTGGAGTGTGTGAACATTTCCATCCAATAGTGGCATTATTATTTTGGAGCTTATTTGCACTTGCCACAACTGAGCAATAGATACCTGTATTTGCTCTAAGGGGGGGGTGGGCTGTGTGTTGTCCAAGTTGTCAGGGAAACCACAGCAAAGGAAGCTAGGCACTGTAGTTCTTCAGTGTTGTTGAGAGCTGATTACTAGGGTATTTTTGTTCTCAGCCTACATCTGCTGGGGCCCCCGTTTAAAGTTTTAATTCCTTTATGAAGCACTTTTTACATCAGGACTTATTGAATATTGAATTCAGGTGTTTAGACTGCCACATTATTGCAGGGAATGGTCACGTGATACTGTCTCCTTCCAAAGGTATATAGTGAGCCCCAGAGCAAGTGGGGTGAGGACGCGCAGAGACACATGCAGAGAGAAGCGCGTGTCTGCTGTGTCAGCCGTAGCAGATGGTGCAGCAGGGGTTAGAAGTGCTGGATCCATGGAGGTGGGTAAAAGTGTTATGATTAAATATTTCCTGGTAGATAACATTCAGATAAAGCCATAGGCTGAGTGTGCTGTGGGAATAGAGTGAGAGGAGAGCTATATTTACAAGTTCTCTGGTTAGCTACTATCTGCTAAGCTACTAGACAACACATTCGAGTTTAATAGAAAGGGCCAAGTATAATATTATAGTGTATGGAGACCCCTTGTTCCACACAGAAATCCATCTCAGTTAAAATGTTGTTGTACCATAGTTCAAAGTTCATTGAATGCGGTAACACCATACTGTGGTACAACAACATCTTGACTGTTTTTCAGAGCGCACAAGAGCATTTTCAGCAATGGAGAAACCGCCACAGGCACATATAAGTATTCAAACAGTAAATACTGTGACAGGATGGTAGCAGTGGGTTTTTACAAGGTGGCTGAGGAGCGCTTAAAATTTGTTGATGAACACCAAAATAAGTGGACCAAACATAAAACCGCAAATGATTTAAAAGTGATCGCCTCCTATTTATGTGATATAGATGAATTCTGTGTACTGCACACTATTCCCATGGAAGAGATGGACCCTCTTCTTGCTAACTTTATATTTAAGATAAAAAGAATAGATGGCTGAGGTGCTGGACGCTTACCTCGTGGCTCACCGGCGACCCAGGTTTGGGAATGAGCCTGGGCTGTTGGAGATCGGCAGTGGGGGGGGAGGATGAAGCTGGATGGAGCTGCTGGCAGGCAGCTCTCCTCTTCAGGGAGTTGTGGTGGCTACCCTCGGTTAATGGCCACCTCCTGGTGGAGGCCAGAGGCAGCTCAGGCCCAGATGGTGCCAGGCATTAAGCCAATGGGGTGAGGGACAGGGGTCATTACCGGGGCCGTAAGGCACATGAGCACCTCCACGTGCATGCACACCTACTCCTGGAGCCTCTGGGAGAAAATGGAGGGGAAAAACACACCGACGGCAGGGTAAAGATCGACTCCCCTCAGGCACCGCTCCCAGACCGGGCATAAGGTAAGGCCTGGTGATTCCAGGGGCAAGGGCTGGGGGTGTCGATTGATTGAGCGCCGGCAGCAAGGCACAAAAATAGTAGTAGTTGTGATAAAAAAAAAGAATAGATGGCTCAGAGTATGAGCCCACTACATTGAGAGGTTTTCTTGGGAGTGTGGACCGACAACTAATTAAGAATAATTACAAGCAGTACATATTCCATTGAAATACCACAGCTTTCAAGCAAACCCTGGATACTTTACAAGCTAAGCAAAAGTACTAATAAACCAAACAAAGCTGAAGCGCTAACCGACACAGACATTGACATTCTGTATAGTATAGGTACATTGGGTCTCCACAATCCCACTGCTCTGCTGAATATGCTTTTCTTTAATATTGGTTTATACTTTATACTCTACACAAATGAGCATTATTGTCTTAAATGAGGTGATACTGAGCTTTTTCAGGACTCGACTGGGCAAAACTACATACATTATAATGAATGGCAAACATGCTTCTAGCCTACCCAAGTGACAAGCACAAAAAAACCTGCTATGTCAGCCAATCACAGGCACTAGGTAAAGCAAATAGGATGCTGGGATGCATAGGCAGGGGCATCACCAGCAGGAAAAGGGAGGTCATAATTCCACTATACAAGACACTAGTGAGGCCCCACCTGGAGTACAGTGTACATTTCTGGAGATCTTACCTACATAAGGACATAGACAGGGTAGAGAAGGTTCAGAGCAGGGCAACAAAGATGGTGCATGGATTGCATCACAAGTCCTATGAGGACAGGTTGAAGGAACTGAATATGTACTCCCTGGAGGAGAGGAGGGAGAGAGGGGATATGATAGAGACATACAAGTATCTTACAGGGTGGAACAGGGTGCAGGAATACACTATTTTTAAGCGAAAAAGATGTTCCAGGACTAGAGGCATGGGATGAAGTTGAAGGAGGACGATTCAGAGGAAACATGAGGAAGAATTTCTTCACAGAACAGGTGGTGGACAAGTGGAACACCCTGCCAGAGGAAGTGGTGGGGGCAGAAACAATCACAGGATTTAAGAATGCATGGGATAGACATAAAGGAATTCTGGAGGTCAGGGGTAAGGGGCAACAGACTTCTAGGAAAACATAAACTGAACTTACAAGCTCAAATGGGCAGACTGGGTGGGCCATAGGCCCTTATCTGCCGACACTGTCTATGTATCTATGTATCTGAAGTGGCAGGCAATATGACTAACATGGTTGCTCCTGCTAATCTCAGGGAACATACACCCTAATCCAGATCCAGTGTCATGCACTACAACTTTACATAAAAAACATAATGATCTAACCATAGCATCGATAAATATCTGCAGTTTGCTGGCAAAAATTGACACCCTCCAAGTCTGGGCTATGTAACACCAGCCTGACATCCTAGCTGTGGTAGAGACCTGGCTATCACCTAGGGTGCCCGACTCTGCTCTATAGCTCTCTGGGTATGCCTCTTTCAGACTAGATAGACTTGGTAAAAGAGGAGGAGGGTGTGTTATCTATGTCAAAGACCACATCCAGGGCCAAATGCTAATTCAGTATGACACCAAATGTGGGTCTCAACTGCTGGCCATAAAAGTAATACTCGGCATGTATGGTAAAACTCTTACCATAGTCTCGGTATATATTCCTCAGAAGGAACAAGCTGTTGGCTTCAAATCTGTGATCAACTACCTCTCAGACCAGAGCCTATACACTGAGCTGATAATGATCAGGGACTTTAATATTATTAACTGGTCCTCACCTGATGCTGGCCCCTATAAGGACCTGCTATCCTCACTCAATCTTGTGCAACTGATAGACACCCCTACATGGCTTAATTACTGGACAGGCACAGGTACCATAATCGACTGGATGATCACAAACCGGCCTGGTAGAATAACCTCCACTTTAGTTCTCCCAGACTCTCTCCGTGACCACTCCCCAATAATATGCAAATGGTCTAATAAGACCCCAAAGGTGCCAGCCAAAACTGTCAATTCCAGACTCCTGAAGAAAGGCAAACTGGAAGCTCTAAGAGCTCACCTCAGCCTCTAACATTGGAGCTTTCTTGACTACAGCACTGACATCAGCGCTGCCCTTGAAAGCTTTATAAACAAGTTTAATGCAGTATGTAGTATCTATGCCCCTACACTAAACAAAAGATCCATGATTACAATAGCCCCTGGATCACCCCCCCAGCTACTAGCCCTCATGAAACATAGAGACGCCCTGTGGTGCAAAGCTAGAAACTCTGGCACTCTGGCAGACTACCAGAATTACAGAACAGCCTGTGATAAGTGCAACTGGGCTATACGTAAGGCCAAAAACAATCACTTTAAGAGTGAGCTGACAAACTCCTGGGGTGACAGCCGTCAGTTCTGGGAGAACATCAAGTCTCTATCTGGCAAATCCAATAAAATCCCCCCCCCACCTTTTTAAACATTGAGGGTCATCCCACGCAGGGTCACTACCGCATAGCTAATGTTTTCAACAAGACCTTTACCGACCTCGGCGGTGTGCTGCCTCCTAGCTTCCTCCAACCCCCAACTGATGTATACCCCACACAAAACCCAAGGACCCAATCAAACTCCCACCTGCCTTTCTACCTCATAGTTATCACCTCTCATGAGGCTACAAAATACCTCATAAAAGGTCTTGGAAATTCCAGGACTAGTAGTGATCAGCTTGACCTCAAACTAGTTAGACTCATTCTGGACATAACTCTCACTCTCTGGTGAATTCCCATGGATCTGGAAGGCGGCGGTGGTCACCCCTGTCTTCAAAAGTGGAGACAGAGCCAACTTTGCAAACTACCGCCCAATATCAATCTTACCCTCTCTCTCAAAGGCATTAGAGTGCATTGTTTCCAACCAACTGATAGAATATCTAGAAAAATACAAACTGCCATGCCGGCAACAACACAGCTTTCTCAAACAACACAATACTACAACCGCTCTAGTCGAGTATACCAGCTTTATTCACAATGTCCTGGACAGAGGGCTCTTGGTGGGGGCTACGTACATTGACCTCACCAAGAGCTTCAACACCGGACACCATAATCTGCTCCTGGGTCAACTGTCTCTTATCGGACACTCCTCTGAATCTGTAGACTAGTTCAGGAGCTACCTCACTGGGAGGGTTAAAAACGTGAAAATACAAGACACCTTCTCCGAAAACCATAGAGTCACCACAGGGGTTCCCCAAGGCTCTATCCTTGGCCCCCTACTGTTCAGTTTATTTCTAAACGACCTCCCACAATCTGTAAATGAC
Source organism: Neoceratodus forsteri (assembly GCA_016271365.2). NCBI lineage: Eukaryota > Metazoa > Chordata > Ceratodontiformes > Ceratodontidae > Neoceratodus > Neoceratodus forsteri. Next base: position 220,310,988 of record CM028136.1, on the reverse strand, counting down.
CAAGTTCTGCTTTACGCAGATGATGCAGTCCTATATTCATGCAATGCTGACCTCACTATGCTTGAAAAGCAAATGCAGGCTAATTTCTCCTCTGTAGAACATTGGTTCCTTCAATCCAAATTACTCCTTAATTACAAAAAAAAAAACAAGACCATGTTATTAGCATTATTACGTAACAAACACCGTACCCACCAACTTCACATTCTTAACAGTCAGAAAACTCCCCTTGAAATGGTCCAAACTTTAAAATACCTGTGAGTGACACTAGACAGCACCCTATCATTCAGCCAACATATTGACTCAGTTGCAAAGTCGTCCAATGCAAAACTGGGACTACTGTAAAGACATCGTCAATGTCTTACTGCTGAAGCACTCAAAATTGCAGTAAACAGCTCAGTGCTCTCAGTGATCAACTATGGGCTAGCAATCTATGAGGCTGCCTCCCAATCCTCACTAAAATGTATCAGAACAGCATTTAGCAAAGCATGTTGTCTAGTCTTAGGCGTACCTCACCTCACCCACACCTGTGAGCTATACTCTCAGACGAGGTGGCTCAACCTTGATTGCCACATTCAGTATCAAGTTTGTCTTCTCGCTAAGAAATCTACTCTGGGACTTACCTCTCCGGGACTGCAAAGTGTCCTTAACTGGCCTAACACCACCAGATACACCTGGGGGTTAACAATTCGACCCTAAGCGTCACCTTCTGCCAAACCACCCATCCAAGTTTTGGAAGGTCATCCACTCCCTTTTCTCCCCTTCCACCCAGTCTGCCCCACCCTTCTGGTACAACGATGCGAAGGGAGGCAATATAGCACAGCGGGTTATGACTCTGAGCTGCAGATCTGGAGACCTGGGTTTGAATCCCACAGCCGCCTAGGTGCATACTGTGTGATCCTGAGCAAGTCACTTAACTTCCTTGTGCTCCCAGGTCACATCTAGAAACAAGCTTTGGCTTAGTGTGCTACTTCTGATTAAACAATGTTCAATTCCTTCCCTCCACTTCCCTCCCTTCCCTTAAGGTGAGTGGAGCCACCAACTCTGAACCTTCTGCTGTTGCTGCTGAATTTAACAACTTCTTTACCACCTGTGCCTCTACCCTCCTCTCCTCTCCTCCCTTCCCCCCTCCTCCCCTCCTCTCTTTCCCCCTCTCATCACCCTCTACCCTCCTCCTTCTCTTTCTCCACTGTTTCACCTGCTGAAGCCCTTAAAGCCCTACTTGCTCTAAACCCTACAAAGGGCACTAGTCCAGATGGTCTGGACCCAAAGCTCTTGCACCTCTCTGCCTCTGCTATTTGCCACCCTATTGCTCTACTTCTCAACCTCTCTTTCTCTCTGGCTTCAGTTCCCTCTTCCTGGAAATCAGCCACTGTCATTCCCTTCCCTAATGGTGGTGACCCCTCAGCTCTGGGCAACTACTGACCTATTTCTCTTCTCCCTACCCTTGCTAAACTCCAAGACCATGTGGTACTCTCTCAACTCTCCGCATTTCTTGACTCCTCTTGCTTCCTCACCCCTTTCCAGTCTAGTTTCCATAAATCTCACTCCACATGTACTCCCTCCTCAGGCTCACTGATGCCATTCTGACAGGTATGGACCCGGGCCTGGTTACCTCTACTACCTTTGTCGATCTGGTGAAAGCCTTTGACACTGTAGCCCACCCCCTCCTCCTAGCCCTGCTCTCTGCTGCTGATCTCTCTGTTTGTGCCACAGATTGGTTCTGTTCCTTCCTCATGGGCAGAACTCAAGCTGTCAAAACTGGCAACTCCCTGTCAACCCCCCCCCCCCATACACACTGGTATTCCCCAAGGCCCAGTGCTCGGACCCATCCTCCTCTCCATCTTTCTAAATTCCCTCCCCTCATAGTGTACATCTGCATCCATACACATGTATGCTGATGACACTGTCATATTTGCCTCAGGCTCCTCCATACCAGACCTGACAAGCAGACTCCAATTGGCTTTCACCAATATCCAGCACTGGTTCTGGTCAAATCAGCTTTCATTAAATGCAAAAAAAAACCCTGTCTCTATGACTCTTGGTAACAGACAAAAACTCTCTAAACTCCCAGCCCTGTCCCCCCTTCCATACTCTGGATAGGACTAGCCTTGAAAACGTCACAACTTTCAAGTACCTTGGAGTTTGGCTCGACAGTCACCTAGATTTCTCTGCTCGTGTGGACTACTTACAGAAAAAGCTTCATCCTAAACTTGGTGCACTGTATAGGAACTGAGGGTGCATCCCTCTGCCAGCCCACAGAGCCATTGTGCAAAGGATGATTCTTCTCCTCTTTGACTACGGTGACACTATCTATGCTAGTGCTCCCAAGGCTACCCTGGCCAGACCGGATCCACTCTTCCACTCCTTCTGTAGGTTTGCCCTGGATTGCACCCCCCCCTCCGGACCCACCACTGCCACCTCTACACCTCTCGCTCCTTTCCCTCCCTTGAAGCCAGATGGCTTGTTCACTGCTCCTCCCTTATTGCTAAGTACTGGCTGGGCTCCCTCCCATCCTGTCTTATGTCTCTTCTCTCCTCCCCTTCAAACCCCTCCTACTCTCTCCGTAGCTCTAACCTCCGCACTCTAACTCTCCCATCCAGGCGGACCTTGGCTGGGCAAGCTGCTTTCTCTTTCTGCCTTCCCAAACTCTGAAACTTCCTCCTGGGCCCTATTCATTCTGCTACTTCCATCTGCTCCTTCTCTCCACCCCCCTTCTCTCCCCACCCCCCTGTCTTTCATACTACATATCTCCCCACCTCCTCCCCATTCCTCTACCTCCTCTACCTGCCCACCCTAATTCTGGACCTCCCTTGTCTCCTCCCTATGATCTACCTTCTCCTCTCTCCCCCTCTCTACTCTTCGCCCTTTGCTAGACTACCCATAGCCACATGCACTAACCTGGTTCATCCCCTGTTTCTTGTAGGCAAATGTTACTTACAGCTGTTGCTGCATTTTTTGTAAATAATCCCTACATATATGCTCTTGTATATTCAACATATATATTACTCAATGTTTAATTTAGAAACATAAAAATATAGAAACATAGAAGCTGACGGCAGATAAGGACCACAAGGCCCATCCAGTCTTCCCATTTCTTTTTCTACCTTATAAATGTGCCATCGGCCTTTGCTCTGTCAATGGCCTATCTATTCATACTCATCTCTATTGCTCCCTTATGCCTATCCCATGCCTGTTTGAAGCCCTGCACTGTATTCATATCCACCACTTCCTGAGGTAGGCCATTCCATGCATCCACCACCCTTTCTGTGAAAAAGAACTTCCTCACATTACCCCTTAATCGGTCTCCCTCTAATCTCATGCTGTGTACTCTTGTCCTGCTATTTTTCTTATATTGAAACATGTTAGACTCTTTCACCTTGTTAATGCCCTTAAGGTGTTTGAATGTTTCAATCATATCACCTCTCTCCCTCCTTTGCTCTAGGGTATACATATTGAGCTCCGTTAATCTATCCTCATATGTTTTCTGATGCAGTCCCTGCACCATTTTGGTTGCCTGTCTCTGGACTTCCTCAATTTGGTTAATGTCCTTGTGAAGGTGTGGCCTCCAGTACTGCACGCAGTACTCCAGATGGGGCCTAACCAGTGTCATGTAAAGAGGGATTATTACCTCCCTCTTCTGACTTGTGATACCCCTACTAATACACTCTAACATCCCCCTAACCTTACCTACTGCTTTAGTGGTCTGCTTGAATGATTTTAGGTCATCGGTGATGATGATGCCCAAGTCTCTTTCTTCCCTTGTGACTGCTAGCAACTCCCCTCCCGGACTATAGGTGGCTTTAGGGTTTCTCTTCCCTATGTGCATGATCTTGTACTTCTTTGCATTAAACCCCAGTTGCCACTCTTCCGACCATTTTGCTAGTTTATCCAGATCTCTTCTCATTCTGCCCACCCCATCTGGATCATCTACTCTGTTGCAGATCTTGGTGTCATCTGCAAACAGACAAACCTTACTCTCCAGTCCATCTGCAATGCCACTGATGAAGATATTGAAGATATTGAAGAGGGCTAGCTCCAGGACTGATCCCTGAGGTACTCCACTTGTGACTTGCATCTTTTCTGACTGTATACCGTTTACCACCGCTGTCTGTTTTCCACCTGTCAACCTGTTTGCCACCCAGTTGACTAACTTCTGACCCACCCTGAGCCTACCCAGCTTATTAATCAATCTTCTATGTGGAACAATATCGAAAGCTTTGCTGAAGTCAAGGTAGGCGACATCAACTGCTCCCCCTTGGTCCACCACTCTGGTTACCCAGTCAAAGAAATCTATGAGATTAGTTTGACAGGACCTTCCTTTTGTAAACCCACACTGTCTTGGATCCCGTGCTCCCATGGATTCCAGGTGTTGCACTATCTTTTCCTTAAGGAGTGCCTCCATAATCTTGCCCCCTACTGAGGTAAGACTGACTGGTCTGTTGTTCCCTACCTCCTCCCTGCTACCTCTCTTGTGGAGTAGGATCACATGAGCCCTTCTCCAGTCTTCTGGGACCTCTCCTGTGCTCAGAGACTTACTAAACAGTTTTGATAATGGCTCTGCTAGTTCCACCCTTAGCTCCTTTAGTACCCTGGGATCAGTGGCGGAGCCAGAGGGGGGCTGGGGGGGCCGCTGCCCCTCCTGGCTGCCCCAGTGTGAGTAGTGGTGCCCTGCCACCATCTTTATTCACTGTTTAGTGCCCATTGTGGAGCCTTTCATTGACTGAATGGCCCTCCCTGGCTCCCAAATGATCCCAAACCTGGCTCCGCTACTGCCTGGGATGTATGCCATCAGGTCCCATTGCCTTGTCCACCCTGAGCTTATCGAGCTCTTGTAGGACCCTTTCTTTTGTGAAGGGACTAGTGCTCGCTTCCCTCCCCCCTGTGTCCATGGTGCTGAGCTGTGGGCCCTGCCCTACCTTCTCTTCAATAAATACTGAGCAGAAGCATCTATTTAGGATAGATGCTTTTACATGGTCCTCCTCCTCACATGCTCCCTTATCTCCTTTGATCTTAGCAATACCCGCTGTGGACTTTCTCCTTTTACTAATGTATCTATAGAAAGTCTTGTCACCTTCTTTAACTGTTTGTGCTAGTGTTTCCTCGGTTTGGGCCTTTGCCTGCCCTACTGCCTTCTCTGCTTCCCTTAGGGAAGTTTGGTATGCCTTCCTATCTTCATCCCGCTGTGTCCCTTTATATTTCCTGAAGGTGTGACTTAATACGAGTGTACATTCTCTGTAAATAGTTTTACACTGTATGGATATGTATTTCTCTACCCTGTCCCTCAGGATGCTTCCGAAAAGGGTTGTTTATGGCTCAGTATGTCTCTCCTAGTGAAACGTTTGAAATAAATAAATAAAACCACGCAAGGTCAATGGTTCTAAAAGTACCGGGCGCCGCTATGGCTCAATGCGCTTGACGTAGGCATTATGAAAGAAGTAAAGCTAAGACCTTTTAAATCTAAACTCTGTTCGGCCCTAGCCTCAAACAGCAACTGCGACTGTGGGACCTGATCCCCCTCCCTTCTACTCTCCTCTTATCAGCCTTCCACCTTCCTACTTGACCTCTAATCTTACTCCTCTCCTCTCTTCTCCTCTCCTCTCCCTGTTCTACTCCCCTGGCTCTCCTCCTCCTTTCCCTCTCATTTCCCCCCTTTCTCCCCTCTCCCTCTGTCCTGCATCCCAATGACACTCCTTTTCCCTCATCCCCTCTCTTCTCCCTCCCTGTGTACCTATTTCCTTCCCTTTGTTTCCCCCTGTTCTTCTCACCCCCACCCTGTCTCTGCCCCTGGCTTTCCCAATGCTCTTCCATCCTCCCACCCCCATCCCTTCTCTGCCCATGGTCATCCCTTTGCCCCCCTCCCTCCACCCTCTCTGCCCCTCCCTCTCTCTCTCTCCCTCCCCTCCCCATTTTCACATTTCCTGACCCTGGCCCCATTTCCCTCATTTTTCTTTCATTTACAATCTCCTTCATTTTACATTTGTTCACCTCCCCCTCCCACCCTGGTAAGTCACTCCCCCCATAGGATTTAGGATCTCTGCCTTGTCACTTCTCACCCTGGTAACATGGGCCTCCCTGCTGTCTATTCTTATTAGCATTTCAGACAATAGAACTGATGCTTTAACATGTTCTGGCAACCTAGATAAGTGCTTTCATTGCTTACCTAATTTAAGTTCTGATGCACACCATGTTTCCCTAAATAGCCTATATTGCTAACTGCTTTATTTTCTTAACTGGGTCAAGTGACCTTGTCCTGGTTATACTGCTGTGTGATACCCTCACCCCAAAGCAACTGTCTGTATCTACAAAAGTGCATAACTTTACCAACTGAACCTGTTCTATCATTTTCTGCTCAGTATTTTGTACTCCTCATTTGATACTTTTACTGGTTGTCACTTTGCCCTACTGTAAATTGAACATTTGATGATTGTGTATATGTAACCTCTGTATTTTGAATTTGTACATATGTGATTGCTATGATGTGGAACCTCTGTAAAAGAGCCTTTGGCTCACAGGTACTTTCCTAGATAATAAATGAATAAAAAAATAAATAAAACAAATACCAGGACAGGTGTTAACCCCAGAGATGTACGTCCAGTAAGGTCCAGGATGAATGAAAACCTAAAAAATCCTGAGAGGGATCACTGCCTGCTTGAAATATGCCAACCACAGGCCCACAAAAATGCAGTCCCCTGATAGCCCATTTTATCTTGCCCCCAATGTCAATCATGACCTTGGAAAGGAAGACTCTCTTTGGTTTAGAGAAATGACAGTACGGGAAAATAAGCTCAGAGCGATGATGAAGCAAATAAAAATTGACTCTGGGTTACCCACAAACAAAAAAAACAACAACTAATCATTCCACTAGAAAAACCTCTATTCAAAACTTAATTGATTGCAATGTTCCCTCCAACGAAGTGGCTCAGATTTCTGCTCATAGAAACCTGCAATCTATAAATAACTACTCTGTGTTGTCAGAAGACAAGCAAAGAAGGAATTCTGTACTATCTGCAGCAACACCAGCAACATCAAACTCAGTGAGTACTTCAACAGAAAATCAAAGCACACCATCTCAAACTACAGGCAGCTCCACTGCCACAACTGCAGCTTCATCCAGCAACTAGGCCCCACCAGAGATGGCTACCACCATTACAGATGACGTTGTCCAAGCCAACATCAAACACAGTCTGCAAGGACTCACCCTTTTTGGTGACAACTGTCTTTCATCAGGGCATAGTAAATATTAGGATTGTCCATGGCCATCCCAACCCTGTAAAGCACCGGATCCAAAAGATCGACTCCTCCTCCGACTCAGACTAAGGATCTTCCCCATATGAAGCTATGCATTACTTCAAGTGTAATATGCGACGTCAGCGGACATGCGAGAGGGGAGGGTCCCAGCATGTAAAAAATACTGTAAACATTTTTTTCCTTTTCTCAATAGCCTCCAATTCATCTACAGCCCCGAAGATTTTCAAGATCTGCGTCACCACTCTCTTAGGACAAGATTAGACTTTCTAGTTAAAAGAAAAAAAAGACTGCTTATTCTGTCGAATCCGACAAAGTGTTTCATTTCTTGTAGTGTTTTTTTTCCCTGTTTACCTATTTATAAAAATGCTTACTACTTGACACTGTCTCTTCACCTTATTTCAAGTATTTTTTTAATGCTATAGTTTTTGATCAAGGGATCTCCATACACTATATAAAATACTGTCTGGGCTACTGTGCCCAACCAGCCTGAGCTGCCACCTCAGGGTGCTGATTCTGTTAGACCTCTCGAGTTTCACTCTCGAGGTCTAACGGAATCAGAACCCCTCAGTGGTAGCACAAGCTGGTTGTGCACAGTAGCCCAGCCAGTATTCTCTATATAACCAAAGAGCACTGTTTACTATTTGTTGCTGTGATCTACTAGCTATCACAGATGTTTATGTTCAATTATCTATATTAAGTACAGACAGAACACCGGGAACTCATATGTGACTAGACCAAAATAAAAGTACTCTCCACCCCCCCCCCACACACACATTTAAGTAAGTTACGCAAGTGGAAGCATGTGGGAAAACTATATATCAATCAAGTGTACTCAACATTATGGACACTATAATTACTTTAGATGGGCTTATTGGGCAACAATGCAATAGCTGTCTAATGTATAAGTTAATTAGCGACAGATTAACAAGTGCGGTCTACACATGTGATAAATGCAAATACATCATAGAACTTTTAATAGAAATTAATGCATTTAGCAGTAAATTGGCAGTGCTGGAAGGAAAAGAGCCAACTTGACATGGCTTTCAGATTTAAAGCACTCAACAACCAAAAACTACAAGTGGACAACCAAAACGCACAAGTATATAATTAAAGGAAAATAGTGGCATCATGAACTATTCCTCAAATTCAGAGGATAAAACCTCATGCCCCAACAAAGTAATCCAAAATATAGCACAGGGAGTTATAGCCTCCTAGGTGCATGTACCTTTTGCTTCCTCTAGGAAAAGAGACAGAGAGTTAGATGAGGATGACTCAGATGAAGGAGGAGAATGGGCCACAATACCAATGAAATGCAATCACAAAAAGGGTAGGAGGTCCACAACTTTTGAGGGCCATACCCAAAATAGATTTGCACCTCTTTCAAATGATCCTCTTGAACCTCTTTTAACATCTCCTGATAAGTCTGAACAACCTCCGGTGATAACACTTGTGCCACATAGATCCGTAGACACAGACCCTATGCTCTTTCTCTCTCTCATCATGGTTCAAAATAATGATGAAATCCCTCTTTTAAACTTGAATGACACAGTGATTACTGCAAATGTACCTATGTAAGAAGCTTCAATGGTCCCCCAGGACATAAATACCCAGAATCAAGAAATGTTAACACCAGACAATTAGCCTTTAAACATTCCCCCAGGCAAATTTATGTTCTTGGATAGTCCATGACCAAATATATTGACAGAATTACTTGCAATCCTAACAAAGCAAACATGACCTGTAGGTGTATTAGAGGTGCAGTAGTATCTGGTATCACTCAAATGAAAGCTATCCTGGCGAATGGAGGAGATCATCCCCCTGTAATAATTCACATTGGCACCAGTAATATCAACAAACAAAGCATAGAGTACATTAAGCAAGAATGTATAATGCTTAAGTCCAAACCTAAAGACAAGGGATGCAAAATATGTTTTTCAGAAATCCTGCCAGTTCCAAGGGCCAGTCTTACCAAACACCAAAAAATTCAAACATTAAATGAATGGCTACGCAAATGATCACTGCACAATGACATTTTTTGTATTACCCACTGGGAATAGTTTGAAAATCAGAACCATCTGTTCAGTTGGGATGGGCTCCATCTAAGCAGGCAAGGAAATATGTTACTAGGGAAGAGACTGGAAAAAATGTATTGCTTTGACTTTAAACTGATTGAGAGGGGGACAAGGGGAGCAAACTTTACCCTTATACTGTAAATAGATTTGAGTCTATAACAAAGATTCACAATAGCTACAGTATAAGATGATGCTAATCAATACTAGGAGCCTAAATATGACAAAAAAAATGGAACTCGAGGTGGACTGCTAAGAGATAAAGCTGACATTGTTGGTGTCACAGAGACATGGTGGGATCAGGCTAGCGACTGGATCACTGATATTCCAGGGTACAATTTATTTACGAACAACAGACTTGGTAAAAAGGGGGGAGGCATTTGCCTGTATGTTAAAAGGGATACTGTTTGTCATCAGCATACATACGAACATACGACTTTGCCAGCAGAACCAGACCACCTGGTCTATCAATGTCTGCCAGAGTGTGCAGCTAACCCCCTAGATTGCAGCTGCCCCAACCCCCTCCCCATCTATCATTCCCATGACGGCCTCAGCCCCCTACACCCAGACCCTTCCTCACACTCTGTCCCACACCCTCTTAAAACTTCCTACTGTCTTACATGATACCATTCTCTCTGGTAGAGCATTCCATTGAGACACCACCCTCTCCATGAAGTAGTGCCTCCTCATCTCTCTCCTAAATCTTCCATCCTCCAATCTTAGTTCATGCCCCCTCTTGTCCCTACTCTTCCTCAGTTTAAACACCCCTTCCGTGCTAGCTTTGTTTATCTCCCTCAAATACTTGAACATTTCAATCATACTCCACATCCCTCCTCTCCTCCAGTGTGTACATATTCAGCTCATTCAGCCTATCCTCATAGGCCATGCCCTCCATCCCCTGTAACATTTTTGTTGCCCTCTGTTGCACACCTTCCAGTAAATTAATATCCCTCTTCAGATATGGCCACCAGTACTGCACACAGTACTCCAAGTGCAGCCTGACCAAAGATCTGTAGAGGGGCAGGATCACCTTCCTATGCCTGGATGAGAAACCCCTTGCGATACAGCCCAGCATCCTGTTTGCCTTAGCTGCTGCTTTCCTGCATTGGGCAGAGTTGCTCATGCGCCCTGTTACCAACACTCCTATGTCTTTCTCTTTCTCAGTGATCCCCAGCCTCACCCCTCCCAACCAATAGTACCTCCTTGGGTTCTTTGCCCTGAAGTGCATAACCTTGCACTTTTTCACATTGAATCCCAGCTGCCACTTCTCTGACCATACTTCCAGTTTGGTTAGGTCCCCTTGTAGTTGTTTCCATCCATCCTCTTCATCCACCACTGCCCCCATTTTGGTATAATCTGTGAACAGACTAACCCTGCTCCCAACTCCATGTGCAATATCTGAGATATGGAACCCAAACAGCACCGAGCCCAGCACCGAGCCCTGCGGCACACTGCTCATCATCAGTCTAGGTTTCCGAGAGCTCCCCCCACTACCACCTGTTGCAGCTTCTCCTGCAGCCAGTTCCTTATCCAGTTTGTCAGCTTCATCCCCACCCTTGCAGCAGTCAGCTTCCCCACAGCCTCCCATGAGGCACTGAATCGAAGGCCTTGCTGAAGTCCAAGTACAGGATATCTACAGAATGACCCATATACAGCTCTCTTGTTACCCAGTTATAATATTTTATTAGATTGGTCAGACAAGACCTCCCCAAGATGAACCCTTGCTGCTGCCCATCCTGGAGGTCATAATCCTTGAGGAATGACACCAGCCTCTCCTTCAGTATCACTTCCATAAGTTTACCCGCTATGGAAGTGAGACTGATGGGCCAATCATTTCCTGGCTTTTCCCTAGGGCCACTCTTGTGTATGGGCACCACATGGGCCACCCTCCAGTCCTCCTGAGGCACCCATCCGTGTTCAGGAAGGTGCTGAACAGGTCCACCAGTGGCTCAGCCAATACCTCCGCCATCTCCCTCAGCACCCTGGGGTGGATGCCATCAGGGCCTGATGCCTTGTTCACCCTTAATGCCTTCAGACCCTCTTGTACTCTACTCCCCTCAATCATTGCATCCATCATCTCCTCCCCCCATCCCGACCCTCCCAGTCCATGGTGGTAGTGGACCATCCTTCTCCTTCATGAAAATGGAGCAAAACTATTCATTTAGTACTTTCACTTGTTTCTCTCCCTTTTCCACCCGCTCCCCTCCCCACCTTATCTTCACTATATGGTCTCTGCACCTCCTCTTTTCCCTGACATATCTAAAAAGTCCTTCTCCTCTCCCTTGATGCCCTCCATTAACCTTAGCTCCCTGGAGGCCTTGGCTACTCTCACTCGCTTGGTCACCTCCTTGGACCAACTCACATAAGCCTCCCTGTCCTCTTCCTTCCCCATTCTCCTGAACTTCTGATACTCAGCTCTCTTCGCCCTCACCCCCTGCAACATGTTTCTGTTCAGCCAGCATGGTTTTCTAACTCTGCACTTCTTGCTCCCAGTCCTGGTGTAAGCTTCTGTAGCCTTTGTTATCCCAGTTTTAATAATTTCCCACTTTTGCTGTACATCCATCTCTGGCTTAATACCCTGAAGTTTCCCTTGCAGTATTTCTCTCATCCTCCTGAAGTCCACCCTCCTAAAATCCACCACCTTTGTTACTGTGTTTCCAGACTCCCTGCCCAACTTGAGAATGAACCACACTGTTTTGTGGTCACTACCAGCTAGTCGGTCTTCGACCCTTATTTCCCTCACTGCCTCCCCATTTGACAGCACCAAGTCCAGAGTGTTACCTAATTGTGTTGGCCCACTGACCAGCTGTGTCAGGAGACCATCCTGGATCATGTCCAGGAGTACCTGCTCCCTGGCTCTGGAGGTGGCAGGGGTGCTCCAATCTACCCCCTGCAGATTGAAATCCCCACAATCACCACACTCCCATTTCTACACACCCTCCTTAAAAACTCTCTGTCCAGTTCCACTGATTGGACTGGTGGTCTGTACACCACCCCCAGCCTCAGCTTTTTACCTTTGGAATCCAGAAGCTGCATCCATAGTGCACCTGTCCTCCCTTCCTCCCCCTTGTCCCTCATATATCTGATCCCTTCCCTCACATAGAGTGAGGATGCATCAACCCAACTCAAAAGTTTATGGATAAAAGTTCAGTTCCCACATAGACCCATGACACTAGTTTGTTTCAGTTTATTTGTTCAGTCTTTAAAAATGATTGTCACAAAATACAAAAAGACAAGAATGCACATTAAAACAAAAAGAAAAGGCAAAATACAATAAATAAACAGGACAGACAGTTACATATATAGCTGTATAGCCCTAGCCAATAACGATGTGCAAAAAGCAATTCACAAGATCTGGGACAGTTCCTAAACTTAAAATCAATCTATTGTTCCTGAAGACAAGATACTCTCTTTCTTCTTATTTTCCTAGTAAGGTATTGGAATTTCCCAACACTGTGTATGACCAGGGGGTCCTCAGTGGTAAGAAGGACTAAAACCATTTATGTCACATTAGAGGTAGATATAGAGGTTATAATTGATAGTAGCCTCTTGTATCTGATTTTGTTGTACCGGGGCAATATAACGGAACATGTGCTAAATCTTCTCTTTTGCTTTGGTTACAATTGCACAGAGTATCTTTTATGTCTCTGAGTTTTTTATGTAAGGCAGTTTTAACATTCAAAGTTCAAATCTGAATCTTGTAAAATTATTGTGAACATTAGGGTTCTCTAAAACATTAAAATAGTACCTAAACTTATGAGAAACCACACTATGAGAATACCACTTGGCATAATTGGAAGCACCAATACAGGCCAAATCAATATCCCTGTAATATTGCAAGGTTTTCTTTTTGACATAGGGTCTATAGTGCTCACTTATACAAATATGTTTTGCCTGTATGACATAAGAAAAGAAAGAATATGCTTATCCAGAAGTCTATTCAGATGTTGAAACCAGATTAAACTTTTGGTACCCCTGTTTTTCCAGTCCTCTTTTTCCAAGAGGCATAATTTTATCCATCTCTCATTTGGCAGGCTTAGTATTTGGATCCAGTAATTAATCACGACACTAGTTGGAATCTGCTACAGACCTCTAAATTCATCCACTATGTATACAGAATGCCTCATCACAGAAATTGAAAAAGCAGCAGCAATGAGGGACATTATAGTCATGGGAGATTTTAATCTCGCAAGTATTAATTGGGAGTCACTATCCACCTCAAATGAAGCTGAAGGGACATTTTTAAACTCCATACTAGCACATGGATTGGTGCAAATGGTCAAGGAGCCAACATGAGGTAATACTATACTTGACCTCATCTTAACTAACTTGAACAATGAACTGTCAGAAGTGGCCTATCCTAGCCCAATAGGAAATAGTGACCACTTTACAGTAACATGCTGCTTGACATCCAGCAAAGACAGACAGATTAGTATCCACTGTGATGGGAAAGGGGACCAGAGCCATGTATTCTTTTGAGTAATTTATTCTTTTCTGAATATGCGTCTCCTTCAGGTACAAGATGGCTAACAGATCACATGATCAAGCAGTATATGACAGCTTATGTTAGAGGTCTGATGTTCCCATAGGAAAGTTAACAGGAAAGCCAGGGAGGAGCCATGAACCCAGTGGGGAGTCCTTCCTGGAGATGTTCCCTTGTTGGACAAAGGACCCAGGTGGATGTCATAAAGCTAGCAAGGAGGTGCTGAAGGGTGGGCGCACGCGCACGCACACACACACACACACACACACACACTCTCAAAGAGGGCTGGGACAACATGGAACTGTCACTCAAAATGAGTTAGACCCCCTCCCCACAGGAGTAAGAAATATATTGAGGGGCTGTAAGCAGGCTTGCTGTCTTAGGCTATAACATCGGACAATGCCAGAGCCCTGCCACTAGAAGTCTGGTAAGAAAAGACAGCTTAGGGAACAGTATTTTCTTCAGACAGCAGCAGGTAAAGACATAGGTTAATGTGAGAACAGCTCAGATTTCTTCTGTTTGCTACCTGTCTCGTATAACTTCCATTTATTTTAATTTCCAGTTAATGTGCAACCCTTTTGTTTCCTGTAAATACATCCTGTTGTAAGTACTTGTAGTATTTTAGCAAAGATTCTATTTTCATAGAATCAGTGACTTCTTGTTCTATTTAAAAGGGTAATTGTTCTGTTTCTGCTGGACTCTGTTTGCAGTCTGTCTCTGAAGGGCACTCTACTCATAGTTATTGTGTTGATCTTCCTGACCTTGAACAAGGAGGAGGTAAAAAACAGGTTTCTTGGTTCCTGTTGGTAAAAACCTCATGGTGGCAGTGAGCTAGAAAGCCCTGTTGAGTTTGATTTCTGTTACATTGGTGGTAGTGGCTGGATCCAAAACTGGTACCAGTCCAGTGCAGAGCCATGGACAGTGTACTTTCTTGTGAGGCAGGAACTCTGGAGAGAGAGAGAGAGAGAGAGAGAGAGAGAGATAGCACACTAGTGACAGAGCGCCAGCAGAAATACACCTTTTAACAGTCATGAAATGGGTTTTCAAAATGTTGCACGGTTTACTACTGCTTTTTATTTCTAGACAGTTTAGTGCAGCATAGCTAGAGAATATGAACTCCTCAAGCTATGTAAAATTTCATGTACAGCAGCTTCATGAGCTGTGCACAGCAAGGGGGATTGTCCCTGAGGGCATGACAAAGAATTTACTTATGGAAGCCCTGTTGGCACATGACTGGCTGCAGGAGGGGCAGATGGTCTCAAATGAGCATGGCCCAATACCTGGTCAGCAGGTGGTCTCTGAGGATAGTGACCCAGGTAACGAGACTGAGGTGCCAGTGGCTGAGTGAGGGGGGCACCTTGTGGCACAAGCTGGGGAAGCTGTGCAGCCTAATCAACCTTGGCTCAAGATTCTGAAGGCAGAGCTTGTGCTGCAGGATGCCAAACTGCAAAGGGCAAGGCTGGAGGCTGAAAGGGAGAAAATAAGGCTGGAGGTAGAGGAAAGAGAAAAGTTTCACCAGCATGAAATCCTTATGTGAGAGGAGAGACAGAAGAAATGAGCAGAGTGAGAGAAGGAACGTGCAGAGTGAGAGAGAGAGAGAGAGAGAGAGAGAGAGAGAGAGAGAGTGACAGCTTGAGATCAAGATGGAAAAACTGTGCCAGCAAACATCGTGGCAAACCGTAAGTAATGGCAAAGGTGATTCATTCCACAAAGCCACAATTAAGTCTAAAATGTTTCTGCAATACAAAGAGGAAGATGGTCTGGATTTGGTTTTAAAATAATTTGAAAGGGTTTGTAGGCAATTTAAATTAGATAAGACTTCATGGATGATCCACCTGACCCCATTACTTACTGGTCGTGCCTTGCATGCATTTGCTTGAATGGACAATAATGATTGCATGGACTATGATAAAGTTTAAAGAATGTTATTAAAACATTTTGAACTGACTCCTGAGGCTTATAGATGGAAATTTAGAGTTAAGAAAAGGCCCAGGGGACAGCTGTGTAGAACTGCATGTCCAAATGTGTGCTTATTTAGACCATTGGGTGGATAGGGCTAAGGCAAGGACTGTAGAGCAAATTGAAGATTTAATTGTGAGGGAACAGTTTTTAAAAATTGTACCTGATGACCTGCACATTTGGCTGCTGGACTGGTCATGCAACTTTGCAAAGGAGGCAGTAGGAATTGCTGATTTGTATGTGGCCAGCAGACCACATTCGCAATGTAAGAACTATGGGGGTGGGGCAGCACATGGTTTTAAGGGGACCCAGGGAGGGCAGCCTAAAGGAAACCAGTCTGCACCCAAGCCCAAAACAAAACCCACCAGTTCTAAGGGGAACAAGGAGCCGGGGGCAAAGGAATGCTGGTTTTGCCAGAAAGTGGGGCATCTAATCTATGACTGCCCTAAAAACAGGAGTAAAGGGTAAAAGGCTGGGGGAGGTGATGACCAAGGTGGTACACCACAGTTGGTAAACTGCGCACACAGTGTAGTGCCACCAAACTCCACCAAGCATATGCATCCTATTCTGGTCAATAGGACAGTAACACAGGGATTGAGGGACACTGGTGCTTCTATCTCCATGGTAAAGCAGGATCTGATCCAGGTACAGCAGATTCTGCCAGAGCAGTTCTCCAAAATTTGAGGACTCACAGGTTCAGTGGTCCAAGTGCCAATGACTTGGGTCTTCCTAAGCTGGGAGGGTGGCCATAGGGTACAGAAGGTAGGAGCTGTACCTGATCTCCATGTGGATGTGATCATGGGGAATGATTTTGACCACAGGAAAAACCTAGAATGTGTTACTACCCATAGCCAGGCAAAAGGGCAAGCTTCTGAGGGGGAGGAGGGGGTGACACAGCCTGTGCAGACCCATCCCTCAGCAGCTGAGGAAGTGGCTAGTGTGTGTGGAGGGCTAGCTAGGAGTAGCAACCCTGTGCCCCAGTTGCAAGAAGAGGAGGTTGTCACCAGGGACAGCTTTTCTGGGCAGGGTACAGCGAGCTGATCCTACCCTCCAAAAACTGAGAGAGGTAGCAGATAGTACTGAAGCCTCTCAAGCGAGTAAAAAGTTAATTGGGAAAATGGGCTGTTGTATAGGAAGTGTAGACCACAGAGTGGGCTAGAGGGAGACGTACTCCTGCAGCTGCTAGTCCCCCAGGACTACCAAAAGCAGCTTCTGGCCCATGATATTCCTTTGTCAGGTGACAGGGTATTAACTGCACAAAAAAGTGGCTTGCCGACGATTTCTTTTGGCCAAGCACGTACACAGACGTGGCAAATTACTGTCAGACTTGTCCACAGTGCCAGCAGGTTGGAAAGGTTGGAGACAAGGGTAAGGCAGGTTTGGTGCCCCTGCCTATTATCTATGAATCCTTTAAGAGGGTAGCCTTGGACATAGTGGGTCCCCTGAGTACTCCAAGTCACACAGGCAAATGATCCATACTGGTTGTGGTGGATTACGCAACCAGGTACCCACGAGGCAGTGGCCATGTCCTCTATTGAGGCAGAAAAGGTGGCTGATGAGCTCTTGGGTATCTTTAGCCAAGTGGGATTTCCCCCGGAGATTTTATCAGACCAGTAGGCAAATTTCATGTCATCCTTAATGACCAGTTTTGTGGGAGAAGTGAGGGGTGAAACAGCTTCGTGCTTTGCCCTATCACCCTGAGACAAATATTCTGGTTGAGTGGTTCAATGGGACCTTTAAAGGGAAACAATGGAAAAGACAAAGCTTTCCTCAGACACTGTAGAAACTCTCAATTAGTGCTTTCAGACAGTAACAACTTTATTTAATGATTTAGAACAGCTACCCACATCTTCCACTTTCTGTTGCTGGCAGCAGCCATTTCATGAGCAGTAGTGAGTTTCCTGAGCCACTGTATGCTAATATGCCTGTTTGACCTCAGCTATTGGTTGGCAGGACATATTAGCATAAAGTGATCTCAGGAAGCTCTCTGCTACTCATGAAATGGTGGCTGCCAGCAATAGAAAGTGAAAGTCGAAGGCCACTGTTTAAATCACTAAAAAATCAATTAAGAGTTATTTGTTAAAAAATGTTACCGTCTGAAAGCACTAATCAGGCATTTTTGTAGTGCCTGGGTAAAGCTGTGCCTTTTCCACTGTTTCCCTTTAAAACTATGCTCAGGGCATTTGCTGACCAGCATAAAAAGGGTGGGCAAATATTTGTCCCACCTCCTGTTTGCATACAGGGAAGTCCCACAGGAGAACACAGGGTTCTCACCCTTCAAGCTCCTGTTTGGTCACAGGGTGAGGGGGCCCCTAGATGTAGTCAGGGTTGAATGGGTAGGTGACCATGCCACCCAAGGGGAGTCTGTTGTGGAGTATGTCATCAATTTCAGGGCCAAGTTTAAGGAGCTCATGAGGAGCACTTAGCTACTGCACAACAGCAACAGAAAGCCTAGTATGACCAAGGGGCCAGAGCCCAGGAGTACAAAGTCAGACAACAAGTGATGGTACTTGTCCCAGTCTGACACAATAAACTGCAGGCAGCATGGGAGGGCCCATTCTCCATAATCAGGAAGCTGAGTCATGTTAACTATATAGTAGGGCTGCCTGACAGAAGGCACAGGCAGAGGGGTATATCATGTGAACATGATGAAGCCCTACTATGATAGGGAGGAAATTATCCTCATTGTGTGGAGTGCACCAGAGGAGGGGAACAAGGCTGATCCCCTGGTGGACCTCCTTAGGGAAGCCCGGGAGGGATCCTCAGTGAATAACCTCACCCTCTCAGGGTGGCTGACACCGGCCCAGGCCGAGGAGATGAAGGGGGTGCTGCAAGAGTTTGGGGACATGTTCATGGGGAATCCAGGGTACACCAAAATTGTTGAACACCACATGGACACTGGGGCCCAAGTTCTGCTGAGGCAGTCCCCCTATAGTGTACCTGAGGGGGTTAAAATGACCGTGCTTGAGGAACTCAGGGAGATGCTGGCCCTTGGAGTGATCCAGGAGTCCAGTATCCCCTGGGCTTCGCCTGTAGTCCTGATCCCCAAGAAGGACAGTACCACACGATTCTGTGTTGACTACTGGAGGCTCAACAGCTGTACAGAGTCTGATGCCTACCCCATGCCCAGAATGGATGAGACCTTGTAACGGCTGGGGGGAGCCCAGTTCCTGACCACAATAGACCTGACAAATGGCTTCTGGCAGGTCCTATTAATCCCTGCAGTCAGGGAGAGGTCTGCTTTTGTTACCCCATATGGCTTATTCAACTTCAGAGTAATGTCATTTGGGATGAATAATGTGCCCGCAACCTTCTAGAGGCTTGTGGATCACATCCTGGCTGGGGCAGGTGAATAAGCACTGGTTAACATGGATGATATTGCCATTTACAGCCAGACATGGGAGGATTACGTCAGGCATGTGAGGGAAGTGTTCCACAGACTGAAGGCTGCAGGGCTGACAGTTAAGGTGGAAAAATGTCAAGTAAGCATGGCTGAAGTGTCCTACCTTGGGCACTGGGTGGGCAGGGGATGCATCCGTCCAGAGCTAGCAAAGGTTGATGCCATCCAGGTCTGTCCCACCCGTGCCACAAAGAAACAGGCAAGGGGATTTCTTGGAACAGCCAGGTACTACATGAGGTTTTTCCCTCACTACAGTGAGGTGGCCAAGTCCCTTACAGACCTGACAAAAAAGAGAATGGCTGAAAAGGTGCTCTGGACAAAGGACTGCGAGTCTGCCTTTTAACAGTTGAAGGAAGCATTATGTGGGTCACCTGCACTTGCCAGTCCCAATTATGACTTAAAGTTCATAGTACATGTGGAAGTCTCAGGCCATGGACTGGGTGCCCTCCTGAGCCAGGTTACAGTGCAAGGGGAGGAACATCTCATAGTGTACCTGAGCTGGAAGCTTATGCCCAGGGAGGAGTCATATACCACAGTGGAGAGGGAATGTCTGGGGATAGTGTGGTCCCTTCAGAAGCTGCAGCCATATCTGTACAGGAGGGAGGTCACTGTGGTCACTGATCATAACCCCTTGACATGGCTCCATAGGACTAGTGGGCAAAACACCAAGTTATTGCACTGGAGTTTGGTACTACAGTCATATAATGTGATCATTCAGCACCGAAGTGGGGCACAGAATGCCAATGCAGATGGACTGTCGAGGTAAGGCTAAGGGCATGGCATATTCCTTTAGGCACTCCCCAGGCTTTACATGAATGGCAGTGTTTTGGAGGTTGCCCAAAAGAGACACACCTTCATTTCTTGGGGATGTGACCGGAAAGAGGACCAGAACCATGTATTCTTTTGATTCATTTATTCTTTTCTGAATATGCATCTGCTTCAGGTACAAGATGGCTAACAGATCACATGATCAAGTAGTATATGGCAGCTTATGTTAGAGGTCTGATGTTCTCATGGGAAAGTTAACAGGAAAGCCAGGGAAGAGGCAATAAAGTAATAAACCCAGTAAGGAGTCCTTCCTGGTGATTGACACCCCCTCCCCACAGGAGTAAGAAATATATTGAGGGGCTGTAAGTAGGCTCGCTCTCTCAGGCTGGAACATCGGACAATGCAAGAGCCCTGCCACTAGAAGTCTGGTAAGAAACAACTTAAGGAACAGGTGTTTTCTTCGGACAGCAGCAGGTAAAGACATAGGTTAAAGTGAGAACAGCTCAGATTTCTTCTATTTGCAATCTATGTTGTATAACTTCCATTTATTTTAATCTCTAGTAAATGTGCAACCCTTCTGTTTCCTGTAAATGCATCCTGTTGTAAATACTTATAGTATTTTAGTAAAGATTTTATTTTTATAGAATCAATGACTGCTTGTTTTATTTAAAAGGGTAATTTTACTATTTCTGCTGTCCTCTGTTTGCAGTCCATCTCCAAACTGGCACTCTACCCACAGTTATTGTGTTGACCTTCCTGACCTTGAATAAGGAGGAGGTAAAAAACTGGTTCTTAGTTCCCTGTTGGTTAAAACCTTGTGGTGACAGTGAGCTGGAAATCCCTGGTGAGTGGGATTTCCATTACATCCACATATTTAGGGATTATAACAGAGCAACATTTGACAATGGGCACCTTGAGTTAGTGGACTGGGAATATGAGATGCACAAACTACCCATGGAGGATTGTTGGTTACTTATGAGAGATACCATTCTAGAATTAGAAAACAGATATGATCCCATCAAAATGAAGTTTAACAACAAAGGTAAAATCCCTATATGGTTTACTCCTGCCATAAAAAAAAAATCAAAAGAAAAGAAAACACATTCTCTATACTTTAAAAGGATCAATCAGAATAATCAATAACTATATATAGACAGGAACTGAAAAAGCTAAAGTTTATAATCAAAAGGGAAAAATCTAAAATTTAATTTTGCATCGCCCACACCAAAGGGAATCAAAAATCTTTATTTGCTTATGTGAACAATCTCAAAAAACAAAGAGTGTTGGTTCACTATTAGAGAATCGGATAGTAGTAAATGATGATGCATTATCAATGAATATTTTTAACAGCTACTTTGGCTCTATATTCACTGATAAGGTGGTTTACCCTAGTATAAACATATCCCAACCCACAACCAACTATTGAGTGACCAAGGATGAAGTCTGTTCAGCATTAGGCCAAATTAAAGAACTCTTCTGCAGGACCTGACAATTTACAGCCTGAGATACTAAAAGAAATATCAGCTACTCTCTCAACCCCCTTGACTATCATGTTTAATAACTCCTTAGAGTCTGGGGAGGTGCCACTCGAATGGAGAAGGGACATAGTGTTGCCAATTTATAAAAAGGGTAGTAGGGACCAGGTCTCCAACTACAGGCCAATAAGTTTGACATATATTTGTAGTAAAATTCTGGAGCAGCTAATAAAGCAGAAAATGGAGACTGAAATAATAATTAAGGTGACGGAAACATACCAGTAAGGGTTTACAATGGCTGATCCTGCACTACCAACCTCATTTCCTTTTATAATAAGATAAGTATGAGCCTTGATCAGACTAGTCCAGTAGACATAATATTATTAGACTTCAGGAAAGCATTTGACACTGTCCTGCACTATGAACTTCCAAAAAAAAAGAAAAGGTAAATATGGGTCTGGATAACAATCTGATCAATTGGACTAAGAACTGGCTTACTGATAGATCCCAGTGTGAACGTATAAATGGGACACTTCTCAGAGGATACTAGAGTGAGTAGTGGGATGCCACAGGGATTGGTTCTTGGACTGGCTCTCTTTGGGTTTTTTATCAGTGATCTAAATAAAGATTTAACCAACCATTTAACAAAGTTTGCGGATGACACCAAACTTGGGGGAGAAGTTAGCTCAGTTACTAGCTACTACTCCCTTGTGAAAGATTTAAAAAGCAACGGATTGTGGGCCAAAATGAATAGAATGCATTTAAATCAAGATAAGTGCATGGTTTTACAAATGGGAAGTAACAACCCAATGTATTCCTATGCAATGAATGATAAAACTTTTCATGCGGAAGAAAAAGAACATGACTTTCGGGTCATAATTAATAATATGTTATCATCAAGGCCACTGATTTACAGTGATTAAAACAAATAAATTCCGTTTTCAAGACTTAAGATTCCGGAATTTCACTGGTGATTGTAACTCTAATTTCCAGATTTTACCAGGATTCTGCTGTCATTCTTTTAGTATGTGCATAAATAATCAGACTTAAAGAAGGTTTAATACACAGAGCATTAAATAAAGCAAACTGAAAATAGTACAGGAAGGAATTAAAAGAAAAACAAACTTTTTTATAGATTTACTGATCTGATAGAAAGTGCCAGATTCCATGAAATCTTCATTTTTACCGGTCTTCAGGCAGCCCTAATTTCAGAATTTTACCGGATTTTCCGGTATAAAATGAAAAACAGTGGCCTTGGTTATCATCACAAGATCATTGCTACAAAATAACATAAAGTGCTGGTAGACTACTTATTTGTGTCCAGAGAGCTTTTGTAAATCGTAGCTAGTAGTGCCTACTCCCACTTTATAGAACCTACATCCATCCCTACCTAGACTATGCATCACCATTCTGGAGTCCATATGTTAGGAGAGACATAGATATAGCTTAGAATGTGTAAAGGAGAACTACCAAGCGTATCCCTCATCTAGGCAGACAGATTGGATGCAACAGGCTCGACCAGACTAGAGGACAGATGTAAAAGGGGGGGGATTTGTTACAATTATATAAAATTCTTAAAGATAAAGATTTTAAAAAAAATTGATTTGAATATAACAATAGAATCCCAACCCTGTGATCCCATGTCAAACAACTACAAATCCCCAAAGCAAATACAAACAAAATATATAATTTTTTTACACTAGCAGCTGCAGCCTGGAACAGGTTACCCAGAGAGGTGGTTAACTCAGAAACATTTAATATTTTTAAAACTAGGATGGACAAACACTTGACAATGATCTAATTCACCCACTGGGATTGGGGGGCAATCAAGATGGGCATATAGCCATCTTTTGCCCATAATTGCCAAGTAATACCAAGTAATAACTGGGGATGGTACACACTTGTGGTGTGGTGCAAGTGACTCAGCAGGTGGACACACAGCAGAAGCCTACAGTGACTACCCTGCAGTGTCTAGTGGTAGTGTGACTGGGCACCACATGACCCCTGTACATAATGGTACTGCTGGTGTAGGTTGATGGGACCAGCCATCTCAGCACTCTGCACCAGTTAGGTCACATATCAGCTGTACTATACCAGGGTTCTCAGACACAGCTGCCTTGTTGTAGGACAAAGAAAGGCCACACCAGGCTTGTGGGGACTCCATCAGCTGTCTGTGGTACATGCCCATTGTCCCCATGCCCCCCTCCCCTGGCAGTGATGGTATTTAAATGTGGTGACAGAAATAGCTGTGTTGTGGTGCAGTCCACTACCAGATGTGACTTGGGGGGGCAATGGAGTGACAACAGTGTACCACCATACAGTAGCTGGGCATGACCTCCATACTGTAGAGTCCATCCTATAACATCGTACCATAGCTGGACACTGGCTGCACAAGTGGGGCATTTCTGCATTAGTGTACTCACTCATGTAGATGATCTTGCACTGTTTATTTTTATTTATTTATTGTCACATCGGAATTACAACTCTTTGAGTCAAAGACTCATTTCCAAAGGCTCCACATCAGGTTACAGAGTAAGTCAACTTGATACAGTTATGTACAGGATGTAGCAGTGTTACGCTTGGGTTATGCCCCTATCGTCCCACGTACACCTCACATACACCTTACATACATCTCACACTGTATTCCTGGTCTGTTATACTGTGATACTGCTATTTTGCACTTATATATAGATATGAGCGCCGATCATATAAGCATGGGTGCTAGGAATGTGCTTTGCTGCCAACATAAGCTAATATTTATCATGCATGATTCATTATACCTCACTATAATACATTTATCTAGATTATGTTTGTCTTTTATAGATATTCCATATATAATCTACCTAATCACTGATAAGATGACTCGGAGGGATCATCAGTGATTATTGTATATTTATATTCTCATATAATTATATGTAATGTGTATTTTACACTCAGGCAGATATGCCTGTCAGCAGTTCTCTTTGTCTAAGCAAGCTGACAGAGACAGAAGGCATTTGCTATGTCTATGTTTTATACTGGCATAAGCTAGAAATGCCACATGTAGTTTTGAACTGTCAGCATTTCTTTTGTCTAAGCTGTAATGCTAATGGAAGCATATTCTGTCTCATATGGTACTCATTAGTAATTCTGTCTCCCAAGTCATTCTCCAATGGAGAATGACTTAGGACCAATACATATTGTTTCTCATCTCTGTAACTATGTTGTAATCTCTGTTGCTAAGCTGTTATCTGTAGTATTTAGCTGTCTGCAACCCATTGTAGCTCTCTTGAGACACTACTGTAGCTGCTCTAGAAGGGCAGAGAGCTGGAGTGCGGGGAGAGATAGAACAAGATCTTAGAGAACCTAAGATCTACAGTTCTGGAAATTATGTACATTCTTCAGAAATGGTGAGAAACCCATCTCCCTTGTGGTTTTCTCTGCCACATGCTTGACGTAAGTAGCATAATAAACTTTATTAGTACTCCTTGCTTGTTTACGAATGTTTCTTGGCAGACTCTGAGACACGAGAATCTGTATTAGTATTATTATTATTTTATTATTATTGTTTACCCTACACACCAAGAGTATTTAGACAACAGCAGCAGACAAATATCACAGTGAGCTAAATATACTAAGACTGTAGGATACAATCAGATATTTTTGACACAGCAAAGGTATTATGTACAAATAGACAGTGTTCTTATACAGTGAGGTAGCTACAGTAAGTAATCACATTATACAGGATGAGGTGCCATAAGACTAGGTAAGTGCAGTCTAGATATGAGACTTTATCACTGGAGAAGACATAAGGCACAGGGAAAGCAGGTGGCACTGCAGGGCCCGTGACTCACCGCTGAGGACACTTACATCAGTGGGTGGAGAAAATGTGTTTCCTGAGAGCATCTTTAAATGGGCCAATCCTTGGTAAACTGGTAACCATGGAGAGGAGGGAGTTGAACCAGGATGGGGCCGTGTATAAGAAGGTCCTCTGGGCTAGGGAGGTCCTAACTCTCGGAACCATGAGTGAGGACTTGGAGGTGCTTTGAGTGGAGATAGAGGGTGTTGAAAGGTGGAGAGATGTTGCAACCCAGGGGTGGGGGTAAGACCAAGTAGTATTTTTTTGGTCATGAGGCAGGATTGATATTGGAGCCTCTCATCAAAGCTGAACACTTTAGCAAGGGAATAAAGTGCGGAGGCGTGACTGCACCGATCAGCACCAGTCAGGAGCTTGCAGGCCTTGTTAATGGACAGTTTGTTTTTGCTGAGGGTGGTGTTGTCAGCAGCTGCATAGACCAGAAGGCCATAATCAACTAAGAAGACCAGCGAGGTAATAGCCAGTTGGAGAGCTTCAGGCAGCAGACAGTCCCTGCGGTGGTAAAGAAGGCCGATATGTGCATTGGTAACCGATGAGAGGGCACTAATATGGGTGTGGAAGGAGAGGGCTGGATCAAAGGTGATGCCCAGGTATTTGTAGGATGAGACTTGCTCAAGGGGATGGAGAGAGCTGGAGAGTACTTGCAAGGGGGAGTCTTTGAGTTTGCTTTGGTTATGAGCATATAGCATAGTCTTAGTTTTTTTCAGGTTAATGACCAGTCTACGGTCTGTAAACCAGCGCTCAGTCAAATTGAAAGAGTGCTGGAGGGCAATCTGGAGAGTGGTGGAGTTTAGGTGAGAGGCAAAGAGAACTGCATCATCGGCATCGAGGAGAACCTTACCAAGGCAGGAATTGGGAAGGGCATTGAGATACAGACTAAAAAGAAGTGGTCCCAGGATGGAGCCCTGTGGGACTCCTGAGAGGATGGGGGGGTTGCTAGAGAGGGTGCTGTTTCTTTTGACGCATTGTGTCTGGGGTGAAACGTAGCTGGTGAACCAAAAAAGGGGGCCCTGGTAAAAGTCAAATTGCAGGAGAGAGTCCAACAGAAGGGAGTGGCTGACAGTATCAAAGACCTTGGAAAGGTCGATAAAGACAGCGCTAGCTAGGTGACCTTTGTCAAGGGCAGAGTGGAGAAAGCTAGAGAATTCAAGGAGTGCCGTAGGGGTGCTGTGGCTATGGGGCATCCCTGGGTGATCCTTGGGCACAGGAATCTGGAATGTCTGACCACCACAGATGTGAGCAGGTGTACCTCCCACACAACACTGTCCCCTGGAGTGGTGCACAGGTAATTAGACCAGCTCTGGGCTGGTCTAACTCCAAGCAAGTCCGGCACCTATTGTGGCTCTTTTAGAACCCTGAAAAAGAAGACGAAGCAGCACCACCAATGCACAAGCCCCAGTCTGACAGAGAGCAGCTGTGCATCCAACGCAAGAGCGGTGCAAGCCTGGCAGGCACAGGCGGCTTCCCATTTATGAACATACAAAGAAGCCAGCACAAGAAGGCCATTTTGTCTATCAAGTCTGCTCATATTGTAGGGTCCACAGCTTGAGCTAATGTCCCTGCCCTCCCTCCCTCCCACTCCTCCCATCCTCCCTACCCATGATCCTTACCTTCTCCCTATGCCTATCCCAGCCTCTCTTAAAGCTGCCCACTGTCTTCAATTAAATGACCTCTTCTGGCAGTGCATTCCAAGTGTCCACCACCCTTTCTGTGAAGAAGTGCTTCCTGACCTCCCTCCTAAACCTCCCACCCTCCAGCTTAAGACTGTGCCCCCTTGTGTTATGGTTGCCACTCAGCTTAAAGAGCTTCTCCTTATCAACCTTATTTATCCCTTTCAAGTACTTGAAAGTCCCAATCATATCCCCTTTCTCGCTTCTGTCCTCCAGAGGATACATGTTCAGTGCATAGGCCGCATCTGAAAATTGGGATTTGTGCACAGTGCAGCACAAGACGCCATATGCACCGTTCCTTTGTGGAATAAACACCATGCATCATTCCTGTCTGTTTGACAACTGGGCCCAGAGAGAAAATTGGGGGCATAGCAGATGGAGCAAACCTGCTAACATGAAAAAACATAATTTAGGACCACTAAAAGATGAGTTTTTAACTTCTCAGGAGATAGCTATGTAGCAATTTACCATGTGTTTTTACAGCAGTTTAGTTTGTTATATATTTTATTCTTGTATCAAATCAAATCAACTTTATTTTCAAGCATAGTTCCAAAATGACCAAGGCACTGTACATCAAGAAACAAATCCATAAAAACATCAAAAAAATTTTAAATCAGAATATGAAACATAGTCATAAATAACTAATGGTGGAAACTACACAGTGCTGGAATCAGGAAATGCAAGACAAAACAAATGGGTTTTAGAGCAGTTTTAAAGCTATTGACGGTCAGGCACTCGCTAATTTGACAAGGTAGAGAATTCCACAGGGTAGGGGCCAGAAAAGGAAAAGAATGGGCCCCGCTGTCAGCCATGCTTTGGCAGCTGAGTTGACAAGGTCTTCTGTTATGTGGGGATCATATTCTTGAATCATAAAAGGTTGGGTTTTGGAGCTACAGATCTGCCTCTGTGGCAAGTGTCTTTTGTTCTGCATAAACAGCAGGGCCTCTTTCCAGTTAATAGATTGCTGTTTTGGGGGAACTTCAAAAGAAGCTGAGCTCCTGTCATATCAGAAGAGATTTTGTGAGTAACAACAGTGATCAGTCACTCCCTGATGGTCAGATTGGGGTTAGAAAAAAGAAAGTTAATTCTAATACAAAAAATCCATTTTGACCTATTCTCTAAAGGGATGGTCTCAAGAAATCAAAGGTGTAGCCCAGTAAGTGATGTCAGAGAAGCATGTGTGATGAGGTGGGTGGAGTCAGGCTTGCTAACAGAATTATGAATGGGTATGTTGTGCCTGAGATGTTCAGTTAGGATTTGAAACTGAGAAAGCAACACCAAGGGTTTGATTTTGCCTTAACTCACTGAGTTCCCAGTTGGGATAAGCGTCTACACTGCTTAGTGTTAAGGTAAAAGTGAGTTAGTTTATTCTGCGTATTTCCTCTCTGTTTCAAAAGTTTTTTTTGATCCCCATAGAAATACTGTTTCCCCATAGTCTTAATGTGTATTATCATTTGATATATGTAAATATCTTGAAGTATTTTTTTTAACTCTTTATTTATTAGTAATTTTGAAATATATGACTGTTGTACAAAACAAGATCACACATCTTACAAGTAACAACAACACAAGTAACATGTGCAGGTCAGAGCACAAATCCATTGGTAAATAGTACTAAGAATGACATTATATCAGTGTATGAGGAAGCCTACTTAAAAAGGCAGGTTATGCCATATTTAAGAAGGAAAATAAAGCGAGATGGGATGATACCTTGGAGAGATTATCTCATGATTAATCAAAGACTCATAAGTTTATATCTTTAAAAAGGAAAATGGTCCAGTCATTACGCTAGTACAGCACTTCTTCTAGGTTTGCAGCCCTTTCCCATTCCTGGTTGTCTTCATGGGACAAAGTCCCTTCTATGTTTCATTATATAGAGGATCCATCTGCGTCATATCAATTTGAACTTATCCTTTCCATGGTGGGTTAAGGTTGTTGGACATTCCATCTGGTAGACTTCAATCACGAGGTTCTGCCACTCTTCCATAGTTGGTGTTACTGTTGGCAGCCACCTATGGGTGATAGCCTTCTTAGCTACTCGAACGGATACTCCTAAGAGTTTCCTGGAAGAGGAGTCCTGAAACCCCGGGGAAGCCAGGAGAAAAGGAAAATCTCCACTGTCAGCTGAAACTGGGAAACAAACAGCTCCCCAATAGCCATCTGTAATGTAGTAATAAAAGGTACCAGTGCAGGGCAACTCCAGAACATGTGACTGTGTGCAGATGGAGAAACCCCACTGCCTCTCCAGTAGGAAGCCCCCAAACCTACATAGAAACATAGAATTTGACGGCAGATAAGGACCGCTTGGCCCACCCAGTCTGCCCATTTCCCTACCTACTGGATAAGCTGCAGTAGGTATTTTGTTTGCATAGCTAGTGTCCAACAATATGTAATGGTTAATTTCCAACTAAATTCTTTCCATCTATAGGATATTGTGAAGGAGTGCAAAAATTTATGGTGGGATTCCCAGTTTTGCTCCAAGAGGGCTATCCCCAGCTAAGTTTCCCATTTTTGTTTAATATAAGCTACTGGGGTACCCCTGAGTGACAACAGAGCTTTGTATAGCATGCCCCACCCCCTAACACCCAGCATCCCCCCTTCCATCTCAGGATGATCTCCACAAATGAGGCAAGGCCTTTTCTCATTAAAGCACTCAGTGGCTCTTGCTATTGCAAAGATTCTTTTGATATGAGAATCCTACATCTAGTACTAGATACAGTCCTCTCCCCACTGACTGACCTCATTAACCTCTCCCTAAGTCTGGGGCAGTTCCCCGCAGCCTGGAAGACTGCCACAGTCACCCCAATACTGAAGAGTGGTGACAACACCTCCCCCAATAACTACCTTCTCATATCCATTCTCCCATATCCATTCTCCCACCACTCTCGAAAGCCCTCGAAAAAATTATAGCCACCCAACTCACTGAGTACCTACTTGCTCATAACCTACTTTGTACGGAGCAGCATGGCTTCAGATCTGGGTACAGTACAATTACGGCTCTCACTGAGTTCTCTAATTTTATTCACTCTTCCCTTGATAGAAAACACCTAGATGGAGCTGTCTTCATCGACCTGTCAAAGGCCTTTGATACAGTCTCCCACTCCTTACTCTTAAGCACACTCCACCACATAGGTCTGTCCCAAGGACCTGTCTCCTGGTTTACCAGTTACATCATAGCTATATCACAATGTGCCAAAATAAACAACACCCTCTCAACCACCCTGCCAGTCTGCTCTAGGGTTCCCCAGGGCTCCATCCTCGGCCCTCTATTATTCAGCTTCTAACTAAACACCTTGCTCAATTCCTGCTCCGGCAACCTACTACTCTATGCGGATGACACGGTTCTTTTTGCCTCGCACCCAGATCCAACAGTATTGCAGTCCTCCCTCCAACACACATTTAACCAGATTGAAAACTGGTTCATAGACCAAAGACTTGTGGTCAATGTAATAAAGACAGGCTATGCTCTTTGCCCACCGACAGAATAAGGCCAAGAATTTGTTGCTAACAATCCTCTCCCACTCTCTCCTTCCTCTAGAACAGGTCCATACACATAAATACTTGGGCCTTACATCTGATTCCAGCCTCTCCTTCCATTCACACATTGACACTCTATCATCAGCCATAAATGTCTGTATAGGCAAATTGTATTGGCACAAGGATTGCCTACCTCCGGAAGCCCTTAATCTGGCTGTCACCTCCTCAGTCCTCTCCCTAGTCAATTATGGGCTCACTATCTACTTGGCTGCTGACCACACAGCCCTTAACAAAATCCACCTTGCCATAAACAAAGCATGCAGACTCCTCACCGGAACAGACAAGTGTACCCATACCTGTACCCTATATGCTCTGACAAATCTCTTCACCCTGGATGAAAGGCTATTTTATCAAACATGTCTCCTCACAAAGAAAATACACCTGGGGCTTACCCCCTTGGGGGTTTCTGCCTCTCTTCTATCCTCCCATGCCTCGGTGAACACCTGCAGTGCCAACTGACAGGTGTGGTCCATCCCGAGGGTTAGAACCTCCTTAGCACAAAGGTCATTCCCACACAGGGCCCCAGCCTGGTACAACGAACTCCCCTCTGACGTCTCCTCCATCTCCAAATTAGGACCTTTCAAGTCAGCCCTCAAAGAGCACATTCTCGCTTCACAGCGCTGCCAATGTACCAGCCAGTGCTGGGTCATCTATCTATCATCTTACGGGACCACCCCGCCACTGAGCTCCTACCGATAGGGCTATCAAACATTACCTATTAACAATGCCTCCTTTTGCTACACTCATTGACAAAAGCTGTGATCCATCTTTTTTTTTCCATAATAATTTTTATTGTTGAAGAGACAGAATACAACAATATACCATTTAGCAAAGTATCAACAGATAATCGTACAGGGCAGAAAGACTTGTTGTATTCTATGGCCCAGATATTCAAACTGCGCCAGTTTGTGGCGCAAGCCTGAGTGCCACTCAAAATAGTTACGCAGAGGTGTGGCCAGGGTGATATTCAACGGAGTTGCACTATGGCGCAACTGCCGGAATATCGCCCCCTGGCCACCCCCACTGTGCATGGCGCAGTGGAACTGCACCAGTGCAAGTGGTCAGAGTGGAGCATTGAGATGCGGTGGTGCAAGTTCCATTGCGCCATGCACGGCACCTGCAATATTCAAAGGTTGACATGCAAATGGGGCCATAATTTATGCAAGGCGCACGGGGGGCCATTTGCATCTGATTATGGCCCCATTTGCATGCCATTAGCATGCAGGTGCGCCAATCCCCGACGACTTGTGCCAGGCACCCTGCCAGGCAGCAGCTGTCGGGGACCGACATCCCCTGCAGCCCGATCGCGGGACGTCCCGTAAGGGACAATGCATGTCTCCAATCCCTGGTGGTCCAGTGGACTGCGATTAGCCCGATCATGGGCATAACTGTACTCCTCCCAGTAGCCGGATTGTGGGCATAACTGTATTCCCCCCCGTAGCGATCACGGGCATAGCTATATTCCCCAAACAACCCCGTCGCGGGCATAACTGTGACTCCTCCCCAGTGCGGTCGTGGGCATCTTCTTAACTCCCCATTAGCCCGATCATGGGCATCAGTAACCCCAAAATCAATATCCCTGGTGGTCCAGTGGACTGAGCGAGCCCGATCGCGGGTGGCATTCCTCACCCCCAAGTCCGAAATCCCTGGTGATCTAGTGGCCCCACCCACCCGCCCAGAGCCCCACCACCCCACTCCCCATCAGCTGGTGGGTGGCAGCACCTACCGCCTGCTGCCCCACCACCTGGCTGACAGCTCGGTATGGCTGCACGCCCATTGGTTCAGAGCATGAGCCAATGGGCATGCAACTCATACCATACTAGTCAGTCCAGATATGTCAGAATGAATTCATTCACATATCTGGACTGATTAGTATGAAACGGCTACAGGCCCATGGCTCATGCTCAACCAATGCATCAGCTACGAGCTGTCAGGCAGCGGTGAGGCGGAAGCGGGTGGAGTGCTCTGCCACGCCGGCTGATGGGGGAGTGGGGTGGTGGGGCTCTGTGGGCAGGTGGGGTGGGGTCACTAGATCACCAGGGATTTCTT
The DNA here is from genome assembly GCA_016271365.2 of Neoceratodus forsteri. Classification (NCBI taxonomy): domain Eukaryota; kingdom Metazoa; phylum Chordata; order Ceratodontiformes; family Ceratodontidae; genus Neoceratodus; species Neoceratodus forsteri. The sequence goes on along the minus strand of CM028136.1, from coordinate 220,278,474 downwards.
GGACTTGGGGTGAGGAATCGCCACCATCGGGTTCTGCTCAGTCCACTGGACCACCAGGGATGGCTGGACTTTGGGGGTTACTGATGCCTCGATCGGGCTAATGGGGAGTTACAGGCGCGCCAATGATCGGGCTATGGGGAGTACCAGGCATGCTTCCACGATCGGGCTACTGGGGAGAATACTGTTATGCCCGTGATCGGCTACTTGCGTCCACTGGACCACCAGGATATTGGACTGGGGGATACTGATGCCCGCAATCGGCATGGGGGGCCACCATGAGGCGCGGAATGAATGAGGTCACCCACAGGTGGCAGCTGCTGTGTTGCACCTACAATGCGGCAGCTCACCGTGGGTGGCCTCGATCAGTTCCTTTTTTCGGCTTAACTTTGTGCAGGCACAGGTAGGGGTTGCGCCTGCATAACTCTGCACGGCCCGGGCTGAATATCGGGCTGTGCAGTTTATGCATGGTTCTTCCCCCTTCAATTGCGCATGCCTTCATTATCATTGCGCTGTTGCTCAGCATGATTTCGGGGGTGCAACTGCCTCCTGCTGAATATCGCAGAATGGCGCAATTTCAGACTTGTGCAGACGCAACCCTATTGCGCATGGCTCAACTCTTTTGAATATCTGGGCCTATCTCTTCAACAATAAAAATTATTATGGAAAAAAAAAAGATGGATCACAGCTTTTGTCAATTTACCCCAGTTATCTCTACCAGCAATGACTCAGCCATAAAAAACATGAAATATACAAAAATAATATTTAATACTTCAAGATCTGGATACAGGCTATCAGAAGTGGGAGAGACTGGGCATAATTACCCTTGGGCACCTCTTAAAAGATGGGGTCTCCCGCACCTTTGCAGGCATCTGAAGGGCTGAGAAAACCAATAGCAGTTACAGGCTGAGTTCTGGGAGAGAATGTTTGTGACAGATACCAAAAAATGTAATTGAACCCATTTACTTTTGAATGGTATTTTTTCAGCACCTGCCCTTTTACAGGCCTCCAAACCTCCTTTTCAGTTAATCCTCCACCCACGTACCAAGCAAATCTGCACTGTGCTGCAATTATTCACCACCCCCTGACTTGCTTTTTAATCATAGCCCAACTGCCGGCCTGCCTGTTACCCCACCCATCTGCTCGCACTTCCCATTACATTAAATCACTTTTATTATTTGAAAAATAACCTCAGAACATTAACATGTTACATCTCTTTGTAGCGCTACTCACAACCAGCACTACCCTCTGTATTACACTCTGTTTCGTGTTGTTACCATGACAGCATGCAGTGTCCCTTTGCTGTCTTTCACTTGCTCACTTCTCTCGTCAGGGATATCAGTAATTATTGAAAGCAAGTGAATGACTGTTTTTAATGTAGAGATGTTTAAGTTTCACACCTGAATCTTTGTGAAAAATGTTGAAAAAAGCTGGCAAACCAAAGTGCCGCTACCAAGCCTCCTATGCTCACCTTATTAAAGGGACACTGCCAACTCTTTTTACAGCATATTATTTCTGACTAAAACCCCACATTTTGTGATTGCTTACCATCTCTAAAATTCATTGATTTTGTTGGTTATTTTATCTGCCTCCTTTCTTAGCAGAACTGAAATGCCTGCTAATGGTATAGTTATATCCCACTTTGTTTTGTTTTGTATCATATCCTTAATCTACTATTATTGCATATTACCTGAACATTAGAAACACCCCCAAACAGTGTAGCCACTCAAGACGCAATAGTCTCCTCTCCTCCCACTGCATCATAAGTGACTAGCCAGTATTGCAGGTGTTCCCAAGTCCAGGAAAGATGCAGTGGGACTTGATCAAAGAATGTAAACAAACATGTTTTTGTGTGTTAATACCTGCATGGTGGGCAATCTGTTTTTCATTTTAAAAAAGAAAAAATTGAATCAGAATCAAACTACTGGCTACATCAGCAAATTCGGTTGAATGTTGTTGACCATAACAAGTGTTTTTAGGGCTGCAGTGGGCAGAGCCCTGCAGACCTTTTATGATCAATAAGAAAAAGGACTTTGCATTCCTTCTGAACAAACAACATGTTGGACTTGCTTCACGGTCACCTCCATGTCTATGAAGCAGTCTGCCCATGATGTCCCTACTGACCACAGCACTGCACTATTTCACAGTGCCAGTGGTCACAGCAGAACACAGTACACTCTGGCTTGTTCAAGATGGCCACTGAACTCTACTGTGCATGTGCTAGCAGTCACACATGTGCAGTAGCATATGGTGGCCATCTTGGTCACAGCGGTGTGGGCCGTGTTCCTCCATGACTGCATATTTTATTTATTTATAGGTTTTTATATTATAGAAATTCCCCTCACCTGACCATCCCTCTCAGCACCCATCACCCCACCCGCAGAAACATAGAAATGACACTGTGGATGCCCAATCACCCAGTGTCATGCTCCTGTTGTCCCCAAATGATTTTTCTCCCCCACCCAACCCTCTGTCTCAGTCAGCACGCACCCTCTGAAACATAACTATGACATTGGTGGTGCCCAATCCACCAGTGTTGCAATTGGCTCCAGCAACATAACTGTGACACTGGTGGTGCCCAATCCACCAGTGTTGCAATTGGCTCCAGCAACATAACTGTGACACTGGTGGTGCCCAATCCACCAGTGTTGCAATTGGCTCCAGCAACATAACTGTAACACTGGTGGTGCCCAATCCACCAGTGTTGTAATTGGCTCCAGCAACATGCCTGTGACATTAGGGGTGCCCAATCCCCCAGTGTTGTGATCGGGGATCCATGGTCTTTTTTTTTTCCACCTATAAAAAATAAACAGTGCACTGATGTGTTTTATAGTCATTCCTTACCCCCCCACCTGAGCCTCCCACTCAGTGCCCACAATCCTGCACCCCACCCAAGCCTTTACTTACCTGTCGGGGGTCCAATGCCGTAATCCTCTCTGAACCCAGACATGTCTTCACTCTTCAAAGCCGGACCGCGTAATGAAGACACAGGTATGTTGTTACATAGGTTACATAGGTTAATGCAGAGCATAGAAGATCATAGTCCATATTGCTCACCACGTATGACCTAGATATACCCCTGAATTTTGTTAGCTATTAAGTACTTGTCCAGTTTGTTTTTGAACTCATTCATGCTATTGCTGGCCACCACTTCCACCGGCAAGCCATTCCAGATAGACACTACCCTTAGGTTGAACCAATGTTTCCTCTTTTTCGACAGGCATCTTTTCCCAGCTAGTTGTAAGGGGTGGACTCTAGTATGATATTTCTGCTCCCTAATTTTGAGGCCCAACTTCTCCCATAACCCCATATCTGACAGAGCCTCAAAAACCATGCACATGTTGCCCCTTAATCTGCAATATTCCAGAGTGAACATCCCCAACTCAGATAACCTTTCCTCATAATCTTTATTTTTAACCTCAGTAATCATGCGCATGGCTCTCCTCTGTACTTTCTCAAGTAATCTTATTTTGGTTTTATACACTGGTGACCAAAACTGAGTGCAATACTCCATGTGTTGTCTCACCAGTGACCCGTACAGAGGGACTAGTACCTCTTTCTTCCTGCTCCTAATATTCCTGTTGATGCAGTTGAATGTGCCACTAGCTGTCTTAACTACAAACCAAAGCAAGTGAAGACACACAAGCTGCAGGATTTCCAAAATGCTTTTTTTCAGAGAAATTTATTCAGAACTTAAATAAAAATTAATAAGGCAGCTGAACGACAATGGTACAGAGAGAGAGATAAAGACCCAGCAGTTCGACTCCTAACTGAAGTCTTCCTTAGGGGTGTAAGAAACAAGATCAAGTGACCCTTATATACCAAAATTAATTAATCAAAAGGGGTGAAGCCCCATTACTAACAAATAAGTGATCAGTGAAACAATTGTATAAACATCATTACAAAACCAGTTACAGCACTTGAATTCATCAGTGCTGAAAGACAATACATATTTGTAATAAACCAAATCTCATCTACATTTTCAAAAAATAGAAAATCCTCGATATCAATACTTTTAAGCTAGTCATTAATAATTTAGTTTATTTAATAGGTTACAAGAAACATTATTAGGAAATCTCCAAGCATGAAAAACTTTCAAGTGATATACATCAAGGACACCCCAGTAAACCAGTCTCCTGGCAAGCTATTCATATTCTGGTGTATTAGAATAATATCTATGTTTGGACCATGGTGAAAAGAATATCTAAAATATTTCTGGTAACCCAAAATTCAAAATCAACTGCAAAATTTAATAAATCTTTAATGATTGATACATACTAGTTATTTATAGTTATACCAGCTACATAGGTTAAAAAAAATATTTTCAGAAAGATCACAAGGCCTGAAAGTTCTGACGTGCTTAAGGTAAAGTTCACCGAGGACTCCCCTAGAGAATCAGTCTCATAACAGTCCATTCACTGTTCTGGGGTATTCAAAGCAAGTAAACAGACCTGAGTTAGATCCAAAGCAGACAAAAGGCATCTGAAAGAGGCAAGAAGACAAAAGAAATGAAATTACAAAATAATTTTTAAAATAATAAACTGTTGTTATATTGCATACAACATCTGATAATCTGTATTATTTTTTAAAATAAATATTTTCTTTTTTACAGCTAGTTTAAGAAATTACAAGATCCCAGAAGGAATCAGGCAGATGAGGCTCTAGTGCCTAAAAATTCTTAAAAGGACTTTATTTTTTCAGGAATGGCTTTAGATCCCACTGGTTATTAAGACCAGTAGGTTTCACGTTGTTTAGTTTATAAATCCATTTGTTCTCTTTTTGTAGCAACAGATTTGTTCTGTCACCACCTATTTTAATAGGTGGTGTCCATTCAAGTCCCATAAAGTGAAAATCCTGTGTACTGGAATTATGAACATTAGAAAAATGTAAACCAACTGGAGTATCTCTTTTAGAATTTAAAACAGACCTAACATGTTCTTGTATGTGTTCCTTTAAGGGATGCACTGTCTTTCCTATATAAAATAATCCACCGTTGCACCACAAAACATAAATCACATATTTTGTGTCACAAGTGATGAGTTCTTTAATTTCTGCTTTCAACTCTGGTGATTTAGGGTGAACAAAAATACCATTGGGTTGTGCATATTTACAAATGTTACACCTTAAGCACCCGTGAAAGCCCTTTGCTCTTGTAGGTAACCAGATCTGTCTCTGTTCACAAGATGGTTTACATCTATTGTGAACCAATTTGTCTCTAAGGCTGTTAGCCTTTGTGAAGGTCACCCTTGGTTTTTCTCCCACTGCAACACCAACATTGACATCACTAGGTAAAATTGGCCAATTTCTGTGGATAATATTCCCCACACTTCCTGCTAAATGATTAAATTTGGTGATGAATTTGTATGGGACACCTTCTGTTGTTATTTTACTTTTCTTAGATCCAACTTCCAGTAGGGAATTCCTAGGAATAAATAATTTACTCTGGGAGCAGCCATCTCTTTTGTGAAGAGCACTGACTTGATTTGCCTGGGAGCCAGCACTACACATTCTGAACTGCATCAAAGAGCTGTCTTAACTACTTAGCTACAATGTTGTTTAAAGAGTAGGTCATTTGAGATCCTGATGCCAAGGTCCTTTTCTTCCGTGACTTTCCTCAGTGACTGCCCATTAAGTTTGTGCTCTGCTTTGTTATTGTTTCACCCGAAGTGCATTACTGTGCACTTATCGGTATTAAATGACAGTTTGTAGGTATGGGCCCACTCTTCCATCATAGTCAGTGCTGACTGCAATTTATCTGCATCCGATGTGCTCACTGTTGCTCCTATCCAAGTATCATCAGCAAATTTCGACTCCCAGACAACCCCCTTACTATTCATTGAGTGAATATAGATATTAAATAGGCAAGGCTCCAACGTAGATCCCGAGGGAACTCCGCTTGTCACTTCTGACCAGCTAGAAAAAGACCCCCGATACACACCCTCTGCTTCTTGTTATTAAGCAATGATGCTATCCAGCAAGTCATGTTCCCCCAAATCTGGTGTTCTATAAGTGCATCCACCAATTCCTCATGAGGAACCTTATCGAATGCCTTTGAGAAACCTAGAAAAATCATGTCCAGCGAGTTCCCACCATCCAGTACCCTGCTGACACTGCCATAGAATTCCAAGAGACTAGTCTGACATGAGTGGCCCTTTGTAAAGCCATGTAAGATATAATCAATATTGCCTACATGGTACATAAGGTCTATTATATGTTCCTTTACTATCCCCTCCAGGACTTTGCCCAGCACTGTAGTCAGACTAACTGGCTTTTAGTTGCCCACTTCCTGCTTGGATCCTTTTTATGTTTGCTTGCACAGATGTGCAAGAAACATTATGTGGCAGCTTAGGAGAGGAGTGGGTTGTGGAGGCATGGCACTGTAGCAGCCAACAGAGCCACTAAGTTTGGGGTCTTGGCACTGGTGGACCACTGAAGGCACAGTGTGCTGATGACACTGGTCTCCAAAAGTGCCACCAAGTTGAAACGTTTTCGCCGCAGCAATCAGGGGCTGCCTTGTCATTGCAGCATCAGCCATTCTGCTGCAATGAGGGAGCAACCCATCATTGCTGGGCAGAATGTTGCCCTAGTGTAATATTGTTTGTGAATGTGGTGGCAAGCTGCTGCTATGTTCACAAACAATGCCACCCCATGCCAAGAAATTTCCATCCCCTCAGCATCCTGTGCCCCAAACATTGTTTTGTACAGCGGGGCCCAATAGCTGTTGGCTTCATTCCCCATGTCATTTGCCAGGGGGCCCTCCCATCGACATAATGACTCCCCCACAAACATTCAGTTTGTGCGAGGTGCCCAATCCTTGGCTATTGCCCCCACTATGTGCCGACGGGGCCAATCCCTGTTGGCTACAGCCCCCCCAAAAAATATCAGTGGGTGGCACCCTGGGAGCCCACCCCAGTGTGCCAAATGACTCTGTAAAAGGAAAACTCTCCAGCAATTTGTTTTGTAACCTGCAAAGCAGAAAACGGTCCCTCGTCAAGTCCGTGGCCCTCCCGAACCCACCCCACCCTCCCTCTCGTACTGCACCTTCCCACCCTCCCTCACTCCATACTCACCTCTGGAGCTGGGCACGATGATCTTCAGTGGACTGGAAACACGTCTGCATTCTTCAAAGCTGACCGCAAACTGAGGAAATGCCGGTAAGCTGTATAATGGCATAAATAGATTTTTTTCAACTTTGGTGCACATCTCGGGCATTTTTTGGAATTTTGGCACCAAATGTTCAACATGGGGTTATTGGGCCCCCTCCTCATGAATTCAGCCATTGTCATGGCGTTAATCAGTTCCGAAAGGTGATTTTGCGGTCACTGCATGGAATCACCTTTCAGGACTGATTAATGAAATAACAGTGCCAGTGTTCATGAGGTAGGCTCTCAAAAAGTCTGTGTTGCAAATTTGGTGGGAAAAATCCAGAAAATGGCTCTCTTACGAGCGTGCATTGTGCAGTTCCTATGCACACTCGTAACTTCACAAATTTGTTATATTTTCACTCCAGATTTTCAACATTGCCATTTTTCCACACCTCCTTATGAACAGTATGGCTGTCATTTTTCACATCCTGGCCAAAATGTGTTTTTGTACTTCGGGTGCACAATAGCGTGCTCACTGTGGTAAATCAGTGTTCGGGACACATTAAGAAAATCACAGTGACACTGTTCATGAGCAGAGGTCCTAAAATGCCTGTGTTGAAAATTTGGTGATGAAAGTCCATAAAATGACTGTGTTACGCGCATGCATTGCGCAGTTTCAATGTATGCTCAGAAGTGTGAGCATTTTTACTGTTCCTACTACAGATTTTCAACATTGGCATCTCTTCACACTTCCCTATGGATGGTACAGCTATCATTCTTCATATCCTGCCCGATCTGCATTTTCGTACACGTGGCGCAGAATGGCACAGTCGCTGTTGGAAGTCAAAGTTCGGGACACATTGACAAAATCACTCTACCACTCTTCATGAGAAGAGGTCCCAAATGCTTTCATGAGGTGGGGTCACAAAAAGGCCATGTTGAAAATTTGTGGTGCAAATACTAAGAAATGCTTGGGGCGTTAGGATTTCTAACTATAACGTCCCACCCTGTACAGACAGACAGGCATTGGGGTGTGCCTTTGGATTGTCGACTGTACTGCTCATGCCATCCCACTCCCACCCAGTGACAGGCATCGAGGTGTACCTTGGACTCTTTGGCACCACAGTTCACCCCATTCTCCTATGCTGCACCCATTTCAGCATATGTCCTTATGGAATGGGGTGACTGTAAAGCCAAACACCCCAAGACACATCTCAACATGTGTCGGTATCTGCAGAATAGAGTGAGGTGACATAACATGAACGTCATGGGCAATGACCCAAACACTTACCGTAATGCCTGTCCATCTCTACAGGATGGAGGTGGGGTTGGTGTAAAGTTCAATACTTCACTGCCATTCCTATTCTGCATCTGTCTACCTTCTGCATTTCCAATGCTAATACCAGCAAGCAAGCAAACATTCGGCATTGACAAATGTTTGTTTATAAATAGACACAACGTTAACTTTTCTCCAGACCTCAATGACCTCCCCCTGATCTAGTGACTCTTGAAAAAGCACTGTCAATGGTTCCGCCAACTCATCAGCCAGTTCCTTAATTACTCTTGGATGTATTCCATCTGGGCCCTGTGCTTTGCCCTGATCTAATTTATGGAGTCTTTTCTTAATGTCCTCAACTTCAAGTATGAGTCTATCATTTATGGTGTTGTCAAGATTTTTTTTTACTCCCATGGTTTTTATGTTATACACAGATGTGAAATAGTTATTGTATTGTTCAGCTGTCTGGACATTGTCTGCCACTAGGTTCCCTTCTTGATCTTTCAGTGGGCCAGTGGTTTTTGCCCCCGCCCCCACCTTTTTGTTGTTGATATAGCTGTAGAAGGATTTATAGTTGTCCTTCACCCTACTAGCTAATTTAAGCTCATGGTTCCTCCTAGAGGAATTTATTGCTTTTTTGTCTCCTGTTGTACTCTTTTCTACTTATCCCAGTTCTTTGGATGCCCACTGCTCTTGGCCTTTGCATATGCCTTCATTTTCCTGTTTATTAGTCTCTTTACTGTTTGTGTCATCCATGCAGGTATTTTACCCGACCTATTGTATTTCCTTTTGGTGGGTATGTTTTTTTTCAACCAAATAGGTAATTTTGCCCTCCAATACTCCCGCGTCTCCTGTAATGACTTTTGTTTGAAGTCCCTCTTCCAGTTCCATCTTGATAGTTCTTTCCTTATATTATTGAAATCTGCCTTTTCATAATTTCTAATTACTGTGTTCCCAGAAGTACCAGCCTCATGTCCAGCAGTATTGAATCTCACCATAGCATGGTCACTGGATCCAAGTGGTGTAGTCATCATGTAGTCCTGTATCTCATCTCCCATGTTACTCAGTACTAAGTCCAGTATATGCTCACCCCTAGTAACATCAAGCAGGTACTGCTGCATCCCAGCTAAGCTGAATGCCACCATATACTGTAGCTCAACCATCGTTTTTGCTTTTTGGTTAACCCAGTTGATCCCAGGTAGATTAAAATTGCCTAGCAAGATAATATTTACTGGTGTTGTCAGGGTTTCAATGTATTCACAGAGTGGAACACATACAAACAAGGGTGAGAAAGAATAAGTGCCTCAGCAGGAACTTGAACCCAGGCCGCCTGGAATACCTTCCTGATTGTGCTAACCAGCTGTGCCACTGAGACATCTGGAACCTGGGATGTCCCTGGGCATATTACTTTTTCTCAAATGCACAACCTAATGGCAACACAAATATTTACTTCTAACAATCACACAGGAGTGTGGTGTGCATATTTTATGGAACACATACAAACAAGGGTGAGAAAGAATAAATGCTTCAGATGGGACTTCAACCCAGGCCACCCGGAATACCATTCCGATTGCGCTAACCAGCTGTGCCACTGAGACAACTGGAACCTGGAATGCCCCTGAGCACATTACTCTTTCTTAAATGCACAACCCAATGGCAACACAAATATTTACTTCTAACAATCACACAGGAATGTGGTGTGCATATTTTATGGAACACATTCAAACAAGGGCCACTACACGAAATCACCTTTCAGACAGGAGTTGAATATTTTCTCTGCCCTTGTTCATGAGGTGGGGTCATAAGAAGGCTATGCTAGAAATATAGTATAAAAATATTACTAAAAACAACAAAGGCATGAGCCTACATTGATATTGGCTTATATGTTCAGTAATATTCAATATTTTTACCCAACATTTTCAACATAGCCATTTCTTTACAGGATCTCATGAATGTGACAGCCATCACTTTTCAGATCCTCCCCAAAATGTGTTTTTGTGTCCCGAAAGTTGACTTCGCAGTCCCTGCATAAAATTATCTTTAAGCCAGGAGTTGAACATTTTGACTGCCCTGTCTTCATGAGGCAGGGTCATAACAAGGCTATGTTGAAAATCTGGTGTAAAAATATTACTAAACAACACATTTGTATAAATGCAGGCTTGTAACTTTGGTAGTTTACAATATTTTTACTCCAAATTCCTCAGATGTAGCCCTATCATCTCTGGCCAGACTTTGTTTAAATGAGGGACTATTTGAGGCCAAAAGAGGCTGACACTGCCCCTTTAAAAAAATTAAAAAGCCTTCTTAGTTTTCAGCTTGAATAATCTCTTTTCCACAAAAAGCCAACATTTCATGACCATGGTCCACTTCTTCAGGGCTCACGATGGTCCTGCACTCTCAAATAAGTTTGCTCAGCCTCATCAGTTCCTTCTTCAGCTGAAAACTAGGAAGGAAATGATGTGGCAGAGCTAGCCAATTTGAGAATGCATGACCACCATGGGCCCTGAAGAAGTGGCCCCTGGCCACGAAATGTTGGCTCTATGTGGAAAAGAGATGGACCATATATGATATGTTATCTATAAAATTATTTATATTTACCATACAGGAGTCTGTCTCCCTCAATCTTCCTAGTAGTATCTTGTATAGTGTCAAGGGATAAGACTTCTCTGATTACTTGTATATTATCTGTGGCCAACAGACAGGCAAAGGTGAGCATCCAGGAGCTCCCCCCCCAAAAAAACTACTTTCATTATTTTTGCATGGGTACCCATTTTAAAAAGACAATAAGACACTCTGAGGTGGTGGTTGTCATGGGTTAATGCACTTCCAGGTGCTGAAGACACTTCGTGCAAGCACCTTATGCCTCACTAAACACCTGGGCATGCATTGATCCATGAAAAACCTACATCACATGGAGTCTTATTGCTTACATAAAGCAGTGTGCTGGAAAATATATATAAAGCAAAAAACAGCAAATGGAGAAAAAGGAAGGAGGTGGATGAATGAGGGGTAAAGGGGGAGGTAGGGAGGTAGGAAGGAGAAGGGGTGGCTAATAGCCCTGGAAAAAGCGGTGGCCATTCAAATCTCTGATTATCTGGCTAAGCATAACATCTTATGCCCAGAGCAACATGGCTTCCGTGCTGGTCACAGTACCAGCACTGCCCTAATTGAATTCTCCAACTTCCTACACTCCTCCTTGGATACCAGCTCCCTAGCTGGTGCAGTGTTCATCGACTTCTCAAAGGCTTTCAACACCGTCTCCCATCCACTTCTGCTGAATGCTGTCTGTCACACTGGTCTCTTGGCTGGCCACCTAGCATGGTGCACAAGCTATCTTGCCGCTCGATCACAGTGTGTAAAAATCAATGGGATACTCTCTGATACCAGTCCCATTCACTCTGGGGTCCCCCAAGCTCCATCCTCGGCCCCCTTCTCTTCTCGCTCTATCTGAACACCCTGCCCAGTGCATGCCCTGGCAAAATTCTCCTGTATGCAGATGACGCTGTCCTTTTTGCCACCCACCGCAATCCCGTCTCCCCTCAGGACACCCTACAGCAGTCTTTCAATAGTGCCGAAGCTTGGTTTAAGGAGTGCAGACTCGTCATCAATCTAAAAAAGACCAAAGCTATGCTCTTTTCCCACCCCAAAACAAAGCTAGCAACCACCCATCTATATCCTTCCTAGTACCAAGCAGCCACTGGAACAAGTCTGCTCCTACAAATACCTTAGGTTACCTTGACTCAGCCCTCACATTTCACAACCACATAGATGCCCTAACATCCGCCACTAACACACGGCTTGGCATCCTCTTCCACCATAGAACCTGCCTTCCCCCAAATGCACTCCGGCTCACTGTTAAGTCATCCGTTTTGTCCCTTGTAGACTATGGTCCACCAGTCTATGGTGTTGCCGACACGACTGCACTCAAAAAAATTCACCTAACCCTGAATAAAGCCTGCAGACTTATTACTGGTGCCCCCAGGCTCACACACACCTGTCAGCTGTATGACGAGGCTAAACTCCTTACCCTGGATGAATGGCTCCGCTATCAAACCTGTCTCCTCACAAAAAAAACCCTACTCGGGCTCTCCCCCCCCGGGGTAACGGCATCCATTCACCTGAGCCCTCCCACTATTGCAACATGGTCATCCAACAAGACCACCCTAATGGTCCCCAGATCAAGAACCAGCCATGGCCAGAGGTCCTTCTGCTACAGAGCCCCATCCTGGTTTAACTCTGTCCCTGCCCTCATCACCAATGCCACCACCATCTCCAAGTTCAAAACCACCCTTCAAAACCAACTCTTCTACACTCATAGCTGCTCCTGTCTCTGAAAGTAGCCTCCACCCCTACTTCTCATGACAATGCCCACGGGGCGGCTTTCCACCTAGCCATCCCCACCATTGCTTCCTGGTACACCGTGCCTTTGTCTAACCTGGCCAGTGCCAGCTGTTTAATTGTATACCTATTAGATTGCTCAATTTTTGATACCAACTTGTGTAACACCTGTTCTCAATTATATGTACCCTGTAACCTAAATGTATTTTGTCTGACCTCAGTGTGACGTGGTGCCTCTGTTGAATGCCTATTGTTTTGCAAACCTATGCTATGTAGCCTAAAACTCTATGTATGTCTTTAATGTGACGAGGTACCTTTGGAAACGAGCCTCTGGCTCAAAGGTTGTAAACTGATTTTACAAATAAATAAATAAATAAATAAATAATAGGTAAATAAATAAAGGGCTGGTGAAGATAGACAGGGTGATGAATAACGTATCAAGCCAGAAAAATATTAAAGCCAAAAAGCATCAGAGGCCTTTGTTCATATCATATATTTCTTGCTGCAGACAAACTGTTCCATCAAATGTCCCCTATAATGATTAGAGTTCCACACAGAGAGAAAGCACAGGGACAGGACAAAAAGAAATCCAGCAGTACTATACCTGGTTACAAGGCAGTCACACACCAGAAAAGGTGAGGGAGGGGAGCTGTGGGACTTCTGTGGAGCATGTGTGCCTCCCCGTGCATGCTTTGATGTGTGTGCCCCAGCTTCAGGGAAGGACCAAGAAAACAGAAAATGGGAGGATGGGCTCCATGAAGCCCTGCCTGTCTCCCTGTAGCCAGCCCCACCATGGAACTAGAGCCTCTAGATATGCTCATTGAGGAAGGGATGACACTCCCTTTCTTATCCCCAGCACACGGGAAAACTACAGAGACTATTACTGGGACTGTGGTTGAAGTGGATGGCTAGTTGCAGGATACAGGGGCAGAGCTAAAGTGCTGCCTATCTGTTCCAAAGTTAAATAAAGTATAGTTACATAAGAACTTGCTGTAACAGTAGATTTTCGAGAAGAGCTCTTGCAGCAGGCCAACTCCAGTAGGACTAAGCCGTCAGGTGCTAGGACCACTTGGAAACTTTCTAGCTAGCAGTGTACCATGGGGGACTGCTCACCACTGACATCACCCTTTGATGTCAGCCTATCCTATAAAGGTGGGTGGTCGCCCACACCCTCGTCAGTTCTCCCGCATGAGACCCAAAGCAGGTAGCAGAAGAAGAAACTGAGGAGGTTTCCTGAGAGCCAAAAAGAGAAGAGAAGAGAAAGAGCGAAGACTCACTTCCATGGAAGACAATACAGCCAAGGAAAAGCAAATATAAAGAAGGAGAAGGAGGGAGGGGAAAAATCACAGCCTGCTGCAAGAGCTCCTCTCGAAGATCCACTGTTACAGTAAGTTCTTACATAACTGCACTATCTTACTTCGAGGGAGGCTTTTGCAGCAGGCCATCACCAGTAGGACTGAGTCCCAAGCAGTTCTGGCAGTATAATGGAAGCAGCACTTGGAGAAGAAGAGACAGCAGCCAATGTTCTAGGAGAGGAGAACCTGCAGAACTAATAGGCCAAAGTTGGCCCGACGCCTATAGGCAATGCCCAGGCTGTAAAGCTGAATGAAAGTGTGGACAAAGCTCCAAGTGACGACTCTACAGATGTCCTCAGCAAACACATTTTTGAAACAGGCAGTGGAGGCGGTGGCACTAGGTCATAACAGCACTGACCAAACAGCGCTGATCACAAAAGCGGCAGGAACAAATGCCGCAAACAAACATAGCATCAGTGGTAGCGATCGTAAGTCTAGTTTGCGATTGCTACCACCAATACCTGTATTTTTGAAGTGGGGCTGTGCCCTCCTTCACCTCCCCAAGGCGGGACCTCTACCCCCTGCGCCCCTGTACCTAAAATAAGCAACTCCGAGTCAGAGTTGGATCGCAGGGAAAAAAATAACATTTTGGAGACCAGGATTAGAACCCTGGTCTTCACCACCATTTTGGCTCCTGATTTTCTGTCCTCTTGTGCTCTTCTCTAGCACCACAGACAGTGACCTGGGGAGTGCTTACTACATAGCGCTGTTATTCCCCCATCGCGTTCATGGAGCACTGTGTAGACCTCACTCTTCTGAGCAGTGCTATTATTGTAGCGCTGTTATGACTGGGAAGGGAGGCGGCCAAAGCCCTGGTGGAATGGCCTTTAACCACTCCCAGAAGTTCCTTGATGTACTTTTGGTAACAATAAACAATGCAATTGGCTAACCACATAGACAAACACTGTTTGAACATCAGAGTGCCCTCTCTCCTCTCGGTCACCTAGAGGTAACCGAAACAAACTCCTGATCAGACTTTCTTGAAGTCTTAGTCTCGTGTGCATAGTATTGTAAGAGTCTATGTACCTCCAAAGTATGGAGCAAAGCCTCTTCCTGATTAGAATACTCTGGATAATAAACAGGAAGGTCGATGGATTGATTCAAAGTAAACTCTGACACCACCTTGGGAAGAAACTTAGGATTAGTATGCAAAAACACCCTGTCTTTGTCAAAAAACAAATAAGATTACCTGCAGATGAGAGCCTGAAGTTCAGAAATCCTTCAAGCAGAAGTAATAGTAACTAAAAAGAGTGCTTTCCATGACAGAAAGCGCAATACACAACTCGCGGCCAGTTCAAAGGGAGGTAACGTGAGTTTCTCCAACACAAGACTGAGGTCCCACAGAGGGACTGTGTCCTGAATAGGAGGTTTCAGATCAAAATGCCTTGCAGGAAAGTGTGAGACACATCATGCCAAGCCACGGCTCTGCCCATGATAAGTACATAGTATGCAGAGATGGCAGAAAGATGTTCCTTAATGGAAGAGTACCTCAACCCCGAGTCAGAGACTGAAAGAAGATACTCCAGCACCTGATCCACTGGGCAGGTGAAGGGGTCCAAATGGTGTGATGCAGCCCAAAGGACAATGTGCTTCCATTTCATGGTGTAGGTAGTCCTGGTGGAGGGCTTCCTGGTGGCCATCAGGACATCCATGGGACAGGGGCTTTTTCATCTGCTGGAGAAAAAAAAAATACTCGTAAAGATACCTGTGGGGAAAAGGGCTCAAGTAATGGATAGTTGGGTTCTTTAAAGAGAAATTTCATCTAAGATACCGCATTTGTAGGTACTGTTTTGGTAGGGCATTCTGAGGAAATAGCATTGGGATTGGGGTATTTAGAGGAAAAGTGCAGGTGGAAGAAATTGCATTACATTTGTTACTGTAAATTACAGTTGGGCATAAGGGACAAATCTGCTTTTGGAGTGTTAAAGGGCAAACTGCTTTTGCTAGTAGGACCAACTTGTGTGAGGGGGAAAGATATCGGAGAACTAGGGGAACATGGAAAATGCTGATAAAGGAGGCTGGGAGGGGACATGAGGGGTATGGGTAACCTTTAGATAAATTTGAGGGGGAATGCTGGTGGGCTAATAGAGGGACAGGGAGGGTGGTAGGATGCAACAACTGTGGGGCAGCAATTTTCTTAAAATTACATGGAAAATGGGGGGATGTTTGGTGTGCAAGTAAATAATACAGCTTAGGAATGAGATCAGATATTTGCAAGCGGAGCTGGGTAGGGGACTGTGGCCTGCAGTGGAGGTGAGCTCGGCAGTAGGGGATGGTGGGAGGGTATTGGAGGGAGGCAGACAAATCAGACCAGGAGGGGGGAGGAAGAGCATAAAAAGGGTAGCAGACAGGGTAATGAGGCAAGGGGGCCCAGTACCAAGGGCAAGCAAATGCAGAAATGGGGAAGAATGGAAGAGGGGAGGAAGGGGGCTCTAATAGTCGCAGAGTCAACAGAAGTGGGGTGGCTAGTGACAGGAAGGAGGGAGTAACATATGGCAGTGAAGGAATATCAAAAAATCGGTTTGCAGTACTAGCAGGATTTGGAGATGAGCTGGGGGATGTAACTGACGGAATAGCTGAAGATAGACCAGAGGAGTCAGGAATGGGAGGGAGAGACAAGGGGTGGGGATATGGTAAGGGAAGGCTGAGTAAGGGGGTTGAGGGAAGGGAGGGAGGAGAGGAGGGAGTGTATGAGATGAAAAGGGTATGGATGCATCCTAGGGAGGAGGAGGAGGCAGGAGAGCCCTGGGGGGAGGGGAAGTAAAGACCGGGGGGGAAGGGAGAAAGCAAAGAAAGGATAGGGACTAGGGATGGTGTATCAAGGGTGGATGGAGTAAGAACTGTGCTGGAGGAGGTGGAGGAGGAGGAGTGGGGAAAAAGAGGATGGGATAAAGGGAGGCCAAGAGGGGATCTTAGTGCTGTGGGACTCTATACTAAAAGTGGTCTGATGGGGAAGCAAGGGGGAGAGGCATAGTTGCATATGGGTGGAGGCCATGCCGGAATGACAGCGGACAGGGTAGGGTAATCTGTTCTGAAATATGCTAGGAGGGGTAGGGAGAATCCTCATATAATATTACACTTGGGAACAAATGATCTGGTGGGACATATTGTTGATTTTATTTATTTAAACTTTTGTTCGTCGGGTAAGCACATGAACCACTGACGCTTTTCATGTGCAACCTAAGACCGTTATAAAAAACAGTCAAGATATTACATAGTAACAGACATAGACAATTATATAAACATTAAACATTCATCACATAATGAATCAATGCTTACAAAAATTAAGAAACACATAAGCTTTCCAAATGACTAAAAAGGTGCTTCTTTAGTTCTTATTTAAAAGTACCATGACTTATGCCAAATTGTAAAGCAGCAGGAAGGTCATTCCAAGTTTTTGCAGCCTTAATCGAGAACACTCGATCTCTCATTTTTGTTTTAGTCTTCTGGATTATGAAACTAGGTATTTCATTAGACCTCAGGTCTCTTGTAAACTCTCTAAATTGAAATAATGAAAACAAAGGACAATTGTCTTTTTGTCGGACAACATTATCTATAAGACAACTTGGGCTATATAAACTGCTCTGGGCCAGTGGAAGCCATCCAGTAACCTGATATAAAATACAGTAGAGTATGGTGAGGTAACTGATGAATAAATCTACAAATACTGTGAAATGCTGATGTAAGAGTGGCCAATACCTGTTTGGTTAGATCTGTAAATAAAAATGAGTTGTAATTTAAATTTGATAGCAATATGCTCTTGGTTATGGCAATCCTTGCTTGAAGTGTTAGTGAGTGTTGCAGTTTAAAGAGAACTCCCAGCTTTTGATTCACCTGTCTGGTTACTTTTCTGATACAATAGGAAAAGGTTCATTGTGGATATTAATAAATGCCCAGATATTTAAATTGATGTAGTGCAGGGAAGGTTTGAAGAGCTGGGACTGCTATGTGAGGAGGAAGAAAGGTCCATAACTTTTTCAGAAGTACTGCCAGTGCCCAAAGCATGCACTACAAAGAAGTTGAGGATAAAGGAATTTAACACATGGCTAGGAAACTGGTGTCAGTCCAAAGGGTATGGGCTGCTGGGAGGTGGAGAAGGATCTGGGAAAACAGTGATCTTTATGCTATAGATAGACTGCACGTAGGTGAGGAGTGGAGGAGGGTATTGAAACAAAGACTGGGGGAATTCATAGCAAACAATGTGAATTTAAACAAGAAGATGGGGGTGGCAAGTGGGCAGGAGTCATGCAGGATCCACAAGAAGGGAAGCCGAACGAGCTTACCCCCGCCATACCAGCAACAAGGAACATAGGCAGAGTTCAGGAGGGGATGCTAGGAAGAGGGAGCATGTAGGGAGAGGGGGCAAGGAAGTGGGGTGGAGGGTGGAAACTTTGAATGCTAGGAGTCTAGGGAGAAAAATAGCAGAGTTACAGGCTCTTATGGCAGATGGGGAGGTGGACATGGCGGCCATAACCGAAACATGGGCCACCTATTACCACGACTGGGACCTGGCAGTACCAGGGTATAGGATATTTTGGAGGCACATGGTAAAATAGAAAGGGGGGGTGCTGTATTTGAAGGACAGACTGAAGTGTGTCAGGGAGTAAGAGGTGGAGGGTAGCACAGAGTCATTATGGATGCAACTCAAGGACTCCAAAAATAGGACTCTCCAGATGGGAGTGGTGTACAGGCCACCCTCCCAGAAGGAGGAATTAGACAGGGAGCTAGTGGGACAGATCAGAAGGACATTCAACAAGGGCAGCACGGTGATTGTGGGGGTCTTCAGTATGCTGGAAGTGGATTGGGACATCCCAGCCACCACAAATAGGAGGGAGCAGGTACTTCTGGATGCCTTCCAAGGCAGTTTCCTAGTACAAATGATCAATGAGCTAACCAGGTTAGGGAACACCCTAGATCTCGTGCTGGCTAATGGAGAGTTTGTGAGGGAGCTGGGGGTAGGAGGATCCACTGGTGGGGAGTGACCACTACTCAGCATGGTTTACGATAAAGATGGGAAAAGAGGGAGTTTGAACAGACACAAGGGTGTTAGACTTCAGGAGGCCGACTTTGGGATGATGGGGGAAATAGTACAGGGGTATCTGGCCAGAATCCATCCAAATATAGACACTGACCAAAAGTGGGAGGTCATTAAACTGGGAATTGAGGAAGCAACCAAAATATGTACAAGAGTCCAGAGTAAGAGAGCTAGGGCTAAGAAACCTAGCTGGGTGAGCAGAGGGGTCATGGAAAAAGTAAGGAAAAAAAGAAACACCTTTAGGAGGTACAAAAAAACAGGGAGGGGAGGACAGAGAGGAACACCTGAAGGAGTTGAAGGAGCTGGCAAGGGCAGTCAGGGCAGCCAAGGCATCCAGGGAACTCAAGCTGGCACATGGCATTAAGGAAGGGGAAAAGGACTGCTTCAGGTACATCAGGGAGAAAAAGAGTTGTAAGGACTAAATTGTAAGGATTAAGAGAGATGGGGGTGGGTGGAAACCAGGATAGAACAAGCAGAAGCATTAAATGAATACTTCTGCTCTGTATTGATGTGGAACCTTTGTAAAAGAGCCATTGGCTCAAAGGTATTTATCCAAAATTCTAATAAATAAATAAATAAATATTTACTAAAGAGAAAGGGGGGGGACTGTATCCAAAGCGGGTTGGAGGGTACGCATGGGGGAGGAGGTAACAGATGGGGAAATGCTAGTGAGCAGCACAGAGCACTAGATGGTTTGAGGGCACTAAGGGTGGACAAGGCACCCGGGGCCAGTTGGCATACTCCCCAGGTTGTTCATGGAGCTGGCAGTAGCCCTGGCAGAACCATTGCCAGACCTGTTCAATGCCTCCTTGGACTCAGGGAGAGTACCTCAGGACTGGAGGATGGCGAACATGGTACCCCTCCCCAAGAGCTGCCCCAAAGATGAGCCAGGGAACTACAGACCAATAAGCCTCACATCCATCGTGATAAAGCTGATGGAGACAATCCTGAAGGAGAGGCTGATTTCCCTCCTAGAGGCTAATGGGCTGCAAGACTTTAGACAGCATGGGTTTGTCTCAGGCAGATCCTGTCAGAGCAAACTGGTGGAGTACTATGACTGGGTAAGCAGGCAATTAGATAGAGGCCATGCAGTGGATGTCCTGTACCTGGACTTCAGTAAGGCATTCAATTTGGTGCCACATGGGAGGCTAGGAATTAAGGTAGAGATCACAGCGGCAGGGGTAAAGATGGTGGGATGGGTGGTAAACTGGCTGCAGAGGAGACAGTAGAGGGCAGTGGTGGGAGGGGAGCTCTCATCTTCAAGGGTGGTGATAAGCAGGGTACCACAGGGCTCTGTACTGGGGCTGGTGTTGTTTGGGATCTTCATTGCGGACATGTCAACAGGCATCAGGAGCAAGATCAGTCTGTTTGCAGATGACACTAAGATGGGTGAAGTAGTGGAAGACTTGGGAGGGTGGCAGGGATTGCAGGATGATCTGGCAAAATTGGAGGCCTGGTCAGACACTTGGCAGCTGGGGTTTAATGCCAAGAAATGCAAGGTGCTACATTTCAGTGCAAAAAAACCCCTAGGAGGAGCTACCAGCTTGGGGGGGGGGGATTCAACTAGCCAAGATGGAGGAGGAGGAGAAGAAGGATCTAGGGGTGATAGGTTTATAGGTTCGGTGTTACAAGTCCAAGTAGCTGCATAAGCCATAAAAGGACTTGTCACTAATCAGTGGTCAAACTCTATTTTTTTGTCAGCCATATATTGATCTAACCATCTCTTAAATATTTCTGTGTTGCTAGCATTTACAACATCTTGGGGTAACGAATTCTGCATCTGCACTATCCTCTGATTAAACCAACGCCCTCTTTTGGTGGTTCTGTATAGTTCACCATGTAACTGATAATTATGGACTCTGGTTGCTCTATTTAACATATCCTTTAATCCCACACATTCCCAGAGCATCTTGTTCTTAAAAACATTTTAGGCATAGCAGAGGTCACCTCTGATTCCCCGATATTTCATGGAATATAGACCCAGTTCTTGTAGTCTATTTTGATATTCTTTATTTTTCACTACGCCTATTCTCTTTGTAATTCTTCTTTGTACCCTCTCAATTACTCTCAAATGCCCAACACTCTGAGGAATGCTAATGGGCACACCATACTCTAAAACAGACCTGACCAGTGCCTTGTACAGGGGTACTAAAACTGTTTTGCTTCTACTATTTATATTCCTCAAAATGTTGTCAATTATTTTGTTTGCCCATTTGGCTACCTCTGTATTATGCCTGTCAAATCTAAGCATGCTAGATATTATCACACCAAGATCTTTTTTGTTTTCAGTGCTGTCTATGATATTGTTATTTATTTGAAATGAGCTTTAGGGTTATTGTGGCCAAAGTGCATAACTTTGCACTTGGCGTCATTAAACCTCAGTCTGTGTGACTTTGCCCAGTTCTTCAAATTATAAAGCTGTTCCTGAAATGTTTTAATTGCTGCTCTATCATTTACAACTGCACCCATCTTTGTATCATCTGCATATTTGCAGAGCCATGCCCACTTTGACATTTGCATGGTAGAAACAAAGATGTTAAAATTGGCCTCAGTATAGATCCTGTGGCACACCACTAGGGACCATTCCCCAATATGACATAAATCCCCTTATTTACACCCTCTGTACTCTTTCATGAAGCCAGGCTCCTGTCCAAGCTTTAAGGTAACCATTAATCTTTAGCTCATGTAATGTCTCCAGCAAGATATTATGGGATACTGAATCAAAAGCCTTGGCATAATTAAGGTTAATCACATCAACCAGTAGGCCTTGATCTAGTGCTTGGCCAACTGATTCAACAAAATGGAGCAGGTTAGTGGCACAAGATCTACCAATCTTGAAACCATGTTGTGATACATCTGTCAGCTGCAATTGCCTAAGATCCTCAGTCAAAAAATCCTTAACAAAGGACTCCATGATTTTACCAATTATTGATGTGATACTAATAAGTGTATAGTTGTCAACTTGGGACTTACTGCCTGTTTTATGAATCAGGGTAATATGGACCATTCTCCAGACTTTCAAAACTCTATCCTTCCTCAAAGACACATTAAATAGTACTTCTAATAGTCCAGCTATTTCCTCAGCTATGTTGCTCAAAAACATGGGGTGGATACCATCTGGCCCCTCCCACTTTAAATTTATTCAGCTTCATAAGTCTCTCTTTAATTTGGGTAGCACTAATATCATAATGCCATCCATGTCTATCATCCTGTTTTACACTTAAGCCACTTGATGCCTCTGAGGCCTGGTATGTGTTCAAGAAATATTTGTTAAAAGCTGAGGCAATTTCTTCCTCATTCTTAAGTATCTTGTCACCATCCTTTATATTATTTGATTATTGCCCTTCCTCAGGCTTCCTGCATAACTATAAAAAAGTTTATAGTTGTCCTTTTTACTGTCTGCCAATTCTAACTCGGCTTTGGCTCTGGCCCTTCATATAGCTTTCTTACATTTCTTAGTTATCTCAAAATATTTTCATTTTCTTGATTTGGATGGGTTTTCCTTGTATTTCTTGTACATCTTTTCTTTTTTATTGACCAGTTTTCATATCCTGCCATTGAACTACTTTGAAACCCTTCCCTTTTTATCATTATTTCACAACTTCAGGTACAAAATTCCTTGTACAGGTCTATAATTTACTACCTGTTTTCTCCCATATTTCTTCTAATCCTAGACTGGTTAACTCCAGTTTCCAATACCAGTTCTGCAATTCTTGTTTAATTTCAGCATAATCTGCTTATCTATAATTCCTCATTTTTGTTTTAGTGGTTATCGTGATCGATTCTTTGAACACTGAGAATTTAGCCATATTATGGTCACTGTTCCCTAATGGATGTATAACCATTACATTCCCAATGGATCCATCCATATTGCTAAATATAAGATCTAACACATGATTTCCTCTTTTATTATGCTTGACATATTGCTCTAGCCCACCTGTCTGGCAAATTTCCAAGAACTTATTTTCAAATCTGCCCTTACCCTGGAGTGTATTCCAATTGATACTTGGGAAGTTTAGATCCTGCATCACAATATAGTTTTCAGTAAGTACCATGGTACCCATAAGACCCAGAAATAGTTTGTTTTTGGTTCCCTAAGGCAAGGTGACCGAAAACACAAGCCCAGAGTTATTGATTTTTTTTCTTGTACTAAACTTAATCCATAGTTGTTCCGTGTTTTCATATTTTGTGTAATTTATTACTACGACATGTGGCTTTAAGTGGTTTACAATATATAGGCCAACCCCTCCACCAATTCTGTTTGGTCTTACTTTTTGGAAAAATTGGTAACCTGGGATCTCATTAATCCAATCTTCCCCATTGCTCCATGTCTCAGTTATGCCACATACGTCAATGTCTTCTTTATTCAAACTATATTTTAGTTCATCCAGCTTATTCCTGATGCTCCTAGCATTTGTAAGTATCACCTTAAGTTCTTTTGATTTATTAGGCTGAGTCTTTGCAGTATTTTTCCCCTTTTGTACAGCTTTCTCAGGTGCTAAAGCCATATGATGGACCTGTCTCCTACCAGTTTTTAGTTTAAAGTTTCATCAATTACCTTTCTGAACATATTTCCCAACTCTTTACTTCCTTTCTTATTTAGATGGAGTCCATCCTTACTATACCAATTAGGTTTGGAAATAAAAACTTCCCATGTTTTTAAACATTGTATCCCCTGCATTAAGCACCATCTTCTCACCCAATTGTTTACTCTCATTATGTTTTGATTTATTGCTGCACTGACTCTTGGGACAGGGAGAATTTCTAATACTACTAGAGTTCCATTAACTTGTTGTGTAAGCTTCTCAATGGCTATATATCCCAAATACATTTGGTCTTCCCTGGTATGTGTAACATTGATTCCTACATGTACCAAAACAACAGGTGCATTTCCTTTCTTAGTGACTATTTTTGGTAACAATGACCCCACATCCTTCAATTTTGCTCCAGGTACAGTAAGTAAGAGCTACTATTTCTTTAAGATCCTTTGTTGTGTAGGCATCAGTAAATTTTACTATTGAATCGCCAATTACAAAGACTCTGTTGTTAACTTCTCCTACACCACCATCACTTTTATTAGTCTCCATTGCGTTATTATCTTCCTGTACTGTGACCTCTATCTGATGTTCTACATTTGAGATTTCTTCTTGTATCACCTCCAGTGTCTCAACAGTATTGTCTATATTCACATTTCCAAACTTTCACTTATCTGAGGCTGATTTTCAGAGATCTGGGTCCTATCATTCTCACCCAGAAATGCTAATGGGGAAAAAAATGCTCTCTACTGGGATATTAAAAGTCATAGCCCTTCTACACTTTTTGTTTTTATTTGTTGAGGCTGGGTATTCCCAAGCTCTGTCCTGTTCTGTTTGATTCATGTCCCTCTTTTGAGTGGGTTAATTTTGTGGCTATTGCATATTGTTTCTATCACTATCATTACTGGCTTTCTGCTTGTAACATTTTAATTTCAGTTCTAACCCCAGGATTTTAACCTTTAATTCTTTAAACTCCACACATTTTTTGCACACATATTCATTCAAGACTACACTATTCTCCATGTTAAACATCTTAAATTCCTTACATTTTACACCCAGCTCTCCTGTTTTGAGAGCTACTATAAGGTTCTCCATCCTATATCCTGAGATCCTATGCCTGCAACTTTTTACAGTGTTATTGGATAATCAAGCTCAACTGTTACTTACAAGTGCCAAGGGGTTCCTGTTCCTGCTTCTCCACTAAACATGCATAAACATGCACAGACATGCACAAGCCTCTGCGCATGTCTCTGCTTGTAGCGCCGCTCATGCTTGTGCCACTCACTTAGGCCCCTGCCTTTATACTGAGCCGTGTCCCAGAAGTACTGCAGAGGTCGCAGTCAGCACAAAGTGCTACAAACTCATTTCAGGCAGCAATTTAAGCTTAAAACAGCAGTGTTAGACTGCATAAACTTAAAATAAGTGCACCAAAAGCAGTGGTGCTAAAATTGAACTCGCCGCCCCTAGCTGTAGTTCCTTGGTCACAGTTCAGGAACTGCTGACACACAAGCACTTCCTGAGGCTCTGCCCCTCCACTCCTATGGCAGAAATCACCCCAGAAACACATCACACAGCAGGTACCTGAACAAGCAAACTGTGCAATTGGCTATAGCCTTCTTTCTCACTGCTTTTGGTGGTCCCACAGGATCTGCTATTGCCAGAAAACACAGCCGCTCACTTAGGCCCCTGCCTTTATGCTGAGCCATGACCCAGAAGTACTGCAGAGGTCGCGGTCAGCACAAAGTGCTGCAAACTCATTTTAGGCAGCAATTTCAGCTTAAACCAGCAGCATTAGACTGCTTAAACTAAAAAATAAGTGCACCAAAAGTAGTGGTGCTAAAATTGAACTCGCCGCCCCTAGCTGTAGTTCCTCGGTCACAGTTCAGGAGCTACTGACACACAAGCACTTTCTGAGGCTCTGCCCCTCCACTCCTATGGCAGAAATCACCTCAGAAACACACCACACAGAAGGTACCAGGACAAGCAGACTATGCAATTGTCTCTAGCCCCCTGTCTCACTGCTTTTTGGCGGTCCCACAGGATCTGCTATCACCAGAAAGATCATAACAGGCACAATGAATAACTCAGCACAGTGCAGAAAGGCAGCTGCAAAGGCCAACAGGATGCTGAGTTGTATTGCCAGGGGCATTTCCTCCAGGAGGGGGGGGGAGGTTATCCTACCGCTACATAGGTCACTGGTTAGACCACACCTGGAGTACTGCATGCAGTACTGGTGACCATACTTGAAGAAGGACATTAGGTTACTGGAGGGGGTGCAGCGCACAGCAACAAAGATGATCCAGGGGCTAGGGAACATACCCTAAAAGAGTAGGCTGAAGGAGTTGAACATGTACTCCTTGAAGGAGAGGAGAGTTGGGGGGGACATGAGTGAAACCTTCAAGTACTTGAAAGGAATAAACAAGATGGGTATGGAGAGGCTTTTCAAATTAAGGGGTTGGAGGGATACTTGAGGGCATGACTTGAGACTTGATGGGGGAAGGTTCAAGAGGAAAATGAGGAGACACTTTTTTATGGAGAGGGTGGTGTCTGGGTGTAATGCATTTCCAAAGGAAGTGATATCCTGTAGAACAGTGGGCTGCTTCTAAAGGGGATGGGACAGAGTAAGTAGTACAGTCATGCAAGGGGAGGGAGGGAGGGCAGCTACAGAATAGGAGCTGCTAGCTGCACAATCGAGCAGACTTGCTAGACCATAGGGCCTTTATCTGCTGGCAATTTTGTATGTTCGTATGTTTGTATCCACAACCCTAAAGGATACCCCAGACTGGGAGATGGCCATGTCCTTAGGAGCCATGCCTGAAGATGCAGGCACTTGAAGTCTGGATGGACCAGGGTTCCCCGCTCCTGGGAAAACAAACTGGTGCACAGGGGCAAGAGGACTGGAGGTTCCACCACCAGCTGCTGTAGCAAGGGGAACCAGATCTGATGGGGCCAGAAGAGAGCTATGAGGAGCATTTCTGCCCCCTTCAAGTGAAGTTTGATCAGTACCCACTGAAGGAGTGGGAAGGGAGGGAAGAAAAGAGTACAGGAACCTCCCCTTCCAAGAGATGGACAGAGCATCTCACAAAAAAACTCCAGGCCTGGGATCAAGCAAGCAAAAAAGTATCAGTTTTGTGCTGAGTGGACATGCAGAAAGGTCCAACTCTGGCTGACCCCATCTGTCGAATATGTTTTTGACCACTGGAATTATAAGCTCCCACTTGTAAACCCTGGACTGGGAGCAGCTTAAACTGTCCGCCAGGATGTTTTTAGATGCCTGAACGTGACAGCGGAGGGCTCTAGACCATGCTCGATGTCCCAATACCAGACCCTCATTGACTCCCTGCACAGGGAGTAGGAGTAAGTTCCCCCTGCTTGTTTATGTAGTAAACCATGCACATGTTGTCCATCTGAACCAAGAGTGGAATGGGGAGGAGATGAATCTGGAGGTCCTAACAAAGGGTGCTGCGCTCAGGACCAGGGCAGGGTGTGAGTATCAGATGGCAGCCCAAATTCACATGAACCAATACATGGAAATGCTTGCACTCCAGAGCCAGGAGCCTGATGCTAGTGCTCCAGTGAAGTATAAATACAATTATCCAAAATATTATATATATATAAGATATTTTTGGGTCGTTAGATTATACTTCACTGGACCGCTAGCATCAGGCCCTGTCTCTGGAGTGCCAGCATTTTCTTGTCTTAGTTGATGAGTCTGGAAGGCCTGGAGAGCATTTAGAACCAGTTGCATCTCTGGAACATTGATGTGGAGACCCTGTTCCACATCTGTCCAGGTGCCCTAAGTCTGGTGAGCACCCAAGTGAGCATCCCAGCCCAGATCCGAGGCATCCATCTTAAGGCTCTGCCAAGGGGCTGAGATAAAAAAAAAAGGGACTCACCCTGAAGAAGGTTGGCTGGCTCCAGACACCATGACAGGACTCTCTTTACCAGATCAGAGACCATGATCAGCTGGTTGAGGTCACCCATGCATTGGTCCCACTGGGCCCCTCAATGTCCATTGAGGTATCTGCATGTGCAGCTGGATAAAGGGGACCATGGCAATGGCCTCTGCTATGTGGCCCAGAAGGCACAGGGACACCCTCGTGGGGACCTGTTGCCGGAGGAAACCAGGTGGGCCTGGTCCATCAGGTGCTCCGCTCTGTCCATGGGCAAGAAGGCCATGCCCTGGGCCATGTACAGGACTGCCCCTATATACTGGAGGCACTAGTAGGGAGTCAAACATGACTTTGGCCTGCTGATGGTGATACCCAAGGCCTGGAAAAGGCTGAAGGTATAATCCAGAGTTTGGAGAAGGTGTTCCCCAAGATGGGGCGGCCAGGAGCCAATCATCCAGGTAGAGAAACACGTAAAAGTCCTGCAGCCTCAAGGCAGCCGCTACCACCACCATGCATTTGGTGAAAACCCTGGGGGCTGAGGACAGGCCAAAGGGGAGAGCCTGGAACTGGAAATGGGCACCCCAGAAATGGAAGCTGAGGAAGCACCGGTAAGAAGGGAAAAGTTTGATATGCAGATACACATCCTGCATATCCAAAGAACAGAGACAGTCCCCCCTGCGCAGGAGGGACAACAGACCTTGAAGTGTGACCAATCTGAAGCATTTGTGCTCTCTGAACAGATTCAGGACACAAGTCCAGGATGTGCCAAAAATCCCTTGTCTTCTTGGTGACTAGGAAGAAGTGGGAGTAGAACCCCCTGCCCGCCTGAGCCAGAGGGACGGACTCTATGACTCTTTTTTGTAGAAGGGCCTGAGTTTCCTCCCAGATGAGATGCACATGAGTTGGGGGGGTTAAAGGAGTTGCCCGGAGGATCTTTTGGGGGCCACTCTAGGAGTTCCAGAGTGTGGCCATGTTCTACGATCTGTAGTACCCAATTGGCTGTGGTAATCCCTCACTACCCTTTGAGGTGGAGAGACAACCAATCCCAGCCTGCCTCCCCAGAGACTCTTCTGGAGGTGGGGGTCTAGCAAGGAGTCAAGAGGTAGGAGCAGGCATCGGGAGAGCAGCAGTGGCCATTTGAGGAGCTCTAGCAGTGGCTGTGCAGGGGTTGACACCGCCTTCCATTTGCCCTGACCTTTTGAGGGAGGGGAGGCCTGTCTGCAACAGAAGTGATGAAAGGGTGGATGATGACTAGACTAAGGCTGAGAATGGTACAAGAAGTGGACAGATCAGAGAACTGGACCTGACTTTTGAAGGGAAGAGAACAAATCCTGGACATCTCTCCCAAGAAGAACAGAACCTCAAAAGAGGATGTCCAAGATGCTGGACTGCACATCAGAAGCAAATCCAGATACCCAGGGCCAAGAGTGGTGCCAGAGGCAGATGCCAGTGGCTGCTTCGCTGCCCAAGGCATCAACTGCAGCATAGGCAGCCTGAAGGACATGGGTCCCTACATCTGAGCCTGCCTTGAGGACCTGGGCTAGCTGCATCTTTGAGGGGTTATCTGGCAAGGCCTGAACCAACACCCTGGCCTAGTCCCAAAGGACGTTCTGGTACTGTACCATGTTGGCCATAGGCCCAGATCACCAGGCTGGAAAAAAGGCAAAGACCTGCTTGCCAAGGTGATCCAGCTGTTTAGACTCCCTGTTGGGGGGGGGCAGGTGCTTAGGTTTTATGGTGCGGTCATGGGCCGCATTGATGACCACAGAGTCAGCTTTAGGTTGTCCCCCTAAAAATGGCTTACCAGCAGGGGCATGGTAAATCCAATCGGCATTCTTAGGCAGTGCTTAGATCAAAGAAGGGCAATTCCAGGCCACCCTGGTGACATCCTCGTAGGAGTCAATGAAAGACAGAACCACCAAGGGTAGATCATCGGGCTGCCACAAATAGATGGCCAACCGAAGTTGCTCTGGGTCCTGTTCCTCTGTCTCTCAGCCCATGGTGTCCTGAATGTGCTTCATGTTGTCCATAAAAGAGGGATCATTAGGAGGGGACTTGGGGACCACCTTAGCGGGTTCCTTGCCCTCAGAAGAGTCCCCACGAAGTGAGAAAAACTCTATGTAATCTTGCTCCTCCTCATCCAGCTTGCTTTCAGTGGATGGGCACCAGTCCTGGCAACCACTAGTATCGGCATCTGGCTTTTTCCCCAGAGTACGTGGATCACTAGGACCTGACTGGACCAGGTCTGGGGGAGGGTATTTCCTTGGAGGACGCTGAGGGGATGCTGGGGCTAGGCCCATAGGGATGGGATTCTGCTTCTGCTTGAAGGACCACCAAGAGGTAAAGAGAGCATTGTAATCCACCAGTGGAGGGTAGTTATAGACCTGAGGATGGTGGTAGACCAGCACTGGGTGTGGAAAAGGTGGCGTTGGGCCAGGCGGGGCTAGCATTGGATACTCCAGTGGTGGCCCAGAAGGGGTTGGCTGTGGGGCCAGAAGTGGGCCATCAGGTTGAGGCTGATGTATTACAGGTGCAGGCCCAGTGGGTGCTGGCTAAGGAAGCCTGGGAGGAGGAGGATCCACTGGTGCTGGGAGAGGAGAGGAGAGGAGAGGAGAGACTGGCACTGAAGGGGACAGAGACCTCCCTGGCAAAGTCTGAGGTGAGACCAGGCTTGGGGAGATGCCAGTAGCCTGCAGGGGGCACTGCCTAGAAGGACTGGTGGCAGCTCCCATAAAGGAGACTGACCAAGGCAGTGCTGGTGCTGGGGTGGGGTGACAGCAGAAGAGCCAGTGCTCATCTCACCCACACCAGCTATGCCTCCTGGCTAAAAACTCATGGAAGTCAGGGGCCTGAGCGTCAGGGTCTGGGGAGCAGGAAACAGAGTGCTCTGCCATGAAGAGCCACCATCCTCCACAGAGATTAGGGAGGACAGCAGGGCCACTGGTAGCCCTGCGGGAGTAAGGGCTGATGGGGCTGAGGACACCAACCTCCTATGGGAGGAGGACCCAGATGCAGTCAAAAATTTGTGAGGAGACCATGAGCAGGAAGCAGACTGGTCCCAGTCTTTGTCCTGGTGCTTGTGCTTCCTGCTAGACTTTTCCCAGGATCGAGTGGAGGTGGAAGCCCTGGAGAACTGGACTGGTGCAGCTGAAGAGCTCCTGGCCTGCAGCTCATGTTCCATCGCAATGAGCTTCTGCTTGATCAGATGGCTCTCCAGAATTTTAAAGTGAAGTCTCCATGTGGACTGGTTAAATTTCTAGCAGATCTGGCAGACTTCAGTTATTGTGGCTGGGGCCTAGGCACAGGATGCAGGCAGAATGTCCATCCTTCTCTGGAATTTGTTTGCCACAGGCAGACTACTTGAAGCAGTTAGAAGTAGAGGTGGGCAAAGTGTCCAAAATTCACTCCGCGAAGCAATTCATGGAGTAATGCGGAATCTGCGAAGTACACCGCAGCACAAAGTGGAGCACTTTGCGTCATAATGAGGAACGTGAAATCCATTGATAACAATGACTTCACATTACTCCATCTTCCCCAACCACTTCTAAACCAATTTTAGGGCGACGTACATAGAAAGCAATGCACTTCGCCTTGTTATTGAGCTCCAAGGTGAATTTCGTAGTGATTCATGGGATTGCAGGTCACATGGGCTCTAGATTGTTCTGCACAGCCTCAGTTCTGAATTGTGTGTGTGTGTGTGTAGTGGTAGCTGGAGACAGTTTGCTCTCAGAGCTGTGCGATTCAAACCCTCTAAGAGTTGTTAAAAAAGTCTTTTTGAGCCATTTTATTTGCTCAAAATTTAGTACAGCGATTGTAGGAAACCCTCCTGTGCTCATATCATCGAGTGTTTATTGTTTGTGTGTGGATTTTGAATGTTAATTTAGAACATTCAGTCTGCGTGCTAACAAACACTTGAAGTGTGCTTTGGGGAAGGGGTGTATCTGTGGTAGAGTGGAGGTAGATTAACTGGGAGAAAAAGGCAGTCTTTCTGTTTTAGTTATATTTTCCTTGTATAGCTGTGTTAATGTACACACAGTAGTATTTTAATTAATTTTGGACATTTTTTGCTGATTGTTGTGGTGCAGCAGTGCACAATTTCAGTGTGTTTAAAAGATTTGGTTATATTAATGAAGTTTTTAATTTGCTGCACATTACTTGTTGTGTGTGTGTGTGTGTGTGATGTGTGCCATCAAATCAGACGCATTTCATTGTGCCACACAATAATTGCAGCAGTGTGAACCTACTATCCACTACATGTGCAGGATTTTTTTTGTACTGCTTAGTGGGATCTTTACTGGTAGTGGACTGTTACTGCGATGCACTGCCCACCCCAACCAGCAAAAGGTATTCTTTTCCAGATTTGGATTTGTGACTTGTGAGCACTGGTTAGGTGTTGTTGTGCCTTTGCATCTGCATCACTTGAGTGCGCAGTGAAATCTTAATCTGTCTGTGCATTTGCATCTCTTTAGGGCCCAATCTCCATCAGTAACTTAAGTCACAGTTGTTTGTTTGACTTCCCTTCAGAGAACTGGTGTGGTGCATATCTCTGCGTGAACATTGTACTCATTAATGTGCGATTTTAAGTCAGGGCAATCATCACAAGTCACCCACAATACAAATCGTGTTCTTCATCTTTACGGGCACGATTTATGAATCACAAAACTGTAAGTTTTTTTGTGGTTAGTTGCATGTAAGCCTATTTCATAGTATCTCAGGTCTCAGCTTCACCATTATACTCATTGATCTGAGGTTTCAGTCGGGCAGCTTTGTGTGGTACAGGTCAGGAAAGTACAGACGTAGGTGTTCGCGTTCCCGTATAGGTTATTATCATTGGTCATGTCACACCAGACACTCATCACGAGACAAATCATGTTCTTCATGAATCAGCAGTGCAATTTTTTTTTTCAGTTCTGATGATACGCTGAAGACCTGTAAAAATGACCAAAACACTGATGAATCTTTTTAAATTTTTTTAAAATAATGCCCCCCCAAAAGTAATTACCTTCACTAGCTTGACAGTATACCAATGCCAAAATTCCTCATCAAGCCAAGGAATGCACACCCCAAGTTCGACTATATGACCTGTGATACAAACAAAAAAGCAATGATTACATGTATATATATATATATATATATATAAAAAATTATTTTATATATATATATATATGTGATATCGATAACTGCTCACCAAATGTGGCATTTATTTTCATAAGTCCCTGATGTCCTCAAGGTGAACTCATGAGTGTCAGAGCATAGCGTAGCCATGAGTGGTTCTTCCTGTGGACACTGGGAACAAGTGGAAATAAATGCAGTATTTGGAGACCCAGGCATCACATGTTTGATTTATGCAATAGATGTGAATTGAAATGTGCAGTTATGGATGGTTAGTTTTGTGTAATATTATAATTATTTTTGAAAGTTTAGGGGACATTTTAGTTGTTCTTTTTTTGTTCTTACGCTTCTTTTTAGAGGTTTTAAAATGTGGAAATAGTTGTATGGTTTTGATTGGGTGTTGTGGATGAAGGGATGTGGTCCGTGAGTTGTGATTGGTTTGTGTACCGTGGGAAAAAGTTTTGTGATTGGACAGTGTATTCGATTGCAGTAGTAGTGGGCGTGGTTTGTTTTGCAGTGAGCTGTTTGGATGTACTTGCAGAATGGTTGTCGATGGAGAAGGTTGTGGAGCTTGATAGCAGAAACAGTAGCTGAAGTAGCCGGGTAAATTGTATGGGCGTCGATGAGGATTTGTACAGTGTCTCTGGTGATATTTAATAGTCAGATATAGTGGGTGGAAGAGCTGGATGAACAGGGTGGGATCCGGGGAGTGTGGAGTGGAGGGACTCTAGTTCTATTTGTGTTTTTTTTTCCATTATGTTGAGGGAGGCTACAGTGGAGACTATTATGTCCCTGGAATTGATTTTGTTGTGGGATGTGTAGTAACAATTGATGGATTGTGTTATTAATGTTTATTTTTGGGTTACTTTGCAGGATTGGAGTAGGCCTCAGCAGCGGGGCTTGATTTCAGTGTGCGGAGTAGGCCTTGGCAGCGGGGCTTGATTTTCGGTGTTCTTTGAGGATATAACATGGATGGTGGTCATGGAATTTTGATAACTGTATGAAGTTTTTGGAGGGTCTAACATTTTTGGATTTTTTTACTTTTCTTTGTGTTGGATTTCGACTTTGAAGAGTTGATACGGTATTTCGATTTTTTTGGGGGGGGTTGTGGAGTTAAAAGGTTTTGTAAGAGAAAGAGGTATATTAAGAGTGTATGGACACAGGAATTACAAGATAAGAACAATTTGCTAACACTTTATTAAAATTGGAAAGATATGCATTGTGACATTCAGACAGCTGGTTCTGATTAATCTATGATTTTTGTAATATAAAAATGTGTTATTGAATGTCTCTCATGAGAGATGCTGACAGCCTGTGGAATGACACCCCTCCCAGGTTTTAGCTACAACATGTTACCTGGAAGGCCAGGAGATAATTACAGGCTAGAGGAGACTTAAAATTTAGGATCTCCTGTTTATGTGACTAATTACAGCTTGCCAGCTGCCAAGATAGATCATAAAGTTTTATGACGTTAAGAGGAAACACAGTTAATTTCACAAGGTGATACAAAGCATGTTGCACCTCCGTGAGATCTGGCAGAGAGTCATAACAAATCCTTTGATGTCATGGAAAAGAGAAGCTGCTCATAAGATCAAAGAAAGTCATTTAAAAAAGAGTTTTGCTGAGGTCACAGAATTTTAATTTACCTTCTGAATAAGACATCCTGTTGGTATGATTTTTTATATTCTGACAGGGAGGAGCTAGGTGACCTCATGCAAAGAGGTTGGCAAAGCCAGTTTTTAAACAGTATTCTGTTTTCCATTTTCACACGGATGTTTGGAATCTGAAAGCTACAACATGCTAGCGGCACTGTAAGAGATACATTAGATAGGTCAAGTCTAATTGTCTGGTGGTAGGAAATTGCACTTTTAAAATCTTGTTTTTTTTAAAGTGATTGTTTTTGTGATATATGGTTCTGTGTTTTACTTTTTACATTCTTATCTATTTTTAAGTAAATATCTCATTTTTAAATAGACTATTTGTGTCTTCCATGTCCTTCTGTTTTTGCCTGTGATGCATGGATGGTTAAGAGTATGACAACACTGTGCATGCGCTTATATGGTAATACCAAACCGGGGACAGGTAAGAGTTATCTGAGGTCTTTATTAGAGTTTTTAAGGGTTCATTTTGTACACCTGGTTAGGTGCCCATAGGCAAAAGATATCTGGCCCCCCGAAGAGCAGAATTATCTGAGCCTGTACATTGGGTATGCTAACAAGAGGTTCACAGTTTGAATCCCTCCAAGACTTGAGACCAAAGGTTGATTCAAACCCACAAAACAGGCAGGAGGGTTACCCTGTTTCTGTTTCCTGTTCACAAGACTGCGCTTGGAGGTTGGCACTGTGGGAGCAGAGGGTCTGACCTGCTGAGTGGGTTTGTGACATGCATAACAACTTTGTTTTTATTTAGCAGAATAAAACATTTCATTAAATGCTTGTGTTTCATAACATACATATGCAAAATAGTTTAAGTTGGATTAAAGTATAAAAAAGCTTTTTATTGATGAAGGAAGACTTTTACATTTTTATTAACTATTGGTATGCTGACAGAAAACTGTGAGAGAGACAGATAGAGTTTTGTTACAGTAGCTTACAGTTTTTATTTTCTGAAGCTATGGCATTGTGAGTAAATCTTTTAACAGTTCACAGTATTGTACCTCTAGGTTTCTGTTTTTTATTTTTACTTTTTTTAATCACTATTTTTTTAGTGTACTGTTGTCTTATTGCAGAATGAGAACACACTTCTGTGAAGTTATCACTGTTACATGAGGCAAACACATTTTCAACACTCAAAATCATTTTATTCTTTTGCTAACATAGAATGGATTTGACTGTTTTTATACAGTATATATATATATATATATATATATATATATATATATATATATATATATATGTAGTTTAAAGTTCAGAATGTGGTGATACATGTTTTTAGAAACAGTCTTGCACCATAAATTCCTTCTAATTTTCCATCAATTTTTTGCCATTTGGGTATTTTCTGCTCTTGATCTTCTTTTGAATATGGTATCTATTTTTTCTTTTTGTTGATTTTCTGTGACATTTGTGTGCAGTTTCTTAAAGTCCAGCTGATTGCGTGCCTCTTTGCAGGCTGCTGAAGTTTAGCTGAGTTGCTGTGTCTTTAGCTTTGTCAAAGGAATTCTGTGGAGGAAGTGCATTAAACATTTATTATTTATATGTTTATGGTATAAGATATTTGGTGCTATGTTGCTAAGCTGATTTGTAGTATCAGTACATTTTGTGGGTTTTTTTTTTATTACTGTTGTGGGACAAATAAGCTTATGATGGTGCAAAACAATAGGGAAATGCAAAAAGAAAAATGATGAAGTGTGGAGAATTAAAGGCTATGGCAAGAAATTTTCCTGGTGGCTTGAGTGATACTGTGGTATGCCAAATGGGTAGTTTGACAGGTGAGTTGCTTACTATGGTGCATAAATATTGAATGTTTTTAAGAAGCTTTGAAAGGAATACTTGCATTATGTTAAATGCACATTTGGGATTGATGATTGGTGCTATTGCCATTTTTCCACTGGTGCTCATGTTGGGGGCCGTGTCTGTTTTGTTGTTAGGGTGATTGCTTGGGTGCTATGCCAGTTTTTTTTAATTCATGATTGGAGATGATACATTGCTCTTTTATTGGGGTTGGGGGAGTACAGTTGTGCTCTACAGAAATCTTATTTTTTCCACTTTTAAATATACAATATATATTAAATGTAGAGCTAGACTAAAACATCGTTTGAAGTTATGCTATGGGTATTTTTATGCAGCCTTACAATTTACGACACTTTTGTGAGTCATTAGCTGTTCTTTGCCAGGAGTCACATACTAAGCTTATTAACTTGCAATATTGCACTTTTTTTTCACTTTGTTTGGGTTTTTACTTATTGAGAACAGAACACAATACTTACTGTTTAGTCTGTGTCTGATTTGATTCTTTGTGGTCTTCTGGGTTGCATCTTTTCATAGTTGTTACCTGTTGGTGAGAAAAGAGTTAGACATTTTGATAATTTTTATTTATTGTATGATGATCATGAGGGTGGGTATATTTTTGTTAAGTTGATGGGAGTATTCATATAGTTTTTGTATTTGTACTTACCTTGTATTATGTTAAAAGTTATATTTTGGGCCTTTATGACAGGTTTGCGGAAACAGGTTCCAAGGAAATCTTCCATAGTTGGTTCCTGGAAAGAGGTTTTATATTTCTTGGCAACTGGTTCTGTGGTGGGTTGCATATTTGTGCCACTGAGAATAATTAACATTTTTAGCTGTTTGGATTAATTGATTTTTGAATAATCCTTGAGACTTTGAAGTTGCTTATGTCCTGATATCTGAATTATCTCTGTTGGGGTGACTCCACTGTCTGCCAGTTTTTGAATGAGATGCTTTCTGGCATCTGGCTGAGTGATTAGTCAGTCTTTTTTGAGTTTGTAGATTTGCTTTAGATATCTTGGTTTTCATGATGTTAGCTATCTGATTTAATCCTATAGGCTGATTTCTATACCAGGCCCCTCCTATCTGTTGCTGCTTTGAAGTGTTGATAGGCAGGAAAAAAGGGGATTATTTTTCTAAAGTGGTATTTGGTCTTTTTGCTTTGTATGCTCAATAGTCATGGATGGGTCATCTGTCTGGCTTGCTTGGGATTTCATATGCCCTTGGTTTTAATTTACTGTATTCCTTTGGATTGACGCCACTTCTGGTTTTTGTCTGTCTTTCGTATTCATACTGGCGGTAGAGTCTTCCATTTTCATCTTGCTTGTGTTCTATGTCTCCCCAACAAATGGCTTTCATTTCAGTGTTGCCCTGACTCCAAAGTATAAGCTAATTGTTAACCATAGTGTGTTTATTAGTGACTGTGAGCTGTGTGTGCCAAGTTGCTTTTTTTCATATAATTGCTCTATTATGGTGTCTGTTAATTCATCAGCAGCTTTTAATCTGCAGCCTTTGCCTACACTTTTCAGTTGCTTTTGTTTGGCTAGCAAAACTTGCCTAGTTGGCTCAAAAATAATGGATGTGGATAGTGAGACAGGGTACTGCTGGCTTTTCAGATGTCTTTTGATACTTTGAAAGACTGATCTTAATGTTAGTGACTCATAAGGAGATCCATCTTTTTTTTGTATAGTCATGAAATATAGGCACAGTATGTTATTTACATTTTGTGGCTCAATGTTCTGCAGTGGGTTGCTTATGTTGAAGTTTTCTTTGATATATGCTGCCATCATTTTAACATCAGCCTGCATTTGTTTTACAGTATTACTGTTTTTTGCATTGTCTATAAAATCTTGTATAGCACTTGTGTCTATTGTTATAAGTTCTTTTGCTGTAGATTTGCTGGTTTCATTATATGAGTGGCTGGTGCTAGGTTGCTCTTGCTGTGCACTGGTAAGTGTCAGGAGTGGATTTTTCCCCTCTGTTATTAATAGGACTCCGTCTGGCACTGATGGTTGGTCTTGATAACTCGTGGAAGATGGTATTTCTAGGTTCTTTATTTTTTTGTGTCACTTTTACTGTTACAAAATATGATGGGTTGTGGACTTCTAATGTTGTTATTTCTTCTCTGTCTTCTTGGTTGTTACAGATGTCTATGGACACCTGAAGTGCTGTTTTTGCTGACTGAGGCCTAGGTGGGGTGGTTGGTTCTTCTAGAGGGTCAGTGCCCATTTTGATTTGAGTCAGTATTTCTTGCATCTCAATATTGAAACTGTTATCTGCTGTGTTTGTTCTGGCTGACATTTTTAAAACAAATGAAGAAGTTTATAGTGGATTTTATTTTATTTTGCCCAACCGTTCGTTTCACTTCTTCTTGGTAACATTGCCCCACGAATGTGTGATGGTTTGTTTGTGGCTGATGAGATGCTTGTGCGGTTTGCTTTGCAGACTGGATGTTTGTGCCAGGTGGGTAGTTGTTTTAATGGCCTCATGGGAATAGAGCAGCTCATTCATGTAAATGAGAAATGTTGTGTGTTACTCTAGGGATGTGATTTTTTTTTCATAATTTTTTTTTTGTCATGTTGGGTTGCTTAAGAATAGCACAGAAATGTTCCACTATGGTAATGGTTTTAAATGTACTGCTTGTCATGTGGCTTGTTTGCTGGTAAAAGACAGAAGTAATCATTTTGGATGTAGGTATGCAGGTTTTTATTTAACTCTAAAAATTGATTAGCGTTTTGCTCATAAAAGTGTCAAAACATTGTGAACATGCACAGCACTTACCTCACTGTATTTAACAAACATAACACTTCTGGAAAACCTATATAAATGCTTTCTCTACAGTTAGTATTGTCCCAAGAAAAAACTGCTAATCAATTATTTAAAACCCTGGGTATGGGTATTGCAGTGCTGTGTGATTTATGTAGTATGCTGGCATTTTTATTTGCAGGACTTTGATCTCCTATATTCTGAGATGTTTTAGATCTGTAGGTTTTCATGGTGTATAACATTATCTGGGTTGCTTTTGGGTGTAGTTAACGGTTCCAGCAGATGGACAGTGGCCGTGATGCATTTCTATTTAAATTCTGATTTTTTTTGATGCTCAGAGTCGGGGTGCATGAATGAGGCAAGGGAGTGGTCGCAAAGAGCAAAGGCAGCTTACATTAGTAGCAACAAACTGTTGCTAGTGCTGGAGTAAAATGTTGCTTGTGTTTTAAAGAGGTAGTGTTTTTTTAAAATGTGCATTTATACTTTCAAATTGCAGGAGAGCAAGGGACAGAAGTGTATACTTTGATGGAGCTGGCAGGCAGGTTAGCAAGAGATTGCGCAACACAACGTTTAAGGCGGGGGTGCTGGGAGAACTGTTGGTATGCCTTTTGAAGTAAAAAAAGATAAATGAAAGGATACAGAAAAAAAAGAACAGTTCATTTATAATACTTTTTAAAATGGTAGTTTAGTGAATTTTGTGTGCTTTGTATGGTTCTTTAGGAGAGTGTTAAGCAGGGAGCTACTGGTGTAACATGGAACTAATAGTGTGCAAGTAGTGCTGGTAGGAGGAATTATGATTGATGTTAGGGTCTTAAATAAACAGTAGTTGACTGACATTAAGGTGTTAAATAAATATGAGAACTACCATTTATTTAACACCAGTGAGAATATATACATTTATTTAGCTACTTTGATCCTCACACCTATTACATAAATATATATATATATATATATATATATATATATATATTATTGCTAGATGGTCTCCACCAGTTAACTAGCTGTTCTCCACCAGCGCCCAGCCCCAGTGTTTACCATGAAATATTTTGGGTGCCTCAGCAATATTTCATTTCTGTCGGCTTTGTTGAAAACCAGGAGTGAGCAGTGCAATGATCTGCTAAACCGCATGTGTGCACTGTGAAGTGTACACTGCCCACTGAGCCCTCTGAAAACATATTATATGACTTGGTCCACTGTTGATGATGGTACAAGCAAAATATATGTTATATATTCTTATCTTTGTTCTTTATATCATCAATAGTGGAACAAGTCATCATATATGTTTTCAGGGAGCTAGACAGTGTGTGCAACTGTATACATGACAGTGCACTGCACACATGCAGTTTAGCAGATTATTATTGCACTGCTCAGTCCTGCTTTTTAACAAACGAATCCTCCACGACAGACAGGAAGCATCACTGAGGCACCAAAAATATTTCAGGGTAAACAGACATTGTTAAGTAGGAATATAACAGGGCCACAAGAAGCACACTGCACTATGTGGATGTCTGCTGGTACACAGCACCTGGCTCCAAACGTGCAAGGCAAAACCACAAAGCCACCACTCTATATGAATACATGCCAAGAAAAACTGTTTAATGGTACTGCAACTTTATTGATGGCAAAACAAGGCACACATAAATGCCCACTGCACTTCAGCACTTAGGCCTTCATTAGGGAGCACATTGATGAAGGCCTAACCACCAAAGCACAAGGGTCATTCATTTACTGTGTGCCTTGTTTTGCCATAAATACATTTGCGCTAGCAGTGAAAATATTTCATTAGTATTTATTCATGTGGAGATATGGTTTTCTGGTTTTGTTAAGTTGGAATATAATGAGGGCTAGGACAACCCTTTTTTACTTAATTTTATTTCACCTGTTTTTGGGCATGGTTATCACCATTTTTGGGAGTTAAACAAGGTTATGCAAAACAAAAATGGAGCACACACTTAACATTTTTATCCACATAACAGTGCAAAATGGTGGTGGGGAGGGACAAACAACAACAAAAATGGATAGTAAAACCTGGGTCAGATTACCTAAAGGTATGCAAGATAAATGCCAGAAGGAACTAGGAAGGGATGGGAGACAGGGTATACTGGGATGTACTGGGGGCCATCACATCAAAATGAAGTCAGAAAAAGGCTGTACAAAGGAGAGGAACTAATATGCTGAAGGGTATGCACCAAAATGAAGACAGGTGAAGATACGCTAAAGGATATTACATACAAACACAAGGAAAGGGAGGGTGCAGGATAGAAACTATTAAGTATAGAAATGGACTCAACAACAGGGTAGATGCATCCAGAACAAAAAATGTGCATGAAAAAAGGATCACAATTTCAAGATAGAGGGCAGAAGGATCAGGGGCAAGACTGGGAAATATTTCTTTTCACACAGAAGGTGGTGGTGGGTGCAAGCCAGGCCAAACTAAAAAACTAATAGTCAATGTTATGGTGAGATAGCAGCAGTTGAAGCATCCCCATGATTTGAAGTTGGTGCCCATCGATGCGTTCTAACTGCTTCTCAACATTGTTGAGCTGGTGGTTTGCAGCATCCATTTCACTCCACAGCAGGCCCAAATTTGCCTGTGTGGCAGGAAGTTCCAGAGGGTTGCCACCCTCAGCAGGAGGTGCTACAGGTTGTGGTGGTGGAGCAGCAGGTTGTGCCATGGCCCTCACCCGCTTCACACCATGTGCAGGTGGGTGCCATTCTGTCCCCTCTTCCCCAGCAGGGCCAGCAGATGCATTGCTGGCCTATTTGGCAACCTTAGCCTGCCAATCTAGGTGGTGGTGATTGTACATATGGGTGCTCTGACCCCCTGTGCCAAGGAGGCTTCCTCGGGGGCCACGGCTCACCTCCACACCACACAAATTGCACCTAACTACACTGCTGTCCCCCGGCAGTGCAGTAAAAAAAGCTCACACTAAGGAGATGTGGGGAGGACCAGGCACAGGCATGGGGGGCCCAGATGGTGTGGGAGCCAGGGGCTGCGGCTCTACAGTTGGGGCTGGGGGTGCAGAAACCTGCTGCTGCATTTACTGCTGTGGCTCCTCCCCTTCCCTCACTTCCTGCTGCTCAGCTGCATGCACTGGGGACATAGGTACTGCTGGCACTGAAGGGGGAACTGGTCAGTGGTGCCACATGAGATGGTGGTTCCATGGCAGCACCAACTCCAGTATCTCTGGCTTCAGGGGGGACCCTCAAGATGGTGCTCCAGTCCAGATGAAGCCAACCACCACATGTGTGTGTGTCCACCCGATCGCCACCACATCAACTAAATCCCCCACGTCTCTCACCCTCCATTGTGGGATCACTAAAACTCTCCACAACAAGCAACACACACACACAAACACACAGAAACAGTTAATAAAACAAATACTAAACAGAAATACTGCACAAACACAAATTCAGATAATACATACTCAAGCAAAAGCACCTAGAGCAAAACAAAATAACAAGATTTAGTGTTCTTTTTTAAACAGCTTTTCTTCTCTCTTGCT
This sequence comes from Neoceratodus forsteri, assembly GCA_016271365.2. Lineage (NCBI taxonomy): Eukaryota > Metazoa > Chordata > Ceratodontiformes > Ceratodontidae > Neoceratodus > Neoceratodus forsteri. The sequence goes on along the minus strand of CM028136.1, from coordinate 220,236,130 downwards.
CTCCAAGTGCTCACAACCTCTTTCTCCTAATGCAAGGTGAAAGTGAAACTCTATTCCAAGCATGAGTCACTTCCTGCCTACCTGGCTGAAGCATGTGACTTACACTAGTGTAAGCCATGTGATGTGTGTGGGCTGCCAATAGACTTCTCACTCTGCCTTAAAGCAAATTAAGGCAGCGTAAACAACACAAAGTCATAATTACAACACAAAGTGGCAAAGTGGGGCTTAACAATGGACACTTAGCATTGCGGAATGGTAATGCAAAGTGCCCACTTCATGGGCTGAATCTTACTTCACTGCTTCTCTAGTCAGAAGATGGGGCAGGTTGAAAAGACATAAACCTAAATCTGGTAACATCAAAACTTGATGTTAAAACTAAAGAAAAAGGTAAAAATAAAAAAGCGTGGAAAGCATGGGAAATTGTGGTTGACTGTAGCTGCGGCAGTTTCAGTGGTCCGATGTACATGGGTTGATGGTGGGAGAGAACTGGGGAGGGTGTGTGGGACCATCTGCCTCTATAGGATAGGCCGATGTCAGAGGGCGACGGTTGGTGGGTGGGTGGTCACTAGTGGTACACTGCTAGCTATAAAGTTTCCATGTGGTCCTGGCACCTGATGGCTTAGTCTTACTGGTGTTGGCTTGCAGCAAGATCCTCCCTCAAAGCAAGATTGTTAGAGCCACTGTATTTCTAGGCACACAAACTTTTAAAGCATTGAACTAACTTGATAGAAACATTTCTTAACACTAAATAAATGGGACCCACTATATATAAACATATTGTTTTTTAAAATAAGAAAGTAATGGACATTCTGGCTAGTTCCTCTGACTTGTCAGGGCCAGTGCTATAAATTTAAATGCAGAGTTACTAAATAAGTAATATGTGAGTATTTATTTATTTAGCACCCGATCCTGGGGGCTCTGGGCTCTGTACAGGAGATATAAAACATAAAAATTACACACATAAAATATACTCAGGTTCAACAACTCAAACAACAATTAAAACCAATAACAAATAGATTACAATAAAATCAATGAGGTTGAGAGGTACTGCGCACACAGCTCTGTGTACAAAAAACAAAATAGATTCTCGCAGTTTAATCAAAAATAATTTATTTCTTCAGAGTACAAAGCAGCAGCAGTCCAAGGTGAGGTACAGTACTGAGGTGCTCCCACCAAAAAACCAAAAGTTTCCCCGTTCCAGATAGCACTTTTTCACACCAATGAAAAACTGCTGTCTAAAGTATGAAACATTGGAACAGATTGTCCACCCTCCTGAGACAAGGATGTGCTGCCAGAGACAACACATTCTGAGTCCTGGCTGCTTGTTTGTCAGCAAACTTGGGTCACTGCTGGTCCATTGGACAGATCCAGTGAATCAGTTCCGTACTGTGCAACTATCAGCCAAGAAGAAAACCCGATCTGTTCCTGGGATGCCCTTTCTTGGTCTCAGTGTAGGGTTTCACTGAGCATTGATTGGCTGTCGTGAACCTTAATTATCAAACTTATGAGGAAATCATATATGGCCTTTTCTGCCTTTTCATCACAGTATAGGTTTGAACTGTCTGTTGTTAATACAGCTGGAAGATACCCTTTCTGGGTGTTAAAGCAGACATGCATATCAGTGGTGAAACTTTTTACCTTTACTTTCTTATTCTGTTTTAGATTGCCCTATTGCCTGTCTTGTATAATACCCTTTTCCTACATTTTAAGTCTACTTTAAGCACTTTTATTTACATTTGATTCAATAAAAGGAGCACTTCTTTTAATACAGCTTGGACCAGGTTTTAATAAGTATTCTGTGTTAATTTTGAACAAACACCCATTGTTTAACACCACTTTTCTTTGACTGAAATGAGATAGCATGCAGCACATAACAGCTGAGACTATATAAAAAAAACCTGTTCCAAACTATAATAACAGGTGTACTCCTTTTATTATTTTACATGTAACAAAAGTGCTAAAGCAGACTCGAAATGCAGAAATAAGGGTATCATAGAAACCAGGAGGTATGATGCAATCCAAAATGGAATAAAAAAGTATAGTCCAATTTTCCCTAAACATGCACTGCTGCTTCATGATATAAGATCCCAATGAAGCTAGTTGTTACAACACCATCTGGGGCTGTGATGCATATCTGTAATAATTTAGCATACATCTTTTGTTGACATATTCAGAACTTACCCACAACTAGTGGCCAGAGCAAGAGGGGTTGGGGTTAATTTAGCAGAAAGGGATGGCAGTGGTAGTTTACCATACAAAATCACACAAGCTGCAGGGGAGGGATTAACACTAGTAACTCTGTTTACTTTACTAATCGCTAGAATAACCAGCCCTTTCAAATTCCTCTCTCCTCCCTCAAACCTCCTCATTGCTCATTTCACTCCCTCTTTCTGTCTGCTGTTAGTTTGATTGAGCCTCCATCTTCTAATTCTACTTATGCCCCCTGTTTTTAACCATTTTTCCTGCCCTTTCACTGTTCCTGCTCCCTCCCCTTTCTAATCTCCTATTTTTGCTGCTGCCAGCCTACTGCACCCTTGCTGAGAAAAAAAAATATTTGTGCTTTATGTAAGTAAATGTTTGGCAATGTGAGTTTGTGTACTTGTATGCCTGTAACCCCCTTATGGATTACTAGGCCTTTAAGACTCCCTTAGTTGTTTGAACAATAAAGGCATTTGCCACCTCTGATGGAGCCACGACAGTGATTAGACTCAGAATCACCCTATATACCGACTACACCCAATGTGAGCGTACACACATACAGGACTGGCACAGGGTATGATTTGGTGCTTGTATTTTTGTAAAATCAGTCATGGAGAATACCGTACGGCACTTCAAAGACTGCCTCATGGTAAAAAGTTCTGGGACAACATTAAGGCTGTCACAGGCAAAGCTGGCAAAGCCCCTCCCTCTATGCTCCTAGTTAATGGTGAAATTACTCTTGACAACAAACTGATAGCTGATACTTTCAACATGACATTCTCTGACCTAAGTGGCATACTCCTATCAGAATACCTCGAGGCAACCAAGGGTGACATAAGAGGTGCTGGGGACACCATCAAGGAGTCCCCCAAAGGACCCCCCCTTTCTTTTAAGGAAGTATCGCATGCTGTGGCCAAGACGTACCTCCTATGATCACTTGGGAAATCAAGACATAGTAATGACACACTAGACCTGCAGCTGAAAGCCCTAACAACTGATGAAGTACTAACCCTACTCACCAAAATTCTCAATCTATCCCTCAGACTGGGGCAATTCTTCCAGTGATGGAAAGCCGCAATGATCACCCCAGTTCACAAAAGTGGTGACTGGGCCATGCTTGCAAACTACTGCCCCATTTCAATTCTTCACTTACTCTTTAAAGGATTATAGCAGAGTGTCTCCAACTAACTGGTATACCACCTTGACAAGTATAATTTGCAATGTCCCCAGCAACACGAATTTCATAAAGGACATAGTACCTCGACTGCCTTACTTGAATACACTGGCACTCTTCATGAGGCCCTTGACAGGAGCCAGCTTGTGGGGCAATATACATTGACTTCACTGAAGCTGTTGATATGGTCAGCAATAAACTACTACTTAGAAAACTCCAATCCACTGCTCTCTCGCCTGATACTGTGCAATGGTTCAAAAGCTACCTCACCAACCGTAGACAACAGGTCAAAATAAATGACACTATCTCAAATAGTAGGCCAGTTATCACAGGTGTACCACAAGGTTCGATCTTGGGTCCCCTCCTATTTAGCTTGTTCCTTAACCAACTCCCCTCGGCCTGCACTGAAAACATACTCCTTTATGCTGATGACACTGTTATCTTTGCCAACAGTCCTGATCCACAATCTTTAGAGGCCCATCTCCAAATTAACTTTGCCACAGTGGAGACATGGTTCACTGACAACAAACTACTCTTGAACTATAAAAAGACCAAGGTAATGTTGTTTGCAAACCCACAGAATAAGCATAAAACATATCAACTGACCTTAAATAACAATAAGCAGGAGCCACTAGAACAGGTACATGTCTTCACGTACCTAGGGATCACTCTCAACAGCTCCTTCTCCTACATCCACTAGGTCAATAATGTTGTCAAGGCAGACAACAATACTAGAATAGGTCTGCTGTACAAACACTGGTACAGTATGACATCGGAGGCACTGTTACTTGCAGTAAAAAACTCCATCATCTTCATTATTGGTTATGGGCTTGTGGAATTCCACAATGTTGAGGCAGTTACCTCAAATGCTAAGTCCACAGAGCTTTTTAACCTCATTCTGGGTATCTTCATGAGAGCACCAGTAGCTGATCTGAGGGGGCGAGACAGGGTGTAGGGATGCAGGAGATCCTTCAGGTAGCCCGGACCTGAACCATGTAGGGCCTTGTAGGTCAAAATGCCTACTTTGAAGGTGATGCACCAGTGCACCAGTAGCCAGTGCAGTTCATGTAGCACTGAGTGATATGACTGAATCTGGAATGACCAGTCAACACTCATGCTGCTATGTTCTGCAACAACTGCAGGTGCCACAGCGCACTACCTCTGACCCTGAGGTAGAGGGTATTACAGTAGTCGAGTCTCGAGGTCACAAAACCATGGATCAGTGTGGCCAGGTCTTTGGGCAGGACAAAGGGCTTGATCTGGGTGATGTTCTGGAGATGATAAAATCTGGTCTGGACAACAGCCAACGCCAAGCATCAAATGTCAGCTCATTGTCAAACACAGATTCTTCACCCTTGATGAAACCTCCAGTTCTGTTGGGCCTATATAAAGGCCCAACCTGTCATCAGAGGCTTCAAGCCCCACCCTCTGACTCGGCTCTACCACCAGTACCTCAATCTTCCTAGGGTTTAGACCCAGCCAGTTCAATGCCATCCAAGTCTGGATCTCGGCCAAGCAATTATTCAGCACATCAACAGCGTCAGGTCTACCAGGTGTGAAAGAGATAGAGCTGAGTATCATCAGTGTAACAATGAAAACTCAGCTCATACCATCTTATGACCTCACCTGGGGCAGCATATACACTGCAAAAAACATGGGGGAGAGAACAGAATCTGGGGGAAACTCCACCGGGCAGGTATCTCGGGTTTGAGGAACAGGTTACCATCACTACCCTCTGATCAAAGAGGGAGATCCCCAAAAGCACACACACATGATATCAGAAATCATAAAATTGCCAGCCCATCAGTGCAGTGGTTGGATGTGTGCCTGCAATGCCATCAACCTGGGTTCGGGAATGGATTCGGGTGCTGGAGAGTGGGCTGGGGAGAGAAGGCTTGAGCACTAGACGACTGCTTGCCTTCTCTTGGGGGGAGGGTGGGGAAGCATCCCAGCACTTGCTGAACCCTGGTGGAGGCTGGGGGTATGGAAATGCATGGGGCACATGAACTAAGGGGGCATGGTGAGTGTCAGCATAAGCCTTGACGCTAGTGGCATGCCATGCCCCGGGTAGCAAAATGGAAAAAAACGTTTCAAGGTCGACCAGATGATGGCTGCCAGCTCCTGCTGCCACGAGTCCTTAGGCAGTATCTGGACTTCAGTAAGGCATTCCACTCAGTGCCACATGGGAGGCTGGGAAGTAAGTTAGAAGGCACAGGGGCAGATGCAAAGCTGGTGAGATGGGTAGGGAACTGGCTTCAGGCAAGACAACAGAGGGTGGTGGTGGGCAGGGCTCTCTCATCCCCAAGGGTAGTGATGAGTGGTGTTCCGCTGGGCTCAGTGTTGGGACCAGTATTGTTTTGGATATTCATTGCAGACATATCATAGGACATCAAGAGCAAGATCAGTCTGTTTGCTGATGATACCAAGATGGGAGTGGTGGTGGTCAACCTAGGGGATGGCAGGGGTTGCAGGATGATCTGGAAAAGCTGGAAACGTGGTCAGACACCTGGCAACTGGGGTTTAATGCCAAAACATGCAAGGCACTGCATTTTGGGGTGAAGAACCCAAGGAGGAGTTACAGCAGGGGGAGTGCAGCTGTCCAAGACAGAGGAGGAGAAGGATCTGGGGGTGCTCATTACAGGGTCAATGAACAACTCTGCACAATGTGGGAAGGCAGCTGCAAAGGCCAACCAAATGCTGGGTTGCATTGCAAGGGGTATCTCCTCGAGGAGAGGGGAGGTGATTCTGCCACTGTATAGGTAATTAGTTAGGCTGCATCTGGAGTACTGAGTGCAGTACTGGCACCCGTATCTGAAGAGGGACATTAAGTTACTGGAGGGGGTGCAGCGCAGGGCAACAAAGATGATCAAAGGGCTGGGGGACTTGCCATATGAGAGGAGGCTCAGGGAGCTGAACATTTACTCGCTAGAGGAGAAGAGAGATGTGGGGACATGATTGAAACCTCTAAGTACATGAAAGGAATAAACAAGACAGGTACAGTGGGGCTGTTCAAAGTAAGGGAGGGGAAGGACGCCTGGGGCCATGATATGAGGCTGGGGGCAGGAAGGTTCAGGAGGGAGATGAGGAGACACTTTTTTACAGAGAGGGTGGTAGCTGGGTGGAATGCTTTACTGGCAGAAGTGGTATCCAGTAGAAGAGTGGACTGCTTCAAAAAGAGCTGGGACAGGACAAGGGGGAGGGTCAATGGAGGCGAAAGGTGGGAGGGAGGGACAGCTGCAAAATAAGGGGTGCTAGCTGCACATTCGAGCAGACTTGATAGACCTCTAGGCCTTTTTCTGCTGGCAAATTTCATATGTTCGTATGTTCATAAAAAAATGTTGTAAGCTCATTTTATCGGAGAAGGTCTTGGACCAACTATTAAGTGTCCAAAGCAGTACAGATAACTGTTACTATTTACTTATATTATTGGGTCTTATTTATAATTACTTATATTACTGAGTCTTATTTATAATAGTTATGAGTGTGATTTGTACTGCTTTTTGTGTTTTCAATGTTCTTATATGTGAGTGTGTATTATCATATTGGTTTTGGAATATATTACACCAGGTGTGATTAACTTTTTAAAGCATTTTAGGAGTAGATATTTTCTAGCACTTTAGGAAATAAAAGTATCCAGACTGCCGACTTTGGCTCCTGCATGCTGTTTTTTTAATGTTATACACACCTATGAAATTTGTAGCATTAGGATGATCAATATGGAGCAAAATAAATAAAACACTGTAACTGGCTAGACAGCATTAAATTGTGTAATCAGATGAGGGATTCATCTTATGTGCGGGCTAATTTTTATTTTGTCACTTTTTTTGGTAATGTTACTTTTTGTGAACATTGTAAAAGTGTATAATGCCATCATTGAATGGTACATTGTTACCTTTGAAAGAGAACCAGAAAAACGTTGAGCACTTTGAAGATGTTCACATTACTGTACATTGCTACAAGGTTACCAAATATGCAATGCAACTAAATAAACTTTTACAATGTTGCTTTTGATTAACCAGTCATGGACTAGGGACAGTGCTGTTTTTTTTCAGATATACATCAAATGAGGAGCACAGTAAAAACTGTGTTAATTATATTGTTAAACTTATTTATACTATAAAGTTCAACGCTGGACAAACATGATATCTTCTTCATCTTAAATATGCAGAAAACAAGGTTATAATATAATAGATACTGGAATGAGAGATTTTTATACATCTGCAGATAAATATTGGCAAACATGAATTGCAACTAAAATGGCAGATTAATGCACTGCTCACCCTCTATTGCTATCTTAGGAGTCAGTTTAGATTTGTTCCAGTCTTTCAGGTTGTACCAACAGAATAAACAAGCCTGCCTCAAAAAAAAAAAAAAGAAAAGAAAGCTCACTGTAATGCATGGTTATCAGTTACAATCATTCACCCCACCCCAACAACACATCAATAATCCTTATTGTTCACAAGAAGAATGGCCTGAAATGGCTGTCCTGTTTTCAGTCATGTCACAAGACAAGAAAAGGCAAAGCAGTTCAATAATAATAACTGGCGGGGTGGTGGTCTTAGCCCATTTATAATAATTGTCGCAAGTAAAACCCCTTCCTTATTTTTATAACCTTGTCAGTGATTTGTTTGGATAGAGGGCATAAAAGACAAAATCAATAAGGCTGTGGATGTGTGTGTGTGCTTGCTGGTTGGGGGGGTTATAACTGATAACCGTGTTTCACACTGAACTTCCCAGTTTTTTTGTCAATCGAGTCAGGCTTGTTTATTATAGTGCCACAACCTAAAAGGTTAGAAAAAAATCAAAATTGACTGCTGAGATAGAGGTTAATCATTGCATTACTCTGCCATGTTAGCTGCAATTCATGTTTGCCAGTATTTATCTGCATGTGTATAAAAATCTCTCATTAAAGTTTTTATTATGTTTTAATTACTGCCACCTCCATAAATTAGCTTTATAGATCAGCACAGACTATCAGCGGCGAATTACACAAAAGCAGAGTTGGGGGGATGTGGATCACAGGCCATCCCAACATTTTAATCTTTATCAGCTTACTACTTACTTATGGAAGTGATGGCGAGCGTAAGATTGAATGAATGGGGGGGGGGAAGGTTGCACCTATCAGTTCCTTTTTAACTTAGCATATCTAGTTTGTGTTTCATGAGCACTTATGTCTCCCCCAAGCCCACAAGCACCTGATAAAAACAAGCATTGCAATCCTAACCGACAGTTCATTCTGTTATATATGAATGAAAAGATGTCCTCCTATGATAGTAACACCTGCTTGGCCAACAGTGAGCCAATCAGGTGTTACTACTACAGGAGGAGGTGTTTTCATTCATACTGACCAGAATGAAGAAGAGTGCAGTCTGTTCAGTGTCACTGATTTTAAACAGTGTTTTTTTGCTGTTGATTAATATCAAGGAGCATATTTACGGGTCGGGAGGGTGAAAGCACTAACTGGGTATGATGATAGTCAATAGCTTTTCATCTTCAAAAAAATAAGTTCTTGTGTGACAAGCTGGCCCATGGTAGATGGAAAGGCAACATGCTGGGTTTAAAGTTCACAGTACAAAATGTACTTTTATTGCTTCAAATGTAAGTTGTTGCTCCAGAAAAGCATAATCAGTCAGTTCAACTTCTTCAGCCTGGTCAGGTAACATAAAGATTAACACAAAACAGTTCTTTCAGACTGACTTGACAACAGAATCTTTGAACCACCTATGTGGGCCAGCAGTTTGTTCGATATATAGCCTCAAACAAACCAAACGGTTTGTGGGCCAGCAGTTTTGAATACACAGTCTCAAATAAAACACAGACAGTTTTCCCTTTTGCCTTATTTGTAGGCTGTTATCAGTAGTACATTCCACTCACTGATTTTGGCCCAGCTAGCTAGACTGATCCTTTACCTCAGGACTCTCTGTTCTAGAAATGGTCTGTTTCTCAGCAGCAGGTTTCAACTTTTTCTCAAAGACTCTCTCCAATCCTTAATCATTCTCCTTGGCTTTCTGCTCTGGTTTCTGTCTCACATTCCACCCTCCATCTTGCAGGGTTTTCTGCCTAGAAGACTCTGCTCCCTGCAGCAGTTTCCACCTTCTAACTCACTCCTTGCTGGATTCTCTCTGCCTTTCAGCAATCCCTCTAATTAGCAACACCTGAGGAGGCACCCCCCAGCCTGTTCATGTTGCATTCTCTGCATTTCCTCAGCCTCAAACAAGAGGTTAATCTCTTGTTTCCAAGTGTAGTGTTTACACTGTCACATACCTCCTCCTCTTTGTGCGAAGGCACAGTTATTTGGCCCCTGACCATTCACCTCCCGGGACAGGAAGTCCGTGTTTCCATTCTGGGTTCTGGCCCGGTGGTGCACCATAAAGGAAAATGACTGGAGGGCCAGGTACCACCTGGTGATGCAGGGGCTGTCATCCTTCATCACCTGTAGCCACCTCAGAGGGTCATGATCTGTGACCAGGATAAATGGCCAGCCATGCAGGTAGTAGCAGAGGGCATCCACAGCCCACTTGACTCTGAGACACTCTTTCTCTATCACCACATAGTTTTTCTCCTGGGGAAAGAGTTTTCAACTGAGGTAGAGGATAGGATATTCCTCCCCCTCAAATTCCTGGGAGAGCACGGCTGCTAGCCCAACTTCAGAGGCATCCATCTGCAGGATAAAGGTCCTGTTGAAGTCAGGACTGCGCAACACTTTCTCTCTGCACAGTGTTGCTTTGAGTTGTGTGAAGGCCTGGTCACACTCCTCTGACCATTGGACCTTACTGGGAGCATATTTCTGGATGAGGTCTGTAAGGGGGCAGGCAAGGGTAGATAAGTGTGGTATGAACCAGTGGTAATACCCTGCTAATCCTAAGAAGGCCCTCACCTGGGTTTTTGTGGTGGGTACTAGGCACTCTGCTGTGGCTTGGACCTTTCTGACCAAGGGTCTCACCTGTCCATTGCCTATACAGTACAATAAGTACTTTGTTTCAGCTTTGGCCAAAGCGCACTTCACTGGATTGGCCATCAGCCCTGCTTCTTGCAAGGATTGTAGTACAGCTGCCACCTTGGATACATGGGACTCCCAATCAGTGCTGTGGATCACCACGTCATCTAGGTAAACAGCTGCATAGTGGGCATGGGGTTGCAACAAGCAATTCATGAGCCTTTGAAAGGTTGCAGGTGCACCATGTGAGCCAAAAGGCATGGAACAGAACTGGTATAGCCCAAAGGGGGTAGCAAATGCTGTATTTTCCTGAGACACTGGGGTCAAAGGGATTTGCCAGTACCCTTTTCTTAGGTCCAAAGTCATAATGTACTTGGCTTCCCCAGTCTATCCAACAGTTCATCTACCCAGGGCATGGGGTAGGCATCGAACTTCGAGATGGCATTGACCCTGTGAAAATCAATACAGAAGTGGGTTGCCACACCTTCTTTTGGTACTAACACTATGGGGCTACACCAGTCACTGCTGGATTCCTCAATCACCCCCAACTCTAGCATGACCTGTAACTCCTTCTTAACAGTGTCTCGTACGGCTTCTGGCAAGTGATACGGTCACTGCTGCACCTTATCCCCTGGCTCTGTTTCTATATAATGAGCTATCATATGGGTTGTCCCTGGGAGGAAGGAGAAAACATCCAAAAACTGGCTTATCAACTCTCCTAATTGCTGTTTCTGTTTGTGAGACAGCTGTTCTCCCATTGGGACTTGTATCCCCAGATTGTCATCTGGCACTTGGGGTCCCAGATCCACTATGTCTGGTTCAGGGGAAATCAATAGGCTAGCCCTCTGGTTCCAGAATTTCAGCAAATTGACATGGTAGATCTGGATCTCTTTTCACCTCTCTGGCTGGCAAACTTCATAGTCAACTGTGCCCACCCTCCGGGTAACTTCGTAAGTCCCCTTCCATTTGGCTAGAAGCTTATTCTGGCTGCTCGGCAACAAAACTAGTACCTGATCCCCTGGTTTATATGCCCTCAACCAGGCTCCCTGATTACAGTAGTACTCTTGTCTTTGTTGAACCGTCACCAGATTTTCTTGGGCAAATTTCTCCACCTGATCTAATCTTTCCTTCAATTGTAGGACATATTGCACCACATTTTCAGTCTTGGGTCAGGTTTCTCCCACATCTCCTTTACTACATCAAGAACACCTCATGGGTGGTGCCCATAGAGGAGCTCAAAAGGAGCAAACCCTGTAGAAGCTTGAGGAACCTCCTGCATTGCGAACATCAGTAAGGGAAGTAACTTGTCCCAGTCACTGACCTCAGTGGTTATGAACTTTTGAAGCATCATTTTAAGGGTTTTGTTGAGTCGCTCCATGAGGCCATCCATCTGGGGATGGTAGATTGATGTCCTTATGGAGCTGATTCCCAATAAAGTACAAACCTCCTGAGTCAAGCAGGACATGAAGTTAGTTCCCTGGTCAGGCAACATTTCCTTCAGTATTCCCATATGACTAAAGACCTTTAATAGCTCCCTGGCTACAATTTTGGCTGAAATGCTTTGTAACAGGATGGCCTCAGGGTAGCGGGTAGCATAGTCTACAATCACCAGAATGTATTGGTACCCCCTGCACTCTTTTCCAGGGGTCCCACTATATCAACCCCAATCCGGTCAAAGGGTGCCTCCATAACAGGTAAGGGTACTAAAGGGGCCCTTGGATTGTTCTTTGGAGCTACTAACTGGCACTCAGGACAAGATGCACAATAATCTTTATCATGATGATAGATGCCCAGCCAAAAGAATCAGGGCAACAGTCGGGGTAATGTATTCTCTTCCCCACAGTACCCTGCCACAGGAATAGAGTGGGTGAGGAAGAGTAATTCCCCCTGAAAGACTTGAGGGATTAGCAACTGATGCCGGGTATTCCCTGTCTGGGCTTCCTTACTCACTTAATACAGGATACCCCCTTGTAACTCAAAATGAGGATAGCGTGCTTGATTCTCATCTACCACTTCCTGTTCCCTGACAGCCAACTGGGTGTATACCCAACTAAGTATACCATTGGCCCGTTGTTCTTTGGCAATGTCTGGGCAGTGCTTAGATACATCTTGCTCTGATAGGGATGGCCCACCGGGACTTTGGTTAGGTGGGTTAGCATTTGTGTCAGGCTGTGGGACTGGACCCACTTTTGCCTTTGCTTCACCTCCCTCCTGGGCACCTGCCCCTTTGGAATCCCTTTACTTTGCTACCCTATGTTCTCTCTTCAATTTGCAGGTTCTTGTCTGGGTGTTAACAATCCCTGGGTCCAGGAAAGGAAAAACTTCCCTCAACTGCAGGTGGCTAGCCCCCCTTCCTTCATGACCCTGAGACCGGGTAGTTACCAAAAATAAGTCTGCTTTCCATAAGTCATCAAACCATTTCCAATCTCTCCCCAGTAACACCAGATAGGGTAACCCCAGGCCAACCCCCACCTTAATATTCTCTGTTTTGCCCCCCAGAGTAAGTGTAACCATAGCACCAGGGTAAGCCTTTACATCCCCATGCACACATCGGATAGGGACAGGGTTCTGGTCCTGCCAGTGTCGGGGGTTCACAAGGGCCACCCTGACTAGGATCTGGCAGCTCCCTGAGTCCACCAGAGCCTCCATCTCTATCCCTTCTACTCGACAGGGATCACAAAATCTCAGGATTCAGAGCCCCCACCCCCACTGTACAGTGAATATACATCTATAAACATGCGGTCTCTGAAGGTACAGTCCATGTGGGGGCAGTTCTTTGCAAAGTGACACTTCTGTCCACATGAGAAACATGCCCCTGTGTCTCGGCTATGGGGTGAGCCTCCGTGTTTAGGCAGTGGGCCTCATGAAATGTCTCCCTGGTCTACTGGGTTGTCATTTTTTGCAGAGTATGACCCTTATTTGGCCCATAACCCCCCCAACATGCCCAAGGTCCCTTCACATTTCCAGCCAATATTTCTTCAATCTGGCTCCCAGGACAATTCCCCATCTTCCCAGGTGGCCTTGTAAACTGGATCATGGGGTGGGAGGAGAGTTCAGCATCCAACACTTGTTCTGAGATCTGCATGGCGTCTGTTAGCATGGTGATCTTCTGATTGTGGACCAGCTCTGAATTCCCGGGGGCAGGATGTTCAGAAATTGTTCCAAGATGATTAACTCAGGCACCTCGGGGTTACTGTGTCCTTCAGGTTTTAGCCAATGCCAACACAGGTCCCGCAGTTGTTGTCCCGCCACTCTAGGTCATGCACCTGCTGCAAATTTGACACTCCAGAACCTCCATCGGTACATCAGTAACTTTTTGCATTGATGCCTAGGTAGTCCAGGATTGCTGCTTTCATCTCTGTGTACTCCCTGGCTGTGGTGCTGTCCATAGCTTGATAGGCTGCTTGGGCTTCCCCGGTTAGACAGGGGGTAAGGCAGACAGCCCACTTAGGTCTGGGCCATCCAGCAGCTTTCACCACTCGCTCAAACATTACCAGGAAGGCCTCAGAATCATCCTCAGATGTCATTTTGGTCAACCTGGCCCCATGATAGCTGGACCACCCTCACCAGTAGGATCTTGTTGCAGCTGTTGCACCAAGGACTGCAGGAGCTGCTGTTGTTGTTGCCCCAGCTGTATAAGAAACAGCTGTTGTGCCTCCTGTTGCACTTGTGCTTGTTGGGCCTGTTGTTGTGCCTCCTGCTACTGCTGAGCCAGCTGGGTGAGAACCTGGTGTTGCTGAGCCTGTTGTGCTTGTTGCGCCCACTGTTGTGCCTTCTACTGCTGCTGTGCCAGCTGCCTGAAAGCCTGTTGTTGTTGTTGTTCAGCAAGGAACTTCAACAATTTCTCCATATCCATTTTTCCAGAATGTAACTAGTACTGCTCACTCCAGCAGGGGTTCAAATCCCACTTTTGACACCATGTGTGACAAGCTGGCCCATCGTAGATGGAGAGACAACACGCTGGGTTTAAAGTTCACAGAACAAAATGTACTTTTATTGCTTCAGATGTAAGTTGTTGCTCCAGAAAAGCATAATCAGTCAGTTCAACTTCTCCAGCCTGGTCAGGTAACATAAAAATTAACACAAAACAGTTCTTTCAGACTGACTTGACAACAGAATCTTTGAACCACCTATGTGGGCCAGCAGTTTGTTCAACATACAGTCTCAAACAAAACAGTTTGTGGGCCAACAGTTTTGAATGCACAGTCTCAAATAAAACACAGACAGTTTCCCCTTTTGCCTTATTTGTAGGCTGTTATCAGCAATACATTCCACTCACTGTTTTTGGCCCAGCTGGCTAGACTGATCCTTTACCTCAGGATTCTCTGTTCTAGAAATGGTCTGTTTCTCAGCAGCAGGTTTCAACTTTTTCCCAAAGGCTCTCTCCAATCCTTAATCATTCTCCTTGGCTTTCTGCTCTGGTCCTAGAAGACTGTGCTCCCTGTAACAGTTTCCACCTTTTAACTCACTCCTTGCTGGATTCTCTCTGCCTTTCAGCAATCTCTCTAATTAGCAACACCTGAGGAGGCACCACCCTTGCCTGTTCATGTTGCATTCCCTGCATTTCCTCAGTCTCAAACAAGAGGTTAACCTCTTGTTTCCAAGTGTAGTGTTTACACTGTCACACCTTGAGAGTCAGATTTTTTTTTTGCCACACAAGTCTTGGTCAACTGCTATTAATATTCTCATCCACTGATTCCCAATCATTTTTAAATTAAATAGTGCCACTATATTATGCTGTCACCATGCTCCTTTGTCCATTACATTTATGCTCCAATCCATCTCACCATATTTCCTGTCATGACCATGGGGAGGGGTGTTTATTGAAAAATTCAATTCTGATCTATTTTGTACTATAAAATTATTCCAGCACTCCCATTTGTCGGACATGTAAGGAACTCTGTGTAAATGAAAGAACATTGCTGAATAAACATACTGTATCTGTAGACACAGTACAATATCACATTCTTGAGTAGCTTTTTTGTTGTTGTTGTTGTTGCTAATAACAGCAGTCTCCATACATCTTCTTAGGCATGCTGGTCTGATTGAAGGGTCATGACAACTCAGGTGTTCTGTTTGTGTTTGTATTATTGTTTTATTATCGTTTAATTATTTATCTTCTACTAAATATTGCGATAATAAAAGAATAATATACAAATAGAACACTTGCTGCTGGAAAAAAATCAGCTGGAAGAGTCATTAATCTACAGTAGCTGCAATAAAATCTTTCAAGACGCATTAACTGTTGTTGTGGAATGGTATTATAGAATGCTTTTGGAGATACTGGGAAGGTGTAAAAATCAAGTTTTTAGTTTGTATGGGGTGAAGCAGTGTCTCAGATAAGTTTTGCTGTCCTATTCAGACAGGGGAATAGCAAGCCCAAAAGAGAATCTTATTCATATTCATGTTTTCAGCTAGACAGTTATATCACTTATCAAAGAAAATGAACGTCTTGGCTGTCCACATGTTTCACTGTAATATAGACTAATTTAATTTGATTTAAAAAATATTGCAAAAAGATGTTCAGAGGCAAATTGGCTGATAATGATTAGCTATAAAGTGATGGCAGGATGAAAAAATCATACTTCATGACACAGATTTCACTTATATTTTGAGCTGAAAAATGTGTCTGCAGAGTAGGGAGTAGGGCCATGCTATATAAAGTACCAATTGCAACTGGTGGTAAGGGTCACATGCAGCTAATAGTACAGTTTTGGTACTATAGCCAGTACTCTCCCCTTTCTGAGTCTTTTTCATGCCCACATTTTTTTGTACAACACCAGTAAAGTGAGTCAGGCATAAAAATGCTCTAAAGGGGAAAACAACACCAACATAACACATGCCTGACAGTTCAGTGCTTTGCAGCTTTACCGTTTAGTGTCCTAGGCAACCAGTTTGAATGAAGAATGAAGTATGCAGTAGCTGACAATGACAGAAACGGCATCTGTTTTTACGCAAGATAATGCATATGGGGCACAAAAATCCTGGAACAACATATCAGTTGGGGGGGTGAGAATATAGCATGCACCAAGCAGGAAAGGGATCTTGGGGTTATCATCTCTGATGACCTCAAGGTAGGGAAACAGTGTGACAAGACAGCAGGTAAAGCAAATAGGATACTGGGATGCATAGGCAGAGGCATCACCAGCAGGAAAAGGGAGGTCATAATTCCACTGTACAAGACACTAGTGAGGCCCCACCTGGAGTACAGTGTACAATTCTGGAGACCTTACCTACGTAAGGACATAGACAGGGGTAGAAGGTTCAGAAGGGTAACAAAGATGGTACATGGATTGCATCTCAAGTCCTATGAGGACAGGTTGAAGGAACTGAATATGTACTCCCTGGAGGAGGAGAGGAGAGAGGGATATGATAGAGACATACAAGTATCTTACAGGGAGGAACAGGGTGCAGGAATACACTATTTTTAAGTGAATAAGATGTTCCAGGACTAGAGGCATGGGATGAAGTTGGAGGAGGCGATTCAGAGAAACGTGAGGAAGAATTTCTTCACAGAATGGGTGGTGGACAAGTGGAACACCCTGCCAGAGGAAGTGGTGGGGGCTGAAACAATCATGGGATTTAAGAATGCATGGGATAGACATAAAGGAATTCTGGAGGTCAGGGGTAAGGAGCCACAGACTTCTAGGAAAACATAAACTGAACTTACAAGCTCAAATGGGCAGACTGGGTGGGCCAAAGTGCCATGGTATGATTCAGGTTTGTTTAAAATTAAAAGAGCTAGAGATAAGGCATGGAAACAAGCTAAATTATCAAAGAGAGACCAGGACTGGCATAAATATAGGCAATTAAGAAATTTATATACAAAGGAAATTAGAAAGGCTAGATTGGCCTATTGTAACAAATAATTGTCTAAAGAAATGATGGAAAACTCAAGAGTATTTTGGAACACAATAAATAAGATGCATAAGGGACTTAGCTTGGGATATCCTAATCATTTCCTAATTAATGGTAATAAGATGGATTTGGGAAACAAGGTGGTTAATGAGTTTAATACCTTTTTACAAATATGGGTATTAATGAATTACAATTGGGTGGAGGAGATGTAAATCAGGTTTTACAGAGAAATTCCCAGGTAAATGATACAGATAGAGTTTATGTACAATCTGGTATACAAGCTGAGTTTAAGTTTACTTCTATTACTGGAGGATGTTGAGTTTATTATTTCAAATTAATACTAATAAAGCAGAAGGTATGGATGGTATCCTAATATCTTATTAAAGTATGCAGCCCCTATTATTGATTTACCTTAGCAAACTTATTTAATTTGTCTCTTCTCTCTGGAGACTACCTCAAACTTGGAAGACTGCCAAGATTGTGCCAATTTATAAGACAGGATCTAGGTTATTATTAGAAAATTATAGACCAATTTCTCTTTTACCAACAATTTCTAAAATTTTGAGAAAATAGTTGCAAAACAATTACAGGTATATCTGAAAGATATTGAAATCCTTAACAGTTATCAATCCAGCTTTAGACCGAACATGGAACAAACACTGCCCTTATAAAGGTTACAGGAGATATAATGGAGAGCATGGACAGGGGATGCCAGTGGGAGCAATTTTGTTGACCTTTCTAAGGCCTTTGACACGCTGGACCATGGCATCCTCCTGTCCAGACTAAAACCTGTGGTATGTCTGAGTCGGTTATAAATTGGTTTTGAATTATCTTGACTCAAGATTGCAGCAAGTGACTATTAGAGAGTGGTCATCTGATTTGAAATTGATTGTGTCAGGAGTCCCACAAGGATCCATTTTGGGTCCTATACTATATAATTTATATATGAATGATTTGGGGTTTGAACAACCAAAGCTACAATACCATCTTTATGCTGATGATACAGTTGTATATTTTGCTGATTCATCAGTGAGAACTATTCAGATAGTATTACAACAGGCTTTTGATCAGTTACAGGAATTTTTGCTTAGATCTAAATTGGTTTCGAATGAAAAAATCTCAGGTAATGTTTCATAGGGGTTACGGGTCTAAAACTGAATATGAGGGTTACAAATTAAAACATTTTCAGGAAGAATCTTGCAACAAGTTGTTAGTTATAAATATCTGGGGTGTATTTAGATACAAAATTTAAATGGGACAGTCATATAGATAGTACCTTGACTAAAGTTGGTAAGTGCTTGGGGTCATTATATAGAGTAAGAAATAGTATGTCTTTGAAAATTAGAAAATTAGTTGTAACTATTGTTGTACTACCCATATTGGAGTATGGTAATTTGATATATATGGGTGCATCTAAAGATCAACTATATAAGCTTGATGTTATGTATAATAAATTAATTAGATTTATACTGGGAGCTGCAAAGAGGGCACATAGAGTAGATATGTATAAAGAATTAGATTGGCATACTTTGTCTCAAAGGCGGGCTCTTAGTACAATTATGTTAATGTTAAAATGTATCTCAGGAAAAGTCCCTAAATATATGGCTGAGTCCATTAAAATAAAAATACCTATTGAGGGTCTGCGCTTTGCTAATTACTTGGACTGTGCAGTCCCAAGTCAAAACGCTTGGGGATAAGCATTTTTAATATCGGACCTTCTATATGGAATAAATTGCCTGGGAAGCTTAGACCCTTGAGGAAATTTCCAGTTGCACCAAATTAAACAATGGCTTATCGAAAATATTAGTTATGATGAGAAATAGTTTGAATCTTAGGATGGTAGATTGTAACTTGTATTAAATGTATACTGTGAATTAATTATTATTTTTTGTATGTTCTTCTTGTCCTAGTTTGTTTTATGATTTGGAATTGTGTTATATTTATTGATGTATAATTATAGTGTATATGTGTTTTCCTTCGTTATATATTGTTAACTTATAAGAGTAACTGGAAAGGACACCTGGATCTCACTGTAAAGGAGCTTCGGCTCAATGGAGATATCCTTATTCATTTTTTGTATGAATAAAAATTTTTTACTACTTACTACTACTTATCTGCCGACACTGTCTATGTATCTATGTATCTGCACACAGTCTTCATAGATGCTGTTTCTGTCAGCATTTTCACAATAAAGGTGTCATCAGTTACTGCAACTATTCTCTATGGAAATGTTGCTTATCAACTGCTGTAATGAAATGTATGTTTTCAATTAATAGGATTTCTCCAGCATGCATGGAGTAGTGAACAGAGTAGCTGTTAATTTACTGCCCCTAATTCAGTGTTTGGCATTATTGCAGCCTGCAACCCTTTGTTGGTGTATGATGTGGGAAGAGATCAGCTTTATGAAGGTATTATGAATAGTAAAAGGTATGTTACCTACAGTATCTATTGCCTGGATATGTAAAGGTGGATTTGAAGTGGCCTCTTCCCTTATCATATAACTGTATAAACTGCTGGGGTTTGGACAGGATTTATTTGTCTTTTAATAGTTATGTTTTTAACTTCCATTTTATCGTATGTAAATTGTTGGGGCCTGGGTAGGATTTATATTTCTAATTGCTATTATAGAACAATATACATAAGACCATTTTAGCTAGGTTGAAATCTAGTAGCTAAATCTTGTTTTATTAAAAACTACAGAACCATTTATTAGATTGTTACTAGTTAATGTTAAATATCGAAGTATTTTTAGATTGAGCTCCTTATATAATTATTAGTAATATTTTTTTTCCTTTCCGTTTGTATTACCTGAGACTTTTTTTTCCAATATGAAATATTTCTTGTTAATATTGATAATGAGCGTGGGAGATTACTTAAGGCCTATCAAACCAGATAAGAATGAGACATGTCTGAACTTGCTAAACCAGACAGACAAGGATGTCTTACAAAAGGTCACACAGAGTCAGTTGTGTAAATCCTTGCCTGCCTGGAACGAATGTATATTTCCAGGATTAAGGAGTAATAAGTTTGAAATGGAGCACATTAAATGGATGTTTCTCACCAGGCAATTTGATCTTGCTAGATTAAGTGATAAAAATAATTCAGAAACAACTAATGCCTCTATAATAGCCAGAAAGAAAATGTACTCAGTAAAGTACTCATTTAAAATATTTAGATTTCTATTAACATTTACTCTGGTTGCCTGTGGAGATATACACCCTAACCCTGGACCCATTACAAATGAGGATTACACTAAGGAAGTGTTGGGCAAACAAGGCCTATAGATGGTACACATTAATATATCTGGTCTAGTAAAGAAGTATGTTCATCTCCAGAAATGGGTAACTAAGTATAGGCCTGATATTATTAATATTACTGAATCATGGCTCAGTCATAGGATCTCAGAACAGGAAATAACATTGGAGGGATACAATTTATGGAGAAAAGACAGGACAAAAAGAGGTGGGGGGTAATTATATATGCATTAGACAATTTAGATATAACAGAAAAGGATTGCCCTACAGACTGGAAATAGGTTGAAGCATTGGCCCTTGAATTAAAATTGCTATATGTTAAAGCCCTGTTAATAGTTGGTGCCTATTGTCCTCCCAAAAAAGGACTGGAAATATTTGAACAGTTAACATATTTGGGAGTGTGGTGGAATTTTCATATATCCTAAAGTATAATACCTTTATGTTCTAAAGCTTATTGTACCAGAGCTTATAACTGTTATATGTGATTATAGCCATATAGATATGTTGCTTCTCATATGCTCTAAAACTATCTGTTTTGTTATAGCCATATAGCCATGTTGCCTTTCATATGCTTTAAAACTATCTGCTTTGTAAAACAGCCATAATGAATGTACAGTTCTGTGCTAACTAAAACAAAGGAGGTTGTTTGACAAAGATAAGAAAACCTTGAAAAATTAAATGAAGTGAAATACAGCTGGTTGTAACTAAGATAAAGGGAGACACATAGTAAGTATAAAAAACAACTCCTTATACGGAAAGTGCTGAATCTAAGGTTTTGCTAAAGATAAGGAAAAGCTGTTGTTAAGCATGAGATCACTGTTAGACTGTGAAACTAAAAAAGGTATATAAGCCTCTGTGAACAATAATCGAGGAGCTCTTGCCTTTAGCCGAGGCTCCCACACATGTGTGTACAGACAATAAACTGAGTTTATTGGAATAACCATTGGGTGTGGTTATTGAGTACATAGAAATTAAGGTAAAGTATAGACAGTAAAGAGAATCTGCGACCACAGGAGGCAGTGAGAGTAATTGGATTGGCTGATTTGGGTGGATCTGCAGGGGACTACCAGGGTGCAGAAGTCGGTTGATCTAAGGGAATGGGAGGATCTTTGATTAAGATATTGCTGGAACCACTTGACCACGGGGTCAGACATGCCAACATCCTTGAGGTTGGACAGGAAAGATTCAGATAATTATGTATTGTATCTAAAGTATCATGCAATAAACACACGAGTATTGCCCTTAGTAGAATATGGTGATGTCACCTATATGGGGGCTTCACAAAACATATTAAATAGACTCGATGTTGTTTATCACAAATTAGGGAGATTTATACTTGATACCCCAAAGCGAGTGTGAAATGAAATGAATAAAAGTTTTACTACTACTACTACATTTCCACAGATAATAGCTGCAGTAACTGATGACAGCTTTATTACAGTAACTGATGGCTTTACTGTGCAAATGGTTACAGAAACAGCATTGACAGAGCCTTGGTAATGTGAACAGAATAAAAACAGATGCTGTTTATGTCACTGGAGTGTGTGTATGTAATATAAAGTGCGATCTGATAATATAGTATGTACAACTAATGAGATCCCAATCATCGGGGGGACTGCAATGCCTGAAGTTTCATGCATTTTGTAGGTTTATATGTTGTTCAGTAAGTCTTGAGAGTATGTGCATGATTTGGTAAGATGCATCAGCATGGTTTATTTATGAACCAACCCGCCCGCCTTCATAGGAGCATCATCAGCAGGATGATTATTACAGACACTGGTAATCATGATCACCTACTATGATTCTGGGCTCAAGCTGGAAAACTTTCTCACAAAAAATAAGAGTTGGTAATCTTTTCAATCGGGTGTCAGAATGCATCACTCCAAAGACTCAGCACTGATAAAAGGTTACAATGATGTCTTCATGGCAAGTGATCAGGGAGCACATGCATTTTTGATTATGCTAGACCTCAGGCAACATTTTATACTACTGATCATTGAATAATGTCAGACTGTCTTTCCACAGTGGATTACCAGTACTTCTGATGTTCCACGTGGATCCTTATTAGGACTGATTTTATTATTTACATGTTGCCAATGGAAAATATTATCCAGAAGTACAATCTAAGTTTTCATATTCATGCTGATGACACACAACTGTGTCATTCAGTTAAAACATGGTCCAAAATGTTACTGTTAACCTAGAAGCCTGTCTTTGTGAGCTGAATCCATGGCTCACTGACGATTTTCTGCAGCTGAATCTTAAAAAAGTGACACTATCTATGTTGGTAAAAAAAAAATTAGCTTAATAGTTTTCTATCTGGACAATTTGCAATATCTTATTTAGGCTGCAGTTTGGAATCAGCACCAGCTGTGAAACACTTAGGAGTTCTCTGTGATTCTAATATTGTATTTGACTCTCATACAAACTCAGGAGAGTGGAATTTTTTCATTTTAGGAGAATTGAAAAAAGTTTAGAAATATGCAGGCGCATCTCATTTGGAAACACTGATAATTTTTTTTGTTTCTTTCTAGAATTAGTTATTGAAATACTTTGTTATAGGGTCTTCTGAAATGTAAACTTGACAAATTGCAGTATGTTTTAAATGAAGCAGCAAGACTGGTCTCTAATGTTGGATCCCAGGAGCATATTACACCGGTACTCAGAGACCTACTGCATGTTTCTGGTAATTTCAGACAGATGACGTATGTCTTTTCTCAATAAAGTGTTCCATGACAATGGAGGAAGGAAAATAGATAATTAGCAAACTGTGGAGACACCTGCAGGTGGCCCTAAATTTAGCAGGCAAATTGTTACAGAAACAGTGCCACCTCATGCATTTTGGCATTCAGGACAAAAATTGCAATAAAGTCAGATTACAGCATACCCAGTATCACATATGGCATACTGCATTCCGCCTACTGCTTCCTGCCTACTGCCTGCTGCATACTGATACTGCTACCACACCCACTGCATCATACCATGATACTGGGCAACTTTTCAATAACAACCACTGTATATTTACACACTTCAGTTTATACTTTGGTCTTAGGACAACAGATGGCCTAGACTCATAAATGCTGCCCCTACTGCTCAGTGGTGGTAATCAATGTTACCGTCCTAAATGTAATTATCCAGGTTTGTCTTAAAAATGAACAAGTTAGGTGTTTGGACCACATCCCCTTGGAACTGATTCCATTGACTTATAGCTCTCAGCACATACAAGTATGTCCTGTGATCAGCTTTCAGTACAGTATCTGTCAGTTGCTGCTTATGTCCCCTTAAATCATGTATAAGATCCTTATAAACTAAACCCTGTTCTCTCTTTAGGGTATACCATCACTACGGTGAAAACTTTACCACACCTGACACTACAGTGACAACAGCACCAGGTCATTGTAGTGTCAGTGCGGGACCCCAGCACTGGTTTCTGGAGGTATTGCACCCTCTCCCTGAAGCAACTCTAACTCAGAGTTGATTAATTAAGTAGTGGGGGGTGCAGGGGCAGAACCCCTCCTCATGTGGGGTTCGGGGTGAAGTCCCCCCAAGAAAACACAATCTGAAATGACTCCCTTTATGCCAACCGCAAATGCGATCTACATAAAGGAGTTGCTGTAACGTCGGTCGACAACAAAATTGTCAACTGACTGTCATAGATCCCTCTTTAGCATAGGTTCATCCAGTATCTTATAAAAAAGCAGCATATCGCCCCGATCCTTCTCAGGGCTAAAGGCCAAAGGCCTAACTCTTCTAACATGTTCTCATATGACTTGCTCCTACAGCAAGCAATAACTTTGGTAAATTTTCTTTGGACTTCCTCTATTCTATTCACATCCTTTTTTAAATATAGACTCCAATGCTGTGAGCAATAATCCATATGTGGCTTGATATAGGTTTTCCAGTGCTGTGAGCAATAATCCGCTTGTGGCCTGATATAGGTAGGAGAACTGATACTGATCTAGAAAAAAATAACCTACGCACACAGTTGATGAAATATCCAGTTTTGTTGGCCACCTGGCTACAGTGGGCACTGTTCTTAATGTCATTGCTGACAAGGATACAGAAGTCCCTTTCTTTGTTGACAACCTACAGTTTGGTTCCATGAATACAATGCTCCTGTAATCTGTTGTTCCTGCCAAAGTGTATGACAACACATTTGTCTAGGTTGAATTGCATCCTATTGTTGTTGACCCATTTGACAATGTCCTCGAGATCATCCTTCATCCTATTTCTGTTTAACTTTGTGTCTACAGTACCTCCAGCTTAGTGTCATCTGCAAATTTGATCATTTTTTTATCAATTTATTACTAGTATTAATGCAGAGATCACTAATAAAAACATTAAACAGCAAGGGGACCAGGACAGAACCCTATGGTACTCCACTAGTGACTCCACCCTCACGTGACATATGTCCATTTATTCTAACTCCCTGCCTTCTATAGGCCATATCCAGTTCTGTATCCACTTAATCACTAGGATGTTAACACCTAGGTGGAGAAGCTTAGACACCAAGATGTTGTGCAACAGGGTACCAAATGCCTTTCTAAAATCTATATAAGCAACATGGTTTTAGGAAGGGGCATAGCACTACCACTGCACTGGCTCTATTCACTGATCATGTTCTAAGGCAGATGAACAATGGGAAACTAACAGGCACTGTGTTCATTGATCTGTCTAAAGCATTCAATCTTGTTAACCACAACCTGCTGTTAGAAAAACTGACTGTTTTTGGATTTTCCACTGCCTCCACTGCTTGGGTCATCAGCTACATCTCTGGCAGAACCCAAATGGTTTGCCTTGGTGATGCCTTCTCCTCCTCCTTCTCCCCCCCTCTGCCTGTCTCAGTGGGAGTCCCCAGGGTTCTATCCTTGGCCCTCTCCTTTTCTCCCTCTTCATAAACTCTCTCCCATCAGTGATTCCCATCTGCAACTCACTTCTCTATGTGGATGACCTGATATTGTTCCTGAGTGACTCTTCCACCTCTGCCCTATCAGTCTCCCTCAGTGATGGCTGCTGCAAGGCCCATTGCTGGTTCTCCAACAACAAACTTCTCATCAGTGCTGCCAAAACAAAAGTCATGTTATTTGGCTCAAACCAAAACTCTCTGCCCTTGCTCTTTCTGGCCTCAATATCACTGTACTTACCCCAGACAGTTCACCACTCAAAACTGTTACTACCTTCAGATAGCTGGGGGTGATCCTTGACCCATCACTTATTTACACTGACCACATAGCCTCTCTAATAAAGCACATAACCCAAAAGATTGGGCTCTGTTATTGGATCATTGTTTACCTCACCCCCCCGATGCCCACCTAGCTGTGGCCTGAGGCAATCTTCTGCCCCTTCTAGAATATGGGTGCCCTGTCTACTCCCTTACCACTGCTGCCAACCTAACATAGGTTAACTCTACTTATAATTGAATTTGTCACTTTGCACTCTGCGCTCCTCTCACTACTCACCACTGTGCAATCTTATCAGTCCCTAAACTGGCTCCTCCCTCAAACCTGATGCTCCTACCTCCTGGCCTGTACAGTTGGAGATGCCCACTACGATACCTCTTTCTCACCTCTATCTACTCAGTTCATACCCAGAATCTTCAGATGGAATTTGCATCAGTCATCCATTCTACAACGTGAACATCCCAAAATTACCACTAATATGGGCCTAAGAGCTCTCTCAGCAGCAGCCCCCTGACTTTAGAATGGCCTCCCCTCACCCCCTCATCCCCTCATCCCTATGTTCACCTGACCCCCCGCTCAACTGCTATGATGTGAGCTCACCTCCTGTCCTCCTCTGTCTGTGACTCCTTTTGTATCTACTCCTTCTGTTTCCTCCTCTGTTGCTGCCATTTCTTCCCCTCCTTTGAGCCCCTACCCATTGCCCAGTGCTCCCCCACACTGCCTCACCTGTACTTGCAGTCCTTTCACCTACATGTGTGTACATTTCTCTCATGTCTCTGTTGTGGTCATAATGACTTAGTTTTTGTTGCCTATGTGCACATTGAGTTGCCCTTTCGATGTATGTTAAGCTTCTCTACAATGTATTTACTGTATCAGTGATACCCACTGCACCCCCCGACATTACTGTATTACAGTGGTAGCCACAGACATTGCCAGCTATTTCCAGATATTTCATGAAATTTCTAAAGAGTTTCTCTCTGCTGCCCCTACTGTGGAAATGCAGAAAGCATGAGATATTTCTGGAAATATCACAGAAATTTAGGGAAATAGCTGGCAGTGTCTGTGGCTGCTACTGTATGCCTGTTAGTCGAATCCCTGGTTGATTGTTTTTATTTTACTCTGTTCATGATATTACTATGACTATTTGCTCTGTATTGTCACTCTGTAATTGTTGGTACCTCTGTTGTTTGCTAGTATCTGGCCCATGCCATGCCTGAAAAAGGTTTTTGGATCAGTGCCCCAACCTGGTTATCAAATGAATAAATAAATAAATAAATCTAAAAGTATCACATCTACATCTCTACCCTAGTCCAAATTGTGGCTAACATAGTCATAAAAACTGATCAAATTAGTAGTGCATGACATATGGTAAGTAAAGCCATGCTGAGTAAGATCAATTTGACCCTTGTCAATCAGAATCCTATTCACTTCGTCTTTGATAATGCTTTCTATAATCTTTCCCACAATAGATGTCAGACTGATAGGCCTATAATTTGTGGGATTCACCTTATTGCCTTTTTATGGACAGGAATCACTACTGCTCTTTGACAATTGTAGGGAATAGAAGTTTCTAGTAATGACCTGTTACCGATATCTGTAATCATTGGTGCCAGGACACTAACTAATTCTTTCAGAAGCTGTGGATGGAGACCATCTAGGCCTACAGATTTATTGACATTTAGTTTTGATAACTTCTTATAGACATCATCAATTGTAATAATCCTACTGGTATCCAACTTGCATGATGAAGAGACAGGGAGACTAATGTATTTTTTAAGGGGATTAAACACTGAACAGAAGTAGTTGTT
Organism: Neoceratodus forsteri; assembly: GCA_016271365.2. NCBI lineage: Eukaryota > Metazoa > Chordata > Ceratodontiformes > Ceratodontidae > Neoceratodus > Neoceratodus forsteri. The sequence goes on along the minus strand of CM028136.1, from coordinate 220,208,720 downwards.
GAACACCTTTATCCTCTGGTGCATTATAGGTTACTTTGTCCTTAATAAGAGGTCCAATGACTCCATCATTTCCCTTCCTGTCAATAATATAGGAATAGAATCCCTTTAGATCTTTCTTGTTGTTTGCTAGCCTGAACTCAGTGTTAGCCCTAGCTCTTTTGATCTCATTTTTAAGTTGTTTTAGTACTAGTCTATAATTACTGATGTTACTAGTGGAAGGGTTCTTCTTCATTTTAGTGTACCTATGTCTCTTCTTTGAGGTACGTTTCTTGACCCTAATGTTCAACCATATGGGTTTCTTGCCCCTCCTGTTATATACCTGCTTGGTTGGGACATACTTGGCCTCTGGGGATGAAATAATACCGGTAAGTAGATTCCAAGAACTTTCAACATCCAAATTTACAGTTAGGCCCTCTCAGTCTAGTTTTAATAATTCTGCATTCATAGCTGCAAAATTGACTCTATTGTAATTTTTATACATAGTCTTCCCGCTAGTGAACCTCATGGCTTTATTAATCTCAGATCTGATACTATTATGTTTGCTGTTGCCTGGGGTGGGGGGTTACTGGTGTTAAATATGTCAGAGCTAATGTTAGCCAATAATACATCAAGTATATTCACATCATGAGTTAGTTCAGCTATGCACTATTCTAAATTAGAGGCTAATAATGCTGAGAAGACTTAATTTCAGGGGAACCTATTGCCCTGTCACCTATCCAGTCAATATCTAGTAAGTTCCTATAACCAGTATATCATTATCTTAGGACACATCTGTTATTTGTTCTGCAAAATTTTCTGTATCCAGTACTGGACTGTCTAGTGGCCAATAGAAAATGGCTACTTTGAGTTTCTTATCCTTTAGACCTGTTAGGTTCACCCAGAGTGCTTCAATGAAATTATCAAAATCAAAGTCAGTGTCAGTGTTGGAGCATTCTATGCTATTTTTGACATAAATTGCAATTCCTCCTCCCCTGCAGCTCTCCCTGTCCCTACTAAAAAGCTGATAACCAGAGATTTTTTTGCTCCAGTCACTGTCTTTGTTCTACCATGTTTCAGTACTGTAATACCAATAATATCAATATCTTCATTGGTAACAAGGCACTGTAGTTCTGCTAGTTTGTCGTTATTTAAGCTCCTAGCATTTATGTACAATACACTGGCTCCTTTGACTACCTTATTATGGCTGCTTGGTGGACAGTTGTTTTTGGTTAGCTTTATAATGGGTTCCCTCACCTCCCCCAAACTGGTTAGTTTAAATTACCATCAATTTCTTTCTTAAGGTGCATATCCAGTTGTCTACTGCCCTTAAAGCTCAAGTAGAGCCCATCCCTCCAATACAGATCTGGTTTGTTCAGAAACTATCCCAGTGCCTGATAAATCAGAATTTCTTTTCCTTTGTCCAGATTCATAACCATGAGTTGACCTGGCCAATCCTTGTTTGTTTCTCACTTGATGCCCTGGGAACTGGCAGGATTTCAGAAAATGCTATTTTACACCCATTGCTTGTCAATTTCTCAGTTAACTTAGTAAATCGGCTTCTAGTTCTGACTGTGTTTTTCTTCCTAGGTCATCTACCCCCCACATGAATCACAGTTAAGGGACTGTCCCTTGCAGATCTATGTCAGTCGGTCAATAATTTCATTGTCAACTAAAGTTACAGTGACTCCCTTAAGTTGATCACATTTGCAGTCTGCATAAAGGGAGTCACAACAAACTTTGTTTCTTCGGGGGGCTTAGCCCCTGAACCCCCATGCAGGGGCTCTGTCCCCTCAGCTCCCGCTACTTAAATAATCAACTCTGAGTCAGAGTTGTTTCAGGGAGGAAGGGAGTGCAATATCCCCAGAAAGCAGTGCCGGGGTCCCACACGACACTACAGCAACCTGGTGCTGTTGTTGCTGTAGTGTCGGGTGAAGTAAAGTTGTTGAGGCAGTGTCGGTAAACCATCCCCTGCTCCCCTTAAAATGTTATCTCCCATTGCTGTTAGGTTATGGACACCTGCCCAAGGGAAACAACTGACCAGACCATTGTATTTTCCTTGCTGTCTCTGCAGATATTGTTATCTGTGTGCTTGATCGAGTCTCCTAATACCGTTCCATAGTTTTTCTGGAGCTCAGGGGTTTCATTAGGTATGAACAAGCCTTTGGGTGGAGTGGCACTAATGTCCACTAGGACTGGAATACTGTTATTACCCTCTGTAGCGTTGTGAAAAAATTATAGTTAGTAAATTATCCATTACAAATACTTAGAAAGGAGATGAACGGAGATGAGGCTGATGGCGGAAGAATTTAATGATTATAATAATAATCACTGCGAGAGATTACAAGTGGTACATTCTTCATTCTTCAAACTAACAACGTATGCTGGCTTGCTTATATAGTGGAAGACAGCATCATTATTTCCTATGGTTGTCTATGATTGGTTCATAACAAGTACAAACATCAACTTAAAAGGCAATTCTCCTTTTGGTATATGTATGAGCTCATCTTTTGGTCAGCACAAATGTATAGATAGTGTACATTCTATTATTATATATAGCTAGTAACAACTGTCACTATCAGTTACCAAGGTCTAGGAGGAAGAAATAGGTTTGGACTTAGGAATGTGCATACAAGCATTTTAGCCTGTCCTGATAATAAAAAACACTAAAGATAGTCAAAGGGTAATTTGAACACTATCCTATGTTTCTGCTTTGCAGACACATAAAGCAACTGTTTGATATTACTCACATGGTCAGCACAATATCAAAAGGCACCTTAATATTGCAACTTGTGGTTTAGTTTGTCTTGTGGCTTTACAAGTTTTATATGATCCAGCTTCATAGGTCAATATTTGTTACATAAACACATTATGTTTTAGACCAAAATGAGGTTTGCCTGAAATATTGGGACAAACTTCTTTATCCCTTGTTACAAGCCCCCCTTGGCCCAATATTTTCTAATTATTATTTGTGCAACAATGCAGCTCCTCGGAGCATGTACATTTCATTACGTACTTTAGAAAAGTAAGTCTTAAGTGACACAGGCCTATAATTACCAAAAACACTAAGATCACTTGCAACACAAGTAAAGCTTTAAAAGACAGGACTCCTAAGGGTCCCCCTGCATAGCTATAAATCAAGTGCTCATTATCACTTTCACTGAGCAATTTATTTACAACTACTTGTGCCTTATGAATTTGTATCAAATGAGTATCTTTTTGATTTAAAAATGACTGTACATTAAGAGACAGGAGAGGTATCACAGCTCCAAATGATGGCACTTAACATGTCAAACAACATAGTGGCATAAAACTTTGACACACCAGTGTATGCACAACTACTGTTAACATTTATATTTCAACCAAAGAAATCTAGATTTATATGCACTCTACTGTACTTTACATTATTCACAAGCATTTGATCAATAGGTGTTGATGTAAGTCCACTCTCTGGCCCTGTTTTCACATTTGGGCATTCGGTTGGTGTTACAGTTAAGTATATGGCATCTGAGACTGCAAAACGTAATGAGTTGTTTACACCAGCATAGTTACAAACACTATTATCACCCCAAAGACAGTAGAACAGAGTTAACACATAAACACCATTGTCCTTTGGTGTGGCTCTGTTTATAACAAGAGACCCATTTTTCTGTTTTTAGTCCATGTAGCTTTGCTGTGATCCAGTCTTGAGCTCTGAGGCACAGCTAGACCAGCTGTTAAAAATGTCCACACACCAATTTGTAGAAAAGTCAGTGTTTATATTGCTGGCTGCTGGATGGCTGATTAGCAGACACACTGGCCAGGGGTGCATTAGATTGTGCATTGAGTCCTTTTAATGGAGCAGCCACACACACTGGCATGGCATTTGCATTGTGGTAGTTGATTACACCCTGGCACACAGATTAACAGTCCATAAAAAAGTAATAGTTTACAATAAACCATTAAAAACACAGTCCATAGTAAAGCAATAGGTTTGCATAAAGTATCAACCATGTTTGGAACAAACAGCAGTGAAGAAAATGGATGTCTTGCTTGAAGATCAATTGAAGAAGAATCTTCTTGCTGAAGTTAGGGGATTGCCCCTACCCCAGACTTAACTTTATAGTAAGTAGAAACAATAAGCTTGATTGCAGAGTTTAAACTGACTGGACCTTTTCAGTTGATTTAAAGTTTTACAAATAGATGTAATTTTGCTAAAAACATTACACTTGCAGAGGTAATAATGACTTGATTTATGCAATAGTCCTTATGTGGAACCAATTAGAAACAAAGATAGTGATGACATCAAAACTGTTGCAGTTTTTTTTTTAGGAAAAAGATGAAGGTCTTGGCAACCTAGATGAAAGTATTACTGTTGTTGAATGTGGAGATTTTATGTGTGTCACACTGTGGAAACCTGCAAACTTGCAAAGTGTTAGAAACTGAGTTACCAATGAAAGAGTGGTGTGACAGAGCCTAAGTTTTGGCAAATGAAAAGAGAAAAAATAAAAATGGGACATCAACCGCACACCTAAGGGGTGCAGGGTGAAGTTTAATATACCACTTGACCATCTGTAAATCCATGACAATGTTATGATTATACCTTGCTTTGAAATCACAGAAGCGGTTAGAGAATGATGAACATAATTTTTTTTAACTAAGACCCGAGTTATAAAATAAAACAAGATTATTTCCATAGGATAAAAGAAGCCAAGCATCCCTGGCTTCCCTTATCCTAGGCATGACAAAATGTCAGCTGAGTTTATAAAAGATCCGGATTGATGGTAATACCGTACGTACGTATTTTTAGAATGCATTAAAAAAAAATTATTACAGCATGGTCACACATAAAAACAAAAGCCATTGTTTTTTAATTGTAGATGGTAAACTCTCAAAAACAGCTGTAATAGTCCATTTTTTTAAAAAAAAGTGTACTGTATACATATATAAAAAAGTAAAAAAGTATGGGGAGGTGATGAATAATTCTCCCCATCCAGCTGGACTGCCTTGCATAGTATAGGAATCACGTAATATTATTCAGAAACAAAGAAGTTTTGCTTACAGTTAAATTGCATGGTTTACTCTTGGTGTGCTTTCATAAAAACACATTTTTTGTGAAAAATTGTGCTTTAGGTATGGAATACATATCAAGTCTGAACTGGTAGTTGAAACACAAGAAGGTCAAATAAAATGCAAAAGGTCACATAGTGTGCATGCAAGGGTCGCTCAAACCCAGTTATTTTTGTAGTGTCCTTGAACACTACTGATATTAAAATATCTTTAAATAATAATAGAGCACGAAATGAAACTGCTGGCCAAGACAGTACCCACACATATACATACACCACAAGAGATACTTAACATAAAATAAGACTGACATTATTTGACACCAATTTGCTGAGGTAATGCCCATAGTTTTATTAGAAAACTGTACGTGTTTTAGATATATGATGCTGAAAATATTACAGCCATGGGCATTTAGAATCAGGGTTGTCCCTCCCTATCAAATGTAAAGTGGGTTTTCTACGGAATGTTGCTGTATGGTAGCAACATTGTTTTAATATTGCAGCTAAGGTATTAATGCACTGCATAGGAAAGGCAGTATGTTTAGACTTCTTGGCTAATGTTACATTGCACAGGAAATGAAAACAACTTTTTATGCAATTAACTTAAACATTTTTTATCCAAGGACACTTATACCATATTTAAAAGTATGCCAACATCATTTTTAATGAGAATCTTTTGTCCTTCAGAAACGCTAGTGTTACTGATAACATTATTAATCATGCCAAACAACTCCGGGTGGTTTGTTTGGTTATGGTAGTAATCACAGAAGAACAAGTGGCTAGCCTTTGCTGTAATCCACCCCACAGCATACTGAGAGTTTTTAGAATCAAACTCTTTAACATTAGAAGAGGCAAGGTCTTTGGGCATTAAGTTAGTGTGCCTTGCCAATACCGCTGGCTGACGGTGCAAGTTTGCCATATCTGACTTTTTACTCCTACATTTTAACTGCTCAGATACAGGAGTTAGCACTCTGTAAAGTGCTTGTTTTTAGATTTTAAGACATTTACATCTTACAAACTTGGTATTTATTAACAGAAGCTGTGTTATAGTTTATATTGCAATCAATAAAAGAGAATTATCCCTATCTAAAAGACAAAGGTCTCCCTGTACCTTTACTAACTGTAACTTTAGTTGGTTTTTCTCTTGCAGGTATTTTGGCTCTTGACTTATTTGCATTTCTAAACTATCTATTTTTGACTGTAGCTGGATTATTACATCTTGCTGCTCATGCGGCTTTCTTTTTTTTTTAAAAGTCTCATGTGTTAACGAATTACCACCTGGCTATATTATCACAGACTTTGTACAGTATTTGCTAGTTTCTCTTTTTTTATTTTTTTATTAAAATACTGCTGTGCCTGTTGATCATGGTTTGTATGCTCCCCCCCCTTTAGGTGTTTCCCTAAGAAACAACCTATTAATATTTTCATACTCATTTTTCATCTTTGTGCCTGCCTAGCCTTTACAGCCGGGTGCACTCGTGCACTGGTACCCTGGTTCATCTGGCTATGTCTTACGGCTCCCCTGTGAGGTCTGGCTTGCAAGTCCCAGCACCTTCACTTACCTACTCTGCCCCATGAGTTCTTACAGAGTTAAGCATTACTTTTATTTAAAGAAATTGGAAAGCATACATCACCTGATTAGCAAGTGGCTAAAACTGTCTGTGTGCACCTTTTTATCTCACTTTAAGCCATCAGCACCACGTCTCTGAGTGTCGTCACCTTCTTATTGGGGCCCGCAGACTAACCAACCAGTAGTTAGGCAGCCTCCTCAGCATGCAGCACCAGTGATCCAAGTCTTTAAGGCACCAAATGTAGCGTTGTGAAAAAATTATAGTTAGTAAATTATCCATTACAAATACTTAGAAAGGAGACGAACGGAGATGAGGCTGATGGCGGAAGAATTTAATGATTATAATAATAATCACAGTGAGAGATTACAAGTGGTACATTCTTCATTCTTCAAACTAACAGTGTATGCTGGCTTGCTTATATAGTGGAAGACCGCATCATTATTTCCTATGGTTGTCTATGATTGGTTCATAACAAGTACAAACATCAACTTAAAAGGCAATTCTCCTTTTGGTATATGTATGAGCTCATCTTTTGGTCAGCACAAATGTATAGATAGTGTACATTCTATTATTATATATGGCTAGTAACAACTGTCACTATCAGTTACCAAGGTCTAGGAGGAAGAAATAGGTTTGGACTTAGGAATGTGCATACAATCATTTTAGCCTGTCCTGATAATAATAAACTCTAAAGATCGTCAAAGGGTAATTTGAACACTATCCTATGTTTCTGCTTTGCAGACACATAAAGCAACTGTTTGATATTACTCACATGGTCAGCACAAATATCAAAAGGCACCTTAATATTACAACTTGTGGTTTAGTTTGTCTTGTGGCTTTACAAGTTTTATATGATCCAGCTTCATAGGTCAATATTTGTTACACAAACACATTATGTTTTAGTCCAAAATGAGGTTTGCCTGAAATATTGGGACAAACTTCTTTATCCCTTGTTACAAGCCCCCCTTGGCCCAATATTTTCTAATTATTATTTGTGCAACAATGCAGCTCCTCGGAGCATGTACATCTCATTACGTACTTTAGAATAGTAAGTCTTAAGCGACACAGGCCTATAATTACCAAAAACACTAAGATCACTTGCAAGACAAGTAAAGCTTTAAAAGACAGGACTCCTAAGGGTCCCCCCTGCATAGCTATAAATCAAGTGCTCATTATCACTTTCACTGAGTAATTTATTTACAACTACTTGTGCCTTATGGATTTGTATCAAATGAGTATCTTTTTGATTTAAAAATGACTGTACATTAAGAGACAGGAGAGGTATCACAGCTCCAAATGATGGCACTTAACATGTCAAACAACATAGTGGCATAAAACTTTGACACACCATTGTATGCACAACTACTGTTAACATTTATATTTCAACCAGAGAAATCTAGATTTATATGCACTCTACTGTACTTTACATTATTCACAAGCATTTGATCAATAGGTGTTGATGTAAGTCCACTCTCTGGCCCTGTTTTCACATTTGGGCATTCGGTTGGTGTTACAGTTAAGTATATGGCGTCTGAGACTGCAAAAGCGTAATGAGTTGTTTACACCAGCATAGTTACAAACACTATTATCACCCCAAAGACAGTAGGACAGAGTTAACACATAAACACCATTGTCCTTTGGTGTGGCTCTGTTTATAACAAGAGACCCATTTTTCTGTTTTTAGTCCATGTAGCTTTGCTGTGATTCAGTCTTGAGCTCTGAGGCACAGCTAGACCAGCTGTTAAAAATGTCCACACACCGATTTGTAGAAAAGTCAGTGTTTATATTTCTGGCTGCTGGATGGCTGATTAGCAGAAACACTGGCCAGGAGTGCATTAGATTGTGCATTGAGTCCTTTTAATGGAGCAGCCACACACACTGGCATGGCATTTGCGTTGTGGTAGTTGATTACACCCTGGCACACAGATTAACAGTCCATAAAAAAGTAATAGTTTACAATAAACCATTAAAAACACAGTCCATAGTAAAGCAATAGGTTTGCATAAAGTATCAGCCATGTTTGGAACAAACAGCAGTGAAGAAAATGGATGTTTTGCTTGAAGATCAATTGAAGAAGAAGCTTCTTGCTGAAGTTAGGGGATTGCCCCTACCCCAGACTTAACTTTATAGTAAGTAGAAACAATAAGCTTGATTGCAGAGTTTAAACTGACTGGACCTTTTCAGTTGATTTAAAGTTTTACAAATAGATGTAATTTTGCTAAAACATTACACTTGCAGGTAATAATGACTTGATTTATGCAATAGTCCTTATGTGGAACCAATTAGAAACAAAGATAGTGATCACATCAAAACTATGGCAGTTGTTTTTTTTTTTTTTAGGAAAAAGATGAAGGTCTTGGCAACCTAGATGAAAGTATTACTGTTGTTGAACGTGGGGATTTTATGTGTGTCCCACCGTGGAAACCTGCAAACTTGCAAAGTGTTAGAAACTGAGTTGCCAGTGAAAGAGTGGTGTGACAGAACTTAAGTTTTGGCAAATGAAAAGAGAAAAAATAAAAATGGGATGTCAACTGCATACCTAGGGGGTGCAGGTCGAAGTTTAATATACCACTTGACCATCTGTAAATCCATGACAATGTTATGATTATACCTTGCTTTGAAATCACAGAAGCGGTTAGAGAATGATGAACATAATTTTTTTTAACTAAGACCCGAGTTATAAAATAAAACAAGATTATTTCCATAGGATAAAAGAAGCCAAGTGTCCCTGGGTTCCCTTATCCTAGGCATGACAAAATGTCAGCTGAGTTTATAAAAGATCTGGATTGATGGTAATACCGTACGTACGTATTTTTAGAATGCATTTAAAAAAAAAATGATTACACCATGGTCACACATAAAAACAAAAGCCATTGTTTTTTAATTGTAGATGGTAAACTCTCAAAAACAGCTGTAATAGTCCCCTTTTTTTTAAAAGTGTACTGTAATACATATATAAAAAAGTAAAAAAGTATGGGGAGGTGATGAATAATTCTCCCCGTCCAGTTGGACTGCCTTGCATAGTATAGGAATCATGTGATATTATTCAGAAACAAAGAAGTTTTGCTTACAGTTAAATTGCATGGTTTACTCTTGGTGTGCTTTCATAAAAACACATATTTTGTGAAAAATTGTGCTTTAGGTGTGGAATACATATCAAGTCTGAACTGGTAATTGAAACACAAGAAGGTCAAATAAAATGCAAAAGGTCACATAGTGTGCATGCAAGGGTTGCTCAAACCCAATTAGTTTTGTAGTGTCCTTGAACACTACTGATATTAAAATATCTTTAAATAATAATAGAGCATGAAATGAAACTGCTGGCCAAGACAGTACCCACACATATACATACACCACAAGAGATACTTAACATAAAATAAGACTGACATTATTTGACACCAATTTGCTGAGGTAATGCCCATAGTTTTATTAGAAAACTGTACGTGTTTTAGATATATGATGCTGAAAATATTACAGCCATGGGCATTTAGAATCAGGGTTGTCCCCTCCCCCTATCAAATGTAAAGTGGGTTTTTCTACCGGAATGTTGCTGTATGGTAGCAACATTGTTTTTAATATTGCAGCTTAAGGTATTAATGCACTGCATAGGAAAGGCAGTATGTTTAGACTTCTTGGCTAATGCTACATTGCACAGAAAATGAAAACAACTTTTTATGTAATTAACTTAAACATTTTTTATCCAAGGACACTTATACCATATTTAAAAGTATGCCAACATCATTTTTAATGAGAATCTTTTGTCCTTCAGAAACGCTAGTGTTACTGATAACATTATTAATCATGCCAAACAACTCCGGGTGGTTTGTTTGGTTATGGTAGCAATCACAGAAGAACAAGTGGCTAGCCTTTGCTGTAATCCACCCCCACAGCATACTGAGAGTTTTTAGAATCAAACTCTTTAACATTAGAAGAGGCAAGGTCTTTGGGCATTAAGTTAGTATGCCTTGCCAATACCGCTGGCTGACGGCGCAAGTTTGCCATATCTGACTTTTTACTCCTACATTTTAACTGCTCAGATACAGGAGTTAGCACTCTGTAAAGTGCTTGTTTTTAGATTTTAAGACATTTACATCTTACAAACGTGCTATTTATTAACAGAAGCTGTGTTATAGTTTATATTGCAATCAATAAAAGAGAATTATTCCTATCTAAAAGACAAAGGTCTCCCTGTACCTTTACTAACTGTAACTTTAGTTGTTGGTTTTTCTCTTGCAGGGATTTTGGCTCTTGACTTATTTGCATTTCTAAACTATCTATTTTGACTGTAGCTGGATTATTACATCTTGCTGCTCATGCAGCTTTCTTTTTAAAAGTCTCATGTGTTAACAATTACCACCTGGCTATATTATCACAGACTTTGTACAGTATTTGCTAGTTTCTCTTTTTATTTTTTATTAAAATACTGCTGTGCCTGTTGATCATGGTTTGTATGTTCCCTTTAGGTGTTTCCCTAAGAAACAACCTATTAATGTTTTCATACTCATTTTCATCTTTGTGCCTGCCTAGCCTTTGGCCGGGTGCACTCGTGCATAGTGCCCTAGTCCATCTGGCTATGTCTTCTGGCTCCCCTGTGAGGTCCAGCTTGCAAGTCCCAGCACCTTCACTTACCTACTCTGCCCCATGAGTTCCTACAGAGTTAAGCATTACTTTTATTTAAAGAAATTGGAAAGCATACATCACCTGATTAGCAAGTGGCTAAAACTGTCTGTGTGCACCTTTTTCTCTTGCTTTAAGCCATCAGCACCACATCTCTGAGCGTCGTCACCTTCTTATTGGGGCCCGCAGACTAACCAATCAGTAGTTAGGCAGCCTTCTCAGCATGCAGCACCAGCAATCCAAGTCTTTAAGGCACCAAATGTAGCGTTGTGAAAAAATTACAGTTAGTAAATTATCCATTACAAATACTTAGAAAGGAGACGAACGGAGATGAGGCTGATGGCGGAAGAATTTAATGATTATAATAATAATCACAGTGAGAGATTACAAGTGGTACATTCTTCATTCTTCAAACTAACAGTGTATGCCGGCTTGCTTATACAGTGGAAGACAGCATCATTATTTCCTATGGTTGTCTATGATTGGTTCATAACAAGTACAAACATCAACTTAAAAGGCAATTCTCCTTTTGGTATATGTATGAGCTCATCTTTTGGTCAGCACAAATGTATAGATAGTGTACATTCTATTATTATATATGGCTAGTAACAACTGTCACTATCAGTTACCAAGGTCTAGGAGGAAGAAATAGGTTTGGACTTAGGAATGTGCATACAAGCATTTTAGCCTGTCCTGATAATAAAAAACACTAAAGATAGTCAAAGGGTAATTTGAACACTATCCTATGTTTCTGCTTTGCAGACACATAAAGCAACTGTTTGATATTACTCACATGGTCAGCAAAAATATCAAAAGGCACCTTAATATTGCAACTTGTGGTTTAGTTTGTCTTGTGGCTTTACAAGTTTTATATGATCCAGCTTCATAGGTCAATATTTGTTACACAAACACATGTTTTAGACCAAAATGAGGTTTGCCTGAAATATTGGGACAAACTTCTTTATCCCTTGTTACACCCTCGTTCCCAATAACGACTGAGAATCTATTGGTAAGTAATATTGGCTGGACCTCCTAGTCAACTAACCCAGATGCTGCTGGGTCAATGTCCATACCAGATGGGGCCTCATGACTACCCCCTTCTTCAAGATGGTACCATTGTTATGCTGCGGAACTGAGGTCTCCACAGTGAGTTCTGGTTCAGTTGGTTTTAAGGGTTTTCTGCCCCTCTTCTTCATTTTAACAGACGTAATGATACTCCAATCATGTTCCTCTAACCCCTCCCCTTCATTAGCATACTATCATTTCACTCTGTACTCTGCAGCGTATTGAGTACTAGGATGATCTTGTACTTTATTCAAACTAGTCTGGGCTCTAATCTTGATTGCCATTTCCTTCTGGCTTTTTTCAAGAGTCTCTAATTTAGTACCAAAGTTATGGAGCTCATTACAAAGTTCCAAGTTGTGTATGCATTTTTCACAGACAAAATCATTATGTATTAATTTGCCATCCACTAACTTATACATATGGCAACTGCTACATTTAATACCCAAGTTCCCATCTAATGTCAATAAAGTTGCAGCCACTATTATAAGCATGCAGAAGAGTAGATTAGCTCTGTAATAGATGGACAACCCTGACAGCAACTGGTTTCAGTATTACTTATAGTGTTTCCCAGAGTTCCCTTGCTATTGTTGGTTAATTCAGATGTTAAGTATCCCTACTGGTCTTGCCTCTTCACCGGACTTGGCAGACACATGCAGATGTGTGTGTCTCTGTGCACATCTCCATGAGCACTCACCTGCTTGAATTCACCCCACTCACTAGGAGGGCAAGTTTTTATGAGCTGGAATGAGGAAATGAGTCACGGGTCACATGACAACTCCTGAGTTTAGCTGTCTCTGATTTTTATCTTAAAAATAACCCCATCAGGTTGTCTAAGTAAGTGCTGAGTACTGTGCAAAACTAGCAACATGCAGATAAAAATGTGAAAATAAATTTCTATTAGAACCGTTGATGTAGTTCACTTCACCTGAATGAACTACAACTCCCAGTATCATGGCTGAACATTAGAGCAATGGAAGTGCTCAGCACCAACCCCCAGAACAAATATATATTGCTCATTCCAGTAAAATGAATACAAACAAGTATAGACACTTGTATCAGAGCTCCAGATCAACTCCTTTATGTGAATCAATTTCCACAATATATATATATATATTAAATCATACTATGTCTTTTTTTAATTTTGGACATTTTTGACAACAGTTCACTGCAATTAAAGGGAATCATTTAACTTCCTACTAACACTGACCCTGTTAGTAGTATGTCTGGCATTTATGCCCCAGTACAGTTTATTTTTAACTAGCTCTTATATAGTATATGTTCCATCCTGAAAATAGAGACCCCAAAATGGTTGTAGGTGGTGTTGTGGTGTGAGGGGTGGGGTAGACGGGTAACACAGGGCTAGCAATGTAAAAGTAATAAATCATCCTGAAATACATCCACATATAATACATGGCAATGTATTAATGCAAATTGCAAATTCATAGTGTTATTTGATCCAGAACAGTAGAGAACATAGAAGAAAGCCTTCATTATGAGCAGTAACACCCATGATGAAACTACATGTGTTATTCTAAAATTATGAAATATCAGTGAAAATACAGAAACACACAACCCTCGACATATGTTTCTTATTACACAGGCAGAACCTAGAAAAAATATTAGCAGACCTGTCAAACATAATTTTTTATGCAACTCAGGTACTGTAGACTATTCAATACTGATAATGCATAATTGGAACAGTAGATAATCATTTGACCTGTTTCACTACAGTTCTTACTTCCTCTGTATCTGTTTGCCACATTTTTCCAACTGGCTAACAATCCCCACCAGCACCACTAACCTTTAAAGAAACACAAAATGTTCATATAGGTCGGCACCTCGTCACTGTCAGCTGTAGATAAAAAATCCACGAAAGATGTAGCAGGATAAAAGCCTTTTAATTCCAAATTAGGCAAATCAGTCAGCAAGCAGGATACACACTGCCCCTCCCCACAGAGTGTGTACAACCCTACAAACAAACAAAAAAAATCTCTCCATTTATGTTCCCCCCACCTATCTCTTTTTCTCTCACTATCAGTGAGTGAGATCAGGGGGAAAATCCTCTCTCTCTGTATCTCTACTGATTTATCTTTTTCACTCATGCCCTCACTCAGTCTTTGTTACTTCTCAAACACAAAATAAAACAAAACATTTAACAGGTTGGGACAACAGACATATTTCTGTTTTATGCTGGGAGCCCAGTTAGAGGAGATGCATGTTCATCTAATTTAGTAAATAAAATTATGTGTCTAAAATAAAAGGTAGATGTTTAAGCAATAAGGCATGACAGGGTGTGTGTTATCATGTAATAACATCACTCCTGGGGTGGACTGAAGCACAAGGAGAAGCCGAGTGCTTCCACCACCCCAGGAGTGACGTTACACAATAACAAACACCCTGGGTACTCCTGATGCTCTAATGGCTTGTTGTTACATACAGAATAAAAAAAATAATTTTAAAGAATGGTTTTGTTAGTGTGGAAAAATATTTTTGTTTCTTAAGAAAACAAGTGGCAAATTCTCCAAATGCAGTGTTACAGTGATGTTATTGTGCAATAACATCACTGTCTCAATGGGTCAGCAGTCAATCGGCTTCTTACATTTTTCCTTGCCATTGTATAATTAATCTTAATAGACAAAAATAAATCTAGTGCTGTAATGGAGCATTTATGAGAAAAATCGGGGGACCAGGTACCGAATCAAACAACATTCATTTAATCTGCCCAATAAACATGTTGCAGGTAAAATGAACAGCAGCAATGATAGAGAATACAGTCCCATTGCCAGTCATAAAAGTCACATATTCAAACATAACACATGTATGTACACATCAAGCTGTAAAGGCTATGGACTAGGTCTAGGAACAGCACTGGTTCTATAACCACTGTGGTTAATGCTACCTAAATCATTTCTTTGACTCTGTTATTTTCCAAAGGCTTGGACCTTTTGAATTTCACATTCCAGAGGTGTATGACCTGTCTATTGAACTACCCTCACCACCCAAGGACAGTCTGTACAAGGCCATAGATCAATGGTATGGTACCTCATACAGGGTCCACATACGATATATAGCAACCCTAATCCCCACCCTGAAACTACCTTTGTGGCTGAGGAGACCCCAATCAGTCATACTACCCAACTGATTATGTGCCCATTAAGTGATTTTTGAGCCCTACAAAAACTGACAACTATGCAATGTGCATAGTACATTCAAATTTGTTAACATTCTGCTGCTTTGTGAAGGTTATACAATATTGTGTGCTACATAAGGCACAAGTAATAATGGACGTAAACCTTCTCAGGTACCCACCCCAAAAGTATTCAAATTACAGATGAACTATGTGTGCAAAATGCCACACTTGTATCTCATGACTCCCAACATGTTCTTTGCCCATCACTTATGAGAGTAGTGGAGGGGGGATTAGGGTTGCTATATACCAGTATTGATATGTGGACCCTGTATGAGGTATCATATCATTGATCTGTGGTCTTGTATTTGTAGACCATTCTTGCATGGTGAGGGTAGGGGACATGATAGGGTGGGTGGGAGATAGATATAAGAACCCTAATAGGACACTTCGAAAGTTTGTGGGCATTGTGTTTGCAACCCTAATGGTTTGTTTCCAATCTTTGAGTGGTTTGCCTTTTGTGTGGTACCAGCCACAATGAGCATCAATGTAGGTTTTTTTTACAATATATATATATATATATATATATATATATATATCGTTGCAAAATACTATGTAAATGCAGACATTAGAGTTGGAGACAACAAACTGCACAAAGTAGGGAAATAAAAAAATATTAGGGTTTTGATCTCCAGAGTCTTGGAAAATCAGTAGTGGGGTCTTCCCTGGGGTTGTCAACCCTCATGTCCACCCTTTTCTCCAGCCCATAACCTCTGTCCCAATCACAAGATACAGCTCTAAGTGAATGCCTCATAGTGATATACTCTTCAGAGGCAGAGAAGCATGTTTCATCACATTTTGCCAACATAATTAGCCCTAGCTTCTTGTTTGCTTAGGGTAGGGGTAAGCATTAGAGTTGACAACCCCAAGGAAGACCCCATATAATACAATCCACACATTAATTCTATATACCTTGTCAGATTAATACATTAGCAGCTGTGTTGGCTCTGACCAGAGTTTGTTTTACTAGCCAGCAAATCTGGCTCTGCAAAACACAAAGCTGCTGTGCAACCTCTGTTTAAAGGTGCCAGGACTGGACAGAAGATTCAGGACCTTTACCTTATCTGTGAGCAAAAGCTCTTTCTTTTTCTTGGGTATCTCCATCACAGATGCCATAGACAACAAGAACAGACAGAACTGATAGAATGAATGAGGTGGGGGAGCAGAGATGAAGGATTTATAGGCAGGTAATCAGGTTCCATTAATTGCCAATCATTCACTAATTACCCGCTAATTGTTTTAGTTTAACAGCAGGCTATGGTGACTGAAAGTACACTACTGAAACACACGTAAATTCTGCATTTAAACAGGCAGTAGCAATGTGTTTAAGCAAGTGCAGTATAATGGAATGTATAGAAAGGGAACTGGGGAACAGAAAAAAGTATTCATTTATGCGGCATTTGCATTTAAGCGGTATGCATCTAAATGGGTGTGAGTGTAATTCTGCACTCCTTGCTGTGGCATTAAAGGCTGAAAAGACAAGAAGGAAATAAACTTCTCCACTAAGCATAGCATTTCCATTTTTTGTAACTCAGAAAGGGAGACCCCCCCCCCAACCCTAGGTAACATTATTCTACCTGTAGGTAGAACAAATAGTGTTTTTTAATCACCAATAGTGCTGGTAATGCTTTACTTCACTTGTACTCCAGTCTCTTCTGTTTGAATACTCACACATCCTCCACCACTGGCAGTGCACACTACGAGTCCCAACTCTCTTTCTTTTTACCAGGGCTCCAGTTTCCCCAAATTACCAACCAGGAAAAGTGGTACAAACACACAAACCTGAGGTCACTTGCACCGGGGAGATCTGACACACCACTCCACATCTCAGTCTGAATGCACTTCCATGCTCACAGTCATTCATTGGCAAACAACTTCTCCTGAATACGCTGCCACAGCTGTCTGGACACCAACTCAAGCTCCTTGCAGTCTATGTCAAAAGTTGGGGAAAAAATTGTTTAAAACAAGCAGCTCAAGCTACTAAAATGGAACTAATGAAGTGGGTTACAGCAGAGAGGAGCAGCATAATGGCCATCTTGTTTGAAGAGGGTTGTGCCTCCAGTACAAGAGAGTGAGATAATATGCTGTATTTTGCTCTGTGCTCTGTGGTGTGGGGTCAGGTGACATGTGACAGCTGTGCCTAGATGGGCATCTTCTACAGCCTGGGAAAGAATTTGGTTTGACTGCACTTGCATGGGGCACATGAAGAGCAGCCACATATGTTTGGGTTGGGTCTACACAGGAAAACAAAAGATGAGCAACTGGTATAACTACCCCTAACTTCCAAATAATATTTTTCCTTCCTATGGTTACCACCCTAATCAAGCTGTGTTTCCTGCTTGTATTTGTTTATCTGATGCAATCTGTTTCGAGTTATGTGCATACTTGCTGGGAAATGTATAGCCATTGGGTGGCTCCAAGGGTGTGGTGATTACAGTGGGGAGGTACAGCATCCCAGGGGGTTGTACCACTCTTCACCAGGTCCACTATAATCTTAATCTGGGTGGAGGCACGACACTACTTTTTTACTGTCCATGGATATGAACCCCTCTTACCTGTCAAGGGAGACTTTACAAATCAGGAGCCTCCAAGACATCTATGGTGATATGGTGACCAGTACAGTTGTAGTGGTCCATGTCCTGAGGGCATCTGGAAGAGCACCAGCCTTACATTCCTTACCTTGTATATTCTGGCTAGTTGCCCTAGTATTGCTGCTGCTGTTGTTGTTGTTTTTGCAATTTTTTTTCATTATGTGCTGTTAGGTTGACATGCTAATTGTTTTGACATATTTGCACATAATTTCTTTTTGCTACATTTCTCTTTTAGTAAAAAGATTCCCATCCAGAAAAACAAACATAAGAAGACCCCAAACAGGAAAAACTAACAAAGGGAAAAAAACAGTTAGGAAGAACTACCGTTATTCTTGTGTAGGCGTAAAAGCAATAAAGGGATTGTAGCAATAAATCAACATGTCAGTGGTGTACAGTGAGGCATATTGATGAACAAGTGTTTTAGAAATTATAGTTTAATGGGCAATTTGTACTCAATTTTGCTGAGACACTTCCTGGCACTGACTCTGGTTTACTGGGAACCTCATTCTTCTGTAATCTGTCTCACTTGATGTCTTTCTGACTCTAAACTTTTATTGAAAGAAAGAATTGGTTGATCTGATAGCAAAGCAGAAGCATTTGTGGGCGAAAACATGTAATGGTGCAGATTTGTTGGGAGTTCTAGGAACTCTTCAGGTATGTGCTGACTCAGGTGAGCATCAACAGGGAGTGGCAGAGCTGCCACTGACAAAACTGAAACCCCTGGCAGAGAGAAACCCTGCTGTTAATGTTCTTTGTGTCAGGGGACAGAAAAAGAAAGCAAACATGACAGGAGCAAAGGAAAGAACTGTGATACTGATCATAGAAACATATATTTTGCCAGCAGAACAGGAACTCTAGGCCCATCCAGTCTATCCTTTGTCCCTGTCTATTCCATCACCATGACCCTAGTTACATAGATACATAGAAATTGTTGGCAGATAAGGCCTATCTAGTCTGCCCATAAGCCCTATACTTGTATGCAGTCACTGACCCTAAGTGATCAATGGCTTTTCATGACTCCCTCCCCACTCAATGTTCACTTGTGCCTGTCCCAGGTATGTTTAAACCCATCCACTGTGCTTGCCCCCACCACCTCTTTTGGCAGACTGTTCCAAGCATCCACCACCCTCTCTGTGTAGAAGAACTTTCTCACATTACCTCTTAATCTACCCCCCTCCAATTTCATATCATGTCCCCTCGTTCTGATATCTTTTCTACATTGGAAAAGATCCCCCACCTGCACCTTGTTTATGCTATTGAGGTACTTGAAAGCATCTATCATGTCCCCTTTTCTCTCCTCTCCTCTCCTCCAGTGAGTACATATTGCAGTCTCTTAGTCTCTCCTCATATGTTTTATGATGCAAGCCATGCACCATCTTTGTCACCCTTCTCTGGATAGTCTCCACCTTGTGTATGTCCTTTTGCATGTGTGGTCTCCAGTACTGCATGCAGTACTCCAGGTGAGGTCTTACCAGTGATTTATACAATGTCATCACCACCTCCCATCTCCTACTAGTAATGCTTCTGCCTATGCATCAAAGCATGCCACTTGCCCTCCCTGCAGACTTTGCGCACTGCTTTGGTACCATAAGGTCATCAGATATAATAACCCCTAGGTCCCTTTCCTCTTTGGTGACAGTCAACACCCCCGCATTCTGTAGCTCTCCCCAAGGTCCCCCCACCCAGGTGCATTATCTTGCACTTTATTGCATTGAACCTCAGTTACCACACCTCCGACCATCTTTCAAGCTTCTCCAGGTCCCTCTTCATTTTCTGCACCCCTTTTGGAGCACCCACCCTGTTGCAGAGCTTGGTGTCATCTGCAAATAGGCAGACCTTTCCTTCCAGCCCCTCTGCAATGTCACTAATGAAGACATTGAACAGGACTGGTCCCAGTACTGATACCTGTGGTACTTTGCTGGTCACCTCTCTCTCCCCCCAGATTGGATCCCATTTACCACCACCCTCTGCCTTCTGTCCGTCAACCAGTTTCCAACCCAATGTATCACCTTATGCCCCATGCCCAGACTACTCATCTTGTTAACCAGCCATCTGTGTGGGACAGTATCGAAGGCTTTGCTGAAATCTAGGTTGGCGATGTGTACCGCCCTTCTCTGATTCACTTCTCTAGTCACCCAATCAAAAAAATCTATCAGATTTGTTTGAAAAGGCCTTTCTGCTGTGAATCCATGTTGCCTTAGTTCCTGGACACCATTAAATTTCAGGGGTGCTGTGACAGGGTTAGTCCCTGCCACTAAATAAAAGTACCCATCCTTTATTTCTTTCTTTGGTTGCAACCACTTTCCTCCCCTCTTCTAAGGCTATCCCTGTATTTTCTGTATGGAGGCAGGCCACCTCCTTACACAGCCCCCCATCTCTGTTACCCTCTTCATGCTTTATTTCTCATTTTCCTTGGGTACTCTTAAATATCAAGTTTTGGATATAACAGATTAACTGCCTGAAGTAATGGGTAAATACAGACTCCATTTCCCATAAAATATTTGTTAGATTTCAGCATTATTTACTGTTTCTGTCTAAAGAAGACGAGGACAGAATAATATTCATTTGCAGTCTAGAAAATAGCCAGGAGACTGTATGTTATGAATTCTCATTTGAGAGTCTCACTAAGAGAGAGAGAGTTTGTTTTTGTTTGAACAGGGTTTCTGTGCTAAGCACTCTCCCTGGTGCAAGCATTTTCCCCTGCTGTAAGCACTCTCCCTGCTGCGAGCTTAACCCTGTAGTACAGAATGCTGTTTTGTTCTAGTTCTGCTGCACTGAGACTTGTTCCTTCTGTTTATAAGCTGCTAAATATCTGGGTTTTGTCTACTAAATACAGCTCTGGGTATTTCTAGATAAAATAAAATGTATACCTTATAGAATGTACTTTACAACACTCTTAAAGTTAAACCAAACCAATAGTACACAGGATAAGACTCACTGAAGAAGTTCCTTTTCTGGTTCTGTCTAGTTGGAGCAGGGCCCTTGCTTAGAAGGAGGTCTGTTCTCTCAGAAGCCTGATGAAGTCTGACTGTTCCTTTAGGGGATCAGTGGCTCCTAGTGGCCCACATTTATAACAGGAACCTGTCAATCATTGTCTGGAGAACATTCTTTGAAATGGTAAAGTTTTACCAAAGAATACTTTTAAGAGATAAAGCTTAAAACAGGTTGTTTATATCAAGCAATACACTAAGGAATATGTATAAATTCGTTTTAGAAGCTATTAAAAGATATTTTTATTTTGATGATGCTGTGTCACCTGATTCAGGTAGGTGGGTATAAATCCTACCTGAACAGGTACCTGTTAGATAGGGTCAGTATCTTCTGACGAGAGAGAGAGAGAGAGAGAGAGAGAGAGAGAGAGAGAGAGAAGAGAGAGAAGAGAGAAGAAGAGAGAAGAGAGAAGAGAGAGAAGAGAGAGAAGAGAGAAAGAGAGAGAGAGAGAGAGAGAGAGAGAGAGATATCCTACTGTAAGGATTATACTTGTGTTACTTTGCTTGAACACAGTTGCTTGTTATTTTTTTTCTTTTGATGTTATTTTCATTTGGACTTTTATGTTATTTGGATGGTGCAAGAAGAACTTGTTTATGAAGATTAATAAACATCCCACAAGCCAACATGGGTTGCACCTTAATTATTGAGTCCTGTGTCCATCTGTAGAACCCACACCATAACAGGTGCCACTATCCTTTCTTTCAGTAATGTCTCCATTTTCTTTCCCCACCACTAAGGTGAGGCTAACTGACCTGTAGTTCCCTGCTTCCTCCTTACTGCCACTTTTGTGCAGTGGGATTACATGGGCCCTCCTCCAGTCCTCTGGAACCATGCCTGTGTTGAGTGTCTCTGTGAACAGGGCAGCCAGAGGTGCTGCTAGTTCCCTTTTCAGCTCCCTTAATATCCTTGGGTGTATGCCGTCTGGCCCCATGGATTTATCTGTCTTCAGCTTTGTGAGTTCCTCCAGAACTCTCTCCACTGTGAATAGAATGGTGTCCACTTCTCCTCCCCCCATTGTCTCTGCTCCCCAACTGTGATCCTTGACCCTCTCCCTCCTTAGTGAATACTGAAAAGAAGTATTTGTTCTGTATTTCTGCTTTGTCTAGATCCCCCTTCTTACAATCTCCCTCCTCCCCTTTGAGCCTAGTTGGTCATATGTGTCACTCCCTCCCCCTGTTCCTCTACCTAATATGCCCCTGTACCTATCTCATGCATGGTTGAAGCTCCCCACATTATTTGCTCCCACTTCCTCCTCTGGCAGGCTGTCCCAGTCATCCATCGCCCTTTCTGTGAAGAAGTATTTCTGCACATCTCTCCTAAACTCCCACCCCTTTAGCTTCATTGCATGTCCCCTTGTTCTAGTGCCTTCCTTTTCAAAAATAGACCCTCCACTTGCACCTTGTTCACTACTGTGAAGGACTTGTCAGTTTCAGTCATGTCCCTTCTCGCTCTCCTAACTTTCAGAGAGTACATGTTGAGTTCCTGCAGCCTTTCTTCATATGGCTTCTCGTGCATCGTCCTCACCATTTTATTTTCCCCCCTCTATATCACCTCCACCTTATCAATGTACTTGTGGAGGTGCAGACTCCAGAACTGGACATAGTACTCCAGTTGGGGGCCTCACCAGTGAGAAATGCAAGGACAGCACCACCTCTCTCCTGCTAGAAATCCCTCTCCCAATACACCCCAGCATCCTGTTAGCTTCTTCCACTGCTTTGTCACACTGCAAAGCCACCTTGAGGTCATCAGATATGATGACCCCAGGTCTCTTTCTTGCTTGGTAACTGTAAGCTCCACTTCCCCCATCTTGCACACAACCCCTGGGTTCTGCAGCCCTAAGTGCATAACCTTGTACTTTTTGGCATTGAAACCCAGCTGCCACCCCTTAGACCATTCCTATAGTTCCTTCAGATCCCTTTACATTCTCTCCACCCCATCCTGAGTGTCAACCCTGTTGCAGATTTTTGTATCATCCACAAAGAGACACACCTTCCTCTCAAGCTCTTCTGCAATGTCACTTATGAAGACATTGAAGAGGACCAGTCCTGGCACCGAACCCTGTGGCACCCCACTAGTGGGTATTAGGGTTGACAACCCCAAGGAAGACCCCACCACTAATTCACCAAGACCCTGGAGAACAAAACCCACAATTATCTGCATAATTTCACTGCCATTGGTCATGACGTGGGGTCCTAAAAAGGCCATGATGAAAATCTGGGGTCACAATATGCAAAAATGGCAAAATTATGAATCAGAGTTCAAAACCCCAACTGAAATGAAATGCATTATACCACACTTGCCTTAGTTTCTCATACTGCAGTCAGTGTTCCAGCAGCAAGTCATGTCTTTGATCAGAGAGTTGATCTATGCCATGGGACATGTTCAGGTGAGTGAGGGTGTGTGGGGCATGGGGGTGGGTGGGTGCTGAGTGGGAGGTCAGGGTGGGTTGGGGTGTCTATGGAAGGGTCAGATTGACAAGGGACCATTTTTTTTACAAGTCTAACCAGAGAGGGGACAGTATTTACAGGGGAGTTGCAGGGTACATTCAGACACTGGGGATTGGGTACCCCAGTATCAGGCTACTGTTCAGTGACACTGGGGGTGGGCACCCAGTGCTGCCACATATTTAGTGGGAATGGTGGGATGACCTGGAGGGGAGGGGTCAAGAGAAGCAGTGCAGGGGTGGGCAACCTGGCCCACTTACATGTTGTCAAATAAAATATATATATAAACATTGGGAATGGCAGGTGGCAACTTGGAGGGGAAAGGGGAGAAAGAAGTGGTACTGGGGTGGGCATCCCAGTCTGTGTGATAGATAGACAGACAGACAGATAGATAGATAGATAGACAGACAGACAAAGAGAGACAGACAGAACATGGGATCAGAGGCTCACTGCCCTCACTGCAGCCCACAGTATGACTTGCAGCTGTGGCTGCAGAACTCAAGAAAGTCCCACTGTTCTCATACAGAGAATGCAGGTGAATGGCTCCTGTCACTAAGCTGGCACCCTGGATATCTGGGGTGCCCAGAAAAAGAATTTCTGGCAGGCTTTAAAAACAAACAAACAAACAAACAAACAGCAGAATCTACCTAAACGGGTGACATTTAGCTAGGGTCAGGTGTTTTTTTTTTTAAAGAGAACATTTTTATGTATTTTTAATGTTTGTGAGTTCAAAATGAAAAAATAATGGTGACCATCTTGATTGTTCTTTTTTTTTTCTGCATGACAGGTAAAGCATGAAAATAAGCACACGTGGGACCCGATTTCCAGAGTGCCGTGGATTGACCCAAGTGACTTGTGGCAAGGAGTTTGACACAAGTGGCAACTTGCGTCAAACATAGAAACATAGACAATGATGGCAGAAAAAATCCAGCAGTCCATCCAGTCTGCCCAAGTTCCCTATAATCCCTGGAACCTACTGTTCCTCAAGGGTACTAACCCTCCCCCCATCATCTCTCTGTTCTACCTGGTCCTGTCGCTCCCAGTAACCACTGTTCTGTTGATTATGACCCAGCCCTGCTTGAATCCCCTGACTGTTTTTGCACCCACCACCTCAGCTGACAGACTGTTCCAAGGTTCCACCACCCTTTCCGTAAAGTAGTACTTCCTCACATCTCTCCTGAACCTACCTCCTGTTAATTTCCATTCATGTCCACAAATTGATATTCAGGGTAAATAGTTCCCCACAGTTCACTTTGTTAATTCCTTTAAGGAACTTGAAAGTCTCTTTCATATCTCCCCTCTTCCTTCTGACCTCCAGTGAATACATATTTAGTGCCTTAAGGTGCTCCTCCTAGGATCTGACCAGCTGGCCCTGAATAAATTTTGTTACTCTGTGCTACACTGTCTTCAATTTATCCTTACCTTTTCTGAGGTGAGGATTGCAGAACTGGGCACAGTATTCTAGGTGAGGCCTCACCTGGGATTTGTAGAAGGGAAGTATTACCTCTTTTCTTCTGCTATCAGCACCCCTCCTGATACATCCCAACATCCTGTTAGCCTTGTTATAGGCCTTGTTGCACTGACTCAGTTGATTGAATGAGTTGCTAATGATAACTCCAGATCCTGTACCTCATCTGCAGTGCTAAGTCTCTCTCTCTTCCCATCCAGTTTTCTGAATTGGGGTTCTTTTTCCCTAGGTACAGTACATTACCTTGCACTTTTTAGCATTGAATTGTAACTGCCAGACCTTTGACCACCCCTCTAGATTTTGTAGGTCACTCTACATTTCCCTTATTCCCTTGTCACTAGCTACCCTCCCGCATAGTTTTGTGTCCTATGCAGAGACACACCCTGCCCTGGATTCCTTCTCCAATGTCACTAATGAACATGTTGAAGAGGACTGGACTCAGGACTGATCCCTGTGGAACCCCACTCATAACCTCCCTCTCTTCTGATTTAATCTCATTTACCACCACCCTTTGCTTCCTCCCCTCTAGCCAGTTACCCACACAGTTCATTATGGCTTTAGCTGCACCCAGGTCTTCCATCTTCTTAAGCAATTGTTTGTGAGGTACCAAGTCAACAGCCTTGCTGAAGTCAAAGCAGAGCAGATCCACAATATGGCCTTTGTCTAATTCCTTTGCCACCCAGTCAAAGAAAGCTATCATTTCAGCTATCAGCGCAATTTTGTAAGGCAGCCTGCTACAATACCCTGATGCAAGTTTCTTGTGCCAGATGCAACAAGTTAGACTAGCTCCACTCTGGTCTAACTTTGCGTCATTGGGGGACCCATTTTACGGGGCTTGCGCCAAACCTTTGGCACAAGCTGCCATAAAGTGAGGAAATGGTCGCAACTTCACATACTAAAATTTGTTGCAGGTTGTGGCAATGTGTGTGGTGCAGCTATGCCAAACACTGCAGTTGATGCAGGTCTTGATGCAAGCCCTGCATCAACCTTTGAAAATCTGGCCCACAATGTTTCTTTTTTTACTGTTTGCATTTTTAAATTAACTTAAAAATTGTTATAACTCTGAAACCGTATCATATTTTTTCACAAAACCTTCCCAAGGCACACCCTTGGCATGGACCCCTTCATCTCTGAAAATTTCATGAAACAATTGACCACCAGCTAGGCTGTATGTGAGAGCATAAAATACCCAATGATAAATATAGGGAAACCAAACATGGTTGTTATTTATTTATTTATTATTTATTATTTTTTTTGGTGTTTCAAATCTCATAAAACCAAACAAAATGCCGTCACATAAGTTTTCATGTCTTGAGACTCTGGCAGGCTGACCAGGAATGCCAAATGTTGTGCCTTTTCATCAAACAATTCCAACGTTACTAAGGTGCAAAAATTAAGGTTTAGGATTAAACAGCCTACTCAGCCCTAACTATATAATTTATAACAACATGTCAAGAAAAAAATCTAGAAATTTAATTGGTCAATAGACATCATCTGATTGCATTAAATCTCTATAAATGCACAGTCAGGTGCCGTATCTCATTGTCCTCCCCTCAAAAACCTACTTAGAACCATTTTATAAGTGTAATAAGCCCCTCCAGAGCATGGGTCATAGGATTTTACTGTTCTTCCTGGGGGTGTAAAGACACTCAGCCTTCAGCCTTATCCCTTAATACACCCCTTGGGTGTACACTGAAATCCTATAATGCACACCTTCATGTGGCTTATTCCATAGATGTGTATCTATTGCTATCTATCATCCAGCTATCTATATATTTATCTATCTGGAAGAAATGACAGCAAAGTGTGGTATGCAAGAAAATAATACCTTTGAGGGGTCAAACAAACCATAAAGCCACAAGCCCAAAGGGTGAGTGGCCTTTATGAGCTTGTTCAGCCCTGAGATGATATTAACAAGTAAGCCAGATCTTGTCATTTTTTATTTGATATAATGCATTAGGCTGGACACTGTTTGCTGTGTCCAATATTTATCTGTAGTGTAGTGGTCCGTGTATTAGTGTTTTTTCTTATTATATGGTGGATTTCCTGTAGTGCTGGTGTAGGTCAGTTAATGTTTTCTGTAGTGTAGTGGGTTTTTAAGGGACTTTGCTTGTTTTGTCCCTGCAGTGTTTCTATAGTGCAAAGGCTGCCTATAAAAAGAGGCATGGCTCTTTTAGTCTTCCCCTTAGTGAGTGAAGATGGTGAGCAATATGATATGCAGTTGGGAGTGGCATGCCATGTGGTCAGGCGTGGCACATGGTGTGCCATCAGGAGCAGCAGTTTGGGAAAAAAACTGTAGTACAAGTGGCAACCGGCAGCAGGAGAGGCATGTTTGGCAGCGTTGTGTGTGGTCTGAAACAGCGTGGAGGATAAACCACCAGCAGCAGCATGGAGGGCCTGAATGAGAAGCCTGTAACATCAAGGGACATGGTGGTTAGGTAAGGTACGTTGCAAGGAGGGTGTAGGCTAAGGTAGGTTTCTGCAGGTAGCTTTATGGAGGTTTTAGGGTGGTGTTTGTTTAATAATAAGGTGGCTGATCCAAGTGTTAATAAAGTGACTGGTACATGTGTTATTTATGTGCTTGTTACATGTGTTATTAGGGGTGATATTGGGTAGTATGTAGTGTGTTAGGCATTAATGTGTTATTATGATGTTAATAGCACAGTACTACAGTGTAACTAGCTAATTGGTGACATAACAAATGTATTTGCTACCATCATACTGTATACTGGAAAATAAATTATAGCTTTGTCAATGGGGACTAGGGCCCAACCATGCAATATATGTATTTATATAACAGACATGGGCACAAATCCCATTACATAAATGCTGATATTTGAGCTACAGTGTACATAAATTTAATTTCTGTACATAGTAGATATGTCATCAGCATTTATGTACATAGTAGCTTCATCATCCTGTGTTTATTTATATAGTAGCTACGTTACTCTCTGTCCCCCCCCCAACTGGCTGGCACTACTTTTCTAAACTTTCACCAACAGAAACAACAAGTCTCTAGTAGCTTGCCCACAGCCTTAAAACAAACTCTATCCACCTCAGTCCCGTGTGAGAACACAAGTAACTCCCAGCAAAAAGAAATTGTTTCCTTTTTATATTTAAACATTTTGTTTCACTCATCCACAGCTGCTTCTTTCATTGTGCCCCATCTACCTGCATGGTACATGCATCTGATCTCTGGGGTGAACACTACCCTCTGAACATAACCTCTCACAAACTTAAAAAAAATAATATATGCACTTTTTCAGTACCTTTACTTTCAAGGATGTTTGAATCTCAGCTGCAGTCTTCAACTGGACACACTGCTCGCTTTCTTAAATTGCACCTGTTTTTCTGGAATGTCCGGTCTATGTTGCCACTCCCACTCCCACAAACTGACCTGACTAAAACAAACAAACAAAAAAAAACCTGTTTGTTTTAAAATGAACAGTGAATTGTTTAATGCAACTCTTTTTCAGCTCCATTCTGATGTCAGGACCAATTGCCTCCACTATACCCAATGCACTCGCAAAACATCAACGCCATTTTGCATACAAAATTTTGTAAAGCCTCTCATGCTGCACCAGTCAGAAGTGATGTCTACCATCAATTCTGCATCCACATGCTGTGTCCCTAATGATATCCCTAGCAATCAAGGGTGCAATAGCACTGTCTCACAAAATAAACCCATGAACTTCATTTAATAAATAAAAAGCAAAAAAATCATTAAAAAGATAATTCTCACACTAGCTCCCTACCTACTGCATAAATGAAATACACAACAGGGACCTTTTGGAATACATGATTTATTTTCACTTGTGCTGTTTGACTTTGGGTGCATCACCCATGGCTTACGCCACTCATGAAGCTACCAAGGTCAAACAGCACTAGTGAAAATAAATCATATATTCCACAGGTCCCTTTTGCTAATATCATATAGATATAAATTCATTGCAAAAAAAATAAAAAATCATCAATGCACTGGTTAGAATTTTTTTAACATAAGTTTTTTTTATTAAAGGTGAGGTATAACCAATAGAAATACAGTTGGCAGCATTACATAAATAGCCAGGTGAAGAAGTAAAAAGAGAAAAAGAACAACAATTGGGAAAATATTAATTATCTACACTTGGTGTTTCTGTACACTACAAAGATAAAGTGATTATGCATGTATAATAACTAAAGCATATCTAAATTAGTGAAAAGATTCATAGCATCTACTTGTAATATTCTAAGAAGGGGTTCCATATTTTGTAAAAAAGTTCAAATTGATCAGCCAGCGTATAACTTATTCTCTCATTGTTAGCAGTAGAGCCTAGCCATTCTAACCGTTCTCTGTGAGAAGGGGACCTTTTCTCTTTCCAGGATTTGACAATAAGTCTTTTGAAAGTCAAAGCTGTGGATATTATCCATTTTTGTTGTATCCTGTTAATATGACAAAGCAGTTCTGTATTTCCTAAAATAAAAATCATTGGATCAAAAGAAAACTTTTGTCCAAACAAGTGCTTACAGGTCTGGTGAATTTTCCCCCATACCTCCAGAATTCAAGGACAAAATCACAATAGATGAGACACATTTGGGATCTTGATATCACATTTAGGACACTTAGTAAAATCTGAAAAGCCTAACTTCATCAATTTCTCCAGAGTGTAGTAGTAATAGTGAAGTATTTTATTTTGTGTGAACTTTGCCTGAATTTCTTTAGCACAGTAATATGCATTGCCCCAAATCAAAATCAAGATTCTAAGGTGATAGATACATTCAATTCCTTTTCGCATCGCTGTTTATTTGAAGTAGTTAAAGAAATGTCAGAATCATTGATAATTTTATATACTAGACTTGCTCCCTTCTTCATCTGTGCAACTCTAAGCAACTGAAACCATTCTGAGTTTTGTTGAACTATGAGATTCAAATTCAACATATTGCAAAATAACACGTCCTTAATCTGAAGGTATAGCCAAAAGGAGAATTCTAGAACCCTATATTTGTTTTGTAACTCTGAGAATGACAGTAACTGATGGCTATCAGGATTTAACAGATCATTCACTATTTTAATACCTATCATTGCCCATCCAGTGTCCTGCAAACATTTATTTTGAAATCGGATCAGTGGACATTTTCAAATGGGACAAGATTGTAAAGGCAGGGATTTAAAAGTCATCCTTTTTCTTACATAACCGGACTGAGACTGAGATTGTAGGATGATTAGCTAGGTGGGAAGAGGTTTTGACAAAAAGAAGATCTGTTAGAGAATAGGGTCTGGCTAAATCTTGCTCTACTTTGAGCCACAATGGAATATCAGTACTCTGGGCTGAAATGAGTAAGAAATTTGTCTCATCAGGAATAACCATTGATATTCTTGCCACCATGGTAGGTTGACCCCTCCTCGCATCAGACCTTCTGGCAGACAATCTTTTGAGATTTACTTTGGGGGCTTACTGTTCCAGAGAAAAATACTGTAGGAATTGTTTTATTGATTTTTTTAAACCAACTGGAATTAATGGTAGTGGGGAGACTGACACATAAAAGATTTTAGGGGCAATTACCATTTTAATTGAATTGATTTTACCCCATAGAGATAGATTTAGCTTAGCCCACTTATCAAAATCTTCCTTAATTGATTTCAGTATGGAGCTGAGATTGTCTTCAACCATGCTTTTCACAGAGTTATACATAGCGAAGCCTAGGTATACGAAACACTCATATGCCTATCAAATTTCAAAAGAATCTGAGAGTTTATGTTTTTCAAATTGCTGTGCTCTTAATACTAATCCTTCTTATTTATTTTATTTATTTAGTTTTTGTTAACCGGGTAAGTGCACTAGCCAGCAAGTGACTGTTTTCAGGCACGACCCGGGAGGTACAATTACAATACAGACATAGTACAGCCAGGAATTATTTGAAACATCAGAACCATCAAAACAGAGAGAGATACAAATGCGCTGCAGTATACAGGAAACAATAATAATGCAGAAAATCAACAATACATATTAACCCTGTATCAAAGCAACATACTTAAATGTGAAAGGTGGAGGACAGTAAGGCAGGGAGTAGAGGCAACATGAAAAACACCAGATAGGTAATAGGGATGAGGAGAAAGAAAGAGGGGGGGCGCCACAGATACGGCAACAGCGGGAGAGAGGTAATTCTGCAGCCTGGCTTGTGGAGCCACAAGACGGCAGGCACAGAGAGGTGGCGTGGGGGGGGAGACAGCAGAAACAGCATTAGCGGAAGGAGGGAAGAGTGTGAAGCCAGGCGATGGAACCGGAGACGGCAGGGCGAGGGTGAGTGTCAGAGAGGAGGATGAAGCAGAGGAGAAACGGCAATGGCAGCAAAGTGCCAAGGTCAGGCCGAGCCAGTGGAACCGAGAGACGGCAAGGCAGGGAAGGAGGGGCCGGCAGACGCAACAGCGGCAAGAGGTGGAAAGTACAGCCGGGCCGGTGGAGCCGAAGATGGCTAGCCATGGGTGAGAAGGTCGGTAAGAGGGGAAAGAGAAGAGTTACGCAAAGCGGCAGAAGTGTAAAAGTGAAGCCGAGCCGTG
The DNA here is from genome assembly GCA_016271365.2 of Neoceratodus forsteri. Lineage (NCBI taxonomy): Eukaryota > Metazoa > Chordata > Ceratodontiformes > Ceratodontidae > Neoceratodus > Neoceratodus forsteri. The sequence goes on along the minus strand of CM028136.1, from coordinate 220,177,227 downwards.
GAACAGAGAGACGGCTGGTGGGGCAAGGAGGGGTCAGTAGAAGGTGGAAGAAGAGGTGGTTGGAGAAAGGTGACACAGTGTGGCAGAAAGAGGGGCTTGAGGGGGCATGCATAAGGTGGAGCAGGTGAGGTAAGTATAGTGGGAGAGGAAGACCGGGGGAAGAAGATAGAACAGAGAAGGGGGGGGAGGAAACAGAAGGGGAGAGATAGTGCAGTTAGAGAAAACCAGGAGTATGAAACAATATCAACAGGTAACATTAAACTTAAGAGACAAGCAGATTGAGACAGTATTAATAACTAGGCTAAAGTAAGACATCAATTATGATGAATAATATAAAAATAGTATAAACTACACTACTCATATAAACAACAGTGCTATTAATGGAAATGTCAGTGAAAATGCAATGCATCAGGTGGGGTCAAAGCAGACACATTTGTCCATTGTAATGAGGAAAGTTCTCAGTTTCCTTTTGAAAGACTCATGGGTGGAGATATCTCTGTGGTCTCATGTAGCCGGTTCCAAAGGTGGGGCATAGTGGAAGGAGTTCTACCCTTTTAGTCCTGCAGAAGGGGATGGAGAGTAATAACTGATCCGTAGATCTGAGATTTCTTGTGGCAATGGCCAGTGTTAGTAGATCAGACAGGACAGCAGGTTTGGATGTCCGTAGAGATGGAGTCCACAAGGTTGTGAAATAGTACTGTCTGATCGAGGAGGGAGAGAGCCAGCCAAGGTCCTGATATAGAAGGCAGTGATGGTGTAACCGAGGTGCCTTGGCTGCAAATCTGCACACATTATTGTAGGTAGTATCCCAAAGATAAAGCGAGGATTTTGAGGCTAAAGACAAGATGGGACACCCATATGTGAGGGTTGGCAATAGAATGCCCTGGGCTATCGCCAGTTTAGCAGCAGGGGTGAGAAGGTGTTTGGCTCTATAAGCAGCCCCCAGTTTACAGTTTACTGTTTTGCAAGTTTCTTGAATATAGGTTTTTAGGTCCAGGGTTTGATCCAGGTGGATGCTAAGGTAGCGAAAGCAGAGACAGCTTCAGTAGGGTTCCCTTCTGTGTCTGAGAGACTGAGATGGATAGGGACAGGATCTAAGTCTATGGTTGAGCCAAACATCATTACTTTTGTCTTACTTTGTGTTTAGGACTAGACGCTGAGCGCCCAACCAGTGTTGTACAGCATGAAAATCAGTGGTGAGCGAGTATTTAATTCAAGGACATTGTTGGAATGATAATATATTACTAGGTCATCCGATATAGAAGTGAGTGTCCTGAGGTGACCAGCTCAGGAAGATTGTTTACAAATAGAGAAAATAGAAGATCGCCAAGTATAGACCCTTGAGGGACCCCGATGTTAATAACAGCACTGTCTGACACAGATGAATTGAATTTAACTGCTTATGCTCTGTTTGAGAGGTAACTTTTGAACCAGCTAGTAACTGAGGGAGAAACCCAGGGTATTTAGAGCTGATAGAAGCAGAGAATGGTTGACCAGATCAAGCCTTAGTTAAGTCAATGAAAACCGCCCTGTGAGCTTTCCTAGATCCATATTGTAAGCAATATCAGTAGTAAATTTCACAAGTGCAGTCATAGTGCTATGATTCTTCCTAAAGCCATGTTGTGCTGAGCTTAGTAAGTTGAATTTCTGAGGTGTTCGGGTTATCTGTAGGGAAATGATTTTTCCAGTACTTTGTTCAGAACAGATAGAATTGCAATGGGTCGGTAATTAGAAATGTCATTTTTGCTTCCTTTCTTAAATACAGGAGTAACTCTGGCTGCCTTCCAGATTTCAGGGACGACCCCATTGGAGAGAGATAGGGTGAAAATGCGTGCCAGTGGACCAGAGATGAGGTGGGACTTGTTTCAGTTTATCACCATCCCTGATATCTCCCCAAAGGTGGTTAGAATGGGTATTAAGTTAAAGATAGAATAATGTTGCTGAGATAGCATTAGCAGTTGATCATCTGCTTATGCTAAAATGTTCTGTGAAGTTCGACCTGTGACAATCCCATGAATACTGAGGGTATCCATTATTTTTCTAATGAGGGGCTCAATGGATAACATAAATAGGAGACAGGATAAGGGATGACCTTGTCTGTCTCCTCTGTGGAGCTGAAATGATTGTGAGATGTTTCCATTAGTTATAACCGCTGCCTTTGGTTGACTATATAATATTTTAACCCATGAACATATGTGTAGTCCAAAGTTATATTTTTTTAAGACATAAGAGGGAAAAGTTCAATGCAAAGTGTCACATGCTTTACTTTTAGCTAAAGATAGAAAGCACTGAGGGAATGTTTGGCTTTGAAACTACCCATAGAACAGAGAAAAGCCTTCTCAAATTATCTGTATAATGTATTAATTTTATAAACCCAACTTGCTCTTTCCCTATTAATTTCTGAATAATGATTTGAAATCTTGAAGCCAACATTTTTGTTAGGATTTTATAATTGTGTTTAGCAGGGATATAGGCCAGTAATTTGAGCATTCCAGGATATCCTTATTTTTCTTTGGCAAAACTGATATAATGGCATCATTCATTGTCTGGTACAACATTTTGTCATGAAAAGACTCTAGTAGGGAGGAATATAACTATTTCGATATAATGAGGCTAAAGTATTTATAAACTTCTGCTGTTATGCCATCGGGACAGAGGATTTTACCAGAGGCAAGGGAACTAATGTCAGCATTGACTTCATTTAAAGTTATGGGTGCTTCTAGATTATTTTTTTTTATCTATGTCCAGTATCCTAGGTAATTTGACATTAGAAAGGAATTATATAATCTTCTGAGAACTGTCTATACCTTTAGGCACATATAAAGCCTCATAAAAGTTTTTGAAAATATTATTTATTGCTCTACTGTCATATGAGATCATTTTATTAGCCATCGTAATACTACTAATTAGTCTACGTGTTTCTTGTTTTTTTGAGATTATAAGCTAAAAGCTTTCCTGCACTTTCCTCCGATTCACAGTATTTTTGTTTAGTGCCAAAAAGGGCATTTTCTGCTTTTAATGACAGTATTTTGTTAATCTCATATTTCAGCAAAACTATGCTGTCCAAAAGCTTGTGTCTAATCTTGGGATTTTGTTTATGTTGTTCTTGCAACTGGGATAGTATTTTTGTTTTTGTAGACGCTCCTGTTGTCTCAGTTTTTTTTCTTTTTCACTGAGTGCCAGGTGACTCTGCCATGAATATAAACTTTAAAAGTTTCTCAAATGCACTTCTGACTAGATTCACCATTATCATGGGTCTAAAAAAACAGAGTTGTTTCCTTATTTAACCAGTCCTTAAACTCTGGATCTTGTAACAGGGGTGAGTTAAAACTCCATTAAGGATCTTTATGGAAGTTACTATTAGTGCACATTGTAAACTTAAGCATGCTATAATCATAAATCAGCCGACATCTGTAATCAATAGACATTAAAGCATTACAACAGGCAAAGGAATAAAAAAAAAAATCGAATACACTAAAACTATTATGAAGGGCTGAATAAAAAGATAATCTCCGGTTTGGGGATGAGCTACTATCCAGGCATTCATCAAACCCAGTTCAGATGCAAACAAATTTAAAGCTGCTCCAGGTTTTGTAAATTGGGGTGATTTGTACAAGGCAGATGAAACATAGAAGTTGTTGGCAGATAAGAGCCTAGAGGCCCACTGCATCTGCTCTGTTATTCTGGTTGCATCTGCCCTGTTATTCTGGTTGTTCTGACTAAGCTGATCAATGATCAATATGAAGAGCTATTAAAAACAGGATCACTGACCTCATTGAAATCTCCTCCAGCAATGAGTTCAGAATCTGTAAATTGCCTTAATTCAAACTGTAATTTAGCAAAGAAATCTGTTTTCCCTTTTGTTGGTGCATAGACATTACACAACATAACTTTTCTTCCTTTTACTATACCTGTAAGTATTTGAAAGTGGCCTTCAGGATCTGGTGTGTGGGACAGTTTCATAAAATTGACTCCCTTCCTGATTAAAATGGCTAGCTCCCTTTTTTTACTGCCATAGCTACTATGTTCAACCCTGCCACCCAATTTCCCATAAGTTTATCAGCTTCTAAAGGGGCAAAATGGGTCTCCTGCAATACAGCGATGTCAATCTTATGCCTGTTTAAATATGTTAAGTCTTTCTTATGCTTAATAGGGGAACCCAATCCTTGAACATTCCACATTGGTAGCTTAAGAGAAGACATTGTAGCAGTTACCAAAATAATCAGAATATCTTAAAAGCTATAACAATTAGAGAACCAAGTGTAAGAGTACAGTATATAGCAGTAACTGTATGAATACAAATATTGCCTAGTAGAACACATGAATATAATAGTAAGAAAATTATAAAACTTCAAAATATTTTAAATAGACTCCACAATATCTACTATGAATATAACCAAGGTAAGACTTAATGCCAGAATCTAGTTAAGGATTGGAGGTAAGGATGAGAAATTATTGGTGTGAGTACCGCCCAATTGACCAACAACTTGCATTCACATAAGCTAAGGAAACCAGAGATTAACCTCCACACACTCCTAGTTAGGGTTAAACCAACAAAAGTATGGAAATGTGGCATTAGGGTTTCAAACCCTAACACACCACCCCCACCCTGCAGACAGGAACAGGAGAAATCATCAGGGTGACATTGACCCTAACACTCACCATTTCCATCATTAAAGAAGCTGAAATGTGTAGAGTACATGAGAATGGGGTGAATGTTAGGGTTGACAACACCATGGCACACCCCACACCTGATTTGTGAAGATGCAGGAGAGGTCAAACCATAATGGTTTCTCCTGTTCCAGCTGCAGGATGGCGATGGAGTGTTAGGGTTGGAAACCCTAATGCCACATTTCCCTACTTTTGTCAGTTTAGCCCTAACTAGTGCATTGACAATGTTTTTTGCAATGAATTTCCTTACTTTCTGAGATAGTATAATTGTATCCTCAGTTGTCTTTGTGCTCCCATCCCTAAATAGATGTGTACATATATGTTGCTGTGGAAGTGTACTAGCATTTGTGCCAAAACAGCAACCAAATTGTCAGCATAGCCTTCTTATTACCCCATCTCATGAACCCAGTACTGAAAGTGTTCAAATCCATGCCCAGATGTAATTTTGTTCCACTAAAATGTCATTCCATGCCACAGGTGAGAAAACCCAGTTTGGCCAGGATTTGAAAAATTACAGCTGTGACGTTCATGAGGCATTGTACAAAAATGGCTATGTTGAAAATTAGGGGTCGAAATATTTAAAATTACCAAAGTTACGAGTAAGAAGAGTAAAAAATAAACATATGTGCATAGGTTTGTCATTTTTACATATTTTGACCCCAAACGTTCAATATATCCTTCTTAAGACTCTACCTCATGAACATGGGTGGTGAACATTTTCAAATCCCACCCAAAAGGTGATCTTGCCAAATGACCATGAAATTGCCTTTCATGCTTGATTTGCAAAATTCCACTACCATTAGTTATGAGGTGGGGTCCCTAAAAGCTTTGTTGAAAACTTGTTGTACCCACTGTTACAGCTGTGGACTGAAACACTATTGACTTGCCAAAATTCACACACTATTTAACTTGAGCTGGCCAGATTTGAATCGTTGTCTCCTAATTTCTGGTAGCCACACTTTATGGACAATACATGTCTGCTATGTCCCCAGGCATATGAAGCCACCCTTTTTCATATGGCTGAATTCTTTTTTCGTATGGCCACAAGAAAAAATGGAAGTGAGTCACAAAAAAAGATATTAAAGTAAAAGAATGCATTTGGAAGTCATTTTAGCAACAGTTAAGTGCAGAATCCATATAACGGGATCCCGATGACCAAGATACATGTTGGTGTCTCTCCAGGATGTTATTTTGTGGGGTTTGATTTTTTGGGGGAAAAAAATGGACAGCATTCTTTTTTTGTTTCAAGCAGCTATCGAAAAGACTGTACTGAGCATGCTCAGAACTGACATTTTAGAATTTAATAACTTTGGAATGGATTAATATATTTTTCACAAACCCAGTAAAAAGCATATCTGTGAGCCAGGCCCTTTCTACCCTGAAAATTACAGGCCAACATTCCAAACCTTCTGGGTGCAAGGCAATGACAAAAAACAGCAAAAAACAGCAATTTTTTATAGGAACACACGAAGAAGTCAGCAGATGAAGGCCATTTGGTCTATCAAGTCTGCTCATATTGCCAGGTCCACAGCTTGAGGTAATGTCCCTGTCCTCCCTCCCTCCCCACTCATCCCATCTTCCCTCCCCATGATCCTTACCATTCCCTTATGGCTATCCCAGCCTCTCTTAAAGCTGCCCACTGTCTTTAATGAGATGACCTTTTCCGGCGGCGCATTCCAAGTGTTCACCACCCTCTCTGTGAAGAAGTGCTTTCTGACCTCCATCCTAAACCTCCCACCCTCCAACTTAAGACTGTACCCCTTTGTGTTATGGTTGCCACTCAGCTTAAAGAGACTCTCTTTATCAACCTTATTTTTCCCTTTTAAGTACTTGTTTCAAGTAATGTTTTTTCATTATTATTATTTCAGTGACCATAATTCAGTATTCATAGTCAGGAAAGTTCACAGACCCAAATCCCCACATAAAACCTTGCACCTACGTTCTTTTATATCCTTAGAATTAGAACATCTCCTGCACAGCCTAGCCCACTGCAACTGGTCTCCCCTAGCCAACATCCCATCTGTTGATAAGGCCCTTGTTTATTTTACAGATATATTCCTAGAGAATTGGAATACCTTTGCTCCATTCAAGCAAACTAGGTTTAGAGGAAACCACTTACCTTGGATTACTACAGAACTAGAGAACATGCCTAGAAATGTCATAAAGCAATGCAGTTTCCTAGCAATCTCATGACTAACCTCAAGCTTTGAAATGCCTGTACCAGGGCCACAAGGCTAGCAAAGTCCAAATACTTTAACACCGCCTTCCTCACAAACATAAATTTATCTTCCAAGTTCTGGAAGGTGGTTCATGCCCTCTTTTCTCCCACCCCCATGCTTAAAATAAATGACACCCTTGTGGTTGACCCAGGTGCTGTAGCTGCTGAATTTAACTCCTACTATACCACTGCCATTGAGCCACTGAAATACCTCCCTTCCTACCCTCACTTCACTCCTCTCTCCAATGATACCTCTCCTCCCCCCTCCTCTCACCCCCTCTTCTCCTTCAATACAGTCTCCCCAGAAGACACGCTACAAGTCCTCCTCACTATCAACCCCTCAAAAAGCTCCTTCCCAGATGGTCTAGACCCCAAACTCCTCTCTCTCTCTTTCTGCCTCAGCCATTGCATACTCCCCTTTCTCTAATTCTAAACCTCTCATTTTCTACTACCTCGGTCCCTACCCCATGGAAACATGCTGTGGTCCTCCTTCTTCCTAAAGGTGGTGACACATCTTCCCCTGTAAATCACCACCCTATCTCTCTCCTCCCCATCCTAGCTAAATTACAAGAACACCTTGTCCTCTCCAAGCTTACCTTATTTCTAACCGACACCTCCTATGTCACCAATTTCCAATCTGGCTTCAGGAAAAATCACTCCACCGCTACCTCCCTACCTCCCTACCTTGGTTCACTGACTCTATCCTTACTGGGATGAACAATGGCTAAATCATCTCTGCCATCTTTGTCAACCTTGCCAAGGCTTTCAACACTGTTTCTCAATCCCTTCTCCTTGACTTCCTCTCAACAGCTGGCCTATCTCCTTCAGCCACTAGCTGGTTCAAGGCCTACCTCACTGGTAGAATCCAATCAGTCAGGATCTCTGATGTCATTTCCCCTTCCCTCCCAATTAATACTGGGGTTCCTTAGGGCTCAATGCTAGGGCCCCTATTATTCTCCATCTTCCTAAACGACTTTCCGTCTGCTCCTCCGTCACCGCCATATACATGTATGCCAACGATACAGTCCTGTATGCATCTGGCTCTAGCCAAGCTGAGGTTACATCCAACTTGCAGCAAGACTTCAACAAGGTTCAGTTCTGGTTTGCATATCATCAACTTTTTCAATGCCAAGAAGACTATCTCCATGACCTTTGGCACCAGGCAGAGACCCTCTAGGCTTCCCTCCCTGCCAACTTTCCACACCCTTGATGGGACATTTTTCTTTGAGGATATATCCTCCTTCAGGTACCTAGGAGTTTGGCTGGATCAACACCTAAACTTCTCCAGACATAATGACACCATCCAAAAAAAAAAATTGCACCCCAAGCTTGATGCCCTGTTCAGGAACCATAATTGTATCCCCTCTATGGTTAGGCATGAACTTGTTCAGAAGATGATCCTGCCCATCTTCGACTACTGTGATGTAGTCTATGATGCTATTCCTGAGTCCTCTCTGGCCAGATTAGATACTCTCTTCAATTTCTTCTGCCATTTTGCCCTTGTTGCTCCTTCTCACACCTACCACTGTGATCTCTATCATGCCCTATCCTTCCCCTCTCTTACAAACAGACGACTCTCCCACTGCACTAAATTCACCTCCAAACACTGGCTGGGTGAACTCCCTTCCTACCTCTCCCCTTCATTTATAACACCCTCCACTCCCTCTCACTCCCTTAGATCATCTGACTCCCATACTCTGGTGGTACCTTGCAGAGCCACCCTCATCTGCTAATCCAGTTACTCTCACCACCTCCCAAAAATGTGGAATTCCCTCTCACCTCAAATTCATCACTCCTCCTCCTCCTACTACTCCATCAGCTCTGCCCTCAAAAACTTCCTTGCACCTAGCTGTGCCTGCTATGACCCTCCCTAACTCCCCCCTCTAAACCCCTGACAAACCCTATCCCTCTTAAGTACCTATGCAATGCCCTGCTGCAGCTCCACCTCCCACACACCAGAAACCAGCATCCCTTCCTTTCCTTCCTTCCCTTCCCTTCCCTTCCCTTCCTTCCTTCCCCTTCCTTCCCCAATTCCTCCTTCAGACCTTCCATTGTTCTCTTACTGTGATTTCTCAATCATCCAAAGTTGTATCAAGGGCCTGTCCCTACCCTATCCTTACACAATTAACCCAACTCTTCCCTCCACTTCTCCACATCCTGAAGGGCTGGGATTCAGCCTCTCTTTTCTCACTGTCCTTCACCCTCTCTTCTGTTCTTCTGAAGCCTATTCCCCCTGGCTGCCTACAACCTGCTTCCCTTCTATTGTACTCTACCTCTCACTGCCTCAACCTGCTCCCTTCCTGTTGTGCTTGACCCCTGCCTGGTGCAGGCAGGGTAATCAGCATACTGGAGGGGCCAGGCCCCAGCAGATCTTTCTCCTCCTACCTCTTCCTTCACCTCCTCCTTCCGTCCCCCTCCACCCCCGCTTCTCTGCCTACCGACATACCTACCTCTCACCTTTCGTTCTCCCCTTATGTAGTCCTAGCTATGGCTGACCCTTAATCTCTAATGCACTTGTAGTTAACTTGCACTTCTGTTATGGCTGACCCCTAATCTCTACTGCACTCATAGTTAACTTGCACTTCTATTATACCTTAGCCAACCTCATACCTCTCAAGTGTACCGGATTGCACGTGATGTTCCAGATTCTGACCCCAGTAGTCCACCTGTACCACTGCCCTGCATTCACCTGTTCTTTTCTGCCTGGAATGCCAAAACCACATGGCCGCACTGTGTACAGCACCAATCCCTTTGTTTGCTACTTGGCACTAACTTTCAAATCCTTCCTGGCCTGTCTCATCATGTCTGCAGCACCGTAGCATGGCATGTCTAGTAATGATGATGTCGGGGAAGAGGGGGACTAGTGGGACTTGAGACTAGAGCAACTGGCAAGTTGAGTGATGGCTTGCCCCATGCCCCCCAGGCAACCCTACACCACACCCCACAAACCAATTAATGAGTGTCTCAGGTCCCCCCTTCAGGTCCGCTGCCCCACTATAAGCAGCCTCAGTGTTCAGAGGGGGAACCATAACTTTGGAAGCACTTTCAGCAGAGGACCGCTGTAGAGAAGGACCAGCAGCCACCAATTGCCATGCAGTGCAACTAGAAGCTGAAACACAGCCCGAGGCTCCAAGCAACGAGTCAGAAGAATGCACCACCAGCTGAGTGAGCAACAGACAACCAGACCAACCAGCTGCAGAGGTTGGTATTCAGCATCAGCCTGTTGCAGTGCCTTTTTGTGCACTTTGTAATTTTTAAAGTATACGGACAGGGCGGGGTGTTGGGGGATGGAGGGGGTTTGTTCTTGAGAGGCACCAGCAGGGCAGACAGTGACACAGACTCGAGCTAGCAGCAGCAGCCAAGGCAAAAAGAGAGAGGGTTCTTGGAGGTTGATCAGGTTCTGTCAGAACGACCTGTAGTTGATGAGTCGCCCAAATCCCATGCAAATTCCAACCATCAGAAGACGCTGCCTGCACAGCAGAGGAGAGCTGCCTGAATAAAGTCCCTCTGAATGGCAGCAGTGATCACAACACAGTGCTCTGTGCCAAGTTCCTTCAGGCTTCCACTTCCAAATGGGCTGTAAAATCATGGAAGTCAGCTTGGTTACAGACAGTGCTGCTGCTGTGTTCGAATCTGTGTTGCTGTCCTCTTTGACTGTTTGGTTTGTGGGTTTGCAGATTGGCCCCAGGCAGAGAAAAGCCAGTATTGCTCTTGCATTTGGAAATTGGTTGTGCACTTGTGCTGTTTGTGTGCTGTACAGAGTAGACTGGGTGCCTGGGTCGGTGGGTCCTGTTGTGTGGTGCTGGGTCCAGTCCCTCCGTGGTGAGCCAAGCAACAGAGGCACAACCTGGCCCTGGTGCTCTTGCCTTGTACGTAGTTGGCAAAGCAGCAGTATGTCTACCACCACCACTGAAAAAGCTAATGGACCAGGAGAAACACCACCACTAAACTTTCTCACAGTGCTGCTGGGCTACTGGGACTTTTTTTGTTATTTTTTTGAGTGGGGGGGCTCCAATATTTGTTTGCTGCCTGTACAGTGGCAGAGCTGTTCTTGCCTTGCTGGTGCTCACTTGTCCTCAGCAAGCAAGGACAGAATAAAAGCAGTACCCCGGCCTCAGTGGAAGAACTGACTGGCCAGAAGGGACCTCTACTAACTTCCCTTGCACTGCTGCTGGGCTACTGGAGACAGAAAGTGTGGTGCATGGCTGCAGGTGTCCAGGGCTGTGTTTTTGTGTTGGTCTTGATTGTGCAACCATGGTATTGTCACTGTCACTTATGCAAGTGTGCTAATACTTCTTCTTCTTCACCAGATACATCTGCCACCACCCTAAAGGAACTGAGTGTAGCTGCCACTGTACTGGAGGTTCTGTGAGGGAACTTACACCAACCGTTGTCTGACTCAAAAGAAGCCGCACCAGCAACCCCCACTAATCTGGCCAGGAGCTGCATCACGGACTACACCACTATGCAGGCATTCATCACCAGCAAAAGGAGACAAGAGGAGACAAGAGGAGGAGGAGGAGGAGCAGCAGCAGCAGCTGAATAGTGCCACAGGTATGTTGCTGGGGAATTTTGGAAATTGGAACTGTTTTTGTACGTGGCGTTTAATTGACTTTTTGGGGGGTAAGTTGTTGCCTGCTACCAATCATATTTCTGTTTACTTTATAGAATTGTATGTGCAAGTAGTAAGTACGCCTTGTTTTATGTGTGGGGGGGTCAGCTTGCTGTGTGGTATAATAATAGTTATGTCAGTGTGAAAATGCAGTATAGCTGTGTTAATAAACCACCAGTGTTGAATGCACACAGCAAGCAGGACCCCCTTTTCTCATCAACCCCGAAATGATGTGCATGTTCAGTTTTAGCAGTGAGTATCTTGCTTGCTACGTGACATTGCGACGGATTACTTTTAATGCCATGTGTAATGGAATTGTTTTAGAAGTCTTGGGCGGGGGGGGTTGCATGCTGTGCTGTGTCCAAACAATGTCTGATTTATTAATATGATTGTAGTGTTAGTGTAACACATTACATTCATGCTAATAAACCATCAGGATTGATTGGACACAGCAAGCAGGACCCCCCCCACCAACCAAAAAAATGATGTACATGGGCTGGTTTTGATGGTGATGGTGTTGCTTGCTACGTGATGTTGCAGGATTACTTTGTGTGTAACACTATTTTGGGTGCATGGGGGGGCGCTTGCTGCATCCAAACAATGGCTGATGTTTTTTTAATGACTGTAGTGTTACAGTGTGACCCACCAGAAAACATCAGCATTGACTGGACACAGCAAGCAGGAGCCCACCCTTCCACCAACCCAAAAAACAAGGTACATGGCCTATTTTTCATGGCAATGGCGTGGTTTGTTTGCTATGTGATGTTGAGTTAGATTAATTGTGTAACAGAATTGTTTGCACTGGTGTTTAGGTGCATGGATGGGGTGCTTGCTGCGTCCAAACAATGGCTGATTTTTTTTAATGACTGTAGAGGTAGATGGTGATGGCATGGTTGGCAGGCTGACCCAGTGGTGTGGAGGTCTGAGGCATTACACCTTGCCACCTGCCACACCAGAGAAGATATAAGTATCTGAAGTTGAAAATTATTGTCTTGTAATATATGGATCATCAAAATAATACTATCAAAAATGATGCAAAAAAATCCTTGTAATAGATACCATTTCCTCATACTAGCACACTTCACTCCCAATAATTCACTCCCAATAAACCATTTCCAATAATACTATCATTCAGGCTTTAGAACAATAGTATTATCACTCCTGCAGAAAAGCGCAAGCATACCCTCACCACGCGCTCATCCGAGTCAACTTCTTCCAGCGGTCAGCACGAAGAATTTAAAAAACCGCTCCGCAGGAAACAAACACCACAAAACTTTCCGTTGGCAACAATAATATCTCTTTGAAAGCCACAAACAGTTACTGAAAACAAGCTACAGTTCATCTCTGACCAAGAAAATCAAAAATACCTTAAAAAAACAAAAATCAGCCTTCAGCTGTTACTCTTACTATGAACTGTTTCCTTCACTTTCTTAATGGTGTCTTCAAACAGCTTCCAGATTCCTCATTAAAGCCACGCCTCAACCTACACAGCACTCCAACAAGTAAGACCTCACCACCTTCTCGCATCCATATATTACAAAAAATAAAAAATAGGTTACAGTGAATTACTCGGCTAAAATTCCATCTCGAGGTTCTGGGGACATAGAAACCTCTCAAGCTTTGCCCTCGAGGTTTTCTATGTCCCCAGAACCTCTCGATGGAATTACAGCCTTGTAATTCACTGCAACCTATCTATTATTCTATTTATTATTGTCTGCCTGAAGGGATTACAGTCTCTGAGAGTGGAGGTAAAGTTGAGGTGCATTGCCTTTCTTTTGTTTAGATGTTTGCATTTTACATTTGCATAGATTGCGAGGGTGACTCAGAATAGATAATTCCAGTGTGCACAGCCCAGTGAAGAAGCAAAGATGGTACACAACATTCCAGGCTACCTGGAAATCTTCATTTGATTGGGTTGGTGACAGCAGGAAAGGGAGAACATATGCATTCTGCAAGATATGCTCCTATGATTTCACCATAGGCCACGGAGGACATCATGATCTGCAGCGCCATGCAGCTACGGAAAAACACTGCAACAATGTCAAGCATGCCAAATCTGGACAGAAGCTCTCCAATTTGTTTGCAGCACAAGCAAGCTCAAAAGTTATAGAGGCAGAAGTTGCTTTTGTTGCAATGCTTGCAGAGCACAACTTGTCATTTTCATGTGGTGATCACATTATTAAATATATGAAGAAGTACTGCTTTGATCCTGAAGTACTAAAAAAGATGACTTGCGGTGCCACAAAAGCAACCTGCATAGCAAGGGACGTCATGGGGCCTATGTACCAAGAAGATGTTGCAGCAAAGTGCTGAAAAGTTCCATACTGTGTCTACATGGATCAGAGCACAGACCTGGGAAATGAAAAAACTGTTAGTTATTCTTGTGGGTTATTTTGATGATGAGCAAGGAAAGCATGCGATCAAGTTCTTGGATATGCCTGAGTGTATCTCAGGAACTGGACAAAGCATGTTTGACTGTCTTATGGAAACACTGAACCGATTTCACATCCCAATGGACAATCTTGTTGCACTGTCATCTGACAATGCTGCCTCCATGATCGGCAAGATGAACTCTATTTTATCAAGGCTCCAAACCCTAAATCCACATATTGTCAACATGGGGTGTCTCTACCACCTGGCAGATATCTGCAGCAAAGCAGCAGTAAAGACTCTGACAAAGACTGAAGAGCTTGTGTCAGATGTCTCCTGCCACTTTGCTTCAAGTGCACAAAGACAACATAAGTTAAAAGAATTTGCACTGTTTGTGGATGTCGAACCACTCAAGGTTATAAAGCATGCACCAACACGGTGGCTCAGCCTGAATAAAGTTGTCAAGAGGATGCTAGATCTGCGGCCTGCTCTCCTGTCATATTTCCGGTCAGAAGAACAAAGACCAGCAAAAGTGGAGAGCATCACCAAAAGACTGAAGAGCCATGAAATCCGAATGCAGTTTATGTTTCTAAAATATGGACTTGAACCTCTGTGCCAGTTCAACAACAGATGCAAAAAGGTGACAGCCAACGAATGACTTTTCACTCTGACATCTCTCGACTCCTCCACATATATGCCGGCAGAGTTCTGCGGCCTGAGATGGCCAGAAAATTGCTAAATTACAATAATGCTACCATTCTGGACAATCCTGACAGTTTTCTATGCCACAGTGACCTTCGTCTAGGGGCAGAAATAGGACAGTACATGATGGAGCAGGAAGATAGCATTGCTGGGACAGTCATAGAAACCAGCATCTACCAGAAAGCAGTTGTGTTTTATTTTACTGTCATATCCAAAATACTAAAGAAATTTCCTGTGAACAACAAGTTTGTGCAAAATGTAGGACTTGTCCTCAATCCTTCATCGAAGCTCAAGGTAACACCCTCTATGGTAACAGACTTGGCAGATTATCTAGGAATCTGTAAGACAATAGAAGAGAAGGACACATTGATGGATGAATTTTCTATGTACCTTGTCTGATACAGGGACCCTAACTGGACCAATAAATGGACCCCATTCAGTCCTCCCAAAACATTGGGCCGCAGTCCTCAAAACTGTTGGTGGAGATGGTTCACTGCAGTACTTTAGAAGATTGATGATGGTACTACTTTGCTTGCCACATTCAAATGCAGACATACAGTGTGCTTTTAGCATGGTGTGTAAAGTTAAAACAGAACTAAGACAGTCCCTGCATCTCAAAATGCTGAACTCTTTGCTGGCAATCAATATGAACGAGGAGCGAGACTGCTGTGTTGTTCAGTATTCGAAGGAGACTCTTGCTGCTGCCAGAAAAGCAACGTCTGCCTATAATAAAGAACACGAGACCACAACATTGACATAGACAACATGCCCCACACTCCCACAGTATTTTGAAGGAAGACATTGACATTTTGTGGTCCTACAGCTATGATTTATAGGTTTGCAGTTGCATATACTGTTCTTTTTAGTGTCCAGCTGCCAGCAGGTGTTTGTGGTTGCAGCATGTGAATACACTTTTATTATTTAAGTTCAATAATTGCTTACTTGGGTTTTTAAAGTTTAACTGTCAAGCAATTTGTAATTGTTTTATTCACTGGGACATTTATTTAGTATAGTTAGTATATAATAGTATTATAGTTGCAGTATTCAACACACATTTATTTATATATTATAGTGTAGTATTAGTGTAGGTTCAGAACACATTTAGTTTTATAATTGCTGCAAATGCTTTACAAACAGTTGTTCTTTCATTCAGAAGTGCTGCATTAGTATAGTTTCAATAAACTGTTTCATGATTTCATCAAATAATGAAGGAGTGGTGTTTGTTTCATTCTCTAGAGGTGTATTTATAGATTACATCAATAAAATTTAACACACATTTAGGATTTGCATCACTCTTTATTTTAATTAAGGACACACACACATTTAGGATTTGCATCACTTTATTTTATTTAAGGACACACAGACACAACACTTTCTCTTTAATTTGCAACACAAACCACATGCCAAGCATACAATAATTTTAGTGTGGTAAAATTTATTTTACGTGAGAATTCCGCGCGCTGTGAAAAATCAGGCGTACCACATTTTTGGCATTTGTCACACATTTGATAGCCCTCTGTCACACATTGGCAAGTTGGGAGGTTGAGAGGTATGGCCAACCTGCTCTGCCTGTGTTTACTCCTCACTAACTTCCCTAGATGAAACTACTACAATTTTATTCAGCCATTTTCTAGCTACACAGTTATGTGTCATTTAATGAATGCCTAAATGTTATTTTGTGTTGTTGTATCTATCTAGTAAAAAAATGTTGGCGTAGTATCTATCTAGTTCAGTTAGCACCCTGCTATTTCATTACTCCTGTACTGTCTGCTCAAATTACTTGAATATAATCTACACTAAATTTATATTGTGTACCAAATCTCTGTAAACTATCCTCATATTCCCCTATCCCCAGGTCACACCGGGAGATGAGCAACCTGTTGCTCAGCATGCCTTCCTGGTGAAACATTTCAATAAATAAATTATCCACATCTCGGAATCTGTATATATGACCAAAACAAAACTTAGCACATCAAAAGATCTACTCCACAAGACTGCACATGCAAAATGACATGCAAATCCATTGAACAGTTGTGAAGATATTAAAGCTGAAAATTTGAGGTTTAACATAGAAAACCCTGCTCAACCCTAACTATGGTGGTGCTACTGTACCACTATAAGATTTCATATATATATATATATATATATATATATATATATATATACATACATACATATGCAGTTGCACCCCTATAGTTAGGGTTGAGTAGGCACTTCAATGTTAAACTCAAGATTTTGCACTTTAATAACTTTGCAACCATTCAATGGATTTGCATGCAAATTGGTATGCCCCGTTACTCAGGGTAGATCTCTGGATGTGGCAAGTTATGTTCCAGTTGGACATTGCAGTTTCTGAGTTGCAGAGAGGTAAAAAAGCATTTTTTCATGCATTGACTTTGTTGGGATTTTTCTTTGAACTTGCCTATAGCCCAGATGGTTTGTAATTTTGGTCTTAAATTTTCAGGGCAGAAAGGGACTAGCCCACAGATTACCTTTTTCTAGTCTGGGGAAAAAGTAATAAGCTGTTTGTAAGTTATTGCATTTTAAAAATTTGAAAAAATAATTTCTGAGCATGCTCAGTAAGCACTAAAAATTAACTTTATGAAATGAGAAAGGAATCCTGTTTTGTATGGGAAAATGTATTTTTTGTTTGCTGCCATCTTGTTTCCATTTTTCCCTAAACAAAATGTTTTCAAAAGCTTCAAAAATGACATCCTGTAGAGAGACCACCACACTTAGCTAGCTGATCGGGATCCTGTTAGGTGCAATCTGTACTTTAATGTTAGAGATAATTCCTAGAAATTTGTTTGATTTATTGTTATGAATCCTTTTTCTTGACTGAGTAATATGAAAAAAGAATCATTTTTTGTATCACGAGTCATGAAAAAGGATAATTTTTCATGACTGCAGAGTGGACCATGAAATTCATGTGGCCAAATTTTGTGTCTTTTGCCAGAGGTAGGGGTGTCTGGTGGAAGATGTCTGTCTTGGCTGCATCAATTCCTCTCCTCTGCTGCACCACCTGCTACCTGTCATGACTCACCATCCATTGGATTCCAGCTGCTGTCTGTTACATGTGCCATCATGGCTATCAGCCAATGAG
Organism: Neoceratodus forsteri; assembly: GCA_016271365.2. Taxonomy (NCBI): domain Eukaryota; kingdom Metazoa; phylum Chordata; order Ceratodontiformes; family Ceratodontidae; genus Neoceratodus; species Neoceratodus forsteri. The sequence continues at coordinate 220,159,551 of CM028136.1, read as the reverse complement.
TAGCAGGCAGCAGCATGCACATTACAGTTGTGTGCACCACTGCTGGTGCCCAGCTGCCCCCTCTCCCATGTTGTCTAACAATTATCTTTCTTTTAGTGCCAGAACAGGCTATGAGCAGATGTCAGCCTGCAGGTGCCAAGATAGAAGAGCCAAGAAGAGACTGACGTTGAGTAGTTGCCTAGTCCATAGAGACTGAAAGACAGACAATCAGGCATTCAAATATGGGCAAAGCAGTGCATTGTTGGTGATAGGTGAACCAAGCCTCAGCTTGAGGCAGATGGTGTTTGTCTTAACTTTCAGGAGTGGGATGGGTCCCACAGCGGGGGGTCAGTAAAAAAGAGCAGCAGAGCCAGCCTGAGCCAGCACTTAGTTTTACTTTTGCCAGTTTTGTTGGGGTCAGTCAACCTGAATAAAAAAGGAAAACTGAAATGGAAAAAGGACAGAGAGAGTGGGTAAGTATCCATGTGTCTCCACTTACTTAAAGTTAACTTTACTTGGTTAGTGTGTGGGTTGTAGCTGGCATGTGATAAGGCACTGACTGTCTGAAGGCAGGGGGAGGTGAGACTGATAGCGACACACCATACAGTGAAGCCAGCTGGGTGTGTGTATTCTGTGCCATGCTGGAGCAGCAGCTAGCTAGCTGCTAGTAGGTAGCTTGTTAGTAGTAGTACAGAAGTACCCCTCCTCTTAATTAAAAATTATTTTTTTTCCACACTGTCATTTTGGTCAATCAATCATGATTAGTTGCTGCCTTACTGGTACAGTAGTTGCTATTCTGGTCCTTATTTCCAAAGGGTAGAGTGAGAGTTTGAGTCTGATGTTGTGTCATGTGTTGTTGGGCTGCGGGCTAGTGCTTCTCCCTTTCGATGTAGTAACACTTAATTGGCCTAGGTTAGGTATTTGTCATGAAGACAGTCTGAACTGAAGAACATTTATTTGAATCCAGTAGTGGTAAATTAATTTTTTGTATTTGGCTTCAGTCAATATTACTAACTTCAGTCCGAGTCCTATACACTTCCTAGGAAAAGGTTATAAAACTGTGTGTTAATGTCAATTATGTGGAGACTAGAGGCATGTGTGATGTGTCCTCATCCTGTCAAAGTGTCAATTGATTTGTCCATTTTAACTGTACTTACACGTTTTGATTACAGTGAGTACTCCGTTTTGCTTGCTGATATTGTTAAATGTTTCGCAATCTCCATAAACGGTCCATCACTGCTCAGCCCCACCACCCCACCACCCCACCATCCACTCAGCACCCACCACCTCACACCTCCCAGTACACCCCCACATACCCTCACTCACCTGAACAGGTCCCAGGTTCGTGATCCATTCTCTGATCCAAGACATGTCTTGCTGCTGGAACCAGCAACTTGCAATATGATAAACTAAGGTAAATGCATGCCAACATATTTCAATGGGGGTTTCAACTTTTATTCATAACTCAGCCATTTTTTGAAATTTTGACCCCTGATTTTCAACATGGCCTTTTGGGGATCCCACCTCATGAACAGTATGACTGTTGTTATACAACTCCAGACCAAAAGGTGATTTTGCAGTTGCTTGTCGAAGTCACCTTTCAGGTGGGATTTGCATAATGACAGTCATATTGGTCATGATGTGGGGTCATAAGAAGGCTATGTTGAAAATTTGGAGTCAAAATATGTAAAAATGTCAAAGATATGACCATTGCTTTCAATTTCAAGATGCACACTTGTGACTTTAGAAATGTTAAAGTATCTGACCCCAAATTTTCAACAGAGACTTCTTATTACCCCACATCATGTATGTCACAGCTGGCAGTATAGCCTAGAGGTTAGAGTAACAAGCTGTGAATGAGCCTGGTACATCCAGCAGACCTGGGTTTGATTCCCACAACCTCCACTTGCATACTGTGTGACTCTGAGCAAGTTACTTAACCACCCCAGTGCTCCCAGGTTGCCCTGAAAACAGGCACTTGTGCCTAGTCGGCCTTACCCGGTTACCAAAAGAATAAATAAAAAAAATAATAATTATATTTCAAATCCTGGCCAAAATGTGTTTTCAAACATGTGGCATTGTAGTTGTGTGGAATTACATTTTGGCAGGGATTTGAACAATTTCTGTACCAGGTACCTGAGGTGAGATAATAAGATAGCTATGCTGGCAATTTGGTCACTGGTTGTCCTATAGTTGGAAGCGTAGGTCCCTTCCACAGTGACATACATATACGCATCTATGAAGGGATTCCTGTGCTCCCACAGGCAAATAAGGCTACAATTGCACTATTTAAAAAAGTAAGGAAATGATTTGCAAAAAACTACATCAGTGCATCAGTTAGGGTTAATATCAAATCATAAAAAGGAGGGAAGAATGACATTAGGGTCAACCCCAACAACCCGCCCCCAACCTGTACACACCAACAGGTGTTGGGGATGTGCCCTGGAGTCACCAGCCCTAATGCTCATCCCATTCTCCTATACTGTACTCATCTCAGTTTATTTGCTTATGGAATGGGGTGAGCATTATGGCTGATGACCCCAAGGCACACCCCTGACACCTGTTGGTGTGTGCAGGGTGGAGGTGAGGTGTTAGGGTTGACCCTAATGGATTATTTCCCTCTTTTTTATGGCTTGATATCAACCCTAACTGATGGATTAACATAGTTTTTGCAATATATATATATATATATATATATATATGAGAATAAATGATGGCAAAGTGTGGTATACAAGGAAATAATACCATTAAGGGGTTAAACAGTCCTGAAGGATGTGGTCTTTATGAGCTTGTCCAACCCCCGAGATGGTATTATTTCATGAGTATGCCAGACTTTGCCATCTTCTATTATATATATTCCATTAGGTTGGTAGGTTTTGCTGTAAGAGAAAGTGTGCTGTTTTTTTGCATAGCTTGTTTAGTGTATTTGCTTATGTCAGAGTGTTTTCCAAGTTCTGTAGTATTCCCTCTAGTGTTTGTTCATAGTATTTTTCTGTATCGTATATAAAGGGCTGCATAGTTCTGTCCCTTTAAGGTTTCCGTAGTGCAGTGGTTTTGTTTCTAAGGAAGGCTGGTTCAACCATTTTTTCCTTTAGTGTGTTTCAAGACTGCATCATGGAAGGCAGCAGGTGGGATGTGTGGTAAGTGGAGCACAGCATGCAAAATGTTTGACTAGTGTTTCAGTAGGCCTGTTTTACACAGTAAGCAAAATGGAGCACAGCATGTAAAATGTTTGGAAAGTGTTTCAGGAGGCCTGTTCTACACAGTTAGCAAAATGGAGGCTTTGGTTTTATACAGTTTAACTTTGATTTCTATGTGTGTTTTTTAGTTTGGCAAGTAATATGGAGGGAGGAGTAAAAGTGGTTTGTACTGATTTTGGGGGGGCTGTTTTTTGAAGGGGCTGTAGTTGGAGAGGCTGCTAGGACTTTAATGAGGCTGTTTTGTGGGTTATCGTTACATGTTATTTAGGTGGTTGTTGTGCATGCAAATAGTGCTGTAATAGCATGTCTATTTTGTCCACACTTGTAATAGAGTGTTAATTACAATGTTATAGAATGCTGCAATTACTTATCATATATTTATTTTGTCCACACTTAGAACAGAGTGCTAATTTCAATGTCATAGCATGTTGCAGTTACTTAATGTTAGTTAATTACCATTAGTTATGGATGGTGTTGGTGTCATATATGCTCATTGGCTAATTGGGGATAGGCGATTTTCTCATGAAAAAAGAATCCTTCATATGAAAAAAGAATTTGGACTTTTTTTATATTATTTTTGCCCATATAGAGTCAAGTGCTGGGAGTTAAGAGGCACAATTAATACAGTATATTTTTACCTTTGAAATGAGCCTCACAAAAAACTCTTACAACCAAGCACATAATTTGTTTTTTTGGAGTGAATCATGGTTTTTAGTGCGTCATGTCTCAGTAATGGCCATAGTATTCAGGTTGGCCTCCGCTATGATGGCCTTTAGGTCCAGAATCTTATTTCCTAGACTTCTAGCATTCACACACGGCCTTCCAGTTTTGTTACCACTCTGCTTGTTATCCTTCTTTTTGCCTTCTTTCTTCCCCCTATCTTTTAAATGCTCCCATTCCCATCCCTATTCATTTCTATCACACTGCTTCCTTTATTAGTCTGCACCCTAGGGGATTCCTCTCCCCTTGGGTTCTCCCTGCTCTGTACTTCAGTCTGTGGGGGGGAAGGGAAGTTTCTGCCTCCCCAATTGCTTATCGCAGCCCCCTTCACTAGTCTAAATGTTCATCAAGTAACATTTAAACTTTTCACTAAGGACTTTGGTTTCCCTCCTGGATGGATGCAGGCCATCACCCTTGTATAGGCCCTTATTCCTCCAGGTGGTCCCCAGTCCCCAATGTAGTCAAAACTGTCCTCTCTGCAGCATTCCTTCAACCATACAGTATGTTAAAAGCCCTTGTGTGGGGATCCCTCTTATCCCTCCGTAGTAGACAGGCAGCACTTCGGTGAAAGCCACCGAGTATGCTACCTATCTAAGACCCCTCACAAGCCTCCTAAACTCCCCCTACACTATTTCAGCCCCATATCTAGCCAGGTCATTAGTCCCCAGATGGACACTGTCGTCCAATTCTACCTCCCATTCTGCTGCCCTAGAGATCCTCTGGATATGCTTCCATCCCTCCAGACCATGACATCATGTAGGCACCTAACCTCTCTCTCCCCCCAGCTTATTCCCAAATCTATCCCCCTCACAATTGAGTCCCATACCAGAAGTTGCATTCTTCTACTCTGGGGACCTTTACCACCTTCCTTGAGGTTTCAACTACAGAGGACCCCCACATCCTCCCTGGTCACTACCACAGGTGCCTCCTCCTGGTAGTCCCACCTCACCATAGTGGCACTGGAATTACATAGTGGTACCAGTTGAGGAAATGTACCTCTGACCCACCATCCTCACCCTTCCAGAGCACACTGTATTCCAGCCTTTTCTCTTCCCTGACATCCTCTGAGGTAATGGCATCAGATTGGGTGGCCCCTGGGTTGGGGAAGAGGTCCTCCATATCCTAGAAAACTTGACCTGCAGTCAAGTGACTTCCTCCCTCAACCTAGAGAGGTGCATGTGGATGGGGTAGCACCGCAGTCTCCAAAAGATCTCTCTGAAAACTGCTGCCCCACAGCCACTGCACTGCACCACTCCCAGCATTCCCAATTCCTATTCTCCCTGAGTTACCTAAAAATACTTTTGTACCCTTACCCCTGATAGGGTGTTTCTAGTCTCCCCTTATTTAGTTTGCTATGTCACTTTGTACCTTTACCCTAGATAGGGTTTTTCATTTTTACCCCTCTCAACAAGTAGTTCCCTCTTGTCTGAAGAGTTTTCCTCCTTCCTTTACAACTTTACCTTTCCTGCTTTTAAGGGCTGTGGGCTGAGCCTACAGCCATTTTGCGAAAGCTTTTTAGCTCTGAAAATGGCTGATCTCACAACCTCTTCCATTGGACCTTAGGAAGCATCCTTCTGAAAGCCCAACAGAGCTGAAAGCCCTCCACCACGATCGGCATACAGAATAACAGCCACACTGTTTTGGCTGTTACTTCTGCATTCCAATGTGTGCATTGCGCATGTGCATGAGTCACTCGCATGTGCAGTGCTGTGGTGCCAGCATGTTCCAAATGGTGCAATTCTATTCTCTATTTTGTACCCCCTCCTCAAGTCATCCCCAAATCGTGATGTTATATTGCAACACTTGGAACCCACCCCAGTGTGCAAAACGTGCTTTTATCTGTAAAACAGAAAATCGTGTTTTTGTCCTGGTGCTCACTGCCCATGGATGCTCAACATGGGGTGCCCAATCCCCATGTCAGCATTCATGTGGCACACGGGGAGCCCACCCCAATGTACCTAAATGTTTACTTGTCCTGTAAATTAGAAAACGGCCCCTCATCAGTTTGTTTCCCTTGCAAAACTGAAAATGGTCCCTCGTCATCGCTGTGGTCCCCCTCCCCCCTCCTCACCCTCCCACTGAGCACCCACCTCCCTCCCTTACCTCATACTTACCTCCAGAGCTCAGTGCTGTCACTTTCTCTGGACCCGGACACATCTGCACTCTGCAAAGCCTAACCGTGAACTGAAGAATTAAAGGTAAGCATGCTATACAACCATTCAATGGGATTTTCAATTTACTGTATGCTCCTATCGCAGCCATTTCTTGGAATTTTTGCCCCAAATTTTGCACATGGGGTACTTAGAATCCCACCTAGTGAAAACTGTCACTGTCATTTTGTTACTTGACCCAGAAAGGTGATTTCACAGTCACTGTGCGGAATCACCTTTCGGGACTGAGTCACAAAATGACTATTCATGAGGTGGGGTCCCAAAAAGCCCATGTTGCAAATGTGGTGAAAAAATTCCAAAAAATGATTGCATTACGAATGTGCATAGCGCAGTTTCTACGCACGCTCCTTATGTTGCTAATTTTTAATGTAACCCCTCACCCCTGCCATTTAGCAAAAACAACAGGAGGCATGCCGTTGAAGCTGACAGCAGTACCTGGTGGGGACTGGGTTCGGGGAGGATGAGGTTATTCGGCACAGGAGACCTAGGTTTGACTACTCTGTACAGGGGCACCCAAGTAAATCTGAACACAGGAAGCAATAACTGCAATGTCCAGAACCAGGAATGGGATTCTTCAGTGTGGCTTTTATTCACATCCAAGCTGAACAAACAAAGCATAGACGGGCCTCCACGGGGGCTACATTCCTGGTAATGCAGATTAGAGATAACAGAACATGTTATTACTATTTCCAGCCCTCAGGCTCTGAACCCACCAGGCACACAGCCCGGACTTGCATGCAGCTTTGGGTACACAGCCCAACTTGTACACTACATGGGTTTTCCCCACTGGCCCGGCTCCCCCGCCGGCCACTTGAACCACGGTCCATTTTGGGAAATGAACCAGTTATCCTGTTGTGGCTCCCCAAACCACCTTAGAGCCTTCGACTCCTAGAGGGAATTTTCCTTCCAATCCCATGTCTGGGTACTTCCCTCATCACTGGCCAAGTGCATGAGGCAAAGTAGAAATCCACAGAGCAAATCCGTAGAGGTGGACCTGGTCACTAAAGATGGGGGGTCTCCCACCTCCAGCTCCCACAATCCATACCCGGCCATTTCTCTGGAAACTAAACTACTCTTTTCTGAAAGCTTGGCAATGTAGATTACTGGGTAGACGTATGTCACTTCTCCTCTACATGTCTTTTTGACTTCCCATAAGTGCTGGACTTGAACATACTTTTACTTTTGGCTAAGCCTGTTACTCTAGGCCTCCCACTATTTCAGTTTAGTCTAATCCCCACATGTCACACAAGTCCCAGGGTGAAAAACATAGGCCCTTTAGTAAGAGCAGACACTCACCCTCTGGTTGCAGGTGCCCCACAGGCAATTCACAAGCCTTCTTGTTTTTCCAAAAAACTCTGGAACAAATAGGCAGTTTCTCCACTAGTAGCAGTACCGGGGGGTGTTGCCCCTGGAATATGCAGGAAACCCTTTCCTGCCCCCATCCCCAGAGGGAGGGGGCACTGAGACCCAAATCCAGTGGTCTCCACCACTTACAATTATCTTCTGTGTCTCTCTTTTGGTGAAGACACATACCCTTTCACCTAAATGTAGCCCTTTGCCAGGGCTGAGGCTCCAAGAGCCTACACTGAGCTGCTGTGCTGCTTTCACAGCAAGCTCCCATCTCCAACTGACCTACTGACTACTGTTCAAACCTCCCAACATTCTATTCCAACTCTCTGCTGCAGATTCCACTGTGGCTCATGCAGCTGCGTTAGTTCTATGGTGATGCCATCCCTCAGTCTCAGCTGAGACTGAGAACAGAGTGAGATATTGTGAAATCCATTTAACTGGAGTTTCACAAGCTGCCTTCCCTGCCTACCACTAGGTCTTACTGGGATTCTAGTAACCCCGGGTAACAAGGGGGTTACATTAATATTTTCACTCCACATTTTTTATTCTATTTTTCTCCCTTCCTTGTGCCCCACTGAACTCTCTCCAGTGACCGCCCAGTCCTTGAACTCTACTTCCCTTGCATTACCTGACTCATCTCTTCTACCCCCGTCATCTCCCCCAGGTCTACCCTCTGGGGAAGGGTCGCCCCCACCTAGGGTGCTCTTTCTATAGCACCAGGCCGGGGAGGAGGCAGGGTAAGAAGAAAGCTGTGCCCAACTTCCAGAAGTGTGGTCCTTTGGGTGGGAGGCACCATTGTCTATCAGTGGGAGGAGGGGGTATTTTTTCTCTTAGGTAGATCCCCTGTGGAGCCTGGCAATCAAAGCAATGTACTGCCATGGCTCCACCCCCCAGGCGTGTGCCACGACACTACTTTGGCTAACTCCAGCCATCACCAGAGGTCACTTCTCAAGCGATCATTCTCCCTGTCCCTCCCTGGGAAGAGAGAGCAGTCCTCCAGATGCTCAATCTCTTCCCTCCCCTGCTGACCCCCAGCACCCTGGGCTCATTCCTGAACCCAGGTTGCCGTTGTGGCATGAGGTTTGGCATCCAGTGCCTCAACCCTCAGCACCACCAGGTTGACTCACTCCACATTTTTAACATTGCCAGTTTTGTACACCTCATTCACAACAGTACAGCTGTCATTTTCCACAACCTGCCTGAAAAATGTTTTCACAGCTGTGGTGCAGAATAGTGCATTTTCTCTGTACAATCACCTTCTGGGAAAATGAAACAAAGTGACACTGGCACTGTTCATGAGGAGGGGTCCAAAAAAAGCTATGTTGAAAATCTGGTGAAAAAATTCCAAAAAATGACTGCATTACAAGCGTGCGCTGCACAGTTTCTATGCATGCTCCTAACGTCGCTAATTTTTTATATTTTCACTTCAAATTTTTAGCATAGCCATTTTTGTACACCTCCTTCATAACTGTACAGCTGTCATTTTCCACAACCTACCTGAACTGTGTTTTCGCACCTGTGGCACTGAATAGTGCGTTTGGTCTGCACAATCACCTTTTGGGACAATTGAACAAAATGACACTGGCACTGTTCATGAGGAGAGGTCCAAAAAACGCCATGTTGAAAATTTAGTGCAATACCTCCAATATATGGCCAAGTTACACCTAGGTGTTGAATAATTTCTACACACAAATGTAACTTTTGTGACTTGGTAGCAGTTCACAGTGCTATCGGCTGTAGCCAGAGTTTGTTCCTATTGTGGTAGCAGCACTTTCCATGTACCCTAACCCTTTGCTACCTGACCCTAGGTAGGTTGCTATTAGTGTTCCCCTGTACTGTGTTTATATTCCATTATTATCCTACCCTAGATAGTGTGTTGCTCCTATTCCCAGTTTTAGCCTACCTTTGACCTTCTGCACTTCCCAGCAATGAATGTTACATAGTAGAGAAGGAACCTTACCTTAGTTGCTTGGCAGAGCCTTCTAGCCTCTAATGTCTCCTGCAGAACCCTGCTGACACCTAAGATGCCAATCTTACACCTGTTCCACTACTGTGCTGTTACACCTCTGTGCTGTTCCACTCATGTGCTGGGATACAAACATGCTGGGACACAAATGTGTGTGTGTGGGGGGTGCATGTTAGGAGAGGCTGCCTTTTATCCTTCCTGTGCAGCCGCCTTAAGGCGATACTTCCTGTTGGACTACAGAGTCCTTGATTGGTCCCCTGGCTGCCATGTCACAACCAATGTGCAATCCGAAATCTCATTCAGACACACCTCTAATTATCAACAAGCTGAAGCCCCAGGCTAGACAATTATCAACCTCCCCCAAACTACAGGGCTATGTTCTTATAATATGGCCCCTAAATATAGGCTACTATGGTTGGTCTCAAATTTACCTTTCACTCAATACACCAATTTAAACAAGTTTCTCCACAGCTTACCTCATCAATGTTGTTTCCAAGAAACACAAGCCTTTTTTTGTCCCTTCTTTGGCAAATGCAGGCAGACTCTGCTTAAGACAGCACCTGCAGGAGAAGGTCTTATATGACAAGCCACAACCAACCTGCAATCAGAAATGTGACTCAGTCCCACCTCCAATTATCTATCAGCTGAGGACCTAGGCCAGACAATTATTACCCCTCCTCCAAACTGCAGGGCTAGACACAGTTATTATATGGCCCCTAATTGTGGGCTACTATGGCTGGTCTCAGATTTACCCTTCACTCAATAATAAATACAATACACCAGTTAAAACAAGTTTCACCAGAACTTACCCCACCTACTGTATGTTGTCTCCAAAAACACAAGCCCTCTTTTGTCCCTCCCATGAAGGACCAATTAAGTACTGAACCAAAACCAGAAATTATGGTCACAAACAGAAAAAAGGGTAAAGTGCAAAACAAAATAGTCCTAGAGAAAATAAACACAATATCAACTAAGTCATTACATTCTAAAATACTTTTCAGGTATCTGTAAGTGCAAATTCTGAATTTACATATGGGCCTAGTGCATTAAGGGATCTATTTGAAAAGCTTACCGGTTATGTATAAGAAAGTTAGTATATTTTTATTTATTTATTTTATTTATTTCCTCAGCTTGCCTCTCATCCAATATTCTGATGTACGCTGATGACACTGTCATCTATGCCTTCGGCCCATCCTTCAACAGCTTTCTCCCTTCTCTCCAAAATGATTTCAACTGGGTCCACACCTGGTTTCAAACAAACCAACTAAAACGCAATGCCAGAAAGACAGTTACCATGCTTTTTGGTTCCAGACAGAAGCTTGCCTCCTTACCAGCTCCCCCTGCGATCACCACACTGGATGGTTCACCCCTTGAGTTGGTCTCAAACTTCAAATACCTAGGTATCTGGCTAGATAGTCATCTCAATTTCTCTACCCACATCGAGGCCATTTGCACCAAGCTTCAGCCCAAACTTGCAGTCCTTTACTGCCACAAAGCCTGCCTCCCTCTCCTCACCCAATGTGAATTAGTACTAAAAATTATCTGGCTGAACTATGCTGATGTAATGCATGACACTGCCCCAGCCACCTCCCTCTCCAAATTGGACACTCTCCTTAACTCCTTTTGCCATTTTGCCACTGCCTCTCCCCTTTACCCATCACTGCTTCCTATATGCCCCACTCTCCCCCACTCCATTATCTCACAGGTGATTTGTTCACTGTGCCTCCCTCGTAGCTAAGTATTGGCTTGCCTCCCTTCCCTCCATCTCTCACACCTACTTACACCTGCCAACTCCACTACCTACTCTCTTCACAACAGAGACTTGTGAACCTTCTCCATCCCTTGCCCTCACTCAGCTGCAGGCCAGTTTGCCTTCTCATATTGTCTCCTTCTTCTCTGGAACAATCTACCCTCTTACCTTCGTTTTGCTTCTCCGCTCTCTTCCCTCAAAAAACTCCTTAGACTCCTCCCCTTCCCTCAGTGCCCAAACTGCTCCTAACCTCGTCCCCTCTTGCTTCTGATCCCTCATGGACTCTTCCCAATATCCTCCCTGGAGGATTGCTGTCCAGTCTCCCCCTCCTATCTTTACAAAGTTTCCCTCATGCTGACCTGTGATAACAAGTCCCAGCAGGCCCGAACTGGTTACCCTTCTGTTTTAAAGTGTCCTAAAACTAAATCTGTCAATGCATCTATGTACCTTATTTTATTATGTTCACCTCTGTACATATCGTGCTTGCATCTTATTTTTCACCTTGTAAAATTTTCTTTGTAAATTATGTCTACTGTAACCATGCTCACACTCCTGTGATTGTGATTGTTTTGCTTGTACTTGGGTCGTAACTGGAAATGAGCTTCGGCTCAGTGTGCCTTTTCTGGTTGCCAATTTCAAATAAATAAAAGAAGTTAGTATAATATATGATTTGACAGGGAGTATGTGTCATTCTTGATGCCCTACAGGTGGCAGGCCTTAGACAGCTAGTTTCAGAACCCACTCATGAGGGAGCAATCTTAGACCTCGTACTCTCAAACCAGGGCTGTGAGAGGATCTCAGATCTAGAAGTGGGTTGCCATCTGGGGTCAAGTGACCATCAAACAGTGTGGTTCACCTTAAACTCAGCTACAGAGTCAAGCCATACAAAAGTGAGGGTACTGGACTTTAGGAGGGCTGACTTTGGCAAGATGGGAAGGTGCCTCAGAAAAGCACTAGCAAACAGGCTAGAAGGAGGTGGAGCAACAATGGGGAATCATCAAAACTGCCATCACAGAGGCAACAAGCCTTTGTGTGAAGCAAATAAACAAATCAAAATGAAAGAAAAAAAGCCACTATGGTTCTCAAAAGAGGTGGCTGTGAAAGTCAGGAAGAAAAAGATTGCATTCCGGAAGTATAAGGAAACACAGAAGGAGCAGGACAGAGAGCTGTACCAGTTAAGGCAGAAGGAAGCAGGGAGGGAAGTCAGAAGAGCAAAGGCCCAAACTGAGGAAAAGATAGCCAATTCAGTTAAGAAGGGGGATAAAACCTTTTATAGGTACATTAGCGAGCATAGAAAGACAAAGGGAGGGATAGTGAGGCTGAATAGAATGAACGGTGTATGGGCAGAGGGGGACAGTGAAAAAGCAGGGATACTGAACGAATATTTCTTCTCAGTATTCACAAAAGAGGAGGGGGAAGTGCCTAATCCAATTAACAGAAGCACTCTTGATAGGGGGGTCGATCCCAGTCCTTTCACAGAAGAAAGAGTTCTGCAAGAACTCCTAAAACTGAAAGTGGACAAAGCAATGGGTCCTGATGGAATTCACCCCAGAATTCTAAAAGAATTAAGGGAGGAACTAGTGAAACCACTGGCTACTCTTTTAATAAATCATGGGAGGATGGTGTGGTACCGAGGACTGGAGGAAGGCGGATGTGATTCTCCTTCACAAAAGTGGGACCAAGACAGAGGCAGGAAACTACAGACCTGTCAGTCTTACCTTCTGTGGTAGGGAAAGTGATGGAGTCACTTCTGAAGGAAAGAATAGTTGAATACCCAGAGGCCAGTGGAGCACAGGACCCAAGGCAGATGTGGGTTCACAGCGGGAAGGTCATGTCAGACTGAATCTAATAGATTTCTTTGACTGGGTGACCAAAGTAGTAGACCAGGGAAGGGCTGTGGACATGGCCTACCTAGACTTTAACAAGGCATTTGACACAGTCCCACACAAAGATTAATAGTCAAATTAACCAGCCTGGGAGTGGGTCCCAGGGTGGTAGCCTAGGTAAAACATTGGCTGCACAACAGGACACAGAAGGTAATTGTAAATGGAGTCCATTCTGAAGAAAGAGGGTTACTAGTGGGGTACGCGAGGTTCAGTATTGGGTCCAGTCCTTTTAATGTCTTCATCAGTGACATTGCAGAGGACTGGAAGGAAAAGTATGCCTTTTGCAGATGACACAAAGATCTGCAACAGGGTTGATACACAAGGAGGTGTGGAAAGGATGAAAAGGGACTTGGCAAGGTTGGAGGAATGGTCAAGTATGGCAACTAGGATTCAATGCAAAGAAGTAATGCACCTGGAAACAAGAACCAGGGAAGAATACACAATGGGTGGGAGGTAGTAGCAACAACAAAAGGAAAGGGACCTGGGGTAATCATATCAGATGACCTTAAGGTTAGTAAGTAATGTGAGAAGGCAGTAGGGAGGGCTGGGGGTATACTGGGATGTATAGGGAGAGGCATCAGCAGCAGAAAACAGGAAGTTGTTATCCCTCTGTACAGACAGTTGGTGAGACCCCATCTGGAGTACTGTGTCCAGTTCTGGAGACCCCATCTCCCTAAGGACATAGACAGGATAGAGGTAGTCCAGAGGAGGGCAACTAAAATGGTGCAGGGCCTGCAAGAGAAGCCGTATGAGGAGAGACTAAAGGAGCTTAATGTATACCCTTGAGGAAAGAAGGAGAGGGAGACATGATAGAAACTTTAAGTACCTCAGTAGAATCAACAAAGTCCAAGAGGGTAGCATCTGTCAGAAAAAGAGACTTGAAAGAACAAGGGGACACAATTTAAAGATAGAAGGAGGCGTGTTCAGGGCAATGTGAGGAAGTATTATTTCACAGAGAGGGTAGTGGATGCATGGAACAGCCTTCCTGAGGAGGTTGTGGGGTCTAAAACTGTGGGAGAATTCAAGAATGCATGGGACAGACATAAGGCAATTCTTGTGGGGGGGTAGGAAGAAATAAGGCTGTTGGTTAATTAGGATCTGCAGCCTATCCTGTAGGTAGGGAAATGGGCAGACTAGATGGGCCAAGCGGTCCTTATCTGCCGTCAAAGTCTATGTTTCTATGTTTCTATGTCAGCTTAAACTGGATTAAACAATCTTGTAAGAAAAATATTTACCTTCTCAATTCCCAGGATGAAGTGTGAATTTGATAGAAAGGCCTTTACAGCACCAGACATCTGAGACAACCTACTCCTTCTCAAACTGTGGAATGCTTCTAGATAACAAGTGCTCATGTCCAATATTTTCAGCCACTTTAGAACTCCCTGTATTTGTTATGGTTCACAACCCCCCTTCCCCGACCATGATCATGTTGCATAACAAATTTTTTAACTGTTAACTTTTCCATTACCAGATTATATCCTCTCACCACTAGAGGGCTATATCTCTATCTCTATCTCTATCTCTATCTAGTACGTAAGCCATGTGGGTTCTCTCTGCCTTTCTCTTGCCTCTCCTCCTCCTCCTTGCCCTGCCCCCCTTCTCTCTCCCTGGTCCTAGCCACCCCCACCATCCTCTACTCTGGTTTCCACTGCTACTCCAAGGGAACTCTCCACTTCCACTCAAGACTTGTGCTTGGTTCACCATTTGGATATTCCTGGCTACTTAACCCAACCACTACTGTCAACAAATGTGGCCACCTCTCTACACTGTACCACCTTGCAGTCCATATGGGATACCGCCTGGAACCTTGCAACCTCTACTCCCAGAAACAACTATCAAAATTATCTTTCAAAGAGCTGCGACTCTGCTCCTTAAAACTCCTACTCCTCCTCCTTCTCATCTCAGGCACCGTCCATCCCAATACTGGCCCTAGAAGCTCAGGCCACACACAAACTCCAGGTGCCCTTATCCTTGCAACCATTAATATCTGCAGCCTACTACCAAAGCTGGATGCACTCCAAGCCTTCATATGCCAACACAACCCTGACATCCTTGTGGTGGTGGAAACTTGGCTGACACCTAGAGTTCCTGACTCAGCAGTAACAATACAGGGCTACAATGTCCACAGGCTGGACCGGATATCCAAAAAAGGCAGTGATTGCACAATCTATATCAAAGACTCCCTGTCTTGGCACCCTGTAGCAACTCCATCACTTTCTGCCTCGGCCCAGATTCTGCCAATCAAAATCGTCCTAGGTCCCAACCATAAAGCCGTGACTATTGTCTCCATATATATCCTGCCCAGGGACCCTAAACATGGCTTCAACGATGTCCTAAACTTTATCAACTTTCATCCTTCTGAAGCTGAACTTAGTCTACTAGGAGATTTCAACATAAACTGGTTAGCATCGAGCGCCAGTGCCTATAAAGACTCCATCTCAGCTGCTAACCTCACGCAAATGGTAAACTCCCCTACTAGGATTAACTACAAGACTGGTACCAGTACCCTCTTGGATTGGGTCCTCACCACTCACCCCACAAGGATTTCTCATACGACCATTCTCCTAGACTCTCTCAGTGACCACTCCTTAGTCATGTGTGCATGGTCTAACAAATTCCTTAAGCCCCCTTCCCAAATTATTGCTAGCAGAGTCCTTCCTCGTAGAAAACTTCCACATCTCAAACAATACATGCTTCTACAAGACTGGCTACCCATCTATGAAGCAACAGATGTTAACTTGGCTCTTGATCACTTCATCTCAACATTCAACAAAGCCTGCGACCTCTTTGTCCCTGCTAAAAGACACAAAACAAAATCTCTCTCTAACCCATGGGTCATCATGCCTTCTCTCACAGCTGAAACTATGGGATCATTTTCTGGCAGTTGCCAGGGCAACTGGCAAACAATTGACATCCAAATTACAAACAAGCATGAAATGCCTGCACAAAAGCCATACAGCTAATAAAATCCACCTATTACAAAGAAGCTCTCACCAATACATGGGGAAATGGTCGTGCTTTCTGGGACAATATCAAGGATGTCACAGGAAAGCAGCCAAAAACCTCTCCGGCCATGTTAATGGTTGATGGATCCTCAACCCTCGACCCCAAGTTGATCGCAAACATCTTTAACACGGCTTTTTCAGACCTTAGTGCTGTTCTACTCCATGACTTTTTCGAAAACAGGGCCTACTCCCCAAATACCTCAGCCCCTCAGTCTAACCATCCCTCTTCTACTTCGGGTAAGGCTGAATGAAGCTTCGCCACGCTATATTACTGCAGCTATCTCTAAATCTAGATCTAGTAGCGACACCCTAGACCTTAAGCTTCTGTTGCTCACCCTCGATGAGGTAATTCATCCATTAACAAAAATCCTAAACCTCTCTCTCTCAGCTGTGGAAAATTCCCAGACCTATGGAAAATAGCCACCGTGACACCTGTCCATAAAAGTGGGGATAAGACGAATCACTCAAATTATCGCCCTATCTCCATACTGCCCCCACTCTCTAAGGCACTCGAGTGCATCGTGGCTGATCAACTTACCAACCACTTGGATAAATACAATATACCTTGTCCACAACAACATGGCTTCCAGAAAGGTCACAGCACCACCACAGCCCTTCTTGAGTTCACTGGAGCTTTGCACAAATCCCTTGACAACAGCCTTCTCACAGGGGCCGGTTTCATCGACCTCTCCAAGGCCTTCGATACAGTACACCATGGACTATTAATTCACCAACTACTGAATGCCGGGCTATCACCTGATTCTTCTCTCTGGTTTAAAAGCTACATAGAAAACCGATCGCAGAGAGTAAAAATTGCGAACGCTCTTTCTGACACCCTGCCTGTTCGCTTGGGTGTCCCACAGGTATCCATACCGGGCCCCCTCCTTTTTAGCCTTTTCTTAAACTCCCTCCCTTACCACTGCTCTGAGCAGATAATACTACATGCTGATGATGCTGTTATATTCTCCACTCACAAAGATCCTGCAACTCTTCAACACAACCTTCAACTTGGTTTCAGTTCTGTAGAGACACGGTTTCTTAATCATAAACTGGTCCTCAATGACAAGAAAACCAAATCTATGCTCTTCTGCAGCTCTCATAACCCACACAAGCTACACCACTTGGCTATCTCCACCACCCAACGGAACAATCTAGATCAGGTGGGGTCCTTCAAATACTTAGGGATACAGCTTGACCCTAATCTCTCCTATGGACTTCATGTAGATAATGTAGCTAGAGCTGCTAATATATGGCTTGGTCTCCTCTACAAACACAGACCACACCTCACGCCAGAAGCTTTGAAGGTTGCAGTCCTGAGCTCCGTGATCTCTGTAATAGACTATGGTCTCATCATTTATGGCTCGGCCACAACCACAACCCTTAGACGCCTCTCAACTGCCTTAAATAAGGCATGTCGGCTCATAATTGGTGCTCACTGTCTCACCCACACATGTGACCTGTACACTCAGACCAGCTGGCTCCAAATATCAAAATGCATAATGTTTCTCACCTGCTCCATGGTGAAAAAAATCTACCTTGGCCTTGCACCTTCTGGGGTCTCAACTCTGTTACAACACCGAATTAACAAATGGTGCCTTAGGAGATCCACGCTACAGCTACTGAAAGTCCCCTACTGTCACTCTTCACAGGGACAACACTCTTTTGCTTGAGTGCCACTCTGGTTCAATGGCCTCAGCCCCACCATCTCCTCTGCCCCAACAATTGGTATGTTTAAAACTAGGCTCCAGGACTATCTCACTACCAACAGCTCCTGTGACTGCCCAACTTAACCTTGTTTCTCCACTTCCCTTCCTGCTCTAGTGGTCCCCCCCCATCACTGGATTCTACCCTCACATCTTGGTATACCCAGTGCTGCACTTTTCATCCTCTCCCCAACCTTCCTACATTCCTTCCCCCCTTCCCTCTTGCTATGACTCTGGTACTTCTTATCTGTTGTCTGTTTTCTCTGACAAATGCCGCTGGCTGCCTTGTTACAATGCTAACCTTGAATTGTATTAATCTGTACTCTGTTTGCAATGTCCACATTGTTGTAATGTCTGTCTTGATGTTCCCCATAATTTGTATTTCTCTGACGTGGAACCTTTGTAAAAGAACCAAGGCTCAAAGGTATTTGTAATCCTAGACTTAATAAATAAATAAATAAATGTGCATGCTCTTTGTTTGCTGTGATACCACTTTATTAGCTTGCTTTGATTATTTTTTCGACTGTACTTACCTTTACAGTTTTTATTTCCTGTGTGTATTTTAGCCTGTAAGTAACTATTTCTGCTGGACTATAAAGGAAAGGGAAAGGGGGAATTGTTTAACCAGGAAAGGCACTCTAAACAAGAGCTTGTTTCCAGGTGCGGCCTGAGAGCAGAAGGAAGGTAAGTGACTTACCCAGGGTTACACAGTATGCAAGTGGGTGCTGATGGGATTCAAACCCAGGTCTATAGGTTTGCAGCTCAGTGCTCGCAATTACTACATTATACTGCCTCCCTACTGGCTATACTAATCTGTTGACTGCTGCAGTCCTCCCTGAGATCCCCGTGATAACAAGATGCTGCCTTTCATGGGGTTATTCTAGTAGGAATAATTTCAAATAAATAAATAAATAAAACAACTACCAAATGGAAAATGTAGGTTTACTTAGTAAAGCACAGAAGCAATGTGCACATTTTCTAAAAAGGAAGTAATCCATAGGATGGCTCACAAGGGTGTTAATAGTGGGAGAATTCAGTCTGCTGAATGTGGATTGGAGCCTCCCTACTACAGCAATGACCAGGAGTAGGGACATCCTGGACTCCCTGCAGGGGGTGTTCCTTAGGCAGCTGGTTAAGAAACCCACTCATGAGGGGGCATTACTGGACCTAGTACTGACAAATGGGGACAGCACTGTGGACATCTCAGTGGGGACCATCTGAGCACCAGTGATCACCAGTCAGTGTGGTTTAATGTAAGAACAGGACCAGAATCATACCACACAAGGACATGTGTCCTGGACTTCAGGAGTGCCGATTTTAAGAAAATGGTAGAATGCCTCAGGGATGCCCTGGCAGAGATAGGGAGACTAGGGGGAGTAGAAGAACAGTGGGCTACAATAAAAGAGGGAACTGAAAAAGGTACTAAGGTCTGTGTCAAGCAGGTCAGCAAGGGCAAGAGAAAAAAAGAGACTGCTATGGCTCTAAAGAGAGGTAGAGGAAAAAGTAAGAGCAACAAAACTAGCCTTCAGAAAATACAAAAGATCACAGAAGGAGGAGGAGGATAGGGACAGCTACCCATAGAAACAAAGGGAGGCAGGGATGGCAGTTAGGTGCGTAAAAGTGAAAATGGAGGAAAATATGGCCAAATCAGTAAAAAAGGGGGATAAAACATTTTTAGATAATTTAGTTAAAAGAGGAAGTCCAAGGGAGGGATAGTAAGACTGAAAAGGGAAGGGGGGAGTTCTGTAGAAGAAGACCACCAAAAAATGGACATATTGAACAAATATTTCTATTCAGTATTCATGTAGAAGGGGGTAGGAAATGGGCCTTTGTTACAAGACAACGGCATAAAGGGTAGAGAGGTGGACTTCGGAGTAATATGAGAAAGTATTTTTTCATGGAAAGGGTAGTGGATCCATAGAACAGCCTCCCGGCAGAGGTTCTAGGGGCAAAAATGGTAGGGGAATGCAAAAACACATAGGACAGCCATAAAGGAACCCTAGCGATAGGAAAGAGAGGGTAAGCCACAACTCGTTTAGGATATGTGGTATATGAAACGTAGGAAAAATGGGCAGACTAGGTGGGCCAAGTGATCCTTATCTGCCACCAAATTCTATGTTTCTATGGATACTGGCCCTTTCACAGTGGAAAGAGTCCCAAAGGAGTTGCCAAAGTTAAAGGCAAACAAGGCAAAGGGTCCAGATGCGGTGCACCCCAGGTTGCTGAGGGAGTTCAGGGAGGAGCTGGCTGCACCACTGACAGCCCTGTACAACCTGTCACTAGAAACAGGGGTGGTACCGGGGAACTGGAGGAGGGCAGATGTAGTCCACTCCACAAAAGAGGAAATACTATAGGTAGGAAGCAGGAAATTACAGGCCGATCAGCCTGACTTCAGTAGTGGGCAAAGTAATGGAATCACTACCAGAGGAAAGGATTGGAGAATACCTTGTAAACAGCGCACTTCAGTATTTGAGACAACTTGAATTCACGGGGGCCTGCCAGACAAACCTGATCAAGTTCTTTGACTGGGTAACAAAGGAAGTGGACCAGGCAGGGGTGGTTGACATGGCCTATCTGGATTTCAACAAGACCTTCTGCACCATTCCACAAAGAAGGATGGCAAACAAACTGAGTAACCTAGAAGTAGGATCTAAAATAGTAAAATGGGGAGTTGGCTTAGTGGTAGGAGCCAAAGAGTGGTGGTAAATGGCGTGCACTCTGGGGAAGGCAAGGTGACTAGCGGGGTACTGCCGGGTCAGTATTAGGCCTGGTCCTCTTTCAATGTCTTTATTAGCAACATTGCAGAAGGACTGGAAGGAAGGTGTGCCTATTTGCAAATGACACAAAAATCTGTAACAGAGTAAACACACCGGGGGGGTGAAAGAATGAGGGAGAAACTTACTAACCTGGGGGTGGGGTATTAGCAGTCACAAAACAGGAAAGAGACTTGGGGGGGTATCATTTCTGATGACCTGAAGGTAGCTAAACAGTGTGACAAGGCAGTGGGAAAGGCTAGCAGAATGCATGGATACATAGTGAGGGGTATCACCAGCAGAAACAGAAAGGTAATAATACCCCTGTATAGATCACTGGTGAGACCCCACCTTGAGTACTGTGTTCACTTTTTCAGGTCACATCTCTGAAAGGACAAGGATAGGGTGGAGTCTATGGTGACCCCAGGGTGAAGTCCATTTAAAGTGTCCAGTTACACATACACTGCTTGCTCCAATTTTCCTAGATCTGGAAAGGTCACACACATGATTAGAAGTGTCATATGCAATGTTTTCCATCTTTTACAGCAATATTTATAATGATGATTCAGACTAGCAATAGTCTTTTCAGCACTGAGAGCAAATACAATCTCCCTATGCCCCTCTGTTCTTGTGGGCACCTCTTCATCCATCCATGTCTATATATTATTAGCTTTGCTATTGCCACTATATGTGCAATATATCCCTTCTTGGGCCCAAAGACTCTGTCTGTATATTTGCCTAATATACAAATATCTAGTATAAAAGCATCTTGCAAACCCAGCATGGGATACAAGTGCTCCTTAATATACTGCCAAAATGATTCAACCTTCTCACACAGCCATAACACATAGCAAAGTATGCCTTCTGCTTTACTGCATCTTGTACACAAACCAGTATCATGTGTACCATTTTAAATAGCTTACTGGGTGTATAATTAAGCAATAATGCATGACAGGGTGTGAGTTGTGCTGGGATAACCTCACGCCTGGGTAGTTGGGCATGAGGCCACAGACTGAGTGCGTCAGTGTCCCAGAAGTGAGGTTATCCCAGCACAACCCACACCCTGGAGTGCATTATTGTTATTATACAATGGCTTGTTGTTATACAAAATAAAAAAAACATTTAAAAAATGTTTTAATAGATTTTTAGTGTGGCAATATATCTTTGTTTCTTAAGAGGAGTACAATGCAACAACAAATCAATACAGTGAGGTTGTGCTCAGATAACCTCACTGTAACAAGCACACACTGATCAGAGTCCAAGAAATTTTCTTGTCATTGTATAATATAAATTTTGCAAGATTTTAAATTGCTGCACATGTGTCTGTCTTGTTTTAGATACTTATACATATCTGGCCAGATTGTTCCCCATTCAACTTCGGTCCTATTTAGTGTAAGTTCATTTGACCAGTATGGGCATTTACTTGACCCTTTGCTTGTATCTATATCTTGATATGTGGCATATAGCAAAAAAACTGAATGGGGCAACTGGGCCACTGACACAAACCCCACTAAACATAATCTACCTTCCTTTGACCATGGAGGGGGCTGTAACGGATGTAATACACAATGAGTCAGTTGAATGAATTTAACTCATAACAAGCTAGATGCTTGATATTGTTGTTGAAAGTTTCAAAATAGGATAATGGTATCTCCTAGAGTGACATGTTCTATAACTGGAATTTTGATGTTATTCCAGAAATATTCCTCTAGTGCCCATTTTCCGATTTTCAAATTGGGGTTACCAAAAACAGTTTGTTCCAGGTTTGAGTACAGCTGCATTTACATAACTCTGCACATCTGTTGATGTGCTTTTATTGACTAGAAAATTGGGTGCTCTTTAGAGGTTTGGGTATGTTTGTAGTGGATGTAAACAAAAATGGCTTTCAGTTGTCACCCATGCATTTTACAGATGTCCTCCTCTGTCAGGAGCCATTGTGTTTTGTAGCCACCTCCTTCCTGTTCATTTGCCTCTGCTCCCCATTTCAGGTATTTTCTATCCTGTAAGATAGACAGATTGAGCCCTTTTAGCTCTTTAGGGCTTACTAGTTTGTTATACGCTCATCTAGCATGTTTTCTTGCCACAAAAAGCGGGTTATGATTGCATGTAACTGTTTTGAACCAGTGAAGGGACAGTAGGATACTAAAGGGTATAGCAAGCAAGGAAGGACATTTATTTTAATTATGCTTAGCCTCCGTCATACTATCAAGGGGAGAAGGGACCACTTTTGCACGTCTTGTGAAAGGATCCTGAAAATAGGGTCTAGATAAATTGTTTTCAGGTCCAAGAGTCCTCTTGGTATTTTGATTCCCAAGTATGTTAACTGTTTGTGCTCCCACTGGAATCCCATTTCTATAGCTTGCTTACACCCACGTCTGCTAATTGGAACACACAAGTTTTATCTATTGCATATTTGGTTTACATGCAGAGAGCTCGCTGTGTCTCTTTGTTTCTGTTAATATTTCTGGCAATGATGACTGGGGTTCCACTAATGCAGTGATATGTCATCTGCATATGTGAATATCTTAAGTTCTTGACCACCAATTCTTATGTCTTTAGTCTTTTAATTTTGCTTAACCTTTAGTGCTAGAGGTTCGAGACACAGGTTGAAAAGCATCGGGGACAAAAAGCACCCCTCTCTGGTTCCCCTTGCTAGCAATATCTTGTATGATAGAACACTGTTACAGTGCTTTCTGGCTGATGGCTTCTGATATAACACCTTAACCCACTTTACAATGTTTTGGGATATGTTGTACTGTCTCATTATTACAAGAGGTACTCCCAGGCCACTCTATTGAATGCTTTCTCTATGTCCAGGGAGGCCAGCACCACCTGGTGATCAGCCCCCTGGATGCAGGGAACAAATGTTGCAGTTTCCTATGGTGGTCACTGAAAACCTTCCCTGCCACAAACCCCAGCTGCTCTGGTCCAGTCAATGCATCCCACACTCGGCTCAATCTTGCAGCTAGGATCTTTGCCAATATTTTGAGATCTGCATTAAATAAAGAGATTGGCCTGTAGCTACTAGCTCAAGTGTAATCTTTCCCAGGTTTAGAGATTAGTGATATCCTAGCTCAGAGTTGTGGTGATGTATCTTAGTTCATTTTCAAACATTTGATTAAACACCAAAACCATGTATAGCCAAAGCTTCTGCAATAAACGAAGTGCACTCAAAAAATACAGTGTTAACGCTTAAGTTTAAGCTTTATGTTAAATTTATTGATTTCACTCAGCACACTGCTTTATAAAAAATGGAACAAACATCCCTTTCAGCCATATATCCACAGATTCTTAACTTCTTTGCTTAGCTCCATTGCAATGGCGTTAAGCAACAAATAGAGTACGCTCCGAAATCTCTCCTTCGGTTCGTTTGTTGAAAACTAAGACCGACAACTAGAAAGGGATTAGGCAATTGAGCCAAGAAAAGATGTTAAGGATCTGTGGATATATAAAGCATAAGAACGTCATTACCATTTTTTTCTTAACCAAACGGACTGAGCAAACGCAATATGGAAGTGTTAAATTGAGAGACTTTGCAACAAGTCTGTGGTTGAATAGCCTGTATGGCTAAAAGGGATGTTTGTTCCATTTTTTACAAAGTAGTGTGCTGAGTGAAATTAATAAATTTAACATGAAGTTTAAACTTAAGCATTAACGCTATATTTTTTGAGTGCACTTCGTTTATTGTAGAAGCTTTGGCAATACATGGTTTTGCTGATAATTTCCCCCTGAAGGAGCACCTATAACTCTGTTAGGCAATTATAAATTATTTTAAGCCACATTTATAGATGATTGAGCCCACAAAATCTATTTGTCTTTTGAATATTTGATTAAACACTTTGGTGAAGAAAGGAACCAGCTCATTGCTAAATTGTTTATACAAATTATAGGACAATTAGATGTTTTTTTTGGGGGGGAGGGCAGTATTAGCCACAGCTAAGCAATTAAAATCACAAATTGTAATAAGAAAGAAATAATGTGACCAACTGGGAACTGAACCCAGGCCCCAGAAATACCATCCCAGTGTTCCAACCACTGAGCTACAGGCTGAACCTGGGGTTCCCAGACACACTTCCTTTCTCTGGTATTGCTGTCCTGCAGTAGTCTTGCATAATCTTGATTATTCCTAGTAACAGGATATGAAGCACCAGAGACAGGGAATCTGGGAACCTCAGGTCCAAGCATGTGAGCCTGTAGCTCAGTGGCTAGAGCACTGCGATGGTATTTTGGGGGCCTGGATTCAATCCCCAGTAGAAACTAGAGGAGAACCCATATAGGTCCAGTGCCTTGTTTATGTTTGTTCTTTTAGAGGTCATTCTGACCTCTTCTTCTCCCACAGGCCCATCCAGCCTCTCCTTTTGTGTCTCTGTTAGCTGGGGTAGTTGGGTGTCCCCTAGTAACTGCTGCATTGCCTCCTGTATATTACCATCACTCTGCTGCATCTGTATACAGCACCTGTTAGTACTGCCTGAATATCTCTGCAGTCCTTCTCGAGTTTGTTGTCAGGGCCTCTTCATCTTCCATTTTGATTCCCTTCATTACTCTCTGGGCCTGTTGTTGCGTAGGGCATAGCACCATTAAATGCCCAGTCTTCTCCCCCAGTCAGTGTGTATTGCACCTTGGCCTTAAACATGGTCTGCTCTGCTTTTTCCTGCACTAAGTCAGCATACTAGGCCCTCTTACTATTGAGGCTGCGCCAAGTGTTATCTGGGGTGGTGGGTTTTGAATTCTTTTTAATGTCATACATATCTTTTAGTTGGTCCAATTCTTTCTCCTCCCTTTTCTTTTTCCTATTGGTCCCCAACCTTATAATTTCTCCCCTGAGGTAGCTCGAGTGCCTCCAATAACATGTTTAGTCTCCCGACTGACCCATTTTTTTGAATATGTTTCTTTATATATGTTTTAATTTTCCTAAAAATGTTTTTTCTTTTAGCATTTGGGAGTTAAATTTCCATGTCCTATCAGTTTTTTCCCCTCTAATCAGCTCCAGTTTGGTTTGTAGAGGAGCATGGTCTGATAGCACCAGGGCTTCTATTTCCCAGCCTAATAGTCCTAGGAGAGATTTGTGACTCAGGAAAAATAAATACATTTTTGAAAAAGAGTTATGTGGCTTGGAATAAAAGGGAAAGGCATTTTGAGTTGGATGCAGTATGCACCATGGGTCAAGAGCGCCAAGGTGTTCAGGAACTCTCGCAGCACTCTTTGTCCTGATGACAGCCCTTGTCTCACTCCTCCAGACCTGTCCAGGTTTGTCTGGAAAAGTAAATTCCAGTCCCCTCCAACTAACATCAGTACCTGTGTATATGGGGCCAGTTCAGCTACTAAGTGTGTGAAGAACAATGGTGAGTCCACATTTGGATTATAAAGTGAGCCCACTAGAACTTCCTTTTGAACCAATCACTCATGCAATAAGATATACCTTCCCTCAGCATCCCAGATCTCCTTTATTAGTTGAAAGAGTACTTACCTGGATACTGAGATTGCTACCGTTTTTCTCTTGATGCTATCCTGTGCCTATATACCTATCTTACTTAATCCTGTCTGAAACTTAACACATGTTCACACTTTAGAGGAGAAATACACTGAGTCTAGAAGTCAGTTTTCCCAATTGAAGCTGCTCATTAAATACTTGTTCAAATTCTGTTATTGCTGTAGCTATCTAAGTGTTTTTGTTATCTTAGTGGGTGTTTCTGATTTACATGCTGCTGGAAAGAACCATTTTGGAAGTACAGTATACCCTGGGTGGGATATTCAAAGGGGTTGCACATGGAGCAACAGAGTTGCACCATGCGCAACCCACTGATGCGCCCCAACACGATATTCAAAAGGGGATGTTGTGCTGTGCAGATCCTGATGCGTCGGGTGCACCAGTAATGTGTGCAGCGCAAATGCAGGTTGGCATGCCCATGCATATTCCACACATCCCAATATTCAGCCTGGGATGTGCCGCACATATGCTGGTGCAACCCCTACATGCGCCGCACACTGGTGCTCAAAGTTGAGCCGCAAAGAAATAGGAGCTAGGGCTGGCCACTCACAGGTGAGCTGCCATATTGCAGGGTGCAACACGGCAGCTGCCAGCTGTGGGTGGCCACCCGAGCTCCGGGGCCAGGGTCTGTTGGCGTCGTGCCCCCCCACACCCAATCACAGGCATTGTACTAGAAACGATATCCCTGGTGGTCCAGTGGACCACTTCCATCCCAGTTGCAGGCATAAGTATTAAATAAATGAAGTCCAATATCCCTGGTGGTTCAGTGGACCGCTTTCAGCCCAATTGTGGGCATAAGTATTAAATAAATGAAGTCCAATATCCCTGGTGGTCCAGTGGACTGCTTCCAGCCTGATCGCGGGCATAAGTATACTAAAAACAGTCTGGATTAACCCTGGTGGTCCAGTGGTACGCCCCTCCCCACCTGCCCACTGAGCCCTGTCACCTTGCTCCCCCCTGGTCAGCGGCGGGATGGCATCCCCATCCGAAGCCGCCTGGCCGCTTGCCGGTTGACTGCGTGCAGTGCGGCTGTGCCCATTGGTCAGGCGTAGGCCAATGGGCATACAGAACTCGACTCATCCACAGTCCTGATATGAAGTTAATTATTCACATATCTGGACTGTGTAATGCTACTCTTGATCTGCATGTCTATTGGCTCTTGCTGTGGACCAATGGGTGTACAGCTGTACTGTCCAGTCAGTCGGGTGGGGCGGCCGGGCAGCTTGTGGGTGGGGAGCTGCTCCTGCTACTGACCGAGGGGAGCAGGTGGTGGGGCTCAGTGGGCGGTGGGGACGGGGTACCGCTGGACCACCAGGGTTAATGGTTAATGTAAACTGTTTTTAGTATGCTTATGCCTACAATCAGGCTGGAAGCAGTCCACTGGACCACCAGGGATATTGGACCTCGTTTATGTATTACTTATGCCTGCAATTGGGCTAGAAGCGGTCTACTGGACCACCAGGGATATTGGACTTGATTTAGATTATACTTATGCCCACGACTGGGCATTGGGGCACTTTGCTGTGCTGTGCAGGGGGCATCGGTCCCCGACGGCTGCAGCCTGGCAGGGCGCCAGGTGCAAGTCACCGGGGATCGGCGCACCTGCATGCAAATTGGGCCATAATGACATGCTAATGGCCCCAGTTGTGCCTTGCATGCATTATGGCCACATTTGCATATCCACTGCTGAATATCGCGGTTCCTGCACCTAGCGCAACTGCACTTGTGCTGGCGCATCCCCCTGTTCCTCTCTTGCCACTTGTGTTGGTGCAGTGCTGCTGCACCATGCACAATGTGGGAGGCCATGTTGGCATATTCAACGGTGCTGAGCCATGGCACAACACCATTGAATATTGCCCAGCACACTCCCTGGTGCATCCCAGTTGTGCTGCACCCGGCTTGAGTCCCTGCCTGGTGCATTTCTGAATATCCCACCCCCTGTATAGAGATCTTGTTTCTGTTGGACTCTGTTTTGTATTGTCACACCTTCTTGGTATTTCTTACACTGGACGTTTGTGAAAACAGGCATTTTTGCTCACATACCTTCCAGTATACAAATAAAGACTGATTGATTGGTAGTTTATGTCCCTGTGCTACTCTTCTATTGTAGGCACATTGCATTCATGTTCTACTTTAGAACTCTGAGGTTGTTTGGGACACAAGCTACATCATGCAGTTCTAAAATGGTACTTACCATCAGACTGTAAAGAATTCTCACCCCAAGTTTGCTAAAAGGCCTGTACAGATGGAGCAATAACCGAATTTTAGCCAGTACTTAAAAACAGCTTGTACTGGGATAAATGACTTTCAAGTTCAGCGCAGTTCTCCTTTAAATGTGTTTCTTGTAAACACACAATAGAAGTTTGAAGGTTCTTTTTTTCTCATAAAAGTTTTTTATTGAAGTTTTAAGAGTTTTAACAATGACACTAGTACAGACAGTACATAAAAGGTAACGTATTGTATGCAAGGTCATTAACATATGGAACATATACAGTAAGTCAGTGGTCAGAGGAAATGCAAAGGATTATAAACAAGTTACAGTGTAATAGGATTATATACTTGGTCCATGAAACATATTTAATTGTTGACTATGTACAGTAGTTAAGGGTAGGGTACAAAAAACATCATTTATATTTAACTAAACAGTAGTAAATAAGACAGTACTTTATGTAAGGCTGAACTATGCATAGTACGCCTGCAGTAGGTAGGGGCCCCTTGTCAATAGATGCAATATTCTGTCATACATACAGTACTAACATACTAAGATGCCAGCAGAGTAGGCCTAAAGGTCTACTGAGTCTGCTCAAAGATCAGCACCCCGTCAGGACACCACTGCTGCCCTCCCCATCTCCCCCCATAAATCCTCACGACTCCATCCCCCATCAGAGTTACACCTCCAGATTTGACATTTCTGTTTTACCGTCCCCTTATACCTGTCCCAACAACTCATGAATCCCTCCACAGTATCAGCAGCCACCAGTTCCACAGGCAGTGCATTCCATGGGTCCACCACCCTCTCAGTAAAGTAGCATCTCCTAGTTCCCCCAGAGCATCCCACCAACCAGCCTCATGGAATGCCCTCTGGTGGTCCCCTCCTCTCTCAGATGGAACACCCTATTTAGGCTGACCTTGTTCACTCCCATTAGATATTTAAAGACTTCAATCATATCTCCTCTGTCCCTTCTGTCCCCCAGGGAGTACAAGTTCAGCTTAAGTCTCTCCTCATAGGATCTTCCCCATTCCCTGTATAATCCTAGTGACCCTTCTGTGGACCCTCTGCAGAACTGCAACATCCTTTTTCAAGTGTGGGCACCAGAACTGCATGCAGTACTCCAGGTGTGGTGTAACCAGGCAGTTATACAGAGGGAGAAGCACCTCACATCTCCTCGAGGTTATTCCCCTGGCAATGCAGCCGAGCATTTTTTTTGCTTTTGCTACAGCCCTCCTACAGTGCTCAGACTTATTCATTTTGGCATCCACAACCACCTCAAGATCCTTTCCCTCCCAAAAACCTGCAATTTTCCCCACCCAAAAAGTACTCATATTTACTGTTTCTAATCCCCAAGTGGAGTACACTGCATTTCTTGCCATTAAACCTCAGTTTCTGAGTGTGTGACCACCTCTCCAGAGTCTCCAGGTCCCTCTGCAGGGATTTTCTACCCTTCTCCCCATCCACCACTACCCCCAGCTTTGAGTCATCAGCAAAGATGCTCATCTCACTCTTGACACCATCCCTGATGTCCGAGATGTAAGCATTAAACAGGAGTGGGTCCAACACCGATTCCTGTGGGGCCCCACTAATGACTCTCCTAGGAGATGATTCCTCTCCCCGATCACCACCTTCTGAAACCGCCCAGTTAGCCAGTTCCCTATCCACCTCACCATCCTTTTCCCCACACCTATACCACCCAGCTTGTCCAGCAGCCCTGTGTGTGGCACCAAGTCAAATGCCTTGCAGAAGTCTAGAAAGAGGACATCCACTGGCCTTCCCTGGTCCAGAGCCTTTTTCACCCAATTGTAGAACCCCACAAGGTTAGTCTGACACGATCTGCCCTGAACAAAGTCATGTTGGTGATCATTCAGATGGCTCCATGACCCCAGAAACACCTCCAGCCTCTCTCTCAAGATGGCCTCCATCATCTTGCTTACCACCGACGTCAGACTGACAGACCTGTAGTTACCTGGCTCCTCACTTGAGCCACTTTTGTGTATAGGCACGACATGTGCCACCCTCCAATCCTAAGGCACCCAACCAATCTGAAGGGAAGAGTTAAAAAGGTCCACCAGAGGTGCAGCAAGGACATCTGCCATCTCCTTCAGTACCCTGGGATGAAGTCCATCCAGACCCAGTGCCGTATCCATTCTCAGGGACTTAAGGGCCTCCCTCACCCTACCAACAGGAATTTTAATGTCAGAGAGCTCCCCCCTTCTTCATTCCTAGCCCCTCCTCCCACTGTATAGTGTTGTCCCTTCATCATCTCTTGTGAAGACCAAGGCAAAGTATTTATTAAGTACTCCATCTGCTCCCTGGCCTCCTCAGCCCACCCCCTTCCCATCCTCAGTCTGCTAATCTACCCCTTCACTTTCCTCCTTTCCCTGATATACCTAAAGAATCCTTTTTCCCAGTTTCTGATCCCCTGTGCCAACCTCTGCTCTGTTCTCACCTTGGCTGATCTCACCACCCTGGTTACCTTTTTGGATATCCTATTGTACTCCCCCCATCCACGTCCCCTCGTGAGCACTTATATCTTCTATAAGCAGCTCTTTTCTCCCTCACACCTCCTGCACCTCCCTGGTCCACCAGTTTGGCTTTCTGGCCCTACCAAACTTGCGTCAAACCTTTCTGCAGGCCTTGGTAGCTTTCAGGATCCCTCTTTAATAATTTTCCACCTGCCCTCTGTGTCCATGTCTAGTCTGATCCCCTCCAAATGCCCCTTGAGGATCCCCTCCATACCCTTGAAGTCCGCTCCCCTAAAGTCAACCACCACCATCTTAGTGAGATGATCCCCTCTCCCCAGGTCCAGGGAAGACCAAACCATGGCATGATCGCTCCCAGCCAGTGGGTCCCCAACAACTAGGTTCCTAACCAGATCACAATCTGATAGGACCACATCCAGGATGTGATCCTCTCTCATTGGCTCAGACACTAGTTGGGATAGGAATGCACCCTGGAAGACGTCCAGAAAACACTGTTCCCTTGTTGATGAAGGTGCCATATGCCCCAATCAACCCCTGGCATTGTAAGATCACCCAGCACCACAGTTCCACCATTCCCCTGACCATAGTGATCCCTCAGATTCGACACCAGGCCCTCACTGAATTCCTCAGCCTGCATGGGTGGCCTATAAAGCATCCCCAGGTTGACCCTCTTACCCCCAGGTGCCTGCACGGTAACTCATAACGCCTCTACATTTCCCTCTGCCCCCTCCACCCTGCATATATTGATGCCATTCCCCTTCTTCCCTACCCACAGCCCTGTCCTTCCTGAACACAGTATATCCCGTCAGGTTTAGGTCCCAAACGTGCCGAGAAGTGGCCCAAGTTTCAGTGACTGCTGTCACATCCACATCCCCTTCAGTTAGCATTGCCTGAAGCTCAGGCATCTGTTTCCCATGCTCTTGGCATTGATCAGGACTGCCCTCCATACCTGCCCCCTGCCCTCGCCCATCCATCAACCCGAGATCCCCCAGCTAACTGCAAGCTCCCTCTCCCTTGCACACTGTCAGGTGCCCCAGTTAAGTGCTCCTTCCCCCCCTGCTGGGGGAAGAAGGCCATGTCCTCCCTTGACGTGCCTGCCAGCAGCAGCCTCAAGCCCCGGCCCACCCCCCTTTGCAAGTTTAAACCCCACCTAGCTTCGATGAACTCAGTCAGCTTTAGTTTCAAAACCTCCCCCCCAAATTTAAGTGGAGGCTACCCCTAGCATACAGCCCATTGTCCTCCCTAGTTTCACCCCAGTTCCCCATGAACCCATACCTCCTAGCCACACAACATGCTCTGAGCCATTCATTGACCTCCCAGATTTTCTGCTTGTTTCCCACACTATTTCTAGGCACCGGGGGGGGGGACCTCCAAGAAAGAGACTGTGCATCCCACAGCATGACATACACTGGCTAACTCCCAGAACCTTGTCTGCATCTCCTCTATGCTATTTCCCCCTTTGTCATTAGTGCCTAGGTGCACTAATATGTTAGGGGATCCTCCACAGTCCTTTACCAAATCATAGACCAAGTGCTTGGCCTTGTGCCCCCCACCTCACTACTCTGATCTGTCACAGCTGCACTCCTGCTAGCCTGTGGTCCCCCAACCTCCAGAGGCTCTTGCTTTTACCCCCCCCATCATCCTTTTTTCTGCTGTCCCCACACTTACTCCCTGCTGGTTTGTTTCCTGGGATCCTGCTCCCTCTTCACTATCCCCTCATCCTCCCTTCCCAGGCCCTCCTGACTCCCAGCTCCCCTTCCCGTACCATCCCTGACTCCTCTATTAGTCTTGGTGCCCATGCTCCCAATCCCCCCAAATTTCATCCTCCTTCCCCTTCCTTCCTCTGCTGACTGTGCCCCCCACTCTTCCGAAGCACCTCCCACCATGTTGTCCGCCATTGGCAAGTACTTATTTGAGACTGGAATCCTCCCAGTAGGTTGCTTACCAGTGCTCCCTTCCCGTGAGGTGGGCTTCCTTGCCGAGGTCCCTGGGGACCCTTTTGCCCATCTGCCAATAGCCCCCACACTCTGCCATCCCTCGCTCTCCTCCCTGTCGTGTCTCCTCGATCTCTCCCCCCATTTCCACCCCCAGGGCTGACCAGACCTACCATGATTTCTGGTGGCCCCACATCATAAGGTTGCTTCAAGGGGGGAATGGACTGCGTTAAAATTCTGCTGTTATAAAATGTTAATGCTCTCATACTCTGTCATGACATAAAATAAAGATGAGATAAAGGAGGTGGGATAGGTGGGAGAATGTAGGGGTGTTGCATAACTAAAATTAATGAAAGAACATACATCTTGGTGGGTAAGTGAAGGCATGGGTATAGGGGGATAGGCACTGTTAATGTTTTTTAACCATGAAAGTCAGTGAGAGGGCCACTGATGGGGGTATAATCTAGGAAAAGAACATGTTTCTGTCTTCAGATAAGATCTGAGTTCCAACAGAGAGGAGAGGTCCACAGAAAGTATCCCATTCATTCTGTGCCATCAAATTATGTACTTTTAGGTTGTCAACCATATCACACAAGAGTTGGATTCATATTGTCTGCTCAAGGGGAAATTCTCTCACCTATGTGGCAGTAAATGGGGGTGTTGAGGGTTGTGGGTGTCAACATATTTGGCCCAGATTGCTTGGTAGACTGACAGTATTCCAGCCGCTACATGGGCTGTGCGTACATAATGGGCTGTAAGACAGAAGAGGTTTTAACAAGCATTGTATGCAGGAGGGTCTGGATTTTGCCAGTGGTAGAGAAGGATTTGTTTAGTTACTGCTAGGGCTTCTACTACCCATAATGTTTGTGATGTAGACAGTAGTGGAAAGGATGCGAGTATACCCAGCAAAGCCAATAGGGGATCTTTGACTTGAGACAAGGGGACAATGGTTGCACAGCTGCACCATACTTGAGACCAGAAACTCTCCAGCTCTGGACAAGCCCACAATATATGGTATAAAGTGGCTTGTGGGGAGGAGCATCTGCAGCAGTCACTGTTGTTCAACAAGCCTGCTCTGTATTGTCATTGTGGTGTTCAATATGCTCTATGTGCCACTTTATATTGCAGGGTTTTTGCTTGGAGTTCTCTAGAGGCTTTATATAGCCAGTTCCAAATAGAATCCCTCTCCTCTGGAGGAATGCAGGTACCCATTTCCCACTCCCATGCTTCTCTGGGCCCAGATGACGTAGGGGTTGGGTTGAGGACTGTGGATCGTAGCTGCTTAAATCCTGACAAGACTCTTTTTAGAGATGTCAAAGTATTAAGCAATCACATCAGGTATGTGGCTTCAGGTAGGGTATATGTTTGGGATATTTTAATTTGAAGGAGATCTCTTAGCTGAAGTATTTTCAGAAGTGGATCTTAGGAATGTAAACGTTTTAGCTAGTTCAGAGAAGCTATGTAGAACGGCAGTCAAAGAGTCGTAAAAATCAGCTAAGGTTGAGATACCAGTTTGGATCTATGAGTCACAGTAGATAGGACAACTCCCTATCATCAGCTGTGGATGTTGCCAAAGGGGGCAGAAGCTAGATTTAGTGGGAAACTATTCTAAGGCTTTAGAGAATTTGAACCATATTCTCTGAGTGTGTCAGAAGCATGGAGATGTTTTGGCTTTGGGGGCCCAGTGAGGGGAAATGAGTGCACTGGGTAGAGGCAATGCAACCTGATTTTGTTCAAGGGCAATCCAGTGAGGGGCATAAGATTCTCTAGTAGGGTTTAAGCAGGTTACCGCCTGTCAGAGAACTACCAGCTCATGTTGGTGGCATAAGTTTGGAAGGCCAAAATCACCATCCCACCAACTCATATATACTGACAGTTTTTCCAACATACAAGTATAATTTACTGCAATAGTGTCAGCAACAGCTGCTTTTATTGTAATGCCCAGACAAGTAACACCAGTCGGAGACCACAGGTAGGAATAGGAGGGAACAGAGGGTCTTGACATGCTGCATTAAGTGGAAGGATTTGGGACATAGCCCAATTTAATTTGTAACGTGAAAGTGAGGCATATTCCTCTATAATAGAAGTCAGCATAGGAAGAGACCTAGAGGGGTCTGTTATGAACAAAGAGATATTATATGCAAACAAGGAGATCTTCTGGGGGACTCCCTCAGCTGATATGCCAGGAAATGCTTGAAAGGCTCTGATCTTCATGGTCAGCGGTTCAATCGCTAATAGGAAAAGGAAAGGAGACAGGGGGAAACTCTGCCTCATTCCCCTATACAACTGGAAAGGCTCCAATACCTAGAATTTGTGAGGACTTGAGAGGAGGGGGTAATGTACAGGAGCTTATCCGTGTTAATGAATGAAGCAAGGAAGCCAAAACCGGTCATTGCAACAAAAAGATATTCCCACTCCACCCTGTCAAAGGCCTTTTTTTAATATATATTAATGGCATTTGAAGTAAAACACAAGAAATACAATATACAACTCATGTCAGACCTCAACATCAAGCTCCTGGAGACATTCAATGAAATATAGGATTAGTAGCCTAAACAATCTTGTTTTCATATATGGAGGTAAATCAATCAGGCGATAATAATAAGAAAACTATTTGTCCATAAGCTACACACTGCAAGTGTGAGGGAGCTATCCAACAAGATAATATACAAGCCAACCATTAATTAGATTCCTGTATATAAATGGAACATGCTTGCAGCCCAAATGTAGTAAGGTCCCCCAACACAGGTAGCAACTGCCCACAACTCACCCTCCCATGAGCTAATCTGAATCCAAATCAGCTGTAATCTGTAATATAACAAAAATGTAGTAGAAACAGTTTAATAAAAAATTAAAATGTTAATAAAATTATAAAGGTTACTGTTAACAAAAAACATAGATTGTACAAGGCAAACACATTCTGATGTTCAGGACACAATCGATTCAGCATAGTATCTGAAGAGCAGCCTCTGTAACACTTAAATCCCTGGGGTGAGGCTAACCTACTACAACAGACCATACCTGCCATGAGAAGGACACCATTTCAACTAGGTATGAAGTAAAACATGTTTCCCATCAGGCTAGGCAGGGAAAGATTAGGCACTCTAAACATTATAAAGGTAATTATATTCAGTGCAATTGCCCTCCCCCCCAACCTTCAATTAAAATAAAAAACACCCACAGTGAATTAAAGTAAGGAATGGAGGTACAAGAAGAAAAAGCATGTAGTAGTTTGCATTGAAATACAACTCAGCTAGACCAGGTTTAAAACAGCAAATGGTGGAGGTCATGTGATGTTTGCTTAAGAGAGAGCTGCTTCCCTGCATCGCCCCCATCCACTCTCGCTGCATATAACCCCTTTTGATTGCCGGTAATTCACCTAAAACAAACCAGAGGCTTATTGCCATTTACTATGAACATCCTGATTTAGATTTTGTAAGTGGAGAATGGATGCAGAGATGAGAAAGGCATTGCTGCGCCACACTCCTCTGCTGATGCCTGAGAAGGACAAGGCCACAAAGAGGCCCAGACATCAGCCTGCCAACTCGATTAAATCTCTGACTACCAGCACAGATCTATCAGAGGAGTGATTTTTAGAGATCACACAACCTCTGCAAGAGGCCATCTCAGCGATCTCTGGAGACCTACAAAAAATATGCTCCTCAGTAGATTCTCTTACCACTAGAGTGGGAGATTCTGAAGCCAAGCTGGTCTCGCTGGAAAACTGGAGGGAAAGGTAGACCAGGACTCAACCAGCATGCGCCAAAATATCTGCCACCTGGAACACAAGTTGGGGGACTTAGAAGGGTGCAGTCAGCACAACAATTCGATCCTCTTCGGTCCCTTGTTGAAGGAAAAGGGAAACAACCCGGTAACTTTCATTCAGAAGCTGTGTGAGAGAGTAGCAGGCCCCTCTCCTAACAATACTACTTACGTTGTGGAATGGATCCACTGCTTGCTGCACCCCCCACCACCATCTGTGTCTCCTCCATGTCCTTTTATCTTCAAGCTGCTTAATTTCCAGTACATGCAGCATATCCTGGCTAAAGTTAGAGATGTGCAGGAGCTGAACTGGGAAGGGCACCGACAAAGAATTGTACAAGACCTCCCTCAATCTGTGCACGCTAAGGGGCAAGAACTGCATCCCCTGGTCTCAAAGCTGATTGCAGCGGGGAAGCCTTAGAGGGTTTGATACCCTGCAGTACTGCAAGTCAAACATGAAGAAAAGTGGATCATTTTTGAATCACTGGCACAAACAGTGACTTAGCTCAAGACCCTGCTGCCAGAGCTGTTCAAGTGAAACCTACCTCGTTCCCTGTTATTACGATTGCCGGTGGAGTATCCTCAGATGGTACAGTGAGTACATAATTGGATTTCCACATCTCAAATGATGGTATAATGATTTTTCCCTGATCGAGCTGCATGGTCCCCGTTCTATACCTATGCCAGGTCTGGATCCGCCCTTGAGCCGGGGATAGAGACTTTGGTCCTCCTAACTTAAAACTGACACCCTTAGCTTCCTACTGCTCACCCTGTGTTGGGACAATTTCAGGAAAGAACCACCAATGCCTGTCTATCTTTGGATGATCCTTGTGTTTTGGATCCCTTGGGGTATGCTCTACCACTTCAACCCGTAATGTCCAGTTCAGTGTTAACCAGGAGCCCCCTGACATGACCTAGCAGAACTGTACAGGCCTCCCTGCTTGTGTGAGTTCAGAGTTAGTTCCCACTCCAGCACAGTGGACATCGCCCTGGCCTGGTTGGCCTCTCCCTGCAGGTATGGATGAACATTGCTAGGGCAGCATATTTGTTGTGGGCCCAGCATGGCAACAACATTGTAACAATCTTGAGCTGGACTCTGGTGGGGGGGGGGGTGGCATCTGACTTGGGTATCTCTGGTAACACTACCGTGGGACTATGCAACTTGCTTACTGCGTTGCCCTGGTCAATAGCTGCCTCTGGACAGTAATTGTATCGGGGGTTTTCAACAGATTAATAGACAATGCAACACCATTGGGACTGTTAGCAAATGTTTTTTCTTTGTTTATTAAGATTTGCTGTTTCAAGTCACTTCAAGTTGTTTAGAATTTGTTAGCTAACTTATTTAGATATACTTCTAAAGTTTTGCAGCATTGATGCGAGATGGTGGGGAAGGGGAGGAAGGGATTTAAGCTGTGGTTTCCCCTTGAGCACCCAAGAGAAAATCACCTGCCGTGGTGCAGTTGGGAATGTGGTTGTTAGAACCAGGGTAGAGTACTAAAGTTTTTGGTTTAAGATGTTGAATGTTTATTTTAGGGTTGTCAAAGTGTGGGAGTGGGAGGAGGGGTGGTGGGTGATTTGGATATTTGGGGTTTGTTGGGTAGTTGGGAGTCTTAATTTCTCTCATACATTTAAAGGGTATGTTGAGGCAAAGGGGGGTGGGGGGGTTGTCTGCGACCATGTGGTACCTAATGCCTTTTTGCAAAGAATAAGTGTGGCAAAGCAACTAGGCCTATTTGGCCTTCTACTATCCCTCCTCTTATCTAAAATCTCTAATCCAAATGAGTGGACCATATAACTTTGTTAGTTGGCATGTCAAGGGGGCTCAGGACAGGTGCAAAAGATTAATGATCTTGCACCATCTCCAACACCTCAGGTCAGGCATAGCCTACCTACAAGAGACCATCTCTGCAGGGAAGACATCTCCCTTTTTTGGAGATGCTGGGTGGGGCAGGTTTTTGGCTTGGGCACCTCTTCCAGGCGAGGGGGAACCATAATTCTGATTGCCAAATCTGTCCCTTTTACAATGACGCATGAATGGTGGGACTCCTCTGGGTGTTACATTCTCCTCCAGTGCACACTAGGGTCATTCCCAATTATTCTGGGTTCAGTGTATGACCCAAATGTTGATTCACTGCAATTCTTCACTAATCTAACCTCCATATTGTCCTTCAATCCTCCCATATTAACCATAGTGGGCGGTCTATGTGATAACGGCAAATGCCTAAAGGCGATCAATGTTATCGCACAGTCAGAGTGCTGAAAACCTTTTTGGCACTCTGACAACCCTAAGCGCTAGGACAACAGCGCCAGGAGATTTTTTTTAATGCTTTCTGTGGGGGGGAAGGCTGCTTCCCCACCACACTCGTCAGGTCTTTTGCCCCAGACGCTTCACTTAAGATTCTCAACCTCCAGGGGGTGTATGTTGGGGCATGAGCATTAAAAAAAAAAAGGTTCGGCTGGGCGCATTATATAAAATCATACCAGCGTCCAGACCTGAACCTGATACCTCACCCACCCCAACCACTAGCCAACCCCTGATGCCACAACGCAGCTCAACCATCCACTGCAGCGCCAACCCCTACAGTCCCTCCACCCCCTTCCAGCCTATGTTCGCAGTGCTTGCTCCACCAGCGCGTGCATGTACACATAGCGACATCCTGTTGCCCAGTTTGCCCACCCCCTCATCCAGTTGCCCACCGCTCCCATCACCATGAGAGACTGCACCAGGAAGGAGTCGCTGTTACGGATGGTGCCCTTCCCCATGTGCCCACCTCACAGGTTACCATTGTGAGCGAGGATTGGAATCTAGCTCCGCAATCAGATATGGACCACTCAGACACTAAGAGGGTAGGGTTATCCCCAGCCCAGAGGGCCCTCCATGAGTTAATGAGTGGAACAGGGACAGTAGAGGTATGGTGTGCCCTGAATCTCACAGAGAGACAGTACACCTATTTTTCCCCACCCCACAACACCCTATCTAGAATTGACTATTTTCTGGTGAGTTCATTTTGTCTCCCTGGCATCTTGGCTGCAGATATCCACCCCAGAGTGCTATCAGACCATTCCCGTTAGTATCTCCTACCTGCTTGGTCCCGTAATATGAAGGGATACTCACTGGCATCTCAATGCTCAGCTCCTGCAAGCACCAAGCTTCCTGTCTCACATTCAAAAGTTTATCTCCTCCTTCTTAGATGCCAATAAAGGGTATGTGGGCAGGGTGGTTACTGTATGGGCAGCACTTAAATGCACCCTCAGAGGCAAATTTATTTGTCTTTCTGCGATCAGGGCACGTAAGAGTAGGGAGCAGCTGGATACTCTCTTAGCTGATATTCATTGTTTGGAGCATTCCCTAAAGCGCTCTTCCCTTGATTCAGAATGGGCCAAACTACACTTATTACAATCCCAATATGCAGATGTTATGGCACAGAAAGTGGAACTTGCTTTGCATTGTACCAAACTGAAATATCTGGAGTCAGGGGAATGACCTGGAAAGCTCTTGGCACTTAGGTTGCGACAGGCTGAGACAGCCAAATTTATCTCGGGATTGCAGCCAGCCTTGGATGTGGTGGTAGTAACTGACCCTAGAGAAATGGACTCAATTTTTTGGGGGTATTTTCAAAAACTTTACTCTGTGGATGAAGCATCCAACCCATCCGCAGATTACATTTCTGATTATTTAAGTTCTATTACTCTCCCAACCTTATCTCTTTCTTCTGTGGCATAGTTGGGTGCTCCAATCTCACTTAGTGAAGTGGAAAAAGTGAGTGGTCCTCTACTCCCTATTAAGGCCCCCCGTACGGACAGCTTTTCCAATAACCTATATAAAGCATGTCTCCCCTAGTTGGCGCCCCCACTGGTAGAGGTTTTTAACTCCTGGTTTGTGGAAGGAGTAGAGAACCCCACCTTTTTAGAGGCACTGATCACACTTCTTCCAAAGTCTGACAAAGACCCCCTCCAGCCTGAAAGCTACCACCCTATTTCCCTACTAAATTCGGATGTGAAAATTATTGCCTAAATCTTGACCAGCCACCTAGCTCCTGTTATGGAGGAGGTCACTGGTCAAGAGCAACTGGGTTTCATGTCAGGGCATGAGTCTGGAGAACACCTGCAGAAGCTTTTCCATCTCATCTCGGTGTCTGGGGAGGCTAGTGTACCTGCAGCCCTGGTCTCCCTGGATGCCAAGATAGCCTTTGACTTTTTGTTCATGTCCCTGCAACGCTTTGGTATCCCTGCTGATTTTATTAAATGGGTTAAATTGCTGTATTCTTCACCTACAGCACTGATCTGGTGTAATGGTTGTCTCTCCAAGCCCTTCCCCCTCCAACGGGGTACCAGACAGGGGTGTCCGCTCTCTCCCCTCCTTTTTAATTTCTATCTAGAGCCACTAATCCTTAAATTGGTTAACACACCTGCCCTACAGGGCATCCCAGTTGAGGGGAGAAGATACACTCTCTCAGCATATGCCAATGATTTACTGCTGCATCTGGAGGACTCAGATGTATCCATTTCCATCCTGCTCAAAGAGCTTGATTCCTTCTCCAGGGTCTCCTTCTACAAGTTAAATCTCTCTAAGACTAAAATATTTCCCCTTAATAAGTAGACTTGTTAGGACAGATGTCAGTGACCTGGGACTAACTTGGGAGCCCAAAACCCTGACATATCTAGGTATTAAGATCTCCTGTTCCATTTCAATTATGGTCAAAGAAAATCTCAATAAATTACTACAGACTGAAATCTCACCTGGACAGATGGGCGGTAATTCCTTTATCCCTGTAGGGTCGAATCAGTACTCAAGATTAATATTTTGCCCCATATACTCTACCCAGTGGGTGTGCTGGGATTTTTTCTTCCTAAGGTATGGTTCTCCCACCTTCAAAAGATGTTCAATGCATTTCTTTGGCTTGACAATGCGGTCTGCAGGGCCTACAGCAAACTCAACGCCCCAAAACTAAGGGGAGGCCTATCTCTTCCCTCTCTTTTTATGTACTATGGGGCCCAGCACATTAGCAAATTCTCCCTCTGGGAAAAGAGGGGGGCGCAAGCAGACCCTACCACCTATACCCCTCTCTGGTTAGACATTGAAAGGGCGCTGGCAGCCAGATCGGACTGCTCCCTACTTTCCCTGTTGTACCTGCCTCCTTCTCAACTTCCCCGACCCCTGCGGAGCTCTCCAACTGGATGGTGCCTTGAGGCCTTGCATCAAGTGCAGACACATCTCTCTCTGAGCTGGTACAGATCTGTTGCCCAACCTATATTTAAATAATTCCCATTTCCAGATTGGTCACTGTCTCATCCCACAATCGTTTTCTCCCCACTTAAAGGACTGTACACTTGCCAGTCTCATTCAGGGAACAGACTTTATCTCCTTCCCAACTTTACAGGCTAGGTTTCAGCTCAAAAACCGAGATCTTTTTTAAATTTCTGCAAGTTAAAAATGCAGTCCTTTCGTTTCTGGGGCCTAAACCTTGGGTTACCTCAACTTTGGAGGATTTAACCTCTGTGCTGGCAGTGACGTACCAGCCACACGCAGTCTCCATGATTTACAAATACAGTCTCTGGATTCGCACCTTCCTTCAGGGATTTGCTATTATTGGGTCCAAGAACTGTCTCTCCCAGCCAATGAAGACCTATGGAGAAGGGCCTGGTGCAACATGTATAAGTTTATCAAACAGGACAGATTTCGCCTGGTCCAGTTTAACATAATGCACAACCTTTACTTTACTCCAGTCAAATTACACAGAATGGGCAAGCTTGCCTCCCTCCATGTTCCTGTTGTAGGGAATGCCCGGGGTCTCTATATCACCTACTTTGGAACTGACCTAAATCCCAATCCCTCTGGAACTCCATCAAACAGATGTTAGACCCTCTTTTGGGCCCGGAGTCATTATTTACTCCTGAAAGTTGTTTATTGGCCCTCTTCCCCCCTTCCCGGAATGCCTCGTATCAGGAAAGCTCATCTGACCCTCCTGGCCTCCACGGCAAAACTGGCAATGTTGTGACATTGGAAGGAGGACTCCCTTCTCACAACATTAGAGTGGTACCGTGAGACCTTACTTGCAATCCAATTGGAGAAACACATTGCAACCATGCAACATAGACCACACTCCTTTCAGACTACCCGGGAGCCTCTATACAAACTACTTTCCCTTTGGAGGCCATAGTCCCCAGGATATTCCTGTCTCACTTGCCACCTTTCTCTCCTTGATCGGGCCGCAGATAGGGGAGTGGGGGTGAGGGGTGATGCAGGGAGGGGGGATTGTTTTATTATATGCTTTCAGCTAATGTCATCAAATCTCTGTTATGGTTGTCATGGATTATGTGCTGCTTAAACTTTAATAAAGTTTAGTAAATTAAAAAAAATACTACTCAGCTGCAGTTCAATAGTCAAGTTCCATTGTCATCTGTATATGTTTCTACGGCGTTGAGTCTTGCTGCCTTAAATTCTTGTCAAATGCATTCCATTCATTTACCAGCTTCCCCAAAATCCATGAACTGGTAAGCATAGCTGGTGTAGTAGATCTGAAGACAACGTGCAGGCATAAGCTGGGAGTGTGTGACTGCCAGACTTCAACTGAGCCCTTACTCCATCAAATTTCTTCCTCTTAGAATAGGTCATATAGGAAAGATCGGGGAAAAGGTGCAGGGTAGAGCCTTTGAAATTTAGATTTTGAGCATCCTGAGATGCTTGCAATAAAGTGTCTTGCACCACAATCAAGGCTGTAACCAACAATACAGCTTGTCCACTTGTTGATCCGCTGAACGAGGGGAAATA
The DNA here is from genome assembly GCA_016271365.2 of Neoceratodus forsteri. Taxonomy (NCBI): domain Eukaryota; kingdom Metazoa; phylum Chordata; order Ceratodontiformes; family Ceratodontidae; genus Neoceratodus; species Neoceratodus forsteri. The sequence continues at coordinate 220,116,414 of CM028136.1, read as the reverse complement.
TGGTAAGCCTTAATGAAATTAGATGCCATAGCAACTGATTGTAAGCCCATAGCTCCTGGAAGCCAAAACTGTAAAGAAATAAGAACACTCTCACCCTCACTCCCCTCCAGAAGCCAATCAATCTTTCATTAACTGCCCAATTAAAATTTTTGACAGCCTTCAACCGATATCGTAGCTGGGCATTTTCTTGCATAAGTATACTGGTGGCAGCCATTGCCTGCATGGCTGAGGACTCTGCTGAAGCTGTTGTTATGTTTGCTTGCAGGCATGTGCAAGAAACATAGTGCCATCATATGAGTTTTCTAGAGGTGTGTCAGCCTTTTCCAATTCAGTCAGTGTGTTTGCAGGCACGGTTGCAGTGCGCCAGTCACTGCTGCAGCTGTCTATGACAGCAGGAAAATGCAGTGGCATACAGTTGAAAGAGAGAGCTCCGCTTCTGTGAGCAGAGCTCCCCCCCCACACACACACGCAAGCACGCATATTGCGTGCTGATGCACTCCCTCCCCCCCACGCACACATTGTGTGGCTGACGGGGGTGCTTAATCCCCCGTTGGCTCCACGCCTCCCCCCCCAACAGCAGCTGTCCAGGTGCCATGCTGGGAGCCCACCCCAGCATGACAAGAACTGTCATAGCCAACGGGGTGCCCAGTCCCCCCATCGGCTCCACGGCTGCAGGCCCCACCCAAAAAAGCTTTCGATGTGCCACGCTGGGAGCCCACCCCAGCGTGGCAAAGCATGTTATGGCCGACGGGGATGCCCAATCCCCTGTCAGCTCCAGCCCCCCCCCAAACAGCCTTTCCAGCTGCCATGCTGGGAGCCCGCCCCAGCGTGGCAAACGTCCCGCCATCTGAAAACCTGTAAAGAAGAAAACCTTCCTCACAACTCCCTGCCCCCACAACCTGCACTCCACCCACTGTGCACCCTGCCTCCCCATACCCCCTCACCCCATACTTACCTCGGAGCTCTGGCGCAACGATCATCGGTGGCCGGGAACACGCCTGCACCTTCAAAGCCAATCACACTAGGAAATGCCAGTAAGCTGTACAATGGAATAAACAGGCTTTTTCAGTCTCATATCTCAGGCATTTTAGGAATTTTGGGCCCAAATTTTCAACATGGTTTTTTTGACCCTCCTATGAATTCTTGCACTGTCATGGCATTAATCGGGCTCAAGGGTGATTTCACATTCACTGCGCCGAAATCACCTTTTGGGACCCATTAACGAAATGACACTGCCAGTGTTCATAAGGTGGGTTTCAAAAGCCTATGTTGAAAATTTGCGAAAAATTCCTAAAATGACTGTTTTATTTAGCGTATGCTACAGAGTTCCTACGCACGCTCGTAAGTTTGCATATTTTTAATATTTTCACTCCAGATTTTCAACATTGCCATTTTACCACACCTCCTTATGAGCAGTACAGCTGTCATTTTTCACACCTCGCCCACAACATGTTTCCGTCCATGTAGCGCACAATGGCGCAGTCGGTGAGCGAAATCAATGTATGGGACACATTAAGAAAATCACAGTGACACTGGTCATGAGCAGAGGTGCTAAAATGGCTATGTTAAAAATTTGGTGAAAAATTCCAAAATGACTGTTTTAGGAGCTACGCAGTTCCTATGTATGCTGGGCAAGTTTGCGAATTTGTATTATTTAGACACTAGATTTTCAATAGTGCCATTTTAATGTACTCCTTATGAGCAGTATAGCTACATCATTTTCACATCTTGCCCAAAATGTGTTTCCGGACATGTAGCATAATGGTACAGTCGGTGTGCGAAAACAATGTTTGGGACAGATTAAGAAAATCACAGTGACACTGGTCATGAGCAGAGGTCTTAAAATGGCTATGTTGAAAATTTGGTGAAAAAACTCCGTAAAATGACTGTGTTATGAGTGAGCATTGCGCAGTTTCCACACACCCTCGTAAGCTCATCAATTTGTAATATTTTCAGTCCAGATTTTCACCAGTGGCATTTTTCCACACCTCCTTAGGAACAGTACAGCTGTCATTTTCTACAACATGGCTGAAATGTGTTTTCACACTTTCAGCGCAGAAGTGCGTGGTCGCTGTGGGAAATCATTGTTTGGGACAGATAAAGAAAATCACACTGACACTGTTCATGATTGGAGGTCCCAAAATGCCTGTGTTAACAATCTGCTGTAAAATAAAATCCCCAAACTAATTACATTATGGGTGTGCGTTGCACAGTTTCTACGCACGCTCGTGACTTCACCAGTTTTTTTAAGATTTTGACAGCAGATTTTCAACATTGCCATTTTTTACACCTCCCCATGAACAGTACTGCTGTCTTTTTTCACATCCTGTTCGGAATGTGTTTTTGCACCTGTGGTGCCAAATGCGTAGTTGTTGTGCAAAAGAAGTTTTCGCTAATGAACCGATATTGCCACTGTTCATGAGGTGGGGTTACAAAAAACATGTTGAAAATTTGGTGAAAATACCAATGAATGCCTGAGGTGTTAGAGTTTCTGACCATAACGCCCCACCCTGTAGAGAATGACAGGCATCAGGGGTGTGACTTGCGATTCTTGCCTGTAATGCTCATACCATTCCACACCCACCCACACCCTGCAGCCAGTGAGAGGCATCAAGGTGTGCCTCGGACTCTTCGGGCACGAACTTCATCCCATTCTCCTATACCGCACCCATCTCACCGTATTTCCTGATGGAATGAGGTGCGCATAAGGGCCAAGGACCCCAAGGCACAGTGACACTTGTCAGTGTCTGCAGTGTAGGGTGTGGTGAAATGGCGTGGTCGTTATGCCTGAGGACCCAAAGGCACACCCCAATGCCTGTCACTCTCTGCTGGGTGGTGGTGGGGTTGGCTTCAGTTCAATACTTCACTGCCATTCCTATTATGCAGCTCTGTAACTTCTACACTACCAGTGCCAATGCCAGCAAGCAAGCATTCGGTATTGACAAATGCTTGTTTTTGTAGTGGCATCGATTTTGGCATCCTGCTTCCTAAATCTCTGCAATATGGTTGCGACTTTTTCATCTATCGCTTTCATGGAAGCCACCAAAGTCTTTCATGATGGTTCAACACCAAAACTGCTGGGGTGAGCAGTAGAGGTCTTGGCCTGCTGCTGAAATGTTTTTTTCAGTCCTTCACATATTCCTTTAGGGTGCCCTATCTCGAATTCAGTCATGGAGAGAGCGGTGTGGCAAAATGGGCTCAACAATTCTCCGCTCCCTGCCGCTCTCAGCGTAAAGAGGCATTCCTAAAGTTTTAACTTATTTGTTCTTATTATACTCTTAAATTGTGAATGAAACTTATGCTGATATTGGCCCTTTTGGCTAACCCAGCACTCACTGCCTTACGTTCACTTGCATTACAATTTGGAAGCTCGCTGCTGGTAATTGCGGGTAACTGTCATTTGGTCTGATTGGTGTAACGAAACCGGAAAAAATCTGAATCTCACTGGCAAAATCCTTTATTTAAATTGTCAAAGTTTGTTCGAAATTTTGACAATAATTTGTGCTCCAGTGTGCTCGTTGGAATCTCTATCTCGCTAAGTGAGGTGTATACATAGTACGTCTACCCCAAGCTAACTCTGAAGATGTCCATGCAGCTCTGAGCGTTTAAACATTCTGAGTATTTCAGATAAGCTGCGGGGTTAAAATGCTGCATTTTAAAATAACTTCTCTGTCTGAGCTGGAAACAAATTTTTGGAGGAGTGGAAAATCGGAGAAGTGGAGCCTGCACCTGTCCTTGGACTTGATCTCCTGATGAAAGAAAACGTGAGAGCCTGTTTGTGCTATTAGTGCTTGAAGCACCTCAAGATCTTTTCATTTATTTAAAAGATGATTTTATGAACTACAAGTGATTGAGCCCCATATGATGGTGTGGAAGGACTCAACTTACAGAGAGCAGATGTTTCATTTCCTGGAGACTTGAGGAAACTGGGAGAGGATTCCTGTTTGGGGATTGGTCTCCAGACTCCGGATTGAGAACATGGAATTAAGTTCAGGCCTTGTTTGTGTCAATCCTCTTGTGAAATTTCTACCAAGAGGCTGTGTGGAGACTGGAGGAGTATTGCAAGGGGTAATTTCCTTCTTTGAGGTACTGATTTATCTATATTTTCAGCTGATGTTATGGCAGCTAGTGTAACTTAAAGAGCAACAGTAGAAAGGCTTGAATGCTTAAGAGTTGCTCTAAGGACTGCTATTAAGGAGCTGGAACTCTTGTAATTCAGTATTCATAGCTTTAAATTGTTAATTTTCGGCACGCTCTAAGCAGTGAAGATAATGCCCCCTTTTACAGACCTTGCTGAAGGAGTGAAAGGTATGCTTCCAGGTGCCCACAGCTGCTAAATGTTTTAGTCAGGTGACCACATTTTTAAGCGGTACTGTTATATGGGTCACTAAATAGGGTTTATGAACTTAGTTAAATTAACTTCTGCACCCATATTAGATTACTGTGTTGGAAGTGAACTCTGTTGTTGGTAGAACGGTGACCCAGTCATCATTTTTGCCTGCTTACTTTGTCCGTACGAAGTTACCCGGCAATTGAGTAAACAAACATTTGGTAGCAGTATACATAGAGAGAGGACTCTTAAAATGTATAAACTATTCGAAAACAAATCGATGTCTTCAAGCACAAATGGACCCCTATTTCCCACATAAACTGGTGGACTCCTGAGAGCAATCAGAGATTTTTTTTGTCACTCCTTCTTTATAGAATTGATGAACTCCAGAGAGTAATTGGAGACCCTCAACACCTATATATAAATGGATGGACTCCACAGTGTATATGGAGCCTTCTAATCTCCTAACACTCTGTTTATAAATATATGTGTCTTTTACGTGCAATCAGAATTATTTAACTTATGCCTCTCATTTTGAAATTAAGTTGATCACTGACTATGGGTCTGAGTTGTTTTATGAATCATGAAATGTTTCTGACTGAAGATAATATATAAGCATATACAGAGAAACAATAACTATAGTATATTATGTTTTATATTAATGTATTTTTTTTACAGATTACTGAATTGCAATATTTTATCTTTTACATTGGACGTCTGTTAGTGTATATTTGTATGAAATATTTGCATTGTTTTTAGAATATTGCAATGGCTTAATAGCCAAACAATAAAACTTGACTTGACTTGAGTTTAGTAATGATTTGTGCAGAATGAAAAGCTGAATCAAACTCTGCCACTGAAGATCAGATTAAAGCACTATAAATAATATTTATAAATAGATTTAGCTCAAAACGGGATCATGGAACTGTGTTCAGGTGTGTCTTCACAGCTAGTGTGCTCTCTAACACCCCCCCCCCCCAAAAAAAAAGCCTTTTTCAGCACCCAGTGGCAGGATGGCAGTGGGTTCTGTTGAGGAGGAGGATTTCCTCAGCAGGTCCAATGTGCACCTGATGTCTGCTCCCAAGTGACCTGGCATGATGCCCATCTGATCTGTATGGAAAATAGATGGAATCATGGATTTCATGTGTTTGGCCAGGATTTTAGCATAGATTTTGGCATCCACATTTATTGGGGAAATAGACCAGTAGTTGGAGCACAGCACGCTGTCCTTGCCGCTTTTTGGGAGGAAGGTGATCAAGACCTGTTGAAGTGAGGGAGGGAGGGAGGTACTCTTTTCCTGAGACAAACTGTAGACTGCTGCCAGCTTAGGTTCCACTATATCAACAAATGATTGGGCCTGGAGAGAGGGAGGCTGCCCGCTCTGTAGACAGCTATCTTGTATCAGGAGTGAGATATATTGGTTAAGGAGTAAGCTGTGGGAGCTGGGGGGGGTGTCCAAGGATAAGGGGTGTGGATATGGGCAGCAGAAGGGTGGGGCTGAGGGGAGGCTGGGGCAACGCTCTGAAATTACAGGACGTTATGTTGCAAGCAAGCAGTGAGGGGATATTAGGACAGAGGACCCTTAGATAGGGAAGTTGATGCTAAGGGGAAAGCGTACGGGGTGAACATTCTGAATACAAAGAGACTGGAGGGGGAAGAGTCAGGAGGGGCTGTTGTGCGGAAGCCTAAAACAGCAGACTGTGGGAAGGAAGCTCCTAAGGTGAACAGTGCAAGAGAGGAAGAAGAAGGTCAGTTTAGAGATGCAGTCAGGGGAAACTCGGGTTACTTGATGGAGGCTGACATAGAGTGTCACAATAAATTTGAGCTACTAAGCAACCTAGAGGGGGAGGAAGGGGTTGGTGGAAATGAGGAAACTTATACAGAGGCCGGGGGGAGGGAGTCGGATACCCATAGGGCATCACAGACCAGCTATGGAAAGGATAGACATAGTCCCAGAGGGAGAAGGGGAAACATATATGTTAAGCAAATGGGGGAGATGCAACATATTCCAGACATGAGGGAGGAGAGCATGATTGGAGAGAAACTGGGAGACAAGGAGGTGGGAGAGGAGCCCCCCTTCTTCTGGGAGGTCAGTACTAAGGAGGGCCCTAGCTAAAGGGACCCACAGAGAGCCCTCTGGAAGCAGGGTACTATTACAAGGGGAGGATGGTGGTGTGGGGAAGGGAAACCATCAGGGCCAGGATAAATGGTTCAGATAAGAGAGGGTTAAAGGGACACCTATTCAGAGGTTTGAGTTAAGTGGGCAAAATAGCAAGGGAGGCAGAAAGGGAGGGTGACAAGGGGTCTCTAATAAGGCAGGAAGACTCCCATGAAATTGAGATCATGAATAAAGGGGGGAAGGGGTGAGAGGGCATAGTGGAGGTAACCATAAGGATGATGGCGGTGTTAAGGTTCTGTTACTGGGAGACTCGATGATTAGGGGTATCCATTGGGAGGGACAGGGGGGTGGATGCCATAGCCAGGTGAAGGTAGTGAGTATCTCTGGGCTGACAGTGCACAGAGTAAAGTTCATGGTGTATGAAATGGTTAGGGATTGTGGAGGGAAACCGGATTTCCTGGTGCATATGGGAACTAATGATCTAGAGGGAAATAGCATTTTGGAAATCCAAGCAAGGTTCCAAGAACTTGCCAGAGTCTGTCGGGATAATGGATGCAGCATTTCCTTTTCGGAGATATTGCCAGTACCAAAGGCCTCAGTGGACAAAAAAAAAGAAGCTACAGAGGTTAATGACTGGCTCAGGAAGTGGGGTGAAGAGAATGGGTTAGGGTTAGGAACTGAATGGAGTTTGGGAGGATAAGGGACTATATGCCAAGGACAGGTTTCATCTTGCCCCATTAGGGAAGGAAGTCCTTAAACAGGGATGGCTGACTACATACAAGCAAGGTGGGGTTTAAACTTGTAAGGGGGGGAAGGGATGAGGGAGGGCTGACCAGAAGCCCTCCCTCCAGATGAGGGGAGAGCCGCAAGCCCATGAGGGGAGGGGAAACAGACTGGAGGTGGAGGTTTCAGGAGGAGCAGGGGCAGGATGGAAGCACAAGGAATCTGGTGGGTTCGACAAAGAGGATCAGGGATAAGGGGTGGGTTGGTGTTAGTAAATGCCAGGAGCCTGGGAAACAAGTTGCCGGAGTTCCAGGCCATGCTGTTCGGGGGTGGGTGGATGTGGCGGCGGTCACGGAGACGCACAACAAAACCATGACTGGGACCTAAATGTACAGGGGACACTATGCTTAGGAAGGATAGAAAGGAGGTCAGAGGGGTGGAGTGGCTATGTTCATTAGAGATGATATAGAAATTGCTATGGTAGAAGAGGCAGAGGGAAACGTGGAGGCCTTATGGGTCACCTTACGATCCCCAGCAGGAGATAAGGTCAAGCTGGGAGTAGCATATAGGCCCCCCGGGATGAGTGAGGTTCTAGAGGATGGTTTGCTGGACAACATCATTGCCCAGTGTGGTCCAAAAGGGGAAGGGGTGGTGTTGATGGGGGACCTTAATATGCCAGGTACAAACTGGGGAACCATGTCCTCTAGGGTGGCCAAGGAGCAGAGGCTGCTGGATGGCTTCCAGGATGTGTTCTTAACACAGCATGTGATGGATCCCACAAGGGAGGGGCATGTCCTGGATGTGGTTCTGGCAGATGGGGATCTGGTAAAGGACATGGTTGTACAGGACCCCTGACTGGGAGTGACCACAATACTGTCTGGTTTCAAATAAGCATGGGGGAGTGGGGTGAGATCTAGGACACTGGCAGTGGACTTCAGGGGGCAGACTTTATGGCATGGGAAATATTCTCAAGGATCACTTGAAGGGATTACCTCAATGACAAGTGTGGAAAGGAGATGGAGGTCATAAACGGGACTCATGAGGCAGTCAGATCTGCGCTAAGTTGAAACGAAGGGAGCAAGGTCACGTGAAACCATGCTGGTGGTCCAGTGAGGTACAGGTAGCAGTCAGAGAAAAGAAGGTGGCCTACAAAAATATAAAACAACAAGAGGGATAGGATAAGGAATGTACCAGCTTGCATCTAGAAAAGTCACCCTTATGTGTGAGGGGAGCAAAGTCCAGAAAAGCAGCGGCTGACACAGGGATAATGGAGGGAAAAGGGTTCTTCCGCACATTGGGGAGTGGAGAAAACTAAGGGCCATCTCAGCAGATTGAGATCTGAAGGAGGGTGGGTGAAGAGGCGAGGACCAGGCAGAGGTATTTAACAGTACTTTGCCTCTGTGTTCACTAGGGAGGGATGGATATCTACAAAGCAAGGCATGAAGGGATAGAAGCGGCAGGGAGTGGGATCAGGGAGCAACAGAAATGGAGCAAGAGGGAGAGAAAGGTACCCCAGGGGTGTCACATCTGGATAAGGGATAAAAGACCAGTAAGGGGAGGGACGGATGATGCTATCTCCACCAAAGGGTGTGGTTAGCCTCAAGGCCCTAAAGAAAACAAATCTTCCAGGCCGGATGGCATTCATCCGAGAGTACTATGGAATTACGGACATACTGGCTGCACCTTGGCAGAGCTTTTCAGCAGGTCACTTGAGACAGGGAGGGTACCTAGTGATTGGCGAGAGGCACATGTGTACCAATCCATAAAGGGGGGTCGAGGGGCACCAGGTAACTATAGACCCATCAGTTTGACCTCGGTGGTGGAAAATTAATGGAGAGTATACTAAAGGAACGATTGGGGTGTACTTGGAGGAGGTGGGAGGTCTGGATAGTCGGCAACATGGGTTTGTGCCAGGTAGATCATGTCAAACCAACCTTGTGGAGTTCTATGAATGGGTAACATCAGAACTGGACAGGGGTAAGCCTGTGGATGTATTATTCTTGGACTTCAGCAAGGCGTTTGACTCTGTCCCCCACAATGGTCTGGTGGAGAAACTGATGGGGTTAGAAGAAGGCCCTTGATGGTCAGATGGATTGAAAACTGGCTATTGGACGACTCAAAGAGTAGTGGTCTGTGGGGAGCTCTCAACCCCTAGAGAGGTTGGTAGTGGGTACCCAGGAGCTCGGTCCTGTCCGATCCTGTTTAATGCATACATATCGAACATCAGGGAGGGTATAGGTGTGAAATGAGTCTCTTCATGGATGACTCCCAAGATGGGAGCAGTAGTTGAGGGAGAAGAGGGGAGGTGGCCCTGCAAGGGACCTGACACCCTGGAAAGCTGGGCTCACACATGGAAATTAATTTCAATATCACCAAGTGCAAGGTGTTGCATCTTGGTCGGAAACCCCAAACACAGGTACACACTGGGAGGGAGGTGCTGGAGGCCCTCAATAGGGAAAAAGACCTAGGGGTCATGGTGGATACATGTATGAATAACTCTGAGCAGTGCAGGAGAGCAGCAGCAAGGCAAACATGATGTTGGGATGCATCGTAGGGGGATCACCTCTAGGAGCAAGGAAGTGATTCTGCCACTGTACAATGGACTGGTTAGACCACACCTTGAGTACTGTGTACAGTACTGGAGACCACATTTGAAGAGGGACATACAGCTCCTGGAGAGGGTACAGAGGAGGGCAACAAAGATGATACGAGGGCTAGGGGATTTGACTTATGAGGACAGACTTGAGGAGCTCTGCTTGTTTTCACTGGAGGAGAGGAGAGACAGGGGGGACATGATTGAGGTCTTCAAGTACCTCAAGGGAATAAATAGGGTAAACATGGAGGGGATCTTTAGACTAAAGCAGGGAGGTATCACCAGAGGGCATGGTTTGAAGTTGGAAGGTGGAAGGGTGAGGGGGGAAAAGAGGAGGAGGTTTTTCACCGAGAGGGTGGTGGACCCTTGGAATGCACTGCCTGGTGAGCTGGTTCAGAGATCCACTGTAGAGGGCTTCAAGAGAGGGTGGGACAGACACAGAAAGTGGATGTATCAGATGATGGCCTGTCCCGGGGGGGTGGGGATGGATGATAGGGGTTTCTAGAGAACAAGGGATGGGAGGGTCTCGGCACCCAACTAAGGATCTAGGTTCGAGCAGACTCGATAGACCGTAAGGCCTAATCTGCTGGCAAATAGTATGTTAGTATGTTAGTAAAATTCTACTGAGTAGCCATCTGGGCCAGGCAATTTGACCACTGACATAGCTAAGATCACTTCCTTTACCTCTTGTGGGGAGAAGGGCAAAATGAGATTTTTCCACCAAATGGTCAGGTATTTGGGGGAGACCTATGTCTATATAGAACTGATCAAATTCCAGGGTAGCGGGAGATAACTCAGATGTATACAGAGCTGAGTAAAACTATAAATGCTGAGTTATTAAGATGAGGGTTAGAGACGTTGAGACCCTCTGCAGTGTGTATGTCCAGGATGTAGCATTCAACCTCCCTGTTGCAGAGTCTATCTGTTAGAAGTTTACCTGGCTGCTCTTCGGATTCCCAATAGGTTTGATTAAATCAGAATAATGCATATTTCATGTCGTATCAAACAGACTCTTCCATTTTTGCTCTGATATCCACTATCCGGGGTCTGCTAGTAGCATGGAGTTTTGGGTGCTGGATAGGGTCATGTTCTAAGGCTTTTAGCGATCCCTCCAATTGCCTAAAATTCCAGTCCCTGTCTTCTCTAAGCTTGGAAGTATGCACAATGAGCTTACCCCATATAGTAGCTTTCATGGTCTCCTACTACATTGAAATCTCAGTATCTGGGGTTTTGTTATACATAAAATAGTCTAAGACTTCCTGGCACAGACAGGCATTAAAGGTATCCTGTTGTAGAAGCACAGTATTCATGCACCATTTATTTCTAGCTGCATGTAGGCAATCTCAGAGATAAAATGACAGGGGCATAATCTAAAACCAAAATGTTGCCCAGGGACACATTCCTAGTGCAGGGAATCAAGTCATGGGTAGTAAAAATAACATCAATTTGACTGTATGTTTCATGGACTGGGAGTGAAAGGAGATGTCCGTCTGTGATGGATGGACTGTATGCCACATGTCATGTAGGTACGCTGCCCACAAAGTTGCTGAGACATGCACCGCTACCACAGCTTCATGTTTCCCCCCAGGTCCAGTTCTGTCAGGGGTGGGGTCCGATGCTAAGATAAGGTCACCTTCCAAAATAATACTACCTGGACCACCAGGAGGAACTGAAGTACACAGTCAAAAAAGAAACCTCAGGTTGAGTAGGAGCATAAATACTACCCAGGATAATTGGCTCCTCTTTGAATTTGCCCAAACCTATGACCAAACAACCCTCCGTGTCTGTGGAACAACCATTAATACCCAGATGAAAACCTTTACAGCATAGGATGGCCATCCCTCTTTGTTTTGTAGAGCATGAACTAGCATGTATGGCCCCCACCCAAGAACACTTAAACCCCTTAGCGGTAGCAGTAGTAAGGTGGGTCTCCTGAAAGAGGGCAACATCACATTGCATGTCCTTAAGTTTAAGCAGTATTTTACATTTAATAGTGCTATTGAGGCCTTTAACATTCCATGAAATAATATTCAGAGAGTCAGATGAAGCCATTTTAACTGAATCTGAGACTGAAGATGTAGACTCCTGGACCCTTTTTCTGTCTTTCCCCAACCCCTTCCAAACCCCACCCCCAACAAACACCACTGTAAAAAGTAGTATAAACAAAGTACATAAAAAGCAACTTTAGAGTAGTAAGATAACTAAGCATGATTTCCTGCCCAGTGGAGACTGAGGAAAGGGAAAATAAAATGTGTATCTGGAACATGAATTGAAACTCAAAATACTCTAAGAAATTGTGAGTCCTTCCAGCTGAGGCAGGCTGATTGTAGTTGCTAACTGACCACACAGAGGCTTTAAAACCCTCGCTTACACAGAACCTGGGAAGTAGAGCAAGGATAAGCTTGGCCCACCCAGATATCGCCCCCCCATACTGTACTAACAAGATGAGCCAGTGGACACCATCAATGGAATAGGCAGGAGAGCCTATATGTGGAAGGGGTAGTATAGCAGACTAATGTTGGAAGACAGTAGACAGTGCCCCCTGGCAGTCATTGCTAAAAGGTTGCCATTAAAGAAACTGCCTGTCTCTTTGGAGTATCCAGTACTTATATAAGCCTCTGACAGGGAGAGAGAGGGCTCAACATTTCTGGAGGTCAAAAGCATATGCCTACTTTTGGACCCATCCTTCCTGCATATCGCTAGCAGTTTGGTAATGAAACCTAATGAACGGCAAATAGTATTGTCCATTATATCAATTATCACATAAACTGTATGAAAGTAATGAACTGTAAACTTTGACTGCAACTTTAGGAGCTCATCCACCAAGATCTGAGGGGGGGGGGGGAGCTAGCAAGACGAGGGGTAAGGCAGGATATAGACAAGAATGCCACGAGGAGAAGAGAAAGGAAGGGGGGGAGCAGAGAGCTCCCAGAACATGACATATGAAACCAAGACATTAACCATTACAGGGTCACTGAGGATTTAGAGTCAAAAGCACGACAGGTGCAACATAGTGACTAGACTCAAACCCAGTAAAGTCACTAGTTGTGGGTTAAACAGAGCTCCAGGAGGGAGCTCACAGTATCTGGCCAAGAAATTTGCCTAGCACAGGTATAGAGGTTTATTCCAAAGCTACCTCTCACCACGGTGTCTATGTGGAAGAAGGGAAGGGGATATGAGCTGAAAAATTCCCCTTTGCTCATTGTCAGGCCCAAGTTCAAGGCTGGTAAAGATGGAGCCTGTGCAAAGTCATGGCCCATGAAGACCCACTTTTAGAGCCTGGCACTTGGAAGACTTGACAAATCATCAGCCTAACCGGGCCAGCGGTCAAAAATCAAGAGCTTAGTGGAACCATGAAAACCCCCCTTCCCTCAGAGTACTTATATTGGTGGGAAATTCTTGAAGCCAAAAACTGCTGCAATATTAAGTGGAAACTGCATCTGGATCCTGCTCCATGGCATCTGGTAGAGGCTCTTGGTTATATGAGCTGCGTGGTATTCCCAACTGCTTTTGAAAGAAGAGATCCACATCTTCTGGTGACCGGAAGGAGAGCTGTTTTCCTTGGAAGGTGACAGACAAGGTAGCAGGATATACAGTACAGTGAAGCCCGCTAGGATCAAGCGCAGTGTCACAGTTTCCCTGCATGACAAAAGGGGTTAACTCCCATTGAAGTTGCATTGTTCCCTGTAGTAACACTACTACAGAATTCTGCAGAGTTGGACTTGATCCTGGTGAGTGTCATTGTAAAAGAGAGTATTTTATGTCTCTGTTTCACAAGCCCTGTTTTACCTTGTCAGATGCCTGGTGACATTGTAGGATGCTAGCAGGATAGTCCAGGTAGAATGATAGCCTCTGGTCAGTCACTATAATATTCTGTAGTTCCCGAGCCTTCCTCAAAATAAGCTCCTTGTCTTGGAATCTCAATAGCTGAAAAATCAGGGGCCTTGGCTTTGCTAATCCTGGTGTTTTTCTGCCCCATAGGATTCTATGAGCTCTGTCGATTTTCAAAATCAAAAACTGTTCCACCTAAGTGAAGCCAAATAAGAAGGTTGGTATGTAAATATTATACCAGATCCTTTCCTTCCAGTCCTTCTGTCAAGCCCAGTATCCAAAGATTATTTCAATGGCCTCTTCCTTCTAAGTCCTCCATTTCAGATGTAAGCCAAGCGATTCGCGATTCTGCTGCTGTGACATGTACAGTATGATCAGCCTGAGTTTCCGATAGTTTTAAGATGTGGTTGTCAGTAACCATCACTCACCCAGCTAAGGTATTTAAGGTAGTTTGCATATCTGTCACCATTGCTTTAATTTGTTCTATGCTACAGGCCATCTGCTTGGGAAGCATAGGGAATGCTGCTGTAGCGTTGATGCCGGTTGAAGAGCAGGTGCTGGCCATGGATAACATCTTTGCCACCAGGAGTGAAGCCACTGGAAGGGAACTTTCAAACGATTTGCCTCTCTTCCCTATCAAAATAGTTGTTCCCAAAGTAGATCTCTCTGTAGGCATTCTTGTGATCTGCAAGCCAGTATCATCCAAAAATGAGCAGGCTTTGAAATAATCTATGGATGGCTGGGGAATCTCTCAGGTGGTTCAGAGCTGTGGATTCAAGCTGCCATTTCACCCAGGCACACACGTGACCTACAGTTTGATGGTTCTTTAAGTGTCACAGGGCAGTGTCATTTTTTCTTTTGCTCGTTCCTTTTTTATGTTCCATGATGCAAACTAGTATACACTACCCATTGATCTGTTTTAGCCATATACTATAGTGAAGGTGGCTTGGTCTGCTCTCTCTGGTTTGTCCCCTGCTTGTCAATACCTGAATTACTTGCCCACCCTTCCCCCCACATAACATACCACCCCAACTGCAAAAAGAACATGTAACAGAGAACAATGATCTCACCACTCTTGCCAGGTCCTAATGACCTCCGTATTCATCAATCGATCCATAACTGGCCAGCTGTGGTTGAAAGTGCACTCTGCTATGAGACTCTATCAATTTCTAGAGTATCTATAGCAATCCTCCCCATGAATAGGGTGTCCCAAGGTATGAGGTGAAGTCTGATCTGCCTGCCTGTTTCACCACAGCATTTCTGTGTCCCCCAGGTGCTGTCTCTGCAATGTGAGTGGCATGACACATGGTGTTGGGGAAGGGTCACATGCTAAGACCAGATCTAGGGGGTTGGTGTTGTAGTGAGGTTTGCCACCCTTCTTTCTACCACTGCACTTAATTACCACCTTCAAGTGCCATTCTATACTTGCAGGCTTCAGTCTTTGACCCGGTGAACCTTGGCCATAGTATTTACCCATAGCATGCTTCCCTCCCTTCCTCCCTCCGTCCCCTCACTTTAGACCCATCAACTGCAAAATTCAGCCTGCAGTTTGAAAGTGAAAGTCATAGGTCTGCTCACTTACCTCTGCCAATAAAGTAAACTGCTTGTGAACTTGAACTGTTGAAACATTTTTAACCCAGTTTAAACAAAAGGCTCCCCATCCTCCTCCTTCTCTCTGGTGTCCCTCCTTGCATGAGCTCCTTCCCTTGATTCCAGTGGTAGGTTCAGGTTTTTCAGGATGTCAGTTCTCCACCCTGATGGATAGCTGGGAAAAGGTCTGGGAAAAGGTTGGGTAAGTCTTGCTTAGCTTGATCCACACAGAGATATTACTTTTGTCCTGTCTTTGTGCTAACCATGAGTACAGCAGGATACAGGACTTTGCATTTAATATGAGCAGCATGAAGTTTAGCCTTTATCTCCCTGTACACCGCTTGTTTGATTCTGACCTGCTGGCTTAAGTCTTGGAAAAAAAATTCTCCTGTCTTCCCACTGGATTTCTTTCAGCTCTCGCATCTTTGCCAGGATGTAGATCTTGTCCAAATAGTTGAGCAGATGAAAAATAATGGGCCTGGGATTTTCATCATCCGGTTGGAGCAGTCTCAGTACTTAGGGGGCCCTCTTGATGGTGTAGTTAGGGCTGTGTGGGGAGGGACCATTGACTTTCATGCACAGTTTCTGAACAAATTTGAGGATGTCTGGACCTTCCAATCACTGTGGTAACCCAATTGGAACTAGGTTATTTTGTTAGCTGCAGCCCTCCTGGTCCTCCAGCTCTCCTCCAGCTTTGCAACCCTGCATCAGAAAGCCACCACCTTGGGCTCCAATCTGTCCTCTTGGTCCTCACAAAGCTAACCCTTGCTTTTGCATCTCCTACCCATCATTTGACCTCCTTTTATTGTTCGCTGGAAGGCTTTGCAGTCACTAGCAATTTTGAGGATCACCTCTTTGATGTTGTTCGGCTCTCAAAAAAATCTTTCCATGGTCAGCTCATCTCTTTGTTGAGCCTCCAGGGAGACTGGAGATTCGTGGAGCTTATGGAATCTGAGACCTTGGAACCTTTCACGTAGTGGTGGTGGTGGTGGGGTAGCAAACGGATCATTTCTCTCTCTCTCTGTAGAAGTCCATCTCAACAGCCATACCCGATTCTGTCTCTTGCAGCTGTATCATAGTTTTTTTTACTTATTTATTTTTTTATTTAGTTGTTTAACCAGGTATAGCACACTAAGCTGAAAGCTTTTTTACAGGAGCGACCTGGGAACACAAGTAGTACCGGAGTAGTGCATATCTTGTAGTTACAAAAAGATTGTTATGATTTAATTGGATTCATTGTCTGAGTTTTGGCACAGCTACCCCATTGTGCACATCATGTGATTCCCAGCAATACTGATTTTCACTCTCCCCTAATCTCAGGAAAACTATGTGTCTTATTAGAATGTGCAGACAATATGGTTCTCTCTACTCTTTTACAAACTGGATTACAAAAGAAATTTAATAAATGTACAGAGATGTGTTCAAATCTGAAGATAGTAATTAATGTGCAAAAAAACAAAAGTTACAGTTGTTGAATCGAACATTTTTGAAACATAAATGGTAATCAGCAGGTTAAATGAGTTCCTATATTCATATTTGAGATTAACATTTTCTATCAATTATAAATGGAACTCACACTTTAATATTATCATAAAAAGGGTACAGAACACACTAATGGGTATTAATAGATTTATTAATAACTATGGAAGAAATTCTATAAAATCTTTAGTGAAGATGATCAATGTGACTGCAAAGGCCCATGCTTTGTTTGCTACTGAAATGTGGGTACTGAAAGACAACCAAACTTTGGCCACAATATTAAATCATATGCATAGATCACTGAAGGGTCTTGCTTCCTCAGTACCAGCAGCCTTAGTCAGAGCTGAACTACAGTACACCAGATACTGGTTTCTGATATGGCAAAAATTAGGTTATTAACACACTGGATTAAGACTTTTCACATGGACAACAACAGACTACCTAAGATGTGCCTCACTGTGACAATGTACTATAGAGAAGTTTTACAATGCCGTGGTTGTATTGTGTTAAAAAAAAAAGGAAATGAAATAAGGTCTTTCAAAGTTGTGGATAAATCCTCAAGATTTTCCTATAAATCAAAATATGCAACAGATTAAAGTGGGTATAAAAGAAATAGCCAAACAAATAGACATGTCTTATGTCTGTGATTCGTGATAGTCATTGGTTTAGCAAGACTGAAAAAAACTAATGCATCTGAAAAATATTTGAATGTTATAAAAATGTAGAAGAAAGGAAATCTTACCAAACAATATATTTGAAACATATTATTTATTTATTTATTTATTAGCTTTTGGTAACCGGGTAAGTGCGCTAGGCAACAAACCTGCCTATTTTTAGGCACGACCCGGGAGAGCACAGGACATTGGTTACAATATGCAGAAATGCACAGACATAATATAGGTGTACAGGAGCAAAACAAGATATACATTGGGTAGCACAGTAATAGTTACATAAGGGTACATTTATGGCAATGGCAGTGGCCCAGATATTCAGAAATGCGCCAAAGTCCAGCACAAGTCCAGCGCAGTGCAAATCTGATGCATCATGGCACAACAGGAGCCATATTCAGAGGTTGTACAGGCCAAACTATACCAGCGCAACCTAGATGAATATGGCAGAGTTGCACCATGGCACAGAGTTGCGCCATGGTGCAAAAAAGAAATGCTCTAGCACAACTGTGGGAGCAGAGCAGCAGAGCAACAGAGGAGGGCACGGCACAGAGAACAGATCCAGGGACAGAACCATGGAAGCACAGTGACAGGCCACAGGAGGCCTCCACCAGCAGGGCACATCAGGGCACACACAGGCACCCAGACATTTGACCCCAGAACACAACAGTGGCACAGATAACAGGCAACAGGAGGTGCCAACAGCCAATGGAGGGTCCCCAAGGGAGGCCCCCCCCACAGGCCACTGGCCGTGCCCCCCTCCCAGACCATAGCAGGCCACACCCAGGACCATGCAGCCATGCACACACACACCACACAGGCACACAGGAAGTCCCCACAGTAGGCACTGAATGTGCTGGGTGGCAGGTAGCATGGCAGACCACATGGGACAGACCAGACAATGCCAAGCAGGGGCCCCAACACAGCATGCGGACAGTACCTGACCAGTGACCATGGCTGTGTGCCAGCACCTCACACACACACACACACACACACACACACACACACACACACCCACCACATAGCACTGACAACTGGCTCATGGGCACCCCAAGGCACAGCCACAGACCCAGGGGATAGATTCCACCACAGTGGGACACACCACAGTACACAGCAGTGAACCATGGAAGCACAACATGCATCCCATCACATGCACACCACACAGATAGACACTGGGCCACTGCAGCATGACTCCTCATGCCACCTGCAAAGCAGACACAGGCAGATAAGTCAGAAAAATATATTTTATAACAAACTATGTACAATAACCAGGGGCTGGGAAAGGGTAGGTATAGTGAGGGAAGAGGACTGGGAACAGGGACTGTACAGTGGGAGGGGGGACTGTAGGGAGAGGTACAGCAGGGGAAATGGGAAAACAGGGGCCAAACTAACAGTGGCCCTGGCTGGCCACCCTGGTGATCAGACACTGCCTCCATTTGGCCACACACATCCTGAGGATCTGAACCACCACCTCCAGTGTTGTTGAGGTCACAAGAAGTGTCTGGTGCAGCAGTCAAGAGATCATCAACCTTGGCGGTCTTCGCTGCCAGACACCTACAACAAGGGACAGGACAGGTGATCAGTGCAATGTCCCAAGGCCACCCACAGTGCACTATAGGCAGTGGGAACACACACCCCTGGAGGGCCCGTAACGGCCACCTGCAGGGGGGTTGGCTAACGCTAGCCAGCAACTCGGCACACCACGACATTGCACAGAGGTGGTCCCCACCGCACAATGGCCACCCGACTGTGCAATGACAGTCACATAACACAGTGCACCGGCAGCACCACAGCAACAACAGTGGCAGCCAGGCACACGCCCACCCGACCAACAGCTGGCACATGTTTCCAATGGATGTGCCACAGTGGCATGCACCACGCACAGTGCGACACACACAGCTGCCACGGCACATGGCACAGGCAGCCATGCCCGCACCCACTGCCCCCGCCACCCCCCATGTACAGTGCAAAGGACCATGGCAGTGAGTATCTGCCCTCTGCGTCCAGTCCTGCTCTGTCACGGCCCACTGCAGCCTGCTGCACTGCTACAGCCTGGGCCCTCTATTGGTCCTCTGGTCCTGGGAATGGAAAGAAGATAGGTGAACATCAGGAACCAACCACAGCAGCTTCCCCCACCCCCACCCCTGTGCACAGGGTGTACCCCTGCCCGACACATCCCGCACACCAGCATGGCTGCATCGCAATGCAAGCGGAAGCTGACAATGCCACTCCACTATGCGCATGATGACAGTGTACCCCTCTGCAGGGCATGCCAGGCAGCCAAGCCAACACCACAGTACAGCACCAGGGCAGACATGCAACATGGGATGATCTACCCGGCTGTGGCACAGCCCCTTGCCTGACATGTGCCTGTAGCCTTCTCAACCACTCTGGGTCCCACCGCATGAGGTCCCCATAGTGGTGGCAACATTGCTTACCTGCCCTGGGCACCCCCATCCTGTGCTCCAGGCTGGCAGCTATATCTTGCCAAACGGTGCCCCTGGCCTGCTGCAGGGGCACCTGCCCAAAGAATTGGGAGGGATGGGGCTCAACACAGGCCATGTGGTTTACCAGCTCAACCTGTGTCCAACTGCGGGCATGTCTTACTCATCCCAGTGCCATGTTGTCGAATGCAATAATGGTGGGAGGACACGCACAGCTGGTAGCACGGAGGGTGCATACATGGACATGCTGGTGTGCATACGGCTGGCATGCATGCCACGTGCATGTGTGCACACCCCCACACATACCATGCTGCAGGACACATGCAGCGGCAGTGTATGGGGGGCCACATGTGGACATTCCATTACTGACATGCCATTTGTCTCTTGCAGTACCATCATGCCTCCGTGAAGAAGATGGGGAGCCGGTTGTGGCAGCAACAGTGGATGCCAGTATGGCCCTGGAGGACCAGCTGTCCACATCACCAGCATCTGGGGGCCCGACAGGCTGCAGCTCAGCACCACAGTGTAGGTGGATGTCCTAGACCTGGGGTCAGACGAGGCCCTGGATGTGATCCTGCAGGATGCCAGCCTTGGTGTCCTGTGTGTGGAGACACGGATCGGGGTCCAACTCCGATGAGGACTGCTATCACTTCTGGATAGCATCGGTGACATTGTGGGTGTGTCACCCCTGCTGGCATCTGACACAGGCACCACAACCAACAATCTGCCAGTGGTGGAACAGCTGCCTGCCACCACTGCGAGTGCAGTGGTGTGTGCTGTCATGGCTGTGCCCTGCAGTGGTGGTGGTGCAGCCATGCAGGCACAGGGTGGTGTACAGTGGCTGGACGGGTGATGGCAGCAGGCTGCGGGGGCCACCGGGCAGCCAGACACAGGGTCTGCCACCGGTGCGCCTGCTGTGCCCATTCCCCCTGCATACCCCACTGTGCAGCGTCCACCGGAGATGGAGGCTGTGCAGCATGGCCGGTCACCACAACAGTATTAGGATCCTGCCCGGGAGCTGCAGGATGTCAACCATCTGGATGAGCACACCCGGCTATTGCGGGTATCCGTGCAGTAACAGGTGCTGCTTGCCACTGGGGTGCATGCACTGCGTGCGGAGGTGTGCCAGTTGGCTGAGCAGCAGGAAAGGGGACTGCGCAGATCCTGGCAGGGATGCAGTGCATGCAGAAAGCCACGACTGCATCCTTGGATCGCATTTACAGTGCAATCACAGATGGCTTTGCATTGCTGGCTACCACAGGGCATGGCCATGTACAGGTGAACCCCCACAATGCACTGTCCACCCCGCGGACCCGGCGTTGGGTGACCCCAACTCACTTGATGCTGGGCTCTGATGTAGGCATCCCAGGGATGCCTGGGGCTGGCCTGTTTGGGCACCTGCACACCCCTGCGAGGACACGGTCGCGGTCCCGTGGTTCCACCCCTGAGGGGCTGTTGGAACCCTCCCAGCTGATGTGCAACCTGTGACTGGTGATCGGTAACACCGCAGCCACCCCCATGGCTGTGATGGCCATGGTACCGTACAGCAGTCCTGATGTGTGGGCCACCCTGACCGCAATCTTCAGCCACTGCCCTGTGTGCACATGGGTTGTGTGTGTTTGCCCACCACTGGTGTTGTGCCTGTGCATCACGCTGCACACTGCCTGTGTGTGTGCTTGACCGGACACTAGCCATGTGGTGTGGGCATGATGAGGGCAGTCTAGCACCGGTTGTATCTGTGCACTGGTGCAATGCATCTGATCCATGCCACATACCAACGCCTGTGTGTGTGTGTGTGTGTGTGTGTGTGTGTGTGTGTGTGTGTTGCTGGGTGTGGTTGCATTCCACTGACTCCCCTACCCCTGCATCATGCCTCTGTGTGTGCATGCCCGGTGCTGTGCACGCCCCTGAATGTGTGCTGTACCTGGTTGTGTGGCCCATGCTTGTGTACCACACCACCTACATGTGTGCACCATAGTGTTCCTGTGCGATGGTGTCCCGGTGGCGTCACGCCTGCTGGAGCAGCTGGGGGTCCCTCCACCCTGGGGGTGGCTGTCCACCACCCTCTGGCCCATTGCCTCCATCATCCCTACTACTGTCACCCTCATCAGCTTTGACAGCTATCCCACGGTCAATGGCCATGTTGTGCAGTGTGCAGCAGGCCAGGAATAGGCCACAGGCTTTTGAGGGGCTGTACTGTATTGCACTGCCTGACCTGTATAGGCAACAGGATCGTGCCTTCAGCATGCCGAACACCCACTTGATGATGTTGTGCATGCTGGCGTCTGCCTCATTGTACCGGTCCTCTGCTGAGGACGATGGGCGTCAGTAGCTGGTGAGCAGCCAGGGCCTCAGTGGGTATGCACTGTTACCTGTGTGGAGATTGACATGATTAGCCCTCTGCTAGTCTGTGCTGCACCTCTTGCCTGTTCCAAGTGCCCATGCCACCATGCACTCCCTGCCCACCCCCATCCCCAGGTCTGCTCTGCCCATCGCCCCTTGCCCATGCCATACTCACCCACTAGGTGGCTTGTGGGGATGTCCCCACATTCAAACCTGTGGCACAGCACGGAGCTGTGCCAGATGAACACGTCATGTGCACTCCCAGTGTGTGTGGCACAGACATTGGTGATGCGCCCCATGGCATCATACACTGCCTGGCAGTTGACACTCGGGCTCCCCTTCCTGCTGATGTATGCCACACCCTCAGGCCAGGTGACATGCAGATGCCCATGTGGGTGCAGTCAATGGCCCCAGTCATACCAGGCGTGTTTGCAACCCTGTGGAAGTCCTGCATGGTTGCTGTACACTTCTCCTGTGTGCTGGGGAAATGGATATATTCCGCAGCACGAGGCAGCAGTGCATTGAGGAACTGTGTGAGGAGGCTGAATGTGGCCCACTGGGTTATGCCTGTGGTGTCCTCTGTTGGTCTTTGGAAGGTGCCCGAGGTGAGTAAGCACATGACGGTGGTCACCTTTGTCTCCACAGACATGGTGTGGCTCTGTCTGGTGGGTGCCTGCATCTCCTCACTGCACAACTCACAGAGCTGCCTCAGAATGGCCCTGTTTAGGCAGCACTGGCCCATGATCTCCATGTCACTGTAATTCTCAAAGGTGATGCGGCATGGTACCTGTGTCTGGCTTACTGCCGACGGGTCCTTCCTCTGCCATGTCATTGTTCCTCCTGCCCCCTCACACCCCTCATTACAGCCTCCATCATGAAGGGTGTACTGTCCATGGCTCTTGCTGTCCACTGTCCCCCTGAGCGGTTGGCTGCTGGCTGTGTGGCACCCTGGTACATGGTATACGTGTGTGTATCTTTCTCTCTCTCTCTCTCTCTCTAACCCTCTCTCCCTCTCCCAGGCCACCTCTCTGTCTTTGTTCCTCTTTGTCTGGCCTTTTTCTGTCTGTCTGTGCCTATGGATGTCTCTCTCTCTGTCTCTCCCTCTCACTCTCACCCCTGACGCAAGTGCTGTCTGTGTATTTGCGCCCTGTATTTATAGGAACAAGTCTGCTCAGAGCAACTTTGATTTGCTCCACACTTGTGCCATGGATTCCCGGTTGAATATGCCACTGCACTGGATATTCATGGGAATGCCCCCTGCTCTTGCACCTGCATTCATTATAGTTGAGCATTGGCGCAGTGGATTTTGTGCTGCACACTGGTTCCCACTGAATATGGCTCCTTGGCACAATTCTGCACTTGCACTGGTGCAACTCGCAACTGCTCAGAATATCTGGGCTATTGTGTGCAAACATGCATCTGTAGGCAAATGTTTTGCAGTCTATTATCACGCTAAACAAAAGCAAACAAGAGGCTTCATTTCTTACCCAGCCTGTGTAGTGCCCCAGGGAAACTGGGGGCACCACAGAAAATAGGGGATCCTCAGAGATATGAGGGGTCAGACAGTTATGGGGACCCTGGCAGCTTAATGGGAAACCCTTGTAAAGCTTTGGTGACCCTCTGAAACACAGAACAGGCCCAACTCCAGCAGACAATCCTAGCAGTCTAAATTCAGGGTTTTAAAAGAAAACCATTTTTTTTCTTTCTTCTGTCTTCCTTGGTTCTCCATTTCCCCCCTGCTCAAGACCAACACCTAGCCAGCCAAAACAGTTGGGCCACATTCCTGTCTCACAGTTGAGAAGGAAGCCAGGCTAAGCCCTCTAAGCCAATCCCTGTGGCCAGGGTAGATTCAAATTTGGAGACTTTTGTTTTAAGCCACTGACCCAGCTTCAGGAGGCTGACCTCTGGATGAAGGAGCCAATCCCCTGGTAGGTAGCCAGGACTGCCCCAGCCTAGAGGAGGCTCTGCACAGGCTGGAGAGATGGGAGAAAGAGTTTGACCAGGGAGAGTGAAGGACAGCAAGGCAAAGGATGTTGGCTTCCCTGTTAGGAGGTAGAATCGAATCCCCTGGGTCCCTTCAGTGTAACTCCCTCCAGAAGATCCCCAGTAGCAGCCTCGTTTGTTTTTTTGCAGAAATCTGCCATCTAGTCAGGTCCCCCAGTGCATCAAGTGAGTTCATTTGGCCAGGAAACAGACCCAGTGAACATTTCATGTAGCAGTCTCCAGGAGAAGAGGCCTTATCACTTCTTTGTATTTGTGCATTCCCCAGAGTACAGAAATCCTTGTTGAACTCCAGGGATGAGTAGGCTTGTTGGCCAGCATTTCCTTTAATAATTAGTCCTAGCTAGACCTGCTGCAGCCAGGGGAAGGATTGTTTGTTTAGCCATTGTATTGTTGCACTATGTAATTATTGTTTAGAATTGTTAAAGTGCTTCCATTGTACCCCCCAGTGGAGGAAAGCTGCTACCTTGTCCAGTTGTATTGAGAGAGAGAGAGAGAGAGAGAGAGAGAAATGAGAACCAAAAAGGCAGAAGCTAGGAGGGTTCAAACCAAATAATTGTTGGAACAAGATTAAAGGTGTTTGTGTACTCCTCTCTTGAAAGAATCTCTGCTAGTTTAACTTATTCTAGGCAGTATGTGCTCCAAATAGAGACTAGGGCAGTCCCTCTCAGCCAAGAGTCACAGAATTGCTAGGTAAAGCCAGCTCAAAGTATTACTGGTAAGAAGGGAAATGTTCATGCTGAATTTTCAATTGCTTAGCTGTAAGAAGCTAATTACTAAAGGCCTGGCAGAGCTTTAGTGCATTCTTGTCTCTGAGTTGTAGGGTAATCTAAGCCCTAGTAATGGGAACAACTTAGTCCTTTGTCCATGTAGTAGAAGGGTGGGGCAGCCCATAGCTGGGGCAAAAAGACTAGGTACCCTGGCCTCCATATTCAGAAGTGACCCAGAGCTGATCCATATTAACAAAGTTTGTGGGTCATCAAACTGTTTCAATGCCCATGAAGCAAACTGTATTTTCTTTATCTGCCTGCAGTCGCCGGTTGCTTGCCTACCTCTCAGTTGTTCCTGATTTTCACGGGTGTCCCTGATTTTGCCTCAGAAATGTCTTCTGTCCTTCCTATGTCTGGCATTTCTGGCACTAAAGAGTAGGGATTGGGATCACAGAATAATGCCAGCCATTGATGTTGCAGTCTAGTTTCTCATTAAGAAAATGCTATTCACAGTAAGAAACATGTTGTATACAGCGTCTGGGACTAATATTACTATTTTATCTGATGTGTTCCTGATTTTGGTCATTTGTCCCTGATGTGTGATGAGGGAGATTGAGAGGTATGGTTGCCTGGACCCACTGCTTGCTGTGTCTGAACTGCTGTATTCAATCAAACTGTTTTAAGTTGTTGAACTGCTTGCTGTGACTGAACTGCTATAGTCAATTGAAGAGTTTAAGTTACTGAACTACCTTATTCCTGGGGTATCATGACTGCACTGCCTTATTTTCTCAATTTTCCTGTGTGACTGCACTGCCCTGAGGGCGTTGATTGCTGCACTTGCCTACTGCTACTTCCTCTGAAGACATTTGGGGCCACCCCATCCCAAATGGTAGGGCTCTCGGTTATACAAGAAGGGGGAATTGCCTTTCAGGTTTTTAGTTTTTGTTCTGTTCCAGGCTCCTGCGCACACCTCATGCCTCATCTAGAATTCCTCCAGTGCCTCTTCTTCGACCCAGGGAGTCCCCGGGAAGACTGGTATCACCTGCAGCCACTTTCAATGACCTCCACCAACTCCAAGTGTTCGCCATGATGTCCCAGGTTCGAGTTGCAGGTCATAAGTGGTAGCCAGCTGGTAGCTAGGGCTCCCCAAAGTGGGTCAGGTTAGGAGCCACCCCAGCTCTAGCTTGAGGGACTTAAGTCATCTGCCGAACTTGGAGTCACATTGCCATTCTCCCGCATAGACATTGTCCCAAGGTGGCAATAGTACCGGTGGCCTATACCAAGGCCTTGCCGAGGATTGCCAGGCTCTGTGCACCATTCCCTGAGGTGGCATAAGTACTGGAGGCCCATGCAAGAGGCCACACCAAGGGTCACTTTACTCTTGACTGTACTGCCCATAGGTGGCTTGTGTTCCAGTGATGCATCAAGAGGTCACACTGAAAACTGTTGGATTATGAAGCTGCCGCGGTGAAGAGGTAAGGGTTCCGGGGACCTGCCCAGAGGTCGTCCAGTGGATCACCACACCCAGCATCCTTTTCTTGACTGGATATCACCTGCCTGAGGTCACCGCAGCTGACAACCCCAGCTAAGGGTTCTCTTCTCCTACAACCTGGCGTCAACACCCATCCTCGACCAGGTGCTTCCCTTTCAACATTGCCTCAGTGATGCCAGGAGTCACCTTCTTCCCAGGGCCAGGAGGCCTACCATGTTTTACTTGGTTTCTGGTTCACTGGGGGACACCCCAATTTATGGCCTGTATAGGAAGCGCTTCCTTAGGTTCACCCTCAGCAGTCAGCCGACCAAAATACTAGTAACCAAAGCTTGGTGCATCAGATTGCTACATCCTTAGGACTTGAATAGCCTGGACTTTTTTAGGACATTAGTGGGGCCATGTTGTGGTCCTGGTAATCTTACTTACTCTTTCTCATGTGTGATAGTGTTAGTGAATGCTAAGTCTTTTCTGTGTGCTCCAACTGTTGTTAATAAACCTTGCATCTTGGCTCTAGAGTACGACTCCAGCCTCTCCTTCCAGATTTAGCTGGCATCACCCGAAACTATAGGGGTATGAACCACCACAGCTCGTCCACCACAAAAACTGCGCTTTTTACTTTTGGATGCAGAATCAAAACAGTGCAGTCAGTGTAAGTGCTGTGCATTAATAGCAGAAAAACATTTTCTTCTTGGCCAACTGCACACTGCTTAAATTATCACATATACAAAATCACATTTCCATATCTCAGTGACTAACAGACTCCCCAAACTCAGGGTAGTAGCATTGGGTGCACAACATGAGCACGCACAATGTTAACATTGACATTGTGGCATGATGCCTTGCCTTCTGAGTTCAGAGCCAGTGTGTGTAAGCACTCAGACTGCTTTTATGCATTGTGTGTCTCCATGGAGACTAACAGCCCCCTTCCTGTGTTGCTAAGCAACATTAGTCAGCTGGTAGTGGCAAGTTCTTTTCATTTGGACTGCTGTTTTCACTATATACACTGTTTGGTAAACCTTGAAAACTAGTGAGCATAAGAATATAAAATAAGTGCCTTTAAAACCAAGACACTTGCAAGTTATTGCTGTGAAGGTGTTGTGTTGCAACACACCTAAAGTTATCAGGTTATATGCTGAACTAGTTTGAATGTCCACTGATTTATAGACCTGCTATTATCCACCCTCTTCTAGGACACTCCAGACTGCATATATTGTTTCTGTTCCTTTTCCAGTACACTAAACACTCATACATAGTGAGATACAAGTCACTATCCAGTGTCAAGTTTAAAGTTCGTATCATCAGCTTTCAGACTGAATGGCATGTATCTGTTTACCATGTTCTACCTGATTTTTGGTTGCACATAAAAAAGGGAGCTATTAAAAGTACCTGGTATATAAACCAATTTGTGGTGCTCACTTCCAAATAGGGAAATAACTGTTGTTTAAAACATGAGCACTGTTTGCACTGGTTCCGTGTCATAACAGCAAACGCATAACAGCGCCACACTTATGGGTGAGTGCAGAATGCTGAAAACACAAACGGCAACCATGCACTAAGCTGAATACAACATTGGCACCCATACCAACATACATTATCCTACGTTCTTTGCTGTGCCCCCACACCACCCATCTAAAAATAGCCAACTCTGAGGGGGGAGCCTGACAGTGGGGTAAGGAGCCAACTCCGACCAAAAAACCAAAAACAAACAAACAAACACCCAAACCATTCCCCACCCAAAAACAGTAGCATACCAACACAGGATCAAACCCAGGTCCTTCCACATCAGAGGAATACACTGTCTCCACAAGCCCACATGGCCAGCTTGGCACTGCCTACCCAAACTATCTCCCATATCCTGCTCCTGTGCTGTCCCTCCTAACAGTGCTGCATCCTGCATTCGCTGTTCTATCCTTCTACCCTTGCCATTTCCATAGTCACACTTCTTCCGCAATCGCTGTACATACAGTCGCTCAAACTGAGTCACTCAATTTGAAGGTGCCAGTATCACTGGATACCCCTTGGCGCTTACCTCTGGCTTTGGAAATCCATTGCATATATATGTTTCTCATGATTTGTGTGGCTTATAAAATGGGTATTCATGTGTAAATGTTACAGTGATATTACAGTGGCATACATACAAAGAAAATGTGGGCAAGAGCAGACATAAATGACCAGACTATTAGTGGTACATTGCAACACTGGTGCTTAACATGTGGTGCCTAGTATGGTGGGCAGAATAAAAAGAAATAGCAACTTGTGCTTACTTGTAGAAACCAATTCACTAGGCACCTGTTAAAAATGGCTCATACAGACAAATAACATGGGACAAAGGGCATTAACCAAATGTCACATCCTGAACTGGAAACTAATGGTCATTTGCATCAGAAAACTATTGAGGCCATAATCATCATTCTGGCCTTTCGGGTATAAAATGTCTAATTGATGTATGCAGTACGACTCCCACTGGAGGAGTCATTTATTCAGATTTTCTCCTCTTTTCAGTAACTTGACATATTGAACCATCCCAATTTGTTTGTAATGTTTTGCAGTGGCATAGCTCTTGCTTTTAACCTTGATGGCAGACTTGTCCTCCCCCACCCTTTGCTTTACTTGCCACTTCATTTGACCCACATAAGCTAGACCACATGGGCATCTTAATGAGTAGATCACTGCTGAAGGGTTGGAATTTATAAAATCATTTATTTCATATCTCTTACCACTTCTGGAGTGCTGTGCTTACAAGACTCACATCTATAATTCCCCTTTCATGGGAGGGCATCCAGTCTGGTCTAATGTTCCTGACTTCTTCATAAAAGCTTTTGACAAGGGTGTCCTTGATACTGATTCCCTTCTTGAATGTAATGGGGCCCTTTGTGGCAATATTATTCCGACAAGGTTCAGCCTTAAGTACCTCCCAGTGTTTCCTTACAGATTGTGCTGTCCAATTGGACTCCTAGTTGTAGTGAGTGCTGAATGTGACAATTTCTTCCTCTTCTGTTTCTGGTTTTATTCTTTTCTGGAGAAGTTCTTCCCTTGATCTTTTTTTCTACCTTTTTAAAGGAAAACAATGGTTACAGCCTCTACCTCCCCTGCTGCATGCCAAGTCCCCAATTTGCATTTTTAGCAGAGTTTGAAATTTTTTTAAATACCTTTACATATCTTTTTTTTAACTTTATACTGCTCCTACACAGTTTCCGGGTTTGAAGGGTGCACATGGCCATTTCACAGCTGCCGCAGCATCCCACACTTTACCATTGGTCAGAAAGTCAGATTAGCATAAACTTGAGTGAGGGATTCATGCAGCAGCCATGAAATGGCCGTGGGCATCCTTGAAAACTGGAAGCTGCGATGGAACAATATAAAGCTAAAAAAAATAAACAAAGGTAGTTAAAACATGTTTAGACTCTGCTAAAAATGCAAATTGGGAACTTGGGATTTGAGATGGGCGAAGTGGCCCCAATCCACTCCACGAAGTGAATCGCGAAGTGAAAGCGGATCCGCGGAGTACCTAGCAATGTGATGTAGAGTACTTTGAGTTATAATGAGTAACGCGAAGTCCATTGAAAACAATAACTTTGCATTACTCCACCTTTCCGAACCACTACTTCGCCAACTCTTAAGGCGAAGTACATTGAAAACAATGCACTTCGTCTTGTTTTTAAGCTCCAAAGGTGAATTTTGCAGTGGTTCATGGGATTTCAGGTCACATGGGCTCTAGATCATTCGGCACAGCCTCAGTTCGGGGTAGTGTGTGTAGGGAAGCTGTAGGATAGGAGACAGTCTGCTCTGAGAGCCCTCTGTGATTCAAACCTTCTAAAAGATGTTCAAAAATCCTTTTTGAGTAATTGTTTTTGCTCAAACTTTAGTTCATCAATTGTAGGAAACCCTCCTGTGCTCATATTATCAAGGGTTTATTGTTTATGTGTGGATTATGAATGTTAATGTACAACATTGAGTCTGTGTAGTAAGAGACAGTGGAAGTGTGCTTTGGGGGAGGGGCCTATCTGTGGTGTAGGTAGATTAACTTGGAGAAAAAGACAGTTCTTGCTGTTTTGGTGATATTTTTCTTGTATAACTGTGTTAATGTACACACAGTAATATTTTTAATAATTCTTGCCATTTTTTTGCTGATTGTTGTGGTGCAGCAGTGCATAATTTTAGTTTGTTTAAAATACATGGTTATATTACTGAAGTTTTCAATTTGCTACTCATTACTTAGTGTGTGTGAGTATGTGTGTGACCCATGTCATCAAATCAGACACCTTTTATTGTGCCACATAATAATTTCAGCAATGTGAAGCTGCTATCCACTGCAGCTGTGTGATTTTTGTACTTCTTTGTGGTATCTTTACTGGTACTAGTACTAGTGACTGTTACTGCAGCAGTGCAGCACACTGCCCCCCCCCATGGCCCACCCCAACCGGCAAAGGTATTCTTTTCCAGATTTGAATTTCTGATGGTGAGCACTGGTTAGGTGTTGTGCCTTTGCATCTGCATTGCTTCAGTATGCAGCGCAATCCTAATCTGTCTGTGAATTTGCATCTCTTTAGGGCCCAATCTCCATCTGTAACTTAAGTCACTGTTGTTTTTTTGGCTTCCCTTCAGAGTACTGGACTGGTGTGGTGCATAATTCTGCATGAACATTGTACTCATTAATATGCATTTTTAAGTCAGGACCATCATTACATTCACGAGTCACTCGTGATACAAATCACGTTCTTCATCATCACAGTCACAAATGCAGTCATAAATCACGATTCATGATCACGTCATGAATCACAACATTCATTTTTTTACTAGTTACTTGGATGTTTTGTGAACCTGTTTTATAGTATCTCTCCATGCTTTACCACCCCACCATTGTATTCATTAATACTGTATGTGTTTTTAAGTCGGAGAGTTTTGTGCTACAGCTCATCGGGGAAGTACAGCCGTAGGCATTTGTGTTTCCAATACAGTTCCATATTTAGCTCACACTGTCGGCGTCAACACCAAATCACGTTCTTCATCATCATGGTCACAAATGCAGTCACAAATCATGATTCACAATCACGTCACGAATCGCAACATTACTTTTTTGACTAGTTACTTGGATGTATTGTAAGCCTGTTTTATAGTATCTTTCCAGGCTTCACCACCCCACCATTGTACTCATTAATAAATGTTTTTAAGTCGGTGAGTTGGACAGTGTCTGCAGTACACACACAGGCAGGAAAGAAGACTGGCTGCACACATGCAGTTTAGCAGAGTATACTTGCACTGCTCAGCCTGCTTTTCCACAAACACTCCGCACAGAAAGTACACATTAATGAGGCACCAAAACAGCATGCACGCACACACACACACACACACACACACACTTAACAGAAGGAAGGGGGACCAGAACACAAAGTGTCACACATACGGAAGACAACAAAAAAAAGGGCACAATTATATACAAGGGTCGAGGATGGTGGAGGAATACATTTTATAACTCAGCAAGGAAGGTTTGGGGTGGCAAATGGTGTGAGGAAAAAAAACCTAATGTGGAATCCCATTGTGATCCAGCAGCAGTTCCAGCATGGACATAATTTGCAACTGATGTCCCTCTATGCGATTTAGCTGCTGCTCAACAGCACTCACCCTCTCATTGTTCTCCTCGACAGCACTCCAGAGAACTGCCAAGTCAGCCTATGTTACACGTAGTTCTCTGGGGTCCAGACATTCTACAGGCTGACCTGCTGGTGGTGGTGTTGGTTTGGGTGCTGGTGGAACAGCAGGTGTTGCTCTGGCCCTCCTCTTCTTAGGGCCACCGCCATGCACAGCTGCACCCTCTGCCACAGAAGGGCCAGCAGGTGCAGGCATGGCCCGTTATGTGGCAGCCTGCCACTCCAACTGGTGGTGATTGAGCATATGGGTGCGCTGGCTCCGAGACCCCAGATGAGTCCCCCAGGGGCCATGGCACACCTGCACCTCACATAGGTGGCACCTGACCACACTGCTGTCCCCCTTGACACCATCAAAAAACTGCCAAACAATGGAGGTGCGGGGAGGACCAGGCACAGGCAGGGGAGGGCCAGATGAACTGGCAGCTGGCTGGTCATGGTACTCAGCAGGGTTGGGATCCACACCTGGGCCCGGGGGCACAGGCACATCCTGCTCCAGAGGGCCTGTTGCTGGAGCTGGAGCTGGTGCTGGATGTGGTGGTGATGGTGGTGGTTCAACTGTCTCAGAGTCAAGAGGTGGTGCTGGTCCAGTCCTGGACAAACTAACAAGTTTGAGCAAGATTCCATTATCATTATGGTAAAAAATCCAAATAATAATAATGCTCACAATTCCCTTTCTTACTTACAGACTTCAATCCATAATAACTTTTATACCTCCAACATGGTTTAAACATATTAAGTCTGTTTAGAAAATGTATATGGAACAACAAACAGGCAATAATTTCCTGGTATAGACTTTGTATGCCTAAAGAACAAGAGGAGATGGCATGTCCCAATATCAATGGTCAATATTTGTCCTATTTTATGAAATTAGCAATAAAATGGGCATACAGCATGGAAGAAGAGTTTAGGGATGAAATAGAGAACTACATATTAGAGAAAATTACATCTGAAAAAACAGATATAAAGAAAATTCTCTTCCTGGCAAAAGAAAAACTTAAAAAAAAATCAAAGCACATCATAATCCAAAGTTTAAGTAATACAGTAAGTAAATACGTTAATGAAATTTATTGGAAAACACATTTTTCTCCAATGAATGAGATATGGCATAACCCAAATTATAAACTAAACGTAAAAATGTTGTCCAAAATATCATGGGAGAAAAAAGGAATCAAAAGATGGAGAGATCCTTTGGAAAAAGACAATATCGTGCTGGGAAAAATTTAGGACAAAATATGGGTTAACAAGCTGCCAGTACTTTTACTATAATCAGATCATCAGCCTGTACCAAAAAGATTACAAGCATTGGGAGAGAGACCCAAATAACAGAAAGTTAGAAAGGGAATTGCTGACCATTCTAAAGGAGAACCTGAAAACACTGTTTAAATGGTTAATTTCCCAGTTATATAGACCAATTTTAACAGTGTACAAAAAGATAATACTAAGATGGGAGCAAGTTTTAAAATTTTCACGTACAGAGCAACAATGGTAATAGCCTGTGGATCTATACAAAACTACAAGTTATCAAGAGACAGAATCATACAGTATAAAATAGTAAACAGAGCATACTACTCTCCATGTAAATTATTAAAAATAAATTTCAGTATATCAGGTAGTTGCTGGCACTGTGGAGCAGAAATGGTTGACATTTTTCATTTATTTTGGCAATGATCCCTCAGTTCAATATGATGATTACAATCTTTTCAAATACTAAATAAGTTTGGATGGTATAGGATGGCAAGACCCAAAAATTAGCATTTTAGAAATGGGTGGAGACACATATTGGCAACCACAGGAAAAAAATAGCTTTTAAAGCTAATTTAATGACAATCAAGGGACTAATTTTGAAGTATTGGAAATATCCAACACGCTTATTACCATTTCCTAAACTAGAATAGAAACAACTGCTCTTAAGCTCTCTTTACAGTCATGGAGGGTGCACTAATTATAAAACATTATGGAATTTGTATAAAAAAGGTTGATGGATGGTATCAAAATGATTTTATTTAGATCAAATAAGTTCCATGAAATGTACAGCACACCTAAAACACCTGGACTTGGATATTCAGAAATGTGCCAAGGCCCGGCGCACGTCCAGTGCAGTGCAAATCCGATGTGCCATGGCACAACTGGTGCCATATTCAGAGGTTGCGCAGGCCAAACAGCACCAGTGCAATGGGGCTGAATATGGCAGAGCTGTGCCATGGTGCAAACAGAGTTGTGCCATGGCACAAACAGAGGTGCTCCAGCGCAACCATGGCAGTAGAGCAGCACAGCAACGGGGGGCAGGGCACAGAGAAAAGACCCAGGGACAGAGCCATGGAAGCAAAGTGACAGTGACCACAGGAGGCCTCCTCCAGCAGGGTATAGCAGGGCACACACAGGCACCCAGACACCGGACCCCAGAACACAAAAGTGGCATGGATAGCAGGTGACAGGAGGTGTCAATGGCCAATGAAGGGCCACCAAGGGAGCCTCCACCCCCCCAGGCAGGCTGCTGGCCATGTCACCCCACCATGAGACCATAACAGGCCACACCCAGGACCATGCAGCCAAGCACACACATGCCATACAGGCACACAGGGAGCCCACACAGTGGGCACTGAATGGGCCAGGATGCAGGCAGCATGGCAGACCACATGGGACAGGCTGCACAATGCTAAGTAGAGGACCCCAACACAGTGTATGGACAGTTCCCAAACAGTGACCATTGCCGTGTGCCACCACCATGCACACACCCACCACATACCCCTGACTGCCACCTCATGGCACCCCAATGCACAGCCACTGACCCAGGGGATGGACACCACCACAGTGGGACACACCACAGCACTCAGCAGGGAACCATGGAAGCACAACACGTGCCCCTACTCATGCACACAACACAGACAGACACTGGGCCACTGCAGCATGGCTCCTCACACCACCTGCAAAGCAGACACAGACACAGGCAGATATGTCAGAAAATATTTATATGAAACAACCATTTACAAAAATAACAGGAACTTGGAAAGGGTAAGTACAGCGAGGGAAGGGGACAGGGAACAGGGACTGTACAGTGGGAGAGGGAACTGTAGGGGAAGGTGCAACAGGGGAAATGGGGGAAAACAGCTGTAACACTAGTGATGGCCCCATTCAGCTGCCTCAGCAAGCCATTGCTCCCTCCTCTCTGTCACCATCATGCACCGCATGGCACCATGACCTCCAATATGCTTGAGCACACCAGCAACTTCTGCCACATGAGCCTGCTGAGCATTCTTCTTGGTGACCTCCACGCTGGATGCTGGACACCTATAGCAAGGGACAGGACAGGTGATCTGTGCAATGACCCAAGGAACCGTGCCCACTCACAGTACGCAAAGGGCAGTGGGACCATACATCACTGGAGGGCCTGAAACAGACACCCACAGGGGGGTGGGCCAACGCCAACAAGCAACACAGCACACCATTACATTGCACAGAGGTGGTCCCCACTAAACAATGGCCACACAACTGTGCAGTGACAGTCACATAACACACTGCACCGGTAGCACTGCAGCAACAATGGTGGCAGCTGGGTGCATGCATACCCCACCAACAGCTGGCGCACATGTCCAATGGATGTGCCAATGCGGCATGCACCATGCACAGTGTGACACACACAGCTGCCACAGCACATGGCACAGGCAGCCATGCCCGCACCCACTCCCCACCCCCCATGTACAGTGCGAAGGACCATGACAATGCTTACCTGACCCTGCGGTGCTGCTGGTGCAGGTCCTCCCTCATCAGGGTGCACCACCCGGTCATGTGCCACTGCAGCCCTGGCCCGCCTGTGGTCCTCCAGCCCTGGGAATGGAAAGAAGACAGGTGCACATCAGTAACCGACCACAGCAGCTTCCCTCCCCCACAGCCCTCTGTGCACATGATGTGCCCCTGCTCAACACATCCCACATGCCTGCATGGCTGCATTGCAATGCAAGCAGCAGCTGGCAATTCCACTCCATGATGTGCATGATGACAGTTTACCCCACTGCAGGGCATGCCAGGCAGCAAAGCCAACCCACAGTAGAGTACCAGGGCAGACATGTAACATGGGATGACTCACCTGACTGTGGCACTGCACCACACCTGACGCATGCCTGAAGCCTCTGAAGATGGTCACGGTCCCTTCGCATTAGGTCACCATACCAGTGCCTACACTGTTTAGCTGTTCTGGGCACCACAGTCCTCCTCTCCAGGCTGGCAGAGATATCCTGCCACACACTGCCCCTGGCCAGCTGCAAGGGCACCTGGCCAAACAGCTGTGGGCTGTGGGGCTCCATACAGACCACCAGGTTGACCAGCTCCACATCTGTCTAGTTATGGGCACTGCAGCCCCTACCCTGTGCCATTGCACTGGATCTGGTTCGGCGGTGAAAATGGTGGTAGCAGGTGCACAAAGCCGCCTCAGGTGTCAGATGCGCGATGCTTTGGAGAATGCGCAGTGCCCTCCCATCACGCAGTGCTGGAAATGCACAGTGGGCATGGCCAGGTAGGGTCACTGGGCCACGGAGGTCTGACCCAGGGGTCAGAGGTCTCCTGCCAGTGTGCAGTGTGTGCACGTGTGATGGGGCACGGTGCCCATGCGACCATGCATAGCCGAGTGCACGCACATGCACAATACCACTGCATCGCACTGTCCATGCATGGCACATGGCTTGCTCCGGCACACTCCCATTGTGCACAGTGCAATTTCTTGATATTTGGACATCTCATGCAAATGAGCTCATCAGCTAACATGTGGTGCAGTGGGGTGCATTAGCATGTCATTACTGTTGCACACAACCTCATTTGCATGTGTTGCACCTCATAAGCGCCATGGAATAGCACAGGCCATGTACCGGTATTGCAACCTTGATAGGTAAGTGGTGGATGCTGCAGCAGCACACTGGGAGCAGACAGCACTGCAGGGTGGGAGAGACCAGGGAGACGCTGTCACTGACACACTGTGCTGTCCATGTCCACAGGAGAAAACATGTCCGCACAAGAGGAGGGTGAGGAGTGTGGTTCTGCATGGACGCACAGGCCCAAATTCATCAAGGGTGAGACAGATGCCCTGTTCGAGGTCTACCTTGACAGGGAGGTCCTGTTGAATGGTGCCATCATCACACCACAGGCCAGGACTAGTGCACGGGAGGAGGTGGTGTACTATGTGAACCAGCACGGCAGCCACCAGTGGTCTGCACAGGAGTGCCACAAAAAGGTCGGGACTGACAGGCGGCTCATAAAGGAGAAGGTGGCAGCCATCAGAGCCACCAGAGGAGGGCCAGCGGATGCACCCACACTGAAGCCAATGGTGGAGTTGGTGACAGCCACCATCTGCCACACCACGGTGGAGGGTGTGCCTGGAGGAGGCTTCCAGATGGGTGGCAGCCCATCACTGCATGGGATGTATGTCAGACACACACAGCTGGTGGCCTGGAGGGTGTGTACACGAGCATGCTGGCATGCATGCGGCTGTCCTGCATGTCATGTGTACATGCATGCACCCCTGTACATGCCAAGCTGCAGGACACTTACAGCGGCAGTGTGGGGGGGGTGCATGTGGGCATTGCATCACTGAACCTCCATCCTTCTCTTGCAGCACCAGCATGCCTCTGTGCAGAGGATGGGGTGCCAGCAGTGACAGCGGCACCCGTGGATGCTGGTAAGGCCCCAGAGGATGCACCATCTGCATCCACTGGCACCTGGGGGCCTGACAGGCTGCAGCTCAGCACCACAGCGCCTGTGGATGTCCTAGTCCTGGGGTCGGACGAGGCCCTGGATGTGATCCTGCAGGATGCCAGCCTTGGTGTCTTGTGTGCAGAGACACAGAACGGGGCCGGGTCCATCTCCAGTGATAACTACACACACCTCCTGGACAGCATGGGTGACATTGTGGACATGTCGCCCTTGCTGGCATCACAGTCAGATGCCATGCCCAGCGCTATGCCAGCGGTGGCACAGCTGCCTGCCACCACTGTGGGCGTGGCAGTGTGTGTTGCCATGGATGTGCCCTGTGGTGGTGGTGGTGTGGCTGTGCAGGTGCAGGGTGGCATACAGCGGCTAAACAGGCAACGGCAGCAGGCTGTGGGTGCCACTGGGCAGCCAGACACAGGGTCCGCCGCTGGTGCGCCTGCTGTGCCCATTTCCCCTGCTGACCCCAGTGTGCAGTGTCCACCGGCGAGAGGGACTGTGCAGTGTGGCAGATCACCCCCAGATGAACGGCATCCCACCCAGGAGCCCCAGTATGCCAACCGTCTGGCTAAGCACACCTGGCTGCTGCAGGCATCCATTCAGCAGCAGGTGCTACTCACCACTGGGGTGCATGCACTGCATCCAGAGGTGTGCCAGTTAGCTAAGCAGCAGGAAAGTGGCACTGTGCAGATCCTGGTGGGGATACAATGCATGCTGGAGGCCATATCTGTGTCCTTGGATTGCATTGCCAGTAAGATTGCGGATGGCTTTGAGTCACTGACTGCCACAGGGCAGGGCCATACACAGGAGATGCCCCCCCACAGTGTGCTGTTCACGCTACAGATCCGGCATCGGGCGACCTTAACACAGTCAACACCGGGCTCTGATGTAGGCATCCCAGGCATGCCTGAGGATTGCCTGTTTGGGCACCTTCACACCCCCATGAGGACATGGTCACGGTCCTGTGCTTCCACCCCTTGGGGGCTGTTTCACCCCCCTGGTTGATGCGCAGCTTGTGGCTGCTGATAGGCTTCAGTGCGGCTGCCCCCATGGCTGTGGTGGCCATTGTACCATGCAGTGCCCCTGATCTGCTGACTGCCCTGACCGCAGTCTGCAGCTGCCACCCTGTGCGCACATGGGCAGTGTATGTGTGCCTTACCACTGGTGGTGTGCCTGTGTGTCATGCCACATGCTGCCTGTGTGTGTGCATGCCCAGCCCTGGACCATGTGGTGTGGGCATGATGAGGGCAGTCTAACACCAGTTGTGCCTGTGCACTGGTGCAATGCGTCTGATCCATGCCACATTCCAACACCTGGGTGGGTGGGTGCATGGGTGTGTGTGTGTGTGTGTATGTGTTGCTGTGTGTGGTTGTGTGCCACTGACTCCCCTACCCCTGCATCATGCCTCTGTGTGTATGCCCCTTGCCATGCACGTCCCTGCATGTGTGCTGTACTTCTCTGTGTGGCCCATGCATGTGTACCGCACCACCTACCTGTGTTTACCAAAGTGTTCCTGTGCGACAGTGTCATGGTGACATCATGCCTGCTGCTGCAGTTGGGGGTCCCTCTGCCCAGGGGGTGGCTGTCCACCACTCTCCGGCCCATTGTTTCCATTGTCCCCACTACTGTCGCCCTCATCAGCCTCGACAGCTATCCCAAGGTCAATGGCCATGTTGCGCAATATGCAGCAGGCCAGGAATAGGCCACAGGCTTTCGAGGGGTTGTACTGTAGGGCACTGCCAGACCTGTCTAGGCAACAGGAGCATGCCTTCAGCATGCCAAAGATGCACTCAATGATGTTGTGCATGCTGGTGTGTGCCTCATTGTACCATTCCTCTGCTGGGGATGATGGGCGGCAGTTGGGGGTGATCAGCCAGGGCCCCTGTGAGTATGCACTGTCACCTGTGTGGAGAATGATATGGTTAGCTCTTTGCTATTCTGTGCTGTGCCCCTTGCCTGTCCCTGGCACCCACGCCACCATGCACACCCTACCCACCCTGATCCTCAGGTCTGGTCTGCCCATCACCCCTTGCCCATGCCATACTCACCACTAGGTGGCCCATGGGGATGTCCCCATATTCAAACCTGTGACACAGCACAGAGCTGTGCCAGATGAATGTGTCATGTGCACTCCCAGGGTGTGTGGTGCAGACATTGATGATGCACCCTGTGACATCGCACATCACATGGAAATTGATGCTCGGGTTCCACTTCCTGTTGATGTACACCATTCCCTCAGGGCCAGGTGGCATGCAGATGCCCATGTGGGTGCAGTCAATGGCCCCAATCATGCCAGGCATGCGTGCCACCCTGTGGAAGTCCTGCATAAATGCTGTACACTCCACCTGTGTGCTGGGGAAATGGATGAATTCTGAAGCACGTGACAGCAGAACATTGAGGAACTGTGTGAGGAGGTGAGATGTTGCCAATTGGGTGATGCCCATGGTGTCCTCTGTTGGTCATTGGAAGGAGCCCGTGATGAGCAGGCACATGATGGCGGTCACCTTAGTCTCCACGAACATGGCTCCATCTGGTGGGTGCCTGTATCTCCTTACTGCACAGCTTGCAGAGCTGCCTCAGAATGGCCCTGTTCAGGTGGTACTGGCCCACGATCAAGGTGTCACTATAGTTCTCAAAGATGATGTGTGCACGGTGACACCTGTGTTGGGCATACGCCGATGGGCCCTTCGTCAGCCACGTAGCTGTTCCTCCTGCCTCCTCACACCCCTCATTACAGCCTCCATCAAAGAAGAGCGCACTCTCCATCTCACCTGCTGTCCACTATTCCCCTGGGCAGTTGGCTACTGGCTGTGTGCCACACTGGTACACTGGTTTTGTGTCTGTGTGTGTGTGTGTGTCCCCATCTCTCTCTCTCTCTCTCTCTCTCTGGCCCTCTCTCCCTCTTCCACATCACCTCTCTGTCCCTCTCCCTCTGTGTCTGTTCTTGTGTTTGTCTCTCTCTATCTCTCCCTCTCACTCTTGGCGCAACTGCTGTCTGTGTGTTTGTGCCCTGTTTTTATAGGAACAAGTCTGGTCGGTGTGTCTTCGATTGGCTCCACACTTGCGCCATGATTTCACGGTTGAATATTCCATTGCACTGGATATTCATGGGAATGCCCCCTGCACTTGCACCACATACATTATAGTTGCACATTGGCGCAATGGATTTTGCACTGTGCAATGGCTCCTGCTGAATATTACTCCTTGGCGTATTTCCGTGCTTGCACCGGCGCAACTCAGTTGTGCCATGTGCAACTGCTCTGAATATCTGGGCCCAGAAGAATATTAAGATTAATGTTTAGATGGTTATTAGAATCATATGATATTTTATTTATGTGATTTTCCAGTCTTTGTCTGTATGAAATTTCTTTGGGGTATATATGATTATTTGTATTACAATATGTATTATGGATATGGTATTATATATTAATAAAAATGTTCTTGCAAAAAAAAAAAAGTGAACAATGCCACAGAAGCGGCCCATTTCTTAATAACTAAAGCATTGTTTCAAAGCCAGTAAGTAATTATGTAAATGAATGATGTCTACTGTATAAGTAAACAATGTAGGTGTATAGCAATTAGCAATATTGGACTACATGTTTATTAAGCAGTATGTTCATGAGGGAATGATTTCTGAAGGGGAACATACACATGTATGAGATGCTTAGGCTTCAGTACTGTACATCCCTCTGCCATGCAACAGGGTGCCATCGGACCCCAGCACAGTTAATGTGGGGACCCACACCACTTCTGCACCAACACCCCTGATCTGTTGCTGTCCAGTTGGATGGCTGGGAGCAGGGCATGGCTACATGCCATGCTTTATCCCCAGTCTGCTGTGCAGAGTGGTGGTGGGGGCGACCGTTATATAGGCATGGACCCATCCTTAACCATTACATGCCTCGCCCACTGGCTGCATGGAATGGTGGTCTTGCCACTATCCTTCTGACCAAGCTGCCCCAGTCCTCTGACTATACTATGAGGGCTGAGGGCACAGTGGGAAACACAGGCAGATCAGTAGGTCCTCTTAATGGAAACAGCAGTACTGGGAGGAGCAACTATATCCCACAATCTCTCCACACAGTGCAGGATCCAGTCTGCTGGTGTAGTGGGCCATCTGATTGGATGGTTGCTGTTGATCATCAAACCTGGGTATGCTAATTTAGTATATTCCCAACCACTTACTTAAATAGGGTCCAATATTAGATTACATGTTTATTAAGCAGTAAGCTTATGAGGGAATGATTTCTGAATGAGAACATACATCACAAGTACAATATTGACACTTGATAAATGTACATGTGTGCACTTGCAAATACATGTTACATAGATATTAACTGTGAAAACAATACTATTATTTCATAGCCACAATATTGTTACAATGCCAATTAGTAATTATGCAAATGAAATATTGTTGAGTACAGTTATATATCAATTCAGAATATTAGACAAAATGTTTATTAACCTGTAAGGTCATACAAAAGTGGAATACAGACATGGAACATCGTCTAAAGAGTTGCCAGTCAATGCATTTAAGTGTAGCAGACAGAAGTTACATTGTAATCATATTTTAGTTAACATTCTGATTACACTTTTAAGTTTTTCTACATGATTACCATTTTGATAAATTTCAGGTAGACATAGACTGTTGAAACAGTACACAAGACCTGCATTCGTATGTAGTCACACTTGTAAGAACAAACTTAATACTGTCAAAAGTAGTAACATAGTAGTCACACAATAAATTTGCTGTTACAATTTGCAATAGCTATTACATGTTGCCCTTTTAAGAACAAATTGCATAATGCCAAAAAGAGACAGTGGTAGCTGCACAATAGAAACATAGAAATTGTTGGCAGATGAGGACTGCTAGGCCCATCCTGTCTGCCCGTAAGCCCTACACTTGTTTGCGGCCTCCGACCCTATCTGGTCAATGGCTTATCACCACTCTCTTCCACCTCTAAGGTTCTGTTATGCCTGTCCCAGGCATGCTAAAATCCCTCCGCTATGGCAAGGCAAGGCAATTTTATTTATATGGTGCCCAATCCTGTGGGCTCTGGGCACCGAACACAAATGAGGACACACAGCAATAGATTAAAACATAATAAAACCTCATTAAAACATAACAAGATTAAAATTCAATAAAATAGAGGTTTCCAGAAGTCAGACTTCAAGGGACTGGCAAGAACTAAAATAGATGTCAACTGTCAAAGGCTAGACTGAAGAGGTGGGCCTTTAGCCTCCCCTTGAATACCTCAATCGAGGGAGCCTCCCGGACTGCTGATGGAAGGGAACTTCACAGGGTCAGCCCAGAGACACTAAAAGCACGATCTCCCGAGATCTTGAGTCAAACCCTGGGAACGTCCAGGAGGCCCCTCGAGAAGGAGCGGAGGGAGTGAGCAGAGGACACCAGTGTCAGAAGATCAGACAGGTAACCAGGACCCAGCCCATATAGGGCCTTAAAGGTGAGAAGACCCACCTTGAAAAGGACTCTCCTCCTGATTGGCAGCCAGTGCAGAGCACACAGGACCGGAGTCACATGACTGGACCTCAAAAGGCCTGTCAGCAACCAGGCCACTGCATTCTGCACTAGCTGCAGCCTGTGGCGGGTCCCTCCCATAACCCTCAAAGTACAGAGCATTGTAGTAGTCGAGCCTAGAAGTCACGGGTCCTCAAATGGAATGAGGGGCTTAATTTGGGCAATGTTCTGCAAATGGTAAAAAACCACTGTTGACTACAGCTGACACCTGATTTTCAAAGGTCAATCTGCAATCAAGGATCACGCCCAGATTTCGCATCCTCGGAGAAACCAGCAATGAAGCAGACCCTAGAACAAGTCCAGAGTCAGCCCCCAGTGTCAACCTAAATCGCCCGTGACCAGGCGCGATCACCAGCACCTCAGTCTTAGCTGGGTTGAGTTTCAGCCAGCTGGAAGCCATCCAGTCATTGATTTTAGCCAGACAGCTGTAAAGCACGTTGACCACTTCCGATGTTCTGGATACAAAAGACAAATACAGTTGGGTGTCATCTGCATAGCAGTGAAATTCCACACTCCTATTGTCAAATGATCTCACCCAGGGGCAGCATATACACTGCAAACAACATCGGCGACAAGATCAAGCTCTGAGGTACTCTATGAGACAGAGATATTGGGGAGGAGGAGAATTTTCCCATCACCACCCGCTGCACTCTGTCCGAGAGATAGGACTCAAACCATTTGATAATGGTGCCAGCGAGTCCACAAAGCTCACAGAGCCGATCAAAAAGCATGACTTGATCCACAGTGTCAAAAGCTGAGGAGAGATCGAGGAGGACAAGAACTGACCTGCCTTCTCTATCTCTAGCCCTGAGCAGATCATTATGCACTCTCACTAGAGCAGTTTCAATGCTATGTTTGGCCCGAAAACCTGATTGGAAAGGCTCATAGATATCCAAGGATACCAGGTGATCCTCAAGCTGATGTGCCACCAATTTCTCAACAACCTTGCTCAAAAAAAGCAGGTTGGAGATTGGACAGTAATTCTCCAGGACATCTGGGTTGAGAGAAGATTTCTTTAGAAGGAACTTCACCAGTGCTTCTTTCAAAGCAACTGGGAAGACCCCCTCCATCATCGAGCACCTGGCAATCCTGGCGAACACTGGACCAATGTCATCGACACATCCCATTAAGAAATGCGTCGGTGCCAGGTCCAGTTCCCAAAAGGTGTGCTTCAGCGCCAGGATCACTTTAGTCACTTCAGACACCTCCACTCGCCTAAACTCCTCCCAAGCAGACAGAGTGCCTCTGAAACTCCCAACTCAATCACTGTGAGACAAATGCCTCCCTGGCGAAATCCCCGACCGGGTGGCTGACACTCTGTCAGAGAAAAACAGAGCAAACTCTTCACATAAAGAGGCTG
The DNA here is from genome assembly GCA_016271365.2 of Neoceratodus forsteri. Taxonomy (NCBI): domain Eukaryota; kingdom Metazoa; phylum Chordata; order Ceratodontiformes; family Ceratodontidae; genus Neoceratodus; species Neoceratodus forsteri. The sequence goes on along the minus strand of CM028136.1, from coordinate 220,071,850 downwards.
AAAAAGCTTTTTTCCGCCATAGACAGGCAGGATGTAAAAGTCTGTCCATGGTCCTAAACAGCTGAGATGGCATGTTTCTCCCTGCCGCGATTTCCCTGGACAGAAATTCTTCCTTCTTATGGGAAATTGCCCCCTGGTACTCAGCATAGTGAGAACATAGGGCCAACCTGTCAGCCTCCAGCGAGGTCTTCCGCCAGCAGCATTCCAACTTCTGACCCCTGATCTTCATCAGCTTGAGATCTCCATCAAACCAAGGGGATCTCAAGTTAGAGGATCTGGGTCATACATAGACTCGTGCAATGGCATCTAGAGCTTCAGTAAACGCCCCATTATAGGAGGCCACAGCCTCTCCAGTGCCAATAGCACATGCTGCATCAATCCTAGATAGGTCAGCTAATGCCAATAGTCCCTCTGGGTCAACACCCCTTAAGGGGAAATAGCTGACCATCTCCACAGGGGAGGGACTTTCAGGGGGGACCCCAAAACTGAACTCCATGGTGCAATAGTCAGACCAGATGACCTGACCAAGCTTGAGGTTGTGAATCTCAAGACCCAGCTGGAACACCAGATCAAGTGTGGCCATGTTGATGGGTAGCAGCAGCAACCACTTGTGACAGGCCCAGAGATTGCATCAACTGGAGGAGGTCGTAACCAAAATGTGAGGATTCATCATCGACCCAGGCATTGAAGTCCCCCAGGATTAAACACCTGGGGCACTCCGACACCTGGTCAATGATGAAGTCCGCTATCTCCTGCAGGAATTCCCCTCTGATTCCAGGGGGATAATAAATGAGGAGAATCTTGCAATCTGCACCTGCACCCCCACATACGGCGATGCACTCAGAGGATCAGGTGTTACCAACTGGGTGTATCAAGAAGCCTAGACTAGATCGAAGAGCGATGGCCACTCCCCCACCCTTGCAATCCTTCTTTGGACAGTGCACCACAGCATACCCAGTGGGGACAGCAGCCACAAAAACAGGACCCGCGTCGCCACCCAGCCAGGTCTCCGTGATGCAAGCCAGGTCAACAGAAGAAATCAAGTCCGCAAAAATAGCGGTCTTTTTCCTCATTGACCTGGCATTGCAAAGCACTGCCCAAAGAGGATTAGAGGACACAGCTGGTCCTCTAGCTGCCTGCCCACTCGGTCTGGTGGGAACCCTAGGTATGGAGACCAAACACGTTGGGCCTGTCCCTAGGCTCCGTTTACACCCAGGGTGTCTTCTGCACTGGACAACCTCAATGCTACTCACCACTCCCTCCTCAGCTGCCCTCAGCACTTGACGAACCAAATGCCTCCTAGCAATACCGACCTCCCTGCAGCACCTTGCTGCAATACCAGAAACTGGGCGGTCATTAAAGGAGTGAAGGTCATGGAGCCAAGAAGCAGAATAAGTGATATGGGGAAGGCCACAGCACCAACACATCTCCTACCTGGCAATACCAGTCCCGAGACAACACTAGATGATAATACATGGGTGCAATGACAAAAAGAAACCCCCAAACTAAGACACAAAACCACACATACCACCAGTCACTCTAATTAAATAAAGTTTCTATTAAACATGCATACACCCCAGTCATACATCTCACACACCCACAATAAACAGTAATAATCCACCCCCCCAATATAATGAAATCCTGCCCCTCACACAATCCCCACCACTCAGATATGAAAACAAGGTTCTTCTTGCTACAGGAGATAAGTAACAAGCCAAAAGAAACCCTCCCCATCCTAACCAGCCCCAAATAATTATCTTAAAGTACCCCACAAAAAGTTACAATAAAAACACAGAATTTAACAGAAAAATCATAAAGTCACTGTGAAAAGTTGCTAACACTCTCCTGACGGAGAAGTTCCAATAAGTCTCCTTTAGACCTCTCACATCAAAAGTACAATGTAAATCATATGTTCCGTTTAAGTCCCACTCTCACAGGGACTCCTATGGAGCAAACAGATAACTTGTGGTGTTGAGTCAATTTTGTTTTAAGGCAGTCTCACTGCCTTCATCCTGAATGATAAAAGATGGAATCCTGTCAGTATACTGATGAAAAAGGACCCAAGTTCTAGTAGGAAAGACCAATTAAAGAGTTCAATAAACTTGCTGCCACAGTCCACAGAAAAGTCCTGAGAATAAATCCAGTTTAGGCTATATAACATTTCCTTCTGATTTAGTTCATTCACTCAGATAAACCTCTCCTACTGGGGAACGAAACTACCATTGTTTAAAAGTGTTTCTTCGGCCAGCTGGGATAAAAGGAATAGGTGCGCTAAACCTTCCCTAGGGCCCCAAAAGATGCAACGGAGGGGGCCGTTTGCCCAAATAATCCCCAAACCACCCGAAGCCATGCTCACCCACAGGTGCTTGCTCCCACCACCTCCTCTGGCAGACCATTCCATGTGTCCACCACCCTCTCCATGAAGAAAAACTTCCTCACATTTCCCTTTAACCTGCCACCTTCCACTTTCATATCATGCCTCCTCGTTCTTGAACTCCTCCTATATTGGAAGATGTCTCCCCCCTGCACCTTGTTTATGCCTTTAATGTACAGTACTTAAATGTTTCTATCATGTCCCTCTGATCCCTTTCTTTCCTCTGGCTAGTACATATTGAGGTCATTTAATATCTCATCATATGTTTTCTGGTGCAAGCCCTGTACCATCTTAGTTGCCCTTCCCTGGACCACCTCCACCCTGTCAATATTCTTGCAAAGATCTGACCTCCAGAATTGCACACAGTACTCTAGGTGAGGCCTCACTAGTGTTTTATACAATGGCATCACTGCCTCCCACCTTCTGCTAGTGATACCTCTGCCTATGCACCCCAGCATGCCACTGACCCTCCCAGCAGCCTTTGTACTCTGCTTGGACACTTTTAGGTAATCTGAAATGATAACCCCAGGTCCCTTTCTTCCCTGGTGATTGTCAGCAATTCCCCCCATCCTGTAGCTCTCCCCCAAGATTCCCTTGTCCCAGGTGCATTATTTTGCACTTCTTAGAACTGAACCTCAGCTGCCACAGTTCAGACCATTTCTCAAGGCTTCCCAGGTCTCTCCTCATCTTCGCCACCCCGTCTGGAGTATTCAGTCTGTTGCAGAGCTTGGTGTCATCTTCAAACAGGCAGACCTTTCCCTCCAGCCCTTCTGCAATGTCACTAATGAAGACATTAAACAGGACTTGTACAAGGACTGATCCCTGAGGTACCCCGCTGGTCATCCCCCCCTCCCTGGATTGGATCTCATTTACCACCACCATCTGCCTCCTGTCTGCTAGCCAGTTCTTAACCCAGTGTACCATCTTGTGTCTTATGCCCAGGCTACCCATCTTGTTTACCGGCTTTTTATGTGGGACGGTGTCGAAGGCTTTAATGAAATTGAGGTAGGCAACATCCACTGCCCTCCCCCCTGATTTACTTCCTTCATCACCCAGTCAAAAAATCAATCAGATTTGTCTGACATGACCTTCCTGCTGTGACTTCATGTTCCCAGATCCTGGGCACTTTTGGATTCCAAGTGTGCCACTATTCTTTCTTTAAGCGGTAGCTCCATGATCTTACCCACTACTGAGGTGAGGCTGACTGGCCTATAGTTCCCTGCCTCCTCCCTACTCCTGTTCTTGTGTAGAGAGACTACATGTGCCCTCTTCCTATCCTCTGGAACCACTCCTGTGTTGAATGACTTGGTGAACATGGCTGCCAGAGGCCCTGCCAGCTCTGCCTGCAGCTCCCTTAATATCCTCGCGTTTATGCCATCTGACCCCATTGCTTTGTCCACCTTCAGTTTAGTGAGCTCCTTCAGGACACTCTCCACTGTGAATGGACTTGTGTTTAACCCTCCCCCTTTGTATCTGCTTCCCAGCTGTGGTCCCTGACCCTCCCCCTCTTTAGTGAATACTGAACAGAAGTATTTGTTCGGTATTTCAGCCTTCTCCAGGTCTCCCTCCTTACATCCCCCTGTATCCCCTCTAAGCCTTACAATCCCTCCCCTGCTTTTCCTTCTTTCTCTGATGTACCTATAGAATGTCTTGTCCCCTCTCTTCACTGTCTGAGCTAATCTTTCTTTGGTCTGTGCCTTTGCTCTCCTTACAGCCTTCCCTGCTTCTCTCAGATTCTTTAGGTACATCTCCCTGTCTTCCTCCCTTTGAGTCTCCTTATGTTTCTTGAAACCCATCCTTTTAGCCTAAAACTTTTCTGCCACCAATCTTGAGAACCATAATGGTTTCCTCCATCTCTTGCCTTTGTTTGCCATCTTGATGCATTGGTTCGTCACCTCCTCCGTGGCTCTGTTCAGGTATTCCCACTGTTGCTTGACTCCCCCTTCTATCTCCCTACTTACCAGGTCCTCTTTGATACACGTTCCCATTTTAATAAAATCTGCCCTCCTAAAATCTAAGACCTTTGCCATTGTGTGACTAGCTTGTGTGTCTGTCCCCACACTAAACCACACTATGTGGTGGTCACTGGATCCCAGTTGCCCTTCCACCTGGACATCTGTGACTCTGTCCCCATTTGTCAGTATGAGGTCCAGAATCACCCTGTCTCTGGTGGGATCAATCACTAGCTGTCCCAGGCCTTCCCCCTGTAGGGAATCCAGGATGCCCCAGCTCTTGGATGAAGCTGCTGCTGGGATGGTCCAATGTACATCTGGGATATTGAAATCACCCAGCAGTAATAACTCTCCCTTTGTTGCCATCTCGTGAATTTGATCCACTAGATCCCTATCCCCCTCCTCCCACTGCACTGGAGGTCTGTAGATCACCCCTGTGTGTATTTTTATTTAGTTTTTGTTGACCAGGTAAGTGCACTAGAAAAATCCTGCCTATTTTCAGGCACGACCCGGGGGAAGGGGATACAGATGAATGCCAACTGACCTTGAACCAGATTAAGCTGTTGGTGGTATTTTTAGTGAATGAGGGAAATTTGACAAGGACACCGGGGAAATTCCCCTACTCTTTTCAATAAGTGCCATGAGATCTTTAACATGCACCTGAACTACCACCAATCCAGGCAGATAGAACCTCGGTTTAAAGTCTCATCTGAAAGACGGATTCCAGGCGGGTCCACAGTCCCCAATGAATCCAAATAGATTTTCTGTTACACTTTGCAACAGCTATTAAATGTGTAATTACCCTTATCAGAATAAACTGAATTGTGCCAAAAGTGAGACAATAGTAGCTGCGTGTGTAACTATTTATTCATGTAAATTGTATAAGTACTCAACATGCAATTGTGAAACTAGTTAACAGCTACATAGTAGTTACATGTAACTGCACAGTAGTTAGTATATACCGTAGTTACAGTGCAGTTACAGTGTATGCAGTAGTGTGCAGTTACAGTGTATACAGTGTAGTTAGTGACACTTAAAGGGTTGACTTGAAATCTATCGCACATCTCTTCCATCTCTTTTTGGCTTCCTCTGTCTCTATTTCCTGTGCCATTGCCTGGCTCAAGGGTGACCCACAGTGCCTCAGCCTCCTCCTGTCTACCCTGTACCTCTGCTGCTTTTATGCCTTCTCTTATGTGTAAGACCATTCCCTCCCTCTTTTTTTTACTTCCCCTATCTCTCCTGAATAGAGCAAAACCCAGAACATTTGCATCCCAGTCATGATTTGCTGTGCACCAGGTCTCTGTTATTGCCACTATGTCCAGGTCTGCCTCTATTAACAAGGCCTCCAGGTCTGGGATTTTATTTCCCAGGCTGCAAGCATTTGTAACCATGGCCTTCCATGTCTTGATGCCTGTCCTGCCTCCAACCCTGTGTTTGCCCTTCTGCTTCTTTCCCCCAACCCCTTTTTCCTTTTATACTGCCTTCCTACCCCTTCTTTTCCCTTTGTATCTGGTGCTGATGTCCCTGTCCACAGCCTACATTCATGTTCCACACTTCTAGCTACTCTAGCTTGTGGGGTGGGCTTCTTGAGTGTCCCTGTTCCCGTTGAACCCTCCCCCCACTAGTTTAAATGCTCATCCAGGATGCATTTAAACCGTTCACTGAGGACTGCCTTCCCCCTCTCGGAAGGATGCAGTCTGTCCCCCTTGAAAAGGGCTGCATTGTTCCAGGCGGGTCCACAGTCCCCAGTGAATCCAAATAGATTTTCTGTTACACTTTGCAACCGCTATTAAATGTGTAATTACACTTATCAGAATAAACTGAATTGTGCCAAAAAGTGAGACAATAGTAGCTGCATGTGTAACTATTTATTCATGTAAATTGTGTAAGTACTCAACATGCAATTGTGAAACTAGTTAACAGCTACATAGTAGTTACATGTAACTGCACAGTAGTTAGTGTATACGGTAGTTACAGTGCAGTTACAGTGTATGCAGTACTGTGCAGTTACAGTGTACATTATACAGTGTAGTTAGTGACACTTAAAGGGTTGACTTGAAATCTATCGCACATCTCTTCCATCTCTTTTTGGCTTCCTCTGTCTCTAAGCTCTGAGCATTTGCATTTCACTCTTAGTAACTGGTCATAAGGGATGCTTTTTCTCCTGGTATGCATGGCAGCTATTCCAGGGTGGCACTATGTTTCTGTCAGTTTTTTCTTGAAGTGCATTGTTTTAATCCTGCCAGCTTTTTCTTTTTATAAATTTTTTTGATTGTTGACTGATACTATGCTCTGCTCTCCTGTGAATTTCCTATTTTTGTCACTGGTATTGATGTAATTAAGAGAATCTATCAGTTCTTCATTGTTTCCTGACCAAAAAGAAAGTACATCATCTATAAAGTGAACCCACAAAGTGAGTTTATCATGCCATTGGTTCATATCTTTTTTTTTTCTTCCAATTGTTTAACCAGGTGAGACACACTAAGCTGAAAGCTTGTTTACAGGTGCAACCTGGGAGCACAGGGAAGTTAAGTGGTTACACAGTATGCAAGTGGGGGCTGTGGGATTCAAACCCAGGTCTTCAGATTTGCAGCTCAGAGCCTTAAACCACTGCGTTATACTGCCTCCCAGATGTACTTCTTTTCCCAGTCACTAATATATAGGTTAGAAAGTGATGGGGCAAATGTGGCGCCCATATTATGATGTTGTTGTTGTTGTTTTTTTTTAAATTATTTCTGTGTGTGAATATTTGTAGTGCTCGTGAAAAGTCTTGGACTGAAAGCACTGGAACCTGAAGTAGTTTTCTATTTATCCATGACAGGTGCAGCACACACGATCACAGTGCAAGCTTCCTCACACTGCCCCACCAATGTGCCAAAACTCTGCAATGGAAGGACCACCACCTAGGTGAGAGGGTTGTTCAGAATCCATACCATTTAGTTCTTATCCTCTCAAGTGAGACAGCCAACAAAGGTGCCAATTAGTGCCAATTGTGTTTTTTTTCGTGATGTGGACACCTGCCCATTGGGAACTGGACTGAGACCACCACAACTCCTTTCATGTAGTTCACTGAACAACCCTCAGGTGATAATGGTTTTTGACCATTACTGACCTGTGCTGGATTTGAGCTCATGACATAGAAGTCAAAGGCTCCTTAACCCCCTACCAGTCCACTGAATCATCCAGTTCCTCCCATGATGTTGTTTGTAATACTGTATGTCATTAAATAGGAAATCATTTGACTGTATAAGAAAGTCTGCTAAACTCAAATAAAGCCAGATGGTGGAAACATGTCTGTCAGGTGTTCATTCAAAGTATCTTGTAGAATCTGCATGCCAGCATCATGTGGGATATTATTCTACTCATTCTTAATATCCATTGTTACTAAGATGGTATTATTATCAATGTCTTTCAGTGGATTTAAAACTGCTCTGGTGTCCTCAATGAATTATTTTTTACTGCAGACATAAGAGCTTAAGACATGACCCACCAATTGTGTCAATGGTTCTGTGATGAAACCAATGCTACTGATGATGGGGTGGCCAGGGGGCTCTGTTTGATTTTTATGAATCATCCAGAGAAGGCAAATTGTGGGTTTCACTAGATTTGTCACTGTAAGAAATTTCGCCTCTGCTCTGTGATCAATTTTCTGTCTCTTGCTTCACTTAAAATGCTGTCAGCCTTTTTCTTAATCTCATCAGTTGGATTGTCCGTAGGTCTAGTATAGTAGTGTATGTTTCCTAACTGTGCATCTCTCTTAAAGCACCAACGCATGACAGCAGTGCACATTTTGACCTATGCTTTTTTATTCTATTTTAGACTGTCACTTCTCTCCTGACTTGTATAATACTCTTCTTTCCCCATTTTGAGTCTACTTTAGCACCTTTTTCTAATTTAAAAGAATAAAAGGAGCAGTCCTTTTACTATGGCTCCAACCTGATTTTCATCAGTATTCTCAGCTGTTTTTGTTCACCAGTTGTCCTATAAAGTTAGAAACAGTATATACTGCAAGCTAGTTCATTATAGTTAAAGAAAAGTGATACTAAAGGATGGGTGTTCAAAAACAAGAGAGAATGCTGATGGAAACCTGGTCTGAGCCATATTAATGGTCCCTTTATTATCTGAACTGTAAGAAAAAAAAAAAGTGGTAAAGCGGACTCAAAAGTAATAAAAAAGGGTATCATACAAGTCAGGAGATAAGTGGCAATCTAAAATAGAATAATAAAGTACAGGTAAAAGCTTTCACTGCTATCATGCACTGCTGCTTTAAATGCATGTCTTTTGGACAGAGTACCACCCCCCCATCAGCTTGTTTTGATGATTCTTTTCTGTTGAAATGTTTTTGCTACTGTAATTTAGATTTTGATTTGACTTCAGCCTCTTGAGTCACTAACTTATTTAAGTTGTTACCACTGGACTTGGGGTGCTGTTAGGTACAACATTTGATTTCTTTTTGAATGGTATTTTTTCTCTTGTAAAAATAGATCTTCATCATGGACATCATCTCCATTGGGCCACACCTTTGGAACTGTAAGTCACCGGCATCAGGACCTTCCAGAAACTACTGCCTATCTGGGGGCGATCCATGATGACATACGACATCAGCACCTATAAAACCGGACTGGCCACCTCTGTTTGCAGTTCTTTCTTTCACCATTTACATGCTTGTTGGACCTGTAGAGAAACAATGTCATCATTTTCTAAACTCATTGTTGTTTGTTTTCTAACATACATTTTTTTTGTATTGACATTGTCCCTGTATATCGCTGTCAAAAGAACCTTTGTTTAGGTTTTATACCTGCAGTTACAAGATCTACAAGCATGATGCTCATACTGTCTGTTTGTTGTTTGGGCCTGTCCAACATGTGAGTACCTGTACTGAAGGAGTACAGTCATCCAGAATGACTCTAAGGTCTGTGAAATCCTTGACCCCCAGAATGTATACAAGGGCCCTGGTAAGGGTGCTTTTCAGAAGCCTGCCAGATGAAGAGGCCATGGCTACCATCAGCCCTACCATGGCAGAGGTAGTGGTCCCCCAGCTGGACCTGCTGTCCATGGTGGCCACTCCAAGGGATCCTAAGGCCCTGCTTCAGGTGGCCCTGCCACCCCGGCACCTTCTGATACCCCACTTCCTCCCTCTCCATGGTTGCTGCCAGGGGTACAAGTTGGGGAAAGGATCTCCTTTCATCTGTAAAGATGGTAGATCATCACCTCAGTTGAATGGGTCCTGGAAATAATGGAAGGAGGGCATGCACTGAAACTCATCTCAAAACCTCCAGTGTAATCGTCACCCCATTCTCATTACCCTTCAGGTCACCTGTCCCTATTGAGGGAAGAAGCTCAGTCCCAGATTAAAAAAATGGCCATAGAGCCTGTTCCCTCCAAAGAAAGGAACGGTGGGGTTTACTCAAAGTACTTTCTGGTCCCAAAAGCCAGGGAAGACTTGCATCCTGTGATGGTCCTCAGAGCCCTGAACAAATTCATCAAATATGAAAAGTTTCAAATGGTGTCTCTGCAGGCTGTCATTCCCCTTATACAAAAAGGAGACTGGCCTTATGCTCCAGACATAAAGGATTCTTACCTTCATATCAAAATCAGAACACACCACAGGCAAAAACCTCAGATTCACTCTGGAGTCTGCTGTTATCATTTCCGAGTCTTGCCCTTTTGCCTATCCATGGACCACCAGTATTTACCAAATGCTTCATAGTTGTGGTGGCTGTCCTCCAGAGGAAAGGGCTTTATGCCTTCCCCAATTTGGATGACTGGTTCCTGCAGGGCCAATCCAGGGAAATGGTCTAGTACTCAGTGTCTTGAACACAGCACTTGCTCAAGCACCTGGGTATTGTGGTCAGGATACTGAAACCAGTCCTCACTCCATGTCAACATCTCTAATAAGTTGGAGTGGTACTAGGCATGGCAGTAGGCAGTGCATTCCTGCCCCAAAACAGAGCTCAGGCCTGTCTCATGCACAGGAGTCACTATGTATCCACCAGGACTGTGCTCCACCTCTTGGGCCTTATTGCAGCTGCCCTTGTAACTGTTCCATTCACATGCCTTCATATGAGAATCCCAGAATAGATTCTCCAGATGCAGGGGGACCCACTGACAGATGAGTTGGAACACATGATCCTCATCTAATTCCTCCTCAGAAAGTCTCTACTGTGAGGTATGGAATCCCTGGACATGCTGCAGGGTGTCCCCTTCTCTTCCTTGACTCTGGAACATATTTTCACAATGGATGCCTCCAGAAAGGGATGGGATGCCCACCTGGGCCTTTACCAGACCGACACTGTGTCAAAACCCCGTGACAAAAAATGGTGTGGGCAAAAACCATGCTGCATAATCCATGTAAACTAGCATGGTCCAAAACAGTGCTAGATTATATAAACAAACTCCAAGACCATGCACACATTTATGTCTGTGTGTTTTTTGACCACACATACAGTATGTGCGGTTGGTGTTTTGACTGAATACCTACCAGACCCAGGGACCATTTACAGACTGGGATTTGGATCTCCACATCAATATTCTGGAGATTAGGGCTGTTCGTCTTGGGCTCCAGGTCTTCAAACAGCATCTCTTGCTGGGTCCCCTGTTGATACAAACAGACAACACCAATGTGATGCTTTATATCAACAAGCAAGGGAGCACCAGTCCCAACTCAAAAAGTTGAATTTGGACGATCCTTTATTGGACATTAAACAGGACTTATCTAGATGGAAATCACTTCCACTTACACTTTGGGGTAGAATAAACATTATTAAAATGAATGTTGTTTCCTGATTATTTTACCCCCCTGAACATGATCAATCTCTGTCTCCCCTTGACCTGGTTTAGGAAAGTCCATGACATTTTTCCAACTTTATCTAGTTAGGTAAACACTCCAGATGGACATATAATAGATTGGTGGTCTCCAAGAATCGGGGGGGGGGGGGAGGCTTAAATTGCCCAATCTAACTGCATACTACTTTGCTGGTCATACTAGCAAATATTGGCGATTACTTTCCCATGATCGTGATTTTTTTTTTTTTAATTTATTCATTTGTTAACCAGGCAAGGACACTGGACCATTGGCCCTTTCTCAGGCCCGACCCAGAACACAATAGAAAAACACAACAACATTAAACAAACATTACATAGTAACAATAGCATACATTGCACAATAACAATAAATCACAGGAAGCAACAGGATGAAAATTTCAGCAGTAAATATTCTTTCAATTTTTCCTTTAAGCTAGATATGGATGAAGCCTGTCGTTTGTTTAAAGGAAGTGCATTCCGATACATTGGGCCAGCAATAGAAAAAAATGGGAAGCAATTTTAAGTTTAGACACTACTGTATCCAATAAAATACCATTGGAAGATCATAAGCTGGAAAGAACATTTTGCAAATTTACAAGATTATATAATGGGAATTGAGATTTAAGAAAAAACACATTTAAAGATTGTGCAGCCAAAGGAATACTCTATTCTGGCCACTGGAGCCAGATAACCCAACTGGGAATACAAAGCACAATGATGACTTTTCATAGGTACCAAAAGGACAAATCTATAAATGTTGTTATAGACAACTTTCAAAGATTGCAATTCCTTACTCCCAAGATTCAAGTAAATATGTGAAACAGTCAAACTGTGTTAATAATGAACTTACTGCAATAGCTTTCCTTACTTCAAGTGAAAAATAATTTTTTAATTTATGCAAAAGACCCAACCTCTGATTTTTGGTATGAGTAACCGAAAGAACCTGAGATGAAAAAGTCAACCCAGGGTCCAGTAAGATGCCAAGATACTTAAAAAGATATACCTGTTCGATAGCCAAATCATTTAGATCATTCAGACATAAAAATGGATTATCTCTAAGCATAAGATTGGTACCAAAAATCATAGATTTTGTCTTTTTTGAATTCAGAACCATGGAATATTTGAAAAACCATGTACAAATATTCTCAAAATCATAACTCAGAGCTGCCAACAATTCTGCAGAAGAGCCACCTTGAGATAAGATTATCAAATCATCTGCATAGAGTATAGTTTCGCATCTCTTATAGACAGAGGGGAGTTCATTAACAAAGATAGAAAATAACAAGGGGCCTAAAATGGACTCCTGAAGAACTCCACAACTAATCAATGATGTATTGGATATGCAAGAACCAATGCTGACAGATTGTGAACGATTTGTTAAATAGTCTCTTATCCAGGAGACAGCTGCTTCAGGAAAACCCAGGGTACTTAGCTTTGAGCATGCTAAGTCATGCTGTATTAAATCAAGTGCCTTGGTCAGGTCCACAAACACTGCCCCCATCATGCAACTTCTTATAAATATGTCCCTTTATGGTTAGACCTAGAACTCTATGCCATTGGAAAGATGGGTCTGTCACCCTCTGCACTACCCTTTGTTCATTTCTGGTCTCTTCCCAAAGATGCCCAAGACTCTGTAATTGACTTATCTATAAAGGTTCATGAACAACTGGGTAGGGCTTTATGTTATCATTTCAGTAAGGCTGTCTCCCAGACTGTATTTGGGAACCCTAATGTTAAGGTGGGAGGCAAGTGCCTGTCTAGAAACTGTTTTTTTCAGCTGACAGTGGATAGTATTGCCAGTCTGCTCCTGAATGGTAACTTTATGTCTGTGCGTGACATATACCAGAGATTCCAGTTAGACACATGTTCTATTTTTCAAATTAAAAACAGACAAGCCGGCCTGCCGATGCAGGGGCAAGGTGTCCATTTGTGGTGGCAACATCCCAGGTTTGGGTACGGACTCTGGAGTCAGAAGGCTGGCTGGGGGGGGGGATTGAGCATCCCAGGGACTGCTCTCCTTCTCCGGGGGGGGGTGATTGAGTGTCTGGTGCATTGCAGACCTCTGGTGGAGGCTGGGGGTACCACTACAGCTGGCACCACATGTCTGGGGTGGGGCAGACACTGGTCATCATTGTACATCCCTGCTTCCAGGGATCCTTGCAGCAAAATAGAAAATGCTGGCCCCCATGCATGATGCCGGCTTTGCCACCATACCCTCTGCCTACCTGGTCCATTGGGGGGGGTCCCGCTCCTACGGCTCCGAAGCTGGGTCTTTCCTACCCAGTGTCCTTTGGGGGGTGCCCACCAAGCGGCCCCACCCAGGGGGACAATCCTGGGCATGAGGGTATGGTGGACAGAGCTGATCTGTGCTTCTGTGGGGACCAGGCAAAAAAAATAAAATAAAAAATAAAATAAAAAACAGACTAGCAAGCACATACATCACTCAGATCCTCTCCTCCTCAACCAGGATGAACTACAAAACTGGCACCTCCACTATGCTGGACTGGATCCTTGTCACCCACCCAGACAGATTCATCTCAACTGCTGTCCTACCTGACTTCCTAAGTGACCACTCCCCCATCACTTGCAAATAATCTGCTAAGGTAGCTAAAGGTAAACCCTCTACTATCAAAGTTCATGTCTTTCATTCCCACCGGCTTCCATACTTCTGGTCACTCCTCTGGCAGCTCGAGTGGTCCTACCTGTCCTATACTATGGACTTCAGTACTGCATTAGAGTATTTCCCCCACCAAGTAACCAGATCTTTGACATCATTGCCCTATTTAAAACTCTCCACAGGAAAGGCAACACTCAGCTGTGGTACACCTCTGACATTAAGTCACTGTCCTGGGAAAGGGACAGAGCATGGGCACAATACAAAGAGTTGGAGCACCCAAAATACCTCCAGAGGTACTAAGAGCTACATAATGCTGTTAAAGCCCACATCAAAACAGCTAAGGCCAACATCCACAGATCCCAACAGAAAAACTTACTCCACTGTCCTAAGCAACTGTGGGGAAGTTCAATGAAATGCTTGGTAATTCAGAGAAACCTCTGCCCTTCTTCATTATAACCAAGGCCTCTAGAATTCTGCAGGTGCAGAATTTTGCACAGAACTTGCAGTCTACTGCAGAACTTCTGCAGTGCTGCAGAATTCATTCTTCTTGGTGATTTTTTTATTAATATTTTTGTTTATCCATAGAATCTGGTTCCCTTCCCATCTTGTTATATCCAAAACCCCCTTATATGCTCAGAATGTGATGTTATCATTGCTATAACATCATACATTAATTAATGAAATGGCTGCATTCTGCAACAGCAGTGAACAGTCACTTATCTACCACAGCTCCCACTGCCAGAGACAGTGGCACAGCACATCACATGTATGTGGAACCTTTGTAAAAGAGCCCTGGCTCAAAGGTATTAATTCCTAGACTAATAAACTAAACTAAACTAAACTAAACATCAGGCATGGTGATATTTGCTCAACCTGCACTACAGTCTAATACAATTTTCAGTCTTACATTATTGCACTAGGACCAACTTAAACAAAACCTTGTCAATAGCACAGACTTGTTAAGTCCATACCTCACTTTGTACAAACGTATTTGTGCCTTTAAGGTATAGAGATGCCATCTGAAATGAATAACTGGTAAAATGAATTTAACTGTCATTTTTAAGAAAAATAAAGTAATTATGCCCAGAAAAGTGGAATATAATAATGTGTAGACCTGCTGAAAGAACAGACCTGTTAAATAAATAATTGCGCCGTACACATTTTTGCCAGGGTTATTGATTACATATTGTCACTGGTTGATAGTCACCCAAAAGTTATGGAGAAATGTGTTCAGGGCCAGCTTTTGGGCCAGAGGGTAGCATGCTGTGTTTCCGTGCCAGCAACTCAGGTTCAGAGATTAGCCCTGGGAACTGGCTGGGCAGCACAAGGATTGGTGGAACACATTACTGCTTGGAGCCTGGGAAGGTATGGTGCAGTGTTCTGTCACACAGTGGACACATTGTGATGGGCTGGAGAGCTCTGTCTCACAATTGGTTCACCGAGAAGCCCATCTCTTCAAGTGGTGTAACAGGGTGTGCTTAGAAACAACTGAGAAGCTGCACGGGATATACTATATTGGACTAGAAATCTGCAACAGATCTCTCTTACTTACATCTGAGGGAAGTTTTCCTTACTTTACAGTCTTACATTGGTATTGCTTTGCGTTTAATTATTTTCGTTTTTAAATTAGGAAGGGGGTTTTCAAAACTACTTATCTTGTGAGCAGCTTCAGAAGGGTTGAAATAACTGCATATTTGATTTTCCTTTGTGGGTAACTGGACTGTCTACTAGTATTCTGTGGCAGTTTGCATCAATATATTTGGAAATAATTTACTGGCAGTGGCTGTGTACTTCGAATAGCAAAGGCTGCAGTTTGTAATTTGTGCCAGACACAACCTCAGGTGGGGGAAATTGTCTTCACTAGTCAGGGAGACCTTGCATCATAGCCAATTGTTTTGGGTGGAGGAGCATTCCAGCATTGATCAATTACTACTGGTGTGACCCTGTTTCAGACAGAAGCTCATCTCTTCAAGTGGTGTAACAGGGTGTGCTTTGAAACAACTGAGAAGCTGCATGGGATATACTATATTCAGGGCCCCTGGTGTTCTGTGGCAGAATTTTCTGATTTCTGCAGCAGGGCTTCTTGACTTCTGCAGCAGCATTTTCTGATTTCTGCGGCATGATTTATTCATTTCTCTGGCAGAATGCAGTCCTGTCATTGGCTAAATATGATGTGATGTCATCGATGACATCATATGCTGAGCATAGAGGAGGGGCTTCAGGACAAACCAGGTGGGAAAGAAAGCCTGACACTATGAAAAAACAGTATATTTATATGAAAATTTACCAAAAACAATGAATTCTGCGGCACTATATATATTCTGCAGCATGATGCAAATTCTGCGGCAAATTCCGCAAACGTAGAACTGCAGAATTCCAGGGGCCTTGACTATATTGGACTAGAAATCTGCAACAGATCTCTCTTACTTACATCTGAGGGAAGTTTTCCTTACTTTATAGTCTAACATTGGTATTGCTTTGTGTTTAATTATTTTCGTTTTTAAATCAGGAAGGGGGTTTTCAAAACTACTTATCTTGCGAGCAACTTCAGAAGGGTTGAAATAACTGCATATTTGATTTTCCTTTGTGGTTAACTGACTGTTCATAGTATTCTGTAACAGTTTGCATCAAATTACTTTTAAATAGTTGACAAATCAGTTACTGGAGGTTAGCTGAATTACTATAAAGGCAGTACTCACCAGGGTGGTGGAGCAGTGGTGTATTTGATTGTTTCTAACAGTCACCAGTGTTTGTGGACTACCCCCACCCTTCCCCACCCCCACCCCCCAGGCGTGACGCTTCCTTTCTAGCCAAGGTTCTGACATCACTCTCAACAGGTCTTGGGGCAGAACTGTCATATTCTTAATAACCCAGCACAGTGCATAAAGGGTAAGAACACACCACAAAAGGAAGAAAAATATATATATATACATATTGTATATTATAAGGGAGAGGGACATGTGGGGAGTAGAGCAATGCACTGGCTGTGGGGCAGCAGTTTTCTGGGAGACATTCTGGAAACTGCGTTGCTGTCCTATCTGTAGGCAACTGTCAGCTCTGAGGGAGGAGGCTGCCCACCTCCAGGCTGAATTGGCAAGGACTAAGGAGGCCTCCCCCACCCAAAGAGTACCACTGCCACAGAGGCTGGCAAGTATGAAGAACAGTTGGACCACAGTGGGTTCTGGGAGGGTACGGGTGGTGGAACAGAGGTGAAGCCTCATAGTTGTACCTCTACACAAACCATATGCCAGTCTGGCAGAGCAAGGTTCCTCTATGATGCACCCTCAGTGCAGACCAAGAAGAATGCTGAGGACACCCACAAGGGAGACCCACAGAAGGGTGGCAAGGGACACCACAGGGGAAGGAAACAGCTTCTGATAGGGGACTCAGTTGTTAGAGGGGTAGACCTGGGGAAGGGAGAGGAGAGGGAAATAAGGTGCCTGCCTGGTGCCATGGCTTGGAAGGACAAGAAGCAAATCCTCAGGATTGCAGAAGCAGCATCACAGGAGAGGGAACTAGATATCATTGTCCACCTGGGGACAAATGACCTAGCTAGGCATGGGATCAGTGCAGTGCAGGATGAAATTGTGGAGTTGGGGAGGGGTCTCAGACAGGTAGCAAGCATGGTTACCTTCTCAGAGGTGCTGCCAGTCCATGGCAGGGGTGAGGCTAGGGTACTACACACCATGCAGTTTAATGAATGGTTGAAAAACTGGTGCAGAACACAGGGCTTTGGCTTAATTGGGGACTGGGGGTGCACCTGGAGAAATGAAGGTTTATACTGGCACGATGGTCTGCATCTGTCCATGAAGAGAACCAAGATCCTAAGTGACAGGTTTAAGTGCTTCCTTGGCAAGCTATTAAACTAGCCATGGGGGAGGTGCTAATAAGAGGCAGGAAATTTCAAGCCTCCCCCCACAAAACATAACAGGTAGTAAGGTAAACACTGAGGTACAGTGCTCAACATAGGGCAGGACAGGGGTAAATAGAAAAATAGACAAGGGCAAAAAGACCAGGCATGGGGGAAAAAAGGATAAAGCCAACATTAAATGGAGGGTAATGAGTATCAATGCCCGTAGTCCGGGAAACAAGCTTCCTGAGCTAGTAGCCTTGATGGAAGATGAACACTTGGATATTGTGGCAGTCACAGAAACATGGTACACGGGGAACCATGACAGGGATGTCAACATACTGGAGTACACAGTCTACAGAAGGGACAGGGAGGGGAAAAGAGGAGGTGGAGTAGCTCTATACATAAGGGAAGGGATCAAAGCTACAGAACTAAAAAGTAAAGGGGGAGGACAAGAGGCAATCTGGGTCACCTTGGAGACAGGGAATGGCATCACAATCCGCACAGGGGTTGTATACAGACCCCCATCTCAAGGGGAGGAAATGGACAAGAAAATGATAGAGGACATTCTCAAAATGGCTGAAAAAGGGGAGATACTATTGATGGGGGACCTGAATATGCCAGATGTTAACTGGATGACATGTACTGCAGCCACATCCAAGAGCAGGGTCATTCTCGATGCCCTGCAGGGGGCAGGCCTTAGACAGCTAGTGTTGGAACCCACTTGGGAGGAAGCAATACTAGACCTGGTACTCTCAAATGGAGAGAGGATCACAAATTTAGAAGTCAGTAGACATTCCTTGAGGAAAGAAGGGAGAGGGGGGACATGATAGAAACTTTTAAGTTCCTCAGTGGAATCAACAAAGTCCAAGAGGGTAGCATCTTTCAGAAAAAGAGACTTGCAAGAACAAGGGGACACATATAGAATAATGGATAGGGAACTGTGCACAACAAGGCTGTGTTTCCATCGAGGGGTGATACATCAGACCCCAGAGCCAAGCCTGAGTCCCCATGATGTCATCAACCACCTGAGATGGAAACACGCAGTCTTGGTGTGCACAGTTCCCCATCTATTATTTTATATAGTATATGGTTGCCTCCAAAATGTGACCGCTTTTAATTTACGTTTGAGGATTGCGGTACAGTTTCCTACCATGTTGTGTTCACACTGTGCACCCACCCGGTCCTCGCTGCCGTGCCACCCTGAATATCTCTGTACTCCTTGCTGTGGTCCCGCTCTGTTTTTACCGTAACTGTGCCAGAGATTAAAAAATCAAAACAAAAAAAAAAAACAAATGTAAATTGATAGTTTGGACACACAGAGCCGATAATGACAGCCGGTGTCCAAACTGTCTGCTCATCGCCGATCGCTAAATGGATCGCCATTTTAGAACGCATTTTAAAAGCACTGCCTGTTTCCACCAATCGGTAGGAGTTTATAAGGTAAAGTTGTTGTACTATCGATGTGACGCCAGAACGATAGTACAACAACTTTTTTGACCTTTGAACTGTCCTACAACAGGATTTGGAAAACCATCGTTTTCCATCCACAACAAACCCTAACCATATACTATAATTTAAAAATAGAAGGAGGGCGGTTCAGGGGCAATGTGAGGAAGTATTATTTCACAGAGAGGGTAGTGGATGCATGGAACAGCCTTCCTGAGGAGCTTGTGGGGTCTAAAACTGTGGGAGAATTCAAGAATGCATGGGACAGACATAAAGCAATTCTTGTGGGGGGTAGGAAGAAATAGGCTGTTGGTTAACTAGGATCTGCAGCCTATCCTGTAGGTAGGGAAATGGGCAGACTAGATGGGCCAAGCGGTCCTTATCTGCCGTCAAAGTCTATGTTTCTATGTTTATATCTGGGAACAAGCGACCACTGCACAGTGTGCTTCATAATAAGCACAACCATGGAGACAAGCCATACAAAAACAAGCATACTGGACTTTAGAAGGGCTGACTTTGGCAAAATGGGTGAATACCTGAGGAATACACTAGCAAATGGCCAAAAAGAAGCGGTGGAAGAACAATGGAGAAAAATCAAAACTGCCATCATAGAGGCAACAAGCCTTTGTGTGAAACAGATAAAGAAAACAAAGCAGAGTAAAAAACCACTATGGTTCTCAAAAGATGTGGCAGGGAAGGTTAAGGAGAAAAAGGCTGCATTCAAAAAGTATAAGGCATCACAGAAGGAGCACGACAGGGAACTGTATCAATTAAAGCAGAAAGAAGTGGGAAGGCAGTTAGAATAGGAAAAGCCCAAACTGAGGAAAAAATAGCCAAGTCAGATAAGAAGGGGATAAACCTTTATAGGTACATTAGGGAGCATAGAAAGGTTAAGGAGGAATAGTGAAGATTAATAAGGAAGAGGGAGGTGGGCAGAGGGAGACAGTGAAAAGGCAGAGATACTGAATGAATACTTTGCTCAGTATTCACAAAAGAAGATGAGGAGGAGTTACCTAAACCAGACAATAGAAGCACTCTGGGTAGGGGGGTTGACACCAGTCCATTTACAGAAGAAAGAGTCCTGAAAAAACTCTTAAAACTCAAGGTGGACAAAGCAATGGGGCCTGATTGGATTCACCCCAGAATCTTAAAAGAACTAAGGGAGGACCTAGTGACACCACTGACCACACTTTTTAACAAATCACGGGAGGATGGGGTGGTACCTGAGGACTAGAGGAGGGCAGATGTGATTCCGCTTACAAAAGTGGGAGCAAGGCAGAAGCAGGAAACTACAGACCTGTAAGTTTGACCTCAGTGGTAGGGAAAATGATGGAATCACTTGAAAGAAAGAATTGTTGAATACCTAGAGGACAAGGGCACAGGACCCAAAGCAGCATGGATTTACAGCAGGAAGGTCATGTCAGATGAATCTAATAGATTTCTTTGACTGGGTGACCAAAGTAATAGACCAGGGAGGGGCTGTGGATATGGCCTACCTAAACTTTAGCAAGGCATTTGACACAGTCCCACACAAAAGATTAATAATCATGTTAGCCAGCCTGGGAGTGGGTCCCAGGGTGGTAGTCTGGGTTGCAAACTGGCTGCACAACAGGACACAGAAGGTAATAGTGAGTGGAACACATTCTGAAGAAAGGGGGGTCACTAGTGGAGTACCTCAGGGCTCAGTACTGGGTCTAGTCCTCTTTAACATCTTTATAGGTGACATTGCAGAGGTTCTGGAGGGAAAGGTATGCCTCTTTGCAGATGATACAAAGATCTGTAACAGAGTTGATACACAAGGGGGTGTAGAAAGGATGAGAAGGGTCTTGGCAAGGTTGGAGGAATGGTCAAACATATGGCAACTTAGATTCAATGCAAAGAAGTGCAAAGTAATGCACCTGGGAAACAAAAACCCAGGAGAAGAGTACACAATAGCAGGGGAGGTACTAACAACAACAAAATGGAACAGGACTTGGGGGTGGTCATATCAGATGATCTAAAGGTGGGTAAGCAATGTGAGAAGTCAGTAAGGAGAGCCAGGGGATACTGTGATGCATAGGAAGGGGCATCACAAGTAGAAAAAGGGAAGTGGTTATCCCTCTGTACAGACAGTTGGTGAGACCCCATCTGGAGTACTGTGTGCAGTTTTGGAGACCTCATCTACGCAAGGACATAGACAGGATGGAAGCAGTCCAGAGGAGGGCAACTAAAATGGTGCAGGGTCTGCATCAGAAATCATATGAAGAGTGACTGAGAGAGCTTAATATGTATACCCTTGATGAAAGGAGGGACAGGGGACATGATAGAAATGTTCAAGTACCTCAAGGGAATCAACAAAGTCCAGGAGGGTAGCATCTTTCAGAAAAAGAGATGTGTAAGAACAAGGGGGCACAATTTAAAGATAGAGGGGGGATGGCTCAGGGGTAATGTGGGAAAATCTTTTCACGGAGAGAGTGGTGGATGCATGGAACTGCCTTCCTGGGGAGGTTGTTGGGGCTAAAACAGTGGGGAATTCAAACATGCATGGGACAGACACAAGGCAATTGTAGTGGGGGGTGGCAGGAAGTAGGCTGTTGGTTAACTAGAATCTGCAGCTTATCCAGTAGGTAGGGAATTGGGCAGACTGGGTGGGCCAAGTGGTCCTTATCTGCTGTCAAAGTCTATGTTTCTATGTTTCTAGTGTGTCAGGGGAAGCAGGTTGGCATGAAAAATTAGTTTTGCAATAACTTCTCTATTCCGTTTATTCCATTTCCAATGGGACCTATATGAATGAGGATGCAATTTCATGGAAATTAAAAAATACACACACACACACACAATATCTCTCTCACTACACACACACACACACACACATATATTTGTATGTATGTTACAGATTGCATATAAATATATAAGTGATACACAGTGGGAACCTCATGAGTGGTGTAGAAAGCACATACAAATATATAAGTGATACACAGTGGAGACCTTACTAGTGGGATAGATAGCATGCATATAGAAGTACCTTATTTATCACATAAGGTCCCCTCTGCATATTTCATTTATGCAATAGGCTAGGACCTTAAGGGAGTATATTTATTTTGCTGTTTTAGGCATACAATTATTTCTATGTCTTATTTTTTGAACTAGTGTTACTGTGCTTTCCACCATTCTGATTGCTATAACCACTGCCATGAAAGTGAAGTCAGGGTGACAAGCTGACACTGTGATGTGGTAGTTTGTTAGTGCCGCAGAACTTCTGCAGAAATTACAAACCACCGCCACAGAAGTTCTGTGGCAAATGGTAGTCTTGCCTCAGAACTTGGTCCCACTGTGCTGCAGAAAAGTAGGGGCCTTGACTATAACTAACAACTCCACAGTTGACAGTGATGAAAACACTGATAATTCATTTAACAAAATGTTTTGCGACCTGTCATCTTACATATCTGACCCTACCCACCTCACTTTATACACTGAGCCACCCAACTCCACACTCAGGCACAAATTTTACTTCAAAAAGCTCTATCAGAAGGAAGTATTCAACCACCTTAACAAGGCTAGAATATCTACCAGGCTAGGTCCTGATAACATTGACATGAAGCTCCTGAAACTTGTCATACAGGAGGTTACCCGTCCTTTGCAGATTATCTTTAACATGTCCCTATCTACATGCAAAGTCCCCAAGCTGTGGAAAAAAGTTCACATCACCCTGGTATGAAAGGGTGGTGCAAACAACCTTTCCATTAACTATCACCCTATCTCCATCTTGTCTCTGCTGTCGAAAATCCTGGAATAAGCCATTAACAACCAGCTCACTCACTATTTGCATAATCAAGGGCAACTCGCCAGGGAGCAACATAGTCTCAGGAAAACCACAGCACTACCACAGCTCTGCTGGAATTTGCAGATGCTCTGCACTGTGCTCTTGACAGAGGTGAAATTATTGGGTCCACTTATATTGACCTTACCAAGGCATTTGACCTTGTTAACTATGCTCTCCTCTGTCTGAAACTTCATTCCCTGGGCCTTTCCTCAGGTGTGGTGTCCTGATTCAGTAACTACCTAGAGAGCAGAACTCAAGCAGTTAAATGTCATAGAGCACTTTCTGACACTCAACCATCAACTAAAGGAGTTCTCCAAGGGTCCATTCTTGGTCCTCTTTTATTCTGTCTGTTCATTAACAAATTGCCCACTGTCTACAAGTCCACAATAGTTCTGTTTTATGCAGATGATGTGGTCATATATACCAGTGGTACAAACCTGGGGATTCTGCAGCAGAAACTCCAATCTGACTTCGATGTCATTCAGGACTGATTCTCCTCCAACCTCCTTGTGCTGAATTCCAAGAAAACTAAATGTATGGTTTTTGCCATTCGTAATAAATCCCATTCCTCCCTTACACTTTCAATAACCACCTTGACAGGCATTCCCCTGGAGCAAGTGGCCATATTCAAGTATCTTGGTGTTACCCTAGACCCTACCCTCTCCTTTACTGCTCACATTGACATCCTAGTCAAAACTATAAACTTGAGGCTCAGGCTTCTTTTTTGCCACTGAAACCACTTCCTTCCTGAAATCAAAAAGCTGCTAGTTAGGTTTTTCATCACTAGTATCATAGGCTACAGGATCACTGTCTATGGCTCTGCAAATGATGGTGAGCTATCTAGAGTAGGGGTTGTCATCAAAAGAGTCTGCCGTTTTGCCCTTGCCTTAAATTGTGACACACCCACCAGTGTACTGTACAGTAGCTTAAATTGGCTTAATCTTGAATTCTGGCTGCAATTCAATACTCTTGTCACTGGACATAAAGCACTTTTCTCTCTGTACCCAGGCCTTCAAGCCATGTTCGGCTTTGTGGACCAGTCTTTCACCACTAGTGGAGTAGTTCAAAATTCCCTGGTTCTCCCCCAAAGGAAAACCTCTCTAGAGCAAGCCAGCTTTTTCTACAGGTCTGCCAAACTCTGGAATGAGCTTCCTTCTTCCTTAAAAGCTGACTGCTCCCCTAACCATTTTAAATCCCTACTCTTCTCCTCCCTCTCCCAATCTAGAACTGCTGAGGCTAAACAAACTACTATGAATTGTATTTATGAACTGTGTTTACTGATGCACATGACCTGCATGTGGTAGTACCTGAATGTTTAACGTAACCAGTCTGTGAACTTTCATGTATAGCAAGTCCTGTCTGAGGTACTGTAAATGTTGCCTGCATCAGTGCTGCTTTGAATTGTATTGTATTCATTTGTTACAGTGCTGCCTTGGACTGTATTGTATTGTATTCACTTATTATTTTCCTTTTATTGTTGACTCTAAACCCTTTGAAAATAGGCACTGCCTAAAGGGTTTATTTGTGGAATAAATAAATGAAAAAAAAATTCAGCTTAAACATGCAACTATGGCTCACATATGCCCTGGTCCTTGGCACACAGACTATAGTGATTTTCTAGGCTTGGCCATGGACTTGGCTTCTCAATCTAATGCCGTCTCCCAGCTACACCTAATTCTTAATCATTTCTTTCCCCAAATATATGGGACTTGTCATTACTGGGATAGGGTGTTTCCCCTCTAGGCACTTTAACTGGACCCATATTTAAAAGGATATGCACTTATACAAACTTCATCTTACACAATTCAGTATTCTTCACAACTGATATTACACCCCCCAAAGAATTTTCAGGATTGGCTGTGTCAGTTCCCCAACATGTTTTAGATGTGGTACAGCTGAGGGCACCCTATTTCACATTTTGTGGGAATGTTGTAAAGTTCATCCTCTCTGGGAGGCCATTAAGTTGAAAGCTGATCCACTATTGGGTATATCTCAGTTATTCCTCCCTGAGGTATGTATTGTAGGAGAGTATGATGGTATTTCTGTTAAGGAACAGAAATACACTATGGCCATGATCTTGATTTCAGTTACGGTTAATGGGTCATTCTCAGACACTGGAGGGACAAGGTGCTGTATCCTACCAAGAATGGTTACTAGAGTTCCTTTATAACCTTTGTTTAGAGAGAATGATTGCTAGAGTTTGTAACCAACTCCATTTTTATGATACCAAGTGACGCAGACTGCAAACACTATACTCTGTTTAGTTCACTTGGAGTGGACCTCTTCTTGTCTGGTTTCACTTGTCTTGTCTTGTCTGTTTTATCCATCTTTTTAAATATGTTTAGATTTGTGTTATCTCAAAGAAGTTGTCTCAGTGACATGTTCTTGGCGTGTTGCTATATTTCTCATTCCTGTGGATAGTATTATTATTACTGGTGTTCAGCTCACTGTTCTAGGCCTGGATTAACACCTGACACACTGCTGTCCCTGGAAGGGTTAGGTTTGGGGAGTGGGGATAATGGTGGTGGGGGGGTATATCTGTTTTGTTTGCTCTGTTCATTGTTTTTTTGTTTCATTTGTGATGTTGTGCTGTTGTTGTGATTCACCTAAAATTATAAATAAATGTAAGCCTCCCAACTTTGTTGGGCTTACCTTTCTGGCCTCCCCACTGCTCCGATTGGCTCACCACCACATTGGCCAGAGTTCTGGTGTCCCTGGATCTTTGTCCAGCCCCTGGACAGTTATTTCCTTTGGAAAGGGGTGGTAGGCACAAGTGCCATGGAAATGCTGGGCAGCAACCTCATGAATATGCGAGCCAGCCATCTGCGCACGCGCAGTAGTGCATACCCATTTCTGTGCCACCCCTGTGGCAAAACAAAAGCCTCCCCAGTACTTCTGGTCCCCAGAATCAACTAGTCAAGGGCTGGAGTGTTCATTTAGAGAGTGTCAATGAGCGCTATGGGACTGTAATATAAATATTAATGAGGCACTCATGAATATTAATTAGAGCCTGTCTAGTACCTGGGGATAGTGTGACTCAGTGCTAGTGACAGGCAGGAAAAAGTATTTTAAAAGATAACTCTGCCAGCCAGTCCTGTGGCAGTGGACACCACACCTCATGCCACATTGGCAGCCCAGGCTCAGGAATGACCGCAGATCATCAGGGTGCCAGCATGGGGGGGGGGATGGAGCAGGATCAAGCAGCCTAACGGAACCTCTCCTCTCCTGGGGTGGCTGTCCCCCCCCCATAGTTCTGCTGCCATCAGGTGGAGATATGGTGGCAGCGCAGGTGGGAATGAATGATAGATGAATGATAAAAATTTATTTTTATACCGGTAACAAACTTTAGAGGGGTTAACCTCCATTTTTAAGTAAGAATGCCCTGTTTCTCAAAACGCATTACATTAAAAACATACATTAACACAGTGTACACTAAAATCGCCATCAAACAATGATACGATAAACATAAAAATTTCCACAAGTGCTCTTTTCGTCAGACTATGTGTAGCAGTGACATGTTGTCTTTATAGACTTTCTCAAAGCTATTTTGAATTTTGTCAGCAAATTTTTGGCTTTAATACCCACTGGGACTGGATTCAAAGATTTTACCAAAAAAGTATGTAACATAATTTCTCCATACTTGTTATTAACAGAAGGACAAGAGAATATCTCTGTATCTCTAAAAGAATATTTAACATTTGTTTGAGTTCTTGTTGTTATTAGGTGTTTGTAAAGCACCATATTTACCAATTTAACTGCCTTTTATCTTCTGGGTTTAGGCATTTCAAAGCCTGGTAAAGCAGGCACTGGTGGGTTCCATATTGACTCATATCTGCATATCTGGCCAGTCTATAGTACGCTTGATCAAGTTTATTTAAAGCAGTTTTTGGGGCATCTCTAAATGCCAACTCTCCATAAGTCAGAACTGGGAGAAGTAATTGTTGAACTAATTTTTGTCTGGTCTCTTTAGTGAAACAATTAGACAATCTTCTGAACACTCACAATTTCTGATTAATTTTCTTTACTGTCATATTTATGTGCTCTACATAAGATAGTTTCTCGTCCACCATTATAGCCAAATATTTATATGTGTCTGTATTTATTAGTTTATTGCAGTTCATAATGCTAATGTCCAATTTGTCACCCCCCCATTCTATGTTGAAAATAGATATATTGAGTTCTGTTTATATTCATCAGCAGTCCTGAATCCTGAAACCACTTTTCTATGCAATCCAGATCTTTCTGAAGTTTGTTTTCAAGTGCTCCTTGGCTACACAGAGATGACACAAGAACTGTATCATTTGCATACAGCGGTACCTCACTCATTTTTATTACTTCTGAGTGGTGTGCCCTTTTTTATCAACACCCCAATGGTGAAACAGGAAAAAAGACCATTATGGCGACATTCACGGTAATGGACCTTTTTCCGTGTTTTGCCTTCCCCCAGTGTTCCTCCTCCTTCTTGGACCAACTCCAACCTGGAGTTGGAATCCTAAAGTCCGGGGGGGGGGGTGCGGTGGGCAGAGCCCCCCACAGAAAACACCCTTAAAACAGGCGACACAATACATGCGTTGGTATTGTGCCATCGCTGTGGGGGAGGTTGGCATTGTCGCTGTTGACCAAACTTGGTGCTTCCACTTGTGAGAGACCATTTACAAATACATTAAAGGGAAGTGGTCCCAGGATTGAGCCCTGGGGGACTCCCCTTCTTATATCTTTCAGGATTGAGTTTACCACACACAATGTTACACGCTGCTTCCTGTGTGCCAAATAAGACTTGAACCATATTAGTGGTTCTTGATGAACCCCAATTTCATGTAAAATCTTTGCAATAATATGTTGTGATCTATCAGATCAAACACTTTGCTGACAACCACGGACATGGCCCCTGTCTTCTCCCCTTTATTTAAAGATGTTGCCACCAAATTATTAAAGTCCACCAGGGCCGCATCCATGGACCTCCCTGCTCTAAAGTCATGTTGATTGTTTTAAAATAATTCCCACTGTTCTAAATATTGATATAATTGTCTATGATTGAGCTTTTCCAACATTTTGACATTATTGGTTAATAGGGCTAGTGGCCTGTAATTTGTTGGATTAAGTGAATCTCCTCCTTTAAAAATGGATGCTATTCTCCCCATTTCTTGTCCAAGGTGTCATCCAAGATTTCAATAAATAAAAAAAAATACATTTTCAGAATATCTGGAAATACATTAGTACGTATGCTTTCATCAAACAGATATGTTACGATCAGTGCCAGTTCTTCTACCCCCAATTTAAAAAAAACTTAGTCCAATACCATCTAAGTCCCCTGCTTTATCTATTTTCAAGTTACTGAACTCCTTTTTGACCTCTGTAATAGTCACTATTCTAAATCTAAAGAGTTGCTTTTTGCCATTTAATGGTTTCCTTTTGGTTTGTACTATTTCTTGTATTGGTGTTTTTGTATATCCAGATCTTGAATTAGTTTTCCCAGGTCTGGTAACTCTACAAAATACTTCTTTATCATATCTGCCACTTGTTTTTGCTCTACTACTACCCTATTATCTTATGTTAAATCAATCTGCATTCTAGTGTTTACTGGGTTTTATAAATATTTTACCTGTTGCCAAAACTTTGGCTCTTTAGTACCTGCAATTTTTGTTTTCTAGTACTGAAATTTTGCCCTTTTAATCATTTTTATACTTTTATTTCTCCAAATTTTGAATATGTTCCAGTCCTCCTCACTCTTTGCTTTTTTCTATAGTCTATTTCTTATCCTTGGTTGTGTTTTTATTTTATCACTTATCCAAGGTAAATGATTCTTGTGACAAGCTTTCAAGATTTTTGATGCGTATTACTGTTGTCAATGCTTTATGTGTTTGTTTGTATTTTATGTATAATTTTTTCTTTGGTTTTGTAATTGGACTTTTTTTATTAGCTAAATGTTATTAAGTGGTGTTGTATGTTGTTGTAACATTTTCTCTTTTATATATTGTATTTTTACTGAAT
This sequence comes from Neoceratodus forsteri, assembly GCA_016271365.2. Classification (NCBI taxonomy): domain Eukaryota; kingdom Metazoa; phylum Chordata; order Ceratodontiformes; family Ceratodontidae; genus Neoceratodus; species Neoceratodus forsteri. The sequence goes on along the minus strand of CM028136.1, from coordinate 220,043,011 downwards.
GGGACCTCGTTGAAAATGAGCTATGCTCAATCGAGTTTATCCTTTATTCATTTGTAATGAATAAAAACATTTTACTACTACTACTACTACTTAATAAATTCCTGCACTGCCTGGTTTAAGTCTGGCATTAATGTGATCCTATTCCAGTTAATGATGGGGGTGGCAGATAGGAAGGATGCTTTGGAACATGTTGCATGCATGCCTGGGGAAGAGGCAGATGAAAATGGGGATAAACACTGGATAAAAATATAATAGAAAGAAAACAAACATAAGCAGACAGTAGGGCAGAGGGGGTACTAAGACTTCGGGGGCAAGTAAAACTAAAAGTGTTTCCTTTGGCTGTCTCAGAGCTTTAAATATGGAGATGGTGTATAGACTGCATTAAACTGTGTATTAAGCAGCCATACCATTTGCCCTTGACCCTTACATCAGCCAGTCAGAGAGCCAGGATCGTGCAGATGGCTCCTGGGACTGAAATAAGTATTGTTGGGACAAAAGGGGGCAATTCTTGGTGCCCAAAGTGAGAACCAATAGGATGTTAAGTGAGACAAATGAATATTAATTTGTTCAGCTGGACACTGTTGCGGCCAGTGAAAAGGGGCTGCTTTAAAAGCAATAAAAGGGACTGTTTTGCCTGCCAAGGGGAGAGATTCAAACAGGATCCCAGAGTGAGCAGACTGCAGAAGCAACTGCTGGAGGGCTCTTCAGCTCTAGGCCTGCAACTGGGACTTCACAGACAGCTCAGCCTCAGCAGTTCACAAGCATTTGGGACCATGCTGCCAGAGACCTTGGAGAGGAGCAACTGTAGAGTGGATGCAGTAAGAGTAGCCTGGAGAGAGACAGAAGCAGACTGGGAGAGCAGCAGAGAAAGAGAGAGAGAGAGAGAGAGAGAGAGAGAGAGAGAGAGAAAGCAAGCTGAAGTGCATTGTGAGAGCAAGTGTGGAGGGAAGCAGCAGCAAGTAAGGGACTGGGCACTGAGTTTTACCCCTCGTCTGGGACTGAGTTTTACCCCTCGTCTGACACTGAGTTTTACCCCTCATCTGGGACTGAGTTTTACCCCTCATCTGGCACTGAGTTTTACCCCTCATCTGGGACTGAGTTTTACCCCTCGTCTGGCACTGAGTTTTACCCCTCGTCTGGGACTGAATTTTACCCCTCGTCTGGCACTGAGTTTTACCCCTCGTCTGGGACTGAGTTTTACCCCTCATCTGGCACTGAGTTTTACCCCTCGTCTGGGTAGATTTGAAGCCTGTGCTGCTGAGCCCTGAGAGAACGTGAGTGTGAGCTATGGCTAGGAACTGTGCAAAAGCCCAGTCTGCAGCTTGTGTTCTTGAGGGTATGCCACAGAGGGGTCTGGGGACCATGCCTGACTTGTCCCCAGATCGAAGACAGAGAAGACCAGTGGGAGGAAGATGTCAAGAGGCCTGCCTAGTGAACAAAGTCTATAAAGGCTCCAGTGGCGAAGACTGAAAAGGCCAGGCAAGTGACGACTCCAATGCTCTTCAATTTCTTCAGCCAGCCCAGCTGCTGCTTTGTGCACCGACTACTCCTGATACCAGCATGGTACAGAGGAAACCAGTTTCTGCCACCCTGTTTGAACTGCAGAACTGTAAGTACCCCTGGGCTGTGGCTTTGGAGGAGGCTTTATTTAGGTAGCTAGCTAGTCAGACTTAATAGGGGTTAAGTCCTGGGCAGGTCTGTGTCAAGATTAAAGCTGCACCCAGGCCTGAAAATTAGTTAGGCATTGTGAATTTACAGTTTGGGCCCCAATGAAAGACCCCCACATCAACATCTGCACTGTGGTGAAGTACCCACCAAAGAAACTGTATAGACTTTCTGGGCAGCTGCCAAGGGAAAGACAGGTGCACCAGCTGGTGGGAGGTGGGGATTGTTTGGGGCAGAATTGTTAGCCAGTTATTATTATTGCTTCATTCTCTTTTCCCTTTCTCTTACAATAAAATGCTGTTGTCATTCATCTTAATTGCCGCCACAGAGTGTTTCTGCAAAGAAGGGGGGTATTGTCAATGTGTGCGGGGAACGTTTGGGGGACTGCTGATGTATTTTCTTGGGGGTGATGGCCCGCGATTTGTCCACAGGTATTCTCTGCTACATCCTCAGGTGGAGGCACCACACCATTCTACATCCACCTATCTTGACCCAGGCTGGCCCCCTCAGAGACGAATACTGTGAGGACCTCGAAGGCCCCAGAAAAGCCAAAGGTGAGTCAAAGGGCTGTTACATAAAATAAAAAAAAAAGCAGGCTGGCCCAATGGTGTGGAGGGCTGAGGCAGCAATGCCTTACCTCCTGCCACACTGGCGACCCGTGTTCGCAGTGCGGGTGGGTCATCGGGGGCCAGCCAGGGTGGGAGAGGAATGAGCATTCAGAGGACAGCTCTCCTTTCCCAGGAAGGATGGGGAACAGAGACCAGCATTTGCCTGACACATAGCAGAGGCTAGGTGTTGGCACACCAGGTCCTGTATAGTGGAGCACAGAGGTAGAGCAGCTGACGGATGTGCTGCATGCAGATGCGTGCATGGCATGGCCATTGTCAGCATTGCACACTCTCATCTGCAGGGAAAAAAAACAGTAATTGTGGTCCAGTTGAGTGGCATGATGGCCATCTGATGCAGGTGCCCCCCCCCCAAGAGGGCACCACCTGAATACAGTATCCGGTCCTGGTGAGTCGAGTTAGGGGCTCTCACCACACTGCCATGGAGGGTAAGCCATGGAAGTATGAAGGTGAGTGCCCAAAGGTTGGGGGATGGGACTGGGTGGATGGCTGGAAGGAAGGGGCTAACCTGGGCAGCAGGAGAAATAAATAGAAGCAAAAAAAAAAAAAAACAAGCAAGGGAGCACTCACTCGTACCCTCTATGCAGGGAAGCAATGAGAATATGACAATGGAAGCCCTCTCATGGCCTGCAGTTGACAGCTGTTCTGCTTCTTGGAGTCTAAAGTGTCTTGGCAGACAGGGTAAGTCAGTCCCAGTCTTGGGTAAAGAAGTGGGACCTGCTGATCTATGTGGTAAACAACCCATTCACAAGATGGGATCATCCAGTGGTCAACCTTTTTGTGTCCCCAGATAATGCAAAACCACATAATTTCTGCTTCCTCTCTCTCTGGGGCCTGGAGTTTTTTTGGTGAGATGCATTGTCCCTCTCCTGGAGGGGGAGGTACCATTATGCATTCCCTATGATCCCGCTGATTCAGAAAGTCCTTCTAAACTTGTGGGTGGAGGGGGCCACCCTGCCACTAATCTTCCTGCTCAGGCTTCACCAGATATGGCTATCACTTCTGCAGTATCTGGCAGTGGAAGCATCAATTCAATTACCCCTGTGTTGGTGTCTACTGCCTCAGGACAGGGTATTCCTGGTCCACCAGACCTCAGGTCCCTCCACCTGCACACTTGGTTCCCAAGGATGTAGCCATTGCACAATTTGGGATTTCCTCAGACGTGGCTAATTTCCTGCTGGCAGCTAGGAAGACTTCCACTAGATATACGTATTCAAGAAAGTGGAAACGTATCACTATGTGGTGTGCTTCATGCTCTGAGGCCCCTTATACATGCCCTGTTAATACTGTACTTGCCTACCTCCTTTCTTTATCAGCCTCTAGTCTTCAGTACTCTTCAGTTAATGTGCATGCGGCTACAATTTTGGCTTTCTATGCTCCTATTGATGGATGCATGGTGGCACAACTGGAAGATCACCATACCTTCGTTTTTTTTTTTATTCTTTTTCCCTCTGGTCACCAGTCCCAGGGAACTGTCTCAGATGTCACCTTTTTGGCTTCTCCCACTCAGACTGAGACCCCCTCACTGTGGGTCTCCTCCTGGTCTCCAATTCCCACACTCCTACCTGCAAGAGATTTCCTGGCTTATACCCCCCAGGGCAGGGCTGCCTCCACTACTGTGGCACTCCTTGAATCCAATTTCTGCAGGCATGGACTGTGGTTCGGAGGATGGAGACCCAGCTGGGCAGGGTCTAACAGTGGGCATTGTGCCTTGGTACATCATCGCCATCCCAGGGATTGGGATGTTTCCTTTTTCATGGTGACTTCCCTTACCTCCCAATGATGACTGCAAATGTGCAATGACATCCTGGTGAGCATATGCACACTCTTGGGTGTGTCTTCGCCAATGTCCACCATGTCTCGCCTCCCCATGCTCAGAGAGTTGTTAGCTCAGAACTTTCCAGCCATCACTGTGAAGCACCATGTTGCTGACCCTTACATCCCGTCCCTCCCCCAGAGAAGGTAAGCTGTCTGCGGATACTCAAACCTTCTCCTCCTCTGCCAACCCCCAGCATCCTGAGCTCACTCCCAAACCTGGGTCGCAGGTGTAGTGCGAGGTGTAGCGTCTAGCACCTCAGCCCTCAGCGCCACTGGGACAGCAGATCCCCATACCTTCTTGAACGGTATTTTGCACATGTCTCTCCCAATTTGCAAACCGGTTTCATCATGGGACCTAAATTTTATACTTGAGAAGTTGACTTTGGCTTCCTTTGTGCCCGTTGCATCTTGTTGCAGCTTCTTTTTTTGGAAAGCGCCTTCTCTGGTTGCTTTTACTTTAGCCTAAAGGATTTCTGAACTTCAAGCTCTCATAAGCGTGCACCCCATCTGGTTTTTTACAAGGATAGGGTGGCACTGTATATGAATCATCGATTTCTACCTATGGTGGTTTCTGAATTCACATTGAATCAGACCATCAGCCTACCAGTGTATTATCCTGAATGTACTGTGGGGCTGTGGGGGATAGGAGAAGGGCTGCAGAGGGAGGAATGAGGGTGGGAGGTGAGTCGGGCTAGCCATCCCTGTCTGTGATTGCTGGGATACAGCCTTCCGATAGGGAGACTGTAGGGCCTATTTCTTACCAGAAGTCCAAGTGACCCCTTGCATGAGTGACTCCCGAGCATGAGTGCCATGAAGCAGGAATGTGGCATTCATCTAAGTGGTGTGTGGGGGGATTGTCAGGATATCTGCAGGAAGGACTGTAGGTCCCAGGCCATGCTGCCCAATGGGGGACAGGTTAGTTCCAGGGCATGTGGATATAGGTAGGCCTTGTCGGGAGATTATAACTGATCCCTGTCTGGGGTTAACCTACAGAGGGATTGATGGGGTATGGTTTTATAGGAAGTGCCGCTGGTCCTTCTCTAGAGTCAGTGAACAAACTAGTTGTGGGATTGCAGCTTTTCAACCATTTCTTCATAGGTTAAGTGGCTAGTAGGTTAAGTAGTGTTCTGGCAGGGAATGCAGCCTTTCAGCCATCCTTGACTAGGTCAGGGTACTTAGTTAAGTGAACAACAGTTTAAGGGGTGCAGCTTTTCAGCCATCACCATCTGGGTTAAGGTATCAGAGTCATAGAAAAGGTTCTATGGGGACAGCAGCAAAATCCTACTTAGGGAAAGTCACAGAATTTGCAAGGGTAAGGACAGCTGCACTGTCAGGGGAGTAGTAATTGACATAATGTTGGTTGCCAATGGGATGGAGGGGCTGGTAGGGTAGTGTGTTGCATGGGATATGGAGTAGCAGTTTTCCTTGGAACTCGCTGGGAGGTTGTGGGGGGGTGGTGTCTGGTCTTCAGGAGCCTTGACCAGCTGAGTGCGGAGATATGGCACCTTAGAAGGGAGTTAGGAGTGGTAGGGAATAAGCTAAAGCATAATGGGGTGTGGGAAAAGAGGGGAGGAGTGGCTGGTGGGCATAGAGGTCCAGAATTGGAGCTCACAGTAAGGGAGGGAACAGGCAGGGGGAGGAATGGAGGGAGGGCTAAGGGAAATATCCTGGGGCTTACTTCTCCCAAGGGAAGGGAGGCCTTAGGGAAAGGGATGGATGTTGGGTAGAGGAATGGGGAGGCACATAAGGGAGGGAGGCTGGTGGGAGCACCCCCAGTAGTACCATTGAGGAATAGATTCCTTCCATTGACTAAGGAAGGTATGGGTAATACAGGTAAGGTGGAGAAGGGGAAGCAGCAGCAGGAGAGGGATACAAAGAGTATTGGAGGTGTACACAAGGGTATGGACAAGGTAACAGATAAGGGAGTGAGTAACAAAGGCAGGACATGGAGGGGATGGGGGCAAGCAGAGAAAGGGCCCAGTGGAGGAGGGCAGAATGGGAAAACAGGTGAGGGGTCAATGCAAGAGGGGGCTCAAGTGGTCTGAGTGGGGGATGGGAGGAAGGGTGAAGGGTCAGCAGCAGAGGGACAGGCAAGAGTGGAGGGGTGGGAAATCAGGCAGAAGGTGGGAAGGGCGAGTTACGATCCTAGGAGACTCCATAGTTAAAGGAGTGTGATGGGGAGACATGGGGACTAAGAAGAATTGCAGAAGAGTGAACTGTATACCAGAGATGACTGCAGGGAGGGTGGGGCCAAGGATAGCCAAGGTTATGGACTGGGAGGGGCAGCCACACCTCATCATTCACCTTGGTACGAACAATCTGGCTGACAGTGAGGTGGGTGGTGGTTCAAAGCAGATTCAAAGAAGTGGCACAGACCTCCAGGAGGGAGAGGAGGATGCTAGCCTCTCAGAAGTGCTACCAGTGCTAAGGGCCAGCACCGTAAGGAAGACTAGGATAGAAGAATTCAATGTCTGGCCTCAGGGGGTGATGTAAAGAAGAGGGACATGGAATAATTGGTGACTGGGGGAACACATGGGGGAAGAAGGATGTATATGCACCAGACAGGTTGCATCTCAACAAGGAGGGAGCAGAGGTACTAAAGGCAGGATTTGATAAACATTTTAGCAAGGAACTAAATTTAAACTTAAGGTGGGCAGCAGGGGTCAAAATACGCATTGCTACCAGTAGAAGAAGGTCATTAGGCCTCCCATTCAGGAGGATGTAGGGGCAGATGGGAGGCATGATAGAAAGGGCAGGGGGAGGGACCAGCTATGGTAGGGAGAGGCAGGCAGTCTAGGAGCAGAGCGGGACATGGGTCATTGTGGAGGGTGATGAATCTAAATTCATGGAGTTTGGGAAACAAAATAGCCAAGATGCATTCACTGATGGCAGAGGGGAAAGTGGACATGGCTGCCATCACAGAGATGTGGCCATGCCTAACAATGACTGGGATCTCTCCATCCTGGGATGCAAGCTATATAGAATGGATAGTGGGGTAGGTAAGGGGGGAAGTGGCTCTGTGTGTAAGAAAAGGTATCACCTGTACTAGGGAAGAGGAGACATTAGGACAGACAGAATTACTGTGGGTGCAGGTGCAGTCATCAAAAGGCAGTAAACTAAGGATTGGAGTTCGATACAGACCACTGAACCAGGAGGAGGAGCTGGGGTTCAAAACTGTGGTGATGGCCAACAAGGAGGAAGTAGTGATCATGGGAGACTTCAGTCTACCTGGGATGGATTGGATAATCCCTGCTACAACTGGTACCAGATCACAGGTGTGGCAGGAGGCATTCCAGACTGGCTTCCTGTCACAGTGTGTCCAGGAAGCCACCAGAGACAGGGCTATACTGAACCTGGTTATGACAAATGGTGCACATGCCAAGGAGATGAGGGTGAAAGCACCACTGGCAAGAAGCAACCTCAGCACAGTGTGGTTTTACTTAAACATGAGCAAAGAGACAATAGGAACTAAGACAGTATGTGCTGGACTTCAGAAGGGCAGACTATGGAAAGATGGGAGGTTGGAATTCTGGAAGGGCACCTTGCTGGAATCAAGGAACAAATGGGGGTGGCCAGAAATGGGCCATCATCAAGGAAGGGCTACTGGCAGCCACTAATGTGTGCACCAAAGTGAAGAGCAAAAAAAGCCAGAGCCAAGAAGCCCAGCTGGTTTGACTTGCTCAGGTGGTTAAGAGCAAAAGGGCTGCCTTCAAAAGGTACAAAACACCAGGAGGTACGATAACAGGGAGAAATTCAACAGTAAGCAAAAGAAGTGATCAGGGAGGGTAGTATGACTGGCCAAGGCCAAGACAGAACTGCAGCTATCTGAGGGGGTGAAACTGGGTGAGAAGGCCTTCTTCCAGAACATCAAGGAGAAGAGGGTTATTAAGGATGGGATAGTAAGGCTGAAGAAGGAGAAAGAGTGAGTGCAGGATCGTGTGGAATTGGTAGAGGTAATTAATGAGTACTTCTGTTCAGGTTTCATGAAGGAGAAGGATAACCTAGTCCCTCAGGGAAATGGGGGATAATGGGGGAGGAGTCATGGATGGGGAGATGGACATTGATAGGATGTGGAATGGTTTCAAGGCTCTAAAGGTGTATAAGTCCCTGGAAAGTGATGGCATACACCCAAGGGTTCTGAGGGAATTAGCTGATGTGCTGGCGAGCCCCGGCGGACCTGTTTTAACACCTCTCTGGAAGCAGGAGAGGTTCCCTTGGACTGGAGAACAGCACATGTAGTGCCACTACATGAGGATGGGCTGAGGGGTGACCTTGGTAATTACCAGATGGTTGGTCTGATATCAATAGTGGGGAAGCTCATGGAGACTATTCTGAAGGACAGGCTGGTAAACTTTCTGGATGCTAATGGACTCCATGATGATAGGCAGCATAAGTTCATATCGGTGTGGTCCTGCCAGACCAACCTACTTGATTTCTTTGATTGGGTAGCAAGGACAGTGGACAACGGCCAAGTAGTGGACATACTGTATGTTGATTTCAGTAAGGCCTTTGGATCTGTTACCCACAGAAGACTGATTAGAAAGCTGGAGGACTTGGGTGAAAATGACTAGGTGGGTGGTCAGGGGGGATTCTCAGAGGCTAGGCCAGTCACTAGTGGGGTCACACAGGGCTCGGTGCTCGGCCCACTGTTATTCAACATCTTCATCAATGATATTGCAGAATGGGTAAAAGGCAAAATATGTTTCTTTGCAGATGGCAGAAACCTCTGTGGGATCTTCAGCCATGGTTACATGTTAGCAAGTATGTGTGGAGGCATGTATACACTGCAGAATCACAGTCCCTCCCTTTCAATGCCACTCACACCTACACTACCACCAGGCCTCCACATGGTAGCAGTTAGAGGCTTAGCAAATGTGCCTCCCCACCCCAGGTGAGGAGAGGAGAGGAGAGGAGAGCAGTCTGAAAGGACGCATAGACTTTTCCTCCTCAGCCAACCACCAGCAACCTGGGTCTGCTCCTGAGCCCAGCTTGTGGGCATGGTGGTCAGTAAGGCTACTGCCATGCCATGGGCTGGTCTACAGTTCTAGCCATTAAGCTTACATCAGCACCAGGTGTCTTCACAAAGTCATTTGCAGTGCTGCTGGGTACTTTAGAAAGAAGGTAATGCAAGTATTCCTTTACCTGGATGACTGGCTAATAAAATGCTTGTCCAGGCATCAGAGAGAGATGGTGATTAAGGCAACATGCCAATTTCTGATGTCCATGTTAGTAAAGTCATAGTAAATTTCCAGTAATCACCACTTCTCAAAGGCTGCTGTTCACAAGCACAGTCCTGGATTCCACTCAAGCAAGGTTTTTCCCAGAAGACAATGTGGAATCAACAATGTGCATGGCCTGTTATGTTATAGAATGCACTCAGGTGATGTTTTCCATGCAGAGGATGTTGGGACTCATGGCAGCCATGGTGCTCACTGTACCTCTTGCGAGGCTGTACATGACAACATCTCAGTAGATGCACAGTACATAATGATCACAGTCAACTCAACCTCTAAACCATACAATATGGGTGACTAAGCCTCTGGCTCACTCCCTCCTGTGGAGGTCCTCAAAGGAAAACCCTCTTTAAAGCTTTCCCTTCTCCCATCTGGAGCCACAGGTGATAATAACCCCAGACCCTTCCTTAGTGAGGTGTGGTACACATTGCCAGGGCCTTCAGGTCCAAGGGGCTTAGCTGGACTTGGAACACCATCTCCACATAAATGTGTAGAGATGGGTTCTATAGGGTTGCAGGCCTGTTGGACCTAGTTTGCAACAAGGCAGTTCATCTCTGGATGGACAAGTGTGTCATATTTATTTATCTGAAAGTTTATGATGGGGAGATGCACACTGAGCCATGTCTCTTTTCCAGGTGTGACCCAGGGCTAAGGGAAGGGGAATATGTGTACAGATGCAAACTGACTTACCAGAACCAGATTAAGCTGTTTGTGGTACTTTTTTGTGAATGGGAGAAATTCGGCTAGGACACCACAGAAATTCCCCTACTCTTATCGAGAAGTGCCATGGGCTCTTTAACCACCAGAACAGGCAGAAGGGACCTCGGCTTAATGTCTCATCCAAAAGACAGCACCTCAGGAGTGTAGCACCTCTCTCATGATGTATTACAGTGTTTAGTATTGAGATTTATCCCATGTTCCCAGTATGGGGCTAGAACCCACCACCTTCTGATTTTACAGCCTCAGTGGCAAGTGTGCTACCTGCTGAGCCACTGACACTGTACTGTTCTATTGTAATATTGTAATATTCTACCTTAATAAGCAAGGAGGGACTGACTGCTACCTTCTGAGCAGAGATGCAATAAGAGTCTGGGAGGGGTGATTAAAGCACAAGATGCTTCTTCTGGCAACTCAGATCTTTGGGGTAGACAGTGCCCTGTTAAGGCCTGGCCCATTGGCACAGCAGTAGCACTACCACTAACAATGCTGGCAACCTGGGTTCGGGAACAAGCCTGAGTCACTGGGGGCCAGCCGAGGGGAGGCAGGGAGGAGGAGGATCGAGCTTCCAAGAGGATGGGCTTCTCCTTCACAGGTTTGTGTGGGGCAGCAACATCTCGCTCTGCTGCTGTCATCTCTGGATGGTTAGGTGGTTATGCAGTTGCCATAGTGTGGAGAAACAAGGATGCCATTAGGTGCTTGTCAGGTTTGTGCGCTCCTGCGCTGCAGCCTGGACTCGTGTCTTCATGCTGCACCCTTGAGGGGAGAGACAAAAATGTAAGGGGTAAATCTCCTTCACCGTGGCAGCATAATGGCCTATATGGCAGGGTTATCACCCCACCAGTGAAGGAGCAAAAAAGGATGTTAAAAAAAAATGTTCTGGCAGACAATTTCAGTTAAATAGTAGCAGACCCTCATGAATGATCCATTGCAGAGAATGTGGTTCAGTCCCTGTAGGACAATCGGGGCATGCCAAAACGGGACCTTTTTGTGTCCCACCACAACTCAAAACTGCTGTGCTCCAGCTCCAGAAATCTAGAGCATGCTTTGTCGGGATGCTTTCAGGATGCAATGGACAGGTCATTTTCTTTATGCCTTCCCCTGCTTCCCCTCATCTAGAAGATATACTCCTCAAGCTGGAGGCACAATGGGCAAAATGATACTGATCACCCCATGCTGGCCAAGACCGATATGGTATCTGTTAATATGCCAAATGGTGATTCAGCAGCTGCAAACCTTACCCTTGATGATGAATCTCCTGACCCAGTTCCAGGGTCAGCTAATACATCCAGGCCTTTGATCCCTGTATCTCCAAGCATGGCTTCTGATGAGACAGAAGTGGGCAGATTTCAGGTGTTCCAGTGGGTCTCTCAAGTCCTTTTGACAGCTTCAAAATCTTCCACTATGAAAGATTATGGTGCAAAATGGAACAGTGTTTATATTAGTTCTTCTAAGGACTCCAAAGATCCTTCTACTGCCCTCCAGAGAAAGAGAGAGTATGCTTGTCAGTCATCTTAGTTTATTACTGGCTAGTGGGGGCTATTTCCTTAGCTCTGCTCTCTCTTTAAGAAATGTTTTGAGTGGTATCCTGCACATGAGACCCCTATAAAAAACCTGCCACCAGCTGGACTCTCAGTCTGGTTTTGGACATCTGACACATAAGCCCTTTGAACCATTGGTTACTTGTGACGTGAAGTGCCTGTACTGGTAACTGGTGGTTATAGAGGCTATTATGACCTCCACATTCAGAGTTTTTGAACCACAGGCCCTAGTGTTGGCTCTTGTAAATGTTTCTTCATAAGGATAGGATGATGCTCTATACACATCCTAAGTCTCTGCCAAAGGTGGTATCAGATGGAGTTCCACCTGAGTTAAGTCTTTAGTGCTTCTGACCTTTCCAAAGCTGGGAAGCCAAGGGAAGTGGGGCTACACTCTGAGTGTTAGAGGAATCCTCCCTTTCTACCTCAACAGAACCAAAGATTGCAGACTGGACTCTAAATTGTTTATTTATTTCAAACTTAATTGTAAAGGACTCCATTATCAGACAGTGCCTGTTGAATTGGATTGTCAGTTAACAAACACTACTGCTGTACATAATCAGGGCAGCATCTGGAGGGCTCCATCAAGGCTTAGTCCATCTGTGTAATGGCTACCTATGTAGGTGGCTTCACTCCATTAGGTCCCGATTTCAGGGATATGTAGGGTTACAACCTGGAAAAGTTTTAGCTAGCCAGGGTAGTAGACTCCCTTGAGGACTGGGCCAAACTTCAGGAGAACCTGAGCAAGCTGGGTGATTGTTCAGACACCTGGGAGCTACAGATACAATGTAGCCAAATGCAAGGTGCTACATGTAGGGGGAAGAGGTAGACCTGTACATTGTGTGGGGCTCTTCTTGTTGCAGCTGAACAGAAGAAGGACCTGGTGGTAATAATAGACAAGTGGCTAAAGCAGGACAAGCAGTACACAGCTACTGTCAAGAGGGCCCCTCAGAATGCTGGATGCATCAAACAGGAATTATAAGTCTAATTAATTATTCATGACAGCAGTGTCATCTGTGATTGGTTGCTGCGCCAGTCTGGAATCTCTAAGAAGTGACCGGTGTGGCACCCGCTGTGCGCTTCCCACTGTCGTGCTCCCACTGCCACCACAGAAAAAAGTAAGTACTGTATATGTCTTTAAAAAGAAGCCATTATTGCGATTAGACTTATAATCACAATAATGACCACAGATCTGGTCATTTCCTCGAGAGTAATGACTGGCTGGGTGGGGGTGGCCCTCGGCTGTGCCTCGGGCCACCCTTTGCTCCCAGCCGTTCATTAATTTCGAGGAAATGATCGGCTTTTCGGTCATTATTGCTTAAGTAACCACCAGAACAGAGGAAGTAATTCTGCCACTTTAAGAGGCCCGGGTCATACTCCATAGAAACATAGAAATTGTTGTCAGATAAGGACCTCTAGGCCCATCCAGTCTGCCAGTAGGCCCTGCACACTATATGTGGCCACTGGTCCTACGTGATCAATGGCTTGTCATCACTCCATCCCCTCTCAGGCTTCCCTTGTGCCTGTTCCAAGCATGCTTAAACCCCTCCACTGTGCTTGCCCCCACTACCTCCTGTGGCAGACTATTCCATGTGTCGACTACACTTTCTGTGTAGAAAACTCCCGCACATTACCTCTTAATCTACCCCCTCCAATTTCATATTGTGCCCCCTTGTTCTAGTACTTTTTCTACATTGGAAAAGCTCTTCCGACTGCACCTTATTTATGCTCTTAAGGTGCTTGAAAATTTCAGTCATGTCCCCCCGCTGTGTCCTCTCCTCCAGTGAGTACATATTGAGGTCCCTTAGTATCTCCTCATGTTTTGTGGTGTAAGCCCTGCACCATCATGGACTACAGGACCCAAGGCAGCATGGTTTCACCAGGGGGAGGTCATGTCAGACCAATCTCATTGAAGTTTTTGACTGGGTGACTAGGGAGGTGGATCAGGGGAGGGCAGTGGACATGGCCTATCTGGACTTCAGCAAGGCCTTTGACACTGTGCCACATAGAAGACTATTACACAAACTGGGGAATATGGGTGTGGGCAGGACAGTAGTGTGGTGGGTAGGTAACTGGCTGGGTGGCAGGACACAGAGGGTGGTGGTAAATGGCTGTCACTCCACAGAGGGAAGAGTGACCAGTGGGGTACCACAGGGATCAGTGCTGGGACCGGTCCTATTCAACATCTTCATCAGTGACATTGTGCAGGACCTAGAAGGCAGAATGTCACTGTTCGCTGATGACACAAAGCTCTGTAATAGAGTAGACACACCAGAGGGTGTAGACAGAATGAGAAGGGACCTGCAGAAACTTGAAGAATGGTCAAGGGTTTGGCAGTTGAAATTCAATGCAAAGAAGTGCAAGATAATGCATATGGGGCACAAAACCCTGGCACAATATATCAGTTGGGGGTGAGGATATAGCATGCACCAAGCAGGAAAGGGATCTTGGGGTTGTCATCTCTGATGACCTCAAGGTAGGGAAACAGTGTGACAAGGCATCAGGTAAAGCAAATAGGATGCTGGGATGTATGAGCAGAGGGCATCACCAGCAGGAAAAGGAGGTCATAATTCCGCTATACAAGACACTAGTGAGGCCCCACCTGGAGTACAGTGTACAGTTCTGGGAGACCATACCTACGTAAGGACATAGACAGGGTAGAGAAGGTTCAGAGGAGGGCAACAAAGATGGTGCATGGATTGCATCACAAGTCCTATGAAGACAGGTTGAAGGAACTGAACATGTACTCCTGGAGGAGAGGAGGGAGAGGGGATATGATAGAGACATACAAGTATCTTACAGGAGAAACAGAGTGCAGGAAAACACTATTTTAAGCAAAAAGATGTTCCAGGACTAGAGGCATGGGATGAAGTTGGAGGGAGGACGATTCAGAGGAAACATGAGAAAGAATTTCTTCACAGAACGGGTGGTGGACAAGTGGAACACCCTGCCAGAGGAAGTGGTGGGGACTGAAACAATCACGGGATTTAAGAATGCATGGGATAGACATAAAGGAATTCTAGAGGTCAGGGGTAAGGGGAAACAGACTTCTAGGAAAACAAACTGAACTTACAAGCTCAAATGGGCAGACTGGGTGGGCCATAGGCCCTTATCTGCCGACACTGTCTATGTATCTATGTATCTATGTATCTTTGTTGCTCTTCTCTAGATAGTCTCCACCTTATCTATGTCCTTGCACAGGTGTGGTCTCCAGAACTCCATGCAGTACTCCAGGTGAGGCCTTATCAATGTTTTATACAATGGCATCACCACCTCCTGCTCCCTGCTAGTGATACCTCTGCCTATGCACCCCAGCATACCACTGGCATTTCCTGCTGCCTTTGTACACTGCTTTGATACCTTAAGGTAATCAGAGATGATAACCCTTAGGTCCCTTTCCTCCTTGGTGACAGTCAGCTCCTCTCCCCCAACCTGTAGCTCTCTCCAGGGTTCCCTCTACCCAGGTGCATTATTTTGCACTTCTTTACATTAAACTTCAGTTGCCACATCTCAGACCATCTTTCAAGCTTCTCCAGGTCCCTCTTCATTTTCTGCACCTCTTCTGGAGTATCCACCCTGTTGCAGATCTTGGTGTCATCTGCAAACAGGCAGACCTTTCCTTCCAGCCCCTCTGCAATGTCACTAATGAAGACATTGAACAGGACTGGTCCTAGTACTGATCCCTGAGGTACCCCTCTGGTCACCCCCCCCTCCCCAGATTGTACCCCATTTACCACCACCCTCTGTCTCCTGTCTGTTAACCAGTTCCTAACCCAGTTCACCACCTTGTCTCCCATGATCAAATTACTCATCTGGTTAATCAGTCTTCTATGTGGGACAGTGTCGAAGGCTTTGCTGAAATCCAGGTAGGTGACATCTACTGCCCCTCCCTAATTAAGTTCCCTTGTCACCCAATAAAAAAAAAAACTATTAGATTAGTTTGACGTGACCTTCCTGCTGTGAATCCATGTTGCCTCAGATCCTGTGCACCAGTGGATTTCAAATGTGTCACTATCCTTTCTTTCAGCAATGTCTCTATGATCTCTCCCACCACTGAGGTGAGGCTGACTGGTCTGTAGTTCTCCGCCTCCTCCCTACTGCCACTTTTGTGCAGTGGGCCTACATGTGCCCTCCTCCAGTCCTCTGGAATGACACCTGTGTTGAGTGACTCTGTGAACAGGGCTACCAGAGGCGCTGCTAGTTCCTTTCGCAGCTCCTTTAATATCCTCAAGTGGATGCCATCTGGCCCCATGGCCTTATCCACCTTCAACTTTGTGAGTTCTTCCAGAACTCTCTCCACTGTGCATGGACTGGTGTCCACTTCTCCCCCCCATTGCCTCTGCATCCCAACTGTGGTCCTTGATCTGCCCCCTCCTTAGTGAATACTGAGCAGAAGTATTTGTTCAGTATTTCTGCCATGTCCAGATCCCCCTCCTTACACTCTCCCTCCTCCCCTTTGAGTCTCACAATACCTCCCTGGTTTTTCTTCTTTCACTAATGTACCTATAAAATGCCTTATCCCCTTTGTTTACAGACTGTGCTAAGGTCTCTTCTGTCTGCGCCTTTTCCCTCCTAACAACCTTCCCTGCTTCCCTTAGACATTCAAGGTACACCTCCCTGTCTTCCTCCCTTTGGCTCCCATTATATTTCCTGAAAGTCAGCTTTTTAGCCCTGACTTCGTCCCTCACCTCTTTGGAGAACCATAGTGGTTTCCTTCTTCTTTTCCCTTTTATTTATTTGTTTTTGTTAACCAGGTAAGCACACTAGACAACAAGTGCCTATTTTCAGGTGCGACCCGGGAGGTTACAATACAGAAACAATAAACATGGTACATATTCAGGGTAGCATACAGGCCTGCAACTACATGTGGGCCAGAGAGACTACAGTACATGGATTCATTACATAGACAGGGAACAATCTCACCCACACACAGGTGGGGCCAGAGTACAGCATATAGACAATAGTACAGAGTCAGAGCTAATGAACATGAGTACGACTACAAGGTCAATACGATAATCCCATATTGTGGCAAGGGGTGAGGAGAACAACAGGTACAGGAGGCTGTAAAAGGGGGGGGGGCCTGATACAGCAAACACCCCATGAGGCAGTCGGGAGAGACAGGCAAGGGGTAGAGCGAACGTTGCAGTGGACAGCGCAGACCTAGTGGGTAAGGAACCCCAAGCTGGGGGACCACCATGGCTAGAAGGGTAGGGGACCTCCGACAAGGAAAGAGGCAATAAGTGCTGTCCGGAGGGGAGGTGGGGGCCAGGAACAGCTTATAAGCTGGGGAGAGGGTGGCCACAAAAGCAAAGTAAGTGCGGGCGGGGGAGGGGAAGAGGCTGAGGTCACTATCCTTTTGTTATATCCATTATGGCTCCTTTCACTTTCTTCCATTGTTTTTCCACCCCCTCTACTATCTCTCCTTTCCCCAGGACTGCTTGTATACAGACCATCTACCCATTTTGGTGAAATCTGCCCTCCTGAAATCTAATACTCTTGCCCTTGTATGGCTTGACTGAGTCCATGTCTCCATGCTGAACCACACCATGTGGTGGTCACTGGACCCCAGCTGCCCTTCCACCTGTATTTCTTTGACTCTGTACCCATTGATCCATACCAGGTCCAGAGCTGACTTGTCCCTGGTTGGCTCATGCACCAGCTGCCCAAATCCAACCCCTTGATGGGATTCTAGGATGGCTGTGCTTCTGGCTGAAACAGCCATCTCAGTGGCCCAATCCACATCCGGCATATTGAAATCCCCCAGTAACAGGATTTCGCCCTTAGTTGTCATGTAGTGTATGTTCTCCACTAGTTCCCTGTCTACTTCCTCCCTCTGCACTGGAGGTCTGTAGATCACCCCAGTGCATATCATTGTTCCATTCTCTGGCTCCAGGGTGACCCACATTACCTCGGCCTCCCCCTGTCTTTCCTGAACTTCTGTAGCCTTTATACCATCTCTGATGTACAGGGCCACTCCCCCACCCTTTTTACCCTCCCTGTCCCTCCTGAACAGTGTATAACCTGGGACATTGACTTCCCAGCCATGATTTGCAGAGTACCATGTCTCTGTTATTGCTGATATGTCAAGGTCTTCATCTGCTAACAAGGCCTCCAGGTCTGGAACCTTATTTCCCAGGCTACGGGCATTTGTTAGCATGACCTTCCATGTTTTACAGTCTGCCCTCCCTCTGCTGTTGTTGTCCCTATCCAACATCTTCCCCCCACCCCAGTTTCTTTTCCTATGTGCTCCTGCCACCCCTATATTACTCATTATACATTCTTCACCTGCCTGCCTCCCTCTTCCTGCCTATTTTTGCTGTTCCCATAGTCAACTTATGTTCCTGCATGTTCTCATGGGGGGGAGTTTCTAAGCCTCCTGGCTCTCCCCCTCCCCCGGCTAGTTTAAATGCTCACAGCTGAAACATTTAAATTTCTCACAAAGGACCAAGGTCCTCTTCTCGGACAGATGCAAGCCATCATCCTTGTATAAGCTTGCATCTGCCCAGGTCAGGCCCCAGTCCCCAGTCCTCTATGAAGCCAAAACCCTTCCTTCCATACCAATCCTTCAACCAGGAGTTGAAGGTATGGATATGGAGTGCCCTAGCTTCCCCTGTGCCCTGTACAGGTAGCACCTCTTAGAATGAGACGGGGCATGCTATCTGTTTCAGGTTTCCCTCGAGCTTCCTGAAATCATCCTGGACTCTGGCTAACTCCACCCTTCAACTGGCCAGGTCATTGGTCCCCAAGTGGATAATGACATCCAGCTGCTGTATCCTAGCTATTGCCATAGCAATTCTATGGATCCACTTCCCATCCCTCCATGCAGCGCTTCCTGTGAGGCACTTGACCTCCCTCTCTCCCCTGCGAGGTGACCCTAACTCCACTCCCCGGACAATAGAGTCCCCCACTAGAAGAAGCTTCCACCCCATCCTCCGGGTTTCCTTGCTTCCCTTCCCTAGGGCTCCATCCTGGAGGACCCTCCCATCCTCCTTGGATGCAGCCTCTGGTTTCTGAGTGGAGCTTTCCTGTTTCTCCAAAACAGTGTAGGAGTTAATAAGTGGGACCAGTTTGGGGATGTGCTTTCAAACCCCATCCCTCACCCTCCCTGAGCCCACTGTAGTCCAATTTCTCCTCATCCGTGGCATCCTTTGAGGTAAAGGCTGTGGACCCAGTGGTCTCTGGGTGGGGGTGGATGCCACCTTCAGCTTGGCCAACTCTGCTCGAATACAGGCAACCTCCTCCCTCAGCCCAGAGAGGTGCCTGCAGATAGGGCAGCATCGCAGTCTCCAGAATGTCTCCCTGAAGACCGCTGCTCCACAATCACTGCACCGCACTACTCCCATCATGTCTGATTCTCTCCTCAATCAACTGCTTACTTAAGATGGCTATTTGATATCCCCCAAATATATGTTTTATTTCTGTTCTCCACCTGGAGTACTGTGTGTAGTTGTGGTCTCAATACAAAAATGACATTGAGGTTGTCAAGAATGCACAACAGAGGGCCACCAAAGTGATTAGCAGTATAGGAGACAGAAGTTATTTTCTCTGTTGCAACTCCTCCCATCAGGTAATGTATTGCTTTTCAGGTTTTTGCTCCTGATGTGCATTACAGCATCTTGCACTTTCTGGCATTTAATTTCAACTGCCATAATCTGGACCATTTTTCTAACTTTTCCATGTCCTTCCTTATTGTTCTGGCCCCCTCCGTGCTGTCCACCGTCCTGCAGATCTTAGTGTCATCTGCTAAGAGGGAAATCTTCCCCTGGACTTCTATCCCTGTGTCAAAAATGAAATACATTAAAGAGGATGGGCCCCAGAACTGAACCCCATGGCATTCCACTTGTCACTTCTCTAAGTTCTGATTATGCTCTATGATCAACCTCTGTAGTCATCCCTTTAGGCATCTTTTGTACATCTTATTACCCTATTTTTCCACCATGAAATATCTTAGCTTCTTGATCAGTCTCATATGGGGTACTGAGTCGAAGGCCTTACTAATATCCCTCTGTTTCTACTGCATTATTTTCTGGTTGGGAAAATGACAGAACCTCAGCCATTTTGCCTGCAGGGGAGAAACATTGCTGTTAATTTGGCTGGCCTTCAGTTAGTCATGCTGTGAAAACAGCCAGAACCTTGCAGGCTGGATGTAGTTTTTGTGAAATTCATTTGGGCTTTTTGATAAGCTGTATCAACTGCCTGCACTGGTCCCCAGTAACACACCTCTTCCATAAGCAAACATGCTGTGTGTGATAGTTAGCATTTCAAAGCTTTTCTCCATCACTGCTCTCTCTCTTTTTGCTAATTTTCTAGCTTGTGCTCCTGTAGGGCTGTGCTACCTCTCCATGTTTTTTCCTCACAGTAATATGCTGCTACCAGAGTTGCTCTGATTGTACAAGTGTTAATTTGCTCCAGGACTCTTAAGCTGTATTTTTTCTTTTTGCGTCTCAGGCTAGGGAGAGGGGAAACCTGTTTGGAAGGGCTCCCACCAGGTTACATATACCACCCTGCACATTGAAATTGACTTGAGTGCTAATACATCTCTCTCTTCTTCATAGAGGGGTTGAAGTTCATAGTTGTATTTATTTATTTTACCAGGAAAAAAAACTCCATTGAGCATTGCCCATTTACAAAGGGGTCCTGGTTAGGACAGGCAACACTGCAGTAGATAAGAATGCAAACAGCATAGAAACATAGACTTTAATGGCAAATAAGGACCGCTTGGCCCATCTAGTCTGCCCATTTCCCTACCTACAGGATAGGCCGCAGATCCTAGTTAACCAACAGCCTATTTCTTCCTACCCCCCCACAAGAATTGCCATATGTCTGTCCCATGCAATCTTGAATTCTCCCACAGTTTTAGACCCCACAACCTCCTCAGGAAGGCTGTTCCATGCATCCACTACTCTCTCTGCGAAATAATACTTCCTCACATTGCCCCTGAACCGCACCCCTTCTATCTTTAAATTGTGTCCCTTGTTCTTGCATGTCTTTTCTGAAAGATGCTACCCTCTTGGACTTTGTTGATTCCACTGAGGTACTTAAAAGTTTCTATCATGTCCCCCCTCTCCCTTCCTTCCTCAAGGATATACATATTAAGCTCCTTTAGTCTCTCCTCATACGGCTTCTCTTGTAGACCCTGCAACATTTTAGTTGCCCTCCTCTGGACTACCTCTATCCTGTCTATGTCCTTGTGGAGATGGGGTCTCCAGAACTGGACGCAGTACTCCAGATGGGGTCTCACCAACTGTCTATACAGAGGGATTACAACTTCCTGTTTTCTGCTGCTGATGCCTCTCCTTATGCATCCCAGTATACCCCCAGCCCTCCCTACTGCCTTGTCACATTGCTTGCTAACCTTAAGGTCATCTGATATGATTACCCTCAGGTCCCTTTCCTTTTTTGTTGTTGTTACTACCTCCCCCATTGTGTATTATTCCCTGGTTTCTTGTTTCAGGTGCATTATTTTGCACTTTTTGCATTGAATCCTAGCTGCCATACTTCTGACCATTCCTCCAACCTTGCCAAGTCCCTTCTCATCCTTTCCACGCCTCCTTGTGTATCAACCCTGTTGCAGATCTTTGTGTCATCTGCAAAAGGCATACTTTACTTCCAGTCCTCTGCAATGTCACTGATGAAGACATTAAAAGGACTGGACGCAATACTGAACCCTTGAGTGCACCCACTAGTAACCCCTCTTTCTTCAGAGTGGACTCCATTTACAATTACCTTCTGTGTCCTGTTGTGCAGCCAATGTTTTACCCAGGCTACCACCCTGGGACCCACTCCCAGGCTGGTTAATTTGACTATTAATCTTTTGTGTGGGACTGTGTCAAATGCCTTGCTAAAGTCTAGGTAGGCCATGTCCACAGCCCATCCCTGGTCTACTACTTTGGTCACCCAGTCAAAGAAATCAATTAGATTCGTGACATGATCTTCCCGCTGTGAACCCATGCCGCCTTGGCTCATGCCCCACTGGCCTCTAGGAACTCAACTATTCTTTCCTTCAGAAGTGACTCCATCACTTTCCCTACCACAGAGGTCAGACTGACAGGTCTGTAGTTTCCTGCCTCTGTCTTGGTCCCACTTTTGTGAAGGGCAATCACATTCGCCTTCCTCCAGTCTTCGGGTACCACACCATCCTCTCATGATTTATTAAAAAGAGTAGCCAGTGGTTTCACTAGTTCCTCCCTTAATTCTTTTAGAATTCTGGGGTGAATTCCATCAGGACCCATTGCTTTGTCCACCTTCAGTTTTAGGAGTTCTTGCAGAACCCTTTCTTCTGTGAAAGGACTGGATTGACCCCTTATCAAGAGTGCTTCTGTTAATTGAATAGGTACTTCCCCTCCTCTTTTGTGAACAGTGAGCAGAAATATTCATTCAGTATCCCTGCTTTTCACTGTCCCCTCTGCCCACCCAGTTCATTCTATTCAGCTCACTATCCTCCCTTTGTCTTTCTCACTGCTGATGTACCTATAAAAGGTTTTATCCCCTTCTTAACTGGTTGGCTATCTTTTCCTCAGTTTGGGCCTTTGCTATTCTGACTTCCTCCCTGCTTCCTTCTGCCTTAACTGGTACAGCTCTCTGTCCTGCTCCTTCTGTGTTTCCTTATACTTCCGGAATGCTATCTTTTCCTGACTTTCACAGCCACCTCTTTTGAGAGCCATAGTGGCTTTTTCTTTCGTTTTGATTTGTTTATTTGCTTCACGCAAGGCTTGTTGCCTCTGTGATGGCAGTTTGATGATTCCCATTATTGCTCCACACCTCCTTCTAGCCTGTTTGCTAGTGCTTTTCTGAGGCACTCTCCATCTTGCCAAAGTCAGCCCTCCTAAAGTCCAGTACCCTCACTTTTGTATGGCTTGACTCTGTAGCTGAGTTTAACGTGAACCACACTGTTTGATGGTCACTTGTTCCCAGATGGCAACCCACTTCTAGATCTGAGATCCTCTCACTGCCCCCATTTGAGAGAATGCGGTCTAAGACTGCTCCCTCATGAGTGGGTTCCGAAACTAGCTGTCTGAGGCCTTCCACCTGTAGGGCATCAAGAATGGCCCTGCTCTTGGATGTGGCTGCAGCAAATGTGCTCCAGTTAACATCTGGCATATTCATGTCTCCCATCAACAGTATCTCCCCTTTCTCTGCCATTCTAAGAATGCCTTCTATCATATCCTTGTCCATTCCCTCCCCCTGACATGGGGGTATGAACACAACCCCTGTGCGGATTGTTGTGCCCTTTCCAGTCTCCAAGGTGACCCACAGTGCCTCCTCTCCTCCCTGTTTACTCTTTTGTTCAGTTGCTTTTATCCCTTCCTTTACATAGAGAGCTACTCCTCTCCCTCTTCTCCCCTGTCTGTCTCTCCTGTAGGTTATGTATCCTGGTATGTTGAACTTCCCAGTCATGGTTCTCTTGTGTACCATGTTTCTGTGACTGCTACGATATCCAGACATCCCTCTCCATCAAGGCCACCAGCTCAGGGAGCTTGTTGCCCAGACTATGGGCATTGGTACTCATTACCCTCCATTTCCTGATGGCCTTACTCCTTTTGCCCCATCCCTGTCCTTCTTGCCTTTGTCACTTTCTCCATTTACCCTGCCTTCTCCCTATTGACACCTCTATGTTGGTGTTTTCTGCACTTACTACCGTGATTTTTTGGGGGCTAGATTTCCTGCTCCTTTCCAGTGTTCTCACCTAGGATCCTGGTTCCTCTCCTGGACAGATGCAGCCCATCATGCCAGTATAGGCTTGCATCACTCAGGTGGACCCCCAGTCCCCAATGAAGCCAAATCCTGAGCTCCACACACAGTTTTTCAACCACTGATTGAATCCCATGATGCGGAACACCCTAGCCTCTCCTATGCCATAGATGGGCAGCACCTCCGAGAAGGTTATCGGGTGTGCTACTTGTCTAAGGCCCCTCCCCAATTCCACAAACTCTTCCTGCACTTCTCTAATCCTTTTCTTAGCCAGGTCATTTGTCCCTAGGTGTACAATGACATCCAGCTCCCTCTCCTGTGCAGCTGCTCCGGCAGTCCTGAGGATTTGCTCCCTGTCCCTCCAAGCCATGGCGGCAGGCAGGCACCTTATCTCCCTCTCCCCTTCCTCCCCCAGTTCTACCTTCCTAACAATGGAGTCCCCCACCAGGAGTTGTTTCCTTCCTCTGCGGGGCTCCTGCCACCCTCATGTGGGTCTCCTTTGTGTAGGTTCCCAGCATCCTCCTTGGTCTCCACTGTGGGTGCCTCCATAGAGGAACCACACTTTGCCAGAATGGCATAGGAATTGTGGAGAGGTACAACTGGAGGGATGCACCTCTGTTCCACCACCCTCACCCTCCCTGAGCCCACTGTGGTCCAACCGCTCCTCTTTCTTGGCAACCTCTGAGGCAACGGCAGTGGCACTGGTGGTCCCTGGATGGAAGAGGAGGTCCCACAAATCCTGGCCAACTCAGTCTGGAGATGAGCAACCTCCCTCAGCCCAGAGAGGTGCCTGCAGATGGGACAATACTGCATCCTCCAGAACATCTCCCAGAAGACTGCTGCTCCACAGCCACTGCACTGCACCACTCCAATCATGTCTTATTTCTGGCCCCTTAACTGTTTGCAATCCTTACTCTTTCCTCTGCTTTTTTTTCTCTCTCTCTCCCTACTTTCTGCCTGTGTGCCCTTTAAGCTCCAGAGTGTCCTGTTCTGAGACAAGGATATCCTATATTTCTCAGTAGACCCTTACTTGCTCAGAGGCAGACCTCCAGCAGCTAGAGGTGGCCAGAGAGCTACTCTTGCCCTTCTAGGATGGTGGGTCTTTGGTGGCTCTGTGGTCACTCACTTCCTGCTCCCAAACAGGAAGTTCCTGTTGTCAGTCAAATCCTGTGCCTATAAAAGTAGAACTAGCTTTGGGTGGGAGGGAAGGAGAGCAATATAGTCCCAGTAAAGAAGTCCAGTCACACAGCAGTCCTTTCTCCTGGTGTCTTCTGCCAAGCTATTAGCAGAATCTTCTAAGGCAGTCTTTAAATGTAGCTTCCTTCTAGCTAAGCCACTCCCCCTACTTACTAGATCTTTCTACAAGTAATTTAAACCTCACAGCTATTAAGTCCTTTCAATTACCTGAGATTTACACCTAGATAACTGTTCAGATAACCATTCAATTCAGTTAACTCAGACAAACACACACTTTATTTTTTTGTTTTGTTTGTTAGTTTTTTTTTTACCCTAAATTAAAGGTCCAAACATAATAAAAGGATTGACAATATTAGCAAATACAGCAAATATAGCAAATTGAAAAGAAGATAATATGAAAATTCAGTGACAAGAAAGGGGATAAAAGCATACAGAGGGCTAGGACAAGTGCACTTTTAACAGTTTATCAGAAAATGTACAAGGTAATTGCTGCTTACAGGTTAAAGCAGCAATACATACAGGGTTCCAGGAGCCATCCACAGGGAAATTTTTCCCATAGACTTGCACTGGTGATACAGGAAAACAGAGCAATTCAGCCTCCATAGAAAATAATGTACTCTACAGGAAAACACATGAAAATCACCCTGGAGTTACAGGTAAAATGGCAAATCAACCTGGGAATATTGTGTATGTTAGGGTGACAGTTTTGTATCTATACTTATTTTTATTGCATTTTAGATTGTCCTTTTCCTCCAGTCTTGTAAGATGCCCTTACTTTACCCGATTTGAGTCTGTATTAGCATGTATTAGCATGTTTTTACCTTTGAAATTATGAAGAAGAGCATGCCTTTTAAAATGTCTAGCCCTGGTTTTCACCAACATTCTCAGCTACTTTTGAACACCCAAGGTGGATTTTCAGAAGGGTTGGGTGCAGACATAAATGCAGGCTGCAGCTGGGTCTGTGTCCACCCAATTGCATCCAGGCAGCCCTGCTACTATTTTCAGAAGTTGAGTCTGTTTACGACAAGAAGTCACAATTCGTGGCTGACATCAGACTCAATTGCATCCATTTCTTGGACATTAACTTCGGATGCAGTTAGGCCATTTCATAGATGGTCTAGGAGGTTTGGATGCGTTTCTGCTTTTAAAATAGGGTCAGCACCCCTAAGTCTTCCTTGCTTCCTAACAACACTATGAACATATGGGGAACTCTCAGGTCTGAAGATCAATGTATTGAAATCAGAAATCCTTCTCATGAATGATCTCACCTCCCCAGCCAGGCTGGGAGATCAAGAGCTGGCGTGGGCGCAATCCAGAATTAAGTATCTGGGAATTAGAATCTCCCTAATTTACAATCTCTGGTGGATACTAATCTAAAGTCGCTGGTAGAGGCACTTCATAAGAATACGACAAGTGGGAGCATCTACACTTGCCAATGGCAGGGAAAATAGCTGCAATTAAAATGATATTGGCCCCTAGAGTGTATCACCTTCTATCCCACCTACCTATAATATGACCTGATAGTTGAGCAAAAAAACTGAACAGCCTAATTAGCAAATTTCAATGGGGACCATCAAAGCCACTGTATAGTAGGGCCATATTAAGGGCACTGGAAGCTAAGAGGGGAATGGAACCTGCCTGACTTCACCTAATACTCCATCGCTTTCATCATGGTAAAATCAATGAAGTAGTTTCAGTATGCTAACACCCAGTCTCCCCCAGACTGGATTATGATAGACAGGGATATATTAAAAAGCTCCTCACTATCAACATTTCTTGCCCACCCCCTACTGAAGCCTTTCCATAAATGGGTAACTATACACAACTTACATCTGGCATGGCAGAAGATAGGGCAAAGAACCAAGCACTCTCTCAGTTTGGGTTGACATACACCCATATGGCACAACCCTTATCTGTGCATTGACCACAAAGCTATCAAGTGGTCAGAGTGGTTGTCTACAGAAATCAGATGTTTAGGTGATCTTGAGACTCCTGGAGGTACCTCCAGTGATACATTCCAGGGTTTAAAAGCCAGATACAGCCTACCAAAGAGCAATTTCTGGAGATACCTTCAAATTGGAAGCCTTTTCACTGCCTGGGGTAAATGGAAATGCTCTTGTTTTGTTTGTGTTAGACATAAGCATAGGACATTTCCTTCACTTCCAATAGAGCCATGATTCACACATCCAAAGGGCCTGGCAGGGACTACACAAAGATGTATGAGAGACAGTGCCACAAACCCCTCCCTCCTGATCAAGGCTATGTGGGAAATAAAGCTGGGTATTCCTATTACAGAACAGCAGTGGCAGAGAAGTCTGCTTATCCAAAACAAAATAATGCACCTCTGGTACTGCACCCTGACTCAGCTGAAAGTGATGGGCCTGCTTCCAGCTGACACCTGTTGGAGGTGTGGCATCCTGGATGCAGATCTGCTACACATCCTATGGGACTGTACACCCTTAAAACACCTATGGTCCTCAGTGATAAGGCAGTGCACATGATTCCTGGGTGCACCAATCCCAAGGAACCCCAGCTTGTGAATCCTGGGCCTATCCCCTCAAAATTATGCCTTAACCAAACCTCAGACCCTCTGACTCA
Source organism: Neoceratodus forsteri (assembly GCA_016271365.2). Lineage (NCBI taxonomy): Eukaryota > Metazoa > Chordata > Ceratodontiformes > Ceratodontidae > Neoceratodus > Neoceratodus forsteri. The sequence continues at coordinate 220,015,927 of CM028136.1, read as the reverse complement.
CACAGGCATCTGTGGAAGTGAAAAGGCTAATCCTGAAACATTGGAGGACAATGATGTCCCATTAGTTAGGGAACAGCTTAAGGCCATGGAGGATGTGGCTAACCTAACCAGGTTAACCTGCTACAAGAATGGGAATATACACAAATGTGAAATGGTCTGGGCCCCCTATCATACTCAGATCAATTCCTGCAGCACAGGGCTAGTCAACAGAAACATGAAAGACACGCTTAGACCTCCCTGAAGTGCCAGTGAAGACTGGTTGGATAACCTATTTATGGTTGTTAAATCTCTCTCCTCTTAGGTATCTTGAGTGAGAAAATGTGGACAGCCACAAGGTGTCCCCCGTCATCTACATACTTGGTGAAGAAGCTTAGTTTCCTCTGCTGATCCTGGTAACTTCTCTGGTCAAATAAGTTGGTTCTCAAATGAATACACAGAGGGTAAGTCACCCTTTTCTATCCTTTTTTTCCCTCTCTTTTCTCTCCACAAAACAATGGTGTATACCTTGTAAGTGTTAGGTAAATTCAGAAATGCAGTGTTATTGTTATGTCATTCAGTGCGGTGCTGTTGTAAACCACATTTCTAAACTTTTTGACATATGGTTCTATTACCTGTAAATGTTTTGAAATCACTCAATAAAAAGATTAACTGTAAAAAGGAAAATAGGATCAGGCACATTTTGGGCAGGTCCTTCTGCAACTCCTGCCCCGGTTGTTTAATATCACTTTCACTGTGATGAGGGTAAACTAGCAGGCAACAAACGTAGCTCCCTGCCTTTATGAGACAATGGGTTTTCAAAACAACTGAGACATGGGAATAGCCTATTTAACGGAGTGGTCCTTTTCATTTTTTCAGAACTGAAAATGCTAAAGCAGATTCAAAATGGGGAAAAGGCACATCATACAAGGCAGGAGGAAAAGTGTGATCTAAAATAGAAAGAAAGGTATAGGGCAAAAGTTTCACCATTATATGCACCTCTGCTTTAAGTTTTGCAGCCACTAGTCAGCCAGGCAAGTGACTGGGAAATTCTGCTGGTGCCACAGACTTCCACTGGCCCACATGGCACATTTATTGATCTATTATCTTCTCCAGTACAAGTCAGCAGGGTTAATTAAAGGAAAATATTACTAGCCTGATACAAAATCAACCAGGATTTGGCCAGTGGTCTGATACTAATGTCAACCTTTGTTCATATTCTAATTACTACACACATAAAGCCATTTTCATTTGGATTATTCTTTTTCTCCCCATTTCCCTCACAAATCCCCTCGTCCTGCATTCAAACAATGGGATTGGACAGCTGCACCCTTCCTCCAACTATTAGGGCCATACCACAGCCTCTCCTTGATCAACAAGCAGGGAGGTGCACAAATGCCAGAGAGCCCAGTCATTTCCTCCCTCCATAAAGAGCTAAGTGGCTGACCTCCAACAGGCAGCTGGCCCACCACCTGGCCTTAGTGAAGGGTTCCAGGGTTCAAATGCAAACTGCAGTCCCCCTGGTGGTAACACAATGTACTGCTGCCATGAAAATGAGCCAGCTCAGTTTACTGTAACTGCAGCCATCTCATACTCCTCCAAGAAACTTGCTGCCAGAAATGCAAGAGAAGTGCCAAATTTCAAAAGCTTTTACAAATTGGGTATCCCATGATGACACAAGCTGGCTTGTGCTGTATTTAAATAATTACACACACCAGGATGTGCATTAAAACATTTTAATGCATAGTCATGTGACATGTTTAAATACATAAATAAATGTTTTAGTCAATCATGTCTGTGGATTTTCCAATGCCATTTTATAATTTTCGTTATCGTTCATACACACAGTATATTTTGATTTGCTCAAATATTGCATGCCAAAGTGCTGAACTCTGTCCTTTGAGTGTAGTTTTGTTCTCATATAGTTTTTATCCACCAGTATCTCTCTGTCTGGATGTTAAGTCTGGGACTTCTCCTGATGACCACCCAGACCCATCATCTGCTACTCCCACCGTCCTCCTGATGGGAGACAATGCAAGTTGGGGAACTGGAAGGGGACAGAATCAGTTGTGTTCCAGGACAGTAGCTGCTTCTTGTTGTTTTTACAGGGTTTCTTGTGGATTTTACTTGGTAGAAGATTATTTATTTTCTTTCTTACTTCTAAGGGGCTAGCAGGGTATTGTTTTGGGGGCTGTTGGAAGTTTGAAAACTGGTTTGGTGGCTGTAAGTGGGCTCATTTGTTGGACGTTTCACTGTGTAACAGGCTGCACTGGTGGAGGCCTAGTTCTTCTGATTTAAAACCTATTTGGTGGGATTTGCTTGGGGCTGGTTATTTGAATTGGAGACCTATATCTGTTAATTTGAAGCCTATTTTGATGTGTTGTTAGTGAAGCTGATTTAATTGGAGACCTGTTTCTTTTGGTAGCAAACATATTTTGGGGGCTTTGAGTTGAATTTTGATTCCGTTTTGCTTATTCACAGGCTACAAAGGTTAGTACATAGTGGGGGAAGGGTGTTAATGGTCTGGTCAGGTCTCACTCAGCTAATTGACTGGAGGCAGAGCTGAATCAGGTTTGTGGTGTTAGTTGGTTTGGCCTCTCAGAAGGAACTGGAAGGGGACAGGATCAGTTGTGTTCCAGGACAATAGCTGCTTCTTGTTGTTTTCACAGGGTTTCTTGTGGATTTTACTTGGTAGAAGGTTATTTCTTTTCTTTCTTACTTCTAAGGGGGTAGCAGGGTATTGTTTTGGGGGATGTTGGAAGTTTGAAAACTGATTTGGTGGCTGTAAGTGGGCTCATTTGTTGGATGTTTCACTGTGTAAAAGGCTGCGCTGGTGGTCTGATTTAAAACCTATTTGGTGGGATTTGCTTGGGGCTGGTTCTTTGGCTGCAGGGCTTGGAGGGGCAGACACAGGACTGATACACTCTCTCAAGAGTCGGGTGTAGGCCCAAGACCCTCCCTGCCCAGAGATCTGCTAATTTATAGGGGAACACCTGCCCTGCAATTGGAGGAAAAGGCTGCAGGTGCAGCTCATGTAGTTCTAGCCACTGGGAGTTGGATTTAAAGGCTGGGAGAGAGGAGCTTAGGGAGTTGTTAACTTCCCTTATAAGTTTACTGTGTTGTACTGCACCTAGTAACAGGGTTACCAGTTTACTGTGGGACTGTATCTAGGATTAGTGGGTGACCTGATTAGGCAGTAGGGGTGTATCTTGGACTAGTGGGGAACCTAGTGGCTCACCCAAGGAAACCTACTTGGAGGGGGATGGGACCACACATCATTAGGGCCGGCATCTTTGGGAGGGTGGTGGGGTGCACAGGGTGTGGAGCAGCCATGATACTGGACTGGGCTTGGAAGTTCGGTGGTTGCCCAGTGTGCTACCAGCTGGCACAGCTTAGAGAGGAGGTTGCAGTGATTAGGAGACAGCTGGAAGGGGAGGTATGGTTGGGGAAGGGCGGGGGATCTCCGTGGGTTGCACCAAGCTGGGGGCGGGCATAGGAGGAGTGCAGGAGAATACTTGGGCATCACATAGGGACCCTGGCAGAGGGGGCCCAAAAAGAGGACACTACCAAGGAAGCAGGCAGGTAACTGGGGACCCTCACAAAGGGGGGCCAGAGGGACAACATTCTCAGGGAAGTAGGCAGATGGCCAGGGCTGGACAGAAGGAAGCAAGGTAGGGAGGTGGATCGGACCTTATGCTCAGTAACCACTCCAATTCTCTTCTTCTGCTTGAGGATGAGGGGGGTGATGTAGCCATGACAGGGGTGGATAGAGATGGAAAGGGAGTGGGGGGTAGGGGGCAGGGGCCGGATAGCAGGAGGAACAGAGGGGGACCTGAAATGCAGGAAAATGGGGGGAGCAGTGAATCAGAGCAGGAGGGGCAGGGGGAAGAGGGAGGAAAGCGCAAGGGGAAGGACCAGTTGGGAGGAAAGGGCAAGGAAAAGAACCAGAAGTACAAGAAGGGTACAGTAAAGGGAGCTGAGGGTTTAGGCCAGGGGAGCACGACAAGCAAGGAGGGACTAAACGGAGACAGGAAGGAAGGGAGGACGAGTTAGGCTAGTTTAGTGGATGGGGGAGAAGGACCAGTCACGAGCAGCAAGGGGGGAGTTAGCGAGGTACAGAAGGATACTTGGGAGGAGGAGAGGCATAGGATCGGAGGGGAGCGGGTGGCCAGGGTAAATAAGTAGGGGGCGGCATGTGGCACCCAGAGAGGGGGAGGAACAAGGAACTGGCTGGGTGGAAGGGCTGGTAGAAAGGATGAGGGACATGGAAGGGGGAGAAATGGAGGAAAAGGAGTGGTTGGAGTGCTCCTTTTGGAGGATTCTATAATCAGGGGTATCAAATGGGATAGGGAGGGAGAAGCCTGGCCAGTTAGAACAAAATGCTTCCCTGGACTAATGGTGCACAGGTCCAAGCATGAGGTATATCAGCTGGCAAAGGATTGTGGGTGTTCCCCGGACATACTGGTCCTCCTGGGTACAAATGACATAGAGGGAAATGGTGAGCTAGAGATACAGGCAAGGTTCAGGGAGCTTGCTAGGGTCTGTCATGACATAGGATACACAGTTTCCTTCTCAGAAATCCTGCTGGTGTCAAGGGCTAGTGAGGAACACAAAAGGAAGATTAGGGAAATAAACCAGTGGCTCAGGGAGTGGTGTGAGGCCAGAGGGTATGGGTTGATGGGGGATTGGGAGGAGACCTAGGAGGATAAGAAGCTGTATGCTAGAGATAGGCTCCATCTCAATTTGGAAGGGAGGGGAATCCTTAAGTTGAAAATAGAGGGGTTCATTGGTGAAAAGGGGGTTTAAACTTGTGAAGGGGGGTGGGATAGGAGAAAAGTCTGTCGAGGGGGGGCGATAAAGGAGGGACTCTGTCTCTACCCCCCTGGGGAGCTGGAGGAATGCGGGAAAAGGCCGACTGGTAAAGTGCAGACCAGGGGAAAACAGAATCCCCATGGGAACACGAGCAGGAGAAATGGAAGTATAGGGAAAGGGTGGAAGGTAGTCCTGCTAAATGCCAGGAGCTTGGGCAATAAAATGCCTGAGCTCCAGGTGATGCTAACTGAGGGAGCGGTGGATATGGCCGTGGTCACTGAGACCTGGGCCACCACAGGACACGACTGGAACCTGAACCTGGAGGGTTACTCTATGTTCAGAAAGGACAGGGAGGAGGGAAGGGGAGGAGGGATAGCAATGATAGCCAAAAACTGCATTGGCATGGGGGAGTAGAGGAGGCAGAGGGAACTGTGGAGGCGATTTGGGTCACCTTGATAACAAGGGGGGGGCAAGAGAGTAAAAATAGGAGTGGTGTGTAGATCCCCTGCACTGGTGGAGGAGCTGGAGGAGAGTCTGGTGGCAGATGTTGGGAGACAGTGCAGACTGGGCAGGGGAAGGGTGGTGGTGTTGGGGGACTTAAACATGCCAGGAACAGACTGGGAGACTATGACATCCTCGGTGGCCAGGGAACAGAGGTTGTTGGATGTCTTTCAAGACGCATTCCTAACTCAGCAGGTGGGGGAACCGACCAGGGAGGCATGGGTACTGGATGTGGTCCTGGCAGACAGTGACCAGATTGGGGGCCTGGAGGTAAGGGACCCGTTGGCAGGGAGTGACCATGCCACGGTCTGGTTCTGCATAGACCTAGGAGGGGTAGAAGGCTGCACAAAGATGGAGGTAACTGACTTCAGGTGGGCGGATTTTAAGGAAATGGGAAGGATCCTTAAGGAGCATTTGGATGGGATTGGGTCAGACATGGATGCTGATAGTAGGTGTGAAATCATCAGGAGAGGAGTGCAGGATGCTACCAGCACCTGTGCAAGAATAAGATGAAAATGTGGTAGGGCCTGAAAATCCTGCTGGTGGACCAGGGAGGTCCAGGCGGTGGTGCGGGGAAAGAAGGCAGCCTATAGGCAATTCAAGTGCTCAAGGAGTGAAAAGGATCAAGGGGAGTATGAGCTGATGGCTAGAAGGGCCACTAGGGTGGTGAGGGTGGCTAAGGCAAGGAAGAAGCAGAACCTGGTTAGGGAAATTAGGAGAGGGAACAAGGAGTTCTTTAGATACATTGGGGAAAAATGAAGGGTGATGGGGCAGATTAGCAGGATTAAAACAGGGGAGAGATGGGCACAAGACCCGGGGGAGCAGGCTGAGGTACTAAATGAGTACTTCACCTCAGTTTTCACCAAGGAAAATGGGGTGCTGCATCATACATGGGAGGAGACAGTGATACTGAGGAGGGGGAGACCCTTACAGATCTGCGGGTCTGGGGAGAGGAGGAGGCATCACTGGCAGGAGGGGGGAAGGCTAAGCAGGGAGAAGAGGTAGTGGAAGTGAAAATCACAGCAGAGAGAGTGAGGGAAGCCCTCAGGTCCCTTAAGACAGAGAAAGCACCGGGGCTGGATAGATTACACCCCAGAGTGCTGAAGGAACTTGCGGATGTCCTGGCGGAGCTTTTCACCATCTCTCTGAGGACAGGGTGGGTGCCCCAGGACTGGAAGGTGGCGACATAGTGCCTATCCACAAGGGGGATCAAGGGAGGTGGCAGGGAACTACAGGCCTGTCAGCCTGACATCGGTGGTGGGCAAGGTGATGGAGGGCATTGTCAAGGAGAGGCTAGGGGGGGACCTGGAAAAGTCAGGGTGCCCGGACGGTAGACAGCATGGATTCATCCCAGGGAAATCATGTCAGACAAACCTTGTGGAGTTTTATGACTGGGTGATGAGTGTCTTGGACCTGGGTAGACCAGTGGACGTCCTCTTTCTAGGCTTCAGCAAAGCATTTGACTCTGTTCCTCACGTGGGCCTGTTGGATAAGCTGAGAGAAATGGGGGTGGGGAACCAGATGATCAAATGGATAGGCAATTGGCTCCAGAACCGGACCCAGAGGGTCGTAGTTGGCGGGATAGTCTCATCCCCAAGGAGGGTCATTAGTGGGGTCCCACAGGGATTAGTCCTTGGGCCCCTCCTGTTCAATGCCTACAACTCTGACATAAGGACAGGTATCAGGAGTGAGATGAGTCTCTTTGTGGATGACTCAAAACTGGGGGTGGTGGTGGATGGGGAGGAGGGGAGGGTGGCCCTACAGGGGGGACCTGAAGGCTCTGGAAAGATGGTCTAGAAAGTGGAAGCTGAGGTTCAATGCAGGGGAAATGCAAGGTACTACACCTGGGGGCCAGAAACCTGGGCCAAGTTTACACCCTGGAGGGGGAATGCTACACGTCTCGATGGCTGAGAGAGACCTGGGGTGGTGGTGGATGTCAAGATGAACAACCTGGAGACTTGTAGGAGGCAGCAGCCAAGGCCAACAGGATGCTGGGATGCATAGCTAGGGGGATCACCTCCAGAAGAAGGGAAGTGATACCCCCTCTGTATAACTGCTTGGTGAGGCCGCACCTGGAGTGCTGTGTGCAGTTTTGGAGGCCACACTTAAAGAGGGACATTAAACTCCTGAAGAGGGTCCAGAAGAGGGCAATCAAAATGATTTGGGGCTTGGGGGACAGGACCTATGAGGAGGGGCTCAAAGAGCTAAATATGTACACATTGGAAGAGAGAAGGGACCGGGGGACATGATAGAGGTCTTCAGGTTCATGAAGAGGGTAAATAGGGGAGGAACAGTCAGGGTGCTTCGAAGGAAGGAGGAGGGGGCCACTAGAAGGCAGGGTGGAAGCTGGAGGGGGGAAGATTCAGGGGAGAAAGGAGGAGGTGCTACTTCACTGAGAGGGTGGTGGAGCCATGGAATGCGCTGCCTAGGGGGCTGGTGGAGGCAGAGACGGTGGAGGGGTTCAAGAGGGGGTGGGACAGGTACAGGGGAAGGGTTCTGGAAGCAAAATCCAATGCAGTGAGAATATCCGGAACTGGGAAAGGAGAAACCATAGAAGGCGAGGGGGGCAGCTAGGTCAGTTTCCAGGGTGGGGGCTGACCAAACGAGCAGACGCGAAAGACCGTTAGGCCTATTCTGCTGGCATTTTAGTATGTTAGTATGTTAGTAAGATCACTAATGACTGTCAGGTAGACATAGACGGTACTGGGGGTCCTCCACAGTTTACTCCCCAGTTAGCCATCCCACTCATTGGTGTGCCCATCTCATGGTGGGATGTACACGAGTATACAACAAGTTCTGTGGTCACAAAGCAAGCTCTCTTCCCTTCAGTGGGTGCTGCTGTGGCTTTGAGCCAGCACCATCCCACTCTGGGTGGGAAGAGATTCCACTACCAGCATGCTAGCCAACTTGAGCACTTGATCGCTGGCTCCCAAGTCCACCCCTGAATCTGGGTCATTGTTACTGCAGTTCAACAGGCTGCAACTGGGCCACTGTGTGGCCTGTTTGAGCAGCAGTTCAGCAGGTATGTAATTATGGGATTATTGATAAAAATTTCAGTTTGTCACTGCCAGAGCTCAGTTTGATAACTGCTATGTGTTCAGGAGGAGTCAGAGAAATAGTGCTCACTAAGAAGATGCACTCTTTCCAGCTGTCAAGATAACTGCAGTGCTGAGGAAAGCATCTTCATTGATAAATTCTCTTTGCCATCTGCACTACTTTCTTTTTCTATATAGATTTTTCTGTCCTCCAGGTTAATCTTCCCCCACCTAAGCTGTAACTGCTGATCCTCCCCGCCCCCAGCAATTACTGCACAGCTGCACTGTCTGTGGTATGGGGACTGTGACTACCTGTGGCCATCACACTGCTGGTTAAGGTTGACTTTCTCCCATTCTTGTCTACTCTCCCACTTCTCTCTGGCATCATAGACAATGCTCAAGGCCTGCAGTATATCTGTGGAGGAAACAAGACCCTCCCTGACCCACCACAGAGGCCGCTACAGGAGTAGGATGTGATACCACCCTCCACTGCCATAAAGCACTGTCATCTCTATCATCCTTGACCAGTCATAACAGGCTATACTCTGTTCAGGAGAGACATGGTGGAAAGAAAAGGAGGGGATGTGATGTTGTATGGGAAGGAAAGCATAGACCCTTTGACTGGGTGACCAAAGTAGTAGATCAGGGAGGGGCTGTGGACATGGCCTACCCAGACTTTAGCAAGGCATTTGACTCAGTTCCACACGAAAGATTAATATACAAGTTAGCCAGCCTGGGAGTGGGTCCCAAGATAATAGCCTGGGTAAAGAATTGGCTGGAGAATAGGACACAGAGGATAATAGTAAATGGAGTCCACTCTGAAGAAAGGTGTATTACTAGTGGGGTGCTGCAGGGTTCAGTAATAGGACCAGTCCTCTTCAATTTCTTTGTAAGTGACATTGCAGAGGGACTGGAAGGAAAAGTATGTCTCTTTGCAGATGACACAAAGATCTGCAACAGAGTTGATGCACAAGGTGGGGTGGAATGGATGAGAAGGGACTTGGCAAGGTTAGAGGAATGGTCAAATGTATGGCAGCTTAGATTAAATGCTAAGAAGTGCAAGGTAATGCACCTGGGAAACAAAACCCAGGGAAGAGTACACAATGAGGGAGATACTAACAACAACAAAAATGGAAAGGGACCTGGGGTAGTCATATCAGATGACTTAAAGGTGGGCAAGCAATGTGAGAGGGCAGTAAGAGGGTGGGGAGACACTGGAATGCATAGGAGAGGCATCACCAGTAGAAAACAGGAAGTTGTTATCCCTCTGTACAGACAGCTGGTGAGACACCATCTGGAGTACTGTGTGCAGTTCTGGAGACCCAATCTCCATAAGGACATAGACAAGATGGAAACTGTCCAGAGGAGGGCAATCTAAAATGGTGCAGGGTCTGCACCGAAGACACATGAAGAGAGACTAAAGGAGCTTAATATGTATAGCCTCAAGGAAAGGAGGGAGAGGGGGGACATGATAGAAACGTTCAAGTACCTCAAGGGAATCAACAAAGTCCAAAAGGGAAGCATCTTTCAAAAAAAGAGGTGTGCAAGAACGGGGGGTGGCTCAGAGGTAATGTAAGGAAGTATTTTTTCACAGAGAGGGTTGTGGATGCATGGAACGGCCTTCTGGAGGAGGTTGTGGAGTCAGAAACAGTGGTTGAATTCAAGCATGCATGGGACAGCCATAAGGCAATTCTAGGGGGTTGGGGTAGAAAGAAGTAGGCTGCTGGTTAACTAGGATCTGCAGCTTATCCATTAGGTAGGGAAATGGGCAGACTGGGTGGGCCAAGTAGTCCTTATCTGCTGTCAAATTCTATGTTTCTATGTTTCTATAGAAGAGAAAGAGATACAGAGAATATTGGGGGGGGGGAGCAGAAGTACTGTGCGTCACCATGGAGGAGGGGAATGGAGCCACTATTCACACTGGTGTGATCTACAGATCTCTATCACAGGGGGAGGATTTAGATAAGTTACTGGTGGAACCCATTGGTAAGATGGCAGAAAAGGAGAGGTCCTACTGATAGGAGATATAAATCTGCTGGATGTAGATTGTAGCCTCCCAACTATGGTTTCAACTAGAAGCAGGGACATCCAGGACTCCCTGAAGGGGGCATTCTTCAGGCAACGAGTCACCTGACTCACTGGTAATGGAGCAGTGCTGGACCTGGTACTCACTAACATTGATAGCATGGCAGACATAAAGGTGGGAGGCCACCTGGTGACCAGTGATCACTGTATCACTGTACAGTGTGGTTCCGTATGACAGCTGCAGAGTCAAACAACACAAGGGCAAGGGTTCTGCACTTCAGGAGGGCAGATTTAATAATAATGGGTGAATGCCTCAGGGATGACCTGGCGGAGAGAGATTACCTGGTTGCAGTGGAGGAATAGTGGGAAAAGCTAAAGAGGGCCATATTGAAGGCAACAAACCTCTGCATCAAACAAGTGAGTAAAAGTGAGGGAAAAAAGAGACTGCTGTGGTTCTCGAAAGAGGTGGCTGAAAAGGTAATGACTGAAAGGACAGCTTCCAGAAGGTATAAGGAGAGGCAGATAGAGGAGGATAGGAGGTGTATCAGGAGAAACAGAAGCAGGGAAAGCAGTAAGGAGTGCAAAGGAACAAACTGAAGACAGGATAGCCCAAGCGGTAACGAAAATGGACAAGACATTTTTTAGGTATGTAAGGTAAAAGAGGACATGGGTGGGGCTGTAAGGTTAAAAACAGAAGGGGGTCTGTGCAGAGGGGGACCAGGAAAAGGCAGGCATCCTGAACAACTACTTTTATTCAGTGTTCACAGTGGAAGGAGAAGGGATGGCCACAAAAATGTAACAGGAGCTCTGAAAGAAGGGATCTGGACACTTAGCCTTTTTCAGAGGAGAGAGTCATAAAGGGACTCACTAATCTGAATGTGGACAAAGCAATGGTGCCAGATGGGGTGCATCAAAGGGTGCTGAGAGCTCAGGCTAGGTACTGGCTGCACCTCTGTTAGTCCCATTTAACAGCTCACTGAAAACAGGAGTGGTTCTGGAGGACTAGAGGAGGGCATATGTAGTCCCTCTTCACAAAAGTGATAGCAGGGAGGAGTATGGCGATAATAGGCTGGTCAGTTAACACTGGTCATGGGAAAGTTAATGTAATCACTGCTGAGGGAGAGTATAGTGGGAAATCTTGAATCAAATGGATTGAAAGACCCAAGACAGAATATATTCATGAGAGTGAGGTAATGTCAAACAAATCTGATAGATTTCTTTGATTGGGCAACTGAGCAATTAGATCAGTGTGGATTGGTGGATGTGGCCTACTTAGATTTCAGTGAGGCATTCACCACTGTTCCACATAAGAGACTATTAAGCAAGCTGGGTGGCTTAGGAGTGGGTCAAAAGGTTTTTAACTGGGTAAGAAATTTGTTAGGAGTTTGGGGCATTCACTTTGAGGAAGGGAGGTTGACCAGCAGCGTGCCTAAGGGACTGGTGCTGGGACCAGTCCTTTTATTGTCTTTATAGGTAACATTGCAGATGAGTTGCTGGGGAAGGTCTGCCTCTTTGAGAATGACACCAAAATCTGCAATAAAGCAGACACTCTGTGGGGTGTGGGAAAGATGAGCAGAGACATGAGAGAACCTGAGGAGTGGTCAAGGGTATGGCAGCTGTGTTTCAATGCAAAACAGTGCAAAATAATTTAATGTTTATTAAGCCACAGAATACAACAAATAAACAAAAGAAGGAACAAATGGTAAACCAATGACAGTGTAAAATAAGGATGTGTACTGTACATATCAATTCAAAAGAAAGTATATTGTGTAATATTGTAAATAGAACAATGAAAGCATCAACATGGAGAAGGAGGGAAGGCATTAATAACATCTAATTAGGTAGAAAAATTCCATATAAGTGAACAATTAAAATTAGCTGAAGAACAAAATACCTTACTTAGATAATTGAATAAATAAACTCCCTGATGTCAAATTAACTTGGAAATGGAGACAGTGTTCCAACAGCACCTTTAAAATAGGGACACCTAACAACCTTCCACTAAGAGAACATTTTTCAAAGGGGCACTGGTACGAATCCTAAGTTTATTCACTGCATTACAACAGAGGAAAAAGTAATTCCTTTTCTCACACTCATCCGGCGTCAAAAAAAAACAAACAAAAAAAAACATGAAAACAGAAGGAACATGAAAACAGTGAGTACAGTAGAGAAACTAAAGTGAAAGAGACCCTCAAAGTCTCTAAAAAACCCTAACTAAATGTAATGCCCTATAGAATCTTATGCTTCACTTCCCTATGGGATAACATCTGAATCCTGTTCTAATTGATATATGACCCACCTGCGCCATAATACTGCGTAACCGCTAGGTGGAGCAATCCTATGGGCTACTTCCCCTGCCTGTGTGGCTATGCACAGGTTTAGGGGCCTGAGTTCTGTGAATGGGTGCCTCCACCTGGAGGAAAGGTATTGGGGTAGCGTAGCTGCTGTTGGTATAGCCCTCTGGAATGCTATAACCCCCCCCACCAACCCTTCTAGTGGCCTAAACAATTTAGCAACAGAACAGTCACATTTACCATATGACAGTAATCATAGTATCATAGTATCATAGTAGAAGCCAGCAGAATAGGCCCCATGGTCTATCGTGTCTGCTCGGAAGCTAATCCCCTACTGTGAGCTCGCTCCTCCACCCCCAGCCCCAATGGTATGATATGCTCACACTCCTTGCACTTACCACCAGGGCTGGATCTTCTGCAATGCCCTGGAGACCCCCTGGAAAATAAGACCAGCGATGCAACCATACAATAGCAGTGCTGGATCCCCACCAAGAAGGTACACACTAGCCAGGTTAAACGTAAAAATTGACAACCTGATTTGTTCAGAGGGATGTGAACCCAGGGTGGGGCATAAATCTAGCAAGTGACTGGTCATTCTGATTAAATTCAGGTTGATTAAGCATATACTGTAAGTTCCTTTAACACCTTCCCACAACCTTGGGTAACCAGTATGTTAAATAGGCTAGCCTGAAGCATTGCCCGAGGTAGCCCAGCGTTGCAGCTGATTGTTGGAGCACTTAGAAAGGAAAACAATTAACATGCACATAAACCAAATATTTGTAATCCAGAGCCGGATGGCTCAAGTCCATTGCAATAAACCCAAAACAAGAAAATTAGATGGCACACAATGATTTGAGGCTGTTGCAGGGAGCTACCCTGAAATTACTCACGCTACCCAAATCAGAAGGATGATCTGATGACATAAGACCTGTGCAGATATTTTGCGAAGCATGAGGAAGGGCTCTCCCTTATGGTCCTCATTAAAATGCTGGTCTCAGGATGCAGGCGCAACAGCTGACTCTTAACTGATTCAAATTTAGCCAAAACATGCACACCAGACATCTCGAACTGGCCGGCCACGCAAACACTTCGGCAAACTATGCACATTTATATGTAAGGCTTGTCCTCTGGTCCTTCCAGCCAGCTTTCAGGCAGATCCTCACTTCCCAGCTTGATTGCTGCACGAATCCCCTGCTGCTGCTGCAACCCCAATGTGGGTCAACTGGATACCGAGGACTGACAGTTGAAAAAGTCTAGGTCTGGCAGGCCTACCCTCTGAGCGCTGGCCAGCTCCCCAGAGGCACACACACTGAACTCCTGGGAAAATCTGACTAATCTGAGCAGTTACCCCTTTTATATGGGGCTTTGGTCCAGAGATCCTCTTACCTGCCAAAACTGTCCTGAACAGTTTCCATCTGTTAATTGGCTTGCTTTTCGGCACCTAGATTTTGTCCCAGATAATTCCCCATAAGTCTCTGGCAGTGCCCCAGAAGTCCCTTTGTTAAATCCTGGCCATTAGTTTGTTGAAAGCCATAAAGATGGTGGCTGTAGATACAGTCTGTGGCAATCTATTTCAGTATCCCTAAGATTAAAGCTCTGGTGCAGCCAGCAGTTTAATATTTATTAATTAATATCCCCACTGTCTTGTAGCCCCAACAGTTCTGTCTCAAACAAATCCACTATTAATTAAATAAACTGTACCCTCAGGGAGTCGCTACTCCTGTAACACGCTGCCCCTAGAAACACAGCAATGGCTCATGAATATTCATTGAGGGCTTCACTGCCCTGACCTTTGCCCCAAGCTTCCGGTGCCCCAGAGGCAGTGCTTACAGTGTCTGCTGGTTTATTTAAAATATTATTTTCATGACACTGCATGTCCCCTGTGCCTTGTTAACTTAATCCGGCAATGGGAACCAGAGAAACACCTCCCGACTGTTGACTGCAACAGCGGTCGGATGAATAGTGCGCCCCATGATGGTGCACGCGATGGCCCTAGTAAACATGCTGACCACTTACAAATGCACTCCACAAGCCCTGCAGGGATCAGCAACACAAAGGAACACTTGGAGGACATTGGGTAAATGGCAGAAGGTGCCGTGAAGTAGCGGGGATGCCAGCGGCAATGGCAGCGGAAGAACACCCAGAGGCATTCAGATAAGCTCCCACACATGGGGGCGGCGTTACACTCTCCCCTGCCTAGGAAAGCTGGACGTCCACGCCAAGTCTATAATAGACTGGTAGCCATTCAACACATTACTAGATATACTCTTACTAATACTCTATTGTAAGCAGATATATCTAAATGGCAATTTTTCCTATATCAACCTAGCTAGGCATATAGTAACTATTTACAATGTAACATGCTATCAATTTAGTCTTATGCAGCATTTGGACGTCCTATACTTAAAACATTTTCATGACATTTTACATTCACTTGGTATACATTGACAAAACAGTCTCAGCACACCAGAGGCTATTTTGTCAATGTATTGCATTGTCTCTGAGCACCCATCCCTTTGTGCGGCTTTATCCAGCTGTTCATTCACTTGTTATACCTCAGCAGTTTAGAATAAATTTTTTCACATCAGACAGTATCACATTTTCAATACAGTTGTCATTTATCACATTTTATCATAGCATTTCACCTTATTCCTATCTTTTTAACTTTATACCCCTTGTTACACTGAACGGGCACCTTAGCTTGGGTGGAGGCTTTGGTTTGGGTGGAGACAGTGAACACAATTTTGGGCAAGGAATTGGGCATGACATAAACTCCTTTGTGCACAACATTCATGGGCAAGTTAACAGGCTGTCCTGGGATGTCATATGTGAGCTTTAAGATTGGCTTTACAGATCTTTCTGAGTGACATGGCAAAGTTGGCAGTGGCACTTACACTTCTGCTTCAGCATTTGGGGTGATCAGTCCCGGTTCATTGTCCAGCAATGAAACAGCTTCAGAAGATATGGGTTCCATTGCACTTTCTTGCTGTTGAGTACCAGTTTCAGGCTGTTTGGCTTGAGCACCATTATCACTTTCTGGCTCTTTAGTCTCATTGACATTTGTCAAAGGTATTTCTACAAAGTTGGTATCATCCAGGATACTATATTTTTGGTTCTTGAACAGGATTACTATCAGCAGAATGGAACAGTTCACTTAGCCCCCTTAGCTGGTCACTTGTAGGTTCACTACTTGCTTCACTGTGTTCAGGTTCACTGATTGCCATTAATTCTACCATATAAAGGGATTAAACTGCTTCAAGATCCACACTGTGAGTATCACTTTCTGAGGGTTCAGGCACAATTGGTAAATTGGGATCTCTTAACACTGTTAGATGTTCATAGTCATTACCTTAATTAATGGAGGGAATTCCCTGGAACACTCTTTCAAGTTCAATAGATGGGTAGAAGGCAGTACTGAATTCACGTTCATCATCACTTTCAGACTCAGCATTTTCAGTATCTGCAATGTTTGCAGGATTAGAGACATTATTAGGAGCAACAGGCTGGGAAGCAGAAGTTTGCTGATTTTGTTGCTTAGCCTTGGTAGCAGACATAGTTACAGGGTGCCGAGGAGCTTCATTTTCTTGAACATTATTGATTACTGTTTGGCCGATAGGTAACAAGTGATTTCTGTGAATGGTTTTAACAGCACGAGGGTCCCCTTCAGGACGCACTTTACACACAGACAGATCACTCAACGTACTGATCACTATATATGGAATGTGACTCCAGTAATCGGCTATTTTGTGTTTACCTGGAATTCCAAAGTTTCGCATTAGTACCTGGTCACCTGGTTGGAGCTCTTGGGCCTTTACACGTTTGTCATGACAAATTTTGTTAGCCAGGTTTCTCTTTGCTACCATGATATTTGCAAGCTGATAGGCACGATCTAGTTGAGCTTTTACATTTTTAACATACTGCAGGTAGTTTTCTGACTGAACACCATCAGGAGACTCTCCAAAGTACACATCCACTGGGAGACAAGCTTCTCTGCCAAACATAAGATGGTACAGTGAAAACCCAGTAGCATTGTTCTTTGTGCAATTATAAGCATGGACAAGTGTGCTTATCTGTTGGCTCCACTTTGGCTTATCTTTAGGTTGCAGGTTGCCCAGCATATGAAGCAAGGTTTGGTTAAATCTTTCTGGTTGCGGGTCTCCTTGTGGATGATAAGGGGTTGTTCTGGATTTTCTTACACCCCATAGGGACAACGGTTCTTTGATAAGTCTGCTGTCAAAATCCTGGCCTTGATCTGAATGTATATGCTGGGGAGCACCATAATGTATGAAAAACTTTTCAACAAGAACTTTGGCTACAGATGAGGCCTTTTGGTCTTTGGTTGAGCAGGCCTGCGCATATCTCATGAAGCAATCCGTGACTACCAGTACATTAGCAATGCCTTTTGAATCTGGCTCCAACCTAAGAAGAATTATACAGATGAGTTCCATGGGTGCACTTGTGAAATATTGACCAGAGGGGCTGCTCTTTGTGGTGGAGCCTTGTGCTGAAGACACCTTCCACAGGTTTTAACATGTTGCTTAATGTCTAGGCCCATTTTAGGCCAGTAGAAGTGTGAACGGGCCAGATCAAAGGTTCTTTCTCTACCCAAATGCCCCGTTTGGTCATGCAAGGCTTTTATGACAATATTCTTGAACTTAGATGGCAGTACTCTCTGTTTCCTTACAATTTCACCTTGGCTGTCAGTAAGCTCTCTGTACAATAGCTCTTCTTGAAGCTTGAGTTTGGGCCCCTCCTGAAGAAGTAAAGCAATCTTGGGGTCACTGGACCGCATTTTAGAGACATCTTCCCCCTTTCTTAAAGCATCATCTACTGGTCTGATCATTGGATCATAGTACTGTTCTTTGTGGATGTTAGCTGAATTTAGCTGTGGTAAAGAACTTAAGCCTAAGGCTGCAAAATTACAGTAGGCAACTGGTATACAAGTCTCTGGAGGACCCAAGCAATCTGCCAGGCAGTTTACAGCTTCAGAGGACAGGGTTTCTTCCTGGTCAAACTTGTGGCATTGGGTTTTTACAGATTGCTCAGGAATATGAGCCCACTGTTGGTCAGAAGTAGGTCTTCATGAAAGAGCATCAGCATCTACATGGTTTAAGCCTGGTTGGTACTCCACCGCATAATCATATGTTGCTAGAGCAGAAAGTCATCTGGGTCCAGTAGCATCTAGTTTGGCGGAAGTTTGGACATAAATTAATGGATTGTTATTGGTTTTGTCCAAGATTTTAGCACCATACAAGTATTCATGAAATTGGTCAACTATAGCCCACTTGAGAGCGAGAAATTCCAACTTATGTACCGGATAGTTTCTTTCTGAAGGTGTCAGACTTCTACTAGCAAAGGCTGCGGGATACAGTCCTTCCAGGTATTCTTGATGGAGTTCTGCTCTGAGGCCACTCAAGCTGGCATCTGTGTGTAATACATAGGGCTTTGATGGATCAGCATAAATGAGTTTAGGAGCGTGAGTTAATCTGTATATTATTTCTTCAAAGACAATGTCACAATTGAGAGTCCATCTTTGTCCAAACGGCTCATTGGGTCTGAAATAGGTTTTTACAATGTCACTGTCAGAGCCTGCCTCAAACTTTTTGTGAGTAGGTGGATATCCTTGAGTTAAGTTTAGTAGGGGGTGGATCACCTTGGTATAGTCCTTGACAAATCAGCAGTAATAGCCGCAGAATCCAAGAAACCTTTGAAGTTCTTTTAAGTTGTTGGGCTTTGGCCAGCTGGTTAATGCTTCCACCTTACTGGAGGCAGTTTGTATGCCTTCTGATGACACAATGTGGCCCACATATTTGACAGAGCTCTGGAAAAATTGACGTTTGTCAGTGGATAACTTGAGACCAAACTCATCCAGTCTGTCCAGCACTTTGAATAAGCAAGCCTCATGCTCCTCGAGAGTTTTTCCAAAGACTTTGACATCATCAAGGTAGATGAGACATTGCAAGAGATTCATATGTCCCACGGCACGCTCCATTAATCTTCAAAATGTCACTGGTGCACCTGATATGCCTTGGGGTATGTGGAGGAACTCATGGAAGCCCAAGGGATAAATGAATGCAGTTTTCTCCCTGTCCTCAGGAGCCAGTGGGATTTGATAGTATCCACTACAGAGGTTGAGGATGGAGAACCATTTATTCCCATTTAGACAGTCCAGGGCATCCTGTATGCATGGCATTGTATACTGATCAGGCACGGTTCTTTTGTTAAGGGTCCTATAATCAACATAATACGGACAGAGCCATTCTTTTTTTGCACCACCACAATTGGGCAGGCTGCATGACTCTTGTATGATGCCAGCTGCTAACATCTCTTGTAGGTGAAGTCTGACATCATCAATGTCAGCAGGAGCTAGACATCTAGACCTCTCCCTGAAGGGTTTCTCATCATGCAGGTGAATGTGGTGTTCAGCACCCATGACACACCCAACATCCCATGCCTCGAGGGAGAATACCTTGGTTCTCCGAGCCAACTTGTTACTGATTCTGGTTCTCCAGCTGTTTGGGATAGGTGAATCTCCAAAATCAAACATGTCAGGTGACACCCCACGTCCTTTTTTGGTTTTGCACTGGGATGGCAGCACAGCAGTGTCAGCACAATAGACTTTAGCCAGGGTGCATCTTCTGCATACCGTGATGTCTTGGTCTGTAATATTTTGTATTCGTACCACCACTCGTCGGGTGTAAGCATGAGCCCAGGCCAGAAGCACACTGGGTTTATTTAGCAGTCCTTCAGGTAATTTTATCTTATCTGGGGCATCCAGCATCAAAATTTTGTTGGTCACCTCTTTTTTCAGCCGCACTTCACCACTGATACTGCATTCTGCATTTGGAGGTAATGTGATAGTAGCAGGATCCTTTCTCCAAACCATTCCAACAGGCTCATCTTTGTCACTCTCCTCAGGGTGCTTTTGGATCAGGGCATGAACACGCAGGGCTCTTCCTATCTTTTTCTTCTGGCTTTCTTCACATAGCTGGGTCAGGCACCCAAACATGTGTGCATTGGCGCCAGTCAGTACAGGGATACCATCATAATGTCTGATAGAAGGGCAGACCAGGGCTAGTGTCTCCACACAATCTCCTATGCCAGCCACAGAGGACAGAAAAGAAAGCCACACCTTTAAATAGCCAAGATATGGGTACAACATTTCACTTAACCTCCATACATGCAATCCATTAAGATGTTGGAGTGGGTGGTGAGATAAACACTGCTTATACCAGTCTTAGAAGATTATTGTGACTTGAGACCCACTGTCTAAAACTGCTCAAGCCAGAATCCCGTCTATGTGTACAGTAGTGTCCATGGATGGGCCCACCAATTTGAACCAGTCTGGAGAGACATTAGTAGGAACTTGGATGGATGATTTAGCCACAAAGAAACTGTATTTGGGATTGCCTGAACTGCCTCTGTAAGTAGTAAGTAAGTAAGTAAGTAAGTAAAATTTATTTTTAAGCGCTTTTCAAAACCAAAGCGCTATACAAATAAAAACAATTAAAATCAGGGCCCCTACTTTTCTGCGGCACAGTGGGACCAAGTTCTGCGGCAAGACTACCATTTGCTGCAGAACTTCTGTGGCTGTGGTTTGTAATTTCTGAGGAAGTTCTGCGGCACTAACAAACTACCACATCACAGTGTCAGCTTGTCATCCTGACTTCACTTTCATGGCAGTGGTTATAGCAATCAGGATGGTGGAAAGCACAATAACACTAGTTCAAAAAATAACAGACTTATAAAAATAATTTTATGCCTAAAAAAGCAAAACAAATGTCTCTCTCTTAAGGTCCTAGCCTGTTGCATAAATGACATTTGTAGAGGGGATCTTATGTGATAAATAAGGTATTTCTATATGCATGCTATCTATCCCACTAATGAGGTTTCCACTGTCTATCACTTACATATTTGTATGTGCTTTCTACATCACTCATGAGGTTCCCACTGTGTATCACTTACATATTCATATGCAATCTGTAACATACATACAAATGTGTGTGTGTGTGTGTGTGTGTGTGTGTGTGTGGTGTGAGAGAGAGAGAGACAGAGATACTCTGTGTGTGTGTGTGTGTGTATATATATATATATATATATATATATATATATATATATATATATATATATATATATATTTTTTTAATTTCCATGCACTTGCATCCTCATTCATACAGGTCCCATTGGAAATGGAATAGAGGAGTTATTGCAAAACTCATTTTTCATGTCAACCTGCTTACCCCGACACACTGCATAACACCATCAGGCCATGACATGCATGTGAACCGATTGTGAGATAGAGCTCTCCAGCCCATCACAATGTGTCCACCATGTGACAGAACACTACACCATACCTTCCCAGGCTCCGAGCAGTGATGTGTTCCACCAATCCTTGTACTGCCCAACCAGCTCCCAGAGCTAATCTCTGAACCTGAGTTGCCGGCACAGAAACACAGCTTTCTACCCTCTGGCCCAACAGCTGTCCCTGCACACAACATTTCTCCATAACTTTTAGGTGGTTCTATCAACCAGTGACAATATGTAATCAATAACCCTGGCAAAAGTGCGTACAGTGCAATTATTTATTTAATAGGTCTATTCTTTCAACAGGTCTACACATTATTATACTCCACTTTTCTGGGCATAATTACTTTATTTTTTTTTAAAATGACACTTAAATTCATTTTACCAGTTATTCAATTCAGATGGCATCTCTATACCTTAAAGGCACAAATAGGTTTGTACAAAGTGAGGTATGGACTTAACAAGTCTGTGCTAATGACAAGGTTTTGTTTAAGTTGGCCCTAGCACAATAATGTAAGACTAAAAATTGTATTAGACTGTAGTGCAGGTTGAGCCAATATCACCGTGCATGATGTGCTGTGCCACCGTCTGACAGTGGGAGCTGTGGTAGATAAGTGACTGTTCATTTCTGTTGTAGAATGCAGCCATTTTGTTAGCTAATGATAAAACTTAAGGAACTTCTGTCCCAAATTGACTGGTCTCCTATACAGGCAACTCCTGACATCGACACAGCTCTCTCCTTCTTTACCCAAACTTTTAATAATGCCTGTGATATCTTTGCCCCAGTGTTGACCCACCGTTCTAAAAGGAAGAATGCCCCCTGGGTTACCCCAGCTTTGATCCACCAGCTCAAACATAGGGACAACCTATGGCACCGTGCCATTGAGACTAGCCAGCCCAATGACAGGCGGTTATATGCTGCCACCGAAACAAGTGCACTCGGGCCATCAGAAAGGCCAAGTCTGAGCACTATCGGTCCTCACTCACTGCCTCATGGGGGAACCCCAGAACCTTCTGGGATAACATTAAACAGTTAAATGGGAGTGCACTCCCCCCCACCCACTCAGATCAACATTAATGGTGTGATCTCCTCAGACCCAGCCCTCATAGCCAACCACCCCAACACCTCATTCACTGACCTTAGCCCTATCCTCCCTACAAATTTTTTTGACCCTCCTCCCCCAGCACCTGCCGTAAATCTTTCTCGCCTATTTTCTCCTCCTGCGTGTTTCTGCCCAAGAACTTAGGCAGCACCTTGTCACTGCCCTCAAGAGTAATAGTACAGGCGGTGACACCCTGGATCCGTGTATCCTACGCTGGTCTTAGACACAGTCCTTACCCGATCATACGCCTCATCAACCACTCTCTTTTGCCTGGGGAAGGTTCCAGCTGCCTGGAAAGTCGCCACTGTCACCCCTATCTTTAAAGGTGGTGATAGGACTGTGGCTGGAAACTATCGACCAATCTCCATTCTCTCTCCTCTCCAAGGCCTTGAAAAAGTGGTGGCCTCTCAAATCTCTGACTACCTCTCCACCTACAATGTCCTTTGTCCTGAGCAGCATGGCTTCCGAGCGGGCCACAGTACCAACACAGCCCTCCTAGAGTTCTCCAACTTTCTCACTCCTCCTTAGACACTGGTTCTCTGGCTGGTGCTGTCTTCATTGACTCTCAAAGCTTTCACACTGTCTCCCACCCTCCTTCTTGATGCCCTTAGTCTCTCTGGTTTTGCTGCTGGGCCTATCTCCTGGTGCACCAGTTATCTGTCTGACCCTCACAGCGTGTAAAAATTAATGGGACCTACTCAGACATCTGTCCCATCTTTTCTGGGGTTCCCCAGGGCTCCATTCTGGGCCCTTACTATTCTCCTCCTTACCTTAACATCCTTCCACGCTCTTGCTCGGGAACATTCTATTATACGCTGATGATGCAGTCATCTTTGCCTCAAATCGTAACCTATTGCCTCCAGGACTCATTGCAGAAGTCCTTCACTGGAAGCCGAGGGCTGGTTCAAGGAACACAGATTGGTGATAAATCTTAAAAACAAAACCATGTTCTTCACTCATCCCCAAAACAAGTCCTGAAACTTCAAACTCCTCAGTCACTCTGGGTCCTCATTCCCACTTGAACAAGTTTGCTCCTATAAATACCTAAGGATCCATTTTGACCCCTCCCTCTCCTTCCATGGACACATCGCTGCCCTAGCCACTGCCACTAATATCCGATTGGGCATCTTACATCGGTATAAACACTGCCCCCCCCAGAGGCTCTTCGACTCGCAATCACCTCCTCTATCCTGTCCCTAGTGGACTATGGACTGCCGGTGTATGGTGCTGCTGATCAGACCGCACTCCATAAAATTTGCACTACTCTGCATAAGGCCTGCAGGTTAATTACTGGAGCACCTAGGATGACACACACCTGTCTACTGTATGCTAAAGTGCTGGTACTTGATCTCGACGAGCACCTCAAATATCTTACCTGTACCCTTACAAAAAAGACCCTCCTTGGGCTTTCCCCACCAGGATTGACCACCACCATACGCTGCTCTGTCCCACTAGTTCATACTCGGACCTCTGGGAAAACCTCTCTTGTTATCCCTAGAGCTAGGACCTCTCACGGCCAAAGAGCCTTCAGCTTTAGGGCCCCCTCCTGGTTCAACACACTGCCCCCCTCCATCTCTGAAGCTCCAACTATATCGTGCTTCAAAACTTCCTTACGTAACCACCTTATTAACACCCAATGCTGTAACTGCCGCTAGTCAAAGCCGTACTCAATACTTATGACAAAGCTTATTACTAAGCTGCTAAGGACGACATAACTCTGGTATTGTTTGCATCCATCCTACCTGTACCAGCTTGTTTGTATCTACGTCTTAATTTACTGTTATATTTATGTGTTGTACTGCTATACTGTGTATTTTGGTTTGTCTTACTGTGACAAGGTACCTTTGTAAATGAGCCTATGGCTCAAAGGTTTTCCAAACTGCTGTTTAAATAAAATAAAAATAAAATAAAAATAATGTATGATGTTATAGCAATGATAACATCACATTCTGAGCATATAGGGGGGTTTTGGATATAAAAAGAGGGGAAGGGAACCAGATTCTATGGATAAACAGAAATATTAATAAAAAATCACCAAGAAGAGTGAATTCTGCAGCACCGCAGAAGTTCTGCGGTAGATTGCAAGTTCTGTGCAAAATGCTGTGGCCGCAGAATTCTAGGGGCCTTGATTAAAATACATACATATAATATAAAAGAACAGCAATAATAATATAATCACAATAAAATCACTCTCCATATGCCTGTTTAAATAAATAAGTTTTTAATTCTAACTTAAAACTCTCAACGGTCAGGCAGCTTCGTATCCGACGAGGTAGAGAATTCCACAGGGTAGGGGCAGCATAAGAAAATGCCCGAGCTCCAGAAGTTTTTAAGCGGACCCTGGGAACCTCTAGCAATCCCTCGTTGGCGGAGCGGATGTGATCACTTTCTGCATACCCCTCTGCAACTGTTTTGCTTTTTGGAGCTCCCCTTGTAGTTTATTTACCACATTTTCTAGGTCTCTTTGAGACCGGCATTCTTTTTTTCATCTGCTCATACTTTCCACAATTATGACAAAGCATATTCTCTTGGGTCTGTCTTGGCTGAAGCATTGCATTAGGAGCTGGTTTACATTCACAACTAGGGGATTGGGAAGGGTATACATTTGGTGCTGGAAATGAAGCACCGACACCAGAAAGTCTTGGTTCACCCTCCATCTGTGGTGTTGAAGGTGGTGTGATATGAGTCAATAATTCTTTTATTGCAGCAGTCAATTCACTTATTTTGGTTTTCAAGCTGGCAATGGCAGGGGGCACCTGAGCGTGCACTCCCTCCCCCATAGCAGATGTGCTCTGAGGGGAACCAGGGTCTTTATCTGTGGAAGGGACTTTGGAAGAGATGGAAGCTTTAATTTCTCTGAATTCTGTAAGCAACTCTACTCATGGTGGGGTGTCTTTAGCAGTCTCGGAGTGCTCATCTGGTGCTATATTTCACCCTTGGACTTCACCAGCATGATCAACCTCTGTCACCTGGGCAGCAGCAGATATGTGAGGGGGCCCCCAGCATGGCATCCTTTGTTTGACCCCCCCCCCAGATTTCTTTCATTAGGTCATCACAGGGGGGAGGCAAATCCAGCTGGGCTGCAAGCCATAACTTGAGCAGCAATAGTTCAGAAAAGGGGGCAGACTTAAGTATCTGGTCCAACCTAATTCAGTCTAGCTTGTCTGGGGTCACGCTACCTTTCCTGAGGCACTTCTGTAGCACTTTTTCAAGTCTAGGTACATACACTGACAGGGGATTCCCTTGGTATTGATGAGTGGTTCTCACCCTCCGGCACAGGTCCTTGTCTGAGTCTGTGCTCCCAAATACATTTTCCATAGCAGCCAAATAGTCCTGTGCAGTTGCCTCAGGGTGATTAGCCCACTTGGCATGGATAGTAGCCAGAGCAGGACCCCGGAGACTTTCACTCAACCTTTTTCTCTTCTCCGCCTCGGAACATTGCCATTTGGGCACTGGGGGGGCAACATAGTCTAGCCATGTCTCCCAATCAACTTCCCCATTAAGTGTGGGTAGAGTGCTGGAAAACAGTGTTGGTGATAAGAGTTGTGACTAACTGTGGGTGCTGGCACTGGTGTGGGCACAGGAGCTGGTGTAGGGGCAGGTACCGGAACTGGTGTAGGTGTTGGAGAAGGAACGTCCTCAGATGGCATGAATAAGTTTTTGAAGTCCT
Source organism: Neoceratodus forsteri (assembly GCA_016271365.2). Lineage (NCBI taxonomy): Eukaryota > Metazoa > Chordata > Ceratodontiformes > Ceratodontidae > Neoceratodus > Neoceratodus forsteri. The sequence continues at coordinate 219,990,207 of CM028136.1, read as the reverse complement.
CAATTGTTTTGCCCTCCTCCAGTAATAATTTGACAAGTTTTTCCTCAAAACTTTTGGTTAAGGGTTGGAGCTCATTTTCTGAGGCATCCTCAATATCTTTAGTTACCACCCTCCAAATGGCAGGGACCCATCAATGGTAATAGTTTTGGGTACCTGAGTGCTGTCTACTGGGTTACCACACTCCACTAATGCCATTAGAACTTGGGCAGTCAAGTCAGCTCGTTGGCTTACCACTATAGTTTTTCCCAAACACTCAATTTTTGAAAGTGCCCTCTCAATAGTGTCTTTACTAGTGCCCAGGGGTATATTAAGAAAAAGCAAGGCATTCTGGGGGTCAATGTCATGCCCGGTACACCAACTAACTAACTGATATACAGCCATTTTTTCAGTGGTATCCATGAAAATTCTATATGCACTTTTTGGTTTTGGCCACTAGGGTGGTGATAATCCCAGTGGAGACTCCAAAGATGTAACCCCTAGGTGGCGCTATCCTGTGGGCTACTACCCTTGCCTGTTTGGCTATTCACATGTTCAGGGGCCTGAGTTTGGTGAACGGGTACTTCCACCTGGAGGAATGGTATTGGGGTAGAGTAGCTGCTGTTGGTACAGCCCTCTGGGATGCTATAACCCCCTCCACCAACCCTTCTAGTGGCCTAAACAGTTTAACAACAGAACATTCATATTTACCATTTGACAATGATATACTCACATTGCTTACACTTACCACCAGGGCTGGATCTTCTGCAACTGCCCTGGAGACCCCCTGGAAAATAAGACCAGTGATGCAACCATACAATAGCAGTACTGTATCCCCACCAAGAAGGTACACACAAGCCAGATTAAACGTAAAAAACAACAATCTGATTTATTCAGGGGGATGTGAACCAGAGTGGGGCGTAAATCTAGCAAGTGATTGGCAGTTCTAATTAAATTCGGTTGATTAAGCATGCACTGTAAGTCCCTTTGACACCATCCTACAACTCTGAGTACCCAATATGCTAAACAGGCTAGCCTGAAGCATTGCCAGGGGTAGGCCGGCGCTGCAGCTGATCATTGGGGCTCTTAGGAAGGGAAACAACTAACATGTACAGTACATAACCCAAATATTTGTAATCTGGAGCCGGATGGCTCAGTCCATTGCAATAAACCCAAAACAGGAAAATTAGATGGTACACAATGAGTTGAAGCTGTTGTTGCAGGGAGCTACCTGAAATTACTCACGCTACCCAAACCAGAAGGATGATCCAATGACATAAGACCTGTGCAGATATTTCGTGAAGCGTGAGCTCCCTCATGGTCCTCGTCAAAATGCTGTCTCAGGATGCAGGCGCAACAGCCGACACTTACCTGATTCAAATTTAGCCAAAACATGCACAACGGTCATCTTCAACTGGCCAGTCACACAAACACTTCAGCAAACTATGTACATTTGTATATAAGGCTTGTCCTTCTCTGGTCCTTACAACCAGCTTGCAGGCTGATCCTCACTTCCCAGCTTGATTGCTGCATGAATCTCCTGCTGCTGTGACCCCAACGTGGGCTGACTGGACACCACGGACTGACAGTTGGAAAAGTCTAGGCCTGGCAGGCCTAACCTCTGAGAGCTGGCCGGCTCCCCAGAGGCACACACACTGAACTCCTGGGAAAATCTAACTAATTTGAGCAGTTACCCCCTTTTATATGGGGCTTTGGTCCAGAGATCCTGTTGACTGCCAAAACTGTCCTGAACAGTTTCCATCTGTTAATTGGCTTGCTTTTTGGCACCTAGATTTTATCCCAGATAATTCCCCATAAGTCTCTGGCAGTGCCCCAGAAGTCCCTTTGTTAAATCCTGGCTGCTGGTTGGTTGAAAGCCATAAAGATGGTGGCTGTAGATACAGTCTGTGGCAATCTATTTCAGTGTCCCCAAGATTAAAGCTCTGGTGCAGCCAGCAGTTTAATATTTATTAATTAATATCCCCACTGTCTTGTAACCCCAACAGTTCTCTCTCAAACAAGTCCACTATTAATTAAATAAACTGTACCCTCGGAGAATCGCTACTCCCATAACACACTGCCCCTAGAAATACAGCAATGGCTCATGAATATTCATTGAGGGCTTCACTGCCCTGACTTTTACCCCTAAGCTTCCGGTGTCCCAGAGGCAGTGCTTACAGCATCTGCCAGTTTATTTAAAATATTATTTTCATGGCCCTGCATGTCCCCGGTACCTTTTTAACTTAACCTGGCACTGGGAACCAGAGAAACACCTCCCGACTGTTGACAGCAATGGCGATCGGATGAACAGTGCGCCCCTATGATGCTGGGAGCGGCGGCCCTAGTAAACATCCCAACTGCTCACAAATGCACTCCACGAGGTCTGCAGGGCTCAACAATGCAAAGGAACACTGGGGATATAGGGTAAATGGCAAACGGTGCCGTGAAGTAGGCAGGATGCCGTCAGCAGTGGGGAGAACACAGGAGGCTTTCAGGTAAGCCTCTACAAATGGGGCTTTACAACTGTATGTCGAATGTGTGCTCCTGATTAAGAAGCCTGGCCGACATGCGTTCCGAAGCAAAACCTTTGGAGTCAGAGCCCTCTGACTTTGTTTAGTTGGTATCATTGTCTTATGCCACAGACGTGTTATAGTTTTTTTTTGGCTATAAGAACAAGTAAAGAGATTAAATGAAGGGTATTTCTGTCCATTCTTATCCTCCGCAGAGGTACAGCCATCAAAATATAAACTGCAGTGAACAATTCTGGGGTAGTGAATACATTATTAAGTTTCTGTATAACTTCATCCCAAAAATGAGCCAACAGCTCACATCCCTAAAAGATATGCACCTGCTCAGTATTTGAACATCCATAGTTCCACCAGAAATATACAAGAGAACAAAACAGTGCAAAATAATGCACTTGGGAAACAAAAACCCAGCAGCAAAGTACAAAATGGGGGGAGTGTTATTGATGACCACCAAGCAGGAGAGAGACCTGGAAGTATTCCTCTCTGATGACCTAAAAGTGTCTAGACACTGAAACAAGGCAGTTGGGAGGGCTAGTACAATGCTGAGTGCATAGGAAGAGGTATCACCAGATACCCTGGGGAAAAAAGACATCCATATATTACAGAGCAACATACATAGATACAAAGAAGTTGACAACCGAAAGAGGCTCTAGGCTTGTTCAGTCTGCCCACCTTATTTAATTATTCTGCCTTGCCCTTGTGGCAGTCTTCCCCTTTTCTACTGTCCCACCTTTTTCTAACTAAATCCACCCGCCTGTTCCATCCCTGCTTAAAACTGCTGATCGATTTTTTTTATTTATTTGAAAATTGGTAATAAGGAAAGGCACACTGAGCCTAGGCTCATTTCCAGGTGTGACCTGGGGGGAGGGGAGTACAGAGAGAATAACAATGCAAAACATCAGCCTGTGGTTACATAGACAACGTTACAGGTGCAAGAGCAGTATGATGAACAAGTAGGTAAAGAGCAGCATGGTTCATCACGCTGATGAGGACAGGCATCAAAGAATACTTTATCGTACACGATGCCTGTTGTGGAAGATGGCAGTATTATGGGATACAGACTTAGACTGAGAGTGTATTCATGTTTAGCCTAAATTTGAAAGGGGTCTAAGCAGCAGGAGGAGTCAAAAGAGAGGTGAAGAAGAATCAAGAGGGGGTTTGACAGGAACAGGATGGAACAAGAATGTGCTTTAGGTGGCATCTAAGGACTGGGAGAGAATGGGAGAGAATGGGAGAGGAGAGGGGAGCAGATTCCAAATGGAAGTGAGGCAGTAGAAGAAGGCAGCTTGCCCGACAGAGGAAAAAGAGTGTGAAAAGGAGAAGGTACGTGAATCCCTGGAGTGGAGAGAGTAAGAGGAGAAGGGGACAGGGGAAAGGAGTGGGGAGAGGTAAGAGGGACAGGATCCAAACCAGTATTTAGCAATGAAGGAGGTACAGTGGGACTGGGTAACATGGTGGTAGTGGGAGGATGGAGAGGGGGGAGTAGAAGGAGCAGTGATGAGTACGAAGGACAGATTTGGTAGTGAAATGACAGAAGGCGCATTGCAGAGAGTATCCAATCTGCCAAGGGAAGTAGAAGGGACAGTGCCATAGACCATAAAAACATAGAATTTCATGGCAGATAAGGACTGCCTGGCCCATCTAGTCTACCCATTTCCCTACCTATAGTATAACTTGATCTGCAGCCTACCTCCTCCTTCCCACCCCTAGTGTTGCCTTCTGCCTGTCCCATGCATTCTTGAATTTGCAAACTATTGTGGCCCCCCCCCACAACCTTCTCAGGGAGGCTGTTCCATGCATCCACTGCCCTTTCTGTGAAAATATACTTCCTCATGTTTCCCCTGAGTCTTTCCCCCCTCCAGCCTCATATTATGACCCCTTTTCCTTGCACATCTTATTTTCTGAAAGATGCTACCCTCTTGAACTCTATTGATCCCCTTGAGGTATTTGAATGTCTCTATCATATCCCCCCTCTCCCTCCTTTCCTCCAGTGTATACATATTGAGTTCCCTCAATCTCTCCTTGTATGGTTTCTGGTGTAGCCCCTTCATCATTTTCATTGCCCTTCTCTGGACTGCCTCCACCCTGTCAATGTCCTTTTGGAGATGAGGTCTCCAGAACTGCATGCAGTACTCCAGAGGAGGCCACACCAACTGCCTGTACGGTGGCATCACCACCTCCTGTTTTCTACTGGTGATACCTCTCCCTATGTACCCCAGCATCCCCCCACCTTTCCTCATTGTCTTCTCACATTTTTTGGCTACTTTTAGATAATCTGTAATGACTACCCACAGGTCACTTTCCAGTTTGGTTGTTGTTAGTACCTCCCCCCATCATGTAGTCCTCTGAGTTTTTGTTCCTGAAGTGCATGGTTTTGCACTTCTTGGCATTGAATCCGAGCTGCCACACTATTGACCAGTCCTCCAACTTGGATAAGTCTCTTCTCATCTTCTCCACCCCCCCCCCGGAGTGTCCACCTTATTGCAGATCTTGGTGTCATCTGCAGAGGCATACCTTTCCTTTGAGTCCCTCTGCAATGTCTCTAATAAAGACATTAAAGAGGACTGGTCCCAGTACTGAACCCTGTGACACCCTGCTGGTTACTCCTCTTTCTTCAGGTTGAACTCCCTCTATATCCTGTTGCTAAGTCAATTTCTGACCCAGTTTGCCACCTTGTTACCAACTCACAGACTGCCCAATTTGTTTACTAACCTCTTATGTGGGACTTTGTTAAATACCTTGCTAAAATCTAGGTAGACCATGTTTACTGCCCCTCTCTGATCTACTATCCTTGTCAAGACCTTCCTGTTGTGAATCCATGTTGCCTTGGGTCCAATGGCCCGCTGACTTCTTGATATTCCACAATCCTTTCCTTTAACAGTGATTCCATCATCTTTCCCATTACTGAGGTCAAACTGACCGGTCCATAGCTTCCTGCTTCTACCTTGCTTCCACTTTTGTGAAGGGGTATCACATTCATCCTCCTCCAATCCTCTGGGACTATGCCTTCCTCCAATGCTTTGTTGAATAGGGCTGTCGGCAGTGTCAGCAGCACCTCTCTGAGTTCTTTCAGTATTCTGGGATGTATCCCATCCAGCTCCATTGCCTTGTCCACCTTCAGTTTCAAGAGTTCCTTTAGGACTCTCTCTTCTGTGAATGATTCGGTGTCCACCCCTCTTCCCTGTGTGTATCTGCTGGATAATTCCAGTCCCACTCCCTCCCCTTCTTTCGTGAATACTGAGCAAAATTATTTGTTCAGTATCACAGTGTTTGCCAGGTTCCCCTCTGCCCACTCCCCCCCTCCTTTACTTAGCCTCACTATCCTTTCCTTGGCCTTTCTTCTTTCCCTTATGAACCTGAAGAAGGCTCCCCCTTCACTGTCTGGGCTATCCTTTCCTCTGTTTGTGCCTTTACACATCTGACTGCTTTTCCCGCCTCCCTCTGCTTAGTCTGATACAGTTCCCTGTCTTCCTCCCTCTGCATTTTCTTGTATTTCGTGAATGCCATTTTTTTCTCTCTAACCATCGCTGCCACTTCTTTTGAAAACCATAATGGTTTTCTTTGTCTTCTTGCTTTGTTAACTTGCCTCGCACAAAGGCTTGTTGCCTCTGTTATGGATTTCTTGAGGTTCTCCCATTGTATCTCTACTCACCCTCACCCTTTGCCAGTGTTTTCTTAAGACATTTTCCCATTTTAACAATGTCGGCCCTTTTGAAGTCTAGGGCTCTTGTTTTTTGTGTCTTGACTTTTCTATTGTCCTTTCCTTGAACCATACTGTATGGTGGTCACTGCACCTCAGATGGCTGCCCACTGATACATCCGTTATTCTGTCTCCATTTGTGAGCGCCACACTATCATAGGCTCACAGGATCATAGGTGATTTATGAGTTCAGTAGGCAGAGATTGCTTTTTATGAACCTGCCACCAAATTTACTGGTGGAACTCATATTTTATGTTGCCCATATGTGTATCCAGACTGTTTTTAAATATATTTAATGTGCTGCTTTCTATGACATTTTTTGGTAGGGTGTTCCAGGTAGAAATTACCCTTTGTGTGTACCAATGATTTCTCTTATTTGTTTTATTTTGACTGCCTTTAAGTTTTTTATCGTGAGACCTGGTATTTGTGTTAGTCGTGTTGTTGTTTAATCCAATGGTCTTGAATGTTGACTCATCTTTTATTGCTTTGTATGTTAAGCATAGGTCTCCCCTCATTCTCCTGTACTGCATTGAGTACAGGCCCAGGTTTCTCAGTCTAGTGCTATAGAATAAACTGCTTACAGACTTAATTTTTTGGTTGCCAAACGCTGGACTTTTTCTATTAGTTTGTTGCCTCTAACCAATTGTGGAGCACATACAGAAGAACAATATTCCAGATAGGATCGAACAAGGCTGGAATAGAGGGGGATCAAGACCTTTTCATCTCTACTTTTGATTTTTTTTTTCAAAATGCAGCCCAGAATTTGATTACTTTACTTTTTTTTTACAATATTAGTTGTGTGTATGTCAAAATAAATATTTTTGAGATGGTGACTCCTAGATCTTTTTCATTATCAGTTGTTTGTAATATTGTGTTATTCAGTTTGTAACTTTAACAAGGATTATTTTTTCCTAGGTGTATTACCTTACACTTGAGCTCATTAAATAAAAGTTTTTTTTCAGCAGACCAATTTTCGAGGTGGGTAAGATTTTTTTGAAATTCTGATGCTGAGACAGTGCCTGTTATAATACTTCCAAGTTTACAGTCATCTGCATACTTCCTCATCCAGTAGTGTTTATTAAGGGGTAACACTGAAGATAGTACTATATTAAAGAGTAGTGGTCCCAAAATGGAGCCTTGAGGGACACCACTAGTGACTGGGCCCCACGGGGAAAGGTGGCCTTTTAAGGAGACTTGCTGTGAACGATTTGATAGACAGGCTTCCACCCAACATATGATATATGGATGACTTTGTAAGATTATCATCTGCTCTATGAGAATTTTATGTGAGACAGAGTCAAAGGCTTTAGAAAAATTGAGAAAGATGACATCAACAGATAGGCCTTTATCCAGCGCTTCACTTACTGGCTCAAAAAAGTTCAACAGATTTGTTTGGCAAGATCTGCCCTTGACAAACCTGTGCTGGATAATGTCTATATGCCCAAGTTGAGTTTTAAATTCACTTTAGGATTGGGGACTATAGTGTAGTGGAAACAACAGAGCAAATGAACATGAGAAGAGAGAGTAGGTGTGAGCTTGCACTCTGAGTTACAACGCACTGCTCAACAGGTTGCCTAGTTTGCTACTTGTCTGGGAGAGGTAGCATGTCGGAAGGCTGAGCTCACTATGCACTGCAGTGCCTGTGGAATAGTCACTGACTGCAGGACTGCATTGTGAGTTTTAGATTTATAACAGGTATGCCATCTCAGCTAGTAAGTTTGCAATCTTTCCAGTTCAACTTACTGTGAGCTCCAGCTGGGTCTGCACTCTTTCTTGTCTTCCTCTTGTTCTGTTCCAGAGATTTTTTGCCTCCTCTGCAAATGGCAGCTGAGTGAGTAGAGCGAGGGAGCAGTGGAGGAGATGCCGCTTGGACAGGCTGAAATAACGGGTTTTGGTATCTAAATAAGAAGTCCAACAAGGAGAGACAGACAGAGATGGACAGAGGGAGAAACGGGAGTCGCAGACTGAGGGGAAGAGTGCCAGTTTTATTGCAGCTGTATTTCTGCCCTTAAACGTTTAAAAGGAGCATTGAAGGGACTTCCCTTTCATTTTATTTTTATTGTATCTTATTGTATCTTTGATCTGCTGCAATTGCATTGTATTGATAAGTGTGATATCTGTGTTGTGTTTTTAGGGGGGAATTTTTTCTTTCTTGCTCTGGATTGATTGCTTCCCTTTTATATATAACAGAAATCCCTTATAGAATACTTTAGAAGCATGTTCTGTAGTATTTTGTTCCTTTTTATTTTTAAATTTCGCAGAGATTCTTGGTCATGTCATACGTCTGACCAATAGCAGTCTGTACTTCTGCTGAGGGGGTTTAAAGCACAGTTGTTATGTCTCTCTCTCTCAGATAAGTCATCGTGCTGGAAAAGAGAGATGCTGGTCTGTTCCTTCTCTTGTTCCTCCTCTGTATCATGTTGTTTATTGCAGGATTCAGTCTTGCCTTTTTTTTTTGCACCTTTTTGCTTTTAATTCTCTGATTTGCAGAACAAATTGAGCGTGGTGCACAGGGGTATCCTAGCTCCACTGCCTGCTACGCGACTTTTTCTTTTTTAATGTTACAACCTTATGAGCTGATCTGCCCTGTGATTTTTGCAGTGTGCTGCAAGCTGATTTTTTAGGCACTCCGTGGAAATGCAGATTATCATGCAGCAGCTACAGTTAAATACCTATGTGTGGAATAATGGCCCATATGAAGTAAGTGAAGATAAATAAAAGTACATTTTATTAAGATATAGAGCATCTAGTGCTAGTGCTAATATTTGGCTTCTAGTTTCTCTACTGATCTTCTTTACATGAGAAAAGAATATTTTTTTAGGCTAGAATAATCACACATGTAATTTGTTTTATTTAGGCCCTGCTGTCTGCTGGCCTGGATTTTATGTTGGTGGAAGTGGATGGAGAAGCTGCTTCCTGCTTGATTGTTATGAAGAAATCAAACTATACCCCCCCCCCCAACGGTGTTGGCTTTACTCCACTGGCAACATTGGAGAATGAGACTTATTTTTTGACTGCTGACATTGTAGCATATTGAATAGGGACCAGCAGGACAGAATAATCTGGAAAATTTCTGGACTGTGTGGCTAGTTGTTAAAGCCTTAGTCTAAAGCCTTATTGAGATCTGTATTTCCTATACTCCCTTTTTTTGTCCTGTGTTAATTTGTTCCTGCTTTTTTATTTTACTTTAAACAAATTGTTATAACTACTGATGGTTCTCACTAGGAAGCAGTTAGCTATGATGGCAAACACTGAGCAATTAAAAAACCCCGTAACAGGTTTGTGGGGTGGCCCTGCTAATACTAATATTAGTAACAATAAAGGAAAAAAGGGCCATAGGACTCGTAGGGCCAACTAAGACCCTTTAATATACATCCCAAGCCAAGACTCCCTAGGTGGGGAGGTCAATTACATTCAACCCAGTAGTGACAAAGTAAAAGGAAAGAAAGGAAATAAACTTGCTACTAATAAATCAATAAATAACACCAATAAACAAAGCAAACCCTGCAAAGATAGTAGAACTAATGAAGCAAGGAAAACTAAGAAATCTAAAACTAAAACTAAAACTACTGAAGGCAATTCTAAAAAATCTAGCCCGAATACAAAACAGGCTAAGATTAGCATGTTTCTGACTAAAGCAGTTACTACTAATGAAACAGCTAACATGCAGGGGGTGCTGAAACAAGTGGATCTGTCTTTGGATGCAGTTCCAATAGATGGTAATAATGCCTATGAGAGTGATTTTGATCTTAGGCAAAATCTTTCTAGCCTTTCCTCCACACCTAAAGTCTTCATGGAGTCTGATATTATTTATTACCCCAAAGAATGCAGTAAGGACTACAGAATTGGGACTAGAGATACGTCCCATTCATCAGCACCGACAGTTATAAAAAATGTGGTTGGGAGCACCCTGTCTAAACAGACAGCTAGGGAAGCCTCGATTGGTCTTTATTATGATACTGCTTATGACTCATTATATTCTTTAGAATTTTCAGCTGAACCGATTTCAGAACCAACTCCCAGTATTGGGTGGACTGGTACTAATTGAACCACAGATCTACAAGATATTACTGTAGGGATGCAAGAGGCTATTGATGGGTTAAAGATAGAGTCCAAAACCAGCAAAAAATTCCCCCCAAGTTCATGCTGTTGCTGTAGGCTCAGGAGAGCTGAGGTTAGTAAATATAATGATAAATCAATTTCCTCCTACCCTTTTAGTTTGGATAATGATCTTAAGAAATCTATGCTGGATCCTTACTCTGCTCATCTTATGATACTTGATCAATTAGTGGGAGTTACCAATGAGTTAGAGACCCTTAAAGGAAATATTGCAATAAATGGCACTAGATTAGATGATGTACTTAGCAAATTAGATAGATTGGTTCCCATGACTAGGTCCCCTTCTATTCCATTTTCTGACGCTGCACAACTTACCGAATTACCTGAGGAACCTTTGGGTAGACCAGATTTTTCTATTATCCACATTCCCGAATTCCCTGTTAAATTAACAGGTAAACATAAAAGGAGAGTAAGAAGAGCTAAGAAAATTAAAAACAAAAACATATTCTCAAGAAAGATACCAGAAAAATAGGGATAGTACACACGGATAACAACATAATGGCTGAGATGGAAAATTACATTGTAGCCCCAGCCTGTTCACATGATGCAATGGGAAGCAACAACACTAACCTGGAAGAAGTTCATGAAGTAGGAAGCTTAGTTAATTGTAAAGTATCTGAAAACACTTCAAATCAAAATGAGTTATTACGCTCTATTCAAGCAGTAAATCAGCAAATGACTAATTTGAGACAAGATCTAGGAAAGATTCAAAAAATACTAAAACCTGAGCATTCTGTGGACCTTACTAAAACAGATAATACTGCAAACACATTGATAGAGATGAGTAAAATGGAAACTCAGCATAAGCAGTTTATATCTGGAAAAGAGCTGGTTGATCTAAAAAGTGTGCATTTCTGAGTTTGTATGGTTACTGTTGGAATAATGGAATTTCTTATATAGAAAACAAAAAACAGAGTGCGCACCTATTGAGGGCAGCTACTGGTGCTGAAATTGTGGACAGTGACATAGTCCAAGCTTGGGAAGACCTGGACTTTGAAGGTATGAGATGTGTTTTTCTTTTCTGTGCTAGTCCTAGGATTGCAAACCATATATGGCTCAATAATAGAGATTTACAAGCCCAGGGGTTTCAGTTGATTTCATTAATAGGAATCAACTGAATCACTTGCTAGAAGTGACCTCACCAGATACCATCAGTATATTTGGTTTAAAAAAACATACCAAATGAAAATCAGGGCAGGCTAAGAAATGTGGTTAACAACCTGCTTATCCATGCATTGAAAATACGAGCCTTAGATTTTAAAAATAATTGGTGTATTTAGACACAGGGCACAATTTAGTGCTGGACAGGTTGATGTTGTTGTACTTGGAGAAGAGACTCTGGAAAATATTTTGGATTGGGCTCCCTTATTGGATCCTGCCGGGGTACACATAATTAACAGTAAAATCCTTAATCCAGTACACCATGAACCTGAAGGGAACCAGCAGAATTATAGCGAATCCCTTGTTTATAAGGAATTGTCTCTTTTTGGCCTATGTCACTTGAAAAACGAGACTAACAAGAAGCTTGGTTTGGTTGTTGGGGACCTATTAGAGCACATTTTAAATATAGACATTGTAAATCAAAATACCCTAACAGCTAGAGACTAGGAAATGGCTTAGAAACAGATCAAGTACTAATCCAGGTCAGAAGTTTGAGTTTGATTGACAATATCTTACAAAATGTCTCAATATTAGATGGGATGGGGCTGTACATTGTTGCTTGTGACCAGAGCGTGGGTGCTAATGTTCCTATTTTCTCTGAAATGAATCAAAATTCTGAATTTGCTACTGCTACTGAGCATGTTAAGAACTCTCAGGATACTTGTGATGAAAGGATTGTCTATAATGTGCCAGTCTCAAACTGATTTGACCTTTTGGGGGTTCCAAATGATTGACTATCTTCCGATAGTAAGAATGAAGAAGTAGAGGGAAAAATAATTTAGTGCAAACATCTTGCAATGTTGCTGGCCTTTAACAAAATTTGTGGACAGTGAGTGTGTTAACTTTTTGAAACAAGCCCATATAATATGTCTGCAAGAAACACGGCATCAGATAACAAATTATGTCATATTGAATGGTTATTTGACCTATCATGTTCCCAGCCTTAAGCAATCCAGATCAGGCTGACCCTCTGGAGGTCAAGTCACCTGGTATAGAATTATGGACTTTATAACAGCAGATTTGATATCCACTAATTCTTTCTCACAGGCTTTTCTTGTCAAGCTAGGTTCTCTGGTATTCTGTCTAGTTAATGTCTACAGTATATACCACCCAGCAATTCCAACTTCTTCAGAAATAGTATATGGAAGCAACTGGAAGATGTCATTCATATAGCCTGGGCAACAACAGCATGTGAGAAAATGTTGTTATGTGGATATTTTAATGCTAGGATAGGTAGCCATGATGGCTTTGCTGATGATGAAATACAAAACTGGCACTTTGGGAATACTTATAAATTCCCAAGAAGCTCGTTAGATAGAAGGACTAACACTAGAGGGCTTAAAATTCTTGAGATTACAACTCCATATAATTTAATGCCTCTCAATGGGAGACTTAAGGGGGATAATATAGGCAGCTTAACTCACTATAATAAGCAGGGTCCCTCTGTGATTTATTTTGCTTTCCGGAATGATAGCATGGATATATGGGAGTCTTGTTCTATTCCTACCAGGCCAACTAGTGATCATTTTCCTTTAGTATTACGTTTTCGACAATGAGCTGATGAACCTATGATGTCAGGTTTTTATAACATAGAAATCAGGAATAATGTTAAAATCAAATAGAACCTACATAGCTCCTATGAGTTAGGCTCTTTACTACAGAGGGTTTTTCCTTATAAAGAATATGCTAATTGGAATCTATTGAAATGGGCTGATCAGCTAAAGCTATGCTTCAGGGAGATAAGGGCACTGTTTTCCACTGTTATTAAACAGCGTCCAGAGGGGGATCATAATTGGTTTGACAGGGAATGCTGTCTTGCCAAAAGACATTTGAACCAACAAATCAGAAGGGCTAGAGCCACCAAAAAGACAGAACAGTTCAGACTTCTAAATCAGACTAGAGCAGCATACAAAAAGTTATTAAAAGAAAAACAGTTGAAATTTCAACATTCCCAGTGGAATAAAATGTTAGATGTAATAAATTGTAATGACCAACAAGCCTACTGGCAGCTGGTGGCCCAAGGAACAAACAATTATAAACTTGGCATAGACACATGTATTCCCCTGGACATCTTGCAAAAATACTATTCAGATATTTACTTTGTTCCAAACCAGGCTGATGATTTGCCTGATTTAGGAACTGCTTTACCTTATGCCACATTTTGCAATCAGCAGGATGTATATGCAGCAATTATTTCCATGAAAAAGCATAACGCCCCAGGCCCAGACCAGATTCCAGCAGAAGTTTTTTTTAGATTCCCCTTTCTTTCTTTTGGGCTTCTATACTAATGCTATTTTTTAACTCTTCTGTCAAGCAATTGAAGTTTCCATTTCTTGGAAGGGAGCTGTCATAATCTCTATACATAAAAAAGGAAATAGATCTGACCCTAAGGTGTATCATCCACCTTCTTTATTAGATAGCTGTTGTAAGATTTTCTCAAAAATAGTATTAGTTAAACTATTGGAGGAAATAAATGCATTGGGGGACTGTCAGGAATTCAAGTAGGCTTCCAAGCCAATTTTAGTACAGTAGATAATTGTTTTGTTCTGTCACATTTTTATGAAAAATATGTCAGTCTGCGTAACCAGAAAGTGCATTTTCCATTTATTGATTTTAGCTCTTCTTTGATGCTGTCTTATGTAATATACTATGGAAAGTAATGAGGGATTGGGGTATTTCCAAAGAAATAATTGCCATTATAAGTGAACTTTATCATAACACCTGGGCACAGGTTAAAATAGGAACAATTAGACAACTTTCTGCAACTTTTCTCACAAATCGAGAGGTTAGGCAGGAATGTGTCCTAACCCCTACTTTGTTTTGCACCTATATAAATAATCTACTAAAAATGTTGGATAAGTCATTGACAGACTCTCCCAGAATTTTGCACTAAACGTGCCCAGTATTGGCACATGCCGATGATCTTGTTCTGCTATCCCTCTCTCAAAAAGGGTTACAGAGTAAATTGGACATTTTAGATGACTATGCGATCAGACATAATCTAAGTATTAATGTGAATTAAAGTCAAATTATGATATTAGGCCCAAATAAAATAACCAAAACATGGAGATTAGGGAATAAAAGACTCAATATGGTAGAATCTTATCCTTACCTAGGTTTGCTGTATACGCATGATGGCAAATGGGTCAAACATATGGATTCCCTCATCCCTAAGTTAAAACAAACTGCTAAGTCTCTTAAGTAATTTAATTATAAGTATTGTGGTAATTCTATTAAACCACTGATTACAGTGATAAAAGCCAACTAGTATGCACAGGCATTATATCATTCCAAGATCTGGGGCTTTGCCAATTTTGGTAGGATAGAAATTCCTGTTAGCAAACTTTTGAGGCATACCTTAGGTCTATATAATTATATTTCCACTGCATTAATTAGGGCTGAAGTAGGTTTAGTCAGATTGTTTGCATTTGCCCAGACAAGAATGATAAATTACTGGCTAAAATTGTTGGTATTAGATCAAAATAGACTGCAAGCTCTGGTATTGAAAGAAAAAGGTGCATAGACTGACATGGGCTGTAAAAAATCAAAATGGTTGACTGGTTTGTACACAATTCTGGGAGAATCTGGATTATCCTTTTTAAGAGGGTATGTAGAAAAAAATCATAATTAGACTCAAATGTAAATCATATGTAGCATGAAAAATCATGAATCAGGCTATGGAGCTGGATCTGGATATCATTACAAATCTTAAGATTGCTCCTTAGTTGAGACAAAACTGTGCTAATTTTCACTACAGGGAATATCTAGATGTACTGATTAACTTAAAACAGAGACAGTTATTTACTAAGTTCAGAATGGAGTTGTTTCCTAGTAGGGTATTGTCTGCTAGATACAACAAAGAGGCAGAAAATGGTTCTGTTCTCTGCACCTGTATTGATAAGAATGCGGAGGACCTCACTCATGTTATTTTTATATGCCCATGGTATATTGTGGACAGAGAGAAATGGTCAAAGCTGCTGCTACATGGAATTGCAACATTGAATCAAAATCTGCTACTAAATATACTTCTTACCACAGATGATGAATACATAATATATAACTTGATAAGATATCTGGAGGCAATAACAAAAATGAGAACGCAATATGTGAAATCCAGTTAATTACTTTTTAAGTTTGTGAGCTTGGAAGCTGTTGCCCTTTACTGGAAATCCCAATGGTATTATGGCCATCCCCAGTTATATACTGCACTTTATGCACCCTTTCTATTATGGATGGAAGACTAAGAAATGATAAGATGTTCTGAATTGTACATGTATGTATTGTTGTTTATTGTATGTGTTTTGATACAGTGATGTGTGATTTTACATTTTATTGTAATGGTCCTTTGATCGAACAAATAAATATGTTTACTAGTTTGGATATGCCCAGATTCTATCAGATGAGTTGTAATCCTTTCCTTTAATAATCTTTCTAATAATTTACAAAAAACTGCCATTAGGCTTATGGGTCTGTAGTTTTGTGTTAAATCTTTACTGCCGCTTTTGTGAAGGGGGGTTACTATAGCCTGATTCCATATTGGGACAGAAGAACCAGAAATAAGAGAGATGTTAAACAGTACAGTTAAGGGTCCAGCTATCTGGTATACTATATTTTTTATAAAATAGAGTGGAAACCCATCTGGACCAACCTAGTCATCTGATTTGGTCATATTGATGACTTCTAAAACATTCTTTGTGTTGAATTTTATAGTAGAGCTTGAGGATGCTGCACCTAATAATGGCCTAGTATGTCTAGAGCTGAAGATGCTAATAAAATATTTATTTAATTCTGTGGCCATTTCCACCTCATCAGTTATTAATCCCTTAGATGTCATTAGTGGTCCAATTGTTGGACTACTTTTTCATGGATCCTATGTAATTAAACATTTTTTTTGTTATCTTAAACCGAGGTTGCTAGTTTTTCCTCCAAATGTTTTTTGGCTTTTCTGATTAAGTTCTTGTTTTTATTCTCTATTTTTTGTATGCTGTCCAGTTACTGGATGTGGAATGTTTATGTTTTTATTTCACCATAGGGGGGATTCTTTTGTTTTTGAGGTATTTTTTTTCCTAGTGGATACCCATAAATGTATGCAATAGTGTAGATTTTCTTGAATTTTGAGCCAAATGGTATCTAGGTCTCAGTCGGCAAGTTCTGTATTCCAGTCCCAGTTTTTGAGATATTTATTTATGGATGTATAATCTGCTTTATACAGATCTTTAACTGGGGTGCAACCATGATTTCCTGTGTTTTGTTTTATATTTATTACTATGAACACCATATTGTGGTCACTATTTGGTAGCAGATGTATTACTTCCACTTTGTTTACTTCATTGATTAAGTTTGTAAGAAATATACAGAGGATATGTTTCCCTAGTTGGGACCATTACTAGTTGTTCAATAGTATTTAGTGTCATTAGGTCTATAAATCTAGTTTATAGTATAGAATTGCCCTTGACAGTTACCCAATCAATGTTTGGGAGATTGAAACCACCCATGAGAATATAGTCACTAACAATTTCCATGTTTTCAGTTTTGTTCATGAACATGTTATTTTAATTACTGTCTAGGGTTGGAGATCTGTAACCAAGGCCAGTGGTTATACTGTGGTTGTTTGAGAACAGGACCTTAGTCCATTAAGAGTTCTATATCCATGTTTTCATCTGTATCACTTTCTAATGCACAAGATTTAAATATGTCTGAGATATATAGAACAATTTCACCTCCTTTTGAATGTTTTCTGTTTTTTTCAAATTTTGCATATCCCAAAATTTGAGTATCTCAATCATTTTCTTTGAACCATGTTTCGATAACTCCACAAATATCAATGTTGTTTGTAAATATAAAGTCCTTAAGCTTGTCTATTTTGTTGGAGAGACTACGGGCATTTACAAGAATTATGTGGAGATGCTCTTTATTCTGTATATGTGGTTCATTTACCTGTGAGGGGATTTTGTTCTTTCTACTTCTGTCTTTTTTAGCATTTGGCTCTTTAGTTAGATCAATGACCTTTGAGTCTAATGGCTTATTAGTGTTCAGAGAGTCCACTAAATTGGGCATCTCCCCCTTATGCTTTAGTTTAAATATTTTTTTATGTACGAGAGAATTTGTTTGCCTAAGACATTATTTCCCTTCCTAATAAGATGTAGGCCATCCCATGAAAATCATTTGTTATTTTCATGAAAGTCCTCCCAATGAGTGATACAGTTAATATTTTGTTTTAAGCACCAACTTCATAACTGATTATTATTTTTTTTTATTTTTGTTTGAATGAAGTCTGATGCTTTAGGAATTGGTAATATTTCAGAAAAAACTATTTCGCAGTTCAAGTTCTAAGAATTGGTTTGCCATTGCTACAATATCCTGTTTTATTTTCAATAAGGGTTCTCTCAGGATGTTATTTGCCCCAGCAGGAATGATAACAAGTGGATTCTCAGAATTTTTTTTGTACACTTTATTTCTTCACTGCCACATCGGGGAACTCTCTTGGGCATTCACCTTACCCTCAACTCTACCTCCTGGCCTGAAACTCCCCCGACTCCTGGCACCAGCCCGGCTATCCCCCCAGCTCTGAGCCCCCCGAGGAAGGGCTGCCCTATCTGCCCAGGGCACTTTATCTACAATTCGGGCTGAGCTGGGCTCGGCCCAGGGCTGGAGGTAGTCTGGCCTAATGGAGTGTGGGAGGTGGTGCCATTGCCTATCCCTGAGGGCAGGGTATTTCTCTTTTTTTTTGTCCCCCCCAATGCTCGGTCGTGCAATGGTGTCAGTGGCACTACAGCAGACGCCTGCCACAGCACTGCCCCTCGCAATGCGTGGTGATGCAAACTCAGCCAACCCCCTGGTCCCGACCAGAGGCCGCTCCTGTGTGATGCAATCCCCAGAACCCTCCCCGGGAAGAGAGAGCAGCCCTCCGGACACTCAATCTCTTCCCTCCCCTGCTGACCCCCAACAATCTGAGCTCATTCCCGAACCCGGGTCACTGGTGTAGCGCGAGGTGTGGTGTCCAGCGCCTCAACCATCGGTGCCACCAGGCCAACTGGATTCTCAGAACTGATTATATTTTCTAGCATAGAAGTGATTTCTTCTATTTTAGCACCTCTAAAAGATGACAGAGTTCTATTTTTGTTGTTGTTACAGGCCATTCTAGCTAGATGTTTTATTATTGAGTCACCTAATACATATATTGATTTGGGATTTGTATCAGCTTGAAAGTCCATTAAGTTAATATCTTCAGATCAAGAAAGGTTAGATTCACTGGTGGGAGGTTGAAAAACGAGAGGGTCAGGTAATATAGGATCTAGAACATTATTATAACAGGTGTGTTGAATCCTCGAGTTATCCTGATTTTCAGTAATTGAGGTATTTCCCTCGTTACAACTGGGAATGGATGACACAGGGTATGAGTTTATAGGGATGCTTTGTTTGCTCCCATTTTGTTGGTAGAAATGTTAACTTCTGATAGCTGGGTCCTTAGTGGGCTATCTAGAATATGGGTATTAGTGTCAGTGTGCTCAATCAAACTGTGCAGAGCATCATACCGATTGGTAAGAGGTATCAGAAAAGAGCTTACTTTGCAACCTTTTCTTGGTGCCTTAGCATTTTGTACCAAAAACCACTCTTCTTCAGAGTTCATATTTGTATCTGGCTCCCTCGCTCTTTTTTTGTTGTTAATGTGGGTGGTGAATTTGTTTCAGAGATGTTAACCAAGTTTTTTGAGCTCGGAAGGGACATCATTTCTAAATCATTCAGGAATTCACTTATATCTGTTTGATTATTAACTTGTGCTGCTTGTGTATCTTTAAATAAGAGAGCTATTTTTCACTTGTAGTCAGGCTGCCATTTTTTCTGTCTGATTTCAAGAGCATTTAATCTGGTTCAATATCTAGTAATCTCTAACTGCATTTCTTCATTTTTTGTACATTTTACACATTTAAAAGCATCCTCATTTCCTGGTGTCTGTGATAAAATGGCAAGCATGTTGCAAATTACTCATTTGATTCCCGTCTCCCCACTTACAGTCATGATATAATCTGCCATGTTTAAACAAGAAAGCAGAAGGTATAAACTTTATTTTATATGTATATGTGTATCTTACCCAAACACCACCATGCTCCTTTCTATATGTCCTCACTAGAACACGCTAAAACACACAAAATGCTCTTTGCACCAGGTCCAATATTGCCCCCTCCTGGGTGGGTTCCACTACTAGCTGCATGAGGCATGCCCTCTGCAGGGCATCCAGGATGACCCTGCTCCTGGATGTGGCCACAGCATACTGTAGGTGTTCCTGTTAACATCAGGCATATTTAGGTCATCAGCCAACAACACTTCCTACTTTTCTGCTATTTTACGGATGCTATCTACCATTTACCTATCTGTTTACTCCCCTTGCGCTTGGGGTCTGTAGATAACCCCAATGTCAAGGTGACCCAAATACCTCCTCTCCTCCATGCTTTCCCTTTATTTCAGTTGCTTTGATCCCCTCTTTGATGTAGATTGCTACCCCTCCTTCCTTTTTGCCCTTCCTGTCTTTCCTGTATACTGTATTCCCAGATATACTAACATCCCAATCATGGTTTTCATCTTGTTACCCAGGATGTGGGCATTTGTACACATGGCCCTCCATATTTTGATTGTTTTTCCCCTACTTGTTCCCCTCCTATCCTTTCCTCCTGTGCCTCCCCTGAGATTACCTCCAGTTTCAGTCTGTTGTGTTTTCCCATCCTTAGTATCCTCTTGTCTGACTACCTTAACCTGTTGGGGGGGCAGTTGAGTTCTTCCTCAATATTTCCACTTCCCCCCTTGGATAGTTTAAATGTTTGCCAATGAAACATTCAAACCTTTTACTCGGGATCTTGTCCCCCCTTGGACAGATGCAGACCATCCATTGCATACAAGCCTGTATCTTTCCAGGAAGGCCCCCAGTCCTCAATGAAGCCAAACCTCTCAACTGTGCACCAGTTCTTCAGCCATTCATTGACTCCCATGGTGTGGATAATCCTGGCCTCTCCCATGCCATAGACAGTTAGAAATTCTGAGAAGGTTACTAAGTGTGGCACCTGCCTAAGACCCCTTCCCAACTCCATGAACTCCCTCTGCACTGCCACAACCTTACTGTCAGTCAGGTCATTTGTCCCCAAGTGGACAATGACATCTACTGTAGCTCCCCTTCCCATGCTGTTGCCCCTGAAATCCTTAGGATTTGCCTCCTATCCCTCCAGCTGAGGTGCTGGGTATGCACCTTACCTCTCTCTCTCTCTCTCTTTCTCTGCCTCCTCCCTTCCCCACCCCCAATTCTATCCCCTAATAATAGAGTCCCCATCTAAGAGTTGCTTCCTTCTCCTCTGGGGGCCCTTGCCTCCCTGGGGTCTCCCTTATGGAGGTTTCCCGCATCCACCTTGTCCAACACTGTTGGTTCCTCCATGGGATAGCCTCACTCTGCCAGAATGGTGCAGAAGTTGTGAAGTGGAACCATAGGTGATATGCAATCTCTGCCCAGCCTTCCTCATCCTCCCTAAGCCCACCATTGTCCATCTGCCCCTTCTTACTGGCATCCTCTGAGGCAGTGGGGGGGGTGACTTCAGTGGTTCTCTGGTGGAGGAGGAGGTTACCCGATTCCTGGCCAACTCTGCACAGAGACAAGCAACCTCTGCCCTCAACAACCAAGAGAGGTGCATGCAGATAGGGCTGCATCACAGCCTCCAGAATGTCTCCTGGAAGACTGCTGTGCCACAGCCACTGCACTGCACCATTCCCATCATGTCTGTTGTTTGCCTTCTCCTTCCTGAGCTTTAGGCACCCAAGTACATTGAAATTTTCTTTATTTTTATATAAGATCAATCAGCTGTGTTAGGAAACACAATTAAAGAATATTTTTCACCCAGTACAATAGTAAGCCACTAGTCAATCCCTAAGTACCCCACACCAACTTGGGAGACAAATAGTTGCCTTTGGTATCCCTGTGTAGATGTATGCGAACACACCCCTCCTAAGGTAGGAAAGGAAGTGGAGGAAGTGTCTATGGGGTAGCCCTATAAATGTATGCACACACCTGGGGCGGTGGGTGGTTGTAGCCGGAGGTATTATCTGTCAGAAAACAATCAGTCTGCTTCAGTCTGGGATACCATCCAGGTTCCTCAGTTCCTGGTTCATGCAACAATCACAAGACTGACAGCAATTATGAGGAGAAATGTACAGGTTAGTGTTAAATCCTCCTGCCCTTCATTCTCCCATTGTAACACTGCTAAAATAAAAATAAAACTGGATTAGGTTGGGCCTAATCCCATGGAAGAACTGTGGAAGAAAAACAATCAGCTCCTTCAATGTGAGAAAGAGAGCTCAAACTGCACAACCTGTAAACACAAGACAAAATAGTAACAAAACAATAACTCTGCTTAGCCAAATCCAGATAGTCAAAGACCAGGAGAACCATTTTGGTGCCAGCTCCCAGAGGATCTGGAGGGAAAGTCAGTCCTTATTGCAGTACAGGGCACCTAGTTTAGGGAGAAGTTTGGCATGGATTGCATCGATGTGGACTGAGAAGTTGAGCTTGCTATCAAGCCACACACCAAGGTACTTCAAGGCTGGGACACCCTCAAGAGGGGTGCCATCCAGTGTGGAGAAGACAGGTGAGGCAAGAGCCTGGCCAGTTTTTGGATGGTATCAAGGGCATGGATAGTGTCTTCTTGGTGTTGACCCTGAGTTGGTTGGCATGGAACTAGCGCAATAGGTAGTGGAAATTGTGCTGGAGCAGACGTCCCACAGTCAAAGTTGAATGGCTGGTGGATATGTGAACAGACACAAGCAGAGAGCAGATCATTTAGCAAAACTGAGAACAGACTATGACCCAGGATGGAGCCCTGTGGGACACCTGCTAGGATGGGGAGGGGAGCAGACAGGATGCCTCCCAACTGTATTGACTGTTGATGGCCTCTGAGGTATGAGTGGAATCAATCAACAGCAGGAGCTGAGAGGCCAGCAGAGCACCGGCTTGTCCAGGAGGAGAGGATGGGACACTGTGTTAAAGGTTTTAGCCAGACTGATAAATATAGCTGCGGTGATATGTTCCTGATCAGTCCCAGAAAGGATAGAGTCTGTTACTCGCACCAAGGAGGAGAATATAGAGTGGTGCTTCCTAAAACTAGACTGGACGTGGGTGAGGAAATCTGAGGAGTGAAGAAAGTCAGCAAGCCTGGAGTAGGCAGTGGCTTTTTGCAACTTTGCAGGAGAGGGGAGGAGCGAGATTGGTCTGAAGTTGCCATGGGCGGAGGGGGTTGCCCCCCACCTTTGTGCAGAGACAGAACATAACCTTCTTCACAACCTTCCAGGCCTAAGGGGCAACAGTGAGGGAGAAGGAGAGGTTCAGAAGGTGGGAGAATGGAGAAGTAATGCTGGAAGTGAGATACGTAGAAGTTTGGGGTCTAGCCTGTTAGGGCCAGACTTAGAAGTGTGAAGCAAAGTGAGGACGATAAAGACTTCCAGTGGGGAAACAGGAGGGAATTAGAAGCTCACAGGTGAGTGGGATAGAGGAGAGGCAGTAGAGGACCAAAGAGGACAGTGACCAGGAGGAGGAGGAGGAGAGGGGAGTGCACAGGTGGTGAAGTATTCATTAAAATTGGCAGCAACTGAGAGAGGGTCAGAGACTGGTGGGCTGTCCACCAGGAGGATAGGGGGACCAGACTGAGCTGGGGGATCAAAGAGGGAGTGGGTGAACTTCAAGAATCTTGATGGAGAGCTAAGGTTAGACAGGAGGTTAGATCTGAAGTTGTGGGCCTTAGCAGATTTGGCCTGTACCACTTCTTCAGGTAGCTTATTCCTCTTATCTACCACCCTTTCCATGAAGAAGTGCTTACGCATGTTCCTTTTGAATCTCCCCTCACCAGCTTCTGCGATTTCTTTCTTGTTCTTGTGTTTGAACTCAAGGGGAATCATTCCTTGTTGTCTACCCTATTTATCCATTGCAAGCATTTTTATGTTTCAATGATGGAACCCCTTTTATCTCCTTTTCTCAAAGGAGTGCATGTGCAAGTCCTGCAGCATCTCCTCCAATGTCCTCGTCGAAGGCCATGGACCATCTTAGTTGCCCTGTGCTGTAGTGAAACATAGAAACTAATGGCAGATAAGGGCTGCTTGGCCCATCCAGCCTGCCCTTTTTTTGTTGTGGTGCTTTTGCTGCAGACCTTTTCAGGTCTACAGCACTTTCTGTTCTTCCCCTTACCTATCCCTTATGATCTCCTTGTGCTTATCCTAGGCTTTTTTGAATCTCACCACTGTTTTTGCCGCCCCCACTACCTCCACTGGAAGCCTTTTCCAGGCATCCACTACCCTTTCTATGAAGAAGTATTTCCCCACATCTCTCCTGAACCTACCCCCTCTCCTGCTTCATATTGTGACCCCTTGTTCTACAGCACCCTTTCCTCTGAAAAATACCCTCCATTTGTACCTTATTCACCCCATGAGGAGTTTAAAGATCTTGATCATATCCCCCTCCCTCCTCTCCTTGAGAGAGTACATGTTTAGTTCTATCAGTCTGTCCTCAAGGACTTTTGATGTAGACAATGTACCATTTTGGTAGCCCTCCTTTGGATGGCCTTCGCCCTGTCATTGTCCTTCTTGAGATGTGGTTTCCAAAACTGGACACAGTACTCCAGGTGGGGTCTTACAAAAGACCTATATAGTAGCAATACCACTTCCCTCTTCCTGCTGGTAATGCCCCTACTTATAGGCTATCCCAGTGGTGCTGAGGGTTGAGGTGCTGAATGCCACACCACACCGGTGACCCAATTTTGGTAACAGACTCAGGTCATCAGGGGTCATCAGGGGAGGGAGGGGATTGAGCATCTGGAGGACTGCTCTCCCCACCCAGGGTGGGTGCCAGGGTATGTCTCGCTCCGTTGTGGCTCCTGTTGGAGACCAGGGGCCCTACAGGTGGTGAGGCTCAACTCTACATCAGGGGCAGAGTGGCAGCAGGTTGCATGTACAGTAGGTGCTCCAGAGGAAACAGTAAGAGGAAAAATCCCAGCTCAGTCTAGGGAGGTGATGAGGGCTCCAGTAGACTGTGCCCACATTCCCAGAGCCAGGCCACCTCCCTGATGGCTGCCCATGCCCCTCACCAGACGGACCCTCTAATTACAGAACAGGACGCCAGGTAGGAGAGGCAAGCCTTCTCCAGGGGGTTGATCTGGGGGGCTGGAAAGTCTGGTTGAGGGTGCTGGAAGGAAGAAGGCTTCAAACAGGGTAGTAGAGATGTCAGGCTGAGAGAGCACCTCTGAGAGATATCCTGACAATAGGGGGTGCATAAAGAAAGTTTAAAAAAAATATCTCTACCTATATATCCCAGCCTCCCATTAGCTCTCCTGATCACTTTGTCACATTGTCTGGCTACCTTCAGGTCATCCAATGTGATTACCCCTAGGTCCCTTTCCTGCTCGATCATTGCTAGTATCTCTACCCTCATTTTGTACTGCACCCCTTGGTTTCTGTTGCCCAAGTGCATTATTCTGCACTGTTTTGCATTAAACCTTAGCTGCCAAATTTTAGATCACTCCTCTAGTCATTTTAAATCTCTTTCCATTCTTGAACCCCCCCCAGTGTGTCCACTCTGTTGCAAATCTTGTTGACATCTGCAAAGAGGCAGACCTTCCCTTCCAGGTCCTCTGCTATGTCGCTAATGAAGAGATTAAAGGGGACTGACCCCAGTACTGACCCCAGTGGTGCCCCTCTGGTCACGCTACCCTCCTCAGAGAGAACTCCATTTACTACCACCCTCTGCCTCCTATCCCCTAAACAATTTCTTACACAGGTTACCACCTTATTGCCACACCCATGCTACCCAACTGGTTTACCAGCCTCCTATGTGGAATGGTGTCAAAGGCTTTGCTGAGGTCCAGGTAGGCCACGCTCACTGCCCCTCCCTGATCCAGCACCTTGATTACCCAGTCAAAAAAATCTGTCAGGTTTGTTTGGCATGACCTCCCCTCTGTAAAGCCATGCTGCCTTTGGTCCTATAGTCTGTTGGATTCCATGTGTTCTATGATTCTTTCCTTTAATAGTATTTCCATCAATTTCCATATTACAGATGTCAGGCTGACAGGCCTATAATTTCCTTCCTCCTTCTTGCTACCACTTTTGTGACTTGGGACTATGTACACTCTTCTCCAGTCCTCTGGGACCAGGCTGGTCTCCTGTGAACTGTTAAAGTCTGCCAAGAGTGCAGCTGGCACCTCCTTGAGTTCCTTTAACACTCTTGGATGCACCCATCTGGCCCCATTGCTTCATCCACTCTCAGATTAGCAAGTGATTTTCTGACCCTTTCCTCAGAAAAGCAACTGGTGCCCACTTCCCTTCAAGCTCTTGATGCTTATTTGTGGTCCCACCCCTTCCCCTTCTATTGTGAATACTGAGCAGAACTGTTTGTTTAAGATGTTTGCCTTTTCTTGGTCCTCCTCTGTACAGCCCCCCCTCCTTTTTTAACTCATTGGCTCCTAGAAAATCCCTGTAGGTGGCAGCAAATGAACTGCAGGGTGTCCCAGAACGAATACAGAAGTCAGCTACAGACTTTGTGTGTGCCCCAGCAACATCTGGAAATGTCACTCATATGGTTTACTACTACTTTCCAGCCAGAATTGATTAGAATTGACTGCACAGTACAGTTAGAAAGGTAATTTTGTGTTGAACAACTTTGCCACTGATACTTTGTGTGTGTCACATATACTTTAGGAGTTATTCGTATTTGTTTATGGCATGGTGTGTATGTCAGACATTTTGGCCATCAAGCCTCACCCAAGCACCTTGAATAAAACAGGGACAAAATAAATGTTTTATACTAAAAAAATAGCTTTTTAGTACAAATGCACTATTGTAACTACATCTAACGTATGGATGCTTAATTTGGTGTTGATATGTTACACATTTCCCAACCAAAAATGGCTTACTTTGCCTTTTTTGTAAAAAAAAAAATGGTTATTTCGATTAGTATAGAAATAAAAAAGCTTAATATTAATTGCATAACACCTTTGGAAAGGTGATTTTGTGTTGAACAACTTTACCACTGATACTTGGTGTGTAGCACTTACGGTTCATGAGGTATAAACATTTGTTTGGGGCATGCTGATTATGAAATGATTTTGCTTAGAAAGGCTCAAGATGCAGTGTTAAGAGTATACAGGAGACAAGAAGTGGAACTCTCGCAGAGCTCCTGTGGAGTGAATGAGTTAACTGTACCTTCCCTCCATCGGTCTTCCTTTTCTCGCTAATGTACCTGAAAAATGTCTTGTTCCCCATTGATTATGTCTGGACTATTCTTTCCTCAGGTTGCACCTTTGTGCTCCTTACTGCACCTTTGTGCTCCTTACTGCTTTGCCTGCCTCCCTCCATTTCCCCACTACTGTCTTCACCTTGTTGTATTCCTTCCTCAGATTTGGGCTCCAGTACCTTGCACAGTATATAAGGTGTGGATGCACTAGTGACTTGTACAGTGACAGGATTACCTCTCACCTTCTACTGCTTTGCACCCTCCCTGTGCAACCCAGCACTTTGTCTGTTTTACTCACTGCCCTGTTACAGCGTGCAGAAATTTTTAGGGTCTCAGATATCATCAACCCTAAATTCTGTTCTTCCATGGTGCTATCCAGCACCCCTCTCATCTTGTATTGCACCCTTGGGTTCATGAAACATAGGAACATTGACAATGATTCCAGAAAAAGATCAAAGGTCCATCTAGTCTGCACAGAGTTCCCTGTCTGCCCTGGGATCTATTGCTCTTGTGGGATTTACTGTACATCCCTCCTGGTTTACCTCCCTGCTCCCCTCTCAACTGCTACCACCAAACACTTCAGACTGTCTGAGCAATGCTTGAAACCATTAAAAGTCTAGGTGTTCACTACTTCTGTTGGCAGATTGTTCCACAGCTCCACCACCCTTTCCATGAAATAGAACTTCCTCATGTCCCTCTTAAACATTCACCTGCTAGTTTCTACTCATTGTGATATTGGGTTCTTAACTTTGTATTTCCACTAAATAGTTCCTTGCAGTTCACCCTTGTTTATTCCTTTCAGGAACTTGAAGGTCTCTGTTGTATCTCCCCTTTCTCTCCTGGTCTACAGTATGCATGTTTCTTTGTATGACCTGCTCTGTCGGTGCTGAATCATCTTAGTCACCCTGCATTGCATCATCTCTAGCCTGCCCCTATCCTTCCTAAGGTAAGGACTCCAGAGCTGAGC
This sequence comes from Neoceratodus forsteri, assembly GCA_016271365.2. Taxonomy (NCBI): domain Eukaryota; kingdom Metazoa; phylum Chordata; order Ceratodontiformes; family Ceratodontidae; genus Neoceratodus; species Neoceratodus forsteri. The sequence continues at coordinate 219,962,506 of CM028136.1, read as the reverse complement.
ACAGTGATCCAGATGCAGTCTCACCAGTGACCTATATAGAGGTAGAAATAACCTCCTTTTTCCTGCTGTCAGTACCTCTTCCAGTACATCCCAGCATCCTATTAGCCTTACTATAGGCCTTGTTACATTGGCTTGATTATTTGAGGGAGTCACTAATGATGACTCTCAGGTCCCTTTTCTATGCCATAGTGCTCAGTTTGAACCCTTCTATCTAGTAATCTGTCCTGTTTTTTTTTCATGTAGGTAGATGACCCTGCATTTTTTGGCACTGAATTTCAACTATTAAAGTGTAGACCACCACTCTAGCCTTTGTAGATCCCACTACATCTCCCTAATTCCTTTGTCACTATCTGTTCTTCCACAGAGTTTCATGACATCTGCAAAGAGACACGACTTGCCCCGGATGCCCTGTCCAGTGTCACTGGTGAACATGTTGAAGTGGACAGAATACAGGACAGATTCCTACAATACCCCAATCATGACCTCCCTCTCTTCTGATTTGGCCCCTTTATCACCACCCATTGCTGTCTCTTCTTTAACCAGTTTCTTACCCATCTAACTATGTCACTAGTCATGCCCAGGTCCTCCAGCAATCTTCTGTGTTGCACCGAGTCAAAAGCCTTGCTGAAATTGAAGTAGAGCAAATCCACAGCATGGCCCTTACAGTATCTACTATCTTTGATACTCAGTCAAAGAAAACTATCTGGTTGGTCTGATATGTTCTCCCTGCCACAAAATCCATGCTGTTTACTGTCCTGCGGACCGTTGTTGTCTAGATAGTCCACAAGTCCTTGTTGATCAGTGGCTTCATCAGTTTACCCACTACAGAGATAAGGCTAAAAGGTCTGTAATTCTCCTGTTGCTCCTTGTCCCCCCCCCCTTTGTGGCAGGACTAGGTCTTTCTCCCGGTGTCAGTTACAGTGCTTACATTCATTAGCATTAAATTTCAGCTGCCAAATCATGGACCAGCTCTCCAGCCTGCCCAGATTCTCCATTCACTGTCTTCTCCCTTCCTTCATGTCTGCCCTTGCATAGATCCTTGTGTTGTCTGCAAAGAGGGTGCTCTTATGATACCTTCACTGGTGCCACAGATGAAAGTACTGAAGAGGACCAGTTTAAGTATGAACCCTTTAGGTACCCTGCTAGTCACTTCCCTCACCTCAGAAAACTCCCCACTGACTACTACCTTTTGTGTTCCACCACCCAACTGTCTTTCTGCCCAATTTGCCATCCTATCCTCTACCCCAAGGCTCCTAATCTTTTTGATCAGCCTTCTGTGGGGGACTGAGTCAAAAGCCTTGCTGAAGTCAAGATATACTGTAACAATTTCCTGCCCCATGTCTGCTGCTGTGATTACCCAGTTGAAGAACTCGACCAGACTAGCCTGGCAGAACCTTCCTCTCGTGAACCCATGCCATCTGGGGTCCTGCAGCCAGTTCCCTTCTAGGAAGTCCACCAGGTTCTCCCTTAGTAGAGACACCAGTATTTTCCCCACTATAGACATCAAGCTAACTGGCCTAAAGTTCCTTGACTCATCCCTCTTCCCACTCTTGCATAGCACTGTGATTATCCAGTCCCTATGGGTCATCCCTGGGAGCAATTGAAAATGATTGCTAGCAGCCCTGCTGCTGTATAACCCCTGCTACCTCATGCAACATTCTTGGGTGTAAGCCATCGAGCCCCATTGAGTTATCTACTTTCAATCCTGCTAGCTTTTCCAGCATTCTTTTCTTTGTTATCTGGACTTTTTCCCAGTGTCTGTGCTCAACCCTTCTTAACTCCATAATCTGGCAGTGGCTCATATTTCTCCTCAGAAAACACAGAGCAAAAATATTTGTTCAGCATTGACCCTCCCCATCTATGGGGTATATAGGTGGAAAATCTCTGGAGAGGGGAGCATACAAACAAAAAAAAACACTTACTTGTCCTTCCTGGTGTGGGGTGACCTCCCAGATGCTCAGATGCTCTTGGGGGTGGTGCAGGGCTGCAGACAATACAAGTTAGCAAAAAAACAGTCCCCAACAAAAACAGAATGTTCAAAACAGGACTAAAGACTCCCAGGATCCCATTAATTGATGGAGTTCATGAGCATGTTATTAGCGATGACAAAAATATTTTCTTATGAGTTTTTCTTTGCCAAAGTTCATTTCTCTTTGCTCTACTGTATATCCCATGGGGGAGTTCAGGTGTCCTAAACCAGGAGGTCCTTCTTCAAAACCGTTTCCAAAATCCAGATTTATTTTTGGGGCTGCCTGCAACCCAAATTGGTACAGGCACAAAGTATCAGATCATTTAAACATCACAGCTAGTAATCCAGCCCTCCTGGGGCAGAATTGCAATGTCTTCAGGCAGCTAACTAGTGCCTGACATTTCTCAGGGGTACTTGAAATGACAATCAGGTCCCTGGAATAACCTTTGCTTTCTCTAAATTCCCACTATGTAGGGGCATTGGTGAGGGGCAATTTAATTAGACTTTTCTCCCAGGAAATTTCCAACAGAACAAAGCATACTAAAATGGAAGGGGCATTTGGGCTCCCAGGAGCTGCCCAGGGACTCCTGCTGTCCTACCTCCCTTAGATCTGGTACCATTGCTGACTGTCTGCCTAAGTAAGGTCCACAGTAGCCTGGACTGATTTTTTTTGTGCATCAACCTCCGTATGGGCTTATGACAGCCAACTATGAGCCTTTAGAACTGGGCTGTGAGAGTCAGTTACCCCGGAAGGTCCTGGTTGCCACACATCCTTCCTCTTATCCTCTCTCAAGAACTGACCCCTATGGTGTAGAGGGTCTGTGACTGAATTATACACTTAAAAGGCCATGAATGTCTCTCTCTTGCCTGCTGCAGGGAGGTAGGACACCAAAAATGTGCCAAAAGCAGTCACTCAGCTTAGGAATCTTCCTCTCCTCCACAGAGATTCACCCTCAGTTGCTCTTTAATGAAAGCAGCCACCAAGATTCCTGAGGAATTTGGTTCATCTCATTCTCTGTAAACAGGAACTCTCAGAGGGATCTCTGGCACAGCATGTCAGACAGACAGCTCCTTCCAAACTGAAACAACTGCTGCAGCTCTCCAGTTACAGCTAGTTAGCTCCTCTTCTTTAAAACTCTTGGACAGACCAACTTACGCAGCCTTCTAAGGGAAACAGGGTTTAACCCTTTCAGGCCTTATAGAGTTACTAGGGTGCCTGAGCTCCTAGGGGTCTACATCAGTATCATTGCCTTTCCCTTGTCCCCTTCCTCCTCACCCCCCCTGCATTTAAGCTTCACTATACCCTCTTTGACCTTGCACTTCTTTCTGATGTACTGGAAGAATGCTGTATACCCATTCTTTACCCTTGTTGCCAGTCGAAGTTCTGTCTTTGCTTTGGTCTTCCTCACCTTCCTGGTAGTTTCTCTTGTTGCTTCCAGGTACTTCACTGTCTTCCTCCCTTTGAGTTCCCTTATACTTGGAAAATGCTCTCCTTTTGGTTCTTACTACCACCCTAACATCAGCTGTGAACCTTAATAGTCACTTAGCTCTTTTTCCCTTGGATATCTTTGGAATTGCATTATCTGCCACTTCTATCATCCCCTATTTAAATGCTTCCCACTTTTCTTCTGCACCCTCTACCTTCACTGTATCCTTCATGCTTATCTCCAGTTTATCCACCCTTTTATTGATGTCTACCTTTTTGAAGTCCCATACCCTTATTCCTTTTGGCCCTTCCCAGTCCTGACCTGGATCTCCAGTGTTACTGTCCTGTGGTCACTGGAACTGAGTGGATCCAGAAATGCTACTTTCTGAATCCTCTCATTGTTGGTGAGGACCAGATCCAGCAGGGCCTCCTCCCCTGTTGGGCCCTGAACTAATTGTTCTAGGAATGACTCCTGGCAGGCATCCACCAGAATTTGTTTCCTAGTACTAGTACTAGTTTCAATTGGGATTTTCTCATCCACATCTGGCATGTTGAAATCCCCATGTATTTTTTTATTTAGTTTTTGTTTACCGGGTAGGTGCACTAGCCACAGAAATGACTATTTTCAGGAAAGACCCGGGAGGTTACAAAGTAGCATATATAGTGACAAAAAACATAATACAGTAGTGTGTGAGCAAGAAAATACAAAATATAGGCAAATGGTAGGAGCAGTACAATGTCTAGGCAAAAACTGGTAGAGAAACATATAGTACAAGGAAAGGAGCACGAGACAAAAATATAATGTATAAACAATGTGGCAAACAAATATAGCAGCAGAGCAAATAAGTGCACGTAAGGACCATTAAGTCCAAGGTCAAGAATGTAACAGCAAATATAGGTGCTTAATAAGGTAATAAGCCTGCAAACTAATGAATATAGAGCAGGACAGGGGTAGGAAAAAGGAAAGGGTGAGGGATGTAGGAGAGACAGGAGAGATTAAACAATAGCATATTGTGAAAGTGGAAGGCTAAGTAAAGGTAGGCAACATAGGTTGGAATGAAGGGTCAGGACAGCAAGAGAGTAAGACTGTATAGATTTAAGGGGGCCTAAAACATGTACAAGGGGCAATATTATTTAGGAAAATACAGAGTTCCTTTTTAAAGATAGCTTTGACCAGTTACCCTTGACTGACTGCCATCTTAAGTGTCTCTCCAAATTCCCTGTCTGTCCCTTGATCCTAGCCTGGTGGCCTGTAGACCATCCCCATCCAGACTTCTTTCCCCTTCCCTGTTGTTGCTAGTACACACAGGGTTTCTAATTCATCTGACTCCCTTAGAGTATTTATTTATTTTGCTTCAATCCTCTCCTTAATATAAAGTTCTACCCACCTTCCTTTTGCCCTATCCTTTCTGAGTAACACGTAGCCTGGTATGGTCAGTCATGTCCCAGTCATGGTTCGAGGTTGCCCATGTCTCTGTTATTGCCAAAGGACTTTATAACATTTGGTTTAGATGATCTTTTCCTCCACTTACCCTTTAAATCAGTGAAGTGTGTTTGAGGACCTGATACTCTTCAGAGTTCAAACCTGTTATTTCCGCCCATCCTCCCCAATAATTCAAAACTAGCACATCTTGTTCAGGAACAACCTTCCAGAAGGATCATAACATACGTCAAACCTCAGAAGACGTCTGCTGTAACTGTCTGCTTTGAAATTCTTTAGCATGGTCAGATTTAAACAGAGATGCTTTAAATGAGTGCAAACCGATCTATAAAAAAAAACATTCTGCTGGAGTTTTTGTTCAGTAGCAAAACAATAATGATAGCTGTATACAAAATGTGCTGTACAAAGCTGCAGTGTCCTTGTATTAAGAAAGTAAGTAGGTACAGTAAGTAAGTAGGTTATTTATAACCAAAGAACACTAAGAGCAAGCTAATTTTCAGTGATGTCCTGCATACAGAAACAGCAGCAAAATAATTTGTTACACTTCTTAAAATACAATAAAAGAACAAAATAACAGCATACCCACAGTCATGCCATGATAAATACAATTTATACCAAGTGCAATGTGACACTCATATACAGTTGAGAATAACTGACCAACACATTGATACAAGTAATATATAGACTTCTAGAGCAAGAAAATGTAAGTGAGGCGTGGTTCGTAAACCAGTTCATTACTGGTATAAATGGAACACCAACCCAGTTTGTGATGCCGATTGCAGTGGGAGGTGTTCTTAGCAGATAGAAGAATGAAGTGAGCAGGTCTATTAAAAATAATGTCCAATTTGTGTAATTGATTGACAGAAGCTGATCCATAAGTAAAATCCCAATACTCTAGTAATGGGTCAGCAGTGATGTAATATAGGATAACATAATTTATCTGAATATACGGGGGGACAGTACAATTGTTTGGATAAATGGGGTTTCAGATAAGTGAGAGCACACTACATTGAAATCTCTTAAGATGGGAGGCACACCACCGTTTTGGATAATTGAGAGTTTTGGTTAACTGAGGTTTGGCTAATTGGGGTTTTTCTGTAATCATATTGTATATCATCTCATCTCAGAAAAAGAATATTTATGATGGAAAAAAAGATACATTGCCCCAGTTTTTTTAAATTAAATTTGCAATTCCATTCAAGCAGCCAATGTTTTAAGGGGATTATTTTTGTTAAATTCAAGAAAGGGGACAGGCCTGGATTGTACAAACTGTAGGGTGCTCCACTATACTGCTCCTGTTGTGAGTTACTCTACTGCCTATTTATTCAGTCTTTCAGTTCAGACTAGAACTTTTCTAAGTAGCTGAAAAATAGCTGAATTATTCCATTTTTTACGGCTGCAGTGGGCATAGCCCTGCAGACGTTTTATTTTGAGAAAAGGACTCCCTGCATAAATTACCTTCCAAACAATATAATAGAGTGTTAAAAATAGTGTCCTCCATTGAAGCCTCATTACTATGCTGCCTGTGTGTGTATGGGAGCTTGAGAGCACTATTTTTCCTCTGGCTTAAGAAGTTAATTGAGCCCTCCCCAGTACTGCATTTTTTTGCAAGTTGAAAGTTCCTCCAACAATTGAGCCCTTCCCAGTACTGCCTCTTTCTGCAAGTTGAAACCTCTTCCAAAGTGTTTTATGGGCCTTTTCTTTGTTTGTTAAGTTTCAGTGCTTAATTTACTATCTTTTGCAAACTGTGAAACTCCTGCTTTGCTGGTATTCCCTTCCCCACTCATTCAGAGGTGTGAATTCCTTTGTTAGCCACTGGATGACCACAGCTGCAAAATGATTTCATTTGTCTACAAGCACTGTCTTCTATATAAGACACAAGCAACTGAATCAACACACACACACACACACACACACACACACACACTCTACCCTAAGCAGAACACAGCTGGATAAGGTATCAATATTTAGGAAATGTATTACACTTACCCAAAGACTAGCAGTGTGACTCCTAGCTACTATGTTCTCTCTTCTGTGGCTGAGCTGTAATAAAGACCCTGTAACAAGATTCTGGCTTCCTGCAGGGGCTATTAGACATCAGAGCAAAGAGCACTCTGGAAAGACTCTCTGGGACAAGATGCAATAAAATAAACCTGAATAGCAGCCTCAAGGGACCATAAAACAGCCAGGGAAAGTTAGAAAAAATTCCTCTCACAGCCTGAGCAGACAAAAAAAAAACACTGGGATGAAGTAAGAACACAAGAATGGTAATAATACACATATTTTCCTTATTTTAACATGCAGTTTTCCTTTGATAATCCTCAACAAGGTGTGTGTTGGGCTGGGATCTACCCACACATGGCAAGTGACCAACAATACCAAGCATGCATAAGTCCCAGTGTACTCCACACTGTGCAGTGGATTACTGTGATTGTACAACTGGTAGGAAGTAAAGAATTAAAAAAAGTTATTAAAATACTCAATTTCTAGAGTCGAGCATAGGTGCAAAAGGGATGAGGTATTGGGCTTACCTTTAGATGTCAGCTGTCCAGGCATATCCCTATCTAAATCAGTCTTATCTTAAATCAAGGCAGTAGTCATGTCATAGAACCATGAGACTGAAACTGATTCTGCAATTGATAAAGCTGTGCTGGGCAGCATATGGCTAGCTAAACTCTGGCATCAATTTCTGTCTCAAGGTTTTGTAAAATGTCTTCTGCCTTTCTTTATTGCTTTGTTGCAGAGATGTCAAAATTGATATTGCTGGACAGCTGACAGCTGGATATCCCTTCATACCTATATAGAAAATAATTTATAAGACATTACCTCCTGACTTATAGGTTTGTTATTCCTTTGGGTTCTTCCAAAAACTTTTCTCCTCATCTTAACAAATTTTGAATTGAATAGACCAGAATCTTGGCCTAATTTAAAGCAATTATATGACACAGGTTTATTACTTAGAAATCCTCAATGCAGCACTAAATATAGAGAATACTGGATGGGCAACTATGCACAACCAGTGTCTTCTGCCACAGGTGGGTTATGATTCCTTCTGACCAGGAGAGCGAAGCTCGAGAGGTCCATGGGAATCAGAACCCTGAGGTGAGAGAACACATTGGTAATGCATAAAGTTGCTCATCCTATATTTTTTTATAGTGTACAGTAGTATAATGTGAAATGTGTCAATTATGTTTTTTCTCTCTTTCATTATGAAACCGACTTGTGAAGTCTCTAGAGCTTCCATCACCCTTTCTGTGAAGAAATACTTCCTCGCAGTACCCCTAGTCTACCTCCTTCCAACCTCATATCATGCCACCTCATTCCTGGACATCTTCTTTTCTGAAAGATGCTATCCACCAGCACCCTATTGATGCCATTTAGATATCTGATGGTTTCTATCATATCATCCCAGTCTCTTCTCTTCTCCAGGGTATATATATATTGAAGTCTCCCAGTCTCTCCTCATATGACTTTTAGTAAAGGCCCAGCACCATCTTTATTGCCTCTTTACTGCCTCCACTCTGTCTACATCCTTATGGAGATGTGGCCTCCAGAACTAGACACCATATTCCAAATGAGGCCTCAGCACTGATCTGCACTGTGGCATCACCACCGCCTTTCTTCTGGGGGTGATACCTCTCCCTATGTACCCCAGCATCCCACTGACTCTTCCCATAGCCTTGGTACATTGTTTAGCCACCTTTAGGTCATGCAGTATGATCATCCCAAATCCCTTTCCTGTTTGGTGACCATCAGTTCCCCCCCCCCCGTAATCCTCCCCTGGGTTCCTGCAACCCAAATGTATGATACTGCACTTTTTTTGCACTAAATTTCAGCTGCCACACTTCGGACAATTCCTCCAGTTTACCTAAGTCCCTCCTCATTTTTTCCACCCTTCCTGGAGTGTCCACCCTGTTGCAGATCTTAGTGTCATCCGCAAAGATGCACACTTTCCCCTCCAGCCCCTCTACAATTTCAGTTATGAAGACATTAACAGGACTGTGCCCAGTACTGATCCCTGTGGCATCCTGCTGGTCACACTCCTTTCCTTACATTAAGCACCATTTACCATGACTCTATCTTCTATCATTCAACCAGTTCCTAACCCAGTTTACCACCTTGTGACCCACTCTCAGGCTGCCCAGCTTGTTCACAAGTCATATGTGGAACGGTATCATAGGCCTTACTAAATTCAATTCATGTTTATGTTTAAGCCCATGAAACACCCTTATCTAGTTAGTGCATTTGCAGCAATAGTGGCTCTGCCAGAACTTGTTAAATCTAGTGTAAGAGCTTCTGTTGCTAATTATTATACAATTTTATTGTTATCTTTTGTTTCGAAAGTCATGGAAAAAATCATTTCTCATTGTTCTTATTTTATTTGTAAGGATAGTCTTACTCCCTTATAATCTGGATTCTGACCACACCATAACACTGCAACAATTATGAAGGCCACAAATAACCTCCTGTGGGACAGAACCGAGTCGCTGAGCCCAAGTCAGCTGAAGAACAAAACAATATGAGAAAAAAAGAAAGAAAATATAACAGTTGGCCAAACATTTTTAGAAGAATTTGGGACTAAAGTAAAAACTGATTTCAGTAAACCAGTATAGATCTGCTGTACATGCAGTGAACAGCCAATCAAAAATTGATTGCATTTGTAAACCATGTTTATAGTAACAATACCAAGTAGCAGAGTAAGTGTAATCATACATGACAAAATTACTATGATTTTTAAAGGTTACATCTGCTGGTCAGCAGGCTGGTAAAAGTTGTTGTTCCCTAGTGGCCCTTAAAATGATCATACTAGTCTTCCAACAGTGCTGTTGTATTTATTTAGAAATTGGCAACCAGGAGAAGCATACTGAGGTGTAACTCATTTCCATGAGGGACATGGGGTAGGTGGGTATTTAGCTGGAGTGAAAGTACAAAAACAATCCATTTACCACAATGACAGCAAACTCCTAAAACATGAGAGGGGTGTGCAGTTAAAATGACTTATTGACAGGAAGCAGAAGAGGCAGTTATGATAGACAAAGAATAAACTGACCAAATAACCGGCGGATTGTAGTAAAAATAAAAAACTAAACATAAGCCTAAGGGAACTCAGGTATGTACCAACAGTGTGAGCGTTCTCTAGGTGAGAGGTAGACTAAAGTTGAGGTTAATTACAAGAGCAGACTGGTGAGAACTGAGCACTGAGATGCTGTTTTAGAGAGGGGTAGAAGATGGAGTAGTAGATGGTGTGAGGAAAGGAGTTCCAGAGGCTGGTCAAGCACACTGAAAAGGCAGATTGGCCAGTGGAAGTGTTGCAGTGAGGAATACTGAAAAAGTGCAGGTCAGAGGAACAGAGTGAGTAGGAAGAGGCAATAAAAGGTGAAAGCAGCACAGTGAGGTAAAATGGGGAGACAGGCTAGCCAGTATTTTGAAAAGAAAGCAACACTGTGAAAGAGACAAAACAATTCAAAGGAAACGTCAGAGTGTTTTAATAGAGTGAACATGATGCATGATAATATTGATGTGTTTTGGGTTGCTTTACCCGCTTAAGCTACATAAATGACTGAAACACCCCGAAGAAAACCTCAGTATCATTTCAGAAGCCACTAACTCTGGAAGCCCGTTAACAGTAAAAAAGGTTCCACAATATTGTGATTGTTTATCATGGTTGTCATGCTTAACATCTGCACCTCTTCAGGCCTTCTTTAATATGCACCAGTAAGCACTAGAAACAATTATTTATTTGACTGGGAAAAATCTATATGAGTTCTCTGTCATAGTCCTGCAGCCATCTCCAAGGGTGAGGAAACAATGTACAGATTTCACTGCAATTATTATGACACATTTGAAATGTACTGGCAAAAGATTCTATGCCTAGATTAAATCCTTGCCACCAATGTGCTTTCATTTTTATCATATGCTAACGGTTCTCATACAGATCACGCAGCAACTTACTTAGCAAAACTTGGCAGAAAGACAAATCGAAGTCATACCGAGAAACAACTATGTTTACTCATCAGTTTGGATTTTCTAATTCCTAAAGACTTTAAATCCACACCTCAGGCATAAGAAAACCTCTCTGCAAGCATAATGGGCTCTACATGCTATTTTAAAAGGGCTCTATCATGGCTTGTAGAGCCATGGTACACATATTCAAGAAGTTCTGAGGACATTCGTGGATCCGCAAATCCATTCCTGCTGTACACAGTTGGGAAAGGACCAATAAGTGGGTGTGAAAGAGACCATCACCAAAGCTCCTGCTAGTCATAAGTGCCATTTTTTACACTGTTGGGGGTATTGGGGTTGCATATGCTATGTAGGCTGGGGGCTGGTCGTAACAGTAGTGCATCCCAGAACTAGACTTACTTGGCCCCCTAACAGCAGACTCCAGCTTTCTTTCTTGCCATGAAAAGATGGGGAATGCCACACTTGTTTTTTTTAAAAAACAAACAAACAATAGCACACTACGGGGATATGGCATTCTGAGTGAGCCCTCTGATATTCCATGATCCCCTGCTTCCTAGAAGCAGGGGATCTACTCTGAAGTCAGAACAGGCTTCTGGATGAGATCAGTTGGCAACAGAGCTTTTAGTGTTGCCGCCCCCCATCCTTTGTAATTTGCTGCCTCCTGGGGTTAAGGGGGCCCCTACCTTGGAGGTATTCATGGCCCACCTTAAGGCCCTCCTATTCTCCCAAGCATTTCAGGACTGAATTATTAACTTTTTGCTTGATAGTGTATGATGCTCATATGATGTGTTATTATTCTGCATTTTTAAATTTGTTACGCATCTAAGCGTTACTTTGAAGATGTGTTTATTTGTTTGTACAGTGCCCAGAGCCTCTGGGATTGGGTGTTTTTAAATAAATTTTGCCTTGCCTTGCCCGATTGAAAATCCGGTGTCCCGGCTGGTTCTTCCCATCATGCTACTGCCTGTCTTCTGTGCTGCTGCACATGAGGGTGGAATGGGCTGCTTGCTTTACTCAGGTCTCCTAGATCTACAGGAATTCCTGTATTTTACAGGGATTTGGAGCCATCTACAGGAACATTCTTCCCATAGACTTGCATTGGTTATACAGCAAAACAGAGCAATTTGGTTTCCATAGGAAATAATGTAATCTACAGGAAAACACAGGAAAATCACCCTGGAGTTACAGGGAAAATAGCAAATCAATCTGGGAGCACTGTGTACTGAACCCCAGCCTTTCATGGCCAGCAGGGGCCAGGTGCCCTTCACATATCTATGTGGCCCTATATACACCTCATATTGAGAACCTTTGTACATAGATCCTGTACTGATCAACTTTTTTCAGCAATGGATATTTTTGAGCTTCACAAGCTATATCAGCTGCAGTGATAGGCTACTAAAAATACCCAAACCAGTACCATCCAATGTCCTTCTGGTGCTGCCCCTTCTTTCTAACTGTTTACTGAAACTGATGTCATCAAAAGAGCCAGTAGCAACAAATTAAAACCCATGTTACCAAGGGCTACTGTAGCTATGATCTCCTTCCCACTCTACTATGTCTATAATGTATTACTTTCACTGGGAATGTCCTGCAACTTAGTAAGTTAGTACAGACCAATTCCAGTGTTCACACCAGCCAAACTACTAGAAAACTGGTTGAAAAGAAACTATTTATGTACTTCTCTAACAGCAACATGCAAACCGGTCATCAATTAGGCTTTAGGAAAGGGTACAATACAACCCATGTTATGGCCTGCTTCAGTAGTGAATTGCTTAAAGAAAGAAATAATGGAGCTTTAACAGAATCTATGCTTGTTGATCTGACCAAAGAATTTGACCTGGTGGATCTCCAATTACTGCTGCAAAAACTTGAACAAATTGGCTTAGACCCCTGACACTCAAATGGCTCCAAGACTATGTTCATAACAGAACCCAGATAGTCAAACTGCAAAACTGTCTCTAAGCCCCTGCCAGTGGTCAGTAATTGGCCCCCTGTTATTCAGTCTGTTTCTTAACAACATGCTTCGTGCCCTCACTAACATTACTACCCAGCTGTATGCTGGTGACACAGTCATTCATGTAACTGGCACAAATGTGCATGAAATGCAAACCAGATTGCAAATGAGCAGTGGGCAATGGGCAGGATCAGCTGCAGCAATGGTCACTCTGTAATAAGTATTTGTCACCAAGGAGTTTTTTTTTCTGGCAAAATCATCAATACACCAACTTTTCTTTTTCTTTTCTTTAATTCCTGCACTATGAAGTTTTGAAAAGTTCTTGTTCCCATGCCATGCCCACCATGAAAAAAATTAAATATCTTGGTACAGTGCTGTGCTGTTTACCATCAGAAACATGTAGTTTTGTTGACCAGGAAATGAAGGCTAGCAACTGTGCCTATTTTCAGCCTTTTCTGGGGTCAGATGCAGCTGACATACTGAATCAGATTAATTTGTTAGTGCTACTTTAGTGGCACAGAGAAATTTGGCCAAAACACCAGGGAAATTCCCTCACTCTTTTCAGGAAGTTCCATGGGATCTTTAATGTCCACATGAGCAACCACTAGAAGAGGCAGATGAGACTTTGGTTTAACATCTCATCTGAAAGAAGGCACCGGTGCTACACTACAGTGTCAAGATTCTTATGTGAGGTTAGAACCCACAACCTTCTAATCTTCTGACCACAAAAGCGAGTATGTAAGCTGCTGAGCCACTGACACTAATGCAACCACACTTTGAATCTAGTATGTACATGCAATAGGTAACCGCAACAGAAGAAGTTTTCAAAAAATGTGAGTGGCAGCCCTCTTTAATGACCTGAGCCATTAAAAATAGTTATAAAAAGTATTCTAAAAACATTTGAGGAAATTAAAATCACACTGTGTATGCATATAAGGATCTCAGAAATACATTTTTGATAAAAAAAAATACGATTACTTTGTTTTTTGTCAACTAACAAATGCTGCTGTTTTAAACAAAATTGAAACACAATCAATACTATTTAGACCAAGGGACAACAAGCCAAGCTAAAATAATCCATGTGTATCTTTAGCCTGGATGGAGCAACCCATGAAAACGGCATACGGTTGATTGGTCACGGTATAATTAGTTGCGCTCAAACTGTAGCGCCAAAGTCATCGAAATTTCATATTGTTACAGGTACAATAGGTAGTGGGCACAATGGAGCTGCTGCTACCATATACCCGCAACATTCTGTCCTCTGATGTATGGCAACAATTTTTAAGTGATTTTCTTATCTGTTCTCTTCTGTTGGGTAGTGTATATTGGGACTTGCATTTGTACCTGTTGACAGTGTGGAAAGGTGCTATGAAATGCTTCAGGATGACCCCGAGTTTGAACATCTCGAATGTCTGATGGATTACTTTGAGGATAATTACGTTGGGCGATTGACCAGGAACCGAGGTTCCCCATCATGTTTTGGAATCAGTATGCCCGAGTAATAAATGATTTACCAAGAAGCAACAATGTGCTTGAAGCCTGGCACAGGGCATTTTCTAGGATCGTATCTATTAGCCACCCTACCTGTGCTCAACTAGCGAGGAAGTTAAGGCAGAAGCAGCATGCAGAAGCATTGCAAAGGCAACAGATACATCTCAGTCAGCAACCGTGGAGAAAGCATGCTAAATATATACGGGTCAACAAAATGTTTAAATTGATCTGCACTGATCTTACTTCTCGAGACCCCAAGCAATACATATTGGATGTTGCCGCAGTAATTGAAAAAAATGTTGTCTAAGCACTGCACATTTTGCACAATTGAATGAACTTTAAATGCACATTAAATGCCTTCTTTGCACATTTAATTCTTTGATATACTGTACACATAATAAGGCTGTACATTTGAATGAATTTTAACTCTAGCACATCAAATGCATTGTTTGTACATTTTTTATTGTAGCTCAATACAGATTTTAAATAACTCTGGCACTTATGTTTTGCTCATTAAATGCCTTTTTGAACATTTAATAAAGACTGCTGAGTCAATTTATCTTGTTAAACATGTAATACAGCTGCACATTTGAATGAATTTTAACATTTAATAAAGACTGCTGAATGGATCAGGTAATAAAGCTGAATTTATCTAAAAAAAAAACCCTTTGTTGTAATTATTGTGGTTGATCACTGTGAAACAAGTAACATACCACAAGGTAATGAGAACTACATTTTGTCCTCCGATAACTTCGTTTGTGTGGCAATATATATTTGTGACCTGTGTAGACTATCGACTTTCTGACCGGTGCTCTTTTGTCTGCATGGCATTTTGACAGTGTCATTCTGACTGCGACAATATGTCCGGGGACTGAACGACCATACATGAGGAAAACACCAAGATCTATAAATATCAAGAACTCCTAATTGACCCAATACTGCATTTTAAGCATATAGAAAAAAAAATTAAGCAGTACATTAAAAATTAGGAGCTCTTTACAGAGTCTTACTCTACCTAATAAATAAGGCTTGGAAACCTGTCACCACCTACACATTGTTGCCACTCTTGAAATATGGAGCTGTAGTCATTAAAGGCCTTGCCAAACAGGAACTGAACAAACTGTGCATTGTATTCAACAGTATCTATAGGTTTATATTAAATGTGCCTAGAATTCAGTACCAGTGCTCACTATATTCTCAAGTGGGCATCCTGTCACCGCATGAAAGGTGGACTTTCATGTTCTATAACAGTGGTGCACAACTTTTATTTGGAGGTGGCCAGACCTGGGTATGTGGTCTGTGTTGAGGGCCACTCACTGTGGGCCGGTAACAATGGCGAGACATCATATGATAAACATTAATTATATGATAAAGAAAGACAAACCATATTTATGTTTATTTTACTCTATTTATTAGAATGTATTTGATTTTTAATGTTGTTAATTTTTTTTTATTGTTGATGAAATTAGTATAAAAAAATGTTAAAGACTGAAAAAAATAAATAAAGCTGCCATTCATCTCTTCTATCTTGGTCAGGCGTTCAGATGGTCAGATGAATAGTCCATGAAGTGCATTCTGAAATAAGACAAAATAGTTTGTTTATCCTTTACTCTGCATTGAAGTTAAATTTCTCTCCTTAGCAAAAGTATGACTTACCAATTATCAATGTGAAGTGTTGCAATGACCTTGGAACACCAGCTTCTGGATGTCAGGTTTTAGTTTTGAGGTGGCTAGTCGAATAACAGCTTCTGGATTCTCATCCATAATCCTGCTTCTTAATTTTGACTTATTTAAGCTCAGTAGCAAAAATGCATGCTCATAAATATATGTGCTTCCAAACATGCTTGAAAGTTATAGTGCCTCAATTCTGATATTGGGAAACATTTCTTCACTAAGGTAGCTGTAGAAATTTAAAAGGTTGCCTTCTGTGTGTTTGCTTCTTAGTGCATCACTGCATTGCAGGTCACTAGGTTCAAGTAGTAGATCATCAGGGCAAACAGAAAAAAGATCTCCAAAAAACGTAATTTTATGTGAGTCCCTCCTGAAGTCAGAGAATCGTTGCTGGAAGGAGTTCTTTAATCTCCACATGATTTAGGAGTATGTCTTTGAAGCACAATGGTGTTCAACAAACAGCTTCTGGCAGGTTGGCAAATGTGACAGGTCACCTCTTTTCAGCTGTACATCAAATAGTTGCAATTTTGTCTCAAAGACAGTAATCTGGCTTGCTAAATTGCATGCAAGTTGTTGTTTGCCCTGTAGTCTGATATTCAGCTCATTCAGATGTCCAGTAATGTCTGTGATGAAGGCTAGGTCACAGAGCCACTTTGCATCATCAAATTATGCCACAGGCCTTCCTTTGTCCTGCATGAAAGATTTTATTTCTAGCAGTAGTGCCACAAATCTTTTTAAAACTTTCCCTCTGCTCAGCCATCAAACTTCTGTGTGATACAGGACATCCCCATATTCAGCCTTGATTTCTTCAAAGTATGACTGAAATTGACAGTTGTTCACAGCACGAGACTTAATGAAGTTCACTGTTGAGACCACAACATTCATTACATTTTCAAAGCCCAGATCCTTCCCACAAAGATTCTGTTGGTGTATTATGCAATAATATTGAATAAGCGCATCTGGATCACTAAGTTGCTTCTTCACATGGGAAATCATCTCATTATGTACACTGGTCATTGCAGGGGCAGCATCTGTGACAATACCTGCAATTTTTTGCCATTCCAAGACCAACTTATCGACTACAATCTGAAACATGTTGAATAAGTCCAAGCCAATAGTTCTGCCATGCAATGCAGCCAATCCGATCAGCTATTCAGAAATCTCAAAATGGTTTGTCACACCACGAAGAAAGATTGCCATCTGTGCTGTGTTTGTTCTATCTGTGGTTTCATCCACTGCTTGCAAGTAGTACTCAAATCATTTGCACAACTCCCTCAACTGGGAATAAATGTCTAGAAACATAGACTTTGATGGCAGATAAGGACTGCTAGGCCCACCTAGTCTGCCCATTTCCCTACCTAGAGGATAAGCTGCAGATCCTATTTAACCAACAGGCTATTTCTTCCTACCCCCCACAAAAATTGCCTTATGTCTGTCCCATGCATTCTTGAATTCTCCCACAGTTTTAGACCCCACAACCTCCTCAGGAAGGCTGTTGCATGCTTCCACAACCCTCTTTGTGAAAAAATACTTCCTCACATTGCCCCTGAGCTGTCCCCCCCTCTATCTTCAAATTGTGTCCCCTTGTTCTTGCACATCTCTTTTTCTGAAAGATGCTACCCTCTTAGACTTTGTTGATTCCACTGAGGTACTTAAATGTTTCTATCATGTCCCCCCTCTCCGTCCTTTTCTCAAGGGTATACACATTAAGCTCTTTTAGCCTCTCCTCGTATGCTTCTCTTGCAGACCCTGCACCATTTTAGTTGCCCTCCTCTGAACTGCCTCCATCCTGTCTATGTCCTTGCAGAGGTGGGATCTCCAGAACTGGATGCAGTACTCCAGATGGGGTCTCACCAACTGTCTGTACAGGGGGATAACAACTTCCTGTTTTCTGCTGGTGATGCCTCTCCCTATACATCCCAGTATCCCCCCAGCCTCATGGTCTGTCTCCATGTCCAAAACCCATCGCTGAATAGTCATCTGATTCAGACTTATCTGACTAAAAGTAGCTGCTTGAGCAGGACATATTTTACCACATGCTGACAACAAACACTGCTTCACAAAATTCCCCTCTGTGAAAGGATGAGATGACCTTGCAATCATAGCTGAAATTTCATAACTAACCTCTGCCAGCATCTGAGACTCCATCTGAGCCTTTTTGAAAACATGCTGCTGGGAAGATAGTTGTCTTCTGAGGTCAGCTATTTTCTGGTTTCTCAGTGCTCCAGTGTAATCATTGAAAGAGGCATGTGTAGTCTGGTAGTGCCTCTTAAGGTTAAACTCCTTTGGAACAACAACAGTCCGTTTACACAGGAGACAGATATTTGAGCCATGGTCTGCCACTAAACAGTACTTGTCTGTCCATTCATCATTACATTTTGGAGCTCAGAATCTATTTTGCGCTTTTTCATTGCTGCCATAACTTACTGTCACCACTACACAAGCCAGCTACCACAAACACAACCCTTGCATTGTGAAACAGTACTCCCCCTTTTATAACTATGATTAATTGAATAACAATTGAATTACAAACAGCTGCAAGTAAACACTGCCCCACCACTCGATAATGGTCTGAGGTTTGTATCTTGTAGAACCCCCCCCCCCAAACCGGGAAACAGATTGTTGCATGAGTTAAACAACTTATTTTATTACAAATATCAAACATTGTAAATGTCCTGCATGGTACTGGTTTGAAACACTGCCAAGTTGATGAGAAACACTGGCCCACCACTCGGTAAAGGTCTGAGCTTTGTGGAAACCAACCCTTCCCCCGAACCAGGAAACAGTCTGTTGCGTTTTTCGACAGCAGCCAGGAATTGATCAAAGTGAGTGAAACAACTTTTTTTATTACAAAAAGTCAAACATTGTAAATATCCTGCTGCATGGTAATAGTTTGAAACACTGACAACCCTTGCATTGTGAAACACTGACAAGTCGGTGAGAACCAGGCGGCCATCTGTTGCACCTGTCCTGACTGTCGATGGGAAGCAATCACTCGGGATCTTTTTATGACCATAATCAGCCATGAATCGTAGAGTATGATTATGCTTTTTCTAGTTAACCTACTGAAATATACATTCAATTTCTGAGAAGCATGTCCAAAAGCTAGTGCACCAATACCCACTTGAAATAATTGTGGCTAAAGAAAATTATTCAGGGGGATTTTACATCTTAAAATTATCATTTTAGCAATAAATGTTGACTGTACTTGTTAAATTAAAGTATTTTTAACTTTTAATTTGGAAATCAAAGCCCATTAGACGAAAACAGCAATCTGCATTTTCTCGTTGACAGGTCATCAACAAGTAGCAGCGTCTGTGACTGTGCAACAAATGGCTTTATGGAGCATTCAGGTACTTCTGTCCACAAGCCACAAAAAAAGCATCTTGGGGGCTGGTTGTGGCCCGTTGGCCATATGTTGTGCACCTCTGTTCTATAAACGTCCCTTTACAATAATGGACAGAAAATAGCCTAAGACTCTGTACAACCTCTTATATACACAAACTGACTACTATTTCTTTAACTGGGTGACTAAAGAAGGGGATCAGGGGTAGGCAGGGGATGTGTCCTATCTGGACTTCAATAAGGGTTTTGACACTGTGCCTCACAGAAGGCTAAATAGGAAACTCAGTAACCTGGGAGCTGGGGAGAAGGTGGTAAATTGGATATCAAACGGGTGGTGGTAAACGGCAATCACTCTGGGGATGAGAGCGTGACCGGTGGAGTACCACAGGGATTAGTACTGGGGTTCTGTCTTTTTCAATGACTTTATAGGTGACATTGCTGTAGAACTAGAAGTGAAGGTGTATTTTTGCAGATGACACAGATATCTAACACAGTGGATAGCCATGAAGGGGTGGAGAAAATGAAAAGCAATCCGGTGAAACTTGGAAGAGTGGTCTAGGGTGTGCCAACTTGGTTTCAAGCCAAAAAGTTCAAAATCATGCACCTGAGGAGTGGCAAGTCGGGGGCTGTGTATGCGATGGGGGGAGATACTTGCAGCCACCAAATAAGACAGACACATTGGGGTAATCATATCTGATGATCACAAGGTGGCAGGGTAGTGCGATAAAGTAGTAAGCAAGGCTAGTCAGATGCTGGGTTGCATAGGGAGGTGGATTTCTAACAGGAGAAGAGAGGTAGTGTTGTCACTATGTTACTCTCTAGTGAGACCCTGCTTAGAGTACTGTGTACAGTTCTGGAGGTTGCATCTTCATAATGACATTGATAGGGTAGAAGCGGTCCAGAGGAGGGCTACTAAAATGTTGCTGGGGTTGCATTAGAAACCATATGAAGAGAGGCTGTGGGAGCTCAACATTTAAACTCTGGAGGACTGAAGAGTGACAGAGGATATGACTGAGACCTATAAGTACCCCACAGGACTGAACTAGGTGCAAGAGGGAAGTCTCTGTCAGTGGAGGAGTACCAGGACATTGGGGCATGCTATGAAGCTTGGGAGGGGGAGTTTAAAAGGGATGTGAGAAAATATGTCTTCGTGGAAAGGGTGGTGGACACTTGGAACAGCCTACTAGAAGAGGTGTGGGGGCAAAGAGTAGGTAGCTTCAAGCTTGTGTGGGATAGGCATAGAGGCATAATAGGCAGAGGAAAGGGAAGAGAGAGTTACACCTGTGATTAATTAGGGTCCAAGGTGTAATAACAGACAGAGAAAATAGGGCAGACTAGATGTACTTTCCTGCTGACAAATTTCTATGTTTCTACAACCTGGGCTTGGCCACCACCAGTGCACTTACAATGCCCATTACTAATAGTAAAACTGGTGAAAGATATTTCTCATGTCAGGGCACTTGGCAATGAAATACACTATCTTCTTCCATCCAAAGCAAGTCTAATTATGTTTTTTACATTCACCCCCCTTCCCGAAAGACCATTATGTACAATCAGTTTAGAAAGCGCACAATCTAAACAAAATGGGATTGGGTATTGAGGTGGGATCACATGTAAAGCTTGGTTGAGGCACACTCATCAATAACGTAGTGGTGAGAAAGTGAAGCCTTTCTTAGTGGGTTCATGCTGCCATGGGAGAGGAACTTAGTGGTAGCTATTTCTTATGATCCCTCCTGAACCAACAACAACTAAAGTTCTACTACGTTATTATAATTTGAGGGCAGAAGGCAGTACTGGCAAGGACAGACATGCACCTTTATTTTCAAAGGATGTGCAGAATATTTGCATACAGATGTACTAAATGACCCCAGACTGTTGGACCACCTAAAAGGTGGTCCAGCTTCTGGACACGATTGCTACAAATTACACTGTGAAAATGATGTATCAACATTCTGATGTGAATGTTTAAAAATAGGGGACAGACATCCTGACGCATTTGCAGTGATGCAGCTGTGTCACATAGAAACATAGAAATGTAGAATTTGTCAGCAGATAACTGCTTGGCCCACTCAGTCTGCCCATTTTACCTACAGTATCACCACAGACCCTACTTGATCTCTAGCTCTATCTCTCTCTCCCAATTCCTTTCCACTAAGATTGCCTTATGCCTATACAAAGCTTTCTTGAACCTCACCACTGTTTTCACCCCAACCACCTGGTAAACTGTTCTAGACCAGAAATCTACCTCTCTTTCTGTGAAGAAGTACTTCCTCACATCTCTCTTGAATCTACCCACCCTCCAGCTTCATAGCCTGTCCCCTCGTTCTTGAGCATCTTTTTGTTGGAAACAATACTTCCCTCATGTGAGGTACTTTAAGGCTTCTACCATAGCCCCCTCTCCCTCCTCTCTTTCAGGGTGCACATATTGAGTTCCTTAAGTCTCTCCTTGTAGGGCTTTTGATACAGATCCCTCACTGTTTCAGTTGACCTGCTCTGGAGTGCCTCCACTCTGTCTATGTCCTTCAGAACTGTACACAGTATTCCAGATGAGTCTCACCTGTTATCTCTGCTTCTTTCTGTTTCTCCTGATACTCCTCCTTCCTCTCATTCTCCTTATATCGTCTGAATAATACCCTTTTTAGCCTTTACCTTTTCAGCCACTTCTTTCAACAACCATAGCAGTCTACCTTTCCTCTTACTTTTACACACTTGTTTGACACAGAGGTTTGTTACCTTAAGTATAGCCCTTTTTAGCTTCACCCACTGTTCCTTCCCCTCCACCCAGGTCATCTCCCCCTGCCTGAGGCATTCACTCATCTTTTTAAAATTTGCCCTCCTGAAGTCCAGGACTCTCGTCCTTGTGTGGTTCGACTATGCAGTCATCCTTATATGGAACCACACTGTACGGCGATCATTGGTCCCGAGGTGGTCTCCCACCTTGACATCTCTCACAGTGTCTCCGTTAGTGAGTAGTAAGTCAAGTATTGCCCAATCATGAGTGAGTTCATTGACTAGATGCCTGAGGAATGATCCTGCATGGAGTTCAGGATGTCCCTGCTTGTAGCTGAACTCACAGCTGGAAGAAATGACACAAGTACTGTATCCAGACCTTTGAGAATCCCACCCCTGGGCACTAAAGAATTGTTTTTCATATCAGGGGGTGTCAAGATTTAAATTGTGAAATATGTAAAGACTCTTTTGTAACATCTATGTGAATGATCACTGTGCTGTAACCAATAGCATTAGCTATAACATCTACTATGGTCATACTTTGGAAATGGTAAACACCATTGATAAGGAGGCACTTATGACAAACTTAGCTAAGATCCTTGAGCCCTTCTTAAGTCACTCTGTTTCTGTCTATTGGGAATGATAGAATTTGTTTGCAACCAACATGGCATTGGAAAGGGAGCTGTGTCTAGTCATTGATCTCTGGACTGTAAAAAATGTTTCATATGATGCCTAAAAAATCCCTTAAGCCTCTTCTAATGAAAAGAGACAAACTTTGTCAACAGAGGGTGCTACACCTGCAAAGAAAGGTCCGTTGGACAAATTTGTCAAACCCGAACCCATGTTGGGTTGTGCTGATAGCCATGGTGAGAGCAACCCCTTGTATGGGTATACCAACCTTTGCCCCAGTGGTGTCTGAGAATATAGACCCAATGGTCATATTACAAACTCTGGAAGGCATTAGAAATCTTGAAATTTTGATAATGGAGCTAGGTGAAAAACATCTGAAATGGCTATAAAAAGTTGAAGCTTAAAGTTTCTGTGGACTAGCCATCAGCAACAGTTTAATCTCCTTCTGAAATATTGATTGATTAAGAAGTTTGAGAAATTAAAAAAAAATGTTACAAGTACTTTAGAATACTCTTTTAGGGTGCTCCACACTACTTCTCAATCTCGGTGGTGAGAGCCCAAGAGTGGATTAGCTGTGGCTCCCGGGAGCCTTCTGGATTTTTTTATGCAAACTTTTTCATTTAAATATTGGATATTGGACATTATGAACTGGAGATCGTAAATGGACAAAGCTGATTGGCTGAGCCTTCTTCTTACCCGTGATGATATCCAGCTACATCATCACGTGTAAGAAAAGGTGCCAACCAACAGCTCGTTTCACCTACATGAAATCCATTCACCTGTACTTTTCGGTGCGGGCAAGGTTGTACACTAGTTCACTGACAGCAGCAGGCTGGGCAGTGGTTTTCATAGGCTGCCATACATTTAACTTAGCCAGAAATGGTCTCGCTGGGGAAAAAAAGAAATACACAAATCCCTCGGTCACGCGACAGTTAAACAGCACTGATACTATGTTCCACTTCCACCCATACATGTCAGTCAGGGCAGCTGTAGCGCTGTCGCAGTAGTTTCACTTTTAAGTAGCATGTTTCGCTTAAAAAACATTTATCATGTCACGCCACTCCTTTCGGCGCTTTAAAACAAATGAAAAACCACAGCAAAACAGCCCCAGAGTCTCTCCCAAACCTCCTCATCCACAGCTCTTTATAAAAAAGGTAAAAGTCATAAACACAACGGTCACCCTCGTCTTTACAGCCCGCCGCTGACCGGAACAACACAATGGTCACTTGCAGGAAATATATTCCCATACTAGCAACTGTCACACGTGGCAACCGCTCTTGCTCGCCACACTAGCTTCACACCGACCTGCCCACTCTTCTCACAGATGACAATGGAGCAGCGCTCCTGCCTGCTTGTGGCAAATGGCAGCGTCTTACTTTCACTCAGTTCATAAATTCTGCTTCCTTCAACCTGCTGAAATTAAAGGGGGGGGATGCCAACCTCACAGAAAACCTTAGCTCTTCCTGTGCAAATATTAGAACTTCACCAAAGTTACTCACAACTCACTACAAATCCTTCCAACACCACACAGCGAAGAAAAGTGTAAGACTCCAGACTTTTATGCCAGGCACTGCCAACTGCTCCTGGCACAGGACTAACAGGACAAGGTATACATTTATTTTTTTTAAAAAAGCTTCTCTATGCTGAGATGATATTCCTGAATGGTGCAGGTACACAATGCTTGCTTTCTGAGCAGATTTCATATGCATTACTGTGCAACAGCACCACCTGCTATTTATGAGTAATAGAACTATTTTCTTTATATGTATTCCTACACCATAATTCAATACTAAAACATTTTAAAAGTCAATTTTAAACCAGGTGTTTTTACTAATAAAACTATTAATCCAGTTCATAATAGCAATAATGCACTCCAGGGCGTGGTATATCATGGGATATCATCACTTCTTGCGCAGCACGCACCCGCCCGCGCCCGCGCTCCAACCACCAGGCGCACGATATCCCATGATATACCGCTACACCCTGTCAGCATTATTGCTTAATTATGAACTACCAATCGTAAATGGAAGAAGTTGATTGGCCGAGAGGGTTTCGATGCTGTGATGATATCGGGCTACATCATCACGGCTTCAGAACCTCCAGTCACCAGCCTTCTCACCGGCAAACAAAAAAATCATTTTGACAACGGGCAGCCACGCTGAACTTACAACGCAAGCTGCTGCCAGAAACAATGATCCAGTGCGCCTTAAAAAATAATAAAAAATCCACTTGCCATCTCATTTCCCCTGCCAACATCCCTGTAATCCTGTTGTCGAATTTGTCACTTCAGGTCGTTGGACGCCGCCTGCGCCGCCTCATGCCCAACCACCCGAGGCGTGACGATATCCCACGATATACCACACTCTGTCATGCATTATTGCTTAATTATACAATGGCAAGAAGATTTCCAGGGCTCTGATTGGTCAGTGTGTGCCTGAGACAGTGATGTTGTTACACAATAACATCACTGTATTGATTTGTTGGATTGTTCTTTGGATATCTCTTCAGAAACAAAGGTATATTGCTACACTAAAACTCTACTAAAACCTTTTTTAAATTTTTTATTTTGTATAATATTGAGCCATTGTATAATTGCAATAAGGCACTCCAAGGTGTGGTGTGTGTTATTGTGTAATAATGTCAATAAGGCACTCCAAGGTGTGTGTTATTGTGTAATAATGTCACTCCTGGGGTAGTGGAAGCACTTGGCTTTGCCTCGTGCTTCAACCCACCCCAGGAGTGATGTTATTACATGATAACACACACCTTGTGCCTTAAATTGATGGATCATTACCAGGCCTATCAATCCGCAATCACCCGTAAGAAGGTAGAATTCCTGTCTGGGGAGATTGCGGCCGCTCAGAAATGACCAGCTCAGCTTTTTGTAATTGTGGACAGACTGTGCAACCCAGCCTGTCTACAGGTTTAGAAAGCCTTTTTGCAAGTAGAGTGTGATGAGCTTGCTCAATTCTTTGCAACTAAGGTGGATGACATCAGGGCCGAGCTCCAACTGGCACATTCTATGGGTGTTGCTTTGGATCGACACTTGGTTGCTGCACCTCAATTTTCCTAAAGTTCCTTTTACCGTCCAGAGTTCATGGATGTCATGCAGATTGTCCAGGGTATGTGCCCTACGTGCTGTAGTTTGGACCCAGGACCAACAACACTAATTATTGGTTGTAGTGACATCATTGGTCAGTCCGTTCATGGATTGTCTGGTGCTCCTTGGAAACAGGTGAGTTTCCCTGCTCCCTGAAGGAGGCGGTGGTAACACCCCTCCTGAAGAAAGCTTCTTTGGACCCAGACTGCCATGCAAACTACAGACCCATCTCAAACCTTCCCTTTATAAGGAAGATGATTGAGAAAGTAGTGGCTGTACAACTGGAGAACTACTTGACCATCGATGGCATATATGAACCTCTCCAGTCTGGTTTTCGAAAGAGGCACAATACTGAGACGGCACTGGTTCAGATGCTCAATGATCTCCTGATGGCAAGAGATTGAAAAAAACATTCCATCTTGGCTCTTCTAGAGCTCTCTTCAGCATTTGACACTGTGGAGCATGGGATTCTCCTTGGTCGCCTGAGGTTTATCTGTGGCCTGTCTGATACAGTCCTCAGGTGGTTTACATCTTTCCCCACTGGAAGAACTCAGAGGGTGGTGTCTGGAATTTATTCCTCTTACTCAGTGCCTCTGTCCTGTGGGGTGCCTCAGGGATCAGTGTTGTCCCCCATGTTGTTCGCAGTGTACATGCTACCCCTCGGAGACACTGTAAGAAGGTATGGGCTGAGGTTTCACTGCTATGCTGATGATACTCAGCTCTATCTTTCTTTTGCACCAGATCAGGAGGGTAGAGCTCTCTCAGTATTTAATAATTGCCTCACTGAAATCCAGGACTGGATGAATTCTATTTGTTTAAAGTTGAACTCAGAAAAGACTGAGGTGCAGGTTGCGGACCCAGGGTGCCGGATAGGGGGGTTGGGGGTAGGTTCATCCTTTAGGACTTTTTCTTGGGGACTTATCACTCCTGCCCTCTGAACAGATGTGAAACCTGGGGGTAATTTTTGATGAAGGGATGACACTATGATCACAGGTGTCGCCAGTCGTCAAATCCTCATTTTACCATCTGAGTAATATCTCCAGGAGTAAGCATCTTGTTCCATCTGGCAATCTCCCTACATTGGTCCATGCCTTTGTGTCCTCATGCCTGGATTATTGCAATTCCCTTTACCTAGGGCTACCGGGGGTAGATATCCACCGCTTGCATCTGGTGCAGAATGCAGCAGCCCGGTTATTGACGGGAACCTCTTGGTCCTGCCATATTTCTCCAGTGCTGTGCAAACTGCACTGGCTGCTGGTACAGTGGTGGACCACCTTTAAAGTTGGACTTCTGACTTTTAAAGCCCTACACAGACAGGGCCCGGACTACCTGAAAGAGCTTCTGGTCTTTTACTGCCCTGGGTGATTGCTCCACTCGGCTGGCAAGGGGTTGCTAGAGATTCTGAGGGTTTGCTTAAAATCTTCTGGGGCCCGGGCATTTATGTGTGCCACCCCTATCCTCTGAAATTCTCTACCCTGTCAGCTTTGGGAGTGTGAAACGTGGAGGGATTTAAACAGGCCTTCAGAACTTATTTATGGAGGAAAGTTTATGGTGACTAACTTATTCATTGATTTTACTTCTATTATTCGTTTTAAATATTTATGAATGATTTTATGACTTACTCTGTTTTAATTGTTGTTAGGCACCTTGGCTTTGGAAAGGCACCTTATAAATAAAGATTTATTATTATTATTATTAAGGATAGAAAACTGGACTCCTTTATACAGAAGTAAGAGTCTGTAGAGGTTCAAGTATCAAAAATAAAACACAACATGGAACTAATTAAAAAAAGTCTGAGGACTCTGATAATGAGTTTGTTGTAATCAAAACTAACTGACAGTAAATGCAATGGAAATGGCTTATAGGTATCATTTAGTCACACTTCTCTGAAAGCCTGAGACACTTAAAAATACAATAATTACCAGCTCTGCCTTTTTCCCATAGGAAAACCGTGGCGTAATTTGTCGTTATAAAGGAGCGTTTATAACGGCAAACATGCACACAATTTCCTTCCTTCTGCGCATGCTCACGCAGCAGCGCTTACCAGCCATCAGCACTCCTCGCCTGTAGTGTTAATGAACCGCCAGAACAACTCGGCGGTAAGTCCTCTTCTTTTCTCCCCCCTTATACCCTGCACAGAAAGACGTGAAGAAATCGGGGGGAAAAAAAACAATTTAAAATATAAAAATCTTGGCACCTCAGTAAAAGGACCGACCGTGGCATACACTGGCAGGAGACACAGACCTCTTTATTTTATATAATTGCTGAGGCAAAAAAAGGCAAACCCGGCAATTATATAAAATAAAAAATGGGTCGGGGGTGTCAAACTCGATTTTTACACACACCCTCGTTGTGGGATGCTTTTCCACAACTCGGGTGTGTGTAAAATCTTGTTACACACCCCGACCCATACTTTATTCTATATGTAAAAAACTCAATTTAAGACTGGTAGGATTATCAAAAAAATTTGAATGTGGGGTACCCGGTTACAACAGCACTACCAGAATAGTGCCGGAGAAGACAGCACTAGTCTGAATAGCGCTACCACAGACAGCAATAGGGGATTTGCTGTGCTATGCAGTAAACGCTCCCCTGGTCAATGTCCCTGGTGCTAGCAGAGCACAAGGACAGAAGGATTCCAATCACTTGTCAAGCTGCTCCTGTGGCATGGAGGGCTGAGGCATGGACCATCTCAGCTGGGTGGCAGTGGAGAGTAGGGTTCTAATCCTGGTCTCCCTCTGTTTTTGCCATTCGGGACTTACATTATTTTTACATGGGGCCATGGAAACAGTATTACATGGCCCAACAATTTCTTTCTTGCCCCATGATCCACTCTCCTGAAGTAAGTATCTATTAATCCTGGGGAGGGGGAACACAAATGGGTGGCATTATTGCAGCAAGGTTGTTGACCATGCTGTTTTGGTCGGCAATGTTTTGACCCAGTGCTGGATGTGGAGTTTAGTACAACTAAAGAGCTTGTGCAAAATTTTTGGTGGAAACCTTAGCCCTTCCCTTGGGCAACCTGTCTCTTCTTTCAGAGTGTGAAGGATCCCTACTAAAAGGAAACTTGAGGGAGGAATAACTGAATCTAAGTTAACACTCAATTACGTTAAACGAAAACAAGCATTTGTCAATGCTGAATGTTGTCGTGCTGGCATTGGCTCTGGTAGTGCAGTGCGGAAACACAGTTTGGGCAGGATGTGAAAAATGACAGCTGTAGTGTTCATAAGGAGGTGTAAAAAATGGCAGTGTTGAAAATATGGCAAGTAAACATTGCAAATTTGCGAAGTTACAAGGGTGCGTGGGAAATGCGTAATGCACGCTTGTGAGACAGTCATTGTATGGACTTTCTGTACCAGATTTTCAACATAGGCATTTTAGCACCTCTGCTCATGTACAGTGTCACTGTCATTTCCTCACACTGTCCCAAAAAGTCATTTCAGACAGTTAGCGACTGCACTATTCTGCCCTGGACGTGCGAAAACACATTTTGGGCAGAATATGCAAAATGACAGCTGTACTGTTCATCAAGAGGTGTGGAAAAATGCCAATGGTGAAAATCCAGAGTGAAAATATTACAAATGCACGTTACGAGTGTGCATGCAAGCAGCACAATGCACACTCGTAACACAGTCATTTTAAGGAATATCATCACCAAATTTTCAACATAGGCATTTTAGGACTTTAGGACTTCTGCTCATGAACAGTTCACTGTCATTTTCGTAATCTGCCCCAGACACTGATTTCCCATAGTGACCATGCTATTGTGCGTCGGAAGTACGGAAACACATTTTGGCCAGGATGTAAAAAAATGACAGCTGTACTGTTCACAAGGAGGTGAAGAAAAATGACAATGTTGAAAATCTGGCATGAAAATATTGCTAATTGAAGTTACTTAGCATATGTAGCAACTACAACTATCAGAATACAAATATTTTATGGAGTATCATCACCAAATCTTCAGATAGGCACTTAGGACCTCTGCTCATGAACAGTGTCACTGTCATTTTGTAATCTGCCTCAAACACTGGTTTCCCACAGCAATCAGCTATTGTGCGCCGGAAGTGCGGAAACACATTTCGCCAGGATGTGAAAATGACAGCTATGCAGTTCACAAGGAGGTGTAGAAAAATGACAATGTTGAAAATCTGGTGTGAAAATATTGTAAATTTGCGAAGTTATGAGCTTGCGTAGCAACTGTGCAACGCACGCTCGTAAAACAGCCATTTTTTTGATTTTTTCCACCAAATTTGCAACATGTTTTTTGAGAGTCCACCTCATGAACACTACCACTGTCCTTGTGTTGATCAGTCCCAAAAGGTGATTCCATGCAGTGACTGAGAAATCATCTTTCAGGACTGATTAACATCATAACAGTGACAGAATTCATGAGGAAGGGTCCCAAAAACCCCATGTTGAAAATGTGGTGCAAAAATTCCAAAAAATGCCCGAGATATGCATCAAAGTTGAAAAACCCCTATTTATTACATTATACAGCTTACCAGCATTTCCTTAGTTCGCGGTCGGCTTTGAAGAGTGCAGATGTGTTCCCGGTCCACCGAAGATCATCGCACTGAGCTCCGGAGGTAAGTATGGGGTGATCGGGGGTGTGAGGAGGCATGGAGCACAGTGGGTGGGTGCAGGTGCTGGGTAGGGAGACTACGAGGGACTGTTTTCTGTTTACAGGTGTAAAAAAAAACAAACATTGTGGACGGTTTTCTTTTGTTACAGGTGTTTGTTTTTTTGGGGGGGGATACAGTAGCTGACAGGGGATTTGGCACCCCCATCGGCAAATAGGGAGTGGGGGACACTAGCTAAGGGGGATTGGGAACCCCCTTAGCACAGAAGAAGGGGGGGACATCATGCCGATAGGGAGTATGCTCCCCCGTCGGCACATTAAAATAAGAAAGGGGGTAACGGATGCCGACAGGGATTGGGCACCCCGTCAGCAAACAACGAAAGTGGGGGAAGGTGCATGTCCTCGAAGTCAGCAGTTTAGCAGCCACTGTGCTGCCATATTTGTAGTGGCAAAGCACTTAGGAAGGTCCACTGCGTGTGACGAGCTTTGCTCGCATTGCAGCGGACCTTTCCTTAGATGTGCTCACCGCATTTGCTATGCATGGTGTGGTGCTGGCATGCTGGCTGATTGGGGAATGAGGGACGCACCTAATGGTGTGCGCCCTGCATTTGCCCAACAGCGACAGCGCCTCCAAATCTCCACTGCCACAAGATGGCTGCACAAGCACTCCAACATAAAAATCAGGATTCTGATTCTAATACTGAAATCCCACAACAAAGTATATCAATAGTCTCACAATACCTTAGTGCAAGAACAATGATAATAATTAACTTTATTTTTTAAAGTGACCTAGAAATTCTTTTACAAACAGCCCACACAAAATGTGTTCTCTTTTTTCTTTTCCATAAGTTCTGTATCTTCCCAGATGTTTCAATGAATACTCTTGACAGGAGGAAAACACTTCTTAGAGAAGAAGAAGAAGTTTGTTGCCTCTTTCTCTTTCCTTTCTCCTGTAGTATACAAGAAAAACAGAAACAAAAATTACATATTTATTTTATTTAGTTTTTGTTAACTGGGTAAGTACACTAGACAAATCCTGCCTATTTTTAGCTATGACCCGGGGGAGGGGGATACAGATGAATGCCAACTGACCTTGAACCTGATTAAGCTGTTGGTGGTAATTTTTCGTGAATGGAGGACATTTAGCCATTGCACCACGGAAATTCCTCTGCTCTTTTCAAGAAGTGCCATGGGATCTTTAACATCCACCTGAACTACCACCAGAACAGGCAGATGGGACCTCGGTTTAACATCTCATCTGAAAGACGGCACCTCAGGAGTGCAGCACCCCCCTTATGCTGCACTACAGTGTCAGTATTAGGATATTAACGCAAGTGCCTGGTGTGGGGATACAACCCACAGCTTATTGATCTCCCAGCCTCAGAGATGAGTGTGCTACCTGCTGAGCCACTGACACTGCTAAAAAAACCTACCCTACCCACGCTCCCCATAAACAAGAAGGCCATATCATGAAAGAAACATTAATCAAATCATATTTTATGTAAAGGGTGACTCTTTAAATGTATCCAAATACTAAAGTGAAAAAGTCATACAATACATGAATATTAAGGTAAAATATAAAATATAAAAATAACAAATAGATAAATGCCGCTAGAGATGAATAGTTAGTTGGGAATATAAGGAAATGGAAATGTGAAAAGTTAATTGTGAAAATATATGCACATATAAATATAAATACAGAAACCTTAAGCATGTAAACTTATTATTCTTTAAACATGTAAACTTGTTCCAGAAATCTAAGCTGACACTAAGCTATATAGTTTCCCCAAATCTCTTTGGAAGATGTGAACTTTGTTGTTGATACTTGCAATGAGTTTTCCTAGTTGCAAATTATATATAATATTCATAGACCATTCCTTAAAAGTAGGGATATCTTTGTCCAGCCAGTGTCTCAGTATGAATTGATTAGTGGAAATTGCTATGAAAGCCATCATAGCTTTATCCAATTTATTAATTAAAGATCCATAATTACCTAAGACACAGCCCTCAAGGTGAAATGCTTGTTGCTGGTGTAATTTGTTAATGATTTTCCTTCTAATATCATCCCAGAGTGGTTGTACAAATGAACAACTCCATAATATATAACTTAAAGTGCCAGGTTCAGTGGAACATCGGGTACAATTTTGAGTCTAAAAGTCCATATTTAAACAGTTTATAAGGCGTCATATAAGCATTATGCAAAATTTTAAGTTGCATTAATCTTAAATTATCAAGGTGAATGAATTCATATACTGTATATTATTTCAAATTTTAGACCATTCCAAAGATTGATTTCCAAGTTTGAACTGCCAATAAGAGGGTTGAAATAAACAAAATTACTGCGGCGGACCGCGCACTCAAACCTAAGCAGACCACGGTGGCACAGGAATGTCTTTTTTTTATTTTATGTAATTGCTGTGGCCAAAAAGGAAGACCCAGCAATTATATAAAATTAAATATGGATCGGTGTGTGTAAATTTGAAGTTTACACACACCCTCAGTGTTAGATACTATTCATAAATCCCTCCAGCTTCACTCTCGGGGTTTATGTAGCATCCAACCCTTTGTGTGTGTGTAAACTTCTCATTACACACCCTGACCCATACTTTATTCTATACATTATTAACAGGGGAAATCCACTTAAGATATTTATTAATATGAATAAACATGAAATAAAATATAACATTAGGAATGTTGATACCACCTTGATTTTAGGCAACATTAATTTGCTGAAAGCAATTCTTGGAAGTTTATTTTGCCACAAAAACTCATTTAATAAAGCATTTATATGGACAAACCATTTTACGGGGAAATATAAGTTTACCATATTAAAGGGGTTAAAACGTCTAGGAAAAATGTTCATTTTTAAAATACTTATCCTACTCCAAAATTAAAGGGAAGGCTCTTTCTATCTGTTAATGTCTTGTTTAATCTTATTAATTAAATTATTAAAATTTAGATTGATAATTTGGGAGGTATCTTGTGAGAGATAGATTCCAAGATATGTTATTTGATTTGGAGCTCACAATAAACCTAGATTTATAATACCATTTTTAAGGCACTGTCTATTTAGAGGCAAGGTCATAGTTTTGTCTTTATTTAACTTATAATTTAACATTTTGCTAAAATCATGAATAGTATCTAGATCAGGCAATACAGATTCTTTCAAGTTAGAAACATGTAACAGTATATCATCTGTGTATGCAAAATGTTTTAAATGGAAAGGACCTAGTTTGATACCTTTAATACTTGGATTATTATTTAGAAAATTGAGTAGGGTCTTGATATAAAAACTAAACAGAATAGGGGAAAGAAGACATCCCTGATGGATTCTACAGAATAATTTTTATTAGGGACGAAAATTAGCTATTACAAAATATTCTTGCTTTGGGATGGTAATATGATATTTGTAGCCAGTTCATGAACAGATTTGGAAACTAAACTTTTTAAGTGTTGCAATAAGAAATATTACCACTTTCAAAAGCCTTCTCTGCATTTTGGGACACTAGGGCTGTGGGAGCCCTGGAATCCCTGGAAGTGGAGAAAACATAGGAAAGCTTCCTTATATGATCAGAGGCTTATCTAGAAGACATAAAGCCTGTTTGTTCCTTGGAGCTTAAATAATTCCAAATGTTCTTAATTCTTTGGGCTAAAAAGAAAGTGAGTAATTTAATATCATAATTTATAAGTGAAATAGGATGGCAAATATATATTCTGTTTTTAGCTTTATCAGGTATTGGGATAAGAATTATTAGAGCTTCAAATAGTGTGTGATCTTTAAAGCCATATGTCAGGATGTAATTAAATAATAAAAGCAGAATGGGTGCCAACATTTCCTGAAAAGTTTTACAGAAAATGGCTGTATAACCATCAGGGCCAGGTGATTTGTCAAGTTTTAATTTATTGATGGCTTCTATCATTTTTGAGAGGTGATAGGTTTAATTATTTCTGTTGCTTGAAAAAAGTAATTTATGGGTAGTTACATTTAGCTGAATAGTTATTAATATCAGTCTCAGAGATTTCTGTTTTATTAATATTTAGTTTATAATTAACAAAAGAGCCAAGAAGTTGTATTATGTCCAAAATAGCCAGTATGGTCGTTGATGGGTGCGTGGTATGGAGCAAAAGGTCATCTGCTTAGACAGACAGTTTACATAAGGTGTGTCCCACAGAGAATCCAGTAATGGAGGGATGAAGCCAAATTTTAATAATAAGGTTTCCAAATATAGGTTAAACAACAGGGGGAATAGAGGGTAGCCTTGCCTTGTGCCACTACATAAGACGAAGGACAGAATAAATACACCATTACAGTATATTTTGGCAGAAAGCTGGTCATGTTTGAATCCATTTAATAAAAACATTTGGAAAGCCAAACTTAGCCAATGCTATAAAAAAAAAGGGCCAAGCCACCCTGTTGAATGCTTTCTCAGCATCCAGGGACACCAGAGCTGCTGGGAGTCAGGTTCTCTAAATGCCAAGAAAATATGTACAAGTTTACCCAGGTGGTCTTAGGCTGACCTTGTAGGCATAAAGCCTACCTGCTCAGGACAGATGAAATGGCCCCAAACCTGATTAATGTGTGTCACCAAAAGTTTGCTTAACAGTTTAAAATTCTGATTCACTAAAGTAATGGTATGATAATTAATGACTTGTTCTAAATCTTTATTAGGTTTTGGGAGAAGTATTATAATAACTTCTAGCAGGGATGCATCGGAAAGCTTCCACCAAGTTACAGGGACAGAAACTACAACAGAATCCAACACAATAACAGCAGAACTGCAAGATCCATTACAGCGACACATAGGAAAACTGACAACCACCACAGCGACAGACACCACAGAAATCCACCCTCCCATGTGGGGGGCTCTGCCCCCCACATCCTGTACTAAATATAACAACCTCCATGATGCACAGACAGTGGAGAAACAGTGATCACCCCCCCCCACACACACACACACACACTCAAGGACAATACCAAAAAGTGCTCTGATGGTTCCCTGATTCCGCTCCATCTGGAAAATGAGCCCATCAACCACCAGCAGATGCTTCCCCCTAGCACTGAGCACATACTCAGCAGCCAGCATCTTTGCACACATGCTAACAGCCACACTGCTGTCCACCCTATCTGCCTCATCCGATACACCTGCCTACCTCATCTGATACACCTGCCGGTTAATGCAGAATACCTGTCAACATTCATTACCTGTCAACATGAACCACCTGTCGCTCACAATGTCACCATTCTGCAGTGGTCATTGTTCTTTTGTTTTGCTGTAAGGGATTTGTTACAGTAATGGTATACCTATTGGAAATATCATTGTGCAATATGTATGCAAATACTTGAGTTAGAATAGGGCTAATTCTTGTGCAAATATTTTATAAAAATTATCCATGAAGCCATCGGGGCCTAGGTCTTTATCTAACTTCAAAGAGGTGATGGCTGTGGTAACTTTTGCTAAGGAAATAAGTTGGCTCAGGTTATGTTTCTGAGTAACTGTGAGGATGGGCAGAGGAATCAAGGCAAGATATTTTGTGATGTTGTCTTGAGAGGAGGGGGCTACGGGGGTTCCATATAGTTTATAGTATAAATAAAATTAATGTGCTATGTCCCTGGGGTGACACCTCAGTGACTGATCTGACATAGAGCATACATAGGGGATTAATCTGGAGCTTTCTTGCTTTCAAAGTCTAAGGGCCATTAGTTTCCCAGCCTTCTCCCCTTGATCTACCCATTTTGATCTTGTCTTATATGGATACTCTGCTCGTTCGCTTAACAATTTTGCATATTGGTCTCATAAGTGTCTAATTCCTCTTTCTGTTCATCAGTAGGGGAAGTAATACCCTCTAGACTCCAAATGGCAGACAATAAGAAAAATAGTTTTGCTTGAGATTTTTTTCTTTTTGGTAGCTAGTCGAATGAATTGCCCATGTAGTACAGCTTTGCATGCCACCCATTCTATATCTCTCTGCTCTGAAGTATCCCAGTTCTCTTCAATAACATTATTAAGGACTTCCCAGATATGAATGACTACATAGTCATCCTTTAGTAACTGATTATTAAGCTTCCACATTGTATCATGGTCCAAATTAGGTTACATGATTGGGACATCCAGACCATGGCATGATCAGACAACATCCTAGGGGTAATGTTGTATGCATGGAGGCCACTTAAAATCTAGAAAAGGAATGATGGGCTGGTGAAAAAAAAGGTAAACTTTTTCATTTTGGGATTAAGGGTTCGCTACCGGTCACATAGGCCTAAAGAGTCTGTCATTTAATTCAGGGAGCGTTGTGCAGGTGAAATACATAGCAAAGTTTTATGTGTGTGATCAAGGTCTTGAGACAATGTGACGTACCAGTCTTCCCCCCAAGAGACTAGACAAATGTGCAAATGGGGCAAGCACAGTGGCCAGGTCTATAAAGAAAGATGGGGTGTCCACATTTGGGCCATAAATAGCCCCCAGTAAGATTTCAGTTTGGCCTAAGTATCCATAGATAAGAACATATCTACTGGAGGGGTCAGATACCAAATTTTTTAAAGTTAACAAGATTCACCAAGCCGAAAGAATAATAACACCCTGCTGTCTAACGCTGTCTCGTGCGCCGTAGGTTTACCCTATATAATCTTGACAAAAAAAAGGAACTTTCTCAGGATAACAAATGGGTTTATTGTAAAAATGCTATTTAGATCCTGATGGGCCAAATGTTTAGTAATTTGGTATCTCTTAGTTTTTGATCTTGCTCCCTTAATGTCTCAAGTGACAAATGTGTGTCTGTTTGACATCTTTACAAAATGAAATAAGATTACTCTCACTTATACCTGAGGTCAAAAGACATACAGAAAAAATACTGTATGAAGCACTCACTATACCTTCCCCCCATCCTATACAACATGAGGTAAACCAGCAATAACACTAAAAATGACCTATTTACAAAAATAACCCTCTTTGGTACCATAACTATCCCCGGTCCTCCGACCGCACTTCTGCAATTCGATTCACAAAGGTACTAGGGAGCACCTCATCAGGCCCTTGGAGAGGGCAAGATCTTTTATAACATAGGAAACACTTGTAGCACATTAATTTAGAAATAAACATAGAATATATATAAAAAATAGTCTGAGTAATGCTCCCCCATCAAGCATTCCAAAAAATTAAGAAAGAACGCTAGATCTCGTGACTACAAAATCACAATGGCAGTTAAGAATCCTAAAAGTATAGCACAAAGGTATATATAGCACAGTCCAAGGTGTACAAAAAAGTAAAACCAGAATGATTCTCCATCCTTCGGGGCTAATGCATTGTCCTGGCACAGCTAGAAGAAAAGGCAAAAAGAAGTTAAAACAAAAGAGAGAATGTGGAAGTTGCCATGAATAATAATGCAAAATAAAAAAAAAAAAAGAACTAAGAAAGGAAGGAAAAGGAAGGACAGGCAAAGTACACAAGTATTAAATGCAGAACAGTATTAGGATAGGTCTAATAAATGGTAATATAAAGTGGAGCATATTATTGACAGAAAGGCAACCTTGGGTAAGGAAAAGGTTAACGCTGTAAAGCGATGCAGCAAACATAAAAGGACTAAATGTGCATAAATCCAAGTATGAAAGAAGAGAAGGAAACAGAACGGAGCCAGAAAATATGAGGCTTTGCCCAAAATGAGTACATCCACCACCTTATCCAAACAAGACATCTCATATCAGAAAAGAGAACATGATATGTCTGCCTGCTTCCTTAAGAGAATGCTTCTGTGTTCAGTGGTGATGACTGGAATGTCAGACCTAAAAGACACAAAAAAAAAAGGCATGTAGTACACACACTGTGCTTGGTAACAGCAAATGTCCAGATGACCATTTGAAGAGCAACATTTGTAAAACAGTTTTGTCTTTTAAATCAAGGCTAAAGTACTGGCTGATGGATAATGATGTTTGCACATGGTTACAATAATTGTTTGTTTTCTATCTGTATTTTGTATTTTTTGTAGTCGCTGTATTTTTAAGATGGTTTGTTATATTGGTATCATTGTTATTTGTTGCTGTGTAATTTGTCACTGGTGAAAACAGGCAGTTTTGCTCATCCTGCTAACAGGTATAAAAAATAAAAATGAAACAATGAAAAATTAAATATAAGTCTAAGGCAAAATTAAAAGGGAGCTGTGTCTTCCAGAGGAGATCTCAGACTATCACACCACGATCAGCCACATATGAGTAGGTGTCTATATGTATACAGTTGTCTCCAAGCAGTGTAGCAAACCACCAATAGTCACCAAAAAGATGGGCATTGTCTTTTAAGGCTATTCAATTATATATCTAGATGGTCAGAGAATTATAACAGAAACGTTGCATTGTACCATGTAAAAGTGAACATCAAGGATTCAACAGATTTCGGTGTACAGCAAAACCAAACAACTCCACAATACCACAGTCTAA
Source organism: Neoceratodus forsteri (assembly GCA_016271365.2). Lineage (NCBI taxonomy): Eukaryota > Metazoa > Chordata > Ceratodontiformes > Ceratodontidae > Neoceratodus > Neoceratodus forsteri. Next base: position 219,923,781 of record CM028136.1, on the reverse strand, counting down.
GCATCATCGAGCCAGGGTGGGTGAATCGGAAAACAAGTAAGGGAAATGTTTTGGACAGTGGTTCTCAAATGGTGAGTCCAGCCTCCCAAGGGAGGCTCCAAACTGTTCCAGGGGAGGTCCAGTCAAAGTCTGAGAATGTTTTCAGTTTTGGCTGTTCTGTATGAAAGGATGAAGCAAATTCAGCATGGATAACCACATGTGAATTTCTTTACTTATGCACAAATTTGTGACCAGGAAGGGCCCATTGAGCCAAAGCTTGTTTATAGGTGTGTATTTATATGTAAATTAATGCCTCAGGAAGGCATGCTGATTCAAGGCTTGTTTCTACAGTAGATATTTATATGCAAATTGCTGACTAGGAAAGGCACACTGATTCGAGGCTCATTTCTATATTAAGTATTTATATGTAAATTGGGGCTGGGGAAAGGAGCATTGAGCCAATGCATGTTTTCAGGTGTAACCCAAGGTAAGGGTACAGGAAGTTGCTTAACAACAGGGTAAGAGGCAGAGAGATGAAGTGGCTAGACTAGTTGTTCCAGTTAGAGAGGAAACAGAGTAACAAGGGTCCAAGAGTCAGAAAAGTGGAATGACAAGGATAACCTGGGATGCGGGGTTGAGGTAGAGAGAATATACGCGGTTAACTGGATTAGTTTCACTTTATTCCTGGTGTACTGTGCAAAGTAGAATACTTTTTTTCTGTAGGGAGGCCCAAGATGTTTTCCAAATTTGAGGGAGGCTCGAAATCTTTTCTATGGTTTGGGGTAGGCGCTCTATCGCAAAATGTGAGAACTAATGGTTTAGGAAGATCAAGCTTTGCCTCTGCTGCTGATTGAAATCAGAGTTCACCTCCGGCAGTGGTAACATGCAATATGGTTGGATACCTGGGAAAAAAATTATTTCCTGCAGCATAGAGTTTACTTATTATGCCTCTATATTCCTATTGCTTGCTTCTAATGCCCGGGCTCAAGTCACTGAAGATGTAGGTATGGGAGCCTTCCCACCATAGCTGCTTTTTCTCACAGATTCTGGATAGGATATGTATCTTGTCCCAAAAATTTAGTAGTCAAAAAATGAGAATCCTGGGTTTGTCACCTGGCTGGGGCATGGGCTTGAGTGACCGGTGTGCCCTCTCAATCATGTAATTGGTGACATATGGAGAAGGGACTGCTATTTTCTCCAAAAGTTGCTGAATATAGAGAATGGGGTCATTGCCCTCTTCCCATTCTGGTATGCCAGAAATTATCAAATTGTTCATCCAGCTACGTGATTTCTGGTCTTCCAGTCTCTCCTCCAGGCAGGATAATTTCCGTTTCATGTCCATGATCTCTGGCTCAACTTTCTGAGTCCATTCCTCTAAAGACGAAATACAGGCCTCCAAGTCTGTAATTCCAGTAGTTCCAACGTTGGTTTGACTGATCAGAATTCAGCAACTAATTCAAAAAGCACTTCTTTTACAGTGGCCAGATCACTTGCAAAATCATCCAAGGGTAGTGGACTCATTGGCTCCAGGGATCCTGGAGAAGGTAAGCCTTCCTTGGGTCTTTTAGGAGGTGGTGAATGGGCTGCAGTCTCCTTCACAGGTTGCACAGTTTCAATTGCTTGTATGCCTGTTGTCACCTGGATGAAAATGCTGGTACCTAGCCATTGTAAGGCAAGCAGAGGGCACTGAGAAATAAACGGTGAATAATGTAGAGGTGAGGAACTTAAAGTTTAATTTGCCCATTCCAGAGAGTCACTTAACATGTCTTATCACTAGCCTACCATCACTTGACCCCCAGCGCAGTCCCCGTTTTATTAAACAAATCACATCCCTGATGGTTTAGTGGACCCCCTGCCCCAATCCCCCACATCCCTGGTGTTCTAGTGGACCCCCCAGCTCTGATCTTCCTGTATAATAAAATATCTTTCTCTGGTGGTCTAGGTGACCCCTCCCCATCCCTAATGTTCTCATATAATATAAAGATATTTTTCACTAGTGATCTAGTGGATCCCCAACCTGGCAAGCAGTGCCCCACCTCCTCACTCCCCCCCGTACCATCCCCAAGCTGGTGATTGGCACAACCCTCCACTCTACACTATGGCCGGATGCTGACTGAGCTGTCAAGGAGCAGGTACTGTATACAGTACCTGCTCATTGACTGGCAGCTCACTGAGCTGTCAATTGAGCACGTACTGCTCCTTGGCAGCTCAGTTGGTGGACAGCGGAGGGCTGTGCCGGTCACTGGCTCAGGGATGGGATGGGGGGGAAGATTTGGTGGAGCACTGCATGCCAGGGTGAGGGTCCACTAGATCACCAGGGAAATATATTTTTATATTATATGGGCACATCAGGGATAGGGAGAGGGGTCTGCTGAACCACCTGGGAAAGATATTTTATTATATGGGCAGATCAGTGTTGGAGGGGGTCTGCTTGAACACCAAGGACATGATTCTTTTGCTAAAGATGGGATTAGGTCTCTGGGGGACCACTAGCCATCAGGGATGTCCTATAGTGGTGCATGGCCACCCTGCAGCTTGCGGAACACAATCCAGATGCACTGTCTGTTTGGCACACAGTCACAGTTGCCATAAGCTATAGGACTTGGCTGCTGGGACCCTACCTGATAAAGAATTAGGTGCAGGATTCCTGGTGCACTGACACTTGGCACAAGCCACCATTGGCATGGCTTGCAATGAGTTTTGAGAATCGAGTCCATGGTCTCCAGACCTGGACATAATACTCCAGGTGGGGTCTTACCAGCGATCTATACAGAGACAACATCGACTCTCTCTTTCTGTTGGTGATTCTCCTCCCTATGCGCCCCAGCATTTCACTGTCCCTCCTGACTGCCTTGCCACACTGCCTGGCCACCTTTAGGTCATTAGATATTCTTACCCCCAGGTCTCTTTCTGGCTTGGCAGTCCTCAATACCACTCCACCAATGTTGTACTCTGCTCCTGGGTTTCTGTGCCCTAAGTGCATTATTTTGCACTTTTTCACATTGTTATCCAGCTGCTATATCATTGGGCACTCCTCTAGATTTTTCAGGTCTCTGCTCATCCTTTCCATCACCACACCCAGAATGTCCAATCTATTGCAGATTTTGTTGTCATCCACAAAGAGGTAGACCTTTTCTTCCAGCTCTTCTGCAATGTAACTTATAAGACACTAGAGGACTTGCCCTAGCACTGATCTCTGAGGCACCAGCTGGTCACCCTCTGTTCCTCAGATTCAGCTCCATTTACAACTACCCTCTGTCACTGTCCCCTAATCGATTTTTTATTCAGTTTACAACCTTTGGACCCACTCCTACATTATCCAGCTTGCTTACTAGTCTCCTGTATTGAATGGTGTCAAAAGCCTTACTGAAATCTAGGTAGGCTACGTCCACCGCTCCACCCTGATCTAATTCCTTTGTTACCCAGTGAAAGAAGTCTATCAGATTTGTTTGACATGACCCCCCCACCGCAAACCCATGCTGCTTTGGGGCTTGTAACACACTGGATTCAAGATATTCCACAATCCTTTCCTTCAGCAGTGATTGCATTAACTTTCCCACTACCGATGTCAGGCTGACTGGCCTAAAATTATCAGCCTCCTCCTTGCTACCACTTTTGTGCGGTGGGATTACATCTGTCCTCCTCCAGTCCTCTGGAACCACTACTGTTTCCAGTGAGCTGTTCCATAGAATTGGCAGAGGTGCAGCCAGAACCTCCCTGAGCTCCCTCAATACCCTTGGATGCACTACTTCTGGCCATATTGCTTTGTCCACATTCAGATTAGTGAATTCCTTCAGGACTGTCTCCTCCAAAATGGACTATTGTCCACCTCCCTCCTCCCTCCCTCCCTCCCTCAAAGGCTTCTGTTACTTTTGTGGCCCCTGTCCTTCCTCCCTCTGTAGAACACTGAACAAAAGTATTTGTTCAGGATGTCTACCTTTTCCTGGCCCCCCTCTGCATACTCCTTCCATTTTTGGTTTCCATATATATTTTATACTCAGTTGCCCCTGGCTGCCCTCATCTGACTGACCCCCCCCAGCCCCGTCACCCAGGTATCACTGGGACTTACCTTCCCGACTTCGCAGTCGCTGTGTATGTAGCCTGCAGAGTGCCGGTTGTCACTCACAGCTGGAGATTTTTTCCTTCCATTATTTTATCCTGTCCCTGTTGCTGGGGTGTGCACGCCAGATGTGCATGCATGGAGGCATGGGTATGTCAACGGAAGTCCCACAGCACCCTCCCTTCCCTGGTGCCCAACAGACCCACAGTATCCTTGGGCCTCCACCTGACAGCAGTCGTTTGGTGGGAAAGCCAGTTCTCCCTCCCCAGGAGTGAAGAGCAGTCCTTAGGAAGCTCGATCCTCTCCCTGCTGAGCTGACCCTCGGCAGCCTGCTTGCAGTGCAAACATGGGTCACTGGCTTGGCAGGAGGTAAGGCACGGATGCCTCCGCCCTCCATGCCACTGGGCCAGCTTCACCCTTCCATTTTTAACCTTATAATCCTTCCCCTGGTCTTCCTATTTTCACTGACATCCCTAAAGAATGTCTTGTCCCCTTTCATTATCTCCTGGACTATTCTCTCTTTACTTTGCACCTTTATGCTCCTTACTGCTTCCCTGCTTCCCTCTGTTTCCCCTGATACACCCCCATCCTCCTCACTCTGCATCTTCTTATACCTTCTGAATACTACTCTTTTAGCCTTTACCTTTTCAGCCACCTCTTTCAAGAGTCATAACAGTCTCTTTCTTCTCTTGCTTTTGCTCACTTGTTTGACACAGAAGTTTGTTTCCTTTACTATGCTCCCTTTTGGCTTTGCCCACTGCTCCTCCACCTCATACAGGTCACCCCACCACCAGGTCATCCCTGAGGCATTCACCCATCTTGGATACAATATACCCTCCTGAAGTCCAGGACACTTGCCCTTTTGTGGTCCAGTTCCACAGCCATCCTTATACTGAACCACACCATATGGTGATCAGTGGTGCCAGATGACCTTCCACCTTGACTTTTGCAACACTATCCCTGTTTAGGAAGTACCAGGTCCAGTACTGCCCCTTCATGAATGGATTCACTGACTGGTTGCCTGAGGAACGCCCCCTGCAGAGAGTCCAGGATGTCCCTGCTTCTAGGTGAAGCTGTTGCTAGGAGGCTCCAGTCTACATCTGGCACGTTGTAGTCCCCAGCAGCAGCACCTCCCACTTTTCTGCTATCTTGTCAATGGCTTCAACCAGTACCTTATCTAATTCTTTCCACTGTTCTGGAGTCTGTGGATCACTCCAATGTGAACAGTGGCTCTATTCCCCATCACCAGGGTGACCAACAGTACCTCTGCCTCCTCTGTATTCCCATCGCTTTTATGCTTTCCCTCACATGAAGCACCACACCCCACCTATCCTTCCCATCCTGTCCTTCCTGAATAGAATATGGCCTTGTATGGCCATGCCCCAGTCATGGTTTTCAGTGCACCATGACTCAGTAATTGCTACAGTATCCAGGATGGCCTCTGCCATGATGGCCTCTAGGTCTGGAAATCTTTTTTCCTGGACTTTAAGCATTTGCACACATGGCCTTCCAGATTTTGTTTCCACTCTGCTTGTTTACCCCCTTTTATTCTTTTTGCCATCCCTCCTTCCCCTCTCTCTCTTTATAATGCTCCTGTTACCTTCCCCGTTTGTCTCACCACCCTGCTTGCGTTATAAAGTTGCACCATGGGGGATTCCTCTCCCCTCGGGTTTTCCTTGCTCTCTACTCTCTACTTCATCCTGTTGGGGGGGTCAGTTTCTGCCTCCCTTGTTCCTTTTGCCACTCCCATAGCTAGTTTAAATGTTCATCAAAGTAACATTTAAACAATCCACTGAGGACTGTGGTTTCCCTCCTTGATGGAAGCAGGCCATCAGGTCATGTAACTGAACCCCTCTTCTCTGCACCAGTCTTTCAGCTATGAGCTGAAGCTCCTGGTGCAGAGATCCTGCTCATCCCCCCCTGTTGTACACAGGTAGCACCTCACCGAAAGTCACTGAGTGCACTACCCATCTCTGAGCCCTCCCCAGCTCCCTAAACTCCTCCTGCACTATTCCAGTCCTATATTTTGTACTGTTACCCCTGATATATGTTTTATATTATTTTATGATCTGGATAATTGATGTGTTTTTAAATTTGTTAGGTGCCTTGACATTTTGAAAGGCGTCTTAAAAATAAAATTGTTGTTATTATTATTATTATTATTATTATTATTATTATTATTATTATTATTATATGTAGCCAGGTCATTAGTCCCCGGGTGGACAATGGCATCCAGATTGCCCTCCCATCCTGCTGCCCTAGCAATCCTCAGAATCCACTTCTCATCCTTCCAAGCTGTGGTGCCACATAGGCACCTAAACTGCCTCTCCCTCCCCTCCTGTTCCCAAATCTTTCCCCTCACAATCGAGTTCCCCACCAGAAGTTGCTTCCTACTGTTCTGGGGTCCTCTACTACTCTCTGTGGTGACTCCACTATGAAGGCCCCCTCTCATCCTCCCTGGTCACTACTGTGAAGGGTCTGCCCCCAACAATCCTGCCACACCAGAGTGGGATAGGAATTACATAGTAGTACAGGTTGAGGAATGTGCTTGTGTTCCACCACCCCCACCCTTCCAGAGCCAACCATAGTACAGCCTTTCCTACTCACTGGTATCATCTGAGGTAATGGTGGCAATCTTGGTGGCCCATGGTTGGGGGGGGGAGAGGTCCCCCTGATGCTAGCTAACTCAGCCTGGAGTCTAACAACCTCCTCCTTCAACCCAGAGTGGTAAATGCAAATAGGGCAGCACTGTAGTCTTCAGAAAGTCTCTCTGAAAACTGCTGCCCCACACTCACTGCGTTACAGCATTCCCAGCATTCACGACTTCTATTCTCCCTGTGTTACCTGTGAATACTTTTGTACCCTTACCCCTGATAGGGTATTTCTAGTTTTTCCCCTTTTTCAGTGTGTTTCTATTTGTGTTCCCCATACCATGTTTAAATCTCTTTATACTCCTACCCTATATAGGGTGTTGCTCCTATTTCCAGTTTTGGCCTGCATTTTACCTTCTGCCCCTTCCTAGCTGTGACTGTTACACAGAAGTGAAGAGGTGTCTTACCTTAGTCAGTCAGCAGATTCCCTTGCTGCCTTGTCTCCTTCTGTGATGCCTGTTGCTGTCTATGATGCCAGTTACCTTTTCCACTCCTTTGCTGTTCCACTTACTCACTGGGACGTGAATGTGTATTGGACATGTTAGGAGGGAGTCCTTTTATAATGTTCTTGTAAGAAGGCACTAAGACTCTGTAAGCTCCACCCCAGCAATTGTGCACCTGATTCACAGGGCTTCCTGAATCTGCTCAGCCCCAAGATTACCCTTCTGAGCTAGCTTCCTCCACACTACCTGTTACAATTTTAAACACAAGTTTCAAAATGCCCCAGACACTGCCTACAAATTTTTTTTCTCCCCACTTACCCTGCTACTTTCAGTAGGAAGAGAAATATTAAAGCTAGGTGCTTCACTCCTCTCTGTCAGCAAAGTCTGTTCTTCTAACCAGTTTATTATCCAGTAAGGGGCAAAGCGATGACTGGCTAAGGTTCCATTCTAGATTTTTAATAACTGCTTTCCAAAGCCTAGCCAGATTCCTCATTATTGGGTGAGGGACTAACCCCTTAGGTAAGGCTAGCCTCCCCCCACCTCTTCACTTCTCTTAATTCTTCCTTTTCGCTATTTCCTATCTCTACCCTCCCCCTTGATCTCAATTTCCCCCTTCCCCTTTTCTCAACTTACTCACCCTACATCTGTCAGTTTCTGGTCCCCGACCCCACCTCTGTGTGCCAGAATCCATTCTGTAAATCCATCCCTTTTTGCTCCCCCCCGCCAATCTCCTTGTGGGGTTTTCATCCTGGAGGGGTGTAGGCATAATCTATCCATTATTACTCCCTCTGCTAATCCCCTATGGGGTTTACATCCCAGAGGGGTGCAGGCCCATCTGGCTATCCAACCCATCTCCCCCATCCCCCTATTTTGTGAAAGTCCTCCTTCTACTACCAATTGTTTCAACGTGTAATATTAATATATATATATATGTATATGTATGTGTGCTTGATGTGTTTTATGTGTATGTTTATGATTACATTAATGTGTACTAAGTCAATGCATGTGTAAATAACTAAAAGGGTATACTGTATGTATTCAGTCTACTGTATATATGATGACAAGTACTACCTGCCTATCCCACATGAATGTTTGGTATTTTTTTTTCTTTTTCCCCGTCATATCAGAATAAATAACAAGATACCTTTCCATCATCAGAGTTATCTTCTGGTAAAGTCTCTGTATACCCATGTCATCATGTCAGAGGGAGGGGATCCAGCATTATACTACCTAAATTATATTCCTTTTTTTATTTTTATTTTTTTATAATTTAATTTGAGTTAATGCCATCTGGAACAGATTTCACATTTTTAAAAATGTATCTTTTAAACCATTTTTACAATACCTTATTTGTTCTAACATGGTAACATCTACTATCATAATTAACCCAGTTTTGAAAACTGGTGGGTCAGGGTCCTTCCATTTTATCAAAACACATTTTTTTTGCTACTATAGTGAATACTGTTAGTAACTTTTGTTGTGCTTCATCCAATAATCTACCATCAGGATAATACCCAATAGTTTAACCATTGGGGAAAACAAAATTTGCTTCTTCAATACTAAGGCACATAACTGCTCAATTTTAAACCAAAAATTGGAAAGATAAGGACAGGAACTTTCAGTGTATTGCACACCTCAGGAATTTTTCATTGATACTTGGGTTGAACTTGATTTAGTTTTTTGGGGTATAATATATCCTGTGGGTTGTATTCATCTGAATTTGCTGTAATTTAATACATAGCACATTCTCAATATATGCCTTGATGATATCCTGCCACATACTATCAGTTATGTTAAACCCCAAATACTTTCCCATTTGTCCCGATCTTATTTAAGAGAGGCTTGGCAGAGAACACCAGGATGAAGGAGTGCTGTGTGACTGGACTTCTCTACTGGGACTAAATAAATAGAACTCTTCTACTGGGACCTTCAATTTAGGGTAAACACACACACACACACACACACACACACAAAAAGTTAGTGTGTTTCAGTTAGCTGAAGTGAATGGTTATCTAAGCAGTCATCTCAGATAACTGAGCAGTTATCTAGGTGTAAATCTCAGGTGGCTGAAGGGGATTATCTGTGTAATTTAATTACATGTAGAAAGATCTATTAAGTAGGGGGAGTGGCTTAGCTAGAAGGAAGCTAGATTTAAACACTGCCCTAGATAGATTCTGTCAGAGGCTTGGCAGAGAACACCAGGAGGAAGGAGTGCTGTGTCACTGGACTTCTCTACTGGGACTATATTGCCCTCCTTCCCTTCCCTCCACTCAAAGCTAGTTTTATTTTTATAGGCACAAGATTTGACTGACAACAGGAACTTTCTGTTTGGGAGCAGGAAGTGAGTGATCACAGATCCACTAAAGACTCACCATCCTAGAAGGGCAAGAGTAGCTCTCTGCCCCCCCCCCAGCTGCTGGAGGTCTGCTTCTGAGTAAGTAAGGGGTCTACTGAGAAATATAGGATCTTCTTGTCTCAGAACAGGATGATCAGGAGCTTAAAGGGTACATAGGCAGTAAGTAAGTAGGGAGAGAAGAAAAAAATAGAGGAAGGGGTAAGGATTCCAAACAACAGTGAAGGGACCAGAAGTAAGACATGATGGGAGTGGTGCAGTGCAGTGGCTGTGGAGCAGCAGTCTTCTGGGAGACGTTTTGGAAGATGCAGTGTTGTCCTATATGCAGGCCCCTCTCTGGGCTGAGGAAGGAGGTTGCTCATCTCCAGGCTGAGTTGGCCAGGATTTGTGGGACCTCCTCTTCCATCCAGGGACCACCAGGGCCACTGCCATTGCCTCAGAGGTTGCCAAGAAAGAGGAGTGTTGGACCACAGTGGACTCAGGGAGGTGAGGGTGGTGGAACAGAGGTGCATCCCTCAGTTTACCTCTCCACAATTTCTATGCCATTCTGGAAAAGTGTGGTTCCTCTATGGAGGCACCTGCAGTGTGAGAGGAGACCAAGGAGGATGCTGGGAACCTCCACAAGGGAGACTCGCAGGAGAGTGGCATGGGACCCCACAGGGGAAGAAAATAACTCCTGGTGGGGACTCCATTGTTAGGAAGGTAGAACTGGGGGAGGAAGGGGAGAGGGAGGTAAGGTGCCTTCCTGGTGTTATGGCTTGGAGGGACAGGGAGTGAATCCTCAGGATCACTGGAGCAGCTGCACAGGGGAGGGAGCTGGATGTCCACCTAGGGACAAATGACCTGGCTAAGAAAGGGATCAGAGCAGTGCAGGAAGAGTTTGTGGAGTTGGGGAGGGGCCTTAGACAAGTGGCACACATGGTTACCTTCTCAGAGGTGCTGCCTGTCTATGGCGTAGGTGAGGCTAGGGTACTCCACACCATGGGATTCAATCAGTGGTTGAAAAACTGGTGCAGAGCTCATGGATTTGGCTTCATTGGGGACTGGGAGTCCACCTGGAGTGATGCAGGCCTTTACTGGCATGATGTGCTGCATCTGTCCAGGAGGGGAACCAGGATCCTAGGTGATAGGTTTAAATGCTTCATTGGCAAGTATTTAAACTAGCCAAGGGAGGAGGCACTGGAAAGGAACAGGGAAATCCTAGTCCCCCAAAACAGCCAGGGTAGTAAGTGAGGTAAACACCAAGATAGAGATGTCGATAGGGAGAAGGGCAGGGGTAAATTGAGAAAGTGACAAAGGCAGTAAGGACAGGGATGGGGCAAAAAGGAGTAAGGCCATGAGGAAATGGAGGGTAATGAGTACCAGTGCCCATAGTCTGGGCAACAAGCTCCCTGAATTGGTAGCCTTGATGGAAGAAGGATGCCTGGATATCATAGCAGTCACAGAAACATGGTACACAGAGAACCATGACTGGGATGTTAACATACCAGGGTACATAACCTACAGAAGAGACAGGGAGGGGGAGAAGAGGGGGAGGAGTAGCTCTCTATGTAAAGGAAGGGATAAAATCAACTGAACAAAAGAGTAAACAGGGAAGAGAGGAGGCACTGTGGGTCACCTTAGAGACTGGAAATGGCACCACAATCCATACAGGGGTTGTATACAGACCCCCATGTCAGGGAGAGGGAATGGTCAAGGATATGATAGAAGGCATTCTTAGGATGGCAGAGAGAGGAGATACCATTGATGGGAGACCTGAATATGCCAGATGTTAACTGGAGCATATTTGCTGCAGTAATATCCAAGAGCAGGGTCATTCTCAATGTCCTACAGGTGGCATGCCTCAGACAGCTAGTTTCAGAATGCACTCGCGAGGGAGCAATCTTAGATCTCATACTCTCAAATGGGGACAGTGAGAGGATCTCAGATCTAGAAGTGGGTTGCCATCTGGGAACAATTGACCATTAAACAGTGTGGGTCATGATAAACTCTGCTACAGAGTCCAGCCATACAAAAGTGAGAGTACTGGCCTTCAGGAGGGCTGACTTTGGCAAGATGGGAGAGTGTCTTAGAAAAGCATTAGCAAACAGGCTAGAAGGAGGGGTGGAGAAACAATGGGGAAACATCAAAACTGCCATCACAGAGACAACAAGCCTATGTGTGAAGCAAATAAACAAATCAAAATGAAAGAAAAAGCCACTATGGTTCTCAAAAGAGGTGGCGGGGAAAGTCAGGGAGAAAAAGATAGCATTCAGGAAGTATAAGGAAACACAGAAGGAGCAGGACAGAGAGCTGTACCAGTTAAGGCAGAGGGAAGCAGGGAGGGAAGTCAGAATAGCAAAAGACCAAACTGAGGAAAAGATAGCCAACTCAGTTAAGAAGTGGATAAAACCTTTTATAGGTACATCAGGGAGTGTAGAAAGACAAAGGGAGGGATAGTGAGGCTGAATAGAATGGACAGTGGGTGGGCAGAGAGGGACAGTGAAAAAGCAGGGATACTGAATGAATATTTCTGCACAGTATTCACAAAAGAGGAGGAGGGGGAGGTGCCTAATCCAATTAACAGAAGCACTCTTGATAGGGGGGTCGATCCCAGTCCTTTCACAGAAGAAAGGGTTGTGAAAGACCTCCTAAAACTGAAGGTGAACAAAGCAATGGGGCCTGATGGAATTCACTCCAGAATTCTAAAAGAATTAAGGGGAGAACTAGTGAAACCACTGACTACCCTTTTTAACAAATCATGGGAGGATGGTGTGGTACCTGAGGACTGGACGAAGGTGGATGTGATTCCCCTTTACAAAAGTGGGACCAAGACAGGGGCAGGGCAGGAAACTACAGACCTGTCAGTTTGACCTCTGTGGTAGGGAAAGTGATGGAATCACTTCTGAAAGAAAGAATTGTTGAGTACCTAGAGGCCAGTGGGGCACGGAACCCAAGGCAGCATGGGTTCACAGCAGGAAGGTCATGTCAGCAAATCTAATAGATTTCTTTGACTGGGTGACCAAAGTAGTAGGCCAGGGAGGGGCTGTACCTGGGAAACAAAAGCCCAGGGGAAGTTTACACAATGGGGGGAGGTAGTAACAACAACAAAAATGGAAATGGACTGAGGGGTAATAATATCAGATGACCTTATGGTTAGCAAGCAATGTAAGAAGGCAGTAGGGAGGGCTGGGGGTATACTGGGATGTATAAGGAGAGGCATCACCAGCAGAAAACAGGAAGATGTTATCCCTCTGTACAAACAGTTGGTGAGACCCCATTTGGAGCACTGTGTCCAGTTCTGGAGATCCCATCTCCACAAGGACATAGACAGGATAGAGGCAGTTCAGAGGAGGGCAACTAAAATGATGCAGGGTCTGCAAGGGAAGCCATACAAGGATAGACTTAAAGAGCTTAATATGTATACCCTTGAGGAAAGGAGGGAGGGGGGAACATGACAGAAACATTTAAGTACCTCAGTGGAATCAACAAAGTCCAAGAGGGTAGCATCTTTCAGAAAAAGAGATGTGCAAGAACAAGGGGACACAATTTAAAGATAGAGGGGGGATTTAGGGGCAATGTGAGGAAGTATTTTTTCACAGAGAGGGTGGTGGACACATGGAACAGCCTTCCTGAGGAAGTTGTGGGGTCTAAAACTGTGGGAGAATTCAATAATATATGGGACAGACATAAGGCAATTCTTGGTGGGGGGTAAGAAGAAATAGGCTGTTGGTTAACTAGGATCTGCAGCTTTTCCTGTAGGTAGGGAAATGGGCAGACTAGTTAGGCCAAGCGGTACTTTTCTGCCGTCAAAGTCTATGTTTCTGTGTTAACCTTCGAGGCATCTTGTATCAATCTGTAAATAGAGGAGATCAGTTTCTTTCCCTGCATATTACTTTGTATATTTTCTATAGCTATAGATGGTTCAGTTATTTTTATCAATTTTTTTATTCTGTTTCAAAAAACTCTTTAACTGATTATACCAAAGTAGTTGGGGTCCCATTATTCTAAATTTGTTACGTATTTGTGTAAAGGTTTTGATCCCCCTCCTTGCCATACATCTCCTATTTGTGTAACCCCTACATTCTGCCGTGCCTTAAATTTACTGTTTATTATTAAGGGTGTAAAATTATAGTTTCTGTGTATGGGGGATACACTGAGATTACTTTTTTGGTCTCTCAATAATTTTTGTAAGATTATCCAGCACTGATCAATTGTCTTGGTTGTAATTGGAACTTTTAATTTTTTCTCTGGTGACCCTGAGTAAAGCTAATTCATAAGTGATGGATAATTTTGTGCTTGCGTTTCTATTATTGTAGAAGTGAGAATGGAAGTTTCCTTTTGGGCCCAGTGCCAGACCTGTACTGTTTGTGCTGCAATATAATATGCATAAAAATCAGGGAGGGTCTGACTTCCTTTTTCTTTGGAAAGAACCAGAGTTTTCCATGCTAGTCTGGAATTTGAATTCTTCCAGAGAAACTTCCTAACTGTTTTCTTTATTTTTTTTTTTAAGCTAGGTGAGACTAGTATTGTTAAGGCTTGGGATAAAACAAAACCCTAGGAAGTATTTGCATCTTTATCAAGTTTATTTTTCCTATTAATGTTAAATACAAATAATTCCAATTTTTCAGATCTTGTTACATTTTTTGTAATAGATTTTCATGATTATATTTGTATAAATCCTCAAGTTCAGCTGATATATTAACACCTAGGTATTTAATATATTCTGCTGAAATCTGAATTTGACAGTCCGGTATTTGAGTTAACTGATAATGCTTATTCAGTTTTAATAAGAGTCTTTATCCAATTAATTTTGTATTGTACCAATGAACCAAATTTGTTAGTGATTTTAATTATTTGTGGTATTGAAATTCCTGGTTTAGTTAGATAGAGCAGAATATTGTCTGCAAAAAGGACAGTTTTCTCCTCCCTATTGTTTATAATACCATAACTGTCTTTATTATCTACAATTGCTAGTGGTTCTGTGATTAATGTGAAAATCAAAGGGGATAAAGTGCAGCCCTGCCTAGTTCCTCTACCTAATTTAATCTTCTCTGAAATAGTGTTATTTACTTTTACAACTGCTTGTGGTGACTCATATAATACTTTTAGCCATCCACTGAGCTATACACTGTACCCCATCTCCTGTATTTATTTATTTATTAGCTTTTGATGACTGGGTAAGTGCATTAGGCAATATATCTGCCTATTTTCAAGCATGACCAGAGATAGTACAAGATACAGTTATAAGAAACATACACTGGAACATACAGGCATTTCGAACAATTGCAACAGATATTCTCACAGGGATAGACATAGCATTTTACGACAACAGGTCCATCCACACAGGGATGTTTTATAATGTCAGGTGTATTACTGCAAATATGTATGGTCATTCCAGTCTATCAAATGCTTTCTCAGCATCTATAGCTATTAGAGTGGCATATTTTTCCCTATGTAAGTCCAGAATAGTTAAGGTCTGTCTGATGTTTTCCATTAAGGTTCAGTTTTTAATAAAATCATTCTGGTCTTGATGGATTATTGTTAGTAGAATATTTTCCATGCATTTAGCAATAATCTTAGTAAACATTTTATAGTCTGTGCTTAACAGAGAGATGGGTCTGTACAATGCACAGTTCGGTGGATCCTTATCTTTTTTTTTAAATACTTGTATTATTGCTTCTTTGAAGGAGTTTGGAATACTGTTAACTTCGTTAAAGGAATTAAACAGATTTTCTAATGGTTCTGACAATATATTTTTCCATTTTCTATAAAATTCTGCATCTAGGCCATCTTGCCCAGGCACTTTTCCAGTTGCTAAGTCTTGTATGGCTTTCTCTGTTTCTAATCTTGTTATTGGCATTTCCACCATCTTGCTTGCATGTTCTGGAATTACCGCTATTTGTAATGTATTCAAAAACCCCTCCACTTCTTCTACTTTACCTTTGAATTTAGAAGTATAAAGTTCTTTATAATACTCCACAAAACATTTATTTATTTCTTTGTTTATTAAGTATTGTGCCTTGAGCATTTTTAATGGCGAGAGCTGTTTTCAGTCTGATTCTTTTTTGTTTGCCACACTAGCAGTTTTCATGGTTTATCAGTTGTAAAATAATAACTGGATCTGGCACTTTGAATCTGTCTTTCAGTTCTTTCATTTATTTATTTATTAAATTCTCGGATTACAAATACCTTTGAGCAGAAACTGCTTGTTTACAAAGGTTCCACATCAAAGGATGAGGGTCAACACACATACAGAGGTAGTAAAAGAATGCACAATGAACAACCAAAACAACTAAAAGAAAAAATAAAGATACTCAGTTATAACATACTTTGAGATAATATTCATATAACGAGCATGCTTGAGTAGGCAGCTAGCTGCTGTAACAATAAGAGATAGACTTACTATTTACTAAAATTTACTATTTACTAAAATAAATTATTTACTAGACATTTACTAAATTATTATATTGATCTTTCTTCTGCAACAGAGTTTTGCACATATTCGGGTCAAAAGTTGTACCCTGATTTTGTGTCAGTCTAGAAATTTATTTTTCAAGTTGATA
This sequence comes from Neoceratodus forsteri, assembly GCA_016271365.2. NCBI lineage: Eukaryota > Metazoa > Chordata > Ceratodontiformes > Ceratodontidae > Neoceratodus > Neoceratodus forsteri. Next base: position 219,907,750 of record CM028136.1, on the reverse strand, counting down.
TATTTGCTTTTTTTTCCATAAGAGGCTAAGTTAATTAGTAGACCTCTAATATATAGCTGAAATGCCTCCGAGACACTGATGATTGAAGTATATTTTATTAAATTAAATTCAAAAAATTCTTTACATGCGTCTGACATTTTTTTTTTCCAGTACAGGCTTAGAAAACAAAGTCCCATCCATTCTCCATAGTTTATATGATATTTTCAAATCTTCCATTTTTACAGCTAAGACACAAGGAGAGTGTTCAGATATTGATATGCCAGCATATTGGACATTTGTATAACATGTAACTAGGATTCTGATAGTAAAAAGTAATCTGTCCGAGTGTAACTCTGATATGTGAAACAAAAGAATAAGTTGTTCTGTCTTTGGAGAATTCCTGCCATGAATCCACCGTTCCCAAATCTACCATAACATTTTTTATTACAGTGCGAGCTGTGTGGTGTGATTTGTCCAGCTATGTGGTTTTATCCTTCTGTTGCAAGACAACATTAAAATTGCCTCCAATCAGATAAGGTGCCTTGAAGGTAGCCAATGTTAAGAAAAAGTCAGAGAAAAACCTGGGGTAACTTTCATTTGGTGCATAAATGACTGCACACGTGAATTTTAGATCATACAACTGTATGGATAAAATAATATATCATCCCTGAGCATCAAGGATGGTCCTAATAATGTTAGGCTTCATCTTTTTTCTATGGAAAACTATAATAACCCCCCCTAGAGTTAGTTGCATATTCCAAGAAGTAAGCCTTATCCCATCAGTTTTAAACCATCCAATGTTTTCTTTTGTCAAGTGTGTCTCTTGAAACATAATCATATTAATATTTATATCTTTTACAGCATATGTTTTATTACCTTTATTACCTTTTTTCTTTCTTGTAGTCCTTTCACATTCCAGGTGGCTATTTTAAATATCTCAACCGTGGTCCCTTTTTCTAACTACAGAAAATTGCTGGATACCCTTTTTTCCCCCAAATTAAATCTTAAAGATGTTTGGTGTTTGCCTTAATGTTTTATGCACAGGCCAACCTCTATGTATATTTTAATTTTAATTTTGATTCTGTATTCAATATTGTATCCCCTCTTCCCTTTCCCCCGGACATATTTTGAAATGAGCTATAGTAGTTCAGTATGTCTTTCCTGGTGAAACTTTTCAAAATAAAATATAAATAAGTTGGGAAACAGAACATTGCATGGACTGGTACCTTTGAGTAGGGACTTTTCCATACAGACCCAGTTGGGAAGTTTATCTGAACCTTTATAGTAAAGCCCCCTAATGTTTTGCAAAATAGTGAAGGCTAAATGACATATACAGAAGTAAATTTACAGAAGGTAAAGAGATATCCCTCTTAATTCTTGGAGTCTGTAATCTAGGAAGTGTAATCCTAGTTGAACTGTTGTCCCATAAAAATGTGTACATTTATGTGCAATTGCCTGACTAGTCAGGTGCTTTTAATGGAATATATTGCAGACTGTGTTAAATCATCACTGCAACTATCGGGTGCTATGCACAACTCAGGCAGATGTATGCAAAAAAAAACACTTACCCCACCAGCACAGCTGCACACTCGTGGACAGGAGCACCCATACCAGCATGCACAAACACCAGCCACCTGTCTGCGGCTCCACCTCCAGTGCACAGGACTCTGCAGGGTGGCCGGGGAAGAATCATTGTCTCAAGTGGGCATCCAATGGGATGCCCTCTGGGGCCCTCTAGTGGATCCCTCTCATACAGAGGCACAGGTCCAAGGCTGCGCATGCTGATTGCAGGCACCCAGACCCACAGGGCACCATCCCATCCAGTGATGGGCATGTGCCCTTTCAACTGCCTCTGCCATCTCCAGCTGCCCAATGGTCAGTCAGATCCCTGTTCTGGTCCCCTGGCAACTAGTGGCCTGTGTCAGTGGGGGCATGTAGTGAGTTATGGTTGGGTCCCCCCTGCCATAACCTGTGCCCACTCTGCATCTACGCAGTCAGCACTACATGGGTTCATGCATACTGCGTTGTGCTGGCACACCCCCAGAATGCCCCCTGCCCCGGCACATTGCAGTCTGTGCAGCTGGGGGATCGGGCATCTATCCCATGTGCCCATGTTGTGAATGCCGCATGGCCACTGCTCTGTGGCATTCATGTGCACAGTGCTAACATGCCCAGTTTATGTGGCATGTTGGCATCATGCATAGGGCCCAGCATGTTCAGGCCCGTGATTTTGCCCCATGGGGAAAGATATAAAGATTTCCATCACTGAAGGTTAAATTACATTATATTAATTACTACAATTAAGTTTTTATATGGTATTTGTTTAAGGGCCCTAACAAGTGAAACCCCTAGGTGTTTGAGACCATATCTTTCTGTACTTGAATTCCTGCTTGTTCCAACTGTTTGTTTTCAAAGTCAGCTGACAATGGCAGGGCTTCTGTCTTAGTCCAAATAATTTTATAGCCAGAGATTAAATGAAAATTGCTTAGAATACTAAGCAGGGAACTAAAAGATTGTGAGGGGTTATTTAAGAAGAGTAGAATATCATCTGCATAGGCCATAGGTTTGAAGTGGGCCCCTAGGCGAATACCTTCTATGTTTCATTGATATCCTAATCTTAATCAGCAGAGGTTCTAAGTAAGCAATAAGACATGGCAGGGTATACATCACGCAGTTCTAATGCATGGCCAGGGACCCAGTAAGGGATGAAGCTGCAGGCTGAGTGCATTCCTCCCTGGCCATGCATTAGAACTGTCTAATGCATGCCCCAGGAGTGTCTTATTGCGCTTGTAAAATGGGACTTTGTATTTTGACTGCATGTAAAATGAATAGGTTAAAACAATAAAATAATTACATCTTTGTCATAGTTTGTAATAAAATAGTTCTTCCACGTGTATGAGCTGAATGCATTTTATTTTTACTTAGAACATTTGTCCTAGTATGGCCTCCATATTTGTAGTTCTGCAGGAGTATATTTTAGTAGTTAGACTGTGTACAACTCTCCCTCCAAATACAGATTGAGTAGATCATAAACCCCCACTCTGATATAGATTCCCTACTGCAAACATTTTCATTATTTTTTCCTTTTTGTTTACTCAGAGAGATCTATCGGGAGAGCGTGTAGAGCCCAGGTGTGGAGGAAGAACAGAATTTATATTTTGGCATGTATTTCAAGGCCGGCAGGAAGAGGGAATGAGTTGTAGCAGCTGGGAGTATCAGGAGTGAGTGACCCTCTATCTATGGCTTGAACAGTGTCAGGTACAAACAACTTTCAGGAAAGCATCATCAGCTGACATGAGTGAGGAAATCAGCAGTATGCCCAATGGCTCACTGGGAGGGGGAAGCGGGCCAGAATCCAAAAACTGAAGCAGGAAGCAAGTTACCGAATGTGAACTGTGGTACCAATGAGTTATACTGATTGCTAAGTGCACTGGATGGAGCTGATCTCTCTTTTTAAATGTGAGCAGTGTGAGGATGGCTGGTTGGGGCAGGGGAGTTACTGAAAGTAATCCAGTGAGTGTGCGGTGGGAGATGAGTGAGCAGACAGGGGCGGGAGCAATAAGAGTCACCAAAGCAAAGATCAAATAAAAAACAATGACTTGTAATTTATATACAGTATGTTTGGGAATTGTGTGTGGGCAGAAAAGGCAGAATGCTGTTGTTCAGTGTTAGGGAATTTAAAAGCTTGCTGGGTGGGAGAAAGTGAGGGGGAAAATGGCGGCTGTCAGCTTTTTAGAATTCATTTGGCTCATACATTTCTTTCTCTGTCCTGCATCCTGCTGGCCAGCACTTGTTTTTAGCTGTGCATTAGACACTTACTAATGTATGGTTAATGACCAATCAGGATGCAGGATTTTCCCTTCCCATTTTATAATGTTAAAAAAAATATGGGGAGGGCAGGCATTCCTGTCTTGTACCCCTTTGTAAGGGGAATGGGCTAGAGAAACTGCCAGTTATTTTGATTTTGGCTGATGCCCCGTGTATAAGATATGTATCCATTTACAAAAGGTATGGGACAGAGTTGCATTTTCCCATGACAAAACTTAAGTATTTCCATTCAGTGCTATCAAAAGCCTTACTGGCATTTAGTGATATCAGGACCCCTTGGTTTCCCTTCTGTTGTGTAGCACAAATTATAGTCAAGGCTTTTTTTCAGAATGTATGAACTATACGGCATATGCCTCATTTTAATTAAGCCAACCTCAGCAGGGTGGATGAGTTTGATGAGTACACAGTCTACTCTATTTGCCAATATTTTTCTAAGATATTAGATAAGGCCTCAAGGGGTACCCACTCTCAGTCATATGGGAGACATGAAAGAAGCATGTCAGGATGGACCAGCGAACAGCATGGTATGCTCAGTGGCTGCATGGCCCATATTATAAGTACCTAGAAGCCAAACATACCTGCTCTCATTGGTGACCAGTACTGTCCTGAGCTGTGATTGCTCTTAGATGAAGGTGTCATGTGTGGAGCCAGGGTACTTGGAACCGACATTTATGACAATTCCTTCTGCATCCATGACCACCTTTATATTCATACTGTGGAATCCATTCCTGTTCTTGTAGTCCTCTTCAGTGACATGAGGTGATTGGATTGGCACATGTGTGAAATCAATGGCACCCTGGACCTTTGGGAATCCATACCACTCATAATAGGCTGCTTGTAACACTCGTATGCCCAGCTGGTCTGTGGGAAATGGGGTGTAGTCCCTACATGTGCCAGTAGTGCCGCAATTACCTGCATCAGGGAATGGGACACTAAGAACTGGTTAACACCTGTCATGTCACCTAAAGCCTGCTGGAAGGAGCCTGTTGCATAGTAGGCAAAAGCACACATCACCTTGGTCTCCTTATAAATGGCCCTGGACCTCTGGGTGATGAGACATATACTGTCCCTGATCAGGTCACACAACTTTGTTGAGCTGGAACCATTCCAGGCAATGAGTGTGACACATGTCCCTGGGTGCTGCCCAGGTCCTGAAGATGCATAGATGCATGGCTGTAGTTGGACACCTTCCTCCTCCTCCATGGCAGTATTTGCACCCAGCATCAGGGTGTGCATTAGCAGTGAAGGGCACATTGTTGCTCTACCAGGTCCTTGAAGGGTCACCTTAATATGATGCCCTCTCAACCTGACCCATCCTGTGCTCTGGAGCAGCCTCTACCATTGTATTGTGTGTATCCATCTCAGCATATGCACAACCGACAGGTAGCAGGGGGCATGGTGTCCTGTATAAACCAAATGTTACTACCACCTCCCACAGACAGTCACATACTGGTGTGTGTGTGTGTGTGTGTGTAGTGAGGTACTGTAGAGAAGTGACAATGTCCTGGGCACAGCTCTGCTGCACCCATGTGTTACAAAGATAATGATGGGCATCTCTGGGGTGTAATACACTCATTGAGGGTATGTATCAGCCCACAGTATCCCTGTAGTGTGATGCAGTCAGATGTTACCCTGAGTCTGATATTATTGTTCTGTGTTTCTATGTTGTAGTGATTCCCAGAAAGTCATGCAGTGATCCTCCTGCAGAAGGGACTCCATAAGCCAGTGGTCCCATGGATGAGGAGGCAGAGGATACAGGCAAGGGTGAGGGTGACGCGACTGCCTGTAGGCCTCAAGAAAATCAATGCCTACTACTGTGAAGAGTGTGGCATACCATGGTTCATTGCAGAGCCTGCAGTGATGAGTACCCTGCACATCCTGGTCTGACAACAGCATAGGGTGTGTGTGTGCATGAGGGCATGGCAGAGTGGGGTGGGGCATGCAGGGTGGTACATTGGGGCAGGGAAAGCCTGATGGATGGAATGCCTCTCACCCTGCAGTTCTTCCCTGACTGGACACACCTGCACCCTTCAGGGCAACTGGCCTGTGGACGGAGAGATATAACATCATGGACATCAACCTTGAGCCAACTACTCATTCCCCTGAAGGAGTGGGAGAAGATGGCAATGCCGGTGTATTATGGGGCGGAGGTGGTGACCGTTTCCATGAAGGAGTAGCTGGGGCATTGTGGCTGGCCCATGCTGTCAGTGGTGGCATCTTGGGCTTCTCTCTGAGGACCATAAGACATGCTGATGGACTGCTCTGACATGCAGCAGCAGGCAAGAGATGTACTGCCTGTACGGGTGCGGCATGCCATTCTGGGGACATGGAATGCGTGTCCACTGTCACTTTTGTATGCATGCGATGTATTTTCTAATTATGCTTTATTGACTTGTATCACATTTTGGCCACTGTATTGCTGATGTTCGGGGTGTATTGTGAGTCTAATAAACCCTTTTGCTGCACCTGCACTGTGTCATGTCATTTGTGTGTATGTGTGTAAGGGGGAGGTGCATACCTGTACTTACAGCAGACCTCCTGCAGCATAGTGGGTGCTGGGCCACATGATCTGATATGCAGCAGCATGCAGCCATAGACCCAGTAGTGCAAACACGTTGTGGGCCAGTGTTCGTGGATATGCCCCCTTTTTTCATGGACCAGCAGCTGATACACAGCTGCATGGCCATCTGCTGTGCATGTTGCATAGGTTCATCATGCACACAATGGCCACCAACACTCCTGTGTGGTGCATCTTGCCTGCACATCTGGGTTATGCATCACATATGGGATAATGTGCCTTTGTGCATAGGGCCCTATAAGTGCAGTATCCATAGCTGAAGAGTAACTTTAAGTTAGGATTTTTTTTAAATGGATGGGGGCTGTCATCTTTATTGCAGACCCAGACTAATTTCAGTCTGAATAGCTAAAATGTCTTAGACTGAAGTAATTAAAAATACATGAGTGAGAAATCACAGGTGGTTAGGAAGAAATACATTTCTGGTAAGAAATGTATGAAAGTTTGATTTTTATTGGCTAACTAGTACAGTACTGCAACTTTAAAATAACCTAAGTTCTGTGACAGAACAGAATAAACCCAAATGACCTTTGGAAAACAAAAAAAAAGCTAGAAATTGAACACTTCAGAAAATAAATTACAGAAATAAATCTTTTGATGCAGTAGTCATGGGTGCACAACTATAATTCTGCAAAGGGCATCTTTTCAAATTTAGTTGCACTCAAGTTGGTATTTTTTGGTTTTTAGGGCATGACAGCCACTGCTGTTGTTTTATGAAGATGTCAGGTTTTCCTGTATTTAGCAGGACCTCCAGCTTGCTGCATGAATGTGTTTTTTCAGACTGTCCCCTGGAAACATTTTGTACGTCATGTGGGTTATGATCAAGCGCTGGATAGCATGCAAGTACACTGGATCTCAAATTTCAAGGACTGATTTATAGAGCCTGCAATGACATTCCTGGAGAAACTTTGAAAAACACAATATTTACATACAATTCTGCTTATATGTCACTTGCTATCTGTATTTGTCCTCCCTTCTTTCTATATTGCCTAGGCACAGAACCATAATCAAGAACTGGATTATTGGCCACCCTGGATTATGGTGGGGTGCTTTTTGCAAATCAAACTGATGCATTCCTGCAGAGGTACCAAACAGTGCTCAATAACATTTGTTGTTTTGCTCTTCATGGTCTGTATTGGATCCACACTGTTTATTATACAGTAAAATTGGAATTTTTCTTTCTATTCTTTTGTATTAATTTGAATATGGTTTTATTTGCACATAATATTTTTAAATCATCTACCCCTCTAAATCTTTTTCGGGAATGTAAAGCTAACCCTGTCTAATATATCACCAGGAATTCAGGATCATCAGTCTTTACATTAAAATTACCAAGTTTGTGGGCTGCTAAACAGTCATTTTCCTGGGCAGGTTCATTGCTATTGAACGCGCTTGCTTTGGCTGTTGATCTCAATTGCTCTTCATGTTGCTTTAAGAATACTCTTTATCTCACTTACGAAATGATGCCTGCATGTACTGGTTTGTACCTGTGTCAGGCAAGACTGAAAAAGGGCAGGTCCCAGTCCACTTAATAGTTAAAAATAAACAGTGACTTAAGCAATAAGGCATGACAGGGGGTGTATTATGGTGGGATAATGGCCCACCTAGGGTGGGTTAAAGCATGAGATGAAGCTGAGTACTCACACCACCCAAGAAAGGCTGGTAGGCCACCATAACTCACCCCCTGATGTGCCTTATTGCAATGATGAACTGGGATCGTTATAGTAAATTTGATGTGTTTTACTTTCAGCCAGGCTGTTGTGCTGGGATAATGGCCCAGCTGAAAGTACTTCTTGGCTAATCAGGAGCCAGCATTCTTTCTACCAATTTGATAATTGAAAACAAGGTCCTTAGCCCTCAGACTGCATTACTCCTGCTGCCTGTCTACTGTCATAATCCTGTTTGTAAATCAGAATTGTTTGCCATAGAAATGATTATGTTGTCACAAGCAATAGATTCCATCATATGTAGACAAGCAGCAGGAGCAGATGAAGGCCAAAGGCCAAGGTTCCTGTCTCCATGTAAATCTCCTTAGTAACAGCAAATAAAGAGTAGATAAAAGTAGGAGATACAGTATACAAAACAAAACTAAAGATATACTGTATGTACTTAAAGTTTTCCCAGAAACATCCCAGCCTCTTTGGTTTCTGAGATTTGTTTTATGCTTGATAGGGTTTCTAGAGACCTTGGGCTAAGAAAGCAGTGGGATAAGCAGAAGATGAAAGCTGGCACAGTAGAAGATGACAGTTTGGGGCAAACTCAGTAGAAGGAGATTGTGGTGCTATCCAGGCAGTAGGTGGGGGACGATTCTGGGAGGAGTAGGAGGCTGCTGGTGTTCCAGAAGCAAAAGGTGGAGGGCAAGTCCGGGAGAAGGAAGAGGGGGAGACTGATAGTGTTCCAGGGACAGAAGGTGGAGAACAATTCAAAGAGAAAGAGGAAGAGGAGAAAGAAGTATATAGGAAGCCCAGGAGGAGGAGGAGGAGGAGGAGGAGGACAAAATCAATCAGCCAGTGATGTTTGATGTGTTACGCTCCATCAAAATGCAGAGACATGCCTTGAGGTTCAGAGGTGGTAAATTCAGGGGTTACTTAAAATGGAGGTCCATATGGGTTTCCTTCTATGCTATATATATATATATTATCATGTAGGACTGGTGCTGTCAGGCAGAAAAATCACAGTGAAGAACAGTGTCCAGAAACAAACCAACTACATGGAGTGTTGTAGTTCTAAATGCCCTTTTTTTCTGTTTAAGTTTTCAGCAGCATAACCCTCCAAGACCTGGCCCAGCATTTCACCTTCATGTGGGCTTCTTCATGGCGGAGGGTTTAGGTAAAATTTAAAATGTATATGCATAAATAAATATTCTCTACATGTACTTTCATTACAATGATCAAAAAATGCTTATTCCCATCACCAGTGCACCATAGCTGTGGTATACCCACATTCTTCCTTATTAGTCACCATGCTATAATAGACACACATTTCCTAAAGAGTTGTGATTCCTAACACCAAAGAAGCCAAATATCTAATAACCAGCAAATTAGAATTTGCAAACATAGCTTTCAACAGTAGGTCCAACAACATTTATTTAAATAAAATTTTACCATTAAACAAAACTACACATTTTCAGGAGTGCAAACAACAAAACATTAATGCAAATAAATGTAACTGGGTTGCTGTGCAACTTTTGGTTACTACCCTTGCATTGTGGGCTAAAACAAGATTGAGGAGCCAGGGCTCTGTTGTTCTGGACAGGGGGTTTAATTTCCAGAGATAAAAGAAATAGCACGGTGCCTCCACCTAGAGAACAGTTAAAGTTGGCTTGATGACTGTCTGATACAACCTCCTGGGATGCTGTACCTACCCACCTCCCCTTGCAGTCACCTCACACATGAAATACCATAAACAGATGCAATAATTTACTGTGCATGCAATTAATAACTATTGCTAACAATATGCTCATGGGTCATTCTTAAACAAGAACAGCAACAGTTTATAAAGAGGGTTAGGAGATGGGATGCAGAAATAAACAGTTGAAATATTCGATATAGCATGTATAACATGCAAGCAACTATAAACATAAGCAGTGCCCACCCCAAAAAACAACACAGTAGTACAGAAGGCCCACCTCCTCACTGGTACCACTGTTCCCCAAAGCCAGTCTGGGTACCCAGGTGGTGTACAACACAGGTCTGAAAAGATGCAGCTGGTTGGCTGGCATTGGTGCACTCTTAAATAAAACAGGAACTTTTTGGCAAAACTTTATATAAGTTCCCAGGTGAGAGCAAAACCCACAAATTTACTCACACTCCTGGAGATGGGAGTCAGGATGGCTTTCTGGTTAAGGGATGAACCTTGCTCTGATCTGCAGCTCTAGGAACTCTGGTAGCTTTCAGGGCAATTTGGCTGGGATGCAGCTGGGTCTCTCTGCAGCTTTCAGGATCTCCTGCAGTGCTTAGCGACTTCAGGATGGACCAGTCATAGGCCTGGAGCCACACAACCCACCCACTTGTCCAGGCATCCAGCCCTCAGGGTGTGATGATAAGCAGTGCCTGGCTTTGACACTGCCTGGCCAAAGCCACCGACTGTTTGATTTGTGGTCATCTTCTCCTGGGGCTCAAGATGGCAGGCTGAAAAGGCCTTCAGCCACACTGCAGGCTGGCAGCTGTGGCACTAAGTTAAGCAGGAACACAGCTGCTGGACATCCTACCAGGTTGTAATAGGAATCAGTCTCTCAGCTTCAGGCTCTTAAATGTTCCAGCTTTGGAATCATAAAACATAGTTTTGACCTTCTTTCTGGCTTTCTAATATTAGAAACTGCTCAGGCTTTCCCCTTGGCTGTTGTCTGTGAAAGCCCCAGGTAGGCCTCCAAAGTTTTTTCTTAGAAAACACAGCAGAGCCTCCTCTCACTCTGGAAGCTCTCAGACTACTCCCAGTTGGATCTGCCCACCAGGACTCCGGGAATAAGATAAATGTCCCAGTTTGTCAGTCAGGCTGTCAACCCTTCTAATCAGTATGCAGAATCTTCATACAATGCCTGATTGGCTGAGGGAAAAGGCACTAATAACAGTCCTCTCCTTTTCCCCAATAGTCTCCCTTTTGTAGTCTTTTTGGTCTCTGGCATTCTTATTGGGTGCAGAGCAAGTTAAAGTAACAAAGATGGCTGCTATATATTCTGGCAGTCTTGTTTAAATCAGCAGTCTGAACTTGAAAGGGACACTGCCAGCTTTGCAAGTCGTTTGGCAAGTAACTCTAATTATTATGCCTCTAGGCACGTAAGTGTGCAGCAGTTACCACAGAATGCCCCTGTGTAGCCCCTCAAAATGTTTTTTACCTGATTCCATGAATTTAAGCATTATTTTCTGTACATTCGTCCCGAACTAAAGTCTGCTGTCACCAGAAGCATAGCCACTGGAGGAACGCGCGTGTGCTCGGGAGCGTGGTCCCGAAGTGTACTATTTTACATGCTAGTCAAAAAGCTGAGTTAATGCTGCACATTTGCAAATAAGGAAGTGGCCCATGTATCTGATTAGCAAAACTGAGTGCTAGTATTTGCACAAAATGCATTTAAAAACGGCTTCTGGAATTGCGTGCATGTGGAAGAGCTGGTGCCAAAATCCCGCTCATGCGCAAAAGTGTGCTGCTTTCGAGCATGCGTGGGATTTCTGCTCAAACAGCTCTTCCACATGCGCGCTATTTTGGAAGCCATTTTTAAATGCATTTTGTGCAAATACTAGTGCTTGGTTTTGCTAATAAGATACATGAGCTGCTTCCTCATAGTCAAATGTGCTGCATTAACTTACCTTTTCGAGTAGCATGTAAAAAAGTACACTTTGGGACGGCGCTCCCGAGCACATGCGCTTTCCTCCAGGGGCTACGCTTCCGGTGATGGCAGATGGTTGTTCGGGACGAATGTACAGAAAATACAGCTTTATTCATGGAATCAGGTAAACGTTTTTTGGGGTTACACAGGGGCATTCTATGGAAACTGCTGCACACTTATATGCCAACAGGCATAATAATTAGAATTACTTGCAAAACGACTTGTAAAGCTGACAGTGCCCCATAACTGTACATTGCAGACAAACTGCAAAACTTCAACACTAACTGCCCCCACAATTTGGTAACTGTCCCTCTGCCCTATTGTCTGGTGGCAGAGTGGGGCATGGCAAATCTCCCCCTGCCTGTTGCTAGCGCTGTAGTCCTGTCCCCCCTAGATGACAGGCAGAACCTTCAGTCACAGTGTAGCCTCACCTGCTCTTAAAGAAATGGTGTCCTTAAGCACTTTTTCAAAGTTTACTTTCTTTGCTTGCCCAGTGTGTCTCTGAACCCTCCTTATGTCTTGGGGCCCCAGGGGTCAGATCACACAAAGGAGACACAGTCTTGAGCCACCAGGGTTGCTTTAACACTAAGCGCTGTAGCGCTGACAGGATCTGCAAGCAGACTGTGATAGCTCTCCCGTTCGAGCAGGCACCAGTGTGAATGTACGCAAACTTAGTTGTGCAGTGCTTTACTGCATTGCACTGTGCTGTACTGCCAAGCTGGCAATTTAAAACTTTGACACAGAATTCCTCCAGACTCTTAGCAAAACAGGCACACAGGGGCTGGCAAGAGCAATAAAGGGGCACTATAGGACCCAGGGCTGGTGAGACAAGACAGCCAGGAGGCAGAACAGGAAAGCTCTACCTGTTTGGGGGGGGGGGGGTTACATAAAATCTCAGAATACAGACAGATTGCTGCTAAATGTTTATAAATCCAAATGTCAGTGTGTGTATTACACATTTGAAATCAGCATTTTACCTGTGTGGTTACATAAAAACAAGTTTTTAGTGACTGATAAAAAAAAAAAAATGTTAATAGATCCTGAACATTAATTTGTCTTGCACTGATTTAGTGTTGTAGTACTCATAACTCATTTTGCATTAATTTCAATACCTTTACTTCAGTTGCTTCTTATGCATTTTTTCATTCGTTGGTAACCAGGTAAGACCTGCTAGGAACAAGTGCCTGTATTCATGGGTGACATGGCAGCACTGAGGTGATTAAGTGACTTGCTCAGAGTCACACAGTATGAAAGTGGAGGTTGTGGGAATCAAACCCAGGTCTGCTAGATGTACCAAGTTCATTTACAGTTAGTTATGTTCATCTCTAGGCTATACTGCCAGATCATTATTATTCATTACTAATTATGTAATTCTCTGTGCTTTAATAATTAATTCCTGTCAGAAAAATTAAAAGAGGAAATTAAAAATAAGTAGTAATTTTAATGATTTCTTTAGCTTTTATTGAAATGTATATTTTTATAAATGTTTTTAGCTCTGGGTATCACTGCATTGTTTTTATGCATAGTGTTACCTGAATGTCAACAAGTTTAAGAACTCCTCCTTAGACTGATAAGATAGCTAGGTGCCACTCTGAAATAATAGAAGCACTTATTTAATCTGTTTGCCAAGAGACTGCCATCTGAATAATGCTGTTTTTAATTTGGGAGTAAATGTCAAGGGCAGTCACTATGTACAGTGAGGATCCTTACACAAGCAGCATGTCCTCTTAACTGCATTGACTGCTGCAATAATCAGACCTTTTATGCCTGGGAGTGAGGGCTTGCCCAGCTGCAGCCAACTGATGCTCAGAGATGTGTAACTTTATTTAAAATGAGGTCATCACACTTGACCCCCATTGACACTGACAGCCATTCCTAGATAGCAATATGGCATTGCCCCCAGGGCTGTATACTAGAGCTTGGCTTCTGGCATGCATGGCTGCCAGGATCATCCATTCCACATTTGGTAGAGTGAGGTCTCCCATTGGTACTGCTTCCCTATTGTCGACAATTTCATATTTTTTTCCCATGGTGCCCCACCCTTGTCCTTTCTTCGACTTTGTGGTCTCTGCTAGGGATGCTCAGATATCCTGATATCTGATCCACAATCCGGATGTTGGAGTTCATGCTCTCCTAGGGAACTTTGGCAGACTGGATGGACCTCTGGTTTTTTTCTGCCATCATAGTTTATGTTTCTGTGTTTCCTAGTCCAAAATTTGATATCTGGCTATGAAAAAGTAAAATTCCTAACCCTCCCCTTCCTGACAAGTACACTTCATCCTGTAATTAATAACCCCTCTGCCTAAACCACCATCTAACCCCCAACTTCCTTCCTTCCCCCTCTGTACCCTGAAGTTAGAACAAAAATGCATACTGCAATGTTTGTGCAGTATATACTATAATATATGCCTAACTCCTTATAATATAAAAAAAAAATCCCACCTCCACACACACCACTTATTAAGGATGCCTCTCCCCTCCCTGGCACAACCTCAACCCTGCAGTTTAATAATGTACACATTGCCCAACACATCCTCAAGCCCCCACTCCTCTGTTCCATCCATAGCACCAAAATAAATAACCAAAGTAGAGTTGGGTGGGTGAGATCAGTCCTGAGGTGGAGCAATTTGTGTTTGTCTTTGGACTAGGAGGTATGAATGAATGATGATGTCCTGCTTCTATAGTGACACCTGATTGGCTGCTGTCATTCAGTCAGCCTGCTAGCACAGCCATAGCCACTAGCCTCCTGTGTTCAGAATGAGCCTGAATTGTCAGAGGGCTGGCTGGGGAGGGTAGATTAAGCAACCCACAGGACTTTCTCTTCCTTGGGCGGGAGGGGGACCCACTACCACCATGCAACTGCCAACTGGGTGACCATGGGTGGCAGTGCTGCCTGGAGTTTGTGCAGGTTCAGGGAGGGACACCATTCGCTAAGCTGAATGGATGTCTTGAATTCCACCAGCTTTAGTGTATGCATACCTTGGGTAAGGGGGCAGAAAAATAGGAAAGAAAACTCAGCAGATGCAGAATGCTAGCCATACAAGCTCACAGACCCTGCACGCACTGAGTCAGGCTGGTTCCTTGCACACAGTGATGGCTTTTCTGAGAAACCTGGGCCAGCCTGAGCACCTCCAACACTGGGAGGGGATACTGTGGGTGAACAACAGGGAGAAGATAAACCCTGGGAGAAGGTGAGTTGATAGGGTTGGGGTTCTGTATGACTGGGCCTGAGGCAGGCTGAGAAGTAAGGGGAGGCAAAATGTAAGTAAAATAAAATTCAATCACTCTGGTTCTCTAAGAAGGCTGGGGGGACATCAAGGGCCAATAGGGCCAAAAAAAGGGTCTTAATCAGATACAAAGAGAAACAGGGAAATGAGGAATGGACCAAATACTGTGTAAGGAAGAGGGAGGCCAAGAAGGCAGTCAGGGACAGAAAAGCAGACACACAGCTGCATTTTGTGGATGAGGTCAAGGGAGAAAGACAACAGTTTTTCAGATACATTAGGGAAAAAGAAAGATGAGATGGGAGGAATGGTTAAGCTGATGGAGGGAGCAGAGTAATAGAGGATGATGAGGATAAGGCAGCTGTTTTTAATGATTACTTCTGCTCAGAAGGATAGCAGGCCTTAAAGCTGCTGCAAGGGGAATCCCAAAAAATAGGGTAAGTGGTACTTACAGGAGAAATGATTAGAAACAGGCATGTAGCCATGAAAATAGGTAAGGCTCTAGGGCTGGATGAGATGCACTCCAGGGTGTTTAGGGAACTGGTATCAGAATTGGCTGAACCCCTGCTGTGCTACTCAATAACTCAATACAGTCAGGCATAAATCCAAAAGATTGGAGGGTAGTAGACATTGTTGTGCTCCACAAGAGATGGGACAAAGACCAATCTGGTAATTACAGGCCCATCAGTCTTAACGCTGTTGTGGGTAAATTGATAAAGACACTAGTCAAGGAGGACCTAGTGAACTAAATGGAAAGAAATTGGCTACAAGACAGGAATCAGTAGGTCTTGTCAGTTAAACCTGATAGTATTCATTGACTGGATAACTAGGGCAGTGGACAGGGGACATGCAGTGACTTAAAACTGTTGCCACAATTAGGGCCCCACAACAAGGGCAACAGTGAAAGGGGCAATCTTGATTTTAGATCACCCCTGACTGATGCCCCCTGTGCACCCAAACTGTTACTACCCCCTCCAAAGCATGCCTGCACCGGAGGAGGTTATATAAAGTTGTGCGCTGTGAGGGGGGGGGGGGTGAAGCTTCCTGAAAGAAAAAGTTTCCTGGGAGGATGCCTTGGTGATGTAACTCCCAAGAAACATAATGCCTGGTACTCTAATGCCAGGTGGCATGTTTCCTGTGCCATAATCGGCATTGGCAGCATGTTTTTCGCTCCGACATGGGTGAACAGATTCAGGAAGGATGTGAGAAAATGTTATGTAACAGAGAGATTGGTTAAGGCATGGAACAGTCTCCTGCCAGATATGGGGGCTTAATAGTTAGTGGGGGTAGCAGTTAGGCAGGGGCAGGAGGGGAAGATGAGGACAAAAACATCTTCTAGACAACAGGTTTTAGTTTTGGATAGGGAATAACATGGCAGACTGGATGGACCATTGGGCTTTTTCCTGCTGACATTGTCTATGAGTCTATTTCAGCTCCTCCTTGGCTTTCTTAATTATAGTCTTGCAGTCCTGTAGTGCTGCTCTGTAATCCTGTCTGGCATGTAAACAACCAGTCTCACTTCTGCTGTCATAGACCTTTTTTGTTCAGGATCAGTTGGCATAGATTCTGCTATGCAAGGGAAGCTCTTCTTGGCCTGTTTCCTCATATCGCTCACAAGGGTGCAATCTTCTGTGGCTGCTTCAGGCACCTACTTGTACCAACCCCACATGTACTTTGTATTACTAGCCTCCTGCAAATGCTATAGATCCATGGACACTAAGTCCTTCAGCTTAGCAAATTCCACCTTTCTAAACGTTTGGGTCCTGGTGGGTGAGGCCTGGCTAGTCTTTACTATTACTAGGGAGAAGGTTACCTGGCTGTCGTCACTGTCTCCCACTGGTTCCTTGATGTTCACACCGGAGATTACCTTATCCTTACTGCTGAGTACAATGTCAAGAGTGTCCTCAAGCCTACTTTTCTGTTGTATGTGCTGTTCTGGAAGCAGTCCTTCAGGGTGGAAAGGAACTCTTCTGCAGTCTTGTCATAATTTCTCTCAATTATCGGGATATTCCTAGATATGTGTCATCCAGGATCATCACTGCATTCAATTTGAATGTTCTTGTGCTACCCACAACAGCTGGACATCATATTTGCTGAGCTGGTTAGAGATCTGCAGCACCCCCTTGGGTGACTCTTTTGCCCCTTTTCTCCTAGCTGTAGATGGTAGAATACAATCAAGTGGGATATCCTTTAACTGGTTATTTGTTTGAAAATCTTACAGAAATTTTCAAAATGAGTATGTGATGAAAGCATGTATGGAAGAGACCTAGAACATTCATACAGTACATCATTCATCCAACCAAATACATTCACTACATAATGCATGGCATCTAATTCTTTAAGGAAGATGTGTTTATTTTTAATAAGTAGATAACTGACTTATTTATTGTGCTTCTTTGTAGTGTTCCATATTTACAGTGGTAGGGAGTTCCTTAGTTATACAATAATAGGAAAAGGGTCTCTTCCAACTCTTGCACTTGCATTGTCCTGATAGACTCCTACCATCTGCTCTTTCTTGACAAACCACACACCATGTGTATTTTGGAGAAATGCCTACAGCCAGATATTTATCGAACTTGTAAGAAGGTACAGTTCAGAGTGATGTGTGCAGCTTGGGAGTCTCATCAAGTCAACCTCAGACCTCCCAACCCTTTCCATAAAGGGGCACACCCATTTGTGGATTGAGGGATCAGTTCACCTCTCTGAGTTGGATCCCCATCTCAGCGGGACCAGTTCACCTCTCTGAACTGGAACCAAAACCTCAGAGTGAGTGGGGGTCATATGGCCAGGTGGCAGACATGCAGCCCCACATGGTGGATAAAGCCCAATGAAGTTTGCTGCAACCTGCCGAAACTATGTCCTCTGGCTGTTTGCCCCCCACCTCATGTTGACTGGGGAGGAAGCCATATGGATGGAATCCTTTCCTTCCACTTTCCTCTTGTGCCTTAGCCTTGAGAGACTGCCAAGCCACCACTTACAACACAGCTAGTATAAAAAGAAACAGCCAATGACTATTCTCAGAAAAGTCCCTTTGGAGGAGATGAAAAATCCAGGAAAGCCATGTGGGGAAAAATTGGGAAAATTCCTCCCTGGCTCCTACAGCATTCTCACTTAAAGGGACAAAGGGTACCCTGGACATGCCCTGCAATCCTACTTTTACGAAGGTGGGTGGAAGGGAAATCTTTGGCTGGAGGAAGACAGGGTAAGATCTCAGGTGCAGGCCCATAAAAATCCTCTTTCTCTTCACCTAGACCAATGCCCCTTCCCAGTGGGCAGCATCTGTGGTTCCTCAGCTGGAGGTGGAGCTGGGACTGTTCTCTGCCCCAGGAGGGAGAAACCCTACTTATCTACCTATAGCCCAGGTCTCTGGGGTGGGTACACATACAATGCTTCACCTACAACAGTAATTGGGCATACTGATTATTGCCATGATAGTCCCCTCCCATCCCCTTTCCATGGACAAACCAACCACATGTGTCTTGGAGAAATAGCTTTAGTTCTACATTTATTATTCTCGTATAAAGATACAGATTGGAGTGATGTGCATAGCTTGAAAGTATCACCAAGTAAAACTTAGACCACCACAACCCTTCCCATGAAGAGGCACAACCATTTGCGGATTGAGGGATCATTACACCAAACCTCAGACAGTAGGGGGTCACATGGTCAGATGGCAAGTGCTTATCACAGTCTTGTGGCACTGCACCCTTGGGTAAGCTCAATAATGTTTGCTGCAACCTACTCAAACCAGGCCCCTGGTTATTTGGACCACTCCACCTCATGCCAAGGGAAACCACCAGGACAGAAACAGTTATTTCCCTTTCCCCTTGTATCATTGTCTTGAGTGACTCTTAAGTTACCACAGGACAGACAATGCCCAGACCCAGAAACAACTCACTCCAAATACTGCTCCAAGACATGCTGTATGGAATCTAAAAACAAGTCTCAGCCAATGTCTGACAAATGCATTCCATCCTTGACATACAGCCCCAGGAATTCTGTTGATGTAATTGTGTCTTATAACAGTCCCACCCCCCAACAAGGAACTAAAAGCAGATATTATTATTATTCCTTGCTTTGATCATTTCCATAAGTATCCGTATTCTGTGTTAAAGTATATCAAATGAATTTTAATCAGGTGGTTTTGCAATTTCTTTTTATGTATAGGGTAATGTTTTCCTCCAAACAAATCTTGATCAAACTGTCCAGAAATTGTGTATGTAGTCAAAGGTTTAACAATCTCCACAGAACCATTACTTCAACTGAGGACTGGCCTAACTCTAGCTTAAGGATATAGCCTGCAATAGTTATAGGTAGATTTAACAATCTTTTATAAAAATAATCAAACACTTTCTCCCCATCATATCCTCAAATCTGAGTTCTATAAAGTGCTTACACGAATGCCTTGGCATCCAGAACCCTAAGAGCAGGTTTATTGTGTTTCCAACATAAGTGTTAACAAATCTAAGAATACCCTCACAAGTCTGCTTCACTTTTCTTTGCACTATGTTATTAGCTTGCTGTGTCCAAGTTAAACAGCTGTTAAACGTTAATCCAAAGTATGTATGCCTATTAACTGTTTCCAGTCGAGAGTCCCCAACATGAAAGGATGGTAAATTTTTCCTATAATAATAATGTTTCTCTGCTATCATTATTTTACTTTTCTAGATATAAATGTTAAGTTCTACATCCTTACAATGTCTGGCCAATACAGCTAAATGGGTCTGCATTCCATACTGTGTTAAAGAAATCAGTATCAGATCATCTGCATATGTTAAAACAAGATGCACACAGTAAATTGTTTTTGGTAAAAATATTGGGACTTATCTAATGTATTCAGTAAATAATTAATACAAATATTTTAAAAGAACTGGAACAAGGAAACAGCTTTGCTTGATTCCTGTATTAATTCTTATTTTTTCTATAAGATTGACCTTTTTGTCATAGCAGATCTTACACCATTTGCTAGTACACAGATCATTAATAATTGTTATCAAAAAATATTCCAACCAGAAATTTCTTAACTTTTTACCTATTAATTTCTATTGAGTGAATCAAATTTTTTTTAAATCTATAAATGACACCAATACTACTCGCTATCTCATACCTACATACTTTTCAAGAATATAATATAGAATATAGCATTGATTTAATGTTGCTCCACCCTTATCGAAGCCTGACCAAGGTTCAGATATGAGACTAAAGCTTTCCAGATGTTCTTGAACTTTATCACAAAGGACTCTGGCCAAAATCTTTGTATCTGCATTTAGGAGGCTAATAGGCATATACATCTCTGGACTACTAATATCACCCTTTTTAGAAACAGGAAATATCAAAGCCCCTTTCCAAGAGTCTGGTATTTCATTCTGGGAAATGAATCTATTCATTAATCTTGTCAATATCGCTGCCCCAATTGAAAATCTATTTTTTTTGTTAATCTTTTTATTGAGGCATTTATAACAAAAAGAAGAAACAATAACCATCCTCCAATACAATTTTGCATATTCAAGTATATAAAAAAAATTAAACATTTCCTAAAACATTGCACAACTGATGTAGTGAAAAAAATGGTTGAAGATTGAAGTAGGAAATATGAGTAGTGTTGTAAAATGAAATTTAGTAATTTATAAAAGGGATCAGAGCAGTGCAAGAAGCATTTGGTAGAGATGGGGAGGGGCCTTAGACAAATAGCACACACGGTAACCTTCTCGGAGGTGCTGCCTGTTTATGGCACGGGTGAGGCTAGGGTGCTTCACTCCATGGGATTCAATCAGTGGTTGAAAAACTGGTGCAGAGCTCAGGGATTTGGCTTCATTGGGGACTGGGGGTCCATCTGGAGGGATGCAGGCCTATACTGGCATGAAGGTCTGCATCTGTCCAGGAGGAGAACCAGGATGCTAGGTGATAGGTTTAAATACTTCATTGACAAGCACTTAAACTAGCTAAGGGGGGAGGCACTGGAAAGGAGCAGGGAAATCCTAGCCCCCTCAAAATTTCAGGGTACTAAGTGAGGTAGACACCAACATAGAGATGTTGATAGAGAGAAGCGCAGGGGTAAATGGAGAAAGAGATTAATGCAATATGGACAGGGATGGGGCAAAAAGGGGTAAGGCCATCAAGAAATGGAGGGTAATGAGTACCAATGCCCATAGTCTGGGCAACAAGCTCCCTGAATTGGTGGCCTTGATGGAAGAGGGATGCCTGGATATTGTAACAGTCACAGAAACATGGCACACAGAGAACCCATGACTGGGATGTTAACATACCAGGGTACACAACCTACAGGAGAGACCAGTAGGGCAGAAGGGGGGAGTAGATCTCTCTGTAAGGGAAGGGATAAAAGCAACTGAACAAAAGAGTAATCAGGGAGGAGAGTAGGCACTGTGGGTCACCTTAGAGACTGGAAATGGCACCACAGTCCGCACAGGGGTTGTATATAGACCCCCATGTCAGGGGAAGGGAATGGACAAGGAAATGATAGAAGGCATAGTTAGGATGGCAGAGAAAGGGGAGATGCCATTGATGGGGGACCTTAATATGCTGGATGTCAACTGGAGCACCTTTGCTGCAGCCACATCCAAAAGCAGAGCCATTCTTGATGCCCTTCAGGTGGCATGCCTCAGACAGCTAGTTTTGGAACCTACTCATGAGGGAGCAATCTTAGAACTTGTATTCTCAAATGGGAACAGTGAGAGGATGTCAGATCTAGAAGTGGGTAGCCATTTGGGAACAAGTGACCACCAAACAGTGTGGTTCATGATAAACTCAGCTACAGAGTCAAGCCATACAAAAGTGAGGGTTCTGGACTTCAGGAGGGCTGACTTTGGCAAGATGGGAGGTGCTTAGAAAGCACTGCAAACAGGCTAGAAGGAGGGGTGGAGCAACAATGGGGAAATATCAAATCTGCCATCACAGAGGTAACAAGCCTTTGTGTGAAGCAAATAAACAAATCAAAATGAAAGAAAAAGCCACTATGGTTCTCAAAAGAGGTGGCGGTGAAGGTTAGGGAGAAAAATATAGCATTTAGGAAGTATAAGGAAACACAGAACAAGCAGCACAGAGAACTGTACCAGTTTAGGCAGAAGGAAGCAGGGAGGGTAGTCAGAATAGCAAAGGCACAAACTGAGGAAAAGAAACTCGGTTAAGAACGGGGATAAAACCTTTTATAGGTGTATCAGGGAGCATAGAAAGACAAAGGGAGGGATAGTGAGGCTAAATAGAATGGATGGTGGGTGGGCAGAGAGTGAAAGTGAAAAAGTAGGGATACTGAATGAATACTTCTGTTCAGTATTCACAAAAGAGGAAGTGGGGGAGGTGCCTAATCCAATTAATAGAAGCACTCTGGATGGGGGGGTCGATCCCAGTCCTTTCACAGAAGAAAGGGTTCTGAAAGAACTCCTAAAACTGAAGGTGGGCAAAGCAATGGGCCAGATGGAATTCACCCTAGAATTCTAAAAGAATTATGCAGAGAACTAGTGACACCACTGACTACCCTTTTTAACAAATCATGGGAGGATGGTGTGGAACCTGAGGACTGGAAGAAGGTGGATGTGATTCCACTTCACAAAAGTGGGACCAAGACAGAGGCAGGAAACTACAGACCTGTCAGTTTGACCTCTGTGGTAGGGAAAATGATGGAATCACTTCTGAAGGAAAGAATTGTTGAGTACCTAGAGGCCAGTGGGGCACAGGACCCAAGGCAGCATGGGTTCACAGTGGGAAGGTCATGTCAGATGAATCTAATTGATTTCTTTGACTGGGCGACCAAAGTAGTAGACCAGGGAGGGGCTGGGGACATGGCCTACCTAGACTTTAGCAAGGCATTTAACACAGTACCACACAAAAGATTAGTAGTCAAATTAACAAGCCTGGGGGTGGGTCCCAGAGTGGTAGCCTGGGTAAAAACATTGGCTGAACAGGACACAGAAAATAATTGTAAATGGAGTCCACTCTGAAGAAAGAGGGGTTACTAATGGGGTACCGCAGGGTTCAGTACTGGGGGACCAGTCCTTTTTAATGTCTTTATAAGTGACATCACAGAGTGACTGGAAGGAAAAGTATGCCTCTTTGCAGATGACACAAAGATCTGCAACAGGGTTGATACACTAGGAGGAGTGGAAAGGATGAGAAGGGACTTGGTAAGGTAGGAGGAATGGTCAGAAATATGGCAGCTTGGATTCCATGTAAAGTGCAAAGTAATGCACCTGGGAAACAAAAACCCAGGGAAAGATTACACAGTGGGGGGAGGTAGTAACAACAACAAAAATGGAAAGGGACCTGGGGGTAATCATATCAGATGACCTTAAGGTTGGCAAACAATGTGAGAAGGCGGTAGGGAGGGCTGGAGGGAATACTGGGATATATAGGGAGAGGTGTCACCAGCAGAAAACAAGAAGTTGTTATCCTCCTGTACAGACAGTTGGTGAGACCCCATCTGAGTACTGCATCCAGTTCTGGAGACTCCATCTCCACAAGGACATAGACAGGATGGAGGCAGTTCAGTGGAGGGCAACTAAAATGGTGCAGGGTCTGCAAGAGAAGCCATATGAGGAGAGACTAAAGGAGCTTAATATGTATACCCTTGAGGAAAGGAGGGAGAAGGGGGTTGTGATAGAAACATTTAAGTACCTCAGTGGAATCAACAAAGTCCAAGAGGGTAGCATCTTTCAGAAGAAGAGATGTCCAAGAACAAGGGGACACAATTTGAAGATACAGAGGGGACAGCTCAGGGGCAATGTGAGGAAGTATGTTTTCACAGAGGGTGGTGGACGCATGGAACAGCCTTCCTGAGGAGGTTGTGGGGTCTAAAACTGTGGGAGAATTCAAGAATGCATGGGACAGACATAAGGCAATTTCTGTGAGGGGTAGGAAGAAATGGGCTGTTGGTTAAATAGGATCTGCAGCTTATCCTCTAGGTAGGGAAATGGGCAGACCAGGTGGGCCAAGCAGTCCTTATCTGCCATCAGTCTGTTTCTATAATTAAAAAAAGGAAAGTATAACAAAATGGCATTAGTATTATGCACAGCTGTAATTATGCATTATTATACTAAATTACATGTTCCAATGTTGCAAATATGTATAACAGAGGATAATATGAAATAATAATGGTTATTTAAGAAGAATAGCCAAATGGTAAAAAGGAGTATGGAAGAGAAATGAAAAGGAAAGAGAGAGAGAGAGGGGAAATAGAAAGAATGATAAAGAGAGAAAGAGAAAGGGGAAGAAAGAGGGAGAGTTAGAGAGTAGGGAAAGGTGAAACCACTACAGGTAATCTGTGTAGAATATATAGTGAAAGAAGGAAGTTATGTATAGTGAACCATACATTAATTATCAGATAGGTTGAATGATTCCAAATATCTAAAATAGCCCTGCCAACAATTGTTGTGTATAGTGAGTCGACCAGAGGGTACATGTGTCATATGGTCAAGAGAGGCATAAAGAGATAATTGTTTAAGGATATCAGTAAAATATAGGATTACATTAGATCTCCAATGCACAAGTATAATGCTTTTGACTTGAAGAGAGTATAGCTAGCCATCTGTTCATAGAGTGGGATATTTTGTGAGACCAGACATTAAAGATACCAAGTATACAGTGTTTGGGGTCCAATACCAAAAGGATTCGTGAAACCTCCTCCCCCACCCAGGGACCACCAGGGCCAATGCCACTACCTCAGAGGTTGCCAAGAAAGAGGAGAGGCTGGACCAGGGTGGGCTCAGGGAGGGAGAGGGTGGTGGAACAGAGTTGCATACCTCCAGCTGTACCTCTCCACAGTTCATTCACTCTTCTGGTGGACAGTGGTTCCCCTATGGAGGCACCTGCAGTGGAGACCAAGGAGGATGTTGGGAACCTTCACAAAGACCCACAGGAGGGTGACATGGAACCCCACAGGGGAAGGAAACAACTCCTGGTGGGGGACTCAATCATTAGGGGGGTAGAAATGGGGGAGGAAGGGGAGAGAGAGGTAAGGTGCCTGCCTGGCGCCACAGCTTGGAGGGACAGGAAGTGAATCCTCAGGATCGTGGGAGCAGCTACATGAGGGAGGGAGCTGGATGTCATTGTCCACCTAGGGACAAATGACCTGGCTAGGAATGGGATCAGAGCAGTGCAAAGAGGAGTTTGTAGAGCTGGGGAGGGGCCTTAGACAAGTAGCGCATACGGTAACCTTCTCGGAGGTGCTGCCTGTCTATGGCAAGGGTCATGCTAGGGTACTTCTCACCAGGGAAGTCAATAAATGGTTGAAAAACTGGTGTGGAGCTCAGGGTTTTGGCTTCATTGGGGGCTGGGGAGCCACCTGGAGGGATGCAGACCTATACTGGTGCGATGGTCTGCATCTGTCCAGGGGGGATCCAGGATCCTAGGTGAGAGGTTTAAATGCTTCATTGGCAAGCATTTAAACTAGCCAAGGGGGAGGCACTGAAAAGGAGCAGGGAAATCCCAGCCTCCCCCCACAAAACACGGTAATTAGTGAGGTAAACACCAAGGTAGAGAAGTCATTAGGGAGAAAGACAGAGGTAAATGTAAAAAAAAAGGCAAAGGCAGTTTGGACAGGAATGGGGCTAAAAAGGGGTAAGGCCATCAAAAAGTGGAGGGTGATGAGTACCAATGCCCATAGTCTGTGTAACAAGCTCCCTGAACTAGTGGCCTTGATGGAAGAGGCTTGCCTGGATATTGTGGCAGTCACAGAAACATGGTACACAGAGAACCATGACTGGGATGTCAACATACCAGGATACACAATCTACAGGAGGGACAGGGAGGGCAACAGAGGAGGAGGAGTAGCTCTCTATGTAAAGGAAGGGATCAAAGCAACAGAACTAAAGAGTAAACAGGGAGCAGATGAGGCACTCTGGGTCACCCTGGAGACAGGAAATGGCACCACAGTCCGCATGGGGGTTGCTTACAGACCCCCATCTCAGGGGGAAGGAATGGACAAGGAAATGATAGAAGGCTTCCTTAGAATGGCAGAAAAAGGGGAGAGATTGTTGGTGGGGGACCTGAATATGGCAGATGTTAACTGGAGCACCTATACTACAGGCACATCCAAGAGCATGGTCATTCTTGATGCCCTACAGGGGGCATGCCTCAGACAGCTAGTATTGGAACCCACTCAGGAGGGAGCAATCTTAGACCTGGTACTCTCAAATGGGGATGGAGAAAGAATCTCAGATTTAGAAGTGGGTAGCCATCTGGGAACAAGCGACCACCAAACAGTGTGGTTCACGATAAACAGCCATACAATCAAACCATACAAAAGCAAGAGTATTGGACTTTAGGAGGGCTGACTTTGGGAAAATGAGAGAGTGCCTCAGAAAAGCACTAGCAAACAGGCAAGAAAGAGGGGTGGAGGAACAATGGGGAGTAATCAAAACAGCCATCGCAGAGGCAACAAGCCTTTGTGTGAAGCAAATCAATAAAACAAAACAAAGGAAAAAAATGCTATGGTTTTCAAAAGAGGTGGCAGAGAAGGTTAAAGAGAAAAGGATAGCATTAAGGACATATAAGGAAACACAGAAGGAGCAGGACAGAGAACTTTATCAGTTAAAGCAGAAAGAGGCTGGGAAGGCAGTCAGAATAGCAAAGGCCCAAACTGAGGAAAGGATAGCCAACTCTGTAAAGAAGGGGGATAAAACCTTTTATAGGTACATTAGGGAGCAAAGAAAGACCAAAGGAGGGATACTGAGGCTTAATAAAGGGGAGGGAATGTGGGTAGAGGGTGACAGTGAAAAAGCATGGATACTGAATGAATATTTCTGCTCAGTATTCACAAAGGAAGAGGAGGCGGAAGTACCTAAACCAAACAAGAGAAACACTCTGAAGACGGGGGTCTATACCAGTCCATTTACAGAAGAACGGGTTCTGAAAGAACTAATACAATTGAAGGTGGACAAAGCCATGGGGCCTGATGGGATTCACCCAAGAATTCTAAAGGAACTGATGGTAGAACTAATGACATCACTGACTACTCTCTTTAACAAATCATGGGAGGATGGGGTGGTACCTGAGGACTGGAGGAGGGTGGATGTGATTCCTTTTCACAAAAGTGGGAGCAGAACAGAGGCAGGAAACTACAGGCCAGTTAGTTTGACCTCTGTGGTAGGGAAAATGATGGAATCACTTCTGAAGGAAAGAATTGTTGAGAACCTAGAGGCCAGTGGGGCACAGGACCCAAGGCAGCATGGATTCACGATTGGAAGGTCATGTCAGGCAAATCTAATAGATTTCTTTGACTGGGTGACCAAAGTAGTAGACCAGGGAGGGGATGTGGACATGGCCTACCTAGATTTTAGCGAGGCATTTAACACAGTTCCACACAAAAGATTAATACACAAGTTAGCCAGCCTTGGAGTGGGTCCCAGGGTGGTAGCCTGGATAAAAAACTGGCTAGACAACAGGATGCAAAGGGTAGTAGTAAATGTAGTCCACAGTGAAGAAAGGAGGGTTACTAGTGGGGTACCGCAGGGTTCAGTACTAGGACCGGTCCTTTTTAATGTCTTTATAAGTGACATTGCAGAGGAACTGGAAGGAAAAGTATGTCTCTTTGCAGACGACACAAAGATCTGCAACAGGGTTGATACATAAGATGGAGTGGAAAGGATGATTAGGGACTTGGCAAGGTTGGAGGAATGGTCAGATGTATGGCAGCTCAGATTCAGTGCAGAGAAGTGCAAGCTAATGCATCTGGGAAACAAAAACCCAGGGGAAGAGTACACAATGGGGGTGAGATACTGACAACAGTAAAAATGGAAAGGGACCTGGGGATAATTATATCAGATGACCTAAAGGTGGGCAGGCAATGTGAGAAGGCAGTAAGGAAGGCTGGGGGGATACTGGGATGCATAGGGAGAGGCATCAATAGTAGAAAACAGGAAGTTGTTATCCCTCTGTACAGACAGTTGGTGAGACCCCATCTGAGTATCTGTGCAGTTCTGGAGACCCCATCTCTGCAAAGACATAGACAGAGTGGAGGCTGTCCAGAGGAGGGCAACCAAAATGGTGCAGGATCTGCATCAGAAGACATATGAAGAAAGGCTAAAGGAGCTTAATATGTATACCTTTGAGGAAAGAAGGGAAGAGGGGACTTGATAGAAACTTTCAAGTACCTCAAGGGAAACAACAAAGTCCAAGAGGGTAGCATCTTTCAGAAAAAAAGATGTGCAAGAACAAGGGGGCACAATTTGAAGATAGAGGGGATGGCTCAGAGGTAATGTGAGGAAGTATTTTTCACAGAGAGGGTTGTGGATGCATGGAACAGCCTCCCTGAGGAGGTTGTGGAGTCAAGAACAGTGGGGGAATTCAAGAATGCATGGGACAGACATAAGGCAGTCCTAGTGGGGGGTAGGAGGAAGTAAGCTGTTGGTTAACTAGGATGTGCAGCTTATCTGTTAGGTAGGAAAATGGGCAGACTAGGTGGGCCAAGTGGTTATTATCTGCTGTCACATTCTATGTTTCTATGTTTCTAATGTAAATGACTGACCAATTACTTTCATTGCAAAATTATGAATACAGTGCCAGAGTTTTTGAATGGGAGGACAGTTTCATAAAATATGTAATAAGTCACCATTGGGTGAACCACAATGCCAGCAGTTGCTGTTATCCCTAAAACCCATTTTATGTAGTATAGTTGGAGTTCTATACCATAAATGAAGAATTTTGATCTGAATGAGAGAACTACGTTTATCGTTAAAAGATTTATGGCAAGAATACCAACATCTGTACCATTGCATATTGGTTATACTGTAATGTAATAACCTACTCCATTTATCTTTTGCACTGATGGATTGATCTGGGAGTGCATCTCTGATATCTTTATAGATGACACTGTGAAGGTTGGAAGTTATTTTTGACCATTTGGAAAAATATTTGTTGTATAGGGATTGATTGGTAAAAAAGGAAAAATAGGAGCTGCAAGCCGTACAAAATTGCAAGTATTTCCAAAAATCCTGATGGAGGAGATTCCATAAAGTGAGCAAGTCAGAATAGGATTTTAGTTTTAGAGCATGGGGTTCGAGTATGTCTTTCAGAAAGAAGATACCCCTGTTTTTCCAGGTTCGACAGAAGATTGGATGATTATCCAGAGATATGCCACTGTTTCCCCAAATGGGGGCATGGGCAAGAGGGGTTGGATTTGATTTTAGAAATTTATGTGTTATTTTCCAATAAAACATGGATGATGCAATAGTGGGGTGAGACTTTAATTTTGGTGGGAGGGGATTATAAATGAAGGATGTAATGACATTACCTGGACATAGAGTCTTCCATGTTAACCCATAATGGTGATTTGGAGTTCGGTTTGCTAAACCATTTAGTGGTTTTGGCTAAATGAAAGGCCCAAAAATAGGCTTGAAACCAGGGAAGTCTGAAACCCCCTCTTGACCAGTGGGATCGAAGTTTATTACAGCTAAATCTAGGGATTTTGTCATCCCAAATAAAGTGGCTATGATTTTGTCAATTTTAATGAAAAAGCTAGAGGGAAGTATTAAGGAAAAGTTAGAAAATAGATATAATATTTTAGGGGCTATTGACATTTTAATGGCAGAAATTTTCCCATTGAAAGATAGATTAAGTAGTTTCCATCTATCAAGTGTGGATTTGATGTTAGTTAGTAGAGGAGAAAGATTAGCATCCCATATTTTATCTAATGATTGGGTGATCTGAATGCTGAGATAAGTGATATTTTGGGGGGCCCAATGGAATTCCAAGGGAGTGTTCATATAAGGTTTACAGTGGTTATTCAATGGTAGTGTTTCAGATTTATTAAGATTCAAAGCCGACCCAGAGAGATAGGTGAAAGTAGTATTAGAGGCTGTCTGGAGATTTTGAGATTATCTAGTAAAATAAGAAAGTCATCTGCATAAGAAAGTGAGGTATAATGAGTATTGCCGACAGGGATGCCATTGATTTTGCATGATTTACGAAGTGATGCAGATAGGGGTTCCATGGCAAGTATAAACAAGAAGGGTGATAAGGAGCATCCTTGTCTGGTACCTCTTTCTAACAAAAAAGAGGGAGATAGAGTAGAGTTGGTGAGGACTCGAGCAGAGGGGGAGGGTATACAATAATTGAATCCAAACACGAAATTTGTTAGTAACACAAAAATGGGATAGTACATGGTATAAATAATTCCTGTTAAGGGAATCAAATGCTTTTTCAAAATCAATGGCAATGGCTGCAGCTGGAGTATTAAGTGATTTTGCTTTGTAGATTAAGTTAAATAAAGAACGAAGGTGATCAGAGCCAGTTTTATTCTTAATAAATCCTGCTTGGGAAGTATGGACAAATTTTGGAATTAATGATTCTAAACGAATGGTTAGTACTTTAGCAAATATTTTACCATCTGTGTTGAGTAGCGATATCGGTCTATAGCTAAAAGGAATAGAGGGGTCTTTATCTTTTTTTGGTAAAACAATTATAATTGCTTCAGTCATAGTATGGGGCAATTTACCTATAGAGATTGCTTCCTGAAAGACATTAAAAAGCAGAGGGCAGAGAGTGTCAGATAAGGATTTGTAGAAATCAACAGGGAAGCCGTCACTACCAGGTAACTTACCAGATTTTAGGGAAGCTAATGCTGTTTGAATTTCTTGTAAGGTAAGGGGTTCATCCAACATGGCCATATCTTGATGATTGAGATGAGGTAGCTGTAGGTTTTCCAAAAATGTTTGTATTTGATTAGATTGTATTGGGTTTTGATGGGAATATAATTGATGATAGAAGGATCGCATAATGTGGTTAATTAAGGAGCTATCTGTTTGAATTTGGCCTGAGGGGTCTTCAGGCCAGCAATATGTCTTTTCATCTGTTGGGATTTAAGCTGGTATGACAGTAGCTTACCACATCCATCACCATGTTCCCAATAGCGATGCTTAAGTCTTAAAAGTGCAAGTTCTGCTTTCCTGGATACTAATTTGTTGATTTTAATTCTTAGCTGTAAAATTTCATGATGAAGTTGTGAATTATGGTTGTGTTTATTTGTTTTGTAATATAGAGTTTATTTTTCTTTAAGGGATTTTTCTTAGGGGGAAAGTTGTTGCTTTCTCTGTTTCTTCCTGTGAGCAGCATAACTAATAATTTTGCCTCTAACTGTAGCTTTTAATGCTTCCCAGATGATACCTTGAGATACATCAGGAGTGGTATTTAAAGATAGAAAGTCTTGAATTTGGGTTGTAATCCAAGGCAGAAATTCTGGGTCCCTTAATAAAAGAGGGTTAAGACACCAGGAAGGAGATTTAGGGGAGTGTGGACACCAAAGTAAATGTAAACTTGCAGGAAAATGATCTGATATGCTAATCGGGAGAATTTTTGTATTAATTGTTTTTTCAGTAATGGGAGGGGATGAGAACCAATAATCAATTTGACTGTAAGATTTAGGTAGTCGGGGTAGTAGAAAGTGTAGTCATGTTGTCTAGGATGGTGAAGCCTCCAGTTGTCAGAAAGTTGAACTCTTTAATTAATATTAACAGAGCATTGATACATCAGGGGTGAGAATCCTTTGATTAATTATTTCTATCTACTTGTGCCTCAAGTGCTAGATTAAAGTCTCCACCCATGAAAATAGGTAAATTGTTATTGTTATTATTCATAATTTGTTGGGCCATGTTATGGAAAAACTCAGGAGAGTCTGAGTTAGGGGCATATACGTTTACTAACATAAGGGGTCCTGCCGTGGAATTCAATATAACTATAATCCATCTACCATTTGAATCTGTGATGGTATTAATGAGAGACCAGTTGAGGGATTTATGTATTAAAATAGAAACCCCACTTTTTTTGAAAGAGAGGAAGATGCATATACTTGACCGATCCAATCCCCTTTAAGCCTATCAACATCCTCTGATAAAAGTTTAGTTTCTTGTAAGAAAGCAATATGTGTTTTTTGGTTTTTAAGATAAGTAAGTATTTGCTTATGCTTACAAGGCGAATTGAGTCCCTTAACATTCCATGAATGAAAAATTAAATCACTCATGACAATAATAGATAAAGATAAGAGATATTAGTACAAATAAGGGACTCTTCATAAATAAGTTAGCAGATGCCACAGGCTCAAAGGGGGTATCTATAAAATAAACAACTGTGTACATGGCTATTAGGCTGTATGGTTTCAAAAATTTGAAATAATTATATCTGTCAGGTCTCACTGAAGAATAGTATAAGTAGTAGAACATACAGGGTATAGACACTGATACAAACAAGAGCTTATATATTACAATAAAGGAAAGAAACTGGTTAAATAACATTTGTGAATTGTAGAGAGATGAGAGTCAGTGAGCACACCACAGACTCTCTCGCTACACTACTAGGCGTATGTAGAAGTAAGTAGATCTTAAGAGAAAGCAACGTGCTATAATCTTAAGCTACAAACTATATTCACAGTATTAGTAAATCTTAATTATGGCTAGTACTCAGGTAATTGAATAAAACCCTGGGGAGGACCTTAAACATCTTACCATC
The DNA here is from genome assembly GCA_016271365.2 of Neoceratodus forsteri. Lineage (NCBI taxonomy): Eukaryota > Metazoa > Chordata > Ceratodontiformes > Ceratodontidae > Neoceratodus > Neoceratodus forsteri. The sequence goes on along the minus strand of CM028136.1, from coordinate 219,875,370 downwards.
TATGCAAAAATAAATTGCTGAGTTCTTAATAAATCCCAAACATAACAATAAAACTTGAACTGGAGCACATAATTACCAACATAGCGTAAGGAGGTTCTAAAGCTGTGTAAGCCAGAGAAGGGCCTACTATTTAAACATATTTACCCACATAATCATATTTGTGATTTGGGATTAAATAATATGTGGAAGTTTGTTAAATAAAATAAAGATGCGGAGGGAAAATGTCCTGCTTTATATAATATATATCTGTTTAGGGTACCAGTGTGATATGGGGATATATTGACAAGATAATATTATGTAGAGTAGAGAGACAGATTTAAAGATCATATATATATATATATATATATATATATATATATATATATATATATATATATATATATATATATATATATATATATATATATATATATATATATATATACATACATACATCTTGGCTTGATATAAGTGTAATTTTTTTTTTAGGATACTTCAGGCTTCAAGAATCTGAAGATAATGCTAACAGCACGTCTCGAACATTGCCAAAAACAAAGTGAATAATGAATTATTTATAGTGGGGTGACCGGGTCTATTGAAGGGCCTAGCAAACCCCTACTATAAGAATATTTAGGAGGTTTAAATAAGCTTACAGGGTACTGGTTTCGAGTATGGATGTGCTATATCTTGAATTATGGGAGAGCGAGTGGTTTAATAACATACAAAAGCCTTGAATATTGCCTGCAATAGGATATTAAGAAGGATAAATAAAAGGCCAAACAATGCGTGTATAGGTGAGTATAAAGTCTTAGTAGTAACAGACAAAGGGGATGATATAGTGAGGGGGAGAAAGGATGTTAATTAGGATAGAATATCATATGCTTAAATTGGAGTGTTAAGAAGTTGCCAATATATAAGTTTGATAAAGAAAGGAAATACTGAGGCCCCATATATCAGTATAATATTATATAAAAAGCAGTAGATAAACTAGTGTTAAGTAACATATTTATATAAGTGACTTCCACATTAAGATGGTACATGTGGCAAGTTGCACACATATATATATATATATATATATATATATATATATAAATTTATATTGTGGTTGTGGTATAAGTTTAGGAAAGCTGTATATTTGTAACGCTAATATATTAGCCTATTATCTGGCATTACACCTACAATGTAAAAGAAGACCTTCCAGAACTATTACAGCAGAGAAGCAAATGTTGTACTTGCATAAAAATGCACAAAATGCTAGATTATTGAAAAAATTTTTAAATTCCTTTAGAAGTTTTAGTAAGTACTGCCTTTAAGCTTACAACCGTGGTTTACAGCCTTGCGCATTCCAAACCGGCTGTCAGCGATTGTAGTGCACGCATTAGGAATGCGCAGTGCAGTTGAGCATAGTATGGACCAGCTAACTTGCTGGCTAAGGGGGCAGAGATTTAAACCTCACAAAATACAAAAAAAAACATAATAAAAGTTAGCGATTATTATGCTTATGCTTGTGCAGATTGGAAACAATAGCAGTTGATTTATTTTTCAGCTTCGCTTTCCTCTTCCTTTTGGGAGGTTCAACTGACTTGTAGGGAGAGCTGGTCACTAATTTGGCCCATGAAGAGTCGGGAGAGTTATTAGTGGGTAGAGTCTTTCCTTGATCTTTATCGAGAGATTCCAGTTCGTTCCCATGTAGTTCCTCCTGAGATGAATGTAAGTCATCCTGAAGAGGGGAGAATTTGTTGGAAAGAGCCAGAGGAGTGGTGAAAGTGATGCGAGGCTCAGGCTGATTGGGGGGGACTGAAGAAACATCGCTAGAGCAGCAGGGATGGATGATACGAGGTGACATGGAAGATTTCTTCTCTTTCAGGTGAACTGAAAGGCGGAGAGCAGGTGAATTTGTGGATGCAGCCTGGGTTGAGCTTTCTTGCCCCGTAGGGTCAGACTCAGCAGTAGGAGCACCGTGGACCAAGTGAGGACCGGGCAAGTCGGAGCACTGAAGGACCACAGTTCAATCAACAGGGGTGGTGAGTACTGCTTGAGGTGCCCCAAGAAATGCTGACAGAGCTTCAGGAGTAGCAAAATCTTTGGTAGATTCATCCAGAAATAGACGCATCGTGGCTGGGTACTGTAGTGCAAATTTAATGCCCTGCTGATGTAGTACAGTTTTAAGGGGGTTGTAGGCTTTACGTTTATTGGAGAGATCTTTCAAAAAGTCCCTGAAGATTAAGATTTTGTGTTCTTGTCACATAAGTATTCCGGCTTGTCTTGTTTTTTGAAAGATTAATTCTGTGTGTGCATAATTTAGGAATCTGGCAATAATGGGCTGAGGTTTCTGGTCTGGGTGAGGCCTCAGACTTAGGGTGCAATGAGATCTCTCAATAATGAGGTACTGATCGGCTGATAATTTGAGCAAAGCTGGAAGTACGTGCAATAGCAATGCGTTAGTGTCTCCAAGCTCTACCCCTTCGGGAAATCCCAGGAACCTAAGGTTATTATGTCTATTTCTATTTTCCATATCATCAGTTTTGTCTTGTAAGTTTCAAATAACTCTGTCCTGTTCCCTAATAGTAGCTTGTAGATCATTAATAGTTTTCATTATGGATTGCTTTAGTATCTGTAGCATTGATTTTTTTGTCGGACTTGCATATTAGTAGCATTCTTTTGAGAAGATATTTTTAAATCATTTATCTCATTAATTAACTGTTGGAACATTGATTCCACTCTGTTAAGGGAGCTGCTATACATAGGTTGATCGGCCATTGTTGTAGGCCCTCACAGAGAAGCAATGTCAATGCTTCTGCAGGATCTGGTAGTATATAGCAGTAAAAATACTTTACCAAAGACGATCTATGCTGAAAATAGAGTAAGGTCTTGATTGTTGGCAATAGCTGAATGTCCAGGAGCCAATGGATGGATGATGATTTTAGGTGTTCCCAGGGAGAAGCAAAATTAGGCAGCCATCTTCAGAGTAGTCAGGCCACGCCCCTGAAAATCTATTTTTAAAAAATCCATAGGGATACAGTTAGGTCCTGGGGCTCTATTCCATTTGGCCAAGTATATACTGTGTGTGTGTGTATATATTTATATATATATATATATATATATATATATATATATATATATATATATATAGCCCTAATCACTTCTTCCATTATAAGTGACTCTACTATTTCATTGACTCATTCTTCCTATACTATTGACTTACATTAAAAAAGAGAGCCTGGTAATTCATTTCCCAGGTATCTGTATGAATAGCAGAATCTATACTGACCTGCCAATCATTGGTACCACAATCAACCATTCTCTAGGAGGAGCTATTGTCCTTATTGCTAACAGCATTTAACAGCATATCCCAGAGGGTATTTTGATATGAGACTTTTTTTTATAATTTAAGAAATTGTTATATATCCTCAAGCTATTTTTACTTGGTTAGGATGGAGCTTTCCCTGGCCTACAACATGCCCGAGGTATGCCACTTCAGCCATGGCCACCTGGCACTTCTTAGCTTTGACAGTGAGCCCGGCCCTCTGTATCCTGCCCAGCACTTCCCTAAGGTAGGACAAGTGTTCCTCCCAGCTGGCACTAAAGATAACAATGTCATCCAGGTATGCCACAGTGTACTCCTAAGCACCATTTAACACCTGGTTCACCAGTCTTTGGAAAGTGGCCGGGGCATTATTCATTCCAAAAGGCATTACTTTAAATTCAAATAAGCCCATCAGAGTGATGAAGGCTGACCTCTCCCTAGCTCTGTCAGTTAATTCATTGTCTCCTAGCCGACACCTGTAGGCATCAGTAAAATACACTGGTGTGTCCTGAGGATGCCTACAGAAGTCGGCTACTGACTTCCTGTGTGCCCTGGCAACGTCTGGAGAAGTTACTTATATATTTTAATATATAATGTGACAGAATATAATATATATGACTGCATAGCACCATTGGAAAGGTAATTTTGTGCTGAACAACTTTGCCACTGATATTCTGTGTATATCATGTATACTTTAGGAGTTATTCGTATTTGTTTATGGTATGGTGCGTATGGCTTATGTTGCCTGTTTCAGTGGGAAAAAAAATGTTTTTGCTGTTTCAACCCGCATAGAAAAAAAAAACGAAATTACATATTATTCTTTGCATACCACCACTGGAAAGGTAATTTTGTGCTGAATAACTTTGCCACTCATACTTTGTGTCTGGCACTTACGGTTCTTGAGCTATCAGGATTTGTTTGTGGCATGCTGACTATAGCTTGATTTTGCTTAGAAAGGCCCAGAATTTACTATTAACAGTATACAGGAGACAAGTGGTGCAACTTCAGAGAGCTCCTGTAGAGGCAATGAGTTAACTCTACCTGCCAATACCCTTTTGTCTGGTCAGTAGTCATAAGGTATGTTGCTCCTCCCAACTTGTCCAGAAATTCATCTCTTCGGGGCATTGGGTGGGCATCTGACTTTGTGACTGCATTCAGTTGATGATAGTCCACACAAAAATGAGTAGAGCCATCTGGCTTGGGCACAAGGACTACGAGTGAGGCCCAGGGGCTGTGGGATCTCTGGATTACCCCTAAATCCAGCATTTCCTCTGCCTCCCTCCTAATGTCCTTTTGGACAACCTCTGACACCTGATATGCTGTCCACCTTATGGGCATCTGTGTTCCTGTCTCCAAATCATGTGTTGCTAAGGGGGTTAGTCCAGGCATGGTGCTAAACAGTGGGCCAAAGTCTGCTAAAACCTCCCTTACTTCCTGGATCTTGTCTGGGGCCAGCTGTGGTGACAATTTAACTGCCTCCACAGAGGACTCCCACTTACTTTCTTCCAGCAAGTCCAGAAGGGGGTCTCCTTCATCTGTCCCCTTCCCAGGACTACACACTGCAACCACCACGTCAGCCCTATTAGTATATGGCTTCATCATGTTGACATGGTACATTCTTTCTGTATGTCTTCTGTCAGGTAACTCTATGATATAGTTCACATCGTTTACCTAACTACTTTGTATGGTCCTGCCCACTCAGCCTGCAGTTTGTCTTTCTGGACCGGAATAAGGACCATGACTTCCTGACCCGCTGTGTACGAGCGAGTTCTGGCTCTGCGGTAGTGCCACACTTTTTGTTTCTGTTGGGCAGCTGCCAGGTTGCTCTGGGCTGTCCCCATAAGCTCCTTCAGCCTTTTCCTAAACCCAAGGATATAATCCACTATGGGAGTTCCCTGGGTGGCATGCTTGCCTTTCCAGCCCCTCCTGGATCAAGTCTAGAGGCCCATGTACCCAGTATCCATATAAGAGCTCAAAGGGGGAAAACTCTGACTCTTGGGGCACCTCCCTGTATGCAAACAGGTGGGGAAGGTATTTCTCCCAGTCCCTCCCATGCTGTTCAGCAAATGCTTGGAGCACTGACTTCAGCGTACCATTAAATCTTTCCACAAGCCCATTGGCTTGTGGGTGATAGGGTGTTGTGGGTCTATCCACCACCCCACACTTCTCCCACAAACATTTCATCAGGTCCGACATGAAGGAACCCCCTCGATTGGTGATAACCTCCTGCAGAAACCCAACACGGGAGAAAATCTCAAGTAAAGCATCTGCCACTTTGTCTGTCCTCAGTGAGGATAGGGTGACTGCCCCTGGATACCGGGTGGCATAATCCACCACAGTCAGGATGAACCTCTTCCTGCAGGAGTTGGGGGTATTTAAAGGCCCCACAATATCCATTCCCACCCTCTGGAATGGGTCCTCCACTATGGGCAATGGAATTAGGGCAGCTTGGGTTTTCTTACCTGCCTTCCCTATTTCTTGGCACTGGTGACAAGACCTGCAATACTCCTTCACCTACTGGGTGAAGTTGAGCCAAAAGAAATTCTGGGCCATCCACTGCATAGTGAGTGCAATTCCCAGATGGCCAGACAAGGGAATATCGTATGCAATCTTGAATAACTGGTCACGGTACCCCTGGCGAATGACAAGCTGCCTGCCTATCACCCATCCCTCTGCCTTAGCATCCTGAGTATACATTAGTCCATTTTCCTAATAAACCTTATGTTTACTGTCACCTCCCTGTGCTCTGACAGAGTCTGCCCAAGCCCTCAGCTTCTCTAGACTAGGGTCACTTTTCTGAGCAGCTGCAAACTCCTTATACATTCCCAAGGCATGGGACAGGTCCCCATCGGTATCTAAACTAGGGTCCCTAGCTCTAGCGTCAGGGCACTCAGGTTCACTGTCATCCCTAACCCTCTGACAATGGGTCACCCCTCCTTCTTCGGAGTAATCCTCCGTAGCTGTGTGGTTAACTGCTACTTGGGAAATTTCTACCCCCATTTCATTAGTCTCCATATCAGGATACACAGGCTGGGGAACCAGCCTCCCAGTAGTTTCCACAATGACTTCTGTGAGGTCCAGGGAACTACAATTTTCCCTTGCTGCTTGGCTATGAGGAACTGCACACACCATCCCCTGTTTGAGATTGTTGCCAAGGATGATGTCAACTGCTAAAGTTTTGGCTACAGACACCTGTTGCACAGTTTCCCCTGTTTCACCCCAGTCTAGGAAAACACTAGTGAGTGGCAATGTTTTCTCCTCAACAGTGAACCCTTGTACAGTTATAAATTTATTGGGTATAAGATGACCAAGCTCTACCAGATCCCATTTTACCAGTGTCAGGGATGCCCCTGTGTCTCTTAACCCTTGTGTCTTTACACCATTCACCGTGACTGGGTGCATGTGTTCCCTCATGTTCACAGGCATGCTTCCAGGGACACACAAACAACCCACTTCTTTTCTAGCCCCATTTTGCCTATTGCTCATTTTGGGACACTGTCTGGCAATATGTCCAGTTTCTTTACAAACCTAACATTCGTTTCTTTTCTCAGAAAAATTTTTTCTTTGAAACCTGGGGCTAATTGGTTTCAGTGGAGGCAGTGAGGGTTTTAGCTGCCCTGAAGGTGTGCTTTTCCCTTTCTGCACTGCCACACCTGCCCCATTGACTCTCAGAGCAGGTCTTAGCATAGTGGTCCGAGAGTTCAGCAGCCTCTTGAACTGTTTTGGGATCTTTGTCCTCCAGCCAGGTTTTCAGCTCTGCTGGGCATGCCCCAAAAAACTGCTCTAACAATATAGCATTTGCAATTTTAGCTGGCTTCAATTCCTTCCCACCAACATTTTAAAAACTGACGTTGTTTTGTGGCTAGCTCCTCGTAGCTCATGTCAGGGCTTCTCCTGAGCTTACAGAATTTAGCTCTGTATGCTTCTACAATTAAATCAAACTTTTTTAAAAGTGCAGCTTTAAGTTTGCTGTAATCATTACTGTCCTCATTGTCCATTTGACCCAATGCATCCCGAGCTTTCCCGGTAAGTAGCGGGGATAGCTGGAAGCTTCAGGACCCTCTAGGAATCTTTGCCTGAATGCAAACTTTTTCAAAGGAATTTAAAAAGGCATCCATATCCTCCCCCTCTTTAAATTCAGCTATCAATTTGGAATTTAATTTGTAACCCAGTCCTGTAGTTCCAGTTAAACCCAAGCCACTTACCTGCTCTGGTGCTGGTGGTTGGAGTCGTAGCTTCCTCAGTTCATGTCGCCTCTGGCACTCACACTATTCACGGTCAGCCTCTCACTTTTCCCAGTCAGCCTCTCTCTCTTTTCACGCTCCCTCTTCTCCTCTGTGGCTCACTTATCTCACTCTGCATCTCGCCGTTCTCACTCCACCTCTCGTTGTTCTTGTTCAGCCTCCCTCTGGAACTCCAGCTCCATCCTGCACAACTCAATCTGCAGCCTGATTGCTTCTGGCTCCAGAATGCTGGTGACCTTCACCTGCTGCCGTGGCCCTTAGCTTGCACTGGCCTGGCTGTCCTTCTCACTGGATCTGGACACTGCACTCACCGCTGGCCCCTCCACGCCCAAGGTTTGGTCCTTTACAGTCACAGTGTGGGACTCGATACTCTGGGTGTCTGCTGCCATCAGGGCATCCATGAGGTTCTACTTGGTGGTTCTTCCCTCGTGAAGGACTCCTCTCTCCTTGCACAACTGCTTCATGTAGTCTGCAGTGTGCTCACTGTAGTTGGAAGCCATCTTCCCTAACTACGGCTGCTCTAACTTGCACTTTGGAAAAAAAAATAAAACAGGTCAGAACTTGACTGTAAGCAAAATGATATAGTTCTGTTTCTTTTTTAAAAATAAATCATTGCCTTATTTTGCAAGTGAGCTGTATAGTATTAAGCTGACACACTGAACAGCTAAAGCTTGTGTTACCAAATTTATCCAACTGCTGCCAACCAAATCTGTCACAAACACACTCCACAGGTCAGACCCTCTGCTCCCACAGTACCAACCTCAGAGCACAATAGTGTGAACAGGTAATAGACAGGGTAACCCTCCTGTCTGCTTTTGGGTCTGAATCACCTTTAGTCTCAAGTTCTTGGGGGTGGGGGGCACCCATGGAAGCACAGGCTGTCTTTTGTGAGACAATCACATACTATATTTTTATTTTACAAATATCATACAACAATCAAAACCAGCTGGCCAAGAGTCAAAACTCCCACTCCTTGTTTATGCCTTTAAGGTACTTGAATGTTTCTATCATGTCACTCTGATCCCTTCTCTCCTCCAGTGAGTACATATTGAGGTCCTTTAATCTCTCTTCATATGATTTCTGGTGCAAGCCCTGTTTCATCTTATTCACTCTTCTCTGGACTGCCTCCAACCTGTTAATGTCCTTATGAAGATGGGACCTCCAGAACTTCACACAGTACTCTAGGTGAGGCCTCACTAGTGTTTTGTACAATGGCATCACCACCTCCCTCTTTCTGTTAGTGATACCTCTGCCTAAGCACCCCAGCATGCCACTGGACCTCCCTGCAGCCTTTGTACTATGCTTAGACACCTTTAGATCATCTGAAATGATAGCCCCCAGATCTCTTTCCTCCTTGGTGATCGTCAGCGATCCCCCCCCCATCTTGTAGCTCTCTCCAGGGTTCCCTCATCCCAGATGCATTATTTTGCACTTCTTTGAATTGAACCTCAGCTGCCACACCTCGGACCATTTCTCAAACTTCCCCAGGTCGTCCTCATTTTCTCCACCCCATCCAGAGTATCCATGCTGTTGCAGATCTTGGTGTCATCCAGAAACAGGCAGTCCTTTCCCATAAAGGCCATAAATAGCTGGGCCAAGTGGCCCTTATCTGTCGTCAAAGTCTATATTTCTAGATATTTAACAAAAAGGTTTACATGTTTTAAGTCTCCTATTTTCTTTGTCCTTATTGATGTAGAGGACTGTGGTAATTTTTTTCTAATAACTTGAGCTGTTATAAGAATCTTATTTTAATTATCATGTAGCATGGTGTAGGGGAGGCACTTTCATCACCCATTACATTTAGTTCATCCTCTTTCATTTTCCTTTTCATACTTCCAATTTCTATTTTGGTGATTAAAATATAAATAAACAAATACAATTAAAAAAAACATTAAAAATAAGTAGTACAAGTACAATTCCCTGTAAAGTAATATGTCTGTTGCTTAATGATGCTTCTGATCCTTCACTGTCTTCACAGTGAGCAATCTTCCACAAAATAAGTGCTGGTCCAGGTATTAACCAACTTATAATGAGCTGATATTTCAGTTTGTTCAATTAAGTGATATTGTGTCTGTGCAAAACTATACCAATAGCTGATCAAGTTGTCCCACAGTTTTAGTTGAGATTCACAGTACAACTAAAATTAGTCTCAGTAGGAAGGGTAGAAAATAGATAACATATATAGAATAGTGGATGGATGACCATCCACAACAAGGCTGTGTTTCCATCAAGGGAGTTGATGACATCATAGAAACAACCAGAACAAAGCTCGAGAGGTCTCACTGATGTCATTAATTCCCGAGATGGAAAAATGGCCTTAGTTGTGGATGGTCACCCATCCACTATTTTATATAGTATATGGTTAGGGCTTGTTTACTTTTTGGTGTCTTGTTTTTCAGTTGTTCATTACCTCTGCCTTAGCTACTGCTGCGCTCACTCCTGCCTGCCTCTCCCTGACACTCACTCTGGCTTCTCTGCACACCCACTCACTCTGGCTTCTTCTTTATTTTTTCAGTTTTGGCACTATGTATTTTTAAAATGAAATAAAAAAACATTAACTTTTGTGACATGGAGCCATTTGAGACTCTTCGTGTCAAAAGTAGGAGGGTCTACAGATCAGTGGTTGCTAAATCACGCCGCCTTGTTTCCGATTTTTTTCCCAGAACTAGTTGAATTAGCCAATCAGGTGGCAGTTCAAAGCAAAAAAGCTGTTGTACTATTGATATGACATCAAAATGATAGTACAAATATCATAAAATTAATATTCTCCCTGGACTACTGTACCTGCTCCAGATGTTTAACTCTGCATTTCCCCAATTGTGGTTTAATCAGGTCCACCAACTTCTCTCTTCACTTTTATGGCAAGGTAAGACAGCTCGCAGAGCATTATTTAAGTTTATGCGCACTAAATTGGATGGAGGATCGCAGGCTCCTAACTTTTTCTTGTATTACTTGACCCTCCACCTCATTCGGCTTTACTATTGGGTGGGAACACCAGGAGGTGACTCCACTAGGCAGTATATTCCACCGTGGGTGGACATTGAACGTTCTCTGTGTTCGGATAATGGTTTGGATATTAACTCCCTACCTTATTTCCCAAGTTAGAAACTCCCCCCATCCTTATGAGACTCCCCTCTGGAAGTGTCCCTAAGGGTTCACTTGCAACTCTGCTCTTTTTTTAAAGTCTGTCCATACAAAGACATATCCCAACCATTGTTTGGGAATCCTAATTTCTGTATAGCTGGACAGCTTCTCTCTGAGAGGTTTTGGTCCTGCATAGGGGTGTGATCGGTTGACGATCTTACCTTCAATCAAAAGCTGTTATCCTCCCAAGGTGCCCGTATCAAATATCACTGGTCCACCTCCTTGTGCTTTAAATATTTCCAACTTTCACATACGCTCCTGCAACATTTTGGCAGTGGTCCATGGCTTAGTCCATTAAGTATCTTAATTTTCCCTCTCATTCATGAGGCCCCTGTCTCACATAAAATTTCTTATTACTACCAGGTGCTACAAGATTTCCTGGCTACCAATGAGGGGCCAAGAGTTTATTGCTGGGATCACTCACTTCCATCATCTGATACGCCCAGGAACTGGACCATTATCTGGAAACACCTTTATAAATTTATCAAGTGGGACAAATACCGCTTTATGCAGTTTAATATTATTCACAACCTGTACTATACCCCTGTTCATTTGCATAGAATGGGTAGACTCCCTGATGACCTCTGTTCCAGGTGTGGTAAAGAGCCTGGTAATTTACTCCATATTTTATGGTCCTGTGAAAGAGTGACCTGTTTTTGGAACTCTATTCAAACCCATCTAGATCCCCTCTTGGGATTGTCTAATGCTTTCCTCCCTGAAATATGCATTTTAGGGGACTACACTAACGTTTTGGCTGGGAATCAGAAACCACATATGGCCTTAATTTCTGTATGTGCAAAGAAAGTTATCCTGCGGCATTGGCTTGATAAAGGGATACCTCAATATCTAGAGTGGCACAAGGAGATATTATTTGCCCTGCAAGCTGAGCGCCTTATTGCCAGTATGGCCATCCGACTCTTACATTACCAAAATATTTGGAAACCCCTCCAGGATCTACTGACAATCTGAATATTCCTATTATATTAATACAGGTGCCTCCTTTCCCCATCAGTTCAGATCATTCCAACTTGTTCTAATCTCCTGGGTATCCTCCGGTAGAGGGATGGGAAGGGGGTTTGGGGGTAGCAGTGGGGGGAGGGAATGTAAGATTTTATTTAAATCGTACACCATTTGGTTTATTCTTGTCTCTGTTATCGATCACTAGTGTACCCATAATCTACTAACTTTTTTGGAATATTCTTCCTTCTTTTGGTGTGCTAAAAAAAGCTTATTCAATTTGAAGATAAAAAAAAGAATGATAGTACAATGTTTTTGACCTTTGAGCTGTCCTACAACATTTTGGAAGTCACTGATTTCCATCCACAATAAGCTCTAACCATATACTATATATTATTTTGACCATGTTTTGCTATGTTTAGGTTGCCAATCAGACCTTGAATATCCAAGGTTAGTAAATGTTCAGTTTGACAGTGGCATAAGGTTGTATGCCTCTTTGCTGAATAGGTATGTGTAATCCTAGACATAAATAAATAAACAAAATAAAAGCAGCAAATATTGTTCAGCATGATAAATACTCCAGAGGCCTTGAAGTAATGACCTAACTCTATAAACAAAATAAGGAATAAACTTAATATAGCAAGATGGTAGTGAGCTGATTACAACAGGCCCAAATAATACCTTTACCTTAATCCCTTCAGCAGCACAGTTAAATAAGTTAAATACACTCAGTTATATATGCCCACAAAAAGCTTTCATGTATTAACAACTTACTTTAACAGCCATATTCTGTTTCATCTTGTCTCTGATATTTATAAATTGGCTCGGAACTAAAGTGCTACATGCTTTCACATCAAAACAGAATGCCTCCAGTTTTTGCATTTCCCTTACAATCCTAAGGTACTCTGTGCTTTTGTATCTACCATGTTATCATTTAAACATATTTTTACTACATCACCATTTTCATTAAATGAAAATGAAGTAGGTGTCACAGTGTGACTTGCATCCTGAGAGATCCTTTTTTCTTCCTTAAAGTCTGCTGCAGCAATGCCTCTTCTCTTCTCCTTTTTCTAGCCACTATATTTCACCATTTTCAGGCAGGCCACCTTCAAATGTACTTGCCTGACTATCCCTTTGTTTCAGGTCTCCTAAGGATTGCCCCCCCTTGCGTAGGAAAGCATCATGAAAAACGGAGCACTTGTTTTGTTTTTAGCCTGGAAGCACTCTTATATTTGTGATTGGAAAAGACATGACTTCAGTCAACTTATGTTCCCTATGAGGTGCTAAGATGGGATAAAGTGAGAAATGTATAAAAATAGCATTTTCCCCCTTCGTAGTGAGTTGGGACCTTTGAAACAAGCATTTATTTCCAGTTTAGAAAAGACTGTGCTTCTGTTTGTTGGTTTCTCTCTCACCTTGTACTTGTTGTAAAGCAAAGAGACCAACATAAAAAACAACTGAGAGAATAATTTGACCACGGACTCACATTTCAGCCACAAACTGAGAAATACCAAACGGTGTCCACCGCTGTACCACTCGCATTGTGCCCTGCTGCTTCCATTGTGCAATTACGTCCATTAGTTTTCCCATTTTAAACAGAGATAAAATTTTCCCCTTTGTGTTTACTTATGTATTTTTTATACCAGAATGAACAAATTCTGGTCAGATCCACCAGGGCTGCATAATGAAGCTAGTGAAGTTGTGTGGAAATGTTAAGGAGGTATGGAGAAACAAAACGACAGCCCATGATATTCGCACTGGGGAAAGGGCACCTACAATAATGGTGACCTCTTCCCCAGCACGTTTCAGGGAGGGCTACAGTTCGGTAGAGCAGCTGGATAGGGTGGTGGGCGAGTATAGCGACAGGATGTTGCTATACGTACGTGCACAGGGGGGTAGGCACACAGAGTGAGGGGTGGGAGGGAATGTGAGGTGTGGTGCCATGGTGGGTTGTTGATCTGACACCATGGCTTGGTGGGTCAGCTGCTGGCATTGGTCCTTGGGGTACTGGGTTTGGGTCCAGGCACTGGTGCATTTTTTGTTGTGCCTGTTCCAAACCTTTTTTTTTAAATGTTTCCATGTCCCCATGCATGCATCCCCCTGGAGATGAGAATCCTTTAGTAGGGGGGTGCGGAGAGGGGCTGACCTCCCACAGAAAACATTGAAATGTAAGTCCCCAGCACTGTTTTCCTGTGCGCAAAAATATTTTCAGCACTATGACTTCGCGATAACAGTGATTGACTTTAGGCTTTCACCATTATCACATAGAATCAACAACACAATGATTTGTAAGTAGCAAGATTTGTTTTAGTTTCTGTTCTAAGGAAGGCACACACATTATTATGAAAATATATGGAGGTATATACTTAGGCATATGTCAGAGACACCCAGACAACTTTCCATAGCTTAGGGGTTAGAGTACTAACACGGAATGCTAGGGGCCTGGGTTCAAGTCCCAGGGTGTGTCGCACTCTTCCTTTCACATTTCCATCATGACATCCCAGTTAAATAATTAATATAAATAAAATTTTAGTATAGAAAGATAAAAACTTCAGCAGCCATGTAAAATCATATTGGGATGGCATTCGGGGAATCTCACTCCCCATTGGCCTGTGCCAAAAGTTGGGTATTAAGACCCCTTTTAAAGGCGGTCTCCCTTAGGGCCCTGGGGAGAGAATTTAGAACTTCTATATTTCAGTTGTTCTATGCATGTATTTGTGTTTTTTTGGAAAAGTATTGATAAGCTCTGAAACACATGATACACATGGTATTTACTGGCAATGGAGCTTCAGAACCGGATAAACAGATAAACAATGGGGTTGGAGACTTAAGAGTTGAACAGTCACACTGTAACTTTATTTGGTCAAAGGGTTGAACAGAGCATGAAAAAATGGATAGCAGAAAGACAGCTGAATGGCTGAAATGGGACATATGTAGCCTAATAGACAATAGTAAAGCTGTTAGCAGGAATATAGTCCTCACAATTCACATTAAGTTTAAGGGTTCTGACCATCAGTTTGTTCAATGTATGTAATCAGTCCTCCAGAGATCGTAATTGATAACAGTTGGACATTCTATAATGTTGTGATTATAAATCCTAAGCAGGCTTTTTCCTAATCCTCCCTAGGAATAAAAAAAACATTTATAATGTGCATGAACTTACATGTTGCACAAGTAAATGCTTTAAATATGACCCCTGTGTTTTCTTCAAAGATCATTGCAAACTTAAAATATACACCCTCTTATTTTCAAGTGTACTAGCAATCAAAATGTTTTAATAAAAAAAAAATGTTGCTCAGGGTTGTGTCAATGTGCCGGTTTAATTCTGTTCCATTCCTGATCTCTCAGAATACCAATATTTTGATTGTCATTTTAAGCCGTAACATAGAAACATAGACTTTGACGGCAGATAAGGACTGCTTGGCCCATCTAGCATGCCCATTTCCCTACCTACAGGATAGGCCGCAGATCCTAGTTAACCAACAGCCTATTTCTTCCTACCTCCCACAAGAATTGCCTTATGTCTGTCCCATGCACTCTTGAATTCTCCCACAGTTTTAGACCCCACAACCTTCTCAGAAAGGTTGTTTCATGCATCCACTACCCTCTCTGTGAAATAATACTTCCTCACATTGCCCCTGAACCGTCCCCTGTCTATCTTTAAATTGTGTCCCCTTGTTCTTGCACGTCTCTTTTTCTGAAAGATGCTACTCTCTTGGACTTTGTTGATTCCATTGAGGTACTTAAACGTTTCTATCATGTCCCCCCCTCTCCCTTCTTTCTTCAAGGGTATACATATTAAGCTCCTTTAATCTCTCCTCATACGGCTTCTCATGCAGACCCTGCACCATTAGTACGATTATTTTCCCCAACCCTTCATGAAAGTTTTATGATTGTTGGTAAACAGAGTATGTAATTTTAAAGTGATAACATTAATTGTATATAGTAAGGGGTTCAGTATTCCTGCACTCTTAGCCACAGAAAACCTGGAGGCGGTGTGGAGAAGTGGTTAGAGCATAATGCTTGGAAACTGAGATCCTAATTAAAACTGCACCAGAGCCACATCCTAACCTCTCAGTGATTCATTCTCCTGTGTGTCAAGTTTAATAAAAGGCAGGACTCACTGAAAGCAAGATGGTGCCTCTCAGCTGGGCATTTCTTGGTAAATAAACTGTAAATAAATATGTGCTGGAATGAAAATGACATCTCTTATTTTTTCAGCAGAATGTCAACGCTCTGAAAACTCGTGGCAGAAACAGCAGTTAAAAAATAACACAGTGGCAAATGTTAAAACATCTTTAAAGAATAGTTTGTTTTACCTACACTTCAGCAGTGAAAGTAACACAAAATACACTGTACATCTCCAGTGATCTCTAATGAGCTTGTGTACTGCCTAAAATGAATGTTGATTTTCAAAAGCAGAGAACTCCAATCTGTTTCTACCTTAACATCTTGAACATCCATGTTTGAATTCATAAAAGTTGAAAAAGCACTAAAAAAATCCTGCAAAAAAAGCAGTAAACTACTACTTCTTTTATCAAAAGTACCATTTTTCTGTTATCTTTTTCTAAGAAGATGATTATGGCCCAGATATTCAAAAGGGTTGCGCCATGCGCAATAGGGTTGCTCCAGCACAAGTCCGAAAATGCGCCATTCTGCGATATTCAGCGGAAGGCAGATGTGCCACCCAAATCATGCTGAGCAAGAGCGCAATGATAATGAATGCATGTGCAACTGAAGGGGGAGGAACCATGCATAAATGGCGCAGTGTGATATTCAAAAACATGCGCCATGCACAATAGGGGAGCAAACGGAAGTTGCATGATAGCGGAAATGAGCCAAAATAAAAAGGAACAAGGAAGAGGTGCAAGAACGCTACAGGGAAGACACATGTGGCTGACCGCTAGGCAGACACACAGGTCAGGAGGGACACACAGGGCAGTACAGGGAAAGGGCACCCTCAACCCACAGGCACAGGTAAGGTGTGGGGAGCCACAGCCAAAGACAGTGCAGAAGGGGGAAGTGCCACACAGCACTGAGGCCACTACAGGAAGGTGTTCCTGGTGCAGGGGAAGTAGCAGCCAGGACAGCGGGGGAACACAGAAACAGCTGCTGGGGGGGGGACACAAGCCAGGGACATGGCCAGTGCCACCATCCAGATGGAGGCAGTAATGAGGGGAGTGAGAAGGCAGGCAGCAGGAGGGCGCAGCTATGGAAGGGCCCGTCAGCGGTATGCCCCCAACAGGCAGTACTGAGCCTGCACCAGCTTCGAGCTGTACAGCAATACCGAGATCATGGGCTGGTACCACCTGAATCGGGCAATTCTGAGGTGGCTCTGTGAGCTGTGCAGTGATGTAATGCAGGCATCCACATGATGGAGCCATGCTCTGTCAGTGGAGACTAAAGTGACAGCTTGCATGTGCTTGCTCACCACGGGTACCTTCCAGAGACACACAGGAGACACCATAGGCATAACCCAGTTGGCCGCATCATGCCACCTCACCCAGTTCCTCAGAGTACTGCTGCCACATGCTGCAGAGTACATTCATTTCCCCAGCACACCGGTGGAGTGCACAGCAAACATACAGGAGTTCCACAGGGTAGCACGTATGCCTGGCATGCTAGGGGCAATAGATTGCACCCATGTGGCCATCCACACACCACCTGGCCCTGAGGGGGCTGCATATATCAATCAGAAGGGCTATGCAAGCATCAACTGCCAGGTGGTGTGCGATGCCAGGGGGGTGCATAATCAATGTCTGTGCCATGCACCCTGGGGGAGCACATGATGCCTTCATCTGGCACCAGTCAGCACTGTGCCACAGATTCGAGAGTGGGGACATCCCCACTGACCATTTAGTGGGTGAGTATGCAAACCACATGGAAAAACATAGAGCTTGGGAGGTGCATGGTCAGAGGTGACATGGGTAGTGGCCTACATGGCCCAAGGCAGGGTGACGCAGATCACCAAACTAACCTCCACCCCCTACACACAGGTGACAGTGGACACCCACTCCATCCCTGGCTGCTTACACCATACCAGTGGCCCGCGACCCCATTGCAGCAATGCTACAGTGAGGCACATGCCACCACATGCAATGTCTTTGAGTGGGTGTTCGGGATGCTGAAGGCACGTTTTCCGTTGCCTGGACACCTCTGGTGGTGCCCTACAGTACAGCCCCTCAAAGACCTGTGGGCTATTCCTGGCCTGTTGCATCCTGCACAACATGGCCAATGACTGTGGGATAGCTGTACAGGTCGAAGAGAGGGACAGCAATGGGGACGACGAGGACGCTAGTGATGATGATCATGGGCAGCCCCCCCTTGGGCGATGGGACCCTCGACTGCTTCAGCTGGCACAGTTGCACCGGGACACCATCACAGAGGAGCACTTCAGCCAACCCAGGTAAGTCATGGGTCCATGTGCAACCACCAGTGGCAAAGGCACAACCCACAAACATGCATGGACACACACCAGGGGTGCATGCTGTCAAGGGAAGTGGCCGAGCATGGAACCGCACACACCACCATTGATGAGTGAGGTCTAACATGGCACATGGTCTCTCACACACACACACACACACACACACACACACACACACACACACACACACACTCACAAGACATGCAGAAAGGGTAGGAGGCACGCCAACCCAGACCGCCACCCCTAGCCACACACACGATCACAGACCACCACGCCCACTGCCTGTCATTGTGCATGTGTCAGACACTGGGCACCATTGCACAGTGGCATACAGCACAACGCAGACATCGTCATGCTCACATCACAGCGGACAGCAGCCGGGAGGGTGTGCAGATGTAATGTGTGTGCATGCAGGGTCGGGTACCCGACCTGTGCATTGTCTGCTGAATGACACAATGCACACAGGGCAGCATCAGACAGTAGCCATGCTGGGAGACAGGTCAGTCACATGCCACAGTGCCACGGCCACCACGGATGTGTGGGTGGTCTTGCTGAGACCAGCCAACAGTGACAGCCTGACCACTGGCCTCATGGGGTGGCACCGATGATCCTCCAAGGGTTCCACTGCATGAACGTGCTCACGCAGGGGTCTGCAGCACACCGAACATGCCTGCGCCAGGTGTGCTCGGGATGCCCACAGCTGAACCCAGTGTCGACAAGGATGGTGTCACACGACACCGGGAATGGGGGGTGGACATTGCACTGTGTGGTGTCTGTGATGCATGGGCAAATAACTGTGTGCCCATTGTGGCCATGACAGCTGTGAATGCCTGTGTCTGCCTGTCAATGGCAGCGGTCACATCCTCCTGCAACCGGTCCATCCCTGCCAGGAGCAGAGCAGTGTCTCTGCTGCGCCGCTCCTCTGCCTGGCACAGAGCCACACGCAGTGCATCCACCGCCATCACAAGCCACATCTGCTGATTGACTAATGCTTGCAGTATGCGGGTGTGCTCATCTAAGAGGTCATCTACCTGATCGGCATGCTGTCCCTCAGGGTGTTCATGGCCATGATGCTCATCACCCCTTGAGGGTGGGCGCTGCACACCAGGGCCCGGCCTGGGCATGTCCACAGGTGGGGCACTGACACCACCCCCTGACACTGTACCCCTATGGCCATTGGCTGACTGCTGATTCTGCCCCTTTGGCTGCTGCTCTCCAGGGCTCAATGGTGCTGCTGCAGTGGCCGCAACAGTCCCACTGTCCTGGACACACACACCAGCGCTGCCCCACTGGTGCAGACAGGCACAGGCTGGGACTGTGATGATACGCAGGCCTCCATGGTGGCACCACCCACAGCCATGGCCACCTTATCACCTGCTGTGTGGCCATCCTGTGGCCCACACATGTCACTGCCCATGATGTTAGCTCCATCATCATCTGTGATGGATCCGGCACCAACCCAAGTCTCAGCATGCTGGCATCCATGGATGCTAGCATGCTGGGACACGGGCAGGGCCTCCTCCACACCTGCTCCACCAACATCAGTCCGGATGTCCAGGCGGGCCCACTGTCGCCCTGACCACCATATTCCTGTGGAGGTGGATGATCCATGATACTGGCCTCAGTGGAGAAGCCGCCACTGCTGACCCATGTAGATGCTCAGTAGCTGTAAGGGAAAAAAAGTAGCATTACTGCATGTGACCCACCCTGCCCCCCTCAATAGACAGACCATGACCTACCATGCAGTGACGGGCTACCACCCATCTGGAATCCACCACCCGGAACACCCTCAATGGTGCAACGCTGCATGCTGCCAGCAACCCACTCTTCCTGTGGGGTCAGGCGTTGCACCTCTGGCTGTCCCCCACCAGTCGCAGACTGTGCTGCCCTGATGGCAGCCACCTTCTCCTTAATTTTCCGCCTGTCTGTGTCCATCTTCTTTTTGCACTCCTGCACGGAGTGCTGGTGGCTGCCATGCAGGTTGACAGCACTCACCACCTCCTCCCATGCAGCAGCATGGGCCTGTGGTGTTCCCTGGCGTCCGCTGAGAAGTGGCTCCTGGTTGAGGTAGGCCTCAAATAGGGCATCTGCCTCTGCCTTTGTAAAGTTTGGCCTCCTCTTCCTCCCGTGACTCTGTTCCTCTTCCTCCACCACACGATCAGTCATGATTCATTCTGTGAGAATGACAGGTGTTACCTGTGACTGTGCAGTCCCATGCATGTCCCAAACACCACTGTCCACACTCCCAAACAGCATGCAACACACAGCAATAGACTGCAGTAACCGACTATGGCCAGTGCAGCCCAATATCGCATTTGTATAGCGCAAACCATGCAAATGAGGCAAGGCGCATCTTTAAGTGGATGCAAATGCAGTGACTGAACCATTGAAAGGCTGATTAGATGATTTGCATATGTTGGCTGAATATCGCGCTGTTGCACTTTGCGCAATTGTGTTGAATGTGCTCAGCCAAGGACGCAGTTCTGTGACATGCGCAGTACACACCTAACTGCGCATGCCCGGATTGATGATGCAGGCGCCTGCCGCACTGCTGATGTGCTGTGCACGGGAGGCAATGCAGGGCACGGCCACCATTGTGCTAGTGGTGCTACAGCACAGTTCACATATATGGCGCTGTGGCACTGGGGTGTCGTAGGCACACTGGGGCAACAGCGCTGTAGGCCACTACAGGAGGTGGCACACAGGCACTCAATTGCGCTACACGCATTGGGTTCCAATCACGCTGTGGCTGTCTGTGCACCAGAGACCCTTGACCCTGTGCCCAACCTTTGCCCCCTAGGCACCATGCATCAGGCATGGGTGCACCACTGTTGCGCTGTTTGGTCTCAGCACGATAGGGAATGGCAGCGCTGTACCGTGCAGCATCTGCACGTGGCAGGGCCATGCTGCCGAGCGCCATTTTGATTCAACCGGACAGCAGTGATGGCACGGAGGTGTGCAGTCCTTTGGAGCCAGGTTTAGCTAGCCAACAGCTATAGTTGAGCCCCATGCTGGGGCATTGTATGTAGAGGCACCCTTGGACAGGGCCAGGAGTGCGGTCTGGCAGGAGGTGGCCAACGCCCTGGAGGAGGCCACCAGTATGGGGTGAATGGTGGAGCAGTGCTGCCATCGTTATGGGGACCTGAGGCACAGGGAACCGGACCTGCTTGCCTGCCTGTGGGCATGTGCCAGGAGGGGCACGGTGCCACGGCCAGGTAGGTGCAACATCCATACACTATTATCGTCCATACGGGTATCACGGTTGCATGTGTCTGGCACATGGGGTGGTGTCCAGTGTTGGCTGTGGTGGTGGTATCGGGGTGTAGGGTGGATGGGTATGGCTGTGTGGGATTGCACACACATGGGGATGGGGGGACTTTGCTACCAGATTGTACTGATGCTCCTCTCTCTCCATGTTTGCACCTTAGGGTCTGAAGAACGCCAGCAGAACCAAGACCGGAGGCGCCGCATGGAGGAGCAGTGGGCCAGGAGGGATGATGGTGGTCCGTGGCGCATGGACCAGCCCGATGATGGTGAGTGCCTTACATCCATGATTACTATTGCATGCTGTATAACTGGGTGGGCAGTGGGGCATGGCCACCATCCATTGACACCACTGCCATGCATGCAACTTGTTACAGTCAGCACTGTCCAGTGGCACTGCACGTCTGGGAGTGCATCAATGGTGGTCCATGCATGCACTGGGCACATGGTTGTGGCACTGCCTTCACACTGCATAGCCAAGTCACTGTACGGCCATGGTGGTGCTGTGCAGGACATGAGTGGTGGGTGTGTGCAATGGTCCACATGGCTGTGGCTACCTGGGTGGGCAGGTCTTGTGGACACGGTCACTGTGGGTGGTGGTACACCATCACAGGGGTGTGGCACATGGCTGTATGCCATGCACAATGGGTGGGCTTCCAGGGGGCTGGGCAGTCACACTTATTGACTCTGCTCCCTCATCCTAGGTGGACGGCAACTCCAGGACATACAGAGGAGTCTATGTGAGCTGCTCCAGGTGATAAGGGAGACCTTGGAGCTTCTTCAAAGGATCCACCACCATTGGGTGAGGAGGAGAAGGAGAAGCAGACATCAGCACCTTGATGAGGAGGACCAGGGCGCACGTTGATGTCCCCATACCCAGACTACCACCTTCCACCCTTTGACCCACCCTCACATCCCTTCTTCCCTCTCCCATATGTTCACCCCTGCCCCTTACCTGCCCCCACCTGTTATGTGGCCCCTTCCCCTTCTTGTAAATAATTGTATATAGTTTTTTGTTAATCTTTTAAATATATGCATTTTGTTATGACAACTGTGGTGGTCTCTGATTTGCAGTGGGCTACAGGTGCTCAGCTGCAGTGGCATGCATGGCGTCTGGGGTGGTGCACACATGGGCGTGTGTGTGTGTGTGTGTGTGTGTGTGTGTGTGTGCAGAGATGAACCGCCTATGGTGTGGGCAAGGGGATCAGTCACTGTCTGTGGTTTGTGTGTTGTACTCTGTGCACTGGATGCCTGTGTGCAGTGGTCCATGGGGCCTACACTGTGTGCATGGCACCCCTGTCAGACCATCCATGGCCTGTGCAGTTGACACCTTTGCATGTCTGTGATAAGCACGGTCTGCTGGTGTGTCAGTGGTGGCTGTCCATGCTGGATAACAACTGTACCTGGCACAATGCCAGGTTGCCTGCCATCACCAGTGTGGTGCACGTCTGCCTCCAGCGGCACTGTGGCCTCCGCTGTTGTTGTCCCCCCTCCATGCTGTCACTTGTATCTGTTGCAGGGGGGTGTGCTTCAGTGTTTGTCACTTGTGCTCCAGCAGCATGCTGGTGGCATACAGCTTCATGGTGCCTGCCCAGGGTGGCTGGCACACCTGTGCAATGTAGGGGTGCTGGCCTTGTGTACATGTCAGCTGTGGCCACACGCCAGTGGCTTGGTTGACCCGCTACTGTGTCCCTGTGTTGGTGTGCCTTTGGGTATGGGTGAGTGTTTGTCCATACACTGTGTTGCATCCTGTGTGGTGCATGCCTCCATGCTACACTGTGCATGTCTGTGCTGGCTGTTGTGGCCAGTGCTGGGATGGGATGTGTCCTTGGGAGGATGTGCAGGGTGCTGTACCGCTGGAGGTGGGGTCCAGGACATGCCCTGTCACATGTGGGGTACCTCGTGTGCTGACGCATGGTCAGTCTCTCAGCTGTACCTCAGGGGGGACGTGCAGGGTCGCACTATGTATGCATCTGTTGCATCACTGTCTGCTGCTGCCCACTGCAGGGTGCTCATGGTGGGGCTGCCTTGCATGGCTTCATGGTGCACAGGGTTGCACTGTCACAGTGGGGATGGTGGCATGCATGGGGTGTCCTGCACTGTTGGGCAC
Organism: Neoceratodus forsteri; assembly: GCA_016271365.2. Classification (NCBI taxonomy): domain Eukaryota; kingdom Metazoa; phylum Chordata; order Ceratodontiformes; family Ceratodontidae; genus Neoceratodus; species Neoceratodus forsteri. The sequence continues at coordinate 219,851,941 of CM028136.1, read as the reverse complement.
TAGTCCTGGGAAGGGTGTATGGGGATTATGGTGCAGGGTGTGGTCTGCATTAGTGGGATGGTGTGGTATGGGGTGGTTGGCCATCCTTGTGTGCCAGTCACAGCCTGCCAGGTGGTGTGCTGGGGCACCATGGCCTGGCTGTGGGTTAGCTGCTGGTATCCATAGGCCAGTGGTTATTCCAGCTCACCCCCAGTTGTGCAGTGCATGGGGTGTGGGGGACAATGTCTGTTCTGCTGTGTGTTCCTCTGCCCATCTGTGGCATAGGTGGTGGGCCCCTGCATCCCTGGTTATGCTGTTACATTGCTATCCTGCTGCAGGGGGCATCCCTGGTTGCACTATGACACATCTGGACTGCTCCGCTGAGCAACCCTGTTGTGCTATGGCACATCAGATATGCTCAGCTTCACATCCCTAGTTGTGCTATGGCGCAGGTGGTGCGATATTCAGTTGTCAGCCGTAGGCACATCTTGACCTGCACAGTTTTTGAATATCACACTTCTTGCACATGGGCACAGTGGACTTGTGCCTGCTCCTGCTGTTGCACACTTTTTGGGTGCAGTTTGAATATCTGGGCCTTTGTATCTGACAATACTTGGTGTGATGTGTGGAACACAACTCTACATAGAGAGCTGCCACAGCTACTGTAGTTCTATTTTGCTTAATACATCATCAGCTCTATGACATCATTGACTATGACATCACAACCGACCAAAGAAGAGCCAAACCCTCGTTGGCAGATAAGTCACTTGTAATGTCACAATAAGTGAGGTTAGGAGGCTGATGATGTACAAAGAGAAATAGAAGAACTTGATATGTCAGCACCTGGGTAAAGTGTTGCTCTTTATGTACCATGCAATACCAACGCCAGAATGCAGTACTTTATAATGAACATATGGAAACATAAAATATTTCAGAAATAAAAAGAAACAACTGACTATTAAAAGTGATAAGATTTTCTGCCTATTGTTTTGGTGCTAAGTTATCCCATCTTTCCAAATATTTGGCTGTTGGATCAAAAATTGCAGTTACATAAGAACTTATCGTAACATTAGATCTTCGAGAGAGGTTCCTGCAGTAGATCTTCACACATAGGACTGCACCCCCTGGGATCAGATCTGAATGGCAAACTTGTAGATAGCAATCATCAGCGGGGACCAACCCCCGATGTCAGGTGATGTGACGTCAGCCCTGCTATAAAAGGGGCAGTCCCGCACCCACTCTCCAGTTCTTTTCCACTGGAAACCTATAGAAAGGTAAGAATAACATAGGAGTAAAAAAAACCCCTAGGACCCTGCTTCCTCTCTAGACCCAAGGAATAGACAGGATGAAAAGTAAAGGAAAAACATCCAGGAGCTGGGGGAAGGTGGGAGGGAAACTAGACCTACTGCAGGAACCTCTCTCGAAGATCTACTGTTATGGTAAGTTCTTACGTAACTGCAATATCTTACTTTGAGAGGGTTCCTGCAGTAGGTCTTCACATATAGGACTGAATACCAAGCAGTTCCCTAGGTAAATAATACTGAAGTGCATCCGGGAGGAGGAGAATTCGCCATAGTGAATTATGACAGGAGACCTTGCAAAACTGCGAGACCAAAGCCAGTTCTGTGCGTAGAGGCAATGTCCAGATTGTAATGCTTTGTGAAGGTGTGAACAGATGACCAAGTGGCCACTGCACAGATCTATTCAGTAGACACATTCCTGAAAAAGGCAGTAGAGGTGGCCACGCTGTGGGTGGCATGACCTTTGACTGTACCCGGAAGGGACTTCCCATATTTTGTGTAAGAAAAATGGATACAGTTGGCTAACCATCTGGAGATGGTTTGTTTGAAAATAGCCTTGCCCTGGCACTGGGGAGCAAAGGCTACAAAGAGTTGGTTGGATTTACGAATCTCTTTCATCCAGTTCCTGTAGTACCTCAGAATCCAGTGCACATCCAAAGTGTGCAGAAGGTATTCCCCTCTGTTGGAATGCTGGGGGTAATATACTGGTAATTCCACCCTCTGGTTCCAGGCCTCTCAACCTTTTGTCCCCCAGATGTGGAACATTGCCTCTTAAAATGTGGAACAAATGAGCAAAATGTGGAACACGTAATCAAATCTTTACCTATGAAGCTCAGAACACTGTTAAAATTTTTGCATTTATGTTCAGAAAGTCTGATATTAATTGAATAATATAATTTTTGCATCATTTACTATAGATTTTTGCTTTAAAATGTTAATACTGAATGTGGGATAAGTCCTCACAATGTGGAACAGGGAGCTTTTGTGAAGTAAAATGAGGAACGTTCCTCATAATGTGGTACAGTTCAGAGGTATGTCTGGTTCAGAGTGGTTTCTGAGACCACCTTGGGAAGAAAGGAAGGGTTAGTCCACAGGACTACTCTGTTTCTATGAAAAATTAGATAGGGTTCCTTACAGACAGAAGCCTGAAGCTTGGAGACCTTTCTGGCAGAAGTCACCGCGACTAAAAATAAAGTCTTCCAGGAGAGGAAGCACAAGTCGCAAGTAGAAGCTGGTTCAAACGGGGTTAAGTCAGCTTCTCGAGCATGAAATTCAGATCCCGGGGGGACAGGGATTCTGGATCGGAGGTTTCAAGTGAAGGATACCTTTCAGAAATGTTTTGGCAACCTCCAACTGAGCCAAGGTTTTGCCCTCTACTGGGAGGTGATAGGCCGACACCGCAGAGAGATGGACCTTAATGGAAGAATAGCTAAGGCCCATCTCAGATAAATGTGCGAGGTACTCTAACACCTTGGCTTCTAAGGATGAAAATGGGTCCGAGTACCTTGCTTGGCCCAGATTGAAAATCTTTTCCACTTCATGGCATAAGTGGATCTAGTAGAGGGTTTTCTGACTTCTACTGAGATACATGCAACCTGCGAGGATACACCATAACTGGAAACCACTATGTCCACAGATGCCATGCACGAAGATGGGGAGACTGAAGGCTCAGGTGCACCAGGGTGCCCTGCTCCTGTGTCAGAAGGTTGTGGCAGAATGACAAAGGGACTGGAGCTTCTAGTGCCAGTTGTTGCAAAAGAGGATACCAAATCTGGCGTGGCCAGAGTGGAGTGATAAGGATCATATGATCTCCCTCCTGCTGAAGTTTCACCAGAACCTTCTGAATGAGAGGAAAGGGAGGAAAAGCATAGAGAAACCTCCCTGTCTGAGAGAGAGAGAGAGAGACGGTGCATCTCGCCAAAAAGCACCATGCCCGGGAACGAGTGAGCAAACGTTGGGTAGTTTTGCATTGAATGGGGAGGCTCTGGTTGACCCCATCAAAGAAAGAGTTCTTTGACCACCCCTGACTTTAGCTCCCACTCATGAGCCCTGGTCACTGATCATCTGAGACTGTCCGCCAGGACGTTGCTTACTCCTGGGACATGGACTGCTGCCAAGAAAAGGCTGTGTTGGATCGTCCAGTACCAGACCTTCATTGCCTCTCTGCAGAGAGGGTACAACCAGGTTCCTCCCTGTTTGTTGATGTTCTAGACTGTGGACATGATGTCTGTCTGAACCCCTGGTACCAGAAGGGACTAGAACACCTGGAGCACGTAAAGAACCACCGTGGTCTCCAGAACGTTGATGTGGAGCATAAGTTCCTGGTCAGACTAGGACCCCTGAGTCTTGTGTACCCCCAGATGGGCTCCCCAGCCCAAGTCTGAGGCATCCATGTTGAGGATTTGGGTTGGGACAGAGGAATGAAAAGGTGTTCCCCTCGAAAGGTTAGAGAGATCCTGCCACCAGCGAAGATCTCTCTGTAGGCTGCTGGAGATCATGACTTTTTGGTTCATGTCATCCATCCTCTGATCACATTGGACTCGGAGAGACCATTGGGTGACCCTCATGTGGAGTCTGGCCAGGGGCACTGTTGAAATGGCCATGGCCATCAGTCCCAAAAGATGGAGCACAGCATGTGCTGGGATCCATCGAGCCTGGGCCATGAGAGTAGCCTGAGTAACTAAAGTCTCAGCTCAATCCGATGGCAGAAACACCTTGCTCTGAACTGTATCTAGTATGGCTCCAATGAACTGGAGTAATTGAGATGGCACTAGCTGGGACTTGGGGAAATTGACCGTGATATCCAGAAGTCAGAACAAGTTTAGAGTGAAAGAGCGGGACTCTTTCGGGCTGGTAGGAGAGGGTGCTGCGAGGAGCCAGTCATCCAGGTACAGGAAGACATAAATGCCTGGCAGCATAGGAACAACACCACCACCACTAGATATTTCATGAACACCCAAGGGGCCAAAGAAAGGCCAAATGGGAGCACTCGAAACTGGAAGTGGTCCTCCATAAAGACAAAATGGAGGAAGTGGCAGTGGGCCGGGAGGATAGGATGTGCAGGTAGGCATCCTGCATATCCAGGGAGCACAGCCAGGAGTTGGGATGGAGCAGGAGGAGGAGGAGCCCCTGAAGAGTCAACATATGAAATTTCTTGTACTCAACGAAGATGTTTAGTGTGCTGAGGTCCAGGATCGGTCTCAGGTCGCCAGTTTTCTTTGGGACTAGGAAGAAGTGGGTGTAAAATTCCCTTCCTATCTGGTTTGGAGGGATGGGTTCTATGGCCTTCTTCAGAAGAAGTGCCTGGATCTCTTGAGAGACCAAGGGGACCCGATCCCATGGATAGAAAGACCGTCCTGGTGGTAGAGGAGCTGGGATCTTGAGGAACTCTATCGAGTGACCCCGCTGGATGAGCTGAAGCACCCAAAACTCTGCCATGATGAACTGCCAACCCTCCAGGTTGAGGCCGAACCTCCTTCCAACCGGTTCCTCCTGGCTTAAGGGAGGAAGCGGAAGGAGGGGAAAGGAGTCAGGACACCGTGGGGAGGGGAGCTTTATCCCCGAGTCTGGTTTGGGGAACTTAGCCTGTGGGGTTTTCACTCCTGAGCCAGGGGCACTTCTTTTTCCCTGACACTTAGCCTGGTTCTTATTCCACCTTCTCTGGTGGTGAAAGGGCTGCTTTTTCTGACCCATTTTGTACATTCAGCTTACGTCTCTTAAGGAACGTCCACTCTTTTGCAGTCCCATGAAGATATCTTTTGCATTGCCATGAAAGAGAATGGAACCCCTAAAAGAGGCATCCAAAAGAGAAGACTGTACATCCTGTACCAGGCCTGCTATCCAGAGCCAGGAGAGCCAGCAGAGACAGGTCCCCGTGGCTGCAGCTCTAGCCGTTGAGTCCATCAAGTCATACATTGCTCGGAGCATGTGATGACATGAGGACTTGCCCATCCTGACCTTGTCCAGGAGCTTCTTCCTAAGAACTTCATCCTGAACCTCAAGGAGGTCCCTTTCCAGCTCTGAAAGAGTAGCTTTTTTTGAAAGCAGCCATGTGTGAGACATAGTTGAGGGATCTAATAGCACAAGAGGAAGAAGAGTAGATCTTTCATCTGAACTGGTCTAATTGATGAGAGTCCTTTTCTGGAGGCAAGGAACTCAGGTGTTTCAGTTGGGCTGACCAGTCATGAGTGGCAGTGATTACCATGGAGTCAGCCTTTGGATGGGTGTTGAGATGCTGAATCTCTTCCGGGGGATAATAAGTCTGGTCTGCCTTTCTGGAGACTGCTGGTATATAGGATGGCTGTTGCCATATCACGGTTACCAAATCCTCATGAGGTCCCATCCATGGGGGGATGGGCATAGGATCTGACATAACTAGATCTAGGTGCTCCGCCAGTCTTTTTCATTGCGGATCCAGCTCTTTCGACGGCCAGCCTCCAACTGCCTGTATTAAGAGTAAGAGGTCTCCAAAGGAAGGGTCCTCTGGTGGAGACTTGTGGGACTCCTTAGGAGGGACCTTAACAGGAGATCTGGGGTCCGAAGGTTCGGAGTCAAACACCGTGTCGGAGGGCTCATAGCCGCTGGGGATGGGAGGATCCACTCCAACAGATCCCACAGCTAAAGAGCCTGAGTATCTGCCAGAAGGAGGCAGTGGAAGGGGGGCCCTGGATAGAGGAACATCCCCCACCGACGGCCTGAGCTCTGATAAAAGCTGAGTTCTGGCCTCCTGCCACCATTGGGGGGCAGACTCGCAGTCTGGTGCCGGGGGTGATGGAGGAGAAGGCTGGAAGTTAGGGTAGCCTAGGTACTGAGGGTACTGTCAAAATGGGTAGTGATAACCCACTTGAGGATAATAAGAGTACACAGGGTACCCTGGCATCAGATATCCTGGCATTGTGTGTCTTGGTGTCAGGTATCCCAACATCGAGTATCCTGGTGTTGGGTATCCCGGCGTCAGTTGTCCTAGCACTGGGGGTACATGGCCTGGTGTTGGATACTGTGGAGCTGATGGTGGGCCACCCAGAGGTGGGACAATGGGTTCTGGACCCAGAAACCCACCTGGAGGATGTGGTCCTGCTAGGGGAGGTGCCATGGCACCCATATGGGGTGTGGGATCTGGGAGGGCCCCCGAAGGTCCTGAGGGAGGAGACTCCATGGAAAGATCCCCAGCTGGTGATGGACTTGTGTCCGGGGATGGCAGTGGGCCTGGTGAGGGGAGGAGGAGGTCCAGAAGGAGCCCCGACAGCAAGTTTGAAGGCGATCCCACTGGAAGAAAAAAGAGGATCAGGTGGCAAGTCCCTGGGATGAATGACCTGGGGGGGGATGATGGGTCAATCTGCTGCTCACTCTGTCTGATGTTGGGGGCCAAACTGGAGTCTGACGGGAGAGTGGATAGATCTGGGTGGGCGATGGTGGAGCCGTTGTCCAACTGAATGGACCGCGCCAGGCTAGTGGTGGTCAGGAGACCACTGCTAGGCTGATTGGCTGGAGCTGAGCGCCCTTCGATGGGGTCGAGGGGTGTCTTATCGGCTAGGCAAGGTGACTTAACTGATACCTCAAGAGACGCTATCCCCAGCTGCCCGCTCACCTCAGCAGGAGGGGGAGAAGGTGCCTGGCTCAAAGAAGCAGACGGGGCACTAACTGAAGTACTTACAGTTTCGGAAGGCCTCCCATGTAGTGATGGACTCTGGTCCCAGTGCTTCTCCTTGCTTTTCTTCTTTTTTGGGTCTGGCGAGGATGACCTATCCCTCAGTTCTTGGAGCTCCTTTTCCATCAACCCCAGTCATAGGGTCAGGAAGTGGGCTTCGAGGGTTCACTTGCACCTGGTTTGAGTTGCCTGGTTGAAGGCCCGGTAGATGGCGCACTCCGAGGTGTTGTGCTTGGAACCAAGGCAGAGGAGACAGCTGGAATGGTAATCCCAATGCGGGATTTGGGCACCGCACTTTGAGCACTTTTTGTTCTGTCTAGAAGACATCAAATGGAAGGTAAATCAAAGAGAAAATTTTGCTATGAGGTGAAGAAAGCTTCGACAAAAAATGTGGGCATTTGATCGCTGTTCTATCACATGCTGAAATATGACGACGGGAAAGAACTGGAGAGCGGACTCAGGACCACCCCTTTTACAGCTGGCTGACGTCATGTCACCTGATGTCAGGGGCGGTCCCCACTGATGATTGCTGTCTACAAGTTTGCCATTCGGACCTGACGCCAGGGGGTACAGTCCTATATGTGAAGACCTACTGCAGGAACCCTCTCAAAGTAAGATCTTGCATTTTTGTGTTGTTCCAATAACCGACATGTAATAATTTTCTTAGATTATGTGCCTTCTGCCTGGGCCGTAAGAAAAGATGGGTAAAACTTTGTAAATGACTCCCAGCAGAGCCTGCATTTCCAGAGTTTTCCTTCCTGCCATAACATCAGCCTCATTACTGTACTCTAATTGTTAGGGAAGCAATCATGTGCCTTCATAATGCAAAACAGTCTCTCAGGAAGCATGTTAACAAAATGAGCTGCATTTTTAATAGTGTTTTAACAAATACAAAACCTAATTTCAATTACCCCCCCCACACACACACGCACACACACACACACACACACACACACACACACTACCACCACCATCACTGGTTTAAATTTGTTTAGCTTATTCATTGATGCAATTTACATATATTTTAAAATGAGGAATGTTTTGATAATTCCATGCAAAGAACTGTATACATGTTGCTGACATTAATATTTTCTGTTCTGCATGTTTGCAAAGACATGGACAACACGTTGTTACCACCTAAATCCGAAACTATATAACCCTGAGCAATAACTGTTCAGAATCAGAATTCTACTGAGCAATTTTATTTGAACTGTTCTCATTGGGTCCCTGAATTCCTATAACTTTTGATCAGTTCGGGGGCAACATGCTCCAGTGGCTGCAGCGCAGAATGAATCAGGCTACCCGTGCAGGCTTAAATCCCAACCTAGCCACTTACTCATTGTGTGACTCTGCACAAGTTCTATAACATTGCCATGTTCAGTCCCACCTTGTTGTAAAAATAGTTAGCAAGCAGGACCTCACTAAAAATGAGATATCCTGCAATAGCTGGGTTATCCCACAGATAAAAACTGTCAAACAAAGTTTCTGATTTAAACAAAAACAGCAAGAATTTGGGCTTACAATAAATGCCACAGGTAAAATATGATATGAGAAACAACTCCAAATATCGGTCATAATTCCTTACTGTGCAAAATACAGTATATAAATGTTGTATCTTGCAGATTGGGGGACTTTTTTCCCCTAAACTTTGTTTTTATTCCTACCATTCTCTTTCCTAAATACCAGTAGTTTTGAAGCTTCCTGCTCAAAGTAAGCATGAAGCAATCTAGATTCCCACCAACTAAATGTCCCCACCCACCCCTTGATTATCCTGGAGCAGCAGAAATTAGCCACAGATATTTTTAGACGTCATTTTCAAATGCCCTCCAAACCTCAGTTAAGGGATATAGATTGCTGGGTTTCCTTCCTTATTCTTGAGATTTTATTTAAGAATCAACAAAGTATGATATTTTAAATAAAACCTTTCTCAGAGAGAACAGGAAATAAATAAAAACGAAAACAAACATATAAAAGTAGGGAAATGAAAAATTAGGATAAAAATTCCCTGGAACCTTGGAAAATTTGGGGCTTTGAATGATCAGACACAGTGTTGGCATTACACTCATATCTGCATCCTCTATACAAGCATTATTGTGTCACTATTTTATTTTGTATGACAAGACAGTGCCAGTATTAGGGTAACACTAACACTGCATCAAATAATTGTTAAAATGTTGTGGAAAATCATACCACAGATTCTTTCAAGATTCCAAGAACATTTTACCCACATTTTTCACTTCCCTACTTAACACACTTATGTGCTTCAGCCCTGATAGATGCATTAACATCCTTTTTTTTAGCAATTTGTTCCTTTGCTTTTTTTGCCATAAAGATGTTTATTAAGATTTTCATATAACAATGAAACAAAGCATTATAAGACTGAAGCCTACGGTAACAACAAATCATTACAGTCAAGATATTTCAACTAATGACTTATACATGAAAATATAAAAAAATATATAAAGCTTCATTGCAACTGCATAACCAGATTATTTACCACAAACTTCAAGAACCTTATCTCCTAGTAACAATCCAGGAATGGACAAGTGTGGTTCAATTGCAGAAGTCAGAGACAGATATTAAACAAACTAACAAAAATCGGGTAACTAACAATCCAGGCATATTCCCTAGGTGAGACTCTCATGACTGCATTCAAGAGCTTTTTGTAACAGGTCACAAAAAAAGACAACCCAAATGAAGCAGTCAGATAGGTGGAAAGACGACAGGTGGTACAACAGAAACCATGGATTAATACCATGGTAGATCATGGTTGGGAGTGGAGGCGCGCAAAAAGAATTAAACCATGGTCGGAAAGCTGGAGGAGCCGAACAGCAGTAGTGCAGATTAGTACAGTGAGCACGAAACGCTGTGCTGGGTCGCCTTCTAGTGGCAAGCGGCAACGAGTGGCAGAGCAGGAACAGGCTGGGACACAGAGAGAAAGTTAAGAGCAGCACAGCAAGCGGCTGCAGTGAGACAAATACATGTAGGACATATGGGAGAGAGAGCAGTGTGTCTTACTGCAGCAGACGGAAGAACCGCAGACAATGACAGTGGTAGTGTGCAGACCAGCAGCACCAGGTCTGTGCAATCACCAAACCACTGCGACTTGCATCGCAACTGTGTCCATGCGGTAACTCCTCCGTGTGTCGTCGATGGGAACATGTAAATGGACAGCAATACCCAGAGTGCAGCAGCAAACACCAGTGAAGTGTGCGACTATCAGGCTAAAATGAACACTGAGAGACACACAGAAAGATAAGAGGGCACACTGAGGAATGTGACATTCTGGTCTGCATATGTACCGCGGGTGTAGTTAAGGAGCCGAGAACCACATCAGTATATTAATAGATAGGAAATTGTGAACGTGCACGCGCCCGTTGTCAACTGAGCAGAACATCACAGAGACAGTAGTGAGAGACAGAAAACTGGTATTTTGAGACGTCTTTGTCAGTCATAATAGTACCATGTAATAGTAATCATAAACAGCAACCTAGCACAGTGCTAGCCATGTTACAAGCGGATTAACCCACTCGAAAGCATGGGTCTACTGTGGAATTAATCCATGGTTGGTTGGTTGGACCCACTCGGCCTTCGGCCTCGTGGTCCATCCCCCCAACCATGGATTAATTCCACAGTAGACCCATGCTTTCTCATGGGTTAATCCTTACATATGCTATGGAGTTTGGCCAAAGTTAATGTATTGAGCCCCTGATGAGTGAAATAGAAACTAGGTCTTTGGGAGACAAATTAACACTACTGTGTATATTACACATAGGGGGAGATTGAAGGAGAAGGTTATAGATTAAAAAGTTAAGGATGGCAAATTCAGAAGCATGTGTATTTACTCAGTCCATGAAAGGGCATAATGTAATATTCTGACATCCCTAGATTTCAGGTACCACCTTATGTTTGTAAAACATATATAGCAACTGACACCTTTAGCTTTCACCTTTCTGACATCCCATGGTGAATACTGTATAGTGAGCCTAACTGTGCCAGAGCTGTAGCTTGCTACATGAATGGCCCAGGAACCAGCTTCATCATCACAGACCTTGCTCCAGACCTGAAGTGAACTTTACAAGTGGCCCTGCCATCCACTTGCAAAACAGCAGTGTTGTAACAGACACTGTGCCAGACCTGTAGCAAAGATTATGAATTTTTATATGGCATCATGTGATCAGTTTTAACACTTCCTGCCCAAATGTGGGTGATTACTTACATAAGTACTCTCCTCATGACCACATATGTCGTGAAAGTTAAAACCCCTCAAAAATAGGTTTTCAGGGGTAACCCCTAAATCCCATTTGTGGGTAGAATTAAGTTTCACCACCTATGTGGTCATGAGGAGAAGTCCTAGCTAAACCATCCCCCAAGTTTGAGCCCAAGATGTTTGCAATTGCCATTTTATGGTCACTTCATCATTTTAAGGCATGTGCAAAGTGAAATTTCTGGGGCTTAGCTTTTTTCCACCTTATCTTGCCTGTAATGATTTGTTGTTACCGTTGTTTTTTTTTTTTGGGTGGGGTAACCTGCAAAACTCATGAGAATGTAACTCTCACTCACCCCTTTTGTGGCCCTTAGGAGGGGCCCTAACACAGCTATAACCCAAGTTTGATCTCAAAATCTAAGCATTTTGAGCCTGGAAAAACTAAGGCAGCATGTATAAGCAGCTATAAGTCATTATGCATAAGCAGTTGGTGAGGGTTTTTTTGGACTTTTTTTAGACTTTATTTATTTAGTTTTTTTTATATAAACATCATATCAATGCAGTTGATCAAAGTGGCAGAAGGGCAGTGTCCTGTGACCAATTAATAATGTGTTGGTTATATCCAGCACTGGCACTGAGATCCCAGTGTTAGAATGGGCTTGGTTTTGGGGGAGCTGCTTACTGTGTTGGCTGCTAGAGATGGGTTCCCAGTAGTGTGGTTGGGGTCCATATATTGGAAAGGGGGGCACTTAACCAGCCAACAGCTTTGGGCACCCAGTTGCAGCAAATTTCATATATGGGCAAGTGGAGATGGGCTGACTGTTGGCCACTATGCACTGAGTCGCCATAAATCTTTCTTCAGTTTGTACTGCAAAGGGTACTTTTTATTTTTACAGTGACAATTTTTCATCCTCATACAGCTTGCATGATAACTCCAGTTCATGCCGCAAAGAGGCTTTTGTTAGGCAAGTTGCGTGAAAAGGTATAATTGTTATGTGGCTTGCATTAAAACTCCCCTTTGGACTGCAAAGGACACTTTTTCAAGCAAGCTGCATGATGATCTCTTCTTTTCCTGCAAGCTACAAGAGTTATCCTTATTTACTCCTCTTTTCTGACTTAAAAGACTGGGTTTAGGAGTCATAAAAACAGGTTCTCAAGTGATTAAAGCAGGACCTTGACCTTTTTTTGTTATTCATAACAGCCCAATTTGCTTAATACTTTAAAAAAACAAAAGCGGTAGAATCAACCTTACACGCCGCACCACAGCATCAACCACATAAGTATTTAGACTTAACTGTCAGCACATTTTCTTGTTTTTGTTGCACAAAGTAGTTTGTTCTTGTTTCCTTTCCTGGGCACTAAGGCACATGAGCAGGGGGCTTTTCTCACCAAAGTGGGTACTTATTCATGAATGTGAAGTAGGTTAATGTCACAGGAAAAAACCCAGTTATGAATCATTCCTGAACACAAGAACTGCACACGTTAAAATCTACACATTGTTCCATAAAGTGACCTGATGAAAAAAAAATCATCCTCAGTCGAACTACTAATGACGTTTCAGGTTTCAACCTGTAGCCTTTAAATACCTCAGAGAAGCAAAATAAAGACAAGGTCATACAACCCATCTTTTTATGTGTTTTAATCTTCCAGAATTTTAAAATTGCTGAACCGACCATAAACAAGTTTACGGGGTGCAGAGATCTTCGCAGGGACTACACGCATGCCAAAATCCAGATTATTCATTCTGCGTGCCAAAATTGGTGTTTTGCCTGCTCAACCCTAATACCTGCGCCACTATTAATTAATGGACTTCTGGCTTCTTGCACTCATCACACTGTGCTTACTACAATAAAGTTTGGTCTGTCCTCTCATGTGATATGCCTGTAGATGCATAAAATACTGTGAATGAAGCAACTGTGAGAAGTTCATAAGGACACGCAAGGCACAGAAAGTGAGAGAGACCACCCATGCTTCCCCAATGAAAGCCACACAGAAGACTAGAAACTTTCAGAAACACGTACAGCTGCAGTATAAACACTTGGGACATTCACTTAGATGCATTATTGCACTATCATTTTGAACAAAAACTGTATCTCGTTGGCTGTACATTTAAACATTATGACACTGCCTTTCCGTTACATGCATTTTACACAGAATGCAGCATTTTTGTTGACTTTTGTTCTTAAAAATATCCATTCCTTTTAGGTAAAGATGATGAGATAGAAACTAAGGTAGAGGAATGCATATGAATAAAGTGGAACAGCTGTTGTCACCGCAGCCCACGTTGGCTCATTTATTTTCAGGTTACAGTAAATCTAACATTAAACATACGAAAAGGAATCGGGTGCTTTTGTATTACCTTTCGGTAGTATAATGAGCTGAACCAGGCAAGCCGCTCTCGGAGGAATATGATGAAGTGAATCTGAAAAATATATAACACAGGGGTGTATGTTGCTGATCTGGAAACGCCTGGTGCATTGTTATGGCACTGAGCTATCATCCTCACAAGTGCTTTTTTTGTTTAATTTTTACAATGTGTTTACCCAGGTAGACCAGCTGATCTCGTTCTCGGTGGGGATCCTGGTTCTACCAACGCTTGCAACTGTGTGGCTGGAGCACTGAGAGGTTAACAGACTTGTCCAAGGATGCACATTGAGCATTTGGCTATTGTGAAGTTGAACCCCTGATCTCTTACAGCAGCTGGTTCCACAGCAGGTGCTCTAAAAGCAGCCTGTCTGCCTTTCTGTCTGTCCCTATATATGTACTATATAGCCATGCTTTAGCAATGCACCCAACATGTTTTTATCGCCAACACTGATTTCAGCCCCCACACTCCCATGGTTAGCTTCTCATATATATTTCATATATATCATTAAAGGAAAACTACACCCAAAACTTGAAAAAATATATGTTGTGCAGAGTGTTTTAATTTGTATGTGAAGTTCTAGTGTTTCCTTCCCTCTGACTGGTATTAGGAGTTTTTCCTAAATTAGCCTGCTAGCTTTAGGATAGTTTTACGACCCCTGGAGATCACCATATCAAATAGTTTTATTGCATTTCTTTGTCCTACAGTGCACCTTGTTTCATGTAATGGTGATGTAGCAGAGCCCATAATTCCAATATAAAGCATTGCATTACAACCAGTTCACAACAACAGAGATGGCTATATTTTAAAATCTGTAGAATTCAGCTTGGTGACCACCCTCATCCTAAAGGTTTTACTGTCCTGAAAAACTTTGTTGCTGGTAATTTTTGTGCAGCTTGTAAAGCTTCCAAGATATTTAGTTTGTTTGGCATGCGTGTGCTGAATGTTGGGTCTCTCTTACATCACAGTCACATGAGACAAAATGCACTGTGGGAACCAGAAATACAATTACACTATCAGGTATGGAGATCCCCTGGGGTCGTAAAACTAGCATAAAGCTAGCAGGCTAATTTGGGAAAAACCCCTAATACCAGTCAGAGGGAAGGAAACACTAGAACTTCACATACAAATTAAAACACTCTGCACAACATATATTTTTTCAGGTTTTGGGTGAAGTCTTCCTTTAAACTAGTCAATAAAGCTCCTTAATAATTGTGTTAGAGCAGGCTGAAACCCAACCCCTGAGCACAGAGATGAAATGTTTAGTTTAAGTAACCCACGTGGGTTAATAACCTAAAACAAAGCCCAACCATGCAAAACTGCAGCAATAAAACACAGGCGAAATAAACAAAGAGGCAGCCAGCAGGACTCTGCAGAGATAATAAAGAAAATAAGAAAAAGGGAAGGTCTAACAAATGTGAATCATGGATGTGGATGTAAGAGGTTGGCAGGTATATACTCAGGAGGTTCTTTATCTTGTAAACGAGTCTTTTGGGACTCAAGAAACCTGTCTGGTTTAGCAACTTTTGATAAATAAAATAAATAATACTGCCCCATACTAATGATCTAATCTTCCATTAGTTGTTTAACACCTCATATTGGTATAACATAAAAATAATAAGCACTTTACAAGTGGTTTGCAGTGTCCTTTCCAAAGTTTGCTATACATTCCTTCACTTACATTGCTGCAGCACCGTTTCTTCTATCAGCCATCGCATCCCTCTTTATAGATTAAAATACAACTATATTTTATTATTATAGAAATATATTGGGAATCTATAGATTCTCAACATAACACATGACATTGCCAGTCCTGACTTATAAGCCTGTGATTTATTTGATGTGCTCTTGGAATCAAGCATAGATGCTGCTGTGCTGCTATTTTATAAAGCTTCATGAAATAGCGGAATTTGGTCACTGCTTGATCCTTAGATGAATTCCCTTACAGCAACACATAGTGTAACTGTGCAGTGCAAGAGGGATGTGTTCGAAAACAGCCCTGAACAGCTGGAAAAATGGTTATCAGATTTACAGCATCACTTCTTTATGCACCAGTATGAATTTGGGTAAGAAGAAATCTGATATGGCCATGTATTATTTTCTGTTCCTATATAAAATAACAGCAATCTAGCTTCACTGTGCCAGCGGATACATTATTAATTGACATGACAAAACAGATACAGATCAACTTGCATTCAAGTTTTCAACCTTACAATATTGAACTGGTTTCTCCTATAGGTAATTCCTGCTGAATTAAATACAGCAGTGACTTGAAATTAACCACCATTTATATATTGCCTGCATAATAAAGCAAAACTATTACACATTATATGGACTAACTCCAATATATCTGTCTCTGTCAGGTGCACTTGATGCACAGAAAATAATATTATGTAAAATACTGTGCAAAGCTTCAGTTTATAATACCTATAGATCCTCATTATGCCAGAGGATACCAGGTGGGAGGAGGTGGAGCAGCAAGATGGCTGAGCTGCTGCTCCGCTCTTCACCACCCTAGGAGACTGCCCCATTTAAAAGGTTTTTTATCTTGGAAACTATTGGCCTTAATCATAAGATCTCCTGAACTAAAGTATCAGTATTTGAAGAAGCATTTGGTTAAGGCCTTCTTTGTTACATTTTTTAGTGAGTCATGGTGACGGAGCTTTACCGGTAAAGGTGATTTTTTTTTTAAAGAATTCCAGATGGCTGTGATTATTCCCCTCAGTTGGTGGCCAACAGAAGGTAACTTAAAATAGTACTTCTGCTGTTTTGGCATAAGGAATATTTTGACACATATGTTAGTACAGTATGTTGAGCATCATGTTTTGAGGAGAGCTGGCTTGTCGGGCTAGTCCCGAGCGTGTTGTTACCTGCCAAATGAGTGCATTAGCTGCCGGTTTATAGCTTGCATTATATCTGGCATTTAGTATGCCGGAGCAGTGTTAAAGAAATGAGGAAATGAAACTGGGTGTACTTCTTAGTTTAGAGAGGGATTTGATGCATATCTGCGATGATCAATATAAAGAAAAAGGGGACAGGAACAGAGGGGTGGGGGCAGTACAGTGCACAGTGGGTGGTAGCGGGAGGGCTTCGAGAGCTTGTGATGATCAGTATAAAGCGGATGGGAACAGAGAGGTGGGGGTGGCACAGTGGGCAGTAGCGGGAGGGTTTCGAGAGCTTGGTGGGGAGGAGCAGCACTAAAAAAGCATGCGCACCAGAGAGGGGTGGGGTTGTGATAGGCAGAGAGCATCCAGAGTTTTTTTAATTAAGGAAAAAATGCAGAGTCCTCACTCTGTTCATAAAAGGACTGCAGGCTCCGCCCATGCAGCCCTAAAAAGGGAAAATAAATGAAGGGATGCCAGAAAATACAGCCTGTTTGGGCCTACAACATGTTTGGGCCTAGAAGGCCTGCACTGAATAAAAGTAAACAGTAGAGGTGCTACAACATGTTGTTCACACAATGAAAAGGTGATTAGAAAATGAAAAGGTGATATGAAGCTAAAAAGGTGATATGAAACTGCATAAAGTTATATGCGGCCTACCTTGATGTTTCTGTTTTTAGAGTCCTGCCCAAGAATCTTCCAGAGTCCTACTAAGCACCGGCTGACCCTGTCTTTCTACCTTTTATACGCTGGATAGCTCTGTAGGAGGAGCCTGCACCTGAAACTTGCAACCTATTTTGTTTAGAAAAAGTTTTATTGTGAACACTACTACCCAGTCAATAGATAATGGAGTTTTCTTTTATTTACAGTGTTTGGATATAAATAATAAGGTTGTTTACAATAAATAACCTGTATTTCTGTAAGTAGGTGGAGCCTGATGTGGTCCAGCCTCTGTGACTCTAGTCATTTTCTAGAGTGTTATTTAATAGCAAACAGTGAAGTTAACTGAGATTTTGCTTGGTTACTTTTGTTTTCCTTTCTTTTGTCATATCCAGTCCGCTTATTTTGCTGTACATAAATATTTATTTTGATTTTCTAAACCTGATTTCTGAGTGACCATCTATTCCTACCAGCCTCACAATTGGTGTCAGTAGTGGGATAGGTTGGAGTACTCAAGCCCATGGTGCTTCAGCAAGGTGACCAGGTGGACATTGTATGCAGCCAGTTCCCTCTGACCAGGCAAAGCCCAGTGGTGTTCTGGCCAGAGCCATGGTGGAAAAGTTTGGAGAAACATCACTGACTTGCCTAGAGGATATGAGGAGGAAGATGCCCAAGACAAAGGAGGAACTGGAGGAGGTGGAGGAAGGCACAGATACTGACCCTGATGAACCTACAGAGAAAGATCCTCCTGAGGACTTACAAGAATTACTGAGATGACTTTGTGTGAAACAGTTAGCCATGGGCAAGGAAAGAGATAGGGACTGCCAGATGAGTGAGCAGAGGTGGTCTGATACAATTTGGGCTATCCAGGCCATGTGTGCAACCTGTAACCCCTCACCAATTGACTCACTGAAAGACATAAAAATCACTGTTGGATGAGTCAGATGACACTGAAGCCTACTTAATGACTTCTGAAAGGCTGGCATGAGCATGCAATTGGCCAAGGGAGAAGTGGGCAATCAGGTTAGCACCCTACTTAATCAGGAAAGCCCAGCTCGCCTATAGCCTTATGGACAGTCAGCAGGCAGAAAATTATGACTCTGTTCAGCGGGAGATCTTGCACAGGTATGACATCAGCCCAGAAACATACCAGCAGAGGTTCAAAACTTTTAAATTCCATGCCACGGATGCCCCATGAGAAGCTTTTGTCTGTCTCAAAGAGTTATGTTATAAGTGGCTTCAACCCAGACTTAAAACCACAGAACAGATAGCGGAGACTGTCATCATGGAGCAGTTTGTGCGAGTGTTGCCACAGGATGTCCAGGTGTGAGTCAGGGAGCACTGCCAGAAGACAGCAGAAAAAACTATCACCCTCACTGAGGATTACTTGCTGCCAGTCCCAATAGACAGAAGGGACATTCTGAGACCAGTGCTACCCCACCCATGGTAAGAAACACTTCTTCTACTTCTCAGGCTATGGGGAAAAATAATTTTAAATCTGGGAAGCCTTACAACCACATTATCATCTGCAGGGAATGTCAAGTGAAGGGGCATATAGCCAGGTTCTGCCCCAAAAAACTAACTGAACATTTATAGCTTGCCTTGGCCAACTGGGAGCAGTATGTTATCCCTGTGAAGATAGGACATCATGAAGTGACTGTCCTGATAGACTCAGGTAGTAGACAAACTCTGGTGAGGGCTGATTTGGTGAAAGGGGTTAATGCTAAGGGCCCAAAGTCTAGTGTCATGTGTATTCATGGGGATACTCATTTTTACCCTCTCACCTAGATAGACTTACAGGTACAAGAAGAAACAAGCATTTGTCAATGCCAAATGTTTGCTTGCTGGTATTAGCATTTGAAATGCAAGTGGTAGACCGATACAGGATAGGAATGGTAGTGAAGTATGGAAATTCACGCCAACCCCACCTCCATCTTGTAGAGATGGATAGATATTGGGGTAAGTGTGTGGGTCATCGCCTATGACGGTCATGCCACGTCACCTCACCTTGTTCTGCAGACAGTGACACATGTTGAGGTGTGCCTTAGGGTGTTTGGCTTTATAGTGACCCCATTCCACACAGACATATGCTGAAATGGGTGCAGCATAGGAGAATGGGGGGAAGTGTGGGTCTGAAAAGTCCAAGGTACACCTTGATGGCTGTCAGTGGCTGGGGGGTGGAGTTGGGATGGCATACATAGTAGAGTTGTCAGTCCAAAGGCACAGTCTGATGCCTGTCCATCTATACATGGTAGGATGTGATGGTTAGAAACCCTAATGCTGCGGGCATTTGTTGTTATTTGCAGTACAAATGTTCAATATGGTCTTTTTGTGACCCACATCATGAAAGCATTAGAGACC
This sequence comes from Neoceratodus forsteri, assembly GCA_016271365.2. Taxonomy (NCBI): domain Eukaryota; kingdom Metazoa; phylum Chordata; order Ceratodontiformes; family Ceratodontidae; genus Neoceratodus; species Neoceratodus forsteri. Next base: position 219,832,539 of record CM028136.1, on the reverse strand, counting down.
TCTTCTCATAAAGAGTGGCAGTGTGAGTTTGTCAATGTGTCCCAAACATTGACTTCCAACAGCGACAGTGCCATTCTGTGCCACATATATGAAAACACAGATTGGGCAGAATGAGAAGAATGGCAGCTGTGCCATCCATAGGGAGGTGTGAAGGGATGCTAATGTTGAAAATCTGTGGTGGCAATATTAAACATGCGCGCACTTCCGAGCATACGTGGAAAGTGCCCAATGCATGCACGTAACACAGTAATTTTATGGACTGTCGTCACCAGATTTACCACATAGGCATTTTATGACCTGTGCTCATGAAGAGTGTCACTGTGATTGTGTTAATGTGTCCTGGACACTGATTTCCCACAACAACCACGGTATTCTGTGCCGGAAGTGCAAAAACACATTTTGGCCAGGATGTGATAAACGACAGCTGTACAGTTCATAAGGAAGTGTGGAAAAATGGCAATGTTGAAAATCTGGAGAGAAAATATTACAAATATGTGAAGTTATGAGCGTGCATGCATACTGTGCAATGCACGCTCGTAACACAGTCATTTTATGGAGTTCCATCACCAAATGTTCAACATATGCATTTTAGGACCACTACTAATGAACAATATCACTGTAATTTTTGTAATGTGCACCAAACAGTGATTTCCCACAGCGATGGCGCCACTGTGCACTGGAAGTGCGAAAACACATATTGGCCAGAATGTGAAATATGACAGCTGTACTGTTCATAAGGAGGTGCAGAAAAATGGCAATGTTGAAAATATGGAGTGAAAATATTGCAAATGTGCAAAGTTATGAGCATGCGTGGAAACTGCGTAAGGCACGCTCATAACACAGTCATGTCATGGAATTTTCTCACCAAATTGTCAACATAGGCTTTTTAGGACCTCTGCTAATGAACAGTGTCACTGTGATTGTCATAATGTGTCCAAAACATGGATTTCCCACAGCGACCACGCTATTCTGTGTCGGAAGTACGAAAACACATTTCAGCCAGGATGTGAAAAATAATGGCTGTTCTGTTCATAAGGAGGTATGAAAAAATGGCAATGTTGAAAATGTGGAGTGAAAATATTGCAAATGTGCTAAGTTACGAGTGTGCGTGGAAACTGCGTAACACACGCTCGTAACACAGTCATTTTATGGACTTTTGTGACCAGATTTTCAAAATAGGCATTTTAGCACATCTGCTAATGAACAGTGTCACTGTCATTTTCATACTGTGTCCTGAACATTTCCCGCCGTGACCGCGCTAATGTGCAGTGGAAGTGCACAAACACAGTTCGTCCAGGATGTGAGAAATGACAGCTGTACTGTTCATAAAAATGGCAATGTTGAAAATCTGGAGTGAAAATATTGCAAATGTGCAAAGTTACAAGCATGCGTGGAAACTGCACAATGCACACTCGTAACGCAATCATTTTATGGACTTTACTCACCAAATTGTCAACATAGGAATTTTAGCACCTCTACTAATGAACAGTGTCACTGTCATTTTCATAATGTGAACCAAACACAGATTTCCCACAGGGACCGAGCTATTCCGCGCCGGAAGTACAAAAACACATTTCGGCCAGGATATGAAAAAATGACAGCTGTTCCATTCATAAGGAGGTGCGAGAAAATGGCAATGTTGAAAATCTGGAGTGAAAATATTGCAAATGTGTGAAGTTACAAGAGTGCGTGGAAACTGCGCAATGCAGACTCATAACAGTTATTTTATGGACTCCTGTCACCACATTTTCAACATAGGCATTTAAGCACCTTTGCTAATAAACAGTGTCACTGTCATTTTCATAATGTGTCCCGAACATGGATTTCCCATAGCGACTGTGCTATTCTGCCCTAGAGGTGCGAAAACACATTTCAGCCAGGGTATGAAAAATGACAGCTGTACTTTTCAAATGGAGATGTGAAAAAATGGCAATGTTGAAAATCTGGCTTGAAAATATTGCAAATTCGTGAAGTTATGAGCGAGCATAGCAACAGTGCAATGCATGCTCGTAAAACAGTAATTTTTGGTATTTTTTCCTCCAAATTTGCAACATAGGCTTTCTGAGAGACCACCTCATGAACCCTGGCACTGTCATTTTGTTAATTGGTCCTGAAAGGCGATTCTGTGGGGCCGATTGACACCATGACCATGCACAAATTCATGAGGAGGGGTCCCATAAACTCCATATAGAAAATTTGGTGCCAAAATTCCAGAAAATGCCTGAGTTATGCAACAAAGTTGAAAAAAAACTATCTATCCCATTATACAGCTTACCAGCATTTTCTCTGTTCGTGGTCGGCTTTGAAGAGTGCAGACGTTTTTTCGGTCCACCGAAGATTGTCACACCGGACTCGGGAGGTTAGTATGGGGTGAGCAGGGGGTGTAGGGAGGCAGGGTGCACAGTGGGTGGGTGTGGGGGGTTTGCAGGGACACTGTGAGGGATCGTTTCCTTTCTTTACAGGTGGGAAAAAAAAGACATTGCGGGACAGTTTATTTTAAACACGGAAATTTGGCATACTGGAATGGGCTCCCAGCATGCCAACCGACTGTTGGGGGGGCAGTTGTAGCTGACAGGGGTTTGGGCACCCCCATTGGCACAAAAGCATTGGGGGGGCGCAACAGCCAGGGGGGATTGGGCACTCCCTCGGCAGTACTGTCGCTGCTCTTTAGGGGACTTGTGCTGAAGGGGAGTGGGCTCCCCATCAGCACATCAACCTGGGAGGGGAGATAATGCCGATGGGGAGTGGGCTCCCCCATTGGCAAATCAAATCGCACCTGAGGGATGCAAGTCGACGGGGATTGGGGCCCCCGTCGGCAAAAACAGGCTGTGTGGGGAGGAGCAAATGCTGCCAAGGGGAATTGGGCACCCCCTCAGCACTGGGGCCACATTAATATTGTTTGTAAACAGGGCGGCAAAGTGCCACCCTGTTCACAAACAATATTACAGCAGCAACGTTCCTCCCAGCAATGATGGGTCGCTCCCTCATTGCAGCAAATCGCTGACGCTGCAATGACCAGGCTGCGCGTGATTGTTGCGGTGAAAATGTTACAACTCAGTACAGCTTCTGGAAGCTAGTGTCATCAGCACACTGTGCCTTCATTGGTGCACCATGGCCAAGCCCCAAAATGCTGTGCCTCCCTTGGCTGCTACACTGCTGTGTCTCCCTAACCCGCTTCTCTCCTAAGCTGTCACATAATGTTTCGTGCTCATGTGCGCAAGCAAACATAAAAATTACTCACCATAGTAATGTTGTTTCTTCTAATTGAGTCTTGCTGTATTCTGACAATATGCAGTTAGCCCCAGCACTTGAAATGACCTGAAGAGGAAAGAGTTAACTCTATGCAGAAGCATAGACTGTTGAGCTCGAGCTCGATTTTCAAACCTCTGCCTCTGGTACTTACCAGTGTAACTGTCAGATTCTTATGAGCAAAATAAATAACCTGTCCTCAAAAGTGAAAATTGTTTACTTAAAGCCAAAGGCAACAATTTGGGTCCCAAAAAGACAATATAATAATGTATAAACTGAACAACAACAGAACAACTACCCCACCCTAAAGAGGAGGGGAGTACAAGGTACAACCCTGAGGTGCAACACTGTACCTGCCAGCCCACTTCCCAAAAACTAGGTTCTGAGAGGAGAGACAAGGAGGGAGGTCAGAATACAGCAAGACTCCATTAGAGAAAACAATATTACTATGGTGAGTGATTTTTTTTCTTCAAACAACATGAAGTCTTGCTGTATTCTGACAATATGAAAACTACCAAACAGTCTCCCCAGGAGGAGGGAATGCAGAACCTACTTTGGGAACAGGCTCTACAGTACTGATGTGCCAAACCTAGCATCACTCCTAGCCTGGATGTCCAGAGAGTAATGCTTGGTCAATGTATGGACTGTTTTCCAGGTGGCTGCTTTACAGATTTCTAGCAAGGGTATATGTCTGGCCGCAGCCAGAGTGGCAGCTGTACCCCTTGACGAGTGAGCCCTCAGCCCTGGAGGGGGTGTTTTGCCCAATTTGTCATAGCAGAAATGTATACAAGAGACAATCCACCTGGCAATAGTCCTTTTAGTAGCAGGCTTACCTTTCTCCACTTCACCATGAGTGAGAAACAATTGAAGACAGTCATGCTTGAGTGCCTTAGTATGCTCTATGTAGTAGCTAAGAGCCCTTTTAACATCCAAACTGTGTAACCTTCTTTCCCCTGAAGAAGAGTGGTCAGTTAAAAACACAGGTAGAGACATAGACTCATTCAGATGAAAATCTGAAACCACTTTGGGTAAGAACCTCCTACTGGTTCTTATGACTACCTTATCCCTATGGAAGGAAATGATGTCCAGTTCAACTGATAGGCCCTGTAATTCACTAACCTGCCTGGCAGAAGTAATACCTACAAGGAACACAGTTTTCCAGGTCAAGTACTTAAGCTCAGCCGAAGCCAAAGGTTCAAAGGGTGGCTGCATAAGCTGAGCAATGCAGACATTAAGATCCCAATCCCAAAAGGTCTCGAACATGAGGGTTAATATGAACCAGACCTTTGAAGAACTTACTGAAAACAGGATGAGATGCCAGGGAAGAGCCGTTCCCTGCTGAAAGAAATGCAGACACAGCTGCTAGGTGAACCTTCAGAGTTGCAGGCCTAAGGCCTAGACAATTAAGGTGAACCAGGTAATCTAAGGCTGTAGCAATGTTCGCAGAATCAGGCAAAATGCCCTTCTGAGAACACCAAATGCTGATCTTTTCCATTTTGAATTATAAGTTTTTCTAGTGGAAGGTTTCCTATAAACTTTCAAAATATCCAGAGCTCCCTGAGAAAAGATGCAGGCATGTATATTCTAACTCTTCAAGAGCCAGGCCTTTGAGGTAGAGAGACTAGAGATTGGGATACCAGATCATCCCATGAGAGGAGGTTAGGAGATTGTATCTCTTGGGAAGAAACAATGGATGTGACACTGCCAGAGACAGCAGAAGAGGATACCAAGGCTGCCTGGCCAATCTGGAGCCACCAGTATCACTGTGCAGAGTTGAGATCTAATTTTGATCAGGACTCTGGACAACAGAGGGAAGGGAGGAAAGGCAAAGAGAAACCTGCCCTTCCAATGCAGAATGAGAGCATCCAGAGGAACAGTCCCCAGGGCTGGAGGTCTGCTGCAAAACAGAGGAAGTTGGTGATTGTCTGGGTCTGCAAAGAGATCTATCTCAGGAGTGCCCCATCTGGTGAAGATGACCTGTAGGATGTGAGGGTTGGGGAACCATTTGTGATATCCCTTGGAGATTCTGCTCAGAGCATCTTCCAGTACAGTGTCCTTTCCTAGGAGATGAATTTCTATCAGGGAAGTCTGAAGGGAATAGGCTAGAGACCACAGTTTCATTGTCTCTGTGCACAATGCCATGGACTGAGTGCCTCCCTGCTTGTTGATGTACCACATTGTGGTGGTGTTTTCTGTCCTGACCTGTACCACCTTGCCCCTGACTGATTCTGAGAAGACCTGAAGGGTCAGAAAAACTGCCCTGAGTTCCAGCAGATTGATATGAAGGAGAGACTCTTGTGGAGACCAAACCTCCTGAGCCATGAGAGCTCCCAAATGGGCTCCCCAGCCTAGGAGAGAAGCATGTGTAGTGAGGACTACTGAGGGGACTTGAGAGAGAAATGGAACTCCTTGTCTGAGGTTGTCCTGGTCCAGCCACCACTGGAGAGCTTGGACCGGAGTCTGAGTCACTGGAATCAATTTGGTGAGAGTCTCTTTTCTGAGACCAGAAGGACCTTAGGTGTAACTGAATGTCCCTCATCTGAAACCTGACTCCTTGCACCACTGCAGTGGAAGCTGTCATGTGGCCCAGGAGTTGAAGAAACTGTCTTGCTGGGTGAGAGACCATAGGTTGAAAAGAGGAAGCAAGATCTGTGAGGGTCTTTACCCTTGCCAGAGGGAGGGAGGCTTTTGCTTGAATAGTATCTGGCTCTATTCCAATGAAAGTAAGAAGTTGTACTGGTTCGAGAACAGATTTTGGAAGATTGAGAAGAAACCCCAGAAAACTGAGCAAGTCTTGAGTGATTTGTAGAGCTGACTTGACCTGGTTGGAGGACTGACCTACAATTAGCCAGTCATCCAGATATGGGAAGTTGGAAATACCCTGCCTTCTGAGAAAGGCAACTACTACTGCAAGGCACTTTGTAAATACCCTTGGAGCTGATGTTAGGTCGAAGGACAGGGCTCTGAACTGATAATGGCCTGAAGGTAGCTCGAACCTGATGTACTTTCTATGGGAGCACCTGATAGGGATATGGAAATAGGCATCCTTGAGGTCCAGGGATGCTAGCCAATCCCCTGGCCTTGGAGAGGGAAGAATTATTCTCAGAGTCACCATTTTGAACTTTGGTTTTGTGATGTGTTTGTTCAAATACTTAGGTCTAGGATGGATCACCACTCCCATTTTTTTCTGGGCAAGGAAGTACCTGGAGTACAGACCTTTGCCCCGTGCTGAGTAGGAACTTTCTCGACAGCTCTGAGAAGCAGTAGAGAAGAAACCTCTGCCTCTAGAGCATGGGTTTCTGAGATGGATGCAGGTGGAAAAGACCTGACCCTCAGTTTTGGGAATCTTTTGGAGCTGAGGGCCAGTGCCTGGCTTACTACCTCCAGGACCCACTTGTCTGAGGTAACAGACTTCCAGGCCTGGAAGTAGTAAGCCAGCCTGCCTCCTACTGGAATTGGGGAGTCGACTCAGGCTGACACATCAGGGTGTCTGCTTGGCAGGAGCTTTACACTGGGAAGAGGATGCAGCCCTGCTCATCACCCTCCTGCCTCTCCTCAAAAGAACCCCCTCTGTGGGAAAGGAGAGGAAGCCTGAGCTTGGTAGAAAGGCCTGTAGAAAGGCATGCCCCTGCCCCTAGACTGCTGCCTCTGAGGAAGGGGCTTGCCTCTCTTTGACCTTTGCACTCCTGTAGGTGGTCCTGTATGCATCAGTTTTCTTCATGTAAGCCTCTGTCTACTCCCCAAACAGAGAGTTACCCACTACAGGGAAATCCATAGCCTTAGTTTGGGTATCCTGCGAAAGGCTAGTACATCTGAGCCAAGCATGTCTCTTGAGAGACACAGATGTAGCCATGACTCTTGATGCCACATCAGCAGTATGAAATTTCACTTTGGATGCCTCAATTCCATCAGCAGCCACCTCCTCCAGCTCTTTAGCTAGCTGGGGGAGGCCTGTCTAGCCAGTTCCAGAACTGTATCCCACCTGGATTTCTGGTACCTGGCTGTGTAGGCCATATAGTTTGCCTGCCCGAGTCCCAAAAAAGATGCCAAATACCATTTTTTGGCCATGGCATCGACCTTCCTGGAGTCTTTGTCTGGGGGTGTGAAGCCAAAGTAATGTTAGCCCTGTCACAGGCTGCAACCTGCACTACCCCAACATGGCTGCAATGACTGTATAAAAACTCCATACCAGAGCCTGATAGAGTGTACCTCCTGTCCATTCTCTTATCCACAGGAGGTAGGGAGTTAGGAGTCTGTAAAATCTTTTTTTTCTGTTTCCCCAAAGACTTGTGAAGAGGGATAGACAATCTTTTGGACTCTGGGATGTCTATCATCTTGACAAAATCAGGCTCTTCCTCCCCTCAGCAGCTTCAACCATTGGGAGTGGGAGGGTTTCAGCCACCTTCCTGTAAAACAAGAAGTGTGAAGGGGACTCAGAAAGCCTGGGAGAGGAAACATTGGAGGGTCTGTCTGGGGAGATGTCCGGTTCAATGGGCACATCCAGACCTTCAAAGTCGTTATCTTCATCTTCATCCTCAGGATACTCTTCATCTCCTTTCCTCTCCTCATAAAAAGCATCTGGACCATAATCCGGTGGAGTTGGATCCAACTGAACTGACCGCCTAACTGGTACTGGTTCGGACGGAACCGGGCGAAGTGATTGAACTATGCAAATCACTTTGGCTATCTTGTCAGCGGTTGGAGTATGCGGTGCTGGATCCGAACCTGCTGACTTGCATTTTTGTTTCAACGGAACCGACCCCTCAGAGTTGGACCTCCTTTTGCCCGCGGAGGTATCGAATAGGTCAGTAGGCACCTCAGTTCGGTCGCAACACAACCAGGCTGGCCATCTGGATCTACGGACTTCTTGGCCTCCCTTTCCTTCAGCCTACTCAATCTTTTTTCCCAGAATGGCTTTAGGAAAATTCTTACAAATCTGGCAGTCTGTTTTGTGGTGGTCAAACCCCAGACAGTAAGCACAGATGAGGAGGGGGTCAGCCTCAGCAAAGGCCTCCCCACACTCAGAACAGTGCTGAAACCCAGTGGGACCATTTTTTTTCTTGGGTTTCTCAGACATGGCCAACCTAAACAATTACCCTTACAAGCTTTTAAGCCAGGTAATAACCAACCGACCGGTTACAAACCGTGTTACAGGTTATGTAAAAGATCCAGAAAAAGTCCGGTTCTTTTTAAACCGATCAGCACCAGAGCACCACACTATATTCCAGGAAAAATTTTAAACAATAGAAACAATCAGAAAAGGTTGGTTCCTAACCGGACTGACCGAAGAGAAACCGAGACAAAAAACAATTTCCATTGAATTAAATAAAGCACAAGTCACCACCTATCTACCACACTACCTGTACCATAGACAGAGGCTGGAAATCCCAAAAATAATAAATCAGTTAAAAAAAACGAACGCTAATTCAAACTCTACCGAACCAAACAGAGGAGAAATCTCCGGAGCGACTTCACTGTTAGGTGGAGTAAAGAATCTGACGGTTACACTGGGAAGTACCAGAGACAGAGGTTTGAAAACCGAGCTCGAGCTCAACGTTCTATGCTTCTGCATAGAGTTAACTGTTTCCTCTCCAGGGCAATTCAAGTGCTGGGGCTAGCTGCATATTGTCGGAATACAGCAAGATTTCATGTTGTTTGAATAAGGTGTTTCAACCAGGAGAACAGATCCTGTTGCTGCTGCCATCTTCAGAGACCAATCCAATGATGAAATGGCAGTGTCCCTACACCATCAGTAAGTAAACAAGCCCTGTAGACTATGAAATTGAGTTACCTGACAAATGGCAAAAGAGGGGGATTTATCATGCCAATATCCTAAACAAAAGGCATGAAAGGCCTAGTCCTGTTTTATATGTGCACCCAGACGATGGTGAGAGTGCATTAGAGGTCAACTATTAAAGGCTGGAATAATGGGGGGAGATGAATGACTTAACCAATGACCTTTTTCTAGAGCCCCAGCAAAGGCAAGAGATAGGCAACCTGGTAGGCTTCCAACACACATTCTCCAGTATCCTGGGTAAAGTTAGTGGAATAGAGCATCACATAAAGGTTACACAGAGCAACCCCATTAGCCAAAGCCCTACAGGTTACCAGAGAAGATACAAGGGGAGGTGGTGAATGAGGTCAAGAAAATGCAACAGCCAGGTGTTATAGAACTTTCTAACAGTGAATGGGCATTTCTGATAGTGGTGGTAGAAAAGTAGGAAGCATGCAAAAGACTCTAACTTGACTTCCGTCGATTGAATGCCATCTCTAAGTTTGACAGCTATCCAGTGCCACCGATAGACAATATAGTCAACAGACTAGGAAATGCCAGGTATATCACCACTCTAGATCTCATGAAGGGGTACTGGCAGATCCCTTTAGATAGGACTTTTAAGGATAAAACAGCATTTAGTGACCCAGCAGGACTTTTCCAGTTTGTTACAATGCCTTTTGGCTTGCACCGGGCCCCTGCCACCTTTCAGCACTTCATAGACAATACCCTGAAACATCACACGGCATATTGTGCTGCTTATCTAGATGACTTGGTGGACTTTAGTCCCAACTGGAAGGAACACATACAACATTTCACTGTTGTGTTACAAGCCATCACAAATGCAAGCCTGACTATTAATCCAGAAAAGTGTTCCACTGTCATGCAAGAAACCAAATATCTGGGATTTATGATTGTTAATGGCCAGGTTAGACCAGACATTGGAAAGGTGGATGCAGTGGCTAACAGTCCATGCTCCACCACTAAGAAACACGTTAGGTCCTTTCTCGGGCTAGCTGGATACTACCGGAGATTTGTGCCCAATTTTGCTATGTTAGCCACACCCCTGACAGACCTTACAAACAAAAAACCTGACCAAGGTTAAGTGGACTGCAGAATGTGAGGAGGCATTCTGCGCTATAAAAGCAAGCTTGTGTTCCTCACCAGTGCTGAGGATCCCAGATTTTACCTTGTCTTTCATAGTGCAGACTGATGCCTCTGACACAGGTATTGAGGTGGTGTTATCCCAAATGTTTGAAGGGGAAGAACACCCCATAATTTTTATGTTGCAAGCTGCACGAGAGGGAGACAAGGTATTCTACTATTGAAAAGGAGTGCCTCACAGTGAAATGAACTATTGAGGCATTAACATTTTACCTTTGGGGATCTGAGTTTGAGTTGACCAAAGATCACTACCATCTGTGTTGGCTAGAGGAGATGAAGGCAAGAATCTGCACATAATGCGGTGGTACCTGGCTTTTCAGCCTTACATGTTTACTATCAGACACAGACCAGGAACTGCAAAAAAAAAAATGCAGATTTTATATCTCGTTTTGGGGAAGATCCAGACATTTGGGCACAGTCAGACCTTGGGGTAATGCATTGAGAATGGTTAAGAGGAAAACCTCTTAACCTGTTATTGTAATTTTTTTGGTTTTGTTTAGGGACCCTGAGGTGGAGCTTTGGGAGAGGGTGGGCTAAAGCTCCATCTCTCCATTTAATGAGAGATCTGATGACACTGTGCCTGAATGTGCGGTGTTTCCGTAATGGTAAGGAAGGAAACCAAATCTATGTGTAAGTAGGGACTGGAGTGCTCTGGTTTCCTCTTGGGTGGGGAGGAGGATGTCATAGAGTGCACTGCATCCTGAGAGACCCTTTGTTCTTCCTTAAAGTCTGCCGCAGCAGTGCCTCTTTTCTTGTTTTTTTCTAACCACTATATTTCACCATTTGCAGGCAGGCCACCTTCAACAGTACTTGCCTTACTATATCTTTGTTTCAGGTCTCCTCAGGATTGCGCCCCCACCTTGCGTAGGAAAGCATCATGAAAAAGGGAGCACGTGTTTTGTTTTTAGCCTGGAAGCACTGTTATATTTGTGATTGGAAAAGACATGACTTCAGTCAAGTTACGTTCCCTATAAGGTGGTAAGAAGGGATGAAGTGAGAAATGTATAAAAATAGTATTTTGCCCTTTCGTAGTGAGTTGGGACCTTTGAAACAAGAAACAAACATTTATTTCCAGTTTAGAAAAGACTGTGCTCTAGTTTGTTGGTTTCTGTCTCACCTTGTGCTTGTTGTAAAGCAAAAAAAAAAAAGCAAAGTAAAAAACAACTGAGAGAATAATTTGACCACGGACTCACATTTCAGTCAGACACTGAGAAATTACAAAATATGTCCACTGCTGTACCTCTCGCATTGTGCCCTGCAGCTTCCTCTTGTGCAATTACTTCCATTAGTTTTCCCATTTTAAACAGATAAAACGTTCCCCTTTGTGTTTACTATGTATTTTTATACCAGAATGAAAAAGGGAAAATAAATGAAGGGATGCCAGAAAATGCATCCTGTTTGGGCCTACAACATGTTTGGGCCTAAAGAAAAAATTACTCACCTTAGTAATGTTGTTTCTTCTAATGGAGTCTTGCTATATTATGACAATTGCAGTTTGTCCTACCATTAGAACTGCTCCGGAGGTGAAAGAGTTAACTCCATTCCATGAATGGAACTTAGAGTATGAGCTCTAAAGAGAAGCTCTGTCTGTGTAGTTTCAAACCTAAACTGTCAGATCTTTACGAGCAAAAACTCACTAAAGTCTGTGTGGAAGCTGTAACCTACACTAGCCAACTGGCTACCTAAATATTAACACCCATTGCTGGTCCCAACACCAAAGACTCAAGTCAGGGGACCAGAACTAATAGTATAATTTAACAATATGAGAGAAATATAAGGAAAAATGAAAAACACCACACCCCAAACCCCAAGAAGGGTGAAAACACATAAAAGGCATAAAATAGTGCCATACTAGGCTGCCACCCCATACCCAAGTAGAAGTTCTGAGAGGGGCAGGCTGGGGGAAGTCATAATATAGCAAGACTCCATTAGAAGAAACAACATTACTAAGGTGAGTAATTTTTCTTCCAAACAACATAAGTCTTGCTATGTTATATTTGATACTGAACTACACAGCAGTACCTCCATGGAGGAGGGACAGAACCTACTAGGAATAGGCTCTGAAGCACAGCTGTGCCAAACCGAGCATCTCTCCTAGCCTGGACATCCAGGGAGTAATGCTTGGTGAAAGTGTGTACCATTTTCCAAGTAGCAGCTTGACATATCTCCAATATAGGGATGTCTCTGGCAGCAGCTAGAGACGCGGCTGTACCTCTGGTAGAATGAGCCCTCAAGCCAGAGGGGGGATCTCTGCCCAGTTTCTGATAACAAAATTGGATACAAGAGACAATCCACCTGGCAATTGATCTCTTAGTGGCAGGTTTCCTTTCCCAACCTCACCATAGATGAGAAAAAGTTGGAGGATTAGAACCTGTGACCCTTGGTACATTCTATATAGTAACTTGGGCCCTCTTAACGTCCAAACTGTGCAATCTCCTCTCACTAGAAGAGAATGTTCAGTGAAAACACTGGAAGGAGATAGATTGGTTAAGATGGAAATCTGAAACCACCTTAGGCAAAACTTCCTGTTAGTCCTGAGGACTACCCTTATCCCTGTGGAAAGAAATAAAGTCAGTTTCTACTGACAAGGCTTGTAAACTCACTTATGCGTCTAGCAGAAGTGATAGCCACTAGGAAAACAGTTTTCCAAGCTAGATACTTAAGCTCTGCAGAAAACAGAGGTTCAAAAGGGGGTTGCATTAACTGGGCAATGCAAACATTAAGGTCCCAGGCAGGGGCTGGATCCCGAAAAGGTGGATTAGTATGAAGTAATCCCTTAAAAAACTTGGAAAATACAGGGTGAGCGGAAAGAGAGGATGGCTTTCCTGCTGAAACAAAAGCAGAGACAGCTGCCAAATGAACTCTCAAGGTAGCTGGTCTCAGGCCCAAAGAATTAAGATGGACCATGTAGTCTAACACAATGAGCAAATCAGTAGATTCTGGGGAAATATGTTTCCCAGAACACCAAATGGAGAACCTTTTCCACTTACAATTATAAGTAGCCCTAGTGGAAGGCTTACTAGAAGCCTTTAGGATTTCAAGAACACCCTGAGAGAGGTGAAGGTCAGCAAATTCTAACTCCTCAAGAGCCAGGCCTTGAGGTTGAGGGATTTGAGGTTCGGATACCAAACTCTCCCCTGGGCACAGGTTAATAGGTTGTGATTCCTGGGGAGACACAGGGAGATGGACTGTCAGGGACAGAAGGAGGGGTACCAGGGCTGCCTGGCCCAATCTGGGGCAATCAGAATCACCCTGCAAGGCTGGGATCTGATTTTACTAACACCTTGAATAGGAGAGGGAAGGGGAAAAGCATAAAGAAACTTCCTTCCCAATCCAGGAGAAGGGCATCCAGGGGACTGAGCCCAACACTGGGCCTGCAACAGAACAGTGGAAGTTGGTGATTGTCTGGGGCTGCAAAAGATCTGTCTGAGGGTGCCCCATCTGGCAAAGACTATCCCCAGTACTTGAGGATCCAGAGACCATTCAGTGATGGCCCTGAGAAATCCTGCTGAGAGCATCTGCTAGGACATTGTCCTTTCCTGGAAGGTGAACTGCTATGAGTGAAGTGTTCAGGGAATAGGCCAGAGACCACAACTTCATTGCCTCAGTGCACAAGGCCGAAGACCGAGTGCCCCCCTGCTTGTTGATGTACCACATTGTTGTGGTATTGTCTGTTCTGACTTGTACTACTTTGTTCTGTACAGAAGCAGAAAATGCTTGAAGTGCTAAAAAGACAGCTCTGAGTTCCAGCAAATTGATGTGGAGCAGAGATTCCTGGGGGGACCACACTCCCTGAGTGGAGAGGTCGCCATGTGGGCTCCCACCCCAGGAGGAAGCATCCGTGGTGAGGGTCAAAGTGTGAGAAAGGGGAATGAAGGGCCCCCAGTCTTAAATTGCTCTGATCCTGCCACCACTGGAGGGCCTGGATCAAGGTTCGGGTCACTGGGACCAACTTGGAAAGGGGGTCTCTTCTCTGAGACCAATAGGCTCTCAAGTGAAACTGAATGTCTCTCATCTGAAATCTTGCTCCCTGCACTACAGCTGTGGATGCAGCCATGTGCCCCAGGAGCTGCAAAAAGTGTCTTGCTGGTCGAGAGACCTGCAGAGTGAAGGAGGAGGCCAGAGCCACCAAGTTCCTTACCCTTTCTAAGGGAAGAAAAGCTCTGGCCAGATTTGTGTCCAATTCTGCACCTATGAAGGTGAGTACCTGAACTGGTTCCAGAACCGACTTTGGTAGATTTAGCAGGAAGCCCAGGGAGGTGAGAAGCTGCTGGGTGACTTGCAGGTGAGATTTTACCTGTTCTGGGGACTGGCCTACAATGAGCCAGTCGTCCAGATAGGGAAAAACAGCAATCCTTTGCCTCCTTAGGTGAGCCACTGCTACTGCCAGACATTTTGTGAATACCCTTGGGGCAGAGGTAAGGCCGAAGGGCATTGCTCTGAACTAGTAGTGACCTGAGGGCAGTTAGAATCTGAGGTACTTTCGGTGGGAGCTTCTGATTAGGACGTGAAAATAGGCATCCTTGAGGTCCAGGAAAGCTAGCCAATCCCCTGGCCTTAGAGAGGGTAAAATCATTGCCAGAGTTACCATTCAGAACTTTGGTTTCAAAAGATGCTTGTTCAGATATCTGAGGTCTAAAATGGGTCTCCATTCTCCTGTCTTTTTTGGGGTAAGGAAGTATCTGGAGTACAGACCCTTGCCCTGGTGTAGGGGAGGAACCCTTTCTACCGCTCTGAGAGCTAACAGGGTTGAGACCTCTGCTTCTAGAGTAAAGGTCTCTAAAGAGCTTGCAGGTGGAAAAGACCTGATTCTCATCTTTGGGAACTTTTTGAAGCTGAGAACCAGACCCTGGCTTACTACTTCCAGAACCCACTTGTCTGAAGTTAAAGACACCCAGTTCTGACTGAAGTAAGCCAACCTGCCCCCTACTGGTAAAGGAGAATCGGCCCTGGGCACCCCATCAGGGTGCCTGCTTGGCAGGTACTTTAGGCTGAGGGGTGGGGGCAGGCCTGCCCACGCCCCGTCTGCCTCTGCCTCTGAAGAACCCCCTCTGAGCATAAGCAGAGGAGGCCTGGGTTTGGTAAAAAGGCCTGTGGAAAGGCCTACCCCTACCCCTGGGGGTGTGCCTCTGAGGAGTGGCTTGCCGCTCCTTGGCTTGGGCACTTTTATAGGTAGTCCTATAGTCATCCATCTTCTTCATATAATTCTCTGTCTGCTCCCCAAACAGAGAATTTCCCACCACAGGAAAATCCATAGCCTTAGTCTGGGTATCCTGTGACAAGCTAGTACACCTGAGCCAGGCCAACCTACGAAAAGCTACAGATGTGGCCATGACTCTAGAGGAAACATCATTAAAATCCACAGCAGCATGAAACTGCACCTTAGAAGCCTCAATGCCATCGGCAGCCACCTGCTCCAGCTCACTAGCAAGCTGGCCAGGGGCTTGTTTGGCTAAATCCATAACAGTATCCCATCTAGATTTCTGATACCTTGCTACATAAGCCATATAATTTGCTTGCCTGAGTCCCAAGGACGCTGCCATGTACTGTTTTTTTGCCATGGCATCAATCTTCCTGGAATCCTTGTCAGGAGGATGTGAAGCCAGGGGGAATATTAGCTTTATCACAGGCTGCAGCCTGAACTACCCCAACATGACTGCATTGCTGAGAAAGGAATTCTGTATCAGGACCTGACAGTGTGTACCTCCTGTCCATCTTTTTATCTACAGGAGGCACAGAATTAGGAGTTTTTAAGATTTTTATTGTTTATTTCCTAAATGACTTATGCAAAGGAATAGACAATCTCCTAGACTGGTATATCCATCATTTCTACAAAATCAGGCTCCTCTTGCTCATCCACAGCTTCCTCCAAAGGAAGCTGGAGGGTTTCATCAACTTTTTTGCAAACATAAAATGAGAGGGGGACTCAGAAAGCATAGGGGGAGATTCTAAAGGTCTGTCTGGGGAGATGTCCGGTTCAATGGGCACACCCAGACCCTCTAAGTCACATTCATACTGTTCATAATCATCCTCCCCCTCCTCTGGTTCATAAAACTCCTCAACATCATATTCCTGAACCGATGGAACCGACCGAACCAACCTTTTACCAGATAGTGGCGGTTCGGACGGAACTGGAGAAAGTGACTGGACAATCTGAATAGCTCTTGCTATCTCTGCAGCAGTTGGAGTAAGAATTTTGGGCTCCAAACCTGCTGACGTTCTTGTTCTCTTTACTGGAACTGGTTCATCTGAGCCAGCTTTTCGTTTGCCCGAGGAAGTCTCGCCCTGGTCAGAGGGCACTCCCTCTGGTTCAGTTGGCACCGAACCGGGCTGGCCATCCGGGTCAGTGGACTTTTTGGCCTCTCGTTCCCTGAGCCTGCCCAATCTCTTTTCCATGGTGGCTGCAGGGAAATTCTTACAAATCTGGCGGTCTGAATGGAGGTGGTCAAACCCCAGACAATAAACACATGTGGTGTGTGGGTCAGCCTTGGCAAAGACTTCCCCACAGACATCACAGTGTTGAAACTCAGTGGGCCCAGTTTTTCTTTTGGGTTTCTCAGACATAACGCCAGCCTAACCAGAAAAACTTGCCCTTTAAATGGCAGTGCCAGGCAAGACACCCTTATCAGTTCCTAACCGTGTCACGGGTATTGGAAAAAAACGTAATGAAATCCGTTTTTTTTAGAACTGATAAGAACCGGGAACCGCACTCTAAAATCTCAAGTTTAAAAACTTTAAGTTTTAACCCAAGCTGATCGGTTCAAAACCGAACCGATAAAACTTACAAGTTCCACACAGAATTAAATTATGAATTACTTACGATACCACAGACAGAGCTTGAACCGATCGGTTTTGCGGTTAAAATAAAACTATTCTCGGTTGAATCGAACTGAGAAAACACTGTTTAAACCGAGAAATGAACCGAGCAGTAGGAGAAATCTCCGGAGCGACTGTTCAGTGAGGCGGAGTAAAGAATCTGACAGTTTAGGTTTGAAACTACACAGACAGAGCTTCTTTTTAGAGCTCGTGCTCTAAGTTCCATTCATGGAATGGAGTTAACTCTTTCACCTCCGGAGCAGTTCTAATGGTAGAACAAACTGCAATTGTCATAATATAGCAAGACTTCATGTTGTTTGAAAGGTCTGCACTGAGTAAAAGTAAACAGTAGAGGTACTACAACATGTTGTTCACATAATGTAAAGGTGATATGAAACTGAAAAGGTGATATGCAACTGTATAAAGTTATACGTGGCCTTCCTTGAGGTTTCTGTTTTTAGGGTCCTGCCTAAGAGTCTTCCAGGGTCCTACTAAGCGCTGGCTAGCCATGTCTTTCCTCCTTTTATACACAGGATAGCTCTGTGGGAGGAGCTTGCACCTGAAATTTACAACCTATTTTATTTAGAGAAAGTTTTATTATCAACACTACCACCCAGTCAAAAGAAATCAGAGTTTTCTTTTATTTATAGCTTTTGGATATAAATAATAAGATTGCTTAAAAGAAATAACCTGTATTTCTGTAAGTGGGAGGAGCCTGATGTGGTCACATGGTTGACTCTAGGTATAAAAAGAGCCCAACCTAGTGCACACATCAGATTTGTATTGGTATCAGTAATGTGCTGACCCAGGTAATAAGATCTGCAACTACTTTCAGTCCTTATAGTCCAGGTGGGATTTTCGCCCAGCCTGAGTGACTCTAGCCATTTTCTAGAATGTTATTTAACTCATTACATCCAGTAGCGCCATATGAATTCCAAACTATCCATTGTTAACCTGATACAAAATGACTGCCAAGGAGGTAATGAGTTAATAGCAAACAGTGAAGTTTTTTTTTTTTATCATGTAAAATTTTACTGATTTTCCAACCTTTGCACAACATTGGTAGGACATACAATACAATACTATCCATATCAATATCAGCAGGTCCAGTTTCAGGCAGGCATAGGCCAGATATCAGATTTTACATCAATTGACAATAAACCTGACTTATCTTAACACATCTGAGAGTCCAGAGTGAATTCCAAAATACCTATAACATACATTATCTGGCTACATCATACTGTAAGCAGCCACAGACACACATTTGGGGTAGTATGGAAAGAAAAGCCAGTTAAAATGGGCCAGACAAGCCTTTTACAGGTGGAGTCGGGCGGAGAGATAATGAGCAAACAATGAAGTTAACTGTGATTTTGCTCTGTTATTTTTGTTTTCCTTTATTTTGTCATATCCAGTCTGCTTATTTTGCTGTACATAAATAATTATTTATTTTGATTTACCAAACCTGACTTCTGAGTGTCCCTCTGTTCCCACCAACCACACAGTAGGCAAACAGATTCTGCAAGGTCTTATCTCTCAAGTTGGCGTGCTGTTTCAATGTGCTGAACTTGCTCACACAGTTTTGTAGTTGAGTTTCACATGACCAACACTCATCACCAACAAAGAGATGACATCTGTCTAAATCTGGGCATTTAATTCATCAATTTAAACTTGAATATATGCCTCTATAAAATTTCTAAAACTATACACTAGAGTTTCAGTCCTCCACAACTCATACCGCTCACAGGTCTGCCATGCAGTACAACCCAGATCTGCATCAAAAAGGAATAATAAATTGGCGAAAACATTATTGGTAATAAATGCCTTATTACACCCCTGAGTGTGTGGTTAGAAGTGTCTATTGCGTGACCCTTGGGTCTTATTGCTTATGTACTGTTGGGAGATGAGTATTCTACCAGTGGAATTGTGCAGAATTTTGAATTCCTGTATTTCATGGTAAACATTCCATCTGTTGAATGTGGGGAAAGACAGAGAAAAAAGAAACAGTGTGAGGAAAGGAGGCAATAATATAAAAAGAGTGGAATGGTGGAAAAATACATTTACATGGGCAGAGGCATACACAAACTATTTAAAGAAATTCCTGAAGTTCACAATAGTACATGCATTTAAGCCAGGGATAGGTGTTTTTTTTACATACTGAATATGCTTTATTAAGATTTTCCAGAGGGATAGATGTTTCATGAAGAAACTACTCCCTTCCCCAAACAACCTGCAGGTTCACAGCTCTGAACACATTTCTTTGCTACCGATGGTTTTCATTGTCTTTTATCGATGTTAGGTACCCAGCCCCTTCCCCAGTAATTAGAATATTGGCTATTTATATCTTCAAAGTTAAAATGGGACTTTTTAACCTTTTGCTATCTTGGCTGACCGGCTAATCCAGTCTCAGTTCCTGGAACATGAATAGGAACTGCTGACCTACATGATAAATGCCTCGTCACAAGATGGCATCATCCAGTGTTGGACCTTTTTGTGTCCCCACCGAGTGCAAAACTGATGCGTTTCTGTTTCCTTGCTCCAGAGCCTGAAGTTTTTTGGCATGTTGCCTTGTCCCTGTCCAGGAAAGAGGCACTACTTTATGCATTTCCTCTAAATCTTCTCATTGAGAGGGGTCTTCTCAAACCGAGGGCAGAGCATGCAACCTTAATTCCGGTGGCCTCCTTCTGGCTTGGCCAGATATGTTTTTCACTTCTGTAGCTTCTGGCAGTCAAGCTTCTGTTCAGCTTCCCATTTGTCAGGGTCTTCTGCTGTCGCAGGGCTTGTCTCTGGTCCATTTGCTAGCTCCCACACATGCTTTAAGAGAAAACTGCGCTCAAATCTGCTGATTACTGATACCTGTTCCTGCTTTCACCCTACCTGATAACTGATGTCTCTGGCCATACAAGTATTTCCTCACCTCTATATGACCCTCTTACTGCCTCAGCCTGTCCCAGCTCCCTTTCTCTGCCCACATACAATCTTGCATTGCATGCATCTCCCTTACACTTACATACACTCATATAATCTAATTTCATGTCTTTCTCCCCTCTTCCTCACTTACCGACCTTTTCCTTAATGACACCCCCTGCTCTCAATGGTTATTTCTTCATTTTGTATTACCTGCTTTTGTTTTTGTGTACCTTGTTCTGTTCATATGATATGCCACCTGATAATTTATTGTCCAAGGTCCTCTCTATTCATTGCATAGGTAGGCACCTATGAACTTATGAATGGTCTGCTCTGTATGTCTCTGATATATTGTATCCTCTAACTCATTGTATGTAAAGCACTTATAATTTGTTATCCTGTTAAGTTTTTGCATGTCTGTACTCTCCTGGGGCGTGCCTGAAAATAGTCATTTTATGGCTAGTGCACTTACCTGGTTAACAAAAGCTAAATAAATTTGAACCAATGGCCTTGCAACTGCAAGTATGGCCCTCAAAGACATAGACATAGCGCATATTGGGGTCCCACTTTGTGGTTGATGTCATGTTTGCTTCTAGAAAGCCTTCCATGAGATGCACCTATTCTTTAAAATGGAAGTGCTTCTCCATATGTTGTACTTCCCATTTTGGGGACCCATTTACATGTATGGTCAATACTGTAGTGGCCTACCTTCTGTCCCTATTGGACTGTGGTCTTCAGTACTCTTCTATTAAAGTGCATTTGGCATCCATTTCAGCTTTTCATCCCCCTGTTGATGGGTGCACGTTAGCACAATTAGAAGTGTCCCATACATTTCTAAAGGGTATTCTGCACATGTTCCCCTGATCTATAAAGCAGTTCCACCTTAGGACCTCAATTTCATACTTGGAAGTTGACTCTGGCTCCATTTGAGCCTGTTGTGATCTGTGGGATGTGTTTTCCTTCATAGAAACACTATTTCTGGCCACTAAAGCTTCTGCTTGTAGGATTTACAAGTTTCAGGCTGTAATGCATGAGCCTCTTACTTGATTTTCCACAAGGACACAGTGTTTTTGCAGACTAATCCACATTTTCCATCCAAGGTGGTCTCTGATTTCACACTGAATCAGACCATCAACCTTTCTGTGTATTAGCCTGAGCATGCTTACAAGGGTTAAGCATTGCTCCATACCCTTGTTGTACCTAGAACACTGCATTTCTATCCTGATCACACTAAGGACTGCAGGAAGTCCCCTCTGCTCTTCATCTCATTCAACCATAGAAACAAGGGTGGCACTGAGACTAATCAGTGCCTGTCCAAATGGCTGGCTCACTGTATTGAGTTTTGTTATAGGAAGCACAGTAAGGAACTTTCTGGTGCTATGTGTGGCCATGCTACACATGGTATGGCCACTTCTGTTGCCTGCTTTCAGAATGTTTCTGCAGTTGATGTACTGTATGTGCTGCTGCCACATGGAGCACTATACATACTTCCCCTAAACACTACAGTCTAGATATTGTCTGTCATAGCCATTCTGGCTTTGGTCTTGCAGTATTGCAAGGCCATCTGTCCTGAGTGTATATCAGACTCTGTCATTCTCCCTGGGTATCTTGTATTTTGTTACTTACCATAACAATAGATCTTCAAGAGAATCTCCTCCAGTGGGCTGTAGTGCACCCACCCTTCTTCCCCCTTTTTCTGAGGTATTTGTTGGCAGGTTTGTCCACTGTCTTGCATGGAGGTGTCCATATGTGCCTTATGGATGTGTACTGTTTTCCCATCCCTCACAGTTCCTTGTGTGACTAGTATAGGTTTGGTCTCCTGGTTCCTCACAGTAAGAGGCCCCTAAAGCTTGTCTCCAGCAGGGAACTGAGGAGCAGTAGGGCAGCCCACACTATATAGGGGCCAATATTACAAGTCCTCAAGGGTGGTCCCCAGCTAGCAAACTTTCTTAGTGATCCTGATGATGACAGTTTACAGTTCCAAAGGTGTGGTACAATGGAGGAGATCTCTCAAAGATCTACTGTTATGGTAAGCAATTGTTTTTAGCCCTATATTTATATGTACATTCATACTAACATATGAAATTGCCAGAAGAAACAGGCCTCATGTCCATCCAGTCTGCTTGAGAGTGCAGCTAGCCCCTCATCACACAGCTGTCCCTTCCCCCTTCCCAAAATCTATTCCCCTTACCCTGTTCCAATCTCTCTCTTGAAACTGCCCATTACAGGACACTATCTTGTCTGGTAAGGTGTCCCATGTGTCCACCACTCTTTCTGTGAAAAAAAGTCTCCTCAACTCCCTCTTGAATTTCCCCCCTCCAATCTCAGTCCATGCCCTCTCCTGTCCCTCCCCCTTCTCATCTGAAAAATCCCCTATGTGTTACCCTTGTTTATTCCCTTCAGATACTTAAAGACCTCGATCATATCCCCCCCATCCCTCCTCTCCTCCAGTGAATACATATTCAACTCTCTCTCAGACTGTCCTCGTAGGGCTTGCTGTCCAATTCCTGTATCATCTTTGTGGCTCTTCCCTGCATTCCCTCAAACAATTTGATGTCTTTTTCCAGGAATGGGTGCCAGTATTCCATGCAGTACTCCAGGTGGCGCCTGACCAGTGACCTATACAGGAGCAGGATAATCTCCCTCCTTGTGGAATAGATTTCTCCTGCAATATACCCAGCATTTTGTTGGCTTTTGCTCCTGCCTTCCTGCACTGAGCAGAGTTGTTCATGTGCCCCATAATGAGCACTCCTAGGTCCTTCTCCTCTGTGGAGCTCCCCAACTGTACCTCATTCAAGAGACAATCCCTCCCCTAGTTCCTGGCCCTGAAGTGCATAACCTTGCACTTCTTGGCTTTGAACCCCAACTGCCATGTTTCTGCCCACTTCTGCAGCTTAGTCAGGTCCTCCTGAAACCCCTTCCACTCCTCCATATCATTAACCACAGCTCCCATCTTGTTATTATCTGCAAACAGACTGATCTTGCTCCAGATCCTGTGTGAGATGTCTGCAACAAAAATCCCAATCAGCACCTGTCCCAGTACTGATCCCTGTGGTACCCCCACTCTCTATGACAAGAGGTCCCCCACCATCCCCCTTTGCTGCCTTCCCTTTAGCCAGTTTGTGATCCATTTCACCATTTTTGGTCCTGCCACCACATATTCTAATCCCCCCCAACCTTGCATGTGGCACTGAATCGAAGGCCTTGCTGAAGTACTAGTACAGGACATCCACTGTATGGCCCTTTTCCAGTTCCTGCATTACCCTGTCATAGTACTGTACAAGGTTTGCCTGGCAGGATCTGCCCACTATAAACCCATGCTGCTGACCATCCTGGAGGCCGCTTTCCTCTAAGAAGCTCACTAGCCTCTCTTTTAGTATGGTCTCCATGAGCTTTTCCATGATCAATGTGAGGTTCACTAGCTTATAGTTTACTGGTTCATCCTTTGGACCACTTTTGTGGATGGGTGCCACATGGGCTATTCTCCAGTAATGTGGTACATATCCCATGTCCAGGGAGGTATTGAACAGGTCAGCCAGTGGCCCAGCCAAGACCTCTGCCAACTCCCTTAGTACTCTAGGGTGAATGCCATCAGGTCCAGGTGCTTTGTCCACCCGTAATGCCCTCAACCCATTTAGTACCAAGCTCTCTGTAATCCCTACATCTGTTATCCCCTCCCCCTGCCCACCTCCCTCACCTGGGGTATCTGCCCCTCCTTTCTCTTGTGTGAATACACAGCAGAAATATTCATTCAGTGCCTCTGCCTGCTCAGGCCCCATTCTCTACCCACCCCCCGTCCTTCTTAATCCTCACCAGCTGATCCTTGCTCTTTCTTCTCTCTCTGATGTAGCAGAAGGAGTCTTTTCCTCCACTTCTGATTCCCTGGACCAGTCTCAGCTCCCTGGCTACCTTGGCCACCCTGACTAGTCTGGTAACCAACCTGGACTTCTACATGTATATATCCTTATCAGCACCCCTTCCCGATTTCCTTTACTTTCAAAACTCTTCCTTCTTGGCCCTTACCCCTTCCATAACCTCCTGTGTCAGCCAGCTGGATTTCTTTGCCCTTCCCTTCCCTTCTTGCTTTTCTTCCTAGTTCAAGACTCTGTTGCCTCCGCCAGCCCTTTCTTGATGATGTCCCATTGTTGGTCTGCATCCATGTGTGGTTGCATTTCTGTCAGCTGCCTGGCCAAAATTTCCCTATCGCCTTAAAGTCTGCCCCACAAAATTCAATCATTCTTGTACTCATTCCCCCTGTTTTCCTCCCCATGTTGAGCATGAGCCACACTGAATATTGGTCAATCCCAGCCAGTGGTTCCCCCACTTCAGATTCCTTACAGTTTCCCCCATTATCCAGTACAAGGTCCAGAGCCCTTCCTAACGGAGTCAGCCCCTGGACCAGTTGTGTCAGAATGTTGTCTTGAAGTGCTTCAAGCAGTACCCACTCCCTTGCACTCATGGTGGATGGGGTGTCTCACTCCACCCCTGGTACCTTGAAGTCACCCACAACTACTGTGCTCCCTTTCCTGCAGACCCTCCTAATTTGTTCAGCTAATTCCCTGTCCAAGTCAATCCCCATAGCTGGTGGCCTGTACACCACACTATCCTCAGTGTCCTATTCTTTGCCTCTTGGAACTGCATCCATAGTGCTTCTGTCTTCCCTTCCTCCCCTTCCCCCCTTATGCACTTTACCCCTCTCCTACATAGAGTGCCACTCTTCCCCCATTCCTCTTAACACTATCCTTTCTGAATAACCTGAACCCCAGGATCATCATATCCTAGTCCTGGTACTGGGTGGCCCACATTTCCTTCATGGCCGCAATGTCCACTACGCCACCGTCAAGAGAGCCTGTAACTCTGCTGTTCTATTCCTTAGGCTTCTTGCATTCAGTGAGACCATCCTCAAGCCTGTCTCCTTCCCTTCCCTACCCTACCCCTAGTCTTCCCCCTTGTTATGCCTCCCTGTGCTGCTTCCCCACTGCCTTTACCAATAACTGTGGGGGGGGGGGAGCTCACTAGGCTCTGCTTTCTGGCCCTTTCTATCAGCTGTCCCTCGCCACCCTCACAGTTTAAATCCACATTTGATGATATATACCCCTCTGTTCCCCATTTCTTGTACTCTCTTCCCCCCTGCTCAAATGTAACTTGTCCCCCTACATATAGGTCACTATTGCCACTGGTCCTGCCCCAGTTTGGCACTAATCCATATTCCCTGGTATGTCATCAATCCCTCAGCCACTCATTGAAGTCCTCTGTTCTTTTTTTCCTCACTGTACTCGGACGTGGTACTAGGAGAATCTCAGAGAATGCCACTGACCCCCCCACCTCCTCACACTGCCTAGTCAACTCCTCAAATCTCCACTTTACCACCTCTACCATCTCCCTTGCCAAGTCATTTTCACCCACGTACATCACTATGTGAGGTTTTTCCCTTCCCCTCCATGTGCACTTAAGAAGAGTGCCTGCCACACCCTGCCCACAATCAACTCCAGAATAGCCTCAACCCAGATGACACTGTGCCTTTCTCCCATTCCGCCCCATCTGACCCCTTTCAGTGTAGAATCCCCTCACTAGTACCTCATCTTCTTATCCTGTAACCCCCTCCTCCTGTTTTTGCTGTCTGTATTTCCAGAGTCCACACTGCCCTGCTCCTTTTTACCTCTATCTGCACCATTTGCGACTCCTACATCTTCCCCTTGTTTCCACCTCTCCCTCTGCCTGTACCCTGCTCTTCCCATCCCTTCCCTTCCCCCTTCTTCCTTTCCCAGCCTAACTCCTGGGCTTTCACTACCCTTCTCCTCCCCTCTCCTCATGATCTCCGACACCTTCACTATCATTTCCAATGCCAACACTGCAAACCTATTACTTACTACCCTCGCAGTGGTGCCCATCACCTCCTTCCCCCTGCCCTGAGCCTTCCCTCCACTTATTGCCCCTCTGCTCTCCTCACCCCACCCCCTACATCTTCACAGGATTTAGCCTTGCTGTTCCTCCTCTGCTTCTCCTCTACAGGGTCCCCTCCTGCCCTAGCCCCCCTCAACCTCTCCAGCTCCCTCCAGAGTCCCTGTACCTCCTCTTCCAGTCTCCTCAGCCTGTAACACATCGGACAACCTCCAAGTTTCCATAGTATATTCATCCAAACAACTGCCCCACAACCATTGCACCCCACTATCCTCCTGTGCCTGCCTCCCTTCCTCCATGGTGCCCTCCATTTCATTTACTGTTCAGATATCTCCTGACACTCTTATTCATGTCCCTCCACCTCTCAGTATGATCCCCACCATAATGCCCCATTTTTCTTCCCTCCATAATTCACACTTAACCTAAACATAATCTCAGTTCCTTATTACACAGTCTGTACAGCAATACTGTAGCTGAATACCATATGTGACCCTACTAGCTTGCTTCAGAATCCTTCTTTACCCCAATGTCACTAGTTTGCTAGCTCAGTGACTCTAGTTAATACATTTATACATGACCTTGTCAGTCTGAACTTTAGACTTTCAACTTTAAAATATGCAGTTACCCTCCCTTAACCCAAGCTTGTCAGCATGACTTTCACATTTGCAACTTTAAAACATTTAAACCCTGAAGTCCAACTAGTAAAACCTTGAGTGTTTGAACTTTTCACCACCTGACTGTTAGCTTTAAGAGCTAGTTCATGTGGGCAGTTTGCAGCTCCCCAAGCTCCTCCCTCACAGTCTTCAAGTCCAACCCCCAGTGGCTTTCCAGTATTTAAGAAGCGCAGATAGAGGGTGTGGGTGGGGGGTTCTCCAGCCAGCAACAGTCCTCCTGAAAATCAGCTACAGAGTTAAAGAAAGATTTAAGGTACTCCCGTACCAACAGCAAACTCACAAAAATCAGTTACAGAGTTAAAGAAAGAGTTAAGCTACTCCCAGATCAACAGCAAACTCACAACAAACATTTATGAATGCCGAATGTTGTCTTGCAGCATTGGCATTGGTAGTGCAGGAGTCAGAGAGATGCATAATAGGAATGACAGTGAAGTATTGAACTAACACCAACACCACCCCTACACTGTAGAGATTGATAGGTATTGGGGTGTGCCTTTGGGACATCGGCTATAACGTTCATGCAATTTCACCTCACCCTACCCTGCAGACACCAACAAGTGTTGTGGTATGCCTTGGTGTCTTCAGGCCTTTCGCTCACTCCATTCCATAAGGAAATACGCTGAGATGGGTGCAGTCTTGCTCCTATAAATACCTAGGGATCCATTTTGACCCCTTCCTCTCCTTCCATGGACACATCGCTGCCCTAGCCACTGCCACTAATATCCGATTGGGCATCTTACATCGGTATAAACACTGCCTCCCCCCGGAGGCTCTTCGACTCGCAGTCATCTCCTCTATCCTGTCCCTAGTGGACTATGGACTGCCAGTGTATGGTGCTGCTGATCAGACTGCACTCCATAAAATTCGCACTACTCTGAATAAGGCCTGCAGGTTAATTACTGGAGCACCTAGGATGACACACACCTGTCTACTGTATGCTAAAGCGCTGGTACTTGATCTCGACGAGAGCCTCAAATATCTGGCCTGTACCCTTACAAAAAGACCCTCCTTGGGCTATCCCCACCAGGATTGACCACCACCATACGTCGCTCTGTCCCACTAGTTCATACTCGGACCTCTGGGAAAACCCTCTTGTTGTCCCTAGAGCTAGGACCTCTCACGGCCAAAGAGCCTTCAGCTTTAGGGCCCCTCCTGTTCAACACACTGCCCTCCATCTCCAAAGCTCCAACTATATCATGCTTCAAAACTTCCTTACGTAACCACCTTATTAACACCCGATGCTGTAACTGCCACTAGTCAAAGCTGTACTCAATACTTATGACAAAGCTGCTAAGGACAACATAACTCTGATATTGTTTGCATCCATCCTACCTGTACCAGCTTGTTTGTATCTATGTCTTAATTTACTATTATACTTATGTGTTGTACTGCTATACTGTGTATTTTGGTTTGTCTTACTGTGACAAGGTACCTTTGTAAATGAGCCTATGGCTCAAAGGTTTTCCAAACTGCTGTTTAAATAAAATAAAAAAAATAAAGTATAGGAAAATGGGGTGAACTTTGGGTTCATAGAGTCCAAGACACACCTTGATGCCTGTCACTGGCTGTGGGGTGGGGGTGGGAGGGTGGAATTGCATGAGCATTACAGCTGACATTCCCAAGTCACACCCCTGATGCCTGTCAGTCTCTACAGGGTGGGGCATTATGGTTGGAAACCCTAGTGCCTCTGGTGTTTATTGGTATTTTTACTCCAAATTTTCAACTTGGACTTTCTGTGACCCCATCTCATGAACAGTGTCACTATCAATTCCTTAACAGAAAGGTGATTTTGCACAGTGACTGTGCCATTTGGCGCCACAGGTGAGAAAACACATTTCGGGCAGCATGTGAAAAATGACAGCTGTATTGTGCATCAGGAGGTGTAAAAAATGGTAATGATGAAACTGTGGAGTGAAAATATCAAAAATTGAAGTCACACATGTGCGTAGAAGCTGTGCAATGCATGCCCGTAACACAATTATTTTGGGGATTTTTTACTCAAATCTTCAACATAGGCTTTTTGGGATCTCTGCTCATAAGCAGTGGCACTGTGATTTTACTAATCTGTCCCAAACATTAACTTCCCACAGTGACTGCGCCATTGTGCGCCAGATGATCAAAAACACATTTTGGGCAGGATGTGAAAAATGACAGCTGTACTGTTAATAAGGAGGTGTGACAAAATGGCAATGTTGAAAATCTGGATTGAAAATATTAAAAATTGTCGAAGTTATGAGTGTATGTGGAAACTGCGCAATGCATGCTCGTAACACAGGAATTTTTTGGAATTTTTTCACCAAATTTGCAACATAGGCTTTTTGGGAGACCATCTCATGAACCGTGGCACTGTTGTTTCATTAATCAGTCCAGAAAGGTGGTTTCATTAAGTGACCGCAAAATGACCTTTCTGGATCAAATATTTTTTTTTTTTTTTATTTTATTACAACTAGGATTACAAGTACCTTTGAGCCAGACTCTTTTACAAAGGTTCCACATCAGAGAACAAATACAATACAAGTTACAGAAATAGGAACAAAACAATAAATAGGTCGGCATATTAGGTTTCAAATGGTAGATCAATACAATAGTAACAATAAGTAGAATGTATACATGGGAACACAGAGTAACAGAGGGATAAGTAGGAGGGAGGGAGGAGGGTGGAAGATGAAGATAAACGTGAGGATTGAAGTTGGAGAGGGCAGGAATTGCAGCCAAAGGGCATGGTCATCAACTGGGAGCAGGCTGAAACTAGTCAACAAAAAGGGAAAGATCACTGAAGGCTCACAAGAGCCGGGGGGATGAAGGGGGGAAATAACAAAATGAGAGTGACTGTGTTCATGAGATGAGGTCCCAAGAACCCCATGTTTAAAATTTGGGACCAAAACTCCTAAAAATGTCTGAGATATGAACAGAAATTGAACCCCACCCCATTCAATGCCATTATAGGACTTACTGCCATTTTTTCAGTTTGCAGTCAGCTTTTGAAGAGTGCAGATGTGTTCCCGGTCCACTGAAGATCACTGCGCCCAATCTCCGCAGGTAAATATGGGTGAGGAGAGTGCTTGGAGGTGGGGGTGCTGAGAGGAGTGTGTGGGTTGGGGGGGTGCGGCAACGACGAGAGACTATTTTATTTTTTTTCAGGTTAAAAAAAAGATGTCATGGGTCTGTTTTCTTTTTTACAGGGAAACTATGGCTTTCAGCACACTGGGGTGGGTTCCCAGTGTGCCAGAGAACTGGGGGGGACTAAGGGGAGATCGGTGCTGATCCAGGGATTGGGTACCCCAAGGTAGGAGAATATGTGAGGGGAGCACATCTGACACCGGGAGTGGGCATCCCAGTGTCAGAAACACCACAGTAGATTTTGGCACACTACATTAAACTATTAAAGGATGAGATGGATACAAGCTGACATGGATATTAAGCACCTCGATGTCGGCAGGTGGGGAAGGGGGTTCCACCAGTGCAATCGATCACGCTTACAGTAAAAGTGTCTTCAGGCACTGAATACTCTCAGGCCGTATGAAGCATAGGCTGTGGCCTGCTCTCCATGGGTGGGAGAAACATTTGAGCTGGAGACAGTGGGATGTGGAGGAGGCAGCGAAAAAAAATGCCTCCTCCCACCTTTCAGGCAGGGACTGGTGGGGTGGTGAGGTGGAGACATCACAACGCAAACAGCTGTCTGTTCTCCTGCTGCTGCCATGTTTATTGAAATGTTTCACCAGGACAGACATGTACGAGAGGTGAGTCATCTGTGCCACTGCATAACGAGCTTGTCTCTGATTGCAACAGCACATTTCTCTCAAGTTTGTGGCACTTTGCATAATTCTTGTGTCAGCGCTAGTATGCTGGCTAATTGGGGAATGAGGGACACACCTTCTAAAGAGTGCCCTGAATTCATCAACATTGACACACCTCTGCATTTCTCATACTACCACAAGATGTTGCTTGCACATGCGCAAGACAACATAAAAATGGCAGCAGTGCTCCCATCTCTACTCTAGACTAAGCCAAAATGCTGCTTTGCCCTTTGCTTTCTTCCCTCTCCAAAACCTTGTCAAAGAAAAGTTTTCTCCTCCCCCACCTTCCAGTTACAATACCCAATTGCAGTAATGCTACCTCCTCCCCCAATCTACATAATGGCAGCAATAATCTGTCCTCTCCCCTCTTCCCCAGTCCTAATTGCAGCAATTCTCTCTTTCCTTAGCTTTCCCCATATTGGTAGCAATGCTCTTTGCAGACTCCCCCCACCACAGACCTAAAGGCAGCAAGATGTTTTCTCTTCTCCCTAACATGATCCTGCCTGCAAAAGCCTGTCCATATCCCAGTTTTTAAAATCCAGTGTAGCCCACCTCCACTCATCTCAACACTACTATCCATCCAGGAAGGAAAAGGATGGTATTTGTGAAGTTAGCCTGTTAGAAAAAGATAACATAAGATGATGATGATGATAGGAGAAAAGTATGTTAGATGATATATAGATGGTGTATGTGTGTGTGTGTGTGTGTGTATATATATATATATATATATATATATATATATGTGTGTGTGTGTATATATATATATATATACATACATACATATATATATATATATACATATATACAATACATGATGGGCATGAGTGTGATATGGCAAATATTGTCACTCCTGCAGAGTGAGCTCTGGATATCTCATGAGTGCCGAAGGCACGAGTGAGATATCCAGAGCTCATGATGCAGAAGTGACAATATTTGCTATAGCACATGATCTGCCCATCATGTATTCAATATATACAATAGGGCCAAGAGTTTTAGAAGTTTTGTTATGCTCTCTTGTGTTCTGTTCCTGTTTATGTGTTTGCTCATTTTGTGTGTGAGCTTTTCTGAATGAGCTGGCAGTGTTATAAACTCTGGGAGGCACATGACTATGTTTTGCAATGCTAAATGAGTTAGTTCTAGGTAGGAGTGAGAAACATACTTTTGTGAGTCTGTATTGTTTAGAAGTCTGGCTGCAGTGAAGCTGACAGCATCAGAGTAATTGTAATAAGCTGAGAGGCAGAGTGTCAGAACAGCCAATATTGTTTTCAGTGGTAAGTTAGTGCAGAGTGTTCTGTGAAATTGTGCTCTTTAGGATTCTTACTGCAGGCAAGCTGAAAGTATCACAGTAATTGTAATGGTAGAGAATCAGAGTTTGAGGAACAAGTGAGAGTGTGTTTCAGTGGTAGTTGAGTTAGCTGCAGGCAGTGGTTTAGACAGTTCTGTGAAGTTGTGCTGTTTAGAATTCTGGCTGCAGTCACAGTAATGAGCTGGAAGTTGGGGGGATAGGTGTGTTTTGTAATGCTCACTGAGTTAGCTGTAGGCAGCAGTGAGACCTCTGAAGTAGTTCTGCATTTGTGTCTATGGTAACAGCACAGGTGTTTCTTGCATGCTGAGGGGAAAGCTGCCTAGAGTGATGACCTTCTATGACCTGTGTGTGTAAATGGCTGATATCATCACAGTAGAGCAGAGGAAAAAAATATCACACTGCAGTGGATGATGCACTGTTTTATCTCACTCATTTACCACTCACTCCTATTGTGTGTGTATAAATATACATATATATATATATATATATATATATATATATAAAAGAGGATGAGCGTTTTGATTGCCTGAATACTAGGAATCAGGCTTACAAAGTACATCCACTAGGTGGTAAGTCAGTTATTTTCCTATTTGGCTACCTGTTGTTATCTTCACCAAAATGGCGAGGCAGGAGGCACAATTTGAGAAAGGAACTAGTTTATTCAGCAATGGACTACAGGGTAGAGAACAGGAGAAAAAGGGGAATACAAAAAAACAACTTCAAATATTACTACTACTGTTGTCTTACTAATACTCTAAACTCCAAAATGAGGAGGGCAGTAAAAGAATTAGCTGTAACAGCTGTGCTGTAAGAGCATCCAATCTATATTCCCTGTAAGAGGATCAACTGGCTGTAAGAAGCTACGCTGTAAAAGATCTTATTTCTAATCCCTTTTCAGACTTCTAAATCAACCCTGAGGTGCACCTCTAACTGTTACTTAGATTTCAAACTATCAGCTACTCCATATGCTATAAGAGGAGTCTGTACATATGGCAGATGGCAGTTTGTGCACATTTAAATTTTCTCTGTCGTTGGGAAGAAAATGCCAAGTAACTCAGCTGGTTTTCTAGTGCAATTTTGAGACCCATTTTGGGAAACTAAGGGATGCAGAGAGCATTTTAACAGACCACGAGTTCTTGGCCACACCCCACCTCTCTAGGGTTACCAGAATACAAGCACAGGATCAAGATTTCTTGGGCTAAGAACCCACTGAGGACTGCCAGAATAGAAACAAACAAAATCCAGCTGCAGTCCGCTTCTGGACTTCCCAGAAAGGGGAAACAATGCAGATCACCTGGCCACAATCTGCTTCTGGATTGAAAGGTGAAGGATTCGATGCAAACTACCCGGCCACAGCCCACATCTGGACTGCCAGATGAGAAGACAAAGAAGATATAGTCTGCTTCTGGAGTTGCTGAATGAGGAGAAGATCACTCTGTCACAGCCGCTTCTGAACTGTCAGATGAGAAGATGAGGAAGATGATCAACCTGCCACAGCCTGTGTCTGGACTGTCGAATGAGAAGGGTGATACAGACTCCACTGGATACAGAAGTATGGATAAGAAAGTCTCTAGAGGTCAGAGGCATCAGAGGATGATGGTCTTCTGTGCCAAAGGCTGGAAGAGCCAAGGGCACATGCAAAGCAACATACAGATTGTCACGTGGAGCACTGACACTGATGATTTGGATGGTACTCTGCTGCGGACGTAAAAATAAGAAATGGATGGCAGATTCTGCACTGCCAAGCTGTACTTGGGGAATTGTAAGAGGAAAATAATAAAAAAGGACGATGTAACTTTGAAA
This sequence comes from Neoceratodus forsteri, assembly GCA_016271365.2. Classification (NCBI taxonomy): domain Eukaryota; kingdom Metazoa; phylum Chordata; order Ceratodontiformes; family Ceratodontidae; genus Neoceratodus; species Neoceratodus forsteri. Next base: position 219,799,152 of record CM028136.1, on the reverse strand, counting down.
CGACTGGGGCATGGTTCTCATGGAGTTGCTGTTGGCTGCTTCCAGGATACACTGGAAGATGATTCCTGAAGAATTGATGAGGACTGGCAGAGTTGCACCAGGGTTAAGTGACTCTGGAGATTGTTAAAGACTGATTCAGGTACTTTCCCAGCACTGAAATTCTAGCACAAAACAATGAAAGACAGTTCTGGCACTTAACAATGTTTATAGAATGAATAGCAATGCAAACAATTTAACAATTCCTACTGTAATGGTCAACTGTATAGTCTTAATTTTCTGACCACAGTAAATAAACAGGCAATTGCATTCTTCTGGGTGAGCCCTAGCTTTCAGTGGACCTAACTAACAAGGGGGTCCCTCTAGCTAAATTGGGTTCTCATGTTACTGTGGATATACTACAGTAGTTGGTAGGCTATCTAGCAGGCTATAGGCCCTGATGTCTGACCAGGCTCCTTTAACACTTGTGGGCCTACGAGGTTTGCTAGACTCCTATTACACCTGGGGTTGATTATGCTGCTGGGCCCCTATAACATCTGTGGGCTTAAATGGCTAGCTATGGGTTCTGGGCCTTTTGTTGCCCCTTTAAGTCTCAGTGGCCTTCCCTTTGACCAGGTCCCTTTAACACCTGTGGGACTAATTTTTTTTTAAGACCTGGGCCTAGTCACCCTGTTTAACACTTGTAGGGCTAACTTGCCCTTTTAAGACCTAGGCCTAGTTGCCCTGTTTACACCTGTGGGCCTAATTTTCCTGTTTAAGACCTGGGCCTAGTTACCCTGTTTAACCCCTGTGGGTCTAACTTGCCCTTTTGACAACTGTGGGCCTATACTTGCCCTTCTAACAGGTACCTGGGTCTCTGGAGTTAGATGGGCCCCTTTAAATCTCTGGTCCTTTCTTGGTTGGGCCCCCTTTAAATCTCTGAGCCTTTCGTGGCTGGTCCCCTTTTAATTTCTGGGCCTTGCTTGACTGGGCCCCCTTTCACTCTTTGGGTCTTTCATGGCTGGGCCACCTTTAATACTCTCTGGACCTAAACAAGGCCTTTCTGACACTCTTGTCTCTTTACCCTGTCTTGTCCTGCCTCCCAATGAATATTCATAAACTTATTTACAGGGTCCAATGTCCAGAGACCCACTCCTGGATGTTACCATGCCTGCTGAATATTAAATTATGTAAATCTGGCCTGTAGGTGTTTCCCACAGCTCTGAGCTGATTCTTTTCCCCTTTTTGCACCTAGCCCTATTAAAAAAAAACAGAAGAAATTGTAACTTCAATGGTGGCAGTCAGCACCTTAGAAGTATGCTGCCTCCGACTCACCAGACCAGAGGGAGGAGATACTGAATCGAGGGGTGGGAGGAATTGCTGGCAGAAGGAGAGCTTCTCGGGTGCAGGCAGCATGGCGGATGGCAGGGGGCCTTTTGTGTCTTCACAGTGCCAACTCTCGCTCTCTCTTTCTGCACACTGCTAAGGACAATGTGGTTCTGCTACCACCTGCTCCAGGGGACCAAAATTTTACTTTTAAAAATAAAAATAATAAAATGGGGCACCAAGCCCTTTCCGAAGTGGGACCTGGATGACTGCATTTCTTGTGGTGCTCCAATGGCACCATCGACTGAGCCACACAGCAAAAGGCAGCCTTCAGCAGCTGGAGGCAGAGGAGGCACGCAGGCAAACTCTCAGGAATGGCTTCAACCCACCAGGTAAGCCTTTTCATCATCCCTCTACACTTGCTGCATCCTCTTTCCTCTACAGCTACCAGGAACTCCCTGCAACTGAATACTTTTTTTTAAACAGTAACACTCTGGTTCTGGATTTTTGGAGCAGAATGTTGTGCATGTGCAGCTCAGCATAACATTCTATACTGGACACATTGCTTGCTTTTGCTGGCATAGCAACCTGGCTTGCATTATTTTATTCTGTGCTTTGGGCATCTTTGCTGGGTTACATTGGGGAAACTGGGGAACTGCATGGGAACCCCAACTTTGGAGTATTGCATATTCTGCCCCGCTAAAAGATACACGTCCCCATGTATCATCCTCCTAAACATCTTGAGAAGACACAATACTTCAAAACTTTAATCATTCTTAACTTCTACCATTTATCATTTCTACTGATTAACACTTCTACTGCTTAACATTTCCAACTGTAAGATAATTCTATATTCTAACTTTGTACTGTACTTTTGCTTTATTTACAGGTGACCCCTATGAGATTATTGGATTTCTTCTATTCAATGTTTTGGAGGAATACCCTTTGTTGTACGTGCAGAGCTACATACAGAACCTTCAATAGATCTGGCAGAACCTGAATTGAACATGGTAATACCTGGTAACCAAGGCCATTCTATTGGATCTCCAGGGTAACCGTATCTATCCTTTTGTGCTCCTGCCTCTCCCATCTGATTTTTTTGTCATCCTGACCATTGTCTAGACCAGAGGGTTGGAACATACAAGGCTTCAGAACATTTCAGTGCACTATCTTACTCTTGTGTCCTCCCATTTCTGATTTGATTCTATACACAGAAAGTCCTTGGTGTGGAATTTCAGTTATCACAAACGATGTAGGTTCCCACCCTAACGCAAGCTTTTGTCCTCTGGTCCTCTGGTATGAGTGTTTTTCAGTAAAACCCTATCTCCTACACACAAAGGTACAGCATGTGCTTTATGGTCATGCTGTTCTTTTTGCCTCTGTTGTGCATATCCCATCTGAGCTGACATGATATCAGCTGCTTCCTTGAGTCATCGCTGGTGTTCTTCCACCCACAATGTGGTTGGCTCCTCTGTTTTTCTGTATGTTGACTGTACATCCAGGACCATGTCCATTGGGAGTCTTCCATGTCTGCCAAACATTAAACAGGAGGGCGTGTATCCTGTAGAACAGTGAACAGTATTGTACAGGTAATTAAATTCAGGAAGCAGTTTAGGCCATTTTGGTTTCTGATGCTGTGGCATCACTTTCAACATCTCCAGTAGGGTGTGATTTGCTTATTCACCTAATCCATTTGTTTGAGGGTGATAGGGGCTGTTCTTAGTTTCTTACTGCTGTACATGGAATACAGTTCTTTGAATAATATAGATTCAAACGCATCACCTTGGTCAGTCAATATTTGAGATGGATACCCATACGGATGGATGAAATGTTTCCAGAGTGCTTCAGCCATAATCTGAGCTGACAGGTGTCTTACTGGTACTGTTACCATGAACTTTGTGTAGTGATCAATGATCTTTAGCACATACAGGAATCCACTTTTACTAGGTTCAATCTTTAAATGATCTAGAGCAACAATCTCTAATGGTTCCTTTATTCCAAATGGATGTAAAGGTGCTTTTTGTTTGCTATCTGCGCCTCTCTTTAGGTTGCAGGCCATGCAGTTCTCACACCATTTTCTAATATCCTCTCTCATGCCTGTCCAATAAAATCTCTTTCTCTCTCTGTCATTGTTTTTTCAGTCTTTTGGTGTCCAAAATGACCTGATCCATTGTGGTTGGCCTCCAACACAGTATCTGCTTCTGCCTATGGAATGAGGATTTGAACAATGTCTTCTTTTGTTCTCAGATCTCCAGTCTGCCGCACAACTTTTCCTTGCTCTAAACTGAAGTATTCTCATTATCTCAACTGTATGGTCAGTTCTGAGGGTAGAGTCTTTCTTTCCTGTGCTCTTATTGTTCTTTTCATTCTAAGTATTTCTTTGAACTCCTGTACTAGAGGATTCTGATTCTGTAACTGGTTCCATAAATCTGTTTTCTTATCTGCTGGCAATTTACTGTAGGCATTGTTTCTTAGCTGTGATTGACACTCTGCGAGTACTGACAGCACAATTCGACTATCTTTGCTGGAATTCTGATGAATGGTGGCACATCCAAATCTTCTCGCTCAGTTTCAACTACTTCCTCTTCATCGCGATCAGCAATCTGGAGAGAGCATCCGCATTACCATTAGACTTTCCTGACTGGTACTTTATTGTAAAATTGAAACTGGCCAGTCTGGAGGCCCATCACTGCTCCAACTCCTCGAGCTTCACTCTGTCAAGATGTGCCAAGGGATTGTTATCTGTATATACAGTGAACGAAATAGCCATAAAGTAGTGTCTAAATTTCTCCTTTATGACCCAAACAAGCATTAAAAGCTCTAGCTTGAAGGAACTATACCATTCATTGTTCCTTTCTGAACTCCTCAATCCTCTACTCACATAGGCGATAACTCGTTCTCTTCCCTCCTGTACCTGGGCAAGTACAGCTCCTAGGGCTTTGTTGCTAGTGTCTTTGTAAAGGTGAAAAGGTTTCTGATAATCCGGGTGAGCTAGTGCCGGTACTGTGGTGAGCACTGCGTTAAGGGATCAAATGCAATCTGACACTCTGGCATCCAATTTACTTGATTCTGTTTGCTGATTTTACTTCCTTTTGAGTGTCATAACAGTTCATGTCAAGGGGCTGCTTGTTTCGAGAAATCTTTCACAAATCTTCGGTAATATTCGACAAATCCCAAGAATCGTCTCACATCTCTGATGGTGACCGGACATGGCCATTCCTTTACCACTTTGATTTTCTCTGGATCTGGAGTTATTCCTTCTGTGGATACAACATGTCCCAAATAATTTACTTCCCCTTTCAGGAAATGACACTTTGAAGGCCTGATTTTCAGTCCTTATTTCTTTAGGTGCCTGAAAACCAGCTCCATGAGTTTTAGATGCTCCTTGTAGAATTTTGAACAGACTATAATATCATCTAGGTACAGAAGTACTGTGTCAAAATTCTCACTACCCAGACACTGTTCTGCTAAGTACTGAAATGTTCCTGGTACATTGCAAAGTCAAAACGGCATCTGTAAAAACTCATACAATCCCATTGGAGTCACAAAAGCTGTCTTTTCTTGGTCCTCTGGTGCCATGGATACTTACCAGTATCCGCTTGCTATGTCAATTGTAGAGAAGAATGCTGCTGACCTCAGTGCTGTGGGGACATCCTCAATGCAGGGTAATGGATAGGCATCCTGGTACATGATTTGATTGAGTTTGCAATAATCAACACAAAAGCATTTCTGTCCATCTTTTTTCCTAACCAAGTCAATTGGTGCCGCCCATGGGCTGTGATTCATTTTTATGACATTCACCTCCAACATTTCCTTCAGTAACTGCTTGGTCGGTTGACACAAAGCAGGGGGTATGGGTCTGAATCGTTTCCGAATGGGTTGGTGATTCTCTGTAGGAATGTAATGTCTCACATTCGTTGAGCAGCCAAAGTCTAAGGTATGGTGAGAGAAGGCATCAGCATGTCTCTTTATCACTTCCAGCAGCTATGCCTTTTCTTCTTCTGTAGTCTTGGGATTTCCCATATCTATTTCCTGGATCCATGCTTTGGAGGTTTCACCATCAACTACACCTTCTTGTAGTGCTATGGTGGCATTGGTCATCCAAGACATGTCCTCTTCTTCCCTGCTTGGGGTTACGACATCTTCCCATTCAGCCTTTGAGTTGACCAATGGCCTGCTGTCTATGCACTGTCACTGGCTGAGTGACATAATTGAGCAGGCGGACATGGACTTTACCACCCTTTACCATGACCAGGCTCTGAGCCACCACAACTGGATCATCTCTTTTGACCCACTCTGGTTCCACTAATGCCGTGTAATCTTTACCTCACAATCTTACTTCGGTTCTGCACATTAGTATCATCTCATCCCCAGGTTTAAGCTGTACTGGCCTTTCATCCATCACTCGGACATTTCCGATTTCTCCTTTCTCATTAGCAAACTGCTGATGACACTGGAGTAGCTCAATTGTTCCTTGCAAGGCCTGCTTCTCTCTCCACGAAAGTGAAGTAGTCTGTTCCCTCAGAACTTGTATCAGGTCCTCTTGGCAATGTTGGGGCAGATTCATACCCAAGATCACAGGTGGTAAGTTATTATCATAGAGATTGCTGATCAGGATCCCCTGGTTCGGGTGTTCAGTCCTTCCTAATTTAATACTCACCTCCATATAGCTGATGATAGGAATATCCAGACCATTTCCAGCTACCAGATTCATCCACTTCTTCGGGGATTGGGTTAGCTGCTCTCATCCAGTACATAAAGAAAGTCTTGCCCTGAAGTGTCATCAATTGTAAGCCAGTGTTCAAGAGGGCTTCCACCTCAATTCTGTTAACCTTTATCATGGTGGTTGAACAATTTCCAATGAATTTGGCTTGAGTTGAGTTTCTTAATGGACCTACTGTGAATTGTCCCGAGGCTCAGTCTGCCACCCCAGGGATTCCTTGGTTTAAAGCCATAGCAGGTGTGCTCACCTCCTGAGTGCATCTCCTCTCAATGTGTCTACTGACTCCACACCTTCTATATATAGACCTCCCATTCACATCAAATTGGTCAGATGGCCTTCTCCCCACATTTCTGACTGTTGGGGTTTTAGATGGCCGCCACTCTGATTCTCTTGCCATCAGGTCTCTCATTTCACATATCAAATCTTCTTTGAGATTCTGTAGTTCCATTTTCATCTCTTGCCACATTTTCATGGACAGTTCCATCTCTGAAGACTCCTGTCCTTCTCTGTTCATCTCCTGACTGGAGGTTCTTGGTGCTTGGTGAAAAATCACCCATATTCTGATCTCTGTCATATCGGCTAGTGGTAACTTCAGTCTGACAGCATACAATAATTCTCTGTCATTATCCAACAACACTGCTGGATATCCGATCTGTCACCAGGATGTTCATGTCCCAAAAGCTCAAAAGCTTCCTCTTTAAAGATTAGAAATTGCATGTCTTGGTTCTGCTTTGACAGCAGCCATAATTCTCAGTGGACAGTCTCACTTCTCAACCCTTCTATAAATCTTTCCTATAATAGTTCATCAGAGTCATGGAGATCATTGGGCTCCAACCTTTCAAAAGCCTTGAGGGCCTCTTGCAAGCTGAGAGCATACTCTGTCAAGTTTCACCAACTCCTTGCAACCTCGAGAAAATATTAAATTTCAGATCTGACAGTGTACGGGTATCAAACATTCTACATAACCGGTTGAAGATTTGCTCCACCTGTGAATTTTTATGCTCTGGCCAAGCACTGACTTCTTGATGGGCTGCACTGGTGAGCTGTCCAATTAAAATTTCTACTTGCTGCCGCTCAGGAATCTCATACAATCAGAACATGGACAGCATTTTACTTCGGAACTCTCCTAAGTCAGTGGTAGATGAATCTGTAGCATCCCCAGAGAACTGTGGCAACAAAAGTGCAAAAAAATAGTATGGCATCATAATCGGGTTCCACCATGCCCCTTCTCTAGCTCCACCTGAGGTTTCTGGCCTTCTAGATTCCCTTTCTGATAACTGTTTCCTGTTGTGGACTCCAACCAAAGTATCCTGTCCATGACTCCAAGTGAAGTGAGCCAGTTAGAAGAAGATAAGATAAGATAAGATGATGATGATAGCAGACAAGAAAAGTATGTTAGATGATATGAGGATGGTCTCTATCTATATATATATATGTATGTATATGTAATAGATAACCCACTCTAAGGTGTGTGGTCATGCTCTGATACACAGCCTTGTGCATCAACCACCCAAGGCATGTATATATCAGAGTGTGACTGCACATCCTAGAGTGGGTTATCTATCTTATAAAATAGAAAAATTGTTTTGGAAGGAGGTGAAACTGCAGGTGTGCGGTCACACTCTGATTTATGCATGGTTATGTGATCTGTTTCAATCAACCAGCAGAGATAATTTTTCCTACCCATTTTCTAAATATAAGAGGATGAGCATTTTGATTCCTCAAATAATAGGAATCAGGCTTTCAAAGTACATTCGCTAGGTGATAAGGCAATTCTTTTCCTATTTGGTTACCTGTTGTTATCTTCACCTAAATGGAGAGGCAGGAGGCACGATTTGAGAAAGGAACCAGTTTATTCAGCAATGGACCACAGGGTAAATATTACTACTACTGTTGTCTTACTAATGCTCTAGACTTCAATACAAGGAGAGCAGTAAAAGAATCAGCTGTATCAGCTATGCTGAAAGCGAGTCCTATGTATAAACCCTGTAAGAGGGTAACTTTATGGCAAGATTAACAAAAATGATCAACTGGCTGTAACAGCTGCACTGTAAGAACATCTTATTTCTAATCCCTGTTCAGACTTCTATATTAACCCTGAGGTGCACCTCTAACTGTTACTTAGATATCTCACTATCAGCCATTCTATACGCTATAGAAAGAGTCTATACATATGGCAGATGGCAGTTAATGCATGTTTAGACTTTCTCTGTCATCTGGCAGAAAATGCCAGGTAACTCAACTGGCTTTCCTGTGCAATTCTGAGAACCTTTTTGGGAAACTAAGGGATGCAGAGAGTATTTTAACAGACCATGAGTTCTCGGCCACACTCCACCTCTCTAGGATTGCCGGAACACAAGCACAGGATCAAGATTTCTTCAGGTAAGAATACACTGTGTGCCACCGGAATGGGAACACACAAAAATCAGGCTGCAGTCTGCTTCTGGAATGCCTGGAAAGGGAAAAGAATGCAAACCACTGGCCACAATCTGCTTCTGGATTGCCAGGTGAAGGATTTGATGCAAACTACCTGGCCACAGCCTGCTTCTGGACTGCTTGATGAGAAGACAAAGAAGATACAATCCATTTCTGGACTGCTGGATGAGAAGACAAACAAGATTCAGTCTGCTTCTGGACTGCTGAATGAGGAGAAGAAGATCACTCTGTCACAACTGCTTCTGGACTGTCAGATGAGAAAACAAGGAAGAAGATTAACCTGCTACAGCCCACTTCTGGACTTCCAGATGAGAAGGATGATGCAGACTCCACTGGATACAGAAGTCTGGAAAAGAAAGTCTCTGGATGTCGGAGCACAATGGTCTTTGGGGTATCTGAGGACGAAGGTCTACTAGGCAAAAAGGCCGGCCAAGCCAAGGGCACACACAAAACAACAAACCATATGTTGAACTGTGACAACATTCGGGGTCCAAGGCCAGATGAGCCAGGGGCACACACAACAACAAACAGATCATAACTCAGAGGACTGACACTGTTGATTCAGATGGTACTCTGCTGTGGACATAAAAATAAGAAACAGACAGCAGAATCCCTACTGGGCCAAGCTGTACTTGGGGAACTGTAAGAGGAAAATAATAAACAGGACAATGTAACTTTGAGATGACTGTGGCATGGTTCTTCATGAAGTTGCTGTTGGCTGCTTCCAGGATACACTGGAAGATGATTCCTGAAGAATTGATGAGGACTGACAGGGTTGCACCACGGTGAAGTGACTGTGGAGATTGTTAAAGACTGATTCAGTTTCCCAGCACCAAAATGCTAGCACAAAACAAAGAAAGACAGTTCTGGCACTTAATAATGTTCATAGGATGAATAGCAAAGCAAAACATTTCACAGTTCCTACTGTAGTGGTCAACTGTATAGTCTCAATGTTCTGACCACAGTAAATAAACAGGCAATTATGTTCTTCTGGGTGAACCCTAGCATTCAGTAGACCTAGCTAACAAGGGGTCCCTCTAGCTAAATTGGGTTCTCCTGTTACTGTGGATATACTACAGTTGCAGGTAGGCTTTCTAACAGGCTATAAGCTCTGATGTCTGACAATGCCCCTTTAACACTTGTGGGTCTACGTGGCTAGCTAGGCTCCTATCACATCTGGGGTTGATTATGCTGCTGGGCCTCTATAACATCTGTGGGCCTAAATGGCTAGCTACGGGTCCTGAGCCTTGTGTTGCCCCTTTAAGTCTCAGTGGCCTTCCCTTTGACCAGGCCCATTTAACACCTCTGGGCCTAATTTGGCTTTTTAAGACCTGGGCCTAGCTGCCCAGTTTAACACCTTTGTACCTAACTTGCCCTTTTAGGACCTTGGCCTAGTCATCCTGTTTGACACCTTTGGGCCTAACTTGCCCTTTTAACACCAAGGCCTAGTCATTCTGTTTAACACCTGTGGGCCTAATTTGCCCCTTTATGACCTGGGCTTAGTCACCCTGTTTAATACCTGTAGGCCTAACTTGCCCTTTTAACAACTGTGGACCTATGCTTGCCCTTCTAACAGGTATCTGGGACTCTGGTGTTAGACGGGCCCCTTTAAATCTCTGGGCCTTTTTTGGTTGGGCACCCTTTAAATCTCTGAGCCTTTCGTGGCTGCATCCCCTTTTAATCTCTGGGCCTTGCTTGACTGGGCCCTCTTTTACCTCTTTGGGTCTTTCATGGCTGGGTTCCCCTTAACTTTCTGGACCTAAACAAGGTCTGTCTGATACTTCCCTCTCTTCAGCCTGTCTTGTCCCACCTCCTATTGAATATTCATAATCTTATTTACAGGGCCCAATGTCCAGAGACCTGCCCATGGGCACTACCACGCTTGCTGAATATTAACTTATGTAAATCTGGCCTGGAGATCTTTCCTGCGGCTCCGAGCTGATTATCTTCCCATTTTTGCATCTAGTGCAATTTAAAAAAAAAAAAAAAAGAGAGAAGAAATTGTAACTTCAGTTGTGGTGGCCAGCACCTTAGAGGCGTGCTGCCACCGATTCACCAGACTGGAGTGAGGAGATGCTAGATCGAGAAGTGGGAGGAGCTGCTGGCAAAGGGAGGGCTTCTCAAGTGCAGGCAGCATGGTGGACAGCAGGGGTCTTTTGGGTCTTCCCAAGGCCAACTCTTGCTCCCTCTCTCTGTGCACTGCTTGGGACAATGCAGCTCTGCTACCGCCACCTCTGTGGGACCAAAATTTTACTTTTAAAAATGAAAATAATAAAATGGGGAACCAAGCCCTTTCCAAAACAGGAACCAGACGACTTTATTTCTTGTGGTGCTCTAATGGCACCATCGACCATGTCACACAGCAAAAGGCAGTCTTCAGCAGCTGGAGGCAGAGGAGGCATGCGGGCAAGCCCTCAGGGACAGCTTCAACCCACCAGGTAAACCTTTTCCTTCTCCCTCCACATGTGCTGCATCCTCTCTCCTTTACAACTACTAGGCACTCCCTGCAATTGAATAATTTTTTACACAGTAGCACTCTGGTTCTGGATTTGTGTAGCAGAATGCTGTGCATGTGCAGCTCAGCACAGCATTCTATACTGGGCACATTGTTTACTTTTGCTTGCATAACAATCTGGCTTGCATTATTTTAATCTGTGCTTTGGACACCTTGCTGGGTTACACTGTGGAAACTGGGGAATTGCATGGGAACCCCAACTTTGGGGTATTATATTTGCAATGCTCTCCAAACAACTTTATCACAGAATGTTAATGCAGTGGGGGCTGGCAGTCAGACTAAGGAAGTAGAAGAGATAGGGCTGCCAGTTAAACAGAGCCACAATTGGATTCATTCAAATTGGGAGTGGGCTACTTTGGATTTATTCTTTTATAACCATACCTGGTTACCAAAGAATAGAAAAAAAAACTGACTACTGTATTGAATGGTCAAGCTATTTGTACTTTAAAAATACTTAGAAGCTGCACTGATGCTCTGAGTAAATCGGCATGGGGTCAAAATGTCGCACAGGCAGAATGCCGTGCAACTTTATTGCATTGCATGGTTTCTCTAGTTCTTTTGTTCTGTGGGGGACTCCACCCTCCACATACCCTGGACCCCCCCCAAGGATTCTAACCGGGGTCCAACTCCGAGACTGCACAGGTCTGGGGTGCGCCATAATGGCGTATGTTAAGTGTATGACATTATGACCCGGTATGGAGTAAATCTACTTTGTTCCTCAGTGGAATTTACCAGTAAGCTCCCAACTTCCAACTTTACTTACCGAACACCAACTGAAGACTGACTTCAAAACTCTCAGCGTTCTATCTAACTCCCTTTGCTGCAGATTCCAATGTGGCTCATACAGCTGCGAAAGTTCTATTGGTGATGTTATCCCTCAGTCTCAGCTGAGACTGAGAACAGAGTGAGACAGTGTGAAAACCATTTAACTGGAGTTTCACAAGCTGCCTTCCCTGCCTACCACTAGGTCTTACTGGGATTCTAGAACAAGAGGGTTACACTCGCCCTTGACCAGAAAAATGACTGTCCGCAGTCATTATTTACCCAGCCTTAGGCCATCCCACCCTATGTGCTACCTGCGGAGGGGGGTGATCAGGCCCCCTCCTACCATGTGCAAGCACAGGCAGGCAACACTAAGGGCCTAGAGGCCTTGAGCTGACATATCAGCCTCTACACTATCCACTTACTATAGACACCTAGTGGCTCTGGTAGAACCATCCAGAGCACAGCCCTGATAGATCAGCACTGGGCGGTCCCTAGTACAGGTCAGGCACAGCCTGTCTATCCCCCCTAACTATCTAGGGAAAACCTATCTGCCTTTAACCTAATACTCCCAAAACAAAAACAACCCGGGGACCTCCCCGACCTTGGGCAACCTGCAACCACACACCATTAAAATACCACATTTTACTATCTCTTCCCTACCCCCAGAACCATACCTGTGAAAGGAAAGGGTTAATACAGTAATAACAACAATAACACCACCAGTACTTTAAATTTCTACACAATAAAGCACTGATGAGGAACTCCGATGAGTCCCTCCCCCTCTTCTTGTCTTCTCTTCTCTTCTGTCTTCTCAGGAACACCAGTAAGAAAAAGAAAGACAACACACACTCTCCTAATCTGCATACACAGTCTACCTAGGCCCTACCATCAAAACACTGAAAAATCCCAAAAAGACTTTTTTAGAAAAAAGGTAGAAAAGCAGTATTTACATTAGAAAACAACAACATTATTTACAATACACATTTTGGGGGGATGGATTGCCCTAAAAGTCCCAACTAGTGACCACAATGCCCGAAGGCTCGTCCAATAAAGAGTCTCTTCTGGGCTGGAGCCCGGTGAAGCACAGTTCTAACAGGCCAAAGTCCCGAAGGGGAGAGTCTTTGAGGACAGTTCACACATTTTGAAGTCTGCTAATGTAAGGTGTGTACTGCAATGTCATAAAGATAGAAAAGTTCCAACTTACCAGCCACTTGTAGTACGAAATTCAGCACCGACCTGCACCTCTGACGAAGACGCTCCCTGGCAGGATTTCTTCCGATACAGCTGGGTGGACATCTTCTGGGAACCACAGGATTGCACATCTGGGAACTGCTGAGCTGATGTCATCTCTGGAGATGGAACCTTAGAACAGGAACAAAAAAGAAAACAGCTGGTCCGATGTCATCCGATTACCAGGCGAGGAACAGGATACAGCTGGGATGGTGTCCTCTCTGGATCTGAAGTCATCTGGTGGGCCAGTCGATGGATGCTGGAAAGGCCGGTACACTGTAGACTGATGAATGTGGGGCACCTGAGTCCTGGATGTCCATATTGGCAGATCAATAAAGGCACTTCACAGTCTGGTGTGGCAGTATTGATTACCACTGCTCGGCTCTCCATTTTGTAGGCATGGGCACATTTGCTGGGAGGTCCTTGCACTGAGGCCAATAGTACCTGGGGTCAGGACCTTGAATTATTACCCTGTCTGGGCGCACATAATTCACACAGTGGGAGATTTCACATTCCTCTCCGTCCACTATTCTCACTCTGTCTATAAACAGTGTCCTGCCTCTCTTCCACTGGGTATACTTTTCGTGGAACAGTCTGTACTCTACACGCTTGTTGGCCCCAGGATGCACACTTTTCATTGCTTCATTCCAGATCCAGGATTTCCTGCAGTTCTCAATCTCCTTCCAGACTTTCTGAGGAAAGGTAGGAAAGGTCATACCATAGATCTCATTTGCCTTCCTATGAACCAGTCTCTCCTCTTTACTTGCTTTGATCAATCTGAGACCGCTGGCCTGGCTTGGGGGTGGCCAGTCCTGGTTCTGCCAGCTACACATCCTTAAAGAAATTAGAAGCGGATCCCTGACTTATTCCTCCTGTAAAGCCAGGGCAGTGGCATCACCACTTTCCTCCATACATTCCTCCGAGGCAAGATCTTGAGGCATGTACCCGTTCTTTTTTCACAAGGCCACATAGGTTCCCCCTCATCTTCCTCTTCACTGAGGATCTGAGCCCAGGAGCGAGCAGTCATTCTCACTCCTGAGACTATCCACTCATCACCAGGTGCGGAGGTCGACACCTCCCATTCAAAGGCCTCCCGTATCTCATCTTCGTCTAAGAGACTTGGGCTAGGCCCCCCCCCAGGGGTCTATTGATGCTTTATCCGAACTTTCTTTTTGAGATCCAGTATCCGAAACTTCAACATCGGGTTCTGTCTCTAACACTGCACTCTCTAGCTTTGTGCCACACTCCCCTGAAGGGCCTTCCTCCACAGGCTCTGCCTGATGCTGTGTGCTGCCAACTGCAGATTTCTGAACCTTTGTCCATGTGGGAGCCAACGAATTTGAGGCGCTTTGTACAAGCCATATTTTTCTAAGCATCCAGCACAGTGAGGAATCATGAAGACGTCCCTTCCAGCTCTCAAGCATATTTGACATACACGCACTGGAAAATCAGGAACTGCCTCATGAGAAAGCAGTTGCCCTCCATAGCACCACTTTTCAATATCCCTCAGTCTATTCACTGCTGCTGTTACTGCAACCCGGGCATGATCCGGGTAACAAGCTGGTCCTGAGGCCATAACTGCAGAAAACAAACAAAAGTTCACTGTAACTGAATGTCCCCCTTTACTGAACACATCCTTTAGTTGTAAAATGGCTCCTCTGCTGCTGAGTTTACTTTACTACTCCACCCTGTAATGGCGGCGGCAGCACTCCTGTGCATCAACATTCAGAATCTGGGTCAAGCCACTGCGCACCCGATTTACACAAACTACTCATAACTTTTGCTCAAACTGCACAACTTGCTCTGTTCTTGCTTGAAACACATTTACAGGATTTTCCACGGACTTTTTACATGCTGGAAACATTTCTTTTATTCACAGTCCCTTAAAGCTTCAGGTTTTTAGCATAGGATTGCCTGTATAACTAGTGCTGCACTTTGGCTACAACCCACAGTCTCTCTCTGGCTTCAACCTTTAAACTGAGGCTGATTTTATTACTATGCACACAGCTGATGGCTTAACAGACTTGCACTTGCTGGCAGGACATGACACAGTCGTTACTTGCAAAGTGACTACACTGCTGCACACACATTCACATGGCATGGGCTGAAAATCACTGTTTGAGCAGTTTTAAGGTGGTTACTTACTGTTATCAGTAGCAGTTTGCTGCAATGGGGAAAACAGCCTGCAGCCAGTTCTTGGAGGCCTCAGAACAGAAATGGGCAGGCAGTCCTACCAATCATCTTCTCTACCACCACTTCTGCAATTTCAACGATTGATTAGCGGGTTGAGCCCAATTTTAACAAGAAAGTCAATTTTTAAACTGTTTACTACGATTTTAACACTCCGCGACGCTCCTCCACTGCCAGTACATGCACTCCACTCACACTCCCTCTCGAATGCTGGGGCAGTCTCTGCAGAGCTGGCTGAGGGGCGGGACTGATCGCAGTCTGAACAACCACACGACGCCATGCAAATGAGCCTCTTCTTCCTTGCGAGGGCTCTTCTCCTCATGGCGATCATTGAGCAGGCAAATTTAAACTGCAGAATGCAACTTTTTTTTTTAACTGACTCCACTGTGGGAGCCCATTTCAGCCATTTAACAACCATTTACACTTCAGTCTCTCTTTTCATTCAAAAAGCATTTCCAACGTCCAGGGCACAATTTTCCTGTTGCTATCCCTAGTCTTCCACACTTTTCTTTACCACAGTTTATTTTAAAAGCATTTCAAACATCCAGGGCACAATTTTCCTGTTGCTATCCCTAGTCTTCCACACTTTTATTTACCACAGTTCATTTTTAAAAGCATTTCAAACACTGTAAACAATTTGATGCAGGACAAGGGCACACTCTTTGGCTTTACTGCTCCTTGGTAAACAGTTGGCAATTTTAAACAGCAGCACAAGATCCACAGTACACAGCAACACTAGGGAAATTGCTTCAGCTTTTTGGGCTACCCACTGCCAGATAGCCAAACCGCTAGCCCCTTTGCCCAAGCACCTTCCTCCCAGAACAAAATCCAAAGCGGTGTCTCCATTTTTGTAATCCTCACCCCTGCCTTTTGCCAAAATGACAGGTGGCATGCTGTTGAAGCTGACAGCAGTACCTGGTGGGATCTGGGTCGGGAGGATGAGGTTACTTAGCACAGGGATCTAGGTTTGCTACTCTAAATAGGGCAACGGGAATCCAAACACAGGAAGCGATAACTGTAATGTCCAGAACCAGGAATGGGATTCTTCAGTGTGGCTTTTATTCACATCCTAGCTGAACAAATAAAGCATAGACAGACCCCATGGGGCTACATTTCCTGGTAATGCAGATTAGAGACAACAGAACACTTTATCACTCTTTCCATCCCCCAGGCTCTAAACCCACCAAGCACACAGCCCAGACTTGCTCGCAGTTTTGGGTACACAACCCGACTTGTACACACTTGGGTTTTCCCCACTGGCCCCGCTCCCCTGTCGGCCACTTGATCCGCAGTCCATTTGAGGAATGAACCAATTATCCTGTTGTGGTTCCCCAAACCACACTAGAGTCTACGACTCCTAGAGAGAATTTTCCTTAAAATCCCACATCTGGGTACTTCCCCCATCACTGGCCAAGTGCCTGAGGCAAAGTAGAAATCTACAGAAGAAATCCGTAGAGGAGGACCTGGTCACTAAAGATGGGGGGGCCACCCACCTCCAGCTCCCACAGCCCATACCCAGCCATTTCTCTGGAAACTGAACAATTCCTGTACTGAACTTTTAAATGTAGATTAAGGGTAGACATCTGTCACATCACCTCTACATATTATTTGCATCCCAACAAACTCTGGAACTTGAAACTACTTTTACTTTGCTTAGCCCATTTCTCTAGGCTTCCCAATATTTAGTAGTTCAATCCTCACATTGTCACACAAGTCCCAGGGTGAAAAACATAAGCCCTTTTAGCCAGAGCAGACACTCACCCTTATGTTGCAGGTGCCCCACAGGCGACTTACAAGTCTTCTTTTCTCCCAAATAAATACTGGAACATATAGGCAGCTTTTCCTCCACAAGCAGAACTGGGGGGCTGGTTACCCCAGGACTCTGCAGGGAATCCTTCTCATCCCCCCCAGAGGGAGGGGGCACTGAGACCTGAAACAGCGGTCTCCACCACTTCAGTACTCTTCTGTGTCTCTCTTTAAGGTGGAGACACACACCCTATTACTTAAAAGTAGCTCTCTGTCAGGGCTGAGGCTCCTAGAGCCTTCACTGAGCTGCTTTACCAGCAAGCTCCCAACTTCCAGCTTCACTCACTGAACACCAACTGAAGACTGACTTCAAAACTCTCAGCGTTCTATCTAACTCCCTTTGCTGCAGATTCCAATGTGGCTCATGCAGCTGTGAAAGTTCTATTGGTGATGTCATTCCTCAGTCTCAGCTGAGACTGAGAACAGAGTGAGACAGTGTGAAACCCATTTAACTGGAGTTTCACAAGCTGCCTTCCCTGCCTACCACTAGGTCTTACTGGGATTCTAGTAACCCCGAGTAACAAGGGGGTTACATTTAAACATTTTAAAAATGTTTCATCTGCAAAGTCATTATGACTTTATTTTCTCAGTTTGTTTTTTTTCTTCCCTTATTTAGTTTCCACATTTTACATTGATAATCTTTAGTTTTTCACTTTTCTTTCCTTGGTTTCATCTGTTTAATTTCTTCAGTCTATCCAGCATTGTTTCACTCTTTTCCTGCCCCAACATTTTTTTTTATTTACTTAGCTGTCCCTTTGCTTGCATTTTTTATAAACTACATTTTTCTTCCCTAGTCACCAGAGTTGACCCATCAGGTTAACTACCTCACAACCCCACCTCCAGCAGCATCTTGTGCTCTAAATGCCATAAGGATAGAAAATTGCCCCCCGAGCACTTTACCCTCTCATTGTTTTAGAACAGGTAAATCCCACCACTGTCCATCTGAACCCTACCAGTTTCCTAACAAGCCTTGAGAATGCTATTGAGTGGTCTTGTAGATTTTAATGTATGTCATTATGTAGCCCAACATTGTACAGTGATCCTCTGCCTCTTCCTACCTCAAAAGTATTGTAAAGTCTCTTCTTAAACATTACTCTACCCCCTCATATAATAAAAAATACCAACCCTGCATATCTAAATCCCAAGAGTGATTCAACCCAGAGCCTCATTGAGTCACTCTGTACCCTTTTTTGGTCCAAGAGTGTAGAACAATCATCCCCCTCTTCCTACTACTGCTGAACAGAAATGCTGGATTCATTCCCCAGTATGGCTTTGTGTGGGCCCCTACAAAGCACTACTGGGATAAGGAAAAAGCATTCTGGCCTACTAGCAGGAAAAGGCAAAGGATTATCATGTAGCCTTGGACCAAAAATTGGGTGCCGATATGAAAAAAAATAGGGTGACTCAGGGGGGAGGCTCTCAGGGCTGGGTGGGGATGGTTTGAGAGGTTGGGGATTCATTTTAGTTCCTATAAAGCTATAAGCAAGCAGAGGAACTGCTTGAAAGGAGTGGTGTTAGTCTCTGTCTGTCTTGCTGGAGCAATTTCTGCGGCCTACCTCAAATTCTGCAGCAGGTCATGATTTCTATGGCAATTGTAACATGCCACAGAACCGCAGAAAACAAGGGGTCTTGCCTATAACCCTCCTGCGGAAGATCATAACGGACCCCCGGGACAGGTCAAACAGATGGAAAAGGAAGAGGGGGATGTTAAAGGAAGGAGAAACTTAGGATAGATCTCGTAAAAAACAGATGGAAAATGATCTTCTCGCAAGTCTGGACAGAGTTCAGATAGAAGGTGACAGTACAATTTTGTAGCACCCCCAACATAACATAATACATTACAACAACAACTTTTGACCTCTGCTGGAGACATTGTGGTAGCAGGGGATCACCTTATCATTTTTTGGGGAGTGTCAAAGATTACAGAACTATTGGATGGAGATACGAAACAAGATAACAGGGTTTTTGGGGAACAAATATACCACACACCTTCCAGAGCCTAGTATTGGGAATAGTCTCACCTACACTAAAAAACAAACACCATAGAAGATTAGGGCATATGCTCATGGTAGCTGATCTGAAATGTATAACATTGTTTAGGCTATCAAACTTGACTCCACAGGTACTCACTTGAATCAGAAAGGTGGAAAAGTTCCACAACATGGAAAAACTTGTTTGACCTCCAACTCGGACAAGACTTTTTCCTAGATCTATGGCAGCCCTGGGATACATGGACCCTGGATGGACTTGCACCCAAAGATGACTGTGGTTTAGGACAGCATGAACTCAGGCAGGATCATTAGGTGCATGGCCTACTTCTTATGAACTCATATATGATCTCCCTTTTCAGACATTGTCTGATTATGGACTACAGAGTGCAGCACTAGTTTGTTACTAAACAATTATGACCAGGCTGGTCTCTTAATAAGTTTCTGTTTATTGATGATGCTTTTATATCAAACAGTGTAATGGATGTATTTGATTTAATTGCATGCTGTTACATGTATAAGTTGCTCAGTAAAGTTGAGTTACAAAAGAAAAATAGCTTCTACAGGAAAAATAACTCACAGGTCCGGAACATAGTTTTTCTTCAAGGGTAATCCAGCATGGATGAGGTTACATTCCATTTATTAAGCTTGTATGTGTATCAGTATTCAGACTGGGTATGCAGTAGTTACTGTTCTCTGGCAGGTAGTACAGACAAGATGGCCAATGAGTCCTTCAATCACAAAATTACTACTATGCCTTTCCTGTGGCTGTCAGATTCCTCTGAATCAGATGAATTGTCACCTGTCCCACTGAATAACTAAGGTTGCTAAAATAAGTTCTGGACTTTGTTCACCATGCTGGACCCACAGGAATGACCGTGCAGTGTGTCACCAACAGGTTTCTCTTTTTACACTACTACAGCCTTTTATTATTCTTTACAGAGTGAACGTTTTCCTCTCTAGTCTTTTGGGGGTCACTCCCATCATTCATGGTACCACATCTGCCACTATTTTTCTGTTTCTGATTCACTGCTGTATGTCTCCCCAAACTCTTTTTAGTAGTGTTTTAGTGGTAGTATGCACCATCATTTTAGTTGATGCTTTACAGATAGGAGGGAAAGACACATAATTTATTTTCTTTTCCTGGTCCACTGGAGGGAAGGAGGGAGGGAGGTGGACACTTGTCCATTTTCAGAGGAGAGTGTCCTGAAGGGAATCACTAACCTGACAGTGGATAAAGCAATGGGCCAAATAGGGTGCAACCAAGGGTATTGAGGGAGCTCAGGGAGGTACTGACTGCACCTCTGACAGTCCCATTTAACAGCTCATTGGTAACAGGAGTAGTTATGGAGGACTGGAGGAGGTCAGATGTAGTCCCACTTCAAAAAAGTGGTAGCAAGGAAGAGGCTGTCAGTTATATTTAGCCTGACTTCGGTTGTGGGAAAGTTAATGGAGTCACTGCTAAAGGAAAGGACTGTAGAATATCTTGAATGCAGTGGGTTACAAGATCCGAGGCAGCATGGATTCATAGGGGGAGAGGTCACATCTAATGAATCTGATAGATTTCTTTAACAGAGTGACCAAGGAATTACATCAGGGTGGAACAATGGACCTGGCCTACCTAGATTTCAGTAAGGCTTTCAAAACCGTTCTACATAAGAGGCTAGTAAGTAAGCTGGGTAGCTTATGAGTGGATCCAAATGTGGTAAACTGGGCAAGAAATTGGGTAGGGGATAAGCAACAGAGGGTAGTGGTAAATTGAGTTTACTCAGAGGAAGGGAGGGTGACCAGCGTGGTACCTCATGGATCAGTGCTGGGATTGGTCCTCATTAGTGTCTTCATAAGTGACATTACAGAGGAACTGGAAGGGAAGGTCTGCCTCTTTGTGGATGACAGCAAAATTTGCAATAGGGTTGACACTCAAGGGAGGGTAGAAAAGATGAACAAAGACCTGAGAAAACTTGAGGAGTGGTCAAGGTTATGGAAGCTGGGTTTCAGTGTAAAAAGTGAAAAGTAATGTACTTGGGGTGCAGAAACCAAGAACAGAGTACAAAATTGGAGGAGTGGCACTGATTACCACCAAGCAGCAAAGATACCTGGGGGTGATAATATTGGATGACCAAAAGGTGGCCAAGCAATGTGACATGGCAGTTGAGTGGGCTAGTGGGATACTGGGGTGCATGGGGAGAGGTATTATTAACAGAAAGAGGGAGGTGGTATAGCTTCTGTATAGACCACTGGTAAGAACCCACCTCGAGTGCTGTGTCCAATTCTAGTGATCACATCTCCGTAAGGACATAGAATGGAGGCAGTCCAGAGGAAGGCAACTTAAATGGTGCACTGTCTGCATCAGAAACCCTACAAGGGGAGACTTAATCACGTAACTATGTATTCCCTGGAAGGGAGGAGGTAGAAGGGGATATGGTAGAGACCTTTAAATACTGTACCTCACAGGGTATATAAGGTGGAGAAGGGAAGTATTTCTCATAAAAAAAGGTGCTCAAGGACAAGGGGGTATGATAAGAAACTGGAAAGAGTTGATTCAGGAGAGATGTGAGGAAGTACTTCTTGACAGAAAGAGTGGTGAACTCCTGGAATAGTCTTCTAGCAGGTGGTGGGGGAAAAACAGTAGTGGGATTCAAGAATTCATGGGATAGGCATAAAGGATTCCTAGGGAAAGGGAAGGGGTGGGTGAATGGGCCGGAGATCAAGTTGGAGCTGTGGTGATACTGTAGGCAGGGAAAATGGGCTCAGTAGGTGGGTCTGACGGTCCTTATCTGCCAGCAAATTCTATGTTTCTTTCTGTGCTCTGTGCTTTCTTCAGTTTTGGACCTAAAAGACTCTGTGGAAATCAAAGAAAGCTGCTAGCAACTAACTTATAAAATTGTTCCTGTACTTCCCCAACCCAAAACTGAAACAATTCAGCTAAAGCAGTTCATTAGAATTAAATCTGTGGGGAGAAAGGCAGATGTGAGATCTGTGTGTGATACTTAAGAAAGAAGGCATGTCATGGTGTGGGTTATTAGGGGGATTCACCCACACCTCATGTGGTGTGTCATGAGGCACAGTCCAGTGACTTAACCACACAAGAGGTGGGTAATTCCCCAATTGCCCATGTCCTAGAATGCCTTATTATAATTAAACAAAAGTTCCATGTGTAAAATTAATATAAGATGTGTTTAATTACAGTTTTAACAATGCCTTTACTAAGTTGTGGGTTACTGCAGTATTTACACATTCTGGTTTGTGGCAAATAAGAGCAGTTAACAATTTTCACAGGGTGTTTCCTCTCTGGGTCCGGTGTTTCTGTCTACCAGGGAGTGATTGCTTTGTGGTACATCAGGTACAGTAACTGATTCATGGGATAATAGTACTGAAACCTTTGTAGTGTGGGGACAAGCAATCATATCTAGCTATACACTATTGCAGTCTGTTGTTCCATTCAGCACTGCAGCACCCATGGAAGAACAAAAAACTCTTTTTTTCCTGGCTTCTGTGCTCTAAGTTGCAGGGAGAGGTTGTCCCTTAATTTTTTTTTCTTCCTGGGTTTTCCAGGCAGCAGCACCCAAACAAGCATTTGTCAACGCCGAATGTTGTCTTGCTGGTGTTGGCAGTGGTAGTGCAAGAGTTAGAGAGATGCATAATAGGAATAGCAGCGAAGTATAGAACTGACATCAACCCCACCCCACCCTGCAGAGAGTGATGGGCATTGGGGTGTGCGTGCTTGTCATAATATAACGCTTATGTTATTTCACCTCATCCTACCCTGCAGAGTCTGACAAGTGTTGCATTGTGCCTTGGGGTCGTCTGACTTTATGCTCACCCCATTTCATAAGTATGTACATTGAGATGGGTGCAGCATAGGAGAATGGGTTGAACTTTGGGGCTGAAGAGTCCAAGGCACACTTTGATGCCTGTCAGTGGCTGCAGGGTGGGGGTGGAGGACCAATGGCATGAACAGTGCAACAGACAATCCAAAGACACACTCCTGATGCCTGTTAGTCTGTACAGGGTGGGACGTAATGGTTAGAAACCATAACACCCTGGGTGTGTGTTAGTATTTGCACTCCAGATTTTACAACATGGCCTTTTTGTGACCCCACCTCATGAAAGCATTTAGGACCTCTGCTCATGAACAGTGTCCCTGTGATTTTGTTAATCTGTCTTGAACATTGAATTCCCACAGTGAACACAGCATTCTGCACCACATTAAAATGTCAGCAGCACCGTTGATAAGGAGGTATGAAGAGATGGCAATGTTGAAAATCTGGAGTGAAAATATTAAACATTCTTGAAGTTACGAGCATGTGTGAAAACTGCGCATCACATGCTCGTAACACTGTCATTCAGTGGAATTATTTCACCAGATTTTTAACATTGACATTTTGGGACCTCTGCTCATGAACAGTGGCACTGTGATTATCTTAATCTGCCCCGAACATTGATTTCCCACATCGACCACGCGATTGTGCACCACATGTGCAAAACTACATTTTGGGCAGGATGTGATAAATGACAGCTGTACTGTTCATAAGAAAATGTGCAAAAATGACAATGTTGAAAATCTGGAGTGAAAATATGACAAATTCTCGAAGTTACAACTGTGCAAGGACACTGCTCAATGCACGCTTGTAATATAGTCATTTTATGGAATTTTTTCATCAAATTTTCAACATAGGCATTTTGGGACCTCTGCTCATGAACAGTATTACTGTGATTTTCTTACTATATTCTGAACATTGTTTTCCTACAACGATTGCGCATGTGCGCCGGATGCGCGAAAACACAGTTCGGGTAGGATGTGGAAAATGAAAGCTGTACTGTTCATAAGGAGGAATGAAAAAAATGGCAATAGTGAAAATCTGGAGTAAAAATATTAAAAATGATCAACGTTATGAGCATGCATGGAAACTGCACAACGCATACTTGTAACACAATCATTTTATGGGTGTTTGTCACCTAATTTTCAACATTGGCATTTTAGGACCTCTGCTCATGAGTAGTGCCACTGTGATTTTCTTAATCTGTCCCAAACACTGATTTCCCTCAGCGATGAGCCATTCTGTGCTGGAAGTGCAAAAACACATTTCAGCCAGGATGTGAAAAATGACAGCTGTTCTGTTCATAAGGAAGTGTGGAAAAATGCCAATGGTGAAAATCTGGAGTGAAAATGTTACAGATTTGCAAAGTTACGAGAGCACGTGGAAACTGCGCAATGCACACTCGTAAAACAGTCATTTTTTTTTAGATTTTTTCACCAAATTTGCAACATAGGCTTTTTGAGAGCCCACCTCATGAACAGTAGCACTGTTGTTTCATTAATCATTCCCAAAAAGTGATTTTGCGCAGTGACCACAAAATCACCTTTCAGGAATGAATAATGCCATGACAGTGATTGAATTCATGAGGAGGGGTCCCAATAACCCAAGGTTGAAAATTTGGTGCCAAAATTCAAAAATGCTTGAGATATGCACCAAAGTTGAAAAAAACCTATTTATGCCGTTATATAGCTTAACGGGCATTTCTTCAGTTTGCGGTCGGCTTTGAAGAATGCAGATGTGTTCCCAGTCCATCAAGATCGTCGCGCCAGGCTCCATAGGTAAGTATGGGGTGGGGGGTGGGCAGGTGGAGTAAGCAGTGGGTGGGCGTGGGTTGGGGAGGGGCCACAGACAGCGAGGACTATTTTCCACTTTACAAGGTTAAAAAATAATAAACATCGCTGGAAGGTTTTTTTCTTTTAACAGGTACTTTTGGCATGCTGGGGTGGGCTCCCAGCATGTCACCTGCATGTTTTGGGGTGGGGGGCAACTGGAGCTGATGGGGATTGGACACCATGTCATCAAATAAAAGGTGTTGGGGGGATGATGCTCAGGGGGATTGGGCACCCCTCTCGGCAAACAACTGACATAGGATACGATACCAGTGGGGATTGGGCTCCCTGTCAGCAAATGAACTCAGGAGGGGGGCATGATGATGCCGATAGGGGGATTGGGCACACCCCGACATCGGCTTTAAGCTACTCCAAGCAAACATAAGTTTGTTCATCAAATTACTACAATCAAGAGTGTTGAAATCTTTTGAAAAGTCAAGAAAAATCGTCTCGGAAAGGAAATTATTGTTAATTGCAGTTAGCAGATCACTATAGGCATTAACAATGCCCACTGTTGTATTGTGCGAAAGATGGTCTAAAATCAGGTTGACTAGTATATAGCATAGCATGTATAGTTAAATAGTTCATGTACTGCTATAGTAAAAGTTGCTTCAAGATTTTCTTGTCACAGGCACGAGAGAGATAGGGCTAGTTTTCTGGGCATTAGGACCAGCATTAACAGCATTTGTTCAAATGATTAACAACAGAACCTGGTGGGCTGGTTGAATGTCCATCAATAGTAAGGGAGTTAGATTGGGATGTACACATGGGAATATCATGGTAGGGATTACATTTTCTGCTCTCACATCCTTCACTCACAAAGTGGAGTCTTGGTGGAAAGCTATAGCCTGCATTTGCCACTGAAAAAAGATTCATAGGGAGGATGTGGCCAGTTTGGAGGCTAGCATGCAGAACTTCTGATGACCTACAAGACTATACCCTTGGAAGCCTCATATAGAGAAATAGCGGTTAAGCAGTCAGCATGCAACAAGTTGAATTTAGCTGCTGCTGAAAGGAGCTTGGCACACTATAATGCTAAGTATATTGCATTTGAAAATAAAGGTAGTAATTGGCTTGTCTGGCAGCTTAAAAGAGAAGCACAAGACAGATATATAAGTTTCATTAAACCAGCACACTACTGGGTTTCCTCAGATCCTTAACTTATTTTTTTGTTTTGGCTATATCTTTGTGCTCCTTGTACCTGATCATCTCCCATTGTTCCTCGCATCTTAGAGGGATTCTGGTCACCAGCCATCTCTGCCGTACTTCCAGCTTCTCCCTGAAACTCCTGCAGCTTACCCCTCACAGCAGGATGGCTGGGAGCCCCTAAACTCCCCCCCTGTATGGATCCAGTTCAGGAGAAGTGGTGCCAGTGAATGTGTGGATGGCCATCAAGCCACAGTTGGGTTGCCATCCATTTTCCTGTTTTTCTTACCTCTGGAGCTGGGGGCGTACAGTGACACCAGGTGGAGGGGAGCACGGACGTGTCCACACACGCTCCCTCCAGACACCTGCCCCAGCTCCTCCCTGATATTGCTGCATGGTGTCCTGTCCCACAGCCTCTGCCAGGGGTGAATGGGCACTGAAAGCTGCAGACCCCCCTCCACAGAGAAGGAGAGCAGTCCATCGGATGCTCAATCCTTCTCCTCCCCTGCTGACCCCCAGCAAGACATTCTCATTCCAAAACATGGGTCACCAGTGTAGTGCACGGCAAGAAGTCTAGCACCTCAGCCCTCAGTACCACTGGGGTAGCAGATCTCTAACTTATTAATGAATTTTGTACAGTATTTTCAGAAGTTGTAGACTATAGGAGATGAAAATCTAGAAAGGCCTATGGGCCTTAGGGATCTTTTGGCTGCCTTTTATCTCTCCCAAGTTTTTGCTCAGGAAGCAGCATCCTTGGATGCTCCCATTACTAACACAGAATTGCATAAAGCACTATTCTCACTGGCTTCCAGTAAGGTACCTGGGTCTGATGGCCTACCTAGGGAGCTGTAGAGATTGGAGGAGGTCATTTTGGCATGCCTACAGGAATTGTTTCAGTGGGCTCTGCAGGAGGGCTCTCTATCTGAGTCCTTTTATGAAGCTAAAGTGATTTTACTTCCAAAGCAGTATAAGCCTAGGGAGGATGTAGGGTCATATAAACATGTTGCTGTTTTAAATGTAGCTTTTAAAAGTTGGCTTATGTATTACCTACTGTAATAGACTAGAGAAAATTCTGCCCAGTTTGATACCTACAGATCAGATGGGATTTATAGCAGGAAAAACACTAAAATTACTCTCTGCACATTATCTAATGTATTGACAGAGGTGGGGGGAATTAATCACCATAGTAATGCTGTTTCTTGTCAGGGATCCACCAATGAGTCTTACAGATAGCATTAGTCCACATGAGTGTGCTGCCCCAGAGATAGAACTTTAAGCAGATGATAGAATGTGGAATACTAGTCCAAACTCTGCACTGTGGTAATGCCCCCCACCCCGCTTACTTAATGTCAGATTTTTTCTATTGCTAGGGGAGCAGTGACAATTCAATTAACAGTCTTCTAGAAGTTTCTAAACTTTTCTTAAAATTTTTAAAAACTCAAATAAATTGTAGCAGACATAACATTTATAACTGAAATGACCACAGTTTTACAATTTATGAGAAATTGCAATAGGCAATGCAATAAGTAATGCTCAAAGAACCGTATGATAAGAACTGAATCTTGTATGAATCTATTTTCAGGTTCTAGAAGAGGAGGCAATATCAGTGTTTGTAAGCATCACTGCTGGATCCCTGAGAACATACAACATTACTGCAGAGAGGAATCTGCTCTTCAGACAACAGGAATCTATCAGTGACATGCCTTACCAATGGCAAACTCATGAGCAGGAACTTGGGATGATGGGTCTAGAACCTATTTAGGCAAATTGTTCTGCAAGACTGCAGTTTCAAAACTGGCATCCCACCTGGACTGTATGTCCAGACACTGGCATTATGTAAAGGTGTGCACTGTTTTCCAGGTAGCTGCTTTACAAATTTCTTTGAGGGGAATTCCCCTTGTGACTGCCACAGTGGCAAAGGTGCCTTTTGTGAAATGTGCTCATAGGCCTCTCGGAGGCACTTTGCAAGTTTTTTCATAGCAGATCTGTATTCAGGAAACTGTTGAAGGATAGATAGTCTTCCTAGCTGCTGGTTTACCTTTGCCAATCTCTCTATAGTCGTTTGTTTCCTCTGTCCCACTCCAATGATGGGAGATTAACCGTAAGGCTGAGAGGAAGGCGTTGGAAGCAACTGCACACTGTGTCTGAGAAAAAGATTGCACAGCAGGGGTTCTGACAAGCGATATTACTGTCTACAGTCAGTAAACCACTGTTGCCTCATTTGTTTGAAAAGACTTAGGGGTGTTGTATGTTTTACTCAGAACGGACTGGTGTTTGTCAACTGTGCTGGGGGAAATAACACTCCCTGGTCTCTTTTGTCAGTAAAGGCAGACCCTTTCCAGGCTGATTTGTATTGCAGTTTACAGGTCTTGAAGTTTTTTCTGTCCTGTTCTCCCCCCCCCCCGGTCAGGAATCCATGGTGGTGGAGCACGCTGAAGTAAAAGAAACACCGGAAAACCCTGCGGGGAGCTTTCAGTCTAAAGACCAAGGCCTCTTTCTCAATGCCATGCATTGAACACTGAAGCAAGCAGTCACAAGCTGTGGAAGACCGAAGACAGGATTTGCTGACTATTCCCCCATCTCTAAAACTATTAACATCAAAATTCTGAGGGAAGTAGTAAGTCCTGTTTATTGGAGTTTTGAGTTTTATTTTATTATTACGGTGACTTGTCCTGTTGTGTGATCAAGTGCTTTGGTTAAAATTAGCCCTCTCCTTCCTTAGGAAGACTAGTACTCAAATTGCTTTCATCCTAATTTTACAGTATTTTATGTATTTTATTAAATCTTATAGAATTTTTTTAGCACTATTAAGAGATTATTTTTGAAATTTGCATCTTCTCCATGATTGGCTACACATAACATGTGGGTAAGAACTATAAAGTGCATGCGTGGCTACTGTGCTTCAGATTCACCATTTTACTGATCAGGGCAGCAGCACGTCCCAATTCTTTGTGCTGATTCAAGTTTTTAGCTGGTTGCTAAACCTTCTGGACAAAATACTTTCAATGATGCTGTAAGTTCTTTTTGCTAACTTTTTTTTTCATATCTAGAGGAGTTCTCATTAAGATTTGAGATTTGTTATTCTGTTAAATTAAACTGCTGGTGCACTTTGTTAGTGCCTTATACACATACTGGGAACAAAATATTTTTTTTATCTGTTCTATTTTAGTAAATTATTCCCTGGTCTGGTGGAGTGGTTGATTGGCTGCAAAAGATCTGCTTATAATAACTGGTCAGCAATTTCTCTCAATGTACTGACCAAGTTGATATTTTCCATAACAACCGGCTGGTTGTTATGACATTCATGAGCCATGCCAGTCAAACTATGCTGCTGCCTTATTGGCCAACATTCTGTATGTGGGCGTGGCCAAACAGTCTCACAAACTGCTGGAGAAAAATTGCTGGTCTGTTATTATAAAAAATAAAAGATGGAGAGGGAGCAATATGAGATGACGCACTTCATTGTGGGCTGCTTTGATAAACCCCTTGCGCTTCGCCCTCGGGATTTATGTAGCATCCCACAACTCGGGTGTGCATTAAATTCTCATATCAAATCCTTCCCCATCCATTATTCTCTATATATTAACCAGCCCGTGAGAGGAGACCATTTCCGGGATAAGGCCAAGAAAGACAGAATAAGCCATACTACTTTTGAGCTGGCTCTTTGATGAAAGGTTCCTGGAGAATGTGTCTTGAGATAAGGCAGAAGACCCCTTGGAATTGTTATTACTGGGACTGACTGTACCTGTTTTAAAAGAAGAATCCTATCTTCTTGCTTTCTCACAGGTGATTAGGTGATTAGATGGATGGTAAATAATCATAAAACAGAAAGATGACCTGTCAAGCTTATTTAGGACAGTACTAAGTACAGTATTGTTATACCTAAGCATAAAATTGCATTATTTATTTTTAGATTTCCTAATTAAGTGATTAAGTAATTAGGCGATTGCACTTTAATTAGCGGTAAGTGCAATCCCTTTTACCAAAAGCACCTTGGGCAATTAAAACTCCTGAAATTTTTATACAGTCCTATTCAGTAAAGTCTGCAAGTGTCAATATGGTGACCACCAGACTACAAAGGATGTTAAATCCCCCAAGCTTTCCCACTTTTGGAAGATCCAAATGATGTTAAAACCAATAAAGTAACGAAAAAATCTTTTTCCAGGCAAACTAAAATCACAGAACATGTCCCCTCAAAAATTATTTCTGACAATGTAACTATTAACAACAATAAAGAGATACTACAAGCCTTCAACAATCACTTTGCTACTGCAGGGCTAGCTTTTGACAACTCACCTGCATGCATCCTACGCTCCCAGCTTACCGCGCAACCTTCAGAATCTAGTCCCTTAGATGCAGTCTTTTCATTCTCTCCTGCCACACTAAAAGAGGTCGAAGATCTCCTCCTCCAGTTGGACACCATAAAAAGTGCTGCCGCTGATACCTTTGATCCATACTACCTAAAGATTGCCTATCATGTCTTGGCCGTACCTGTTATGCATCTATTTAACTTGTCCCTTTCTCAAGGGACCCTCCCCAAATTGTGGAAGACCACACATGTTATTCTGTTGTTTAAATACAGAGACCCCTGTGATCTAAACAACTATAGGCCCATCTCCCTTCTCCCGATACTATCAAAACTTCTGGAAAAAATTGTGAATGCCCAGCTGAAATCTTTCATAGATGATACTAACCTGCTAAACCCAATGCAATCTGGTTTCAGAACTGAACATAGTACAATCACGGCCCTGGCCAAGGTGACAAATGACTGGCAGCGCGATCTACAGAACAAAAAATTGTCTGCGCCATTCTCTAGACCTAAGTAAGACCTTCAATACTGTAGACAACAGACTCCTTCTTTCTTCATAAAAAGCTATTAGTCTAGAATCTACCTCCTTGCGTTGGTTCCACAACTACCTTTCTGATAGGCACCAACAGGTTAAGGCCGAAGGTGAACTCTCCCCCTCAAATCTATTAAGAGGCATCCCACAGGGATCCATCCTGGGGCCACTCCTATTTGCCATCTACATCAACAATATAGACTCAGGCATCAATGAGGTGAAAATTCATCTGTTCGCAGATGATACAGTGATCTACCTAAGCTGTACAACTCCTGAAACTGCCTGTAGTGACCTGCAAGCTTACTTCAACATACTTTAATACCAGCTCCTTAGTAAAACATTACTGCTTAACGCCACAAAGACATAAGGTAATGCTATTTTCACCTATTAACCATGCAGCCTACCCTGCTCTACCCCCCCATCACCACCCTCCTAGGAGAAACCTTGGAATTTGAGCCAAAATTCAAATACCTGGGGTCTGGCTAGACTTCAAACTCTCCTTTGCAGACCACCTAGAGGATTTGTTAAAAAAACTGAGGCAGTGACTAGGTCTCTTCTTCAGGTTAAACCACCTACTAACTACAAAGGCCAAGAGACAGCTAGTTCAGTCTACGTTCCTTTCCCTAATTGATTATGCCGACTTTATATACAGCCAATGTGCTACTTCATACCTCGGTAAATTGGATATACTTTACCACAGAGCCCTGCGTTTCATCACTGGTCTCCCCTTCTCCACCCATCACTGCTCTTTATATACGGCCATAGGTTGGACCTCCCTACACTACAGACGAAATAAAAATGCAGCTCTCTGGACATACAGAGCTATCACTGGCAAACTTCTGCAGTACATTGTTTATTGCCTGACTTTCAATATGCCTGGAACCTATGCCCTAAGAAGCTGTTCACTGATTTCTCTGAAAGTGCCCAAAGCCCTAACGCGTTTTGGGAGAGCTGCCATAGGATTCATTCTACCATCACTCTGGAATATGCTGCAGAAATCACTGAGACTGAGGACTCCTGTTAGTATTACTGTGTATAAGTCCTTATACTCAAAATACATTACAGAAGCCTGCAACTGCTTCCAATGATCCTAGCTCTGGAATGTGTTACAGAAATCATTGAAACTGAGGACTCCTGTTAGTCTCATTGTGTTTAAGACCTTATACTCAAAATGCATTACAGAAGCATGCAACTGCTTCCAATGATCCTAGCTTACGTACACCCCCCTTCCACATCCTCCCTGCTTTTCCCATCCTCCCTCCTTTTTGCATCAGTGCATAACTTTTCCCTGAGCCACCTACTTATCTTCCACCCTAAATCTCACCCTCCCTCACCCACCTATTCCTTGTATACTCACAGGATCTCATTCCTTTGCTCCTAGAATTATCCCAGTTCCAGACCCCCTCCACTGGCTGCCCACTTCTCCCGACACATGTCTCCCCCTTGATACACCTGGGTCTTTTTAAACTAGGGCCCGGATATTCAAACTACGCCATTAACTGAGGCGCAAGCCCTTCACGCTGCTCAAAATAGTTGCGCGAGGCTGGCAGGCGATATTCAAAGAGTTGCGCTATTAGGCAACTCGTGAATATCACCCAACCACAGCCACTGTGCGTAGTGCAGTGGAACTTGTGCCACCGCAAGTTGTCAGAGTTGAGCATTAAACTTCACGGTGGCGCAAGTACCGATAGCCATGTGCAAATTTCCAATATTCAAAAGTGACATGCAAATGGGGCCATAATTCATGCAAGGTGCGGGGGCCATTTGCATCTATTTATGGTCCCATTTGCATGCCATTAGCATGTAGGTGTGCGATCCCGAGGACGCTCCTGGCCGCCCTGCCAGGCAGCAGCCGTCGGGGACTGGCGCCTGCAGCCCGATTGGGGGGCAGTATGTATGAATACCCTCCCCCACCTTCTCCGATGCCCGATCATGGGCAGTATGTATGAATACACTCCCCAAACAGCTCCCGATGCCCGAACGTAGCAGGTGAAACACCCCAGTGCCCTATCAGCGGGCAGAATGTAAAAGCCCCCCAACCCGAATATCTCCCTGGTGGTCCAGTGGACTGTAATGCCTGATCATGGGCAGAATGTCAAGTTACAACCCCAAACATCTCCCTGGTGTCTAGTGTCCCCACCACCCCACCACCCACGAAGCCCCTCCACCCGCTCCCCCTGGCAGCGGCGGGCGGCAGAATACCACCACCTGCTGCCCGCTGCATGCCGACTGACTGTCCGGTAGGGCTGCACCCATTGGTGCAAGCTGGAAGCCAATGGGCATACAGCCTGCCGTGCCCATGACAGTCGAATTTGGTGAACTCATTCACAAATCCCCAGACTTCGTCATCGCTGCGGCAAACCATGCCATTGGCTCTTCTGCCGGGCAATCTCGATCAGCGAGTAACAGGTTAATAGTGGGTGGGATACCCACATCCGCCAGCTGCCGGGGAGGCGGGTGGAGAACCGTGGAGGTGGGTGGGGTGGGGGACACTAGACACCAGGGAGATGTTTGGGGGTTGTAACTTGACATTCTGCCTGCGATCGGGCATTACAGTCCACTGGACCACCAGGGAGATATTCGGGTTGGGGGCTTTTACATTCTGCCCGCGATCGGGCACTGGGGAGTTGTTTTACATTCTGCCCGTGATCGGGCACTGGGGGTTTTGATACATACTGCCCATGATCGGGCATTGTGAGCTGTTTGGCGGGGAGGTGTCTTGATACATACTGCCCGATTGGGCATCGGGAGATGTTTGGGGGTGTTGTCTGCATACATACTGCCCGCGATCGGGCTGGTGTGGGGGCACAGAGACTGAGTTGGGGGCCAGCCACGGGTGGCAGCTGCTGTGTTGTGCCCTGCAATACAGCAGCTCACCTGTGGGTGGCCCTCAACTTGATCTTTTTTATTTGGCTCAAAGTTGTGCAGGCGCAGGTTGGGGGTTGCGCCTGCACAACTCTGCACAGCCCGACTGAATATCGGGTTGTGCAGTTTATGCATGGTTCTCCTCTCATGTTGAGCATGCATTCATTTGCATTGCGCTGTTGCTCAGCCTGTTTTCAGTGGCGCAACTGCCTCCTGCTGAATATCACAGAATGGCACAATGTAGGACTTGCGCATGCGCAACCCTGTTGCGCATGGAGCAACCCTTTTGAATATCTGGGCCTATGTATGTCTCTTCACTTGTAGCATCCACTTCAACTAATCTCTTCACTGGACTATAATGCCTTTACCTTACAGGAATACTAAACCATGTATGTTGTTGAGTCTGGTATAAATTTTTACTGACTTACTACCCTGTTGTTATGTATATCCTTACTGACTGTCTTTTACCTGAAACCAAATGTATTTTTACTTATCCTGTCTATTGCAGGCCTACCTGTACTGTTGTACTCTTGCATCTACTGCTTATTTGTCTGTATATAAATGCATTGTTACTTGACTTGTGTAATGCAGATCCACCTTGTAAATGAGCTTGCTCAATGGTGTTCACTTGAATAAATAAAGAATTTGATTTGAATTGATTTAATTTGATGTTTTGGGTGATTTTTTGTTTTAATACTGGTACTGGCACTTCTACTCCACTTAATTCAAATAACAAAAAACAAGGGTCTCTGTCTGCTTTGCAAACAGATAGAACAGCCCACGTATCTACCAATTTGGGTACAACCAATAGCAGTATTGATAGCTGTAGTAATTCACACTTGGTGCGTAATGATGTAACTCCCTCTAGAAATATCAACAACTATTCTACTCTCTCAGCTGAACTTGAACTATCACTTAATCTGGATTTCTTAAGTGAGAGTTCAGAATGAGATAGTATAAAAGGGGACAATGCTGTAGAGGGCATGGTTCCTCAAGGAGAGAGTATGAAGGGAATTCTAACTAATTTTCAAACAGCTATTGCTGGTCTAAAACAAGTTGATAGTATGCTTAAGCAAACCACCTTCAATAATTATTATTTTGGTAATTTTATACAACAGGATGAGGGAATTAGAGGACCTTGTATATATGGTTCTGATTTGCTAAGTGATGATTTAATTACAGTAATGGAAAACCCACAGAATGCTAATCTTGTAATTATGGAACAATTAGTTATACATAAAAACCTGTTGGAGGCTTTAAAGGTGGATGTAGCCAGAAATGGCTCTATGACTGATGTCATTCAACATAGATTAGATGCTGTATTCCCTATAGTAAGCTCAGATGTCTCAATTCAGGAGCTACATGTAACTGAATCCAGTTCTGGTAGGTTAGATCTTCTGGATAGCCCTGTGATTGTTAACCCACATAAGAACAAGTTCTTGGCGAGCCACTACAACTGTGAATGCATTAACTAGATAAGGGTGTTTCATGGGCTTAAACATAAACATTTATTTATTTATTTATTTTAAAAATACCAGATTTACAAATCTTTGAGTCAGAGACTCATTTACAAAGGTACCTCATCGAAACTAATACAAAGACAGCACAGCTAAGTCCAAAATCAATGGTTTGGAGAGCAGACAGTTACAAAAATCATTCACTGGAGATACATGGGTAGCAGTAGATAAACAGATTACATAGTTTAGGCACACAGGCACCACATCAAGAAGACCAAAGCAGTTCAAACAATATACAATAGCTAAAGCAAATAGACACCAGGAGTCAAAGAGAAGCCTAGCATGTTCACATGAAGGCTGTTG
Organism: Neoceratodus forsteri; assembly: GCA_016271365.2. Classification (NCBI taxonomy): domain Eukaryota; kingdom Metazoa; phylum Chordata; order Ceratodontiformes; family Ceratodontidae; genus Neoceratodus; species Neoceratodus forsteri. Next base: position 219,763,875 of record CM028136.1, on the reverse strand, counting down.
CATACACTAACTGAATCAGAGTATAGCACATTGAGAAAGGGCATATTTAAGTAGTAAGGCATGACAGGGTGTGTGTTATCATGTAATAACGTCACTCCTGGGGTAGGTTGAAGCATGAGGTGAAGCCGAGTATTTATTTATTTATTTGCACGTATTTATTTGATCCACTGGATCAGCAATATTTGCACAAGCTGTTCCCAGGGCAGATTTTACAGCACTGGTCCTGATCTGGTGATCTGGGTTTTATCCATACCACACTGCATATGGCTTAGTGATATACTGTACAGATGGCTGCAGAGTCTAACCCATTGCAGGTTGAAGTTTCAGAAAACCATTATGCTACAAATATCAAGACTCAGTCTTTCTCTCACCCCCCCCAGTCACAATTAATACTCTACCAAAGTCAACGCTTAAGTACTGGTGCCTCTACATCCACACCACTAAGCTTTTAATGCCAACATGCTTCTCCTGCTGCTGTGAGTTAAACTCTATTTAAAACATTTTGTTGAGAAATTGTTGTTTTAGCATATCTATGGTCAGGAAAAAAGAATTTCTAAAAGAAACCAAAATCCCCATTTATCAGTTCATTGAATCACAATACAGCATGCTATGAATTTTTCAGATTCTATGTGTAACCTACAGTAAGTGAAACATAAATTAGACACAACTGTCTACCTATTTGCAAGTGAAGCAAATGTGGTTATTATCATTCAGTTGTAAACACCTATAGTCACAGCCAGGATTCACGTTGCTAAACTCTGGGTAAGTATGACAAGTTTCCTAAATACTGGTACCTTATGCAGCTGTGTTCTGCTTGTGTGTGTGTGTGTGTTTAAACATATAACTTTCTATAGTATATTCTATAGCACTGTGAATCCTGGCTGCAGTGTTTCTTCTCTGCTGTGGCTAAGCAGGACACTGTAACAAGACACTGGCCTGCTGTAGGGGCTATTAGACAGAAAACCAAAGGGTAAGCTGTGAAGACTAACTTGAAGAAGATGCAATAAAGCAAACTTGAATGACAGGCCCCAGACTTCATAAAACACCCAGGGAAAATTCAAAAAACTCCTCTAACAGCCTAGGCAGAAACAAAACAGATACCTGAAAGCTATCTAACTGGGGTTTCTATATGAAAACAGCTGCTAAATAGCTCTAATTCATTATCTGTGTTTTTGATGTTAAAACACTCCTGCTAGCTAGACCTGATGCACAGAAAAAACCAAAATAGTGAATTAGAGCTATTTAGTAGCTGTTGTCTTACAGAAACCCCAGTTAGCTTGCTCTCAGGTATCTGCTAAACTAACTGTTGACATTTGTGCTCATTGGATAAGAACAGTTTCAAGGCTCTGCTGTTGCTAAACTAATTTTAAAGCAGTACACATGCTAAATCTAAGGACATGGCTACATCACTGTCACATGAGATGGGGGCATCATAGGAGAAAGAAAACCAACAAAACTATTTGTTATAGAGGTCCCCAGGGGTCATAAAACTACCATACAGCTAGTAAGCTAATTTAGGAAAAACTCCTAATTGCAAACAACGGGAAGGACACACTAGGATTTAACATACATATCAAAACACTCTACATAACATATGTTTTTTGTACATTCTGGGTGGACTACTCCTTTAAAAAGAAAAATACACTTCATGTGTTTACCAGGTACTGTGCCCATGATTAAAATAATTTGAACCCCACTCCCGTAAAGATGTGCCCTCATGTGAACATGCATGATTTATCTGTAAAGACAATTAAAAAAATGTATTTCTAAATGCATTAGTAACACCAATGCTTTCAAGATTTTGAAACTACTAAAAAGACAAACTATATATAAATAGAATATGGTAGACAAATATTGTTAATCCCAAAAGTTGAACTTTGTTTTTAGTATATAAATGTTTAAGAAATGCCTGAAAGCTGTCTATTTTCCTTAGTTTTTAAACACTTAGTCTTTTCTTTTGAGACACCAGGTGACTCTGATAATCATTTGTTCCAAGGGTTTTTAAGTCAGTTTGAAGGCATTTTAAGTATCTTCTGTTCTAATCCTTAACAAAATGCAGGGACTCCAAAGACTTGTTCTGTTCCTTGGTCCACATCCCAAACATGTGAATCTTCTTTCAGGATGATAGATCCACCTCATGCTCCTTCCACATGAATAAAAAAAAGGTGGGGTGGACCTTTTGGAGCTTCTTGGGTGGAGGTGGGGGTGGACCTTACTTCCCCCTTAAAAACAATGCTGCCTCCCCCTACTGAGGTTCTAGTTCTTGTACTACCCATTTAAGAAAGACAATAGTACCCTGTAACCATTGACTAACATGAAAGCGGATTTATTTGAAGGCAGAAAACATTTCTTGGAGGAGGGTAAGGCGGAGGAGACTATTTACATCATCAGTCAGTTCCATGGACAGAAAACATGACATCACTCCTTTTGTACTTACAATACTCCTGTAGGCTCCACCCACAGTTATAAAAAGGGAAATGGGAAGAAATGTAGAAAAAAGAATAAAAACAAAAAATAAACTGGAGGGACACCAGCCTATACTGGCAGGATGGTCTGCATCTGTCCAGGAAGGGAACAAGTCTTTTGAGCAATCGGTTTAAATGCTTCATTGGCAAGCTTTAAACTAGTCAAGGGGTAGGCACTGATGAGCAGCAGGAAAATCCCAGCCCTCCCTACAAAACAGGGTACTAAATGAGAAAAGACCGAGGTAGAAAGGTCAGTGGGGATGCTGCAACAGAAAGTAAAGCCATCAAAAATGGAGAGCAATGAGTACCAATGCACGTAGTCTGAGTAACAAGCTTCCTGAATTAGTGGCCTTGATGGAGGAGGAACATCTGATATCATGGCAGTCACAGAAACATGGTTCTCAAAACCATGACTGGGACATAAACATACCAGGGTACACTATCTACAGGAGGGACAGGGAGGGTAAAAGGAGGAGGAGTAGCTCTTACATAAGGGAAGGAATCAAAGTAACAGAACAAAAGAGAAACAGGGGAGAAGAAGCACTTGGTAAATTTGAGACTGGCAATGGCACCACAATCTGCACAGGGTTAGATACAGACCTCTTCTCAGGGGAGGAAATGGACAAGGAAATGATAGAAAGTATACTTAGTATGGCAAAAAAGGGGAGATATTGCTGATGGGTGATCTGAATATGCCAGATGTTAACTGGAGTGCAGTTACAGCCACTCAAGAGTGGGTTATTCTAGATGCCCTACAGGGCATGCCTTAGACAACTAGTATTGAGCCCACCGAGAGGGAGCAATCTTAGACCTGGTTCTCTCAAATGGAGATGAAGAGAGGATCACAGATGTAGAAGTGGGTAGCCATCTGGAAACTAGCGACCATCGAACAGTATGGTTCACAATAAACACAGCAATAGAGTCAAGCCAACAAAGGCAAAGGTACTGGACTTTAGGAGGGCTGACTTGCTAAAATGGGTAAGTGCCTAAGGAATGCACTAGCACATGGGCAGGAGGGGTGGAAGAACAATGGGGAATAATAAAACTGCCATCACAGAGGCAACAAGCCTTTGTGTGAAGCAAATAAACAAAACTAAATGATGTAAGAAACCACTATGGTTCTCAAAGGAAATGGCAGTGAAGGTTCAAGAGAAAAGAAAGCTTTCAGGAAGTACAAGGAATTGCAGAAGGAGCAGGACAGAGAACTGTATCAGTTAAAGCAAAAGGAGCTGGGAAGGCAGTCAGAACAGCAAAGGCCCAAACCAAGGAAAAGATAGCCAACTCAGTTAAGAAGGGGGATAAAACCTTTTATAGGTACATCAGGGGGCGAAGGAAGACCAAGGGAGGGATAGTGAGGCTTAATAAAGGGGAGGGTGGGCAGAGGGAGACTGTGAAAAGGCAGAGATACTAAACAAATATTTTTGCTCAGTATTTACAAAGGAAGAGGGGGGGGTACCTAGAACAAACAGTAGAAACACACTGGATACAGAAGTTGATACCAGCCCATTTACAGAAGAAAGGGCTCTGAAAGAACTCTTAAAACTGAAGGTGGACAAAGCAATGGGGCCTGATGGGATTCATCCCAGAATTCTAAAAGAACTAAGGGTAGAATTAGTGACACCACTGACTACCCTGTTTAACAAATCATGGGAGGATGGGGTGGTACCAGAGGACTGGAGGAGGGCAGATGTGATTCCCCTTCACAAAAGTGGGAGCAAGGCAGAAGCAGGAAACTACAGACCTGTTAGTTTAACCTCAGTGGTAGGGAAAATGATGGAATCACTTCTAAAGGAAAGAATTGTCAAGTATCTAGAGGTCAGAGGGGCACAGGACCCAAGGCAGCATGGATTCACAGCAGGAAGGTCATGCCAGACAAATCTGATAGATTTCTTTGACTGGGTGACCAAAGTAGTAGATCAGGGAGGGGCTGTGGACATGGCCTACCTAGACTTTAGCAAGGCATTTGACACAGTCCCACACAAAGATTAATATACAAGTTAGCTAACCTGGGAGTGGGTCCCAAGATGACAGCCTGGGTAAAAATTGGCTGGAAAATAGGACACAGAGAGTAATAGTAAATGGAGTCCACTCTGATGAAAAGGGGTTACTAGTGGGTACCGGCAGGGTTCAGTATTAGGACAGTCCTCTTCAATGTCTTTATAAGTGACATTGCAGAGGGACTGGAAGGAAAAGTATGTCTCTTTGCAAATGACACAAAGATCTGCAACAGAGTTGATGCACAAGGTGGGGTGGAAAGGATGAAAAGGACTTGGCAAGTTAGAAGAATGGTCAAATGTATGGCAGCTTAGATACAATGCTAAGAAGTGCAGGTAATGCACCTGGGAAACAAAACCCAGGGAAGAGTACACAATGGGGGTGAGATATTAACAACAACAAAATGGAAAGGGACCTGGGGGTAGTCATATCAGATGACCTAAAGGTGGGCAAGCAATGTGAGAGGGCAGCAATGAGGGCTGGGGGATATTGGGATGCATAGGGAGAGGCATCACCAGTAGAAAACAGGAAGTTATTATCCCTCTGTACAGACAGCTGGTCAGACCCCATCTGGAGTACTCGTGCAGTTCTGTAGACCCAGTCTCGCAAAGACATAGACAGGATGGAAGCTGTCCAGAGGAGGGCACTAAAATGGTGCAGGGTCTGCACCGGGAGACATATGAAGAGACTAAAGAAGCTTAATATGGTATAGCCTCGAGGAAAGGAGGGAGAGGGGACATGATAGAAACTTTCAAGTACCTCAAGGGAATCAACAAAGTCCAAGAGGGTAGCATCTTTCAAAAAAAGAGGTGTGCAAGAACAAGGGGGCACAATTTGAAGATAGAGGGGGCGGCTCAGAGGTAATTTAAGGAAGTATTTTTTCACAGAGAGGGTTGTGGATGCATGGAACGGCCTTCCGGAGGAGGTCGTGGAGTCAAAAACTGGTGGAATTCAAGCATGCATGGGACAGTCATAAGGCAATTCTAGGGGATGGGGGTAGGAAAAAGTAGGCTGCTGGTTAACTAGGATCTGCAGCTTATCCAGTAGGCAGGGAAATGGGCAGACTGGGTGGGCCAAGCGGTCCTTATCTGCCGTCAAATTCTATGTTTCTATGTTTCTATGTAACAATGAAAAAAATCAGTTTCAGTTAAAACTATGTCAGAATCTACTTCAGAGATTAGTGTAATTACACAAGAAGTTACTCATGATAAGTCTGATGGAAGAAAAGGTTAAAAATATTGCAACTAGAAGTGAATTAGGGAAAGGGCAGGACACCAATATGCCAAAAGATACCTCAAGTGTAGCGAAATCTAGTACAAATATTATGATAGCCTATTTGGAAGAGCTAGGAAAATTAAACATCTTAATCTGATTTTAGAAGTGTCAGCTGGTAAGGAAAGTTGGATACCAAAAGAAACCACAGATAACTGGAATTAACTGGTTAATATGAAAGAGTGGCATCAGAGTGAAGGCAGTAAATATCCTAAGTCAGTTAGCAATATTAGACCACTAGTAAGATTTATAGGACCTACTAATTGGATTCTGTTTGGCAGGAATGATGGTTTACCGGAAAGTCACGTTCAGCTGATAGACCACTTGAATTTTCTATTGGATATTAATATTACATTTGAGGACATTTTTGATGTTAAAGTCAAACAACTGGACTCAGTTACTGTCATGGATGTCTTCTTTGAATCCACAAGAGTCACTAATTACACATGGTTAAATGGTCAAAAACTACAGAGTAATAATTTTAGTGTTACATACACTAATAGATCAGAATTTAATAAAATAAGCCCCATGACAGATTCTAGGACAGAAGAATTTCATCTTAGTCTTTTTGGTATGGAGAGGCTGTGTAATGAAAATGTTCAGATCTTAGCAGAGGCCCTAGGTAATCTCTTGGAGAATTTTTAGAAAATCCCAATTATAGATTATGTTAAATTTATGGCAAGCAGAGTAGGTCCAGATAGTCAAATAGATTTGAAATTGCAAAATAAAGAACTTGGAAATGGAATACTACAAAAAAAGGTATATCTTGGATAAACTGGATCTATATGTTGTGGACTCCAAAAATGGGAAACACAGACTCAAGGTGCCTTTTACAGTAAATAAGTTAATAATACATCAATTATTTGTGCCAACAAATTGCAAAGGCTAGTTGGATATATGGACTGACTTAAGGGAATGTGTTCCATATGCTCTGAAAATAAAGTATCTGAGGAACCTAATAGTGCTGATAATGGGATTACTGTCCTGTCTTGGAATATTGCAGTGTGGAAAAACAAACTTGTAGATAATGAGTGGATTACATTTATAGGGAAACATGACATTCTTGCCTTCCAAGAGACGTGGCATGAGAAGGATGATAATGTTGACCTGAATGGGTATGAGTCATACCATGTCCCAGGTAATAGAAAACAAAAACAGGATAGGTGCTCTGGAGGCCTAGCCTCATATTTTAAGATTGGTTCTTTTAGCTGGATTAAGTGCCTCCTATTAGATACAATTTGTATTATAGAACTGGTTGCAATTTACAGCTACTGCTTTTTGGTAATTAATTGCCATATACCTCCTGAGAATTCTAGATTTTCTAATAATTCTCTCTGGGATATATTAAAAGAGCCTCTTTATATAAGAATAGTAAATAACCCAGAATGTGGTATACTCTTATTGGGTAATTTTAATGCTAGTTTGGGCAATTATCATGGGTACCTAGATAATTCATATTATTTGTATAACAATATTAAAAATCATATGATTGGTACATCTTCTAAGGATAGTGCTATAAATTCCTCGAGTGAGAAATTGAAGAAGTTACTATCAAAATTTAATCTATATCCCCTGAATGTTAGGCTTGAGGGGGACATAGTAGGTGAGTGGACATATGTTTCATTGCATAGTGCATCTGTAATAGATTATACTTTTTTTGGCAGGTCTAGATACTCAGTGGGAGCAACTACATGTAGTGACATGTTCAGAAAGTGATCATTTCCCTGTTGTTATTAAAAACCACTTAATGGTTGAAAATAGACATAAATCTATAAAATACTTCCCATTTTTGGAAATAAGAGTGTGTAAGAAGAGATTTTATTGTAGTGCTTAGACAGTGCCAGCACTGACATCCCCTTAAGTGACAGTTACCATTCTGACTGTCAGCACTGTAGCCTTGGGGATGCTGGTGCATAGAAAAAGAGGGCTGTGCCTCCAAACCCCACCCTTGTGAGGGGATCTGCCCCCACACTCCCTGGTCTCTAGGATTCCTACTCCGAGTCAGAGCTGGACCAGGGAAGGGGGACACAACACCCAGCTAGACTGTCCCCATCACTGCACAGACCATCACAACAACGTGCGGGTTTTGCCCAATTCCTGTCACTGTGATGGTCTTCGCAGTGCTGGAGTTGCTGTGTGATGGTATATCATAAGAAGAGTATATGGCATCAAGAATCTAAGGATATATTGACTGATGTACTACTTAACTCACCTGTAAATGAGGAGCATGTTTGCCATAAGAGTTTATCATGGGATCAAATAAGCATTGAGTTAATTTCAGTGTTTGATATAATAAAGGATAGCTTAGAAAGTAATATAAAGACTCAAACAGAGAAGGATCAAAACACCGGCTGGTTTGATAAAGATTGTAAGGCTTTTAAAAACAGATAAGAAAATCATATAAACTCTGTAAGGATACTTGAAGTCGAAATATAATAAAATAATTAAATAGGGTAAAGTGACAGTGTAAGAAGGCACCCATAGAGAAAAAGAAAGAGTATTACAAAAAGCAATAGCAAGCAATGGAGGAGGCAGTAGTAAAACAAACTCCAGTCAGAGCCAATACGGTTGTGGAGAGCTTTTAGGAGTGACACAAGCGGTGAAAAGAATATGCAGTGCTCTCACTGCACTGGAGTCAACCATTATACTGCAGTGATTATAGTACTGTGCATGTGTGATACACGTCTGCAGTTTGTCCCGGAGTCAGCCTTGCGCAACATGGCAATGCTGACATAACTATGTGTAACAACCCAGTCCCCTAGGGTTACTAGAATCCCATTAGTACTAGTCTTAGGCAGGTAGGAAAAGAGTGCTGGTGGGGAGCTCATTAGGGGCTTTCTACATAATTACATCATTGTTTACTAATCTAGCCTAAAAGGAGGATGATTGTTATTTAGAACTCTCACAGCGGCATAACCATTTTAGAGTCAACTGCTCTTGGAGAGCTTAGAATGTTCATCAGTAAGTTCAAGTGTGGCAGTCAGAGTGGCATTAGGTCTGCCACTGGGGCTCTGTCAAAGGAAGCCCTGGTATTTATCACCCTAGTTTGGTAAAATCTTCAGTTTGTGTGCAGGACTCTTGAGTTTCACTCCAGTCGGAATGAGAGGGAATGCAATTCTTGTGGATCCAAGGGGCAATCCCTACCAAAGAAAGAAAGGTGCATTTTGTTCTTTCCATGACTGAGAGGAAGGGACAACTACTCTGTGAGTACAGAGTCTGAGACTGTTCTCTGAAAGAGTTGCCTGAGGTGTGTGTGCCCTAGATAAGGCTAGATCACACCAGTGAGGACCCCTTTCACCACAACTGTGCTGAATTTAAAGTTAACGTTGGGGGGTCTTTATTTATTTATTTGAACAGCAGTTTGAAAACCTTTGAGCCAGAGGCTCATTTACAAAGGTACCTTGTCACAAAAAGGCAGAACACAGCACAACAGTATGTTACAACAATAATGAATACAACAATGGGGGACTACAACAAGTTGGTTAAACAGGATGACGCATACAATAAAATTGTTAGGCAGTCTAACTTCAATTGTCATAAGCAGCCAAACAGGTGGCTTTGTCATAATGTTTGAGCAAGGCTAAAACTAGTAACAATTACAGCTTCGAGTATTAAGTAGGTGATTCTGTAGGGAGGTTTTGAAACAGGATATCGATGGGGCATCAGAGATAGAAGGGAGCATTGTGTTGAACCAGGATAGGGCTCTATAGCAGTAGGCTCTTTGACCATGTGAGGTCCTGGATCTGGGAATAGATAGGGTGGTTTTGCCAGAGGTATGAGTATGAACTTGAGATTTTGCATGGTGAATGGTGGCTTTCAGACCTGGTGGGGATAGCCCAAGGAGAGGTTTTTTTTGTTATGATACAGGTCTGATATCTAAGGTGTTCATCCAGGTCAAGCAGCATGGCTTTTGAATATAGCTGACAAGTGTGCTTTAACCTAGGGGCCCCAGAAATTAGCCTACAGGCCTTGTTTAGTGTAATGCAAATTTTGTTGAGAGCAGTCTGATCAGCAGCACCGTACACTGGCAGCCCATAATCAGCTAGGGACAGGATGGATGGGGTGACTGTGAGTTGGAGGGCCTCGGTGGGGAGACAGTTTTTATACCGGTGTAAGATGCCTAGTCAGATATTTGCAGCTGTGATAAGAGCTGATATGTGGCCATGGAAGGAGAGAATGGGGTCAAAATGGATCCCAAGATACTTATAGGAGTAGACTTGCTCGAGTGGGAACTTGGAGCTAGAGTGTATGTGAAGTTTGAAGTTGCTGGACTTGTTTTGTGGGTGGGTGAAGATCATGGTTTTTGGTTTTTTGAGATTTTTCACCAGTCTATGTTCCTTGAACCAACCCTCAGCTTCATTAAAGGATCTTTGCAGGGAGTCTTGGAGAGTGATAGGGTTATGATCAGTGACAAAGATGATGGCGTCATCTGCATACAGTAATATATTTCCAGTACAGGAACCTGGTAGGGTGTTAAGGTATAGGGAGAAGAGTAAGGGTCCAAGAATGGAGCCCTGGGGAATACCAGAGTGGATGGAAGAGATGTCAGAGTGAGTCCCGCTAATTTTAACAGGCTGTGAGCGGGCTGACAGATAGCTGGTGCACCAGGAGACAGACCCAGTGGCAAAACCAGAGTGACTGAGGGCATCCAGAAGGAGGGGATAGGAGACAGTGTCGAATGCTTTTGATAGGTCTATGAACACAGCACCAGCCAGAGAGCCTGTGTCTAGGAGGAGTGGAGAAAATTTGAGAACTCTTGGAGGGCAGTACTAGTACTATGGCCAGCACGGAAACCATGCTGTTCAGGGCAGAGAGTGTTGTAGTTGGTGAGGTAGTCAGTAATTTGAGAGTCCACCACTTTTTCCAGAGCTTTGGAGAGAGGAGAGAGAATGGAGATAGGCCGTTAGTTTCTGACCAAGGACCTGTCTCTACCTTTAAGAATGGGTGTGACTGTGGCGATTTTCCAGACTGACAGAAATTGCCCCAGGCAGAGAGATTTATTGAGGAGGCTGGTGATTGGGGTAAGGACCAGATCTAAAACCTGTCGAAGGATACATGGATCCAGGGTGTCACTGCCCGTACAATTGTTCCTAAGGGCATTGACTAGGTGAGGTCTGAGTTCTTGGGCAGAGACTCGGCGAAGGTGAAAGTATGGGTGTGTAAAGACTGTGGCAGGCTGCGGGGGGTGGTTGAAAAAATCTTTAGGGAGGATAGGGCTAAGATCTGTGAAGGAGGTATTGAGGCAGTTAGCTATAAGGGCTGGGTCAGAGGAGATAGTGCCATTGATATTGATCTGGGAGGGAGGGGGGGAGAATGTGCTCCCATTTAACTGTTTGATATTGTCCCAGAAGGTTCTAGCATTCTCCTAGGAGGAGGTAAGCGAGGACTGATAGTGATCAGCCTTGGCCTTTCTGATAGCCCAGGTGCACTTATTTCTGGCAGCAGCATACACCTGCCTATCGCTGGGCCAGCTAGTTTCAGTAGCACAGTGCCATAAGTTATCCCTGTGTTTCAGTTGTTGGATCAGGGCTGGGGTCACCCAGGGAGCATTTTGCACTTTGGAATGGTGGGCTGTCAGTGGAGTGAAGATATCGCAGGCTTTATTGAATGTTTGGATAAAGAAGGTTAGAGCCGTATCAATGTCAGGGGCATACTGTATAGGAGACCAATCAATTTGGGACAGAAGTTCCTTGAGTTTCTTCAGACCACGTGGTTTCAGGCACCGTCGAAATATGGACTGTGCTAATGGTTTGGATACTGTGGAAGTCCAGTGAATAAGTATGGGGGAGTGATCGCTAAATGAGTCAGGAAGGACTTGGACATCAAGGATCCGATTAGGGCGATTAGAGAGGACCACATCGAGTAGAGTACTAGTGCCTCTCTCTTTGGGTTAGTCCTAGTGGGATGGGTAACGAGTTGAGTCATATCGACTGCAGCAAAGGAGTCACGGGTAGAGGAGGAAGAGGGGCTAAGCCAATTGATGGTTAGGTCACCAACTGGTATTTGGTCCGAGGGGTGGGGTAGCAAGGAAAGGTATTCCGTAAGGGAGGCTAGAGCCAATGTTGAGATTTTAGGGGATATGTAGGCTGTAGTTAGATAGAGTGGGCCCTTTAAAGGGTCAGGGGTCAGTTTCAGGGTTAGCGCCTGAGCCCCAGAATCAAGAGCAGGTGCTGGTAGGGCAAGTCCAGTGAGGGATTCTTTAATGTAGATGGCACAGCCACCACCCCATCTTCCAGCCCAGTCAGCCCAGAAGAGGGAGTATCCAGGGAGGGAGACAAAGGAGTCGGGGTGGATTTTGTCAGCCAGGTCTCAACCAAGGAGATGACATCTGGATTGAGATGTGACCCAGCACTGGAGTGAGTAAAATTTTTTCAGGAGGCTACAGATATTCATTGAGACCATGCAGAGTCCAGGGAGGCCTGTAACAGAGTTGTTCTGAACCAGGCCAGGGGTGGGATGGATGTTACCTGACAGGAGGAGTAGCATAACTAACACCCTGGCCAGGTGGCAGAGAAAGGTATTTCTACGACAGACATGAGGGGGGGAAGGGAGTTTCAGCATACAGGGGGTGGGCAGAGTAGTACAGTATGGGAAAGCAAGAGTAAGTCTCCCATGTGCGTTAGGGGTGGGAGCTTGGAGGAAGCTGGTGGGTGGGCAAGGTGGGCAGAAGCATCCAGTGGTGGCAAGGTGTGCGAAGCTGGCTCAGATACATAGGAGGGGTGCAGTACCAGCACACAAAAGGGTGCAACTGACTGGCATGTTTGCAATAGCACTGAGATAGATGGGTAAGACAGTGGCAGCAGTCATAGGCTGAGCAAGAGGCAAGTCCAAAGGTGTGAGGCATGCATAGTGCTAAAGAGCTAAAAAAGGTAACAGAAGAAAGATGTGGAGGCGGCTTGCCTGTGACCGTTAGTGCCACTTTGGTTCAGTGGTAGAGACACTGCCTCTGGTATACAGGGTACCAGGTTCGAGACTCGCCCAGGGTATTAGGAGAATGGACCTGGGTAGGGGTCAAAAACTCAGGGTCCGAGTGCCGGGGCAGGCAGAGGTTGGGCCAGAAAATAGGGTGCTCGGTAGTGACTCATAGTGGTCAGGAATTGCGGGCTGGGGTAGGGGTCCAGAGGGGTGGTAGTTATAGGTTGGACAGGTGGCAGAGAAGTGCAGGAAAGTAGATGCCAAGGGGAGGAGAGATGCTGTAGATAGGTGTGGAGAACGAGCAAGGGGGGGGGAATGGTTCTATCTGGGCAAGGAAATATAGAGAGGGAGCACTGAGTCCCTCTAGTGGCCAGCAGTTATAACCTGCAAATGGGAACGTGGGGAATTTCAGCAGCAGGAAATTATGTCACAGGGTGGGTCTATAAATTGAATGCTGCTCCTGGGTGGGTGGGTGGTTGGGGCTGGGCAGACGATGCGAAGAGTCATTGGGCTAGCATCCCACAGCACGAGTCCAACAGGTGGGTAAGAGAGGTGCTCTTTACCTCTTCAGAAGGGCTTGCTTGAAAATGGCGTCCTGAGCTCCTCAACAGGAGCGCTGAATAGTCCTGTCCCTGCCGCGGTAGGCCGTATTGCACATGGTAGCCATCACCTCCATGGTTGCAGAAAGGAAAAGTAGCGCACCAGGAAGTGGGTATGTTTATGCGGCCCAGAGAGGGGAAGGGCTGTATAAACAGAAACACTGGAAACTATGCTAGAGCACTGTGGCCGAACATCAGACAGCAGTCCAGTTATGTGCTTCCGCAGTGCTCTTATACAAATCTGATAATGGCATAACATCTGTGGAGCTTGGCCTATACAGCCATAAAAATTAGACTCAGGAGGAGACTATTAACAAACTAGAGATCTGGTCTGGGATTTGCTCATCATCACAGTCACTTTCTCATTCTTTTCTAAGCAGTAATTTCTGGTAAATGTGCTTTAACCATATTGATCTCAGTGCTGACAGACTACTTCTGGTTTTCCCCTGATTTTATTTGGTGGGGGTAGTAGCAGTCTTGAAGTGGTAGCTGCCGGTGGTGGCATTCTCTGAAAAAAGTTGTCCCTATGCATGTCTGCACATTTTAGAAATTACCCCGTACCTTGTATTTGCTGTAAAAAAACTGACCCCTTAAACACAAAAACAGGGAGTCAGTTATGGCCTCCACCGCCACCCCTTTTCACTTCAAGTGAGGAACGTGATCATGGGTTTGCATCAGATGTACAGTGGCAGCCATAGATGCACAATAGTGTTAAGCAGTAATCAACTAAATGTAACAGTTTGTTTTTTAAATATGTGCTTTCTTAATGTTTTCAGTACCACTCCACCCCTGGATTTCTGTGCCCCAAGTGCATTCGTCTACATTTTTGTGTTCAGGACAAAAATGCTTTTCAAATGAAGGTAGTCACTAATCTAAATTCTTTATAGTTTTTTCAATTGCCATCAGAAATGTGAATTTGTAAAAACAAAAAATGGAAATACAGGTAATAAGATGATCATATTTTACAAAATATAAGGAATGCCGATTAGTAACTACCCTCATTTGAAAGGCATTTTTGTCCTGAACAACTTTTAGACTGGTTGTTTTTGTGCACCTGGAATAGTTTTAAAGATATTTAGATTTGTTTGGAATGTGTGCACATTTGCTAAGAATTCTGCACAGTGCCTTAAGAAGATTCTCAGTGAAAAGCAGTTGGGAGTTCTGTCTCCAACGTTCTAAACACACAATGGGTCTGAATGAGTTAAAGGGGACAGGAATTGATTACTTATGTGCAAGTGTTTGAAATGTCTCTATTTTCATTAATGATATTCATACCTCTAAAGAATCCCTATTTAAATGTGCCTGAATAAAAGCTGAAGCTGTCAGTTGTGTTTTGTTTTGGTATTAGATTTACAGAATTGTGATTTAATATAACAGCAGATTAGGTACTTATGAACACATGTTGATACATGGACATATTAGGATAATAGTTTCTCAGTTACAAGGGGCTCTGTGTTAGGTCTGGGTTTTGAAAATATACATACACTAGTCACTTATTACAGAATTGCAGATATATCATGTTTAAGACAGTATAAGTTTGACAGTTAATGAGTAATATGGACTTATTGTACACAGAGTTTAAGAAAAATGTATCTGAAGAGTACACTGTGCAAATTTTGATTGACACCACTGTGTGAAACAGCTGCTGAATGCTTAATTTACACTAGGGCAGGTTGTCTTCTAGCCTATTTTTTGCTTAACACATAGCTATTTGCATATGTATAAGACCTTTAACATTATTTATTATGTATTGCTGAAAGAGCTACTGATGCCTGAAAGAAAACTTTTTAAAAACATAATAAACATAGAAACATAGACTTTGATGGCAGATAAGGACCACTTGGCCCACCCAGTCTGCCCATTTCCCTACTTATTGGATAAGTTGCAGATTCTAGTCAACCAACAGCCTACTTCCTGCAACCCCCCACTATAATTGCCTTATGTCTGTCCTATGCATGTTTGAATTCCCCCACTGTTTTAGACCCCACAACCTCTCCAGGAAGGCAGTTCCATGCGTTCACCTCTCTCTCTGTGAAAAAAATGTCCTCACATTACCCCTGACCCCTGTATCTTTAAATTGTGCCCCCTTATTCTTACACATCTCTTTTTCTGAAAGATGCTACCCTCCTGGACTTTGTTGATTCCCTTGAGGTACTTGAAAGTTTCTATCATGTCCCCCCGTCCCTCCTTTCATCAAGGGTATACATATTAAGCTCTCTCAATCTCTCTTCATATGGTTTCTGATGTAGACCCTGCACCATTTTAGTTGTCCTCCTCTGGACTGCTTCCATCCTGTCATTGTCCTTGCGTAGATGAGGTCTCCAAAACTGCACACAGTACTCTAGATGGAGTCTCACCAACTGTCTGTACAGAGGAATAACCACTTCCCTTTTTCTACTTGAGATGCCCCTCCCTATGCATCCCAGTATCCCCTGGCTCTCCTTACTGACTTCTCACATTGCTTACCCACCTTTAGGTCATCTGATATGACTACCCCCAGGCCCCTTTCCATTATTGTTGTCGTTAGTACCTCCCCTGCTATTGTGTACTCTTCTCCTGGATTTTTATTTCTCAGGTGCATTACTTTGCACTTCTTCACATTGAATTTAAGTTGCCATATGTCTGACCATTCCTCCAACCTTGCCAAGTCCCTTCTCATTCTTTCTACACCCCCGTGTATCAACTCTGTTATAGATCTTTGTGTCATCTGCAAAGAGGTATACCTTTCCCTTCAGACCCTCTGCAATCTCACCTATAATGACGTTAAAGAGGACTGGACCCAGTACTGAGCCCTGAGGTACTCCACTAGTAATCCCCTTTTCTTCGGAATGTGTTTAATTCACTGTTACCTTCTGTGTCCTGTTGTGCATCCAGTTTGTTACCCTGGGACCCACTCACAGGCTGGCTAACTTGATTATTAATCTTTTGTGCAGGACTGTGTCAAATGCCTTGCTAAAGTCTAGGTAGGCCATATCCACAGCCCCTCCATGGTCTATTACTTTGGTCACCCAGTCTAAGAAATCAATTAGATTCATTTGACATGACCCTCCTGCTGTGAATCCATGCTGCTTTGGGTCCTGTGACCCACTAGCCTCTAGGTACTCAACAGCTCTTTCTTTCAGAAGTGATTCCATCATTTTCCCCACCACTGAGGTCAAACTAACAGGTCTGTAGTTTCCTGCTTCTGCCTTGCTCCCACTTTTGTGAAGGAGAATTACATCTGCCCTCCTCCAGTCCTCAGGTACCACCCCATCCTCACATGATTTGTTAAAAAGTGTGGTCAGTGGTGCCACTAGGTCCTCCTTAGTTCTTTTAGGATTCTGGGTGGAATCCATCAGGCCTCATTGCTTTGTCCACCTTGAGTTTTAGGGTTCTTTCAGGAATCTTTCTTCTGTAAATGGACTGGCGTCAACCCCTACCCAGAGTGCTTCTATTGTTTGGTTTAGGTAACTCCTCCTCTTCTTCTTTTGTGAATACTGAGCAAAAGTATTCATTCAGTATCTCTGCCTTTTCACTGTCTCCCCCTGCCCACCTCCCCCCCTTTATTAATCTTCACTATCCCTCCCTTAACCTTTCCATTCTCCCTAATGTACCTATAAAAGGTTTTATCCCCCTTCTTAACTGAGTTGGTTATCTTTTCCTCGGTTTGAGCCTTTGCTTTTCTGACCGCCTTCCCCACTTCTTTCTGCTTTAATTGATGCAGTTACCTGTAGTGCTCCTTCTGTGATTCCTTATACTTTTTGAATGCAGCCTTTTTCTCCTTAACCTTCCCTGTCACCTCTTTTGAGAACCATAGTGTTTTTTTATTCTGCTTTGTTTTCTTCATTTGTTTCACACAAAGGCTTGTTGCCTCCATGATGGCAGTTTTGATTTTTCTTCATTGTTCTTCCACCCCTCCTTTCTGGCCATTTGCTAATGCATTCCTCAGGTATTCACCCATTATGTCAAAGTCTGCCCTTCTAAAGTCCAGTATCCTGTCTTTGTATGGCTTGTCTCCATGGTTGTGTTTATTGTGAAGCACACTGTGCAGTAGTCGCTTGTTCTCAGATGTCTACTGATTTCTAAATTTGTGATCCTCTCTCCATTTGAGAGTACCAAGTCTAATATTTCTCCAACCCGAGTGGGTTCCACCACTAGCTGTCTAAGGCATGAGCCCTGTAGGGCATTGAGAATGACCCTGCTCTTGGATGTGGCTGCAGTCCTTGTCATCCAGATAACATCTGGCATATTCAGGTCCCCCATCAACAGTAGCTCCCCTTTTTCAGCCATTTTGAGAATGTCCTCTATCATTTTCTTGCACATTTCCTCCCCTTGAGACGGGGGTCTGTATACAACCCCTGTGTGGATTGTGATGTCATTCCCTGTCTTCAAGGTGACCCAGAGTGCCTCTTGTCCTCCCCTTTACTTTTAGTTCTGTAGCTTTTATCTCTTCCCTTATGTAGAGAGCTACTCCACCTCCTCTTTTACCCTCCCTGTCCCTTCTATAGATTGTGTACCCTGATATGTTGACTTCCCAGTCATGTTCCTCTTCCATCAGGGCAACTAGCTCAGGAAGCTTGTTTCCCAGACTATGGGCATTGGTACTCATTGCCCTCCATTTAATGTTGACTTTATCCTTTTTTTACCCCATCCCTGCTCTTATTGCCCTTGTCTATTTTTCTATTTACCCCTGTCCTGCCCTCTGTCAAGCTCTGTACCTCAGTGTTTACCCTACTACCTGCCATATTTTGTGGGGGGAGGCTTGAACTTTCCAGCTTCCTATCAGCACCTCACCCCATTGGCTAGTTTAAAAGCTTGCCAAGGAAGCATTTAAACCTGTCACCTAGGAGCTTGTTTCTCTTCCTGGACAGATGCAGACCATCATGCCATTATAGACCTTCATCTCTCCAGGTGGACCCCCATTCCCCAATGAAGGCAAAGTTTTGCAACCATTCATTAAACTGCATGGTGTGCAGTACCCTAGACTCACCCCTGCCACAGACTGGCAGCACCTTTGAGAAGGTTACCATGCTTGCTACCTGTCTGAGGCCCCTCCCCAACTCCACAAATTCATCCTGCACTGCACTGACCTCATGCCTAGCTAGGTCATTTGCCCCAAGGTGGACAATGATATCTAGTTCCCTCTCCTGTGATGCTGCTTCTGCAATCCTGAAGATTTGCTTCCTGTCCCTCCAAGCCATGGCACCAGGCAGGCATCTTACTTCCCTATCCTCTCCCTTCCCCAGGTCTACACCCCTAACTAGTGAGTCCCCTATCAGAAGCTTTTTCCTTCCCCTGTGGTGTCCCTTGCCACCCTTTTGTGGGTCTCCCTTGTGGATGTCCCCAGCATTCTTCTTGGTCTCCACTGAGGGTGTCATCATAGAGGAACCTTGATTTGCCAGACTGACATATGATTTGTGTAGAGGTACAACTAGAGGGCTATGCCTCTGTTCCACCACCCTCACCCTCCCAGAACCCACTGTGGTCCAACTGCTCTTCACTCTTGGCAACCTCTGAGGCAGTGGTTGTGGAACTAGTGCTCTCTGGGTAGGGAGGCCTCCTTAGTCCTTGCCAGTTCAGCCTGGAGGTAGGCAACCTCCTCCCTCAGAGCTGACATTTGCTGCAAATAGGGCAGCAATGCAGGTTCCAGAATGTCTCCTGGAAAACTGCTGCCCCACAGTCAGTGCATTGCACCACTCCCCACATGTCCCGTTCCCTTATAAAATACAATGAGTAATATACAAAATCTATCTCTTTTTTTTGGGGGGGGTGTACTTACCCTTTATGCACTATGCTGGGTTATTAAGTATATGACAGTTCTGCCCCAAGACCTGTTGAGGAAGTGATGTCAGAACCTTGGCTATAAAGGAAATGCATGACTAGGGTGGGTGGGGTGAGGGAAGGGTGGGTGGTAGAGCCACAAGCACTGGTGACTGTTAGAAACAATCAAATACACCACTGCTCCACCACCCTGGTGAGTACAGCCCTTTATAGTAATTTAACCAGCACCACAATTTACTAGACCACTGCTCCTACACAAACCACTCTACTGAGTCCAGGGATAACACTGAACTCACTCCTCAGCCTGCAGGACACTTCTAAAACGTTGAGCAAATATCCTTCTAAATCCTAGGTCTCAAGCACAGGAATCAAGCAACTTCAGTTGTATTTCACTCCCTCTAAGTAGGTAGAATGCTGCTTGTACTCCATATATATTCTAGATTTCTCCTCCCCATTATTTATTACTGAGGAAATGTGCATGAATACATGATTTTTATTTATCCCTTACAGTTACCTTAAAGTTAATCTGCTTCTATAGCTTACTCCGTACTTCAAGTCATAATGTTGTGTTGTGACATCACAATCTGTTGCCATGAGAGTAACTGTGATGTCACAAGTAGTGCATTATAACCTCAGGTAGGGATACAGCAACAGCAATAGATATACTCTTCAGGAGCAAAAATCCTGTTTTCGTGCAACTGATCTCAGCAATAAATAATGGAGAGGAGGAATTAAGAACTAATGTGAAATACAAGCTGAACTTTATCTAAATATTATGTTTTGTTAAAGTTCTCCTGAAGTTGTCAGCTGCTCTTTAAGCTTATTTTTTCCTTGTGGTTTTTAATCGTTGTCATTTACTAATGCTAGCACAGACACACACAGAGGGTTTTAAAATGAAGCTTCAAGTTGGTTTACAGATTTTCTGAGGGAACGAATGTTCAAGTCAGTGTCATTTGACCTTGGGATAGCTTCTATTGATGGAACATTTGTATTTTTATATGAGTGTGTTGTTTTTTGAACACGGTTTTAACCTATGGGGCCCTTAACAACTTTTCATCTGTGTTTTCTTTTTGTTTTTTGTATGATCTGGGTTTTGAGAAAGTATGTTCTTCTAAAACAACTGCCAGAGTTATCTGACAAAGGATTCTGTGTAATCCAAAATCTAAAAGCACCTGTGTGTTATTTTGTAATGACTCTGTTGGTCCAATAAAAGGTATCAAAGCTTCTGTTTCTGTGGATCTTGTGTTACGAAGACCAATACAGCAACAAGTTTTTCTGTGGCTTCACTGTTTCAGAAATGTTAGCAGGAACTTATCAGTACAGTACCCATGGTTCTGAAACCATGAAGTGACATAGTCAAAACTCCAAATTCTTGGTTCCATGAAAGGAACTGCACAGAATGTTGTCCATACAAAGAAAACATAGAAAATACTGGATAGACAACCATGCATAACCAGTGTGTTCTGCCACAGAGGGGTTCTGATTCCCTCTGACCTTGATAGCAAATCTTGAGAGGTCCATGGGAATCAGAACCCCAAAGGTAGCAGAACACACTGGTTATGCATCAAGTTGCTCATCCTGTATTTTTTATAGTGTATAGTATTATGTGAAATGTGTACACTGTGTTTTTTCTGTTTGACAATGAAACTGATTTGTGCAGTCTCTAGATCAGGGTTTCTCAAATGGTGAGGCCAGCCTCCCTTGGGAGGCCCCAACCTGTTCCAGGGGAGGCTCTGGCAAGTCTGGAAAAGTAATGTATTTTTAAATGTAGAATATTAGATATTTTGTATGAAGAGATGAGGCAAACTAAAAGAGGATAATGGGAGAATTTATATATTTATAGTATTTACAAATCAGTGACCAGGAAAAGCTCACTGAGCCAAGGCACATTTCGGGTATACCTGGGGAAGGGTAAGGAGTGAATACCATTAAAAAGGTAACTGCAGAACCATCAAGCAACACAAAATAAACAGCAGTGCAAAGACATAGGAACAATGAACAAATAATAAGAGGTAACAATTGACCAATTAGATTTGTGGCAGAAAAGCCCAAGTACATGGGTTAAGCAGAGAGGTACTAAGAGCAAACGCAGAAGGGAGAAGGATTTCTGAGAGGTTGCTTAAGAGCAGGGTATGATGGGGAGAGTAAGAGAATGATAGGAAGGTTATTACACAAAGAGAGGAAACAGAGAAAGCAGTCTGATCCATGAAAGTACTACAGCAAGGGGTAACAATGATTCAAGAGTCAAAATAGTGGACAAGTAGACTGACCTGGTGATTGGGGTTACCATAAGCTGAATAAAATGACAGCCAACTACTCAAAGGCATTTTACTTTATTCCTGATGTAGTGTTCAGTGTGTGCTAATTTCCTATGGTGAGGCCCAAGAGTATTTCAATATTTGTAGGAGGCTCAAGATATTTTCCATGGATTGGGTGAGGCTTACTATTACAAAGTCTGAGAACTAATGCTCTAGATGTTCTAGAATGTTGTTCTACTACAGAAGGGTACAATCACATTCCATGACCTTTGAACTGTGGTACAACAGCATTTTGAAAAGGATAGATTTCTATATAGAACAATGCTCTATTATACACTATAATACAAAACACAACCGACAGCTTCAGCTTTGATTCAGGCACAGTTAGATAGGGATCCTTTAGAGGTATAAATGTAATTTATGAAAATAGAGACATTTCAAACAGCTGCACATAAGTAATCAATTCCTGTCCACTTTAACTTAGGCATGACAAGAGATGAACAAGGCAGTCTGGTTTAGAAATAAAGGGGCAGAGGAATAAAAAACTAATGTGAAATACAAGCTGAACTTTATCTAAATATTATATTTTGTTAAAGTCCTCCTGAAGGTGTCAGCTGCTCTTTAACCTTATTTTTTTCTTGTGTTTTTAATCAGTCATTTACTAATGCTAGCACATATACATACAGATGGTTTTAAAATGAAGCTCCAGTTGGTTTATAGCTTTTCTCAGGGAGTGAACTTTCAAGTCAGTGAAATCTGACCGTGGATTTGGTCTCAGAGAAAAGCAGCTTGGAGTTCTGCGTCCCTCATTCTAAAAAGAAAGAAGGGAGTATTGTTTTAACTGCCATAGGGATTTGCAGTGTTATGGAAGGATACAATGAAAACTATTAAAATATGTGTTCCACAGAAACCCCTTTTCAAGCTAAAGTGATACGGCTGTATGCTCTACCCACAGCCATAAAAAAGACAAAAAAACACTTGTCTTTAGTGACAAGGGGAACTAATAGCTGTAAGTTTAAAATCAATGCATCTATTCAACAACAAAAGTGTATAGAGTTCTTTACTGGCATATACTGTGATCCTGCTGTTAATAATTCCAAACAGATCACTCTTTGCAGGAACTCTAATAGTCTCACTTGAGGAAGATCATTTGGCAATGCATTCTTTAAAAACAAACAAAGCCTCTGGCCCTGACAGAATACCTGCTAAAGTTTTTCTTCATCAGCCTACTTTGTGGGCAAGATTTCTGACAACATTTTATAACTAGGGCATACAAGAGTCTAAATACCCAGAATCTTGGAAAGAGGCGCACATTGTTCCCATTCACAATAAGCTCTGGAAGAGCCACTACAATTGTAAATGCATTAACTAGATAAGGGTGTTTCATGGGCTTAAACATATGCATAAATTGCTGTTGCATACACCAACCGAATCAAAGTACGATACGTTGAGAAAGGGCAGATATAAAAATAATGACACTGTCTGCATTACAGTTACCTATATGTTTCACATTTTATTCTATGCACTGTTATGGCAATCGACTCAACCGAACCGGGCCATCATATACATGAAAGTACTGTACCTGAATTGAAAACATTGCTGAGACAGCTATTTGTTGTGACAAGGTGGAAGATAAACACAATGTTGAGACATGTTTAGGAAGACAGGTGCCTTGGCATTAGATAAGGCACTTTATAAATAAACTTATTATAAATTTATTAAGACATTTGACGTGTTTAATTGATTTTTTTAGAGATTGCTATACAGTACGCACACACATAATTATTACAATATAAAAGTGCATATACCCAAATGTCAATGTAAATCTTACACATTTCATTACAATTTGTTCTCTTGAAGGAAGATCTTACTGTACAAGGCCTAAAAATGAGTGTTAGGTAAAAGTAAACTGGGGTAGGTGTGTTATAGAAGGTATTGCATAGTTTATCTTTTATTGCTGCTCCACCCCAGGCACACACACTATGAAAATCAACAACCCCTTGATATGAAGCAACAGGAATTAGCTAGTACAAGGACAAAAACAAGTAGGAGACTGAGTAAGTGGGTAGACATGCATGAATATGGTAAGTCAAATAAAATTTCAAAAAAGTCTCATTGTTTTAATTCATTTTTACAAATGCATCTGCACAGTTGACACTTTTTGTAAAAAAATAATAACAGTGGGAGTTATTCCACATATGTCCACAGGTGCCACACATGCAGGTGGCAGGATCTGAGGCTGGAATGCACCAGTCTGTCCTGTTTCTGAGTCAGAAGATCATGGCAGAGAGGTAGAGGCACTGGGAGTTCCATCGATAGCTGTTGAGGCAGAGGGAACCAAATCTGATGAGGCCAAAGAGGGGCTAGTCGAATCGTGTGAGTCCCTTCCACCTGTAGCTTCAGAACAACCCTCTGAAGTGTCAGAAAGGGAGGAAACGTGTACAAGAACCTCCCTGTCCAGCAAAGAGACAGCACATCTCACCAGAAAACAACACACCTGGGAATGAGTGAGCAAAAATTGGGTAGTTTTACATTGGATGGGGAGATGAAGAGGTCTATCTCTGGCTGACTCCACAGGTCAAATAAGCTTTTGGCAACCTCTTGATTTAGCTCCCACTCTTGAGCCCTGACAGTGGTGTGGCTGAGACTGTCTGCCAGGACGTTGCTGATGCCTGGCACATGGACAGTTGTGAGGCAGAGGTTGTGCTGGACTGCCCAGTACCACACTAACATCACCTCCCAGCATAGAGGGTATCAGTGAGTACCTCCCTGTTTATTCAGGTACCAGACCACAGACATGTTATCGGTCTGAACCAGGAGTGTCCCCAGACATAGAAGAGGCTGGAAGGCCTGGAGGGCATACAGTACTGCCCTTATTTTGAACACATTGATGTGTTGAGATGCTTCCAGCTGAGACCATGTTCCCTGGGTTTGATGGTCTCCTAGATGGGCTTTCCAGTCTTGACATGAAGCATACATTGTAAGGGTCATGGTAGGAGCAGGGGGTTGAAAGGGGAACACCTGTGGAGAGATTCAACAACTCCTGCCACCAAAGGAGATCCTTCTTCATGTACCTGGACCCTAGGACCCTGTGATCCAGCTTGTCCAGTTGCTGATCCCATTGGACATGAAGAGTCCATTGGGTCACCCTCATATGCAGTCTGGCTATAGGAACTGTAGGGATCGCAGCTGCCATCAGCCCAAGAAGATGGAGGATTGACCTGGCTGTAGTCCAGCATGAGTTGGCCACTAATCTAGCCTGCTCCTGCAGGATCTCTGCTTTGTCTGATGGGAGAAAGGCCCTGACCTGGACCATATCCAGCACTACCCCAAATGCATTGTAGGCAGTAGGAGGGAAGAGGTGGGACTTGGGATAGTTGACTGTTATTCCAAGTCTGGAAAAGAGGTCCAGGGTGAAGCAGAGGGACTCCCTCAGACCGCTCTGTAAAGGCAATGACAAAAGCCAGTCATCCAGATATAGGCACAATTAGATCCCTCTGTGGTGTAGAGCTGCAGCCACCACTGCTAGGCACTTGGTAAAAACACGAGGTGTTGAGGATAGGCCAAAAGGGAAAGCCTTGAACTGGTAATGTTCCCCCGGAAGGAAAACCGAAGAAAGTGCGGAAGGCCTGGAAGACTGGGATGTGCAGATAAGCATCCTGCATGTCCAGTGCACAAAGCCAATGGCCCTTGTTGAACAGGGGTAGAAGTCCCAGGATGGTAAGCATGCAGAACATCTTGTACTTGTTGTACAGGTTGAGCATGCTGAGATCCAAGCTGGGTCTTAGGTCGCCTGTCTTTTTAGGCATTAGGAAGAAACTGGAAGTAGTACCCTCTTCCTATCTGTACTGGAGCCACAGTCTCTATGACTGACATTTGCAGAAGAGCCTGGATCTCATCCCCATATCAGAGACACGTGCCTTGGAGTATAATGGGAGAGGCCTGGGGGGTTGCCCAGAGGCCTGTCTAGGAACTCTATGGTGTGACCTCTTGCTATTAACTGAAGGACCCAAGAGTCCATCGTTATGTCCTGTGACCCCAGAAGGTGCAGGGCAATTCTTCCCCCCACTGGTTCCCTTAGAGGATCTGGAGGAGGCAGGGCAGTCCCCCATGAGTCAAGAGGCTGAGGGGAGGGAGCTGGCAGCTCCTCTGGGGGGCTTCTGGGACTTGGCAGGGGGAGTAGGGGTTTCTGATGCTAGATGCCGGCATTTGGCCTGGTGTTTGGTAGGGGCCTCTTTGGTCTGGCATCTCTTTTACTAATGAAAAAGCTGTTTGCCTTTGTAACTCCCTCGGTACATGAAGTGGATGTCATGGATGGATTTTCCATGGTCCTGAAATTCAGTGATAATATCCTTGGTGTCATCTCTGAATAACACAGATCCACTGAAAGAGGCATCCAGGATGGAAGTCTGTATGTCTTGTGCCAGGCCAGCAATCCTGAGCAATGAATGTCACCTAATGCAGATAGCAGTGGATGTGGTATAAGCAACTGAGTCTACTGTGTCATTAGTGGCCTCGAGGGCATGATGATGGGAGATTTTAGCCATTCTCACTGTCTTGGCAATCTCAGCCTTATGCTCCTGGTCCTGGACAGCTTCCAGCTTGGACTCGAGTGAGGCCAAGGAAGATTTCTGGTAGGAAACAATATGAGCCACATAATTAAGGGACCTGAGGGTGCAAGTGGAGGAGGAATGGATCTTGCAACCAAAATTGTCCAGCTGTTTAGATTCCTTATCAGGAGGAGACATACTCAAATGTTTAGGTTTAGAGGACCAGTCATAGGCAGCCATGATAACAACTGAGTCTGCATTAGGATGGCCAGTGAAGTGTGTGACCCCATTTGGGGGTGTGGTACATCCTGTCTGCCTTGTTTGAAACAGATGGAATAGAGGAAGGCTGTTGCCAGGTAGTGGATGTCAGGTCTTCATGGGGCCCAGTATAAGGCAATATGGGCATTGGAGCTGTGTCAGTCATGTATAGATGCTCTGCAAGCCTTTTCTGCTTTGGATCCTGTTCCTGGATAGCCCAGCCACAGGCATTTTGTATAGTTATGAGGAGTTCTGCAAAGGAAGGGTCCTCCAGAGGGAAGCACCACAGAGCATCGACAACCACCCAGCTGACATCCCCCACAGCGACACCAGGAGAATGCGGTAAACAGCCCTGACACACAGGAGACCGATGGATAGGCCACCAAAGAAGCACCCCACAGTGACACTATGACAGCTACTGACATGACTGGCCACAGTACGGCACACCACCACTATCAGGAGCAGCACAGCATGGCAAGTGAACCCCCGTGATTCCCAGACCATGACGGTGAGCATGCCAACAAGCATGAAGGCAGGCAGACAGCAACAGGAAGCATGGCAGTCCACAGGGTGATGCAACAGAGCTGACTGGTGCACAGCCAGGCAGGGACATACACTGCACTGCCCGCAGATGGTGTGATGCCCGGCAATGTCATGGCCGAATGCACAGTGGCAGAGCAGGGCAGGCAAACACCAGCTGAGCCACATGGAACCCAACACAGGCCCCCATAGACACACAGCACTGGCGTGGCTGATACCCCTGCCACAGGCATGGATGGGGTGCCATGGGGTGGAGCAGATAATGGAACTGGTGCCAGCCAAGAGGTGGTGCATGGGCAGTCAGCACTGGTGGCCCCCAACCCTGCCCCAGTGGTCAGACCTGGAGGCTGATATTGAATGCCAGCCCCACGAAGTAGTCCCTGCGGCTACAGGTGCTGTACTGGGTGATGAGGTAAGTGACCCGGTGGGTGCATTCCCTCCAATGCTTACGGGACCACCCCACTGGCTGGCTGGACATCGCCTGTTGCCTCTTCACCTCAGTTAGCCACTGTTCCCTCTATAGGACCTCCTGGAAATGCCATAGGGTGGGGTGTGCTGCACCAAGCAGAGCACTGAAGACCCTGTGCCAGTCCTCAATTGAGTTGTTCATGCGGGCATCCCCTCAGAGACAGAGGTGTGGCAGTTCCACACCGGGATGGGGAACAGCAGCTTGTGGCGATGGCCACTACGGACAGGATGACCTAACCATATGTCTTCAAAATAATCGAGGACTTGTGCCAGGGTCTCCTCATGCTCCATGAAATAGGGCCAGCTGCAGCACTCTTCATAGGTGGACAGAACATCTGCAGGGGGCACAAAGGCCAGTGCTGGATGCATACAGAGGTGTATGGAGCACACATCATCATCTCTGTACCGGCAGGCTAGCTCTGCAGCCTGCTGTATGTGCCACCACACAAACTGGCACAGGTGGAAAAAGCAGCCATGCACCTCCACCTGTAAAAACATTGCCCGCAGTGCCCCGTAGGCAGATATCTTGAAGTTGATTAGCATATGCTGTGGGCCGCCTGTGGGACAGAGCTCTGCCATCTTACTGAACACCACCGTGTAGGCAGCCACAGTCCTCTTGGTCATCAGCATGTACACGGCAGGAAGGACCATGGTGCCATTGACCCCATGCAGGTTGTACAATTGCTGGAAGAGGCATGGGCAACACTTGAATGTGCTGTCACCAAGTCAGGTGCAGCAGCGGGTCAGATACTCCATGTTCCCGGAGGTGCTGTACAGCAGGAACCTGTGGTCACTGGTGCCCTCCGAGTCATACAGCAGGAATGGCTCCTCCCTTCTGTCCTGCAATACTCTGCTGGTATCACCATCTCCATTAGCATCTGGGGGTCCACTGGTGCCCACTGGGCACTGCACCGCATGCGTTGGGCTGCCTCTTTCAGGAGGGTTACGGGTGGTAGGCTGCCCCCCATGGCCTTGTTCATGCCTGAGCAGCAGGTAATGACTATCCACTGGGACTTCTCATTTGTGTCCCTGGCCTGCCTCTTCACTGCAGCATGCACCCTCCAGATGCCCACCAAGGCTAAATCTGGTACATGGTTGTAGGGGCCCGAGACAGTCGGGTCACCCTCTGTGATGGTGACCACTCAGCCCTTGCACCAGATTGCTGCATAGTTGCAGCACTTCCTGTAGGTCCTCTCCTCACAGCTTCTTTCCCACTGAGTATGTATAGCCCACCCACCACCAGCAGTCTGTTGTCTTTCACGCTCTCAATGAATCCCAACTCCATTCTCCCCGGGGTCGCAGAGATGGTGTTTGCAGGTGTGACCGGCACTTTTGTGCTCTGTCGGTGCACCAACTGATGCTCTGGGGGTGTGTCACTGTGGTTCCCTCTTCTCTGCATTGGCTGTTGACATTCAGTACCACTCCTTAGTGGCGTCACTGTGGCAGTGTCACCATGAATACATGTTTCCCTCCAGAGGGGACATCAGGGACTGAATTCATTCACAAATCTGGACTGCCTTGTATGGTATGAGCTGCATGCCCATTGGCTCTTGCTCTGAACCAATGGGCGTGCAGCCCTACCGAGCAGTCAGTCGGCGGGGTGCAGCCAGGTGGGGTGATGCCACCCAGCGGCTGACGGGGGGAGCGGGATGGTGGGGCTCTGTGGGTGGTGGGGTAGGGGCCACTAGATCACCAGGGATATTGGACTTGGGGGTTGACCTTATGCCCACGATCAGACTTTGTGGTCCACTGGACCAGCAGGGATATTGGACTGGGGGGTTGACCTTATGCCCGTGATCAGGCTTCGCGGTCCACTGGACCGCCAGTGATATTGTTCTTTGGGGGGTTGATCTTACGCCCGCGATCAGGCCAGTCGGGGGGGTTCACTACTGTTATGCCTGCGATCGGGCCAGTGAGGGGGGTTCAGTGCTGTTATGCCCGCGATTGGGCCAGTCGGGGGTGTTTCAGTACTGTTATGCCCACGATCGGGCCAGTCGGGAGGTTCACTACTGTTATGCCTGCGATGCGGGCCAGTGGGGAGTTCAGTGCTGTTATGCCCGATTGGGCCAGTCGGGAAGTTTCCAGTACTGTTATGCCTGATTGGGTCAGTCGGGGTTTTCGATATGAGTTATGCCCATGATTGGGCCAGTTGGTGGGGGTTTCATTACTGTTATGCCTGCGTCGGGCCAGTGGGGAGTGAGATCTGCCGTGATCAGGCTGCAGGGGCACAGGGAACAAGTGGAGGGCCACCCACAGGTGACAGCTGATGTGTTGCGCCCTGCAATGCGGCAGCTCACCTGTGGGTGGCCCTCGACTTACTCCTTTTTTTTTGGCTCAAAGTTGTGCAGGCACAGGTAGGGGGTTGTGCCTGCACAATTCTGCACAGCCGGGCTGAATATCGGGCTGTGCAGTTTATGCATGGTTCCTCCCCATCCGGTTGATCATGCCTTCATTAGCATTGCGCTGTTGCTCAGCATGTCTTGGGGGCGCAACTGCCTCCTGCTGAATATCGCAGAATAGTGCAATTTCAGACTTGCACAGGTGCAACCCTATTGCGCATGGCGCAACCCTTTTGAATATCCAGCCCATTGTATCTTCCAAACCTGTAAAAATATAGCTATACTCTAAGATATTTTTTATTGAGTTCTTCATTCAATATACCAAACCATGTTACTTCCTTCCTACTCTGACATTTTTTTGCATCCAGCCAGCAGCTCCGTATTACACTTTCTTTTGGTGAAGTGATTATTTTTTTCCAGTACAATAATGCTTTCTTAACTGTTCTAACAAAAACTGAGAGAGTTCCAGTTTCCGTTCTATGCCTCACTGCTGTTGCAAAATTTAACACTCCTAACAAATTTTTCAAATATTTGTTTTGCACCACCTCAAGTCCTTTTAAATTATTTTTATTTGATAATCCCCAAGCTTCTGTCCCATACATCATTTGTGATTCTACATTGGTTCTTAAGCACCTATATTGAGCAATAAAGGAATTTCCTGCTATTGTATTAGAAAAATGTTTAATACCATTTAGCATTTTTGCAGCTTTTTCACATACTTTTTCAATATGAGTTTTCCATCTTAAATTTTCTCCACTGTGGCTGTAATTACCCTCCTCAACCCTAATGTGGTTTGAGCCAATAGTATCACATCATCTGTGTATAATAAGATTTGAATATCAACCACATTTATTTTTGTGGAGAAGGTCTCCACCTGTTTTAGATCTTCCACCAGTTTGTCGATAAGCACATTAAATAATGTTGGTGCCAAGATGCATCCTTGCTTGACACCAACATTGTCATCTATTGTGCTCATTGTATTCCCTTCTTTATTATACTTTATTACAATTTTATTGTCCATATACAGCAACTTAATAATATTCAGCAGCTTATCGCATATGCCTTTTTCAGTAAGAATATCCCACAAAATGTTATGATTAACTGAATCAAAAGCTGCCTTGATGTCTATATATGCTGCATATATTTTCTTTTTATTGATGTTTACATATGTTTCTAGTATATATCTCAAAGTAAAAATTTGATCCACCATAGATCTTCCTCTACAGAAACCAGCCTGTACTGTTAATATTATTTGTTATCCTCTATCCAATATTGAATTCTCTTCAGTATCAACCTAGAAAATATTTTCTGGTTAATGTTTAATAGAGTAATAGGTCTATAGTTTTCTGGATTCTCAGTTGATCCTTTTTATGCAATGGTGCTATCATTTCCACATTCCGATTATTTGGGAGTGTCATATATTCTACTATATTTTTGTACAGATTTAGTAATATGTTGGCCCACCATTCAGTGTCTATGTGATACAAATCTGCACGAATATTATCAGTCCCTGATGCCTTGTTTTTCTTTTGAGATTTTATTGCTTCTATTACTTCTTCTTTTGTAAAATCTAACCAATCATTTTTGTCTGCCTTTCTTATATATTCTATTTCTGTCTGAAAATGTCCATTATCTTTGTTAAAAATTCCTTCATAGTGTTCTCTCCACTTTTCTGGTGAAATCAGTACACGTATGTTCATTTGGTGATTATCTGTCCTTGCACAAATGTCTTTGATACTTGGCTGTTTATGTTTTCCTTTTTATTACCACAATGTACTTTATTGTGCCACTCAATGTAACCTTTTTGCTTGTACTTAATTTGACGTGGAACCTTTGTAAAGGAGCCTTGGCTCAAAGGTATTAATTCCTAGAATACAATAAATAAACAAATAAAAAAAATAAACTATTATTTTAAATTGTGCCCTAAACAACTAAGCTCCAAATAACACTGCTATCTTTCTCTTTGCTGGTTATTTGCATCTTATTCTATATTTCCTTTTGATAATCTCCTTTCTTTATCTTTATCAAATTTTTATATTCTGCATTTAAGTGTTTCAAACCCAAATCTATGCCAACTTGTTGGAGCAGTGTCCTTTTTGTTGGCATTCTGAGTCATACCAGTCTGCTATATATATGTTCTTTCCCTTCAGCCTTGTATTTTGTTGACCTTCTGGTTCTTTCACTATTCTTTGTTCAATTGATTGAAATACCAAGAATATATCGTTTGTCTTTTTCCCTACATTTTTGTCATTTAAATTTTCCTCTAATTGTTAGATACAATGTTGTTTCATATCCCTAATCTCATTTGTTTTTATAAAATTATGTAGATATTCTAAATTTACTTTTTGCCATTTTATTTATTTTTCCTAATTTTCATATTGTTATCAACCCATTCTCTTTTGTTAATGTCTTCCTTAAGTATACCATTGCTACTCTCCACAGAAATTTTATTTGGTCTATGATTACTATTCAAGTTGTTCACAACTTCCAATTTTTGTACTTTTTTATAGGAAAACACATCCACAATACATAATCGAAAACACTTGATCCCTTCTAGTATACATATGTACAATTTCCCAACTGGTCACCACTGCATCTCCCCTTTAGCATGTGAAAATTCAGCCTGCTCAACACTTTTATAAATATTTCTCCTACTTTGTTCTTCATTTTATCCATTGAAACTCTAAATGGAATTGAAAGCACATTGTCAAGATTCCAATTTGAGCCTTTGTCTTCTTGTGTGGTACCTACTCGTACATTACGATTTCCTGCTATCAAGATCATATTTACAGGATATTTATTTTGTATATCCTCCACTATATGTGCAAGTGCATTTATACAAACCATAATGGGTGATGCAGTGGAATCAAGTGGAAAATAAACATTGATCAATAGGCATTTCACTTTACAATTTTCAAAAATCTCTAGTACCTGTATATAATGCCTTACATCACTCCAAATACATTTACAGTTCAAACTGGCATTAATTTTGACAAAGGTGCTAATTCCCCCTTTTGGTCTGCCATATTTGGCATTTTTTCCTTGAATGTGCCACCCTTGATATCCTTCCAAATAATACTCATCCACCTTATTTACCCACGTTTCTTGCAATGTAATTATGTGTGCTTGTTGCATACATTTTATAACACCATTGTCTCTAAATTTACATAAAGCACCTGCTATATTCCAATCTTAGTACTATCAGCTGACTTGCTGTCTCTTTAATTTCTGCTTCTGGTGGTCATATCTTTTCTTCTATTTCACTAGTAACATACAGAATGTCCTCATCCTTTTCACTCACACCTTCCTCAACCTCTGGAAAATCAGACATCACTTCTGCTAACTCTGAGCTCTATGACTATTCCAATATAGTGCTGTTATTTATTCTTGGTCCTCTTTGTTGCCTACCTCTAATAACCATTTCATATACCTCCTCAGACAGCAGCGTATGTTCTTTCTCTATGGGCTTCATATAACGCAATATCCTTTGTTGAATTTTATTCTCTGATTTCTTAACCTTATGTATTTTTTCCTTTGGTAACGTTTTTATCTATCTGATACTCATTTATCACTTCTCTCAAGGAGAATTGTCACATCTGCATTTATGTCCCATTCTTTCAGCTGTTCTTTTGCTTCTAATATTTTTGTTTTTTTAGAAACAAACAAATCCAGTCCCTTTCTTTCCCTGCATAGTATCTGTAAGTGGAGCCTATCTCATTCTGTGTAATCTTATTACCCAGTATTCCTTTACATACATTGTATATGGCCAACTTTAATGTCATATGATTTTCATGTTTCAATTTTGGAATACCTCTCAAAAAAACTGTTGGTAACATTTCTCCTTTTTCTATTAAATCTTTCTTTCCCCTTGCAATATTACTATATTTTCAACCAATATTCTCATTCCCACTTGTATCTTTGCCTTTCCCTTCTCGTGTTACTGAACGTTCTTCTATAATTCTGTATCTTTTTTAACAACCCATCTTTCACTATCTTAGTTATCCTTTCAGACTCTTCTCTACACTTTCCTTCTTTAGTCTGTCCTGTCTCTTGTTCTGTTGTCCCTTCTTTTCCAATAAATGCTGTTCTTTCCTTTTCCTTCATCCTCCCAGTTTCTATTCTGTTACCTGAGGATTTTCTATTTTAGTCCATTCCTCTTTTATTTTTTTGAATGTCCAGAATCAGTGACTTTGTTTCTTTCCTGCCAGTTTCATCTGTGTTTTTTCTAATATTTTCTCTCTTGGTCTCTTTGCTTTGAACACTCAGTACTTGTAATTGTTCAGCTTGTTTTTTTCCTTCTTTAACTAATGGAACCTTTTCCTCTTCTTTATTTATTTGTGTACTTATCAGAGATGAAAAATAAATAATTAAATATTTAAAAGAATCCCATTTTTTATTTCTCCGAATCTCTAGTATTTTACTATTCTGTGTTGCATATTCTTGATTTTCTTCAATTTCCGAGCTTTCTCAATTTTTCCTCTGACTTTCCTGAATAGTGTGTGGGATATCCAGAGGATATTGAATGGGTGGGTCTAATTTTGGTCTTAATTTGTATGGGATAAGAAATGCCTTGAAATCTCCCAAAAAGGATTTACTGGGACATCGGTGGGAAACATCTTTAACAGATTTTCTCCCTTTTATCCTATTTCTGTTGAAAATTATCTGCAGTCTGTTGTTCTCCACCATATTCCTTCCTTTTCTTTGCCCAGGTTTTCTAACACTAAAACTCCTTCTCCCTGTGTAAGTTGACTTCCAGTTTCATCTTTATTTTGACCTTCTTTTTCTAAATTCCTAATAGTTTTCATCAATGGGTGTTCTGTCTGCATAGAGAGAGAGAGCTCCCTTTCCTGTACATTTTTTTTATAGGAGATGAGTTTAAAGGGGTAAAGGAGGCACTTTGTATCTTAAGTACCTCTTTTTTCCCCACTAAATTTATGTGGCTACCTGGAGCAGGGGTCAACCTTAACTTTTTTTTGCACTAGTCAGCTGGGCTAGTGAACCAGAGATTGCACTAGCATGCAGAAGTTTGCAGTAGCCTGCAGTCAGTATGGTTAATAGTGATTTGTTAAATGAAAGTCAAATAAAATAACATTCGTCCTGCCAACAGTCTGGACACCTACCACCTGATTTTGCACTGTGCCTTTAACTGCAAACTGCACATACGTTATCTCAGCTTCTGTGACTGAACAGTCAGTGGTTCTGTCACTGATGACTTAAATGAACTTCATTCCAATTATTTTTTCTTGTAGCACCATGTGTTCAACATTGGCTACATAGTGGATAAAGTTGCAGGCATATTTGTCATTCTGATATGCTGAACCGATATCTAGCCCTTTCATATCATCAAGGCTGCACATCCACACAAAGCCTGTGAAAGGATGTCCTTTCTTAGCAATTGCATGGCATGTGTGAAACAGTTTATCCAGATGGTTAAGCATTGTTCCATTCATGTTCTTCAGCATTCCTTGTCCCTGGAGTAGCAGTGCTGGCATCCTCCTTTTCCTTTGCCCTAGTATAAGCTTCACTGATATTATGGGATGAGACAGAGTCAAGCCAGAGATTATCTGCACCGAAACAAAAATTATTGTTCAATGTGCTTATGCAACTAGATGAGATGATGCTTGTGTAACTTGATTTGCTTTGTGGCTTTCTGCCTCTCTATCCATGGGATATACCACCCTGTAGGGGTACGATGCAAGTAACCCTAGGGGAGGGTTCCCCCATACAGGTGCTGTGGGAATGATTGCATTGACTAAAGGTAGGTTAGGAAGAAGCCCATGAGTGAGAGAGATGAGCTGCTGGAGGAGGAGGGGTGGATGGTGGGCAACAAAAAATGAATCCTGGAAGGTCCCAGGATGAGTGACCTTTTAAGCCCAATGGGGGAGTAACATTGCTCTGCCCATCAAACCATGGGCTTAAAGCCCTCCCATTCAATGTGCTTATGCAACTAGATGAGATGAGATGATGCTTGTGTAACTTTATTTGCTTTGTGGCTTTTTGCCTCTCTATCCATGGGATATACCACCCTGTAGGGGTACGACACAAGGAACCCTAGAGGAGGGTTCCCCCCCCAGGTGCCATGGGAATGATTGTGTTGACTAAAGGTAGGTCAGGAAGAAGCCCAAAAAGAATACCCATAGGTGTCAAGCATCAAAGATGCAAGGATGATGAATGAATTCTAAGAAGATGATAAGGCATGACTTCCTAAGGAGAGAGGAGAAAGCTGGGGGCCACCATCCACATCCATCCAACAGTGGAAGCTAACTAATTAACTGAAGAAAGCACTAACTCTAACTAATATTATGACCATTGGCAAGGAGAAGAGGAAAAAACCCTTTGAGGAGGAAACCTCTGGGGATCCAAGGCCTAGGTTACCTTCCCTCCAGGCTGACATTTGATTTGAGGATGTATGTCATTAAAGAAAAGGATTCATTAATGAGCAGGGACACTGGTTTACTGGGATTGAGAAAGGGCATATTCCATTTTGCACATTGTAAAAAACGGTATTGTCACCGGTGTCTGCTAAGCCAAAATCCGGTTTTAACGGTGTTTGGCTTTGTGTACTTTATTTAACAATTTTGAACTCTGCTATCATGCATTTTAGCAATTTTGACCTCCACTATTGCACATCCTTCCATCCTTGTACCAATTAGAAAGTTATTTAGGTACAAGATGTGATGGCAACAACAGCACTACAGCCCCCATCCCTAGGTGTGATGGAAGCAGCACTCGGCCCCATCCCTCAGGTGGGATAGCAGCACCAACATAATATTTCGCTCCCTCCTCTGGTGTGATGGCAGCAGCAAAAGCACTATGACCTCACTCCCTCAGGTGTGACAGAAGTAGCAGCATTGTGGCCCCATCCCTTAAGTGTGATGGCAGCAGTACTACGTTCACCATTCCTCAGGTGTGATGGCAGTATCAGCACTGTTGCCCCATCCCTCAGGTGGGACAGCAGCAGTACTACATTCCCCATCCACCAGTGGTGATGGCAGAAGCACTACAGCCCCACCCCTTCAATGTGATGGCAGCAGCAACAATGCAGTCCACATCCCTCTGGGGTGATGGCAGTAACGACAACACTATGATCCTCTTTCTTCAACACCCACATCCCACGCACAAGTTACAAAGGACTTGGTCTCTTTGCTTGTTAGAATTCAGATGTGAATTAATCTGAAGCATCACCGCTAAGGTGGACTACCTTGTTTTTTCCTATCTATAATTTAACTGCCTGAATTGGATTTCTGCCTGTGACACGCTGACCAGGGTTGGGGAACAGACTTGGGTGTTGGAGGGCCAGCTGGTGGATGAAGGCTTGAGTGTCAGTGACCACTCACCTTCTCCTATGAAGGAGGTGGGTTCACTGCTCAGCATTTCTGGCCCTGGTGGAGGTCAGATGCACGACAACATGTCAGCCCTCACTGCAGGAGGAAGTGTGATGGACGTCGGCTTGTGCTTTGACATCACGCTCCCAAGAAAATGGGAAAACACCCGCTGACCAACCAAAGGATGGTTATTGGTCCCTCCATAAGCCGGAAGCCCCAGACATGTGTCCGGTCTGATCCCTGCCATGCCCAGGATACACAGGAAGCACTTTGGGGTAATTCTCCTCTCCTGGTAGCCTCCCACAGGGGTGAGGGGCCCACTCAATTAAGGGTTACTTTGGGTTACCTGGTAGCACAGCAATGAGGCAGTGGATGGTGGTCGGGAATCAGCAGCGGTGGTAGGGGCCTTGGCGAGCCTGAAGGAGTGGATTGCCAGGGGTAGGAGGAGCAAAAAAAACTGCTTGAATTTGCTTCTTTGAAATAAAGTGTCTTCACCTAAAAAACTCACAAGTGATTAGTGGAGGATGTTCAAATGGTTTATGCATCTCCCAGATATGTGGATGCTTTTTTTTTTGTGGTGTCCATGAAAAGGTGTCTCTCAGTTTTCATGTCTGTTCAGATGTGAATTGAGCACTACTGTGCCCACCAGCATCATACAGCCCCTGGGGTCTTACCTTCTGTATGTCATTGACTGTGCTTTCAAAATCCACCAGCCAAACATAAGTACACTTAAATACTTAACATTTGCTTTTTGTTGAAACAGTTTATCAGAAAACTTTCTGTTGTCACAGAGACTGAAACAGCAGGTGGGAGAAAAGGTGCAAATTATCCAATTCACCTGAATGGGGTGCTAACTGTGAAGTCTTTTTGTAAGTAGTAAGGCAGTTTCTTCTCTGTGAACATACTTTCATTCAGACTAGTTTTCATTCAAACAGCTAAGGATTTTGTGTGGCCCTACTGGTTATAAACTTGAATAAGCTAGTTGGTAACAGTGATCCTGCATTTAGCAATCTACGACTTAGATGTTTATTTGCAAAGAATACAATAAAAACCTGACTAAAATCTAAAACACATAAAATGTATCTGAACATTTATCTTTACCTATACAAAATCATTTCATCCCAAAGCAAAGCCCAGGTAAATTGCATGATACCCTGCCTACTATTCTATGATGTAGTAAACATATATTGGTATTTTTTTTTATATTCTTTGTAAAGCAGGTAAGGCCCACTAGGCAGAATGTCTGTTTTCAGGAGTGACCTAGAAGCACTGGGAGGTTAAGTGACTTGCTTGGAGTCACACAGTATGCAAGTGGAGGTTGTAGAATCAAACCCAAGTCTGCTGGATGTACCCAGTTTATTCACTGTTTGTTACTCTAACCACTAGGCATGGGTGGTTAAACTGAATAGCTGATTACAACAAAGCAGTGTGGGTGATTTCCTTACTGACTCTATATGCAGCAAAGCAGAAGAATGCAACACAGCAGCATTCATTTAAGATGCTGAAATCTGGGTCAACCGCTGGTGCTACGGTAGCACTATTGCTTGCAATGCCAGCGACCCAGGGTCAGAAGTGAACTCGGGTTGCTGGAGGTACAGCCGGGAAGTAGGATCGAGCACCTGGGACTACTCTCCTCCTCCTCCTCCGGGAGGGTGAGCTGCAGGTCCTGCTCCTTTACCACCACCTGTGTGACCACGGGTGGTGATGCAATGGTGCTGCAGAGTGATCAGGAGGGAGGATGCTAGCCAGGATCTGGAGCAGTGGCATGTCTCTATGTGACCTACCTTCTTGGATCTCCTCTAGTGCCGGTGCCCTCAGGGACAGAGACCAGAAAACCAATAACAATCATCCCACATAGGCCACTGGCAGAAGGGGCCCAGGTGCCCCAAACCTCATAGCCAGGCTCCATGAGGGACCCGCTGAGCTGCCCAAAACACACTAAGGGAGTGTGGATGGATGACCTGGGGTCCCCTTCCTTCCTTCCCACCTGGGGGGACACAATCCAGGCAGGATGGGGCAGGACCACAGGAGCTCATGAGCATTACCTGGGGGTGAAGCTAAGGGATACCCAGTCTAGGGATCTCTGAAAAGTGGAGACTGATGTTATGAGAAGGGGACATAGAAAGAGAAAATTAAAACAAATTTAAAAAGATGCTGAAATCTTAGAGATTCTGTGCAGTGACATGCAATTTCCGTGAGGCACCGGTACAAGAATTCAAAATCCGCTAACCAAGCAGGATTCCGTGATTGTTACCGGTGTTACCGGTAAAAATGGAAAACCAGGGTCCCTGTTAATGAGAGGGATATGAGTAGGGCAGAAGATGATGATGGGACAGGGAAAAACCCCAAAAGAAAGCAGAAAACCCCAAAAGAAGCACAGATTGAAGAAGGAACATGAGGCAGCAGGGATCCAAGAGAGGCATGCTCAAGCAGTCAATGGGAAGGAGTAGCTCCATGTAGAAGTCAGAGGAGCAAGGGGTATACAGATGTGCTCATGAAGAGACCAAGGATAATACAGACTGGCTTTACTGAGTGAGTAGACACTGAGGCCAATGAAGCATGCTTGATTATATGATGTGAACGATTAGACCCTGAGGGTGGAGTCAATGAGGAAGCATAGGATTCAATGATAGGAATGCTTGAGTAAGCAATGTAACTAGATAAACTTTGAGGTAAGGATGAGTGAATGATGACCGAAGTTATGAACCCGATATATGCGGCAGGATGGCCGCGGATCGATGAGGTGGCATAGAAGTCATGATAGGTATGCCCAAAAAGAAATATCGATTGCAGGCCAGCGATGATGATGATTGCCGCAGGAGTACAACAGTTCAATATAAGAAGATTGGGGAAAAAGAGACAGGAAATGAACTTGAAATTGAACTTGAATGATGGTGGAGAGCAGCCAGCCAGCTAGCCCATAGCAAAGAGCAATGGACAGGAAAGCATGGCCAGAAGTAGAGATAGAGCTGAATTGAGGTGACTGAGGAAGATGAATATGGATGATGATGATTGCTGCAGAAGCACAGCAAGTCGATTAGGTAGCATGAGACCTAATGAGAGTTAGCCCAAGAAATATCACTTGCAGGCCAGATGGAGACAGCCGAAGCATACTGATTGAGTGATTGAAATAGATGAGCAGATCAAGGTGAGGTATCATGGACCAGCATGTCATTGACTGGATATCAAGTTGATTCGAGGTAGTATGGAGATGAAGTGGCATCGGAGCCATGATAGGTATGCCCCAAAAGAAATAATGAATGCAGGCTATAATGGGAGTGAATCCTTGAAGGCCAGTGCAGGATGAGCACCGCAGCAGGGCGAGTCTGAGAAGTTGAATCCTGATGACCGGTATGAAGTAAGGCAAGTGAATGATGAGATCTGCATATGGAACTACATGCTTGAAAGTGAGGAAGCAAGATAAGGGAAGAGGAGCAAATTATGGCTGGAGTCATGAACCTGAGACATGTGGCAAAAGGGCTGTGGGTCAAAAAGGTGGAGCAGAAGAATGGTGACAGCGATAGGCATAGGGCATGATGAGAGGTATACGGATGGAGCGAAGTCAATTGAGCGATGTAACTAGATGAGCAGGATGGAAAGGTCGGATGAGCAAGGGATAGAATTGAGTGAGTGGGTGGAGTCAAGGTAGATTCAAAGAATGGCATTGGCAATGTAGGTGCCAAGGCACTGGCAGGTGGCTTAAGGAAGCAATGGAACTGAAGAGACCCCAAGGTCAGACTGAGAACATGGGGCATTGACACGCCCAACAGATGAAGGGGAGAAGAGAAAACAAAGGAAGGGCCTGGAGTGGCGATCAAGTCAAATTGAGGTAGAAAAAAGGCACAGAGCAGAGCTGAGGAAGCGAGGAGGGTACAGGTCAAGGAGTAGGTCAGAGTAACAAGAGGGATAAGAGTGTGGGCACTGTAGCTGCAGAATGCAATGGGAGATTCAATAGGAACAACCAGTGTGCATGCTGCCCAGCAAGAGAACACAGGCTGCTGCAGAATGTGCCCCTCAGTACAGTATGAGTCAACCTGCTGAGCCGTCCAGCAGAAAACAGCAGAGTCATGCTAAAGGGCTTGATGTGTGCACCTGTCATATGTGGATGACTGCTGAGCCCGCTGGCAACCAGAAGGTGACCCCCAACATTTCCACTGCTAGGAGTGTAGTCATGTCTGCAGTAAAAATCAGTCAGGAAGCAGTTTCACTGTTAAAGACCTTTGCAGAGGCAGGTCTCCCACCACAATACAGAGAGACAGGTCAACATGAGAAAAAGAAGATCAGAGCAAGAGAAATTCACAGCAAAACAATGCACGAAGACTGTTGTCAACAACCCCACAATGAAACCGTTACAGTCCTAATTCCTATTGGCAGACTGCAGGCTAAAAAGTATGGCAATTTGTGAAGGTTGTTAGTACAACTGAGTGCCAAAGAGCTAGGAACCAACTAAAATCCATATACAATGTAAAGTGCAGAAACTATAGGAAAGGCAGGCTTGAACGTCTCACCATTGGAAGGATAATGAATGAAGGGTGGGAGTATAGCACCACCGAAGCTCCAGCAGGTACCCCCCAGGGTATATGAATCAGAATCAAGCAAGCATTGTTGCAACAGTGATCACCAAGGTCAGTCAGACAGGAAGGATGTGGCCCCAGGACCAGGGCCAGAATGGAGCACCAGAGAGATTATGAATCAAGGGAGCAAAGCTCCTAGAGCAGAGGAAGACAGGAAGTACAGGCAGTACCGAATGAGTATGGCCAGGAAGCCATGTTGCAGAAGCTGAATGGAGCTCCAAGAGTTGAGAACGCAAAAAGTGCGAGCAGAGGGATGAGCCATGGTGCCATCTGAGCACGGGTCAGGAAAGCTAGCGAGGATCCAAAAGAGGGAGAACTGGAGAAAGGTAGCCAATGCCCAAAGCAGAAAACAGGTGAAATGAGGTAGGAGGAGGGGGGAAGGGAGCCACCAGAGAGGAAAATGGGCAGGGAGGGAGCACAAAATGGCCACTGCATGACGCAGTATGGGGGCAGAATGTGAGTGCCAGAGGCCAAGCACTGCAAAATGTAGGCATAACAGGGGATTTGAGAAAGAGAGAGCTGTGGCCAATAGCAGCAGGAGGGAGCAAGTCAGGAGACAGAAGGCAGGAAACAGGGCTGAGTGGGTAGCCGATGATGCAGCCAAAACATCGATGAAAAATTAATCCTTGAAGGGTCCAGGATGAGTGACCTTTTAAGCCTGATGGGGGAGTGATGTTGTTGGTCCTCCCATCGACTCTCGGGCTTAAAGCCCTTCCCATTATTGCCCGACTTAACTAACTGTATTTCATGTTTGATACACAAATGGCAGAACATCAGATCTTTTGTACCATCATACCCCAAACAGTCATATTTTTCTAGCCAACATTGCTGGAACCAATGGCTTCATTTTGTCCTTTCATACTCATGATCTTTTATTTGTTTGTTTGTCTTCATCAGCATGTTTTCTATTCATGTCAGCTGGGTTACTGACTTCTTTAATATATTTCCACATTTTCAGATTTGTTGTTAATAAAGTTGTGTCATGAAAAGCGTGTGTGTCTTTTTCTTCCTTTTTCCCTTCCTTTTCCCACCCTAGCCACGGATCCCAGAAATGCTTGATTGTCCCAGTTCTATTAAAATGTTCACCCAAAAAAAGCAAGGATAAATCCAACAGCATTAACCCATGTTTGTCATTTATTTTTATTCTTTGGCAACCAGGTAACTCCCATTGGGTACAAGACCCATTTACAGGGCTGGCCCCAGAACACAGGGAGGTTAAGTGATTTGCTTAGGGTCACACCATATGCAAGTGGAGGCTGTGGGAATTTAAACCCAGAGCTGCTGAATGTACAAAACCCATTCACAACCTGTTGCTGTCTCTGTTAAACACTCTCCAGTTTTCCTTTCCATGACAGCCATGTATTCTGATAGGCTTTGACCACGTTTTTGATAATTGAACCACCTTTTTGATAACTGAACTATCAGTACTTGTGGTATCCTCAATACTACATTGTGTTCTCTTTACCTCATCACCTACTGCTGTTTCTTTTTAAATGTCTAAGACATCACCTGAAGTACAGTGTGCAGGTCTGGAGACCTCACCTCGGAAAGGACATAGACTGGAGACAGTGCAAAGGAGAGCTACAAAAATGATACTTGGACTCCACAACAAGACATACGAAGAAAGTCTGCATGACCTAAACATGTACTCCCAGGAACAATGCGGGGGGGGGGCATGATCGAAACATTCAAATACTTGAAGGGAATAAACAAGGTCCAGGTTCAGGACCTATTTCAGATCAAGAATCATGCAAGAACAAGGGGGCACGGCATGAAGCTGGAAGGAGGCAAGTTCAAGAGTAACACAAGAAAGTTCTTCTTTACTGAGAGGGTGGTGGATACTTGGAATGGCATTCCACCAGAAGTTGTGGAGACTAGGTCAGTTGGATCATTCAAGAATGCATGGGAGAGGCACAAAGGTATTATAATGCTGAATAACGGTTACAGGAGGGGTGCTAGGCTTATAGGCAGACTAGATGGACCATGCTGTCCCCTTCTGCCATCACTTTCTATGTTTCAATTTCAGATATGCCATTCCATGCTATTTATTCCAATTGCCTGTAAAGGTGCAGCTAATATCATGGAATGTTCAGGTTGGTAGTATAAAAAAATGAGAGCAGCAGCTGCTGAGGACTTAGGAGAGAAATAATCAACACAGTGACAAAGGCAATAAAAATGTGAAAACTAATTTGAAAAAGTGGGTCTAAAACATATGAGAATATAGGAAAAACAAAAAGGAACCCATTACAGCATATAAAGATGTGAAAACAGTTTCCTATCATGACAGTAAATGGCCCTACTTAAAATTCAGAGTTGAAAAGATTAGGTTGATTTACTGCTAATGGTCTTAATGGCCATACTTTACACCTCCTAGACAGACTCGTTTTACAAACAAAGGCCTGTGACTAGTGACATCAGAACTTTTTTTGTAACCAGGACATGCATGCAACAGTGAATGATTTGCTAGAATCAGTTTTAGTACTATCTGAGCACTCAAAATGGCCAAAAACTGGACTACATTTAATCAAAACTGAACGACCAGATAAGGACACTGAAAACCAGATTATCTGGTCTACAACTGGACAGGTGGCAATGCTACAACTGTGCTGTCCTGGACACAGTCACAAATCTGCCTACCATGAGTACTGAGCTAAACAAGGAAAGGAAAAGAAGAAAGTATCTTTACCAACAAAAAATAAAAGCAGTAGTTCATATAAAATGAAACTGTTTGTAAATGCACTACACACTGACATCTATTTTTTTCATTTCACTAATGCTAAGGCAGCACATAGTTAAACCTCCATGAAAAGGACCTGGCTTTAAATTAAATAAGTTATATTTATGTATTTATTTATTTATTTATTTATTTGATACCCAGGTTGAGAATGGAACTGCAACTTTCCACAGGAGGAAGTGCACTAGCCCAGCAGGGCAAGTAACAAAGATTCTGCACTAGCCCGCAACAA
This sequence comes from Neoceratodus forsteri, assembly GCA_016271365.2. NCBI lineage: Eukaryota > Metazoa > Chordata > Ceratodontiformes > Ceratodontidae > Neoceratodus > Neoceratodus forsteri. The sequence goes on along the minus strand of CM028136.1, from coordinate 219,719,591 downwards.
TCTGCACTAGTACCCAGGCTAGTAAATGAATGTTAAGGTCAACCCCTGACCTGGAGCCAAAACATAGCTCATGATTTTTCATTCTACTTTACTTGTTTTCCCTTCCATATTACTCTTTGTAGTTTTATTTTTGTTCTTGTAACTAATTGGGTTAGCAGTCTTTTTTTCTTTTTGATGCTCTTGTATTCATTTCCAACAGTAGCCTTTCACTACACCTATTTCACTTAAAACAATGCCACAAGTGGCCTGTTTGCACTAGAAGAACTTCTGCAAATTTGCACAAACACAGTCCTTAAAAATGCTTGCTTCCTTCTTTATGTTTGACACAGTTCCTTGATCTTCTCAGGTTCTTTAAGTTCCAGTTCTTCAGCAAAACTCATTTCTTTAACACATGTGCATATTCTTTAAAAACCCTCTATGTCAGTAGTTAAATTTCCTGTGTGCCAATAAAATAATAAATGAGCCTCTGTCAATCAAATCAGATTACTTCTTAGAAACTCATCAACAATCCTATTTTTGAACTACAAATAACATAGTTTAAAACAGTTTAAAATCCAAATTCAAAACAGAACTAATTTCACTATACTTTTTTACTTGCCTTTCCATCCCACAGCCTTCTCTATTATCTTTCTTGCCTTCTTTAAATATTCTGGGTGTTTACTTGTGATGAATGAGACCCATGTCTAAAAATTAGAATTAAATAGAAGCAGAGTATTGGTATTTAAAATAGATTTGCACAAAAGATTTAAACCTACATAAATTATTTATTTCACCAGATATAAAACAACATTCAATGTGCATCTTAAATACCTTTAAGTTATACTCTATTAACTCTTTGATGCTGTTTTGTAAAACTTTCATTCGATTCTGCTTCTCCTCTCAAATTCCCTGGCTCATAGAAGCATTGCTTCACTCCTTATTTTTCTTTCTCTCTGCAAATATTCTCAAGCAACCACATGTAACTGTGTATGTCTTTCTGAAAAAATGGTGACTCTCTCAACCAAATGTCACTCTTCAATGGAGGAATCTATTTTTAACACTTTATCATGTTGTTTGGTAGCAAAAATGACATCAACCCTTTTCTGAATGCAAAATTTCTGCTGGGCTATGCCTACAGCCCTAAAAAGGGAATACTGTGGATCCAAGTAACTACAGACTAATTAGTCTGCTGGATATGAACCTAAAAATATTTGCAAGAGTGCTACGTAATAAGTTGCGTGTAGAGATAGATCTGACCGGTGGTATATCTCCTCTTGAAGCTGGGTTTAAGAAGAATTTTTTAACAATAGATAATATACTGTGTTTGTTTTGAGGCACCTAACTGAAAAATGTTTTCTTATGCAAACAGGCTCTCTATGCAGTATTAATAGACTATTCTTTAGCATTTTACTCTATATCTAGGACTATATTATGGGAAATAGTATATACCAGAGGAAAAAGCACTGGTCTGATATATATTCTGCACTCGTTATATTCACAAACAAGGGCCTCAGTGAGATTGAGTTTTAATAGTGACCTCTCAGCATCATTTGGGATTAATAGAGGTGTATGCCAAGGATGCATGCTAGCACCCACCCTATTTTCACTGTATTTGGATAATCTACTGAATGACCTGAATAATCTTCTGTCAGAGTCTCTTAAAATCTTACATCATATCTGTGCAGCATTAGCCTACACAGATGACAGTTATTTTTCCTTATCTAAAAAAAGATTACAAAAAAAAATGAATTTTTTGTTTGAAAGATCTCAGAAATTAAAACTTAATATAAAGATTAATAAAACTAAAGTGGTGGTTTTTGGAGAAAAACTGAGAGTTCAACGGAAATGGACGAAGGTACTAAAGAAATAGAGAAGGTAGATAATTATCATTACCTAGGTGTTGTTTTCGGTGCTAATGGTTTTGGGACAGCACATGTAGATGCGACTAAAGAGAAATTAATTAAAACAGCAAAAGGACTTGATAGACTTAACAAAAGTTTTGGTGAGACACTAATAGAACCCCTCGTGCAAGCTATTAAATCTAAGTATAATATGCAGGCACTTTAAGGTGCAGAGGTGTGGGTGAGCAAAAAAACAGAGATTTTAGCTATACCAATCTATAAGCTATTATGGAAATGTATGGGGCTTGGGCAGTCATGCCCAGCAGCATACGCGAGAGCTGAGTTAGATATCCCGGCTCTCAATGCATTTATTGGTATGAGAAAACTATTGTTTTGGATCAGACTGGTTAAACTACCAAAGGACACCTTTGCATACTACTATCTTGAAGAGTAACAGTTCTGGTGTAAATTAGAATACAGAGGTGTTTATTGGTATACTTTACTACTATCTTTATTAAACAAGTACAGACTTACCTTTCTGAAGAATTACATACATAAAGGTATAGTGATTAGTGTAAAATATAAAAAAATTCATAACCAAAATAATTTGTAATTTCTGGAGTCAAATGGACTTAAATAAAATAAGGGTCTTGGCCTATTCTAAATGGGTTGCTAGGAATTATTACTCTTTTGGATTTAAACTCTACTTGAGTATCCCGGGTGATCCAGAACTTAGGAGTATTTTTATACTTTACATATCTGAATGTTTTCCAAGTAACGTATTACAAGTAAGACATCTTAAACTATCTAAGGATCTGGAGGTCTGTGCTTGTTCGATGGCTGAAAAGGAAAATTTAGTACAAGTACTTTGAAAAAGTACATGGTATACTAAAGACAGACCATATTGGCTTGGACAATTTATGAATGAACTGTATCCTGCTAATGAGGACTTAACATTTATTTTAATAAATACTGTTGATGAATGCTCCTTGTATAGGCTGGCAAAGTATTTTAGTGTAATTTATAAAATCAAAAAGAAACTACTTGCCACAACAATATAAGTTGGATTGTAAAGTATAGAGAAAATGTACAATATCGACAAGGGTTTAATGTGAAACTGAAATATGCGTATGAAGCTGATGTTGTTTATACTGAGATTTTAAAATTCTTAACTTATGTTTTGTTGAAAGCTTTTTAAAGCAAAAACAATAAAGATATTGATTGAATCTCTCTATAAGTAATAAGCTGTGTACTCTGGGACCTGATATCCATTGTCCTGTCTGTGCAGTACCCTACACCTCTTTTTACATCCAGACAGTGCAATTTTTGCTCACCTGTACTGGAATGTTCAGAGTAGAGAACAAGAAGGGTAACTGACTGATTTAAGTGGCATTCTGACACTTCCTTAGGCACTGTAGGAATTTCCTGGTTCTAAGGACTGCATTATCCATGTGGAACATTATGGAGTTTGGATCTGTACAAAAGACTTGTAGTTTACTCACCCACCTGGCAGATGTCATCATGGTTATCAGGTAGTGTGTTTTCCATGTAACATACTTAAAGTCAGCTGCAACCATAGGCCCAAAAGTAGGGTTTCTCAGACAATTTGCTTTAAAAATTGGTAGTTAGGACAATAAGTGATTTTTATGATATTAGGATTTTAGGATGTTGGACCTCAAAATCTGATATCCTAAAAGAAACATTAGATTTTAGGATTTTGCCTTATCTGACATCTGATATTCTAAACCTGAAATCTTCTTCTTTATAATAACCCACCTCGCACCAGCATTAAAGTATGAAACTTCCCCACCCTAGTCCAACCCAAAAGTCCTGACCCTAATGTTCACTTAATCACCCTTCCACCCAATACACCCACTAGTTCCACTTCCTTCCCCCCATGGCAACCAAATACATGTAGAATACATACAAAAAGGAGAGAGAAAGAACTAATTGCATCAGCTGGGAATTGAACCGAGGCCACCCGGAATATTATTCCAGTTGTGCTGCCTGGTGATGCACAGATAATTACATTTGAATCATGAGAGTGTGGTGTGCATATTTATGGAATGCATACAAATGGAAGACAAAAAGAGGTAAGTGTCTCAACTGAGACTTGAATCCAGGTCATTGGAATACTGTTCTTGTTGCACTATCAGCTGTGCCACTAAGGCAACTGGAAACTTGACCATTCCAGAGCACATTACTCTTTCTTTAATGCACAACCTGGTGCTGCACGGATAATTACATTTTCAATCACAAGAGTGTGGTGTGCAAATTTATGGAGCACATACAAACAGAAAAGAGAAAGAAGTAAGGGCCTCCGCTTGGACTTGAACCCAGGCTGCACAGATAATTACATGTTAATGTAATTATCTGTGCAGCACCAGTTTGTGCATTAGAGAAAAAGTAATGAGTTCCTGGATTCAAACCCCAGGTAAGGCACTTACTGCACTAAAGAAAGAGTAATGTCCTCTGGAATGGCCCAGTTTCCAGTTGCCTTGGTAGCAAAGTTGATAGAGCAACCAGAACAATATTCTGGGTGGCCTGGGTGTAAGTCCCAGCTGGAGCACTTACTTCTTTCAATCCTCTGTTTATATATGTTCCATAAACATGCACACCACATTCTTGTGATTGTAAATGTATCTGTTCAGCACCAGGTTGTGCATTTGAGAAAGAGTAATGTGCTCTGGCAGGCCCAGTTTCCAGTTGCCTTGGTGGCACAGCTGATAGTGCAACTATAATGGTATTCTGGGTGGCCTGGGTTCAAGTCCCAGCTGAGGCACTTACTACTTTCTCTCTTCTGTTTGTATGAGTTCCATAACTATGCACACCACACTCTTGTGATTGTACCTGTACAATACTTGGGATCCTCTGTCTTTATAATAAAAAAAAAAAAAACACCTGCGCTACAGAGTGAGCCTCCCTCCAAACCTGGCAAAATGTAGTCCCTACCAACTGACTTATCCAGTGACTCACCCCCACCCTTCAAACCCACTAGCCACACTTCCTTTCCCCATGGCACACAAATACCTGTAGTATTATCCAGCTCCTCTGTCCCTAAAATAAAAAAATTAAAAAATCCCACCTGACTCATGCTACAGAATGAGCCTTCTCCCACCCTGGCAAAATCCAGTCCCTTCTGACCCAGTTATCCAATGAAACACCCCCATTCAACACAGCTACTAGCCCCACTTACCTCCTCCCCTCCATAGCAACCACATACCTTATAAATAAGAAAAGTCAGGTCCTGGGGTGGAGCAGCTTGTGCTTATCTTTGATTTAGTAGGAGTCATTGGAGCAGGTATTTATGAATGAATGGTCTTGTTTCCCTAATAGTAAGATCTGATTGGCTGCTTATTGGTCAATCACATGCTACTACTATTAGGAAGACATTGTCATTCATTCATTCATGACTACCTGCTCCTCCATTTCCTTCTAGATCAAAGATGAGTGCAAGCTACTCCACAGTGGGACTCAGGGGTGTAGCCAGGGATTTCAGATCTGCACACCAAGTGGACTCACTGCTACCCCTCCCCCCCTTGTTACGGTTAGCTACCCCCCCAGGGGTGTAGCCAGACAATATATAAATGTACAGCTGGACCGTGTTTGTTGCCTCATTTGGCACAATAAATACAACTTTTGTAACTCATGACAATGGTTGTTGCCATGCATGGGTAAATACAAATGCCATGCATTGTTCCCTAAAACACCTACATACCAGCCCAGAGCCTGTAAAGTTGTATTGTCCTAGGGATGCAAAGAGAGCATTAGTGACCAGTCCTTCTAGTTTTGACTCCTATGAATAAAATTACAGAAAGGTTCAGTATTTTCTTTGTTTTCATGGAAAAAGTAAGTAGTTCAGAGCCTATTTGCTACCCCACATAAATAAAATTGCACACCATGGAGTGCTTGGAGTATGCCTGCCTACACCCATGGTGGGACTCAGTTCTTCTTATTTATAAGGTATTGGGTTCCATGAGAAGAGGGGGAAATGATGCCAGTGAGTGTGTTGGCTGGGGGAAGTGATTCACTGGTAACAGGGTCAGGAGTGACCGGGTTGTGCCTGGGTGGGAGAGGCTCATTCTGTAGTGTGGGTGGTGGGTTGGGATTTTTTTACTATAAGGATGGGGAGCCCGAGTATATCACTGGTATATCGGTGCCATGGAGGGAGGAGGGAAGTGGAGCTAGTGGGTGTATTGAATAGAGGTAATTTACTGGATAACTATGTCAGGAGGGACTGGGTTCTGCCAGGGTGGAGGGAGACACATTCTGTAGCATGGATTGGGGGCAGGAATTTTTTTTTATTATAAAGATGGAGAAGTCTCAGCATACTACAAGTATTTGATGCGCCATTGTGGGGTGGAGGGAAGCGGGGCTAGTGGGTGTGCTGGGTGGGTGGGGTGACTCACTCAATAACTGGGTAGGGAGGGACTGGGCTGTGCTAGCATGGGGAGAGGTTCATTCTATAATGTGGTGGGAGGGGCAGGATTGTTTTTACTATAAGGATGGTCCGGCCTCCAGAAGTGCCCAATTTTGTAATTATCTACTACTGGTATTTGAGTGCCATGGGGGAGGAGGTGACTGAGTGGGTTCTTTGCTTCCATGGTGGTTTGGGTGGGGGCAGAGTGTTTATTTATTAACTATAGGAAGGAGGTATCTAATTTAGGAAAGTTGGATATTAGGATATCCAAACTGACATCAGTTGCCATCTGAGGTTTGCATCGGATGTCAGATTCAGATATGCATTATCCTAACAACTGACTATTCCTAACAGGGATAGGATTCTGTGGTATCGGAGCAACCCTATTTAAAAGGAGTCTTCATCAGCTGGGCAATACAGATGTTTAGGTCCCATGGGGGACTGGTTCCTTTACAGGGAGATGCAGATGGCTGAGGCCTTTGAACATTTTTTGAAAATAAGGTTGTGAGGGCTGGCCTGGTAATGTTGAGGGGTGAGGCACTGGATGTCTTCCCTCATGCCATGACCCAGGTTTGGGAATGACCTCAGGTCGTAGGGGGTTGTGGCACATGGGGTGAGGAAGAAGCAGGATTGAGCAAGCTGGCAGGCTGCACTCCTCTCCCAGGGGTGGTGGGGTGGGTTGTTGTCCCCCCATAGTTCCACTCTCACCAGGTGGTGGTATGGTGGGTAGCGTAGATGGGAAGGGCAGCATTTTTATGGGTTGGCAGAAGGGGCTAAGCTGGTGCCACAGTGTGTGTGTGTGTGTGTGTGTGTGTGTGTGTGTGTGCATGCCTCCACATGCATACACGCCCATGTGCTGGGGCCTTTGGTGGGAAAGCGGGAGGAAAAAACCTAAAAAACCTACCATAAAAATGTATATTGAAAAATAAAAATAAGGTTGTGAGGCCAAGGACTTATCTTTGCCTACTGATGTAGAGGCTGATATAGCTGACAAATGTACTTTCAGGGTTGCATGTCTCACCTAAGAACTGTAAGTGTACCAGGTAGTCTAGAACTGTAGACAGCCCTGCTTGCATTGAGATTATTTTTCTGGGGCTACACCAGTATGAGAATCTTACTTAAAGGAACACACTTTTCTTGTTGCTGGTTTCTTTGAAGTCTTCAACCACTCTCAGCAGTTTCTCTGACGATTCAGACTTGAAAATTTTAGCTCTTCAAGAACCAATCCTTTTCAGGAGGCTATGCAGAGAGAGGCACTTTGCCTTATTGCAAGCAGCTGCCTATACCACACCTTTATGATCAGGGTGACTGTGACAGGGTTGTATAAGACCCTGTCCACTTGTTATATAGGGAGAGTTAAAAGTAAGGATCTATTTTTCTGTCCTCTCTTACTCTGTCACTTGTCTGTCTGTGCAGTCAAATTTTACTTACGAAACATTGGAAATGGCCACTCCAATGGCTGCCCAGTCCCCCCCCCGATATCTCCTTTCATTTATTTGTCTCTGTCCTTTCTTCCTCCCCTTGCTTCACTGCAGTTAAAACATATATGTGAATCTTTATGTTTGGTTTGCAAATATATATAGTTATACTGTTGGCACGAGTTACAGAAAGCTGTTTGGGGTTTATGAGACAAGATAGTAAGCTGGAACATGGGGGTTTGACCTTGAAAAACCTTTGACCTTCCAAAAGCTTATTTGCAGAGCTGTCAGCAGGAAAACTGACTCTGACCAGAATGTCTCAATTGGTTGCACCTGTTGAGAAGACTGGATATACTAGTCACAGGAAATAAATTGATAACGTTTGGTACATTGTGTGAAAACAGAAAATACAGCTTAGTAAGAACAGGATGCAGAATTTAATTGCCAGGTGAAGAAATCTTATAAAAAGGGAGCAATGTTTGTTTAGGGAGGTAGAGAGAGAGAGAAAGAGTGTGAGATTTAGATTTAGAGATATCCTCAGGTGAAAGATTTTGTTTTGTTTGAACTGCCTGTATAAGAGCTGTCCTACGCAATTACGTCTTTTTATTTTACTGTTATTGATGATAATAAAATGCTACTTGCAAATGTCATGACTTCCCCTGGTTTGCCTATGTTTCCTGACTTACTTCTCAAAGACAGTTGTTGTTAGTAGTAGAATTTGGGATTTACACTGTGCATACTCTAAGTCAGGAATTTTGTGCGTGGGTAGTAGATTTGGTACCAGGGAAGCACAGAAGAAAGGTATGGATCTTGCAACAGCAAGCCCTGGAGTGATTACCAGAAGAATAGCAACCAAATGAGAAGCAGAAGCAAGAGTCCAAATTGAGACTATACAGTTGGACCAGCGATTGGGGAAGAAGAAGAACAGGCAGGAACAGAACCTGAATGCTTGTCTGCCTTCTTTAAATGGTGATCTGTACAATAAAGAGAGGCTGAGAAGCAGAAAAAAGAAGAGATGCAGTAACAGCAGCCGCAGAGAAAAGAAGAGATGCAGCAATGGCTGGAGGCCTTGCAATTTATCAAAGCTGGAGGATCTGGTACAGGTCTAGCACATCAACAAAGCACAAATTACTTAAGAGATATTAAACTTATGAAGCTGTGTCCCTCAGATGATGTTGAAGCATATCTGACAACTTTTGAAAGGGTCACTGGAGCGTGCCAATGGCCAAAATAGCAATGGGAAATTGGGCTGTACCTTATCTGACAGCTAAAGCCCAATTGCCAATAACGATATGGACACTGTGCAGTTAGAAAACTATGACCTAGTTAAAAGATAAATCCTTAAAAGATGGCATCTCAGGAGAGACCTACAGGCAGAGATTCTGGTCCCTGCAGTACCACTCAGTCAACAATCCTTCAGACGCTTTCAACTGACTCAGAAAACTCCTCATTAAATGGCTCCAACTAGAGGATGAAACAGTCCCACAGATCAACATATTTGCAGTGGAGCAATTCATCAACATCCCTGCCATAGACGTGCAGCTCTGGGTAAAAGAGCACGACCAGAAAGTGGGGGAAAGGCTATTTCTTTAGCTGAAGACTATCAGATGGCCAGACAGCCACCTCAGGAGCAAAGTTCCATTAGCCCCTGTATAGGCCTACCCTGTTGCTGTGGTATACCACATACAGCACTTCCTTCCTTCATCCTTTTCCCATCCCCATCCCTGCCCTCTTTTCATCCTACCTCATCCCCCTTCCTCTACCCCTCAACTCCCACTTCCCTCTCCCACCCTCCCCTCTGTTTCCTCATCTTGTTCTCTCTCTCTCTACCCCACCGTGGGTCTTTTCCTATGTAAGCTACATTATGGCAGCTCCCTCCTTGCTCTTATTTTGCTCCTTCCACACCCTCAATTTGCCCCTATTCTTCTCTCCTTGTAATCCCTTCCACCCCTCTTTATACAAGGCCACTGACTGCACTTGACACAATATTTATCTTGCCATATTATTCTTTAGTTTATGTAATTACTTTCCTCATGTTGTACTATTTACTGAAACCATTGTAATTTGTTATTCTTGTGACTTGACGTGGAATCTCTGTAAAAGAGCCCTTGGCTCAGAGATCTTTCCGATTTGTTAGATAAATAAAATAAAATAAGGAATGGTAAGATCCTCTTTTCCCTGATTTAAGTCCAGGTCAGATAAGAACTTGGGGGGGGTCTAACAAATCTGCACACAGAGGGGGGCATTTTAAAAGGAGATGTGCCAGCGTATCTCAAGAAATGCGCTGCAGTATAATATTCAAATGGTGGAGATGCATCGCGTATTTCTGGCTGTGCCCAAGTGCAGCAGTAATGTATGCTGTGCATCCCCAGGGGGCGTGCCCATAAATATATGACACATCCCTATATTCAATTAATATGTGCGGCGCATCTGCCTGCACATCTCAGAAATGTGCCGCATAAAGTTAGGAGTATTAGAAACACACCTAACTCATAGCCACCCACAGGTGGGCTGCTGTACTGCACAGTGGCACAGCAGCCGCCAGCCCCTGCAGCCTTGGAATTAAAAAAGGTGCTTCATAAAAGTTTCAATTAACTTTCCCAGGGAAATCTGAAGGAACATAAACCAATGAGAAATGTTTAATTTTTAACAGAGAATATATATTCCAGTAAATAAATAAAGTATGAAAAAAAAAGTTGGATTTATCATCCTGACTTCATCAAGACTAAAATCGTGATAAGTGTGTAGTCTTTTTACAGGGTTTAATTGACTCCCCCGAAACCCTGAAAAAACAAATGATAGATTTTAGCTTCCAGATTCAAAGGGAGAAGGAATATATGTGCAACATATAGGAAAAAGGAAGAATTAACATTTTAAGTAAAAAAAAAACTCTCTTTCTTCTAGCAATGATCCTTGCTTTCCAGGATTATATTATCCCTAAAGCTTTTCCAGCTACTGTATCCCAATTTAAAGAAATGTCATCTGGGATACCAAATTGGTGACCCCAAATCTTTACTGGAGCAGAAGATATGGTAATATTTGTCAAATTAGATATGGTATAAGCTTACCCACTAGGGAATAAAGGCATCCCCGTGCTTTTTTTCATAGTTCAGTTTAACCCCTGAGATTTCAAAATTAGTGATAGTGTGAATTATATCTACTGATTTTGCTACTGTCGTAGTATAAATACACAAGTCATCCACATACGTGCTAACTAAAGGTACCTGTTGCTTAATCTGCAGGGTTAACCTAGGAATACTAAGGTGACTTAAAAGTTTTCTCAAAAAGGTCCAATCAGTAAAACATATAGGAAGGGGCTTAGCGGACAACCCTGGTGAACCTCATCCTCCCTCTGAAGCAAAGACCTGGTACTCCATTAATGTAGGGCTGTATCCATGCATTTTCATACAAGATCTGAATCCAAGATATAAATATAGGAGGAATATTATATTGTTGTAGGACTTTAAATAGGAAATTATTATCTCCCCGATCAAATGCCTTCTCTTGTTCAAGTGAAAGAAGGATACCTGGAGTTTCTAAATTTTCTCTGCTGAATAAAATATCTGATAGCAGCATCAGATTATGAAACATTGATCTATTTGGAACATCACATGATTGTGCAGAAAAAATTAGAAGATGTGCAAGGGATGATGGTCTCTGTAATATTAGTAATTTATAATCAACTGTGAGTAAACTGATAGGCCTCCAGTTTCTCAAATCTGACCTATCACTTTTTTTGAACAAGAGTGTCATGATAACTTTAATAAAGGAAACTGGTATATTCCTGACATGCAATATATCATTAAATATGTCTACAAAAATAAATACAAATCATTTCTGAATAAATTTGAATAAAACTCAACTGTTAAACTGTATTGACCTTGGAATGCATTTTATGTAATTTTTTTTAATGCCTGTTGAACTTCTTCACTTGTAATAGGCTGAATCAGTTTTCTTTGTTCCTCCCTAGGTAATGTAAGGGTGTCTATGGTTTGAAAAATATATATATCATTTCATACAGCAGTGGAGGGCATAGCAAATATAGATGGAATGTATTGCTGCACAAAATATTGCAATTCCTTTGGATTTCTTGATTTCTGAGAGGTTATGATATTCTTTACACCTTCTGTATTAGAAGTGGCCACTCTCTCCTAACAGCTTTTAAAAATATCAAAAACTGTTATTTTTTCCTTGGGTACCATACTGTGCTTCTATCTTGAGAGATTCTGCCCTCCTGTAGTAATACACTACCATTTCATATTTAGTGTGAGCAATATCTTGTTTTATATACATTTTTTGCTCATAGGCCTGGAAGGTTAATTTAGCTAATCTATCTTTTAGTTTTAGGTATTAAAAATATAATTCTACTGATTTGTATTGAGCCTGTTTAAGAACAAGAGTTTCAAAGGCTTTTTTCTAATCAAGCCACAAATCAACCAAATTATCACATGCATCCATGAGAGTGATTCTTGCCTTAATGGCCTCCTCATAATTATAGAAGTCCTCAGAGTTTTTCCAAAGGAGTTATTCAGTTTCCCTCAGGATTTAAATTTAGAATAACTAGAGTCTGAATTTATACAACATGAAAGTGAAATTGCTAAATGGTCCGAAGTTTCACAGGGAATAATACTAGTTTTTTAAAACTAGTAGATGCTGAGAAAGAAAAATATAGTTTATTCTGATAACCACAGCACATCTTGTGTAAGTTTTAGGTTTCATAGTATTAATAAACATGCATCCATCTTGTAAGCCTGCTGTTTTCAGGGTGCTATTAAGGCAGTTAACATCACTGAAAACTTGTTTAGTGTTTTCACCTCTATCTTCTAGCTATAACCTAACATTGAAATCCCCACCAAAAATAATATGCTTTCTAGTATGAAGGAAGGGTTGGATAGATTTAAAAAGCTCTGTTCTTAAAGCAATACTCTGAGGTGCGTATATGTTTATATATAGAATAATGCATGGAGAAGTAAGATTTATGGGGATTTTATGCACCCCCAAGGTGTGTGATGCCCCATAAACCTCGAGGGCAAAGTCTGAGGGGTTTATATGGGCATCACACACCATGGGGGTGCAAAAAATCCTCACAGAACCACACTTCTCCACAGTTAATTTTTTATATTTACTGTTTTTTGTATTTTTCTGATATTAATAATGTCACATGGAACATTACTGTAACTCTCAGTTGTGTTGCACGTCATCTCCAAGGGCCAGTCTTGTGCATCTGGGTATAGAGGTAGCTAAAGGAAGAAGGTTTTTCTAATAGATAATTGCTTTTTGGTTTAAATTGTCTTTTTTTGCCACTTTGTGAGGGTAACTGTTACCACCGACAAGTTTGTCTCATGCTGAATGACCAATTGTGTAGCGCTTATGAACGTCCAGTGCAAGGATAGCTTGTTCTGCAGTTTTTCTGGTGATGCTGCAGCACTGTTCTGCCCATGGTTTGTGAAGCTCCATAAACCACATATGTAGTTTATGGAGCTGTTGGGCACTCGCTGGCAGTGGTTTATTACCACTAACTAGTAAATATTAAACAATAATGTGAGTTTTTATACGTAATATCGAGCATAAGAACCCTGCCTGGGGCTATCTCAACCAGTCTCTTTACTTCAAAATGAAAAACTCAAAAAAAAATCCCAAGACCATCATATAATTCATCACCTTATGACCAAAAGAAGGCACTACTGACCAAGAATGCTTAGCTTGATTTACCTCACGGACAGTTTTAAGACATGTATCCTGAATAAATATGATATTATTAGGCAAGTCTTTCAAAAACTGAAGAGTGGTCAATATGTTTTTGTAAGACTTGATACTACACACAAAGTGAGAGGTGAGATTTGACCACCCTGCATTTAAAATAAACTTGTTAAGTAGCTGCCTCAGAGGCTTCTGTAGCCTTTTTCTGTTCTCTTTTTACAGAGGTATCTAGTTATCAATTAGAGGAAAGTTCCATTCTTGAGGGGGCTACAGAAGAGGAGTCTGACTCATCCCCTTCCTCCTCAGTGTTCCCCCCACTGCCACCTTTTAGTTAAGACCTGGTATCTATTTTGAGTAACCACATGCCTCGGGGTGTAGTGTCAGCTTTCCTCTTCCCCCTTCCTTTCCTAGAAGATTTTACAAGATCAAAAGCTGGTTGCTTAGGTGTTTGTGTGTGTGTGGAAGGGGGGCATTACTTGACCAACAACAATAGGCTCAGTTACTGGAGGGGTCTGACTCTGTACCAGGGATCCCATAGCACCTGTAGGCAGAACTTGATCTGATGTGTGACCAGGACTAGGAACCTCTGAAATAACAGTGGGAGCGAGGGGGCTGAATATTTTACATTGAATCAACAGTTTCTTCGGGGGGGGGCTCTAGTTTGCAAGATCCAAATTTCAGAGTCTGTGGTAATTTGTTCTTGGTCTTGTGGAGCATGGTCCAGTCTGTTATGATTAGCCCAAGGACATTGTTTATAAGAATGGCCTGATTCGTCTCAGAGGTTACATCTAAAAGTGTTTGGACACCCTAAGCTGACCTGGTCATATTCTAAACAAAGTTAGCATCTATTGTATCTAGGCTGTGCAAATATTGAACTTAAATGTATTCTGGCACTGCATTTATGGCAGGTTTTTGGCAGGCTGGGGTAAAAACATAGCCCTCTATCTCTACCAATATGAAAACTGCCTGGTAAATGCTGAATACCAGTATCTGTTTAAGTTGGACTTTAATCTTCCAACCTCCTATCCACACCAAGTCATCATACAAAATTGGATTTGGGTGGTCAGCGATATCACAGAGCTGCTTCAGCCAATACTGCATATCAGCAATGTTCACGCCCTCATTTCTAAAAAGCAAGGTTATAATTTTGATTGTTGGCTTAGTCAATGGTATTTGGAAAAAGGGTGACCAAAGGGGAGTATCTTTGACAAAGGGGTATTTTTGCCAACATTTTTCTACAGTGCTCACATTTTTAAAACTAACATCATAAATTGCCTCCCCCAAACATGGATAAAGGCAAACAATTCCTGAGCTGTATACCCATAGAATCTTTAAGCATGCAGTGCAAAACAGTTTTCCTATCTGGTGCTGAGTTCAAATCCCCATTACATTTCAAATGTATAGCATTCCTACGCTGAGCAGGGTCCCCCATATGTTTAAATAAGTCAGACATTTGAAAAGATCTATTAGGTGTATTTTCACCATCTAAATTCACCAAGTCCTGGTTAGAGTCTATGATGTGGGATCGAGTTGGAGAAGAATCCTGGGACTGCTGTCCACTGGTATGATCACCCGTATGTTCCATTGTATCCATAGCAGCCTGGCCAGCCAATGAAGAATCCATAGAAGAAATGCCTTGTTCCAAAATAGGGCTTTTGCCCAATTTACTCGTTGGAGATACCATATGTTTATCATTTGCATTATTGTTTAACAGTTCTGTAGCCACATTCCAGATAATGTCCACTGCCTGAACCTGGCCAGGAGAAGTCCAGCCAACCCTGTCTGTGTGCTCCCATCCTGCTGCTTATAATGCCACCTTTGGGCTCCAAGCAGCTTCTGAACCAACCCGTTCAGACAAGCGGCCCTTCCTCAGTTATAATGCTGACTGGGGCTGAGTATTAGCAAGTCCAGATATGGAAGGTTGTGATTTTGGAAAAGATGCAGGAGATTCTGTTGCAAAGGTCGAGGGGATAGAAAAGGAGTCTACACTTGGGGAAAGGAGAGGAAGTACATTTTCAGAAACCTTAGCTTCTTTTTGTAAAAGTTTAAGCAGAAAAGATTTATACATTTTCATAGCTTGTCTTAATAACTCTTCTTGGGACATTGAGCCCGATGCAGTAGACATAGTTCCCTCTATAGCACCTTGGATATCTGGATTTATATCACGATTTGAAATATCTATTTCCATATGTTTTGTACCTGAAATAACTGGATTCATAGTCTTGTCCTTCCCCCTTTATAAAGCATCCACATCATGAGCAGAAACTTTCAGTAAATCAACTCCAGAGGTTTCCATCTCCCCAGCAATGCTAGCACCTCCATCATCCTTCTCCTCCTGGACATCAGCCATCTTGGCAGAGGACGACAAGGGTTCCCCCTAAAGCCAGAGTAGGGGGATTTTTATTGGAAAAATGACTACTGAAAGAAATAGACATACATGGCAAAAGTGACCTAAATATATACATTATAAGAAATCAAAATTAGCTACAGATACTGCATAATGCAAAAATTGAAAATAACCTTTACAAGCTCCTAAAACTATCTGCACCCTACATTGCTGTTCCCCTAGCCAAAATTTTCACACTATCCCTGTCCCAGAACTATATACCAGATATTTGGAAAGTAGCCAGGATTACCCATTTTCAAAAAGGGCGATCGCAAAGATCCCTCAGATTACAGGCCCATAGCCATTCTATCAGTTCTCAGTAAAATTCTGCAGAAACTGGTGTCCACCCAAATAATTGACTTTTTCTAGAAATATGACCATCTTACCCTGGCCCAGCATGCTTTTCATAAAGGCCATAGCACCACTACCGCCATTCTTTAATTTACATCAGATGCTCTTGTGGCTATGGACTCTGGCCTTCTCACTGGGGCCATTTTCATTGATATGACCAAAGCATTTGATCTTGTTGACCACCACATCCACTTAGCCTCACTTAGAACACTTGGTTTCTCTAACAACGTTGTGAGGTGGTTCGGCAGCTACCTCTATGATAGGAATCAAACTGTGAAATATAACTCCACCCTCTCTGACAAGGCCAGCATTGACTTTGGAGTTCAACAAGGATCCATCCTTGGGCCTCTGCTTTTCTCTATCTTCATCAATAACATTACCACAAACCTTCCTAGGACTGACTCCTTATTATATGCTGATGACATTGTTCTATGCTCCAGTGGTAAAAGCACTGAAGTAATTAATCAAATTCTCTCTTTTGACTTTCAACTAATCCAGCAATGGCTAACTAGTCACAAACTGGTCCTTAATGAGTCCAAAACCCAGGCTATGCTATTTGGTTCTAATGCCAAACTTAAACACTTCCAACCTAAATTTAAAGTCTTCTCATCCAATGGTTCTTTTTTTTTTTATATTCAAAGTTTATTGAATTTTAATACATAACTCATCATAATCACATAGTACAAAATTAAATTGGTACATACTTTTGGCTCAATCATAAAATTGAAGCTGGATCCCTTTACATTCCTCCCACCCCCCTCCTCAATCTCTTCTATCTTTTAATGAAAAGAAAACATACCCCTCTTGGAAAACCTCACCTCCCTCTCTCCCTCTATCCCCCCCCCGGCTTGCCTCTCCTGAGTGGTGGTTCATTCATGTCACATTTCTCCTACATTCATTGCCTTGGCTCGTCTTAAGAGAATAAAGAGTTAATAGCAGGGCCTAGATTTTGTTAAACGTATCCATTCTATTCGCCAAGCTAGCTATCATTTTTTCCACACTAAGGTTGGCTAATAATTCTTTCAGCCATTCAGTGTATGATATGTCTTCATTATCTTTCCAGTGCCTTAATACCAGTTTCTTCACCGACATAGATATTAATGCCATGTGATATTTGCGGGCTGTTATCGGGATACCTGAATAATGTCCTAAAAGACAGATTCTGTCTGTGAAAAGATCAGTAAGTCCCAGCAGTGGGTACATTTTTTGTTGAATTTGCGTCCATAGGGAGGTTACTTTGGGACACAACCAGAAGATATGTAGTAAGTTGCCTTCCCCTTGCACACACCTTGTGCACTTAGCCAAAGAGGCAATACCAAGTTTAGCCATTTTTTGGGGGGTGTAATATATGTTGTGAAAAATTTGGAACTGTGTTAGCCGGAGTTTGGCCTGAACTATAAATTTATGACACCCTTGCCAAAGTACTTCCCAATTAATGGGTATCTCGGGAAGGCGTTTCTCCCAATAATTTGACGGTCCAAAGGGTCTGGGTTGGATCCAATCATATAAGGCATTGTAAATCTTTGATACTGCATGCGGAAGACCTATTACCTGCCCTAGATTAACCTCATAATTAGGGCTCTTGATTGACTGAGACTTCACCCCAAAGATCCTAATAAGGGTATGACGCAGTTGAGAAACTTTGAAAATGTTAAAGACCAGGATTCCCAATTTGTTTAATATTTCTGGTGATGAAAGCCATTCCCCTTTGGCTTCATTCCAGAAACATGTGAGTTTAGCCTCTCTGGCCTGCGGAAGCCAATGTGGAAGAAGAACCTTTCCTTCTATTTTAATGTTAGGGTTGCCTATCAATGGCTGTTCCAAGTCTGCACAATGATTATACTTCATGAAGCTGCACAGCTGGGAATGGACTTTTATGGATGTTGCAATGGGTGTAAAGTTAAGCTGCTTTGGAAGGCTTTTGGGTCTCACAAAAAAGCAATGCCTCTGGGGAAAGCTTGTAGTGGCAAATTAGGGCTGATTCTATTTTTATCCAAAGGGGTTTATATTCATAGAGCTCTTCTGGATCCTTCCCTTTGATCCACCTTAGATATTTATTTAAATGACTGGCCCAGTAATAGAGGCCTATATGTGGTACCTGAAGACCACCTCTAAGTTTGGGGGCCGCTAATTTATTGAACGCCAAGCGGGGACACTTTTCCACCCAGATGAAGTTAGCGATAATGCTAATGAACCTTTCTAAACCATGACTGAGGTAACCATATATTCAAAAGACTCAGTGGGTAATACAGCCGAGGGAAAACATTCATTTTAATGAGGTTAAGTCTACTCCAGGTAGTTAATGGGAGACGGGACCACCTTTTTAAGTCTTGGGTAATAACTTGCAATAAAATATCTAAATTTTCCTTCTGCAAGTGTGTGTCATTTCTCGTAAAAGCTATACCTAAATATCTCATTGACTTTTTTAACCAGGATAGGCCTAAAGTGTTAATTTCTTGCTTCAGCACTCTCTGATTTAGGGGGAAAACCACCGTCTTGTCTATATTCAATTTATAATTAGAGAACCTGCTGTATTCTTCAATAACTTCTAGCAGATGTGGAATGGATTTCCCGGGATCGGCAATTTGAAGCAAGAGATCGTCGGCATAGGCCGAGACTTTGACTTCAATGCTTTGCACGGCAATCCCCTGGATTTTAGGGTTAGCACTTAATCTTCGAATGAGCGGTTCTAAATACAGGTTAAAAAGTAGCGGGGATAGAGGACAACCTTGTCTAGTGCCCGAGCCCAAAGGAATTAATCCCGAGATACATCCATTACACATGACTCTGGCTGGGGGGGCCTTGTAAAGCATTTGTATCCACTTCTGGAAGAAAACTGAATGCATTCAGCACTCTGAGGAGAAAAGTCCAATCCACCCTATCAAATGCCTTCTTGGCATCCAGGGACACCAAAGCCGCCGGGTTTTTAGCTTCCCTGGATACCGAGAAGACATGGGCCAGGGTACGCATGTGGTCACTAGCCAATCTCCCCTTCATGAAGCCTACCTGTTCTGCTCCTATTAATCCAGAAAGTACTCAGTTGAGGCAGTCTGCCAACAACTTACTCAGGATTTTAATATCCTGATTAAGCAAAGATATGGGCCTGTAGTTGGCCATGTGCACCTGATCTTTTCCCGGCTTTGGCAGCAGAATTATCAGCGCCTCAAATAGTGTATCATCTGTACTATTACCTGCAAGTATTTGTTGAAACAACCAAAGTAAGAGAGGGGCTAGTTGTTTTGCAAATTTTTTATAAAAGTTGGATGAAAAGCCATCTGGCCCAGGAGACTTATCTAAGGTGAGGCTATCTATTGCTGTTAGAATCTCCTCTTCTGTTATGGGATTACACAGAGCAACTTGCTGAATTTCTGAGAGAGAAGGCAGATGGGACTCAGCTAGGTAGGAATCCATTACTTTGAGTGGGGGAGGATTAGTCCTTGGGCTATTTAATCTATGGAAAAAGCTCTGAAATTCTGTAGTAATATCTTTTTGGTTATTTATTAACGTTCCACCGGAGGACCAGATAGAGGCAATGATCTAGCTGACTCTTGCTGTTTGATTCGGGTAGCTAGAAAGTGACCTGCCTTTTCCCCTTGGTCAATATAAGTAGATTTCGATTTCAGAATTTGAAATTCTGCCTTCTCCTTCAGAAGATCTAAATAGGAGTCCCTTAATTTTATAAGCTGTAGTTGGGTTTGCTCCGGAGTAAAAGGGGACATATTCTTTTCTGTTAATCTTATCTGATTAAGGAGCTGTATTAATTTCTGCTCTCTTGTTTTTTTTCCTTTTTGATGCAATTCCAATTAGGACTCCTCTCAGGTAGGCCTTTAAGGCACCCCATTCCATACCAGGTTTTCCAGTGGTATTAAGGTTCATACATACAAATTGCGAGATATGATTGCTAACAGTTTGTACCACTTTTGGGTCCTTTAAAATTTGGTTATTGATTTTCCAGTGCCCGTCTGCTTATGAAAGTTTAGCTAGACAGAGCTGACATGTAACAAGGGAATGGTCTGATGGAGGTCCAGGTTGTATGGTCGATTCTATTACTCCCGTGAGCAGTTGCTGGGAAATCATAATGTAATCAATTCTAGAAGACGTTTTATGGACTGACGATGCGAATGTGTAGCACCTTTCTGATGGATGTAATGTATGCCATACATGACATAACCCTGTTTTGTCCCACATATCTCTTAATACCCTTTGGGCTGGAGAGAGCCCTCTGAATCTATTACTTGTACGGTCCATGTTAGGGTCGAATACTAGATTTAAATCATCACCCAGAATCATAGGGACTGCCAGGAAAGGGGTTAAAATGTTAATTAACTCCATGTAAAAACTAAGGGAGCCAGCATTTGGCCCGTATATGCTTCCGAGCAGTACCTCGGTGGTGTATATTTTCCCTTGAACTAATACGTATCTCTCGCGGTCATCTCTGATGATATTAGATGGTGTGAATGGAACATTGCGTTTTATCCAAATAATTACCCCACAACTCTGTGTAGTACCCTCAGCCGCAAACACTTGTCCTATTTGCTGCCTCTTCGTTTGGGGTTCCTCAGAAACCATCAAGTGGGATTCTTGAATAAAGGTGATATCTGACCTTAATAGCTGTAAGTGCTTTTGAACTTAGTATTGCTTTATCTTTTGCCTGATTCCTTTAACGTTCCATGTGGAAAACATTAAATTACTAATCATTACCCATATATTCATGTCTGTATATCTCTTCAGGCCCTTGTTCTGCAGGGCTTAATCTTGTCCCAACCTTAGAAGATATGCTCGAGCAAGCCAGACCTTCTCCCAAGTCTCCCTCCCGCCCCCACTCCCTTAAACCCAACCTCTCTGAATAAACATATTCTGGGACTATCATTAACTTATTTATCCTATTTACACTACCCTCTCTCCCACCTTCATAGCTATGAACAACGATCCACAGTACACCTTGAAGCTCTCACTTTCCCCAGCACCCCTGACCCAACCACAATCCCCTCTGTATTTCACTTTTCATACCGCACCTTATCTAAGATAGTTTTTGAAATTCCAGACCAAGCATTATCATTGAACCTTCTTTAACTATTCAGTGTTCTTTAATTCTCTCTATCTTAAACTACAATCTTAACATCTAACAGTAATTTCTAAATTACTACATTTATATATAGATCCTACAAAGCATTTGTTGGGCAACTCAATTTCTGCACAAACCTTGCTAGCCTTGCTTGTTCTATTCAGTGTTCAATATTGAGCGTGGCCTTATCTGAACGCCCATGCCCCAGATGCTGATTACTCTCTACTAAGTCCAAAAGTAAATACAAAAATTCTCTAATAATCCTCCATAAGCTTACTAGCCTTCAAAACACACGGATTAGGAAGTCTTTCCCCTATACATCTATTAAAATTAAAGCTACCATCCTTCTCCTTACTATTGGTTCATTTGCCTCTGCCTTTATGTCATTGCCCCTTATATCTTCTCCCCTTGTGGTTATGCATCTAGTGCATTAAATAGACAACGAGATTGCCAAGTTAAGGGGGCCATTTGCTACATGTCCAATGCACTTGGTATCGCAGCACTGTTCACTAGGAGAAGGGGGAAAAGGAGAAAAAAAAAAAAAACAATCTTTTAAACCACGTCCTGGGGTTATGGCTAATTGCTATAGATGATGCCTGGAATGAAATCCATTTAATCAAAAAAATTAGTCGCATGACTTCTTATCATGTAGGCAGCCACACTCTTCGCATCGCTAATATTGAAGTGACAGTTTCTATTCTATCTGTCCTGGTATTCCTGGCAATAAGGAAGGCTTCGGGAGCCCTCTAGTGGCATTTGTGCTGAAGACATTGAGGTAATCAGGACTACTCTCTCGAGGGATTCACTGTATATGCGATCTGCCCTAGGAGATGAAAAAAGGGGAAGAAAGCAAATGCTGAGAACAGGGGATGCCTGTTATTCAAGAATAAAATAGGGCTCCATATCCATCGTGGATCCTGCTGACAGTCACAAATTGTTCATGGCCGATTTCCCAGGTTAAGGTAGGACTTAAGGGGCTATCTCTCTAATTTAACTTTTCTGGAGGAGCCTTTGTTTTATTGCTAGTCACTCACACTGTCAGATCTGCGCACTGAGTATCTACAGTGTTTTTTATAACTTACTTTCAATGGGATTAACAGGACTTTGCATTAGGGGCAGCATTTATTACATTATTCCCCCTTTTTTTCCTTTGCTTCTTCCGGAGTTAACTGTGCCTTGGTACCCAGGATCTTAAGCTTCTTTGAAGAGATTAGGGAAAACAACTCTGAGTCCTTTAGTAGCATCGTCTGGCTCTTCGTAGTTCACCCATGCTCCGGCTACCATTACCCCTAGTTTTGTGGGGTATCTCATCCAGTACATCACACTGGCCGTAATTAGCTTGGTTACTAGTGGGTGAAATTATGCCCTTTTCTGCCTAACGGATGCGGGCAGATCTTGTACAACTCTAATTTTACAGCCTTCCCACTGCACCTCCTGCAGCTGTCTAACTTTGGCAAAAAAATGTTGTCACTCCAAATAATTCAAAAACTTGAATATTAAGGGGCGGGGGGGGGCTCCCACTGGTGGCTTCGGGCGAAGAGATCTATGTGCCCTCTCTATTATGTACTGCTACCCAAAGGGTGAGGGGCCTGCTATTTTTTCCACCAGTTTTTGCATAAACAGTATTACATCAGCCTTCTCTTCATTTTCTGGTAGACCTATGAGGACCGCATTATTTCTCTGACTGCGGCCCTCCAGGTCTTCAATCTTTGCTTCCATTTTTACTAATTTTTGATGAGTGGCTACGATTTCGGGTTCTGCCTTTTCAATTCTTTTTTCAGTTGACTGGATTCAGGCTTCGTTATCCGTTGTGCGTTGTTGTACGTCTTCCAGAGCTTGTACTACGCTCTTACTTTCGACTTTCATTTCGTTCATACTGTCTTTAAATGGAGCAAACTCCTGTAAAAATTGCTGCAAGGTAAGGGGTTGTTGCTGTTCCTCCTCCATCGTTCCAGAAGCAGGACCTTCAGCACTACTTGAGACCCTGGATTTTTTGGGGGCCTTTTCCGGTGTCGCAGGCGGGGTGCATTTAGATGCATTTCTTCTTTTTGTTACCTCCATATGTATTCTCAGCCTTTCTCTTTTATTTTGTCTCTTTCTCCGGTGTTGTTAGAGATGGTTTGGCAGGCTTTAAAGGTCATTGACGGCAAAAATATCGACTTTGATTGAGCCAGGAAGCTGGAGCTGTGCTGGAGAGCTGCTAGCTGGCAAACTGCATCACGTGCTTCCTCCTCATCCAATGGTTCTACCCTTGGGGTGGTGAACTCATTCAAATATCTGGGTGTCACACTAGATCCATCACTAAACTTCGATCTGCACATCCAACAGACCTGCAAGTTGGTCAACGCCAAACTTGGGATAGCCTACCAAACCAGATATATGCTCACCCCCTCAGCTAGGCTAGCCATTGCTCTGGGTATACTCCTACCTTCATTAACCTATGGTGTCACCACCTTTACCTCTCTGTCCAAATCCAGTCTCAGAAAATGGGATGTCACATACAACAATATCTGCCGCTATGCATCCTTCTCACACCGACTAAAACACCACTGTCTCCTATATTCAGATCTGGGATGGCTTCCTTCTTCAGAGCTAAAGCTTTATGCTTATGGCTTTGTCATTGACATTATTGTCTGCTCACAAATACCCAAACCCCTGTCGGGTCTCTTCTTTAATTTGACATCCTGCTATAGCTTAAGGTCTGCTGACCAAGCACCTGTTTTCATCCCCAGACATCATTCCTCCAAAGGCGCCACGGCTTTTGCCTGCCATGCTCCCCTATATTGGAACTCCCTACCACTAGCTTTACGCCAATCACCATCTCATGCCTCTTTTAAGATAGGCTTACATAACCATCTTGCCACTTCCTACAAATGCATCTGCTTTGAACCCCCACAGCCCATACATCTTCCCTTCCTCTCCTGCCACTACTGTAGTGCTATTAAATGTATAGCACTTTCCCCTTGTCTCCCCTTCTGCATGCCCCTTTCTAAACCTCTTCTCTGGCGTATGATTTCCACTCCCCCCTTTCCCTCCCCTACCACCCTAGTTAATCTTACAAGAATATTATGGTCACAAATAGTACAATGTGTACTAATCCTTAGCGATCAAAATGTCCTGTATTCACTATTCTAGTATGTATTTTACACTATTACCTCACCTACTGTCCAGTTGCGCTGTGGCTAACTTGCTCTGTATTCTACTATGAATTATGTCAAAATTTTAAATTGCAATATATGCCTGCTTTTATGTACTGTCTACACTATTTACCTCACTACTGTCTACTTGCTCTGTTTATAATATTGTTTGCTATGTCTATACTTGCTCTGTTCTCTACAATCAATTATGTCAAAACTTTGTATTGCAATGTGTGCCTGCTTGTTTGTACTGTACCCTCCTGGGTTGTTCCTGAAAATAGTCATTTCTATGGCTAGTGCACTTACCTGGTCAACAAAAACTAAAAAAAAAAAAAAAATGCCATTTGTACAGAAGAAAGATTTGAGTGCCAAATAGGCTTCATTTCATCACTGACTACCCAGCGTATACATTGTACCCATAGTAAATGAACTTTTTCCAAAGGATAGTTCTTCATATCTTCTTGAATAATATTTTTCAGTTATTTTAACATTTTTCAATAATTCAATATGAGATACTCGCCTCTGCTGCATGACCCAAAAGCATCTGGCCTGCCAAATATAATATCTTAAAACTGCAACAAAAATATATACTGTAAGGTGTCAATGTTATATCTTCCTCAACCTCCTTGGGGTGTAGCAAACATTAAGTCTGAATATGATAATCTAATAAACTGAGGTTCTCCTCACTCCTTAGCTATGAAAAGCCCAAATTCCTTAACATAGGCACATTCTACAGAAAGGTGCTCTTGGGTATCTTGAAACTGTACAGAGGTTTCTCTAAGGCAATATCTTTCCATCACCTCTTTAAGTTTTTTATTGTTTCATATACTTAGTCTTCCATAATTTCTCACCCACACCATATTCCAGATAAACTCAGATAATCTAGGATTGTACAATTGTTTTAATGTATCAGAGTAGGGGAATTTTTTTATTGAAGAAAATATTACAGCAAGTGTTCATATAGAAATATCCAACAAAAATCTCATTTTATAGCATAAAATGACTTACATTTCATACAATGGCATCAAAAGAAACTTATTATAAAAGAAATTGGTACACAAAGTATATTAGTT
The DNA here is from genome assembly GCA_016271365.2 of Neoceratodus forsteri. Classification (NCBI taxonomy): domain Eukaryota; kingdom Metazoa; phylum Chordata; order Ceratodontiformes; family Ceratodontidae; genus Neoceratodus; species Neoceratodus forsteri. The sequence continues at coordinate 219,694,221 of CM028136.1, read as the reverse complement.
CCCTTCTTGATGGAAACTACTAATTTAAAGTCCCATTATTCTACAGTCTGTTTTGACTCCCTCTCTCATGTCACCCCTTCAAACAGAATTATTGGTAAAGCACTCCACCAGTTTTCTACCAGGGGAGAAAGCATCATTGATTTTTCCTTTAAATATATTATTGCCTCTTCTTTTGCAATATTTTCCAAGCCTCTCAAGGGCATCATTCTTTGCTGAATCACAAACTGGCATCTGTTTTGCCATATGCACCATTTTATTACCACAAAAACTACCCATAAGGTCCCTAAATAAAATTTAGACCGGTCTGTACCAAATTTGCCATACACTAGCTTTGTATAAGACAATTTTCTTAGTACAGGTATCCCCCATCTCTGAGCCAACAAAACCCATAGCTGTTTAATATAACAGCAATCAAAAATCAAGTGCTGCATGGTTTCTGTTTGAGATATACACGTGACTCTAATACACAACAATTCTTTTATAACTTTGTGGGCATGATTCCCTCTTACATTTAATTTGCCGTGACAACACATTCAGATTGTGTCCCACATTTTCCTTGGTATCCTATTTTCAGAGAGCTGGCTCGTCAGGCATCTTACTTCAATATCCTGAAGGCAATTTAAACAAGGACCATTCAAAAAAACCTTCCCAAAATGTTTGTGTAAAAAACTTTCCTAGTTTGGATTTGGCAATTCTGGATGGACACAGCATATTGCTTAATTTTTTTTAGATTTTAATTAAATATAGGGATGTCCCTTCTGGGATAAATCTAAATGGACTCCATGTAGGTGCTTCCTATTTATCAAAGAAATATACTGTAAGCTTCTAGCTTTTAAACTTATTGCCCATGCCATGTGATTTCCTACCAGAAGGGGAATGATATTTGAATATATAAACATGGAAAAGAAAAACAAAATGGGGTTAAGCATGTTCAGGCCCCCCTGCTTAATAGGCCAATATTTTACTGACCTTTAGACAGGATTTAGTCTGCTTCCCCACAATAACTGAAAACATAAGTTATTTAATCAAGCTTCCAGTTTTAGGGGAAGTGGGAAAACGTAACTTAAAGTTAAGAAAATTGGAATTATGCAGGTTTTTAGCATATAAATTCTTTTGATTCTAGTCATAAGATATGATTTCCATGTTACTACTTTCTCTTCTGCTTCGTCCAACTTTATTGCCCAATTCCTTTCAGCTACATTTAACCCTCCAAAATAAATGTCCAATATTTGCACTGTATTGGCCTGAATTTATATGCCTTCTATATCTGGAATCTGTAATTCTGGTTTTATAGCTATAGAGGCTCCTATGCTCTTCTGTTTGTTTATCTTTGATTCTGATAGGTTTGAAAAGGTTTTAATAACCCCTAATGCTTATATTTCTGATCTATGATCTGCTATCAGCAAACAGATGTCCTCCGCATGTAATTGTACATGGGAAATCTAAGTGCAGGGCTGATCATATGTCTAATGTTTCTATCTTCGTTTCAAATCCTTAAAAGTGGGTCAATTGTGAATACATATAAGAGGGGCTCAAGGGGCACCCTTGCCTAACCCCTCTCTTGATTGTGATGTGTGGACCTGTATATCCATTAACTAAAGGTGTCATAGAAGCTCTGTTGTATAAGATCTGCACCCACTGTATAAACTGCTGGGGCAATCGTATTTTTTTAATACCTTAAATAAGTAGACGTGAGGAACTAGGTCAAATGCTTTTGTTTGAACTTAGCTTATAACATATCCTCCTGCTGTTGGGCTGTTGAAAACTTCTCTCAATACTTTTAAATTATCTATCATCAATCTTTGTGGTACTGCACAGGTTTGGGTTGGGTGTATCAAATTTGTAGCCACCCTTGCCAGCCTCATGCATATAATTTAGCATAAAATCTTCCAGTCGGTATTGATTAGGCTTATTGGCCTCCAGTAATTTAAATTTTATTTTGCACTTTTTTTTATGAAGATAGATTAATATACTATCTGCCAGTGTAGGTGGTACCATATGGTACCCCTGTAGAATTGCATTGAAAATTATAACCATGTATTTTGTTAACTTTTCTATGGTCTTTTTATAAAATTCATTGGGGGAATACCATCAGGTCCAGGTGATACCCCATTTTTTAACTGACCTATTACAAATGCAATCTCTTCACTTGTTATTGGTTGTATCAATTCCCTTTTTTCTTCCTCTGTTAAACATGGGATATCCAGCTGATCCAAAATATCCCCTATGTTCCCAGAGTCTGGACCTTGTTTTCCAAACAGAGATTTTGTATGGTTAACCACTATGTTTAAAATATCTTTGTTGTCCTTCACCCACCCCATCTCATTTATGTGACAGGGCATGTACTTTATATCTATACACTGTTTACAGGTATCATAGGGGTTTATCGATTGGGCTGTGCCTTTCATTCCACATTTCTGCTCCAAAAATAAAGATGTTGCTCTTTCGTATTGATAAGTATACATGTCATTTTTTGCTTGAGTTATTTGCTGAGAGTAGTCTAGCCCATATTCGGCTTTTAGAGAGATACATTTTTGTAACTGTCTCCTTTTCTCTAGGTATTGTATATATTTATTTATATGTTTCAGTTTTGCATTATGTTCGCAATACTTTTTTATCTCAGATTTTGTTTCTACCCACCACATGACTGGGTTGTCATATAATTCGATTACCGTGAGTTTGGCATCTATTACAGATTTAAATTCATTTCATTCTGACTCCTAAGATTTTGGTATTCATCTTCCAGTGGCCATGTGCACTCAGTTTATTTTTGGGCCTTCCCAAGTTTATTTGAAACAAACAATGGTCAGATGTCACTATAGTTATCACAAGCAATTTGTTACAAGGCAACCACTCTGAAATGAAAAAAAGGTCAGTCCTCGAGGATGATTGTCCTCTATGGTTTGTGTGAGCAGGTGGTTGTGGACTAAGGGTTGCTGCATCTATTAATCTGGCTGTCCCACACATATTCCACAGATAATTTGAATCACTGTACAACTTTTGTGTTGTTCCAGTTGTATCTAATAGAGATAAAATACAATTAAAGTCCCCTCCAATCATCATTGATTTAGTGGAGTGTAAATAGGGTTGTTTTGCCTTCAGTACCCCCACCCTCTGGGTTTTAATTTGGGAATTATAAAGATTAATTAATATCCACTCTTGGTGCTGGATAGACATATCTAAGATTAATACCCTACTCTGAATGAAATCTATTACCCTTGTTACTTCTGTATCTTGTCTATTAAACAGAATCCCCACAACCGCACGTTTCCTCTCCTAAGGACCAATAACTAACTCCATTAACCCATTCTTGTGCTGCCTGACTTGCCTCTTTTGAAGAGTATAATCTGGTATTTTGTAAAAATAATATATGTAAGTTTAAGTTCTTTAGAATAGTGAAAGTAGTACATCTCCTCTTAGGGTTTCTAATACTATTCACATTAATAGTGCCAAAAGTTAGCTCAAAGTCCAATATGAAAAGTTTGTAGAGGTTCAAGTCTTTCTTCCTTTTCCAGTTTTTCTGGACTCACTTGAAGCCTGTTTGGTATCAGTCATAGGTTCAGGCTGGGAGGAGGAGGCTATTGAGGAAGCATCAGGGTCCTCCTCTGTCTCCTCCCTTTGTTTCCTTTTTGCTAGAGGGGTATATCTGTTTTTTGTTGGTATTGCTCCTTCTGCTTGAATTTTGTCCATGTGAGATTTATCCCTCATTGTCTCTTTATTAGCTCTGCTTCTGGTTATCTTTTTTTGTGTCTTTAACTTCCAGGATGTTTCCTCTGGAGGGGGCATTGTATGAACTTTGACCTGTTTTGATGTTGAAGGGCCATCTTCCAAAGCTACATTTGGGGAATTCCCCCTGTTGTTTTTCCTTTAAATTGGTACTTGCTGAAGATGTAGTACCAGAGGCCAATTTATTTACTTCCATAGTGTTCATGGAAGCAGATTGTCCTTCATCTGGTAACGCAATGTCTGATAATGCAATATCTGGCTGATCAGAACCTGTTCCTTGTCACGGGGTCTCTGTTGCCATATTGCTCCCTCTTGACTGCTGTGTAGATGCTTCAGTTCTATCAATGAATGTTGGACGGGAGCTGGCTTGCTGCTGTGCTCTAAACACCATCTCATCTTGTTCCTCCTGTGTATGTGCAGAAGTACTGTGAAATGCCCAAGGACAATTTCTAAACATGTGTGTTGTGGATTCACACAGATTACAGTAAGTAGGATTTGGGCACCCTATACTAGAATACCCAATCCCTAGACAGAGAGAACATTTTAATTTATCACATGTACTGTTTAGATGAGTTTGGGTGCCACATCTGAAACAAGACTTTGGTTGCCCGGGGTCAAAAATGAATCCTCGATCCCTCCCAAGAAAAAAACAACTTGGTAAGTGCTGTATGGCTCCATTTAAGTGGGGTAGTCTAACTTGTATCCTCCATCCTCCTGTCCACAATTGTTCTAAATCAATAATGGCTTCCAGCAAACCTAGAACTGTACACTTAAGTTTCAGCCATCTAACAATGTCCATTATTACCACCCCCTCATTTTTGAAAAGCACTGTTATGGTTTTTATTGTTAGCTTTGTTAATGGTATCGCAACAAAAAGAGACTAAAGTAGGGTGTATTTAACTTGTAGGTACCTAAACCAAAAGATTTCCAGGCCTGTGGCAGTTTTAAAACTGAGATTGAAGTTAGAATCACCAGAAGTGTGTATGAGGGTGTAAATGTCTGTGGGTAAAAACTGCAAGCTGTCTTTTACTAGTTTTTTCCCTACATTCACCCGATCTGGAAAAACCTCCAGTCCCCCTCTGTATCTAATTTGGACAGCATTCCTGCATTTTGTTGACTCGGGGCATGAAAAAGACCTGCATAGGTTCTAGGATGAGGATTTTGGTTACCAGAAGTATCTTCCTCCTGCCCTGGATTATTTTGTGTGTTGTTAGCTAAAGTGGAGGGAGTTACATTATCAGAATGATGTCCTTCTTCTGTTTGATCCCTACTCCCTGTGAGTGTTTGGTGGGGTCTGATACGTCAGTTATATTATGGTCAGTAGGTGAATTCCTGAATTCAGAAGTTCCAGGAATTAATGGTATCTTAAATAATGGATTCTGTGTGAGGTGCAGGTCAGTTGGAATTTGTAACTGGTCCTCAATTTCTGTTAAGTTTTCTCCTTGCACAGAGCTTTCGTGTGATGGAGAAGACCATTTCTGGGTCTTCTTAAATTTTGTCCAGCCTGCCACCCTCAAGGCCTCTGCAATTGTAATTCCTGTAGAAGATAAATTTTCATCAAAATTTGGTGGAAGTGAGGACTGAACCCCAGGTGTAGGGGGGGGCACCATGTTATTTGCTACATTTATTTGCGGTGTTCCAGTTATTTCTATAAATTTTACAGATTCTTGCAGGGTTACATTAACAGGCTGCATCAAGGGAAAAGATTTTGTGCCTGAGCTGCCTGGTGATCTGGGCTGTTTTTCCTCTGGAGCTGCAGTTAGTGTTTCAGGCTGTGGTTCAGTTGTTATTCTTGAATTTCCCTGATCAAGTAGATGTTGCTGCTCGCCTGTCTCCCCCTGCACATTGACTTGTCCTGCAGTCGGCTGAGTTTCACTCTGTTTTGCCTCACCAGTATTTGCCAGATTAAGTAGATTCATGCTGCCTTCTGTATCTTCTCTTAAATTTCCACTTTTTAGTTTCTCTTTTATTGGCGACTTTTGGCACATGCTTGAAACTGCATTTTTACTGCCAGTCGCAAGACCTGGATTGTTCTCCATGTTTGTTTGGCCATGTTCAGTCGAGTTTAATCTTTCCTGTGGAAGCTGTCATTCTTTTGATGTTGCTGCATCACTCGGTAGCTGTTGCTGTCTGACAGGTAATTGCAGTGTTTTGACAGGAACTGAGAATGCTTTCAAGAGCACTATTTTCTCTTGTAAGTCCTTTTGTCTAGCTGCTGTTACCGTTTCTTCTTCTAATTGTGACAACTCCAATTGTGCCATTAATTGCTCAGCATTATTATAGTCTTTTACCTCTGTGATAGAAATCGACTCTCCTATTTTTCTTTCCTTATTGTCATCAGCCTCTTCTTCAGTGATCTCTTTTTCTGTTTCAGTACTTGTAGTCTCCTGTTGGCCATTCTCCAATTCTATCTCCATTTCTTCAGCCTCTAGTGGAATCAAGACAGTGGATGAGGCCTGTTCCCCTGTCTCCAGCACATCCTTCTTCTCCAAAGTCTCACCAGAGGTGGCCATTTTGGGAGATGGCCAGCAATTCCCTCAGTGGTGAGTAGGGGAATTTCCCCAGTGTCCTGGTCAAATTTCCTCCATTTACTAAAAATACCACCAACAGCTTAATCTAGGTCAATGTCATTTGACATCCATCTGTATCCCCTCCCCTTGAACAAGACTGAAAATAGGCAGAACTGTCTAGTCCTCCTTTCCTGGTCAACAAAAACTAACTAAATAAATAAATGAATTCCAGTGCATACTTTCAGAGCCCTAAAAGTGGCAGCAGAACTTGCCAAAACTTTCAGCATGGTGGGCATACCTAAAGAGATTATTAGTGATCAGGGTAGTAATGACTCCATAGTGCATCAGACAACATTGTCCTTCAGCCACTTCCCAGTGAAAACCTTTCCATCTCTTTCTGTTGATCCTAGAACAAAGGTGGACTTGCCTCCTCCAAAATATCTAATACTTACATTTAAAGATGCAGCGCAGATTTAAACAGTAGAGCCTTGAGAGAGGCTCTTGAAGTAGATATTCACCAGTAGAACTAAGCTGTCAGGTATCAGGACCCCACAAAAAAATCTTCTAGCCAGCAATCTCTGGTGGGGACAGCCCCCATATCAGCTAACCAGTGTCAGTGCACGTCAGTATAAAGGGGTGGTCCCCACAACCACTTTCCAGTTCTCCCACCAGAGGCTGAAAGGGCATGACAGGGGAAGAGAAAGTGCCCCCTGAAGGAAAAGAAAAACTCCGGGGGATGGAGGGATGGAAAGCAGTACCTACTGCAACAGCCTTTCTCGAAGATCTACTGTTACGGTAAGTTCTTATGTAGCTGTACTATCTTACTTTGAGAGGGCTCTTGCAGTAGATATTCACCAGTAGGACTGAGTCCCAAGCAGTATGGAACAAGTCTGAAACCAGGAAGGAGGAGAAAATCATCCACATACAAACAGAGTGGCAGAAGAGTGACTCAAGAAAGGAGCTCCTGCAAAACCGCAAAACCAAAACCCGCCCTCTGGCGAGAGGCAACTTCCAAGCTGTAATGCTTTGTAAAGGTATGTACAGTAGACCAGGTGGTGGCTGCACACATTTCTGCAGCTGACACATTCCTAAAGCAAACATCGGAGGCAGTCTCCCCTCTGGTGGAATGCCCTTTTACCTAACCTGGAAGGATTTTGCTGTACTTTTCATAAGAGAAAGTAATGCAATTAGCTAACCACTTAGAGAGGCACTGCTTGAAAATAGTGGAGCCCTTCCTCTTGGGTGCAAAGGAAACAAAATCTTGGTACATTTTCCTGAGATCCTTTATTCTGTTGGTATAGTGTCTCAGGATCCTATGAATGTCTAGAGTATGCAAAAGATACTCTCCCTGGTTAGAGTGTGCATGGAAAAAGACCAGGAGCTCTATGGACTGGTACAGGGTAGATTCAGACACCACTTTAGGAAGGAACTTTGGGTTAGTATGCATGACCACTCTGTCCCTGTGGAAAATCATATAAGGGATTTTTCACATGAGGGCCTGTAGCTGAGAAATCCTTTGAGCAGAAGTGATAGCCACAAGAAAAAATGTCTTCCAGGAAAGGAAATGCAAATCAGCATCAGCTGCCAGCTCAAAGGGGGGCAGTGTGAACTTCTCCAGAATGAAACTGAGGTCTCGGGGGGCAGGATTATGGCTAGGGGGCTTCAAGTGAAGGATCCCTCTAAGGAAGGTCTTGGAGACCTCCAACTGAGCTATCAGCTTGTCCCCCACTGGAAGATTGTAGGCCTAAATGGCAGCCAGATGCACTTTGAGTGAGGAGTAACTGAGACACAGGTTGAAGAGGTACCTCAAATAATCCAGGATCCTGGCTACCAGGCAGGAAAAGGGTTCCAAAACCCTGGAACCCACCCAGATGGAAAACCGCTTCCACTTCATGGCATAAGTAGACCTGGTGGAAGGATTTTGGGCCTCCACCAGGATGTCAGCAACCTGAGAAGAAATGCCAAAGTGAGTAGCAGCTACGTCTGCAGGAGCCAGGAATGCAGATGGAGAGATTTGAGACCTGGATGGGCCAGGGTCTCTGGATCCTGGGACAGTAGGTCCTGTGACAGCATAAGAGAGATAGGAGGCTCTTCCAAGAACTGTTGCAGTAGAGAGAATCAAACTTGCCTCAGCCAGAAGAGAGGGATGAGAATCATGCGTGCCCCTTCCACCTGGAGTTTGTTCAGAACTCCCAGAATCAAAGGTTTTGGAGGGAAGGTGTAAACAAATCAGTTCTTCCAACACAGAGACAGCATGTCCTGCCAGAAAATGTCTCACCCTGGAGCAAGCGAGCAAAAGGTGGGAAGTTTGGCATTGTCAGGGGATGCAAACAGGTCTACCTGTGGTGTCTCTCACTGAGCAAGGACATCATTTACCACATCTTGCTTGATTTCTCACTCATAGGATCTGGCCAATGAGGGACTGAGAACATCTACCAGAATGTTTTGTACACCCAGCACGTGGACCGCTGTTAGGTGTAGGTCGTGCTGTGATGCCCAATACTACACCCTCATCACCTCCTGGCACAGGGGATAGGAATAAGTTCCCCCCTGTTTATTGAGGTGCCAGACAATGCACATGTTGTCTGACTGTACCAGATGTTGGCCGGGAAGAATGAAGAGATGGAGAGTCTGAAAAGCATACAAGACTACCCTCAGTTCGAGAACGTTAATGTGTAGCCACTTTTCGATGCTGGACCAGTTCCCCTGTGTCTTGTGTGACCCGAGATGGGCTCCCCAACCGGCCCCTGAGGCATCCATTGTCATAGTCTGGGTAGAATGAGCGGAGCACAGTGGAACCCCTAGACTGAGGTTCTCCTGGACCAGCCACCACTGAAGATCTCTGATCATTGGGTCCGAAATGATGACCTGTTGATCCAGGTCATCCTGGGTTTGATCCTATTGGGGTCTGAGGATCCATTATGAGACCGACATGTGGAGCCATGCCAGAGGGACAGTTGGAATGGCTGCTGCCATAAGGCCTCGAAGGCGAAGGACATTCTGAGATGAGACCCTTTTTAGAGAGATCAGGAAATGTGCATGGAGTTGCAGAGTATCAATCCTGTCTGGAGGGAGGAAAGCCCTGCCCACAGTTGTGTCCAACACTGTTCCAATGAACTGCAGCCATTGGCAAGGAACCAAATGAGACTTGGCCTAATTGATGGTAATGGCAAGATTGGAAAAGATCTCCAGGGTGAGGGAGATGGAACACTGAAGGTCCTCCCTGGATGGGGCTGCTATAAGCTAATCATCCAGGTAGGGAAATACCTGGACCCCCTTGGTATGCAGAAAGATTTGCCACTACTATAGGTCAAAGGGAAGGGTCTTGAATTGGTAGTGTCCCCCCTGGAAACAAAAATGGAGAAACCTGTAATGGGAATGGTGTATGGGGATATGCAGGAAGGCATCCAGCATGTCCAGGGTGCATAGCCAAAGCCCCGACCTGAGCAGGGGGAGAAGGCTCTGCAGAGAGAGAGCATTCAGAACCTCTTGTATTCCACATATGGATTGAGGGAGCTGAGATCCAGAATGGGCCTCAGATTTCCCGTCTTCTTTGACACCAGAAAAAAATGGAAATAGTAACCTGAGTCACACTGACTTTAAAGTGTCTGTTGGAAGCTCAAACTTACTGCAAAGAACAAACTGCAACTCCATTTAGGACCTGGAAACCTGATTAAGGCATAATACTGCAGAGCACTGGGTAAGAAGGGAGTTACACTTTCTACAAAAAGTTTTATTTGTATTTTTCCTCATTGGCATTAAGCAGAGAATTGCAGGATTCCTTTAAAAGGGTAGTAATTTTATAACCAGAGTGAGATACAACTGAAGTTGCTTGAGTGCGGGGGTTGAGACCTAGCATCTGGAAGGATATTTTTGTAACATTTTAAGTGTCCTGCCGGCTGAGAAGTTAATTTTCTAGCCCTGGTTTCACTGAAAAGTTTTGTGTATTGGAATCAGACATAGCAGTCTGCCTGCATTGAAAAGGCCTGCTTACATCACAGGTGACACTAGTCAATCAATTGGCTCTGGGTGGAGTTTCAGCACTGTGCTTATCTTAGACATCCTTCACAGTTAGAAGCCAGTCACACTGACTTTAAAGTGTCTGTTGGAAGCTCAAACTTACTGCAAAGAACAAACTGCAACTCCATTTAGGACCTGGAAACCTGATTAAGGCATAATACTGAAGAGCACTGGGTAAGAAAGGAGATACACTTTCTACAAAAAGTTTTATTTGTATTTTTTCTTATTGGCATTAAGCAGAGAATTGCAGGATTCCTTTAAAAGGGTAGTAATTTTATAACCAGCGTGAGATACAACTGAATTTGCTTGAGTGCGGGGGGTTGAGACCTAGCATTTGGAAGGATATTTTTGTAACATTTTAAGTGTCCTGCTGGCTGAGGAGTAAGTTCATTTTTATCCCTGGACTCGGTAGAGTGGGTTGTGTTGGAGCCGTGGTCTAGTAAATTGTGGTGTTAGTTGTATTACTATAAAGGACAGTACTCACCAGGGTGGTGGAGCAGTTGTGTATCTGATTGTTTCTTTTTTTTTGTAATTAACCATCTTTATTGTTTTACAAACATACCCAAGGTAATGGACAGACAATGGAAGGTTAAACTAAAAGTATAAGGCGTAGACATAAAATTGCTGTAAGTACATACAAATTGCCTTCAGAAGATAGTTAAACAAAAGGAGTAACCTAAGTCCATCTCTCCCCGCCCCTACCCCAAAGGTTACGAGCAACAAGGAGCGTAATATACACACATAGAACTTAAGATACTAAAATCTAGGCTTTCCAGGCCATAAGGAAGCATCAAGAGGGCTCCCAAAGAGAAGTATAGCGTCTGTGCTTGCTCCTGCATATATGCAATGTGCTTCTCAAGCTGTAAAGCTAAAGTACATTCTTGCTACCATTTTAACAAAGATGGAGATTTATCAGACGACTCAATGCCTTAAAATTAGCAGTTTCATTACAGCTGAGATGAGGAAACATAGGCTTTCCAGATCCTAGAAGAGCCTCAGGAAAAAATATAACAAACAAATCTCCGTGAACATATTGTGAGAGCCAAGGACAGGGCCCACAAGCCTGCAAATGGCACTCCAGGCGGTTCATATAACCGGGCAAGACCATAGCATGTGGTATAAAGTTCCCTCCTCTTTCTTGCATTTCCAACACAAAGACGTGGGAGATGCCCCACGCCTAAATAAGTGAGAAGGAGTTAAATATAAATGATGCATAATATTGAAATGTATCATCCTCAACCTGTCTTGTTTGATAAATTTATACATAGCTGACCAAAGTTTATTCCAAAGATATGGGGTATCCTGAATATTCAGCACCCTTACCCAGTAGTAACAAACACCTGAGGGAAGCCTGTGATCCCATTCCTGAAGTAGCTTATAAACTTTAGAAATTGCATGCGGTTGGGCCGCAGCAGTTAATAAAGCATCCAAATTGACCGGTACATAACTAGCAGAGGGTGTTGAATGAAAAACCCGGGCTATCGCTTTGCTGAGCTGTAGCCACTTAAAAAAATAATGATCAGGAATCCCATGGAGTCTCTTCAGCAGGTCAAAAGGACATAGGCGGCCCTGCTCCCAAATATCCGATACGGAAAAATGGCTTATCTGGGGCCAGAAAGTAGTGGGTACCACAGCACCCCCTACTTTGATTTGGGGGTTCTCGAAAATAGGCTGGTTATCCGAAAGCCACCATTTGACTCCGAGATAACATTGTAGCTGAAAATATGCTTTCAAGGACCAGCCCATGGGATTGTTCATCGCTGTTTTAGAAATGATGGACTGGGGAACAAATAAGAGGGCATGTAAAGAGCTCTTCAATCTTTTAGCCAGGTCACGCTCGATGTCTAACCATAAGGGAGAATAGCCGGAGGGCCTATGTCCTTTGACCCATAAAGTTAGCTTAGAAATGTGTTGTGCTGTATAACATAAAAACAGAGAGGGGGCCATCAATCCACCCTTGAATTTTGAGGCGGTCAATTTAATATGAGATCTACGTATTCTCTTCCCCTGCCACAAAAAGGAATTAAATATTTTCTGTAGATTGATAAACCATTTTTTGGGGAGATAAGTTCCAAGCATCCCCAGAGGATACAATATTCTAGGGAGAATATTCATCTTAAGGAGATTTAGTCTGCCCCATAGAGATAAGGAGATCGAACGCCATCTATTCAAATCTCCCGAAATAATTTGAACCAGAGTACCCAGGTTGTCTTTAATCATCGAAGGTAGGCTTGTGCCAATGCTGATCCCCAAATATATAAGGGATTTAGCCTCCCAGCCAAGATCAAAAGTCTGTAAATCTGCTTTTATGACATTATGATTTAAAGGGAGAATTTTGGTCTTAGCACGATTTAATTTATAATAGGATACTTTGGTGAAGGCAGCTATTTCCTCCAAAGCAGCCGGTATAGAGATTACCGGATTCTCAATGTGCAGTAACACATCATCAGCATAAGCTGAAAACGCATAGTTAAATTCCCCTACCTGTATACCCTTTATAAGAGGATTCTGCTAATCTGTGTAAAAAGGCTCCAGGTACAAATTAAATAGCAATGGGGACAAGGGCAACCTTGCCTTGTACCACGCCTCTAACTTATTAGGGGTGATAATACCCCATTGCATTTCACTCGAGCAGAGGAAAAGAATACAAGATCTTAACCCATCTTAAGAAAACGCCAGGCAGCCCAAATGTCGAGAGGGTGGTGAATAGGAAGTCCCAGGACACCCGGTCAAGGCCTTTCGTGTCCAAAGAAAGGAGTACTGCTGGGGTTTTAGATTCCCTGGCCTCTGCAATGAGGTGTAATAATTTAAGAAGGTGATCCTGGGGTAACCTCCCCCTCATAAAACCCACTTGCTCCCTGCTGACCAATGTGTCCATAACTTTAGATAGCCTGTTGGCCAGAACTTTAGCCAATATTTTAATATCTGTATTTAAGAGAGATATGGGGCGATAGCTGTCCATGTTGTAAGGGTCCTTCCCCGACTTCAGAATTAGCGAGATAGTGGCCTCTTGGAAATTGGGGTCGGAGATACCGTGATCAAACCAATATTGAAAAATGGCTAATAATATTGGAGATATGACGGGGCAAAATATCTTATAAAAATTGCTGGGGAATCCGTCAGGCCCAGGGGATTTATCAGAGGGCATCTGCTGAATGGCTTGGCGGATCTCCAGAAGTGATATTGGGGCACCTATCTCGACCGCATCGCCCGGCCATAACTTTGGGAGAGCGATTGAATTCAGATATGAGGTAATTTCTATCATTGAAGGTTTAGATACGGGATCTTCTACATATAATCTCTGATAGTATGCCCCAAACTCACTAGACATTTCCTGTGGATCCGTGCAGACCTGTCCCCTGAGCAATGTGGACACCCGGGATATGATGATCCGAGTCTAAATGCCGAATACGCATAGCAAGCAGTTTCCCAGCTTTCTCACCTATATCCAAATATTGAAGTCTCGAGCGCCGGAGTGCTAACTCAGCTTGCTGCATCACTAAACCCGAGTGTTGGGCCTGCAACTGACGAGCCTCAACCCAGTCCGATTCAGATGAAGATCAGGATAAAACACTCTCAATTTGTTTAATAGAAACTAGCAAGGCATCTAACTTGTCCCTCTGAACACGTTTCCTCCTGGAGGCAATCTTAATTAACTCACCCCTTAAGGAACACTTCATGGCAGCCCAAACCAGGTCTCTCTGGTCTACTGAGTCCTGATTGTCCTCTAGGAAATGCTTGATGAAATCCTTGAGATGCATCAAAGAGGACTCATCTTTTAGAATTTGGCAGTTTAACCTCCATTGTGGGGAGCGTTTACCCCCTAAGGTAGGCCTATATGTCACACTAACTGGAGCATGGTCTGATATTACCCTGGCAGAAATCTCTGCCTGCATCACATCGGGTATCACCGCTGAACTTATCAAAATATAATCAATTCGTGAATGGGAGTTATGTACCGGTGAATAATAAGAGTATTGCCGCAACTCAGGATTAAGTGTGCACCAGACATCCGCCAGGGCCGCCTTACTGATAAAGTCCTTAAGGGCCCTCTGTGCAGGAGATAAACCCCGCCTCGCAAGTCCTGACCTATCTAAATCATTCTGGAGTACCAAATTCCAATCACCCCCAATAAATGTGGGTTTATATATCAGACACTACTAAGTGCAGTAGGTTCATGAAAAAGGAAGGGGAATCTCTGTTCGGGCCATATATGGATCCTAATATAATTGGTTGTGATGCCAATTGTGCGTGCACAATTACATAGCGGCCTTCGGGGTCCCAACACTCATTTATCAGTTTAAAAGGGATATGCCTAGCAATAAAGATAGCCACTCTACCCTTCTTCGTTGACTCACCCGCCCCATAAACCTGCGCAACCCACGCTCTTCTGAAATAGTGAAGGTCACTTCTTTTTAAGTGTGTCTCTTGAAGGAAGACAATATGCGCTCCCAAATGGCGGAGATGTTTTAGTACCACTTGCCTCTTGACCCTGTCCTTGGCTCCTTTAACATTCCAGCTGATGAGCTTATAAGTGCAAGCTACTATAAACAAAACAGACGTTAGGACAAGCTGAGTAAATGTGCCCCATGAAGTTAAGCCAGAGATATCAATACATGACTATAAACTCCCTGATACCAGATATGTGTGTGTACTTCAATTAGCTCGTAACCTTGATAATCCCACCCCAACCCCTCAACAAAGCAGCCAATCCCCAAACCTCCACCCTCCTAGTACCCAAAGAACACACTAACCCGAAATCCCCCCAGTCTAAAACAAGACCTATCCCCCAGTCCCAGAAGACTGCCCTCCTAAAGAAAACCTGCCACATGATTAACTTCCAAACAACCCAATATGCTCTGTGACACTCTGGAGCCCCCACCCACCAGGGAAAAGGAGAAAATAATTAATTACAAGATAGGCTCCAACATCATTGCCCAGAAATGTAAATAGTGCCAACAGACTACTAATCAATTGTCGTCTAAGTCTCAGATCAACTTAAAATAGGCCCTCTCCGGGTGAACTAAAAATTATCTATCAAGTTAATTAATAACTATATACACACCAAGATATGTAAATATATAAAAAAAAAAAAAAGGGGGGAGAGGGAAGAGGGGAGAGAGGGGGATAAAAGTACATCCACTGGAAGTCCTGCTGAAAAGTCCGGAGTACATCCACCGGAAGTCTTGCTGAAAAGTCCGGATTGGCTGAAGATGCGTTTAAAAAAAAAAAAAGTGGAACTTGTCCCAGGTGGAGATCAGTAGCTCTGTTCGGAAGGTCTACCATCAATGGTATGCCAAAAAATTAATGAGTCCCGGTCATAACAGACTGTTAGCTGCAGAAGCCATCTAGTCCAGTTTTATTCACGCCATGAAGTAAGCTGCATGCAGAGATAAACCACTCAAACCATTCCTTAGAGTCAGCCCAAACGTCGAAGCAGTCAGCGAAAATGAGGGAAGCCATATGCACCGAGAAGGTAACTCGAAGACCCAAATGTAGGGAGGGAGAGAAAAAGGATTGTAGTGGTTGTCCCCAATTGGAAAATTCAACGGTTTCATCGTGTAAGCAACCGCTAACCACCAGTAGGAGGCGCATGTCATTGAGAGGCTGAGAAATACCGGGATAATATAAGTGAGAGTTCCGGCAGACAGTCAAGAGATTTGCAAGTGGACTATATAGACAACTCTATATCATCAAATAATATCTTGATGAACCCAGAAGTAAAGCCAATAAAGTTGAGATGCAGGGAAAATATCATCATTTAAAGAGATCTGGGAAGAGACGTTGCAGCTCCTGTTGAGCCTGAGAGCAAGAATCAAACGATAGCCACTTCTCTTCATGCTGTACCATTAACACAGCAGGATACTTAACTTTATATGGCTTAGACGCCGCTACAAACTTGGTAACAATAGGATGCAGCTCCTGCCTTCTCAGCCTAACGGAGTGTGGCAAATCCTGAATAATTCGAATTCTCTGTCCCTCCCATAGCAATTCTTTCATCTCTCTTGCCTTAGCGAGAGCGGTTGTTTATCCAAGAAGTTCAGGAATCTCATGATCAAGGGTCTGGGCGGCTGCCCCTAAGGGCGGGGCGTAAAGCCGATGAGCTCTTTCTATTACATATTCACTTCGGGAGCCCCCACAACTTTACTGCAAAATTTCTGAAGAAAGGTGACCGCATATTCCTTCTTCTTTTCAGGGATCCCAATCACAACAAGATTATTTCTTCGACTGCGTCCTCTAGGTCTTCTAATTCTCCTCCAACTTTTTAATCTCCGCTTAACCAGGACGAGTTCTGTTTCATGCCCAAGGTGTTTGTTTTCCAGAGAGGTTAACTTCACTCCACATCCCTGACCCTCCCAGAAAGAGTATCCACCCACTTTTTAATTAATTGCATGTCCTCTGCAATAGTCGCCACAGAGGACCGAGAGGCTGCATAATTTCAAGAAATCTGGTTTCGGTTAGCGGGACATCTGCCGTGGGTAACTTGGGTAAGCTTAGCAGCTCTGTTGCTTGGCTCCGCTTATGGGCTCTCTCTTTTCTGGGGTCTGCTGAGGCGAGTGCTTCAGGTGGTGCCTTTTTCATATAGACCTCCATATTGCGGGTCTAAAAAAGTGATTTCCCACGCAGCGAGAACCCACACCGCCTGAAATAAAGGAAACTTGAATCCGATGGCGCTTTACAAGAGCCTAAATTAGATAGCGGGTGGCGGAGCTCCGGTAGTTTGCTGCCGACTCTCAGGCTGCCATCACGTGACCTCGTATCTGATTGTTTCTAACAGTCACCAGTGGCTGTGCGCTACCCACCCACCCTTCCTCCCCACCCCCAGGCGTGGCATTTTATAGCCACAGTTCTGACATCACTTCCTCAACAGGTCTTGGGGCAGAACTGTCATATTCCTAATAACCCTGCAACGTGCATAAAGAGTAGTTACACAAAACAAATAATAATACATATATAATTACATATTGTATAGAATAAGGGAGCGGGACATGTGGGGAGTGGTGCAATGCACTGGCTGTGGGGCAGCAGTTTTCCGGGAAACATTCTGGAAACTGCATTGCTGTCCTATTTGTAGGCAACTGTCAGCTCTGAGAGAGGAGGTTGCCCACCTCCAGGCTGAACTAGCAAGGACTAAGGAGGCCTCCCCCTCCCAAAGAGCACCACTGCCACAACCACTGAGTCAGAGGTTTCGGAGTATGAAGAGCAGTAGGACCACAGTGGGTTCTGGGAGGGTGTGAGTGATGGACCAGAGGCGAAGCCCCTCAGTTGTACCTCTACACAAATCAGATGCCATTCTGGCACAGCAAGGTTCCTCTATGATGGCACCCTCAGTGGAGACCCAGAAGAATGCTGAGGACATCCACAAGGGAAACCCACAAAAGGGTGGCAAGGGACACCACAGGGAGGAAACAGCACTGATAGGAGACTCAATTGTTAGGGGGGTAGAACTGGGGAAGGGAGAGAAGGAAGTAAGCTGCCTGCCTGGTGCCATGGCTCGGAGGGACAAGAAGCGAATCCTCACAATTGTAGAAGCAGCATCACAGGAGAGAGAACTAGATGTCATTGTCCACCTTGGGACAAATGACCTTGCTAAGCATGGGATCAGTGCAGTGCAGAATGAATTTGTGGAGTTGGGGAAGGGCCTCAGATGGGTAGCAAGCACAGTAACCTTCTCAGAGGTGCTACCAGCCTATGGCAGGAATGAGGCTAGGGTACTGCACACCATGCAGTTTAATGAATGGTTGCAAAACCGCTGCAGAGCACAAGGCTTTGGCTTCATTGGGGAATGGGGGTCCACCTGGAGAGATAAAGGTCTATACTGGTATGACGGTCTGCATTTGTCCACAAAGGGACCAAACTCCTAGGTGACAGGTTTAAATGCTTCCTTGGCAAGCTTTTAAACTAGATAAGGGGAGGTACTGATAAAGGCAGGAAAAGTCAAGCTTCCCCACAAAACAGGGCAGGTAGGGGTAAACACTGAGGTACAGAGCTCAACACAGGGCAGGATGGAGGTAAATGGTAAAATAGATAAGAGCAATAAGAGCAGGGATGGGGAAAAAGATCAAGCCAACATTAAATGGAGGGCAATGACTACTAATGCCCATACTCTGGGAAACAAGCTTCTGAGCTAGTGGCTTTGATGGAAGATGAACAATTGGATATTGTGGCAGTCACAGAAACATGGTACACCGAGAACCATGAATGGATGTCAACATACCAGGTACACAATCTACAGAAGGGACAGGGAAGGCAAAGAGGAGGTGGAGTAGCTCTATACATAAGGGAAGGATCAAAGCTACAGAACTAAAAAGTAAAGGGGAAGACAAGAGGCACTCTGGGTTACCTGGAGATGGGGAATGGCATCGCAATCCGCACAGGGTTGTATACAGACCCCGTCTCAAGGGGAGGAAATGGACAAGAAAATGATAGGGACATTCTCAAATGGCTGAAAAGGGGAGATACTGTTGATGGGGTCCTGAATATGCCAGATGTTAACTGGAGGACATGTACTGCAGCCACATCCAAGAGCAGGGTCATTCTCGATGCTCTGCAGGGGGCAGACCTTAGACAGCTAGTGCTGGAACCCACTCGGGAGGGAGCAATACTAGACCTGGCACTCTCAAATGGAGAGAGGATCACAAATTTAGAAGTCAGTAGACATCTGGGAACAAGCGACCACTGCACAGTGTGCTTCACAATGAGCCCAACCATGGAGATAAGCCATACAAAAACAAGGATATTGGACATTAGAAGGGCTGACTTTGGCAAAATGGGTGAACACCTGAAGAATGCACTAGCAAATGGCCAAATAGGAGGGGTGGAAGAACAATGGAGAAAAATCAAAACTGCCATCATAGAGGCAACAAGTCTTTGTGTAAAACAAATAAAGAAAACAAAGCAGAGTAAAAACACTATGGTTCTCAAAAGAGGTGGCAGGGAAGGTTAAGGAGAAAAAGGCTGCATTCAAAAAGTATAAGGAATCACAGAGGGAGCACGACAGGGAACTGTATCAATTAAAGCAGAAAGAAGTAGGAAAGGCAGTTAGAATAGCAAAGGCACAAACCGAGGAAAAAATAGCCAACTTGGTCAAAAAGGGGGATAAAACCTTTTATAGGTACATTAGGGAGCATAGAAAGGTTAAGGGAGGGATAGTGAAGATTAATAAAGGAGAGGGGAGGTGGGCAGAGGGAGACAGTGAAAAGGCAGAGATACTGAATGAATACTTTTGCTCAGTATTCACAAAAGAAGATGAGGAGCAGTTACCTAAACCAGACAATAGAAGCACTCTGGATAGGGGGGTTGATACCAGTCCATTCATAGAAGAAAGAGTCCTGAAAGAACTCCTAAAACTCAAGGTGGACAAAGCAATGGGGCCTGATGGATTCACCCCAGAATCCTAAAAGAACTAAGGGGGAACCTAGTGACACCACTGACCACACTTTTTAACAAATCATGGCAGGATGGGGTGGTACCTGAGGACTGGAGGAGGGCAGATGTGATTCCCCTTACAAAACTGGGAGCAAGGCAGAAGCAGGAAACCACAGACCTGTAAGTTTGACCTCAGTGGTAGGGAAAATGATGGAATCACTTCTGAAAGAAAGAATTGTTGAGCACCTAGAGGTACAGGGCACAGGACCCAAAGCAACATGGATTTACAGCAGGAAGGTCATGTCAGACTAATCTAATTGATTTCTTTGACTGAGTGACCAAAGTAATAGACCAGGAGGGGCTGTGATATGGCCTACCTAGACTTTAGCAAGGCATTTGACACAGTCCCACACAAAAGATTAATAATCAGTTAGCCAGCCTGGGAGTGGGTCCCAGGGTGGTAGCCTGCAGCGAACTGGCTGCACAACAGGACACAGAAGGTAATAGTGAATGGAACACATTCTGAAGAAAGGGGGTTACTAGTGAGCACTCAGGCTCAGTACTGGGTCCAATCCTCTTAAACATCTTTATAAGTGACATTGCAGAGGGTCTGGAGGAAAGGTATGCCTCTTTGCAGATGACACACAGATCTGTAACAGAGTTGATACACAAGAGGGGTAGAAAAGATGAGAAGGGACTTGGCAAGGTTGAGGAATGGTCAGACATATGGCAACTTAGATTCAATGCAAAGAAGTGTAAAGTAATGCACCTGGGAAACAAAAACCCAGGAGAAGAGTACACATAGCAGGAGGTACTAACAACAACAAAATGGAAAGGGACCTGGAGTAGTCATATCAGATGACCTAAAGGTGGTAAGCAATGTGAGAAGTCAGTAAGGAGAGCCAGGGGGATACTGGGATGCATAGGAAGGGACATCACAAGTAGAAAAAGGGAAGTGATTATCCCTCTATACAGACAGTTGGTGAGACCCCATCTGGAGTACTGTGTGCAGTTTTGGAGACCTCATCTATGCAAGGACATAGACAGGATGGAAGCAGTCCAGAGGAGGGCAAATAAAATGGTGCAGGGTCTACATCAGAAACCATAGGAAGAGAGACTGAGAGAGCTTAATATGTATACCCTTGATGAAAGGAGGGACAGGGGGGACATGATAGAAACGTTCAAATACCTCAAGAGAATCAACAAAGTCCAGGAGGGTAGCATCTTCAGAAAAGAAATGTAAGAACAAGGCACAGTTTAAGATAGAGGGGACGGCTCAGAGGGTAATGTGAGGAAATTCTTTTTCATGGAGAGAGTGGTGGATACATGGAACAGCCTTCCTGAGGAGGTCGTTGGGTCTAAAACAGTGGGGGAATTCAAACATGCTTGGGACAGACACAAAGCAATTATAGTGTGGGGTTGAAGGAAGCAGGCTGTTGGTTAACTAGAATCTGCAGCTTATCCAGTAGGTAGGGAAATGGGCAGACTGGGTGGGCCAAGTGGTCCTTTTCTGCCATCAAGTCTATGTTTGTATGTAACCTGTTCCCTGGTATGGCGGGGGGACGGGTTCTATTGCCACCTTCCACAGAAGGGAACTTATTTCCTCCTGCACTAGAGGAATGTGCAGTGGGGAATAAGATGACAGTGGAGGAGGTCTGTGGGGGGGGGGGTTCTGAATGAACTCTATCGAGTGTCCCTCTGACACCAGCTGGAGCATCCAAGAGTCAGAGGTTATCCTCTCCCATTCTGATAGGTGGAAGGAAAATCTTCCTCCACCAGCTCCTCTGGATTGGTCAGAGGAAGAGGGAGAGGCAGGGAGTCAAAAGGCTGAGGGCAGAGTAACATCCACAGCTCCAAGGGCTTTGTGGGACTTGTTCGAAGCGACTTTGGCCACTGATGCAGCTCTGTGTTTGTGCGTCGGGCCTGCGTCTGCTTTTGCAGTCAATGGTTTTGGCTTCAAAAGGGACATTTCTGCCCATGACGAGGTTTGTACATGACCTGGACCAAATTCAAGGCTTGCCCATTTTCTTGTAGGTCAGTGATTATGTCTTTGATGTCACCGCTGAATAGCACTGACCCCCGGAAGGGAGCATCTTAGATTGCAGGGGTACCAGGCCAGAAATGCGAAGCCAGGCATGCCGCCATAACCCAACGGCGAATGCCAAACTTCTGCCAGCTGTGTCCACTGCATCATAGGTGGCACAGAGCATATGCCTACAGGCAGATCTGGCTGAGTGGACGAGGTCTCCCAGTTCATGCATGGTCTCAGAATTTGGAAGAGAATGTAACTTAGACTCCACCTGACTGAAGTTGGACTTCTGGTAATCCCCATGTGGCCAGATAATTAAGGGCCCTAATGCCCAGGGTAGAGAAGACAAAAACCTTCTTCCCATACTGGTCCAGAAGTTTTGATTCCTTGTCAAGAGGAGAAGAGCTCAAGTGTTTAGGATTAGTGGTTCTGTCGTGGCCGGCACTGATAACGACTGAATCCACCTTAGGGTGAAGGCTAAGAAAATCTTTGCCTTCTGGGGATTGGTAGAGCCTATCCGCCTTGTGAGGAAGAGAAGCTATGGAGGAAGGCTGTTTCCAAATAGTTGAGATGAGATCCTCGTGAGGTTTGATCCAGGGTGGAATCAGGGTGTGTGAGGATTCAGCCAAATCTGAGTGTACGGCTAACCTCTGCCATTGGGGATCTTGCTCCACCATCTTCCAGTCATAGGCTGCCTGGAATTTCTTTAATAACTCCAGGAAGGAAGGATCTTCCGGAGGAAATTTCGGAGAATCCTTTGGTTTGGGAGTCTCTGGAGTGTGAGGTTCATCTCCTGGGTCCTAGGGTTCAAAGTCACTGTTGGGTTCAGAGGACTCCTCAGAGCTTGAAGTAATTACTGGAGGAAGGGAAAGTTTGATCTGTTTGGAAGCATCCAGAGGGCAGGAGAATTCCCTAGATCAACAGCCAGTTGAAGGTTCTGGTCTGGCATATGGTAAAGGTGGAGGGATTTCCACCGGCCGATGTGTGGGGCCTGGTGCTGAGTCTGGCATTGGCTGATGCTTATCCAGTTCCGAAGTGAGTGGGAATTTGGCTTCTGCCCACCAAGAGGACAGGATCACCTTCAAGTCCACCTGCGACTGTGAAGGAGGAGGAAGAGGACTTGGGAATAAGTAATTTAGGAACCCGTAGTATTGGTACCCAAAGCCTGATGGTGGGAAGCATGGACCAGGGAATCCTGGCATCAGGTACTGTGGTGTCAGGTATTCCGGCACTGGAAGGCCCAAAGGGGCCAACAGTCCTGACGGATGCCCAACCAGAGGGCCTGACGGATCAGGCGTTGGCCCAGTGGGTGGTGGTGGTGGTGGAAACAAAGGCCCCATAGGAGGGTCTAGAAAAATGGGCCCTGCCAGCCCAGACAGCAGAGCTGAAGGTCAATCATTGGGCAATGGCAAGCTGGAAGGTGATGGCAATGGCAGAGGGTCCACTGTTGGATCCATTGTCAGAGGTTCTGGCCTTGGGGGGTGGTACCCCAAACAGTGGAATTGTCCCTTGGTCCTCATCTCCAGCTGGGGAAGTAGGGGCCAATGGAGGAGGCGGCAGAGATGGAGAAGCCTCCAGCAACAGCTGGTCAGGCATCAGCTGCAGCAACCCCCAAAGTCAGGTGTAACATTAGGACCTGATGGGGGATTGCAGGCTGGGCATTCGTCGGATGGGCCAATGGCCGAATTAACAGCCTTGTCCAGGTGGGAAACGGCAGAGCCAGAGCCCAACTTATCAGACCCACTCAGCGGGAGTGGAGGTCTCCTTTGCCCCGGAGGCACACGTTGGGCCCGAGCATGCACCAAATGAGGGGGGCCAACGCACACTTGAACACCACCAAAGTGGCCATTGGAGAATGGTCCTCGAGGGGAAGATACTCAGAAGGCTACCCAGTCAAGCTCTATTAGGGTTGTGGATGAAGTATCCCTGTCCCTATTCTTCTCCTTGTCCCATTTTTTCTTAAGGTGGCCTTCAGTAGAGGTCGATGTCTGCCTGAGTTTTTTCGACTCTTTTTCCATGGAGGCCATCTTTCTCTTTAGAATATGGGCTTCCAGGGACCGCTGCTGCCTCTTTCTGGTGACCGAATTGAACGTCTGGCAGTGGTAGCACTCCTCCATGTTGTGGTTTGGGCGTAGACAGAAGAAGAACAGGGAATGGCCGTCCTTATGTGGGAGTTGGGATCCACACGAATCACACTTATTTTTGTCGTCAGATGGTGTCAGGGATGACATACACAGCAGATAATACTAGACAAATTAAGCAATGAAAACTTCAAAGAAGTATGAAAACAGGAGTAAATACTCATCCAAAATGGCTATGCTAGTAGCGCTGTTGTTCTGCAAGGTTCTTTCGCAAGCCAACAGCAGGAAAGAACTGGAAGGCGGGTGTGGGGACCACCCCTTTATACTGATGTGTGCTGATTCTGGTCAGCTGACATGGGGGGAGGTCCCCTCCAGAGACTGCTGGCTAGAAGATTTTTCAGTGGGGTCCTGACGCCTGACAGCTTAGTCCTACTGGTGAATACCTACTGCAACAGCCCTCTTAAAGTAAAGTAAGATCATGCAATTCACTGTGAGATTTAACATATATTACACCCCTTCCTTAAGATACTTAGCCAGTAATAAACAATTTTTTACTAGTAATAAACAGCAATGCAAAAAAGAGTACACACTAAAGTTTTCTGGAACATAAGCATTGTACAGTTTTCATCCTGTAACAAAACCATATCCAAATGTGGGTTTTGCAAATGACCTGCTCAAGATTACATAACGTTTTGCTTAAATGTATCAGTAGAAGGTGATACATTGTGCTTTCCAGGATTCTGTTGGTCAGATTGACCCAGAGAGCTCTCAGACTTGTCAACAGCAGTGTCATCAGTCTCTTTCAGGCTGTCCAGGCATCCTGACGCATCAGCACTAGAATGAAAGGTATTACCTGGAGAGTCGAGTTGAAAATCACAACTTGTAGCATAGATGAGCTCTCAACTAAGCTCATTTTTTGGCTAACCATGACCAGATAGATAAGACTAATGAAGAAGATGTCTGTCCCATCTGATTACCTGTCCCTGATCTGTCATCATTATGATGTAGGACTGTGATGTTGATCTCAAAGACAATGTGCTTGTAGTGTCCCATCTTCTATTAGATACTCTGTAGCCAACTGGTGTTCCAGCAGGAAATGGAGATAGTGTCAGGGCACTATGGTTAAAGTAGTGTTCCTATCATTCTTGTTGTTCACTTTTGTTGCTTTGCAATCTTGATGCCGACATAACTTGTGGTTCAAGCTTGTCACTAATCATTGGTATAGCAGACCTCAGACTTTGGGTCATGAGACATTGTGTAGGTGAGCCAAGGTTGTCCACTCATGTGTTACGGCAGTCCAGCAGTCTAATGCAGAGGTCTAGACCTCATTACCACCTGTGATGTTAGCGATTGGGGTTTGGGAATGATTCTCGCTCACTGGAAGGCCAGCCAGGGGAGATGAGGATTGAGCACCCCACAGGCTGCTTGGGGAGAGGGACGATGCACCCACTGCACTACTGCCACCTGGTGACCACAGCTGGCAGTGCAATCCACTGCACTACAGAAGGGAGCGAAGACGCTAGTAGGAAGCCTGGAGTGGCTGCATGTCTCTCACGGCACTAGGCTCATTAGGCTTCCTTGCATGCCTTGCATGCCAGCATCCCTCTGGGGTCATGGGATTGTCTAAGTCAACCTCCGCTGCTAGGGTCCACTAAGATCAGTGGCTCTCTCAACTCTTCATGGTTAGGTGGTGATCCCTCGTGTACTGTGGCATGGGAAGACAAAAATAGGTTATGTTTAGAGGTTTAGACCTCTATGTTTAGCTTTGTCTAGGATGTGCTGGCTATCAGGACATATTTTTCTGCAAGTCCATTAGCTTGTGGAAAATAAGAACTGACCAGTACATGTTTGATGCCCTAGTTGGTGGTGAATTCCTTGAACTCAGCAGAAGTGTATTTTGAACCATTGTTGAACACTAGCTCCTCACAAACAAATGGCTTTCAAATGGTTCACTATAGTGTGTGCTCTGGTGTTCACAAGATGAATTAGCTAAAAAAAAATCCACGCACAATAGGCAACAGCAGTTATGTAGTTGATCACCTCTAGGACAAATAGGACTGAACCAATGTGTTTCCAAGGTCACTCATGAATAGCAGAAGGTTTCAGAGGTTCTTTGTCATTTTCTCTTCAAAAAGCTTAACATGTCATAAACTGCCACCAGTCATTCTGTCCTCATTTATGCCAGCCCAGTATACTGCATCTCTGACATGGCACTTGCTGAGCACTACTCAAAAATGTCCCCGGTGGATCTGTGGCAATGCCTCTGATCAGAGGTCAGCTGGCATGACTAATCTTTCTCCCTGTTAGAATCAGACCATCTGCATGTGTCAGATCTGCTCACAGGTGCCAGAAAGCATGCAACTCAGGGTGCAACTGTTACCAATGAGTAGGCCACCCACGAGTAAGTACTTTTGTCAGTAGTGCTATGGTTTTATCAGTTGTGGTTGCATGACAGATTTTGCCTAAATATGACTGAGCCAGAGGCATTGACATCAATACACAGCACCTTGTCTTCTAGATTTGGTTCTTCCTGGGTGTCCCGTCCAGGTTAATATACTCTGGACAAAGTATCAGCAATTGGAATGTCCTTGCCAGGCTTGTTTGTAACAGGGAGTTCATACTTCTGTAGGTGCATCATTATGCATTGCAGACAAGGGAGTACAGACAGTAATGCTTTCAACAGAATATTCTGTCGTAGCTTGTGGTCTGACTCCACTGTTACAGATTAGCCATAAATACACTGATGAAACTAGTTACACCCAACAACAATTACCAACATATATTTTTCAGTTTAAGTGTAGTTTACCTGTGTAGAAGACCAAGCCCAGGATGCAAAACCAACAGGCTTCTCTTCTTGAAGTAGAACAGCACCTCGACCTACTTGAGAGATATCCTTTTGTAGTACCACTGGTTTGATTACTTCAAAATACTGTAGAATTGGCCCAGGCTGTTTGCATAAAACATTTATTTCTGAACGTCTAGTTCATATTGGCATTCCAGGACCATTCTGCAGTTTACTGCAGCAGTGTCCGGAGTGGGACTGTGGCTTGTGCAAATCCTTTAGAGAATTTTGACAGGTAGCTGAAAGTACCAATTATTGTCTAAAGCTCAGTATGGGAATTTGGAGGTCTCATCTTCTCAGTGGCACTAAGCTTCTTGAAATCTGGCTTTAGCTCCTCATTGGCGAGTCAGTGTCCAAAATAGGTTATTTCTGTCTCTGGATTTTATCTGGATTTAGTTTCAGGTTCCCTTGCCTGCACCTATCCAGGAGTGCCACAAGGTGGCAGTCATGCCTTTCTTTTGTAGATCCATATACAAAGAGGTCATTATCAATGATCACTTTGACACCCTGGAGTCCCTCTTTGATTTCATTAGATTTTTTTTCTGGAACACCTGTTGTGCAGATACTGTCCCAAAGGACACCAGATTGAAGCACCATCTACAGCATGGTATGCTGAAAGCTGTCAGTCGACTACTGTCTCATCTAGTTGCAGCTGCAGATAGCCTGCCTGGGTATCAAGTGCACTGAAATAGGTTGCTCCAGACAGTTTATGTGAAATGTCCTTCTGTGTGGGCGTCCCATAATATTCATGCATTATTACGTTATAATTATTGGTAGCTAGGGCCAAGAAAGCTAGCTGGATAAGTGGAGAGGTATTGGAAAAATGGGAGGGCAAAAAGGCAGCCTTCAGGAGATTCAAGAGATCCAGGCAGAGGGAGGACAGAGAGGAGTACCTGAAGAAATTTAGAGAGGCGACCAGAGCAGTCAGGGCAGCCAAGGCTTCCAGAAAGCCTAAGCTGGCATAGGGCATCAAGGATGGGGAAAAGGACTTCTTCAGGTACGAGAGAGAGAGAGAGGGAGAGAGAGAGACAGAGACAGAGAGAAAGAAGGATCTGCAAAGATCAAATAGTAAGGATCAGGAAGGTTGGGTTGGGTAGAGAAAGAGGCAGAGCAGACAGAAACACTAAATTAATACTTTTGTCCTGCATTTACTAGCGAAAAGGATGGGCCAATACCTCAGGCGCTAGGAGAATAGGCACAGAGTAGGGGTGACTGATGGGGAAATCACAGTGGCCAGGGCACTAGAAGGTTTATGGGCACTGAGGGTAGATAAGATGCCTGGACCATATGGCATACACCCTGGGTACTGAAGGAATTGGTGGAGGTCCTGGCAGAGCCATTGGCAGACTTATGCAATACCTTTCTGGAAACAGGGTGCGTACCCAGGACTGGAGGATGGCTCATGTGGTGCCCCTCCACAAAAACAGACCCAAGGATGAACTAGGCAACTATAGACCAGTAAGCCTCACATTCATTGTGGGAAGGTTAATGAAGATGATCCTTAAAGAGAGGTTAGTAACCTTTCTAGAAGGTAATGGACTCCAGGATGGATGCAACATGGATTTGTCTCTGGCAGATCCTGCCAGACCAACCTGGTTGACTGTTATGACTGGGTGACTAGGGAATTGGACAAGAGCCATTCGGTGGATGTCCTGTATCTGGATTTCAGCAAGGCATTTGATTTGGTGCCACATGGGAAGCTGATTTAGCAAGTTGGGATAACCGGGAGCAGGGACAAAGATGGTGAACTGGTTCAAGAACTAGCTGCAAGGGAAGCAACAGAGGGTAGTGGTGGGAGGGGAACTCACAGCTCCAAGGGCTGTAAATGAGTAGGGTGCCACAGAACTTGTTACTGGGCCCTGTATTGTTTGGCATTTTCATTGCTGACATCTTGCATGGCATTAAGAACAAGATTAATCTTTTTGCGGATGACACCAAGATCGATGCCGTGGTGGATGACACAGTAGGGTGGCAGGGGCTGCAGGATGACCTGACAACACTTTAGGACTGGTCAGACACATGGCAGCTGGGGTCAATAATAAGAAGTGCAAAGTCATAAACTGGGAAGCAATGAACACAAGGAGGTGTTATCAATCGGGAGGGGTCCAGATAGCTGCAACTGAGGAGGAGATTGATCTTGGGGTGATAATAGCAGGGAAATGAACCACTCAGCACAGTGCAGGAAGACAGAAGCTAAAGCCAACAAGATGCTGGGTGTATTGCTAGAGGAATCACCTCTAGGAGGAGGAGGGATCCTGCCTCTGTACAGATCATTGGTGAGGCCACACCTGAGTACTGTGTGCAGTATTGGCTCTCATACTTGAAGAAAGATGTTAGATTACTGGAAGGGTCCAGTGCAGAGCAACTAGGATGATCATGAGCATAGCTGACATTTTCTGGAGGGGCAGGGACATGTCCCCCCAAACTTTTCCTACTGTCTAGTTCACATTACTATAGTCCCCATAACTTTAACTACCACCACAACCAGAACCACCCCAGGCAAGAAGAAAGTGGCTTGTATTTTCCATCTCCAATCTGATGCATCTTTTATTCCCACAGTCACCAAACCTTAGTTGATAAGTGGTGCTGCATGCATACAATGCCACTGACGTGGACTGTTGGAAATGCTAGCCAATGTATTACATCACAGGATTTTTATCTCCCTTCAGTGCCATATTAGATAGCCACGGAGCCCTTTGCTGCATACACTAAGAAGGGGATCTCTAGTAACACATGCCCGGTATAAGGCTGCATTGTGAAATGAGTTTGTACACCTGGGGACAGGAAATATTGGCTGCACATGCTATAAGAATATCTTGAGTAACTTCTTTACTAATGTTAGTAGAATTAATGAAGAGCTACAGATGTATTCAGCCTACACCAGAATGACAACAGAATCAAGACAGTTCCAAGTTGTTGTCCTACAAGCCTTCACATACAGCCCTCTCAACACAGAGCCCCAGCTACATTGGTCCTCCACAGCCATGAGACAGAAAGTATTTTTTTAATTACCTCTTGCCCCTGAATTGTGCTTTCATTCAGTCCTGGTGCTCAGTTGCTTTTCCACTACTGAGCTGCTGCACCTCATTGGACAAGTACAACATATAACCATGGCTTACTTGCCATTATGGAGCTCCCCTTTCTGCCTGGCCATGGTGAAATCAGGGTAGTTGAACTGATCACAATGGTGGGGCTTAGTAATATGGGAGAGGTCTACGATTGATGTACCTGAGAAACCCTTCCCTTAGTCAGTGCACTTGAAAGTTTTTTCTGTGGGTAATGTCTCCAAATTTGGTATCTTAGCTAGTATAGTAATCCTGAAATGCTCATGCATTGTCTGCTCCATTCAGTATCTGGAATATAATGCAGCTGTTCAACAGTCCCCTGACTGGTTAACATGGAATAAATGGTACTGTAAGTTTTACAGAGCAGATATCCACAATCTGTTTAAATTATCATTAAGATCAAATAGCAAACTGCAGATAAAAAACAACAAAAAACTACAGTATACTGTCAGATAGTCCCACCCCATGCTCTCTCACAAACAGCAAAAGTGACATGTTCTCCTACCTCTGGATGTCTTAAAAAGCTACCCATGGTATAGCACCCCCCAACATCAAGGTCTCTTTGCAATCCTTGCCATATTTATTTTCTGCCACCTCCAAGAAAATGGAATACCATGCAGGACCTATCTCTTGTATTTGTGAAAGTATCCATGCTCTTACTCATTTGTCCAGCTCCATAGCCACAGTTTAAAAGCATCAAGCAAAGGGATACCTGCCATCTCTACCTCAAGGCTGACTACATGCAAACAGGAGCCTGGCCATGCCGCATAACAATATGGAGTACAGCTGTAATTGTTCTTCCTGTGTCTGGGAGAACCCACTCAAGTATAATAAGATCTATTTTCAATGAAAAACTCTTCCCAGGTCAATGCTATTAAAGTTTTTACTTCGGAGGTAATATTTCTAAAAGTGAGGATTTGCCAGAAATTACAGGAATGCAGCTGTTCCATCATTTTCCCTTCTTTGAGTGTTGGCAGAGCTGGCTTCAGTACTAACTTCTGCCTTCTGTGTCATTTTTTTCGCTGTTCTTTGGTTTTATTCTTCTATTTTGTATTGCTTCTCCTTTGTCTATTATCAAGCAGTTGCATGCCCACTCATGTTCAAATTCATCTATAGCCATCTTCGATCGATGTTTTCAGTGCAAATTAATTTTCTTTTATAATTTCTGTCTTAGCATATTTATCTAACATAAATGTCATCCTGATGTCCAGTGGCGGAGGAATGTACCAAAAGTGGGTATCAGAATTGTATAGATCACCTTAACCCAGGTGCTGGGAAAACTATCGCCTTCTAAAATGTATTTTAGTCAGTCTATTTAGTTTTTATAATCCTGAATAATCCACTCATTTTGATGAATAGTCTATGATTTAGTAACAGAAATGCATGGCTTATTCATGATCATCAAAACAAAACAAGGTCAGGAACTATAGCTTTTAAAGAGGTTTTAGAGAAAGGAAGGCAGCAATAACTAAACAGTACAACTCAAGCAACAGTAAAACAAAATGTTTTTCCTGAAATTATAATTTTGTTTGCCTGAATTTTCAATGTATGTTGAATACCAACAGGTTTAAAGGCATACTTCCTGCTGTCATTGGAGAAATCCCACCAGCCTCATTTTGATGCCGCTCCACTGACTGAAATGTGGGAGGTGAAAATTGTTGTCTGACCCATCAGCTACAAAAGTGAGTGGTTCACTGGTCGCCTGGCTCCGTCGCCAATGTGATGTCATCAGAGAAGGTCATGACAATGCTTTTTCAGGTGTTTATCATGTGAGCTGTATAACTTCAAGCAATTTACAAATAGGAATTTAGTTATTTTGGGGTTCCATGGTCTCTCTGGAGTTTAAATTGGACACATACCCCAAGAGGCTGAAAACTGCTTAGTGGATTGAGGGCATGGCAGAACTAAAGTGGTGACAAATACCGATAACAAAGAAGACAACCATGAAGCACTGGGTGTTCAACTAGTACCTCTGTTATAGTGGTTTAGGGAGCTTGAATAAAAGCTTTGTGAATTACACTAATTTAGTGAGTCCACTCACTTAATTTCTCTGTGACTGCATTGCAACCTACAGTACATGTTTCTGACAAGATGTCTGTGAGAAGAAATCTCCCTGCAGTCTTCTTGCTGAATTTTGATACAGTACTTTGGATAATGCTCAGGCCTTTTATTATAACTCGGGCTTATTGGCTTAAGGTGATTTTCCAAGTTGATCAGAGTAGTGTGAGTTCTGCGTATTTTGGGTATTCAAGGAACCAAGAGTAACAGATACTGCACTAACATGCCTTTTAATGGTCTAGCCATTCTATGTTGTGGTTGCAGTTGTTCTCTGAGAGCTCCTTGATGATTCTAATGGAGCATAGGCTGATCTTTGGTGGCGTAAGGTTTGTTTTCATCACCTTTTAGTTTCATTTCTATGAGGTTGTTGGGAGTTTGAGAAACTCTCTCTAGCTTGTATTTTGTGGGCAAGCAGGTTATTAGAATATGGTTCTTGAGGAGATTTTAGGGTCTGGTTTGGTCACGAGGAATATTTTGTGTGCCGCTAAGCATCAGTTGTTAGCCCAAGTCATTCGAACAGTTCTTTTTACAATTAACTAAGTAGCAGGACTATTACTTTCAGACAGATGTTAGGTATAAATCTGGACCCAGAATATTCAACTGGGGCTTGCTGTAGCTTTCATCACTCTCCTTACTGTAGGTGTAACATGTTTCTGCTTTGATGGTAATGTCTACAGAACTTGAGGTTTCTAAGTACTGATTAACACATGTGAAGCTAAGCATATCTTTAGTGCACTTTGGATTCTCTCTCTCTGCATGCAAGTATATCAGCATTTGACTTTTACCAACTTCATCTTCTTCCAGTGAAAATAATATAGTTAATACAAGTACATTTGACATTTTAAATGCATACATATGCTTTAATGTTAATGTTCTCTTCCCAGTGAGTTCCCTGTCTACTGTGTATATAATACAGATTGTCAATAAGAGTTGTTGGTTCCAGTAAATCAGAGACAGTAATAAGCCTAATCATCCTTTCATGTTACTTTCCAAGACTGCTAGAGAAATTCTTGCAATGTCACAAACTAGGGATTATGACCTTGTGTGCAAATGATCAGTAAAAACAGATAAAGTGCATAGAAAGAAGTGTTATCTCTATGCAAATTCTCTTAGAAATAATGATGGAAAATAATTGAAAAATATATCAAAAGAATACAGATTTTTTCTAAATAATGCATTCATCCAAGTTTTCCCTGTACCACTAATGAGTGTTTAAGGACAGCTTATTAAAATAATGTTGTTTGCTTTTTGTACATAGTACCCACAAGGCACTGGGCAGGAAGTAATACTATATGTTCCAGTGCTTCCTGCCCCCAACATTTACACCAAAATTACTCCTCTGATCATGAGATTGGAAGACAAACCTTATGAGGTGAGGCTGAGGAGCTTAACATGTACTCCTGGAAGAGTGAAAGGATAAGGAGATATGATTGAGACATTTAAATACATGAAGGGTATATATAAGACTGGTACAAAGGGATTTTTAAGTTAAGGGGGAGGGACATGAGGGGCGTGGTCTGAGATTGGAGGGAGGAAGATTCAGGAGAGAAATGAGGAGGCACTTTTTCATCGAAAGGGTGGTGTCTAGGTGGAATGCGTTGCCTGTAGAGGCGGTGTCCTATAAGTCGGTGGGCAGTTTTAAAAGGGATGGGACAAAGTGAGGGGAAGGTCACCATGAGGGGGTATGGTGGGAGGGCAGCTGCATAATGGATTGCTAGCTGCACACTCGAAAGCAGACTTGATAGCCCACATGGTCTGTATCTGCTGCCTTTTGTATGTTCATATGTACCTCTATTATCACAATTTTTGAGCCCTTTCAATAGTCATAATAACCAGCAAATGCCATAATAATGGGTTATTACAGCTTTTGAAAGCTCTCGCTCCACTGTTGTCAAAGTCAGCAGCAGGAAGCCATGATCACGAGCCCCCTGACAGAGCTTAATCACTTACTGGTTGCAATGGTGATAACAGCAATTGGGATAGAAGAAAAGCTAAAAAAAGGACTTAAGTACAGTCATCTGTTTAATGATCTAAGTGCTAAAAGCACAGTTATTTATTGAATGTCTGAATCATGGCACTGAACGAGTGAAAAACAGTCAGAACACATGGAATTGTGTGTAAAAAAATTGCCACTGTAATTTAATAATCTGAAGTTTAGACAGGTGTGTGTTTATGATGTTTTTAAACACTGGTGAGTCATGAGCTCAGAGTCATAAACTCTTGAGCTTTACTCTGAAGTTTATTGCTCATCACTCATCTTGACTGTATAAAAACATTATAATACACACCTGCCTATGAATCGTTCTCTTTGTTGAGGTCTCAGAGGTCTTTGCAGAGATATTTATTTCTTGAGTTCTTTTCTCAACAGCCACCACTGAGCTGATCCATTCTGTGTGCTCTATCACTTTGAAGACTACCCCAACTTTTCCATTCTCAGTAGTTCTGCTTTTATTTTGGCTTGGATCTAATGTTACTCACCTTGGTGAACATAAATTACAGATTGGACTCCTGGTTTCAGGCATACAAACAATCTCCTGGCAAACAACTTTGTCCCATAACAATATATGAGTACGAATCTCATACCACTCCCAGTGTCAGAGTTTTATTCACAGGCTCAACTACTATCATGATCTGAATCAGTTTAATGGAGGTCTTTACATGCTTGCAGCCCAAGACTGGTGTGGTTAGTGTATCCACAATGTAAAATTTGCATCTTTTGTAACTTCCCTCTACTTTCAGCTCCTGCCCGCCATAACAAGCTAAGCAGGGTTTAGTTTTGATTTGCAGAGGGTGCACATGTGCTAAACTTCCTTGATGCATGCAGACTGATATGCAGTTGACCGGCACACCCACGTCCAGCTTTAATTTGATGGCTGTTTTAATTGTACTCATATGTAGTGCAGCATAACCCTCCTCTGAGATATGTCCTTCCCTGTCAACGAAAACTAGCTATATTAGTTGGTCACCCGCATCCTCGTCATAAGCCTTGGTGGGCTCTTGTATTGAGTGGATTTTGCATGGACTGTTCTGGCATGCTCCCAAACATACACTTGAATAATGACCATATTTCTTACATGCTTGACATATTTGACTTGCTGCAGGGCACTCTGACTTTATGGAATGCTTCCACCTATACCTTAGGTACAGTTTTGTACCTGTTGGAGGTCATCCCCTGTCAAACCTTGCCCTCCCTTCTGGGATAAGCTTTTCCTACAGTACCTTTGTAATTTAGCTTTCTAGAAATGGAGTGTGCCAACTGTTGTGCACTGCCAGCACCTGCATGTCAGCAGAGGCCCCATATGCTAGGGTTACCTTGAGCATGGTTTTAGCATCAGACCATCTTCTAGCATGAGCTTCTCCAGCACCTCTTTATGTTGAATCCCCATCAGGATGTGGTCTTTCATCATGTTGTCAATGCCTTCAAAGGCACAGGCCTTTGCTAACAGACTCCAGTAGTAAGATACTCCTGCTGCTGGACTGGTACTCAAATAAGGGATGGACAGACCCTACAGAACAAGAACAGGTCCAAAGGATGCAAGCACTCAATAAGAGGAAAAACATGCTGGAGTCCCAGATACTGTTCCAGATTGATATATTTAACAGGTGGACACTCACCACTTTCCAAGTACAGATGAAGCAGCATACAACATACTAAAACACTTAAATCCAGCAGTGGCAAAGAAATAAAGAGTAATAAACTTTATTCATACAGTGCAATTCACAAGTATCAAAGCTCTTTACAAAGAAGAATATCACAGTTAATATAAAAGCCATAAGGAGTTAAAAATTGAACACTAATAACTAAAATCAGCCTTATCTAATTACGGAAAAGCAAGACTAAATAAATACGTTTTCAAAGTGGCTTTGAAGCTCTCCACCATCAGGCACTCCCAAACCTGGCGAGGTAGAGAATTCCACAGGGTAGGGACTACATAAGTAAATGCTCAAGCACCAGATGACTTCAACCAAACCGTGGAATCTCTAGCAATCTCTTGTTGGCAGAGCAGAGTGGTCGGGAGGCAGTAGGGTGCAGAGGCTCTTGCAAGTAGCACGGTCCCAGTCTCTGTAGGGCTTTGTAGATCGGCAAGCTGACCTTGAAGGTGATCTCCACTGAATTGGCAGCCAGTGCAGCTCGCACAGCACAGGTGTTATATGGCTAGATCGAGAAAGTCCAGTTAGTAACCTGGCTGCTGCATTCTGCACCAGCTGCAGTCAGCAGATATCTACCCCTGACAGCCCTAGGTAAAGGAGTTACAGTTATCCAGACGGGAGGTTGCAAAGGCATGAACCAATGTTGGTAGGTCATTGGGAGGAACCAGGTGTTTAATCCGGGCCATATTCCTCAGATGGTATAATGAGGTCTTGACCACGGACAACACCTGCGATTTTAGGGTCAGACCCTCATCAAGAATGATGTCCAGATTCCGCAGCCATTCAGAGGTCCTCAGCTGGCAGCCTCCTAGTACAAGACCAATTGCATGTCCTGCCAAAGACCCCTCAACTTGATGACCCGGTCCACAACCAGCACCTCAGTCTTGTCTGAATTCAGCTTCTACCAGTTGGCACTCATCCAATCTTGGATCTCAAAGAGGCAGCTGTTAAATACTGAGACTGTAGTATACTGTTCAGGTACAAAAGACACGTACAGCTGAGTATCATTGCATAACAGAGAAAATTCAGTCCGTACTGCCTTACGATGTCCTCCAGCCGCAACATGTACACAGCACAGAGCCCTGTGGTACCCCATATGGCAGGGAGAATTGGTCAGATGAATAAATCCCTGGTACTACTCTGTGAAACCTGTCAGTGAGAAAGGATTGAAACTATCTGAAGACTGTACCCAACAGTCCACAGATCAACCACAGGCACTCTAGCAATATCCCATGGTCCACGGTGTCAAATGCTGCAGAGAGATCAAGGAGGACTAAAATGGAATGACTCCTCTCTCGCTGTAAGGAGGTCACTGAGCACCTGAACAAGAGCAGTCTCAGTACTATGCCTCATCTTAAATCCAGACTGGAAGGGATCATAGATGTCATGGATGGCAAGATGGTCCTCCAGCTGTTGCCCGACCACCTTCTCAATAACCTTCCCTCCAAAGGGAAGGTTAAAGACTGGCCTGTAGTTAGCGAGACAGTCCAGGTCAAGAGAAGGTTTCTTGAGATGCTGAATCACCACTGCCTCCTTCTGGGAGTCAGGAAACTCCACGGTCTCTAATGAACATTGGACAATCTCAGCCAGGACCCGGATGACCTCCACACATCCCACAAGGAGACAGATTGGGCCCAGATGCAATCCACAGTAGGCTGCCCACATATTCTGGATGACCATCATGACATTCAAGATCACCACCTGATCAAGAATTGACCAACTAGCACAAGTGTTGCAACCTCCCATCGATCACCGCCACTCCCATTGGAGTGGGCTGAGCTGATCTCTGCCCTGATGTCAGCAATCTTATCTGCAAAGAACTAAACAAACATGTCACACTTCTCCTGTGACAAAGCTTCCATAACTTCAAACAGGCTGGATTGCATAGTCTGTCCATGGTTCTGAAGAGCTGGGCTGGTTGGTTCAATGCAGCCGTAATCTCCCCGGACAAGAACTCTGCCTTCTACAACAACAAAAATGGAAAGGGTCCTGGGGGTAGTCATATCAGATGACTTACAGGTGGGCAAGCAATGTGAGAGGGCAGTAAGGAGGGCTGGGGGGATACTGGGATGAATAGGGAGAGGCATCACCAGTAGAAAACAGGAAGTTGTTATCCCTCTGTACAGACAGCTGGTGAGACCCCATCTGAGTACTGTGTGCAGTTCTGGAGACCCAATCTCCGCAAGGACATAGACAAGATGGAAGCTGTCCAGAGGAGGGCAACTAAAATGGTGCAGGGTCTGCACCAGAAGACATATGAAGAGAGACTAAAGGAGCTTAATATGTATAGCCTCGAGGACAGGAGGGAGAGGGAAGACATGATAGAAATGTTCAAGTACCTCAAGGGAATCAACAAAGTCCAAGAGGGTAGTATCTTTCAAAAAAGAGGTGTGCAAGAACAAGGGGGCACAATTTGAAGATGGGGGGATGGCTCAGAGGTAATGTAAGAAAGTATTTTTTCACAGAGAGGGTTGTGGATGCATGGAATGGCCTTCCGGAGGAGGTTGTAGAGTCAAAAACAGTGGTTGAATTCAAGCATGCATGGGACAGCCATAAGGCAATTATAGGGGGTGGGGGTAGACAGAAGTAGGCTGCTGGTTAACTAGGATCTGCAGCTTATCCATTAGGTAGGGAAATGGGCAGACTGGGTGTGCCAAGCAGTCCTTATCTGCCATCAAATTCTATGTTTCTATGTTTCTTAGAGGAGATCACTGATTGATAGTCAGTATAATGTGCCATCAATCTAAGCTTGTTGGCATCAGGGCCAGATTTCACCAGTGGCGCTCCAACCTTGGCCCAATCCTCTCACCTTCTCAAGCCCCTACAAACAATGGGGAGTGGGGAATAGTGGGGAGGGCGAACATGGACTGGAGCAATGGAATCCAGAGCTCCACCACGGCCTTGTTATAGACTTGCAGTAAGTTCTCTGGATCCTAGCTTGCACTGGAAACCTGATAGGTCCAGGACTGCCATCTGGCCTTCTGGGGTCACACCCTTAATGGGCAGTACCGGACCATCTCCAAAGGGCAGGCCTATGAGGGGTGCCTGATATTGAGCCTGATAATGCAATGGTCAGACCATCTGACCGGTTCCACCACCAGATCGGTGCTCTCCATACCCAGTAGGTAGATCAGGTCCAATGAGTGACCCAAAGAATGGTCCTGACAGCTTAGTCCTACTGGTGAATACCTACTGCAACAGCCCTCTTAAAGTAAAGTAAGATCATGCAATTCACTGTGAGATTTAACATATATTACACCCCTTCCTTAAGATACTTAGCCAGTAATAAACAATTTTTTACTAGTAATAAACAGCAATGCAAAAAAGAGTACACACTAAAGTTTTCTGGAACATAAACATTGTACAGTTTTCATCCTGTAACAAAACCATATCCAAATGTAGGTTTTAGCAAATGACCTGCTCAAGATTACATAACATTTTGCTTAAATGTATCAGTAGAAGGTGATACATTGTGATTTCCAGGATTCTGTTGGTCAGATTGACCCAGAGAGCTCTCAGACTTGTCAACAGCAGTGTCATCAGTCTCTTTCAGGCTGTCCAGGCATCCTGACGCATCAGCACTAGAATGAAAGGTATTACCTGGAGAGTCGAGTTGAAAATCACAACTTTAGCATAGATGAGTTCTCAGCTGTTAATTTTTGGCTAACCATGACCAGATAGATAAGACTAATGAAGAAGATGTCTGTCCCATCTGATTACCTGTCCCTGATCTGTCATCATTAAGATGTAGGACTGTGATGTTGATCTCAGAGACAATGTGCTTGTAGTATCCCATCTTCTATTGGATACTCTGTAGCCAACTGGTGTTCCAGCAGGAAGTGGAGATAGTGTCAGGGCACTATGGTTAAAGTAGTGTTCCTATCATTCTTGTTGTTCACTTTTGTTGCTTTGCAATCTTGATGCCGACATAACTTGTGGTTCAAGCTTGTCACTAATCATTGGTATAGCAGACCTCAGACTTTGGGTCATGAGACATTGTGTAGGTGAGCCAAGGTTGTCCACTCATGTGTTACGGCAGTCCAGCAGTCTAATGCAGAGGTCTAGACCTCGTTACCACCTGTGATGTTAGCGATTGGGGTTTGGGAATGATTCTCGCTCACTGGAAGGCCAGCCAGGGGAGATGAGGATTGAGCACCCCACAGGCTGCTTGGGGAGAGGGACTATGCACCCACTGCACTACTGCCACCTGGTGACCACAGCTGGCAGTGCAGTTCACTGCACTACAGAAGGGAGCGGAAGACGCTGGTAGGAAGCCCGGAGTGGCTGCATGTCTCTCACGGCACTAGGCTCATTAGGCTTCCTTGCATGCCTTGCATGCCAGCATCCCTCTGGGGTCATGGGATTGTCTAAGTCAACCTCCCCTCTGCTAGGGTCCACTAAGATCAGTGGCCCTCTCAACTCTTCATGGTTAGGTGGTGCACCTCGTGTACTGTGGCATGGGAAGACAAAACAGGTTATGTTTAGAGGTTTAGACCTCTATGTTTAGCTTTGTCTAGGATGTGCTTTGCTATCTGGACATATTTTTCTGCAAGACCATTAGCTTGTGGAAAATAAGAACTGACCAGTACATGTTTGATGCCCCAGTTGGTGGTGAATTCCTTGAACTCAGCAGAAGTGTATTTTGAACCATTGTTGAACACTAGCTCCTCACAAACAAATGGCTTTCAAATGGTTCACTATAGTGTGTGCTCTGGTGTTCACAAGTTGAATTAGCTAAAAAAATAAAAATCCTCACATAATAGGCAACAGCAGTTATGTAGTTGATCCCCTCTAGGACAAATAGGTCTGAACCAATGTGTTTCCAAGGTCACTCCTGAATAGCAGAAGGTTTCAGAGGTTCTGTCATTTTCTCTTCAAAAAGCTTAACATGTCATAAACTGCCACCAGTCATTCTGTCCTCATTTATGCCAGCCCAGTATACTGCATCTCTGACATGGCACTTGCTGAGCACTACTCTAAAATGTCCCTGGTGGATCTGTGGCAATGTCTCTGATCAGAGGTCAGCTGGCATGACTAATCTTTCTCTCTGTTAGAATCAAACCATCTGCATGTGTCAGATCTGCTCACAGGTGCCAGAAAGCATGCAACTCAGGGTGCAACTGTTACCAATAAGTAGGCCACCCACGAGTAAGTACTTTTGTCAGTAGTGCTATGGTTTTATCAGTTGTGGTTGCATGACAGATTTTGCCTACATATGACTGAGCCAGAGGCATTGACATCAATACACAGCACCTTGTCTTCTAGATTTGGTTCTTCCTGGGTGTCCCGTCCAGGTTAATATACTCTGGACAAAGTATCAGCAATTGGAATGTCCTTGCCAGGCTTGTTTGTAACAGGGAGTTCATACTTCTGTAGGTGCATCATTATGCATTGCAGACAAGGGAGTACAGACAGTAATGCTTTCAACAGAATATTCTGTCGTAGCTTGTGGTCTGACTCCACTGTTACAGATTAGCCATAAATATACTGATGAAACTAGTTACACCCAACAACAATTACCAACATATTTTTTTCAGTCTAAGTGTAGTTTACCTGTGTAGAAGACCAAGCCTAGGATGCAAAACCAACATGCTTCTCTTCTTGAAGTAGAACAGCACCTCAACCTACTTGAGAGATATCCTTTTGTAGTACCACTGGTTTGATTACTTCAAAATACTGTAGAATTGGCCCAGGCTGTTTGCATAAAACATTTTTTTCTGAACGTCTAGTTCATATTGGCATTCCAGGACCATTCTGCAGTTTACTGCAGCAGTGTCCGAGGGACTGTGGTTTGTGCAAACTTTAGAGAATTTTGACAGGTAGTTGAAAGTACCAATTATTGTCTAAAGCTCAGTATGGAATTTGGAGGTCTCATCTTCTCAGTGGCACTAAGCTTCTTGAAATCT
Organism: Neoceratodus forsteri; assembly: GCA_016271365.2. NCBI lineage: Eukaryota > Metazoa > Chordata > Ceratodontiformes > Ceratodontidae > Neoceratodus > Neoceratodus forsteri. The sequence continues at coordinate 219,652,964 of CM028136.1, read as the reverse complement.
GGCTTTAGCTCCTCATTGGTGAGTCAGTGTCCAAAACAGGTTATTTCTGTCTCTGGATTTTATCTGGATTTAGTTTCAGGTTCCCTTGCCTGCACCTATCCAGGATTGCCACAAGATGGCAGTCATGCCTTTCTTTGTAGATCCATATACAAAGAGGTCATTATCAATGATCACTTTGACACCCTGGAGTCCCTCTTTGATTTCATTAGATTTTTTTTCTGGAACACCTGTTGTGCAGATACTATCCCAAAGGACACCAGACTGAAGCACCATCTACAGCATTGTATGCTGAAAGCTGTCAGTCGACTACTGTCTCATCTAGTTGCAGCTGCAGATAGCCTGCCTGGGTATCAAGTGCACTGAAATAGGTTGCTCCAGACAGTTTATGTGACATGTCCTTCTGTGTGGGTGTCCCATAATATTCATGCATTATTACGTTATAATTATTGGTAGCTAGGCCAAGAAAGCTAGCTGGATAAGTGGAGAGGTATTGGAAAAGGGAGGGCAAAAGGCAGCCTTCAGGAGATTCAAGAGATCCAGGCAGAGGGAGGACAGAGAGGGGTACCTGAAGAAATTTAGAGAGGTGACCAGAGCAGTCAGGGCAGCCAAGGCTTCCAGAAAGCCTAAGCTGGCATAGGGCATCAAGGATGGGGAAAAGGACTTCTTCAGGTACTAGAGAGAGAGAAGGATCTGCAAAGATCAAATAGTAAGGATCAGGAAGGTAGGGGTGGGTAGAGAAAGAGGCAGAGCAGGCAGAAACACTAAATTAATACTTTTGTCCTGTATTTACTATCGAAAAGGATGGGCCAATGCCTCAGGCGCTAGGGAGAATAGGCACGGGGGTAGGGGGTGACTGATGGGGAAATCACAGTGGCCAGGGTACTAGAAGGTTTATGGGCACTGAGGGTAGATAAGATGCCAGGACCAAATGGCATACACCCTGGGTACTGAAGGAATTGGCGGAGGTCCTGGCAGAGCCATTGGCAGACTTGAGCAATACCTTTCTGGAAACAGGGTGCGTACCCAGGACTGGAGGATGGCTCACGTGGTGCCCCTCCACAAAAACAGACCCATGGATGAACTAGGCAACTATAGACCAGTAAGCCTCACATTCATTGTGGGAAGGTTAATGAAGATGATCCTTAAAGAGAGGTTAGTAACCTTTCTAGAAGGTAATGGACTCCAGGATGGGATGCAACATGGATTTGTCTCTGGCAGATCCTGCCAGAAGAACCTGGTTGACTGTTATGACTGGGTGACTAGGGAATTGGACAAAAGCCATTCGGTGGATGTCCTGTATCTGGATTTCAGCAAGGCATTTGATTTGGTGCCACATGGGAAGCTGATTTAGCAAGTTGGGATACCAGGGAGCAGGGACAAAGATGGTGAACTGGTTCAAGAACTAGCTGCAAGGGAAGCAACAGAGGGTAGTGGTGGGAGGGGAACTCACAGTTCCAAGGGCTGTAAATGAGTAGGGTGCCACAGGACTTGTTACTGGGCCCTGTATTGTTTGGCATTTTCATAGCTGACATCTTGCATGGCATTAAGAACAAGATTAATCTTTTTGCGGATGACACCAAGATCGATGCAGTGGTGGATGACACAGTAGGGTGGCAGGGGCTGCAGAATGACCTGACAACACTTTAGGACTGGTCAGACACATGGCAGCTGGGGTCAATAATAAGAAGTGCAAAGTCATACACTGGGAAGCAATGAACACAAGGAGTTGTTATCAATTGGGAGGGGTCCAGATAGCTGCAACTGAGGAGGAGATGGATCTTGGGGTGATAACAGCAGGGTAAATGAACCACTCAGCACAGTGCAGGAAGACAGAAGCTAAAGCCAACAAGATGCTGGGGTGTATTGCTAGAGGAATCTCCTCCAGGAGGGGGGAGGTGATCCTGCCTCTGTACAGATCATTGGTGAGGCCGCATCTGGAGTACTGTGTGCAGTATTGGCTCCCATACTTGAAGAAAGATGTTAGATTACTGGAAGGGTCCAGTGCAGAGCAACTAGGATGATCATGAGCATAGCTGACATTTTCTGGGGGGGCAGGGGACATGTCCCCCCCCAAACTTTTTCCTATGTCTAGTTCACATTACTATAGTCCCCATAACTTTAACTACCACCACAACCAGAACCACCCCAGGCAAGAAGAAAGTGGCTTGTATTTTCCCATCTCCAATCTGATGCATCTTTTATTCCCACACTCACCAAACCTTAGTTGATAAGTGGTGCTGCATGCATACAATGCCACTGACGTGGACTGTTGGAAATGCATAGCCAATGTATTACATCACAGGATTTTATCTCCCTTCAGTGCCATATTAGATAGCCATGGAGCCCTTTGCTGCATACACTAAGAAGGGGATCTCTAGTAACACATGCCAGGTATTAGGCTGCATTGTGAAATGAGTTTGTACACCTGGGAACAGGAAATATTGGCTGCACATGCTATAAGAATATCTTGAGTAACTTCTTTACTAATGTTAGTAGAATTAATGAAGAGCTACAGATGTATTCAGCCTACACCAGAATGACAACAGAATCAAGACAGTTCCAAGCTGTTGTCCTACAAGCCTTCACACACAGCCCTCCCAACACAGAGCCCCAGCTACATTGGTCCTCCACAGCCATGAGACAGAAAGTATTTTTTTAATTACCCCTTGCCCCTGAATTGTGCTTTCATTCAGTCCTGGTGCTCAGTTGCTGTTCCACTACTGAGCTGCTGCCCCTCCTTGGACAAGTACAACATATAACCATGGCTTACTTGCCATTATGGAGCTCCCCTTTCTGCCTGGCCATGGTGAAATCAGGGTAGTTGAACTGATCACAATGGTGGGGCTCCATAATATGGGAGAGGTCTACCATTGGTGTACCTGAGAAACCCTTCCCTTAGTCAGTGCACTTGAAAGTTTTTTCTCTGGGTAATGTCTCCAAATTTGGTATCTTAGCTAGTATAGTAATCCTGAAATGCTCATGCATTGTCTGCTCCATTCACTATCTGGAATATAATGCAGCTGTTCAAAAGTCCCTGACTGGTTAACATGGAATAAATGATACTGTAAGTTTTACAGAGCAGATATCCACAATCTGTTTAAATTATCATTAAGATCAAATAGCAAACTGCAGATAAAAAAAAAACTACAGTATACTGTCAGATAGTCCCACCCCATGCTCTCTCACAAACAGCAAAAGTGACATGTTCTTCTACCTCTGGATGTCTTAAAAGCTACCCATGGCTTAGCACCCCCAACATCAAGGTCTCTTTGCAATCCTTGCCATATTTATTTTCTGCCACCTCCAAGAAAATTGGAATACCATGCAGGACCGATCTCTTGTATTTGTGAAAGTATCCATGCTCTACTCATTTGTCCAGCTCCATAGCCACAGTTTAAAAGCATCAAGCAAAGGGATACCTGCCATCTCTACCCCAAGGCTGACTACATGCAAACAGGAGCCTGGCCATACCGCATAGCAATATGGAGTACAGCTGTGATTGTTCTTCCTGTGTCTGGGAGAACCCACTCAAGTATAATAAGATCTCATTTTCAATGAAAAGCTCTTCCCAGGTCAATGCTATTAAAGTTTTTACTTGAGGTAATATTTCTAAAAGTGAGGATTTGCCATAAATTACAGGAATGCAGCTGTTCCATCATTTTCCTTCTTTGAGTGTTGACAGAGCTGGCTTTCAGTACTAACTTCTGCCTTCTGTGTCATTTTTTTCGCTGTTCTTTGGTTTTATTCTTCATTTTGTATTGCTTCTCCTTTGTCTATTATCAAGCAGTTGCATGCCCACTCATGTTCAAGTTCATCTATAGCCATCTTCGATCGATGTTTTCAGTGCAAATTAATTTTCTTTTATAATTTCTGTCTTAGCATATTTATCTAACATAAATGTCATCCTGATGTCCAGTGGTGGAGGAATGTACCAAAAGTGGGTTATCAGAATTGTATAGATCACCTTAACCCAGGTGCTGGGAAAACTATCGCCTTAAAATGTATTTTAGTCAGTCTATTTAGTTTTTATAATCCTGAATAATCCACTCATTTTGATGAATAGTCTATGATTTAGTAACAGAAATGCATGGCTTATTCATGATCATCAAAACAAAACAGGGTCAGGAACTGTAGCTTTTAAAGAGGTTTTAGAGAAAGGCAGGCAGCAATAACTAAACAGTACAACTCAAGCAACAGTAAAACAAAATGTTTTTCCTGAAATCATAGTTTTGTTTGCCTGGATTTTCAATGTATGTTGAATACCAACAGGTTTGTAGGCATCCTTCCTGCTGTCATTGGAGAAATCCCACCAGCCTCATTTTGATGCCGCTCCACTGACTGAAATGTGGGAGGTGAAAATTCATTGTCTGACCCATCAGCTACAAAAGTGAGTGGTCTACTGGCTACCCTGGCTCCGTCGCCTATGTAAAGTCATCAGAGAAGGTCATGACAATGCTTTTTCAGGTGTTTATCATGTGAGTTATATAACTTCAAGCAATTTAGAAATAGGAAGTTAGTTATTTTGGGGGTTCCATGGTGTCTCTGGAGTTTAAACTGGACACATACCACCAAGAGGCTGAAAAAACTGCTTAGTGGATTGAGTGCATGGCAGAACTAAAGTGGTGACAAATACCCCGATAACAAAGAAGACAACCATGAAGCACTGGGTGTTCAACTAGTACCTCTGTTATAGTGGTTTAGGGGGCTTGAATAAAAGCTTTGTGAATTACACTAATTTAGTGGGTCCACTCACTTAATTTCTCTGTGACTGCAACCTAGAGTCTATGTTTCTGACAAGATGTTTGTGAGAAGAAATCTCCCTGCAGTCTTCTTGCTGAATTTTGATACAGTACTTTGGATAATGCTCAGGCCTTTTATTATAACTCGGGCTTATTGGCTTAAGGTGATTTTCCAAGTTGATCAGAGAAAAGTAGTTCTCATTATTTTGGTATTCAAAGAACCAAGAGTATCAGATACTGCACTAACATGCCTTTTAATGGTCTAGCTATTCTATGTTGTGGTTGCAGTTGTTCTCTGAGAGCTTCTTGATGATTCTAATGGAGCATAGGCTGATCTTTGGTGGCATAAGGTTTGTTTTCATCACCTTTAGTTTCATTTCTATGAGGTTGTTGGGAGTTTGAGAAACTCTCTAGCTTGTTTTTGTGGGCAAGCAGGTTATTAGAATATGGTTCTTGAGGAGATTTTTAGGGTCTGGTTTGGTCACGAGGAATATTTTGTGTGCCGCTAAGCATCAGTTGTTAGCCCAAGTCATTCCAACAGTTCTTTTTTACTATTAACTAAGTAGCAGGAATATTACTTTCAGCCAGATGTTAGGCATAAATCTGGACCCAGAATATTCAACTGGGGCTTGCTGTAGCTTTCCATCACTCTCCTTACTGTAGGTGTAACATGTTTCTGCTTTGGTGGTAATGTCTACAGAACTTGAGGTTTCTAAGGACTCATTAACACATGTGAAGCTAAGCATATCGTTAGTGCATGTCGGATTCTATCTCTTCTCTGCATGCAAGTATATCAGCATTTGACTTTTACCAACTTCATCTTCTTCCAGTGAAAATAATATAGTTAATACAAGTACATTTGACATTTAAAATGCATACATATGCTTTAATGTTAATGTACTCTTCCTGTGAGTTCCTGTATACTGTGTATATAATACAGATTGTCAATAAGAGTTGTTGGTTCCAGTAAATCAGAGACAGTAATACGCCTAATCATCCTTTCATGATACTTTCCAAGACTGCTAGAAAAAGTCTTGCAATGTCACAAACTAGGGATTATGACCTTGTGTGTAAATGATCAGTAAAAACAGATAAAGTGCATATAAAGAAGTATTATCTCTATGCAAATGCTCTTAGAAATAATGATGGGAAAATAACTGAAAAATATATCAAAAGAATACAGATTGTTTTCTAAATAATGCATTCATCCAAGTTTTCCTGTACCACTAATGACTGTTTAAGGATAGCTTATTAAAATAATGTTGTTTGCTTTTATACATAGTACCCACAAGGCACTGGGCAGGAATTAATACTATATGTTCCAGTGCTTCCTGTCCCCCCCCCCCCCAACATTTACACCAAAATTACTCCTCTGATCATGAGATTGGAAGACAAACCTTATGAGGTGAGGCTGAGGGAGCTTAACATGTACTCCCTGGAAGAGTGAAAGGATAAGGGAGATATGATTGAGACATTTAAATACACGAAGGATATATACAAGACTGGCACAAAGGGGAATTTTAAGTTACGGTGGGAGGGACATGAAGGGGCGTGGTCTGAGATTAGAGGGAGGAAGATTCAGGAGAGAAATGAGGCGGCACTTTTTCATTGAAAGGGTAGTGTCTAGGTGGAATGCGTTGCCTGAAGAGGTGGTGTCCTATAAGTCGGTGGGCAGTTTTAAAAGGGGATGGGACAAAGTGAGGGGGAGGGTCACCATGAGGGGGGCATGGTGGGAGGGGCAGCTGCAGTATAATGGATTGCTAGCTGCACACTCAAGCAGACTTGATAGCCCACATGGTCTGAATCTGCTGCCTTTTTTGTATGTTCATATGTACCTCCAGTATCACAATTTTTGAGCCCTTTCAATAGTCATAATAACCAGCAAATGTCATAATAATGGGTTCTTGCAGCTTTTGAAATCTCTCGCTCCACTGTTGTCAAAGTCAGCAGCAGGAAGCCATGATCACGAGCCCCCTGACAGAGCTTAATCACTTACTGGTTGCAATGGTGATAACAGCAATTGGGATAGAAGAAAAAGCTAAAAAAAAGGACTTAAGTACAGTTAAGTTATCTGTTTAATGATCTAAGTGCTAAAAGCACAGTTATTTATTGAATGTCTGAACCATGGCACTGAACGAGTGAAAAAACAAAGTCAGAACACATGGAATTGTGTGTAAAAAAAAAATTGTCACTGTAATTTAATAACTTGAAGCCTAGACAGGTGTGTGTTTATGATGTTTTTAAACACCCTCTATGAGTCATGAGCTCAGAGTCATAAACCTCTTGAGCTTTACTCTGAAGTTTATTGCTCATCTCTTATCTTGACTGTATAAAAAAACATTATAATACACACCTGCCTATGAATCCTTCTCTTTGTTGAGGTCTCAGAGGTCTTTGCAGAGATATTTATTTCTTGAGTTATTTTTCTCAACAGCCACCACTGAGCTGATCCATTCTGTGTGCTCTATCACTTTGAAGACTACCCCAACTTTTCCATTCTCAGTAGTTCTGCTTTTATTTTGGCTTTCGGATCTAATGTTACTCACCTTGGTGAACATAAATTACAGATTGGACTCCTGGTTTCAGGCATGCAAACAATCTCCTGGCAAACAACTTTGTCCCATAACAATATAGGAGTACGAGTCTCATACCACTCCCAGTGTCAGAGTTTTATTCACAGGCTCAACTACTATCATGATCTGAATCAGTTTAATGGAGGTCTTTACATGCTTGCAGCCCAAGACTGGTGTGGTTATTGTATCCACAATGTAAAATTGCATCATTTGTGTAACTTTCCTCTACTTTCAGCTCCTGCCCGCCATAACAAGCTAAGCAGGGTTTAGTTTTGATTTGCAGAGGGTGCACATGTGCTAAACTTCCTTGATGCATGCAGACTGGTATGCAGTTGACCTGCACACCCACGTCCAGCTTTAATTTGATGGCTGTTTTAATTGTACTCATATGTAGTGCAGCTTAAGCCTCCTCTGAGATATGTCCTTCCCTGTCAACTTAAAACTAGCTATATTAGTTGGTCACCCGCATCCTCGCCATAACCCTTGGTGGGCTCTTGTATTATGTGGATTTTGCATGGACTGTTCTGGCATGCTCCCAAACATACACTTGAATAATGACCATATTTCTTACATGCTTGACATATTTGACCTGCTGCAGGGCACTCTGACTTTATGGAATGCTTCCACCTATACCTTAGGTACAGTTTTGTACCTGTTGGAGGTCATCCCCTGTCAAACCTTGCCCTCCCTTCTGGGATAAGCTTTTCCTACATTACCTTTGTATTTTAGCTTTCTAGAAATGGAGTGTGCCACCTGTTGTGCACTGCCAGCACCTGCATGTCAGCAGAGGCCTCATATGCTTGGGTTACCTTGAGCATGGTTTTTACCATCAGACCATCTTCTTGCATGAGCTTCTCCAGCACCTCTTTATGTTGAATCCCCATCAGGATGTGGTCTTTCATCATGTTGTCAATGCCTTCAAAGGCACAGGCCTTTGCTAACAGACTCCAGTAGTAAGATACTCCTGCTGCTGGACTGGTACTCAAATAAGAGGAAGGACAGACCCTACAAAACAAGAACAGGTCCAAAGGATGCAAGCACTCAATAGGAGGAAAAAAACATGCTGGAGTCCCAGATACTGTTCCAGATTGATATATTTAACAGATGGACACTCACCGCTTTCCAAGTACAGATGAAGCAGCATACAACATACTAAAAAACTTAAATCCAGCAGTAGCAAAGAAATAAAGAATAATAATAAACGTTTTTTATACAGTGCAATTCACAAGTATCAAAGCTCTTTACAAAGAAGAATATCACAGTTAATATAAAAGCCATAAGGAGTTAAAAATTGAACAGTAATAACTAAAATCAGCTTTATCCAATTACGGAAAAGCAAGATTAAATAAATACATTTTCAAAGTGGCTTTGAAGCTGTCCACCGTCAGGCACTCCCAAACCCGGCGCGGTAGAGAATTCCACAGGGTAGGGACTACATAAGTAAATGCTCAAGCACCAGATGACTTCAATCAAACCCTGGGAATCTCTAGCAATCTCTTATTGGCAGAGCAGAGCGGTCGGGAGGGGTAGTAGGGGTGGAGAGGCTGTTGCAGGCAGCACGGTCCCAGTCTCTGTAGGGCTTTGTAAATCGGCAAGCTGACCTTGAAGGTGATCCTCCACTGAACTGGCAGCCAGTGCAGCTCACACAGCACAGGTGTAATATGGCTAGATCGAGAAAGTCCAGTTAGTAACCTGGCTGCCGCATTCTGCACCAGCTTTAGTCTGCAGATATCTACCCCCGACAGCCCTAGGTAAAGGAGTTACAGTTATCCAGGTGGGAGGTCACAAAGGCATGAACCAATGTTGGTAGGTCATCGGGTGGAACCAGGTGTTTAATCCGGGCCATATTCCTCACATGGCATAATGAGGTCTTGACCACGGACAACACCTGCAATTTTAGGGTCAGACCCTTGTCAAGATTGATGCCCAGACTCCGCACCCATTCAGAGGTCCTCAGATGGCAGCCTCTTAGTACAAGACCAATTGCATGTCCTGCCAAAGACCCCTCAACTTGATGACCTGGGTCCACAACCAGCACCTCAGTCTTGTCTGAATTCAGCTTCTACCAGTTGGCACTCATCCAATCTTGGATCTCAAAGAGGCAGCTGTTAAATACTGAGACTGCAGTATCCTGTTCAGGTACAAAAGACACGTACAGCTGAGTATCATTGCATAACAGTGAAAATTCAGTCTGTACTGCCTTATGATGTCCCCCAGCCACAACATGTACACAGCACAGAGCCCTGTGGTACCCCATATGGCAGGGAGAATTGGTCAGATGAATAAATCCCTGGTACTACTCTGTGAAACCTACCAGTGAGAAAATATTGAAACTATCTGAGGACTGTACCCAACAGTCCACAGATCAACCACAGGCACTCTAGCAATATCCCATGGTCCACGGTGTCAAATGCTGCACAGAGATCAAGGAGGACTAAAATGGAACGACTCCTCTGATCTCTTGCTGTAAGGAAGTCATTGAGCACCTGAACAAGAGCAGTCTCAGTACTATGCCTTATCCTAAATCCAGACTGGAAGGGATCATAGATGTCATGGATGGCAAGATGGTCCTCCAGCTGCTGCACGACCACCTTCTCAATAACCTTCCCTCCAAAGGGAAGGTTAAAGACTGGCCTGTAGTTAGCGAGACAGTCCAGGTCAAGAGAAGGTTTCTTGAGGAGCGGAATCACCACTGCCTCCTTCTGGGAGTCAGGAAACTCCACGGTCTCTAATGAACATAGGACAATCTCAGCCAGGATCAGGCTGATGACCTCCACACATCCCACAAGGAGACAGATTGGGCTCAGAAGCAATCCACAGTAGGCTGGCCACATATTCTGGATGACCATCATGACATCCAAGATCACCACCTGATCGAAGAATTGACCAACTAGCACAAAGTGTTGCAACCTCCCACCGATCACCGCCACTCCCACTGGAGTGGGCTGAGCTGATCTCTGCCCTGATGTCAGCAATCTTATCTGCAAAGAACCAAGCAAACATGTCACACTTCTCCTGTGACAAAGCTCTCCATAACTGCAAACAGGCTGGATTGCATAGTCTGTCCATAGTTCTGAAGAGCTGGGCTGGTCGGTTCAATGCAGCCGTAATCTCCCCGGACTAGAACTCTGCCTTCTACAACAACAAAAATGGAAAGGGTCCTGGGGGTAGTCATATCAGATGACTTACAGGTGGGCAAGCAATGTGAGAGGGCAGTAAGGAGGGCTGGGGGGATTCTGGGATGAATAGGGAGAGGCATCACCAGTAGAAAACAGGAAGTTGTTATCCCTCTGTACAGATAGCTGGTGAGACCCCATCTGGAGTATTGTGTGCAATTCTGGAGACCCAATCTCTGCAAGGACATAGACAAGACGGAAGCTGTCCAGAGGAGGGCAACTAAAATGGTGCAGGGTCTGCACCAGAAGACATATGAAGAGAGACTAAAGGAGCTTAATATGTATAGCCTCGAGGAAAGGAGGGAGAGGGAGGTCATGATAGAAATGTTCAAGTACCTCAAGGGAATCAACAAAGTCCAAGAGGGTAGCATCTTTCAAAAAAAGAGGTGTGCAAGAACAAGGGGGCACAATTTGAAGATGGGGGTGTGGCTCAGAGGTAATGTAAGGAAGTATTTTTTCACAGAGAGGGTTGTGGATGCATGGAATGGCCTTCCGGAGGAGGTTGTGGAGTCAAAAACAGTGGTTGAATTCAAGCATGCATGGGACAGCCATAAGGCAATTCTAGGGGGTGAGGGTAGAAAGAAGTAGGCTGCTGGTTAACTATGATCTGCAGCTTATCCATTAGGTAGGGAAATGGGCAGACTGGGTGGGCCAAGTGGTCCTTATCTGCCATCAAATTCTATGTTTCTATGTTTCTTACAGGAGATCACTGATTGATAGTCAGCACAATGTGCCATCAATCTAAGCTTGTTGGCATCAGGGCCAGATTTCCACCAGTGGCGCTCCAACCTTTGCCCAACCCTGCTCACCTCTCTCAAGACCCCTTCAAACAATGGGGAGCGGGGAAGAGTGGGGGGAGGGCGAACATGGACTGGAGCAATGGAATCCAGAGCCTCCACCACGGCCTTGTTATAGACTTGCAGTAAGTTCTCTGGATCCTAGCTTGCACTCGGGAAACCTGATAGGTCCAGGACTGCCATTAGGCCTTCTCGGGTCACACCCCTTAATGGGCGGTTCCGGGCCATCTTCAAAGGGGCAGGCCTATGAGGGGGTGCCTGGATATTGAACCTGATAATGCAATGGTCAGACCATCTTACCGGTTCCACCACCAGATTGGTGCTCTCCATACCCAGTAGGAAGACCAGGTCCAATGAGTGACCCAAAGAATTGGTCACAGAGGAAACCACCTGTATGAAGCCCAATGAATACATCAATTTGAGGAAATCTTGTCCAAAGTGTGAAAGTTCATCATTGAGCCAAGCATTGAAGTCACCCAGCACCATCACTCTGGGGGATTCCAACACCATGTAGACAATGAAGTCCATGATTTCATGCACCAATTGGTTCCCATCCCTGGGTGGGCGGTAGATGAGAAGAATTTTGCACCCCATATATGTGCCCAAGATACACTCTAAGGATCGAGTCTTACACGCTAGTATATATACCAGGCCCAATTCCTTTTTAAAACAAATGGCAACATCCTCACCCCTATGATCCAACCTCAGGTGGTGTATCACAGAGAACCCAGCCGGATCCGCCGCCTCTAATATTGAACCGGCATTCTCATCCAGCCAGGTCTCGATAATGCAGGCCTGATCCATTGATCCAACAAGATCAGCAATCAATGCCATCTTGTTTCTAATGGACCTGGCATTGCACAACACTGCCCAGGTTGGATGAGACTCCAAAGCAGATCACACTACCTGTCCACTCAAGGTGGAACCCTTGGTTATGGGGACCAGACAAGGAGGACACCTCTCCAGTCTCCATTTCACCCCAGAGAATCTTCTAGCCCCCACTACCCCTATTCGGCCACCCCGGTCCTCTCCTCCCTGAGGTCCCAGCCCCCCATGCCTCCTTCTTACTGTTCTCAATGCCTGTTAACAGCTATAAACATCAGCAGGCAAAGGGGGACAGTTAAAGGGGCAGAAGCCCCAGAGCTCAATGGAGGAGTAGCACCTGGCAGGGAGAGCTGCCTGCCATCACATAATCTATACCAACCCAAACAGCCAGACCACCACTAATTTAATAATAAACAAAATAAGCAATCCCCCACCCCACAAATCTAAGAGTCCCACCCAACAACTCAAAAACTATTACCCAGTCCCACACACCCACCCCACAATACCACAACTTAATCTCACCCAACCAAATAAATGCAAAATGAAAACTGAAAACTTAAAAAAATGTTAAAAGTCCCAGAGAATCCAAAGTGCAAGGCCAGAGTCCAGGTACAAGAAGTACGCCAAAACTTCAGGAAAAGCATTTTAAGGAGAGTGAGGCTCTCACCCTCACCCAGTCCTTGCAATCACAGTCTAACAATTGCTCTCCTCTCCCACCAACAGCAATACAGTTCTTTATTGAGCTTAATGCAGTCTTTGGAGGTACTCACACTACCTTCCCAGTGATAACCAGAGTTCAGCCGCCAGTAAGAAAAAAAAGAACCGTCAGAAAGTGGTCTCAAATCCAGGTCTTCATCAACCATCCATACTACTTTTCCCGCAGCTCCCCTTTCACCAGCTCAGAGCTGCATATCTCACCCCCTAGGGAAGCAGCCAGTACCAACAGTAACCAGCACTCATGGGTGACTGAGGAAAGCCCACCTTCTCTGCCCTCGATGAACTCTAGGACCTCTCAAAGATACCCCCCCCCCCAGTCTTTGCCCTTCCGGTTGCCCCTCTGAGTCACCGACTGGTCCAGGCTGCAACCCCCATGTATAGCATTGCAGCTCCAAGCCACAAGTACTGCCTTTTTTCTTTCCCCTGGAGCAACCACTGGTAGCTGCAAGCCAACAACTGGCCACCCAGGAGAAGGGCATCTGAAACCCCAGCTGCCCACTGATGGTCAGAATCCACCCGCCCTAAACTATATCAGGGGATCAACCCTCCAATCAAGGAACCCCTGATACTGTCCCACCAAGAAACTCATTGCAACCTGCACCCCTGGTAACCCCACAAGAGAAGAAGTAGCAAGTACCTGAATGAAGGGGAGAAATAACAGGCCCAAACGAGGTCTGCCTTACTGCTGAGATTATGGTCATGTGCACCACACCAGCAGTTGACTTAATCTTCCATTCCGGCCTCTTCAGCAGAACACCTCTGTCAGGCTTGCTTTCACCTCTGATTGGTCTTCACTCTGCTTGTCCCAGTCAACACCGGGCTAGGGATACAGCCACAATTCCAGCAGTTCACGGCAAACTCCACAGCTCTCAGTTAAGAAAAAAGAGCCAGTCATGATTCCACAGCTCCCACATTAGAGTATGCATATAGCGAGAGCAAGTAATCGGCTTTTCTAAAGAAAAATAGATGCTAGCAATACAAAAAATGGTAGCGCGAGCAGTTTGGTATCTGAGAAATCACCCTCTTACAGTATTAAATGCACAGCAAAACACCTATCTGCAAACCCCCCAAAAAACATTCCCTCACTATCTAGCTCACTATATGCCCTATGACTAAACTATAAACTAAAACAATCAAACCAAATAGACAAATAGAAAAATAAATCAAATGACAAATAAACTAAAAAGCAGGAAATAGCTCTGCTAAAACACAGGCAGCTCACACACAGCCACCATCTTGCCAGCTCTTGGTGTGATGACTTAATAACAAAATAGCTGGCTGCTGCCAAAAAGCTCCAGCGCTTCAAGTCTAACCGAGTCACCCCCTGAGGAAGACTCATTTAGTATAGAAGTGCTGGGGTTTTTTGCTGGCAATAGCCAGCTGTCTGATTTATTTCTTTGCCACTGCTGGTCTTATGATTTTTGGATGCAATTGCATGACGTTTGTACTTTCAGTATGTTGTACAGTATGCTATTTCATCTGCATTTGTAATGGGGTGAGTGTACACCTGTTAAATCAATGCAGAACAACATCTGGGGCTCCAGTGTGGCTTTTTCTTCCAATTGAGTACTTTACTGGCAGACATAGCTGGGTGAGCTACTCATCCACACATTCAGCCTGGCCTTGGTTTCTTACATGTAACCATTTCTACTGCACTGTTGAATTCTTGCATGGATTACAATGTACTTCCTAGTGGGCAAACAGGAGGACAAATGGCTTAATTTTGTCCTCAGCTGACAGGGCTGACACTGGCACACCATGCTCTGCATATGTCACTGTCCTTCTGACCTACACATGTTAAAAAGTGTGTTACCGTTTGCTCAACCTTTCACTTGTATGCATCTGGACTGGCAAAAATCAATTCCATATATTCCTTCCACCTGGTCAAGTTCTCTGCTACATTACCAGTCAAAGTCCAGTGGGGCACATTCTTTGTTGCAGCTGCTGCCATTATACTTCAGGACCCCACTCCTGGTACCATGAAATAACTTCAACTACTTGTATATAATAAAACTCAGAACTTCACAGTATCATGGACCCAGCCAGACTTTATCCTCCGACCTTGACTCCACAGTACATCAGGCAACATTGCCATCTCCTCTCCTCTTGTTGACCCCAGAACAGAGGTGGACTATCTGTTTCAGTCCTCCAAAATGTCTAATGCATGCCTTTAAAGACACAGTGTGTTTAAACATAACATGCATTTACTAAAATACCACCAACAGCATTATCTGGTTCAATATGTAACTTGAGTCTGTAACCACCTCCACCTCCAACCAAAGCTGAAAATAAGCAGAATTGCGTTGTCCTCCTTTCCTGGTCTAGTAAAAAAAAAAAGTCACTGTATGAGTTTTTCCATACATTACACTAGAGAAGAGAGACAAATTTCATTCTGAAAGCTGTTCTGAACTGCCATGGATGAGGAGCAGAGAAGGCTAATGTGGTTCACATGATACACCAATGTCAGGTCCTACATAATTATTGGGGTGATGCAGAAAGAACCTTGGGAGAAATTATACAACAGTCATTTCATCTTTCAATATGCCAGATCTGTTTGGGGGTTATGGGAGGATTTTGAGGCTTACTTTGAGATGATAAAACTGACACAGGGGGATGAGCGCTTTGTTTATTTGGTTATGACAAAAGCTAAGATATTGCTGTTTAGAATGTGGAAACAAGCTTCTCATAATGTAATATCTCAGTGGCTAGCTGCTTTGGAATTGTGAGCCTCTTTGGAGAACATAGTTTATCATTCTATTGGTAACTTTCAGACCTTCAACAATAAGTGGGATCACTGGGTGAACTGCCTGGCTGGAGCCCATCAAGACTCTTATTAGTGGCTTTAATTCTTTGACCTTAGGGTTCTTAATTAAGAAATAAAACACTGGGACCCTGATTCTTTGATTAGATTTTTTCAGAGTTTTAGCTGTGTTTAACTTTTATGTATATTCTGTCACAGATGTGCTAAGTGAGGACATGTACAGCAGGTTATAATACAAATATTTTTATCTTTCCATACTTTGAATTTTAACAACACTGTGTACTATAATGTATGCTATATGTCTAGGAGACTTTTTCACTTCCATGTCTTGGATAAGCTGTGCTTTGGAGCAGGATATCTTTCCTGGTGCGTGGGAGTTGGTGGACCAGCATACTGGCTGGACAAGTCTGATCTGGTCTTTTCTTGTGCCCAGGGAATTCTTCACAGCTATAGGAATATGAAAGTATAGTATATGACACTGATTTATACTTTTCTTTTTATTGTTTATTTCATTTACGTGCTGCTGAAGTAGCTGTACTACACCTGTTTTAGTTTTGAGACAATATACAAAAAAGTAGAGTCTATGGATGTTTTGTAACTTATTTTTGGTTATAGGATGGCAATATATTTTCCTGCCCTGTGATTTGTCAGTGGCCTCCTTGCACAGTGATGTTATTCCAGCACGAAATCACTCCCTCCTCCAGTACTGAAGCTCTAATTGCCTTTACTCTCCCAAAGCTATCTAAAAAAAAAAAAAAAAAAACTTTAAAAGGTCCTTTGTTTAAAGTTTGTATTTTTAAATATAGTAATATAAATGCTATCACTGGGATTGGTTTCTGTATCCAGTTGCTGCTCATGCCAAACAGTATGTCTGCTTTTAAAATGCATCAGCGTGCACACCACTTACCAATCGGCTTCAACAATTTCACCCACAGCCATGGACATTAAGCAGCTTCACACAAAGAAAACACCCAAAAAACTGCCATATATCTCAAAAAAAACTTTGCATGTGCCTTCTGGAGGTGTGGTAGGGTTCCCTGTCAACTTGCTGTCTTTCTTCAATACCACATGAGGAGAGTTCCTGATCGATAGTAGTGGTAGCGGGGGTGAGGGGTGGGGTTGGGTCAGTCAGAACACTTGCTTGCTCCTGAAATTACTTCACTCTTTTCCCAGCACAAACCTTTAAATATGTCACACTATACTGGGAGAAAAACATACAGAACTGCAACAAGGACATGTGAAGCCCGGGACTGTGAAGCACATAACTAAGTCACTAATAAATAGCACCAACAGCTTAACCTGGTTCAAGGTCAGTTGGTATTCATCTGTCTCCTTTTCCCCCAGGTCGTGTCTCAAAATGGACAGGATTTGTCAAGTGTACTTACCCAATCAACAAAAACTAAATAAATAAATAACATCAGAGACAGTTCCACCTTCTTGAGAAACAGACAACTCCACCTACTGGAGAAAAGAGGAACTTTTTTAATTTAAAAAATGCTTCCACAATGAAAAATCAAATCAAAAACTATTTTAAAAATATAATGTTTCATTTTTTATTCTGTTTAAAAATTGATCATTATATGATAGTAATAATGCACTCCAGGGGTGCATGTCATGCTGGGATAATGTTACTTCTCTGGTGTTAAAAGCACACAGCCTACAGTCTCGTGCTTCAACCACCTAGTGTGACATTATCCCAGTATGATACATGCCCCTGGAGTGCATTATTGTTTAATTCTACCCAGCACAACCCCCACTATATCTATCACTCAGTCCTTGACCTGCTCCTGACCTCCCACCCATCCAGAATTTGTGCTGCCAGTACCCTTCCAAACTCAATCAATGACCACTGTATGGTCTGCCATGTCTGCAAAGCCCTCATCCTAAATTCCCATCTAAAGTATATCTGGACCTGGTTGTTCAAGTCACTCAACCTGGATAACCTATTTGATGACCTGCAGTCTTCTCCTGCGCGTCTCTTGTCCACTGTTCTGACATCAATGCTGTCCTCTCCCTCTTTACTTCTAATTTCACATCTGCCTCAGACAAGCATGCTCCCTGAGAGCTCGAGTATGTGGTGTCCACCTGCTCTGATCAATTCTGAGCTCACTTCCCTCCTCAGAGGTCATGACTCAGCCTTGTCCCTCCATAAGTCCTCATGGTCTAATGAAGACATCACAAATTGTGAACATGAATGAGACCATCCTACTAGGTGATGTCAATCTGAACTGGCTAGGACCAAATCATAGTACCCTGGCATCACCAGTTCAAATGCACAACTTCCACCAGTTAATAACTGAGAATACGAGAATGACTAACTCCCTATCAGGAACACTGTTAGACTGGATCCTCACAAATAGACCAGACCAAGTAACCAAAGTAGCCATCCTGGCTGACTCTCTAACTGACCACTCGCCCACGGTCTGGCACTGGTGCTCCTGCCCGCCACCTGCTCCTCGATCCCGCCTGGTCACCTTCACTAACTTTATAAAACTGAATCTACAAGCTTTTCTTCTTGACATTGCCAACACGGACTGGTCTGAAATCTTCCTTGCAACTAGTGCTGAGGTTGCCCTAGACATGTTCCTGACCAGGTTTGGTAAAGTACAAAGGCGGCATGTACCGAAAATAAAGAGAAGGGTCAGGGGTCAACAAACACGATGGCTAGATAAAGAACTACTCCACAAACTCAAAACCCGGGACAAGCTCTGAAAACAATACAAGACTACTGGCCTACCCAGGGATCATCTTATCTACAAACAGCATAGAAGTGTCTGCAAAAAACAAATTAGGCTTGCAAAAAGCAAATACTGCCAGAATCTATTAACCAGCTCCTCCAAAGATCCACGTAAATTCTGGAGTCACATCAAAACCTTCCTTTGCACCCCGCAATCTGTCACCCCCTCGGAAATGATTCTTCATGGTATCCACTGCAATGACTCCCTCACCATAGCCAACACCTTCAATCAACAGTTCTCTGACCTATCTTCCTATACGTCCACTCTAAATACTGCACCTGCTGCCCCTCAGCCACTCTCTACCGAAGGGAAAACCGATGCATCGACAAGTGGCCCTCAACAAGCAGCAACAAAAACTTTTTTTTTCAAGGTGGTGACTAGAAATCAAGATCTTAAACTCCTAAATGTCATATCTGATAACACCAGCCGTGGCTCTGATACACTGGAACCATGACTGTTGAAAGCTGCTGCCCATCTCATCTCCTATCCATTAGCCAGGATTTTCACACTGCCCCTCTCTACGGGCACAGTCCCAGAGATATGGAAGGCCGATAGAATCACCCCCATTTTCAAAAAAGGGAACAAAAACGAATTATCAAACTACAGACCCATTGCCATTCTCTCGGTCCTCAGCAAAATTCTTGAGAAAATAGTAGCCACCCAGGCCATCGAATTCCTCGACTCCTCAAACTCACTCTGTGAAGCACAACATGGCTTCAGGAAACATCACAGTACCACAACAACGTTAGAGAAGTTTACCTCTGATACTCTTACAAACATGGACGAAGGTCATCTAACTGGGGCTGTGTTCATCGACCTCACCAAGGCTTTCAACCTTGTGGATCACCCCCTTCTGCTGACTACCCTTAAAAATCTTGGCTTCTCATCCCCTGTAACAAACTGGTTCAGAAGCTACCTAACAAACAGGACACAAGTGGTCAAACTCAACTCTGCTATCTCTGACAGCGCCACAATCAACATTGGAGTACCGCAGGGCTCAATACTAGGCCCTCTCCTCTTTTCACTGTTCATAAATAATCTGCCCAGCAGTATAACATCGGTGCCTCGCTACTGTATGCTGATGACCTAGTTATCTATGCTCGTGCTCAGGCTGTATTAACCACCTCAATGCCACTCTGACATCTGCCTTCCACTCGGCTCAACACTGGCTAAACACTCATCGCCTCATACTTAATGTGAGCAAAGCAAAAGCCATGCTCCTGGGAACAACCCATAAACTTAGATCATGCTCATCTCCCCTGAATATACTTGACCTAAATGGAACCCCTCTCGAGACTGTAAGTATGTTCCGCTATCTGGGCATACTGCTTGATCAAACCCTTGACCTGAACCAGCACATCCAAGAAACCTGCAAAATGGTCAGTTGCAAACTGGGGGCTGCCTACAGGACTAACTACATGCTCACACCCACCGCCAAGCTTGCCATTGCCAGGGAATCCTCCTGCCAGCTCTGTCCTACTGTGCCCCCATCCTAACCATGGCAAATAAAACTGCACTGCATAAATGGGATACCACCTACAATAATGTTTGCCGATATGCATCAAAGGCACCCTGCCTTAAACATCACTGCCAACTTTATAAAGACCTAGGCTGGCTTTCCCCCTCCTCCACCAGACAGTACTACCTCTGCTGCCTCTCAGACTCCATAATCAGAGTGACGAGACCTGCTACACTATCTGAATTGCTCCAGCCTGCTATCCCTTCATGTGAGCTGAGATCGTCTGAGAAGTCTTTACTAAATGTTCCCCTCTGCTGCATCTCCAAGGGCTCTGGTGCATTTAGGCATGCTGCCCCCCAAGCGTGGAAGTCACTACCTATTGACCTAAGATGTGCTTTCTCACACCTTGCTTTCAAGCGAAGACTACGGAATCACCTTACTTCTATGGACCAATGTGCCTGTTTTGATCCTACCTAAATCCTTCCTCATGGACCTCCCCCTTCCCCTATCTAAGTCCACCTCCCTTTCCCTTGTATATGTCCATTTGTCTACTTTCCCCCAATTTGATGCCTTTCAAACCTGTTATTTTTTGGACTGCTTGCACTTTATATTATGTTTACAAAGAAACTTATTATGGCTATACTGTCTTATATGTGCCTCATCACTTTACCTTTTCTAACCTTGTGTTATGACATTTGACATTTTTACTTATTGTCTTATGTGTATTACAAATGTCTCCAGTCACCTTATTGTTACAGACGTTGTGTATAAAATTGTCAATACCTTACTATTGTTGAACCTGCTTTCCCATCCTACTGTTTTGCACTAAAACTTATGATATACCTATTGTAATCTGGTACTGGTCTCTCCTCACCTTCCTCCCTTCTCCCCCCCCGCACCGACGACCCCTAGTATTCCTTGCCGGCATCCAGTTCCGCAGCTCTGGGGCCGCTACCGCGCCTTTTCTTGCTAAAGCCGTATGTTGCTGTAACTCTTCCCCCATGACCGAGTCCCCGATCTTGCCCTGCCAGCTTACGGTTCCACAAGCCCAGACACCGACTACAGCCTTTCACCACTAGAGCTGTATCTTCCACGCTACCCTGTTCCTTCCTCATCACCAGTTTCTACCCCCCACCTTGTGGGTCACCTTGCCCATTATTAATCCCGTTCTATTTCTTGAGCCCCTTGCTCGGACAGTTTTCCAACCCCTGACCAGTTTGAGCACCCACCAGCTGGGTGACTGTTTCCTGCCACTCATCCCATCACTAGGTTCCCGTGAGGCCGATCTCTGTCCCATGTTTTCCACCAAAACAGCTACACTCACGCCTACTGTTGCCGTTCTCAGCACGGCCCCCTGTGTACCACTACCCTACCCCTTCCCTGTTCTCCTTCACCTATGGTCTATACGCTTTCCTTTCCTACCCATCGCTGACCAGTCCCGTACCTTTTCTACCCCTGTCCACCCCCCCGCCTGCACCTCTGTACTGGGAATCAGTTCAATGAGCCCAGTTACATACTCTTGCCTCTTGCCGCTAAAGCCGTAATCCTTTTCGCTGTCCCACTCTACCTTTCCTCTCCTGCCTACCCCTGTACACTCTCCTGAGATTCGCGGCCAATCCAGGTGGAGGAGTTTCTCTTACCTTGTCTTCCAGCCCCGCCACCTCCCAACTACTTGAGCTGTGCACTTACCCTTCCCTGCCCACATTCCTCCCCCATCAGCTTCCCCAAACCCAATCCAAAATCTGTCCTTCCTCCAGTACCCTTTGCTTTCTTATCAAAATTGTATGCTTGTCTCAATGTACCTGTACATGTACTGTATAACCTGCACTGTTCTACTTATATTGTAATTGTACCTCCCGGGTCATGCCTGAAAATAGTCACTTGCTGGCTAGTGCACTTACCTGGTTAACAAAAACTAAATAAAATAAAGACTGGTTGAGGTATCAACAATTATGGTATGCCAGCACAGAGTCGCTTAGGAAGGCAAAAGCCAATTACTTTGCCTCAGACCTCTAGAACAATCTTTAAGTTCTGGAGGGCTCTCAATTCCATCTTTAATCCCCCTCCCATGTATCCACACCTGCCTCAAGCTCAGGAACCCCCATGGTCATTTGTAAGCCTGCTGAGGCGACTGCAGCTTTCAACACACACTTCACCACTTGTGCAATTTCTACTCCTCCCATCTCTACTGTAGGCCCTCTTTTTCTGCTGCACCCTTATTCCCCCATCTAAATGTGTTTTTTTCTGCACTCATGACCTCTGATGTTTTGTGTGCCCTTCTCTCCCTTCATTCCCCTAGAGTTCATTGCCTTGCTGGCCTTCACCCTAAACTCCTGCATCTTTCTTCCCCTGCCATTGCAGCCCCTTTCTCATCTTCTGAATCTCTTCTTACAGTTTTTTGTGTTCCTGTTTTCAGGAAACTGGCTAAAATTGTCCCCCTCTGCAAAGGGGGTGACACCTGCACCCTGGGAACTATTGCCTTATTTCTCTCCTTCATGCCCTTGCTAAACTGCAGGATAAGTTGATCTTCTCCCAGCTTTCCAATTTTCTTAACTCCTACTTCTAGCACTCCTCTTTTTAGTCTGGCTTCCAAAAAGTCCACTCCACTGTCTTCTCCCGTCTATGTATCAGTGATTCCATTCAGAAGGGAATGGGGTAGGGATCATGTGGTGGCCACTGTCGTCAGTGAGCTGGCTAAGGCATTCAACTCTATAACCCATCCCTTACTCCTAGAAAAGTTGAAGGATGTTGGGTTCTCTGACACTGCCCACAATTGGTTCTGTTTCTACCACTTTGATTGTAGCCAATTGGTCTTGGGGGGGGGGGATCCTTCTCTGCTCTCTTACCATTTACTCTAGTTTACCCTAATACTCTAACCTGTTCCCAGTCCTCAATTTTCTTAAATTACCTCCCCTTGGTTCATGTCTCAGCAAACATACATAATGATAGAGACATAAAAATTTCTAAGGCATATAAATAAGATAAATTGTGAGGACCTGTTTGTTAGAAACAGAGATTCAGTCAAGAGTGGGCACTGTTGGAGACTGAGGTAAATTCAGGAAGGATATGAGGAAGTTTTTCTTCACAGAAATGGTGATGGAGCCTTGGGACAGATTACATGTGATGTTTGTGTGGGCAAGGACAATTAATGGGCTCAAAAATGGGTGGGACATGGTCATGAGACTCAAACCCATTTGAGGGAATGAGGGATGAGAAGGAAGTGGGAGGGAGGGAGGGATGGGGTGAATAACTCACCACGGAACTAGGCTGGGGGTAAGACAGAAACAACTATGGGCAGACTTGATGGGCCATTGGTCATCTTTCACTGTCAGATTCTATGTTTCAATGTATGCTGATAATATGGTTTTTCATGCCACCAGAACTCCCATTTCCCATTTGGAACAGCCCCTACTGTGTGACTTCAATAATGCCCATGCACGTACTGTGCCAACCCGCTCACTCTGAATGTTAAAAAAAGTCACCATGGTATTTGTTACCCACCAATGGTTTAGTAGGGTTAGCCAGACTGATGATTTTGAAACCCTCAAAGGCCCTCCCCTTGAGACAGTGCCTTGTTTCAAATACCTTGTTGTGTGGCTTTGCATTATCTTGACTTCTCAGTCCACACTGAAGTCATCATCAAAATATTATGCCCCAAACGTGGTTCCCCCTACAGGAGTAAATCCTGCCTTCCAATAACAGTCGGGTGTGAAATCATTCTTAAAATGATCCTCCCATTGTTTGACTACATGGATGTGGTCTATGGTGCAGCCGCCAAATCTACACTAACCAGACTGGACCCTATCTTTCTCTCTTTTTGCTGCTTTGCAACTGGTTCCCCTCCTCTTGCCCACTTCTGTTCCCTGTACCATCTCATTTGTTCCTCCTTATCTTCATTGCATCAATCCCATTATTTTCTTTTCTTTTTTTTTTTTTTTTTTTTAGTCTTTTGGTAACCGAGTAAGGCCCACTGGCATAAGTGCCTGTTTTCAGGGGTGGCCTGGGAGCACTGGGTGGTTAAGTGACTTGCTCAAAGTCACACAGTATGCAAGTGGAGGTTGTGAGAATCAAACCCAGGTCTGGTCTGCTGGATGTACCAAGCTGGTTCACAGCTCATTACTCTAACCCCTAGGCTATACTGTCAGCCTCCTTACTCTCCTAACAGTGTCTCTTTCTTATCTCTCTGACCTGGTTTCTCCCTCTGCCCTCTCCACTTATTCTCTTCACCTTTCTAACTCTAGTTCCTTTAATATTTGCTGTTGCTCCACATCTACTGGTCAGTCCTCTTTCTCAGCTTGACTGCCTTCAATCTTGAACTCTCTCCCCCATCTCTGTTAGTTTAACCACCTGTTACCTCTCATTTGAAATGCTTCTGAGATCCCATTTCCTTCCTGCTTGCTCCTGTCCTTACTTAGTCATTACCTGATCTACCTTGTCTCCCCTGCTGATAGCCATTATGATGTAATTTTATTGTCATGTTGAGTTGTTGTTCTACTGCTGTTGTCAATAATAACTTTCAGTAGCCAGCTCACGGGGCAGCTGTAGTACTACCGCTTGAGGCACCAATGACCTGGCTTCAAGAATAAGACTGGAGCATTGGAGAGTCAGCCGGGGAGGAAGACTGAGCATCTGGTGGACTGCTCTCTGCCTCTGGAGCAGGTGGGTGGAGGTGGTCAGCTACAGTCTAACTCGTGGTGGTGATCTGGAGTTAGTGCATCTGAACCCCAATGGATGTGGGGGTTGGTGGCCTTGGCAGACATCAAAGTGCCTCTGATGTCATTGCATGCCCAAGCCACCAGGGGAAATGCCAAAAGGCAAAACCCCTTCCTACAAGGCAGAATGATGCCCTGGGACCACAGTCTTTACCTCAGCCTGAATGACACCAGTGTAAGACTTGGCAGGGCTCCACAGGTTGATCTCAGTGTCTGCCTTCAGGGAGCCCTGCCATGAGGGGTAAGTTATTGGCCTCCCAGTTGAGGCAGCTGGAGGGTGCGGGGGAAGGTGGAGGTCAGGTTCCAGTAAGTAGATATGGGGTACATTCCTTCCTGGAACAAAGCCAATAAACCAAGTTTAAAAAAAAACATCTGTAGCTAACAGAGGCTGCACAGGGCTGCAGTGCAGGGACAGACCAGGAAGTAAACAACTGCAAACAAAGTCCTGTACTCACTAAAGTATCTTTTGAGAAGGAACATGCAATTCCAAAATGCGTCGGGACATTTTCTGCACATTTGCACTTTGAAAAAAATGAAGCACCATGGATACCTGTGAGCAGCCTCTTATTTGGGTGGTGAGTGCAGGATTTTGTTTATAATTGTTTGAAAAAAAAAATAGCTTTCAGCTACTTTGTTTGATTGTACTGTATGTACCATGATAATTTGCTATTCCAGCTGACTGTAACTGCTGTCTCCTCTGTTCTCCTTACCCGGGTTGCCCCGGAAAAATACTTTAGCTCACTATGGCTTTTCTGGTTAACAATTTTCAAACAAATAAATTTCCAGATTTCCTGCAAATTAAAAGGCTCAGAGTATGATAACCGTTCTTTAAAAATGAGCTGCTGTATGAATCAGAAGTTCCTAACCTGACTATAACTTTTTATGTTTTCCCTTGTGCTTGTTATGACACTGGGTTTTGAGAGGTGTGTCACTGTCAGTCCAACGCAGGGCAGTCTGAAAGGGGCTCATCAGTATCACACCAATCATCCGCCAAGCTGATCAGTCATGACACTGTTCTGATCTTGTTGGGTGGAAACTTCATGTGATTCAAAGGAGAGAACTGGTCCCATCGTAGGGCAGCTCTTTCCTTTGATCTGAATAACGGTGCCCAGCAAGCACAGCTGATTTGTCATGATCAACCTACTGTGGTCCTTCCCTCCAATGTAACATGAAATAAAGAAAACCATCCCTAAGTCCCTCTCACCCCTTCCTTCCTAATTTTTGGCCCAATCCCTGGTGCCAGCTACTACCTCCACCCTGCCCTTTTTCATTATGCGACACCATGAAGCCCAGCCCCAGTGTCAACAAATATAAGAAGACCATCCCTCAATCCCTCCCATCCCTTCCTTGTTAATTTTCTGACAGCGGTGTGCCCAATCCCTTGTGCCGATTGCTTCCCCACCATCCTGTGTGCCAACAAACATAATACTGACACAGGGGTGCCCTATCCCCAGTGTTGGTACCTGAAATAAAGAAAACCATCCTTTTTTATTGTTGTACATCCTGTAAAAAAGAAACTAATCCACTGATATCTGTTGCCTCTGCTGCCATTACCCTCCCGCTCAGCAGCCATTAATTTTCCTACACCAGGGTGCCCAATCCCCAGTGCTGGCTGTTACCCCCCACCCTGGCTATTTTCATTGTGCAGCACTGGGGAGCCCACCCCCAGTACTGCCAAACATAACACTACACTGTGGTACCCAATCCCCAGTGTCAGTACCTGAAATAGAGAAAACCATCCCTCATAGCCATTTTTTTTTTATTGTTACACACCCTGTAAAAAAAGAAAACCATCCATCAATGTATGTTGCCGCTGCCACCATTACCCTCCCTCTACCCAACCCTCCCACTCAGCACCCACCACCCCACACACCCACACTGCTTACTTACTTACCGGGGTCCAACATTGTAATCCTCTCTGGACCAGAGATGTGTCTTCACTTTTCAGTGCCGGACCACAAACTGAGGAAATCAGGTATGTGGTTCAATGTATTTCAGTGGGTTTTGAACTTGTTCTCATACCTTGTTAATTTTTTAAGATCCCTCCCCCAAGTAAATATTCAATATGCCCTTTTTTTGGGACATCACTTCATGAACAATTATGGTGAGATTATACAAATTTGTCCCCAAAGGTGATTTCGTGGTCACTGCATGAAATTACCTTTTGAGCAGGATTTGAAAATGTTCTCCACCCTTGTTCGTGAGGTGGGTGTCCTAAGAAGGCTATGTTGAAAATCTGCAGTAAAAATATTTAAAAACAACAAGGTTATGAGCCTACATTAAATTTTTAGTGCATGCTCGTAACTTTGGTGATTCTCAATATTTTGACCCCAAATTTTCAGCATAGCTGTTTTTTCATACCACCTCATGAATGAAATAGCTGACATTTTTCAAATTCTGCCCAAAATGTGTTTTCGCACTTGTTGCATGAAATCACCTTTCAGACAGGATTTGAAACTTTTCTCCAGACTTAGTCATGATGTAGGGTCATAAGAAGGCTATGTTGAAAATTTGGGGTAAAAATATTAAAAAAAGAACAAAGTCATGCGTGTACATTGAAATTTTTCATTGCATGCCTGCATCTTTGGTAATTTTCAGTAGTTTGACCCCAGCTTTTCAACAGAGCCATTTTTTCACACCACCTCATGAACGTGACAGCTGTCATTTTTCAAATCTTAAACAAAATATGTTTTTACACTTGTGCAAAATGACGTTTTGGCCACTATTTTATAAATGACACCTGTTACTCACAGGAGTAGTCATAAAAAGACTATGTTGAAAATTTGGGGTCAAAATGTGAAAAAACAACTAAGTTACCGTATGAGAATATGTTGAATTGTTCCGATGTTTCCTCATAATTTTTGTACATTTTGGTCCCTAATGTTAAACATATCCCTCATGTTACCCCACCTTATGAACATAATAGGTGTCATTTTTCAAATCTCCTCTGAAACTTGTATTCACATCTGCATTGCAAAATCGCCTTTCAGATGGGATTTAAAAAATTCCATCTGTCTGGATCATAACATGAGGTCATAAAAATACTTTTGTAAATTTGTGGCAAAAATGTGGGAGCCCACTGAAAATTAGATACTGCATCTCAGCTGCCCTATCCTGTGTAAATACAGTCTAAAAATGTATAAAACCTGGACACCACTGAAAATGAGATATTGCACCTCATCTCCTTATCTAGCCTGGGTAAATATATAGTAAAAATATGTACAAGCAAGACCCACTACAACAACAGTGCAAGTGGCGAACATTCAACTTTGACAAATTAGTTTGTTTTTCTACACTTTATTTCCCCCACTTGGCAAAGATCATCATAACAATGGCAACACCCTTCTTTTTTTATACTGATTTTTATCCTCCTCCTGGGCAGGATAGGTACTATATCTTCCTCCTGTTCCTGTCTGCCACAGCTGTCTCCGCCACCTCCAATGTTGGAAACAGTATTCTCCTTAGGTCCCCCCCCACTCCGTGGCAAGGCCAGGAGGGGAGTGCCACCCCCCAAGAGACATATCTAGAAGTGCCCTGGACCCAGAGCAGCAGAGCAGGCTGGTGGATGGATTGATAGGTTGTCGTTTAGTCCGTGCTCCTGTTTTCTTTCTCCAGAACCAGGCACGAACTTGCAATGAGCATGTTGTGTGAGCTCCACCTCTGAAGAAACACTCCCGGTGCTCTGGATATGGGGTCACCCACATTGTGTGGCCACATGGCTCCACCTGGATTACTCCAGGTGGCAGCAGAATGAGGACCACAGATTCCCCCCTCCCTTGAGGAAGGACAGCTGTCCTTAAGATGCTCGAGCCTCACACCTCCAGCCAACCCCTGGCAGCCAGCATCCGTTCCCGAACTTGGGTTGCTGGCATGGCAGGAAGTAAGGTGTGTGTAATGCCTCAGCCCTCCATGCCACTGGGCCAGCTAGCAGCACCCTTCTTCAAGTCTGGGAAGGTGGTGGCCAATCCTTCTCCTTCATTAGCTGACAGGTGGTGTGGACTGTGTGCATGACTACTTAGTGGCCCATGCCTTCTCTCCCTGGGAGCCGAGCATCTCCCCTCTGTTACATAAGTAAAAAAGAGCACCAGAGGAGATCAAGGTGGGACGTACAATGAAGATCAAATCTGCATCTTAAACCTTTGATGGCAAAACATATAAAAAGGTATGAGTTCCACACTGCATTAATGAAAAAGACACTGACAAGGCACCCCGGTGCCTCACCTCTCACTGTGACTTCATCAGGGGCCCATCTACTACATGCACTGCCCCCGGCTGGGCTCAGTTTGAGAATCTGGAGCTCAGATGTGAATCCCAGTTTCCCAGGTGGCAGTACAATGCAATGCCACTACACTGCTGAGCTAGCCCCACAGTATGGGACTTTGAACACAGGGCAACAGTGAAGCTATCATGCTACAGTGTATCCCAGGTGGTGCAACTAAGGGGGTGGCTAAACGCTGGAACTCATCAAGGCTTCAAGGGATAGCTGTACTGCTAGCACATATGCAGCTCAGACACGAAGTTAATTTTAAACTTTTGTTGCCAGTACTATGACACAAACTGCAAACAGTGCTGAGCAGTTACCAGTCACCATGCAGAAAATAGTTGTCCTGGCACTTCGCCTATAAAGGCTTCATAAGGGGCTGGGAATTTAAAACAAAGCAGCACATTTATAGTCCGTTAATGATGATGATGTCAGCTGACTGACATCTACATACAAAGATGCAAACCACTGTGTGAAACAACACTGTGCATTTTAAACTCACATAAAGTACGTAATATCAAAAAATACACAGATACAGTACATACACTGTTGGCAGATAAGGACCCATGGCCCACCCAGTCTGCCCATTTGAGCTTCTAAGTTCACTTTATGTTTTTCTAGAAGTCTGTTGCCCTTACTCCTGACCTCCAGAATTCCCTTATGTCTATCCCATGCATTCTTAAATCCTGTGATTGTTTCAGCCCCCATAGATACATAGACACTGTCGGCAAATGGGGGGGAGGTGTTGGTCACACTAAAATCAAGATCTTGCAAGTAGCATATAATACAATTCATAATACAAATTTCCATAAGAAATCTACTTGATTTTGGCAGCAAATACTACAGAAATAAGAAGAAACCCCACTCCCCACTCATCTCATCTCATTCTGTGATCACCCTTACCACACTTTTCTGGATGCACCTGGGAATCCACTGGATGGAGTGTTGCAGGGAGTCAGGTGTGATGAAGATGCCAAAGAGATAATATTTTCAGAGCTTCCAAGATCCGAAAATAATGCAAAAGACAAACAGCACAGTATATATAAATATTATTTACAGTTCATGACTTATTCATCAGTGGTTATACAATAAGAAGGGAAAACTACCTCTTGATGAGATGTAATAATTAAACTTGAGGAAGTAGTGGGGGGTGTTAGTGGGTGAGAGATGGGTTTAAGGTGTTTAGAAGTAGTAGGAGGAGGGGTTTGTTGATAAGGCAGAGTGGGCAAACGGCAAGCCCTCAGGGCTATACACCTTAGGAGTTAAAGGAAAGGCTTCAGGTCCCTCATTTTGTTAAGCCCCCCTGGATTGACAATCTCAATTTGATACATCCAGAAACTCTCCCTTTTCAGGAATAGTTGAAGGTGATTACCACCTCTCTTTAGCTGTTTGACACATTTGAGACCCATAAAGCTAAGGTGTTTAGGGTCTGAATTGTGGGATTCCATGAAGTGCCATCCTATTATTATTTCAAACAATTTTAAGATGGCAAATTAGTGCAACAAAGTGGTTGGAAAGGCAAGCGGTATGATAGCATGCATAGGAAGGGGTATCACAAGCAGGAGAAGGGAGTTGAGAATGCCCCTATACAAGACAATGGTCCATCCCTACCTAGAGTATGGGGTTCAGTTCTGGAGCCCTCACCTATAGAGTGATATTGAAAGGGTGGAGAGAGTCCAGTGGAGGGTGATCAAAATGGTGCATGATATGCATTAGAGGACATATGAGGAGAGGATGGAGGAATTTGACCTATATCCACTGGAAACCAGGAAAAAGAGGGGGGACATGATCGAAACATTTAAATATCTGAAGGAAATTAACAAGGTGAGGAAAGGGAGTATCTTCAAGATGAAGGACAATCCAAGAACTAGGGGGCATAGTTTAAAGCTGGAGGGTGGTCAATTCAGAGGTCATAAGAGAGGGCACTACTTCACTGAGAAGGTGATGAGCCCATGCAATGGGTTACTGGGGGGGGGTTGAGGCATTAACAGTTGGGGGATTCAAGAGTGTGTGGGATCACTACATGGGTTTAAACAAGAGAGGGAGGGATATCTACCCGTTAATGAAAAAAGGGCTGGGAATCAACAAAAGGGAGTGGAGGGAGAGGAAATGGAAGTGGAGTGTAGGGTGGAAGAGTGAGGGCTACCTATAGGGAGGGAACATGGGCAGACTAGATGGGCCAATGGGTTCCTTTTCTGCTGATAAGTTTATATGATTTTATGAGTGTGTCAGTTTTGCAATTCACAATGGAATGCACATGTTCATGGATTCTTTCCTTAAGCATTTGCACTGTCCTTCTTATAGAATATAGACCACACATGCGCCAAATCACATGTACCACAAATGTGGTCTTACAAGAGGTGAAATCCCTTATTTTCACTTGTTTGGTTTAGGACACACAAAATCATTATCAGGTCTTAAGAACTGACAAACATTACAGCTAAAGCACTTAAACCACCCCTTTGGTTTTGATAGTAGCCATGTGCTAGTCCCACCTTGGTCCAGAAAACTGGCTGAGGACCAAATGGTCCCTGATGCTGGCACTCTTTTTGAATGCCACCCTTGGTGTAGTACCAATCACTTCAACCACATTCACATAGCTCAGTAATATGGACCAGTTCTTCCAGATTACATTCCCTATCTTGCCAGCTATATTATTGAATTCAGTAGAAAAGGTAATTTATTTTTATTTAGTTGTTGTTTATCCAGGTATAGCATACTGAGCTGAAAGCATTTTTACAGGAGCGACCTGGGAGCACAAGGAGGTTAAGTGATTTGCTCAGAATCACACAGTATGCAAGTGGAAGTTGTGGGATTCAAACCCAGGTCTGGTCTGCTGGATGTCATCAGATTTGCAGCTCAGAGCCTTAGACCACTGCGCTATACTGCCTCACCAACTCAAAAATTGGACCATTTCTTCTTTTATCTGTTTGTTTGTGGTTTAGATACTAGCAGCTTATCTTGCTTTTTCTTTCTGACCTCTAGATGAGCTTTTTTTCCAGGATATTATTCTGATAACCACTTTTCCTAAATCTGCTCTTTAGATCTGCTGCTTGAGTTTCAAAATTGAGGTCATCAGAACAATTCCTTCAAATCTGCAATAGCTGGCAATAGGGGGAGGATTTTTAGAGAGACTCTGGATGTAAACTATCAAATCTTAACAAAGAGTTAGTGGCTGTTTCCTCCCTGAAACCTTTCATGGAAACCTGTTTACTGTTCACATCTGCATAAGAACAATGTCTGGAAAGTTTACTGCATGCACATAGCTGGTAGAGGTGAATCTTCAATTCAAATTATTTTCAGCTACTCTGTGTACTTCCTAACAATATTCATTCCCTTATTTATTTATAGTCCATTAATGTTGTCAACTGTTTGACATGTACATATGATACAGGCTAACTAAGCACTGCAGAGGGGTCCTCCCTGTCTGGTTATCATACCCAAGGGCTCCACTTTGGATAATGGGCAGGTGGTCATTGGTCCAGCAGTTCTCACTCATCTAACCCGGGCTGTGCTTTGCAATGCCAGGTCGATGAAGAATAAGACCACTATAATGGCGGACTTGGTTTCCTCAGTAGACCTGGTATGCATCACAGAGACCTGGCTGGATGATTATGTTACCCCCATTTTGGAGGCAGCAATTCCGGCTAGGTACTCTGTGGTACACACCCCGAGGAAGGATCACAGAAGGGGGGGAGTGGCCATTTGTTTTAAGACCAGCCTGGGCTTCTCGGTGCTACTGGTGGGTTCTACAAGGTTATTTGAGAGTGTGGCTGTGTGAGGGGGTTCTGGCACAGGCTACAGGATCCTTCTAATTTACCAGTCACCAAGCTGGGAGAAGGAATTCCTTCAAGAGGTTGGGGACTTCATTGCTGACCTCGTGTTGGAATCCCTCAGATGGATAATTCAGGGGATTTTAATGCCTGGGTTGATGATGGACTCTCATCATTTGGACGTGACCTCCTCCAGAGTATGGAAGCTCTGGGCCTGTTGTAGGTTGTCATCTCAGTGACTCATTTGCATGGGCACATGTTGGACCTGGTGTTCACACTGGGTCTTGGGGTTGACGACCTCATGATTGATCCAGTAATTTTGGTCAGATCATAGCACCGTGAGGTTCATGTTTGGGGCCCCCCCTCGAGGGTCTGTCCTCTGTGGAAATGGTCCAGTACTGCCCTTTGTGGGGACTGTCTCCAACAGGACTACAGGTGGTGCTGGACCTATCGAGTGTGGAAAATGTATGTGGGATTGGTGCAGAGGAGACAATGGTAGCCTATAATAGGTCTATTACTGCCGCCTTCAACTCTATAATGCCTGTCCATGTCTGCCCCTTATCTACTCACTGGAGGCCCCCTTGGTTTGATGAGAAGCTCAGGGAGTTAAAGATAAAGGGTCAGAGGTTGGAGCGGCACTAGAGATCTGGGCTGATGGAGGACAAATTGGCTTTGAGGTCACATTAAGGTGACTATCAAAGAGCAAGCAAGCAAAAGGTGGCTTTTCTGTCTAGGGAGATTGCTGCAGCTATGAACAGACCGGTTCAGCTTTTCTGTACGGTGGACAGGTTGTTGCACCCAACCTGTTTCCATACAGGGGAAGCAAGTTCAGGCACAAGGTGTGATGAATTTGCTCTGTTCTTTGCCAACAAAGTGCCCTCTATCAGGACTGAGATCTCCTCCAGTGCTGATCAAAGAGCTTGCAAGGTCAGAAAGGGGATGTGCCATGGCACCTCTCTTGTGTGGGGTGAGTTTGATCCAGTTGGAGTGGATGAGGTAGGTGAGATAATCTCAAGGCTGTGATCAACCCATTGTGATCTAGAACCAGATCCAACCAGACTTTTGGTTGGTTGTGTTGGCCTGATTGGACCTGTGGTTGCCGGGATCATCTGATGTTCCTTGGAGTGCAGGGTTTTTCCAGTGGCTTTGAAGGAGGCTCTGGTAAGACCCCTTTTAAAGAAATCCTCCATGGACCCAGAGTATCTCACCAACTATAGACCAGTCTCAAATCTCTCATTTTTAGGGAAGGTTTTGGAAAAAGTGGTTGCTGTTCAGCTTGAGACTCATCTCACTTCCTTTGCCACTTTTCAGCACTTCCAGTCTGGATTTAGACCTGGGCATAGCATGGAGATTGCCCTGGTGAGGGTGCCAAATGATCTCTTTATAGCAAGTGATAAGGGAGCGTGTACCATACTTCTTCTCCTGGATCTCTTGGCAGCATTTGGCACTGTGGATCTTGAGGTGTTACTGGATTGACTGTGGTACTGGTGTGGACTAACTGGTAATGTCATCAGCTGGTTCATGTCCTATCTCAAGGGCAGAGTGCAGAGGGTGGTGATGGGACTATCCTCATCTGGCTGATGCCTCTGCACTGTGTAGTTCTGCAAGGTTTGGTCTTGTTGCCTCTTTTGTTCATGGTGTATGTGCTGCCTTTAGGAAACATCATCAGGCGGTATGGGCTGGGTTTTCATTGCAATGCCGATGACACCCAGCTATACCTGTTCTGTACACTCATAAACCAGATGGCTGCCTCTGTGTTTAACACCTGCCTGGCCGAGATCCAGAGCTGGATGACTCAAAACTGGTTACAACTCAGTCCAGACAAGATGGAGCTATTGGTGGTGGATCCTGGTCATCAATGGGATGGGGGAGGGTTTGGAACTGATCCTGGTTTGAGACTGGGAGATGTGTCCTCCTTGACCCCTTCTATTCAGGTTAGGAATCTGGGCGTGGTCCTCGACAATGGCTTGACACTTGATGCTCAGGTATCAGCCACTGTCCAAAGTGGCTTTTGCTATCTCAAGAACATTGCCTGAATACGTGCTCTTACACTGGCTGATTACCTTGCCACCCTAATACATGCTTTTGTCACATCAAGGTTGAACTACTGCAATGCTTTGTACCTAGGGCTGTCTGGAGGCAATCTCCACCATCTACAGCTGGTGCAGAACATGGTGGCCAGGATGTTAACAGGTGCATCAAGATTTGATCTTATTATGCCAGTTCTTCGTGGGCTGTACTGGCTGCTGATAAGGTGGAAGATTGCCTTCAAGGGTGGATTACTGACCTATAAAGCCCTGCACAGCCAGGGATCAGACTATCTGCAAGACCTCCTAGAAACATAGAAACATAGAATTTGATGGCAGATAAGGACCGCTTGGCCCACCCAGTCTGCCCATTTCCCTACCTACTGGATAAGCTGCAGATCCTAGTTAACCAGCAGCCTACTACTTCCTACCCCCACCCCCTAGAATTGCCTTATGACTGTCCCATGCATGCTTGAATTCCACCACTGTTTTTGACTCCACAACCTCCTCTGGAAGGCCATTCCATACATCCACAACCCTCTCTGTGAAAAAATACTTCCTTAAATTACCTCTGAGCCGCCCCCCTTCTATCTTCAAATTGTGCCCCCTTGTTCTTGCACACCTCTTTTTTTGAAAGATGCTACCCTCTTGGACTTTGTTGATTCCCTTGAGGTACTTGAAAGTTTCTATCATGTCCCCTCTCCTCCTTTCCTCGAGGCTATACATATTAAGCTCCTTAAGTCTCTTCATATGTCTTTCGTGCAGACCCTGCACCATTTTAGTTGCCCTCCTCTGGACAGCTTCCATCCTGTCTATGTCTTTGTGGAGATTGGGTCTC
Source organism: Neoceratodus forsteri (assembly GCA_016271365.2). Classification (NCBI taxonomy): domain Eukaryota; kingdom Metazoa; phylum Chordata; order Ceratodontiformes; family Ceratodontidae; genus Neoceratodus; species Neoceratodus forsteri. Next base: position 219,617,568 of record CM028136.1, on the reverse strand, counting down.
CAGAACTGCATGCAGTACTCCAGATGTGGTCTCACCAGCTGTCTGTACAGAGGGATAATAACTTCCTGTTTTCTACTGGTGATGCCTCTCCCTATGCATCCCAGTATTCCCCCAGCCCTCTTTGCTACCCTCTCACACTGCTTGCCCACCTTTAGGTCATCTGATATGACTACCCCCAGGTCCCTTTCCATTTTTGTTGTTGTTAGTATCTCACCCCCCATTGTGTACTCTTCCCCTGGGTTTTTGTTTCCCAGGTGCATTACCTTGCACTTCTTAGCATTGAATCTAAGCTGCCATACATTTGACCATTCCTCTAACCTTGCCAAGTCCCTTCTCATCCTTTCCACCCCACCTTGTGCATCAACTCTGTTGCAGATCTTTGTGTCATTTGCAAAGAGACATACTTTTCCTTCCAGTTCCTCTGCAATGTCGCATATAAAGACATTGAAGAGGACCGGTCCTAATACTGACCCCTGCGGTGCCCCACTACTAACTCCCCTTTTTTCAGAGTGGACTCCATTTACTATTACTCTCTGTGTCCTAATCTCCAGCCAATTCTTTACCCAGGCTGTCATCTTGGGACCCACTTCCAGGCTGGCTAACTTGTATATTAATCTTTTGTGTGGGACTGTGTCAAATGCCTTGCTAAAGTCTAGAACTCCTGGTTCCTTACTCCTAGAACTCCTGGTTCCTTACTGCCCAGCTCGCTCACTCCGTTCTTCTGAGGGATGCCTCTTGATGGTCCCCAGAACTAGGTTGCAACAGTTGGGAGATGGTGCCTTCTCCATTGCCAGGCCAGCCCTGTGGAATTCACTGCCAGGCTATTTGAGGGAGGCACCCTTGGTTGAAACCTTTAAAAAGGGGCTTAAGACATTTTCATTTAATCAGGCATATGATTTAGTATAATCGCTGAAAGTTTTATACTCTTACTGACTGTCTTGTTATTTCTGGTAGACAGATATATTATGATTTTGTTGTTATATACTCTGTAATGTGACTATGAAAATGCTTTTTGCTGATTTTGTTTTTAAATGTAATTGTACAGCGCTCTGAGTCTCCAGGAAGGGGTGCTTTATAAATAAAGTCTATCTGTCTACAAAGATGCAAATCACAGTGTGAAACAACACTATATTTTAAACTCACATAAAGAATATAATATCAAAAATTGGGGTGGGGGGGTTGTTGGTCACACTAACATTGACATCCTGCAAGCAGCATATAATACAATTCATAATGCAAACTTCCATAAGAAATCTTTTTGATGTAGAACAGTAAATTCTCTGGAAATAGGTAGAAACCCCACTCACCACTTATCTCGTTTCATGACTGCCATTGGTGTACTTTTGAGAGGTCCCCGAGGATCCACTGGCTAGAGTGTTGTGGGGAGTCAGGTGTAAAGAAGTTATAACATGCAAAAAGGAGAATGTTTTCAGAGCTTCCAGGATCTGAAAATAATGCAAAAGAAAAACAAGTACAGTACTGTATACACAAGTATTATTTACAGTTCATGACTTAATCATCAGTGGTTATACAATAAGAGGGGGAAACTACTGCCTGATGAGAGGTAATAATTAAACATGAGGAAGTAGTGGGGGGCGCTAGTGGGTGAGGGGAGGAGTTGGGGTTGTTTAGGGATAGTAGTAGGAGGGGTTTACTGGATAAGGCAGAGCTGGAAAACAACAAGCCCTTAGGGCTTCACTTGACACTGCGACTTCACTGCTGCGCTAGCCCCACAGAATGGGACTTTGAGCAAGTCTTTTAAAAGGAGTAAGTATCATTCGCTACATGAGCATTTAAAACATTTCAATACCACCCATAAATTATAGTCTTACACTAGAGCCAGCAAGAATCTTCAGTACAGTTTACGAAAGATAACTATTAAGTATTGATATGGAGGCATGCAATTTGTGATCAGGCAAGATGTTGTGATGCCACCACATTCTTATCAACCCTGACAGTGTTCAGTGAAGCCAGGGAGAACAAAATTGATCATATACTAGGATACTGTTGAACTGTTAATAAAACACAGGATTTTATTTCTGTCAAAGCTGAAAAATTGAATCCATTGCTTTTCTTTACAGTGTGATAAGATTCCATTCAGCACAATAATTTTTTCCTCACATGCTTCACTGTACTGTGAGGATGGATGAGGCGGGCCATTATTTGAACCCCCTTTACCTCACCAAAATGGATGTCTCCATATGCTCATCCTATTCAGGCCCTATTATCCTGGTCTGACCACCCCATCCTGGTTACCTGGAATCCCAGGGACTCTGTTTGACCTCCGTTCTTCCCCCATGGTTTCCATCCCATGGTGGGGTCATCAGGCCCCCTCTTACCTGCCAGACCATGGATCTGGTTCATGAAGTGAGGGCCCTGTTGCTGGTGTGGGACTGCAAGGGGTCAGCCCCCTCATTGTTGCTCTTTCTGGGATTTTCCATCCTGAATTTCTCCCCTGGGACCCTGGCTTCTAGGGTGGTATGCAAGTGTGGAGAATGTCACTATTGGCATCCCCCATCCAGTAAGGCTTTCAGAGTGCAGTACCACCAGTGGTTATTACCCACCATGCCACTGGGCCGGCCACCTACATTTTACTACTTAAATAACATTTTCCTTTGTTTTACTTAAGACATTTGTTAAATATAACCCAATATGTCACATTATTTGTTTTCTGTGTTTCACTCAGTATCAAATCCATGCACTCTAAAGCCTCAAACCCAATGCAATACATCATGGGTATGCATATTCATGTACATACAGACCAAAGAAATAAGAGGACTAGAATGGCAATGCCATGATTTCCTAGTTATGTTATATTACATGACTGTTAGAGTTCCCAAAAGACATCTCACACCACAGGAATTGGGTGTTGCCAAAAAACTACTAGAGCATCAAACACAAAGTTTGGAGCACTCCCAACTGGAAAAAAAAAACAAAACAATAAAGTTCTGGCTAGTGCAAAAACTTTTATTAAACTGATGTCTCAGGTACAAATAGGTACAAACAAATTAAGAACAGCAAGCCCCATTAAATTTGATCTGCCTATTGCATTTCACACATAAAATGTGCTTGTGAAAAAGCACAGTTTTTTGTGTGTGAAACACATTAGGCAGATCACATTTAATGAGGCTTGCTGTTCTTAATTTGTTAGCACCTATTTGTACCTGACACACCAGTTTAATAAAAGTTTTTGCACTAGCCAGTGCTTTATCAATTTTTTTTTCAGTTGGGAATGTTCTGAATTTTGTGTTTGATGCATTACATGACTGTTTTCTCATAGAGAACATGTCATCGTTGAGTTTTGAACAATGACTGACCCATTAAAGTTCAGTCTGGTAGGAAATCCATACTGCCCCTATACTGCAGTTCAACAGCATTTCCTCTATGGACTGGTTCAGTCACAGAACCTTCATTAAAAAAAAAAACGTGTAGTACATGTGAAGGCATACAGGCTCCATCTCTTTAGTTTCAGGTCTTGTAGACTTGGTTCATATGGCTGAGGGGAGGGGGTCTTTCTAGGGAAACACATCTGGACCCTCCAATCCTACTGTCATCCCACTGCTGCAAGCTCCTCAACTCAAAAGAGGACTACCAGAAGTACCGTCCATCTTCTGTTTCCCCACCATTTGGTGGGCCAGGCATTCCATGCAGCCCAACCACTACTTGCAAATTTTGTAACTGTTGAACAGTTGGATGAAGGTCTAACATCCAGGGTCCTGATAGCCACTACCATTTCTTTCTTCTCACTCCCATCACCCAGTTGAGTCCCACTCACTTCCTCTGCTACCTCCTGCTCCAAACTGATCATTTCCTCTGTGCCTAGCTGTGACCTAGTTACCTGTTGTTACTGGCTCCCCAACAATCTGGGTGTAAAGGCACTCCTTGTCACTGTCTGTGCTTTACCACCTGCACACAGCTTTGAGGGTTCTGAGCACTGCATACCAGCAGTTGCTCTACCATTCTGCTTTCTCACCATTCCATCTGCTACTGTTGTTGGCTATGAGCAACATGTATCGGTAAGTGCCCTACCAGTTGCCACCATCACCTTCTCGACAGATGCTCCACCAACAAGGACTCTGAGCATCACATTCCAATGGCTGTTGGCCCATAAACTCCACTGCCTCCTCATCCGCTCTTCTCCCCTTCATGTGATCCAAGCACCACGTACTAGTGGCCATCCTGCCTGTCAGTTCCCACACTAATCTCTCAGCCACTCCCGATAACCACAACTGTTTGACACTCCAGCATGCCTTCAGGAGTGATTCTTGTGGAGATTTATCCTGGAAGGCCACTTCCACAGACACAGTTCACTAAATACAATGGGCTGGAGTGCTGGTGCATCAAGGACCCTGCACCCGATTTTCCATCCAACAGGGTCCCTGTGCCTAAGTCCTGCAGCTGCAGCAACAATGGCAGTGCTCCAAACAGATGGTGCACCCAAGAAGAATGCCACACCAGCTGTGGGGTGATGGGGTAGGGTGGGAGCTGTGCCCTTGGATGGGGGCATGGTAGTGGCTACTGCCCCCCCACCAAACCCCGACCTGCCTGTACACTAAATGGTAACCCACAATTAACCCAGGCAATTTAGTGCCCTCCCTGCTCTGATCCATGAACTGTAATATGAACACAAATCTGTGGGTGATATAGTGGCCTTTATCACAGGTAGTGCCCACCAACCTGCTCCCCCCATCCAGACACTGATTCAGTGGCCAGCACAGCTCTACACACACCACCACGGCTGGCCACCAAATGAACTGCCAGAACAGTGGTGTGTGGAGGGCTGTGCCGGTCACCAAATCTCTGGGGTCTGGTTGGGGAGCAGGGTGGTGAGCACTACCTGCCAGGGTGGGGGTCCACTAGATCACCAGGGATTTGCGTTCATATTACAATTTACTGGGGATAGGAGTGGGGAGGACAGTAGATCACATGGCGTAATTGTGGGTTACCATTTAGTGTACAGGCAGATCAGGGCTTGGTGGGGGGCAGGGTACTGTATCACCAGGGATTCTACTTTTATGGGCAAATCGAGGCTGGGGGGATGGGACTCTACTGTCTTTGTAAGGTACATGTACAGGGGTATTGTGGCTGGGGGGGGCACACAGTGGCATGACATATTTGACAACCCTCCCAGGGGCTGTCTAAGTACTGTTAGACCAGCTCTTGGCTGGTCTAATGGTACTTAGCCCTTTGTCCCTGTGGATCATTTTGAAAATAGCACTGTAGGGGTTATGGCAGCCTGCAGCTGCCACAAGCCCCCTAGCACCATGCTTCAGCCACTTTTGTGATGCATGGCTGGTGCAAGCAGCCTGCTGATTGCTACAGGCTGCTTTGCAAAATAGCTTGGGGTGCAGCCCTTGGTGCAAGGTGCTTGTTGCATCCAAAATGTTGGACGCTAGCACCTTGCGCCGTGCTAAGGACTTTGAAAATCAGGCCCAGTATGTTTGTTTGTTTATTTGCTTAATGGGTAAGCACAATTGAAAATTAATTCCATTTAGAGATGCGACCCACAATCAATACAAAAAATACAATACACACATTATTCAGTTCACATAAAATAGGAATGAATTATCCATGTCAATTAACAATAAAATTCAGTTAAAGCATCTACAATCAGATAACATTTTAAAGTGCTGTAGAAGAATATTCGAGACTACAGAAAGCAGCACAAGGAATTTAAGGTAACAATGTATTTATTAGCAAAAAACAAAATGGCCAACCAACTAACCCCACCATTGCAGCAACATAGGACATTGCCTTTCAGCAAATGTGCATGTGGGTTTGGAGTTAGGATACTGCCACAGACACTGCTCCTCCCTACTATCAACTATCTTGACTAGGGCTTATCAACCCAAGAGGTTGCTGCCTGAAATGTAGTGCCATCTCAAACAGGTATGACTGTGCCCTGTAATTAAACTGGCTGCATTTTAGCCTTCGCTGCTTGCAGCTTTTCATCTTCATGCCAGAGCTACATTTCAGCCTCTTACAGCAGGGACAGGAGATATTTCCTCCTGTCTTCCCTGTACTGCTTTAATCTGTTCTCCATGTGGAAGAGCCACATTGTTTCACACTGTTCCTCATTCAGAACTGAATATATGTCCAGCAGTACCTCACCTTCTACTGTCTCCTTGTGGGCTCATTCTACAGTCATATCCCTACTCACAGCCTACTATTCCTCCATATCAGCACAAGGAAGTGAACCCACCAGTGCCCTCCCACTCTTCACAGAAAGAGTAAGGGATTTTTTCTAAGGGTCTTGGTTAACATTTTGCCTGTCAATAAAAATAATCCATGTATCCCGCCTCCCAGGATGAACCTTAAAATGAAGACACAACAGAAAGCATACATACAGAACAATAGAGGCAAAAAAAAGTCAGAATTAATGCTGACTTGTTTATTAGTGACTACTAGCTACAGCACTAAAACCCCAGTGCTTAGAATCTATGTAGGCTCTTCCTCAGGGGAGGCCCCCTGCGGCAGAACCTGCACAGGGAACTTCAAAGCACTGGGTTTTTGAGCTGCAGCTGGAAGTAGTCACTAATAAACCACTCAGCATTACTTCTGACATGTTTTGTCTGTATTGTTGCACACCTGTGCTTTCTGCTGTGTCTTGGTTCCTTGCTGGCTAGGTGTTCCACCTCATTTTCTAGTAAACCTGCAATCAGTTATTCTTGAACTCTGAAATGAGTAATCTGTGCTCCATGTGCTTTTCTTGGTCAAAAAAATCAAATAAATAAAGAACATACAGTAGATGCATAGACATTAAAGGCAAAAAAAGGCTATTGGCTCATCTAGTCTGCTCACCCTACCTAACTATTCTATCTGCTCTAGAGACAATCCTTCCATTTGTTACTGTCCCCTATTGTTCTACTAAATCCACATGCTTGTCCCACCCCTGCTTGAAGCTGATTGCTGATTTGGTCTGTACCACTTCCTCTGGCAGCTTATTCCATATGTCCATCATCCTTTCCATCAAGAAGTGCTCCCAGATATCCTTTTTGAATTCCCCCATTAGTGACTTTCCTCTCCTTCCTGTGTTTGAACTCAGGAATAAGAGTTTCTTGGTGTTCATTCTGTGCAGGTACTTATACATCCCAGGCATGTCACCCCTTTCCCTCCACTTCTAAAGGGGGTACATGTTTAAGTTCAGCAGCTTCTTTTCGTAAGTCATTTCCCAAAGCCAAGGAACAATGTTTTGTACCTGTACCAATCTGTAAACTTTGTAACCTTTTAAGTTGTACTAGAACCATACTGCACATTTGGAAACAGGATAACATTACTCCAGTTTTCAATTCTAGTGAGCAAACTAACATAAATAACTATAGCCAGTATATCTTTTGTGCCCATTGGGTACGGTACTTGAATAGATTATATTTCACCAATTGCATTATTTTTTGAACACCTGGGACCAGATTTTCAAAGAGCCCCTAGAGCACCACAAATTTGCAGCGATCTAGGGCTGCAGCACATCCTAGCTGCGTCAGGGACCCTGCACTGTATTCAGTTAGAACAGAGTCCCTGCAGCACAAATGTGGGAGTTGCTGCATCTGCAGACGTGTGCCAAAGCAATTGGCACTCATGCAGGAAATGCTGCAGGGATCTGGTTGCCCTCCTGCCCAGTGCAACAGCAGAGGTTCTAGGATGGTTGGGAGTGGGTGGCACACTTGTCAAGCATGCAGAGCACGGGGGTGTCATGGGCATGGGGTGCCCTAGTGGCAGTTTTGGGGGGGGGTTGTGCCCACATGGGGTCATGGCACTGTGTGTCTCCATACCCCTCTTCACCGTTCCTTGTGAGTGACACTCATACTCAATAAACAGCATCCCCACTGTGTGAAGCCTCACTAATATGCTTGCCAACCCCCTCCCCAACTGCCACTACGGCACCCCATGACCATGGTGCCCCAGTACATGTCCATAATGACCCCCCAACAACAAGTGGCCACAGTGTCTGGCAGTAGCACAAGGGGCTTAGACCAGCTCATTTTTGGTCTATCTAGAGCCCCTGGCTGCGGTCACGGCAGGGCTTCATGAATACCAGAAAAGGGGATGTTGCAGCCCCACTGTGGCACAAGCCTCCTTGTGATGTGGCGCACCCTCATTTATGTCACAATGGGGGTGCAGTGCCAGCTTGTTGCAGCTGGTCCCAGTTCAGACGCAATTCTGAATCAGGACTACCACATCGTTTGATGCAAGGTGCAAGTTGCATCAGAACTCTGACACAAGCACCTTGCATCATTCATTCAGCTTTGAAAATCTGGCCCCAGGGGTTTGTTAAAATAGGCCCAACTTGGTTTCAGACCTAAGCATAGTACTGCAGTGGCCTTGATGAGGTTCACATAAGATGTGCATACCACTCTAGATGTAGGTAATATGGCTACTGAAGTCTTGGTGGCTCTCACCAAGACTTTTGATCCAGTAAATCATGAACTATTGTCAGGGAAAATTAAGGGATTATGTTGGTCAATTGATGTATGTTATTGGTTTGAGAACCATAGTGCTGCTTGGCAGCACAGGATAAGGACTGCTGATCGTTTTCCCCCCTTTTCAGAAATAATTTTGGTGTAGCCCAGGGTTCCATACTGGGATCTCTTTCATTAATTTATTCCTAAACTCTTTTCCATCAGTCTGCGCTCAGGCAAAACTGTTATTATATGCAGACAAAGTTGTTCTGTACTGCAAGGGTAACAATCCAGAGATATTATATTGTGATCTTCAAAAACGTTTTTATGCATTACAAAATTAGTTAATAGATCATTGTCTCTCATTAAATACAGAATTAAAAAAGCAATGATTTTCAGAACCACTTGTAGGAAGGTAGTTCAGGATGTCAGTCTTGAAAAATTACCTTAGATGTAGATAAGCTTGAGATGGCAAAAGATTTTACTTATCTGAGTATGGCATCAGACTATTCTTTAACTTATGACAGTCCTATTAAATACCTAACTAGGACTATCCATCAATGTTAGGATTACTGTTTAGAGGGAATTCCTCACAACTGAGCAAAACAAGAAAGCTCATCACTGAAAGGTTTCTGATGTCAGTCCTAGACTATGGCCTGTTGTGTTATGATGCTGCTTTTAGGACTGTTTTAGAAAAAAAATTGACACACTGTACTTTCAGAGGGGGCAAGTAAAGAGGGGGAGAATGGGCAGACTCGATGGGCCAAGAAGGTCCTTTTCTGCTGACACATGCTGTACTGTATCTATGAATCTACGAAAATAGAATACTATGTTTTGTCACCAGCTTCCTAGAGTAACCAGTCATTGTGACATTATGAATTCTGGGCAGTGTTTGTCTATCAGGCAGCACTATAAGCATCAGGCTGCTTATTTTTCTTTACACAAGATTTCCACTGATTTATTGCCCCCCCGGTAGTTTATGTCACCCAGTTTTACTATGTAGTTATCAGAGCCTCAAGCAGAATCTTTTATAAAGCACCTCTCATGCATACAAAACAAGGTCAGGGTTGTTGGATGCCTTCTATTTTTAATTCATTACCTGTAGATGTTATTAATATGTTATTAATTGTTCAAATTACAATGGGTTTAAAAATAGTTTAAGATCTTATCTGAATTTTACTGATTATTGTCAGTGTTCTATGATGATGAGACTGTAGGTTTATACTGTATTTTCAATGTAAATGTTCTTTGATTCTATCCATTATCTATTGTATTTTCTCCCCTTGCCATCATTGAAAATGGGCAATTATGCGCTCATGGACCAACCAGGTCATTCTAAGAAAAAAAAAAAATGAAAATGAAGAAGCATTTGTCAATGCCTAATGTTGGCTTGCTGGCATTGGCATTGGTAGTGCAGGAGTTAGAGAGATGCATAATAGGAATGGTAGTGAAGTATTGAAATAACGCCAACCCCACCCCCACCCTGCAGAGACTGAAAGGTGTTTGGGGGGGGTTGCCTTTGGGCAATCGACCATAACACTTATGCCATTCCACCTCACCCCACCCTGTAGACACTGACAGGTATCATGGTGTGCTTTGGGGTCTTCAGCCCTTACGTTCACCCCATTCCATAAGGAAATAAGCTGAGATGGGTGCAGTATGGGAGAATGGGGTGCATGTTAGGGCCGAAGACCCCAAGGCACACCTCAATGCCTATCAATGGCTGCAGGGTGGGGAGGTGGGAGTGGAATGCCATGAGCATTACAGCCAAAGAACCCACCTCACACCCCGACACCTGTCAGTCTCTACAGGGTGGGGCATTACGTTTGGAACCCTAACGGCCCAGGCGTTTGTTGGTATTTTCACTCCAAACTTTCAACATAGGCTTTTTGGGACCACATCTCATGAACATTGGCACTATCATTTTGTTACTCAATCCTGAAAGGTGATTTCGCACAGCGACTGAACCATTTGGTGCCACAGGTGCAGAGACATATTTCTGGCAGGATGTGAAAAATAACAGATGTACTGTTCATGAGGAGGTGTGAAAAATGGCAATGTTGAAAATCTGGAGTGAAAATATGAAAAACTAGTGAAGTTAAGAGCTTGCATACAAACTGAACAAAGCACGCCTGTAACGCAATTATTTTTTGGAATTTTTCCACCAGATTTTCAACATGGGCATTTTGGGACCTCCCCTCATGAACAGTGACACTGTGATTGTGTTAATCTGTCCCAAAAGTTGATTTCCCACAGCGACCATACCATTCTGTGCCACAGGTGCGAAAACACATTTTGAGCAGAATATGAAAAATGACAGCTGTGCTGTTCATAAGAAGGTGTGAAAAAATGACAATGTTGAAAATCTGAAGTGAAAATATTAAAAACTGGTGAAGTTAAGAGCGTGCGTACATAATGTGCAACACATGTCCATAGCATGGTCACTTTTGGAATTTTTCACCAAATTTTCGCCAATTTGGGGAAACTTTTGGAGGGCATAATTAAAGATATAATCATGGAACTTATGGAACAACTAGATATAACAGATCCACTCCAACATGGTTTTGTGCGGAACAGATCCTGTCAGACAAATTTGTTATCTTTTTATGATAGCGTGAGTAGGGAAATGGACATCGGGAACCCTGTGGATGTGGTGTTTTTGGACTTTGCTAAGGCTTTCGACAAATTACCCCATAAAGAATTATTGTCAACATTGGATAAAATTAAACTGCCCAGTAATATTTGTAGATGGATCTTGGATTGGTTAAAGGATAGAAAGCAGAGGGTAGTTATACATGGGGATTATTCAGATTGGGCCCCGGTTTTAAGCGGTGTGCCCCAGGGTTCGGTCTTAAGACCCAGTTTGTTTAATTTGTACATTGCCTCACTGCAAATTAACAACAAGAATGTATGGGTGCATAAGTTTGCCGATGACTGTAGATTGGGTGCAGTTCCAAGTGATAATGAACAAATAGATGCACTACAACAATCTTTAGATTTAATAAATAAATGGACAAACCTCAATAAACTCCAACTAAACATATCTAAGTGCAAGGTTATGCACTTGGGCAAGAAAAATAAGGATGTAACATACCAGTTGGACAATACAAGATTGGGAGTTGTTACTGAGGAAAAAGATCTGGGTATTATAATCACAAATGACTAAATTTAGAGTACATTGTAGAAAACAATTAAAAAAAGCAACCCAGATCCTCAATTGTATTCTAAAATACATTGCAAATAGAAGGAGTGAGGTTTTGGTTCCTCTGTATGTTGCACTGGTCAGACCACACTTGGAGTACTGCGCGAAAGTTTGGGCCCCATATAATAAGGAGGATATACATTCTTTGGAGGGAGTACAAAGAAGACTAACTAAACAAATAAAGGGACAAAAAAGTAAAGATTATCATGAAAGATTAGAGAGTCTAAATCTACATTCACTGTGTTATAGAAGATTAAGGGGTGATCTCTGTTTCTTATATAAGAATATCAAAGACAAAGATCTACTAATGAACTTGGGTATTATGCATAATTATGGGAGAATCAGCACTAGGAAACACACGAAACAATTATATCAACAAACTTGGGTGCACAACTTCAGGAAAAATTTTTATAGCCTAAGAGTGGTTGGGGCATGGAACAACTTACCAACAGAGATTATATCCAGTTCTACAATGAATGAATTTAAAAATGTAGTTGATGTACATTTTGGAATTAACAAATTTAGGTGTCAATAATATTGGAAGGCGAGCCTAATTGGATAGTTGAATCTATCCCAGGCTTGAATATACCTATGAACCTATGAGCTTTTGGAACCCCACCTCATGAACAGTGGTACTGTCATTTTGTTAATCAGTCCCAAAAGGTAATTCCATGCAGTGACAGCGAAATTACCTTATGGGACCGAGAAACTAAATGACATATTCATGAGGTGGGGTCCCAAGAACCCCATGTTGAAAATTTGGGGCCCAAATTCCTAAACATGGCTGAGATATCAACCTAAGTTGAAATCCCCCATTGATTCCCATTATACAGTGCATACCAGATTCCTCACTTCACAGTTTGGCTTTGAAGAGTGCAGACGCATCCTGGTCCAGAGAAGATTGCTGCTTCTGACCTCCAGAGGCAAGCATGGGGTGAAGGGGGGTGCAGGGAGGTGGGTACTCAGAGGAGGGTTGGATGGGGTAGGGGATGGGACACAATGATGGACTGTTTTCTGTTTACAGGTGAAAAAAAACTTTTGGGACCATTTTCTTTATTTTACAGGGAAAAAATAAAGGCATTTAGGCACACTAGGTGGACTCCCAGTGTGCCACAACAGTGTGTGTGTGTGTGTGGGGGGGGGGGAGTGCATGCCGACATGGGGATTGGGCACCCTGATGTTGGCAAATAAAACAGATGGGTTTGGGCTGGGGGGCAGCATTTAGGCACACTAGGGTGGGCTCCCAGTGTGCCACAACAGTGTGGGGAGGAGTGCCTGCCGATACAGGGATTGGGCACCCCAATACTGGCAAATAACACAGATGGGTTTGGGCTGGGGGGTGCATCTGACACCAGGAGTGGGCATCCCAATGTCAGAAACATTAAACCATAATTTTGGCACACTGGGGTGGGTTCCCGGTGTGCCATATTAATGAGGGGAAGGGGTTACATGATGACATGGGGATTGGGCACCCAATGTCGGCTTTCTGGGGAGTGTGTGGCGGACAGCAGGAGCCACCATATTTATCAAAATGTTTCACCAGGAAAGGCATACTAAACAAATGCCTTACTCCTGAAACAGAGCTCAGCACTAAGTGCTCGGCAGCAGGAGCCGACTGCTTGCTCCTGGAGCAAGGCCCGTGGACAGAGTGCTTGGCTGCAAGAGCCAACAAAGTTGCGGGGGGAGGGGAGCTGCTGCAGTGATGAAACTGTTCATGATTGCAGCAGGACATTTCTTTCATGTCTTTGATTCTCTTTGAAGTTTTCTGTCATTGCCAGCATGCTCACTGACTGGTGGCAGAGGGACGCACCCTCTAAAGTGTTCTCTGCATTGGCAACAACACTGACACACCTCTGAAATGTGCTGCTACCACAAGATGTTGCTTGCACATGCATGCAAGACAACATAAAAATAAGTTGACCTCTGCTATACTGCCTCCACCTTGCTGCAGTCTTTCCTCTGGTGTGGGCTCCGTACCTTGCACAATATTCCAGGTGTAGCTACATAAATTACTTGTACAGTGGGGTTATCTCCTCACACCTTCTACTGTGTATCCCCCCCCTCCCTATGAATCACAGCATTTTGTTTGCTTTGTGCACTGCTCTGTTGCAGTGTACAGACATGTTTAAGGGCTCTGATATCATTGCCCCTATATCCTTTGTTTATGTAGTGCTATCCAGTATCCCCCCCACTTTTCATACTGTACCTTTGGTTTCCTTTACCCAATGTGCATTATTTTACATTTTTTAGCTTTGAAGTTTAGCTGCCAAGTCTTGGACCAACCTTCCAACCTGCCAGATCCTACCATAGTTCTCTTCTCCCCGCCTTTATAGTTATCCTTGTGAAGCAGATCATTTCGTCATCTGCAAAGAGGGATGCCTTAACCTTGATACCTTCACGTATGTCACAGATGAATATTTTGAAGAGGACCAGTTCCAGTACTGGTCCCTAAGGTACCCTGCTTGTCATCTCCCTCACCTCTGAAAAATCTCCATTGACTTCCACTCTGTGTGATCTACCCTGCTCCCTGCCCAATTTGCCTTTTTTTCTCTACCCCAAGGTCCCTTATCATTTTGACTAGCCTTCTTTAGGGGACTGAGTCAAAGGCCTTGCTGACGTCTTGGTATACTATATCCACTGCCTGCCCCATGTCTGTTTCTTTGGTTACCCAGTAGATTAACTTGAACAGATTCATCAAGCAAGACCTTTCCCTTTTGAACTGATGCTGTCTGCAGTCCTGCAGCCTGTTCCTTGCTAGTAAGTCCGTCAGATCCTCCAGCAGTAGACAGCTGTCATTTTCCCCACTATAACTGACTGGCCTACAGTTATCAGGCTCAGCCATCCTCTCACTCTTGTGTAGTGGAACCACACTGGTTGTCCTCCAGTCCCTAGTGACTTACCTTGTGGCCAATGAGCAGTTGAAAATGTCTGCTAGTGACCTTGCTATATCCTCTGCGACCTTCCATAGCATCCTTGGGTGCATGCCATCAGGTGCCATAGATTTATCCATTTTCAACCCTGCATGCTTTTCCAACACCCTTTTCTTCATTATCTGGACCACTTCCCCAGAGTCTTTGCTCACCCCTTTCCCAACCCCGCATTCTGACAATGGCCTATCCTTCTTAGTAAATACTGAACAGAAATAATAATTGTTCATATTTCTATCTTCTCCTTGTTCCCCTCTTCTCACCCCTATTAACCTTGAGTCTCAATATATCCCCTTTAACCTTGCATTTTGCTTAGGTGTACCAGAAGAATGCCTTCTCCTTTTTTAACTTCCATTGCCAACTGGAGCTCTATCTCTCCTTTGACCACCCGCACTTTCCTGATGGTTTCTGTTATCGCTTTCGGATACTTTACCTTATCTTCCTCCCTTTGACTACCCCTATACTGTGTGCAGAAAATGCCCTCCTTTTGACTCTTACCACCACATTTACATCGGTTGTGGACCACATGACCCCTTGGCCCATTTTCCTTTAGATACGTTTGGAACTGAGCTATCTTCCACTTCTATCATCACCTTTTTAAATGCTACCTACTTTTCTTCTGCATCTACTGCCTTCACTGTGTCCTTTTTTTGGTTTTGCCAAACCCTGCATTTCTGAAGTCCCACATCCTTATTTTTTTTGCCTCTTTGCTTATTCCCACCTGGACCTGCAACACTACTGTTGTCATGATGTTGTCACTGGAACCAAGTGGCTCCTGGACTGCTACTTTCTGAATCTTCGCTGTTGGGAAAGCACCAGATCCAACAGGGCCTCCTGTCTTGTTGGGCCCTGAAGTCTGTAATTGCTCTAGGAATGCCTCCTGGCAGACATCTACCACAATCTGATTCCTAGTGCTAGCCACAATAAGAGCATTCCAGTCCACATCCAGCATATGAAAATCCCCAACTATCACCACTTTCCCTAGACTGGCAACTCTCATAAGTGTCTCTCCCAATTCCCTATCTTTCCCTTGATCCTGACCCAGTGGCATGTTGACCACCTGTTACCGATTTGTTTCTCCTTCCCTGTTGTTGCTGTGACCCACAGGGTTTCCAATTCAGCTGATCCCCCAGGCTATTTCTGTTGCTTCAATTCCGTCCTTAAAGCAGCAGTACAAGATAAAAAAAAATCAGATCTTTTGCAACAGTTTGTTGCCTGTGCTGTGTTGAGCTCTTACCTGGTAATCTTTCTTATTTTCGCTGTGCTATCACCCCGTAATTTGCTTCATTTTTATTTGTTTTTGTTTACATTTCTCCCACCCACCATGTTGAATTGGAACCCTCTGCTGCCAACTGCACATGCGCATGACTCACAGCACTACACAAGGACAGTGGAAATGTGCTGCACAGGGTCCTACGGAAGTAAACAAAAGACGTGATGTGAAGCGAGGGTTGAGTTCGGCTGCAAATTAGGCGGCAGTCATGTTTACTGTGAATCCACAATAATGGAAAAAACGGGAAAAAATTTAAATATCTAAAAAACTAAAGAATGCTAGAAAAAATTATTTACAGATATGGAAAACCAAACTATGGCTGCATGCTTCCAGCCAAAATACAGAAGTTTGATAATCACTTCCTGATAATCTTGTACTGCTGCCTTAACATACAGCACAACCACTCCTTCCCTGCCCTTTATCTTGTCCTTTTTTTTTTTTTTTTACATGATCTGTTTCTACCTCCTCTGATGCATGCTGATGTCCTCTCCTTCGGGTGGCCAGTCCTGCCATTACCTCTTCACCGACCTGACATCCCGCTGCTCTTATGCCCCGCTGTCCCGGACATATCCCTTCACCGGGAGGGGCCCCCTTACCCATGAAGGGCTTCGGGAAGGGAGACCAGAATGCACATAGCATTCCTTTACATCCTGGTGGTGCGTGGACATGCAACCTGGAGGCATCACGGCTGAGAGGTGCGGGGAGGCAGGGCCACTGTCATCCTGATGGCATGCATGCCATTTTCATGCTTTTCTGGTTCCCCTTGCTCTGCCACACTTGTAGTGCCCCCAGTCTCCACTGGGGCCGCTACAGAGTGAGGCTACCCACCTGACCCACCCCAGGAGAGGACAGCAGTCCTCCAGACACTCAATCCTCTCCTTCCTCTGTCAGCCCCTGGCACCCTAAGTCCGTTCCAAAACCTGGGTTACCAGCGTGGCTCGAGATAAGGCATCCAGTGCCTCAGCCCTCTGCACCACTTGGCCAGCATCCTGTTCTTTTTGAATACTGTGTAGCCTGCTATGGTCAAGTTCCAGGCATGGTTCTGTGTTTTACGTGCCTCTGTTAACCATCACCAAGTCATGTCCCCTTCTACAGCTAGTGCCTGAAGTTTCATCATTTTTTGCCCTGACTCCCTTTCACTGGCACAAATCATTTTCCAGCATTTCTGCCAAGGACAATGACATGTACCAATGCAAGGAGTCAGGGCAATAACATGGCAACACTTCAGACATGTAAACAGTTGTTTAAATTGATTGGTGTCTGTGTGTGTCTCTCTTGAACCTACACGATCACAGCACCACTCAAGATGCCTTAGGTGGTTGAGGTGAACTATAGTGTATGGGAAGGGTTATTGTTTCCTGAAATCAATCAGTTCCCAGTGCTGTTGTACCATCAGTGTGATGTTAAATGGTTGTTGTACCATCTTGAGTACGTCATATCAATGGCACAACAGCATGCGCGTTTCCTCACACCTCCACTCTTCAAGATATGGCTGCGGCGGTGAAAGACAGCCATGGAAGAGAGTGGCACTGAACAGAACCCCAGCCCAAAGTAAGGACACATTCACTTAAGAAATGCTCTGTTGCTGTTTTACTGTAGCCCATACACTATAAATTACAACGGATGGGCACCAGTTAACAACAATGCTGAGTTCCCTTCTCGAGATCTGCATGCCAATGGTAAACCTTTCAAACGTTGCTTTTGAGGTTAACTAGATTGTCATGACAACCTCTTGAAGGGAACACAGCATTGTTGTTAACTGGTGCCCATCCATTATCCTCCTAGTCTTGCGTACTTTATAAGGCTGCCACCAATCTGGACACAACTCACACAGGACTACTGCTTTCATGTCCCACAAAAGGCTCTGCTCATTTCCTGCTCAGCTTCTTATACATAGAATTCCCAATTTCACTCCAGGTACACCTTATCCCTGTTATGTGTCAGATGCAGATTTATTTTTTAAGTCAACAGTGCTTTTTCAGGGACTAATCAATTGAATAACTACTAAAATAGATTGTCTGTACTAAATAGACAATTTCAGTTAAACTGAATTTAAAATGTACACATAATTAAAAAAATATACAGCAATCTAATAGGTAATACACCCATATACACTAGGAAATAATAATAAAAAAAAGTTTAAATACAAAAGTACAAAACTGTAAAACACTGATTGAACAGATAAGTCTTAAACTAAGCCCTTAGAAGAGTTTGTCCTAGCACACATCAAAAATGTTCATCTGGTCACACAACAAAGGAAATGTCCACCTCTACTGCACACAGCAACCTCAATCTTGTCTCGCCAGTGCTGGCAAAAGGAAAAGAGAACAAAATCCCTTCATTCAGCAGTTAACACACATAGGTTGAAAGGTTCCAGAATGCAGAAGTCTTTCTCCCAGTCCACTTCATGCCATGTTATGCTCCCTCAGCTCTCTGAGAAACTACCAGCCTTTTCTTTCCCCAGAATTTCAGGGTGGGACATGCTGTTGCCCAGGGTATCAGTCTGTTTATCTGTCACATGTACAGTTCCTTTCTGCACCATCCAACTAGTTCTTATTAGTTCTGAAACTGTTTACTGCTTCCCCCTGGAGTTCATCAAAAGTTCTCTCCAGACTGAGCTGGCTTATTGCTCTCCAGAGCCCATACAATGAGGCTAATTAATCACTGTGTAATAAGGGCCACCATATATCCCAAGCCAGCTGGGCTTTCTCAGGAGCAAATATTTTCAAAGAGAAGGCATACGACAGAAAAATAAATGTTTAAACTTCCAGGAAGAAATCAATCAGGGCACTCAGCCAGCAGCTGACACATCATTTATTGTGATATTTGAGCAATCTGTATTAGGCTGAATGTTTGCCCTGATGTAATGATGGAATAAGTCTGTTTCCAGCATCATACCTTCAGTTGAACTTTCTATATTGCCAGGAGTGCACTCGTACCTGCCTTGTGATTTGTGCATGGTTGCCCATGTGTTATTTTGTAAAGTATATGGTTTGAAACCTAAAATAAAAAAATGCAAAATACAAAAATACTGCTCTTTTTATCCTAAGAAATCTTCGGTTTAACTGTGCATTAATTAAAAAAAAAAGGAAACCATCCTCATTCAGTTGCTGAAAAATCACCCAGGTAAGTGAAAGGTTTCTATTTTTTATGTTTGCATGCACACACGCACAAAGTGAACATATTGATCTTCATTGGGGATATCTCTTTAAGCAGGTCACACCTATGTAACTTAGCAGTCGGGTGTTAGAATCTCACAGAAGCCTTTTTCTGTATCAGTCTACTAAGGGCCACCCATGCTGACATTGGCACACCAGCATCATATACCCGCTCCATCCTCAGTTGTTTCCCCGCCATCGGCTGACTCGCATGGTCTTCTGTGAAAGCCTCATCATTCAGTCAAATGCCATTTTTCACTTTACCTTTTGTTTTCTTTATTTTTATGTCTAGAAAGAAAGAAGATTTTCTGGGACGACGACCACGACATCTGTGTTTGCTGTCTAGGGCCTTTTCACCCTCAAGAAGCCTGCACCCTCTGCCAGAAGTTTATCCTCACCACTCTCCAGCATTGGAAACATGCCCTCATGTAGCAGAAGCTAGCCAGTCTGGAACAGGGGAGCTCCAGGTCCTCTTCATCCCCCTGTCCAGCTCACTCTTCTGGGTTACAAGCATCCAAGACCTGGAACAAGTCCTCAGGGAACCACAAGGAGAAGATCCACCACAAGGACCACCCTTCTGGTCACTACTGCTCCTGCTCCCCAGGTGCTATTCCAAAGTCCTCTGGAACTTCCTTGTTGTCCCCTGTGGGGGTGACCCCCTATGCTGCACCAGCCCTGGGTTCCCCTAGGCCACTACAGGTGCTGATCTCTTCCTTTGCTCCAGCCTACTCTTGGTCATCAACCTCCACATCAGTGGCTCTTGCCCCACCAGCTCTCCCCACCCCTCCCCAGGTATCATCGGCGTTGGGCTCCACTGCCACAGTTTTGGACAGTAAGCCATTGAAGGATGGCTAGTGATGCCCGGATAATGCCATTGTGGATCCAATTGTGATCTGTTGGATAGTGGCAGTATCCGACCTAGGATCCAACCAAGTCAGAGGTTGGATTGCAGGTCAGATCCAGCACTATCCAACATCAGATCCAGCATTGTAGATCAGGGGGTTCTGACCTGGATCTGGGACAGTCAGATCCATAGTTGGATAGTGCTGCTATCTGACCAGATCCACTATCCAACAAAAAGACTGATATCCAGTGGTATCCTAATTGATAGGATACTATCCGAGCAACATTAAGGGTGGCCTTCTGGTGAGCTCATAGCATCCTGCTCTGGTGGGGTCATTGATGGCTGGGTTTCCCCCAGCTTTGTTGGCTTCAGGCCCTCAATGGCCATCAGTGGGTGGCTCCTCTCCTCTGATGATTCCATTCAAGATGATCATTCAGCAACCCATCATTGACCTGAACTCCTTAATCACTTCTATTAGTACATTGGTGGTTCAGCAGTTAACCTTAGGTTTGCCAGGCCTTTGATGCCTCCAGCTTTGATTGTGGGGTCTATTCACCCAGTGCACTCTTGGGCATCAACATCTGCCGCGTCAGCCCATGGCTCAAATCTGGTCGATGTTGAGGACGAGTATTACCCTGACCTTTTCCTCCCTAAAGAGGAGGAGGTGTTGGAGGGAGAGGCCTGTTCCACTGACAGATCCACAGCCTCTTCCAGAAGTGGGGTCTCCGAGGACTCTACCCCTCAATCCCCTCCTTGAGGATCCTAGTTTTTATGGCATCATGAAACAGTTCCAGTCTGCCATGGGGTTCCAGTCTGAGGAGGATAATAATACCACCAGGAGGAACATGGTGAACTTCGTGTAGATTCATATTTTTTAAATTTAATAAATTTTAAGATTTTTACAACAATACATTCCACAAGACAACAAGACATAATGTGCCAATCCCCCAGCCCTTCCACAGCAGAGACAACAAGATAATATTAAATAAAAATGTACCAAGGTAATAATGGGACCAGTTAAATCAAATCTATCACAGTTATACGTAAAAGCACGCACAAAGTAAACCTATAAGCATGATATCATGGTTCTATGTCATAACAGCAATCACGGAATAGCAATCACCGTTAGGGCAAGTATACATCACCAAAAATGAATTTCATCAATGCACACTTGCAGTGAATGGGAAGAGGGTGCAAGAGGTACCACTATTGTTTTTAAATGTTCACACCCCACTAAAGGATTCTCAACTCCAGGGGGGTGCATGTTGGGGGGGGTGAAATACTTGTAAAAATAAAAATCCATCTGCTAGCAAAAAAAAAAACCAAAACATGCTGTGCTGGACCCGAACCCTGCACCTCCCAAGTGACCACCACCCCACCACGCTTGTGGTCCAGCTTGGCAGCTGCCCACCACACCCCCTTCCCCATACCTTCCCTCCACTTCATCCCCCCTGCACATGTGTATACGCACATACTTCCCTTCACCCTACCTCGCCCATCCAGGTATCCACTCACTACCCTGCCAGGTAGCTCTGAACACAGGTGCCGTAATTGAGTCACCATTTTTGTAAGTGCTCAATCATGGTTGCCTTGTTCGGAGTATACCTGATATCACATATCACAAAGAGTAGCCCGGACCGGAATAATGCAGAGTAGTGGAAGTATTTCAGGTACTACAGAGAACTAACCTACTAACTAGTGAAAGGTGCCATAAAATTTACCTAGAGAGAATACAGAGTATACAACCTACCACATTTCTTTTTAAAACTATTCATTCTATGACAAAGACTAGCAATCATTTTCTCTATACAAAGGTTGTAGAGCAGCTCCTGCAGACATTCATGATATGAAATACAGTTTTGGTCCTTACAATGCCGGAGCACAACCCTTTTCGCTGACAATGAATCATTGCCATATGATACTTTCTCTTCTTAACCAGGATCCTGGAAAGGTCACCTACTATGCACATCTCAGGTTTAAAAAGTCCTTCCAAACTGAACAGGGGATCTGACTGTGACTCAATTTAGTCCCATAATGGTATGATCTTAGAATACTCCTATAATATATGAAATAGTAATCCCTGTGCTTGCCCACATCTGGTACATAACAGGAGGCCAATTTCCCCATTTTGGCTAGCTCTGGGACAGTTAACAGGTGTAAAGTATAAATTATAAAGGACATTAAACTGGGTTAATTGAAGTTTGTCTTTCACAAAATATTGGTAAAGCCGCCCTCCAAATACAATCCCAATTAAGCCAAGCCTGCAGGAAGACCATAGTCCAGTATTCAGAGTGCCCAGAAGTATTGGGAAAAAAAGCATAGAAAAAAGAAGGGAATGTAATCAAGATACAGCATGGGCTTGAGTAGCCAGTTCCATGAAGGACTGCAGGAGATTCCGTTTGTTAACTCATTGCCTCTACAGGAGCTCTGTGAAGTTGCACCACTTGTCTCCTGTATGCTGTTAACAGTAAATCCTGGGCCTTTCTAAGCAAAATCAAGCTATAGTCAGCATCCCACAAACAAATCCTGATAGCTCAAGAATCGTAAGTGGTAGACACAAAGTATGAGTGGCAAGGCTGTTCAGCACAAAATTACCTTTCCAATGGTGGTATGCAAATAATAATATGTAATTTAGTTTTTTTTCTATGCTGGTTGAAACAGCAAAAAAAAAAATATTTTTTTCACTAAAACAGGCAACATAAGCCATACACACCATACCATAAACAAATGCAAATAACTCCTAAATTATACATGATATACACAAAATATCAGTGGCAAAGTTATTCAGCATAAAATTACCTTTCCAAAGGTGCTGTGCAGTCAAATATATATTATATTATGTTACACTATATATTAAAATATATAAGTGACTTCTCCAGATGTTGCAAGGGCACACTGGGAGTCAGTAGCCGACTTCTGCAGGCATCCTCAGGACACACCAGTGTATTTTACTGACGACTACAGGCGTCTGCTAGGAGACAATGAGTTAACAAGCATATATCCTTGCCCTACCTTATGAAGTAACAGATGACTGAGTTGAAACACCTTGAAAATACAAAATCACACATACCACCATAATGCAAAGCATCATGAGCTGTATATGCAAATCACCACAAAATGTTATCCTGGTTCAACTTTAAGCAGAAATGCATTATGCCGAAAAGCCTCTCAAACAGTCTTCAAAGGGTACCAACAGAAGACACAGACACATGTTTCATCCTACCAGGACTCAGTGTGCCTGTTCTGTATAACACCCCCGTGGAATGAACCAGCTACCCTAGGTTGGTCTATTGGTTTTGGGTTGTGATGAGCCTAATAAAAACAAAAAAACATGCTAAAAGACAAAGAACCTTAGTGCATAAGCACTGAGGCAAGGGTTACTCCCAAAGGGCATTTTGGCCAGGAAGCCAACTTTCAAAGAAATACAAAATCACACATACCCCAATAAAGCAAAGTATGATGGGCTGTATATGCAAATTACCACAAAATGTTATGCTTATTCAACTTTAAGCAGAAATGCACGCTGTTGAAAGGTCTCTCACACAGTCCGCAAAGAGTGCCAACAGAAGACACTAACACATGTTTCGTCCTACCAGGACTCATCAGTCTGTATGATAACCCAGAGGAATGAACCAGCTACCCTAGGTTGGTCTATTGGGTTTGGGTTGTGGTGAGTCCAATAACAACAAAAAACAAGCTAAAAGACAAAGAATCTTAGTGCTTAAGCATTGAGGCAAGGGTTATCCCAAAGGGCATTAGCAGGAAGCCAAGTTTCAAAGAAATAATGTTGGGTCAGTAATTGTAGCTGTTGCAAAATAGCTTGGTAGGATTTGAGATGACCATCTAGAAAAATGTCCCCAACCACCTTATCTGATATGTGGTGTAACCAATTAGCCGATAGCATAACTCCCCCTATCTTAAAGTTGAGATTAGCACACAGCAATTGTGACAAGTCCCTAGTGGGGTTGTACCACATATAGTGGCACATTTGAGCATGCATATACAGTGAACTGTGAATTATCATGCCGCAACCTGAACCAGGAAGTTGTTTGGGGGCTATATAAAAAAGACTAGGGCAAGAGAGCCCAGCTGCTTGTATCAATGTTTGCTCCAGTTGAAGCCAAATTGGTGTATAGTGAGTATTAACAACTGCAGCAGTAGAATCAGACCATCTTGAATATTTGTTTGATGGGCTTATGCAACTTGCTATGATCAATGCTTGTGTGACTTAGATACATTGTGGCTGTTCACCTATCTATCCATGGGATATACAACCCTATAGGGGTACTACAGTGAGGAACCCTATAGGAGGATTCCACCCCTATAGGTGTCACAGGCATGATTATCTTGGTTAAAGGTAGCTTAGGAAGAAGCCCACAGGAGAGATATGTGCTGCTGGAGGAGGAGGGGAGGATGGTGGGGCAATGAAAGAAAACAATCCTGGACTAGCCAGGAGGAGCAGCCTTTAAAGCCCTGATGGGGGAGTGGTTTATTGCTTTGCCCATCGACCTACAGGTATAGCCTTGCAAAAGAGGTGACTCACCCAGTAATATAGCAAAAAATTGGGCAACTTAAGTCACCAAATTCATTGGAAGCCAAGAATGTCCTGTAGATTCTGGACTTTTCATGCAAGTTCATCCCTCCCTTGCTTCCAGCCTTGGAGGATGTGGCCCAGGTGGTCTGAAGCAGACCTCACTTTGTGCCAGCTATGCCCAGGATGATGGATCACCTCTTTCACGCCTCTTTGGGCAAGCCCTTTTATTCTGCTCAGCCAGAGATGGACTTGGTGGTCATAAAAGCTGCTCACAACCATTTCAAGGCACCTAAGCAGCTTAGCCAGAACTATAGTTTGTGCAGTTCTTTCTCCTTTTTCTTTATTACCGAGGGAAGTGACATAAAAAGATTACTCTTTTGGGAGTTATTTGCTTTGGCTCCTTGTCAACATATGACATCATAATGCCCTGTTTATGACATCATAATTATCTCCACAATAACAAACTAGGATGTCATAAACAGAACTGTGATGGCAGAAGTAGGCAGCACACAGAGCAAACAGGGTAGAAATCCTAAGCCGTGTTACACTGCGTAGGCAATAATACCCAACAGGGTGGGCAGTATTGGGCTATACTGGACCGCCCAGGGGCGTAATGAGGCCTGGCGCTGCTGTCGGAGGGCTTTATAGCCCCTGGAAGGTCCTGTATAGCCCAATACCGCCCACCCTGGAGGGTATTATTGCGCTTAGAAAATGGGTAAACTGTATTATATGCGCTTAAAAAAAATATTTTCATGTTTACATGTTAAAACTCTTAGGCCCGGATGTTCAAAAGGGTTGCGCATGCGCAAGTCCAAAAATGCATCATTTAGCAATATTCAGAAGGAGGCAGTTGCGCCCCCGAAAACATGCTGAGCAACAGCGTAATGAAAATGAAGGCATGCACAACCGAAGGGGGTGGATCCATGCATAAAGACCACAATGTGATATTCAAAGACCAGAGGCGTACTATTAGCGGCACACGGAAATTAGCAGATTAGCGGAAATGAGCCCAACTAAAAGGCTCAAGGAAGCGGCGCAAGAACGCTACAAGGCTGCCAAGTGGGGGAGAGAGAGAGAGAGAGACAGAGACACAGACAGACAGACAGGCTAGGGCAGGCAAAGAAAGCGTGGACCATAGGCTGTAGAGGCCAGCGGGGGGGTGCCCGGTGCAGTGGAAGTAGCAGTGAGGACAGCGGGGGTAACACAGCGACACCAGCTGGGGGGGGCAGAAGCCAGGAGATGGACAGTGCCAGCTTCCACATGGAAGCTGTAATGAGGGGGTGAGAATGCATGCTGCAGGGGGCGTGGCCGGTGGAAGGGCCCCGTCGTGGTATGCCCCCCAACAGGCAGTACCATGCCGCATCAAGCTTTGAGCTGTACACAGATGTAAAGATCGTGGGCCGGTACCGCCTGAACAGGGCAATACTGGAGACGGCTCTGTGAGCTGTGCAGTGATGTGATGCAGGCACCCTCACGACGAGTCACGCTCTGTTGGTGGAGACCAAGGTGACAGCCTGCTGTGCCTGCTAACCACGGGCACCTTCCAGAGGCCACAGGGACACCACAGGCATCACACAGTCGCCACGCTACGCATCTCACCCAATTCAGCGCACTGCTGCCACATGCTGCGGAGTACATCCATTTCCCCAGCACCGTGGCAGAGCATACAGCAAACATGCAGGAGTTCCACAGGGTAGCACGTATGCCTGGCGTGCTGGGGCCCTAGACTGCACCCATGTGGCCATTCGCATGACACCTGGCCGATGGGCTGCATATCGAACAGAAAGGAATTCTCTAGTGTCAACTGCCAGGTGGTGTGTGATGCTACTGGGCACATAATCAATGTCTGTGCCACACACCTGGCGGAGCACATGATGCCTTCATATGGTATCAGTCCGCGCTTGCCACTGATTGAGAGTGGGACATCCCCACAGGCCATCTAGTGGGTGAGTACATGTATGGAATACAAACTTGGGGCAAAGATGGGAATGCCACAGGTGCCATGGTAGTGGCACACAGGGATATAGGCCAATATGGACCTGAACATAGACTGATCTCACTATCTCCACACGGTGACAGCGGATACCCACTCCGTCCCTGGCTGCTCACACCGCATCGCCTCATGACCCCATCAGCAACACTATAATGAGGCACATGTTTCCACACGCGACATCATAGAGCGGGTGTTTGGGATGCTCAAGGCACGCTTCATGATGCTAGACACCTCCGGCGGTGCCTACAGTACAGCCCCCAAAGGCCTGTGGGATATTCCTGGCCTGTTGCATCCTGCACAACATGGCCAAAGACTATGGGATAGCCGTGACAGGTTGAAGAGGGACAGCGATGGGGACATCAGTGGCGCCCGGTGTTGATGGTGATGAGCAGCCCCAGGACGGCGGGACCCCCGACTGATCCGGCAGGCCCAGCTGCACCGGGACACCATCACAGAGGAGCACTATGCAACACAGGTAAGTCAGGGGACATGTGCAACCAACACTGTCCATGCCAAACCACAGGCACACAGGGAACACACCAGGGGTGCATGACGGTCAGGGGTGGAAGGCTCCAGGCATACAAACACACCATCAGGGAGGGGTGAGCACTCATATGGACACACACACACCAGGCACAGACCATACATGGGCAGATGCACAGCACAGCAGAACAGACATTGCTAACACACAGCACCACTGACCACCCCCACCACCTGTACTGTCCAAGTACGTGTGTCAGATGCTGGGCACCCTTGCACCTTGGTGTACAGTACAATGCAGGCATCGTCTTGCACACACACCTGTGGACAGCAGTTGGGAGGGTGTGCAGGTGGTCTGTGAGTTGGCGTGGTGAGCAGAGCACACAGCAGTGCACTGCCCACCATGACACACACTGCACACATGGCAGCACCAGACAGGGCCCGCACTGGGAGACAGCTCAGTCATGTAGCACTGTCCCACGGCCACCGCAGATGCATGGGAGGCCCCGCCGTGACCCAACAGCACTGGCAGGCTGAGCAGGGGCCACAGGGGTGGCACTGTTGCACCACCAGGGGTCCCACTGCGCAAACGCGACCTTGCCCGCACAGGAGTCTGCAGCATGCCGAACAAACCTGCACCAGGGGTGCTCGGGATGGCCACAGCAGAACCTGGTGTTGACAGGCCTGGTGTCGCATGACAGGGAGTGGAGAGTGAACTGTGTGGGGTGTGCGGTACAGGGGCACCTGACTGTGTGCCCAATGTGTCCATGACAGAGACCACTGCCTGGGTCAGCCTGTCAATGGTAGCGGTCACATCCATCCGCATACGAACCAGCTCGGCACAGTCCAGAGCACACTCCTTGCTGTGCCGCTCCACAGACACAGACACAGACAGTGCCTCCACGGACATTGCAACCCGCCTATGCAGATGTACTGATTCCTGCAGCAGGTGGTGTGCTCAGTCAATGGGTACTGTGCCCCAACGGCATCCTGTCCCCAGGTGTGGAAGGTCCTGATGCACTACACCCCTGAGGGTGGGTGCTGTTCGCCAGAACCAGGAATGGGCGGATCAAAGGTGGTGGACATGTGCCACCGCTTGACACTGTACCCCCAGACCTGGTGGGTGACTGCTGCTGCCTCTCCAACCGCTGTGCCCCAGGTCCACTGCTCACCGCTGTGCTGGCAACAGTGCCAGACACCTGCCAGCCACCGTGCTTGCCCCACCGGTGCTGACAGGCACAGCCTGGGACTGTGCCAGCATGCTGGTACACAAGTTTTAACCAGAAAGGCCCAGGGGCGTGCTGGCCTGCTGTGTGTCCGTCTGGGACCACACCTATCACTGCCCATTGCAGTCCTTGCATCATCAATGGTTGCAGTCATGGCTCGCCATAGTCACAGCGGCTGGCATGCGCTTGCATGCCAGACTGCTGAGACACAGGCTGTGCACCCCTCGCATCCAATCACCGATACCAGAGTTGGCGGCCCAACGCATGCTGCAGCAGTGCCTGCTGGCTGGTGAGATAGAGGTGGATGGACCCTCCTCCATGTCCAGCAGGTCATCATCCTGCCTGGACCCACCACCACTGTCTCCTGAAGATGAACAGGATCTGTAACAGAAAGAGAGTATGTGAGTGCATGTGACAACCTTCCCCCAACCCCCAACACCACCACCATGTCATACGTGCAGTGATGGGCTTCCACCTGTCTGAATCCACCTCCTGATGCGCCCTCAACAGCGCCGCTGTATTGATGCACCAGTGTCTCCTCAGTCGGGGTCAGCTCCAACACCACTGGCGGGCCCCGCCAGTGCCAGCACGTGCCGCCCTGAAGGTTGCCACCTTCTCCTTCAACCTCCCTGCGGTCTGTCCCCATCTTCTTCTGCATTCCCGCGCGGAGCACTGTGGCTTCCGTGCAGGTTAATGGCCCAGCTACTCCCTCCCATGCAGTCGCGACGGGACTGAGGGTGCCCTCCGTCCACTTCAGTACTGGCTCCTCATCCAGGTAGGCCTGGAAGAGGCCTCTGTCTCTGCTGCTGTAAAGTTGGGCCTCCTCCCTACGCCCAC
This sequence comes from Neoceratodus forsteri, assembly GCA_016271365.2. Taxonomy (NCBI): domain Eukaryota; kingdom Metazoa; phylum Chordata; order Ceratodontiformes; family Ceratodontidae; genus Neoceratodus; species Neoceratodus forsteri. Next base: position 219,588,698 of record CM028136.1, on the reverse strand, counting down.
TGTCCTCACCCTCACCTTGGCTCTGCTTCGGGTCATGGCGATCTGTATTTGGGGAAGTGGACACCTGTCACTGTGCAGTCTACAGCATTTTCCCATGACCATTGTCCAGAATATCAGCATGCAACTCACCTCTCACCTGCAGTAGCCGAATCTGGCCAGGGCAGCCCAATGTCACACATTTATAGCAGCAATGCAAATGAGAGGAGCAACTATAATGACATCAAATCGCGCCACTGCGCCTTTGAATGGCTGATAAGATGATTTGCATGTGTCGGCTGAATATCGAATCTGGCGCTTAATATGGTTGAGTCGGCTGAGCCAATGTCGCAGATCTGTGACTCTGTGGTACATTGCATTGCACATGCCCAGATAGCTTACGCAGGCGTCTGCCGTGCTGCTGACGTGCTGTGCGCGATCGGCAATTCAGACCATGGCCATCATTGTGCCAGTGGTGCTACAGCAATGGGCACTATATGGCGGCTGTGGCACTACCGCGCACAGTCCACCGTGGCACTTGGTACGCATGGTCGGTCACGCAGGATGCCCATACGTCAGATGGCGCGGCAGCGTAGCCCCTGCGCCATTGCCCATGACCTTGTGTCTGACCTTTGCCCCTGGCACTGTTCGCCTGCCATGTTTATGTCCCTATTGCCCTGTCTGGTGACAGCACTATGTGAAGTGATGGCTGTTGAACAACAGCGATTGGGCCTGTGGTGGTCTGTTGCGTAACATCTCACGTGGGGATACTGGGGCAGGGGCACCATATTGCCTGCTGTAAAGTTGGTACCATGGCTAGGAGGAGAGCTGTGTCCTAGAGCCAACTGGAACTGGCCAACTTGGTGGCCCTAGTAGAGCCCCACTATGGGGCACTTTATGGTGAGGTGCCCCTCACCATTTCCCGCACACAGGTGTGGCATCAAGTGGCCACTGACCTGGTAGGGGTCACTGGACAGTGCCAGTCTGCTGAGCAGTGCCGGCACCGGTACGGTGACCTCCGCCGGAGGGATCCGGACCTATTGGAGAGGCTGCGGTCACGTGCCAGGTGGGGCGTGGTTCCTAGGCCGGTGGTGTACCATCTATGCACCTGTATTCTCTGTAGGGGTGTGTGTGTGTTTTGGTGGCTGTGCATAGGTGATGGCTCGGCCACAGTTGGCTGTGTCAGTGTGTGCAGCTGTGAGATGAATGGGTATGGCTATGTGGGCAGGCACTCTCACTGGGGCAGGGGGCAGTCTGCTTTTGAGTCACACTGATGTTTGTCTCAACATATATCTCCCACAGGCAGAGATGTGAGGATGTAGGCCCGGGTTGAGGAGGGCCGTGCCAGGGCCCCGGTGCCAGCAGGTGTTGCACCCCAGCAGCAGCAGCAGCAGCAGCAACAGCAGCAGACACAGCTGCTTGAGCAGTGTGAGTATCATGACTTCATGGATGCTATTGCATGCTGGGGGGGGGGAAGACCACTAGCCCTGCACAATACAACCATGCAGGAAAGGGGAGGTCATAATTCCACTAAACAAGACACTAGTGAGGCCCCACCTGGAGTACAGTGTACATTTCTGGAGACCATACCTACGTAAGGACATAGAGTGGGCAGAGAAGGTTCAGAGGAGGGCAACAAAGATGGTGCATGGCTTGCATCACAAGTCCTATGAAGACAGGTTGAAGGAACTGAACATGTACTCCCTGGAGGAGAGGAGGGAGAGGGATATGATAGAGACATACAGTATCTTACAGGGGAGGAACAGGGTGCAGGAAAACACTATTTTGAAGTGAAAACATGTTCCAGGACTAGAGGGCATGGGATGAAGTTGGAGGGAGGACGATTCAGAGGAAACATGAGAAAGAATTTCTTCACAGAACGGGTGGTGGACAAGTGGAACACCCTGCCAGAGGAAGTGGTGGGGGCTGAAACAATCACGGGATTTCAGAATGCATGGGATAGACATAAAGGACTTGTGGAGGTCAGGGGTAAGGGGCAACAGACTTCTAGGAAAACAAAGTGAACTTACAAGCTCAAATGGACAGACTGGGTTGGCCATAGGCCCTTATCTGCTGACACTGTCTATGTATCTATGTATGTATGCACGACACAGGTGACATGCATCACTGTCCAGTATCACAGCACGTCTGTGTATGCGTCACTGGTGGTCCAAGAGCACTGGGCACATAGCTGTATAACTGGCATTGCACCACGTTGCTTACGTCCTTGACAGCCTTGTTTGTGCTGTGATGGACATGGGCAGTGTGTGTGTGTGCAGTGGTGTGCATAGCTGGTGCCGCCTGTTTGTGATGGCCATGTGCAATGTTCACTGTGGGTGGGTGCATGCCATCACAGGTGCGGGACATTGGGCTATATGGCTTGCAGGTTGGGTGGTGTTCAGGGTTGTGGTCAGTCACAGCCATTGACTGTGTTCCCCTTTTCCTAGGCCTCGAGGTTCTCAGGAGGATTGGTCAGGATGTTCAGGGGCCTCAGACAACTGTTGGTGGACAACCAGGCCATCCTGCAGTCCATCCGCGCCATGGCCTTCGGAGGAGGCGGCACAGGACGGGCGCCACCAGGCAGGAGGACGAGCAGCCGGGTTGGCCCATAGATTATATTACCCTTCCCACTTCTCCCATCCCTACCACCCTGCCTTCCTCTCCAAGTTTTTCATGCTTTACCCCTTGAACACCCCTACCTTGTACCCATCCCCCCTTGTAAATAGTTTTTCTTGTTTTGGTTCTGTACTATATTTAAATATACATTTCTATTTTGATATGAATAATGTGTTGGTCTCTGATTTGCAGCTGGCTATGGGTGCTCAGTTGCAGGGTGTACATGCCATCTGGGGTGGTATGGTCCTGGGTGTGTGTGTGTGTGCATGTGTGTGTGCATGGGGAGGTATCTCCAGCATCGCAGTGACTTTCTGTTGGTCTTGCATATCTGCCACCCACTGCTGGGTGCACAGGGTGTGTCTGGCTTGTAGGCTTCTGTGCTGCACGGGTTGGCGTGTGCTGGGGGATGCATGGTTTCCTGCAGTGCCAGTCACTGCACATAGGTGGTGTCTTGGGGTCACAGTGCAGGGTGTGCTATGCGTACCGGGGGCTGATGTGCACTGTGGTTGTCAACCCCCTGTGTGTGGCATTCTCAGCCTGCCAGTGGTTATGCTGGGGTGTCATGGCTCTGCTATGCTTTGTTGGCTTGTCCCCATGGGCCAGTAGATCATCCATCACACCCCCAGTGATGCTGTGCTTGGGGTGTGCAGGTGAGGTGTTGGTTCTGCAGTGTGTTCCTGTGCCCATGTGTGGCATGGCTGGCGGTGGGCCCCAGCCTGCCTCCCTGGATGTGCAGTTCCATTGCTCTGGGGGGGGGGCTCTGCTTGTGCTATGGCACCTCTGGACTGCTCAGCTGGGCTGCCCTGGTTGCGCCATAGCGCAACATTTCTGCTCAACTTCTCCTTCCTGGTTGCGCTGTGGCGCAGTATGTGCGATATTCAGACGTTGGTTGCTTGCGCAATTTGTTCTGCTCCATGTTTGAATATCGCACCTGTTGTGCATATGCGCAATCGGTTTGTGCTTGCTCCTGCTGTTGCGCTCATTTTGGGCGCAGTTTGAATATCTGGGCCTTAATGTTTAATTTGTTTTGTGATAAAAAAGTCCATCCACTTGCATTAGAATGCCTTTTTTTTAAGTTAGGAGCTTTTGATCCCCTACTGGAGCCTCATCTGGTTGTCATGGTCATGGTTACCCTTACCCTACCCCCATCCACCATTTTACTGACTTAGTTTTTTTTACATTCTTTTTAGATTTTCAGTACTCAAGTTGTGCATTTTTTCCATTTTACAATGCTGGCACATCTGAAACTTGCCCGATAACAGAATGCTCCACTGTCCCAGTGTCTCCACAAACAGCAATAAAACTAGGTAGAGCAATGCAAGTGAGATAATGTGTATTTACTGTTTTTAAATTTAATTTGCACAGCAGGTAGGCATCACTTGCTTTGTAGAGCCATCTGCTTGGTAGTAAAATCCCAAACTTTGTTGAGAGAGTGAGAGAGAGACATCACGCGTCCACTCCCTGACCACTACTGTGTGAGAGGAGCAGTACTTTGTTTTTCATACCACATATGGACATTCATCTACGGTATGGAAAACGAAAGTACCACTGCTTTCAGACACAGTTGTGCAACTGGAACAACACTCTTTCTGTTGCTGCTGTCAGTGTGCAGTCAAGCTGTTTTCTCCACGTTTTCAATGAAAACTGTGAGGGCAAATTATGTTACTCCCTCGCCTCTCCCTCCCTGGTGCTCGTTCATCTGGCAATTGCCTACTGTACTTGCTAATGGAGACAGCTCAGTTCATCTGAGAATCCAGTTTCGAGACCTTAAAAAGGTGGGACCATTCTGTCACTTACTCAGGAGACTAGCGGTGCTTTGTTACACTGGTCTCCACAAATGGAGACCCGCTACCAGCATCTGTCAGTAGGGAAAGCGGGCAGCAAGACAGGGGTTGGACTTCATGTATTGTAAGTGTTTGAACACTGTAAATTAAAAGAAACACTTCAGTGTGTAGGGGAGAAAAGTACAAAATGTTAACTTGGGGGGGAGGCTGCCACATCACTAAGAAGGGTGATGCTGGTGGGGCCTCAGGTCTCTCACTAAGTTGAGAAAAAAAAAATGGTGGCTAGTTTGTTTGAAATTAAACGTGGCACAGGGATATAAGTGGTGATGGGGCAGTTGGCACTGGGACTTGATATTTCCTTGTCTCTGTTGTCTGATAGATGCCCACCTTGCCAGGGGTATCAGCCAATCAGAGACTGGGGATTTCCTAACCCATTTTCTAAAAACAAACATTCAGCATTGACAGATGCTTATTCAAATGATTAGTCAACAACAGATTTTGTAGTAGGGCAGGGCCTGAGGGGTTTGTGTGTGTGTGTGACAAGTTTCCATTCTAATTAAAAAAATCTGCTGTACTACAGAGGGGTACAGCACCAACCTAAGACTTTTGAACTGTGGTAAACAGTTTTGTCTTTTTTCTTTGTTAGTGAGAATGAAAATCCATGCCCAGCAAGGTTAGTTTCCTGTTCCTAATTGCCTGGAAATGCTAAATTTGCTCTCTCCATAGTGCTGAACTGTTACCCACTGACTTTTATTAAGCTACAGTACAGACGTCATGTTTTCATTACTAGAGATATAGTTTCAGAACCTGCTTGCCTGCTGGCAAGATGTCCAAGTGAAAATACGTGTTCCATCCTACCTTAATTAGTTTTTACTGGACAAGTTCAGCTTTTATTTACTTTCTGTTTTTCCCTTTCTTACTTAGTAGGTAAGGCTCTCCTCCAGACTTCCTACAAGCACACGATCCCTTGCCTACTGGAACAGTTACCATGGGCCTCAGATACCCTCTGTCTCTTGATTATCTACCCAGTGTTGTACTACACTTATGTCTCAGGGAAGGGATGACTGTCTGGGCATTTCTTAATAGGAGCAATGGTCTGGGCATCACCACTGGGTGGGGAAAGCTTGGAGATATCATCTACATGAGGACTACTATTGTTTCTGCCTATTCCCCCCAACCATGTTCCACCCCCCCAACATGGGTATGAACCATATAGCAGGTGAGCTTTCTGATCTAGCAGAACTTTGCTGTGATCCTATACAAGTACACTAAAGTAATATAATGGTTGGTTATCTGGTGGCCAAACCCAGCAGTCAAGCTGGGTTCAGAAGCTAATTGGTCACAAGTACTGTAGTAGCTGGGCTGGAAAATGCTGTCCATAGCAACATGTTCTAATCTTGGTAGGGAGGGCTCTGGGTTCCACTGCCACACTGACTCCTTGTTATGGTCCAGGGAGGTTGCTGTCTTACATGAGGTGTGACTGCACATACACAAGCCTATATTGGGTTGTGAATGCTATGCAAGGGCAAATTGGAGGGAAAGGGTCAAGAGTTATCCTTGTGGAAAATGGCAGTTGCATGGATGATGGTACCAACACACTTGAACCCCACCTGACACAGATACACATGCATGCACACTTGTGTGAGCTGTGTCACACACACGTGCACACACACACTTATTCACATGCACATATGCAGGCCAGTAGAGTGGTCAGGGAAGCCCTTGAAATTGGTATGTACTTGCACAGCATACTCATTCATCCCTGCTTAGGAAGTGGTGGGGTCATGAGGGAACTAGAGTTCTATATGACCTTAAATTATCAAATCACAAATTGTGGTGAGGAAGAAATAATGCAACCTGGTGGAAATTGAACCCAGGCCCCCAGAATACCATCCTGGTGCTCTAACCACTGAACTATTGGCTCCCATGGTTGGCCTGACTCTTCCCAGGCACATTTCCTTTCACTGATATCACAAATCCTGCAACTAGGAACAATCAAGATGACAGATGTTTTTGATGCAGTATTAGCCACTGCTAAGCAATTTTATGTCACAAACTGTGGTGAAAAAAAAGCAATGTGAGCTACTTGAGAACTGAACCCAGGCCCCCAGAATACTGTCCTGATGCTCTAACCACTGAGTTATAGGTTCACATGGTTGGTATGATTCTTCCTGGGCAAACTTCCTTTCTCTGTGAAGATGACCATGTACTTTAACGTTGAGTAACAGTACTCAGTCTGTGCTCAGATCTATGAGTTTAAGCACTTCAACATTATGGATGCGGAAGAGGATAGCCACAACTAAGCAGGGGTCTAGGCCAGGGGACCAAAAGGAGGGTCCTGAGCACCAGGCTTTTTTGGCAAGGGAAATCTCAGCCAGTGTGTGTAGGCTGATGTCCTTCAGAAATGTCATGTCACTATTTAATAGCTAGAAAAAGAAGGCAGTATATCATCTCTTTAAGTTCTTTATGATTTTCACATTTGCTGTAGAAAAAGAGAAGTTAAGAGCAGACATGAGGACCAAAGAAACTCACATCGGCAGTTATTTTTTCATCCTAAACCCCCTTTTCTCACCCTGCTTTTCTTTTCTTCTTGCTGGAAGTATCAGAAGCAGACTCTTAAGAGGGGTTGGGTTGAGAGGATGGCATTGAAGAGGTATCAGAATCATTCTCAATTTCACCCCAGTACATTTGGGGCTGCAGAACCTCCTAGCAGTTGGAAAAAGAAGCCAGGTCAGTTTGTTTTTTGGACCTTTGATTTTGGCTGGTTCCAGGCTCTCCTTCTTCTGGTGATCATCTTCATGTGATTAGTTACTGGGGTAGAAAGGGGGGGCATTATGTCCATCTGGACATCCTCCTGATTACCCTCAGATGGAAGATAGCCCTCATCTACAAGTGTTTGTTGTGGAGAATCTGTTGTAGTGCTTGGCTGAGATGCAATGAACACAGCTGGGGAGGGGGGGGGCAAGCTCTCAGTCACTGAGCTAGATGCCAATGTGGAAGAGGATCCTATGGTACAATAACTAAGACAGGCTTAGGATGAGGTGGATTACTTCTAGCAGGAAACCCCTTGGCCTGAGTGCCATGATTCTTCTGGGCCAGAATTACATACACATTCTGCTCAAGTTGGTCCTCCTGGTCAGATTAGTTATGAGCCACCCAGAGGCGGCTGCAATAAGAATGTCCCAGTTCATCACATAAATTGCACTTTTTTTCCTTAACATGGTGCAGGCTGGCATGAACCACCTCTTTGCACAGGCAGCACTTGACCCAGTCGCAGGCCCCAGTATGATGGTCACAGAATCCAGACCGGTAGCATGGTTTAGGTTGACTTGCATAAAAAAAAGCACCCCCCGGTCACGTCCCAGAAAAAAAGCTGTCAAGGAGGTGCACTAAATCAGATTCAGACTGTTTGAGGTGCACCCTGACCTTTCAACCCCCGGTCCAAATTCCTTCTGAGTCAATAATGTCCCAGGGGTCTCCCCAAAAATTAACATTTGTGTTTCAGCCAAAACATGATGTCTGTAACCAATACCCCCTCATTTCTAAACAAGATGGTTACGGTCTAATGGACAGGTTTGCTGAGCAGAATGGCTAGGAAAGGAGATCAGAATGGGGTATTTTTGAGGAAAAGGTATTGTGGCCAGAAAAGTTCTAAGGCCCCAGAGGTTTAAAAGCTCAAATCATACAAGGATTGCCTGCTGACATGAATAAAAGCATCAATATCACTAGCAGTGAAATGCATTGAATTTTTAAGTAATTTTCTGGTAATATACCTCCTGTCTGAGGCTTCATTTAAACCTCTCCAGTATCTCAGGTGCAACGCACTGTGTCTCTTTGCAAGCAGGATCGGAGCATGAAAGACTGAAGCATAAGGCCTTGACCTGTCAGCATGTGCTGCTTGAGGTGACAGAGACACTTGTTGCAAATCAGCGTACTTTGTGTTGGCTGCAAAGTCCCAGCCTCTTCCACCGGAGGGAGGGTAGCAGGCTGTGGTGTTCTCAGTTCAGACATGATTGCAGTACTTTATAAGTGATAGTGTCGACAACTGGTGCTGGGAGCATTGACTACTGCATGGGGAGGGCAGCAGACTCAGGGGGGAGCAGCAACCATAACTTCTGGTTTCAAAACCCACAAAATTGGGGTTTTGTGTCAGTTCCAAGTCAGATAGCTGTTGAAAAGCCTCACTGTCTTTTCTAGCAACCATTTCCCTCCCTTTAGCAACTTGAGTGTTAACCTTTTCCCCATCAGGGAGAGGTGCACTTACCGGTTTCAGAGTTTTGACAGGGGGATTCCAGCTTTCAGAATCTGCACTTGTGAGGGCCTTGAAGTCCAAGTTCCATCAGGATCAGAGCATCCCCAGCTCACTGCTAGTAGGGCATATTCTATGGACCAATCCATCTTATGCAATGAAGATGCAGGCAATTCTTTCCTCGGTGTCCAAGGAATCGTGTGTGGAGGTGCTGGAACTGCTGAACCAGGAGGTGTACTGGGTGTGGTTCTGGTCAGTGTGCTTGCCGACATTGACCTCAGGTAAGCTCTGCCAGGGCTGTGTTAGGCCACTGATGACAGGGTAAAGCGGCACACCTTTGATGTTTCCTATCTTGTCTTCACCAGCTCATCTTCACCACTAGCTGAGTGTTGCTGTCAGTCAAAGTTGGCATCTTGTTATCTTGTAATTTGTTTCTTCATCCACTATTATTGTGAGCAAGTAATGCTTTTTTTTTTCTTTGCAGCTGTCTCATCATTTTCTCTTCCTCTCAGAATATGTCAGGCTTAGTAGAAATCATTGGTGCAGTGTGAACACTGCCCACAGTGTTAGTAAGTGCTCGTATGGACTTGTCATCATGCAGTTCTTCATTTCTCCATCAGCTATAGTTGATACAGATTCTACAGGCACTTCCTCAATACACCGACTGCGAAGGGAAGCAATCTCCTCCACCCGGGCAGCCATGTCCACCTCTTCCATTCCAGGTTACTCCATCCTCCAACAATAAGCATGGTACCCCCCACAGGAAGAATAGGGGAATTCTGTATTAAGATAATCAAAACAAAACATAATACAACAGATAATTTTCAGAGAAAGTTCAAATACAAACCATTAAGTAAAATCTGATCAAAGCAAACATGTGGGAATTGTTATTCATAACATTTGTAAAGAAAAACTATCAATTGTATTAAGTCATACAGAATAAAATCACATTGAAAATAATGAGAAAAGGAAACTAAATATTTCAAACATACATTCTGTAAATTCCCCACAGAAAAGAAAAAAATAAAATGCACCCAGTCCTACTATGGAAACTAAAAAACATCAGTACCACAAAAAAAAAAAAAAAAAAGAATGAAGTATTTATACATACATATATCCATGATAGTCACTGATGATTCCCAAAGGTATAAAAGATCAGTATTTGTAGGAGGAAGCTGTATATGGCGTGAAAAAATGGAAGTATCACATCCGAAAGAGATGATGCAAAATAACTCAAAAGGATCCCTGTAAGTGCAAGAAAAAGGCCCCACACAAAACATATTTTCCATCCCTTCCCCTCGGGATGAAGAAAATCTGCAAATTGAAAAATAATTAAAAAGATCATATAAACATGCACACTAAAGGAAAAAACAGAAAAATGTATTAGGACCAGGGGATTATACCCCACAGATTCTGCCACCTCTCAGCATCCATGGATTAGAACTCTGTAGCTTTATTATGTTGTAAATCATGCAGTAAGACATTATAGAAGTCTAAACTGGTTAACTGCTGTTGCTGTAAAATATATCAACATCGAATTTGCCTAATCCAGTATGTAAAGCTCACCAGAATTATCTGAAGACTACTAACATTATATTCCTTCCAAGAGAACTGTAAAATACTAAAAAACAAAACTGCTGGGGTAAGGTTTGAAAATAAAGAAGTCTTCCATCTTTCTTTTAAAATGTCCCAAAAATCCTGGATAAAAGGGAACGTGAAATACAAATGTGTCATTGTTTCAATATGTGAAACACAGGAATGCATGAGACAATATCTGTCAGGCAGACCTTTATGTTTGTGGTTCCCTTTAGTGTTTATCCTCCTATGTACCCCCAACCAGGTGGTATCTCACATTTTAGGCGGAATCCGTGGATCTGTCAGTAAAAGCGTCATCTGGGTTTGTTCCTTCTTGGAAAAAAGAGCTAAAAGGGTGCTCTATAAAAGAGGTATGTAAAACGTGTAAGTAAACCTGTTTCCTTTGAGTATTCCCAACATACTTAAAATGAACCCCCCCCCCGCACTGAATATAATCAAAAATATAAGTACAAAGGGCAGGCAATTTAGGTTTTCTTTTGTTTGTATGCACAAATGAACTATTCAACCATTCTCACAAAATTCCAGATATGGTAGACATCAGCCATGGTGACCACATTTTGTGAGCTGATTTTAAAAGCGGGACAATATTAGCAAAAAGAAAAGTTGTGAAAAAGAAAATGATGGGGTTGGGCATGCCCACCCCTCCTTCTTTCAAGGGTTTATATAAAATATTCCTTTTTTTACAGAGTTCAGCCGACTCCACCAAAAAGAAGAAAAAAAAAACCAGCTCAATAGTGCCATCTCATGAGATTTGGGAATGGGATAAACATAACTCAGGAATAAAAAAGTAGGAATAAGAAAACGTTTTATTAAAAAAAATTATTTTGAGTTTCCCCATATGACAAGCAGTCCATCGACTCACTTTGCCTCTCCCACGTGTAATGCATAGATCCCAATTATATTTTGCCATATCTTCATGACCAAAATAAATTCCCATCAGCTTACAGGGGGATGTGGCAACTGGGATGGCGCCTGTGTCATCTTCTATAAAGGGGACCTGCTGAACATTAAGACAAACACTTTTCGTAGTGTTAATGCTGTCACAAATTCGCTCAGCCCTCTACTCCCAAAATGCCAACCTCTGAGCGTATGATTTGTAGACACTTAACAGTACAAGGTAACCATCTTGTCTGTTTTGTGGGTCCGAGTCGCCTTAGTCTCAAGTTATGGAGGGATTCAAACTGATAACCTCTTGTTAGCTTACCCTATTATCAGGCTCAGATAATTCTGTCTTCGGGGGCCAGATATCTTTGCCCATGGGTACCTAACCAGGTGTACAAAATGAACCCTTAGAACTCTATGCAAGACCTTAGAGAACTCTATTCGTTTCCCAGTTTGGTATAACAATAAGCTCATACACAGTGTTAACTATAACCTTTACAGCTCTACTTATATAAAAAGAAATTTCAAGGCACTCCAGGCAGTTTCCATTTTAAAATATATATCTTTATTTTAAAATAGGAAAACAGAAAATATTACAGAACAAAATATCCCAACACATACAGCCATAAAACAAACAGGTTAAAAGTGCAGATTCCTACAAATAATAACACTCAGACTAATCTTATCTTAAGGTCCTTACTTCTTAAATCTTTCAGTGCTCTGATGTTCCTCTTCTCTCAGTCAGAAATATGAAAGTGTTTTATTCAAGGTTTGCTCAAAAGGTTTAAAACAGTCCTAAGCCGGCCTTCTCTCTGAGGTCACCTAACTCCGCCTTGGTGTAACAAAATCTATATTTTAACACATGATGGCCTGCTAAGTTATTTTAAAAAAATAAGAGATGACATAATAAATCTCCTCTTCTCATGTTGACTGGTCTAAACCAGTCTGTGCTTTGCTTCACACACACATCAAAAGTCTCTTTGATATAAGTCACTGTATATTCAAAGCAAAAGTGTATTTGACTCCTTAATTCAGTCTGGGCCCTGGTATCTACACATCAAAGGTCTCTTTGATGAAATGAGCTGGCTTCCTGTGAGGTTAATCATAACACTGGCCAGAGTCCCTTTTCTCAGGACATCTAGTGCAGATCAAAGGATTTCCCTGAGGACGTCATGAATGACTCATTTTATTTCCTGGGATCAAAGCAAATTGACAAGATAATTGCACCCCAGATATCTGCAGTTTAGCTATGTCCTGTCCTTTGAGCTTATCCCGGGGGGGGGGGTTCAGCAAGCCAGCATTTCCTCCAACATACATTTTTTTATATTTACAAAAAATAGAAATGATACAGGGATCAGAACCAGCTGTGCAAGTGTGACAATTCCTCCCCACCTAGACTGAATTTGGGTGGGTCTAACCCCTGCATGGGATGAGCTTCCCAAATTAGTTCACTCCTCATACACCTTGGAAAACCCATCTGAGTTCTGATTGGTTGCTCCTGCCCTATGTAGAATGGTCATATCATATCCTTCCAAAGCAAGACTCCATCTTAGTAATTGACCATTGTTTTTTCCCCATCTGCATCAGCCAAACTAGGGGGCTGTGGTTAGTCTGCACCACAAAATGCTGCCCATACAAGTATGGCTCCAATTTCTTTAGGGTCCACACTATGGCAAGACACTCCTTTTCCACCGTGGAGTATGACTGCTCCCTGGGAAGTAACCTTTTACTCAGGTAGGCTATGGGGTGGTCCCTTCCTTCGCTGGATGTCTGGCTCAGTACTGTCCCAATACCCACGTCTGAGGCATCAGTCTGAACTATAAAGATTTTACTATAGTCAGGATTTGTCAAAACAGGAGCACTGCACAGTGCCTCCTTTAGTTTGGAAAAGGCTTCCTCACAGGCTTGGCCCCAGGTAATTTTCTTGGGCATCCTTTTCTTTGTCAGGTCAGATAGGGGAGCAGCCAGGGCACTGTAATCGGGTCCAAATTTTATATAGTACCCTACTGTCCCGAGAAAACTCCTGACCTGCTTTTGAGTTTCTGGTCTGGGCCATGCCTGGATTATCTCTATTTTTATTTGGTTAGGATGGAGCTGTCCTTGGCCTACCACATGCCCGAGGTATGCCACTTCTCCCATGGCCACCTGGCACTTCTCAGCTTTGACAGTGAGCCCAGCCCTCTGTATCCTGTCTGGCACTTCCCTAAGGTGGGATAGGTTTTCCTCCCAGCTGGTACTAAAGATGGCAATATCATCCAGGCACACAACGGCGTACTCCTCAGCACAATTTAACACCTGGTTCACTACCTTTGGAAAGTGGCAAGGGCGTTCTTCATTCCGGAAGGCATTACTTTGAACTCAAATAAGCCTATCGGAGTGATGAAGGCCGACCTCTCCCTAGCTCTGTCTGTGAACTCTACCTGCCAATACCTCTTGGTCAGGCCAGCAGTCATAAGGTAGGTCACCCCTCCCAACTTGTCCAGGAGTTCATCTGTCCAGGGCATCAGGTGGGCATCTGACTTAGTGACTGCATTCAGTTCATGATAGTCTAGACAGAAATGAGTCGAGCCATCTGGCTTGGGTACAAGGACTATGGGTGAGGCCCAGGGACTGAGGGATCTCTGAATTACCCCTAAATCCAGCATCTCCTCCACTTCCCTCCTAATGTCCTTTTGGACAGCCTCTGACACCCGATATGCTGTCTGTCATATGTGCGTCTGTGTCCCTGTTTCCACATTGTGTGTCGCTAAGGGGGTTAGTCCAGGCTTGGTGCTAAACAAGTGAGCAAAGTCTGCTAAAACCTCCCTTATTTTCTGGATCTGGCCCAGGACCAGCTGGGGAGACAATTTTACTGCCTCCACAGAGGACTCCCGCTTACTCTTTTCCAGCAAGTCCAGAAGGAGGTCTCCTTCATTCGTCCCCTCCCCCATGACTACACACTGCGAACACCATGTCAGCCCTATTAGCATATGGCTTCATCATGTTGACATAGTACATCCTTTCTGTCTGTCTACAGCCAGGTAACTCCACAATGTAGTTCACGTCATTTACCTTCCAAACCACTTTGTACAGTCCTGCCCACTCAGCTTGCAGCTTGTCTTTCCAGACCAGAATAAGGACCATGACTTCCTGACCCACCATGTACAAGTGAGCTCTGGCTCTGCGGTCATGCCATGCTTTTTGTTTGTTGGGCAGCTGCCAGGTTGCTCTGGGCTGTCTCCATAAGCTCCTTCTGCCTTTCCCTAAACCTAAGGACATAATCCACAATGGGAGTTCCCTAGGTGGTATGCTTGCCTTCCCAGCCATCCCGGATCAAGTCTAGGGGCCCACGTACCGAGAGTCCATACAAGAGTTCAAATGGGGAAAATCCTGTCGACTCTTGGGGCACCTCCCTGTATGCAAACAACAGGTGGGGAAGGTATTTCTCCCAGTCCCTCCCATGCTGTTCAGCAAATGCCTGGAGCATTGACTTAAGGGTACCATTGAATCAGTGCACAAGCCCATTGGCTTGTGGGTGATACAGTGTTGTGCATCTCTGCACCATCCCACACTTCTCCCATAAACATTTCATAAAGTCTTACATGAAGGAACCCCCTCGATCAGTGATTACCTCCTGTGGAAATCCAACACAGGAGAAAATCCCAAGTAAGGCATCTGCCACTTTGTCTGTCCTCAGAGAGGATAGGGCAACTGCCTCTGGGTACTGGGTGGCATAATCCACCACAGTCAGGATGAATCCCTTCCATGAGGACCTGGGGGTATTTAAAGGCCCCACAATATCCATTCCCACCCTCTGGAATGGCTCCTCCACTATGGGCAAGGGGATCAGGGCTGCTTGTGTTTTCTTGACCGCCTTCCCTATTTCTTGGCACCGGTGACAAGACCTGCAATACTCCTTCAACTACTAGGTGAAGTTAAGCCAGTAGAAATTCTGGGCTTACCGCTGCATAGCACGGTTTGCACTAGCAAACAGTCTAGAAGGAGGGGTGGAACAACAATGGGGAAATATCAAAACTGCCATCACAGAGGCAACAAGCCTTTGTGTGAAGCAAATAAACAAATCAAAACAAAAGAAAAAGCCACTATGGTTCTGAAAAGAAGTGGCAGCGCAGGTTAGGGAGAAAAAGATAGCACTTAGGAAGTATAAGGAAACACAGAAGAAGCAGGACAGCGAAGTGTACCAGTTAAGGCAGAAGGAGCAGGGAGGGTAGTCAGAAGAGCAAAGGCACAAACTGAGGAAAGGATAGCCAACTTGGTTAAGAAGGGGGATAAAACCTTTTATAGGTATATCAGGGAATGTAGAAAGACAAAGGGAGGGATAGTGAGGCTAAATAGAATGGATGGTGGGTGGGCAGAGAGTGACAGTGAAAAAGCAGGGATACTGAATGAATGCTTCTGTTCAGTATTCACAAAAGAGGTAGTGGGGGAGGTGCCTTATCCAATTAACAGAAGCACTCTGGAGGGGGGGGGCGATCCCAGTCCTTTCACAGAAGAAAGGGTTCTGAAAGAACTCCTAAAATTGAAGGTGGACAGAGCAATGGGGCCAGATGGAATTCACCCCGAATTCTAAAAGAATTAAGCAGAGAACTAGTGACACCACTGACTACCCTTTATAACAAATCATGGGAGGATGGTGTAGTACCTGAGGACTGGAAGAAGGCTGATGTGATTCCCCTTCACAAAAGTGGGAGCAAGACAGAGGCAGGAAACTACAGACCTGTCAGTTTGACCTCTGTGGTAGGGAAAGTGATGGAATCACTTCTGAAGGAAAGAATTGTTGAGTACCTAGAGGCCAGTGAGGCACAGGACCCAAGGCAGCATGGGTTCACAGTGGGAAGGTCATGTCAGATGAATCTAATTGATTTCTTTGACTGGGTGACCAAAGTAGTAGACCAGGGAGAGGCTGTGGACATGGCCTACCTAGACTTTAGCAAGGCATTTGACACAGTCCCACACAAAAGATTAGTAATCAAATTAACCAGCCTTGGAGTGGGTCCCAGGGTGGTAGCCTGGGTAAAACATTGGCTGAACAACAGGACACAGAAGGTAATTGTAAATGGAGTCCACTCTGAAGAAAGAGGGGTTACTAGTAGGGTACCGCAGGGTTCAGTATTGGGTCCAGTCTTTTTTAATGTCTTTATAAGTGACATTGTAGAGAGACTGGAAGGAAAAGTATGTCTCTTTACAGATGTCACAAAAATCTGCAACAGCATTGATACACAAGGAGGCATGGAAAGGATGAGAAGGGACTTGGCAAGGTTGGAGGAATGGTCAGAAGTATGGCAGCTTGGATTCAATGCAAAGAAGTGCAAAGTAATGCATCTGGGAAACAAAAACCCAGGGGAAGATTACACAATGGGGGAGGTAGTAACAACAACAAAAATGGAAAGGGACCTGGGGGTAATCATATCAGATGACCTTAAGGTTGGCAAGCAATGTGAGAAGGTGGTAGGGAGTGCTGGGGGGATACTGGGATGTATAGAGAGAGGCATCACCAGCAGAAAACAGGAAGTTGTTATCCCCCTGTGCAGACAGTTGGTGAGACTCCATCTGGAGTGCTGCATCCAGTTCTGGAGACCCCATCTCCGCAAGGACATAGACAGGATGGAGGCAGTTCAGAGGAGGGCAACTAAAATGGTGCAGGGTCTGCAAGAGAAGCCATATGAGGAGAGGCTAAAGAAGCTTCATATGTATACCCTTGAGGAAAGGAAGGAGAGGGGGGCCATGATAGAAATGTTTAAGTAGCTCAGTGGAATCAACAAAGTCCAAGAGGGTAGCATCTTTCAGAAAAAGAGACGTTGAAGAACAAGGGGACACAATTTGAAGATAGAGGGGGATGGCTCAGGGACAATGTGAGGAAGTATTTTTTCACAGACAGGGTGGTGGACGCATGGAACAGCCTTCCTGAGGAGGTTGTGGGGTCTAAAACTGTGGGAGAATTCAAGAGTGCATGGGACAGACATAAGGCAATTTTTGTGGGGGGTAGGAAGAAATAGGCTGTTGGTTAAATAGGATCTGCAGCTTATCCTCTAGGTAGGGAAATGGGCAGACTAGGTGGGCCAAGTGGTCCTTATCTGCCATCAAAGTCTATGTTTCTGTGTTTCTAGTGCGCACGATTCCCAGATGACCAGACAAGAGAATATCATTTGCAATTTTGAGCAACTGCTCACAAAACCCCCTAGGGAATGACAAGCTGCTTGCCTAACATCCCTCCCTCTGTCTGTACTGGCTGAGTATACATAAGTCCATTTTCCCAATAAACCTTATGTCTTCCATCTCCTCTCTGTGTGCCCTCCGAGTCTGCCCAAGCCCTCAGCTTCTCTAAACTAGGGTCACTCCTCTGAGCAGCTGCAAACCCCTCACACAGTCCCAAGGCATGGGACAGGCCCCCTTCAGTTGCTAAACTAGGGTCCCTAGCACTAGTGTCAGGGCCCTCAGGATCACTGTCAATCCCAACCCTCTGACAAGGGGTCACCCCTCCCTCTTCAGAGTAACCGTCTGTAGCTGTGTGGCTACTTGCTACTGGGGAAATTTCTACCCCCTTTTTTTATCAGTATCCCCATCTGGAGACACAGGCTGGGGAACCAGCCTCTCAGTGGTTTCCACACTGGTTTCTGAGGGGGTTCAGGGAACTACTATTTTCTCTTGCCGCTTGGCTACAGGTAACTGCACATACCACCCCCTGCTGGAGATTATTACCCAGGATCATATCCACTGCTAATATGTTGGCCACAGCCACCTGTTTCACAGTTCCCCCTATTTCACCCCAGTCCAGTAGAACACTAGTGAGTGGCAATGTTTTCTCTTCACCAGTAAACCCTTGCACAGTTACATATTTATTGGGTATAAGCTGACCAGGCTGTACCAGATCCCCCTCTTTACCAATGTCAGGGATGCCCCTGTGTCCCTTAACCCCTGCATCTGTACACCATTTACTATGACTTGGTGCATGTGTTCCCTCATGTTCACTGGCATGCTCCCAGTGACACACAAACAACTCACTTCTTTTCTAGCACGCTGTTGTGTATTATGGCTCACCTTTTTTGGGGCACAGTCTGGCAATATGCCGTTTCCTTACACAGCCAACATGCATTTCTTACTTCAGATAAATCTTTTCATTGAAACCTGGGGCTAACCGGCTTTTGGTGGAGGCAGTGAGAGTTTTAGCTGCCCTAAAGGCATGCTTTTCCCTTTCTGTGCTGCCACACTTGCCCCATTCGCTCTCAGAGCAGGTCTGCTCTTGGCATAGCAGTCCAAGAATTCAGCAGCCTCTTGCACTGTTTTTGGATCTTGGTCCTCCTAGCCAGGTTTTTAGCTCTGCTGGGCATGCCCAATAAAACTGTTCTAATAAAATCACATCTTCAATTTTATCAACAGAGTTTGCCACAATTCCTTCCCACCAACGTTTTAAAAACTGACGTTGTTTCATGGCTAGCTCCTCATAGCTCATATCAGGGCTTCTCCTGAGCTTACGGAATTTAACTCTATGATTCAGCAGTTAATTCAAACTTTTTTAACAGTGCAGCTTTTAACTTGCTGTAATCATCACTGTCCTCATTGTTCATTTGACCCAATGCATCCCGAGCTTTCCCGGTAAGTATCGGGGATAGCTGGAAGCTCCAGAACTCTCTAGGAATTTTAGCCTGAATACAAACTTTTCAAAAGAATTTAAAAAGGCATCCATGTCCTCCTCTTCCTTAAACGGGGCTGTTAATTTGGAGTTCAATTTGTAACCCAGTCCTGTAGTCCCAGTTAAACCCAAGTCACTTACCTGTCCTGGTGCTGCTGGTTGGAGTCGTAGCTTCTCCAGTTCATGTTGCCACTGGTGTTCCTTTCTCTCTCCTCCTCTGCAGCTCTGCATTCTCACTCTGCCTCTCGGCGTTCTCGATCTCTCTTCTCCTCTGCCTCTTTGCATTCTCTCTCTGCCTCTCGGCTCTCTCACTCCCTCTTCTCCTCTGCAGCTTATTGGTGCTCACCCTCCTCATGGTCTGCCTCCTTCTGTTGCCGCTCTGCCTCCAGTTCCATCCTGCACAACTCAATTTGCTGCTGGAGTACCTCTGGATTCAGGATACTGGTGACCTTCCCCTGCTGCTGTGGCCCCTCACTGACAGTGGCCCAGCTGTCCTCCTCATCAGCTCGGGACCCCTCACTAGTCCTGCCACACTCGAGGTCTGGTCCATTTCAGTAATGGTCTGTGACTTGCTGCTCTGGGTAACTGCTACCATCAGGGCCTCTATGAGGTTCTGCTTTTTGGCTGTCACCTTGAACAGGACTCCTCTGTATTTGCACAACTGTTTTAAGTGTTCTACAGTGCGCCTGCTGTAGTTGGACACCATTTTTCCTGACTACTGCTAATCTGACTGGCACTTTAGAAAAAAAAAAAAAATCGGCAGGAACTTGATTGTAAGCCAAGTGATATAGTTCTGTTTTCTTTTGAAATAAAACACTGCATTTCTTTTTTCCAAGTGAACGGAATGGTATCAAGCCGACACACTGAACAATGAAGCTTATACCACCAAACTTTTTATGCCACCGCTGCCAACCAATCTGTCACAAATTAGCTCAGCCGGTCAGCCCTCTACTCCCAAAGTGCCAACTTTTGAGCATATGATTTGTGAACACTTAACAGTACAAGGTAACCATCTTGTCTGTTTTGTGGGTCCGAGTCACCTTAGTCTCATTCTAATCCAGTGTATAAAAGGATTCGGGAGGCTGTAAGCTTCTAAACAGAGAAACAAAAAATCATGGGAGACTTTATCAAAAGCCTTGGACTGGTCAAAGCTCATGATATAACCAATCACAGCTCCATTATTCCCCTGAAACATCACCTCTCTCAGTAGAATAAGGGCAGTAATCTGACTGCCTGGAACAGAGCAAAATTAGGAAGGGTATATGAGGTCTTCCAGGACTGATGACAACCGTTTACTTAAAAGCTTAGCAAAAATCTTAAAATCTGTATTCAGTACTGCTAAAGGCCTCCAATTATCTATATTGGATTTGTCTCCAGATGTGAAGAGAAAAATCAACGATCCTTTGTACATGTCATCTAATAGTCTATCTTCTTGTAAAAGGGTGTTATAGAAAGCAAGACTTTTGTGACAGGGTAGAATAGGAAGCTGTCCCATTTGTTGTGGAGAAAGTGTTTAAATGCAAGGATCTTTCCTTTTCTGTCTCTTCTCTGTCTGGTTGCGAAACCAAATTTTTCTGTGAGACTTCGGACTTGATCAACTCAACAGGCTTGCAGTTCTTTGCCTCTTACTGTCTCAGTTTTCTGTTGCTGTCTGTTTTTCTCCCTTGCATATCTAGATCTGCTGATATAAAAATATGTGCAAATTATTGAATGGAAAGATAACTGATACTGGGATCCCTTGTGTTTGGAAAATATATAGCATTACTGTTGAAATGTATATAATTATTATTTGAGATGACTGCAAAAAGCTGTTGGAAGCTAGAGGTTACCAGAGTTCAATTTTTAAGCCTTTTGCAAAAGCTGTGCAAAAAGGGGCCTCAACTCAAGAAACACACTGTGTTCTAGCAGCTCCTGCCTGATATTTACAAAAAAACTGGATGCTTGCTAAGGCTGGGGGTTGAAAGGACTTATAGGAGCTAAGCTGTAACTGCAAGAAAGATTAGAAGAAAAAGGGACACAGAGACTGAAAGAAAAAAACTAATTCATTTCTCCTCTGTACATAGTTATTAGAACAAGTTAATTTATTTTTTTAATTTTTATCACATCTGTATTTCTCCTTGCTCCTGTACAACTCCCATCTGACCGACTTCCCTAGCTCCGTCCCCCGGAATTACTGGGGCTTACCTTATGCCCAGTCCTGGAGTGGTGCCTGTGGAGAGTCAGTCACCATCCTGCCACCCGGTAGCCTTTTTATGTTTTTCTCCCCATTTTTTCCTGAGGACCCCAGGAGAAGGACGCATGCACCTTACAGCCCCAGTAATGGCCCTCCTCCACCCGCCCCATTGGCCTATCGCTGGCACCCTTGCTTGTGCAGCCCCATAGCCTCCACCAGGGGGTAGCCATGAGCGAGGGATGCCACCCCACCTCCCCGGAGAGGACAGCTGCCTTGACGGCTGCTCCATCCTGCTCCACCTGCCCCCTCTGTGCTGACCTCTGGTGACCCAGGCTCGCTCCCGAACCCGGGTCACTGGCATACCACGATGTGAGATGTCCAGCACCTCAGTCCTCTGTGTCACCGGGCCAGTCCAACAAGTTTTTTTTTTTTATGTTACTGCTACTGTAAATAAAATATTTTTGGTGAATTCTACAACTGCTTCTGGTTTTGCCTATGCTTCCTGACCTGTGCCTCAATGACAGATGTTTGACAGGCATGAGTTTCCAAAGGACTTTATAAAGTTCCCCAGGTAAACAATCAGGACCTGGTGAAGTTCCAGATTTAAGAGAGCCAATAACTGCTTCCAAATTCTGTACTGTGAAAGCCTCTAATAAAATGGCAGCCTGCTCTATATCCAAAGATGGGACCTGAGTCGCTTGTAGGAGGTCTCTCATAAAGTCATTTTCTGGTATTGGGGTCCCAAATTGTGCAGAGGTGTGCTGATCCAACATAGTCAAAATACTCACGTTGTCCAACATTACAACTCCTGCTGTATTTTGCAATGTCGAGATATGTCACTTAGACAACCTGTGAGAACAATCTAAAAAGGGGTTCACCTGTGCCTGTTCATGTTTCCCTTGAGTTCTGAACTTCTGTTTTTGTTCAAGGGGTCACTGCCTGTTGTACTGATAGGCAAAAATCTTATGTTTGACCTCAGAAATGGCAACTGAGAGATCTTCATGTGCAGTTTCTTGTCTGGAAAAAGGAGATGGCAATAAAGAGCTCCGGGCTACATAGTGTTTTTTCTCAGAAGCCGCTTTTAATCTGGAAGTCTGCTGAAAAAAAATCAATCAGACATTGCTTAGTGTCTTCCCAATCGGTTACTGAATCATATAAAAATAATATAGATTGGCAGTCTCTAATTATCATTTCTACATCAGATAGAACCTGGGGGAAGGATAAAATACTAGTATTCAACCACCATAAACCAGGTCCGGGTACACTAGGGGTTGTAGAAGAAACATGAATACCAATTAAAACGTGGTTCAAAGTTTCAACATGCACCGTGTCATTATGTACTATTGGAAGAGTGTTGATTATAAACCAAAAATCTATCCGAGATGATAAAGTGCCTTTATAAAATGTATTTTTTGGGGGACAGTCAGAAATTAACATGGCATCTTTTTAGCCTTGTCTGCTGTATCATTTTATGTAAAAAATGTCTATCACAACATGTTTTAGAACTCTGTCCAGGATCTTTTGCAATATTAATATTAAAATCACCTCCCAAAAACACCTGCTTATTCGTATGGAGGTAAGATTGTATACTGGTTAATAAAGAAATTCTCAAGGCTTTCGACTGGGGAGCATAAATACTGATTAAGCGACAGGCCAAATCATAATACAAAATATCCAGAATCAAAGCCCTCCCTGGCTCAACATCAATCAGTTTCTGCACAAGAACATTTGGAGTGAAAAAACAGATGTCCAAACCACAGCATGAATCAGGTCCAATAGACCAATAAGAATTGCCCTTAAACCATGCCTGAGTAACATTTAAAATATCTGTATCAGTGTGCAATCAGGTATCCTGTAAGAAATCAATATCATATGACATTTGTTGTAGAATAGCTAAAGTGGTAGTTCATTTAATGTCTGACTTAATACTGTTAGTGTTCAGGCTCGCAAGACTAAGGTCCAAGACAGCATGATGTGTAACAGAAAAGTTATGGGTTCTTTTTGCTTGAATGGGTCACTTGTTTTGTTAGAGCCAGTTGATGAACAGTCATAGCTGGCAATCCTGGCTCCATGAAGCTGTCAAACTGCAAAGGTCGAGAAGATGCATCAGAATCTTCGACTTCGATAAACTCCCCCAACTCTGTAAGGGCTCGTATCTGTTCTCAGTAATAAGCACACCAGATAAAGAAGGTAAAGGATTCTCTGTTTGGAAAGGAAAAGCATCCTCGTCGTGCACTTCCATGTCACATTCTAGAGCAGGGTCTTGAACAGATAAGATGGGTGTAGATTCCTGACTCTGAAAGGGGGTAGCAAGGGTGCCACAGAAAGTTGGTCAGTGGCCTTAGAGATACTCAAAGCAGATGCAGAGAGAACAGAAGGAGTTGTAGAAATAGATGGAGTAGAATCTACAGTCACTTCAGTAACAGAAGGTGATGCCACAAGAGTGCTGGGAGGTAACTGGGGAGGGGGGTTTCTGAGAGGAGGTATATGTCTCAGAAAGTATAGACGGGTGTGGCAGGACAGGTCTAGTTAAAGCCTGAGAATGAAAAGTCTTTTTAGCTAGATGTAGATAATAGTCTTGTTCAGTAGGTTAATTTGAGTTATGGGAAGCCCTGGGGCAGGATCTAAAAGAATGTTCGTCATCTCCACATAAATTACAAATGGGTGGAACTGTACAGAGAGCCTCTGTATGACCTAGCTCCCCACACTGGAAACATTTCACAAGAGAGCAATCTGTGCAAAATGAGACAGGGAACCACAGCGATAACAAGATTTCAGTTGACCATGGTAAAATAAAATTCCCCAGTCCCTCTCTAAAAGGAAGGAGTTGGGAAGATGGTTTTTCCCCTGGTTGGAATGCTTAAGCTGGATGTGGAAAGTCCAACCCCCCTGTCCAGAACCCATTATCATCAATAATAGGCTTTGGGTGTCCATGAATATCACATCTTTTTTCCAGCCAGAAAGTAATGTCATCCGCACTCACCCTTTCATTGTGGAATAATATTGTTACTGTTCTTACTATGGGCTTGGAAATAGGTATCGCAGTAAAAGATTGCCACACCAGTGTAGCTTTAACCTGGTTATACAGTTTCCAACACGTATCCAATAGTGTAGCAGTACAAAAACTAACATCAAAATTTAATTCTCTTGGTGTATGTATAAAAGCATATACATTGTGGGGCATAAAATGCATTGAGTTCAGGATTAAAGATTTCCCCACAAAAAGGCTATCTCAAATTACATCTGCATCCCTTGAAAACAGAGCCGTACCATAAAACGCCATTGTGCAGTCTCTGGCAGTTTAATAATCTGGCATAGCTTTGAGTTTTTGCGGTGGAGGACCCATATCAGTCAGTGAAGAAGCCCTCTGATCCACCCTGTGTACCTGAAACAGCAGAATTTGCTGAAGTGTCCTCCCTCCCTCCCTCTGGAGCTAGCCAAAGGCAGCTCATGGGAATCAGCGTGTAGAGAAATCTCAGTGCCTTCCAGTATTGCAGTCGAGTCCTCAGTATCTGACACAGTAGCAGGTGAAATTGGCCCTCGGGGTAAGGAGCCGAGCATCTGTCGTGAGCTGACAGAGAAGTACCGCAAAGTCAGAAATGTGCACCGCATCTGTCACTGTAGAGATATGTTTCTGTGGTCACAAGAGAGTTCCTGGAAGGGGTATTTGGGGGTCTGGAATCTAGGTACCATTTTCAAAGATCCAACCCACCTGTGCTAAGGCAGTTCCAGGTGTCCAGTCTCCCGAGGGCTGAAAATCCAAAAAAGAATCCACAGTACCATCTGTCGTTCTTGATGGGGTACTGGTATCACCTGGAAGGGTGGAAACTTCAGGCTGGGTAAGCAGAGTAATTCTTTTGCCTGTAATATTACTCGGGCTTGCTGCAGGTCTTTTCCTTTTGCATTCTTCCTCTAGCCTCAGTTTGGTGTCTGAAAATTTGCGTTCAGCTTTGGACAGCATAGCAAGCAGCTGTGATTTTTTTTCTATCAAATTCCAACTGTAAATGCCTCTCCTCCACCAACAGTTTCTTCTCAACATTCATATCAGGTAAAGCTGGACAAATGTTATCACCCAAATCATTCTCTGCAGATACCATCTCATTCATGTCGTCAACCGTATCAATAGCAACATCAGGCTAACAGGGCCATATACTGTTGTAGCAGCCATAGTAGCAGAGTACTGTAAATCTTCTGGATACCATCTTCCTCCTCAGCGTTCAAACTTGGACTGGGATTCTCCATCCTCCTGCAGAGCAACTGTGCCCCCTGCAGGAAAAGTAGGGATGTTTCCCCGGTGTCCTGGCCATATTCTGCCCCAATTCATAAAACTCTACCAACAGCTTAATATGGTTCAATTTCAGTTGGTTTGCATCTCCCCCTCAAGCATGAGGCAGAAAATAGGTAGTATTTTCTAGTCCTCCTTTTCCCAGTCAAGAAAAAATAAATAAGAACAGTCAACATGTGGTAACTGCAAACATTATTAGAGCTTCAGCGCCCACATATTCAAAAGAGATGCATGGCCCAAAATGGAGATGTGCTGCACATCCTGGAAAATGCACTGAAGTGTGATATTCAAATGGGAGAGATGCACCATACAAATCAGACTGCATGATCATGCAGAAATAATCTATGCAGCGCAGGTAAAGGGGTAGGTACATGAATGTGCTGCAGATCTGCATATTCAACATAAATGAGTGGCACATGTGCCGCACACCTACAAAATGCACCACGCAAAGATAGGCATATAAGAAGATGGCCTAAATGGCCAAGTCACCCAGTGATTGTCTGTGGCACTGCAGCAACAATGGATGGATCAGCCTTCCACATGGCAGCTGTCATGGCTGATGTGAGGAGATGGGAACAACAGCAGCAAGGCTGCAGAAGGGCCCTCAGGTAACATGTCCGCTGGACATGGTACCGGAACGTGTCACATTTGAACAGCTCAATGACAAGGACATTGTGGGCGGATACCGGCTCAACAGGGCAATTCTGAGACAACTCTGTGAGCTGCTCCATGTGGATCTGCAGGCACCCACACACAGAAGTCATGCAATGATGGTGGAAAAAAGGAGAGAGCAGCACTGTGCCTGCTCACAATGGCACCTTCCAGATACCAGTGGGGGACACCACTAGTATCACCCAGTCTGCCACGTCCCCTCTCCTCACTCAGTTCCTCACTGCTCTGCTCCTCCATGCTGTGGAGTTGATATGATTCCCCAGCACAGCAGTGGAGCATACAGAAACAATGCAGCACTTCCACAGGGTTGTACGAATGCCAGGCATGCTAGGGGACATTGACTGCATTCACGTGGCAATCAGAGCACCACCTGGTGGTGGTGATAAGGAGATATACATCTACAAGAAGGGGTACCACTTCCTGAAGTGCCAGATGGTGTGCAGTGCCACAGGGTACATCACCAATACCTGTGCCTGCTTCCCTGGGAGTGCACACGATGCCTATGTCTGGCATCAGTCTGCCCTGTGTCACCAGTCTGAGCCCGGGAGATACCCAGTGGCCATCTAGTGGGTGAGTGGTACATACCCCCCTGAGAATGGTGCCCACACATCTGCAGAAAGCACCACTGGCGGCTGTACAGTGGGTGGGCCAGTATGAAAGAGCTGTTGCAATGGCCAACAGACATGTTGCATACTGGATGGGGTGAGGGTGCCAGATGGGGGCCCGCAAAGTGACAGACAGTGGATAGATGGTGGGTCCAGGCAGTGTGGTCATACTTGTGAAGGACTGCAACAGGTGCAAGAAACAGGTTCGCAACCAGCCAGTGCCTGATCATGTCACTGTGTGAGGGGCAATGCAGTGGGACACACTGGGAACTGACAGCGCCATGTGGTGGTAACAGGCCATGCTGTAGGTGTGCACCATAGAGCAGATGCCATGCATGCTGCAGTGGTAGTGACACTGGCCACAGAACAGCTGGGGGAGTGCCACAGAGGTGTGTGATGGCATATGCAGGGTGGAACCTTGGGCAGGTGTACTTTGCAGGCAGGCCCAACCAGCGGACACAGGGATTGGGGAGGGAGGGACCACCATGGATGTGTAATATAGACTAACATATTCCTTTCCCCCCACACAGGTGTCAGTGCCTACCTCCTGTGACCATGGTTGTTCACCCCCATACTGCGGCCCATGTCTGAAGCAGAGGAGAGGTACAATGAGGCACACATTGCAACAAGGAACATCATTATGCATGTATTTGGCATGCTAAAGATGTGATTTAGATGCCTGGACATGTCCGGGGAGCTTACAGCATAGCCCAGACAAGGCCTGTAGCATATTCCTGGCCTGTTGCATGCTGCACAACATGGCCATTGACCATGGAATTGATGTCCAGGTACCTGGGGGCAGCAGTGCAGAGAATGATGAGCTGCAAGATGAGGGAGAGCAGCCAGCACTGCAACAGAGGGACCCAAGACTGGCCCTGAGGGCACGGCGGCACAGGGGCACCATAGTGCAGGAGCAGTTTGGACCACCTAGGTGAGTATTGTAGGCAGTCATGACAGTCCAGGCATGCACAGAGGCACAGGTAAGGCAGAAGCATGGTGCACTCCATGACGATTCAGCCAGACACAGTCACAGTGGTGTGCTGTGCACACATGTGTGCATAGTGAATATACACACATGTCCACAGGAAGGGCCACAATGCCACGGATGCACACAGGTGAATATGGAGCATGGCATGGGTCAGAGATAGACCAGTGATACAGACACACAGCAGCAGGCCACAACCACTCATCATTCCCATGCCACCCACCACAACACCATGGCCCACATCCATGGCTCAGAAGCCACACAGATGGCACTAACTTGCCATGGGTATGTGCATGTGGTACACTGTAGGGATAGGGTGTGGACAGCACACATCTCTGAGCAGACCTGGGATGATGTACAACCAGCAATGGCCGTGAGGCATCATGGGCAGGTCGACAGTGTCTGGGACACTTCAGTGTGCCTGAGTGTGGCCACCATGGACATATGTGTGACTACGCACCACAGGCATGGGTGACTCCTGTGGAGACCCCGTGCCACAAGGGGTGAAGGCTTTGCCCATGAGGGTATTGAACCACTTGACAGGGACTGGCTGCATGTAGAGGATGGTGTCGAGAACTGCATATTGTAGCTAGGGGTGTTTGGTATTGCAACGGCAGGTGGAACATGTGTGGCACACACAAACTGTGCACTGTAGCCAGGGGTGTTTGGTATTACAATGGCAAGGGATGGCATGTGGAACATGTGGGCCACACACCGAGTCAGGGTGGGGGTGCTGGAGTTCCTGTGTGACATGCGGCAGGTGGTTCTGTGGAAACAGGGGGCCCTGGCTGCATGACCCTCCTTTATGGCCTGCACTATTCTGTTGAGCCCTGTGGTCATGTCTGCCCAAAGGAGACACAACTCCTCTATGACCTCAGCATGCCATACGGATGCCTGTTCATCAAGGAGACTGACCTGTGCCCACAACATCTGCACAGTTTCCCTGAATGCCACCTGGTTCTCTATGGAGACCCTCAGTAGCCGTGTGTGCATTGGCAGCTCATCCTTAGATGGCATGTGTTGGGGAAAGGCTGCAGAGCAGGGGGGTTGTGGCCCGTTGTGAGACTGCTACCTTCTGTGGTTGCCACACAGCAGGCTGCTGTTGACTTTGTGATAGTGTGCATGCAGACACACTGCATGCCGGGTCGGCCTGCCCAAATGCACGTTCAGGCCATTTCTGGTCCAAATCACCCTGTGTCAGGGTGGCATTGCGCCCCGCCCGCATAGTAGCGGCCTGGGCCGGTCCACCCACAGTCTGTGCCATGGCATCTGGCATGCACTGGCTCACATGCTGCAATGTGATGGCCTGGGATGGGTGCTGTTGGCAGATGCTGACTGTGTGGCATCCAGAATGCCAAGGAGGTAATTGTTGTCTGGGATGATGCTGTCCAACTGGGTGGCATCATCATCCTCTGTGTCCGAGGCGAGCACCTCAAGGTCATCCACTAGGTCAGTCCCAGACAGGGAGACGTCAGCAGCAATGTCATCAATGACCCCCTCCCCCTGTACGAGTGCATCCACCGCTATGGCCACAACAGTGACTGATGACGTTACACACAGGTACGTCAGCCTGCTGACCCTCTGGCTGTTTTCGTGCGGCTGCACCAGTCTTAAGATGTGATGGGGCTGTCAATGCAAAATATGGGCACATGGTTAGAGCTGTATGTCTATGGCTACAGATCAGAAAGAGACACACAGAAAAGCATATGCCTGTCACAGGTGTGCAAGTGGTAACACACATGGGCAGGAAAATTTGTGTGGGACACATGGCACACATGCCATACTGCATGGAGAAGTTGTTGGGCAGCATGCATGTGGCCACGCAACAAAACATGCAAGGCACTGCCTAAATGTCCCCCCCATCCCCCCACTCCTGCATGCCCCGGCAGTCTGCACAGCAGTCAGCATGTGTCACCCCAGCCCACTGAACATGCCATACACACACCAGCACCATAGAGCCCAGAGTGGAATACCTACACAACACCCAGGTGCCAGCTGTATGGTCCATACACAGGTGCAAGTGCATGCAGACATAAGTGAACATGGATGGTACTGTTCCACAAGGCTGGACTCACCCATGTATGGAGGCCATGCTTGCCTACACCACAGGCATGCACAGGTCACAAGCGGCCCCAACTCTGTGGCAGCACTGTGCTACATGTACTGTATAACACACCATATACCACCTGTGAACACCACATACAGGACTGTACATGACCTGTGTATTGCATACTCACAGTGCAGTGAAGGGTCACCACTGGTATCAAAGCCACCTTCAGATACACCCTCAACAGACACACTGGTGAGTATGGTGGCCATGAGAAACTCCTGCACTGTCATGGCAGGGACAGTGGAAGGACCCCCCACCTGTAGCAGTGCATGAAACATGGGCCTGGGCCAGTCATTCCTTGCAGCAGCAACGTTTACTATTGATGCACTTTATGCACTCCTGTGGTGTCCTGTGTCCTCATCTTCCAGGTTGAGAGGTCCTCCTGCATGATGTAGGCCTCAATTAGGACTGACAGTTCATCCTGTAAAATTTGGTCTTCGCTGATGTGTGCCTTGCTCAGGTTCCATACTGATGCTTGGGGCAACACAGACAGGGACATGGAAAGGTACAGCTTCACAGGCATGCACTGTGCACCATGCAGAGTACCTGAACAGACACACTGTAACAGAGTAAACACAGCTACCTTCAAGGCTGCAGTACCTCTTGCTCACCTGTGTGTTGGGGTGGTGCAGGCCTGCTTATTAATGGCACAGCTCCCAGCTACTTAGTGACAGTGTGACTCTCCAGCCTCCATCAAACCCTGCTTCAGCTTAGCTCATTGCAGCTGGGGACAGCCAATGTACTGTTGGTGAGGATGAGCATCTACCAGATTTCTAGTGTGGCCACAGAGCAGCTGGGGGGGGGGGGGTGCAGATGGTTTACTGGTGATGCGAATAAGCACCAGACTGCTGGATTTCAGCTCTACCATGCCAGAGCAACAAAAAAGATTGTGACTAGCATTAAAGTGATGGGTTCCATGCCGACCACAAGTTGCAGTCGGCATGGAGCCGCACAGTTTGGAGCTAACTTTTACATCGGGGGGCCTTGCTCCCCCGCATCCCCCAAACTAAAGGAGTCTAACTCCAGGTCAGAGTCAGTTCGGGATGGGGGGAAGTGGTTGCCCCCTTCCAGTGGCATTTCTATGGTGGCATGGCACTGTTGTCAAAATCGACGCATGTCACCGTAGAAATGTCGCTGTTAGGGTGGCATATCCTGGCTGTGGAGCAGCTGGGGGGCTGTTGGTCTACTGTTGGTGGGGATGAGCACTTGACCGTTGGACTTTTACTTTGGTTGAGGAGTGACTGGGGGTAGGGGTGGGGGACAGTTGGTTTAATCATGGCAGAAAATAGCACCCAACTGCCAGATTTCTACTTTAGCCATGGAGTGGCTGGGGAGCAGTTTATTTAATAGTGGAGGGGATGAGCCCCAACAGTCAGATTTCAGCTTTGGCCACAGAACGCTGGGGGGGAGAGTTGGTTTACTTGCAGCTGGGATGAGCACTGATTGCCAGATTTCTACATTGGCAGCAGAGCAGCTTGGGAGATGGCTAGTTTGGTGGCAGTGGGAATGAAAGTCACAGCTGAATGGAGAAGGGAAGCACAGCAATGTAATGCACAAAACTTTTGGGGATGCAATTCCACTATAGTGGAATCATGGATGCCAAAAGTAGCATGCACTGGTTCTGCTTCCACTTTCCCATTTTCTATCTTGAATGTATTGCATCTTGCATATACTATACTGCTACAAAAAGGATAATCTGTACTGGTAACAACCAAACTGGGCCAATGCGATCCTGGAATGTTATGTGACCTTTCAGCACTTGAATGACATGTAACCTAGTGTGTTGCTGATTGGAAGTCTCTGCATTGCAGCAGGATAGTTTTAGGATGCCATGCCTGGCTGCATCAGGCATAGCATGTAGTGCTACCATGAGGGCGATTCGGGTTTGCATTTCACGCTGAATCTAGGGTGCCATGCTGAGCATGCATGCCAACGTTACGTGGGTACCACGCACTCCTCTATTTGAGTGCCTCCTTCTGTGGCAACCTGGAGTTCCACTGATACTGTGGGCAAAATTATGACATCCTCCCTCCCCCCTGAAAGCTACATGTAGATTAGGTACACCAGTTGCTCAGTAGGGAGGGAAAATGGTCTGGACCAGGCAGCATAGTATTTGAGGATTTCCTCAAATGGCCAGTCCTGGTTCTTTTCACTCCCATGTTGTATCTTGAGGGAAGTTAAAGAGCCTGTCATGATGCTTGGAACACTACACAAATTATACATAATTCTAGCTTCATTTCCAGTATTTTTTGTTCTTTTACCTATTTTTTATTTATTTTTTTGAACATATCAGAATTACAACCTTTGTGTCATAGACTCCTTTACAAAGGCTCCACGTCAGAATGATACAGACTACAAGTCATAGGTAATTAAAACAAATAAACAGGGCAAACTGTGATATACAAATCAAATAACAGGGAATACAGTGATTACATGACAGAGATATTGGCAATTAGTATATATGACATTGACAACAGGAGATCATGAACAGAGTGGTGTAATCACAAGCCGCCCTAGGAAACAACATGGCCTAGGCCTTTGAGATCAATAAAACAGTATACACAGGTTTACAGAGCAGGACTGATGCAGGGGCACAAGTCCTTTGTTAAGGGGATTGAGATAGTAGTTGGGGGGGGGCCTAACTGAGCAGGAGGGGTGAGGGAGCAGTTAGTGTCAGTCACAGATTCCTTCCTGTTGGATGTGTTCCCTGAGGAGGAGTTTGAAGTGGCAAAGTTTGGTTTCTGAGAGTATGATTATGGGGAATTTGTTCATCCAGAGAGGAGCCCTGCAATGAAAGGTTATTTGGCCCAATGATGACTTGCAGAGTGGGACATGGTAGGGGGATTTCTCAGGCTACGAGTGTGCTTGGTAGTCTGAGCAGGTCAAAGTAGTGGTGAGAGACCGGGGGGGTGAGGCCAGCAGAGATTTGTTTGGCAAAGAGGCAGGTTTGGTATCTCAGACACCTGTTGAAGTTGAGCCAATTCATAAGGGTGTAGAGGGAGCAGGTGTGGGTCAGCCAGTCACAGTCAGAGACCAGACGACAGGCCTTATTCAGGGAAATCCTGATTCTATTGAGGGCTGTGTTGTCGGCTGCACCACAGATCCGAATTCCATAGTCGATCATGGACAAGATAGAAGAAGATATTGCCAATTGAAGGGCATCAGGGGGGAGACAGTGTTTATAGTGGTGCAGGAGGCCAATGCGTATATTGACAGCTGAGCTAAGGAGGTGGATGTGTTCATGATACATGAGCGCTTAGTCCCAGGTGACCCGAGGTATTTGAAAGAGCTAACCTGCTCTAGGAGGCCATGTTGCGAGTTATGTATTTGTAATGGGTGGTCACTGTGTTTATTCTGGGCATGGGCAAACAACATGATTTTGTTTTTTTAGTAGTTTGGAACAAGTCTATGGCTGGAGAACCATGACTCGGCCTCAGCAAAGGATTGTTCGAGGGTCTGCTGGAAAGTGACGGGATCAGGGTGGGTGCAGAACAGTACCACATCATCAGTGTGGAGTAGGATGTTTCCTGAGCAGGCATTGGGGAGGGAGTTCAGAAATAAGCTAAATAGTAGAGGGCCCAGTATCGGTGACTGGGAGGGAGGAGGATAAGGTATGGGTTATCATCACTTGCTGAGATCTGCCAGATAGGTAATCAACAAACCATCCTATGGCATCTTGCGAAAGACCCAGTTGGCTAAGGGAGGACAGTAACAGTGAGTGGTGAACGGTGTCAAAAGCTTTTGACAGGTCTACAAATGCTGCCCAAGTGAGGTACCCAGCATCTAGTGGTGTGTGGATAGCTTTAGTAAATTCCAATAGGGCAGTAGTGGTACTGTGGCTTTTGCACAAGTTATGTTGGTAATCATGACTGAGCAAGTTGTATTTGGTTAGGTGGTCAGAGAGTTGGGTGGCAATGATTTTTTCTAGGGCTTTGGAGAGTGGTGGAAGTATTGAGATGGGGCGGTAGTTCCCTGGTGAGGTACGGTCTCCACTCTTGTGGATGGATGTGATGAGAGCAGTTTTTCATCTTGTGGGGAATTGACCTAAACAGAGTGAGTGGTTCAGGATAGTTGTGAGAGGGTACAGCATTTCACTGAGTGTTAATTGCAGTAACTTATGGTCCAGGGAGTCATTGCTGAATTGGGACTTCCTTAGGGCTTTTTGCAAGTAGGTTATAGCCTCTTGTTGCACATGTACCTGCCCCCCCCCCGGAGAAGGAGAGCAACCCAGCGGGTGCTTTATCTTTCTCCCCTTGCCTCCAGCTCCCTGTGTTCATTCCTGAACCCGGGTTGCCAGCATCGCAAGCGGAAATCCAGCCTCTGCTATTCATAATGACAAGAAGGGTGATCAGAAAAGGGAGTTGCATAAAGGAACAAAGCAGGGGAGGGACACCACAACCTGGAGAGCCATGTGCATAAATGCCCAAAGTCTGTGTAACAAGATTGGGGACCTCTAGGCTACCATGACATAATCTGACCTGGACATTGTGGCCATCATGGAAACCCAGAGCTGGGAAATAGTCATACCAGGTAATAATCTATTCAGCAGAGACAGAGTAGGCAGGACAGTGGGGGGCTATTCATGTGAAAAGAAAATTTAAAGGTCACAAAAATTCTAGGGGAACAGGAAAGAGGGGAGATACTATGGGTAGAGCCAGGGTTCAGCATGTTTTAGGGTTCTAGTTCAGTTCAGGTTCAGCAGGGTATAGTTTCAGTTTGGTTCAGTTCAATCTGATAAGTAGAAGTTTGGGTTTGAATTCAGTTTGGTTTGAGTTTTTTTTTGTGCGTAATTTATCAGTTTGAGGTCAAATTAATTCACCCTACTACTTCCATGTGGGTTCTCCTTGTCTCACATGGTCTGGGTTTGAGTTCAGTTCAGGTTCATCTGTTTTTTTTTTTTTTTGGATTCAAGTTCAATTTGGAGGGATGAAATTTGAATAGTTTGGGTTCGGTTTGGGTTTGGTTCATGGATGAACCGTGGCTCTAACTGTGGGTTACACTATAAAGGAAAAAGGGGGCATCCATTCACACAAGTGTGATGTACAAACCACCAGCTCATTGGGAGGAGGTAGATAAGGAGATGTTACTAGCAATAGAAGGGATGGCACACAAAGGAGAAGTGTTGCTGGTTGGGGACTTCAGTCTACCAAATGTGGATTGGAACCTCTCCGCAGCAGGTACATCTAGAAGCAGGAACATCTTAGACTCACTACAAGGGGTATTCCTTAAACAGCTGGTCACTGAACCCACTGAAAGGGGCATTCCTTAAACAGCTGGTCATTTAACCCCCATGGGGAAAGGGCACTACTGGACCTGGTGCTTAAAAAAGGGGACAGTGTAACAGGGGTTACAGTGGGGGGGCACTTAGAGAACAATGATCATCGAATGGCGTGGTTTGAAATAACTGGGGGGGGGAGCAGAACCAAGCCACATAAAGACAAGAATCCTCAACTTTAGGAGGGTGGATTTCAGAGACATGGGAAAACACCTAAAAGAAGCACTGTTCAGAGTAATGGAAAGGAAGAGGGTAGAGGAACAGTGGGAGGTAATCAAAGTAGGGATTGCAATGGTGACATAACTATGTGTCAAATGGGCAAGCAAGAGGAAGAGAAAGGAGAGGAGAGACAATTATGGTTTTCTAGGGAGGTAGCAGAAAGATTAAAGCAAAAATAAAAAGACATTTAGGCATTACAAAAGAACGCAGCATGAAGGGGATTGGGAGTGGTATCAGAAAAAACTAAGGGAAGCACGGAAGACAGTTTGGGTAGCCAAAGCTCTAAAAGAAGAACACATAGCAAACTCAGTGGTAAAGGGAGACAAAACCTTTTACAGGTACAACAGTGAAACAAACTCTGGTCGGATCCACCACGGCTGCATAATGAAGTTAGTGAAGTAGTGTGGAACTGTTAAGGAGGTATGGAGAAACAACATAATGATTTATAAGTAGTAAGATTTGTTTTTGCTTCTGTTCTAAGAAAGGCATACACATTATTAGGAAAACATATGGAGGTGTACATTTTAATGGAAGGAATAGGAAACTTACAAAAGAACCCCAGAGCAAATGCCACTGATGTATGTGTTATCCTGGATGATATTGGCCAGACAGCCACATTTTAAAGAAAACATAATTGCACATATCCCAATAATGCAAAGCATCAAGGGAAACATGCAAATCCCAATGATGGTACAGAAGGTGGCAGTACATGAAAAAGTAATGGCAGGCATATGTTCAGCCTTGGGATTATTTACACATTTGTTAATTTATTTATTTATTTTTATTTTTTAAGAGAAACAGGGTTTTTGTCCATGAGATGATGTAAGTTATTTTTAAGTATTGTGTTGATATCAGGAAGTCAGGTGTAATGATGATGGACTGTTAGAAAAAATGTGATATTAACTTTCAGAGGGGGTTGCTTTTGATAAGGGCAAGGTAGTTATGCTTGTGATAATGGGAATATTAGGATAGTATGAGGTCTACGCAGAAGTGGAGTACAAATATGCACAGTTTCATAAGTACGTGCTCAGAGTTCAAGCAAATGTGATGTGCATGTTTGTTTTAGAAATAGGTAAAAATAGCAATACATGCTATTAATAGAAAGATAGATAATTACATAGACATATAGATAGAATGAGACACACAGACAGGCAGAATAGGAATGGCAGTGAAGTACTGAAGTGACACTAACCCTACCCCCACCCCCACAGACATGGACAGGCATTGGGATGTGCCTTTGGGTCACTGCCCATAACGCTCATGCCATTTCACCTCGCCCTACCCCGCAGACACAGACAAGAGTCGAGGTGTGCCTTGGGCTTTTCAAACTTTACACTCACACCATTCCATAAGAAAATATGCTGAAATGGGTACAGTATAAGAGAATGGAGTGAATTTTGGGGCTGAACAGTCAAAGGCACACATCAATACCTATCACTGGCTGCAGGGTGGGGATGGGGGTGGAATGGCATGAGCATTACTGTTGACAATCCCAAGTCACACCCCTGATGCCTGTCAGTCCCTACAGTTAAGGATGTTATGGTCAGAACCCCTAATGCCCTGGGCATTTCTTGGCATTTTCACTCCAAGTTTTCAGCATGTGCTTTTTGTGACCCCACCACATGAACAGTGACCCTATCAGTTCATTAGCCGAAAGGAGATTTTGCACAGTGACTGTGCTATTTGACACCACAGGTGCAAACACACTTTTTTAAAAGGATGTAAAAAATGACAGCTGTACATTTCTTGCTTCAGTAACACACACACACACACACACACACACACACACACACACACACACACACACACACACACGAGAACATGCCAGAACACAATGGCAAAATAATTAGATTTGTCTACAAGCATTATTTTTCTATGCAAGTTGGGGGTTAAGGCTGGAGATCAGTTATGGTCTGTGACATAACCACATTCTCAAAATATTAAATATTTTAAAATAAACATAAATGCAAAAGTAACCATTTCAAGAAAATGTAAACTGTAACGTTTAACAGTTATAGTGTAAGTTAGCACATCTGGACTTATTTGCTGCATATGCATCTCAATTACTAAGGGGTCCTGACCATGTTTACCCTTCCTCGAGCCAAGATAGCTACAGTATGTCCAACTATAAATATGGATGGAAAAATTATGCCATATTTTCAACAAGAAGTTAGCATTTTAAAAAGACAGTGCTGTAGACTGAAAAGCAGCTTGTTTAGGTGCATTCATCATGCTAGCCAAGATATGTTCTGGTTGCGTTCCATATGGCTAACCAGTGGGAGAAGTAGAGAAGTAGGGTAAAGGGACATACATCAAAAATAGAACCACTGAACTCATTTTGTGATTGAAATTTGTATGACAGAAATGTGGCTTCCAGAACTGGACACCATATTCAAAATGAGCCCTCACCAGTGATCTACACAGTGGCATCATTGTCTTCTTCCTTCTGCTGGTAATACCTCTTGCTAATGCACCACAGTATTCCACAGGCTCTCTTCACAGCTTTGGTACATTGTTTAGCCACCTTTAAGTCATCCAATGCAATTACCCCAAAATCCCTTTCCATTTTGATAACCATCAGCCCCCTCCATAGTCATTCCCTGGGTTCCTGCAACTCTTCCTTATTCAGCAGGCAGTTAGTGCATATGGACTTATTTGCTGCATATGCATCTCAGCTGCCAAGAGGGGCTGAAAATGTTCACCCTTCCTCAAGCCAAGCTAGCTGCAGTATGTCTAGCAATAACATGAATGGAAATATTATGCATATGAAAACTTATTAATTATGCTGTACATACCTTAAGACTCAAAGTGTGTCTCCTTTGGTTGCCATGATGTCTGTGGTTAATTTGAAACAAAAAATGTAACAAGACACTGGTGTCCACTGGAGATATTAAACAATAGATCAAACTGCACTCTGGGAAGATTGCCTAGGACAAGACGCAATAAAAAAAAAACCCTTAAAAACAGCTT
Organism: Neoceratodus forsteri; assembly: GCA_016271365.2. Lineage (NCBI taxonomy): Eukaryota > Metazoa > Chordata > Ceratodontiformes > Ceratodontidae > Neoceratodus > Neoceratodus forsteri. Next base: position 219,550,671 of record CM028136.1, on the reverse strand, counting down.
CCAAGGAGTATAAACTCACCAAGAATGTTAGAAAAAGTGACCCCTTCCCCACTTATTCACAAGTGTCAATGAATGTATTTGTTAACCATGCTGGTTCATCTTCTTGCTTCCCTCATGGTAAAAATGTGCAACTACATTTGTGTTATTTTAAATGAGTGATAAATAGCATGTCCAGGGGGATTTTCACTGATATAAACTGAGCCAAGAAAAAAGTAAGTAGGAAAAAAAAAGCCTTTTTGTTTCTACAAGTAGTCGCTAATTGCAGCTGGTATTTTTAAAATGTGCAAAGCAACTCCACTTCTCAAACTTAAAAGAAAAAATACACTTCATCAAAAGCTGTGTTTACCAAGTACTGTGCCCATGATTAAAATAATTTGAACCCCCCCCAAAATGTGCCCTCACATGAACCTGCATGATTAACTGTAAAGAATTAAAAAATGTATTTCTAAATGCATTACTAACACCAATGCTTTCAAAGTTTTTAAACTACTAAAAAGACAAACTATATACAGTATATATTGAATATGATAACCAAATTTTGTTATTCCCAAAAGCTGAACTTTATTTTTAGTAAATAAATGTTTAAGAAATACCTGGGACTCTTTCAACCTGGAAGCTGTAGTTTCAGACACTTCTTACTTTTTCCTTTTGAGACACCACGTGGCTCTGATAATCATTTGTTCAAAGGGTTTTTAAGTCAGTTTGAAGGCATTAAGTATCTTCTGTTCTCCTAGTCCTTAACAAAATGCAGGGACTCCACAAACCTGTTCTGTTCCTTGGTCCAGATCCCAAACTAGTGAGTCTTATTTCAACATGACAGATTCACCTCATGCCCCTCCCACATGAATCAAAAAAAGGTGGGGGTGGAGCTTTAGGAGTTTCTTGGTTGGAGGTGGGTGGATCTTACTCCCCCACACAAAAACAATGCTGCCTCCCACTACTCAGGTTCCACTTCTTGTACCACCCATTTAAGAAAGAAAATAGTTCCCTGCAACCATTGACAAACATGAAAGTGTATTTATTTTGAGGGCGGAAAACAGTTCTTGGAGGAGGGTAAGGCAGAGGAGACTATTTACACCTTCAGTCAGTACCACAGACAGAAAACATGACATCACTCCTTTTGTACATGCAAAACATCTGCAGGATCCGCCTACTGCAGCCGTAAAAAGGAAGGCAAGGGGAGGAATTGTGCAGCTGAAGGGGAAGGGTGGGGCAGTATAGAGGATGACCAACAGAGAGCAGATATACTGAGCAAGTATTTCTGTTCAGTTTTTATGGAAGAGGGGGCAGGAAATGGGCCGGCAAAGGCATGAAGGGCACAGAGATGGATACAGGTCCCTTTTCAAGGGAAATGGGCCAGCAAAGGCATGAAGGGTACAGAGATGGACACAGGTCCCTTTTCAAGGGAAAGGGTGCTTAGGGAACTAACGGCAATAAAAGTCACTAAGGTGATGGACCAGATGGAGTACACACTAGGATAATGAAGGAGCTAAGAGATATTTTGGCAGAACCTCTGACTACTCTGATCATCCTATCATTGGAAATGGGAGGTACCCAAGGACTGGAGGAGGGCTGATGTAGTCCCTTTCTATACAAAAGTGTGAACAAGGAGGAAGTAGGAAACTATAGACCAGTCAGCCTGACCCCAGTACTAGGAAAGGTTATGGAAACACTGCCAAAGGAAAGAATAGTGGAACACCTGGTTGTCAACAAACTACAGGACCCAAGGCAACATGGTTTTATAGGAGGAAGGTCATGCCAAACAAACCTCATTGAGTTATTCGACTGGGTAACCAGGAAGGTTGATTGAGGGGGGCAGTGGATGTTGCCTATTTGGATTTCAGCAAGGCCTCTGACACTGTGCTGCATAGAAGGCTGTCAAACAAGCTAGAAAACTTGGGGATGGGAAAGAGGGTGGTGAAATGGGTGGGAAATTGACTGGGTAGTAGGACTCTGGAGGTGTTGGTAAATGGCATCCACTCTTCACAGAGTAAAGTGACCAGTGGGGTGGCACAGGGTTCAGTTTTGGTTCTGGTCCTCTTCAATGTCTTCATTAGTGACATTGCAGAGGGTCTAGTAGGAAAAATATGTGTGTTTGCTGATGACACCAAGCTCTGCAACAGGGAGACATGCAAGAGGGAGTGTGCAAAAAAGTGCAAAGTAATGCACATGGGGCACAAAACCCAAGTGTGATATATTATGTGGGGGGGGGAATCCAATGCTCAAGACAAGAAAGAGACCCGGGGTTATCATCTCTGATGACCTCATGGTCAGTAGGCAATGTGAAAAGGTGACAGGCAAGGCTAGCAGGATGCTGGGTTGCATAGGCAGAGGTATCACCAGCAGAAAAAGGGAGGCGATGATTCCATTATAAAGTGCATTGGTGAGGTCACATCTATTTTACTGTGTCCAGTTCTGGAGGCCTCATCTAAGAAAAGACATTGATAGGCTAGAGGTGGTTCAGAGGAGGGCAACCTAAATGGTACAGGGACTGCATCACAAACCCTACAGAGATAGGCTGAGGGAATTAAAAATGCATTCTCTGGAGGAGAGGAGGGAAGGGGATATGTCTGAGACACTTAAATACCGCACAGGGATAAATAAAGTGCAGGAGAATACAATTTTTCCAAAAAAGATGCTTAAGGACAAGGGGGCACAAGATGAAACTGGAAGGAGGAAGCTTCAGCAGGAACATGAGGAAGTACTTCTTCACAGAGAGGGTGATGGACAAATGGAACAGCTAGCCAGCAGAAGTCATGGAGGCAGAAATTATTACTGGTTTTAAAATAGCTTGGGCTAGGCATAGCGGGCTGCTGGTAGACAGAGGAAGGGGACAACCTTTTACCAGCAGAATTTGAAAAAACACATTTCTTAGGGATGATAAGGCAGACTCAGTGGGCCAAAGGCCCTTATCTGCTGACAACTTCTATGTTTCTATGTTTCTATGTAGATGGAAACAGGATCCTTGTCATTTGGACTTCATTTGCTGCTTGTCTAAAAGTGATGTCATAATTGGTTGTTTGTGATATAATAATTTCCATGGCAACCAACTGTTGTTCATAAACAGAGGATTATGACATCACCTATAGACTAGCAGCAGGTGCTGATGAAGCCTGAGGGAACATGATCCTATTTTCAAGCAGCTGTTCTTAGTTGAAAAGAATGAGGGAAAGATCAATACATAAAATTAATGAAATATAAAAAGAAATGTATGCAAATGTTTTTTAAACATTTTTAAAGAGATGTTGCAGGCTTTTTTTAAGTACACAGAGTGTGAAGCTGCAGATGTGCTCAAGCTTGGTTTCTGTGGTGGAGAAACATAGACTTTGACGGCAGATAAGGACCGCTAGACCCATCTAGTCTGCCCATTTCCCTACCTACAGGATAGGCCGCAGATCCTAGTTAACCAACAGCCTATTTCTTCCTACCCCCCACAAGAATTGCCTTATGTCTGTCCCATGCATTTTTGAATTCTCCCACAGTTTTAGACCCCACAACCTCCTCAGGAAGGCTGTTCCATGCATCCACTACCCTCTCTGTGAAATAATACTTCCTCACATTGCCCCTGAACCACCCTCCTATCTTTAAATTGTGTCCCCTTGTTCTTGCAAGTCTCTTTTTCTGAAAAATGCTACCCTCTTGGACTTTGTTGATTCCACTGAGGTACTTAAAAGTTTCTATCATGTTCCTTCTCCCTTCTTTCCTCAAGGGTATACATATTAAGCTCCTTTAGTCTCTCCTCATGCGCTTCTCTTGCAGACCCTGCCATTTTAGTTGCCCTCCTCTGGACTGCCTCTATCCTGTCTATGTCCTTGTGGAGATGGGGTCTCAGAACTGGACACAGTACTCAGATGGGGTCTCACCAACTGTCTATACAGAGGGATAACAACTTCCTGTTTTCTGCTGCTGATGCTTCTCCCTATACATCCTAGTATACCCCCAGCCCTCCCTATTGCCTTCTCACATTGCTTGCTAACCTTAAAGTCATCTGATATGATTACCCCCAGGTCCCTTTCCTTTTTTGTTGTTGTTACTACCTACCCACCCATTGTGTATTCTTCCCCTGGGTTCTTGTTTCCCAGGTGCATTATTTACTTCTTTGCATTGAATCCTAGCTGCCATACTTCTGACCATTCCGCCAACCTTGCCAAGTCCTTTTCATCCTTTCCACGCCTCCTTGTGTATCAACCCTGTTGCAGATTTTTGTGTCATCTACAAAAGGCATACTTTTCCTTCAGTCCCTCTGCAATGTCACTGATGAAGACATTAAAAGGGCTGGACCCAATACTGAACCCTCACGGTACCCCACTAGTAACCCCCTTTCTTCAGAATGGACTCCATTTACAATTACCTTCTGTGTCCTGTTGTCCAGCCAATGTTTTACCAGGCTACCACCCTGGGTCCACTCCCAGGCTGGTTAATTTGACTATTAATCTTTGTGTGGGACTGTGTCAAATGCCTTGCTAAAGTCTAGGTAGGCCATGTCCACAGCCCTCCCTGGTCTACTACTTTGGTCACCCAGTCAAAGAAATCTATTAGATTTGTCTGACATGACCTTCCCGCTGTGAACCCATGCTGCCTTGGGTCCTGTGCTCCACTGGCCTCTAGGTACTCGACTATTCTTTCCTTCAGAAGTGACTCCATCACTTTCCTTACCGCAGAGGTCAGACTGACAGGTCTGTAGTTTCCTGCCTCTGTCTTGGACCCACTTTTGTGAAGGGGAATCACATCCGCCTTCCTCCAGTCCTCGGGTACCACACCATCCTCCCATGATTTATTAAAAGAGTAGCCAGTGGTTTCACTAGTTCCTCCCTTAACTCTTTTAGAATTCTGGGGTGAATTCCATCAGGACCCATTGCTTTGTCCACCTTCAGTTTTAGGAGTTCTTGCAGAACCCTTTCTTCTGTGAAAGGACTGGGATCGACCCCCCTATCAAGAGTGCTTCTGTTAATTGGATTAGGCACTTCCCCCTCCTCTTTTGTGAATACTGAGCAGAAATAGGAGGGACACCAGCCTATACTGGCAGGATGGTCTGCATCTGTCCAGGAAGGGAAGAAGTCTTTTGGGCAATCGGTTTAAATGCTTCATTGGCAAGCCTTTAAACTAGTCAAGGGGGGAGGCACTGATAAGCAGAAGGAAAATCCCAACCTCCCCCTACAAAACAGGGTACTAAATGAGAAAAAGACCAAGGTAGAAAGGTCAGTGGGGTTGCCGCTACAGAAGGTAAAGCCATCAAAAAATGGAGAGCAATGAGTACCAATGCCCGTAGTCTGGGTAACAAGCTCCTGAATTAGTGGCCTTGATGGAGGAGGAAGATCTGGATATTGTGGCAGTCACAGAAACATGGTACACACAGAACCATGACTGGGACGTAAACATACCAGGATACACTATCTACAGGAGGGACAGGAGGGTAAAGAGGAGGAGGAGTAGCTCTACATAAGAGAAGAAATCAAAGCAACAGAACAAAATGGTAAACAGGGAGGAGAAGAAGCACTGTGGGTCAATTTGGAGGCAGGCAATGGCACCACAATCCACACAGGAGTTGTATACAGACCCCTCTCAGGGGGAGGAAATGGACAAGGAAATGATAGAAAGTATACTTAGAATGGCAGATAAAGGGAGATATTGCTGATGGGTGATCTGAATATGCCAGATGTTAACTGGAGTGCAGTTGCAGCAGCCACTTCTAAGAGTGGGGTTATTCTGGATGCCCTACAGGGGCATGCCTTAGACAACTAGTATTGGAGCCCACTCGAGAGGGAGCAATCTTAGACCTGGTTCTCTCAAATGGAGATGAAGGAGGATCACAGATGTAGAAGTGGTATCCATCTGGGAACTAGTGACCATCGAACAGTATGGTTCACAATAAACACAGCAATAGAGTCAAGCCACACAAAGACAAATGTACTGGATTTTAGGAGGGCTGACTTTGCCAAATGGGTGAGTGCCTAATGAATGCACTAGCAAATGGGCAGGAAGGAGGGTGGAAGAACAATGGGAATAATAAAACTGCCATCACAGAGGTAACAAGCCTTGTGTAAAGCAAATAAACAAAATGAAACTAGGTAAGAAACCACTATGGTTCTCAAAGGAAGTGGCAGTGAAGGTTCAAGAGAAAAAGAAAGCATTCAGGAAGTACAAGGAATCACAGAAGGAACAGGACAGAGAACTGTATCAGTTAAAGCAAAAGGAAGCTGGAAAGGCAGTCAGAACAGCAAAGGCCCAAACCGAGGAAAAGATAGCCAACTCAGTTAAGAAGGGGGATAAAACCTTTTATAGGTACATCAGGGAGCAAAGGAAGACCAAGGGAGGGATAGTGAGGCTTAATGAAGGGGAGGGAGGGTGGGCAGAGGGTGACTGTGAAAAGGCAGAGATACTAAACAAATATTTTTGCTCAGTATTTACAAAGGAAGAGGGGGAGGTACCTAAAACAAACAGTAGAAACACTCTGGATACAGAAGTTGATACCAGCCCATTTACAGAAGAAAGAGTTCTGAAAGAGCTCTTAAAACTGAAGGTGGACAAAGCAATGGGGCCTGATGGGATTCATCCCAGAATTCTAAAAGAACTAAGGATATAACTAGTGACACCACTGACTACCCGCTTTAACAAATCATGGGATGATGGGGTGGTACCTGAGGACTGAAGGAGGGAAGATGTGATTCCCCTTCACAAAAGTGGGAGCAAGGCAGAAGCAGAAAACTACAGACCTGTTAGTTTAACCTCAGTGGTAGGGAAAATGGTGGAATCACTTGAAGGAAAGAATTGTTGCGTATCTAGAGGCCAGAGGGCACAGGACCCAAGGCAGCATGGATTCACAGCGGAAGGTCATGCCAGACAAATCTGATAGATTTCTTTGACTGGGTGACCAAAGTAGTAGATCAGGAAGGGCTGTGGACATGGCCTACCTAGACTTTAGCAAGTCATTTGACACAGTCCCACACAAAAGATTAATATACAAGTTAGCCAGCCTGGGAGTGGGTCCCAAGATGACAGCCTGGGTAAAGAATTGGCTGGAGAATAGGACACAGAGGTAATAGTAAATGGAGTCCACTCTGGAAAAAAAGGGGTTAGCAGTGGGGTACCACAGGGTTCAGATAGACTAGTCCTCTTCAATGTCTTTATAGCGACATTGCAGAGGGACTGGAAGGAAAGTATGTCTCTTTGCAGATGACACAAAGATCTGCAACAGAGTTGCTGCACAAGGTGGGGTGGAAAGGATGAGAAGGACTTGGCAAGGTTAGGGAATGGTCAAATGTATGGTAGCTTAGATTCAATGCTAAGAAGTGCAAGGTAATGCACCTGGGAAACAAAACCCCAGGGAAGAGTACACAATGGGGATGAGATACTAACAACAACAAAATGGAAAGGGACCTGGGGTAGTCATATCAGATGACCTAAAGGTGGGCAAGCAATGTGAGAGGGCAACAAGGAGGGTTGGGGATACTGGGATGCAGGGAGAGGCATCACCAGCAGAAAACAAGAAGTTATTATCCTCTGTACAGACAGCTGGTGAGACCACATCTGAGTACTGCGTGCAGTTCTGGAGACCCAATCTCGCAAAGACAGACAGGATGGAAGCTGTCCAGAGGAGGGCAACTAAAATGGTGCAGGGTCTGCACCGAAGACATATGAAGTGAGACTTAAGGAGCTTAATATGTATAGCCTCGAGGAAAGGAGGAGAGGGGACATGATAGAAACTTTCAAGGTACCTCAAGGAATCAACAAAGTCCAAGAGGGTAGCATCTTTCAAAAGAGAGGGTGCAAGAACAAGGGGCACAATTTGAAGATAGAAGGGGGCAGCTCAGAGGTAATTTAAGGAAGTATTTTTTCACAGACAGGGTTGTGGATGCATGGAACAGCTTCCAGAGGAGGTTGTGGAGTCAAAAACAGTGGTGGAATTCAAGCATGCATGGGACAGTCATAAGGCAGTTCTAGGGGGTTGGGGTAGGAAGAAGTAGGCTGCTGGTTAACTAGGATCTGCAGCTTATCCATCAGGTAGGGAAATGGGCAGACTGGGTGGGCCAAGCGGTCCTTATCTGCCATCAAATTCTATGTTTCTATGTTTCTATATTCGTTCAGTATTCCTGCTTCTATCTTTAAATTGTGACCCCTTGTTCTTGCAAGTCTCTTTCTGAAAAATGCTACCCTCTTGGAGCCATATTGATTGGCTATGTTGGAGTGGGAGTGGAGAATATGGGCCAAAGGTGAGGACAGTGCCCCCCTTGGGCATCAGCAAGTTGAGTTGCTCACCTCTAAAAGCTGGTTTTCTGCACCATATTTTTTTTTAAAGTGCCATAGATTCTAAGATTTTACCAAAATAATTTTTCAATATTTTTATTGATTACTTTTTTTTAATTATTCTTTGGTAACCGGGTAAGGCCCACTAGGCACATGTGCCTGTTTTCATTTCGGATATTTTATTGCTAAGTCACCTATTTATATAACAACAAAATGGATGCTGTGAAAAAGTACTGAAGGAGTTGTAAGCAACATGAGAGGTCTCTGATTGCATTACTGTTTTGCATTAAAGGGGAACAGCCAGCACTATGAGTCCCACACCCAAGTGTGGGTCTGGTCCAAATTTGCACTATGTGCACCAAAAACATTTTAGTTACTTACTGATTACTGCAGTATTGTAGGCTGCAGCAGCGGGAGATTCAATAGCCTGAAGTGCATGTTAGAGTTTTTATAAGCTCTGATCTGATTTGTGCCAGTCCCACTGTTCTCCCAGGTCTAAATACAGTCCTCTGCAACTGTACGTAGCCTTGGGATGACAGCAGAACCAGCAAACAAAACATCAGTGGTTATAAAAACTCTAACATGCACTACATGCTATTACCTCTCCCACTGCTGTGGACCAGCTCTGACATCAGCTGCAGGGGATTCTGGGATTTCTGGTTAGACCAAATATCAGCATGGGAGTCAGCAGAATCAGCCTAATGCAATATCCTGCAGTAAGCAGTAAGTAAAAAAATACATGGTTTTGCACACAAAATAAATTAGGGCCAGCACCACACTTAGGTGTGAGGTTCTTAATGCTGATTGTTCCCTTTATTTATTTTATTTTATTTATGACTTTGGTAACTGGGTAAGTGCACTGATCCCAGGGACCGTTTTCAGGCATGACCCCAGCCCCAGCCCCATACAATGGCACAGAAGTAAACTATAAGTACAGTACAATGAGTAGTAGGCAAGAAATAGGACAAAACAAAAATACAATGTTATATAAGGTACAAGGTTGCAAAATACAATAAATTCAGATTTACAAATACAATAAATTCAGATTTACAGTAAATGGCAGAGATAACAAGCAATATTCTTCAAAGGAAATGTGGACCAATAGATAGGTGAGCAGTCACTCCTGGATGAGGAAGGGGGGTCTCCAGAGATGGGGAATAGGGGGAGGGGAGGGGAGGGGGTGGGGATGTAGGGATAGGAGGGTTAACATAAAAGGGAGTAGTACCAGTTGGCACCACTGGAGAGGATGAGAATGGGAAAGCACCAGGCAGTTAGGGCAGCTCTCTAGGTGGGCATTTACAGCTGTGGTTTGTTAGTAGCCAGGATTTGAGGTGGTGCTTAAAGGTGAGATGGGTGTTAGAAGATTTGAGTGGGACTGGTAGTCAATTCCAAAAGGTGGGCGCTTCTACCAGTAGAGTGTTCCCACCCATTTTGGTTGAGGTTCGCAACACCTCAATATTCTTGTTGTGTATTGACTCCCCTGCCATTGTTGTACTGTTTCAGCACCCTAGTAGCTTATTGGTGATGAATGCTGAAGTACCCTGCAGTGGTGAACCAACATGTTCTGTATGTTCTGCAATGCACAGAAAAAAAGAACTCTGACATGAAAGCTTAGCATTCAGGTCCATAGAAGTCTGCAGAAGAAAATCTTACTTGATTGAAGCGAGAGTCTCTGCAGTGAAATAAAAGAGCAAAGCTAAAGTTTAAAAGGCAAATCCAATTAATGTGAAGCACTGGTCTAATGGTTTAAAAGAGAAAAAAAGCTACAGTAGCTGATCTACAAAAATCAAATTAAAAAAAAATTAGAGAGCTCATCCAACTAAGAGACTCTTGACGGGTCTTTCTGCGATGCGTCAAGAAAATTGTTCAAGTGTACTAGTCAGGAAAAGGGCTGTCATTCCTCCTTGTGTCAAGAGGCATGGTTACAGGGAAAAAGAATCAGAAACCATAAACTGAGACCAGGCAAATGAGCACTGCATACATTGGAGATTTAAAGCCAGAAGGAAATCAAATGTAGGCAGGAACCCAGCTGTGAAGTCTGAGCTGGCAGGGGCAGAGTGGGTTATATAAGTGTAGAGGTGGCAAACCTAGCAGAAGTGGAAGAGGGAGAGGGAGAGGGAGAAAGGCAGACATGAACTCAGGGCTGCGGCATAGATGAAAGTGAGTAATAATTCACCACTTACAATGAATGTCAGTATGAAGACTGAAAAGGTAACAAAACACAACACAGCACATCACAGAAGTAGGCAAACCTAATTTATCGAGTGTGTGGCCCCACTGACTTAGTGGACATATGTTATTTATGTATTTGTTTATCAACCTACCCAATTATTTCTTAGATAGTTATCCAACCTATTTTTAAATGTATTTATATTTTTATATAGATAAGGTGCCAGTGCTCTCACTCCCCCACTCTGCTGCCTTAAAGCCTACAATTTTTTCAAATACAGTAACTCCACTATATTTACTTGTTATAACTTATTGGAGGGGTTTTTAGTCTCATCACCCAGCTGAATTATGATCAAGCCTGACCACCACAACAAGGTGACCACCTCCATCGGTCAGGGAAAAGCATCACATTTTATCTTGCCATACTGTGCTTTCTCTCTATCTTTTGGGGAAACCACTCTCTGGATTTATTACTTATGTAGTGTGCTCTGGACAATAAGAGGCTCACATGTGTTTACTGGGAAGCTCACCAATTAGAAGACCACCACTATTCTCCTGCATTCAAATCAGTATAAAGGGTTTGGCAAGCTCACTCCCTGCTTTTACAATGCATCTTAATAAAATTTGTGGGGAGGCACCTCATGTGTGACCAAACAAAAGCATAAAATTAAGGTAACAGTGCCCCCCCCCCCCACTCTGCTGCTTTAAAGCCTGCAATTTTTTTGAAATAATTCCAGTATTCTTACTTGTTATAAATTATTGGAGGAGTTCTTAGTCTCATCATCCAGCTGAATTATGATCAAGCCTGACCTCCACAGCAAGCTGGCCACCTCCATCAGTCAGGAAAAAGCATCACATTTTGTCTTTCCATACTTAGCTGTGGTCCCCTTGCTTTCTCTCTGTCTTGTGGGCAAACCACTTTAGCTTTATTACCCCTCTAATAATTTATAACAAGTAAAAATATTTGAATTATTTGAAAACATTGCAGGCTTTAAAGCAGAGAGAGAGAGAGTGTGTGTGTGTGTATGTGGGGGGGTACTTAACTATATGCTTTTGTTTGGTCACACACCAGGTGCCTCCCCCAAAATTTTAGTAAGATGCATTGTAAATGCAGGGGCTGAGCTTGCCAGGCCCTTTATACTGATTTAAATGCAGGGGAATTGTGGCCTTCTTCTAACTGGTGAGCTCCCAAGTAAACACCTGTGAGCCTCTTATTTGCCAAAGCACTCTACATGAATAATAAACCCAGAAAGTGGTTTTCCTACAAGACAGAGAGAAAGCAGGAGGACCTCAGCTCAGTATGGCAAGATAACACGTGATGCTTTGCCTTGACTGATGGAGGTGTCACCTTGTTGTGGTGGCCAGGCTTGATCATAATTCAGCTGGATGATGAGACTAAGAACCCAGTCTTTAAAGAGGCAGAGTTTGGGGGGGGGGGGGGAAGCACTGGTACCTTAACTATATGCTTTTTATTAAGTCACACACAAAGTGATTTCCCACAAATTTTACTAAGATGCATTGTAATTGCAGGGGTTGAACTTGCCAAAATCTTTATACTGATCTGAATACAGGAGGGAGAGAGAGAGAGAGAGAGAGAGAAAGTAGGGGGACCTCAAAGAGAAAGCCTCTTTGCAAGTGAAAAGTCAGAGTTTTTTGTTCCTCCATGGACCATTGTGGTCCAGCTGTATGTCCATCTGCACAGCGAGTGAAATAAATGGATATTTTTGATACAGCAAATTGTTTTTCCATTTGACTACTTTTTTGGTTGCCTAAGGGGTACTGTAAGTGCCATGACTAGTGCCTTTCTGATTTATATTTTTAGCTGATACAATCCTTTCTGGAAGCCTGTTATGCAACATTATTACTCTGTCAATAAAGATGTTTCTTTGTATATCCAATCTACATTCAGTCATTGTAATCTTATATCGATGCCCCGTAGTTCGCCCACTACTATACTACTTAAGCAGAACTGCTATCTATCTACTGCTGTTAACCCTTTTTATTTTATTTTATTTATTTAGTAATCAGAATTACAACCTTTGAGCTAAAAGCTCATTTACAAAGGATCATCATCACATGGTTAGGGGAGAGTACATAAGTTTGGAGTCAGTAGCAGCTTAATAGGCATTGCCAAGAACATCTAATAGTAAGGAAAAATGTGAACAGGAGAAATCAGTAAACACTGGTAATAACATAATAATGTAGGATAACATAGGCAAATAACCACACATAACCAAAACCAGGGTACATAGTCAATGGGGTTGGGTTCACACATCATGCCATACAATTAAGTGCTTAAGTCAGAGTTAGGTGCTAGTTTGAGAAAAAATCAGAGATGGAAGCTAGGCAGGATCTTGTATTGGGAGGAAACAGGAGATTGAGCTGTTCATGAAAACTGACACCTAAAGGTTACTTGGCTATAGCCAAAGGAGTCAGCCTAGGTATAGTAGACAGAAAGAGTAGAGGGAACCAATCAGGATTAGGTAGGAGAAGAGGAATCAGAGGAGGGGGATGATGGCAGGCTCAAAGGTGGGTGGTGTAAGGAAGTCAGCGGGTGAAGGTTTGTCAGGGAGAGTGTGAGAGGAGAAAGGTGAGCAGGCAGGTGGGCAGACATGGGAAGGTGGTGAGCAGGAAGTTTTGTATCAAACTGTAGAGTGAAAGAAGAACCTTGGCAAGCCTAGGGTTCTTGTATCTTCTAGGCTAAGAGTGGCTGTGGCAGCATACAGGAGGGGAAATAGTCTTTAGAAGCATGGCTTTGGGGAACAGAGGCGTGCTGGCTTATGGGTTAAGAGTGGCAATTGCAATGTACAGGAGTGTGGATAGATTTCCTTAGCTCGGACTTGAAAGGCCCAAGTTGGGTAAGGCTTGTGGTGGCAGCTGGAAGCTCATTTATCCAAGCAGGAGCCCTGACGGCAAAGGCTCATCTCCCCAAGGCAGTCCTTCTGAATGGAACAGCTAATGCATGTTTGGTAACACTTCTTGTGGCATGCTCAGCTGGAGCAGGACAGAAAAAGACTTGTATAGAATGAGGTGCAAGTCCGAGTAGGGCCTTCTGTCCCAAGATGCAGGCATGGAGCTTAATGCGGTCCATTAGTGGGAGTCATTCAGTCCATATGTACAGTTCACATGTATGCAACAGGTGATCTGCCACAATGCAAACCTACAGGCTTTATTTAAGGAGGCGTGCACTTTGAGCAGGCTAGTTTCAGTGGCGGCCCCATAGACTACATTCCAATAGCCCTGGATTAGAAGGATTATACCTCTGACTGCCTGTGTTCTGGCCTCGGGAGTAAGACAGAACCAGTGCCTGTACAAAGCCCCCAGTTTCCTATTGACCACCATGGTAATATTGTGTATATGTTCGTCGAACAATAGGGACTCATCTATGGTGAGACCAAGATACTGGAAGGAAGTTACCTGCACCAGGGTGGTGTGAGAGCTGCAGGTAATTGAAAGAGGTGCGGTGGACCTCTTGTCGTCCGGCAAAGAGCATTGCCTTGTTTTTTTTTTTTTTTTTTTACTATTGAGCACCAGCATGCTGTCCTTGAACCATTCCTGTAGTAGGTTAAAGTTGTTCTGCAATTCCTTAGTCAATGCTTCCTGGCAAGAGTTTTATGTGAATAGCACTGTGTCGTTTGCATATAGCTGGATCTCAGACATGGGACAGGCATCAGGGAGGTGGTTTACAAAGATGCTGAAGAGGAACAGGCCCAGTATAGACCCCTGGGGTACATCTACTGATACCTCACAGGTGTTGGAGGTAGCACCATTAATTCGGACTTTCTAAGATCGCCTGGATAAATAGCTGGAGTACCATTGGACTAAGCCAGGGGACAGTCCCAGGCCTCTTAACCTGTGAAGCAACAGCTGGTGGTCCACGAGATCAAAGGTTTTGGTTAGGTCTATAAAGATTGCCCCAACCAGCTGACCCCGGGTGGAGTGCCTCATGTACGTACCCAGTGAAATTAATAAGGGCGGTATTAGTACCGTGCAGTCTGCGAAAACCATGCTGTTGGTGGCAGAGGAGGTCGTATTTGTACAGATGGTCTGTGAGTTAGTCAGCTATGATTCTCTCCAGGGCTTTTGAGAGTTGTGAGAGAATTGAGATGGGCCTATAATTCAAAACTAGTGACCAGTCACCCCCTTTGTGCACAGGTGTGACCAGGGAGGTTTTCCATGTGGAGGGGAAGGTAGCCAGTCAGAGTGACAAGTTGAATAGCTTGTTGATGGGACTCATGACTCGGGAAGGGCTCTAGAGATCAGTTTCATGTCTATACCATCACCACCCATCCTAGTTTTGCCAAGGACTCTGGTAAGGTATTTTTTTGTTTCATTGATGGTTACCCTTCTGAAGTAAAAGGCTGGGGAGGTCATGGTATTGCAGGAAAACGGCCAGTGGTCAGAGGTTGCCATTCCATCTGGGTACGTATCTGGTTTGGGGGGAAGGATGGCACTGTAATCCATAAATGTCTTGTTGAAAATATTAGCCATAATATCTGCATCAAGTATTACTTCATTGTTGTGGTGAAGCATGGAAGGGGGAGATCTGTCGCCGCTTCCAATGAGGCTTTTTATACAGTTGATGCCCAGAATTTCTTGCCATCACCCCAGCATTGAGATTGAAGGTTTTTGTGGTAACTAGCCTTAGCCTGTCAGATAGCTCAAGTGCACCTGTTTTGGGCCACTTTGTAGCTTTGGATATCTGTAGCAGTCCCAGTTGCTCTAGCCCTGTGCCAAAGTAGATAATGCTGTTGCATCAGGCTTAGGATTTGTGGGGTGGCCAAGTCCATGCTGCAGACTTTAATCAGTTTCTTTCAAAACGGGTCAAATTTATCGACTGCCACATTGAAGTGGTTGAAAAAGAGCTCCAGAGCTGTGTCAACAGTGGAGCATTAGTCAAGGAATCTAAAATCCATTCCTTTGAGGTAATTCCTAAAGCCACCCATTGCGGAATTTTTTATATCTTGGTTCCGCACCATTCTAGGGGGAGACTTAGTCTATTTAGTTGTCCACTCACATTGAACAGTTGAGTGGTTGCTGAGGATGTCAGGGAGCACCTTGACATTCTTTAGCCACTTCAGGTGCGTTGTCAGCACCCAGTCAATCAGTGTGCTAGAGCCTGTGCAGTAATTTGTGCAGATGCAGCTCTTGACCATCTGTGTTAGATATAGCCCCGATACCAGATCTCTGTGTGCGGAGCTGGTGCTGGCAAGCCAGTTGGTGTTAAAGTCTCCCAGTACGATTGTTTTTTTATTCTGGCTGGCCTGGGTGTAGAGGTTAACAAAGGCTTCTAACCCCACTTGCTGCCACCCTAGTGGGATGTATACAGCCATAACAATCAGACCTTTACCCCCTTTGCCTATCAGGATTTTTATAGCTAGGCATTCACAGTCATTATTAGTGGCTGACAGCTGAACTCTGAGGCATTGCAGATTGTCATGGGTATAGATTAAACATCCACCTCCTTTTTTCCCTATGCAGTCCAGTCTATGCAGGTTGTAGCCAAGGTGCTCCCTGACATCCTCAGCAACCGCTCACCTGTTCATACAATGATGTCAGACAGGGTAAGTGTCACCCAAGCTTTAAGCTGTGTCAGTTTGGCTTGGAGGTTGCATATATTCATAGCCACAATCCTTAGTTGTCCATTATTAGCTGGGGTCTGGGCTGATGAAGCCAGTGGGCCTGGGTTGGAGTGGATGTTTCCAGACATCAGCAGTAGTATTACAATGAGTTTCCTGCTTATTTTTGGGAAGAGGAACTTTACTTTAGACTTCCGGTGATCTCGTGAGTTGCAGTTGGAGAGCTTTAAGCCTGAGGTTTGATGAGTGGAGCAACGACGTCACTCCCCCATCGACCTTAAAAGATCACAACATCCTGGGCCTCGCCAGGATTCTTTTCATTGCAGCCGGAGGCCACGCTGGCTATGCCTTTTATTGCTGTGTTTGGCCTCCGATGCTCTCGCTCGCTTTGCCAACTCCAGTATTTCTCCTGGGGCTCCTCTTGTGTTGCTCGGTGCTAGCGGGTTCACTTGCAGATCTGATCCTCAGCTCGAGCTTGGCTCCTACTGTGCTCTCAGCCATACCGTAGCCTGCACTGATCCCCGACATGGCTTCTTGCCGGTATGTTCACTGCTGTATCATCAACCATTTTCTCCAGCTTTGGCAGCTGCCCGTGACTCCCCATTGTCACACTGCACCCTGTTTCTGGCTCACTCCCTCCCTCCAGCTGCCCTCCCTCCAGCTGCCTCTTCTGCTCCGGTCCTTGTAGCAGATCTGTCCCACTTCCCTTGCCCGCTGATAATCCTGGCAGTAGCAGCTCGTAACCAATACCGGGGAGAGATAAAGCAAATACGGGAGGGAGCCTCTGTTTCAATCTGTACTCCCACTTTTCTCGCTTCCTACATAGGCGACTTGTGTTTGGGCTCCTGATTCATTTTGCGCAGTTCAGGTTCTGGGTCCCTATCATGCTAGTTTTTATTTCCCAATGTTTTCTTCCTCCCTCCCTTTTCTGACGGCATGGGTCACTTTCGTGGCCGGATCAGATCTGGAGCAGACCGGTTTCTCTTTTCCCTATCAATTATCTGAAACTGTTACTTAATGGGGCTTATTCACCTGGGGTCTTGTGTCAATTTTTTGTGGACTCGTGTGCTTCAGTGTGCTTTTCTGGACTTGAGTGTTTCAGTGTATCCTGTCTGCTTGCCCATTTTTAGATGTTTCCCATCCTCATTATTAGTTTTCTGGTTGTTTTGCTCATCTTTGCTACCTGTCAGTCAATCAATCAACTTTATTTAACCAGGCATTAACACCATTGAGCGAAACTCAATTTCAAAGTGGTCCTGGACATTAATACAATATAATACATTTAGTGCAATACAGTACAATTCTTGAGTACAACTACAAAGGACAGCAGTGTAAAGCAAAACAAAAATACAAATAGGATCTTTTGATGGTGACAATCACTATACATGCCGGTCAGCGTAATCAACAAACAGTGGTACATTATATTAAAAACTTAGATGACTGAGGATAGGAGATAATCCCAGATAGCCTTTGCTAGTAAAAGCTCATACCTTGCTAATAATAAGTGAGGAGGTATTAAGAGAATAGGGTAGTAGTGGGGTGAAGGAATAGAGAGCCAAAAAGGGATGCCAGAAAGGGCTAGTGATAGGAGTATACCAGTGTGATCAAGATTAGGGAGCTAGACTAATGGGTGTCTGATTTCCTTAGCTTTTGAAGCAAGGTGGGTGAGATACTTGGGCTTTGGGAGTATGGAGCGGCACCATGTCTTAGGAATCACAGATGTCAAAAACATTTGCATGATTCCTTCAGATAATCCATAATTAGAGCTTTGAATTTGGACAAGCTTGGAAGTGAAGATAGTTTTAATGAGCTTTGCATGGTGTTCCAAAGTGTGGGGAGTGCAGAAATGATTGCTGCGGAGCCATAATTTCTTTCCACTCTAGGAACCTTGAAGCAAATTATGGACAAGCGCCTCAGGCCATAGGAACACTCTGCCCATTTGAAAAGGTGTGAGATGTAAGCAGGGAGGTTATCAGATAATGCTCTAAGGAAACAGAGAAGAGCATTTCTTTTTCTCCTAGATGAGAGCGAGGTCCATCCCGACATCTGGTATAGAAGACAGTGATGTGTACCACATGGTAGATTATGGATAAATCGTAAGGCCTGGTGATAAAGGGTTGTCAAGTTTGTTAAGCATTGTTAAGGGGCTGTGACTGTACAGAAAGTCAGCATAGTCCAATACTGGGAGGAATGTGGATTGTACTAGTCAACTTTTAGCTTCTAGCATAAGTAGGTGTTTAACGTGATAGAATAAACCTAAACGCTGTCTTAGTTTCTTTGAGATCTCATTTATGTGGCACTGAAAAATGAGTTTATTGTCCAGCCAGAACCCTAGGTTTTTAAAGGTATCTACTACTTATAGGGGTTCATCTAAAAGTGTTCGTATCTGTGGGATATATGTATATCTGAGAGTGGACTTTGGTGAGAGAATCATAGCTTTAGTCTTTTTAGCATTGAGGAGTTTATGAGTGATGAGGTTGTATTGGAGGGTGGTGAAGTCTTGCTGTAAGTACTCATGGGCCAGTTCCAAAGATGAATTTGTGGTGTATAGTAAACAGTATCATCTGCAAATAAGTGCACCTTGGCTGAGCACAGCTGCAAGTCCAGATTATTGATGTATATTACAAAGAGGATAGGGCCAAGGATGGAACCTTGGGGTACTCTGGGAAGGCAGTCAGAACAGCAAAGGCCCAAACCGAGGAAAAGATAGCCAACTCAGTTAAGAAGGGGGATAAAACCTTCTTTAGGTATATCAGGGCGAAGGAAGACCAAGGGAGGGATAGTGAGGCTTAATAAAGGGGAGGGGGGTGGGCAGAGGGTGATGGTGAAAAGGCAGAGATAAATATTTTTGCTCAGTATTTACAAATGAAGAGGGGGAGGTACCTAAAAAAACCAATAGAAACACTCTGGATACAGAAGTTGATACCAGCCCATTTACAGAAGAAAGGGTTCTGAAAGAACTCTTAAAACTGAAGGTGGACAAAGCAATGGGGCCTGATGGGATTCATCCCAGAATTCTAAAGAACTAAGAGTAGAACTAGGTACGACACTGACTACCCTCTTTAACAAATCATGGGAGGATGAGGTGGTATCTGAGGACTGGAGGACGGGAGATGTGAATCCCCTTCACAAAAGTGGGAGCAGGGCAGAAGCAGGAAACTACCGACCTGTTAGTTTAACCTCAGTAATAGGGAAAATGATGGAATCACTTCTGAAGGAAACAATTGACGAGTACCTAGAGGCCAGAGGGGCACAGGACTCAAGGCAGCATAGATTCACAGCGGGAAGGTCATGCCAGACGAATCTAATAGATTTCTTTGACTGGGTGACCAAAGTAGTAGATCAGGGAGGGGCTGTAGACATGGCCTACCTAGACTTTAGCATGGCATTTAACACAGTCCCACACAAAAGATTAATATGCAAGTTAGCCAGCCTGGGAGTGGGTCCCAAGACGATAGCCTGGGTAAAGAATTGGCTGGAGAATAGGACACAGAGGGTAATAGTAAATGGAGTCCACTCTGAAGAAAGGGGGGTTAGCAGTGGGGTACCGCAGGGTTCAGTATTAGGACTGGTCCTCTTCAATGTCTTTATAAGTGACATTGCAGAGGGACTGGAAGGAAAAGTATGTCTCTTTGCAGATGACAAAGATCTGCAACAGAGTTGATGCACAAGGTGGGGTGGAAAGGATGAGAATGGACTTGGCAAGGTTAGAGGAATGGTTAAATGTATGGCAGCTTAGATTCAATGCTAAGAAGTGCAAGGTAATGCACCTGGGAAACAAAAACCCAGGGGAAGAGTACACAATGGGGGGTGAGATACTAACAACAACAAAAATGGAAAGGGACCTGGGGGTAGTCATATCAGATGACTTAAAGGTGGGCAAGCAATGTGAGAGGGCAGTAAGGAGGGCTGGGGGGATACTGGGATGCATAGGGAGAAGCATCACCAGTAAAAAACAGGAAGTTGTTATCCCTCTGTACAGACAGCTGGTGAGACCCCATCTGGAGTACTGTGTGCAGGTCTGGAGACCCAGTCTCCTCAAGGACATAGGATGGGAGCTATCCAGAGAAGGGCAACTAAAATGGTGCAAGGTCTGCACCAGAAGACATATGAAGAGAGACTAAAGGAGCTTAACCCCTGCTGTGCCACGGACTGATATATCAGTCCAGAATTCCTATATGTTCTAATTCTATCAGCAGCCTATGAGTTAATATGTATAGCCTCGAGGAAGGAGGGAGAGGGGGGACATGATAGAAACTTTCAAGTACCTCAAGGGAATCAACAAAGTCCAAGAGAGTAGCATCTTTCAGAAAAACAGCTGTGCAAGAACAAGGGAGCACAATTTGAAGAAGGAGGGGGGCAGCTCAGAGGTAATGTAAGGAAGTATTTTTTCACAGAGAGGGTTGAGGATGCATGGAATGGCCTTCTGGAGGAGGTTGTGGAGTCAAAAACAGTGGTTGAATTCAAGCATGCATGGGACAGTCATAAGGCAATTCTAGGGGGTGGGGATAGAAAGAAGTAGGCTGCTGGTTAACTAGGATCTGCAGCTTATCCATTAGGTAGGGAAATGGGCAGACTGGGTGGACCAAGAGGTCCTTATCTGCCGTCAAATTCTATGTTTCTATGTACTCCTCTTAAAAGGGATTTTTGTGGTGACAAGTTGCCTGTTGCCTTGACTTGTTATAGTCTATTAGTTAGGTAGCTGGTAAACCATTTAACAGCGAAGCTATCAAGTCCAATATTAGTCAGTGCAGAAAGCATGAAGGTATGAGCCACCGTGTCGAAGGCCTTACTTAGATCAAGGAAGGGGGCAAATACATGTTTCTTAGGATCCAAGGCCATTTACCAGTCCGGGGTCACTTTTGCAAGAGCTGATACTGTGCTGTGTTTGGCTCTGATTGAGCCGGGTTTAGCAACTTTTATGAGTCCAGATGTTCCCTTAGCTGGATGTTAACAATTTTTCCAGTAATTTAGAGAGGACGGATAGTAAGGAGATAGGTCAGTAATTGTTCAGATCACTGGGATCCCTGGACTTGAATAAGGGTAGGATGTGGGCAGTTTTCCACGATATAGGTAACTCGCCCTGAGTTAAGGAAGTACTGAATAAATAGGTAATGGGGGTGGTCAGGTAGGTATGGCCAAGTTTTAGGAAATAAGGTTCAATATTGTCAGCACAGGCACTCTTTTTGGTATCCAGGGAACGAAGGAGGTCCTCAACTTGTTTGAACATAATTGTGTGGAAGCTGAAAGGGGAGGGATGCAGTTGATTATGATTGTGGTTATCAGTAGGGTCAACATTGGAGTCTCCTGCTGGGTTAAGTTTGCTGATAGGTGAAGTGTCAAAGGCAAACCCTGCAGTGGCAAAGCGATCATTAAATTTCTCTAGTATATCAGCTTTGTCTGTGTAGGTGGTTCCCACAGACACTATTTTGTTTGGGAGAGGTGTGATAGTAGGCTGTCCTTCAACCTCTGAGGATGTTCCAGAATTTGGCTGAATTGTTTTTGTTGTCTTCTAGCTCTTTTTGGAAGTATCTAGCTTTTTCTGATCTAATTAGCTTGGTACAAGCATTCCTAAAGATACAAAATGCTAGGCAGTCAGCCTCCAAGTGGGATATCCTCTCTTTTTTCCACCAATAGTCCCTGTCCCTAAGTGCTTTCTTCAGGGTGGGAGAGAACCATCCGGGGTTTTTATTTTTTTTTGCCTCCATACTTCCTGGCTGCCCACTCCTTCAGGTCTCCTATTGTCCAACCCGACTACCTGTCCCGACTCCCACACTGACTACCAACCTCATATGGCGGTTCCCCCAGGTAACCTGGTGTATCCCTTCACCGGATGGGTCCCCCTCCTCTGAGGGGGAAGGCACCAGTTGGGGCGACCAGTGCGCTACTCTGTTGGCCCGGGGTACTGCTGAGGTGTGTCAGTCATGGGATCGGCAGCAGCGGAGGACAGAGAGATCGTCATCCGGCCAGCCAGGAAGCATTTTTCCCTGATTTTCTGTAGGAAGTGATGCCCTGACGTCAAGGCATACGCCGACGTCTGTCACTCCACTTGAACACTGAGCCTGGCTGTACTTCTGTACTCCCAGCATCCACCAGGAGTCAGCATGTGCCGGTGTGCATCCCTGTCCTCCCCCCGGAGAAGGAGAGCTGTCCCTGGATGCTCCATCCTTCTCCCCCCGGCTGGCCCTCCAGTGATCTGAGTCCTTTCCTGAACCCGGGTCGCCGGCGTCGCAGATGGAGATCCAACTGCTGTGCCGATGGGCCAGCTTGGGGGTTTTAATTTTTGATTTGATCAATCTCAGTGGGGCATGTTTGTTTATTAACCCCAATAAAAGGTCGTGAAAGATGTTAAATGCCTCATTAAAGGTAGATGCCAGATAGAATTCCTGCCATTGAATGCTGCTTTGGTCTTTCAGGAAAGTGTTGAGGCAGAACTTTTTCAAGCATCTTTTCAGTTTAAATTTGGAAGCCTGTGATTAGCCACCTACCATGTCTCTATTCCTCCTTCGTTGTGCAGTTTTGGCTTCCTTTGGTGTTTCCCTCCATTCCCTGTCCTGCCATCACCTTCCTATTGTATTCCCCCGAGATCACACCTGGATATCATAATCCTCCTGCGGTTATTCTCCCATACCAGCTGCACTCGACATTTCTTTTTGGGCTTAACTATCATTACTCATATGCCCGCCTCATCAATCCACGGCCCTCACTCCGTATTTATCAGTTTCCTGATTCCATCCATCAACAGCCATCATGGATTCACTTCTTTCATGGCTTCTATCTCTCCTCATGCCACAGTTTTTCTATTCACTTGCTCTGCCATTCACATTGTTGGGCCATCTATGGCTGCCTCCATCTGGCCTTCCATCGAACCTGGCCTGCGTGCCACCTCATCCAGCTCCCCCTACTGCTGTTCTCATCCTGTATTTCCAGTACCTGCCTTCCTGGCATCAATTCATCATTGTACCTCATCCGTTACTATGTTGCCAGCCTCCATGGCTTCTTTCCCTCATTGTACATTATCCATTTCCTAATTTCACCTTTCTTGTCCTAGTGCCTTTTCTAGTACCAGCCATTATGGCTTCACTCCGCTCTTAACTTCACTCCTCATCCTACGTCGTTCAATTTTGCTCCATCCTCCTCATACCTCATCTAGTTTTGATCCTTGCTCTCTCAACCTGAGTTGCCCTCCCTCCCTACCATCCATCATCCTTTCATACTTCACTTTCCAGTACCTGCCTTCATGGTGTCACTCCATCATCATACCTCATTTGTTCCTATGTTACCTGCCTCAGCCTAGAGCCTGTTCTCATCCTGGCTGTCATGGATTCTTTCCATTCATGGCGTCTCTCCTCATCGTACATCGTCCATGTTTGGCTCCTCTTGATATCCTGTCCTGAGCTCATACTCTCTGGTTCCTGCCATGCCTTCTCGGCCTTGGAGCCTGCCTCCTTTCGAGGAGCCTCATTGCTCGCATCACTCTATTGAGCACTATACCATTGTTCAAGTTCATTCCTGTCTCCTCTTATTCACATTCTGTATTGACCTTTAAGTATTCCCTCCAATTGAGGCCTGCATTCGATCTTTCTTTTGGGCATAACCATCCTGACTCATCGATACGCGGCATTCCTGCCACATGTATCAGATTCATCACTCTGGTCCTCATTCACTCATTCTAACCTCAACATTTCTCTATTCCAAGCATTCCGTCCTTCTCACGTTTCATATGCCACTTCATCGAACCATGCCAGCTTTGACTACTACGTTATGACTTATATTGGCTAGGTCCTATGCTACCCATTGACCTTCCTATCATCCTTAACAGCCTTACCTCAAGGTTTATCTAATTACATTGCTTACTTGAACATTCCTGTCATTGAATCCTATGCTACCTCACCAAATACAACCTCAGGGTCTAATCGTTCAAAGTCTACTTGTTCATATCGCATAATCAAGCGTCCCTCTTCAACCTCAGCGTCAGCTCACTCACTTCGCTCACTCAACCTCTGATTCGTACATGGATTGACTCCCTCCCATCCTGGCTCATCTGCTCTACTATCTCTCATCGACTACTTGAACATACCCTCCTTGGTTCCCTGCTATTTCATGTTCCTTATTTAATTTGTGCTTCTTTGGAGTTTTATCCTAGTCCCTTCTCTTTAATGAACCTTTCAATTTAACAACATAAGTCCTCAAATCAAATGTCACCTGCCTGGAGGGAAGGCAACCTAGTTCATGGATCCCCAGAGGTTTCCTCCTCAAAGGGGTTTTTTCCTCTCCTCCGTGCCAATGGTCATAATATTAGAGTTAATGCTTTCTTAGGTTAGTTAGTTAGGTTCTGCTGTTGGATGGAGGTGGATGGTGGCTCCAGCTTTCCCCTCTCTCATTAGGAAGTCAGCCCTTATTTTCTCAGAATTTATTCATTCATCATCCTCGCCTCTTCAATGCTCGACACCTTTAGGTATTCTTTTTGGGCTTCTTCTTAACCTACCTTTAGCCGACGCAATCATTCCTGGCACCTGTGGAGGGGAACCCTCCTCTAGGGTTCCTTGCGTCGTACCCCTACAGGGTGGTATACCCCATGGATAGAGAGGCAGAAAGCCACAAAGCAAATCAAGTTACACAAGCATCATCACATTATCTTATCCAGTTGTGTAAGCACATTGAATGAGAGGGCTCAGCAACAACGTCATTCCCCCATCAACCTTAAAAGGTTACAACATGGTGGGCCTCACCAGGATTCTTTTTTGTTGTCCACCATCCACCCCTCCTCCTCCAGTGGCTCATCTCTCTTACCCATGGGCTTCTTCCTAACCTACCTTTAGCTGATGCAATCATTCTCAGCACCTGTAGGGGGGAACCCTCCTCTAGGGTTCCTGGCATCGTACCCCTACAGGGTGGTATATCCCATGGATAGAGAGGTGGAAAGCCATAAAGCAAATCAAGTTACACAAGCATCATCACATTTTCTTATCCAGTTGAGTAAGCACATTGAATTAATAGCTGGGTTTCTAATTGCTGTGATTGGGCTGGCGAATAGCCATAAGGTCAGGAATGACATCCCTCCGATAGTAGTGGGCCAAGATGGTTGTAGCAAGGGATGAGCTTTGTGGGGGCACTCTGATGCTAGTCTCCCACTGTGATAGCTTTTTACTCTGTAGGACAGGATAGATAGTGAGGCAAGTGGCATTAGTAGAATCATGGTGTTTTTGTCCCAGGATAGTCACCAGGAGAAGGAGCAGCTGCAAGGGGGTACCCCTTGGAACGTAGTGAACGCTCCCTTTGGTGGTCATTATTAGGAGTAATAATATGTAGCCTCCCTTGCTGTGGAAGCTTTACAGTCTTGAGCTGCTAGAAATTTGTGCCATGTAGGGTGGTGGGCCTTTTTATATAGACTCCTTATGCTTTTGTGCTCCTGACAGCTCTACCTTATTAATGAGATAAGCCTCCACAACTTCTTCTGTTACGGTTGGGTCCCTGTTTATTTACAGTGAAGAGGGCAGCCTAGTCCTGAGCAGATAATATTGGGAGTGACAGATAAGCCCACAAGCAGGAGAGAACTATGGAGTTGAAAATTGTGCTTTAAGGGCTATTTAGTGCTCAGTTTATTTAGGAAGGGGAGAATTGTCCTCAAGCAGGAGAGCACTAGGGAATTGTCCTCAAGCAGGAGAGCACTAGGGAATTGTCCTCAAGCAGGAGAGCACTAGGGAAAGGTTACAAAAAAAAGTCCAGTGAGTAGTACAGCAAGGCAGTGGCTGAGCTGTGATTTGAAAAAGGTACCTTGGGCACTTGCTTTCTGAATGGGGATCTGCAGCATCCAATCAGGAAGCGGTCAAAGTCCCCAGGAGCCAGTCCAATTATGGCGATTAAAGCCTGGCAGCTCCAAGCTAGGAGCGGACCGATCGTACCTGCTTTCCTTGGTCAGGGGGTGGTGGGCTGGATGCAGAGGTCCAGCTGCCTTTCTTCATCCTATGTAAAATCAGTGTCAGTGGCTCAGCAGGTTGCACACTTGCCTCTATGACTGGAGGATCAGAAGGCTGTGAGGTCTAGCCCCACAGCAGAAACTTGAGTTAAATCTCAATACTGACACTGTAGTGCAGTATGAGGGGGTGCTGCACTCTTGAGTTACCATCTTTTGGATGAGATGTTAAACCAAAGTCCCATCTTCTTGTTCAGGTGGATGTTAGTTATCCCTTGCCACTTCTTGAAATTGCAGGTTAGGAAAATAACCAAAGGATTTTGTTTCTTTCAAAACAGATTTGGTTTCAGGGATAAGAAACCCTTTAACATTTTTGGCTTCCAGACTGGAGGTGCCATTATTACCACCTAGGATTTTGAGAAGAAATTTTACAGTATCAGCCGGGGGGAGGGGTAGGGAGAGGGGATGGCTGCAGGACAGAATGCCAGAAAGAGAGAGAGAGAGAGAGAGAGAAAGAGAGGAAGAAAGAGAATGAGATGTTTATAATAGAAAGCTTCTAAGGCTGAGGTTCATACCTTTGCTGGAACAAAGCGGCATAAAGTTAAAGGAAAACTACACCCTCATATCTTTTAAATTGTATTTGCTTCCACGTCAACAGACAACTCTTTTCATGTAGCTGTTAAGAGTTGCATGTAACTGCCTTAATCTGTTTTCACACTTCATACTAGGCCCTGTAACTGTTCTGGGAGGCTTCATTTGGTGGTTGTTGAAATCTCATTGTCCCTGAGAACTGCATTAGCATATGAGAACATGATGCGTAATTAACCTTTATAGTCCCCCGTATGCCTGTCTGCTTAATTAGTCTTCAAAAAAAAAAAAAAGCTGCAAGAAGGTATGGAATACCACTTTTACCTTCAGTGAGCCTTGCAAACTATCTGAGTTGTGATGCAGGGTTTTTCTTGCAGTTAATTTTATTATTATTATTATGCATCCAAAAAACTCTATATCCTCAAATATACAATTACATGAATTCTTAAAGGAGAAAATAAATATCATGCTGTCTGAGTTATTAAACAATGGAAGTAAAGGGAAAGATACATGTTGAAAAAAGAAAGCAATATGTAGCCATACAATCTGTATAATTGACAGAAAATAACACAACTTATGGCTCAAGGTGTAGAAGAAGTAGATTCAAACAAGAGATATGAACAGTCATGATTGTACAATAGTATACTATAATTTAATACAGGTATATATAAAATTGTATACAGGAGAGAAATTAAAAGGAGACGATATCTAAAAAAGTAAAGAGAAGAAAGGAAGAAAGGGAAGAAGGAAAGGATACAAAAGGGAAGAGGGAAGGGAGAAGAAAAAAGAGGTGAGATACTGATGTAAATATAGAACACCAATAGATTAGGTAACACTAGATGTAGATGTGTTTAAATATTTAAAGTAGTCCTGCCAGCATTTATTGTAAAAAGCGAGTCGGTCAGAGGCTAAATGTGACATACAATCAAGGGTAGCATATTAAGATAAATGTTTGAGAACATCTGGGAGGGAAGGAATGATATTGGATCACCAGTGTATTAATATAAGGTGCTTAACTTGAAGGAATAGTAGGGATAACCATCTATTCTGTGATTGGGATATTTTATATGAGCGAAAATTGAATATACCAAGTATGTAATGTTTTGGATCTAATGTGAAGGGTAAACCAATTACTTTAATAGCAAAGAGATGTATACAACACCAGAGATTATATATGGGAGGACAATACCATAGTATATGTAGTAAATTGCCATTAGGAGAGTTACAGCGCCAACAATCATTGTTGTTTCTTAAGCCCATTTTTTGCAAAATTGCAGGAGTTCTATACCATAGATGTAAAATGTTAGTTTGTATAAGTGAACTGCGACTATCTTTGAAAGATTTGTGGCAAGAAAGTCAACAGTTACGCCATTGTGTATTGGTTATATTATAGTCTAAAAGGGTACTCCACTTATTTTTTGCAATGATAGATTGATCTGGAAGTGTGTCTCTAATGTGTTTGTAGATGACAATATTTAAGTTAGAGTTTGTTTTAATCCATTTGGAAATGAAAGTGTCATAAGAAGATTGTTGAGGGATAGTAGGAAGGTACAAATTCCATGCTGTGCATAACTGTAGATACTTCCAGAAATCTTGATAAGGAAGATTCCATTGTTTGCACAAGTCAGAAAACGATTTTAATTTGGAAGTCTGGGGTATAAGTATATCCCCCCAAAAATAAATAACCTTGTTTTTCCAATTATGGCAAAAAATAGGGTGATTATTAGGAGTAGTGTTACGATTTCCCCACACAGGAGTATATATAAAAGGGGTTGGGCTGGATTTGAGGTGTTTATGAGTCACTTTCCAGTATAGTATGGATGCTACTATAGTAGGATGGGATTTTAAATTGGGGGGGTAGAGGATTATAAATGAAGGAAGTAGTGATATTACCAGGACATAGAGATGCTACCATATTGATCCACAGTGGAGATTTATTGCTAGGTTTGTTAAACCACTTGACAGTTTGGGCAGTGCGGAAAGCCCAGAAGTTTGCTTAGAACCAGAGGAGTCTGAAGCCCACTCTGGACCAGTGAGAGCGTAGTTTGTTATGGCAAAATCAAGGGATTTTGCCTTCCCATATAAAGTTACCAATTATATTATCTATTTTGACAAAAAAGATGGTAGGGAGGGTTAAAGGAATGTTAGAAAATAAAATATTTTGCTAGCTATTTTCATCTTGATAACAGAGATTTTCCCATTAAAAGAAAGATTAAGCAGTTTCCATCTGTCAAGAGTATTTTTAATATTTGTTAGTAAAGGGGAGTTGAGATTAATATCCCATATCTTGTCTAGTTTCGTAGTGATCTGGATTCCAAGGTAAGAGACACCCTGAGGGGCCCAATGAAAACCCAATGATGTGTTCATAAAAGGTTTACAGAAATTATTCAGTGGCATTGTTTCTGATTTATTTAGATTCAGAGCCAGCCCATAGAGTGAAGTGAAGTTACCAAGTAACTTAATTAAGGGAGGTCCCAAAGTTTCAGGGTTTTCAAGTAAAATGAGGAGGTCATCAGCATCGGACAATGAGGTGTAGTGGGAGTTACCAATAGGGATACCCTGAATTGTAGAGGATTGCCAAAGAGATGCTGAAAGGGGTTCCATAGCTAGAATAAATAAGGTAGGGGATAAGGGGCAACCTTGCCTGGTACCTCTTGCCAGATGAAAGGATTAGGATAAGATAGAGTTAGTGAGAACCTGAGCAGAGGAGTGGATATATAGTTATTGGATCCATGAACAGAATTTATTAGTGACACCAAAATGGGATAGAACATGGTACAAGTAAGTCCAGTTGAGAGAATCGAATGCCTTTTCAAAATCAAGGGCTATAGCTGCGGCTGGTGAATTAAGAGATTTTGCTTTGTAAATTAAATAATGATCGGAGATGATCAGAGCCCATTCTATTTTTGATGAATCCGGCTTGAGAGATAGGGACGAGTTTTGAAATTATTGATTCTAACTGGGTATTTAACATTTTGGCAAAATTTTTCCTGTCTGTATTAAGTTTTGATATCAGTCTATAATTGGATGGAAGGAGTGGGTCTTTGTCTTTTTTTGGTAAGACAGTTATAATGGCTTCTGTCATAGAATAGGGAAGTTTACCTTGTGTAGATGCTTCCCTAAAGACCTCGAAAAGTAAGGGGCATAAAACATCCACTAGCGGCTTGTAAAATTCTGTGGGAAATCCATCAATCCCTGGAGCTTTACCAGATTTTAGGGAGTTTAGTGCTGTTTGTATCTCTTTTAGGGTAAAGGGTTCATCTAACATAGCCATATCTTGTTGGGAGATGTGTGGTAACCGTAAATTGTCCAGAAATTATTGTATATGTTCGACTTGTGGGGAGGTGGATTGGGAGTATAATTGTTGATAGAAGGTTTGCATAATGTGGTTAATTGAGGGGTTATCTGTATGTATTTTATCTGAAGGGTCTTTCAGACCAGCAATATGTCTCTCCATCTGTTAATTCTTAAGCTGATAGGAAAGTAACTTCCCACATTTATCTCCATGTTCCCAATATCGGTGTTTGAGTTTTAGGAGGGCAAGTTTAGCTTTCCTGGATATTAATTCATTGATTTTAACTCTGAGCTGAAGAATTTCAAGATGAAGTTGTGAGTTGTTATCTGGGTTTTTAATTTTAAAATATTGGGTTTCTTTTTCTTTAAGAGATTTCTCTAAATCATCCAGTTGTTGTTTCCTTAGCTTTTTCCTATGTGCTGCAAAGCTTATAATTTTCCCTCTAATCATTGCTTTAAGTGCTTCCCAGATATTCTCTTGAGATACATCAGGAGTGTTGGTAAAGGAAAGATATTCTTGGATTTGGGCTTTAACCCAAGGTAGAAAATCAGGGTCTTTCAATAGCAGTGGATCTAAACACCAGCAGGGAGATTTGGATGGGGGTGGACCCCAAATAAGATGTAATTTTATAGGGAAGTGATCTGATACAGTGATGGGGTGGATGGTTGTGCTGATAATTTTTTTGGTAATAGAAGGGGATGAAAACCAATCGTCAATTCTGCTATATTATTTATGAAGTGGAGAGTAAAATGTATAGTCACATTGTCTAGGATGGAGTGGCCTCCAGATATTGGTAAGACCCAGGTCTTTCATTAGAATTGAGAGTGCAGCAATACTTCTGGGGTGGGAGTCACATGAGGAGTTACTTCTATCTAACTGCACCTCCAAAGCTAAATTGAAATCCCCACCTACCAGTATGGGACAGTTGTTGGTATTACTGTTCATAATTTGTTGGGCCAAGTTATGAAAGAATTCAGGTGAATTGGAGTTAGGGGCATAGACATTGACTAACATAAGGGGCCTGTGGGGGTATTTAAATGGGTTATAATCCATCTACCATCTGAATCAGAAAAAGATTGGAGAAGAGTCCAGTTGAGAGATTTATGTAAAAGAATAGCGACCCCCCACTTTTTAGAGGAGGAAGAAGAAGATACATAAACTTGACCGACCCAGTCCCTTCTGAGTCTGTCAACATCCTCCAATAAAAGTTTAGTTTCTTGTAAGAAAGCAATATGTGTTTTATGTTTTTTGAGATAAGAAAGTATTTGCTTTTATTTACAAGGTGAGTTGAGTCCCTTAACATTCCATGAATGCAAAATTAGATCACTCATGTTAATAGAGGTGTGTGTGGGAGAGTACAAGTTGGAAGAAAGGGACTCTTATTGAAAAAATTGGAGGATGTGACAGACCCAGAAGGGAGAGGGTTAACACAATAAAATGTCTGCAGGATGATTAGGCTATGGAGGTACTTAGATTCTGGGTGAACATATCCATTAGGCCTCGCAAGAAAGAGAGATAGTAGAAAGAATATATAAGACTAATATATATATATATCGTTTAAAAGACAAAGAACCTCTGTGTGCAAGCACTGAGGCAATGGTTACCCCAAAAGGCATTTGGCTGTGAAGCCAAGTTTCAAAGAAATACAAAATCACACATGCCCCCACAATGCAAAGCATCATCAGCTGCATATGTAAATCACCACAGAATATTATGCTGGTTCAACTTTAAGCAGAAATGCATGGTGCCAAAAAGCCTCTCAAACAGTTTGCAAAGGATGCCAACAGAAGACATAGACACGTGTTTCGTCCTACCAGGACTCATCAGTATGCCTCATCTGTTTGACACCCAGTGGAATGAACCAGCTACCCTAAGATGGTCGATCTGGGTTATGGTGTGGTGAACCCAATTAAAACAAAAACAGTTTAAAAACAGTTTATTTATATATATATATATATACACATACATACACATATATATATATATATATATATATACACACATACATACACATATATATATATATATATATATATATATATATATATATATATATATATACATATACACACACACACACATACATATATACATACATAGTTGCTTAACAAAATCTATACGATTATAGTAACACACTACTAAATCTTTAAGTAGTGTAGCAAGCTATGAGTCAATGAAAAACACCTAGACTCACTCGTTACACTACAAGGCATGAAAATAGTAAGTGACTCTTGGGAGACAGTAATCTTAAACCCATGATGCAAACTATAAGCAATTATTTCTATCAAGTTGCAACTGTAATTAGTATTAAAGTGAACAATGTAATTCCTTGGGGGAAACCATAAACATCATTACCAAAAATGAAAAGGGGATTACAAAAAAAATGTGCAATCCCAGACATAATACTGTGTCTTGAACCTAAGTTGAATTAGAAGAAAAAAAAAACTAGTATAAACAGTATTAAGCAATATATACAATATGTAGCATGATTTGGTAAGGTCCTAAAAAATTACAAGATCAGCTATACTTGTGCCATCTGCTACGTACTTACTCATATAACCATAATGATAGACACAAAAGCATTTATATACGGGGGATGGTTAGGTATAGTGGAGATGTCAGAGTTCAGATATTGTAAGGATTTATAGATATTGGAGTATTGTAAGGTCCAATTTGTATAAAAAAGGGTATGTTTAAAATAGGAATCACAGATTAAACAGGTATACAAAATCACCTTGGCAATATAGCATTTATAAGGATTGGGTTTGTTCAGGCTTCGAGGGATTGCATATACTAATAATAAAAGTTGGGTAAATAGTGATAGCGCAGACCCAAAAAAATCACCCTTAGAAAAGTAAACTACATTAATATAGTGAGATGACCAGACCTGGAGAGGGTTAAGTGAACTCAGCTATAAGATTACATTGCAGGCTTAAAAAGCTCATATCGTAAGGGCTTCAAGTCAAACTGTGCTATCAATTATTAATTATAACCCATTAAGTGAAATAATAAAGGTGAAACGCCTCAAAAATAGCCTGCAATGCCTAATTACAGGATAAGAATGGAGATTAAATATTGAATAAATAAAATAATGCAAGGAGTTGGTATGCCATGGTTAAAAAAGGGGGGTTAGAAATTTAGGTGAGGGTGGGTTAATGGAGTAGGGAAAGTATACAAAATGTTAAAAGGTTAGATGTTAGTTTAGGATGAAGTGGTGGAAAGTGGGAATAAATAATCAAGCACTTCATTAATGTATTATCAATATGCCATACATTTATGTTAAATTTGAATGGTAAGAAATATGTGTGGTCATTAAACAGCTAGATATGCATCCATACACTAAACTTATATAAGAAGAACATGATAAAAAGAAAAATTGATAACTCTAGATAGGTGTGTATATATGTATATATATATATATATATGTATGTATATATGTATATATGTATATATGTATATATAAAAAAACAACCAGCAAGCACATATGAATTGGTTTTTCATTGTATAGGAAATGAGCATTTAGAAATAGAACCTAGCCTAACATTAGGGATACTTAGAGACTGATATTGTGATTGACACAGAAGTACCTAAATAAATGCTATAACAGACATTGCATTAAAGCAGAAAATGCTTAGATTGTCTTAGGATGATGCCAAAATAGTGTGCTATAAATTTAAACCGGGAGCCTGTAATCGCGATTTACAGCTTAGCGCATTCCAAACCAGCTGGGTGTGATATTGTGCACACACAGTGAATGCTCTAAGCGATTACAAGGCAATCAAATCTGGATAGAGTTCAGAGAGCTAACAATTAGCTGAGGTCTCCAATCTCAAGAGGCACCAGCAGAAAAAAGGAACAAGAGAGTAAGTGTCCTGTAATCACTTACATCTGTTGTGCTTGTGCGTATTAGAGGAGGCATCTATCACTTTGTTTTTTAGCTTCCGCTTATGTTTCTTCTTTGGAGGTTCAGCAGACTTGAAGGGGGAGCTAGTAATCAGTTCAGCCCAGGAGGAATCAAGGGATTTAACAGAGTGCAGCGGATATTGGGGATCGATGATGGCGAGATCCATAGCAGCAGCACAGAGATCTTCTTGCGAGGAGTGCGAGTCATTGTGTAGTGGGGAGAACCTGTTGGAGAGGGCAAGCAGTGACGCAAAACCTACATGCTTCGCAGTTTGCGAGAAAAAGCTTGAAGTTGTGGCATCTTCACAGCCGGTATGTTTGGAGGGATGAGCAGATAAACTTTGTCTTGCAAGCGAACAGAACTCTGAACTATAGGAGCTGTAGAGGGTGGCAATGTTACATGTTCTTCTGTATGTTTAAGACTTGTAGTCGCTACGTGAATATGATGACTTGGTTGTGGGCTTGTATTGTTGGTGGGTTGAAGGACTGAATTCGAGCTTCCAGAATTGTTGATTATTGGCACTGCCTCACCAAGGAAAGTTGTGAGTGCGTCGGGGTGTGTGAAAATCTTTAAATTAGTCCCCCAGAAATAGACGCATGACAGCCAGGTATCTCAGTGCGAATTTGATCCCTGT
The DNA here is from genome assembly GCA_016271365.2 of Neoceratodus forsteri. Lineage (NCBI taxonomy): Eukaryota > Metazoa > Chordata > Ceratodontiformes > Ceratodontidae > Neoceratodus > Neoceratodus forsteri. The sequence goes on along the minus strand of CM028136.1, from coordinate 219,516,342 downwards.
TGGTGCAGCATGGCTTAAATGGGGTTGAAGGCTTTACGCTTATTAACTAAGTCTTTTGAGAAGTCTCTGAAAGTAGAAATTTTGTGCTCTTGCCATATAAGCGATCCTATTTGTTTTGCATGGATGATGATTAATTCAGTGTGTGCATAGTTTAGGAATCTGGCAATAATAGGCCTAGGCTTTTGATGTATGTCAGGCCTCGGATCCAAGGTACGATGAGATCTCTCAGTAGTGAGTTCCAAGCCTGGTGGAAGTTTAAGCATAACTGGTAATGCATGACGTAAAAAAGCATTAGTGTCCCCAAGTTCTGCACCCTCAGGAAAGCCCAGGAATCTAAGGTTGTTGCGCCTGTTTCTATTTTCAATATCATCAATTTTATCTTGTAAAGTTCTAATAGTTCTGTCTTGTTCACTGAAGGTGGCCTGTAGATCACTGATAGAGCTCTCTTCTTTAGTTACTTTAGCTTCAGTATCATTAATTTTATGATCAAGCAGTTGCATATTAGTGCTGTTTTGTTGAGTTTTTTTTTTAATTGTTAATCTCACTTATAAGTTGCTGAGACATTGACTCCACTCTGCTAAGGGAATTGTTCTGCATAGATTGCTCAGCCATTGTTGTAGGCCTTGCGCAGAATAGCAGTATAGATGACAGAAAGTTATCTATAGTTAGTGGTATAATGAAAAAAGGAAAAAAAAAATTTTACCAGAGCTGTTCTGTGATGTTAGAAGAGTTGAATATAAGTCATTGGTATTTGATGGTGGTCCGGGAGCAGGAGGATAGATGATGATTGATGGTGATCCCAGGGAGATGAAAAGTTAAGCAGCCATCTTTAGCACAGCCTGGCCAAGCCCCCCTTGCAAGGTTTTCCCCTTTAAACTTCATTCAGTTTATGTGTTTCCAGAGAGTTTTTGCAGGGTATTTGTTCCTTCAGCATAGAGATACATGATACAAATGTTTGATTTGACATCATGTTCTCATATGATAATGCAGTGCTCATGGATAATGGGATTTCAACAACCATGAAATGGAGACCCCCAGGGCAGTCACAGGAGCCACCATGAGCAGTGAAAACAAACTAAAGGTAACACATATAGCCCTAACAGCTATAGGAAGGGAGTTGCCTTTTGGTATGGAAACAAATAAAATATAAATGATATGAGGGTGTAGTTTTCCTTTAAACAGAAAAAAGTTCACATGAGGTAGGACATGGCTTAAGACAGTCTAAGACTCTGAACCTGCACTTTAACAACTAATAATGTGCCATGCATTCTCTTGCGAGTATCGTGCATGGCTAGGACTGGAACTAATCACTGTATGTAATCAATAAAGAGATACTATTATAGTGATAATACCCATAGTAGTCTGGGTTTATGAGGTGATAACCAGACCGGTGGTAACCCCTGATCTGGTTATTACCTTGTAAACCCAGACCACTATTGGTATTATTGCAATTATACTGGAAAAATAAATATATATTTGAAACTGCAAAATCTGTGCTTTGCACTACAGCGTGTATTTGAGAAAACAGGAATTGTTTCTCATTGAAGAGCTATAGTGTTTCTAGAGTCTTTGACTGCTGCATGTTCAAGTGGGAGAGAAAAAGTACAGTCACATAAGAACGTCTCGCAACAATAGATCTTTGAGTGAAGTGTTTGCAGCAGGCAGTAACCATTAGGACTGAACCCAGCAGGCACCAGGACCCAATGGAACACTTCTAGCTAGCAGTCATTAGTGGGAACCGCCCCCTAACTTTGGCCTGCACCCGATGTTCCCTATGGTATAAAAAGGGTAGTCCCCAGCACAAACTAATTTCTCCTATTGGAGACCCGGGCAAACATAATGAATGGAGAACCAAGGAGGTTCCTCTAAATCGAGGAAAAGATTAAGCCACGATGGAGAAGCAGACACCAAGGGGATGGAGGGAAGGGAAGGAAAGCAGTGCCTGCTGCAAGAGCGCCACTCAAAGATCTACTGTTATGGTAAGTTCTTAGGTAACTGTACTATCTTACCTCTGGGTGGGGCTCTTGCAGCAGGCAATAACCATTAGGAGTGAGTCCCAAGCAGTATAAGGACTGGCCCCAGTAAGCTTGGAGGAGGTAGAGGTCAGCATAAGGTCCTCAGGAGAGAAGGCCCTTCAGGACTACAAATCCAAATCCTGCTCTATGCCTGGATACAATGTCCAGACTATAATGTTGTATGAAACTGTGGACAGAACTCCAAGTGGCAGCTGCACAGATATCAGCAGTGGATACATTTTTGAAGGAAGCAAAGGAAGCTGCTTTTCCCCGGGTAGAATGGTCTTTGACCAGTCCCGGCAAAGGCTCGCCATACTTTCAGTAACAATAAACAATGCAATTGGCTAACCATTTAGACAAAGATTGTTTTGAAACAGGAGCTCATATTGTCCTAGGAGTAAAGGAAACACACAACTGGTCAGATTTACGAATGGCATGGGTGCAATCCAAATAATAGTGAAGCACCCTGTGGTCATCCAGAGTATGAAGTAAGATCTCTCCTTGGATTGAATATGCTGGGTAATAGATGGGTAAGTGGATATCCTGATTTAAAGTAAACTCAGACACCACCTTAGGCAGAAACTTAGGACTGGTCCACAAGGACACCCTGTCCTAGCGAAAAACTAAATAAGGCCCTTTACACATCAAAGCCTGAAGCTCAGAAATCCTTTGAGCAGAAGTAATAGCAAAATCAATGCTTTCCACGACAGAAAGCATGGCTCATGGCTTGTGGCAGGTTCAAAGGGATGCAACATAAGCTTTTCCAAAACAAAGAATAGGTCCCAGGGAGGGACGGGGTCCCTAATGGGAGGCTTGAGATGCAGTATACCCTGCAAAAAAGTGCTGGAAATATCCAGTTGGGCAAGAGTCTTGCCTTCATAGGTGCATGATACACAGAGATGGCAGATAAGTGCACCTTAAGCAAAGAGTAGCCCAGACCTGAGTCTGATAGGGAAAGGAGGTACACTAGGACTAGATTAACCAGACAGGTGAAGGGATCTTTTTAGTGAGAAGTGGCCCAGATATAGAACCACTTCCACTTTATAGCATAAGTGGCTCTCATGGAAGGCTTTCTGGCTGCCACTAGGACATATGCCACCCAGGAGGAAACCCCAAAACAGGTGACTGCTAAGTCTACAGGAGCCATGCATGAAGATGGTGTGATTTGAGGTCTGGATGGAGCATAGCACCCTGCTCCTGGGAGAGTAAGTCAGAGCACAGAAGCAGGGGAATAAGAGGCTCCACAGCTATTTGTTGGGGGGAACCAAATCTGCCATGGCCAGAAGAGGGCTATTAGAATCATTTCTGCTCCTTCTGTCTGCAATTTGAGAAGAACTCTTAGAAGTAATGAAAAGGGAGGGAAGGCATACAGAAGAAATCTCCCTGTCCAAGAGAGGGACAATGCATCTTGCCAGAAAACACCATACCCTGGATCTAGTGAGCAAAAACTGGGTAGTTTTGCATTGAGTGAGGATGCGAAGAGATCCAGTTCAGTATGTCCCCACCTGTTGCATAGATCTTCGACCACTGAGTGAAGAAGTTTCCACTCATGTGCCTTGGACTAAAACCAGCTTAAGCTGTTGTCCAAGGTGTTTTGTACACCTGGAACATGTATGGCAGTCAGGACCGGTGATGCTACATGGCCCAATACCAGATCCTCATGGCCTGTCTGCAGAGGGGGTAAGAATGGATCCCCCTTGCTTGTTTATATAAAAGACCACTAACATATTGTCCCTCTGGATCCAAAGAGGGCCCAGGAGTTTGTTCGACTGAAAGGCCTTTAGGGCATAAAGAATCATTCACATTTCCAAAAAATTGATGTGAAGATTCTGTTCCTGCAGAGACCAAGTCCCCTGAGCCTGTCTGCTAGATGGGCTCCTCAGCCCTTGCCCAAGGTGTCCATAGTTAGAGTCTGACAAGGTGACTCTGTCCAAAAGAGAACCCCTTTTGAGAGATTGGAGGTATTCAGCCACCATGCAAGAGTCTTCTTCACAAGGATGGAGACTAACACCGGCTACTCCAAGTCGTCTGTGCGCTGGTCACATTGGAACCAAAGGTTCCACTAGGACACCCTCTTGTTCGGGTGAGCCAGGGGAACTGTTGCGATTGCTGCTGCTATGTGGCCTAGTAGCCTTAGGAAAGACCTGGCCGGAACTTGGCAAGATTAGGATATCAGCTGAGCCTGTGCTTGTAGGCATTCCGCCCTGTCTGGGGCAGAAAGGCTTTGCCTTGGGCTGTATGCAGGATGGCACTGATATACTGAAACCTCTGGCTTGGCCAAGGGGAGGATTTGTGAAGGTTACAAAAAAAGTTGAAGGTGGCCTCCACGGTTCTGACTAACTGAACCCTGGTAGAGGCTGTCAGAAGCCAGATGTCCAAGTAAGGGAGGACGTAATGGCCATACCTTCATAAGGCAGCTGCCACTACAGCAAGGCACTTTGTAAAGACTCAGGGGGCCGAGAACAGGCCAAATAGCAAACCCAGAATTGGTAATGGTTTCCATGGAAGCACAAAAACTTCCTGTGGAGCTGACGGACCAGGTAAGTGTCCTGCATGTCCAAAGAAATAGCCAATCCCCTGATGAAGTAGGGAGAGTAGGCCTGGAAGAGTTACCATCCTGAAATGTTTGTATTCTATGTACTGGTTCAGGCGACTGAGGTCTACGATAGGATGCAGGTCTCCTGTTATTTTTGGAACCAGGAAGAAATGAGAATAGAATCCCTTCTCCCCTCTGGGCTGGTGTGATGGGTTCTGTGGCCTGTTTTCACAGAAGCACCTGAATCTTCTCCTGGATGAGGGAGATGTGGGTCAGAGGATAATGGGAGGGAAAGGGTAAGTTGTCTGGGGGCATCTCTAAGAACTCCAGAGTATGCCCTTTTTCAACCAATTGAAGGACCCATTGGTTTGAGGTTATTTTGGACCACCCTTCTAGATGTAGGGAAAAACTACCCCCACTGCCTCCTCTAGGGTTTTGGCCAGGGGGAGGATTGGGTAAGGAGTCAGGCAGAGGCACCGGGGATAGGCAAAGTGCCTAGGAGGTTCTGGGAGCTCCAGGGGCTGAACCCCCTGAGGCTGGGGTAGTTGGTTTGCACTTAAAAGTGTCACAAACCCACTCCTGAGGGTCAGGTCCACTGAGCTCACAGTGCCCACCCCTAAGTGCAATCTGTGACAGGGAGGAGGAAACGGGATATCCTCTTTGAGTCCCTCTATAGTGCTCTCTGGCTTCACAACTGAACACTTGCCATGAGGCCCCACGGTCTCCTCTTTACTCTGGATCAGGGTACAATACCAGTCTCGAGTCTTGTAGCCAGATGAGATCCCCTTCTCAGTTGTTACACAAATGGGGAAGATCCAGATGTTACAGCCTTTTCGGGGTAGTGTTGTAACCCTGATTCTGCCTTCTCCCACAAAGCATGCAATAACCTGGTTCAAATGCCAACAGACTCTCCCTTGAGACTTTCATATCCCCCCTATCTTTTACCCAGACTTTCCCTTTTCGGACCCTTTGTTCAATTTTTTAGCTTATGATGGCACCCCGTAGCAATAACAGTTTAGTCACAGATTAATATTGAACATCCCACAATCGCACACCCAGTATAAGGACATCTCATTCAGACTGGTTTTCCTAAAAACTAAATGTTTTTACTAAATAGTTACTAATCATACAGTCACAACTAAAAAGTTTAAAAAATCTTTTTGGTCACAGCATAACAAAAACAAAAGTGGAATCGTACAAGGAAAAATCCACTATGCCAGTTATCTAAAGTTCTACCTTAGTTTGTAGTGAACTGAAGTCTGTAAAGAGTAAGTGCAATCTCTAGTTCTTAGTCCCTGTGGTTTGGCAGTTTTGCTTCTCTGTGTGTTCAGGAGAGAATCCAGATGAAAAGTGTGCTCTGAGCTTCATTTTACAGGGGTATACTGTATATAGTCCCTGGCAGTCTGAAAAAAAAAACTCTCTAGTTTGAAGCTGATGGCCTTCTCTCTTAGGCAAGTAGAGGTCGCTCTTGTGCTTTCCCAAAATCTTATTTTCTTGGTAACCTTTGATGCCTCAGTGTCCCATTAGTAACACAATTGACATCAGTGTGTCAAGAATTCACACAGGTCTACCAGAAAGGATGTTCCTGTCCTTTTACCTCATAAGATGTAATTTACTAAAACAGTTTCCTGGAACAAAGCATCCTGCCTCTGAAATGCTTGCTTATGACAGGCAATGGATTTTGGCATAGCTTTGCTCAGGGACTTGGAAATGCAATCTCAGTTTCCTGGCAGCAGCTGCCCCTCTGGTCAGATGAAGGTCACACATTTTAAAAATCCATTCTCTCTATGTCCCCTTGCATTAACACTGGCATTCTTGTGACATGTAACATACTCAAAATCCCATCAAAAAAACTATATATAGCAGAATTTAATCTGCAAATAATGATTGGCAGTTGACTAGTTCACCATATCCCTCCCTCCTAGACTGAATTTGTGACAACACGCCCCCTAATGCATAGTAAGGTTGTTACAAATTCTGTTACTGTTCTAAGTGGTGAGATAACCATCTGCGCTGGCATTGGCCGATCCGGGCCCTGTGGGTAATGGTCATATTGTAGGCCTTTAGGGCAATACTCCACCTTAAGAAATGAACACTTGTCTTACACATCTGATTCAACCACACCAGCGGGTTGTGATCAGTCTGTACCTTGAAGCATCTCCCCCCGTAAAAGGTATGGCTCTAATTTCTTCAGGGCCCACACCAGCACAAGCCATTCCTTTTCAACTGTGGAATAGGCCTTCTCTCATGGAAGTAACTTCTTACTCAGGTACACAATTGGGTGATCCTTTCCCCTGATTAGATGTCTGGCTGAGGACTGCTCCAGTCCCCACATCTGAAACATCTGTCTGGACTACAAATTGCTTAGAGTAATCTGAACTACCCAACCCAGGGGCACTGCACAGTGCCTTATAGAAACATAGAAACATAAACTTTGATGGCAGATAAGGGCCACTTGTCCCACCCAGTCTGTCCCTTTCCCCACCTATTGGATAAGCTGCAGATCCTAGTTAACTAACAGACTACTTCCTCCTACCCCCCCTAAAACTGCTTTATGTCTGTCCCATGTATTCTTGCATTCCCCCATTGTTTTTGATCCCATCGTCTCTTCAGGAACACTGTTCCATGCATCCACCACCCTCTCCATTAAAAAAACAAATTGCCTGTGAGCCGTCCCCCCATCTTCAAATTGTGCCCCCTTGTTCTTGCACATTTCTTTTTCTGAAAGATGCTACCCTCTTGGACTTTGTTGATTCCCTTGAGGTACTTAAATGTTTCTATCATGTCTCCCCTCTCCCTCCCTTCTTCAAGTCTGGCTCCCAGTCTATCTTTTTGGGCTTTCTTTTCTTTAGTAGGCCAGATAGGGGAGCTGCCAGGGTACTATAATTTGATACAAACTTTAAATAGTACCCTGTGATTCCCAGAAAGCTCCTATCCTGCTTCTGGGTTTCAGGCATAGACCACACCTGTATTGCCTCAATCTTTGCTTTATTAGGGTAATGCTGCCATGCACCACTAAATGGCCTAGGTATGCCACCTCCTTCATAGCCACCTGGCACTTTTCAGCCTTGACAGTGAGCCCTGCCCGCTGTATCCTGCCCAACACTTCCTTCAGATGGAATAGGTGTTCCTTCCAGCTAGTACTAAAGATGGCAGTATCATCCAGATAAGCCACTGTATACTGTTCAGTACCAAGTCACACCTGGTTGACCAACTGTTGGAAGGTGGCAGGGGTGTTCTCCATTACAAAAGGCATTACCTGGAACTTGAATAATCCTATTGGAGTGATGAAGGTGGTTCTCTCCCTAGATCTGGCAGTTAACTCCACCTGCCAATACCCTTTTGTTAAGTCAATTGTGGTAAAGTATATCGCCCCTCCCAATGTGTTCATTAATTTGTCCGTCCATAACATTGGGTGGACGTCAGACTTTGTGACTGCGTTGAGTCCATGATAGTCCACACAGAAGCAAGTAGAGCCATTTGGCTTGAGAACAAGGACTACGGGTGAGGTACCAGAGACTGTGGGATTTCTGGATTACCCCTAAATCCAACATTTCTTCCACCTTCCTCCTAATGTACTTTAGGATGACCTCAGACACCCGGTAGGCTATCTGCTGGATTGGTGCTTGCATCCCTGTTTCTACATTGTGTGTCACTAAGGGGGTACATCCGGGCTTAGCCATAAACAAAGGGGTGAAGTCTTCTAAAACCCCCTTCACTTCCTGGGACTGTGCCAGGGTTAACTGGTGTGACAGCTTGATTTTCTCCACAAAGGACTGCTGCTTGCTTTCCTCTAGCAAGTCTGTGAGGGCTGTTTTTTTTCATCCATCCCCTCCCCAGGACTACACACTGCAAATACCATGTCAGCCCTATTTTCATATGGCTTTGTCATGTTGACATGGTACATCCTCTGGCTATGTCTCCTGTCAGGCAGTTCCACGATATCATTTACGTAATTTACCTGAACTACCTTGTATGGTCCCAACCACTCGACCTGCAACTTAGCCTTCCAGACTGCGATTAGGACTATGACTTCCTGACCTGTGCTGTACATGTAAGCTCTGGCTTCTGCGATCGTATCAGACTTTTGGTTTCTGCTTGGCAACTGAAAGGTTGATTGAGCCACCCCCATAAGCTTCTTCAGCTTCTCCCTAAACTTTTTATTTATTTTATTTAGTTTTTGTTGACTGGGTAAGTGCACTAAACAAATCCTGCCTATTTTCAGGCATAACCTGGGGAAGGGGATACAGATGAATGCCAACTGAACTTGAATCAGATTAAGCTGTTGGTGGAATGTTTTGTGAATTTAAAGACATACTCCACTATGGGAGTTCCCTGGGTGGCATGCTTGTCTTCACAGTCCTCCTGGATCAAGTCCAGGCGCCCATGCACCCTAAATCCATATAAGAGTTTGAAGGCGGAGAACCCTGTCAAATCTCGGGGCACTTCCCTGTATGCGAACAACAGGTGGGGAAGGTATTTCTCCCAGTCCCTCCCATGCTGTTCAGCAAACGCTTGCAGCATCACTTTTAGGGCACCATTAAACCTTTCCACAAGCCCACTGGCTTGTGGGTTATAAGATGTTGTGCACCTCTGCACCACCGCACACTTCTCCCACAAGCACTTCATCAGGTCCTACATGAAGGTACCTCCTTGATCAGTTATAACCTCCTGCAGAAACCCAATATGGGAGAAAATCCCTAGCAAGGCGTCTGCCACTTTGTCCTACGTGAGGAAAGGGCGACTGCCTCTGGGTATCGGGTGGCATAATCGACCACTGTCATGATAAACTTCTTCCTGGAGGAGCTTGGGGTACTCAAAGGTCCCACAATATCCATTCCTACCCTCTGGAATAGCGCCTCCACAATGCGCAAGGGAATTAGTATAGCTTTGGTTTTACTGCCTGCCTTCCCTATTTGTTGACACCTGTGACAAGACCTGCAATATTCCTTCACCTGCTGGGTGAAATTGGGCCAATAGAAATTCTGGGCCAATTGCTGCAGGGTGCATGCAGTGCCCACTTGTCCAGACATGGGGATATCATGAGCAACCTTAAGCAACCTTTCATGGTACCCATGGGTAATGACAAGCTACGTGCCCATCACCCCTTCCTCTGTCCTTGTGCCCTGTGTATACAACAGTCCATTGTTCCAAAATACCCTATGTCTGATGTCACCTCCCTGTGTCCCATCAGATTTTGCACAAGCCTTCAACCTCTCCAGACTAGGGTCAGTTCTCTGAGCCACTGCAAAATCTTCACATTTTCCCAAGGTATGGGACATGTCCCATTCAGTTCCTAAACTAAGGGTCCATAGCTCTAGCATCAGGGCATTCAGTGTCTCTGCCATCCCTGACCTTCTGACCATTTGTTACCCCTCCCCCCTCAGAGTAACCTTCTGTAGCTGTTTTGTGAACAGCCACTTGGGGAAGTCCTCTCTCCCTTTTGCTACCCTCCATTTCAGGAGACACAGATTGGGGAACCAGAATCCCATTTTTTTCACGGGCTTCCATGGGGTTCAGGGAACTACAATCAGCCTTGGCCATCTGACTGCAGATAACCGCACACACCACCCCTTCTGTAGACTGTTCCCTATAATAACATCCAGGGTGAGGTTGTCTGCTTCTGCCATATTTTGTACCATCTTTCCTGTTTCACCCCAGTCCAAGAGAACGTTAACCAGTGGCAACGTTTTCTCCTCCCCAGTGAACCCCTTCACCGTTACAAGCTGATTAGGTAGAAACTGTTCAAGCCTAACCAAATCACCTTTTACTAAGTTAAGAGATGCCCCCGTGTCCCTTAACCCATGGGTCTGCACCCCATTTACAGTAACCGGGTGCATGTGCTCCCTCATGTTTACAGGCATGCTTTCAGTGATACACAGTGCACCAAACTCTGTTCAGGCACCACTTTGTCCACTCTGCCTTTTTAGGACACTATCTACCAAGATGCCCTGGCTGTTTATAAAACCAACAGTTATTTCTTTTATCTGAGAAATCCCTTTTTTGCATTGGGGCTTCCCCCTTTCTGTGCATGCAGTGAGGGTTTTAGCAGAACTGAAAGTGTGCTTTTCCTTCTTGGCTGTGCTACACCTGCCCCACTTCCTGTCAGAGCAGGCCTGCTCCTGGCATAGTGGTCTGAGAGCTCAGATGCTTGCTGTGCTGTTTTTGGATCTTGGTCCTACAGCCAGGTTTTCAACTCTGCTGAGCAATCCCCAAAAGAACTGCTCTAGCAACATAACCTCCTCAATTCTTTCCACAGAATTTGCTTCTACTTCCTCTCACCAATGTTTCAAAAACTGACGTTGCTTTGTTGCGAGTTCTTCATAGCTCATGTCAGGGCTTATTTGGAGCATATGGAACTTAACCCTGTATGCTTCAGTAGTTAACTCATACTTTTTAAACAAAACAGTTTTAAATTTCTCATAATTGCTACTGTCCTGATTGTCCATTTGGCCTAGCACCTCATGCCCTTTACCAGTAAGTAGCTGGGATAGTCCAGGACTCCCTTGATATTTTGGCCTGGATACAGACCTTTTCAAATGAATTCAAAAATGCATCCATGTCCTCCCCATTTTTAAATTCAGCTATTAATTTTGAATTTAACTTATACCCCAGCTCTGGAGTTTCAGGTTCACCCCTGCCACTCACCTCCTCTGGCACTAGTCATTGGAGTCTTAGCTTCTCCAGTTTAAACTTCCTCTGCCACTGTTTTTTTCCTTTTCCTGAATCTCTCTCTGGCACTGTTTGTCCTGCAACTCCAGTTTGAGCCTCTTCTGCTCTCTTTCTTGCTGGGCTTTGAACTTTCTCTGCTCAAATTCCTTCTGCTGCTGGGCTTCAAACTTTCTCTGTTCGAATCCTGCCTCCAATTTCCTCAGCTCCAGCTGCAGCCTGATCCCTTCTGGCCCCAGCTCTGTGGTGAACTTGGCCTGCTGCTGTGGCTCTGGATTCCCCTCTGGTCTAGCTGCCCTCCTCCCTGAGACTGGACACTGCAATGGACTCTGCCACCCCCCCAGGCTCTGGTCCTTTTCAGTCACTTACCATGACTCAATGTTCTGGGCAGCTGCTAGCTCATTGGCTGCCATGAGGGCCTCCATGAGGTTTTTGATTCGCTGCTTGTACTGGACCCCTCTTTTCTGACACAACTGCCTTAGGTGGTTTGCAGTGCATTCGTTATAGTTGGAAGTCATCTTCTTTCCTAACTATTACAACACAAGCTTACATTGGGGGGAATAAAAGAAAATAGGTAGGGAACTTTATACTATAATCAAATTATTTTTTTTCCAATCTCTGCCTTGATTGTGTGTGGATTGTTTCAGTTTGTCAATCTGATACACTGGCCTTGAATTCAACAGTTATGCCTGTGCCACCAATATCTCTCGAATCTCACTGCTGCCAGATCTCTCGGATCTCACCTCTGCCACCAGATCTGTCACAAACCCACTCCTGAGGGTCAGGTCCACTGAGCTCACAGTGCCCACCCCTAAGTGCAATCTGTGACAGGGAGGGGGAAAACAGGGGATATCCTCATTGAGTCCCTCTATAGTGCTCACTGGTTCACAACTGAACACTCACCATGAAGCCTCAGGGTCCCCTCTTTACTCTGGATCAGGGTACAATACCAGTATCGTATCTTGCAGCCAGATGAGAACCCCTTCTCAGTTGTTACACAAAGGGGGAAGATCCAGGCATTACAACTTCTTTGGAGTAGTACTGTAACCCTGATTCTGCCTTCTTCCTCAAGGTGTGCAATAACCTGGTTCAAATCCCACCAGACTCTTCCTTGAGACTTACATATTCCCCCTATCTTTTATCCAGACTTTCCCTTTTCAGACCCTTTGTTCAGTTTGGTAGCTTATGATGGCACCCCATAGCAATAACAGTTTAGTCACAGATTAATACTGAACCTCCCACAATCACCCAATGTAAGAAACTCTCACTCAGGCCAGTTTTCTTAGAAATAAAATTTTTTTACTAAATAGTTACTAATCATACAGTTACAACTAAAAAGGTTTAAATAATCTTTCTGGTCACATCATAAAAAAAGTGGAATTGTACAAGAAAAATGCACTATGACAGTTATCTAAAGTTCTACCTTAGTTTTGTAGTGAATAGAAGTCCGTTAAGAGTAAATGCAGTCTCTAATTCTTTGTCTCTGTGGTTTGGCAGTTTTGCTTCTCTGTGTGTTCAGGAGAAAGTCCAGATGAAAAGTGTGCTCTGAGCTTCAGTTTATAGGGGTATATAGTCCCTGGCAGTCCCCCCCAAAAAACTCTCTAGTTTGAAGCTGGTGACCTTCTCTCTTAGGCTAGTAGATGCCACTCTTGCACTTTCCCAAAATCTTATTTTCCTGATAACCTTTGATGTCTCAGTGTCCCACCAGTGACACAATTGACACCAGAGAATCAAGAATTCACACAGGTCTGCCAGAAAGGATGTTCCTGTCCTTTTACCTCATACAATGTAATTTATTATAACAGTTTCCTGGAACAAAGCATCCTGCCTCTGAAATGCATGCTTATGACAGGAAATGGATTTTGGCATAGCTTTGTTAAGGGACCTGGAAATGCAGTCTCCATTTCCTGGCAGCAGCTGCCCCTCTTCAACCTTGCCATCACTGTCAGGATAGACTTGTACCATTTCCATAGCTTTTTCCCACAGGGCTTTCTGGTATTGAACCATGTGGGTCAGAAAGTTCAGGGAACGAATAGTACAGGTGACTGAGGCATAAACTTTCTTGCCAAATTGGTCCATCTGTTTGGAATCTCTGTCCAGAGGCTGGGTGCTAAGGTGCCTAGGACACTTAGAATGACCATGGGTAGCATTAATGGCCACTGAATCAGCCTCAGAGTGCTCCCCAAAAAATGGCTCCTTCCAATCGGAGCTGTTCAGGTGATCTGCTTTTTTGGAAGTCACTGGACTTGTGGATGAGTGCTTCCAAGCAGCCCTATTAACATCTTTAAATGAGTTGATCAGAAGAGGAATGACCAAGGGAAGTGACTCCTTCTTACAGAGGAAAATAGCCAGCAGACATCGATCCAGGTCCAATTCCTCCGTATCTCAACGCATGATGGTTTGGATGCTCGCATGACATCTATGAATAAGGGATCATCCAGAGGAGACCTAGGTGTATCTCTGGGATCCTCTGGTTCTAAGGGCAGGTCTGAGCCTTAAGAGTCATCCGCAGAGGAGGAAGAATAAGGCCTGCTTAAGTCACCAGAGTCTGGAGATGGAGAAGGTGAGCAGTGCTTACGCTGGTGAGTCTTCAAACAGCCTTCACCAGACCTATCTGGTTGCAGGGTAGGCTCTTTAGGAAGCAGTGTAGGAGTCTTCCTAGGAGGAGCTTTGTCCTTGTCCAGAATTGGAGAAAGGTCTCTTGGAAGAGAAGGTTTCCTTGGGGACTCCTTGTACTTAAAGTATGTCCACCAGGCTGCAACAGGTCATTGAAATCTGTAGGTGGGTTCTGGGTGGAGACAGGAAGGTCCAGTGTTGGGGGGGGGTTAGGATTCAAGGGCCCCAGCATCAGTTCCTTAAGCTGCAGTAACCCAGCCATCAGTTTCTGAGGTGCCGAGTTAGCAAGCATCAGCTCCTGAGGAGTAGAGTTATCTGGTGTCAGTCTAGTGGGAATCAACAGCCCGGGTATCAGTCTCTCAGATGTCTGCTGAAGGCTACCTGCAGGGCCAGCCAGTGACTGTGGAGGGATAGGAAACGATGGCTGAGGTGTTGCCAGGATCGATGTCAGAGTGCCAGTGTCGACCAGACAGGTGTAGGCTGGTGCTGTTCTAGAGAAGGCGGTAGGCACTGGCCTAGAAGGAGAAGCCTGTCTGGGGGAGCTGGCTCCTGAGTAGGGCAGGGGTGACAATCTTGCAGTGGAGGTGAGCGCATGTCCCGGGCATCACTTGGAGGCATCAGACCCTAAAGTCAGGACTGACTTAGCTGACGCCTTGACCAGGAGGGTGACAGGTAATGACCTGATGCCCAAAGATCTGGTCAAGCCACCTGGCTGAAGACCAGCTGGGTGGATGATCTTGAGTAACAGGGGCTGAGAGGCTGGGGAGGACTTCCTGAGCCCTGAAGAACCATTGCATGAAATGGAAATGATGGCAGGTGGTTTGACCACTGTGAGCCTGGAGGGAGTAAGGGCTGCTGGGGTAGAAGGAACCGACCCCTGACAGGAGGAAGACCAGGAGTCTGTTGCAGAAGGACACAGGTACCAAGATCTGGAACCTGACTGGGATTTATCTCTATGCTTCTCCTGGTGCTTGTGCTTTCCACTGGACTTCTTCTTTCTGTGGGTTGAAGAAGTGGAGGCCCCAGAGGCTGGGAAGGAAGAGGTGCCTTTGCCCTGGAGCTCTTTCTCAATTGCGGTAAACTTCTGCTGTAGCAGAAAGGCTTCCAGGGTCTTCTGGCGGCAAATCCAGGTGTGCTGGTTGAAGTCCTGGCAGTATTTGCAGGCCTTGGTGTCGTGATTCAGGCCTAGGCAGAGCAGGCAAGAAGAGTAGCTGCTTGCCACAAGCTCACTTTATCTGCCGCCTCTATGAGGAGGAGGACGGAGAAGAAGATATGCAAGAAAATATTAAATTATGAAGAATAAATTGAAAAATAACAAAGCGTGGGTAAATGGCATAGAAAATAGTGGTCGACTAGCAGGAGGTGTCCGTGAAGGTCTGACTTGCATGGGTCGATGGTGGGAAAAGAACTTAGGTTGGGTTGATGACCAACCCTTTTATACCGTGGGGACGTTGGAGGTGGGCCGACATCAGGGGGCAGTCCCCACTAATGACTGCCAGCTAGATGTTTTCTATGAAGCCCTGGTGCCTGCTGGCTTCAGCTGTAATGGTTATTGCCTGCTGCAAGAGCCCCCTTGAAGTAAGATCTGGGCTTGCTCTCTGATTGGCTAAGCACACATGCAGCAGCCAATCAGAATTAAGAGCCACAAGGTCCTTTATTGTTCTTAGCTAATCAGAATGCAGAAGCACTGTCCCATTATTCAGTGTCTTGACTAAGAGAGATTGTTTCCAATAATATCTTTGTGTGTTGACTAAGTTCTAAACTCAAGGTAGAACACAACCTGCTATATCCAGAGTAGAGAAGTTCTGGGACAGCAATCAGCAACCTTAACACAGTCATGCCCTAGAAGATGCACAAATAAAGAGGCATACAGGTAACAGGCCTAAGAAGAAAGCCTGTTAAGCTATTCCCTAGGTCATGTCCCACAAGTGTGGCAGTGGAACATTAACGTACTAACATACTAAGATGTCAGCAGAGAAGGCCTAATGGTCTATTTAGTCTGCTTGAAAATCAGCAACCAGTCAGGACACCATCATAGCCCCTCTGCCTCCCCATAACTCCCCCTGACCCTCTCCCCCATTGGAGTTACACCTCCAGATCTGGCATTACTCAGTTTTACCTTCCCCTTATACCTGTTCCAGTCCCTCTTGAATCCCTCCACTGTATTAGCAGCCATCAGTTCCGCAGGCAGTGCGTTCCAATGCTCCACCGCCCTCTCAGTAAAATAACATCTTCTAGTCTCCCCACTGAGCTTTCCACCAGCCAGCCTCATGGAGTGACCCCGAGTGGCCCCCTCCTCCCTCAGCTGGAACACCCGATTTAGGCTGACCCTGTTTACTCCCTTAAGATATTTAAAGATCATGATCATATCCCCTCTGTCCCTCCTCTCCTCCATGGAGTACAAGTTGAGCTCCTCAAGTGTTTCATCAAAGAATCTTTCACCCAGACCCTGTATCATCCTGGTCGCCCTCCTCTGGACACTCTACAGAAGTGCAATCTCCCTTTTCAAGTATGGGTGACAAAACTGCATGCAGTACTCTAGGTGTGGCCTAACCAGGCAGTTATAAAGAGGGAGAAGCACCTCCCATCTTCTCAAGGTTATCCCCCCTGGCAATGCACCCAAGCATTTTATTTGCTTTAGCTGCAGCCCTCCTACACTGCTCAGAGTTATTCATTTGGCATTCACAACCACCCCCAGATCCTGTTCCCCTCCTGAAACCTATAGTTTCTCCCCTCCCAAAAAGTACCCATGAGCTGGGTTCTGAAGTCCCAAGTGAAGAACACTGCATTTCTTGGTATTAAACCTCAGTCTCCAGGTGCATGACCACCCCTCCAGAGTCTCCAGGTCCCCCTGCAGGGCTCTTCTACCCTCCTCCCCATCCATCACTGCTCCCAGCTTCGAGTCATCAGCAAAGAGGTTCATCCCACACCTGAAACCATCACTGATGTCCGAGATGTAAACATTAAACAGGAGTGGACCCAGTACTGACCCTTGTGGGACCCCACTAATGACTCTCCTAAGAGTTGATACCTCCCCTCTCACCATTACCTTCTGAAACTTCCCAGTTAGCCAGTTTCCTATCCACCTTACCATCCTTTCCTCCGCCCCCATTCCCCACAGCTTGTCCAGCAACCCAGGGTGTGGCACCGAATCAAACACCTTTCTGAAGTCTAGAAAGAGGACATCCATCAGCCTGCCCTGGTCTAGCGCCTTTGTCACCCAATTGTAGAACTCCATAAGGTTAGTCTGACACAATCTGCCATGAACGAAGCTATGTTAGTGATCATCCAGATGGCCCTGTGTCTCCAGAAACACCTCTAGTCACTCTTTCAAGATGGCCTCCATCATCTTGCCTACCACCGATGTCAGGCTGACTGGCTTGTAGTTACCCAGCTCCTCCCTTGAGCCACCTTTGTGGATAGGCATGACATGAGTCATCCTCCAATCCTGAGACACCCACCCCATCTGAATGGAGGAGTTGAAAAGGTGCAGCAAGTACATCTGCCATCTCCTTTAGCACCCTGGGATGAAGGCCATCCGGACCCAGTGCCTTATCCATTTTCAGGGATTTAAGAGCTTCCCTCACCCTACAAACAGGAATGTCAACATTCGTGACCTCCTCCTTCCTCATTTCTAGCCTGCCCCCCACCCTGTATGGCGTAGACTCTCCATCAACCTTAGTGAAGACCAAAGTAAAGTATTCATTGAGTACATCTGCCTGCTCCATAGCCTCCTTGGCCCACCCACTCCCTGACCTCAGTCTGCTAATCTGCCTCTTCACTTTCCTTCTTTCCCTGATATACCTAAAAAAACTTTTCTCCGCACTTCTGATCCCCTGTGCCAACCTCTGCTCCATCCTCGCCTTGGCTGATCTTACCACCTTGGTTACCTTTTGGAAATCATCTCATACTCCCCCCATCCATAACCCCATGTGAGTGCTTGTACCTTCTATGAGCAGCTCTTTTCTCCCTCACCACCTCCTGGACCTCCCTGGTCCACCAGCTCGGCTTTCTGGCTCTACCAAACCTGCGTCAGACCTTTGTGCAGCCTTTGGTATCTTCCAGGAGCCCTATTTTAATAATTTCCCACCTACTATCTGTGTCCATGTCTGTCTGGTCTGATCCCCCTCCAAATGCCCCTTGAGGATCCCATCCATACCCTTAAGGTCCGCACCCCTATAGTCAACCACCAACGTTTTAGTGCGATTTTCCCCTCCCCCAGGTCTAGGGAAACTCAAACCGTGGCATGATCACTCCCCGCAAGTGGGTCCCCTACCACTAGGTTCCTAACCAGATCACAATCCGACAGTACCAGATCCAGGATGCGACCTTCCCTAGTTGGGTCAGCCACCTTTTGGAAAAGGAATGCATCCTGGAAGACGTCCAGCAGGCGTTGCTCTCTAGTCGATGAGGATGCCATAATTCCCCAATCAAACCCTGCAAGTTAAGGTCACCCAGCACCACAGTTATACCCTTCCCCTGACCACAGTGGTCTGTGAGATTCACCTCCAGGCCTTCCTCGAGTTCTTCCACCTGCATGGGTGGCCTGTAAACGACCTCAAAATTTACCCTCTTACCCCCAGGTGCCTGCCAGGTAACTCATAATGCCTCTACATTTCCCTCTGCCCCCTACACCCTGGATGTATTGATGCCATTCCTCATGATGAATGCTACCCCACCTTCCCTTCCCACAGCCCTGTCCTTCCTGAACACAGTGAACCCCAGCAGGTTTAGGTCCCAATTGTGCTGAGGAGTGGCCCAAGTCTCAGTGACTGCCGCCACATCCATATCCCCTTCAGTTAACATTGCCTGAAGCTCAGGCATCTTGTTTCCCATGCTCCTGGCATTAATCAGGACTACCCTCCATCCCTGCCCCTTGCCCTCACCCATCCCCCCAGACTGAGATCCCCCAGTTGACTGCATGCTCCCGCTTCCTTGCTCACAGTCAGTTGCTCCCATTAGGCACTCCCTCCCCTCAGTTGGGGGGGGGGAGTCTAAGTCCTCCCTTGATGTGCCTGTTAGCAGCAGACTCAAACCCCAGCCCTTCCCCTTTACAAGTTTAAACCCCACCTAGCTACGATGAACATTGTGCTAAAGACTTTAGAGTGACCATGATCATCACATATTGGTACACAGCCACTGGGATTTTTCACTGCATATGGGAGATAAAACAAAGGAAACAAGGCAGGTACAAGGAAGACTTTTTTGCAAAGCTGCAATATGGCACAGAAATATAGAAAGCTGACAGTATCTGCACTGCAGGATTTGCATGGCAATGCCTAAAAAAAAAAACACACAAAGCAGACATGGTACAGGCCATATTGGAGAGCTGTCAATGCAGAAGCAGAGATTGCAAATGGTGCATCATCGGGTCCAGAGATGGGACCAGAAGGCCAGGTGGGATCAAATTTTTTTTTTTTGCTCCTCCCCTGCATCTCAGTTGACCTCTCCTTCAAGCCACCTAGTACCTTGCCCTGGGCAACCCCCGCTGCCAACTGCCACCCCACACTGCAGCCTCCCAGGGTAACGCGACTTATCTCTTCATCAGGTGGGTCCTCTCCTTCCAGGGAGAATGATCCTCACGGTCTACCTTCTTGGCCCTGGGTGCTGATGGTCTCAGTCCTGGCTATCCAGGGGCTCCATGGTGGCGGAGGATACAGCAGCCATCATCTGGCCAGTCAAGACAGCCTTTTCTATTTTTCCACCCTGCCCCACCAAGTTCTCGGCCTTGTGGGTGGCGTCCTCAGGCAGGGACATCTGAGGAGCATGTCAGTCCCCCTCTAGCATGCACCCAATCCACCCAGAGGTGCCCAGGCAGTACCCCCCAGGAGGGGAAATGTCCAATGGACACTTGTGCATCCCCTCTCTGCCGGACTCCGCTCCTGGTACTCAGGTTTGGGGCATGAACCTGGGTCACCAGAGTGCCGAGCAAACCCCTTTGCTCAGTACCACAGAGCCAGCCTGGGGGGGATCACATTAAGTTAGCACTGGAGATGCAGGAGGAGATAGAAATGGGAATCTGCATCATATAACCTCTGCAATAATGGTACTGGAGAGGCAGGAACTGCAACAGCATTTTGAGTTGGGGAATGTGAAGATGAAGTCAGACAGAAAGAGAGAGGGAAGGAAAACAGCAAGAAGAGAGGAAAAGTGAGCCGGAGATGGAGCCACTGGAATAGGCAGAAAAGGTGAAACAACATCAGCATCAGTTGGAACTTGCAAACCACAAAACACCAGACCTGGAAATTACTACTTCTACTCCATCTTCACAGTAGAGGATGGAGGCCCATTGCCAAAGTCATTTGTTTATTTTTTAAATGATTCACATGAAAAGACACTTTAAGCTGTGATAGCTTCAGGCTCGACCTGGCATGTGTGTTGCATGGACCTGTTTTACTGATTCACAAAGAACAACATTTAACAAGGAGGGAAACTAAAACTATAAAGTGGTAAATCACTAAAGACAGGGTACTCAAGGGGCAAGGGGGGTTAAAGTTGAAGAAATTCTCAGGACTGGATGGGTTGCAAGCACGAGTACTCAGGGTGGTGGAGCAGGCTCTGGCAGCCCCCCTGGCAGACTTATTTAACTGCTCGACTGAGGTGAGTGTCTTCTCCAGGGACTGGAGGGTGGGGAATGTTATCCCTCTATACAAACGTAGGGGCAGGGGAAGCCCAAGGAACTACAGACAGGTCAGCTAGATCTCCACTGTTGAGAAGCTATTTGAAACCATTATCAAGGAGAAACTGGTTGACCTTCTGGAGTTCCATAGTCTCCAGGACAGCAAACAGCACAGTTTTGTGAAGGTTAGGTCCTGTCAGATAAACTTTGTAGAATTCAACGCTGTGTCTCAGGAGCTGGACATCCAGTACCTGGACTTCAGCAAGGCCTTTGAATCAGTGCCCCCACAAATAGCTAATGAAGAGGCTGGGGATTTGGGGGTATGGGAGAAAATCACAAGGTGGGTAAAGAACTGAAGGGGGGGGAGAACCCAAAGGGTGGTATTAAATGGTATGCACTCTGAGGTCAGGGGACAACTAGCAGGGTGTCACAATGGTCGGTCCTGGGTCCAGTACTCTTCAGTATGTTTGTCACATTGGAGAGGTGTCCCAGGGAAAGATATGTCTCTATGGATGACATTAAGATACTGTATGTAGCAGCGTGGATAATGTGAGGGTATAAGGGAACTGAAAAAAGGACACAGAGAAACTGGAAAGGTGATCAAAGATTTGGCAACTGAAATTTAACACCACAATGTGCAAGATTTTGCACTTGGGGAAAGCCAACCCGAGAACTGAATACCCTATAGGGAAAGGCTAGAACAGACATCATAGCAAAGGGACCTGTGATTTATAGCAAGCAACAGCCTCAAGACCTTGGCCCAGTATAACAAGGCATACTGTATGAGACTGGTAGGAAGATGTGTTTCACAGGTAGGGACTTCTCAAGTAGAAGGGAGGAAGTGATCCTGCCCAATCAGAAATGGAGAAAATTACAAACACTGCAACTGTGGGATGTGTCTAGGACAGTCAGATGTTTTTGAAACAAGAAGTGGAATAAGTGCTTGTTAATGTAAACTGTTTAGAAAGTGGAAACACAGATGTCTGCCCCACCCATGTTTGAATTCATTCACTGATTTTACAGACTACCTCCCTTGGCACTCTATTCCATCCCTCCATCACTCACTCCATGAAGAAATACTTTTTGATGCCCCTCTTAAATCTCCCCCTGCCAGCTGTATTAAGTTTCCTCTGGTATGTGTGTTCCCAGTCAGCATGAACAGTTCTTTGCTATCTACTTAATTCATCCTGCGCAGGTATTTGCAAGTTTCTGTCTATTCACCACTGAGCACATGTTGAGATCCTCCAACCTGTCCATGTAAGTCCTTTCCTACTGACTGCGAATCATTTTAGTTAACCTACTCTGCACTACCTCCACCCTGTCCTGATCTTTCTTCAACAGCAGCCTACGTACAGAGTGGTACACAATACTTCAGGTATGGATGCACCAGGAACCTGTACAGTAGCAGAATCACCTCACTTTTCCTACTGCTAATTCCTGTTCCAATACAACCCAATATCCTAGTCACTGTCCCCACTACCCTGTTGCACAATGAAGTACCCCATCCTCAATCATACTTTTCAGTGCAACCCTCTTATTCTGTTTTCTATTTTCAGATTTTTCACCCAAGGCACACTACGTTGCATTTTTTGGTATTGAAGTTTGCCTACCACACCCTAGATCCCTTCTCCAGTCTCATAAGTCTCCTGTTATACTTTTTACCCTTTCCTCACAACCCACTCTTCTGCAGATCTTTTATCACTTACAAACAGGCAGATCTTTTCCTAGCTCCCCTCTCTAATATTATTTATTTATTTCAAAAGTTTCACCAGGAAAGACATACTGAGCTGCTAACAGCTAATTTCTAGATTTGTCCTGGGGGTAGGGGATGTGGAAAAAAATCATAAACCACAAATAAAATATATCAAGGAGCATAATCAAAACTTAAGACAAAACAAAGTATCATATGCACAAATAATGAAGGAAACAAAATTGCAGAAGCAGGACTAGTGAGGGGGTGGGTGAGGAAGCATTATGGGCAATTGCAGGAGGGAGAAGAAAAATCATGAAGGATAGATTTTAAGGAGAAGACCAAAGAGGCAGAGCAAATTGCCAAGGGAAGGGTAGGAATTTAGGAAAGCAGTTTGAGAAAGCAGGTTGACCAACACTAGATTTTCTAGATGCAATAGTGAGGAGGGAATAGGAAGTATTATTGCATAGACGGTAACAGGAAACTGAGGTAGAAGAGTAATATTTATGTAACCCCCCCCTCCATTTTTGGGGTTACGAGAGATGCCTGTTTGGCATCAGGGACCCTGGGTGATGCCAGGCTCACAAAAGGGGTGGAGTCTGGGCATCACGTGCCATTGTGGGAAAGGCAGGAGAATGTGCCCACAAGGGTGTAGTCCATTGGGGAGTTTGTGAAGAGAGGCGTACTGGTAGGCACCAGTCAGCGGTGGGCCACCAGCCAGGACCGGAGGAGCCCGGGGCCGGGGTAGGCCAATTTCCCCCGGTGCTCAAAAGTAGACATCCATTGGTGGGGAGGGCATGATGGAGTGCTGCAGCATTGAGGAGAAGGGAGTTTAAAGTGTATAGCCCATCCGGCTCCAAGGAGATAATGAAGATGTCAGGTGGCTGCCATGGCTGGCCCGGACCTGGTAAGTGGCAGTGTCCTGGTTCCGGAGGGTACAGGGTGGGAACTGGACCCATGCTGTAAGTCCATGTCCACCTATCTGTTGGTGAGAGAATGGCTGTGGAGAGTGCTTGCCCTGTGAAGGTTGGCCACTGCATTGAGAACCCCCCGTAGAGTCGGCAAGGGTGGGGTCATCGTAGGAGTAAGGACTGTGCCCAGCATCCAAAATGTGTGCCCCGCTTGCAATGATGTTTCCCCTGCACCCTCTGGTGGGGAGAGTGAAAGGCCAAAAGGGATTGTGAGGAAATAACAAGCTAAAGCCTGCTTGCCCCTGGTATGCTGAGAGCCATTCTGCTCTCAAGAGAAAAGAGTTACAGGAGCCAGGTTCAGGACCCAGGGCCCCTACAAGAGAACTACCACAGCCGCTTGTCATTGTAATTGCTGATTCTAATTTGTGCCCTTGCTGCTCCATGGAGCAGAATTAGTTGTGGCTTGAGCCTTTGAACTGCTGAAAATAAACTATGCCTGACTGCATCTGATTTTCCGGGCTAGACTGTATCTTTGTATTCGTGCCTAAATGATTTGCTTGACTGTTTGCCTGTGTTCCTAACAAATTTGCCTCCAGTACAGAACTGTGCTAATTTGTCCTCCAGCTGAATAGAACCCAAAATCTCCTGCACCCCAAAAGAGCTTGCACTGTCACCTGAGATACCGTTTATTTGTATTCTGCTGAAATAATGTCTACTACCTGAGTTAGGAACTGATGCTCTCCACCCTTCGACGTGACTTTTCCATCTTAACCCCTAGACGTGGGGGAGAGGAGTGCCATTTGTGCCACCTCAGAGACTCAGGAGTATGTAGCCTGCCCTGGAGTGAAAGCAAATAACTGACCATGTCCAGAGAAGACAGACAGTGGCCTGGGTAGGAGCTGCAGGGAAGTATCTAATTACACAAGTGCGAGAGGCAAGGGTTACATTAATTTGTTTCATTTTTATTGACCAGGTAGGTACACTAGACAAGAAATGCCTATTTTCAGGCATGACCTGGGAGGTTAGAAAGACAACTGAAATTACAAAAAGCAGCAATGCCACAGTATAGCAAAAGAGCAGGACAATAATAAGATACAGTATGTGTCCTATTGTAGAGTCACAATGAGCAAGCAAGGATCAACAAGCATGGAATGAAGCAACAATGAGAACCAGTGCAAAAGCATGACATAGCCCAAAATCAATGTCACAATAGGTCAAATGTAATAACGGCAAGAGACACACAGAGCATACAGGCTGTGAACATTACAATGCTGTAATACCAGTCATGCACAAGAACATTTGTCTATGGAACGTAAGACATGGTAAAGTTCTTTTTCGAATTTGGGGTGGACTGAGACACACCAAGGTAAGGAGGGAGTGAGTTCCACACCCTTGGAGCAAAGGAGGCAAACACCTGTTCACCCATTTTAGAGGAGCATTTGGTTATAGCTAGGAGAGACAGATCACTGGAATGCAAGGGGTAGACTTAGTCTCTGCAGGAGTTAACAGAACAGCCAGTGTGGCAGCATTGGATGCCCTGATTATGTTGTCAATAACACAGCCTTAGGTACGGTATGTAGGTGCCAAGGGGGAATATGTCAAGGGGGGGGGCCAACCAAGACTGGAGTACAGCATGCAGTGGTGGGTCAGCTGGGGAGCAGATAAGGCAAACCTACTGCACATATGCTGTTGTAAATGACTTTCTACTTGGATAGGCTGCAAGCATTAGCCTGATAAAATGAGGTGAGCCTATACGTAAGGCTAGGTAGCAGGACTCCCTGGGCAATTGCAACCCTTGGAGCAGGAGACAGGACATACCTGGTTCTGTAGGCAAGTCCAAGCTTGGAATTTAAAGACTTGCAAATGTTCAAGATCTGAAGGTGAAATCCATAGTGGGATCTAGTGTAAGGCCTAGGTATTTAAAGGAGTCAGCCATGGCGAGGGGGAGTCATCAAAGCAGTCGATGGCTAAACCAGTGGTGCAAGCCCTTTACCTAGATCATACCCAAAAAGCATGGTCTGGGTCTCACTAGAGTTTAGGACAAGGCAATTTTGGACAATCCAGGTCTGAATCTATTACAGTCAGCACTGAGCTTTGCATTGATGTCCATTAAACATTTGTGAACCAGTGTATAGCACCATGTCACCAGCATAAAGTAGGGTGTCACAGTGACAAGGGGCTGTTGGAGTTTCATTAATAAAGATGGGAAAAAGCAATGGGCCCACTATGGAGCCTTGGGGAACACTAATAGTGGTTAGGGCAGAATTGGCCTTGCTAAACTTAAACAATTGCTCCCTGTCGCCAAGATAGCTGGAGAACCAGCTGATGACAGTGGGAGAACTCTCAAAGGATGACAGTTTAATTTTAAGTAGGATCTGATTAACAAGGTCAGTCACTTGTGTAAGATCTATAAAGATGGATCCAGTAAACATCCCCTTGTCCTTAGCAGTTTTAACATCATTGGTGATTTGGACAAGCACTGTGGTAATCCTATGACCATGCCTGAATCCATGTTGGGCAGGGGACAGCAGGTTATATTTGTGAAGATGGTCTGTAACCTGGGAGGCTAACAGATTTTCCAGCAGTTTACTGAGAACCGGCACAACTGCAATAGGCTGCTAGTCCTCAGTGCTTTTTGAATCACCCTTTTTATACATCAGGACAATCTTGGCCACCTTCCAGCTTTAAAGAACAGTGGCAGTGGTGATGGCCAGGTTGAATTACCTGGTAATGAGGGAGGCAAGAAGGGTGCAGCAATCCTAAATAGATTAGGCTGTAGCCCATTAGGGCTACTTTCCCACAGGTCAAAATGGATTTTAGGAGTCACAGAACCTCACTGCAAGAAACAGCATAATGGTATAGTGGCAAAATAGAAAGGCAACTAGATAGGGATGGTAACTCAGGGGAGCATGACATTAGATTCTCGAACCTGGTTAGGTCAGAGAAGTGGGCATTAAGTGTGTTGGCAGTAGTGTCAGGATTATTCCAATTGGTTTCACTGATAGTCATGTTGGGTGGAGTTTGACTTTTACTGTTACCCATGAGCCCTTTAATGTGAGTCCAGAAGCTCCTGGAGTCTCTAGAATAGGTTTGTAGAAGCTCCCAGAAGTATTTGCTTTTAGCCAAATGGATTTCTTTTTTATAGACATTACTCAAGGCCTGATATTCCAGCCAATCAGAGTAAAGTGACATGGTTTTAAGTTTAGCCCAACGTTTGTCCCTAGCCTTAACAAGTAAAGTAGGTCACGATGTAGCCACCTAGTGGACTTCCCTCTTACCCTTCACCTGATAAGTGGAATATGTTTCTCTTAAAGGGATTGAATCATATTGCAGACAAAATTGTTGAAGAGAACTGGTCCAAAGACTAATCCCAGTGGCATCCCACTCATGACTCCCCTCTCCCCACCTGGGAGAATTCTTCATTGACTACAGCCCTCTGGGATCTGATACTCAGCCAATTTCTTACCCACCATGTGATCTTATCTCCCACACCCAGGCCTGTTTGCTTCTTAGCTAGTCAACTGAGTGAGTCAGAGGCCTTACTAAAATCAAGGTAAAGTATGTCAACCACCTGCCTCTTATCCACCCCCTTTGTCACCCAATCAAAGAAGTCAATTAGGTTTGTCTGACATGATCTGCTGAAGAGCACAGCCAGAAGCTCAGCCAGGACCTGTCCCATCTCCTTCAGTACATGGGGATGCAGCCCCTCTGGACCCATAGACTGGTCAAGCTTTAGTGCATTTAGTCCCTTTAACACCCCTTCTTGTGAAAATGGATCCTGTTTAACACCTTCCTGCTTCCTTCCCTGCCTTGTTGACAAAGTCCAGTAATGGCCTCTTACCCTTTACAATGAATAGTGAACCGAAAAACTGTCCTTCTTTTAGTATCAGGAATAAACTATGGTTGAACATGGTTAAACCATGGTTACATGAAATCAGTGATGATGGTCATTTATGGTTCGTCAATGATTTTAACCCTGGTTATCTATGGACACCTCTAATAGTAAATGGCCCAAGAAATGATAATGGACAACCATGGTCAGTATACTGTAGTTTGAGAATTTCAGCCCACCGACACAATGATAGTGTTACCAGTTGCTCCGCTGGTGACCCGGGTTCAGGGAGCGGACCAGGGTTGCTAGACGGCCATAGAGGTGGAATGAGTATCCTTGCACCGCGCTCCACCTCTGGGGGGAAGGGGGAGTAGTGTCTCCGGTGCAGTGCTCCTGGTCGACCACAGGACATTCTGCGACTGAAGGCCAGGCTGGATGGGAGACGTACCAGATGCGTGGTGTTCTCATGTCACAGCCTCATTGCGCACTATGCTTCCCACAGTCACCACAGAGAAAAAGTTGCCAAACAAGCTGGATGCCACCCACCACGAGCCACCACCACCACCATGTAGCCAGCCTTTCCAAGGTGGGGCTGTCCAGGTGCACAAAGCATACTAAGTTTTATATATATATATATATATATATATATATATATATATATATATATATATATATATACACATACACACACACACACACATATATATATATATATATATATATATATATATATATATATATATATATATACACACACACACACATATACACACACACACACACACACACACACACACACACATATATGTATATATTTATATAGTTTGGGAATTATTCAAGATGACCATAGTCATCTGTGGTTATTAATTTCAGAAGTTTCCTAGGTTATAAAATAAATTTCTACACTGCAATGGTAAGTTCTTTTTTAACAACCTTAACATTCTGTAATGAATACATTTATCCACACACACTTTTAAAGTACCTTTCATTTACTTACCCCTTGCAGCTGTTCCTCTTTCTAATGGAGCCTCTCCTCATTTATAAGTAATAGAATGGCTTAATTGCTATTTATACCACCACCATGTTTTGAATTTATAAGATCTGATGTTTTCATATTCGTTTTTTTATAGTCAAGTAAATAATTTTCTTGTGTAACCCTTATGTTTTCTTTATAAATTGCACACAAAATGTTATTGTGATTATTGATGTTTGTTTAAAGTGGCAAATCCTATAAATTAAGTAAATTTGGTGTCTATTCTATGTTCGGTATCCTGTGATATGGGTGACTCAATTTGAGCAACTCAAAGTGAGCGCCTGTAAAAAGGGCTATATGTGTACAACAGCGGGAGCAAAGACAGCGGAGTTCTGCATTGGTGGCGAAGTGTGCTGGGTAGTGTTACTGGTTGTAAAATATAGTGCAGTCTTGGGTTGTTACATATAAATTAAGGGCTCGGCGTGTGGGGGTTGAAGCCCACTGCCCGAAATATATTTTTCTTATTGTTTGGCTGGGTATGTGGTGCTGGATATAAGGTTGAAATGCATGGCCTACAGCTGTGTTGTCACTGTGGTGTAGTGGGTTAAGCAGTGTGTTAAGTTGGTAAGTAGATAGGCTCATGTATAGTATTGTCGTGCTGTGGGTTTGAGTCTAGGTGCTGTCTGGTGTGGTTTTTTTAGTTAGGAGGTTTTTCAGGTGTCGATTTTTAGCTTTGCAGGTGTTTTTCATTATGAATTAAGGGGTGGTTTCAGCTGGTTTGTTTTAATGGGCTA
Organism: Neoceratodus forsteri; assembly: GCA_016271365.2. Classification (NCBI taxonomy): domain Eukaryota; kingdom Metazoa; phylum Chordata; order Ceratodontiformes; family Ceratodontidae; genus Neoceratodus; species Neoceratodus forsteri. The sequence goes on along the minus strand of CM028136.1, from coordinate 219,487,687 downwards.
TAAATGTTCTGTGTAGTTAGGGTCTGATAATGGTGATTATTTTGTTGCTGGTGGAGGTGGTTCCTGAGTTGTGGACATGTCTGTTCAGTTTGTGCAGAGTCAGAAGTGGAGACCTCCATTGCTGAGTAGTGTATAACTTTCAGTTGGAAATGTGATTTGTGCATTTGTATTGCTGTATGTAGTGAGTGTGGTTCTCAATAGTGCCTTTTTTTGGTAGAGTAGTCGCTGTTTTTATGTGTGCCGTTTTTGGTGTGGACTTTTTCTGTTTTCACTGTCTTGTCTTCACCTATATGTTCGGTGCTATTTTGCTTTTTCTGTTATCACATGGAACCCCTATGTTCTTTTGACCATAGACAAACCAAGGGAGGCAATATAATACAGTGGTTTAAGGCTCTGAGCTGCAAATCTGAAGACCTGGGTTTGAATCCCACAGCTCCCACTTGTATATACTGTGTGACTCTGAGCAAGTCAATTAACTTCCCTGTGCTCCCAGGCTGCACCTGTGAAAAAGCTTTCAGCTTAGTGTGTCTCGCCTGGTTAAACAACTGGGGGAAAAACAAGGTAAGATGAAACATGGTTGATCATGGTGTGTCCAGAACATTTAGAAATCCTATTGGGAAAATCCATAGTACACGGGGAACATGCCTGAAGAATTCTATAGCAGCTTTGACCTAGAATAGTGGGCAAAAAATGGAACCAACACAATTTAATAATTAACATGGTCTATTAATAAACTATAGATTTTAGGAATATAGATACAACTTACATATCATTTGAGAGCCATTTTTTTTGTACTTTGAAAGACTGATACAGTATGCTAGGTTGCTGTCATTTACAGTGATAACAAGAGATGGCATAATTTAGTTTGAGAATTAAACTGATCCTGCCAAGGCTTTGGGTGTTATGATTAGCTGAAATTACACATTTACTTGACTCCAGGACAGGGCCAGACAGGGCGCATGTTTGTTCATCAACTGTGGGCAGTCTTGTCCATGAATCATGGACAAAGCACAAACGGAGTTGTAAATGATAAAAAAAGGACAGAGCAGGGATGACCATGAATATCCATGGACAACTGTAGAGTGGGGTGTTTCAGTATATACTGACACACTAGATGCCAGCAGAGTAGGCCTATTGGTCTATCAAGTCTGCTTGTGCTTCAGCACCTTGATTGGGTACCGTAGCTCTCTATCTGTCTACTTCCACTGTTATTCCATCCCCCAGTCCTGCCCCCCCCCGGGCAAACCAGCCTCTGCTTCACCCCTTGCCTATACCTGTCCCACCCTCTCTTGAATCCCTCCACTGTAGCTGCCTGTACCAGCGCATTTCACGGTTCCACCACTCTCTCAGTGAAGTACCCCTTCCTTCTTCCCCCCCAATCCTACGACCCTCAATCTTCCAACTGTGTCCTCTGGTGATTCCACCCTCCTTCAGTCGAAAGATCCTATCTTAGCTTACCTTATCTACTTCCCTGAGGTACTTGAAGACCTCAATCATGTCTCCCCTGGTCCCTCCTCTCCTCCAGTGAGAACAGGTTGAGCTCCCGTAGTTGTTCCTCATATGTCATATCCCCCAGACCCTAGATCATTCTGGTTACTCTCCTCTGAACCATCTCCAGGAGTTTGATGTCCCTTCTTAGGTGCGTCCTCCAGAACTGCACACAGTACTCAAGATGTGGTCTAACCAGGCTGTTGTGCAGTGGCAAAATCACCTCCCTGTTCCTTTAGGTAATCCTCCTAGTGATGCATCCCAGCATCCTATTTGCCCTGACCGCAACCCTCCTGTACTGCTCTGAATTATTCATGTAAACATCCACCAAGACTCTTAGGTCTCGTTCCCCTGCCATGGCCTACAACTCATCCTTCCCCAGGGTGTACACATAGTTGGAATTTTCCTACCCTAGGTATAGCACCTTGCACTTGGAGGAGTTAATTTTCAATTTCCAGTTTATATCTGCCATACTTTTCCTCTTCTTTTTTGCTATTCTTTCTTTGGGGTCCTCACCCACAGCCACCCCCATCAGTGCTATCCAGCCTCCCAGCCCCATCTGCACCTTCTTTGTCACTCGCCCCATCCTCCATCACCTCAGGCTTCCCCCTCTGAGGTGGGGTACTCAGCCAAGCTCCCCCCAAACAACTTGATTACTGGAGGGGGGGGTGGGCAGTTGGTACATTGAGCAGAAGATAGCTGTTCCACTTCACACTGCTGCCATGGCCTTTTCATTCTGTTTCTGCTCTCCCCCCCAGAGTTGCTGGGCTAGGTTTATTGACGGGTGTGCACATGCAAGGCATGATGATATCCCTTTGAGCCAATGGGCATCTTCCCCTTATTCTGCTCTCCGGTCTGCACCTCCACCCAGGATCAGCCAAGTGGCGGTCACACAGTTGGAGAGGCTGCCTTCCCTCCCCCAAGAAGGGAAGCATCCACTTGGAATCCTGGGATGGTCAACCTTCTCAACAGCCAGTCCTCAGATGACTCAGGGTCATTCCCAAACCTGGGTCACCACTGGTGCAAATGTAAATGCTACTGCTGTGCTGATGGGCCGGCATCCTACTCTCTCCTTAAGCCAGACTATTCCCTCCTTTGTTTTATGCTTTTCCCTTGTACACCAAAACATGTTTTGTCTCCCCTCTTCATTTTATTGTATTTGAAAATTGGTAACTGAGAAAGACACACTGAGCCAAGGTTCATTTCCAGGAGCATTCCTTTAGCTTTTATCAGTTCAGTGTCAGACTATGTCCTTTTCATAACCTTGTTATCCTCCTTCATTCTGCTTAGGAATTGTACCTTATTCTTTCCTTTCTGGCTGTTTTTGCATTTTCTGAAGGCCTTGTTTTTTCCCTCACAGCCTCTCCTATCCCATCTCCTTAGTAAAATACAGTGACTCTTCACCACTCCTATTTTTCCCTACTGCCCTGAAGCACACACTCTTGGCTTCCAAGGTGGTTTTCCTGATCAATTTCCATTCCTTTATTATTCCCACTACCACATTTCCTAATTCTAGTCTATTTTGTAGCATCTCTTGCATTCTGCCATAGTCTGCTCTTCTAAAGTCCAGCACTTTTGTCTGAGGTTGCTTCCCCTTCACCCTTATCTTGACATTAAACTCAAATGGACTCCAGTATCCACTGGGTCTGCACCGTGACTTCCCCTACACTCTCCCTGTTTGTGAGGACTCAGTCAAGAACATTCTCACCCTTGTAGGTTCCTTGACCCACTGTATCAGGAATGTGTCTTGGCACTGGGTCCAGGAAGCACCGACAGGAATAGTGTCAGCATGGTGCATGTGGTATAAAAGGCGCCCCCTACACCCCCAGTCTATGGGATTCTCACTCTGAGGGGGGGAGCGGATCAGGGGGAAAGTTAAAATTTGTGGGGCCATGGAATATTGTTTCCATGGCCCCATGTAAAAAAAACAAACAAAGTCCCAATACAGTAAAAAATAGTAGAGACCAGGATTAGAAACCTGGTCTACATTGTCACTGACCAAGCTACTCCACGCCCTAGCCCGCCACGCCGCAGGAGCAGCTGAGCCAGCCTCCTGTTCCCTGTAGCCCTTATCCTGTGTACAGGACCACAGACAGTGACCAGGGGAGTGCTTACAGCTAGTGCTTCAAAACCCTACTCACTGTCCATGTGATCGGTTACCAGACTAGAACCGTACAGCGCGGCGCTATTCTGGTAGCTCTCATTTGATGGGGTACCATGTGTCCTGGAACACATCTTCAAGCAGCTGATTTCTCACACTTTCTGCTACTGGAATTCTCCAGTTTACACCTGGCATGTTGAAGTCACCCATTAGCAGCACCTCCCCCTGCATTTATAACCCTTCTAATCTCATCCCCTAGTTCCCTATCCACTGCCTCCTTTTGTGATGATGCTGTATATACCACCCCTATCCTGATGCACGTTTACCCCCCCATCTGCAACTACCTGAACCCACACTGTCTCTGTGCAATTGCCCTCTCCACTATCTTTGGCCTCTGTGATCTTTATGCTCTTTCTAGCATATTAGGCCATTCCCTCTCCATTCCTCACTCTCTATCCCTCCAAAACATTGCCTACCCTTGAACGGTAAGATTTGAGTTGAAGATTTGAGTTTCCCACATCTCTATAATTGCCATCAGGAATAAGAGTGCTCCTGCCACCACTGTTTCAATGTAGCTTGGTTTGTTTCTTAGGCTCCTGGCATTAGTGCATATAGGCAAGGCAAGTTTTTTTCATATGACGCCCATTTCCAGAGCTCTGGGCACCTCACAGAAAAATAAAATAAACATACAATGCATAAATATCAAATAACATTAATACAATATAGAGTAACTAAAATATAAAACACTGAGAACTAACAGAATATCATAAATAGGGATCAGACTATATGTTAAAATTCAGAATTCATTAAAAGCCAGGCCAAAAAGGTGTGTTTTCAACCTCCGCTTAAACACTTCTACTAAGGGAGCCTCCCAGACTGCAGAGGGTAATGCATTCCACAGGGATGGCCCAGAATTGCTAAAAGCACAGTCTCCAGAAGTCTTGAGCCATACCCTAGGAACAACCAGGAGGCCCCTCGAAGTGGCGCAGAGGGAGCGGTCAGAGGTCACCAGTGTCAGAAGCTCTAACAGGTAGCCAGGGCCCAGCCCATTTAGGGCCTTGTAGGCAAGAAGCTCCACCTTGAAAAGGACCCTACACCTGACCAGCAGCCAGCGCAAAGTGTGCAGAACAGGTGTCACATGACTAAACCTAGAAAGGTCAGTCAGCAGCTGAGCTTCAGCATTCTGCAGTAGCTGCAGTCTGTGAAGGGTTCCTCCCATGACCCCGAAGTAAAGAGCATTGCAGTAGTCGAGTCTGGAGGAAACAAAGGCGTGCACTAGCATCGGCAGGTCCTCAGGTGGAACGAGGGGCTTAATCAGGGCAATGTTCCGTAGATGGTAAAAACCACTACTGACAAGAGACAACACCTGATCTTCAAAGATCAGCCTGCTGTCAAGGATCACACCCAGATTTCACACCCTCGGGGAAGCTGTCAATGGAGTAGAACCCAGAACAAGACCAGAATCAGCCCCAGACAGCAACCCATCATGCCCACTACCAGACTCGATCACCAGCACCTCCATCTAGGCCGGGTTGAGTCTCAGCCAGTTGGAAGCCATCCAGTCATTAATTTTAGCCAGACAGATGTTAAGCACATCCACTGCTCCTGATGTTATGGGAGCAAATGACAAATACAATTGGTATCATCTGTATAGCAGTGAGACTCCACACTGTATTGCAGAATGATCTCACCCAGGGGCAGCATGTACACTGTGAACAACATCAGTGACAGGATCAAGCCTTGTGGAACTCCACAAGACAGAGGCATTAGGGAGGAGTAGAAATTCCCCATCACCACCTGCTGCACCCTGTCTGAGAGATAGGGCTCAAACCACCTGATGACAGTACCAGCGAGTCCACAAAACTCACAGAGCCGATCCAATAATACAACGTGATCAACAGTGTCAAAAGCTGAGAAGAGATCAAAGAGTACAAGAACTGACCTGTCTCCTCTATCTCTAGCCCTGAGCAGATCATTATGCACCCTCACCAGAGCTGTTTCAGTGCTGTGTCTAGCCCAAAAATCTGACTGAAATGGCTCATAAATTTCGAGGACACCAGGTGATCCTCAAGCTGTTGTGCCACTAGTTTCTCAACAACCTTGTTCAAAAAAGGCAGGTTGGAGATAGGATGGTAATGTGCCAGGATATCTGGGTCGAGGGAAGATTTCTTAAGGAGGGGCCTCACCAGCGCCTCTTTCAAGGCAGCCGGGAAAACCACCTCCACCATCAAGCACCTGGCAGTCCTGGTGAACACCGGGACAACAGCCTCAGCACATCCCATTAAGAATCGTCTCGGGGCTGGGTCCAGTTCACAAAATGTGTGCTTCAGCTCTATGATCACCTTAGTCACATCGGACACCTCAACTGGCCTAAACTCTTCCCAGACAGGCAGAGTGCCTCTAATTCGCCCAGCCTGACCACTGCTAGGCAAAAGTCTAACTGGTGGAATCCCTGGCCAGATGGCTGACATTCTGTTGAAGAAGAACAGAGCAAACTCTTCCCATAAAGTGGATGAAAAAGCTTTTTTTGGCTGCAGACAGGCAGGATGTAAAAGCCTGTCTACAGTTTGAAACAGCTGAGAAGGTCTGTTCCTCCCTGCAGCAATCTCACTGGACAGAAATTCTGCCTTCTTATGGGAGATTGCCCCCTGGTACTCACCGTAGTGGGCACGCAGAGCCAGTTTTCAGACTCCAGCCGGGTCCTCCGCCAGCAACGCTCCAACTTCCGACCCCTGATCTTCATCACTCTGAGATCCCCATCAAACCATGGGGATCTCACATGAGAAGACCTGGGTCATAAACAAACTGGTGCGATGGCATCCAGGGCTTCAGAATCCACCTTATTATAGGTGGCAACTGCCTCTCTGGTGCCAATCGCACATGATGCTTCAACCCTAGATAGATCAGCTACCACCAACAGTCCTGCTGGGTGCAAGCCCATCAAAGGGCGATAGCTGACCATTTCTGCAGGGGAGGGACTTTCGGGGGGGGGGGCCCCCAAACATGAACTCCATTGTGTAATGATCAGACCAAATGACCTGATCAGTCTTGAGGTCATCAACCTCAAAACCCAGCTGGAACACCCGATCAAGTGTATGACCAGACTGGTGTGTAGCAGAAGCAACTGCTTGTGACAGGCCCAGAGACTGCATCAACTGGATGAGATTGTAACCAAAACGCGAGGATTCATCGTCAATCCAAGCATTGAAGTCCCCCAGAATTAAACATCTGGGGGACTCCAGCACCTGGTCGATGATGAAGTCTGCTACCTCCTGCAGGAAATCTCCCCCCACCCCAAGGGGGTGGTAAATAAGGAGAATCCTGCAGCTTGCACCCGTACATCCACAGACGGCGACACACTCAAAAGATCGGGTGCTACCAACTGGGTGCATTGAGAAGCCCAGGCTGGATCAAAAAACAATGGACACTCCCCCACCTCTGTGATCCTTCCTTGGGCAGTGCACCATGGATTACCCGGAGGGAATGGCGTCCCTAAGAACTGGGCTGGCATTGTCACCCAACCAGGTCTCCGTAATGCAGGCCAGATCGACAGAGGAAATCAAGTCACAAAAATAGTGGTCTTGTTCCTCATTAATCTGGCACTGCACAGCACCACCTGAAGAGGATTAGAGGATGCCACCAGCCCTCTAGCTGCCTGCCCACTCGGTCCAGTGGGAACCCTGGGCATGGGAACCACCCTGTCTGAGAGATAGGACTCAAACCACCTGACCACACATTTGGCTTCTCCCCAGGCACCGCTTACACCCAGGGCATCTTCTGCACCAGACAACCTCAATATCACTAACCACCCCCTCCTCTGCTTCCCAAAACCCATGACCTCTCTGCCACCTAGTTATCCTGACCTCCCTGCCGTGCCTTGCTACAGTAGCTGGAACTGGGAGGTCACTAAAGGGGCGAAGGTCCCAGAGTAGGGCAGCAGCATAACTAATGTGGACTGCGTCATGGCGCAAACACATCCTGACCTGGCAATTTAGTCCCTCAAATAACACAAAACCCCAACAAACACCTCAAACAATATAATCAGCAAAAACACTCGCATTCAAACAAGGATGCCACTCTTCTGCACCCTTACACACTAATTCATACAAAATTCTCAGCCACACAACTATACAGTCCCAACCACACCACACACTACTCGCACCACTCAAAACAATTAAAACATTACACCCTTACCACCAACAAAATAATAACATATATAACAATGTAAAGTAATCCTGCCCCACCTTCCCAAACAACAATATTAAGGGGGAAAATAAAATGATCAGATTGAAAGATGTCTGCAGAAAGTTCAGCTTTGTGAAAGCAGTCTCTTCTTTGCAATCACTAAGATAAAGACTTGTATAAGTCCCAAAGGAGTCTTGATAAAAAGCCTTAGGAGCTCTCACCTCCCAGTGCAATAACCGACATAAAACATCAATCCAAGCGACTCTCACTTACTGGTTTCTGTTTTTCCAGATTTAACTAATGCGTTCCATAATAGGCACTTTCACTGCCCAGATCTTAGGTATGCAGAAATGAGATTAAAGATCATCCTACCCTGATTACACTGTACTCCTTACAGTCACTGGATCTCCAGATAGATTTTTGTCCTTACAGTTCTTCCCAGACAGCAGGTAGTTCAAAAAACATCTTCCAGTACTCCAAAACTCCATGAAGTTGGGGCCCCACAGCAACCCCCAGCCCAGCACATAACCATAGCAGGCCAAGGCACCAGCCACCCTCCAGTAGCTGACCTTTAAACCAATCAGACCAAGGCACCAACCACCCTCCGGTAGCTGATCCCCAGACCAACAATTTTAGCCCTGCTTATCACTTGCTTCCCCCTCTTTGCCTCCCTCCCCCCATATTTCTTTCCTTTTTCCTTTATAGTCCTGTCCTAGGGTAACATTTTGCTTAGCCTCTTCTGACCCAATGCCTCTGTCCTGTGGTGTCCCGCATGGGTTAATTCTGGCACCCATTTTGTTCATGGTGTATTTGCTTCCATTGGGAGACATTATCAAGTGATGTGGCCTGGGTTTTCATTGCCATGCTGATGAGACGCAGCTATATCTGTCCTGTGCCCCTGGAAACCAGATGGCGGACTTGGTGATAAACAGCTGCTTGGCCGAGATTCAGGCTTGGATGACTTACAACTGGTTGCATTTCAACCCGGACAAGACGGAGGTACTATCTGTGGAACTAGGTCACCACTGAGATGGAGGGGTGATGTGCTTTCCCCCGGATTAGTCCTGGGTGATGTTCTTCTCATTCCCCACAATCAGGTGAAGGATCTGGGTGTGATTCTTGATGACAGCTTGACTTCTGAAGTGCAGGTGTCTGCCGTCATCAAGACTGTTTTTTTTTTTCACCCTGGTACATGTCTGTCATGTCCAGGTTGGATAATTGCAACACCCTTTACCTGGGGCTATCTGGTGGTAACCTGCGTCGGCTGCAGTTAGTGCAGAATGCGATGGCGAGGTTGCTAACTGGCACCTCTAAATCTGATCATATTACACCTGTCCTCTACGAGCTCCAATGGCTGCCAGTGAGATGGAGAATTACCTTCAGTGTCGGGATTCTGACCTATGAAGCCCTGCATGGGGAGGGCCCAGCCTGTTTTCAAGACCTGCTGATTTCCCATCGCCCATCTGGGAGACTATGACATCTTCTGTGACCAGGGAACAGAGGTTGTTGGATGTCTTTCAAGATGCATTCCTAACTCAGCAGGTGGGGGAACCGACCAGGGAGGCGCGGGTACTGGATGTGGTCCTGGCAGACAGTGACCAGATTAGGGGCCTGGAGGTAAAGGACCCGTTGGCGGGGAGTGACCATGCCACGGTCTGGTTCTGCCTGGACCTAGGAGGGCTAGAAAGCTGCACAAAGACGGAGGTAGCTGACTTCAGGGGAACGGATTTTAAGGAAATGGGAAGGATCCTTAAGGAGCATTTGGATGGGATTGGGTCCAGACATGGACGCTGATAGTAGGTGGAAATCATCAGGAGAGGGTGCAAGATGCTACCAGCACCTGTGCAAGAGTAAGGCAAAATGTGGTAGGGCCGAAAACCCTGCTGGTGGACCAGGGAGGTCCAGGAGATGGTGCAGGAAAGAAGGCAGCCTATAGGCAATTCAAGTGCTCAAGGGTGAAAGGATCGAGGGGTATGGAGCTGATTGCTAGAAGGGCCACTAGGGTGGTGAGGGTGGCTAAGGCAAGGAAGGAGCAGAACCCGGCCAGGAAATCAGGAGAGGGAACAAGGGTTCTTTAGATACATTGGGGAAAAACGAAGGGTGAAGGGCAGATTAGCAGGATTAAATCAGGGAGAGATGGGCACAAGACCAGGAGCAGGCTGAAGTACTAAATGAGTACTTCACCTCAGTTTCATCAAGGAAAATGGGGTGCTGCATCATACATGGGAGGAGACAGAGATACTGAGGAGGGGACCCTTACCGATCAGCGGGTCTGGGGAGAGGGAGGCATCACTGGCAGGAGGGGAGGCTAAGCAGGGAGAAGAGGTACTGGAGTGGAAATCACAGCAGAGAGAGTGAGGAAGCCCTCAGCTTCCTTAAGACAGGAGAAAGCATCAGGGCGGATAAATTACATCCCAGAGTGCTGAAGGAACTTGCGGATGTCCTGGCAAAACCCCTGGCGAAGCTTTTCACCATCTCTCTGAGGACAGGGTGGGTGCCCCAGGACTGGAAGGTGGTGCATATAGTGCCTATCCACAAGAGGGGATCAAGGGAGGTGGCAGAAAACTACAGGCCTGTCAGCCTGACATCGGTGGTGGGCAAGGTGATGGAGGGCATTATCAAGGAGAGACTAGGGGGGACCTGGAAAAGTCAGGGTGCCTGGGCGATAGACAGCAGGGATTCGTCTCGGAAATCGTGTCAGACAAACCTTGTGAGTTCTATGACTGGTGGCAGTGCCCTTGGACCTTGGTAGACCAGTGGATGTCTCTTTCTAGACTTCAGCAAGGCATTTGACTCTGTTCCTCATGAGGGCCTGTTGGATAAGCTGGGAGAAATGGGGGTGGGGAACCAGATGATCAGATGGATAGGCAATTGGCTCCATGACTGGACCCAGAGGGTCGTAGTTGGCGGGATAGTCTCATCCCCAAAGAGGGTCATTAGTGGGGTCCCACAGGGATCAGTCCTTGGGCCCCTCCTGTTCAATGCCTACGTCTCTGACATAAGGACAGGAATCAGGAGTGAGAGGAGTCTCTTTGCAGATGACTCAAAACTGGGGGCGGTGGTGGATGGGGAGGAGGAGGTGGCCCACAGGGGGACCTGGAGGCTCTGGAAAGATGGTCTAGAAAGTGGAAGCTGAGGTTCAATGCAGGAAATGCAAGATACTCCACCTGGGGCCAGAAACCTGGGCCAAGTGTACATCCTGGGGGAATGCTACAAGTCTCGATGGCTGAGAGGGACCTGGGGGTGGTGGTGGATGTCAAAATGAACAACTCGGAGACTTGTGGGAGGCAGCAGCAAGGCCTACAGGATGCTGGGATGCATCGCTAGGGGGATCACCTCCAGAAGGAGGGAAGTGATGCTCCCTCTGTATAACTGCTTGGTGAGGCCACACCTTGAGTACTGTGTGCAGTTTTGGAGGCCACACTTAAAGAGGGACATTAAACTCCTGGAGAGGGTCCAGAAGAGGGCACCCAAAATGATTTGGGGCTTGGGGGACAGGACCTATGAGGAGAGGCTCGAAGAGCTAAATATGTACACATTGGAAGAGAGAAGGGACCGGGGGGACATGACAGAAGTCTTCAAGTACATGAAGAGGGTAAATAGGGGAGGAACAGTCAGGGTGCTTCGAAGGAAGGAGGAGGGGCCACTAGAGGGCATGGGTGGAAGCTGGAGTGGGAAGATTCAGGGAGAAAGGAGGTGCTACTTCACTGAGAGGGTGGTGGAGCCATGGAATGCACTGCCTAGGGGCTGGTGGAGGCAGAGACAGTGGAGGGGTTCAAGAGGGGCTGGGACAGGTACAGGGAAGGGTTCTGGAAGCAAAATCCAATGCAGCAAGAATATCTGGAACTGGGAAGGGAGAAGCCAGAGAAGGCAAGGGGGGCAGCAAGGTCAGCACTCAGGGTGGGGGCTGACCAATCGAGCAGACTCGAAAGACCATTAGGCCTATTCTGCTGGCATTTTAGTATGTTAGTATCTCAGTCTCTGCTCCTCTGAGGGTGGCCTCCTTATGATTCCCAGAGCTAGGCTGCGACAATCCAGGGACAGGGCGTTCTTGGGCTAACTCTGTGGAATTCTTTCCTTCGCCATCTTCAGGAGACCCTCTTGATGAAGGTCTTCAAGAGTGGCCTCAAAATGCCCCTTTTTCAGCAAGCCTTTGATTTTTTTTTTAATTTTCTGTTTATCTTGAGTTCCCTGCTTTTATAAACTTGATATGCTGTATAACTTTTATATCACATTTATTTATTATACTAATTTTATATTGTTACATTTTTTGCTCCATTGCTATTTTAAACTTGTAATTGTACTATTTCGTAAAGCGCTCTGAGTCTCCGGGGAACAACACTATATAAATAAAGTTTCCTTCCTCCTTCCTACTTTCCCCTGGCCCCACTCCTGACTCCTCTGTGATCAGTTCCTTTTTTCATGTTTCACTGCCCTTTCTTCTCCAGAAATTTGACTCCTTTGCTGTTCCTTCCATGATTTCTAATGCAGTTAGAAGGTTCCCTTGGCCTCTCTCATTTCAAGTGGGCGTGTTTATAAGTAACTGGTCTGCCTCCCCACACTGCTCTTTTAAAAGCACCTCCAAGCACTCTGTAAAGACAGCTCTGACTATTCCTCGCCTCTACCACTCAATGTGACTGCCTCTCCTAAGTAACTGCCTCCTCATTTTACCCTAGTCAAAGGTGACCTGTAACCTCCCTTAGAGCTCCACTTTTTTGGCACCAATTCCCCCTCCCCCACACACACCCACTGCCTCACCCACCCTCCTGTCTCTAATGGCACTTTCAGATATGGGCCCTCCAGCCCATCCACCTTGCACTTTTGCCACCCACCTCTACTGGCAGACAATGGCCCTTTAGCCTGCCTACTTCTTCCTGACTCCCTCCTACCCTGAAACTTGTCTGAAGCTGGCTTATGTTGTCTCTCTCCATTTCTGACTGTATAACAAATGCTTAGACATCTTTGTGTTTTTAAGACTGTAACTATTGTTAACCTTTGTAGGTATGTTACCCTACATCCTTTGATGTGGAACCTTTGTAAATGAGCAGTTCCTGCTCAAAGGTATTTTTAATCCTATGGTTTAATAAAAAAAAGAAAAAAAAAACTTTCACCCTATCATTCTGTTATTATCCCCTGAGGAGTGTAGATATTCCCATTTGTATGGGTGTCAGCAGGCATACTCAGTGTATTTTGCTGTATACACTAAAATCTGGAACATCCAGGGGCAACATAAGCCTCAGGACAGGGCAACAAACACAAACAGAGCCTGATGAAAATGAATAATTGTTTTTTACCTCCTTGAATGCTCTAGTGTGAGTTTGCGAATAATCTTTGGAAGATGTGTGGGTGCTAAACTTAGAGGCCATGATTGTATGAGTGACCCAATTGAGTATGTATGCACGAGTGCTGTTGTGAATGGATTTCTGAAAGACTGGCAGCCATGATGTGGTACGGAGGCTTATCACAATGTATCCTAAACATTGTAACTAAAAGTCAGCCAACTTCTGTCTGATTGGTAGCATGTGTGTGTGTGTGTGTGTTAGATAAAATATTAAAATGTAGTAAATCTAGTCAGCCCGGTGTTACTGTGGGTTGAGGCACTGGACACCACACCTCACGCTACGCCGGCGACCTGGGTTTGGGAGCGGACTCAGGTCGTCGGGGGTTGGCCAGGGTGAGGAGGACTGAGCATTCATGGGACTGCTCTCCTCATCTAGGGAGGCAGGGTGGGTTACCCATGAATATGCTATCTCCTGGCAGTGGCTAGGGGGTAGTGTGAGTCACGACATGATGGAGAGGACAGCACGAGTTGTCACCCAACGTGTGGTGCACAGAAGCACGCACCACAGCATCATTGGCATTCCTGCATGCCTGTGCTGTGGGGGGGTGGGGACTCTAGGGAACAAAACATTGCCAATCATCCTGAGCACATGAAGGCCAGCCCGCGGCACTGCATTGGATGCTAACAGGAGCTTCCTCTGGTCCAGACCCCTTGGTCTTCCATGAGGGGGTCCGCGATGTGACCTTAGAGAGGGAGATGGTGAGGAGGTTGCAGCTCAGGCACGGCGCCCGATGCAGGAGCAGCCAGGACAGGACCGGAACAGATGAACCACAGGACCACCCCAGCAGGAGGTAGGCTGATAAAATAAAGTATACAAAAAAAATGTGAATCTAGTAGGATCATTGGATTACTACATATTGTTGGCTAAAATGGTTGTGGGGCAATGGTTGTGTGGAAGGGCAGCACATATTTTGGTTAGTGTTTTTTGGGGGAGGTGGGACAACAGTTCCATCAACTCTCAAGTACAAGTTTAAAATTCCTGGCTACACCCCTGGCTCTCTGTACCTCTAACAGTGGCCCCAATCTGCCTTCTTTTAAATTAACTCCTTACCCTCTAGCCCATGTGTCACCCTCCTCCACCCACAGTTACCCAGATCACTTATGGCCTCACAGTATGTGATCAGCAGTGCCCGTCATAGTTTTCTCCTCCTGTGTTCTTCACCACTGCTTAAGAAATTAACAAAAAAAAATGATGAAAAACACTAAGTCCAAAAACCTGCTTTGCATGCCTAGCAAAGGCCTGAATCTGGTGTTCACAAAAATATATTTTGGGGTCAAATTCAGACACCAAAAATGCATGGCCATGAAGAGTGGTAAGAACCTTGCATCTCAGATTTGGTTAATTATTGTAAAAAAATAGAAAAAAAGTTTTGAGTGACTGAAAAAAAAGAACACCTTTAATAAAAAAATATGCCCCCCAAAAACGCATGAAATGCACATGATTGGAACTTAAATATTTCCATTTTTTAGCATTTTTAGGAATGGACTAGTTACTACTCCCCCTCACAACCACTTTTATGGCAACTCTCAGATATGCCAATGGCTTTTCTACTTCACGTGGGGCCATCAGAGCTCTGTGCAAAGCATATTACAGATCTGACACCGTTTCCCACTGGTCTGCTGCTTCATGTTGGGCCCACAGAGCCCTGAATGAAGCAAGCTACTGGCCTGGCCCCATGCCCAACGGGTCTGTTGCTTCTTGTAGGACTCAGAATGAAGCAAATTTAGGTCTGGTGCCAGCACTGCATGTATATGAGAATCACAGAGATGAAGAGATGACCTCCTCAACAATTGGTGTCATGGATCACTGATCACCTAACAGGTCAACTAGGATTCACATGGGTACACATACTAGTGTGCCCCTGAAGATTTCATGAGGGTACTGCACATGGTCGGGGGTGATGGACAGTGCTTTCAAATTTATGGCGGTAGTGGTCTTGATGGTGGTGGAATTTGAAGGTGCCCAGCAGGGAACTTTGTCAGTAAGGGTCCCTGCTTCAAAGAGGCAAAACATAGTTCAAAAACTACACAGTCTGCCTTCTTGCTGTAGGGTGAAGCAGGCAAACTTCTCACAGCTCTACCACTTACTTGGTTTTACTGCTGTATAACAAGGGCTAGGCTGATGTACTGCCAACACAGGAGGAGGGATAGCAAGGACTGAAAGTACATCACTGGATTTGACAGTAATCATGTTTTGCCTCCGTACAGTGGAGTTTCATTATATCATTGCTTTGCATGAGGACTACAGGACAGCAGATAGCATGGCTTCATATGTGGCAGATCCTGCCAAACCAACCTGGTGGAGTTCGATGACTGGGTAACTAGGCAACTGGACAGGGGTCACATAGTGGCTGTCCTGTATCTGGCATTCAGTAAGGCATTCGACTCAGTGCTGCATGGGAGGCTGAGAAGTAAGTTAGAAGGCACAGGGGCGGGTGCAAAGCTGGTGAGATGGGTAGGGAACTGGCTTCAGGGAAGGCAACAGAGGGTGGTGGTGGGTGGGGAGCTCTCGCACCCAAAAGTAGGGACGAGTGGTGTTCCACAGGGCTCAGTGTTGGGACTAGTGTTGTTTGGGATATTCATTGCAGACATATCATTGGACATCAAGAGCAAGATCAGTCTGCTTGCTGATGATGCCAAGATGGGAGCAGTAGTGGATAACCTAGGGGGATGGCAGGAGTTGCAGGATGATCTGGCAATGCTTGAAACCTGGTCAGACATCTGGCAACTGGGGTTTAATGCTGAAAAGTGCAAGGTGCTGCATTTTGGGGTGAAGAACCCAAGGAGGAGTTACCAGCTGGAGGGAGTGCAGCTAGCCCGGACAGAGGAGGAGAAGGATCTGGGGGTGCTCATTACAGGGTCAATGAATAACTCAGCACAATGTAGGAAGGCAGCTGCAAAGGCCAACAAAATGCTGAGTTGCATTGCAAGGGGTATATCCTTGAGGAAGGAGGAGGAGGAGGAGGAGGTGATTCTGCCACTGTATAGGTCATTAGTTAGACCGCACCTGGAGTACTGCATGCAGTACTACCAGCTGTATCTGAAGAGGGACATTAAGTTACTGGAGGGGGTGCAGTGCAGGGCGATAAAGATGATCAAGGGACTGGGGGACTTATCATACGAGAGGAGGCTGAGGGAGTTGAACATGTACTCACTGGAGGAGAGGAGGGATGGGGGGATATGATTGAAACCTTTAAGTACATAAAAGGAATAAATAAGACAGGTACAGATGGGCTGTTCAAAATAAGGGAGGGGAGGGATACCAGGGGCCATGATATGATACTGGAGGGAGGAAGGTTCAGGAGGGAGATGATGAGACATTTTTTTACAGAGAGTGTGGTAGCTGGGTGGAATGCGTTACCTGCAGAAGTGGTATCCAGTAAAACAGTGGACTGCTTCAAAAGGGGATGGGATAGGACAAGGGGGAGGGTCAATGGAGGGGAAGGGTAGAAGGAAGGGGCAGCTGCAGAATAAGGGGTGCTTTCTGCACATTCGAGCAGACTTAATAGACCGCTAGGCCTCATCTGCTGGCAAATCTCATATGTTCATATGAGATCCCTGTGTGTCTTCTCTTACTCTCCCCTGCCCTTAACCTCTCTTACTTCCTCACCCCTTCCCTTACAATGATCTACTTTACTATTCTGGCAAACTTCTGCACTTTTTTTTTTCTGTACCAACCTTCCATTCCTGGATCTCTTTTACCACCCCTCCTTCTCACTGCCAGCTCTCCTACCGCCCAACACACCATTCCTGTTTCTTTTTCTTACCACCTGTTCCTTCCCTCTGCTAGCTCTCCCAGCTCCTAGCCCTCTATTCCACTCAATCCTCTTTTTCTCCTCCTTCCCCTGACTTGTGAAGCTCTGGCTACAGCAGGCTCTGACCAGCCCTGCTGACTGGTATCACTCCAAAAATGTACAGCTTCCCTAAGTTCCCTTCTCCTGCAAGTAAGTGGTTTTAAAAGTATTGTCTATGGGTATCTGCCAGTGTCATCTGTGATACGCTGGTGCAGAGTCATGCATTTTAGCAAGGGTGGAGGGATGATGTATGGAGCAAGTCATGACCATGGATATCCAATCAGATTCCTGTACTAGACTGAAAATGGATCCCTGAATGAACAGGGATTGCAGGGCATGTCAGAATATGCAATTCTCCTGAAGTGCCATAACCCAATGGGAAATATAACAAAAGTGAAACAACATTGGTCAGTGATGCCCCCAGCCTGCCATGGAGGCTCATAGGGCTGGAGGTAGGTGAACCCATTGGGATCATTTCCAGGTTTTGTGGCCAGGTAGGGAGGATTGCATAGCTGCTACAGCTGCCCCTAGGCAGGCATAGCTGCTGCACCCTCTGCCTAACTTCAGCAACGCAGATGTCCTTTCAAAGATCTGGCAGAGCTCAGTCTCTGCCCCCAATCTGCACCAATTTTGCCCACATAGCAAAGCAGGTGGGCATTATCAGGTGCAGAGGGGGCATGCATCCCCTTTGAGGATAATATGCAGTGTCCTGATGATGCACATCCTGTGCACAGGTAGCACCTCATTGTGTTTCCTTGTACTCCATGCATGTGGAACCCCATGGGGATTAGACCCTTAGATAGCCAGTGACCAGAAAGTTATGACTCCAAGGAGGAGTTTCCAAAGTTTCTTAGCTGGTCTGCCCACTGCTGCATCAATAATTCCCCAAAAGACATACTTGAGCTCCTGATGGATGTCAACATTTGCTTCTGTTGCTGGTTGCCCCCCACCTGGACTCTGTGCCCTCACCTCTAGCTATAGCTGTTGGCTCTACCTCTATGCTGGCTGTGGTCTTCTGCTGGCTACCTTGTTTTAATTTTCTGTGGGTCCGATGCTCATCCTGGCACAGCCTTCTCCCACCCCACATTGTTCTTTTCCCCAGCCACCGCTGCCCTTTTTTTCCACACCCTCCACCTCCAGTTCTTTTTCTGTTCCTTTGCAGGTCTGGTGCTCATCCTGAACCCATCAGCTCCAATACGACACTGCAGAGAGAGTAGGATAAGTGAGAGAGGCAGGACCCACCAAGTCCCTTATGACACTGCACAGAGAGTAGGATAAGTGAGGGAGGCAGGCTTCCTCAAGGAATGGTCAGTGCTGAGCTGCTGCTGCGAGAAAGTCAGGCACTGAGGAGCAATGAAAGGAGTGACTTTGTTCAGAGATCCAAAAGCAGCAAGAATGCACAGTGCCATTTCAAGAAAGACTTTATGGCCACACCACAGCTTGCAGTTCAAGTTGGGAGGGTATAACGCTAAGAATATTACTTGTGTGTTGTATTTTCACATTTAGATTACATGGTTTGAATTCCTCACTCCCCTTATCACCTCTTTCCTAAAGCAACCTCTTGCTTTTTTACTGTGAGTGGCCACATCCTCTGGGTTAGCATTTGCTTAGCATGGTATATATCTAGGCTTGACTGGTGGTGCAAAGGGTTAAGGTGCAGTGTGCCTTACCTTTTACCATGCGGATGACCTGAGTTCTGGAAAGAGCATAGGTCATCAGGGGTTGGCTGTGGGGGGAGGGCATAGAGTGGATCGAACAGCAGTCAGGCAGCTATCCTCTCCTGGATAGGGACGGCTATTGCAGGTCGACATGGCTCTTGGCTACCATCAGGCGGAGGCTTGGTGGTAGTGCAGGTGCATGATTGGCAGACAGTAGTCACGGGAGGGAGGGGGGCGTGGTTCAGGATTGTATGCGTGCCTCCATGTACATGTGCAGTCTGAGACACCATGGCTAGTGGAGGAAGAAAATGCACAGGAAAATGTGACAAGGCAGGTGTCAATGACACTGAACATCAAGCCCCTCCCTCCCCTCCACCAGGATGCATTTGCAGGCCAAACTGGATTTAGACTTTGGGGGTGGGATGGACCCCCTCCCTCTTCTGACCCTGCCATTATGGCAATCTGTGGAGGTACCCAGACTGGTCAGATAAGTCTGGGTGGTGGATGGTGGTGATCAGTGGGGCAGGGCAGAAGGTAGCCCAAGCCAACCTTGGCCAGGGAAGTAAAACAGATTATGCAAAAGACTACTTGGTTGAGGTGGCAGGGTACCTGGATTGTGGTGGTTTTTGTTTCCTTGTGCTTATTATCTTTATTTTATGGATTTACCCTGCAAATAAATTTGCTTGAACTGCAAGCCATAGCATGGTTGTGAATTCCTTCTGTGGATTGGGTTGGGGGGGGGTCAAAGGCATGGCAGCTGGGATTCAGTGCAAAGTTATGCACTTGGGGCACACAAACACAGAGGAGGGATACAAAATGGGAAAAGAGGTATTGATGGTCACCAAGCAGGAAAGGGATATGGAGTTAATCATATCTGATGACCTTAAGATGGTGAAGCACTATGACGAAGCAGTGGGTAGGGCCAGTGGGATGTTTGGGTGCATAGGGGAGGGCATCACCAGCAGAAGAAGGGAGGTGGTGTTGCCACTGTATACATTGCTGGCGAGACTCCACCTGGAGTGTGTCCAGTTCTGGAGACCACATCTCAGGAAGGACAAACAGAGTGGAGGCAGTCCAGAGGAGGGCAACTAAAATGGTGCAGGGTCTACATCAGAAGCCCTAAAAGGAGTGACTGAAGGACCTAAATATGTATGCTCTGGAAGAGAGAAGGGCGAGCGGGATATAACAGAGACATATAAATACCTCATGGGGGTAAATAAGTTACAGGAGGGGAGCATTTTTCAGAGAAAATGAAGCATGAGAACAAGGGGACATGCAATTAAGCTAGTAAGGGATATATGCAAGAGAGATGTGAGGAAGTACTTCTTCACTGAGACAGTGGAGGATGCCTGGAACAGTGTTTCAGAGGAGGAGGTGGTGGGTGTGAAAACAGTGTTGGGCTTCAAACATACATGGGATAGGCAGAAGAGACTCTTAGTTGGAAGCTAGAGGGGGAGGGAGCCAGAGACCAAGTAGTGTCTAACAGTATAGGCAAGGAAAAACAAACTCTAGTAAGAGCCAACATAGCTGCAAAATTACGGTATTGGGGGCAGTGAGAAATATGTAAATTAACAATTTCTTGCACTAACCACTGGCCATCTAACTGCATTTTCTAATTGTTGTCACACACACACACACACACACACACACACACACACACACACACAAATATATTTACACAATTATTTATCCAGGTTACCCAGCAGAGATGCAGGATCTCATTTCCGGTGGGGTCCTGCATTACAATATATTTACCCAGGATAGCCAAGATGAGATGCAGCATCTTGTTTCCAGTGGGGTCATGCACTAAAATTTATTTACCCAGGATAGCCAAGCTGAGATGCAGCATCTCGTTTCCTGTGGGGCCCTGCATTACAATTTATTTACCCAGGATAGCCAAGCTGAGATGCAGCATCTCGTTTCCTGTGGGGTCATGCACTAAAATGTATTTATCAGTGGGGTCCTGCATTACAAGTTATTTACCCAGGATAGTCCAGCTGAGAAGCAGAATCTCATTTCCAGTGGGGTTCTGCATTACAAGTAATTTACCCAGGATAGCCCAGCTGAGATGCATCATCTCATTTCCTGTGGGTCCTGCATTACAATTTATTTTCCCAGGATATCCCAGCTGAGATGCGGCATCTCATTTCCAGTGGGGTATGGCATTACGATTTATGTACCCCAGATAGGCCAGCTGAGATGCAGCATCTTGTTTCCTGTGGGGTCCTGCATTACAATTTACGGTATTTAATCATGATAGCCCAGCTGAGATGCAACACCTCGTTTCCTGTGGGGTCCTGCACTACAATTTATTTACCCTGGATAGACCATCTAAGATGCAGCATTTCATTTCCCATGTGGTCCTACATTAAAATGTATTTACCCAGGATAACCCTGCTGAGTTGCAGCATCTTGTTTACAGTGGGGTCCTGCATTACAATTTATTTACCCAGGATAGCCCAACTGAGATGCAGCATCTCATTTCCCCGGGGTCCTGCACTACAAGTTATTTATCCAGGATAGCCTAGCTCAGTTTTGGTGGGTGTGATAGTTGTAACTCCCCCCCCCCCCCAGCACCACGGGACATTCCTCTCCTCTTTACCCTTATATTCTCTCAAATCTACTGCAGTAGTAATTTCTCCACTGTCCTTTGTCTTATTTCACATTTCTACCATGAAGGGGTGGTCTCCCATCATGGTATCTCTTCTATTCTACCCCTCTAATGTTCTCTGTTGTCCCTGTGGTGCCTGTGTTTTGAAATGTAAGGTTACCATTGTAAACAGGAATGGTAATAAAATAAGCAGCCCCAATTAGGTTCAAAAACAAGCAAGCATCTCAGCATATAGTCATGCTGTAGTTAAATAATAAAATGAGGTACCTTACAAAAATATAAGGTTAAATAGTTATTTTCCTTCGTGTTTAGTAAGAAATGAGGCCCTTACCTGGTCCACTTGCTGTCTCACTTGCTGCAGGTACTGCACTCTAAGGAGCCAGTGGCAGCTCTAACATATATTTATAGGGTACAGGTGTGGCAAGTCAGCACCAGAAGGAGGGGTTAAACCCTTGAGTTTTAATTACGCTTTGTTTCTGTCTTGTGAAACTAATTAAGAGGTGGTTCATTCTGGGTATAATCAAGCCCAATCAATGTATTTTTTTATGGTCAGGCTGATCCCCCTACTTAATGTATTAGGGTAGAGATTAAATGTATTAGAATAGGGGTGGATCAGCTGATCAATGATGTCAGAGTGTTCACCTATATAAGGTGGAGATTTGTGCAAGAGAGCAGACAGTATAAGAGCACAGAGGATAGTAGATGTGCTGGGGCTAAGATCATCTACTCTGTGGCAGTACTCAAGCTGTTAAAAGTACTGAGTCTCAAGTTGAGAGAAAGCCATTTTTTTCATGTTGTTGGCTTTATTTTCTTTACAGTTAATTTCTGAAAAGTTTATTTTGAGTTTTTTTTGTAAATAAATTTCACACAAAGTCTTGTGTGTTATAAAGAACGTCTGTGTCTGGCTTATCACTTCCCATGCCCGTTGACAAAGTGGTATGAGAAGTGGGATATACTGGTTGTCCAAGCTATATTGGGGGAAACCAGCTTAGTACCAGACCTAGTACTGTGATAAGAAAGGACAATGGCAACTGGCACAGATGATGCCAAAACGATGGGAGCTGTGACTCGGTCACAGACAGAGAACCGGTATACCCCTACATCCTGGTTTGGAGACTTCAGTAAGGCAAAAGTTACCAAGGGAGCAGTCCACTAGTGATGGTGAAGAAGAAGAGCGACAGCAGAGACAACCAGAGGTAGATGACAGACCTCCTTAGGGCCTTTCGGATCTGCTACACTGGTTGGCAGTTCGCCAGTTGGAAATCGAATGCCAGAGGGACTTTGATGCACAGGAAAGAGAGAGAGCGCCGGCGCCAAGATATGAGGTGGGCAGAAACTTTACAACTAATTCAGACCATGGGGCTGGACAGGAAATGGAAATAACACTAACCCATCAATTCCGAGACATTAAACTAACTAGGATGACTGTCAATGAAGATATTGAGTCATACCTTACCATGTTTGAGAGAGTTGCTAAAGCATGTGACTGGCCTAAATCCCAATGGGTAGTGCGATTAGCCTCCAACCTCTCCGGGAAGGCCCAGTTAGCATACGGGAATATGGATCCCCGTCTTACAGAGGACTATGATATGGTGAAACAGGTAATTCTTAAAAGATATGACATTAATGCTGAGACATATCGGCAGCATTTTTGTGCCTTGAGACATTCTCCCCATGATCCTCCTCGGGAAACATATATAAGACTCAGAGAACTATGTAATAAATGGATTCAGCCAGAAGGAAAGTCTCGAACTGACATTATAGAACTTTTTGTACTGGAACAAGTTTTACAAATCTTGCCAAATGAGGTCCAGATCTGGATCAAAGAACATAATCCCGAGTCCGCTGAAATAGCTGTGACACTGGCTGAGGACTTTCTGACAGCCCATCAACCTTTCAGAAAAGGAGGGCAGAGACAATTTGAATCCCCAACGAAACCACAGACTGGTCTGGTAAGAAATGTTCAGAATGCCTATCCTAAAAGGAAGAGTGGGAGAGAAGAGGGAAGAGTGGACAATGAATAAGAACTGTTCCATCTAACATTGTATGTCACAATTGTAAAGGACTAGGACATATTGCCCGTTTTTGTCCATCAAAGAAAACAGATATGGCACACTTAGCTTTTCTAAATTCTGGGTATATGTTTTCTGATATTATTATAAAAGGGAAAAATGTCATGGGACTTTTGGATTCTGGTAGTAAGAATACTCTGATTAGGGAAGATTTAGTATCTGCAGTGCAACGAGGGGCTCCTATGCATGTTTGTGTGCATGGTGATTCACACCAATACCCTACTGTACGACTGTCTATGGGAATACGGGGGGTAACATCTGACATTTCTGCTGGTGTAGTCCCACATCTCCCTGTCCCCGTAGTGATTGGGCATAACTATCCTGGGTTTGCCTCACTACTACTGGAACAAGAAGCTGTCTCAGCTGTAACTACAAGGGCCCAGATTAAAGAAGAGATTGTGCTAGGAAAAGTGTTTCCCTTTGAAGGAGAAGTAGTCAATCCCCCTGGGAAGGATAGAAAAACCTGTAAAGCAAAGAAATTATTAAAACACAAGTGGCAACAGGAACAACAGGGAGTGAAGGTAGAAAATAATCCTGTATTTGTTAAGGCAGAGATGAAAGAGCAACAGAAAAAGGATGTCTCTCTGCAACCATTTTTTTTTACAGGTGGGGAAGAGAGAAAGCAGGTACCCCTGAAATACAGGAGAAAAATGGGTTATTATATAGAGTTTGTACCAACCCAACTACCCAAGAAACAGTGGACCAATTATTAGTACCCCAATGTTACAGACAGGATATTTTAGCACTGGGGCATGATGTTCCTTGGGCTGGGCATACAGGGAGAGACAAAACCTCCAGTAGAATACTGCAAAGATTCTTTTGGCCTGGGATACATGGGGACATAGCTCGATACTGTCAGGAATGCCCTAAATGTCAAATCACCGCCCAAGCCACTAGAAAGGAGGTAATGCCACTTAATCCCTTGCTACTAGTGACTACACACCTTTTGAGAGAATTGGAATGGACATTGTGGGCCTGTTGATAAAAGTAAAAAGGGAAACAAATTCATCTTGGTGATGTGTGATTATGCCACCAAGTATCCCGAAGCTATACCCATGAGAACTGTCACGAACAAAAGCATCGCAGACGAACTGGTAAAACTCTTTAGCAGAGTTGGAATACCTAAAGAGATTCTCACTGATAGAGGGGCTAACTTTAACGCTGAACTACTAAGAGAACTATACCGCCTTCTGGGGATAGTAGCTATAAGAACCTCTCCCTATCATCCCCAGACGGATGGTTTAGTTGAAAGGCTTAATCAAACCCTTAAGCGTATGATAAAGAAATTCATACATGAAGAGGGGCATGATTGGGATTTATATCTTCCCTTCCTTCTCTTTGCCTACCGGGAGGTTCCCCAAGCATCCACAGGGTTCTCACCTTTTGAACTTTTATTTGGAAGAAACCCTCTGGGACCCCTGCATGTAGTTAAAGAGTGCTGGGAGGACAACACAGAACTAAAATCTCTAGGAATAGCAAAGTATATGAAGCAATTAAGACAAAGATTGGTGCTATATACTGAAAAGGCTCATGAAATGGGAGTTAAGGCACAAATCCAGCAAAAACAATACTATGATCAAGGTACGGCCAAAAATAAATCCTTCTCTCTTGGGGAACAGGTATTGTTACTTTTGCCCACTTCTACACAAGCTTTTAATGAAATGGCAAGGACCCTACAAAATAATTAGACAAGCAGGGCCTGTTACTTATGAAATTGAAACCCCGGACAAAAGACAAAAAAAGAAAATTTACCATGCCAATCTATTGAAACATTGGCACGAAAAAGGAACTACAGGGGTGAGTCTCTCCGTAATTCCAGAACCCAGAGAAACTGAAATAGAGTTGGCATATGGCAGACTGGAAAAGAAAACAGGAGTAGATGATGTTATTATAAACCCAGAACTTAATGTACAACAAAACAGGCAGTAAGGTCCTTGTTGAATGAGTTTAGCAAACCATTCACTAATACCCTGGCATGGCTAAAGGTGTAGAACACCACATATGTACTGATGCTAAACCCATAAGGAAAAAGGCATACAGACTCCCAGACCGCCTTAGAGAGGAGGTAAAAAAGGAGATACAGAAACTAAGATCATTACAGATTATAGAACCTTCTAAGAGTCCATGGGGTTCCCCTATGGTAATTGTCCCAAAAAAGGAAGGATGAATTAGACTGTGCTTAGACTTCAGGGGCTTAAATCAGGTGGCACAGTCTGATGCTTATCCTATGCCTCGCGTAGATGATATAGTGGATAGAATTGGCAAAGCCATTTATATCTCTACACTAGATCTCACAAAAGGCTATTGGCAGATCCCCTTAGAAGAATCCACCAAGGAGAAAACTGCTTTTAGTACTCCCATGGGTCTTTTCCAGTTTCGAACCATGCCGTTTGGGCTACATGGGGCCCCGGCTACCTTCCAGCGTTTATGGACCAGGTATTGGCACCTCATAACATCTATTGTGCAGCGTCATCTGGACGATGTGGTTGTCTTTAGTTCATCCTGGAAACTCATTTACAAAATCTTCAAGCAGTTTTCTCTTCTATCCAACAGGCAGGACTAACTATCAACCCCACAAAATGTACTATTGCCATGAAAGAGACAAGATATCTTGGTTTCATACTGGGAAATGGTCTTATTAAGCCAGAGATATCGAAGGTGGAAGCAGTAGCCCAGTGTCCCATACCCAGCACCAAGAAACACGTACGGTCTTTCTTGGGTCTTGCCGGGTATTACAGAAGATTCATTCCCAACTTTGCTTCTGTTGCTTCTCCATTGACAGATTTAACTAAAAAGAAGTTTGGGAATCAGATAAAATGGACTCCTGAATGTGAGGAAGCATTTAATAAAATTAAGGCAGCCCTATGCTCCTCCCCAGTCCTGCGTAGTCCTGACTTCGCATACCCATTCGAGGTACATACAGATGCCTCAGGATCAGGTATAGGGGCAGTGCTGAGCCAAACGATAGATGGAGAGGAACATCCTGTAATACAAATTTCAAGGAAACTCCACGATAGCGAACAAAAGTATGCTACCATCGAGCAAGAATGTCTGGCAGCCAAGTGGGCCATTGTCCTTGAAATTTTATTTATGGGATGCCCCATTTACTTTAATAACCGATCACAATCCTCTCTGCTTCCTATCACAAATGAAGGACAAAAATAATAGAATCATGAGATGGTACCTGGCCCTGCAACCTCATAGTTTTACAGTACAACACAGAGCAGGCTCAGCTCATATGAATGCAGATTTTTTGTCCAGACATGGGGCAGAAGTAGGTACTACCAGCCCTAAAACAGATAATTGAAAAACTGTATCAATGTTTAACACATAGGAAAGAAGGTTAAGAGATACAATCAGGACACCCCAGGGCTATTTAATAAATGTGGACGTTTATGCTTTTGACGATTCACATCTATCTGTAAAGATAATTCTAATGTTTGAAATGGGTGCCCTGGGGTGGAGCTTTCAAAGAGAGGGTGGGTAAAGCTCCATCCTACCCTCAGGGATGGGTAGGTTGTCTTGAAAACTCGGGTTATTGAAATAAATGGTGGTTTTAAGCTGACATTGGGGTGTGTGATAGTTGTAACCCCAAGCACCACGGACATTCCTCTCCTCTTTACCCTTATATTCTCTCAAATCTACTGCAGTAGTAATTTCTCCACTGTCCTTTGTCTTATTTCACATTTCTACCATGAAGGGTGGCCTCCCATCATGGTATCTCTTCTATTCTACCCTCTAATGTTCTCTGTTGTCCCTGTGGTGCCTGTGTTTTGAAATGTAAGGTTACCATTGTAAACAGGAATGGTAATAAAATAAGCAGCCCCAATTAGGTTCAAAAACAAGCAAGCATCTCAGCATATAGTCATGCTGTAGTTAAATAATAAAATGAGGTACCTTACAAGAAATATAAGGTTAAATAGTTATTTTCCTTGTGTGTTTATGTAAGAAATGAGGCCCTTACCTGGTCCACTTGCTGTCTCACTTGCTGCAGGTACTGCACTCTAAGGAGCCAGTGGCAGCTCCTAACATATATTTATAGGGTACAGGTGTGGCAAGTCAGCACCAGAAGCGAGGGGTTAAACCCTTGAGTTTTAATTACGCTTTGTTTCTGTCTTATGAAACTAATTAAGAGGTGGTTCATTCTGGGTATAATCAAGCCCAATCAATGTATTTTTTATGGTCAGGCTGATCCCCTACTTAATGTATTAGGGTAGAGATTAAATTTATTAGAATAGGGGTGGATCAGCTGATCAATGATGTCAGTGTTCACCTATATAAGGTGGAGATTTGTGCAAGAGAGCAGATAGTATAGGAGCACAGAGGATAGTAGATGTGCTGGGGCTAAGCTCATCTACTCTGTGGCAGTACTCAAGCTGTTAAAAGTACTGAGAGTCTCAAGTTGAGAGAGCCATTTTTTTCATGTTGTTGGCTTTATTTTCTTTACAGTTAATTTCTGAAAAGTTTATTTTGAGTTTTTTTTGTAAATAAATTTCACACAAAGTCTTGTGTGTTATAAAGAACGTCTGTGTCTGGCTTATCACTTCCCACGCCCGTTGACAGTGGGGTCCTGCATTACAACTGATTTACCCAGGATAGACCATTTAGGATGCAGCATCTAATTTCACCTGGGGTCCTGCATTACAATTTTTTTACCCAGGATAACCCAGCTGAGTTGCAGCATCTCATTTTCCCTGTGGTCCTGTATTAAAATGTATTTACCCAGGATAGCCCTGCTGAGTTGCAACACCTTGTTTACAGTGGGGTCCTGCATTACAATTCATTTCATCATGACAGCCCAGCTGAGATGCAATGCAGTATTTCACTTCTATTGGGGTCCTCCATTACGGAGTTATTTATCCAAGATAACCCAGTACAGAAGCATCTCATGTCCAGAGTGGTCCTGCATTACTGTTTATTTATGCAGCTTAGCCAGCTGAAATGCAGCACTTTTTTTTCCCAGTGGGGTCCTGTATTATAATGTATTTACCCAGGATATCTCAGCTAAGATGCAGCATCTCGTTTCCAGTAGGGTTCTGCAGTCCAATTTATTTATACAGTATAGCCCAGCTGAGATGCAGCAAGTTTTTTCAGGGGATCCTGCTTTGCAATTAATTTACAGTGGATATCCCAGCTGAGATGCAGCACCTTGTTTCCTGTGTTTCCTGCATTACAATATATTTTCCCATGATAGACCAGCTGAGATGCCTCATCTCATTTCCTGTTGGGTCCTGCATTACAATTTATTTACCCAGGATAGCCCAGATGAGATGCAACACCTTGTTTACAGCTGAGGTCCTACATTACAATTCATTTATCCAGGATAGCTCAGCTGAGCTGCAGCATTTTGTTTCCTGTTGGGTCCTGCATTAAGATTTTTTTTTACCCAGCATAGCCCAGCTAAGATGCAATGCCTCATTTCCAGTGGGGTCCTGCATTACAGCTGGTTTACCCAGGATATTCCTGCTGAGTTGCAATACCTTGTTTACAGTGGGGTCCGTGTTACAACTTATTTACCCAAGATAGCCGAGCTAAGATGCAATATCTCATTTTCCAGTGGGGTCCTGCATTACAATTTATTTAATCATGATAGCCTAGCTGAGATGCAACATCTCGTTTCCCATGGGGTCCTGCATTACAATTTATTTACCCAGGACAGACCATCTAAGATGCAGCATCTCATTTCACCAGAGATCCTGCATTACAAGTTATTTACTCTGAATAGCCAGGCTGAGATGTAGCATCTCAGTTTTGGTGGGGTCCTGCATTATAACTTATTTACCCTTGATAGCCCAGCTGCAATGCAGCATTTCATTTCCATTGGGGTCCTCCATTATGAATTTATTTACCCAAGATAACCCAGCTTAGAAGCATCTCATGTCCAGAGTGATCCTGCATTGCAATTTATTTATCCAGTTTAGCCAGCTGAAATGCAGCACTTTCTTTTCCAGTGGGGTTCTGCATTACAATGTATTTACCCAGGATATCTCAGCTAAGTTGCAGCATCTCGTTTCCAGGGGGTCCCGGTTTACAGCTGAGATGCAGCACCTTGTTTCCTGTGTTTCCTGCATTACAATATATTTACCCATGATGGCCCAGATGAGATGCAACACCTTGTTTACAGCTGGGGTCCTACATTACAATTTATTTACTCAGGATAGCCCAGATGAGATGCAATACCTGGTTTACAGCTGGGGTCCTACATTACAAATCATTTACCCAGGATAGCTCAGCTGAGCTGCAGTATTTTGTTTCCTGTTGGGTCCTGCATTGAGATTTTTCTTACCCAGCATAGCCCAGCTATGATGCAATGCCTCATTTCCAGTGGGATCCTGCATTACAGTTTGTTTACCCAGGATATCCCTGCTGAGTTGCAACACCTTGTTTACAGTGGGGTCGTGCATTGCAATTTATTTACAGTGGATATCCCAGCTGTGATGCAGCACCTTGTTTTCTGTGTTTTCTGCATTACAATATATTTACCCATGATAGACCAGCTGAGATGCAGCTTCTCATTTCCTGTTGGGTCCTGCATTACAATTTATTTACCCAGGATAGTCCAGATGAGATGCAACACCTTGTTTACAGCTGGGGTCCTACATTACAATTCATTTACCCAGGATAGCTCAGCTGAGCTGCAGCATTTTTTTCCTGTTGGGTCCTGCATTAAGATTTTTTTTTTTTTTTTACCTAGCATAGCCCTGCTAAGATGCAGTTCCTCATTTCCAGTGGGGTCCTGCATTACAGTTTGTTTACGCAGGATAGCCCTGCTGAGTTGGAACACGTTATTTACAGTGGGGTCCTGCATTGCAATTTATTTACCCAAGATAGCCCAGCTAAGATGCAGTATCTCATTTTCCAGTGGGGTCCTGCATTACAATTTATTTAATCATGACAGCCCAGCTGAGATGCAACATCTTGTTTCCCATGGGGTCCTGCACTGCAATTTATTTACCCAGGATAGACCTAAGATGCAGCATCTCATTTCACCAGAGATCCTGCATTACAAGTTATGTACTCAGGATAGCCCAGCTGAGATGTAGCATCTCAGTTTTGGTGGGGTCCTGCATTATAACTTATTTACCCTTGATAGCCCAGCTGCAATGCAGCATTTCATTTCCATTGGGGTCCTCCATTATGAATTTATTTACCCAAGATAACCCAGCTTAGAAGCATCTCATGTCCAGAGTGGTCCTGCATTACAATTTATTTATCTAGTTTAGCCCAGCTGGAATGCAGCACTTTCTTTTCCAGTGGGGTCCTGCATTACAATATATTTACCCAGGATATCTCAGCTAAGTTGCAGCATCTCATTTCCAGGGGGTCCCGCTTTACAATTAATTTACAGCTGAGATGTAGCACCTTGTTTCCTGTGTTTCCTGCATTACAATATATTTACCCATGATAGATCAGCTGAGATGCAGCATCTCATTTCCTGTTGGGTCCTGCATTACAGTTTATTTACCCAGGATAGTCCAGATGAGATGCAACGCCTTGTTTACAGCTGGGGTCCTACATTACAATTTATTTACCCAGGATAGCCCAGATGAGACAACACCTTGTTTACAGCTGGGGTCCTACATTACAATTCATTTACCCAGGATAGCTCAGATGAGCTGCAGCATTTTGTTTCCCGTTGGGTCCTGCATTAAGATTTTTTTTTTTACCCAGCATAGCCCAGCTAAGATGCAATTCCTCATTTCCAGTGGGGTCCTGCATTACAGCTGGTTTACCCAGGATAGCCCTGCTGAGTTGGAACACCTTGTTTACAGTGGGGTCCTGCATTGCAATTTATTTACCCAAGATAGCCAAGCTAAGATGCAGTATCTCATTTTCCAGTGGGGTCCTGCATTACAATTTATTTAATCATGATAGCCCAGCTGAGATGCAACATCTCATTTCCCATGGGGTCCTGCACTGCAATTTACTTACCCAGGATAGACCTTCTAAGATGCAGCATCTCATTTCTCCAGAGATCCTGCATTACAAGTTATGTACTCAGGATAGCCCAGCTGAGATGTAGCATCTCAGTTTTGGTGGGGTCCTGCACTACAACTTATCTACCCTTGATAACCCAGCTGCAATGCAGCATTTCATTTCCATTGGGGTCCTCCATTACAAATTTATTTACCCAAGATAACCCAGCTTAGAAGCATCTCATATCCAGAGTGGTCCTGCATTAGTTGATTTATCCAGTTTAGCCAGCTGAAATGCAGCACTTTTTTTCCAGTGGGGTCCTGCATTACAATGTATTTACCCAGGATATCTCAGCTAAGATGCAGCATCTCTTTTCCAGTAGGGTCCTGCATTTCAATTTGCTTACACAGTATAGCCGAGCTGAGATGCAGCATGTCCTTTCCAGGGGGTCCTGCTTTACAATTAATTTACAGTAGATATCCCAGCTGAGATGCAGCACCTTGTTTCTTGTGTTTCCTGCATCACAATATATTTACCCATGATAGACCAGCTGAGATGCAGCATCTCATTTCCTGTTGGGTCCTGCATTACGGTTTATTTACCCAGCTAAGCCCAGATGAGATGCAACACTTTGTTTACAGCTGGGGTCCTACATTACAATTCATTTACCCAGGATAGCTCAGCTGAGCTGCAGCATTTTGTTTCCTGTTGGGTCCTGCATTGAGATTTTTTTTTTACCTAGCATAGCCCAGCTAGAATGCAATGCCTCATTTCCAGTGGGGTCCTGCATTACAATTTGTTTACCCAGGATAGCCCTGCTGAGATGCAGCATGTCTTTTCCCGAGGGTCCTGCTTTACAATTAATTTACAGTGGATATCCCAGCTGAGATGCAGCACCTTGTTTCCTGTGTTTCCTGCATTACAATATATTTACCCATGATAGACCAGCTGAGATGCAGTATCTCATTTCCTGTTGGGTCCTGCACTACAATTTATTTACCCAGGATAGACCATCTAAGATGCAGCATCTCATTTCACTAGAGATCCTGCATTTCAAGCTATGTACTCAGGATAGCCCAGCTGAAATGTAACATCTCAGTTTTGGTGGGGTCCTGCATTACAGCTTATTTACCCTTGATAGCCCAGCTGCAATGCAGCATTTCATTTCCATTGGGGTCCTCCATTACAAATTTATTTACCCAAGATAACCCAGCTTAGAAGAATCTCATGTCCAGAGTGGTCTTGCATTACAATTTACTTATCTAGTTTAGCTCAGCTGAAATGCAGCACTTTTTTTTTCCAGTGGAGTCCTGCATCACAATTTATTTTCCCAGGATATCTCAGCTAAGATGCAACATCTTGTTTCCAGTAGGTTCCTGCATTACAATTTATTTACATAGTATAGCCCAACTATGATGCAGCGTGTCTTTTCCGGGGGTCCTGCTTTACAATTAATTTACAGTGGATATCCCAGCTGAGATGCAGCACCTTGTTTCCTGCATTACAATATATTTACCCATGATTGACCAGCTGAGATGCAGCATCTCATTTCCTGTTGGGTCCTGCATTACAATTTATTTACCCAGGATAGCCCAGATGAGATGCAACACCTTGTTTACAGCTGGGGTCCTACATTACAATTCATTTACCCAGGATAGCTCAGCTGAGCTGCGGCATTTTGTTTCCTATTGGGTCCCGCAATAAGATTTTTTTTACCCAGCATTGCCCAGCTAAAGACGCAATGCCTCATTTCCAGTGGGGTCGTGCATTAGTTTGTTTACGCAGGATAGCCCTGCTGAGTTGCAACACCTTGTTTTGCAGTGGGGTCCTGCATTACAGTTTGTTTACCCAGGATAGCAGCATCTCATGTCCAGTGGTGTCCAACATTCGGATTTATATACCCAGAGTAGCCCAACTGAAATGCAGCGTCTCAGTTCTTGTGGGGTCCTGAACTGCAGTTTACTTCCACAGGACAGCCAAGCTGAAATGCAGCATCTCGTTTCCAGTGGGGTCCTGGAATACAGTTTATTTACCCAGGGCAGCCCAGCTGGGATGCAGCATTTTGTTTCCCATGAGATCCTGCTCATACCACTTTCTACAGCTGGGTAGCATGCAGCACAAAGAACTTAAGTGACTTGGTCACACAGTAAATGTTTACCTTTAGTGGGGCTCGAACCTACAGTCATTTAGTCTCTAAACCAGTGCTCTAAACACTAACATACCACACTAATTCACTGTCAGTAGATGCAGTGTGTAGTAGCATTTTATCCAATGCTCTGGGTCTTCAACTTCACCTTTGCAGGATCCTGGGTGAATAAAATAACAACACTTAACAACTAGTACATGACAAATATTTGGCATTCATAAACAAATGTTTGTTTCTAATTACTAATCCATTCTGGAACACAGTAACATCATCTGAGTAGAAACTCATAGGGCTGGATATTCAGACTGCGTCGGGCAGTGGTGCAAACCTGGGCACAGCGCAACTGGGCTGCGCAGGTGCCAGGGCCAGGCAATTTTCAACAGTGATGCACCATGACTCAGCACCATTGAATATGGCATGGAGGGTGCACACACTGTGCATGGTGCAGTGGCACTGCACCAGCGCAAGACAAAGAAAGGGAGCACGGGGATGCACCAGCATAAGTGCAGTTGTGCTAGGTGCATCACCCGTGATTTTCAGCTGGGGCATGCAGATGAGGCCATAACATATGCAAGGCTGAAATGGGGCCATTTTCATGTCATTATGGCCCCATTTGCATGCGATGCGCTGGGTCCCGGCGAATTGCTCCTGGTGCCCTGCCAGGCTGCCGTCAGGGGTCGACACCTTGGTGGGCTATTGCAGCCCCCCCGCTCCCATACACCCGATTGTGGGCATCAGTACATATCACAGTTATACCTGGTCATCTAGTGGTAACCCCCCCCCCGTATGCCCAATCGCGGGCTGTTGTATTGATTATGGAGATACCCGGTGGTCTAGCAGTAACACCCCCCACATGCCTGATCGTGGGCTGTTGTATTGATTAAAAAGATACCTGGTGGTCTAACAGTACCCCCCCCCGCATGCCTGATCACAGGCTGTTGTGGAAATAATGGAATACCTCATGGTCTAAGGATAACCCCCCCATACACCCGATCTCAGGCTGTTGTGGAAATAACAAAATACCTGGTGGTCCAGCAGTACCACCCTCCCCACCCACCAACCCACAGAGGTCTCCCTGCCACCCAGCACCCCATCATCGGCGGGCAGCAGCACCCCACCTGCATACACCCAGCCACCCGCTGAATGACAGCGTACAGTATGATCTGTATGCCTATTGGTCTACAGTGTGGACCAATGGGCTTGCAGACCATACTGTACTACACAGGATCAGATATGTGAATGAACATGTTCAATCACATATCTGATCCTGCATAATATACAATATGTACCACCAAGCGCCATTAGCACACTGTGAACAAACAACAGATCTACTACTGCCCATTTGGTGGACAGCTGGGTGGCATGGTCCGGGGTGCGGCCACCCGCCAATGAGGGGGTGCTAGAATGGCAGACCTCTGTGGATGAGTGAGGGGGGGGTACCACTGGATCACCAGGTATTTTGTTATTTCCACAACAGCCCATGATTGGGTGTATGGGGGGGTTACCCCTAGACTACCAGGTTTCTGTTATTTCCACAACAGCCCATGATCAGGTGTACTGGGGGGGTTACAGCTAGACCACCAGATATCTCCTTAATTTTTACAACCGCGCGTGATCGGACATATGGGGGGCCTCTAGACCACCAGGTATAACTGTACTGTACTGTATACAGATGCCCATG
Organism: Neoceratodus forsteri; assembly: GCA_016271365.2. Lineage (NCBI taxonomy): Eukaryota > Metazoa > Chordata > Ceratodontiformes > Ceratodontidae > Neoceratodus > Neoceratodus forsteri. The sequence continues at coordinate 219,452,693 of CM028136.1, read as the reverse complement.
AATGGACGTACCGGGCAGGGAGTTCACTAGACTACCAGAGGGTCAGGGTGCTTTGGGACAGTGTTTCTGCTGGGCGGGTGGCCACCCATGGCTGGTGGTTGTTGTGTTGCGCCTTGCATCACAGCTGCCCACCTGTGGATGGCCAGCATTTGAGCCTGTTGTCAGCTCAACTGTGTGCACCAGTGTGCGGCACGTGTAGGGGTTGTGCCAGCATATGCGTCACACATCCCAGGCTGAATATCAGGATGTGCCGCATATGCATGGGCATGCCCCCTGCATCTGCACCGCATACATTACCAATGCACCCCGGCGCATCGGGGGTTGCGCCGTGCAGCTTAACCCTTTAAATATTGCATCAGGGTACATTGGGGGGGTTGCACATGGTGCACCCTGTTGCACCAGGTGCAACCCTTTTGAATATCCCAACCATAGTGTCACTTCAGTGCTGTGCCTCCACTCAGCTCATGTCTTCAGATCAAGGCCAGTTTCAGATTTTACAGTGCCACAATCAGAAACCTTTTGATCCCCCTACATTATAGCAACCACTTCCACCCCTTTTCTTTCTCCTGCCCCACACCACATCCAAATTTGCTGAACACAATGGTGACAACAACAGTTTTGGTTTTGCATGTTTCTTAGTAACAAAAGATAACAGTTCTTTAAATGTCTTGATGATTAAAAAAAAACAAATGTCTTCTGCTATAGTAAACTATGTCTGAGATAGTGCTAATCTGATAATGTCTTAAGAGGTTAAAAAAACATTATAAATCTTTTTATGAGATTCCTTGCCCAGAAAAGCTGACTAAATGATATTATTTATGAGCTATTACTCAGTTCAAATGAACACAGGAGTCTGCTTTCTTCAATTAGAGCAGGAATTCTGCAAAACCTCTTAAAGAGGGAGTCCAGCCAACATTTCTAGCATCTGTAGATTCAGAATTTGGATCAGCATATCCCCAATCAGCCTTATGCCAAAAATGAGATCCTTAAGTTACTTTGTTTAAAAGTTACAAGTCATTTGCAACCTAAAGTCACTGCCTATTCAAACATGCAGTTGAAGAGTGGTATCACTGTGTGTATGTGAGAGAGAGAGAGAGAGAGAGAGAGAGAGAGAGAGAGAGAGAGAGAGAGAGAGAGAGAGAGAGCGCATGGCTGGTGATGGAGAAGGCAGACACAAACAGACCACTGCAATAAATCCAGAGAACGGCAGAGAGTTTTGAGTTATGTCCACTCCAAAGCACTCAGATGAAGGACACAGTCATCGTGTCCTGTCAGCCCCCCCCTCTCTCCAAGTAATCCCAAAATGCCTGCAGGGCTCCACCCATGCAGCCTTAAAAATTAGCAGCCTATGTGGGCCAAGCAGTCCTTATCTGCCATCAAATTCTATGTTTCTGTGACACAGTGCTTTATGGTAGGTATGCTTACTCTTCCTGCTCTTGCATCTGTCAGTGAAGCTGCTCTTTTCACATGCTCATCCATCCCTGCCTTCTTCAAAGCAGCAGCAGCACCCACCACTTCCTGCGGAAGCCTGCCTCTCTCATTTCTCCTCCTCGCTGCACAATGTCTGAGAGCTGACAGATCAGGCATGAGCACTGGCCCACTGAACAATAAAAAAGAAAGATGCAGCAGCTGGGGGGATCCACAGTGTGAGGCTGGAGCTGGCAGGTCCAGGATAAGCACTAGCCCCACAGAAGAATTTTTAAAATAAAGCAGCCTGCAAGGGACTATTGGCCAGTATACAGCCACTGGCTGTAGTCAGGATTAAGAGTGTAGTCTCTGGTTAGGGGATAGGCAACACAATTTTTAAGGAATTGCTGACAGATATAGCAAGAGGGGTGGCTGACGATCATTCAGGGGCTCTGGTCTTTTGAGAAGTCACTGATAGGGTGGTGGGCAAGGTCGATAAGAAACTCGGGAGATTCCTCCTTGGAGCCACAACTTTTTGGTGGCTGGCTAATATCTAAGCAATTTTAAGTTATTTGAAGGAGAAGGGAAGCTGTGCATTTAAGGAATGATACCAGTCAACAGGGCTGGACTGAGCCCATTGCAGCCAGAGATTCATAAGGCAGGGGGAGGAGGAGAAAAAAAGAGGAGCAGTAAGTGGGAGTGGGGGGATGGTGCCGTGGATGGGAGAACAGGCAGACAGGAGAAATGGAAGGAAAGGGAGCAGTGAACTGAGGTTGTCAGGTGTGAGAACTGGCAGAAGGAAGGAGTGGGTGGTAAGAAAGAGGAATGGGAAAAAAGGGATGGTGCATGGGAGAACTGGCAGGGAAGAAAAAGAAAAACAGGGACGTTTGTCTAAATAGAAACACAGGTCTGGGGCTGGGATCTTATGCATAGTATTGATGTGATTCCATAGTGCAAGCAGAAGGTATTGCGAACAAAGGAGAGGGAGCAGGGTCTGGAAGTACATAAACAGCTCAGATAGATATGTCATTCTGGCTGTGCAGTGCTCATCATATAAGAAACAATGTATGGATGACCATACATCAGGAAATGGAGCAGGAAGGAATGGTTCACCTGTACAGGAGAGTAGGGGGCCACATGGGAGTATGAGGACTTATATTGGAAGGATAAACTACATCTAAGTGAGAGGGGTGTCTACAAGGTTATATTGATGATGTCTTAAGGGGGAATTAAACTGATGGGGGAGTACAAGGCTAGGAAGGGGGAGAGTTTGACAGGAAGAGATATGGACTAGCTAGCACTCCCTTGCATAAGGAAGTAGAGAAGGGAGCAGGCATGGAAGGGAGGGTGAGCAGACAGGAGAAATGTATATCTCAGGGGGAGGAAATGGACAAGGAAATGATAGAAGGCATCCTTGGGATGGCAGAGAAAGGGGAGATATTGCTGATGGGGGACCTGAATATGCCAGATGTTAACTGGAGCATCTTTGCTGCAGCCACATCCAAGAGCAGGACCATTCTTGATGCCCTACAGGGGGCATGCCTCAGACAGCTAGTTTTGGAACCCATTTGGAAGGGAGCAATCTTAGACCTGGTACTCTCAAATGGGGAAGGAGAGAGGATCTCTGATTTTGAAGTGGGTAGCCATCTGGGAACAAGCGATCACCAAACAGTGTGGTTCACGATAAACTTAGCTGTAGAGTCAAGCCACACGAAAGTGAAGGTACTGGACTTCAGGAGGGCTGATTTTGTCAAAATGGGAGAGTGCCTCAGAAAAGCACTAGCAGACAGGCAAGAAGGTGGGGTGGAACAACAATGGGGAAACATCAAAACTGCCATCATGGAGGCAACAAGCCTTTGTGTGAAGCAAATAAACAAAGCAAAATGAAGAAAAAAAAAACACTATGGTTCTCAAAAGAAGTGGTGGGAAGGTAAGGGAGAAAAAGATAGCATTCAGGAAGTATAAGAAAACACAGAGGGAGCAGGACAGAGAACTGTACCAGTTAAAGCAGAAGGAAGCGGGGAAGGCAGTCAGAATAGCAAAGGCCCAAACTGAGGAAAAGATAGCAAACTCGGTTAAGAAGGGGGATAAAACCTTTTATAGGTACATTAGGGAGCAAAGAAAGACGAAGGCAAGGATACTGAGGCTGAATGAAAAGGAAGGTGGTTGGGCAGAGAGCGACAGTGAAAAAGCAGGAATACTGAACAAATATTTCTGCTCAGTATTCATAATGGAAAAGCAGGGGGAGAGACCTAATCCAGTCAATAGAAGCACTCTGGATAGGGGGTTGATATTAGTCCTTTCACAGAAGAAAGGGTTCTGAAAGAACTCTTAAAACTGAAGGTGGATAAAGCAATGGGGCCTGATGGGATTCACCCCAGAATTCTGAAAACACTAAGGGGAAGAACTAGTAACACCACTGACTACCCTTTTTAATAAATCATGGGAGGATGGTGTGGTACCTGAGGACTGGAGACGGGTGGATGTGATTCCCCTTCACAAAAGTGGGAGCAAGACTGAGGCAGGAAACTACAGACCTGTCAGTTTGACCCCAGTGGTAGGGAAAATGATGGAATCACTTCTGAAGGAAAGAATTTTTGAGTACCCAGAGGCCAGTGGGGCACAGGACCAAAGGCAGCATGGATTCACAGCAGGACGGTCATGTCAAACAAATCTAATTGATTTCTTTGACTGGGTGACCAAAGTAGTAGACCAGGGAGGGGCTGTGGACATGGCCGCGACCTAGACTTTAGCAAGGTATTTGACACAGTCCCACACAAAAGATTAATAAACAAATTAGCCAGCCTGGGAGTAGGTCCTAATGTAGTAGCCTGGGTAAAACACTGGCTGGACAACAGGACACAGCAGGTAATAGCAAATTAAGTCCACAGTGAAGAAAGGAGGCTTACTAGTGGGGTACCGCAGGGTTCAGTACTGGGGCCGATCCTTTTTAATGTCTTTATAAGTGACATTGCAGAGGGAATGGAGGGGAAGGTATGTCTCTTTGCAGATGACACAAAGATCTGCAACAGGGTTGATACACAAGGTGGGGTGGAAAGGATGAAAAGGGACTTGGCAAGGTTGGAAGAATGGTCAAATGTAGTGCAGCTTAGATTCAATGCAAAGAAGTGCAAAGTAATGCACCTGGGAAACAACAAAAGCCCAGGGCAAGAGTATACAATGGGGTGGGTGAGATACTGACAACAACAAAAATGGAAAGGGACCTGGGGGTAGTCATGTCAGATGACCTAAAGGTGGGCCAGCAATGTGAGAAGGCAGTAAGGAGGGCTGGGAGGATACTGGGATGCATAGGGAGAGGCATCACCAGTAAAAAACAGGAAGTTGTTGGCCCTCTGTACAGACAGTTGGTAAGACCACATCTGGAGTTCTGTGTACAGTTCTGGAGACCCCATCTCCACAAAGACATAAACAGGGGGGAGGTTGTCCAGAGAAGGGCAATCAAAATAATGCAGGGTCTGCACCAGAAGACATATGAAGAAAGACTAAAGGAGCTTAAGATGTATAGCCTCAAGGAAAGGAAGGAGAGGAGGGACATGATAGAAACTTTCAAATACCTCAAGGGAATCAACAAAGTCCAAGAGGGTAGCACCTTTCAAAAAAAGAGATGTGCAAGAACAAGAGGGCACAATTTGAAGATAGAGAGGGGATGGCTCAAAGGTAATGTGAGGAAATATTTCTTCACAGAGAGGGTTGTAGATGCATGGAATGGCCTTCCTGAGGAGGTCGTAGAGTCAAAAACAGTGGGGGAATTCAAGAATGCATGAGACAGAAATAAGGCAATTCTATTGGGGGGGGTAGGAGGGAGTAGGCTGTTGGTTAACTAGGGTCTGCAGCTTATCTGTTAGGTAGAGAAATGGGCAGGCTAGGTGGGCCAAGCGGTCCTTATCTGCCATCAAATTCTATGTTTCTATGAAAGGACTTTCTGCAAATGCCAGGAGATTGGGGAAAAACATGGTGGACTTAGAGGCCAAAATGGAGGATGAGGGCCTGGATATTGTAGCCGTAATGGAGATCTGGTGGTCTGAGCATCAGAGATGGGAAGTAGGTATTTCGGGGTATAGGCTTTTCAAGAAGGACAGGGCTGGCAGAAAGGGGGAAGGGGTTGCACTATACATCATGGATGACATTAAGGCAACAAAAGGGCAGGAAGAGCTAGGGAAGGCAGAAATCTTGTGTGTCATGCTAGAAAAATGGTCTGGGGCATCAGTAAGGCTGGGGGTGACTTATAGACCTCCAGTGCAGGGGGAGGAAGTGGATAGGCAGATGTTGCAGGCGGTTCAACAGGTGGCACTTCAGGGGGAGATTCTGCTGGTGGGTGACCTTAACCTCCCAGATGTTGACTGGTATATCCCATCAGCTAGGTCAGCCAGTAGCAGAGAGATCCTTGAGTCCCTCCAGGGAGCTTTCCTGCAACAGCTGGTTAGGGAGCCCACTAGGGGTGGTAGCATACTTGATGTGTTCCTCACCAGTGTGGAAGGAGCTGGAGTGGGGGTCAACCGAGGTACAAGTGACCATAATATAGTGAGTTTCAAGGTTAGGATTGGGAATGAAGCGAGTCAGACCATCACAGAGGTCCTCGACTTCAGGCAGGCGGATTTTGCCTGAATGAGGGAGATATTCAGGAACGAAATGGAGGGGAAGAAGAAAATAGGTGAAGTGGGGGAATTATGGAATTTGATTAAGGGGGGTTACTAAAAGCCATGGAAATCTGCGTGAGGAAGAACAGAAAAAGAAAAAGGCCACTCTGGTTCACAAGGGAAGTGAGGGGGCAATAGAGGAAGGAAAAAGGGCATTCAGAGCATATGGGAGGACACAGGGGAAGAAGACAAGGAGTCTTACAGGGAGAAACTGAGGGTGGCAGGGCAGAAGATTAGGAAGACAAAATCAGAAATGGAGGGGAGAATTACTAAGCAGGCCAAAAGGAGTGATAAAACTTTTTTTCGGTATATAGGACAGAAGAGGAAAGCAAGGCAGGGGACAGTAAGGGTGAAGGGAGAGGGGGGCGTACAAGTGGACAGGGACTTCGAGAAGGCAGAGGTGCTAAATAGGTACTTCTGCTCAGTCTTCACGGTGGAAGGGGAAGGAAGGGGACTGGTGCTGAGAGGGGGAAGGCATGACATAAAGGTGGATCTTAGCCTGATCAGTGAGGACAGGGTTAGAGAGGAATTAAGTAGGTTGAGGGTGGATAAGGATATGGGTCAGAATGCTCTGCATCCTAGGGTACTCAGAGAACTAAGGGAGGAGCTGGCAGCATCTCTAGCAAGGTTGTTTAACTTATCCCTGCATATAGGGTGGGTGGCAAAAGACTGGTAGATGGCAGATGTGGAGTCACTTCACAAGAGTGGCAGCAGGGAGGAGGCAGGCATTTATCAGCCGGTCAGCCTCACCTTGGTGGTGGGCAAGGTGATGGAGGTGATATTAAAAGAAAGGGTGGTTAACTACTTGGTGGAAAGTGAGCTGCAGGACATCTGTCAGCATGGCTTCACTCGAGGGAGGTCATGCCAGATGAACCTGATCGAGTTTTTTGATTGGGTGACGAGAGTGGTAGATCAGTGAGGGGCAGTGGATGTGGCCTATCTGGAAGGCCTTCGACACTGTTCCCCACAGAAGGCTGGTAAATAAGCTGGAAAGTTTGGGGGTGGGGCAGAATATAACAAGGTGGGTGGAGAACTGGCTAATGGGCAGAAGCAAAAGTGTGGTGGTAAATGGGGTACATTCCAGGGAGGAAGGAGTGAGTCGGGTGATGAGCGGGGTCCCCCAGGGGTTGGTGCTGGGGCCCATCCTGTTTAACATCTATATCAGCAACTTAGTGGAGGGACTGCAGGGTAAGGTCTGTTTATATGCAGATGATATGAAGATCTGCAATAGGGTGGACACCCCAGAGGGAGTGGAGGCTATGCGAGAAGATCTAAGATTGCTGGAGGGGTAGTCGGAAACCTGGCAGCTGAAATTCAATGCCAAAAAGTGCACATTAATGCACATGGGGCAGAATAACTCACAAGCAAATTACACACTGGGGGGTGTAATTAAGGCGACTGAGCAGGAGAGGGATTGGGGGATTATAATTTCAGATAACTGTAAGGTAGGGATCCAATGTAGCAAGGCGTTGGGCAAAGCGAACAGAATGCTGGCATGCATAGGGAGAGGTATAACAAGCAGAAGCAGGGAGATGCTGATGCCACTTTACAAGTCCATGGTGAGGCCTCACCTGGAGTACGGGGTCCAATTCTGGAGACCTCGCCTATGCAAGGACATAGATTGGATTGAAAGGGTTCAGAGAAGGGCCATTAAGATGGTGTATGGGCTGATTGGGAAGTCCTATGAGGAGAGGTTGAGGGAGTTGCAGCTGTATCTGCTAGAGACCAGAAGGGAGAGGGGGGACATGATGGAAATGTTTAAGTACGTAAAGGGGATTAATAAGGTAGGGGGGAGCTATTCACAGGAAAAGCAGGTGCTAGAACTAGGGGTCATAGTCTAAGGTTAGAAGGAAGAAGGTTTAGGGGCAATGTAAGGGGGCATTACCTCACTGAGTGGGTGTTGGAGCCCTGGAACAGTCTGCCGGAGGAGGTGATGGGGGTCTGAAATGGTGGAAGGATTCAAGAGGTCATGGGACAGACACAGGGGTTTGACCGGGGGCGAAGGGGGGGATCTCTGGACAAGGGGGCAAGTAGGGAGGGGGATAAGGAGCAGCCTAGATTGGCCCAAAGGGTCTTTTTCTGCCGTTACATTTCTATGATTCCATGATTCTACATAATGAGTCTGTGTTTCCACTGAGGGGTTGAGATAACAGCATATGGACCCTGAGAGGGAAGCTCAAAAAGTCCATACTGTTATCTCAGCCCCGAGATGGAAACACAAGGTGAGTTGTATATGGTCACCCATATTTTATTTATTATAGTATATGATTTTTAGGGGAATAAAGAGAGGAGAAGCAGTGTGTTCATAATAGTTTTTCTAGATAAAACTGCTGCAAATACATTAAAACTGGTAATACTGTTAAATGCAGTTGCAAATACAGTATATTAAAAGAGGTGACATTTTAAATTTTAAACTTTTTAATGATGAACTGTAACTTGAAAAAAAACATATATCAATAATTCATTTAGTCCTTTTCAGAATAGAATAATGGAAAGATCCTACCTGACAGGTAAATGGTCCAGCAGTTCTGGCTGTTTTGTGGTCAGTTTTCTAATCTGGAATAGGAAAGAGAGAGATTTTCAGTTATGTTGTTGTTTATCATTTATTTAGGTTTTTGTAGTGTTACAAGGCACTCACCAGAATCTGAGTCATCTGATGTGTCAACAATGATGCTAACGCATCTTTTTAGGGCTGCAGCAGGCGGAGCTCTGCAGACCGCGTGCTATGAGAAAAGGACTCCCACATTCCTTGCATTCCTTGCGAACAAACATGTTGGAGTGACAACACAGTCACCTCCGCATCTGTGAAGCACGCACTCGCCGTCTCTATAGGCAGTTATAACATGGGTTGGTAGAAATGCACAACCCTACTGGAGTGGCTCTGTGTGGCCATGGATTAAACAGCTTATTTTATCCACGGTTCTGTGAAGCTACTCCTGTGAAGCAGCATCGGCATTCGTTCTGTGTTTCAGCCAGAAAAAAGTGAGTCACCCATTGACATTCACGGTGATCTGAAGTGTGTTCGGACCATGAGAGAGTGAACGTGCATGTATCATCCTTTAATAAAAACAATAAGACAAAGAAGTTCAGGCGGTGTGGACACTGTTTGCTCCTTGGAGGAGAGAGAGAGAGAGAGAGAGAGAGAGAGCGCCAAACAATTGGAGCTCTGAAGGTGTGAGGTGTCAGTGTGACAGGAGAGAGAGAGAGAGAGAGAGAAGGAGAGAAGTCTGTGAGTGTTCAAAACCAGTGTATAGTGCATTTTCACGTGTGCGGTGTAGTGAGAAAGAACGACACGGTGTAAAGCAAATGATGCAATCTCTTTCTCTCTCTCTCTGTCTCTCTCTCTCTCTCTCTCTGTCTGCATCTGAAGCATACAGTGATTCAGAAGCAGTGTTGCCATGTGACAGAGACACACAAGGGAGACACAGAGAGAGGGAGAGCAACACACAGTCCCCCAGTTAGATACAGTTTTCCCCATTCCGTGCCATACAGTGCTGTGGAGGTGCTCACAGCTGGTGGTACATTTACTTCAACATTCCTGCAGTCTCGTCTGTTCTGTCTCTGTAAGGGACCGAGAGTGAGAGAGACAGTTCCATCCCAAGCAGAAGCATAAACTGAGTGTCCCCCACCGTGGTGCTTATCATAGAGAGTGGGAATCTGTAGTCGCAGTGAGTCCTGCAGGGGCACCGGCAGCAGTTCCTAATCACAATCTTCATTTCCTTTCCCCAGAACATAATGAACAGATGAAAATGAGTTGTAGAAGGGCAGAGCTCACTATCCGATACCCAGAATCCCCAATCACCCCCCAACACGGAGAGAGAGAGAGAGAGAGAGAGAGAGAGAGAGAGAGAGAGAGACAGTGACAGCGACAGTTTTTCCCCACCCGACCCTCCCTCTTAGCACCCACTCTCCTCCCAGAAACACAACAGTGGCATTGGGGGTGCCCAATCCCCCAGTGCAGGAATCCTCGATTGTTTCTTTTTTTTTTTACCTGTAAAAAAAAAAAAAGTCCATCGATGTCTTTTGTGCCATTACACTGCCTCCCCATCTGACCCTTCCACTCAGCACCCACCACCCGATACAATCTCCTGGCCTTTACTTACTGATCAAGGGTCCAGAACCGTTCTCCTCTCTGGACCACATACATGTCTTTACTCTTCAAAGCTGGATGGCAAACTGAGGAGACAGGTATGTGGCTCAATGTATTTCAATGGGGTTTTGAACTTAGTGCCCTAACTTGGCAATTTTTGCATATTTTATGCCCAAAATTTTCAACATGCTTTCCTTGGGACCCCACCTCATGAACAAAAGCACTGTCATTAGGAAGATCTGCCCTGAAAGGTGATTTTGCAGTCTCTGGACAAAATCACCTTTCGGGCAGGAGTTGAACATTTTCTGTGCCCTTGTTCATGAGGTGGGGCCATAAGAAGGCTATGTTGAAAATTAATTTTGTGAACTCAAGCTCATAACTTTGGTAATTTTCAATATTTCCCCCCAAAAATTCACAACATAGCCATATCTTTACAGCACCTCGTGAGTGTAATAGCTGTCATTTTTCAAATCTTGGCCAAAATGTTGTTTTTTACATTCCGAAAGGTGATTTCACAGTCTTTGTGTGAAATCACCTTTTGGGCTGGAGTTGACAATTTCTCTGCCCTTGGTCATGAGGTGGAGTCATAAGAAGTCCTGGTGTAAAAATATTTAAAAACAACAGAGTTATGAGCCTACATTGACTTTTGCTAATGCAGACTCGTAACTTTGGTAAGTTTCAATATTTTTACCCAAAATGTACAACATAGCCATACAGCACTTCATAAATGTGCCAGCTGTCATTTTTCCAATCCTGGCCAAAATGTTTTGTATTTTTTTACATCCTGAAAGGTGATTTTTGTGGTCCCTGCACAAAATCACCTTCCAGACAAGGAGTTTAACATTTTCTCTGCCCTTGTTCATGAGACAGGATCATAAGAAGGCTATGTTCTAAATTTAGTGTAAAAATATTTAAAAACAAAGTTATGAGCCTATGTTGAATTTTGCAAATGCAGGCTAGTAAGTTAGTTAATATTCAATATTTGTACCCCAAATTTTCAACATAGCCATTTCTTTAGAGCACCTCATGAATGTGACAGCTGACATTTTTCAGCTCCTGCCCAAAATGTGTTTTTGCATTCTGAAATCTGATTTCACAGTCCCTGCATGAAATCATCTTCAGGCTAGGAGTTGAACATTTTCTCTGCCCTTCTTAATGAGTCATGGTCATAACAAGGGTATGTTGAAAATGTGGTGTACAAATATTACAAAACAACAAATTGTTGAGTCTACCTTACATTTTGCTAATGCAGGCTCGTAACTTTGGTCATTTCAATATTTTTATTCTGAACTCCTCCCATGCAGCCCTATCGGCTCTGACCAGAGTTTGTTTTGGTTTGTGGCTGCTGATACAGTAATTTGTTAATTTTACAGTAATGCTGGCGCTCAAAGTGTAGCTGTGTCCAAACAGTTGCATGGTGTTTTCCTTGCTTGGATCTTTGCTTCCTGTTGTTGGCTGAGGTGCTATCATGGTGCTGTCATAGGTCATGGTTGCTTCAGAGCTTGCATTGTTTTCACTGGTGAGATGTTGAAGTGGGCTGCAGTTTGAGACTGGAGGTGGATGGGGAGAAAATGCTGAAGCAAAAATTGTGAATTTCCTTTTTTTGTTTTGATTTGGACGTTACAGAGTAAGAGCTGATAGATTGGAGACTTATGCCCAGAGATCTGTTGTATTATTGTTGGGGGAATGTCTGCATCTACTAGCCTCTGGGTGGAGGTCTTGCATGTGGAATGGCTCATAATGCATTTACTGTCCAGGATGCCAGCTTCCATTTTCATCCTTTTCATCATTTTTCTTATTTTATTTTCTCCTATGCACATAACCCTGCACCAGTATGATACATGAGACTTATAATTTAGGTTGAGTGCAAGATCGAATGGAGAGTCATTTTATAGTATGGCTGGTGGCTGTTTTTCAGAATGTTTGTTATATGCTAACAGTGGATTTTTGTCTGATTCTGACAATCCACCATACCTTCCTGGTTTTATTGGTCTGATGTCCTGGGGGTTCTTACATATGAACACACGAAGAAGCCAGAAGAAGAGGGCCATTTGGTCTATCTAGTCTGCTCATATTGCAGGGTTGACAGCTTGAGCTACTGACCCTGCCCCCTCCCAAATCCTCCCATCCTTTCCATTCTCCCTACCCATGATGCTTACCTTCCCCATGCCTATTCCAGCCTCTTTTGAAACTGTCCATTGTCTTCAACAAGGCCACCTCTTCCAGCAGTGTATTCCAAGTGTCCACCACCCTCTCTGTGATGAAGTGCTTCCTGACCTCCCTCCTAATTACCCCTTCTCCAGCTTAAGACTGTGCTCCTTCATGTTATGGTTGCCACTTAGGTTAAAGAGTCTCTCCTTATCAACTTTGTTTATCCCTTTCAAGTACTTGAAGGTCTCAGTCATGTCCTCCCTCTCTCTCTTGTCCTCCAGTAAGTACATTTTCAGTGTCCTCAACCTTTCCTTGTATGACTTATCCTGCTGACCAACTATCATCTTTGTAGCCCTCTTCTGGACCTTCTCCAGAAGGTAATGTCCTTTTTGAGGTTTGGGCACCAGTACTGAACTCCATGCTCTAGATGTGGCCTCACCAGTGACCTGTACAAGGGCAGTATAACCTCCTCTCATCAACTACTGATCTCCCTAGATATGCATCCCAGCATCTTGTTTGCCCTTGCTGCTACTTTCTTGCACCACGTGGAGTGCTTCAGGTCACTAGTGATCATCACTTCCAGGTCCTTCTCCTTCCTCCTCTGATGCAGATCCCTGGACTCCACTCAGGTAGTACTCCATCCTGGAATTCTTGGCTCCAATGTGCATATATTTGCATTTCTTGGCATTAAAGCCAAGCAGCCAGATCCTGGACCATGTCCCCAGCTTTTCCAGATTGTCCTGTAGGTCCTGTATCTCTTCATCTGTGTCCACTCTTCCACAGAGTTTGGTGTCATCTGCAAATAGGCACATTTTGCCCTTAATGTGATCCCCAATGTCACTGGTTTATTGAGGAGCAACCACAGATCACTGAGCCCTGCAGGACCCCACAGGTGACCTCTCTGGTGCCAGATAAGTCTCCTCCCACAACCACCCCCTGGATTCTGTCCCTCAGCCAGTCTCCCAACCATCTGGTTGTCTTCTTCCCAATCCTGAGATCTGCCAGCTTTCTGATCAACCTTTGGTGGGGCACAGAATCAAAGGCTTAATGAAATCCAGATAGAGGATGTCTACCATTTGGCTCCTGTTTACTGTGTTAGTGACCCAGTCAAAGAAGTCAATCAGATTCATTAGACATGATCTCCCCACTATGAACCCATGCTGCTTCACATCCTGGAGACCATGCTCCTCTAGATGTTCAACCAACCTTTCCTTAAGTATGGTCTCCATGATCTTACCTGTGATCTTGGTCTTACCCATCTGCGTCTCTGTCTGACACTCATTATATTCCAGAAATTATTGTCCTTCAGCGTCAGTGCAAAGAGTTAAGTCACCCCACTTCAGAAAATATTGTTTAGAGGTTCTGACTGCAAAGTATAGGCCTGCACTGAAAAAAAACATGTTTAACAGGAATATAGGGTTTTGCAGTCCCAAGGTGCCAAAACTGTATAGGATATCTATTTCAATAACTGTGATAGCCGGCATTTGGTTGGGTTTATGTCCTTTCCCTAACTTTTTAAAGAATTTCTGCTTTGCTGCCATGGTACAGGCAGTTTCTAAGAACATTGTGCGTTTCCCGTGGTAAATAGAGTGTCAATATTTTTTTTTAATTAAGCAGTGGTCTCTGCTGCCAAGTATTCCACAGAGGGTAGTCAGCTCATATTCAGTGTCATCAATTCTTTTTACTGTATAGACAAATTCTGCCAATAACAAGTCTAATTCTGTTACAGGGATTTTAGATATGTCTCTTGTCTCACTTTGTTGAAGAGAAACGAGTTGTCTAACTGCATGTCCGATGCTATTTTTGAGCCGTCCATTTGTTTTCTTGTTCTAAAATGAATTTTTTTCCATTGGATCATTCTTTTGAGAACACAGCCAGTGACATATTTTTTCTTTTTTTTTGGGTGGGGGGGCCAGTTTCTCAAGTTTTAATGAACACACGTTTAGTATGGTATGAGGATTGGCTTTGTGCTAAGTATGGAACTGAGAGGGGAAAACAGTTTGGCATAGTGGTGGGAGGCAGAGCGCAGCACAGCAAAGGTGAATTCATAATTACAGAATATGCATGACAACTTTAGAATCATCCATAATAACTTTTTGCCTATCCATAAAAACTGTCAAACCAACTGTAACAACTTTTTGCTGGTCATTAATTTCTATGCATAATAAGCCCTAACCTTATATTATACAATGGCAAGAAAAATTCTAAGAAGCTGATTGGCTGCTGAGCCCCAGACAAAGCGATGTTATTTCACAATAACATCACTGTATCTAGGGCAGGCAGCAAGACAACCACATAACATTAAGTAAGCATTAATTCACAATCCAGCATGGTTCTACTGTAGAATTAATCCATGCCTGGGGGTTGGAGCATGAGGCCACAGACGAGTGCCTCCAACCACCTAGGCATGGATTAATTCAACAGTAGAACCATGCTGAGGAGTGGATTAATGCACTTGTAACATGGCAAGTGTAGAAACAGGAAGTTATGCTTGATAAGAGGTTGTAACATGATAGAGCTGGCAGTATAGCCTAGAGGTTAGAGTAACTAGCATGGTAGATCCAGCAGACCAGACCTGGGTTTGATTCTCATAACCTTCACTTGCATACTGTGTGACTCTGAGCAAGTCACTTAACCGCCCAGTGCTCCCAGATCACCCCTGAAAACAGGCACTTGTTCCTAGTGGGCCTTACCCGGTTACCAAAGAATAAAATAAAATCCTATATTAGCAAGTACAATAAAAGACTGACACAGAGACAGACACAGGTAATTGAAACGTACAATTCAGTATTGTGCTGAACAGGCTGATTTTCCTTTTAATAATGTGAGTATTACATGCAGATGTGATCAACATTTCAGAATATGTGTTGATTTTGGTTGACTTACTTTTGTGAACTGTGGAATTGTTTCTGTTTTTCTGCTGTGTTTGCTGTTAAGGATTTAACTGCTGTGCATGATGGGAAATGCATATATTTAAGTGTATTCTGTATTATGCTGAACAGGCTGACTTTCCTTTTAATATTGTGAGTACAACTGTGAACAGTGATTCAGTTACTGATTACATGCAGATGTGATCAACATTTCAGAATATGTATTGATTTTGGCCTGCTTACTTTTGTGAACTGTGGAATTGTCTCTGTTTTTCTGCTGTGTTTGCTATTTGGGATTTGGCTGCTGTGCATGATGGGAAATGCATATATTTAAGTCCACAGGAGATTTGAGTTCTGGTGGTGAATGACAGAATTACAAGAGCAAGCATGGTTTATTGAGGAGCAACCACAGATTACTGGAGAATTAATCCATGGACACCTGTTCCCATCTAACTAATCCAGGGTATCTGTTCTACTGTCATTTGCAGTGCCATGTTACAAAATATATTACTCCCCACTCAAAGCCTGTGGAAGCCATCTTTAAATTCTCTCACTCCTGCTCTGTTGGCAGCACGGACATAAACACTGTAACAGTGCTGCACTTACTACAAATCCCCCATCCCATAAGTGCCCTGATGCCCCAACATCATGTACACTAAAATAAAGACAAAGTAAACTGAAGGTATACCTCCAAATATCTAGTGGCTTCTCCTTTCCCCCAATCCAAACTGAGATCCTGCAAGAGCGAGCGAAGTTCACCACCACAATCTTCACAGCTGCACTGGAAAGCGGGCCTAGTTAAATTATAGTACTAAAAAGGCAAAGTAAACAGCCGAGTAAAAGTTAAATGTAGCTGACAAGCCGATCGGCATCTCAGTCCCTCAGTCAGTACCGCAACAGTGGAAACCACAGGTGCAGTTCCAAATACCACTCAGGGAAGTGAGCAGAAATGGATTGGCTGTTTCATACACAGAATCGGCTACGCTACTCAAACCATGAAAAAATACAGACACTCAGTACAAGAATAGGCTTTAATAAGCTAATAAATATGGGGGAAGATGAAAAAGAGAGAGAAACACAGCCTCAAAAACTGAGAGACAACACAGAGTGACAGAGTGAGAGCTGCCCTGACTGAGACAACAGACAGCACATAGCAGCAGCACCACCTTGTGGGGATATAAGAAATTCTTCTCTGTGTGTCTGTGCCCCCTTCCCTTTCCCTTTCTTCTACCAGATCTACAGTTCTGCACTCTTCAAAAAGTTTTCTGCCCTCCCCACCACAGACTGTAAAAGACAATTTCCCTTCGCTGGTGGCATGGTATTTTTTTTTTCTTTTGATTTGTTCTCCTGACCCAGAGTCCCCAAGTGAAAGTCCCCATTTTGACCCCGCTCCCAAGACTGTGAACCTGTGTTTCCCTTCACAGGTCTGATGCCCCACCCACTATAAATGCCCCCCCCACACATAACTGTGAAAGTCAGTTTCCTCTCGTTGTCAGTTCCCCTTGTTGGTCCAATCCCTTTCCTCCCCCTGGTGGGACTGTGATAACGCATTTCTCCTTGCAGGGCTGATACCCTCTTTCCCCTTCCTTCAAGCCCTCTTTCCCCTTCCTTCAAGCCCATTTTTGAACCTTAAAATATCTGTTTGCCTTATCAGTCTGACATCTAGTTTAATGTCTGATCTCCTCTCTCTCACACATATCCCCCACATGCTGGCTCAGTTTCTCCTAATTCGCTACTGGCACTGAACTGTTTTCACTGCAATTCCAGACCCCAGCTACTGAAACCAGCTCTTCAGAGGCACAAAGAGAGCCATCCAGCTGATGCAGACCTCAAGGCATCAATGAATGAAGTATGGATTGGTTGATTGAACAGACAGTGCACATTGGGCTCAGGGGATACATATATATTTTTCTGTGTATGCGTGTGTGTATATGTGGGGGGGGGGGAATTGCCAAATAGTTACTTTTTTCCAAAATATTGAGTTAAAAAACTGTCACAGTTTCAGTTTCTGCATATCTAAGACTGACTTTGTGCATATCTATGATTGTGTCTATGAGCCTGCCTAACGATGTGCATCTCAAAGGGTAAGTGTACAAGTCACACATTATCTCTGTATTCCTCATCAAGTTCATGCATTAGCAGCTGTTTTGGCTCTTTATTTGAAAAGGTTTCTCCAGGAAAGACAACATGAGCTGTAAACAACTTATTTCCAGAAACGTCCTGGTGGAAGGGGTTACAAAAATGGGGGGGGGGGGGGTCAAGCCAAAAACATAAAGTACATATAGTGCGATTCAAATACATAAGGCATAGTACTAATACAATACAATTTAATCCTAGACACAGACAGTATCATATAAGAAGAAAGTGTTAGACAACAAGACAAAAGTCAGAAACCTAGGATGAGGCATACCAGGGTGCACAGAACAGTATGCAGATATAGCATACATAGAAGAAGTAAACCAGGAACTGGTAACCCATAAGGAATAGGCCAGATGGAGGACAAAAAGTAGTAGGTTGTGCACAGGATTACTAAGTGCTAATTTAGGTCTAAAAGGTTACTAATTGCTAAATGGGTTTAGAAGAGAGTGGGTTATAACACAGGGTGGGGGAAGGGCAGGGGTGTGGGAGGAAGGGAAGAATGGAGGGCGGAGGGGCAAGCCGAGAATTATTACCCTTCAGGATGCTGAGAACCCTGCAAGGAGACAGGACCTGGCAGAAAGTGAGAAGAGAGAGGGGTAGGAAGGCTAGGAGGCAGAGAGGAGGGACAAGCCACAAACTATTCCTCTTCAGGATGCTGAGAACCATGCGAGGGGACAGTACCAGACAGAAAAGTAGAAGAGAGAGGGGAAGAGGAGTAGTGGGGGGGGGTGGAGTAGTGGGGAGGCTGGAGGTACAGTGATGGTGTGCAGGAGGTGCTCTGACCAGAACTTGCTGTGTTTACAAACATTGAAGATCACTAGAAAATATCAGCACTGCTGCAACATTGTTTATCGAACACCTGACCGTAAGAGCTGTGTTGTAAAGATTCTGTCCACAAAAATGTAATCGACTGCATAACTTTAAAATAAATATCCATAAAATTATTAGATGTTAATGAAAAGCCAAAATCTGCAGACTTTGTTCCACAAGTATTTCCAGACTTTCTTATGCAGAAAGTGTTTTTCGCTTCAGGTCAGCAGTTAGCAGGCCAAAGGTAGGCTTGGCTGGCAAGCTGTGTGTTTTGCTTTATGTGAAAATGAGGAGATATGAAGCACATTTGAAATCTGTCAAAGACAAAATTGGCTTTTTCCACAAATGGTAAATGATTTTAATCAAAAAATCCTCTTGCTCACCCTGCAGACTTCAGTTCTTTCCTAATGAGAAAGCGCTGGTGTTCTTACAAGTACTGGATGGATGAGTCACTAGCCACTCTCGTGTTCACCTCTTCCTCTAAGTTTTCCTTAAACTACTTAAGGTTCGCTTAAGCTCTTGGTACTTGCTTAATTGCTGATGCAACTGTTAATAGCTTGTAAAGTGTTTTTTGGGACACAGTGTATATTGCTGTTAAAATTAAAATACATTCCCTTCCCATATTGTCTAAATGGAATTCATAATGAGAAGACTTATGCTAATTTTGAAGTATTATCATTTAAAAGCAGTAAGGTCTTTACAAGGACATTTAGAGACAGCAGTCCTTTTGTGGTGCATAGCATTTGAACAAATATTAGAAGCCGCCAATGTCTAGACAGACTGTAGGTTCCCTACCCTGGCAAATAACATACCACACCAGTATTGGAGAAAATGGCAACAGCCATAAATTTTATTAGATCACCAACATAATACACATCTGTGTGAGATGCACAGCTTGTGAGTCTCACCAAGTCAGCCTCAAAACTGCTGCACCCCTTCCTGTGAAAGGCCATTCCTTGTGCAGACTGAGGGAATGATGTACGTCTCATATTTCAATTTCATATTGAAGAGGAAATACATTATAAGAACCACCCGCCATTTCCCCAGCATCAAACAGAAAAACCTCGACCGCAGAGGGTAGTTAGTCCAGGAGGTTGGCAGGTGGTTAGGAGGAGCAAATCAGGTGCCCCATCACTCTCTGCTCTCCAACACATTACCTCCAAAAACCATATAAACACTACAAACAGGTATCTGCCTCTATCTCTGAAATCAAATAAAGAGGCAAAAGACACTGCAGAGCAGGACACTGCATGCACAGGAGCTAGCACAACAATACTCACCCAAATCAGGAACCAAAACTAAACAAGCACAAAGGAAATCCAAAAACTTCTGATCATAGGAGACTCCATGATTTGGGAGTTGATACCCATCTCCAGCCAGGGGGTGATGGTCAGATGTCTCCCAGGTACATCAGCATGGAGAGACACTGACCATGATTACAAATTGTTCACAAAGCAGGAGAAAACATTGATGTCCTAGTACACATAAGGACTAATGATCTCGCCAGCCGGTCAGTTGTGGAGACCAAGGAACACCTGACTAGGGCTGGGTGACAAACTATCATCTATTTCGTCCGGCATCTCCTTCTCTGAGATCCTGCCAGTCTGGGAGAAGGGAGCAGATGGACGGAAGGTCAGAGAAGGGAGATAGGGGAGCTAAACATGTGGCTCAAGGACTGGTGCCAGGAAAAGGACACAGATTTGTAGGAACTGGCAACAGTTCTGGGAGCGAAAGTTCTTTAAATTTGATGGACTGCATCTGACTAAAGAGAGTCAGTGCATTGGGGCAGAAGTTTGACGTCTTTGCAGAATATTTAAACTAGCAAATGGGGAGAGGATGCAGCACCTACATCGAATGGGAAGAACACCTCCCCTCAGCTAGTGGTCAAACAGGAATTCAGCGTGTTTGCCGCTCATTTGCATCACCAGGTAAGAAAAAGGTTTGTCTCCCCATACGATGCACAGGGGTAATGCCAAACTTCACCCAACAACTAACACACCAAAATCTGGCCAATGGAAAATCATGTACAAAATGCTCACAGCCTGGGAAATAAGATCCCAGACCTCAGGCAATAATGTCAGAGGCTAAACTGGACATAGTAGCAATTAGTGAGACGTGGTTTACCAGTAACCACACTGGAGACTTCAGTACCTGGCTATGTATTGTTCAGAAGAGACCGAGGTGCAAAAAGGGAGGGTGGCCCTGTATGTTAATGAAAATATTAAAGCTACAGAAATTCAGAATACACATAAGGAGCCAGAAGAACTGTGGGTCACCCTGGAAACAGGAAATGGGACAGCCATAAGAACTGGGGTTGTCTACAGGCCCCCAGACCAGAGGAGGACATAGACACATTACTGTTAGAAGATATACAAAACATGACAGCTAAAGGGGAGGTTCTGATAATGGGAGACTTCAACATGCCAGATACAGATTGGTCAATACCAGCAGGAACATCTGCCAGAACTAGACTCATAGTGGATTCCCTGCAGGGAGGCCTCAAACAACTGGTACAGCAAACCCACAAGAGACAGGGCTATCCTAGATCTAGTACTGACTAACAAAGAAGGGATCACAGATCTCCAGGTAGGTCACCTGGGGCCAGTGACCATCACATGGTATGGTTCAATTTGGCTACTACATCTAAATCATCCCATTCCAAAGCAAAATATGGGACTTCAGAGGAGCTGACTTTGATAAGATGGCCAACAGAGTTAAGCTAGCCCTGGCAAAAAGAAACACAGGTGAGGAGGTACAGGCAAAGTGGGCAAGCATTAAGGATACAATACTTGAAGCAACATCCCATTGTGTTAGACAGAAAAGGAAGTGCAAAAGAAGAAGGAAACCACTTTGGTTCTCAAATACAGTAGCAGAAAAGGTCAGAGCCAAAAGGCTGGCCTTCAGAAAATATAAGGAACACAGCGGGATGAAGATAGAGGCTACCAAACTGCCTAAGGGAAGCAGGTAAGGCAGTAAGGCAGGCAAAGTCCCAAACTGAGGAAACACTAGCACGAACAGTAAAGAAGGTGACAAGACTTTCTATAGATACATTAGTGAAAGGAGAAAGTCCAGAGGGGTATTGCTAAGCTTAATGGAGAAAAGGGAGCATGTGGGAGGAGGACCCTGTAAAGGCATCTATCCTAAATAGATACTTTGCTCAGTATTTACTGAAGAGAAGGTAGGGCAGGCCCACAGCCTCAGCATCATGGACACAGGGGGGAGGAGGTGAGCACTACTCCTCACAAAAGAAAGGGTCCTACAAGAGCTTGCTAAGCTCAGGGGTGGATAAGGCAATGGGACCTGATGGCATACATCCCAGGGTACTTAAGGAGCTAAAGGAGGAACTAGCAGAGCCATTAGCAGAATTGTTTAGTGAGTCTCTGATTACAGGAGAGGTCCCAGAAGACTGGAGAAGGGCTCATGTGATCCCACCCACAAGAGTGGTAGCAGGGAGGAGGCGGGGAACTACAGACCGTCAGTCTTACCCCAGTAGTGGGCAAGATTATGGAGGCACTTTAAGGAAAGGATAGTGCAACAC
Organism: Neoceratodus forsteri; assembly: GCA_016271365.2. NCBI lineage: Eukaryota > Metazoa > Chordata > Ceratodontiformes > Ceratodontidae > Neoceratodus > Neoceratodus forsteri. Next base: position 219,431,030 of record CM028136.1, on the reverse strand, counting down.
CTGGAATCCATAGGGGCACAGGATCCAAGACAGCATGGGTTTACAAAGGAAGGTCCTGTCAAACTAATCTCATAGATTTCTTTGACTGGGTAACCAGAGTGGTGGGACCAAGGGTGAGCAGTTGATGTCGCCTACCTTGACTTCAGCAAAGCTTTTGACACTGTTCCACATAGAAGATTGATAAATAAGCTAGGTAGGCTCGGGGTGGGTCAGAAGTTGGTCAACTGGGTGGCAAACTGGTTGACTGGCAGAAAAGAGAGTGGTGGTAAATGGTATACAGTCAGAAGAGATGCAAGTCAAAAGTGGGGTACCTCAGGGATCAGTCCTGGGGCCAGTCCTATTCAACATCTTCATTAGTGACCTCGCAGATGGACTAGAGGGTAAGGCTTGTCTGTTTGCAGATGACACCAAGATCTGCAACAGAGTAGATGATCCAGATGGGTGGGCAGAATGAGAAGAGATCTGGATAAACTAGCAGAATGGTCAGAAGAGTGGCAACTGGGATTTAATGCAAAGAAGTGCAAAATCATGCACATAGGGAAGAAACCCTGAAGCCACTTATAGGCTGGGAGGAGTTACTAGCGGTCACAAGGAAGAAAGAGACTTGGGCATCATCATCACTGATGACCTAAAATCATCAAAGCAGACCTCTAAAGCAGTAGGTAAGGCTAGGGGTGTTAGGGTGTATTAGTAGGGGTATCACAAGTCGTAAGAGGGAGTATAATCCCTCTGTACAAGACATTGGTTAGGCCCCATCTGGAGTACTGCGTGCAGTATTGGAGGCCACACCTTCACAAGGACATTAACCAAATTGAGGCAGTCCAGAGAAGGCAACAAAATGGTGCAGGGACTGCATCAGAAGACATATGAGGACAGATTAACGGAGCTCAATATGTATACCCTTGAGCAAAGGAGGGAGAGAGGTGATATGATCGAGACATTTAAACACCTTAAGGGCATAAACAAGGTGAAGAGTCTAACATGTTTAAATATAAGAAAATAGCAGGACAAGAGGACACAGCATGAGATTAGAGGAGGCCGATTAAGGGGAATGTAGGAAATTCTTTTCACAGAAAGGGTGGTAGATGCATGGAATGGCTTACCACAAGAAGTGTGGCTATGAATACAGTGCAGGGCTTCAAACAGGCATGGGATAGGCATAAGGGAGCAATACAAATGACTATGAATAGATAGGTCACTGACAGAGCAAAGGCCGATGGCACATTTATAAGGTAGAAAAAGAAATGGGCAGACTGGATGGGCCTTGCGGTCCTTATCTGCCGTCAACTTCTATGTTTCTATGTTTCTATGTCTCCGAACTGGAAACCTCAAACCTCAGCAAGAGATGGCTGAAGTGGCTGGGTGGCAGGAGACCACCCTTGTCTGGTGGTGCTGCACCTGCAGGCAAACCCAGTGAGGCTGGCCATGGCCCCATAAACTGGGAGTCAGATCTTGCATCCCTGCCTCATGCTGATCAGGGAGAGGAGTCCTTTGGAAGAACTCCCTCCCTTTTCCCCTTGTACCATCTTCTTGAGAAACTCCCAAGCTTCCACGGGATGAATGAAGTCTGATGCCTCAAGCAGCTCTCTCCAGATACTCCTCCAAAACCTGGTGTATACAATCTAAAAGCAAGTTCTAACCATTATCTGACAGGTGTACACAATCCTTAGAATAAAGTCCCTGGCTGGACTGCCGACACAGCGGTAGTGCTACTGCTCATGATGCCATGACCCAGGTTTGGGAATGAGCCTGAGCTGCTGGAGTACCGGCTGAGGGAGGATGGTTGATGTCCTATGGATGCGTGCTTCCTCGGAGGTGGCAGGGATTCTGGTCTCTGCCACAATACTGCCACGTGGGTGACCACAGGTGGCACTGACATGGAGCCAGAGCTCAGGGAAAGGAGCATTGGTATTCTGATGTCTCAGTGTCAGACACACCTCATGATTCTTGGGGAAGGCGAACTCCCTGACCATGCAGTATGCCACCCACCACCCTGCCACAGGTCCTGTACTGCCAATTGAACTCTCTCCCTCAATGAAACTAAATTCTGCTTGGAGGTAATGAGTGGCCCCTAGGTGGCTGTTCTCATGGGAGGGGGTCATTCATGGGGGAACACAGAAGAGAGGTAAGTCCCAGGGATGGCAGGTTTACAGGGCTGGGGAGGGTGGAGGGGCTGAAGAGGCCTGGTCGGCATCAGGTGTAAAAGTACAGTAAAAAAAAAAAAAAAAAAATGAAGTCCCTGGAAGGATGTGTCAATGTTGTTGTGCTGCACCACATACCCCCTCCACCCCATGGATTCAATAAAGGTTCACATCACTCTGTTAATACATATACATTTTGCCTATAGCCTGATGATTCTCTGTATAATGCCAATGGTGTCTCTGGATGTTGTGAGGGCTTTGAGGTCAGAGGATTTTGGTCTCAGGCCACTTCTTTGAATGGATCGCAGTTGCTTCTTCATCCTGAGCAGCAAATCAATGGGCTTCCAGTGTCCCAGCTTGTTTCCACTAAGATGAAACACTAATATTTCTGGAAAACCTCCTCAGGGGCCTCTTCTTCCAGCCTAGGGAGAAATTCCTCCCAGCGCATGCTCCTCCACTACATCCAATGTATATGCACTCTGTTTATATAGAAACACCAGTTTCCTTTCCAATGTAGGAATGTTCTCCCCGTTGCTCAGTGCACAAATGAGGGCCCACAAATCAAAACCAGCTTTGAATAATCTGGGGGACCTGGAAAACAGCAAGGACAGTGTTAGAGCATATTTGACCTCACATATAGTAAAAGTATCTTGGACCTCCACCTGCCCAGGGCCTGAATCTGCCTGTCAGTAAGCCCTTGGTCCCAGGCAGTTGCAGCTGCCCCTGTTTGGAATGAGTGGGTATTGAACTCCTTCAGGTTCAGTTCTACCCTTTGCATGGCCACACCCAGCATGTGTCTAAACTGATAGGCCATGACCGGGGTGCCATCTGCATGCTACAGGAATACAGTCCCAGTGGGCAGACGGAAGGGCATGTATTCCAGTGCCTTGGTCCTTACACACCACGCTGACCCTCCAAGGGCTTGCAGCATCTGCCAGTCTGAAGTAGATTATGGTACCAGACTAAAAACATTACAACTATACTCTTTGAAGTACAGAAATTTAAGAGGTGATCTAATTTACACTTATAAAGCATACCAAAATGATTATTTGTTAAACTCTATTGGATTAGAAAAATACTTTGTAAATAATTTTACTAGATCTCATAATTTGAAACTGAAACCAACCACATGTAAAACTAACAAAAGGCTGACATTTTTCATTTAGAGAATTCCTCCAATTTGGAATACACTACCAGCTGACATTATAAATGGTGAAAATATAGAACAGTTTAAAAAAAGACTTGATGAATATATGGGTGATAAGAAATTTTACTTCCACCGTGGAAACAGCAGGTAGCAAGTTCAGAAATGGGCATCTCGCCTTTCGAACTTGTACCAGTCTATGAATCTATGAACCAGTCTGGTCTCGCTCTGCAAAGTCACCTAAACATAGCCTCTGGTGTCACAGTCACATCTTCATCCTGCAGGCCAAAGGTCACCCTTCTTTGGCCAGCTGTATCCTCTCTAACACCTAAAAGGACCCATAGAAGGTCAACAAGAATATAGTCTGAATAAATTGGCTTTGAGCTGTAACCAGCAGACTAATGGGAGGTCCTCTCTCACATTCTGCAGCATTCCTAGGTGGAGGGGGTGCCACGGGTGGCCTGCTTAGAGGCTCCTCTACTCCAGCCTTCAACCATCTTCCAAACTTTGCATGCATGAGTGGTGTCCATAAAAGCCAGCACCAGAGTGAACCACAACAACCCCATAGGTGCTGTCCAACCACCCTGGGTGTTAGGGCCTTCTGCTTTGCTATCAAAATGTAGCTAAATAGCTGCTTCTCAGGAATCAACCAACTATTTGGCCAACCTGCCTCTCCCCTGATGGCATGGAAGTGCTTCACTCCTCAGCAATAAGCCATTGTGGTCTGGGGCATGAGGGAATTACCTATCCACTCCCAGGCCTCACGGTCACTGCCTCCCAGAGGAAGGATGTAATCAGATATGGATCTTGGTCAGCGGGTAGAGCAGGTTTCCTGAACTTCTGCCACTGTGATGGAGATAAATCAAAAACAACACCATTCTTGAGGCCAGAGACATGATGAATGCTCAGCAGTATACACCTGAGGATGAAAATCCTCATCAGGTTACCCTGTGGCCCCTTGGCCACCAGTTGCCCATTAATGGTATGGATCATACTTGTGTTGTCAGAGCAAAACATACTCTTTTTGTCTTTCAACTGGTGTCCCTAAATAAGCAGTGCAACCACTATTGGGAAAAATTCCAGCAGGGTGACCTGTCTAACGTCGATCCGACTTGATGGCTAGCCTGTGGTACACCATGCCCCTTTAAAGTATGTCCCAATGTACAACCCTCTGGATGCATCCCTGGACAGCTCCTGCTCCTTGCTATCTACTGTCCTGGGCCACATAGAAACTCCATTGAGGAGTGTCAGGAAGGCATGGCAAACCTTAAGGGCTTCCTTGAAGTCTTCTGTCACATGTACCAGTGGTGGGGATTTGGGGCACCTGATCCCAACTTCACTATGCAATGTAGGAATGTTCTCTTCATTGGGATGACTCTGCAGGCAAAGTTCAACTGACCCACAAGCTGCTGAACCTCTTCTAGGGTAATCTTCTTGACCAGCTTCACTCATTCAAAAAGATTTCTGAGAGCCTCGGTCTTGTCTTGAAGCAGGCAGCATTCTTGTGCCTCTGTGTCAAGTTTGATGCCCAGAAAAGACATAATGGGGTTAGGAGTATCCACTTTGTCAGGTACTAGTGGTACACCAGAACTGCGGCTCAACTGTAGGAAAGTGTTTAACCTGCAACCACGGTCTGGGGAATTGGCTTGGCTTACAAACAGGAAATTGTCCAGGCAGTGGACATTCCCCTGTCCGATGACTGTATCAGCCACTGCCCAGCTCAAGAATGTGCTAAAGTGCTCAAACACTGTGCAGACAATGGAGCACCCCATGGGCATGTATTTATCAATATAGTTCTGCCATTTAAACTTCATCCCCAGCAGATCCCAGTTCTCCATGTGGATGCGAAGCAGACGGATGACTGACTCAGCATCTGCTTTGGCCACGAGAGTCCCCAGGCCCGCTGTGTGCATCGCCTCATCACCAATGGCTGTTGACCCACCAGTTTCTCCATAGTGGGGATGTCTTCACTCTGGGCAAGGCTTTAGCCATCACCAGTGGCTGTTAACCCACTGGTTGTTGACACCTCTTGATGTAGGATTTAAACCATCAGCTGCTGAGTAGTGGGGCACTTAAGCCCAAGGGGTCTCCTTTAGCTGCTGAGCAGGTTCAGCAGCACCTTCATAAGCTGTTTTCCCTACCATCACCTAAGGTTCACCTGGTCTGCTCACACCAGTTGCTTTTTAGGTTTGTGAAGGCTGGCTGCCTGAGTGCCTCGGTGGTAGTAGGTCTACTCCTCCCAACTTGGGGAGGGCCCCCCATGTGGGAACCCCCTTTTGCTGCAGAGTTCACTCACAGCCCCTCACAGCATTCCTGTTAGAGGGATAGAGTGAGAGTCTTCCTCCAAATTAAATCTTCCCCTAAGTGGGTTTCTAAATTGCAGCAGCAGAACCGTCACTAACCATATCCCATGCCTGGAGGGAAGGTGACCCAGGCCTTGGCTCCCCTAGAGGTTTTCTCCTCATAGAGTTTTTTTCCTTTCCTCCATGCCAAACATCATAATATCTACTTACTGTAGTTTATATTGTACTAGAGACTTAGGTTACCTAGGTAGGTTTCCACTTTTCGATAGAGTTGGATGGTGGCTCTCCTTTGTCATTCCAGGTCTCTTTTGGAAGTCATGCCCTCCTACTCAGTTTATTTATATATATATATATATATATATATATATATATATATATATATATATATATATATATATATATATATATATATATATATATATATATATATATATCGTTTCCTCAGTCACCAATGACTGTTAACCAAATGGTAGCTGTCAATTCATGATTTTCATCCTTTGTAAGCACCACTTGCTGTTCAACACTTTTTGGGGATCCTTCCTAAGGAACCTGTAGCCAAGGGAATCCTTCCCATGGCACCTCTAGGGGTGGAACCCTCTTCAAAAGATTGCTTGCCTTTGGTACCCCTACAGGGTTGTATTCCCCATGGAACAGAGAGGCGAACAGCCACAAAATGTGTCAGCAAGTTGCACAAGTATAACACTACACTAAGTTGCATAAGCCCATTGAATTGAAAGGCTTCATCTGTGGTTCGATGGGCTTGAACAACCAGCTATGCCCCCTGCCTGAGCTATATAAGGTTGTCCTTCCAACTTCACCCAAAAGCCTTTTTTCTTTGCCTCACATCCTCCTCTCTTTCTCCAGTGGCTTGCCATCTCCTTGGGGCTCCTTCCTAATATATCTTTATTTAATGGAATCTTTCCTGTGCACATCTAGGGGTGTAACCTTTCTCGAGGGTTCCTTGCCTTCTGTACCCCTACAGGGTGGTATTTCCTGTGCCAAAGAGAGGCGAATGGCCACAAAGGTTTATCAACAAGTTGCACAAGCAAACACTACACTAGTTTGTATAAGCCTATTGAACCCACACTTATCCAAGTGGTCCAGCTTGCCATACTCTGGCTTGCCCTGCTTCTTCTAAAAAGGCCATTGCCACCTTGGTTTGGTTTCTAGCTTTACACTGAGTGAAAGAATGATTTTGGCCACAAGTCAAACACTCATGGTGGTACTTGCATGAAGTCTTGTTGCAAGACCCCCTGTTGAACCCAGAACACACCTTTTATCTAGGAACCACCCAGCTGTACTATGTGGGAATGGTACACTCTAATTTACAACCCACTATCAGTGTGGAGGACTCCCCTGCATGATTTTTACCAACAAGGGCATGTTCAAAACACCCAGGTCCTCAAGTGGATCATATTGCATGCAGCAGAGGAAGTTCTCATCATAACTGAGCCAGCTGATGCCCTCTTTGCTCCTGTGGGTGCACATGAGTCTGTTCAAGTAATTTAACAAGCCAACACTTTTTTGGGGGGCCACCTGGCATAGTGTGCTGGTGAAAACAATGAACCCTGCCAACAAATTGTCAAATGTTTTGTCTGCCTTGACCTTCTTCTGGTCTGGTCCTCTCCTTTCTTTTCCTTGCTCTTGTCCAGCTCTTTAGGCTGGTCCAACAGTGAGAACATGTCCATGTATTCCTGGCTGCAGATCTGTTGACAGGTCTAGTCCATTAGAACCGTCCTCACTGATTTTGCTACTCTGATGTAGTTCCCTGTGGCCGGAACCACTGTTGGTGGCTCAGATCTGCTGGTGCCTGCCCCTGATGCCATCTGGCCCATGGACACTCCTTGCTTCTGGACCTTCACTGCTGCACCTAGCCCCATCACTGCTTCCAGCAGCTTGTCCAGCTTCTTGTCAGAGGAAGATGGCACTGCTATGGGCTCAGGCAGTTTGGGGATGGCTCCTCTGGCTCAACCGGTGTGAGGGTCATGGGGGAAGGTTGAGAATCCCCTATTATGTTCATGTCAGGCTCAGGCTGCTTGATGATAGAGGCACTTTCTGCCCTGGTGGTGGGAGAAGTCCAGGTAGGAGAGGGGTATGTTGGAGCCCCACACCAAAAAATTCTCCTAGCCATCTGCCCGAACTCCTCCTCCTCCTCTGGCAAGACATTATCCCCTGGCTTACACTAGTTTTCCCTTTTGACTTTTTGGTTACCGTGTGTGTGTGTGTGTGTGTGTGTGTGTGTGTGTGTGTGTGTGTGAGGGCTGCTGGCTCTTTCATTGCCTGCTTCTGTTTTCCAGGTGCTGGGTTCTCCTTTGGTGCCAGTGTCCCAACCAAGCTTGTACTCTCTCTGCATACATTTTCCTTATCTGATTCTCCAGCACCTTGGCTGCTGCCGCCTTGCTGGATGGTAACTTTTTGTTGGGCATTGACATGCTGGAAAGCTGCGATGAGAGGAAACTACCATGCCATGAGACCAATCCTTCTCGATGCAAAGGGAACAAACCAAAAATGTCTCTTCCTTTCTTTATTTTCTTTATTTCTTTAATTTATTTTTACATATGGCACCACCCCTCCTCTTCCCTTGCCAGACTGGATACATTATGCAATACTTTCTGATACTTTGCTACCAACTATCCTCCTGTACTCATCACTGCTTCCTTTACTCCTCCCTTTCCATCTTCTCACTCCTGTCATGTCACCAGTCCCACTGCTCTTCCTTCATCTCTAAATACTGGTTTGGGTCCTTTCCTTCCCATCTCTCCCCCACCCCTCATCCTCCTACCCTCTCCACTCCAGGGATCCCTGGATTCTCCACCCTCATTCCTCTCCTGGGCAATCTGCCTTCTCCTGCTGCCTCTCCTCCCTCTACAGCCTGCTCCCCTCCTCCATTTGCCTCTCACCATCATTCACAGCCCTTATGTACTGCTAAAGCACCTTCCTGTTCTCTCCTGTTCCTGTCAACTCCCTTCTTGACTCTCCTTCCCCACCTTCCTGTCCACCTCTTCTGCTAATGCCCTTCCCCTATTAATCAGGCTATGCCAATGGCCTGATTCTGTACCTCCAAAGCACTATCACCATTCTCCAACAGGCATTGAGCACTTTACATTAATATTTGCATGCTTGTCTACAAATCAGTGCTATGAGCCATGGTGTTGTTTTCCTGCTAAAGCATCATTTTGATTTTGCACCCATAAGTTGTCTATCTAACAGCTCTCTGATGTTTGGTTTAGTTGTTGTTTCTGTACTCACCATCCCCTCTCCCCCTGCTTGCACCTAGAAATGAGCCTCGGCTCAGTGTGCCTCTCTTGGTTGCCAATTTTGAAATAAATAAATAAATAACTAAATAAATAAAATATATTACCCCAGGTGTAACTTAGGAGTTGGGGGCAGTGAAGGGCATACTCTGGGTCCTCTGCATGTACAAGGAGTTTGTGAGACTCCAACCCAGGCCCACACAGTACACCCAACTTATTCACAATGTGTTGATCTTATTAGGTTATACAGCCCTCCTTATCTATTCTGCCTTTTTTTTTTAGATACCATATACTGTACCTAGTTGTTCAGTTGTTTTCTGTACTTTATGCCATATGGTCATAGTACCACAGCTGGCTGGGTGGCACACTAACACTATCTGGCTGATGGGCCTAGCATCATCATTAAACCAATGCACCACTTGCCAGACTGCAGCAACACCAGAATGAAAATGGCTGAGAAAGAGCATGAATTCACTGCCCTTCTTCCCTAGTCTGGATCATACTGTGATTCCAGAAAGCTGCCCTGAGTTTAGCATATTGCTACTCAAACCCCCCAAACAGAGAAATCACCATCTGTCTTGCCACAGGCATGCACCATGACATCATTGCAGGTGCCTGCCCACTCACGCACCTGCAAATCATGGTGGGAAACTCAAATTAAAATTAATCCCTATCCCACTCACCAGTGTGAGTAACCAATGATAGCCCCACTTCTGATGCTGTCAGGGGCTGGATAATTGTTTATTTTTGTTTGCCTTCACTTTTGTTTATTTAGTTTTTATTTATATAATATTTTTTTTATTAACTGCCTCAACTGCATAGGGATTGGCATCAGGACCTGTAATAGTGCCTGCTGCAGTGGCAGGTCATGGGGGGAGTGCATGCTGCTCCTCAAGATGGAGGACACTGATATGAACCACACTTTCTGCTCGGCATGAAAGTATATATCCAATTGACAGATACAGGCAGTCAGACCTGAATGTTCAGTTATTAATACACACTTTTTTTTGATAATGTCTTTGCAGGAAATGCTAGAAGCTCACATGAGACAAACTGAAGTGGCCACCTGAGGACCTGAGAACATCACCTATGATGTGGTCAGGCATACCCATGGCCTGGCCTGCACTGTAATCATCTGGTCACTCCCCATACTGCTATACCCATTTGTGTTTTTGTTTGAATTGTCCGGTTGATGGCCCTCAATCTGGGGCTACTGCATGGGCCCATTGATCAATCTGGGGCTCCATACCCCTGCACAGCATGTCCTGCTTCAAGGCTCCCTGACCTTGCAGTCATCATGCTGTGGGAAGCAACCACTCAGCCACTGCAAAGCTTGCTGAGTACCAACTGGATGTGGGCAAAATGAGGAAGAAAGGCCAAACTATTGGAGGCAAGGGGGCTACAAGCAGCATGCTGGAAAATGATCAACCAGAAAGACCACACGGTCAACATGCTGCAGGTACCAAAACAAGGAGAAAGGAGGAGAGGGGGTTTCTAACCCAACAAAGCCAAAAAGCTAAAGCACCTGCTATGATGTGGAAATGATCCAATTAAACCATAACCACAAGCTATTACAGCCACATAATCCCAAACAGTGGTAAGATTATACTGCACCACATAGTTAGGGTTGAGTAGGCTGTTTAATGTTAAACCCCTAAATTTGCAGTTTAGTAGCTTTGTCTCCATTCAACAGATTTGCACGAAGTTTGGCATGCACAGTCTTGAGGGCAAGGTCCATAGATATACCAAGTTTTGTTCTGGTCAAAAGTGCATGTTCTGAGACTCGGATAGTGAAAATGTGAAAATCAGAAGTTTGTGTTTTTTGCTGTTTTTTGTTATTGTTTAGTGCCCAGATGGTTTGGAATTTTGGTCTGAGTTTTTGGGATAGAAAGGGCTTGCCACAGAATGGTGCCTTTCATCAATTTGGTGAAAACATATTAATCCTTTCTGAAGTTATAAGGATTTGAAATTCTGGTTCCGAGCATGCTCAGTATGTTCTTTTGGATAGCTATTTCATACGAAATAAGAATTTGGCCATACAAAACAGGATTATCTTTTGTGAGGGGAGTAATCTTGTTTCATGAGAAAAATTTCTTATTTTGTATGGCAGCCATCCCGTTTCCATTATTTTCAAAAAATATTTTTTTGTAAACCTATTAAAATAATATCCTGCAGACACCAACATATGATCTTGGTAAATGGTACACTAGTACCTGGATTCTGCAGTTACTTTTTGGAAAAAGGACCCAAAAATATGTTAAGCATTTTAAAAATCTTTTTGCAAGACAATTTTCTTGTTTCATATGGCCTCACGAAACAGGAACAGGGCCATATGAAAGAAGAATAGGGTCATACAAAACAAGAATTTAGACTTAGTGTTTTTTCCCCATTCTTATTTTGTATGAGGCAATCCTCTTTCATGAGAATAACACAATCTTACAAAACAGGATTGGTTCATAAGAAACTAGAATTTGGACTGTTTTCTTCACATTCTTGTTTTGTATGAAGCAATCCTCTTTCATGAGACTAACACAATCTCGCAAAACAGAATTGGCTAATATGAAAGAAAAATTTGGACTTGGCTTTTTTTGCACATTTCAACTTTAACAAGTCATAACTCTGTCAATATTGGTCTTAAGGGACAATCTATATATTAAAAGTAAAATCATGAATACTACAACATTAGCACATAAACCCTCACAAATAATTCAGGGGCCATATGAAAAACATAAAAAGGTAAAAGTTAAAATTCCCATAGGATAGCATTGTGACTTTAATAAACTGTAATTCTGTCAATCTTTGGAGTTAAGGGACAATCTACTGTATATATCAAAATAAAGGTGTCAATGAATACTACAGGACAGAAGCCCTAACAGAAATCTATTGAAAATTGACATATAGGAAAAAGGGTGTTTATTTGTAAGTGGTAGCTCTATTTGTGGTTTATTGCACCATACCCTTTGCAAAAAATGTGTTAATACATCAGATAGGGTTCAGATTAAAGTGACAAAAGTAGGGAAATGTAGCATTAGGGTATCCAACCATAACTCCCCACCCCCACCGCCAAGCAGAAAAAAGAAAAAGCATTGCGGTTTTCGCTGTGCTGATTCTTGGTGAATCAGGGGTGGGGTCTTCCTTGGAGTTGTCAGTCCTAATGCTCACACCATTGCATCACCAAATAAGGTCAGATGTGATTTGTTTTCTTCAGCCAGGGCCTACAGTTTGTTGGCAACATGTAGTAAGACATAGATCTGTATGTTTATCACAATGGGGTGAGCGTTACAGTTTAGAACCCCAAGGAAGACTCCACCCCTGATTCGTCAAGACTAAGGACAGTGAAAATTGTAATGTTTTTTTCCTTTTGTTGCTTGGAGGGTGGGAGGGATGAGAGTTAGGGTTGGAAACCCTAATGCCACATCCCCCTACTTTTATCACTTTAATCTGAACCCTAACTGGTGCATTAACAAATTTGTTTGCAAAGAGTATGATGCAATAAACCACAAACAGAGCTAATGACACAGAGCTATGAATTCTAACATATGAGCTGGAAGTTTCCAGAAGGGGAATGCTCCCTAAAGATAACATTTTCTCTTAGATGTGTAGGTATTTTAAAATGTTTAGCACAAGTCAGCTTACTGGAGGGGTACAGCAGTAGAACATAACAGAGGTAAAACCTATTAAGTATTATATCATTGGTCCTCCTGCAGCCTTCTAAAACTCAGAGCCTACTAGAATCTTCAGCTTCAGTCTACTGGAAATCTTCGGCTTCCTCCTGCAGCCAGTTGCTTCAACCCTGTGGGTAGCCCCAGTGGTTCCTCCCTTGGGGATGGTGCCAGGGCAATGGCTCCACCCTACTCACATGGGTGAAACTTTAACTGCCTACCTGGAAGCCAGGTTTCAGGATAGGAGCCACAGCCAATGCTTCATTTGTTGCAAGGCTTATGCTTACTGCTCATTTGCTCTGTAACTAGAAGATACCAAAACATGTTTGTCACTTGCCAACTAATGAAATGTGAAGGTGATGCATTTCTTGTCATCTAGAAATTATGGGGCCACATTTGGACTTGAGTTTCTTAGCCCTGGGACCATCAGGGGGTGACCCTCCTCATGATGGTGAGGAGACCTATTCTATGGAAAGGGAATTAAAGCAACCCACGGCCACCTGATCATGGAGTGTCTTATGTATTGGTTGAAACAGCAACTGCTTGCCTATTCTCCCAGCTTGAAAAAAGGTATTGCCATGCTACCCCCACCACCAAGAAGTGGGGGAATAAATAGGGAAAACAGGGGTGTGTTAGCCTTGCAAAAATTTGCTTGTGTTATCAGAATGCCAAGAAATAGTAACCATACCAATATCATCTTTAAAAAAAACATGAAAGTAGCCAATTTTCATCAGTTGCACTATTGTAAGGGGATATACAGACTCGTACACAGTGCGCACAAGGACTATGGTGCTGTTGAACATTTGTACCTAGTGACAAGCAAGTAATTCAGGCACACACCATCACATATAATGCTGACACCATATATATTTAAAATGAGGAATAATTTATTTTTTCATAAAAGCATAGTAGCACCCACCTGATGCATTTCTGGTCCTGAACTGGACCCTTTCTCAAAGGCTACGGTGTTACATCTGAGTAAATGCTTTAAATACCATTGTATGGAATCAGGACATAGCTAGCTACATAGATTGATTAATTAACTACAACATTAAAATATTCAGTTTGTTGATTTTTTACATTCTATGAATGAGAATCTCAAATTTACCTACTCCACTAGTTTAGAACAGATTCCTTATTTAGATCTCAGTATTAATAAAGATTCAGGGGGTGTGGTTCAGACAGAAATTTATAGAAAATCAGTGGATGGCAACAAAGTACTTATGGCATCCAGTTGCCATCTGGCACATGTAATACGGAATATACCCAAAGGGGAATTCATTAGAATGAAGCGTAACTGTAGTAATGAAATATGTTATGAAAGAAGAGCAGAAGAAGTACAGAACCGTTTTAATGAGAGAGGGTATAGTGAACAGAAAGTGACACAAGCCCATAATACAGTCAGTAACTTGGGGAGGGATGAAATTCTGTATGCAGACAAAAGAGATCGATCAGTGAGCTAAAATTTTAATATAGTGATGACTTATACAGCACATACTTCTATCTTTAATAAAATTGTAAAAAAACATTGGGAAGTCTTATCTGCAGAACCAAGCCTTAAGGAGATTAAGGTGAAGCCTAGATTCTCTTATAGGAGGGCAAGTAGCCTAAAAGATGTTTTAACACACAGCCATTATCAAAGTAAAATGCAATCTCGGACATGGTTAACATCACCATTAGGATGTTTCAAATGTAATAATTACATCTACTATAAATATGTTATCACAGGGGATAGTTTTGATACTATTAATGTTAATAAAGTATACAAAATCTGACAATGTAGCACTTGTAATACCAAGGGGGTTATTTATTTAGCCACATGCTCGTGCTCAGCTTTTTATATAGGAAAAACTATAAGAGCTTTTAAAGTATGGATAGGAAAACATCAGAGGGCAATAGATGGGGGGACAATACATATGCCACAGCACAACATATTGAGAACACTAAAAATGAGAATCGGCAGCATGTTTTTACCTATCAAGCTATTCACAAAGTAAGCATTGGTATGCTGGCATCATTGCACATCCCCACTCCGAGGGGGAAACAATGCAAATACCCCGGAGGACCAGGGAGGTGACAGAGATCCCAGGGACCGAGGCCCACATCCCATTGCCAGACCAACCCTCCACCAGCTTTCCCCTGACCCAGCCCAGGGACTGTTCCTCTAATCACAGACAAGCTGCCAGGTAGGTGGGGTGGGCCCTCCCCCAAGGGGGGGGTGATCCGGGGGGCTGAACAAGTCCATGGGTCCTGGCAGGGGTGCTCAGCAACATGTCTTCCGGGAGAGTTGTTTCAGGCCGGGAGTAGAGGCCACGGTTGAGTGGGTACTCCTGAGAGATGCCCTGGCCCCCGGAGAAGAAATAGAATGTACAAAAACCAAAAAACAAGAAGGTCAACTGTACATTAAAAACAGTCACAAACCGACTGTGATTTAAAATAAGCAAACAATTTATGCTTAAATGAAGACATTGTACTACAACTGGTAACTTCAGAGGGGAGATTATTGTATATATTTGAAGATTGATAAACCAAGTATCTCTGACTTAATGAAGTATACAGAAAAGGTGGTCTAATACTAAAAATATGAGATTGCCTGGTACCCATTGTTGTTTTGTTGAAAGAGAAAAGTTGTTCAATACAAACTGGTGCTTTCCCCAAAACTATCTTATGAACAAAAATTGCCTTTTTAAATTTGACAAAATCCCTAAAAGACAGACAATTCATTTTATCATATAAAACACACTGATGTGTTCTTACTGGAAGATTTGTAATAAATCAACAGACAGAGTTGTAGAGTCTTAACTTAGTAGATGTAGAGGATGAGGGGAGGGAGGGGTGGGAAATTCTAAGGCAGGTGGGCCTTCAACAGGAAGTAACATGGGGATACTACATTGGCCATTACCAGGGAGTAACACGAGGGCACAACATAGGAGGAACAATGGGCCAAGGGAAGGGATGGGAGGAGTGGGCAAGTGCAAAAAGGACAGAAGGCCTAACAACGGCTGATGGACTCAAGTCAGGCCTAGCAATAGAGGGGAAGGGACTTAAGTCAGGAGGAGGAGACATCACATATCAGAACAGAGGGGGTTGGGAATAGGTTTGTGGTACTGATGACACTGGTGGGGGAGGAGGAGAAGGAGGGCGGGCTCCAGGAGGGGGCAGGAGAGGGATCAGGAGGAGACTGTCAAGGAAGGTACTCAGGAAGAATAGGGAGGGGAGAGGAGCAATACTGGTGGAGCCGAGTGGATGAATGCAGAGGTGGGGGAGGGAGCCCAGGGCAGATGTGGGGGAGGTGGAGGAGAGCGAGTGAGCAGTGAAGAGGGGAGCAGATAGGTCAGGGGTGGAGGGGGGGGGACTGCAGGAGTAATTGGGAGAGCTTCTAATATGGGGACTCTAGAAATGGAAACTAGGGTAAAAGGGTAGGGATGAGAGTGAGGAAGAAAGAAAGGGGTGTACTGGTATTGGGGATGCCATACTTAAGGGGATTAGATGGGGCAGCAAGGGGGAATGGCATAGTCACATGTGGGTGGAGTCTATACCGGGGTTAACAGCAGACAAGGTGGGGCAGTCAATTCTAAAGTGTGCAAGAAGAGTTAGGAGGAAACTGCATATAGTGGTGCATGTAGGGATGAATGACCTGCCGGGGGAGAAGGTGGAGGTAGTGAGGGAGAGGTATGAGGGTGTGGGAAGGTAGTGAAAAGGGATAGGGGAGTCAGTGACCTTCTCAGAGGTGCTCCCAGTACCCTGTGCGAGTATGGCAAGGAAAGGGAGGATTGGGGAGTTCAACACATGGCTGGGGGAGTGGTGTCAATCCAAGGGATACAGGGTAGTGGATGGATGGGGCAGGACCATGGACAATAATGATCTATATGCAGGGGACAGGCTGCACTTGAGTGGGGAAGGGAAGGGGGTATTAAAGCAGAAATTATAGGGGTATATAACATTGAAGATGGATTTAAACTAGGTGGGGGGTGGCGAGTGGATGGCTGGTAGGCAGGGATCCTAAAGAGAGGGGCCAAACGAACTTACCCCCCAAGCTATCAGGAAAGGATTCAGGGAAGTTGCACAGGGGGGTAACAGGAGAGAGGGGAACCAAGGAGAAGAATGGGAAAGGGACAGGTTGGAGGGTGGTCTCACTGAATGCGAGAAGCTTAGGTAACAAATCAGCTGAGTGGCAGGCACTCATGGCAGTGGGGAGGGTGGCTATTGCATTTTTTTACTATGTGAGTTCAGGTTGCCCTTTAACTTCTATCCTTTATTTTATATCTTGGGTCATCCTCAAAAACTTGGCAAAATTGACTCCCTTAAATAACTAGATTGGGATGAACTCCATTCAAAATAAAACATTTCTAGCTGAAAAACTGCTTTTCATTTCTTTTATTCTACACCAAAAGGTCGGGGCAACAGTTTTGTGTCCACCACCACTTTGTCAGATTTATGATTTCTTAATATGAGCTCCATTCTTCAATCTCTATTTTTTGTTTTTCTTTTCCAATTCTAGAGCAAAACAAGAGAAACAAAAGTTGCCTAATTGTCCTTGTTCTTATCACACCTTATTTGTTTTTCCATTCATAAATCAGCCTGCCATCCTCTTACTTTAATTTATTCACAGTCCACTTCCATGTGGCTCCTCTCTTATGCTGCCTTTAAAGTCACCTTCTCTGCTTTCCTTCTTGGCTGAAATAACATTAAATCATTCTATTGTCTCTCTTGTTTTGCTCTAGAATTGGAAAAGAAAAACAAAAAATAGAGATTGAAGAATGGAGCTCATATTAAGAAATCATAAATCTGATTAAGAAAGCAAAAATTTGTTTTAGAATATTGCATATTTATGATGTTTTTGTACATCTTATATTTATAGAATACTGCATAGTGGGGCCTGATGAAGTGGTGGTGGCCATGAAACTGTTGCCCGGACCTTTTGGTGTGAAATAAAAGAAATGAAAAGCAGTTTTTCAGCTAGAAATATTTTATTTTGAATGGAGTTCATCCCAATCTAGTTATTTAAGGGTGGATATTGCAGCCATCACGGAAACGTGGGCCACCGAGTACTGGGACTGGGATATGATGATCCCAGGGTATAGGATATTCAGGAAGGATAGGATGGAGGGGAGAGGGAGGTGTGGCAATCTATGTGCGAGAAGGGATAAAGTGTGTAAGGGAAGAGGGGGAGGAAAGCAGGACTGAGGCCCTATGGATGCAGTTCCAGGACTCAAAGAAAAGGACACTGAGGATGGGGGTAGTGTACAGACCACCAGCACAAGTGGAGAATCTGGATAGGGAATTAGCTGATCAGATTAGAAGGGTCTGTAGGAAGGGGAAAACAGTGGTGGTGGGAGACTTCAGTCTACCGGCTGTGGATTGGAGCACCCCAACCACCACGAGTAAAAAGGAACAGATTTTATTAGATGAATTTCTGGACAGCTTCCTGGTACAGCTGGTCAGAGAAAAGACTAGGGAAGGAAGGACTCTGAACCTGATATTATCAAATGGAGAGGCTGTTAGGGATCTGGAGGTGGAGGACCCTCTGGCTGGGAGTGACCACCACACAGTGTGGTTCACACTCAATATGGGAAGGGAAAAGGGGGGTACAGGAACCAGGGTGGTAAATATTAAGGGGGAGGACTTTAAAAGGATGGGGGAGATTGTGGGTTAGCACCTGGAGGGTATTCAACTTAACATGGATGCTTGTCAAAAGTGGGAGATTATTAAGACAGGGCTGATGGAAGCTACTGAGACATGTACAAAGACATGTAGCAAAAAAAGGCAGGGCAAAGAATCCCAGCTGGTTAACCCTGGAGGTGATGGATGGGGTTAGGGCCAAGAGAAAAGCAGTCCAGAGACTCAAGAAATCAGTAGGGGCAGGAGACAAGGAGGAGTATATGAAGAGATTTTGGGAGATAAGCAGGCTGGTCAGAGCAGCCAAGGCTTCAAGAGAGCTGAGGCTGCCACAAGGTATCAAGAATGGTGTAAAGGACTTCTTCAGATAGATTAGGGAGAGAAGGAAGAACAAGGACCAGATTGTGAAGATTAAGAAGGATGGGGAGTGGGTGGAGAAGGAGGGGGGATCAGGCAGAGGCACTATATGAGTACTTCTGTTCTGTTTACAAAGGAGAAAGGGGGGCAGATACCTCGGGGGAGGAGGGGGAGCTGGCCGGGGGGGGGTAACTGATGCAGGGATTACAGAGGCCAGGGTCCTAGAGGGGTTAAGGGCACTGAGGGTGGACAAAGCACCGGGTCCGAATGGCATTCACCCTAGAGTGCTAAAAGAACTAGCGGAGATCCTGGTGGGATCACTGGCTGACCTGTTCAATACCTCCCTGGACACAGGATGTATACCAAAAGACTGAAGGATGGCCCATGTGTTGCCCATTCACAAAAGTAGCCCTAGGGATGAGCCAGGGAACTACAGACTAGTGAGCCTCACATCAATTGTGGGAAAGCTCATGGAGACAATCCTGAAGGAGAGGCTAGTGGCATTTTTGGAGGGCAATGGACTCCAGGAAAGTGGGCAACATGGGTTTGTCTCAGGAAGATCTTACCAGACAAACCTAGTCGAGTATTATGACTGGGTAACCAGGGAACTGGACAAGGACCATGCAGTGGGTATCCTGTATTTGGATTTCAGCAAGGCCTTTGATTTGGTGCTGCATGGGAGGCTTGGGGAAGCTGGAGGATATCGGGTGAAACAAAAATGGTCAGATGGATCACCAATTGGCTGAAGGGAAGGCAGCAGAGGGTGGGGGTGGGGGGGAGCTGTCATCACCAAGGGATGTGATGAGTGGGGTACCACAGGGATCGGTATTGGGACCGGTGCTGTTTGGGATATTCATAGTAGATATCTCAAACTGGATCCAGAGTAAGATCAGTCTGTTTGCAGATGATATTAAAATGGGAGCTGTGGTGGATGATGTGGATGGGTGGAAAGGGCTGCAGGATGACCGGACCAAACTACAAGAATGGTTGGAAACATGGCAGAAAAAGGGCATATATTGTTGATGGGGGACCTAAATATGCCAGATGTTAACTGGAGTACCTTTGCTGCAGGCACATCCAAGAGCAGGGTCATTCTTGATGCCCTACAGGGGGCATGCCTCAGACAACTAGTATCAGAACCCACTCGGGAGGGAGCAATCTTAGACCTGGTACTTTCAAATGGGGATGGAGAAAAAATCTCAGATTTAGAAGTGGGTAGCCGTCTGGGAACAAGCGACCACCAAACAGTGTGGTTCACGATAAACACAGCCATACAATCAAGCCATACAAAGCAAGAGTACTAGACTTTAGGAGGCTGACTTTGGGAAAATGAGAGCGCCTCAGAAAAGCACTAGCAAACAGGCAAGAAGGAGGGTGGAGGAACAATGGGGAGTGATCAAACAGCCATCACAGAGGCAACAAGCCTTGTGTAAAGCAAATCAATAAAACACAACGAAGGAAAAACTGCTATGGTTCACAAAAGAGGTGGCAGGAAGGTTAAGAGAAAAGGACAGCATTCAGGAAATATAAGGAAACACAGAAGGAGCAGGACAGAGAACTTTATCAGTTAAAGCAGAAAGAGGCTGGGAAGGCAGTCAGAATAGCAAAGGCCCAAACCGAGGAAAGGATAGCCAATTGTGTTAAGAAGGGGGATAAGACCTTTTATAGGTACATTAGGGAGCGAAGAAAGACCAAAGGAGGGATACTGAAGCTTAGTAAACGGGAGGAAATGTGGGTAGAGGGTGACTGTGAATACTGAGCAGAAATATTCATTCAGTATCCCTGCTTTTTCACTAAGGAAGAGGAGGGGGAGTTACCTAAACCAAACAAGAGAAACACTCTGAAGACGGGGGTCGATACCAGTCCATTTACAGAAGAAAGGGTTCTGAAAGAACTAATAAAATTGAAGGTGGACAAAGCAATGGGGCCTGATGGGATTCACCCAAGAATTCTAAAAGAACTAAGGGTAGAACTAATGACATCGCTGACTACTCTTTAACAAATCATGGGAGGATGGGGTGGTACCCGAGGACTGGAGGAGGGCAGATGTGATTCCTCTTCACAAAAGTGGGAGCAGGACAGAAGGCAGGAAACTACAGACCAGTTAGTTTGACGTCAGTGGTAGGGAAAATGATGGAATCACTTCTGAAAGAAAGAATTGTTGAGTACCTAGAGGCCAGTGGGGCACAGAACCCAAGGCAGCATGGATTCACAATGGGAAGGTCGTGTCAGATGAATCTAATAGATTTCTTTGACTGGGTGACCAAAGTAGTAGACCAGGGAGGGGCTGTGGACATGGCCTACCTAGATTTTAGCAAGGCATTTGATACAGTCCCACATAAAAGATTAATACACAAGATAGCCAGCCTTGGAATGGGTCCCAAGGCGGTAGCCTGGATAAAAAATTGGCTAGACAACAGGACGCAAAGGGTAGTAGTAAATGGAGTCCACAGTGAAGAAAGGAGGGTTACTAGCGGGGTACCACAGGGTTCAGTAGTGGGACCGGTCCTTTTTAATGTCTTTATAAATGACATTACAGAGGAACTGGAAGGAAAAGTATGTCTCTTTGCAGATGACACAAAGATCTGCAACAGGGTTGATACACAAGATGGAGTGGAAAGGATGAGAAGGGACTTGACAAGGTTGGAGGAATGGTCAAATGTATGGCAGCTCAGATTCAATGCAAAGAAGTGCAAGGTAATGCACATGGGAAACAAAAACCCAGGGGAAGCGTACACAATGGGGGGTGAGATACTGACAACAGTAAAAATAGAAAGACACCTGGGGGTAATTATATCAGATGACCTAAAGGTGGGCAAGCAATGTGAGAAGGCAGTAAGGAAGGCTGGGGGGATACTGGGATGCATAGGAAGAGGCATTAATAGTATAAAACAGGAAGTTGTTATCCCTCTGTACAGACAGTTGGTGAGACCCCATCTGGAGTACTGTGTGCAGTTCTGGAGACCCCATCTCCGCAAAGACATAGACAGAGTGGAGGCTGTCCAGAGGAGGGAACCAAAATGGTGCAGGGTCTGCACCAGAAGACATACGAAGAAAGACTAAAGGAGCTTAATATGTATACTCTTGAGGAAAGAAGGAAGAGAGGGGACATGATAGAAACTTTCATGTACCTCAAGGGAATTAACAAAGTCCAAGAGGGTAGCATCTTCCAGAAAAAGAGATGTGCAAGAACAAGGGGGCACAATTTGAAGATAGAGGGGGGACGGCTCAGGGGTAATGTGAGGAAGTATTTTTTCACTGAGAGGGTTGTGGATGCATGGAACAGCCTCCCTGAGGAGGTTGTGGAGTCAAGAACAGTGGGGGACTTCAAGAATGCATGGGACAGGCATAAGGCAGTCCTAGGGGCGGGTAAGAGGAAGTAAGCTGTTGGTTAACTAGGATCTGCAGCTTATCTGTTGGGTAGGAAAATGGGCAGACTAGGTGGGCCAAGTGGTCCTTATCTGCCGTCAAATTCTATGTTTCTATGTTTCTATGTAGCTGGGGTTCAATGCCAAGAAGTGCAGAGTACTGCACTTTGGAACTAGGAACCAGGGGAGGAGCTCTCAGCTGGGAGGGGTTCAGTTGAAAAGCACCAGGGAGAAAAAAGATCTTGGAGTGATTATAACAGGGACTATGAACAACTCAGCACTGTGTCGGAGGACAGCAGCAAAAGCCAATAAGAGTAAAATGCAGTCATTATGTCGTTCACCTCCTGGGGGTTTGTTTTCACTATCCCTGAGCCTGGGTCTTTCAGCCCCCCTATGTACCTATTCCCTTGTTGTCTCCACAGTTGGTATGCCAGAATTTTCCCACTTTTTTCCCCACCCTCCCAATGTGAATGTTTTAATCTAATAAGTGCCAAGTCAGCCTTTCTGGAAATAAGTTTGTTTAACCTGGTCCTTATGGCAAGGACCCAACGGCCCCACAGTGACTGAGAAGATGGGTGAGATTGCGCCTTAAGAGTCGTTTCGGCACTAAGCAGGTCGCCTTCCAGTTGTGCCATTTCCCCTTCCCTAGTTTTCCTCCTGTGAGAGGCATATCCTATAATCTTTCCCCACATAGTCGCTTTATAAGCCTCCCAGGTATTTTGGGCCGAAGTGTCTTCGATAGGGTTTTCCTGAAGAAAATTTATGGTTTATGATTTAGCCCATTTTACAAAATTGGGGTCCTGCAGGAGTAGCAGATCCAGTCTCCAGGAGGATGACCTTCAGACCGGAGGGCCCCAAGAAATAATCATTTGTACTGGTGCATGGTCCGAAATTACCATGGGGAGAATAGCAGAATCCAAGACTAGGCCTGTAAGGGTATGGGAAATAAGCCAGTAGTCCAATCTACTATAAGTGCCATGAACCCCGGAGTAATAGGAGTAGTTCCAGACAGAAGGGTGCACTAAACGCCATATGTCTACCAGCTGGTACTCAGAACTGAGGTGTTGATCAGCCCGAACCTCTCGAATGTGCGTTTTCTTGCCTTGGTCATTCCTGTCTAACATAGGGACTAATGTGAGATTAAAATCCCCACCGAAGATAATAGGTCTATCTTGCTGTACCATTGTGTCTAGTTTGGAGTTCAGATCCAGAAAAAAAGAGAGGTCATCCACATTCGGGGCATAAATATTTACCACCAGGAGATGGCATTGGGGGTATCTAGCAAGGCTATTACCCATTGACCCTGAGAATCAGCCTTCCTCTTTACCACAGCCCATGGAAGTGACTCGTGGAGCAGGATTGCTACACCTCTTTTTTTAGTGGCAGCACAGGAATGCAATTCCAAACCCACCCAGTCCCTGATTAGGTATTTACAATCTTTCTCAGCAAGTTTAGTTTCTTGCACGAGGGCAACTTGGGTTTTAAGCCTTTTTAGATGTGTAAACACCTGCTTCCTTTTGGAAGGGGAATTTAACCCTCTTACATTCCAAGTTATAAAGGAGATATCACCCATTGGGAAGATTATAATAAAATATTTTGGGGGGAGGAATAGGGGTAAGGTCGACTAACCGAAGGGGAGCACAAACCCATCGTATCGTTTCCCCAGATCCATACTGCAACCATACAAGCATAGGACAGGATTTGCTAGTGACTAACATATCAAACCAATTCAGCAAAATTGTGAGTGTAGTCTGAATAATAACAGAGAGTAACAAACATAAACTATTTACATGCAGAGCGCTACCTTGCGCAGTGGTGAAAAGCGGTATCCCAGGCCGAGGAGTCGAAATCCTCACAGGCCATATCGCTTCACCTAAAAAAGAGGGTGGTGGACTTGTAAGCTAATGGGAACTATACTATCCCATATGAGCGACTCTTTCCCGGGGGGTCCTTATGAGTGGCTAAAGTAGTATCGTATTGATAGCCCCACACACATTTCCTCTAGCAGCAGTCCGGTCTAGTAACAAACCGGTTAGCCTTAATGATCCCTTAGTTCTCTGCGATCTCCAAGAAGGGAAGGAATTCTCCTCTCCACCTATTGAATATGATTTGGAGCAACCCTTAACAGTGCTGAGTCATAATTCCCTGGGCCAGACATAGATAGGAGAGATTAATTTTATAAACAAAGCTTCTCACTACAACCCTCCCCCCCTTCCCTAGCCCTACATAGAGACCGGAGTACCCTGATACAGACTACTGTTAAGGGCAGAGTCAGGGCAAGTATTTTGTAGACCCAGCGCTATATAAAACCCCTGTTAGTGCCATGTAGAGCAAGGAAGGGCTGATTAACCCAGAGGGTAACGACCCTATAAGAGGGGGAATGTCCACACTTAATCCTTCTCCCGCCCAATCCCAATATCCGCCCAACAATTCAAAATACAAACAAGGACACTTATCTAACAGTGGTCCTGTGCATCCAAAAGTGGCAGAGTTTCCATGTCAGATGGAGACTGATGATCACGGTGATTTGAGCTGGTACCCGTGAAGCTGTTTAGATGCAGTTGTTGGATAGAGTGCTTAAGCAGGGGTACAGCTGGAACGGTTCCACAGATGGGGGATTCAACCTTCGTGACCTCCTGCACCATCTCCTCCTTTGGATATTCAGGGAATTCATCTTGGGAGATGGAGGCGAGTGGTGCATATCTGTTGGGGGAGAGGAATTGGGATTCGCAGCCATCCGGTGTGGACATCGGGTTAGGAGTCAAGTCAGAGACGTTCACTGTTCGATCTAGAGGATGGGTTCTTTTGAGGTGCTTCTCATTTGGTTGATGTTTCCATGATCTGGCAGGGAGAGGTGGATTCTGGCCTTGAAACTGAAAACCATTTGGACGTGGTGTAGAGGTGAAAGCGCCATCTAGCAATACGATCTTTTTTTGATAATCCCCTGGCACAACAGGTTCCATTTGGGCCTTGTCCCCATTAACATTCACTGGCCATTTCTTGTTTAAATACTCAGACAGACTGCTCGTGGTGGCAAACGAGAGGAATGACCCATTCTCTTCTAGGCGCATGGTTGCTGGGTAGCGTAGCCAAAATTTAATACCCCTTTCATGCATTATGCACCCGGCGTCTGAGTATTCTTTCTGGTGAGCCACCAGATCATGAGAATAGTCTTGAAATACCATTATTTTGTGCCCTCATCAGTAAAGAGCTCCAAGCTCACGGGCTCAAGATGCAGCACATTCCTTGTCAGCAAAGTTTAGAATACGCAGCATGAGCGGCCTGGGCCTGTCACTGGGTTTCGGCTTGGGATTGAGTGTTCTATGCGCTCGCTCGATTGTGAAACCGGGAGGGAGATCATGCTTCATGAGGTCAGGGAGGGTATCGTGAAGAAATTCAATAGGGTTTCCCTGCTCTACACCTTCGGGGAACCCTAAAAGCCTCAGATTGTTACGCTGGCTTCGGTTCTCCATATCGTCAACTTTAGCCTGCAGAGCATGGATTGACCTCTCCTGATCCCTTATTGTAGAGGAAAGATCTTCCAGTGCAACGGCGTTCTCTTTTGTTTTTTGCTCGGTTGTGTCTAGTCAGGATTCAAGCCTGTTAATTGCCGCCGTAGTGTTATTCACTGCCAATGTCAGCTCAGCCATTTGTTTCAATAGTGTAGCAAACATATCCTGGGTTTGCTGCATGCTGGGGCCTGCGACCTTCCCAGGGCCGCTCTGTCTCAACATTGTAAAGTGTCCTAGACCTTGTCGCTTCGGATAAATGCGTGAGACAAAATTTCTTGGTATAACCAGCTGGCCAAACAACTCCCGTTGCCTACTATACTACTGTTCAGTTTATCTCGAGTTGAAACACGGAGCTATCACACAGAATTGTCCCCGAGTTGTGGAGCGCTCACATCAGGCAGCCATCTTGATAAGAGCCAAGCCACGCCCCCCCCACTAGTGGCATTTAGCACAGCTCAAAGTAAGGCTTATAGAAAGCAGGTCTTAACCCAGGGTAAACCCCAGAGGTTGGGAGAAGCAGTGCAGCACACACTAGAAAACAAAATGGCACACATTGTTTACCTAATGCAGGCAGTCAGAGAGGATAAGGAGTGGGCCAGTTCCACTGCTGGGTCCTTGCGCAGGCCCTGTAGGCACTGTTCTGCAAATAGTACTATCCTCAAGTCACAGTCGAAGTCCTTAAAGTTGAACAAATCATGGCTCGATACTGTCTGAACAGGCCCATGCTTATGCAGCTGTGTGAGTTGCTGTATGACCAGCTTTGGACAGACACCCACCACAGTCATGCAATGCCCTTGGAACTCAAGATGGCAGCAGCACTGTGTTTTCTGACCACTGGAACATTTCAGATACTGGTGGGTGACAACACTGGTATCACATAATCTGTCACTCATGACTCTTGGGTCAGTTCCTAGATGCCAT
This sequence comes from Neoceratodus forsteri, assembly GCA_016271365.2. Lineage (NCBI taxonomy): Eukaryota > Metazoa > Chordata > Ceratodontiformes > Ceratodontidae > Neoceratodus > Neoceratodus forsteri. The sequence goes on along the minus strand of CM028136.1, from coordinate 219,404,749 downwards.
GCTGGCCCATACTGGGGTGTTCATCATATTCTCCACCACACCAGCAGAGCAAACAACAACCATGCAGCAGTTCTATTGAGTTGTGCACCTACTGGCGATACTGGGTGCAACTGACTGGACCCATGTTGTCATCCATCCACCCTTAGGGAATAGGGTGAAGGTCTATGTAAATAGAAAGGGCTTCCATGTCATAAACTGTAAGATGGTGTGCGACGCAACGGGACACATCATAAATGTCTTGACACAGTATCCCAGCGGTGCCCATGATGCCTTTTTCTGCTACAGTTCTATCCTGTGCCAGAGGTTTGAAGGCAGGGATGTACCTAGTGGGTACCTCGTCAGTGAGTATATGCACAAGGACATACCCCCCCCATAGCTGTAACTGATATCACTAACCAGTGCCCATTTCCTAAACAGGGGGCAGTGCATATCCTCTGCATCCCTGGCTGCTAACAACTCCTACACCATGCATCTGTTGCAGAGTGCCAATACAGTGTAGTATACATCATGACATGCAGTGTCAGCGAATGAGTCTTTGGCATGTTCATGATGCACTTCAGGCCTTGACCATTCTGGTGGTGCCCTACAAAATAACCATCAGAGGGCCTGTACCATATTCCTTGCCTCTTGCTTACTACATAACATGGCACTAAACCATGGCCAATACTTGCCAACCCCAGCGGGAAATATGGCATGCAGGGGATGCAGGAGCAGCTCGATAGGCATGGCCCCAGTATGCCCAGGAGGTCCACGGAGTATCAAGACTGCCTCATTGCAGACCCAGACAGTGAGTACAGAGTACAATGAAGACAGTAATGTTGTAAAAAAATGTATTCCTAAGTCATAAGTAAGTGCATGATAAAACAGGGATTAACAGAAATCACAAGACAGCCAGGCAGGGGGTGGGGGGTATAAAGGAGGATAAAAAGAAATAACTTGTTATCCAGGCAGGGGTATTTAATGGAGGAAGAAAAGAAATAACATGCCATTCAGGTGGTGGGTATAAAGGGGAATGAAAAGAAATAACTTGCCATCCAGGCGGGGGGGGGGGAGTAAAAGAAATAACATGCCATCCAGACTGGGGGATATAAAGGGAGATGAAAAGAATTAACATGCTATCCAGGGGTCTACAGAGGGGAATGGAGGGACTTCTGGTGATATCATGGTAATGGTGGGAGCTTAAGCTGAGAGCTCTCACTGCTGTCACCTACAGTCTAAAGTAATCCAGTCCTAATACCTTTTACATTGACGCTGGTGGCTAAATTAAAAACTTTAATCAATTATGTGCGGGAGGATGAGGCCTCACAATGTGGACACTCCCCAAGCTGGTTTCATGATTCACTATCATTGTCAGACCTCAAGGTGGAAGACAAGGTGCTACTGTCACCATCAGAACAAACCATACAAAAGATCCTTAAAACAGTCAATAGTACTGAATTAGCATTCACAGATCTAAAAGTGGAACTTAAAATAATCAATAAGAAACATATTCAGACAGAAAAAAGTGGCATGACTAAGCAAGCGGACGGACATGATTGGTTGCTGCTGCACCTTCTGAGTAGGGACAGAGAAATACAGGAGCACCTGGAAGATGCTGAGAACAGATCAAGAAGGAATAATTTTCATATTCATAAGAAAGGAGAGGAAGAAGGGTTTGCCTCCTCAAATGACTTTATCCTGCACACTATAAAAATCTGTCTCACAATACTCCCAGACCACCCACTTACTGTAGAAGGTGATTCTAGATCCCTGGGGCCCAAGGCATCTGAATCGAATGCCAGACAAGGTCCTGGACCATTAAGATACTCCACTACCCTTCCAAAGAAGCAGTATTATCAGCAGATTGGGGAATGGAAATTGTGAACTTTGAAAATAAACTGATTCTTTTGATCAAGACTTCTCTGCTACACTGTAAGCAAAGAGGCTAGAGGTCTGACAAATTATTAAAGCCCTGAAAGACAAGTATAATTTAAAGGCACAATTGTTATATCCTACCAGATACTTTACCTCAACTCTGGTGCGAGAGTGCTTCCCTCACTCCTTGAAGCCTTGCTGACCCTTAAAAACACTGTATATCAAGTGCCTTGATCAAGAACTAGCCTGGTAGAGCACCCTCACTGATGTGGCGAATGAATATGGCCGGAGAGCAAAGCAGCATGGGGCTGAGGCAAACTGGGGGAGGGGGGTGGACATACCCAGTTAAGTGACACCTGACTAGTAAACAATGCAATTTGTCTATGCACCATATTGTACGTATGGAGGCAAACTGATGAACCCCCTAAGCAAGGGAAGTGCTTTCTGTGACTTGAAGGAAGTACTAAGTGACACAAATTAGAGCAATAGTGCAGGGGAGGCTGCATGTGGTTTGAACCTCTGGCAGTGGAGGTGTCAGGTCAGTTGCAACCTGTTTCTCTCCCTATCTAAAGCTAAGTGACACAAGGTGGACTTAGCACAGCTGCGAAAGCAGTACAGGGCTGGACACCAGTCTATGCAGTGCATTGACTCTAGCTGAAGAACGAACACCCAATATCTCTGTTGTGAGTCTCTCCCTGGTCCTTTAAAAATTTGCTTTGCAGAATGATTCAGACATTGCAATATCAGGGGGTGTATCTGTGGAATGGAGTGACCACCATTTGGACTTCTTTGACCCCACAAATACAGAAATGACACGTGGTTGGCGGGGGTCCTTCCATCTCCCTGATGTTATAGAAGGCACTGTGGCAGAATTCCAAAAGAGCACAATAAGCAGCACTCCAGCTGAGAAACAAAACAAAGAGGCAGTATTTACTGTAGATTGCGAAAAAACTCATGGTTTATTGTAGCATAGCTCCGTGAGAAACTGGCATGAAACCCCCTGATGCTATAGAAGGCACCATGGCAGAATACCAAAGGGTTTATTTTATCTACTGTCCTTGGCTTGGCTCTCACACTCCTCCATTACCCTGGGCTGGGACATTTATTACCTGATCACTTCCCTCAATCCTGGCTCTCTCGTTATACCAAGGTTGGTGGGGGGGGGGGGACTATTAGAGACCTTTTCTCACCCTCTCCAGACAGTAATTTCCCTGACAACTGTGACAGGGATTCTGACCCATTCTTACAGAGGTAAGGAAGATCATGCCCACACACCACTGTGGGCGTGCGTGGAGTACAATGGCGTACACTCACTGGAGCCCAGATTTTACTGGCCTGGAGATCTTATATTCTCATCTAGGAAGTACAAGACCACTTTCTACATATGCTTCTGTGTTTAATATTTGGTAAAAAATGTGGAGAATGTGTGTTCCCCTGGGACACTTATTACGATGTTTGGTTAATTTTTACATCTCTTATGGCCTTGCTGTGCACAGCTCAGCACTTTGGGGATTATTGGGTATAAGATTAACTACATAGTTCTCAGGGGATGTAACAAATCCCACAGTGATCTCAGGTGGATATACACTGTTTTCCCTAAGCTCGGAATACCGATGCTCAGCAAACCGAGTAAATTGTCCTGACAGCTACAGTCCCGAATCATTCTCAAGCCTGACAGACAAATTTCGGGCATGTTACAAGAAATAAGTGTTACATTCGGGGGGCTTTGCCCCCTGCACCCCCTGTAACTAAAACATCTAACTCTGAGGGGGACCGGACCCAGGAGTAAGTTAAAATTAGTTACGGGGGGGTGCAGTGTGTAAAAAGACATGACCCGAACCAGAATCTGGGTCACGCACAGCACGCCAACCGAGCTACCAGTGGTATTCCCCTCCAAACCACTGGGGCAGCTCAGCCAGTGACCCCATTCAAATGTCCATTCCTCAGCATCAGATGGGGTAGGATAGCATTCCGTCATATCCGCTACCTTACCCCATCAGGAGCTATTGCATTGGGTTTAGTAGCATCAGGCTACCACATCTCTTGGGCAAAGCTGACCCGGGGTATTGTTTGTCAGGCAACCCAGCTTAGGGATAACAGAAGGGTACCACTCAGGCAGCCTCTGCTGGATGGTGGCAATTCATGCTTATCTAAAAACTGTCACAGATAATGTTAAGGGCATTAACTCTATTATTGAGAGCACCAGAATCTTGACAGAATTGAAGCAGTTTAATACTGACATTGCTTTCATTCAAGAATCACATCTTTCTATGCTGGAACATGAGAAACTTAAAGAGGGTGGGTACGGTAGTGATGGCTCCTCACCCCACTAGCAGAAAGGGAGGAATGGCCATATTAATTAACAGGTGAGTCCTATTCACTCTCACACATTCAGAAATAGGGCTAGATGGCCGACTGGTGATAACACAGGGAGAGATCCAAGGAGAACCTCTCATATTTGTTAATATCTATGGCCCAAATGACCATGCAGACACATTTTTCAAGATGGTGTTTGAAAACATCACCCTGCTCCCCTGGCACTTCTTGGTGATGGGGATAACTTTAATTGTGTTTTAGCACCCCAACAGGAACACTCAAATCCCTCCTCAAATATTAATGTACACCTTACTAAAGTTTTAAAATCCTTGGTGGAAGAAATAGGTTTTCTGTAATCCTGGAGACATTTAGACAGGGGAGGAAAGGATTTTACCTTCTTCTCACCTCCTAATCTCTCCTATTCTCATAGACTTGTTGTGCCTGAGGTGATGGTGTACTAGATTTTGGACTACATCATACACCCCATCATGCAGTTGGACCACACTTCAGTTCAAATCACATTTTCAATAGGTGCTTTAAAGTGCAACACAATGTGGAGAATGAATACCTCTCTCCTTAATGTAAACCATATTAAAGAAGTCATTGGGCGAAAAACTGAAGAGGCTTATGTAGTGAACAACAACTTGGATACTTCCTCTTCCACAATGTGGGACACCATAAAGGCAGTGGTGCATGGCAAGATCATTAGCTTCACATCCTTACATAAAAACAAAATGTGACCATTAGAGAATTTATAAAACAATAAAATAAATAATTATAACATTAATAATAATAATAATAATAAGCTTTATTTATAAAGTGCCTTTCAGATACCAAGTGCTGAACAATAAATAAACAGATAAAAACAGTAAAATACATGACAATATAACTGAATAACAGAATGAATAACAAAGCTAAAATCAGGCTAAAATAATCAGTCTGGGTAGGCAGTCAGCCATAGATGTGTCTTCAAGGCCTTTTTAAAGCCCTTGAGCAACTGCATAAAAGGAGAAGAAGTTGGACTACCCTCATAGAACTACAGGAAGCTAGTCAAGACCTCAATAACTTTCTAAACAGAGGAGAGAGAGAGAGCTCTGTGCTGTACTCGACAGAGGTACTATGAGGTTACATAGAAACATAGAAGCTGTCAGCAGATAAGGGCCTCCAGGCCCACCTATTCTGCTCTATTTTCTCTACCTACAGTGACTCTGCAGGCCCTGCTTGGTCTCAGATAGAGGATGGGTATGGGTGGCCAAATTACTGGCTTTCCCTGTATGCAAAGAAGCACTGGACCACACAGTTCAAGCAATACAAGACCCCTTGGCACAGAGAAAGAAATTAGTTACTCCCAATAAAATAGCAGTGGTGCACACCTTATATGTTGACTCCAGAGATACAGATGTAACCCCTAGATGGCGCTATCCCAGGGGCTACTACCCCTGCCTGATTTGCCACTAACAGGTTGAGGGGCCTGGATCCAATGGCGGGTGCCTCCACCCAGAGGTCAGGGTTTGCAATAGTTAAACTAACTTGGTCACAGCCCTCTGGGACACTGCAACTCCCCTTTCTTCCCACTAGTGGCCCACACAATATATCAGAATTACCTTCACAGTATACACTTACCCCAGGTCTGGTTCCGGCACTGGGACCTCCTGTGAAATGAGATACAGTGCGACAATCACAGTACAGTACTTAACATAGACAAATACCTCAGGCAGTATAACTTTGCTGAAACAAGCAGCTCTGATTTATTTAGGGGATATAACAAGGACAGGGGAAATCAGGTTAATTAGCTTATCACTCTAATAATCTACCTATGGCTCTGTGCACAGGCCTATCCCTATCAGTTACTGTCCTGGGTACCCAAGCCCTAGTGGCTAGTCCAAACGTGGCAGCTGGTAGGGCCCTTTCACACAGAGAAAAGGAGAATTAAACAGTCAGCAGTACAGTAATTCCATTTGGATTTAATGTGGCAATTCAACAGGAGCGACCCTGAATTAGTACTCACCTCCAAATAAGATAGGGTCCTTCAATGTCAGCAGGGCTCACTTGAGGTACACAAACCTCTTCGCACATCCATATAAAAGAAAGCACTATACCAGGCAGGCTGCATCTGTATCCCGATCGCATTACTGCACAATACCCGGAGAACACACAGCAGATTCAGTTCCTGACAGACCGAGTGCAATTTTCAGCAATTCCTCCAGTCTTCTACAGGGTGAGCCTGGTTTCTACTCTTCAGAGATCCTTTGATTCTTTTCACAGGACGGATTCAGTCCTAACAAGCTGTTACACAAGCTGCAGACCGGAACTCTGGGCCTTACACACGCTTTTTGACTAAAACTGCACACTGAAAAGCACAGGGCTCCTTCCTTCTTCACTGCCAAAGCTCAACTGAAACTCCAACCGACAAAACCGGCACTTCCTTTGAGTTCCTCCCAGTTCTTGACTGGATTGGCTGTCACTCACAATAGACTGCTGCTGTTGGTCCAAAAAGGCACTGAAGTCTAAACTACATCTCCCAGAGTCACTGCCCATACAATCCTCTTGTGGCTGGCTCAGATTATGAGTCCAAGTTCTGATTCGTCCAAGGCACCATTTTAGAGCTAGCTTACCCCACACTGATTGGTCCAGTTCAGCAGTTCAAAACTAGAATGGGGAACTAGCAGACACAGTTCTGACTGCAAAGAAAGCAGGTTAGACAAACTGTAATTTCATTATTACTCTAAATAATTTCTGGCAAACAGTTACATCTTTCAGATAGGTTCCTTTGCACTCCTAGTGACTGCAAAATGAAGTGAATTGGCAGCAGCTCGAGTGGTACTCAGAGAAGCACACAGTCCCCATACAAACTAATTATGTCTGCAAGCAGACAGCTCTTAAAGAGACAGTACCAGAGGCTCTAAAACACTCACTGATAAATGGCTTAAATGCCAAACACCATTCAGGCTTGGAGCATTCAAGCAAGCTCCTGAAGTCTTTTGGGAACCCCCATTTGCAGGGGTTACACCCTTCCTGGCCTGGGAAAGCTTGGCGTCAGTCAAGCAAGTACCCATAAGTTTCAACTGCAACCATATACATTTGCATTAGGCTCGACATGTAATCATCAGTCAATATATCATTTTACCAAGAACACATTTCTGAAACATTGCAGTACGTCACTCTTTACACAGTATTACATACACATTGTACCATAACTCAAGTTATTACCTCTTGTACATGAAACCTGAAGAGGGGCCCTTCCTATCAGCTACCTTGGGGCTGGATGGGGCAAGGGCACCATACTTAGAGGGCAACACAAGTAACTTGAGTTAGCACTGATGCTCAGTTTGGGCAATGAGCTCGGGGACACATACACTCCTTTATGGACAACATTGAGAGGCAAGTCCACAGGCCTCCCAAGTGAATCATAACTGAGGTGCACCACAGGCTTTACAGCTCGACCAGTCTTTCTAGGGGAACTGTTATAGTCTCTGCACTCTGAGCCTCATTTTCAGCATTGTCCTCACTTGTCAGGGAGTCTCCATGGGGGTAGAGAGGCTAGAACTTGGGGCACTTTCAGCTCCAGGAGTTACAGTTTCTGAGTCCACAACATTTGGCTCACATGGAGAGCTTTCGGACACTGGCAGTGGACTGTCAGGGCACTCAAAATACTCTTCTTGTTCGGGTGTATCACCAGTCTGCCCAATCTATCATTTTCTCCTGAAAGCTCAAACAGTTCAACCATGCACAATGATTCCATTTCATCTGATCTGATGCTTTGACTTCACTTTCTGGGAGCATTGGCTCAGGGATGAAGCTGGGGGCTTAGACAGTCCAGAAGGCCCAGCTTTGTCTCCAGTATTGACTAGGGATTGCCCCAAACAATTGACTCAGTTAGTAAGAAGGATAGTATTCAAAGTCACTCTCACTTTCTTCCGCTATGGACTGACAGTCATGCTCAACTGGGACTTGTGGAGGGAACACTTTAACTTTGCTTCTGTAGGTGCAGACTTTCTTGATCTTTTCTTAGCAGCAGCTCTAGTCACTGGTCCAGAGGGCATCTTCTAGGGGCTCAGACTCAATTAAGATTTGTCCAATGGGCAGTAAATGATTTCTATGCATTGTTTTACATCTTTTGAATTATTCTCAGGCCTTACTTTGTACACTGGCAGATCATCTAGTTGCCCACTACAATGTGAGGAGATGGTGCCATCTGTCAGCAATCTTGTGCTTGCCATGCAGTCCCAGATTTCTTAGCAATACCCGATCTCCCTCCTGGGTTCCTGTGCTTCACCTTTTTATCATACCTTTCTTTGTTGGCCAGATTTCTTTTGGCAGCCATGGTTTGAGCCAGTTGGTACGCATGAGTTAGCTGGGCCTTTAACTTTGCACATACTGTAAATAGTTGTCAGCTTGAACCCCATCAGGAGAGACCCCAAAACACACATCTACTGGTAGTCGAGCTTCTCTTCCAAACATCAGGCGGTAGGGGAGAATCCAGTGGCATCACTTTGGTGCAGTTATAAGCACGTACCAGGGTGCTAATTTGTTGGCTCCATCTAGGCTTGTCCTTTGGGTGCAGGGTGCCTAGCATATCTAGCAAAGTGCGGTTGAAATCGTTCAGGCTGTGGGTCCCCTGGGGTGGTAAGGAGTGGTTCTGGACTTTCGCACTCCCCACAGAGAAAGCATCTCTTTGATCAGACGACTCAAAGTCTCTCCTTGATCAGAATGGATTCTTTGTGGAGCCCCATAGTGAACAAAAAGTTTTCTACAAGTACTTTGGCCACAGTGGATGCTTTCTGGTCTTTGGTGGGGAAAGCTTGGGCATATCTCGTGAAATGGTCAGTGACCACCAGCCATTACTGATATTTCTTTGATCTGACTCCAAACTCAGAAAATCAATACAGACCAACTCCATGGGTGCACTGGTGGTGATGTTAACAAGGGGGCAGCCTCTGGGGCAAAGCTTTCCTCTGTAAGAGCGACTACAAGTTCAAATGTGTTGCTCCACATCAGCCCCCATCTTAGGCCAATAGAATCTGGATCTCACCAAGTCAAGTGTTCTGTCTATACCAAGGTGCCCCATGTGGTTGTGCAAGGACCTCAGTACTGAGTCTCGAAAGGCAGTGGGCAGCACTAGTTGTTGTTTGTCTACTTGTCCCCCTCTGTCTACTGTTTCTCTGTATAACAGTTTATTGATCAGTTTCAGCTTAGGACCTTCTTTGTATAACAGTGCAGTTCTCAAATCAGTGGAGCGTAATTTGGACACATCTTTTCCTGCATAGAGGGCTTCTAAAGCTGCTTTGATCATGGGATCGCGGGATTGAGCCCGCCGAATACTGTCATTGTCCAGCTGAGGCAGTGCACCAATGTCTATTGCAGAAAAGTGGCAATAAGCAGCAGGTATGCAATTCTCAGAGGGTCCCAAGCAATCCACCATGCAGTCCACTGCGTCCGTGGACATTGTTCCTCCCTGTCAAACTTCGGCAGAGTGCCGAATGTCAGGTTCTGCCAATCGGACCTAATCATTCTGGGGAACAGGCCTCCGGGAGAGAGCATCAGCATCTATGTGGTTCATACCTGCTCGGTATTCGAGAGCATAGTCATATGTAGATAATGCAGAAAGCCACCTATGGCCAGTGGCATCCAACTTAGCTGAGGTCTGCACATAGGTCAAAGGATTATTGTCAGTTTTTACTAGTATTTTAGCCCCATACAAGTACTCATGGAATTGGTCAACAATAGCCCACTTCAAAGCTAGGAACTCTAACTTATGTACAGGATAGTTCTTTTCGGATGGGGTCAGGCTTCTACTGGCAAAGGCCACTCGTCTCAGGCCATTCTCGTGCTCTTGGTACAACACAGCCCCCAACCCTTGCAAGCTAGCATCAGTGTGCAGGACGTAAGGTTTTCTTGGATCGGCATAGGCCAGCACTGGAGCATGGGTAAGTTGATATATGATCTCATGAAAAGCAGTCTCACAATCAGGAGTCCAGCGGGCCTAAATACTTCACTCGGATGAAAATACACTCTTTCAGTCTTGAGGGACGCTGACTTTTGGTATTTTTGTGGGTTGGGGATACCCTTGAGTAAGGTTAAGTAAAGGGGGATCACTCTTGAATAGTCCTTGATGAAGCGCGTATAATAACCACAGAATCCCAGGAATCTTTGCAGTTCTTTTAGATTTTGGCTGTGGCCAGGTGGTCAAGGCCTCAACTTTACTTGGGTCGGTCTCTATTCCCTCGGTGGATACTATGTGTCCCACATACTTTACTGATGTTTGAAAGAATTGACACTTATCAATGGACAGTTTAAGGCCAAAGTCCTCCAGTCGGTCCAATACCTTAAATAATCTGCTCTCATGTTCCTCCAGTGAGCTGCCAAACACAATAACATCATCTAGGTATACCAGGCACTCTAGTAAGTTCATGTCCCCCACTGCACGCTCCATCAATCGTTGAAAAGTGGCTGGGGCACCTGAAATCCCTTGAGGCATCCTCATGAATTCATAGAAGCCAAGCGGACAGATAAAGGCCATCTTCTCACGGTCCTCTGGAGCCATCGGGATCTGGTAGTAACCACTGCGGAGATCCAGCACAGAGAACCACTTGCTCCCGTTTAGGCAGTCCAAAGCATCCTGAATGCGGGGCATTGTGTACTGATCAGGGATAGTCCGCCGGTTTAAGGTGCGATAATCCACACACATCCTTACTGTTCCATTCTTTTCCTCACTACCACAATGGGGAAGCATAAGGGCTTCTGGATTCTTGTATTACACCAGCAGCTAACATCTCTTGCAGATGCTGTCTCACATCATCTATGTCAGCAGGTGCCAGGCGTCGAGACCTCTCACGAAATGGTCTTCGTCATGCAGCGGATATTGTGCTCAGCTCCTTGCACGCATCCTACATCCCATTCCTTTAAAGAAAACACCTGGTCTCTCTGGGCAAGCTTCTCACTGATCCTCACTTTCCATTCAGCTGGCAGCGGGAGTCGCCAAATCAAACAAGTCAGGCATTACTCTGTCATTCTTCCTTGAACTCTTGCTGCTGGGTAGCACTGCAGTGTCTGCACAATGCACATTAGCCAGGATGCAACCTCTGTTTACTCGAATGTCTCTTTCAGACACATTATGAACTTGGACCATTACCCTTCTGGCATAAGCATGGGCTCTAGCGGGCAAAATACTAGGCTTGACCAGCAGTCCCTCTGGCAATTTTCCATCGCCTGGTGCATCCAACATTAATATTTTATTCTTAACATCCTTTCTGATACGGACCTCTCCTGTAAGGTACACTGGGCATTTGGCGCCAGGATCAGAGACTCAGGATCCTTCTTCCATACAATTCCGACCGGTTCCTCTGGTTCTGTTTTTTCAGCATCTCTCTGTGCCTCATAGGCCTTTTTAATTAAAGCCGGAACTCTTAAAGCTCTACTAGTCTTTGACCCCTGTTTTTCATAACACAACTGTGCCAGCCTTCCGAACATATGAGCATTTGTTCCAATCAACAAAGGGACACCATCATACAGTCCAGTGGGGGGACACACTAAGGCTAGGGTCTCTACTTGTTCGGCCACTCCAGCCACGGAGGTGGGGAAAGACAGCCAAATTTGGATATACCCGGAATAGGGGTAGGCCTTCTCACTTAACCCCCATACATGCAGTCCTTCTAATGGTTGTAAGGGTACATCTGACAAATGCTTCTGATACCAATCCTGGAACATAATTGTCACTTGGGAGCCACTGTCTAATATAGCTCTTGTAGACACTCCATTCACCTTTACAGTGGTCTCCATGGAGGGACCCACTATTCTGGACCAGTCTGGAGAGGCGGTAGTGGGGGCCTGGGCAACTGACCTTGCCACAAAAGGATGTGAATTAGCATTTTTGGTGCCCTCACTGGGATCATGTCGTGCACCTCTTAACCACTGATTTCTTCTCCGAAGCTCTCCTTGTAGCCTATATGCAACTTTGTCAGTGCCTTTGGGGACTGGCATTCCCTTTCATGTGCCCATCTTTCCCACAATTATAGCAAAACATACTTTCTGGAGTTTGAGCTGGCCGAGGCGCCACACTGGGAGCCAGGGCGGGGTATTACTAACTGGAAACCTGGGTGCCATCTCTGTCTGCGGTGATGTAAGCATTTGGAGACATCTCATCAGTTTCTCCACTTCCATGGTCAAGGAATTGAGTTTGGAGCTGTTATCAGCAGGAGATACATGGGTGGGTACCCCACCCTGTAGCAGATGCAGTCGGATAGAGGTTAGGGCCGTACTTGCAGGCGGCCTTCATAAAGGGACTGTTTTGAATTCCGGATCTCTCTCAACAGTTCGCCCCATTGTGGCATATCTTTTCCTTGTCAGAGCACTCATTGACTGTCAACCTCTGCCCCTGAACTTCACTTGATGGGTCACCCTAGTCACTCGGGTCGTAGCCACAGCTGTTGGTGCAGGTACCTCCCGAGGTCGCTTTCTCAACTCCTCAATTTCTCTCATTAACTCATCATAGGAGGTGGGGATTCCAGCGATTTGCCAGGCGTAACTGAAGCAACAGCAGTTCTGAGGAAGGGGCAGACTTAAGGATTCTGTCCAGTCTGGTTCGGTCCAGTTCAATCGCTGGCAAACTACCCTTTCTGAGGCATTCTTGCAACAATTTTTCCAGCCGAGACATACACAGACAACAACTCCCTTGGTACTGTTGTGCATTTCTTACTCTCCACCATAGGTCCTCATCAGAATCTGGGCTCCCATACACATTCTCCAAGGCCTCAAGATAGGCCTGTGCAGTCGCTTCAGGGTTACTGGCCCGTTTAGCACGGATGGTAGCCAGGGCAGGACCTCTGAGGCTCTCACTAACCCTCTTTCACTTTTCGCCTTCCGAGCATTGCCATTCTAGCACTTGGGGGGCAACATAGTCTATCCAGGTCTCCCAGTCATCCTCCCCTTGGGGGGTGGGGAGGGTGCCAGAGAAGATCCTCAACCTTCGGTAAGAGTCGTGACTAATGGCAGGTGCAGAAATAGGAGTCTGCATTGGTTCAGCCACCATTACGGGCACTGGAGCAGGAGAGGGTGTTGGGGGAGGAACACCCCCAGGTGGCAAGAATAGTTTCTTCAAGTCCTCCACAGTTTTCCCCTCTCCCAGCAACCATTCAGCAAATTTCTCCTCAAAGTTTCAGATAGTGGTGGGGCTGATTCCCCAGGTCTTTACTGTCCTTAGTTATCACTCTCCAAGCAGTGAGGGCTCCCTCTGGGGTAATGGTCTGTGGCACTTTGGAGCTATCTATGGGATCCTTAAACTCTACTAGGGCCAGGAAAGTGTGGGTGAGCAGATTAGCATGCCGACCCACCACCACAGGGTTTTGTAAACCTTCCACCTTGGAAAGTACTCCTGCACAGTGTCCGTATTGATACCCAGGGGATGTCCAGGATAAGCATAGCATTTTGGGGTCGATCTCCTCCCCAGTACACCACTCCACCAGCGGTGCACAGCCACTTCTGTCGGGTACCCATTTTTTTAACAGTGGTTCGTAAATATGGCCACTGAGGACACACAATCCCAGTGGTGAGCCTCCAAGATGTAACCCTAGATGGCGTATCCCAGGGCTACTACCCTGACTGATTTGCCACTAACAGGTTCAGGGGCCTGGATCCAATGGCGGTGCCTCCACCCAGAGGTCAGGGTTTGCAATAGTTAAACTAACTTGGTCACAGCCCTCTGGGACACTGCAACCCCTTTCTTCCCACTAGTGGCCCACACAATATATCAGAATTACCTTCACAGTATACACTTACCCCAGGTCTGGTTCCGCACTGGGACCCTGTGAAATGAGATACAGTGCGACAATCACAGTACAGTACTTTAACATAGACAAATACCTCAGGTAGTATAACTTTGCTGAAACAAGCAGCTCTGATTTATTTAGGGGAAATAACAAGGACAGGGGAATCAGGTTAATTAGCTTATCACTCTAATAATCTACTCTATGGCTCTGTGCACAGGCCTATCCCTATCAGTTACTGTCCCTGGGTACCCAAGCCCTAGTGGCTAGTCCAAACCGTGGCAGCTGGTAGGGGCCCTTTCACACAGAGAAAAGGAGAATTAAACAGTCAGCAGTACAGTAATTCCATTTGGATTTAATGTGGCAATTCAACAGGGGCGACCCTGAATTAGTACTCACGACCTCCAAATAAGATAGGGTCCTTCAATGTCAGCAGGGCTCACTTGAGGTACACAAACCTCTTCACACATCCATATAAAAGAAAGCACTATACCAGGCAGGCTGCATCTGTATCCCGATCGCAATTACTGCACAATACCCGGAGAACACAGCAGATTCAGTTCCTGACAGACCGAGTGCAATTTTCAGCAATTCCTCCAGTCTTCTACAGGGTGAGCCTGGTTTCTACTCTTCAGAGATCCTTTGATTCTTTTCACAGGACAGATTCAGTCCTAACAAGCTGTTACACAAGCTGCAGACCGGAACTCTGGGCCTTACACACGTTTTTGACTAAAACTGCACACTGAAAAAGCACAGGGCTCCTTCCTTCACTGCCAAAGCTCAACTGAAACTCCAACCGACAAAACTGGCACTTCCTTTGAGTTCCTCCCAGTTCTTGACTGGATTGGCTGTCACTCACAATAGACTGCTGCTGTTGGTCCAAAAGGCACTGAAGTCTAAACTACATCTCCCAGAGTCACTGCCCATACAATCCTCTTGTGGCTGGCTCAGATTATGAGTCCAAGTTCTGATTCGTCCAAGGCACCATTTTAGAGCTAGCTTACCCCACACTGATTGGTCCAGTTCAGCAGTTCAAAACTAGAATGGGGAACTAGCAGACACAGTTCTGACTGCAAAGAAAGCAGGTTAGACAAACTGTAATTTCATTATTACTCTAAATAATTTCTGGCAAACAGTTACATCTTTCAGATAGGTTCCCTTTGCACTCCTAGTGACTGCAAAATGAAGTGAATTGGCAGCAGCTCGAGTGGTACTCAGAGAAGCACACAGTCCCCCATACAAACTAATTATGTCTGCAAGCAGACAGCTCTTAAAGAGACAGTACCAGAGGCTCTAAAAACACTCACTGATAAATGGCTTAAATGCCAAACACCATTCAGGCTTGGAGCATTCAAGCAAGCTCCTGGAAGTCTTTTGGGAAGCCCCATTTGCAGGGGGGTTACACAGACCAGGTGACACAGAGTGCCAGACACTTCCTTGGAAGGGATAGAGGTTACCTCACTATTCAGAGAAGACAGGAGTTGACTCAAAAGATCAATTTAAGAAGAAGAGGTCACAACCACATTTGAAGCATTAGCCAGTAATAAATTACAGGGACCAGATGGTGTCAATACAAACTTTTACAAGGCCTTTAAAGAATTACTGCCCCCCCCCCATCCTACAGGTCTTTCCGGAGTGCCAAATAGAAAGAACAACTTCCAGAGTCTTGGAAGGAGGCTGTGATAGCAGTCATTCCCAAACCTGGAAAACCGAAGGATCAGTGCATCTGATATAGGCTGATATCTCTCCTCAAGCAAAATCTGAAAATTTACACAAAAATCATAGCATCCAGAGCCCCCCAGAAAACAATCACCAAACTCACTCATCCTAACCAAACTGGATTCCTACCCCAGGGATCTCTCTCTAATGACACTGGGAGACTTCAAAATATCTTATCAGGGACCAAAACCTGTCCGGAAACCTAAGTGGCTTTCTTTATAGGCGCAGAAAGGGCATTCAAAAACCTGAATGGGTCCTTTTTTATTAGCAGCTATAAGAAATATGGGATTCAGAGACACTTTCAAACATTGGCTAACCCAGCTATATTTGGGCCCCAAGACCACAATCAGAGTCAATGGCATGCTGTCAGATTCTTTCTCTATTAGTAGAGGGACAGGCCAGAGGTGTCCACTGTCACCCCTGCTCTTTGCACTCAACATAGAACCTCTGGCAGCAGTCATCAGGAAAGCAAAGAAATTCAGGGAATCACCATGGCAGGATAAGAACACTGTGTGTATTATACGTCGATGACACCTTAGTATATATGAGAAACCTGTTACAATCAATGCCACCCTTCCTAAGACTGTTAGAGCAGTATGGATGCATGTCTGGCTTTAAGGTGAATGTTTCTAACATGGAAACATTATTAATAAGTTGCATGCGCACCCCTGCAGTTAAGACTATCATACCCTATAAATGGGTAACCTCCAAGGTTAGCTATCTTGGGATCCAAATCCCAGTACAGCTAACCACTTTATATCATGCAAATTATTCTCCATTAACATAAGCAGTATTTGATGACTTAAATATGTGGCAGGAAGTGCCTTTCCCATTTTCCAGTCAAATCGGTGCCATCAGAATGAACATTCTAACAATATTCCTGTTTTTATTTGCTTCATTAACAACGTGGTTAACAAAAAAGAGTGGAAAGAATGTCACAATGCCTTTAGCAGATTTATTTGGAATGGAAAAAAAATGAGGATCAGGAGGAAACCTCTCACTCAGTGAAAAGAGGGAGAGGACATGGGAGTGCTGGAGTTCATGCACTATTATTATACAGCCCAGATACTACCTGTAATTGAAATCATGAGACAAAAATGAAGAAACGAGATGGATTGAGATGAAAACCTTACCACTGGACATACCCCCACTGAATACATGACATGGATTTCTACCCTCAGTTGCTTCAAAACAGTGTCTAACCCCTGGCTTTGTATGATATTAAAGATATGGAGTCACATTAAGGTCACATTAAAACCCCAGCACTGACCTGGTGCTTTATCCCAGTAACGTATATTATAGGGTTTACTCCAGCAACTCTGGACGCAAAATAAAATTTGAAGTGTGTGTTTATGTGTGTGTGTGGGGGGGTTACAACTAGTAGCTCAGTTATGGAATTGGGCATCTTTCAAAGACTTTCACTCCCTGCTAAGGGAATTCCCAGTGTGCAGGGCAGATATGTTCAGGTCCCTGCAGCCAAGGAGCATTTTAAATAAGGTAGAAATTTGCACAACACTGCAAGACCCTCCCCCGCAGGTATTGATACATATGTGAGAAGCTGGTCAAACAGGTCCGAATCCACACCAGATTTCCCTACTATATCACAAGATGATGCAGGATGTGGGGTTAACAGTAGAAAACATGATTCAGGCCACGTGGAAATAGAGGGGCAACTCCCAAGTCCTGCCCAAACAATGGGACCAAGTGTAGTCCAATACATACAGAATCGCTGCTGCTTCTTCAGGGAGGGAATTTAAATGGAAAATTACTGCCCATTACTTCCTCACACCACAGTTGCTTGACATTTATCACATACTAACACAGACTTATGTTGGAGGCAATGTGGTGAAACGGACTCCCCAAATCATATTTATTGTAACTTTCCCAAACTCAGCCGGTACTGGATTAACACCTGACAAATAATACAAGAGATATTAGATCTGTCGTCCCTGCCAGATTTTCAACATCTAGTCCTAAGATGCCCTTCCACTAGTGCAAACAAGGGAGAACATAAATACTTATTTCTTACTTTATCTGCAGCCGCACTGAAAGCAATTTCAAGAGGCTCACTCCAAATGCTCTGGAACCTATAGAGACATTCAACATATGTTAGCAAATTAGAGATAGACGTCATTATGGTTCTCCACAGTGTCAAAAAAGGAAAATTGAACTCAAGATACTGTAGCTTTGTTTCTTCAATTTACAGAGAAAAAACAGAGGGGGTTCTCACACTTGAGCAGCTCCTATAAGGATGCAAGGCTAAACTGATGAGATGGGAAACCACAGGGGTTACTTGCTAGTGTGCTAAATTATCACTACATGACATGAAATGTACTCACAGGGATGGAGCTAAATCTTTTTACAGAAACAAAATATTAAAATATTTTATAGAAATAAAATATTATTCTAACAAATAAGGCCCAGTTCTTAAGAGGAGGTGAATGTTCCATACCCCTTCCTCTCTTGTTCAACACTTTTACTATAAGATATTTCTCCTTGCCTAGTTTAGATTGTCTTAAAATTGTTGATCCTAATTATTTGTTACTTGTTTAACTACCCCTGAATGTGGATTATCACCTGCTGTGTTTTCATTACACCTAGGCTAGTCTCCTTCATTTCCTAGGCCTTCAATGACCAGTTTTACACAATTGTCTTAACCCTGCTTAATGTGGAATGTCTCTCTGCTCATGTAATGTCTTCTTGTTGAATGTAACTAGATGCTTGTGTAAATGGGCAGCGATGCTCACATGCCTTTCCAGTATAACCAATAAAATTAAATTAAATTAAAAATATTGAACACATTTTTTTAAATTGTTTAACCAGGAGTGGCACACTAAGCTTAAAGCTTGTTCAGAGCTGCAACCTGGGAACAAAGGGAAGTTAAGTGACTTGCTCATGGTCACACAGTATGCAAGTGGGGGCTGTGGTATTCAAACCCAGGTATCCAGATTTGTAAGTCTCCAGATTTGCAGCTCAGAGCCTTAAACCACTGTGCTATACTGCCTAAAGCTATTGTTATAATATACTAGGCATCATACTGGCAGCTAAGAGACATCAGCTGACTACGGACAGGACATAAGGCAACCAGGTATGCAACACAATGTTTGACTATAAAGGACAAATAGAAAACAGAACTTATACAACGTCTTCTTCTGACAGTTCAGCAGACTTATTTGGCAATGCCCTGACAGAATTGCATACAGTATTATGGAGGTACAGAATCAGTGTGTATCTGAGGATGGTGACTATGTATACAATATACTGAATAAAAAAGTTAAAAAAACAAACTCACAAACAAAGGGGGATGGAAAGAAATAACATGCCATCCAGACAGGAGGAGTAGAAAGGGGATGGAAATCCAGGCTGAAAGGCGGGAGGTGACAATGGGGGACAAAAAGAAATACAGAGCTATCAAGGTCGTAGGTGGTCCCAAGGGGGATGAAAAGAAATACAAAGCCATCCAGGTGGTGGTGGTGGGGCGGGGGGATATGAAGTAGAATGAAATTAAATACAAACCATGCAAGTGGGGGTTATGAAGGGGGATAAAAAGAAATACAAAGCCCTCTTGGAGGGGTATGAAGGGGCAATAAGAAAGAACATGCCATCCAGGTGGGGGGGGGGTTGAAGGGGGATGAAAGAAAGTAAAAGCCATTCAAGCAGGGAGGGAAGGAGCATGTTTTTTGTGATGGAGAGCATGAGGTGGCACATTCAGGGTGGGGCTCGGGGGACACAGGCACCCTAGGTACGACTCATACCATCACCATGGACAAGGGGCTGGCACGAGCAATTTTTCCGAGAGGGTAGGTGGTGGGGGGGGGCGCATCGTCCATGCAATTGGGTATTGGTGTGGGGATGGCATGAGCTACACATGGACACAACTTTGTGGGGTACTGACCATTCCGAGAAGCAGGCCATGACCAGAGGTGTGTGGCTTAGGGCCACCATGTGCTGCTGTTTTTGGTATCCTGGGTGTGCTGGGCATCTGGCTGCCTGCACTGTGGAGGGTGGCCCTGCCAGCCCTCCTGGGCCCCAACAGTGAACTGCAGTAGCTGCCTGTTAGCAAGCTCAAGCTGCCGGCATGTACGGTCCCAGGAACTGGGTCAGGCTGCTCCCTGGTCCATTGTATGGACTGGGGTTACACCGCGGTTAGTGCTGTTCTGGGTGTCTGGTCCTGGCTGGCCCAGCGGTGGCTGGGCTGGTGGGATTGGCCTAGAGCGGCAGGGTGGTGGTTGTACCAGGGGCAGGGTCCTGGGGTGGCACAACAGTGGCATGGTCAGTGACATTGGCAGGGGTTGGCATATGCCGCGGAGGAGGTGGCTGGACCCCCATCACTAGGAGGGCCTGCAGGGATGGGCATATCTTCCTGGTCTGAGCTGGACCTCTCTCCTGCACTCCTTCACATATGTCTCCTCCTCCTCCTCCTCCTCCTCGCTGTTGGACTCTGTGTTGGCCTCAGCATGGGTGGGCCTCAGAGGCAGGAGCCGGTGTGATGTGCCTGAGGTGTCCTCAGCATTGGTGTCCACTTCCATTGAATTGGCTGTTGAGAGAAGAGAGTGATATTGCAGAGTAATAGACATACCTGTGTGCTGACCATGGCGGCATGCAGGCCCTGTGTACTGTGTATCACCACACGTGTTACCTATGCAGTGCTGTGCCCATACACCCCGGTGCAGTACACATCACACACCTCTCATCACTGGTGATCACTCGATGTAAGACACACATATAGTACAGTACGTGATTGCCCCACAGATGTCCATACCACCAGGATACCTGGATATCACCATGTGGCCTATACCCACTGTCTAACACATCCAACGTGCAGGGCCAGACTGGGATACTGTGGGCCCATCTGAAAGTATATACAGTGGCCAACCCGGCAAATCAATATGTGGACCCAGGGTGAAACATGCAGGTCAATTTCCATGTAAATGTGATACACAAGCTCTGTGTTTGCCTCCTACATATACCTGCATTGCCACAGATACTCTAGTTAGATTATAGATGATAAACACAAGGAACTGTAGAATGTAGAAGGTGGCCAGGAACCCAGTGGAGGGGGTTGGGGATGGAGGGGGATACCTTGAAATGTCAAGGTATCCTGGTGGACTAGTCTGATTCTGTCAACAGGTACACCATTACAGACAGGGCATGCAGGACATGGCAGTTAACTTGGATCAATCTAAAATCAACAGCCTGAAGTTATTTCAATGGTATAGAAATATTACATCACAGACTTTAATTTTAACTTTCTCATCTTTCAAATTCTTGCGATCAGATTATCATTACTAAGTCTAGACTGGAGTCATATAAAGCAAATTACATACATTTCAAACAAAAAAGACAAAAAATCGCAAAGCACAGTGCAAATGTTTAGTTGCTCTGTGTGTTTGCCCAGGTGTCAAATCTTGCCCAGGTGTCAACTACCCAGCTGAGAATAGGGCCAGGTGGAGTCAGCAGTAACTCCAGTACCACTAGTGCTAACTCACTATCGCTGCACTGACATGCAGCCATGAGTAAAGCTCCATGATGAATAGGGCAGGTGCACTCCTTTCAATTCAGTATAGAAGCCATGTAAATGAGCCAATTGGGCATGCAAGGCTCAATTTGGCCATCTTCATGCCCATTATGGACCCATTTACATAGGCTGTGGTGAGTTTTGCACGCCCCCCCATCCACTGCTCCAGAGGCACCCCTGTTCCAGTATGTTTCCCAAGCACCCTGGTGCTAGTGGTCCCCCCTCCATGATCGCCAATCGATGGTTACAGTAAAATGAAAGAATTCTCCCTGATGCTAGTGGCCACCCCCCGTGATTGCCGATCGCTGGCCTGAGTAAAGAAAAACATTCTCCCTGGTGATAGGAGTCCTCCCATGATTGCCGATTGCCCGTCCGAGTGCAAAGAAAGAATTCTCCCTGGTGCTAGTGGTCGGTCCCCTCCTCGTGATTGTGATTACTGGCCCAAGTAAAAAGAAAGAATTCTCTCTTGTGCTAGTGGTTACCCCAGTGATTGCCAATTGCCATCCTGAGTAAAAAAAAAAAAAAATTTACCCAGGTGCTAGTGGTCCCCCCCCCCCCATAATTGCTGATTACCGACCTGAGTAAAAAAAAAAAACAATCTCTCTCTGGTGCTACTGTGCCCCCCAATGATCGCTGATCACCAGCCCGAGTAAACAAAAAAAAAACAGTCTCCCTGTTGCTAGTTGTCCCCCTGAGCTTTCAGTCAGTGAGCCCATACTGTATACCATACATGCTCATTGACAGCTCAGTCAGTAGCCAGCCATGGTGGAGGCAGGTGGGCTATGCTGGTCACTGTCTCAGTTCTAGATAGGAGGGAGCAGGATGGTGGGGCACTACCTGCTGGGGTGGTGGGCAGGGTGTCCACTAGACACCAGGGAAGGGTCATTTGGTTATTTTACATGGGCCCGGGGATAGAAGGGGGGTTTGCTAAATGCCAAGGAAGGGTAATTTGGTTCTTTTACAGGGGATCGGGAATAGGGAAGGAGTCCATTAGATGCCAGGGAATGGGTTTAATTTCTTTTATAGGGGATCGGGGAGCTGGTGGGGGAGGGACAACTGGACACCAGGGAATAATGATGGCTACATCGGGTATGGGTGCGGGTGAGGGGGGCAGGACCACTGGACAGCAGGGAATAGTGGCTGAGACATGGGGCTAGGGATCAGATTGGAGGACAACCATTGGACATCAGGGACTAGTACTTGTACATCAGGTATGGGTGCAGGTGGGAGGGAAATAAACTGGAAGCCAGGGAAAAGTCTGTTTCATACATGGGCCAGCAATTGACAATTGCATGGGGGTGACCACTAGCACCAGAGAGACTTTATTTTTTCTCAGGCCGGCAATCAGTGATCACAGTGGGGGGGACCACTAGCATCAGGGAGAAGTCTTTCTTTTTACTTGGGCTGGCAATCAGTCATGGGGGGGGTGACGACTAGAAACCAGGGAAACACATGTTTTCCTACTCAGGCCAGTGATTGCTGGGTGGCTGCCGCAGTACCTCTAGCAACCACTAGGGTTGCATGAGATAAGGCACGGTCTAAGTCAGCGGTATTTATTCTGCACAAGGGGACTGCACAGGAGGCCCTTGCATGAGGCAAATGCTTTGTGAATTGGACAGTGCCGATAATCACATCCACTTCCCCTCATCTGCATTGCAGCCCCCTCCATGATTTGCCCCCGGCACGAACCTCGTTTGAGAGCACAAACCAGACTTTTGTGAATACCAACTTGGCACAAAACTGGGTTTGCACTGAGGCAACATTTTATGAATCCTGGCCCTGGTATAGTCTTGGAATTCTGTAAATGTGGTATGAAAGTACATGACAATTTGAAACGTGGTACTTTTATGTCCTTTGTATCACAGCAGAAGAGAGTTTTGGATGCGGTCTGTTTTCCTCCTGATCAAATAATTAGTGTATTGTTTAACTCTACTTATATAAACACATTGTACTGTTTGTCTAAATTCTTGAGTACTCTCATTTTATAATGAATAACCAATGTTGCCTGGGTAGCTAACTGGGAATACTACAGTCCCAGTAAGCTCTTATAATTACTTCTCAGTGTTGCAGAGTATTGGATATACAGTATACAAGAGGGAAATGTCTTCTCTTGCCTTAACTAGCTCTTTTTCAAAGTTGACAGTCTGCTGCAATTTTGAGGTCATGGGTTATAGTAACTCGGACACAGGTAACCAGACCCAAACCCAGATGAGTCATGTTTATTTCTGTAAATTTACATGATTTTTAAGGACCTTTCCCTCCTGAATCCTTCCTATCTTTTAAGCTGTATAGAAACATAGACAGTGAATTGGACAGTGCCGATAATCACGTCCACTTCCCCTCGTTTGCATTGCAGCCCCCTCCATGATTTGCCCCGGCACAAACCTCATATAATGATGAAAATTCACTGGCACTTTACTCTTTTGCTGCTATTTTAACTTTGTATCAGAATCTATTATAGAGAGGTGGGCTATAACTATTAATGTATGTTGTCGAATTTCAATTATGTTTTTACCTTTTTTTAACTGTTTTGTAATGACTTGGTGTCAAACAATAACCTTGAACTTGAAACTTGACAGCACAATGCAGTAGTGATGCCCCATGTGCGTGGTGTACTGCAGTCCATGAAGGATGCACACATAGGGCTATGGCAGGATGTACACAACACAGATCCGTTCAGTTCATCCAGTGCTTACACGCTTTGCTTGTCCAGCTGTGGTCCATGTTGCTGTACTCCCTCTCCCACAAGCATGCAAACCCCTTAATCACTGGTACATGTGCACAAACAAGCTCAATGTGATGGGGCTAACGCGGGTCACTCACAAGGCTGTATTGGTTCGACCTGGCATTTAATGCCACCTCCCAGAATGCCAGTCACCTCTACTTGGTTTGGGCTGGGGTCCAAAGTGGTAAACTGGGTATGAAATTGGTTGTTGGATAGGCGACAGAGGGTGGTGGTAAATGGCACTCAATGTGAGGAGGGGAGCATGCCCAAAGGGGTACCTCAGGGTCAGAACTGGGGCCAGTTCTATTTATTGTCTTCAGGGTCAGTACTAGGACCAGTTCTAGTTATTGTCTTTATAAGTGACATTGCAGAAGAGTTGGAAGGGAAGGTATGCTTCTTTGTAGATGACAACAAAATCTGGGATGGGGTAGACACCGGGGGTGGGGGGGGGGTAAAGAGGAGAAACTTGAGAAACCTCAAGGACTAGTCAAGGGTATGGCAGCTTGGGTTCAGTGCAAACAAGTGCAAAATCATGCATTTAGGGCACAGAAGCCCATAGGCGGTATACAAAATGGGGGAAGACCTATTGAAGGTCACTAAACAGGAAAGGGACCTTGGAGTAATCATATATGATGACCTCAGTGTGGTGAGGCAGTGCAACCAGGTAGAAGGCAGGGCCATTGGGATGCTGGAGGACATAGGGAGAGGTATCACCAGCAGAAGGAGAGAGGTGGTGTTACTGCTGCATCGACCGCTGGTGATATCCCACCTGGAGTACTGTGTCCAATTCTGGAGACCACATCTCAGGAAGGACATAGACTGGGTAAAGGTGTACAGAGGAGGAACTCTAAAAAGGTGCTGGGGCTGTATCATAATCCCTATGAGGAGAGACTGAGGGATTTCAATATGTATGCCCTGGAAGAGAGGAGGGAGAGGAGGGACAAGATAGAGGCTTGTAAATACCTTACAAGG
Source organism: Neoceratodus forsteri (assembly GCA_016271365.2). Lineage (NCBI taxonomy): Eukaryota > Metazoa > Chordata > Ceratodontiformes > Ceratodontidae > Neoceratodus > Neoceratodus forsteri. The sequence goes on along the minus strand of CM028136.1, from coordinate 219,379,884 downwards.
ATGAATAAGGTACATGCTGGCCTGGTGGCGCTGAGGGTTGAGGTGCTAGGTGCCACACCTTGCTCCGCACTGGTGGCCCGGGTTCGGGAATGAGCCGGGGCTATTGGGGGTTGGCAGGGAGGGAGGAGATCAAGCATACGGAGGACAGCTCTCCCTTCCCTTGGGAGTGTTTGAGGGAAGTGCCGCTCTGTAGCGGCACCCAGTGGCTGTCGGGTGCAGCACAGACTTGCGGAGCTGTGCACAGCAGGAGGAGCTTGGCAGTCAGCGCACATAGTGCCAGCTGACATTGCATGGCTAAGCTCCTTGGGGACAACTAAGCACCAGAAAAACCCTCCAGATTCCTGGTGAGATGACGAGGACCCCTGAGGCGCACCCTCATCCCAATGTCAGTCCTGTGCACCTAGGAATCCCCACGGCTGACCCAGCGACAAGGTAGGTCCCTCTAATCCTGGTACTGGCCGCCATGGGAGGCGGACCCGCCCGGGTGTGATCCGGGGGCTGAGGCCTGTCAAGTCGTCGGTGGGGGATATCCTGGGGATGCAAGGGTTCAGACAGGGAGTGAGAGGCACAGCCCCGTGGGTACCTCTGTTTCTCACTCCAGCAGCCTGGGCATCCTTCAGAGTCAACAAAAAAAAGGATGAATAAGGTGGAGGAGGGAAGTATTTTCCTGAAAAAAAGGTGCACAAGAACAAGCTGGCATGCAGTGAAGCTGGGAAAATTTAGGAGGATGTGAGGGAGTACTTCTTCACTGAAGGAGTGGTAGATGCCTGGAACAGTCTTCCAGCAGAAGTGGTGGGGATGAAAACAGTGGTGGTCTTCAAGCATGCTTGGAATAGGTACAAAGGAATCCTGGTTGGAAAACTGAGGGGGGAAATCAGGTAAGGTCTGCAGTGACAGCATAGGTAGGGAAAAAAATGGGCAGACTGGGAGGGCCAAGCAGTCCTTACCTGTCAACAAATTCTGTGTTTCTATGTTTCTATGGTGCATTGCCCCAGCCATCACTTCTTCTGCAGGGCATAGGGGCACTGTAGTACTAGGGCCGCCACCCGTAGTTTGGAGGTTTGCCCTGGTTATATCCTCCTTTGGGCACCTCTTCAGGTCTGTGGCCTGCTTTTTATGCCCTCCCAGGTCTGGCCTCTTCCACCTACTGGGCTGATTGCCTCAGTTATCTGATGCCTGCAACTTGCAGATGCTGGTCCTGGTCCCCCTCCATCTACCAACCAGGTCCTTATTGGCCATGGAGGGGAGGGCCAAAGCCAGTATCTCTTCCTCAGAAAATGTCAATTTTCTCTTGGGTTCTCCATCAAGCTTCCTGTTGAAAATGGGGAGGATGGAGAGCATTGAGCTTTGTATGCAAATAGAAGAGCACAGAGCAAAGGTACAGTGGTAAGGCAAGGCACAGCAAGGCAACTTTTATTTATAGGGTGCCCATTCTCTGAGGCTCTGGGCACCTAACAAAACATAACAGAGATAAAACACATGATGAAACAATAAAAATTATCAGAGTAAAATTTTCCATATTTTCAAACTAACAGGTTAAAATCAGCTTCAGGTTACTAAGAAGGTATGGCTGGAATCATCAGTCCTTAAAAGTCAGGCTGAAGAGGTGGGCCTTCAGCCTCAGCTTGAAAACCCCAATCGAGGTAGCCTCCTGGACTACAGATGGAAGTGAGTTCCACAGGGATAGCCCAGAGACACAAACAGCACGGTCACCCGTTGTCTTGAGCAGAACCCTGGAAATGTCCAGGAAGCCCCTCGACAAGGAGTGGAGGGTGTGAGCAGAGGTTACAGGTGTCAGGAGCTCCAACAGGTAACCAGGACCCAGTCCATATAGGGCCTTATAGGTGAGTAAACCCACCTTGAAAAGGACCCTCCACCTGACAGGCAGCCAGTGCAGAGCATGCAGGACAGGATTCACATGACTGGGCCTAGAAAGGCCCATCAGTAACCAAGTCACCGCTTTCTGCACCAGCTGCAGTCTGCAAAGGGTCCTTCCCATAACCCTGAAGTATAGAGAGTTGCAGTAGTTGAGCCTAGAGGTAACAAAAGCGTGTACCAGTGTCTGAAGATCCTCGGGCGGAATGAGGGGCTTGATCCTGGTGATGTTCCGTAAGTGGTACAAACCACTTTTGACAACAGATGACACTTGATCTTCAAAGGTCAGCCTGCTGTCCAGGATCATGCCCAGATTTTGCACCCTCAGGGAAGCCACCAGTGGAGCAGACCCCAGGAAAAGACCTGTGTTAGCTCCTTGTGGTAACCCATCTTGCCTGCAACCAGGCTCGATCACAAGTACCTCCATCTTATCCGGGTTTAGTCTCAGCCAGCTGGAAGCTATCCAGTCATTGATTTTAGCCAGACAGTTGTTATGCACATCGACAGCACCAGATGTTCAGGATGCAAATGACAAATACAGCTGGGTGTCATCTGCATAGCAGTGAAACTCCACTCTGCACTGTTGAATGATCTCACCTGGGGCAGCATGTACACTGCGAACAGCAGCGGCGACAAGATCGAACCCTGTGGTACTCCACATAACAGGGGTATTAGGGAGGAGGAGAAATTCCCCATCACCACCCGCTGCACCCTAACTAAGAGATAGGACTCAAACCATTTGATGACAACACCGGCGAGTCCACAAAACTCACAGAGCAGATCAAGAAGCACAACGTGGTCCACAGTGTCAAATGCTGAAGAGAGATCAAGGAGTACAAGAACTGACCTGTCTCCTCTATCTCTAGCCCCAGGTAGATCATTATGTACCCTGACTAGAGCTGTTTCAGTGCTATGCCTGGCCCGGAAACCCAACTGAAATGGCTCGTAGATGTCAAATTACATGAGGCGATGCTCGAGCTGTTGTGTGACTAATTTCACAACAAATTTACTGCTTCGTGGGGGGCCCAGTGGTTGTGAGGGTTCCCCGCAAAGCATCCCTCCCCAAAGCAATCTAAGTTCCCTGGCCCAGTGGTTGTTGAGGGCCCCCCACAAAGCAGCCCTCCCCCGAAGCAATCTGTAAGTTCCTTGGCCCGGTGGTCATGAGGGCCCTCCTGCAAAGCAGCCCTCCCATGAAGTAATCTGCAAGTTCCCTGGCCTGGTGGTCATGAGGGTCCCCCAAGAAGCAGCCCTTCCCGAAGCAATCTGTAACTTCCCTGGCCCGTTATTTGTGAGGGCCCCCCCACAAAGCAGCCCTCCCCTGAGGCAATCTGCAAGTTCCCTGGCCTGGTGGTCATGAGGGCCCCCTGCAAAGCAGCCCTCCCATGAAGTAATCTGCAAGTTCCCTGGCCTGGTGGTCATGAGGGTCCCCCAAGAAGCAGCCCTCCCCGAAGCAATCTGCAAGTTCTCTGGCCCAGTGGTCGTGAGGGCCCCCCATGAAGCAGCCCTCCCATGAAACAATCTGCAAGTTCCCTAACCTGGTGGTTGTGAGGGCTCCCCGTGAAGCAGCCCTCCCCCAAAGCAATCTGCAAGGTAATTTTATTTCCGGCAGCCTTCAGCGATACAGGGTGGCGGCCTGAGCAACAGACATTTTTCCCTTACAACTGGATTGGAATTGGATTTGGCGCCTTTTTCATTTTGAATCCCTGAGCTACCTCAAACTTTCAAAAAAAAATAAAGAGGGACTTTAAGAGCTTTATAATTCGGCATAGGCTTACAGATAGTTTTTTAAGTACTGTTTTTCTGCATTTTACGATCAATTGTGTTGATTTTAAATATTACCTTAAGAGGTCTGAGCTCACAGTCTCTGTCACTTGCTGGGGAACCAAAACATTTATTTGTGCTTCTAGCATACCCAAAGGATTATTTTGCCAATGTTTACAAGTAGCATAGACCATAACGGCAGCCTGTGAGGGTACTTTAAACTGTTTCACACTCTGGCTTTGGTCAAATTAATTACTTAGAATTAGTATATTAGTCATTTCTGCCTCTGGTTAATTCAATTGCCAAGAGCCATCTTAGTCCAATTTGTTCTAGGCTCCTGTTTCGTAGCTCAGATTCTTCCCCATGCCTTAGTCCTGCCCCCTTACCTTGCATATCTTCTCACCCCAATTCTCTTCTCTTCACAGTTCCCTGGCCCAGTGGTCATAAGGGCCCCCTATGAAGCAGCTCTCCTCCGAAGCAATCTGCAAGATAATTTTATTTCCAACAGCCTTCAGCGCTACAGAGCAGCAGCCTGTGCTGCAGATGGACATTTTTCCCTTACAACTAGATTGCCCCGCTGCCCCCACAGCCACCCTTTTTGATCGAGTGTTTATGTAATAGGCGATCATGTGTTTGGATTAAACCAATCAGTCAACTTTCCCATTAGCAGCTTATCTTCTCCTACCACTAGAAGCTGCTACCCATGTAAATCCATACTAGCAGGCTGCCCCAGCCATAAACACAATGTTTACTCTCTCTCTGGCACTACTTGCTTCCCTGATTCCTTTAGTAACCCTCCCCCCATCTTCCTACCCCATGCAGCTGGAGGAATGACAGGGTTTGATGGCCAGAATGGCAAGATGCAGGGAACCAAACACCCTCTCAACTGTGCCTCACCAAGCTACACAACCACTCCAAGTTCTGTCCAGCCCATCAATCCTCCCCCCTTCCTTCCACGCTGGACTCATACTCCTAAATTCTTCTGCCCAGTGAATCCCCTGGAGAGACTTTCAGCATCAGCCCACATCCTATAAGCCTCAGCAGTTCATGCCATCTACTAAATTTCTAGTGACACTTCTGCTCCTTCTCACGGAGACCATCGAGTCTAATCCAGTGCCAACTACCAGCCCACTTTCGCTGCCATGCGGCCTAAAATTGATGCACCTAAACATCTGCAGCCTACTGCATAAAATAACTGTGCTTCAACCAACTGTTGCCTCCGTAAAGCCAGACATCCTAATTATTTCCGAAACCTGGTTAAAACCCCATAACATGGATTCAGAAATATTCATCCCAGGTTACACTGCCACGACCACCTGGGTAAGAAAAAGGGTGGTGGCATTGCCATTTATATTTCCTCCTCCATCCAGTTCACCCCAGTCACCATACCCTCTCACTCCCAGTCCATCGATGACATGCTGATCAAACTTACCATCCCCCACACCACCCCACTATTCATAGCTGGTTCGTACTGTGCCCCTGACTCCCCTACTTCCGCCAGCTTGGCACATCTGGGCTCCTTGAAATCCTGTGCTGTAGGGGGTGAGCTACATATCCTGGGGAATTTTAATCTAAACTGGCTTTCCAGTTCTACCTCCAAGATTCACAATCAGATAGCAGCTTTAAACCTCTTACAGATGATCTCTGAACCTACATGACTGAACCCAAAATCGAACAATCACTCTCTCCTTGACTGGTCACTCACCTCACACCAGCACCGCATAATTGCCACAGACCTATTGCCTGACTCATTAAGTGACCACCATATGATACATATGATTCAAAAAGTTTTCAGGTCCAAAGCCTCCCCTCCCAGAATCATTCTCACAAGGTCATACAAATCCCTGGACCATACCTCACTCCTAAGCAACCTACCAGCCACAGACTGGTCCTACATCTCTCAAGCACCATCAATTGACTTGGCACTGGAGTTTTTCAAGCTCAAGTTCTTATCAGTGTGGAACTACCATGCCCCGCTTAGATGGACTCATGTGAGGTGCATTCACCTGCCTTGAATCTCTGCAGACATCATGTCCCTTACCAAAGCCAGAGACCTGGCTTGGAAGACCTTCAAAGCCTGCTGTTCCCCACCACCCACACAATATACTGTTCCCTATGCAACACTTGTACTAAGCAAATCGGGCAGGCGAAAGCTAAGTACCTTCAAACATCCATCCAGTCCAATCTAAAACAGCCATCAAAATTCTGGAAGGTGGTCAAATCCTTCTTCTCTCCACCCTTCCAGCTATCTACTGCTGTGTTAAATGTAGGCAGTGCCACTGTAATGGATCCCCTTGCAGTCACCTTGGAATTGAACTCCTTTTTTACAAGTTGCACCTCGGCCCTGCTCTCCTCCCTCCCCCCATTCCAGCCCAACTGCTCCCCCTCTGCCCACCCTGCCCAGGTCCCTTCCTTCCCCTCGGCCCACCATGCCCAGGGCCCTTCCTCTGCTCCAACCTTCTCCTTCAGCAAGGTTACCCCCGCGGAAGTTTACAATGCCTTGATCTCCCTAAACCCATCCAAAGGTAAATGCCCCTCTGAGCTGGACTCCAAGATGCTCCAACTTTCAGCTCCTGCCATCGCTGCCCCTCTGGCTGCTCTTCTTAATCTATTCTTCTCCCTAGCAGAACTCCCCTCAGAATGGAAGCATGCTACTGTTACCCCCTCCTCAAAGGTGGTGATCCCTCAGTCCCCGGTAACTATTTCCCTCCTCCCAATTCTTGCTAAGCTTCAGGAGCACCTAGTCCTCTCCCAACTCTCTTCCTTTCTCAACTCTTCTGCCTTCTTCTCCTCCTACCAGTCTGGCTTCCAGAAGGCTCACTCCACTGCCACCTCTCTCCTATGGCTCACAGACTCCATTCTAGATGGTATGGACAAAGGTCACATCACCTTCGCTATTTCTGTTCACCTGGCTAAGGCATTTGATACTGTCTCCCATGCTCTCCTCCTAGACAAGCTCTCCAGTGCTGGGCTCTCTGCTATGGCCACCATCTAGTTACACTCCTACCTGGTAGGCCAATCCCAATCTTTGAAAATAGGTGACTCCTCCTCATTCTCCCTTCCCGTTACTACAGGAGTCCCCCAAGGCTCGATCCTAGGTCTGCTGCTATTTTCCATCTTCCTCAATGACCTGCCGACCGCCTGCCCACATACATCCATACATATGTATGCGGACGACACGGTTCTGTATATATTAGGCCCCTCGACTGCTGTCGTAGCGACCAGGCTTCAGCAGGACTTCAATGATGTCCAGCTCTGGTTTCACTCAAACCAGCTTTTCCTCAATGCCAAGAAAACCATCTCTATGACTTTCGGCATGAGGCAGAGACTCTCACAGCTCCCCGCCACCCCCTCCTTCCACACCCTGGACGGGACTACTCTGGAGGCTTGCTCCTCCTTCAGATACCTCGGGGTCTGGCTTGACCAGAACCTTGACTTTTTTGTACACGTCGATGCCATCCACAAGAAGCTCCACCAGAAATTGAGTGCACTCTATTGCAACCGTGGAAGCATCCTGCTGTCAGCCGGCCGCGAACTAGTACGGAAAATGATTCTTCCTATATTGGACTATGGTGACATAGTCTACCGTGCCACTGCCAAGTAAACCCTAGCCAGACTGGATCCCATTTTCCACTCCTGCCATTTTGCCCTTGATTGCCCACCCTCCACCCACCACTGCGAGCTCTATCAGACTCTCAGTCTTCCATTGCTCCATGACCGCTGCTAGTCCCACTGCACCAAGCTAACGGCCAAGTACTGGTCCCAGTCCCTGCCGCTGTATCTTGCCTCTACCTTAGCTGCACCTACTCCCACTGAGTACTCCCTCAGAAATTCAAATACTTGCCTTCTGGCCGTTCCGTCCATGTCTTCCTTGGTTGGCCAAGTAGCATTCTGCCATCGCATGCCCAAACTATGGAACTCCCTCTCTGCAACCATCTGGCTCACGTCTTCACCCCAGCATTTAAGCTTACGTATTAATAATGTGCACTTTTCCTCAACCTGCTCTTGCATATAGGTTGCAGCTGACCATCTACTCATCCAGCACCTTGGCATAGGTTCACTAACCTGACCTGGCACTGACCCGTCTTCTGTTGTTTACGTTCTCACAATGTTGCTAAACCTTCAGCTGCTCAGTATTATGTTCTATTTGTCCCTAATAGCTACTGTAACTCCAATGTTGAACTATTGTACTCTGCATCCATTTGTACTTGGCTATTTTACTGTTGATCACTGTTGCACTCTTGTACTCTGAATCTAATTGTACTGTGATGATTTTTCTCCTCTGTCCCCCTCCCCCAGGACACACCTGGAATTGAGCAGTACTCTGCTCAGTGTGCCCTCCTGGTAAAACATTTTAATAAATAAATAATTAAAAAAGGCAGTTTGGAGATTGGACAGTAATTTGCCAGGATGTCAGGATCAAGGGAAGGTTTCATAAGGAGGGTCTCACCAGCGTGTCTTTCAAAGTCACTGGGAACACCCCCTCCATCACTGAGCACCTGGTAATCCTGGCGAACACTGGGCCAAAAGCGACACATCCCATTAAGAAACATGTCAGGGATGGGTCCAGTTCGCAATATGTGTGCTTCAGCTCTGAGATCACCCTAATCACTTCAGACACCTCCACTAGTCTAAACTCCTCCCAGACAGATGGAGAGCCTCTGTTCCTCCCAGTCCGGCTACTGCAAGGCGATTGCCTCCCTGATGGAATCCCCGACTGGATGGACAACACCCTGTCAGAGAAAAACAGAGCAAACTCTTCACATAACATACAAACATATGAACATACGAATGTGCCAGCAGAAACAGACCACCCGGTCTATCTAAGTCTGCTCGAGTGTGCAGCCAACACCCCTAGTTTGCAGCTGCCCCAACCCCCCTCCCTTTTGTCATCCAACTGCCACCCCCCACCCTCACTCTCCCCTGTTCCCTGCACCATGCCCTTTTGAAGCTGTTCACAGATTTACATGATACCACCCATTCTGGTAGGATGTTCCATTTTGCTATCACCCTCTCTATGAAATAGTGTCTCCTCATTTTCTTCCTAAATCTTCCCCCCTCTATTCTTAGCCCATGCTGCCTGGTGACCCTCCCATCCTTAACTTAAAGACCCCATCTGCCACATCCTTATTGATTCCCCTCAGATACTTGAATGTCTCTTTCATGCCCTCCTGTCCCTTCTATCCTCCAGGGTGCACATATTGAGGTCTCCCAGCCTGCTGTCATAGTCTCTCCCCTCCATTCCACATATCATCTTTGTTGCCCTCCTCTGCACCCCCTTCAGCAGCCTGATATCACGCTTTAGGTATGGCCTCCAAAACTGCACACAATACTCTAAGTGTCGCCTTACCAGTGATCTGTAGAGGGGCAAGATCACCTCACTTCACCTGGACGAAAACCCCCTTGCTATGCACCCCAGCATTTTGTTAGCTTTTGCAGCTGCTCTCCTGCACTGGGCAGTGATGTTCATGGTCCCCGTTATCATTACCCCAAAGTCCTTCTCCTTCTCCTTCTATGTGATCCCCAGCTTAACCCCCCCCAGCCAGTATTCTCTCCTTGAGTTCTTCCCCCCAAAGTGCATAACCTTACACTTCTTTGCATTGAACCCCAGCTGCCACCTCTCTGGCCACTCCTCTAGCTTACTTAGGTCCCCCTGCAGCTGCTTCCACCCTTCCTCTCCATCTACCACTGCTCCAATTTTGGTGTCGTCAGCAAACAGACTTACCTTGCTCACCACCCCATGTTCCATGTCTGATATGAAGAGCCCAAACAATACTGGCCCCAACACAGAGCCTTGTGGCACCCCACTTGTCGCCAGCCTTGGAGTTGAGAGCTCCCCTCTCACCACCACCCGCTGCAGCCTCCCACTCAGCCAGCTTGTAATCCAGTTTATCATTCTTGCCCCTACTCCAACACCAGTTAGCTTCCCCCCAAGTTGCCCATGAGGCACTGAATCGAAGGCCTTGCTGAAGTCCAAGTAAAGAATATCCACTGCACGACCCTTATCCAGTTCACCTGTCACCCAGTCATAATATTGTATCAGGTCGGTTTGACAAGACTTCCCTGAAACAAATCCATGCTGTCTCACGTACCTGGAGGGCAATGGCCTCCAGGATAACACCAGTCTTTCCTTTAGTATCGTTTCCATGAGTTTGCACACTATGGATGTGAGACTTACTGGACGATAATTACCCGGTTCATCCCTTGGCTCGCTCTTGTGTAATGGCACTACATGTGCCATCCTCCAGTCCATTGGCACATATCCCAACTCCAGGGAGATGCTGTACAGATCCACCAGCAGATGAAAAATTATTTTTTGGCTGTAGACAGGCAGGGTGAAGAAGCCTATCCACAGTCTGAAAAAGCTGAGATGGTCTGTTTCTCCCTGCAACAATTTCCCCAGACAGGAATTTTGCCTTCTTACAGGAAATTGCCCCCTGGTACTCACCATAGTGAGCACGCAGGGCCAGCCTGTTGGCTTCCAGCTGGGTCTTCCACCAGCAACACTCCAGCTTCTGACCCTTGATCTTTATCACCTTGAGATCCCCATCAATTCAAGGGGATCTCAAGCAAGAGGATCTGGATTGTATATGAACTGAAGTGATGGCATCCAGTGCTTCAGAAAACACCCTATTATAGGTGGCCACCACCTCACTGGTACCAATTGCACATGCTACGTCAACCCTAGATAGGTCAGCTAACGCCAATAGACTCTCTGGATGCAAATACCTTAAAGTTCAGTAGCTGACCATCTCCACAGGGGAGGGACTTTTGGGGGGGTCCCAAATGTGAACTCCATGGTACAGTGATCAGACCAAGAAACCTGATCAGTCTTGAGACTGTCAATCACAAGATCCAGCTGAAATACCATATCAAGAGTGTGGCCATGCTGGTGGGTTACAGAAGCAGCTACTTGTGTCAGGCCCATGATGACATAAACTGGAGGAGGTCATAACCGAAACGTGAGGGTTCGGAGTCAATCCAGGCATTGAAGTCCACCAGGATAAGACACCTGGGGGGACTCCAATACCTGGTTGATGATGAAGTCCACCACCTCCTGCAGGAATTCTCCTCCCGACCCAGGTGGGCTGTAAACAAGGAGAATCCTGCAACCTGCGCCTGAAGCCCAATGCATGGCAATGCACTCAAAGGATCGGGTATTACCAAACGGATGTACCATGAAGCCCAGTCTAAATCTAAAAATTATGGCCACTCCCCCACACCTGTGATCCTTCCTCAGGCAGTGTGCTATGGAATACCCAGTGGAGTACTGATGTGCAGACCCCAGTGGCCCCTGGCCGAGACACATGCATGTACCTACATGGCCAGGTCCAACACATAGCTATTTGCCTGCCTAACTCTGCCCATGGCCATTTGCAGATACAGCAATAGTCTAGTCCTGTTACTGTATAAACACAGTGCTATGATCACCCATGTCCGTATTTTAGGCCACTGCAAACTACAGTATACCCTCTATTATCTGTCACCCTCCTTATCCGCTGGCCTGACCTTCTGTACTGTTCTCTTTCCATGGAAATTCTCTCTATTATCCATCACCTTCTCTGTCCGCCATTTACCAACACTTTCTGGTGTGCAGGCTGTATCTTTTTCATGTTATTCTCCCGCTGCCATCTGCCACAACACTGGCACTGATGCTGTGCATTGTGGTCCCAATTTTTAGTTGTTTCATTTTATTTCATTTATTTTTATACTGGAAAGGCATGTGAGCATAAGTTGCACATTTTCACAAGCGTCCAGTAACAAACAATCATCAATCAAAACAATACAGCCATAATTTAAGCATATATAATAATATAAAAGGAAAAACTAAAAACCTTTACATTTATTTCTAAGTAGATAATGTTTTAAATTGTTTTTAAACAATGACAATGTCAACATTGAACCAATGAAATTGGTAAATTATTAAAAAGTTTAACTCCCCTATATTTATTTATTTGCTTTTGTTAACCAGGTAAGCACACTAGACAACCAAGTGCCTATTTTCAGGTGTGACCCGGGATGATAGGGACAGTTGTCCCTGTGTTGTATGACAAAATAGAATTTTAAAACAGGGACTTGTAGTTAATCTAGAACTGCGTCCAAAGACTGAGACTCTGAAAAAGGGAAAGAATGCTTTTGGGCATATGACCCAAATGAATTTTAAAGAAAAATGTCAACATTTTACTGTGCAATCTTTCCTCTGAGGATAGCCAATTAAACACTTTATAGAGGTCACAATGATGGGTCATCCTTGGGATCCCAGTAATAAACCAAATAGTGCTATGGTAGGTAGTCCTCAGCCTACCAAACATTTCTGATGAGTAGGAGGAAGAATAAAGCAATGAGCCATAGTTTATTAAGGGAAGCAAAAAACTATCTGCAAACAAAGCCCTTGTTCAGATATCAAACATTTTATATAATTTGTTACTCAGCTGATTGATGTGATTTTCAAAAGTTAAGTGACTAGGGTTACACTGAGCTATTCAAAATTAGTAACTCTGTCAATCATGTTGCCATCATAATCTTTAAGAATAAAGTCAGAGTCAGTGGCCCTATTCATGCCCCAAAAGACCATCAGCTTGGTCTTTTGGGGGTTAAGGACTAAACCATGTGCAGAAAACCAAGAATGCATCCTGCTGAAATCATTCTGGAGCTTATCAAGAAGTACTGAAGAAGAATTACCTTTACAAAAAAGAACTGCATTGTCAGTATAAATAATAAGTTTGGTGTACCTACATATTTCCAGTAAAGAACAAAAAGTGTAGATAATAAAGGGTCTAATAAAGAATCCTGTGGCACTCCACATTTAATTAAACAAACATTTAGGTATTGTCCCTCAGTCATAGTCATGTGTGTCCTATTATGTAGGTAATTCCTAATCCATTTCAGTACTTCCCCTGAAAAATGTATTTGATACAGTGTATTGAGAAGCACATCATGGTTCACAAGGTCTAATGCAGTCTAGTGAGGACCACAAACACAAAGGCAGTGTAGAATCCATCATCACTGGCCCTATGTATAAAGTTTGTGAACCTCACCAAGGCAGTCTTCATATTATGGAATGCGCTAAACCCATGTTGGGATTGTGTCAAAATGTTATGTTTCTCTAAAAATTCCATAATCTGATTCAAAACTATTTTTCAAACATTTCAGATAGAAGAGTAAGGAGAGAAACTGGCCTGAAACTAGAAATGTCATTTTTGGAGCCAGATTTGTGTAGAGGTTTTATAATGGCACGTTTCCATGTATTAGGGAGAACCTATTACACGATGAATAATTGAAAGTGTTAGTTAAAGCGAAAGCATTGGGTTTAGTAGCTAATCTCAAAATGTGATAATCTATGCAATCTAAACCAGACCTGGGATCATTCTTCTGAATACATTCAATTATCTCAGTTGGTGACAGAACACAAAAATAAAATTTAGGACCAGGAGTAAAAGTCTCTAAAGGATTAGTGTGTAATTCTAAAGTATCATCAGAACTTAAATCCTTGGGCTGAAAATCTTTGGGTTTATATTTTTCAAGGTCACCAAAATATGAGTTGAACAGATTGACAATGTCCTGTGGCTCAGTAATAGATCTTCCTGTTTCAGCAGGGGTTATTTATTCATCCTTTTCCCCTTTACCAATTAAATCATTCAAAGTTCTCTATATGAATTCAGAACTTCCCCTCTTACCAGACCCATTATCTCTAAAAAATTAATTTTAGCTGCTCAGACTGCTGTTTGCATTTATTTCAAAGTGCTTCATAGTCTTGTAGGAGACGTAATAATTTAAAATTCCTATACTTTGCCCATGCCTTGTCTCTCTTCTGCATTAAATTTAAAAGATCTGATGTGACCCATTAATTTTTTTGATCTCTAACTCGGATCTTTTTCAATGGGATTAAAGTGTCACAAATTCTAAGAAAAGTCTTACTAAAAGAATCCAGGGTGTTATCAATACTCTCAATTTAGTAAATGACCAGTCTGCAGCAGTGATGGCCAATGAGAATTGTTCAGGATTTGATGATCTCAACTGAAGGGTTAAAATGAACTTATGTTTAATTTTTAAACCCTTTGCTGACCAATTGCAATATATGACACAATGGTCACTAAGAGAATCAGGTAGAGTTCCAGTTGCAACAATCCAAGAAGGATTAGTAACAATTGCACAATGAAGGACAGATTCATAACCAGTTTTATAGTTCATACGAGTATTGTCAGAAATGAGCTGGTGCATACCTACACCAGCAATGGGCTCCATTGCCTTATCTGCTTGACCTGACTGCCAATTTAAGTTAATGTCTGCTAGTATAATCCATTCACAACTACAGGGAAGTGAATTTTTTAAGTAAAAAAAACACATTTTTCACAACTTGATGCACCTAGGGGCAGGTAAACCACTTAAGTAATTATTTTATTATTATCAAGTACAAGATTTACAGAGAGTGATTCTAAAGTGGCAGTTCCTGACCGAAAACCCAGTTCTGAGACTGTGGATTGATTAGAAATATAAAATAAACACTTGCCCTCCCCCTTTGCCAACTCTATCCCTTCTGACAATTGAACATCCTTCAGTATTGATCTCATAGAAGGGAATTTTATCTGTGAGTCATGTTTCCGTTAATGCGTTAATATCAAATTTATTATCTATTACTCATGACTCAAAATTTGACTTTTTGGCTACTAAACTTTGAATATTTAAATCAGCAAATCAAGCAATATGTCTACTACTAGAAAGACCACCTGGATCACCAAGAATCTCCATGGGGGACCTGAATTGGAGGGAACAGAGCCCCTAGCAATAGCAGGAGCAAAAGTAATCCTTTATGCCTACAGGTGCAGGCACTCAATTTTTTAAAATTAGTAGGTGAATTAATAATCATTTTAGTATTGTAACAACCTCCAAAGAGAGAAAAAGAAACTCTGTTGGAAGGAAATAAAATTAGTGAACCCATCCAACAGAAGAAAAAAATACTTATTTTCCCTTACATAAATTTGGAACCCTACACAGAAACTGAAGAGAAAATGGCGGAAAAAACTTAAGGTACTGGAAGATAAAGCCCTGATGTCCTCATTGAAGTTGCACACAATGATCATTTCCAGTAATGCCTGGCAAAATAACCCCCTCCACCATAATCCCAATAGGATTAATAACCACACCATATTAAAACCAAATAAAATTGTAGATTTAAAAAATGCATTCAAATAAACATAGGAATGAAACAAGTTAAAACTTAACAATAAAATTTAAAAGCAGCCTCCTGCTAGAGACTCCTGCTTGTGACTCCTGCCACCCCAGCGGGAGACACTCATGTGGACAGCCTCCATGGAGAGCTCTTGAGTGGCTCTGCTTTTAGACAGGCATGCCCTACCCTCAATTGTTGTCTTCTCCTACTCCCCCAACCTCTGGCGCATGCCACCAGCTGGAATGGGGAACAGATGGAGAAAAAGCAGTTACTGGTCATGGGGACTGGCAATGTCTTTCTCCTAACAGGGTTAGAAACAACAAAATGTTCAGGAAGGCAGCAGTTTGTGTGGAGAATAAAGTGCTCACAGCTACCGAGTGGCTTTGCTTTTAAACAGGTGTGCCCCACCCCTGACTGTCATCACCTCCCACTTCCCCAACCTCTGGCTCCTGCCACCAGTCACAATGAGGAATGGAGGGAGAGAAAGCTGTTACTGGTCACTGGGGCTGGCAATGTCTTTCTCCCAGCAGGGTCAGGAGCAGTAAAATGTCCAGGAAAGCAGCAGTTTGTGTGGAGAATGAAGTCCACACACACAGTTGTAACTGTTTTAATAAGAAATATTTCACAGTGCACTGCTGATGGCTGTCTTATCTTTGAGAATGGCTATGAGGTTTTCGACAACATTGATGAAGAGATTATTGAAACCTGGGTCATACTTGAAAACAGGCAAATGTTAGTTTTTGTTTACCAGGTAAGGTGCACTAGACAAACTAAATAAATAAATAAACAGGGGTGAAGAAAAGGAAGATTTTATATTAGAAGCACAGGTTGATTTTAACATTGTCTTACTTGTCCAGGGAATAGTGTAAATTGACTGGGACTGGTGCAACTAACCCTCTAGTTGTCCATCTTGACTAGTGCAGATCTTTCGTGGTTCTCAGTGAAGTTAAAAAAGTCCCTACTTTAGCTGACTCTAGTCCTCATGCTAATCTGCCTCATTGTTTCAGGTGGCCAGGTGCAACTAACAACAATTTAAGAGCTACAATTACCTGGTACTTGGCAGTGCAAGGTGGGGATCTCACAAAAGACTCAATGCGAGTCATTGTCACCCCATTGTTAGGGTCTTCATCTAGTGTCCAAGCTGGGATCTGGGGTGGAATGCTGTTAAGTCACTAGCTCCCAGTGTTCTAAATTTGTGTCTTCATGTAAAAACATACAAAATTGGCAGGAGATGCAGGCCATTTGGTCTATCTAGTCTGCTCGAGTGTGCAGCACGCTGTCTTGTTAATCTGCATATGCGTTGATGTGCATCACATCATTAAGGCCAGTGTTACTAATTTTCCTACGTTTTGAGTATCACTGACCAACATTTCAGAGATAAAATGTTAAGAGATACTGTATATATTGTCTGGAATGCTGGTCTACCTCCCCACAATCACTGTCTCCCTCTCTCCCACTCTCTCAGCTTTGTACATTCCTTGGATACCACTACAGGTCAATAAGAGAGATGGACTTAGATGCTAAAATGAAATTAATCATGACAAACAAAGCCAAACAGATGTCCACCAGTGATTTTTTTAAAGTTAATTGATTTTTTTGCAGTTAGTCTTTTTTTGGAAGATTTCAGACTTTGTTTCGGAACTTTAACCATTAAATCAAATGGCTGCCAAAGTAGTTTACAACATTACCACTCACTACACACAGCCGAAGCTCCAGGACTATATCACAGGACAGGCATATCTGTAGGTAATACATCTAGTTATTCAAACATCTTCTACAGGACGACTATACACCTAGTTAATTGTACAATGGAGATAATAAGAGGCAACATAAGAGACAATTACATACTCATTGTTCAAAAGGATGGAAATAATAGTAGTTGAGCTTCTTCCCATACAGTGAGAAACCGATAGTGGAGGGGGGGGGGGCACAGATTGATCATCTGGAAATGGAGCACTTATGATAGCTATATAAAGAGAAGCAATAACAGTGTTTAATAACCAAGCAACCATTTTACAAGGAAGTCAGGGGGATTTCAATTTGTCCTTCAGATATCTGGAAGGAAAGGCTCGCTTATTAGAGTCAATATACAGCATGTAGGGGGCCCATATCTCAGCAAATTTCTTTAGACACTGACTAGGATATCATGCTATAGAAACCAAAGTGGCCATCCTTTCCAAAGCACTAACCATTCTGAAATGGAAGGGACCTCTGCAGTTCTCCATCATCATATAATAAGTTGTTTACATTCTATCGAGGCCTGTATGAACCATAATAAATAAGCTTTGGGTAGGGTAAGAGTTTCAGGGGTTAGGCCCAGTACCCATAGGCCTGGATCTGCTGGGAGGGTTGTCATTAGGATGGTAGAGCAGTGTTGTATTACTGCCTCCCAATAGGGCTTCAGAGGTGTACATGACCACAGGATGTGGAGCAGATCTGCCTCTGGGGCCTCACACCTCCAGCAATCATCACTGGAAAGAAGACCCAACCTTTTTAGTTGGGACAGAGTGTAGTACCAAAGGTGCAGTATCTTGTTCTGTAGAAGGAGGCTTTGGGGGATGCAGCAGGTCTGGTGAGTTCTCAGCCAGCACTGTCGCCATTGTAAATCCGTAATGGCAGTGTCCAGTGTGGTAGCCCACTTGGCCGGCAGACAGGGATTAGGAACACCATCTCTTAGGAACCTCTGTATAAGACCAGTCCTACCTTTGGAATGTATAAGCCATTTTGTAAGAGGAAGTGGAGGGGATTGAGCAGTTTTGCATTTTTTACAAGAAACACAGGTACATTTCCTCCTAACCAAAGATTGGTAGAGGCTTCTCATTTGAAGGTATTTCCAAAAGTCATTATGAGGCAGGTCATACCTAACTTGTAAACTTTGGAATAAGTCCATATCGGAGTGTCCCAGGGATTCTAGATCCCCAATATTCCTTAGCCCTTTAGAAGCCCATCCCATCCAGTTCAAGGGGGAGTTGTTAATACAGAGGTAGGGATTCTGCCAGAGCAGAATGTAATTCCCCAAATCAAGACAGTGGAAGGATCTAAGCCCCAGTTTTTGCCATGCCAAATGAGCCTGTTGGATGGAAAGCCAACTCTTATGTTGTTTGGGTAGGGGGATATGGCACAAGAGCAGACACCGAGGGGCCTGTCATAAGGTCTCTTTCTATTTGGATCCAGGCTGGAGGGTGATCGGTGTGTTAGAAGCCTTCATCATTTAATGTCTTTGCTATGATAAGCAAAATGGAGTACTGATAAAAATCTGGTAAATTCCACCCCCCCTTAGATTTTGAGCCCTTAGCTTGACCCTACTATATCTGGGCCTGGTAGAACCCCAGAGAAAGGAACTAATGAGCATGTTTAGCTTTTAGTTTCATATATCGGGCAAGAGGAAGGGAATGTGAGATAGTAAGTGATATACTCTAGGGGCAAGCAGCATTTTAATCGTGGCGATCTTGCCTGCCATAGAGAGATGCAGATGTGCCCATCTGTTCGTGGCAGTTCGAAGTTTGGCCAGAAGGGGTTTTAAATTAATCTCCATTAGGGTTGAGGCTTTGGAAGTAAGCCAGATGCCCAAATATTTTATGTCCGATTTAGCCCAGGATAAACCCTGAGTTCTCATACTAACCGATAAGGAAAGATCGTTAAGAGGAAAGATTTCCAATTTTGCCACATTAATGTGTAAGCCAGAGAGTTCACTGAAAGTTTTTAGTGTAGACAGGATGTGTGGGAGGCTGTGTGGTAGGTCACGGGTCAGGATCAGGCAATCGTCGGCATACAACTTGGTGGTGGTGTAGCATTTGTCTTTAACCGGAATACCACAAATGTGTGGATGATTCCTTAGGGAAGCTGCAAGAGGTTCAATAGCAATCACAAAAAGTAAAGGGGACAGTGGACAGCTTTGTCTAGTGCCTCTGTGCAGGTGAAACAGATCAGATATGGCATTGTTAGTAAGAATCTTGGCGGTAGGGCATGCATAGAATATTTTTATCCAAGTGTAAAAATAAGGGCCAATGTTAAGAGTGTTCAGGACAGCATGTAAATATTCCCAGCTGACCGAATCAAACGCCTTCTCAAAATCAATGGTAACTGCTGCTGATGGGGTAGGAAGTGAAGCCGCCACCTGTATTAATGATACTAGGGCCCGAATATGGTCTGAACTGATTCTGCCCTTAACAAAACCCACCTGTGAAGGATGAATAATCTCTGGAAGAAATTCCTCCATTCTAGTAGCGAGGACTTTGGCCAGAATTTTCACATCAGCATTAATTAATGAAATGGGCCTGTAGTTAGCCGGAAGGGAGAGATCTTTACCCTTTTCGGAAGTACGGTAATTAAGGCCTCAGATAGGGTGGGAGGAAGTTGCCCACAGGAGTATGCTTCGTTCAGCATATTTGCCAGGGGGGTTATAATCAAGGGCTGAATCAGTTTGTAAAAGTCCACCGAAAAACCATCTCCCCCAGGGGCTTTGTGGTGAGCCACCTTATTAATGGCTCTTCGGATTTCCTCCTCCGTGATAGGTTGGTCCAGTATATCTCTCTCTGTGAAGCAGAGAGCTTAGGGAGGGGTAAGGGCTCAATAAACTGAGCGTAAGAGTTTTCGTTCCAGCACCCATGTGAGGAGGAAAGTGTTTTATAGAAGTTGGTTATAATATTGTTAATTGAAGAGGGGTTTAAGGAGAGCTTCCCTGACTGGTCCCGTAGGCTAATAATAGTTCTTTCAGCTTGTCTTGTTTTAACCAAAAAGCCAACAACTTGCTAGCCTTTTCGCCCTCAGCCTGGTATCGGTGTTGGGCTCTTTGAATATAGAGCTCAGCCTTCCTACTTACTAGCATGTTAATTTTTATTCATATGGAAGACAGGGTGGATATAACCGATGGTGACTGAAGCAATGAGGGCTTCTCTTTGTATTTAGCCTCCATTCATTTTAAAGTGTTCTCTAACTGCTGAAGTTCTTGGCCCTCATCTACCGTCAGTGTAAGGCAAAGCTAATAATTCCTCCCCTAATGGTGGCCTTGTAGGCCTCCCATATGCTTGCTGCAGAGGCAGAGGAAAGGGAATTGTGCTGAAAGAATTCTTCTGTGGCTGTTCGAAGCCACTGAGCAAAGTCTTTGTCTGACAATAGGAGGGGTTGAGCCTCCATAATAATGATTTGGAGGTTCGGATAGCTGGTAAGAGGGTAAGAGAGACAGGGGCATGATTGGAAATATAGACTTGGAAGATCTCTACTCCAGAGGTAGCCATAGATAGATTAGGGGAAGTGAGCCAAAAATCTAACCTACTTGCCATTTGGCGTGGAGCAGAGAAAAAGGTGAAGTTGTTTGCTGAGGGATTCAAAACCCACCACATGTCTGACAGCTGGTGTAGAGACATAAGCTCCATAAGCCTGCAGGGCTCTACAGTGGGGCTCCGGTCTGGCATTGGATCTGTCCAGAAGGCTATCCAACACCAGATTAAAGTCCCCTCCTAATAGCAAATCTGGATTGTCATAAGAAATGTCCATGAGTTTTTGAGAAATAGCATGGATTAATTCTGGAGAATCATCATTGGGGCTGTATATATTTGCCAGAATCAGGGGACCGGAGGAAGTAGCAACCTTCATGATGATCCACCTACTATCCCCCCCCCCCCATAAACCTCTTTAGATTGCCATTGCAGAGATTTATGCAACAAAATGGATACACCCCGTTTGGGTGATTTGGCCATACAGTGTACTTCGGTGCCCAGTCAATCCCTCACCAATTTCAAAGCTTCTTTGGAACTTAATTTAGTCTCCTGCAAAAAGGTGACTTAGGTACCCAGCATCTTCAGCTGAGCCAGAACCGATTTCCTTTTTATGGTAGAGTTCAAACCCCTAACATTCCAAGTAGTGCTTGTGATATTCGGAAAGCTAGCCATTATCAAGATGGATCCATTTTGCGTGCCAACAACTATAAACAAACACTGAAACCATCCTAAGAGATAGTTGAATTTTAGCATAGATACTCCAATATATAACTAAGGGTCCCCACCCTAGAATAAGTAGTGTAACAGCCATGAATATGGCCACAAAATGCCCAACATAAGTCTTAGCAACTCCTGAAATCATTTTTGCAGCTGATGTTATCACTAGTAAGATGCCAAAGGAACAAGGAAACTTATATACCACCTTGGTATAGGCCAGATGTGTCCAGAATGAAATCTTACCCCAAGGGGTTAAGATATGTAAGGTGTGGAGGGAAACCTCAACTGAAAGGCAAGACGTTGGAATAACTACTTGGGCTACTCCAAAGAAATGTTGAGAGGTCTCTCTGAGATTCTCATAGGGGGTTGTAGTCTATTATCGGCCAGGGAGGGGGAAAGAAGCCCAGCACTTCCCAGTGGCCCAAAACTCTCCCTGGGGGTGGGGGGGTTGCAAATAGAGTGTGGATACCAAGCCCCACATCTTGGTCAGCATGTTACATGCAACACTGACCATCGAAAACGTTGTATGGCGGTTACCAGCTATCCATATCCTGAAATAAAGGCACCCATAATCACCCTAGGCTGGCCTATGCCCGTAGAGATACTCAAAAAAGGGGGCCATAATGCAATTGGTATTAAGTGAAATGTGACAAAGTTCCTTCACTGTATCGTTAAAGGATTATACCTGTACCTAAAAGGTGAAACTAAGAGACGCCTATAGTTGCTCATTTTCCCTGTGTCAGGCATTATAGTACTAACCCCCTTAAATCAGCACCCCTAGGTGAGTCTGATGGCATGCATGAATGTCGCTAGACATCAAAGGCTAGGGGTACTGCAAATAGAAACTAAACGCCATTAGCTATGATTAGGTGTTATATGTCCATAATCATTAATGTAGCCAAAACTGTAGCGTATTAAATGCTTAATATACCAAGCTAAACAACAGCTTAATATGAGATAACCTTATCCCCAGAGGTAGAAATCTGCCTACAAATCTGCTTCTCGGGTCCTATTTCAATACCAACCATAGGAGCTATCTTCTGGTTACCCATACACCTTGTTTTTACAAGGCAGCAACCCTAAACTACTGACATGATGTCAGGTACCAGCAAACAAGCTGGGTCAAGGTATTGTGTCTGGGGCTGATAAATCTCGAACTGAAATACAACCCCTCATTCAGACATTTAAGGTTACAATGTTTAGATACAAAATCCTAATGGGGGGGCGGCAAGCAAGTAAGTTCTAAAGTAATGCAGCAATACCACTTTCTCACTTGTCCCTGTTAACAATAATATCCCCACACTGGAGGGGAATTAAAGACACTAACACATTAACAGTTGCAGAGACTGAACTGCCCAAAAGAAAAAGGAAAACAAACCAGCACAGATTCCCCGGGTCCTAGACTGTATCATTAGTCATTACTGAGCAAGTGATGCAACTGAGGCGTCCTGAAGAATCGGGGTGAACTCAACCCTGAGAGGAGGCAGGAAAGCTCGGTGAACATTTGCCACAGCGGCCACTGGGCCTCACATTTGGTAAAGGTGCACCTCGCACAGGGAAAGCTAAACTAAAGAGATCCCAATCAGTATAAGCGGGGGAGGCCCAAAGATTTCAACCACACCACTTACTTCAGCAGACCATGTGTGTATTTTAGTCCTAGGTCTTTTACCCTTCCGAAGTGGTTGGCAACATGCTCCTGGCACTTTTGTCTTTGCCAGGGCTCCGCGGTTCAGCTGATCAGTCCTTGTCAAAGGGAGTCCAGTCGGTCACCACATCCACTTGGACCGGGCAAATGGCTTCCTCGTGGGCTACCACTATTCTCGAGCAAAGCCAGGGCTCCCGGTATCAGCTCCCCAAGCGGCTCATAGCGATTGGACAATTTAATAGGCGTAGAGTAAGCGGAGGAGCCGTGACTTCCTGAAAACTGTTGAACCCGTTGCCAGCTCCTCAAGCGGCTTCTCTGCGGCTTCTCTGCCGCCGGTGGAAGGGACCTTCCTGATTTACTGGGCATTTTCTTCTGTTATCTGTTCTTGTGGTGTAACTGCTATTCAGACCTTTTGGCTGGTGCTTGGGGTGGCATACAAACGCGGCCAGGAGAGCAGTCCAGTGGAACTGAAGTATCCATGGGTGGAGCAGTTTTACCACGGGGATGTGGAGCAAGGTCTTGGTGTGGCCTAGAATCACCTCCAATATCCTCCAAGAAAAGTTCCACCTCAGCAGGGGAGTTGAAGGTAAGACATTCTCCTTTGTATAATACTCAGAGCTGCGAGGGATATCTTAGAGACGTAGGTAGGTTGAGTTTGTAGAGGGACTGCTTTACCGGCCCATAGGCTCTCCATCTCCGGGACAAATTGTAAGAATATTCCTGGAAAATATGAACAGATGCCCCATCCCATCTGAGCATTCTAATGTCCCGTGCAGCCTTCAGGCACTGTTATTTAGTCGGATACCTTAAGAATTTACAGAGTATTGGCCGGGGTCGATCTCCAGGCTGGGGTTTTGGGGCTAGTGACCTATGGGCTCTTTCCAGCTCCAAGGGAGAAAGATGATCCAACTTGAGCGTAAGTGGAAAGGCTTTTTGTAAAAAGTAAATCATATTGGAGCCCTCAGCCCCCTCTGGTAGTCCCACAATTTGAATGTTCTTCCTTCTCCCTCGATTTTCAAGGTCATCGACCTTGGCCAGTAAGTACTGTTTTTGGCTATGATGGTCCCGAACTTGTAGAAATTGGTTGTGTAAAATCTGATCCTGTCACTTGATTTGATATTCAGTATCCCCCACTCTGGAAGTTAGTTTTTCCACATCCTTTTTGGTAGTAGATGAAGTAGAAATAACTGCAGCCGAATCAAGTAACACTTTGTTTAGCATGGCAGTAATGTTGCCCAGTTGTTGTTCCACTGTTTGAAGATAGCTCATTCCATCGATCCTCAGATCCCCCTAATCCAGTCTGCAAGGATGCTTAACAGCTACAGCCTGGAGGCCTGTGAGTGTCTTACAGGCCTGAAGTGGCAATGAGGTGGAAACTTCAAAGTCCAATATAATTGCAATCCCTTGTTCGATTTGTTCATTGTAGAGGATGAGGATTTAGGCTTCAGCTCGATGTGCAGAATGCAAATCCGAAGAGATGTTCTGTGGAAATAGGTGTTGAAATTCTGGATGTAATAGGATCGATGAAGCTGGAACTGCAGCAGATTAGCTATACACCTTCCATCTTGACTGGCTAGCTCTGCCCCCAAAGTTAGTTGATGATAAATGAGAAATGAACTAAACTAGATTTTTATACTCATACTGTGCTTTAAGAATTTATGTTACCAAACTGTACACAAATAAACTCAACAGTTAATACCTAAATGTGGTCATGTGCTAATTTTCACATATTTTACCAATGCCTCATAGCACCTTTGTTATCCACCACCCTCTATTATCCACTAAACAGTTTGTGCACCAAAGCTGGCAGAAACAGAGTGTGCACTGTACACTTACCTCTAGCTCTCTGCAGTACATCTGTGGAATCTGTGTGGTGCCCTTTGCTCCTTTTATATGCTCCAGGTGCAGTTAGGCATGCAAATAAATGAATACATTCCAGTAATGAAATGTAAATATAGATGCAGGACACCAACTGCAAAATTAGCTCATTTGCATACACTGTTAGAATATTACACATTT
Organism: Neoceratodus forsteri; assembly: GCA_016271365.2. Classification (NCBI taxonomy): domain Eukaryota; kingdom Metazoa; phylum Chordata; order Ceratodontiformes; family Ceratodontidae; genus Neoceratodus; species Neoceratodus forsteri. The sequence goes on along the minus strand of CM028136.1, from coordinate 219,355,478 downwards.
GCCCCAAGCACTATCATCTTTCCACTAGTGGTAGCACTGCACTAGTGATAGTAGTAGTGGTAGTGGTACTTCTCATGTGGCACAGGGATCATATGTCATTGGTGCATTATGATGCTGTGCCAGTATGCATGCTATGATGTTGCATTGTGGCACTGCACAATTGCAGCGCAGTACAGCACATGTGCACCATGCACACTTGTGACTCAGTTCATGCCATGTGTGATTGACTCTCTCTCCTGGAAACATGGATTGAACTGCAGTATTCAATGTTATTGCAGCACTAATGTGAAAATGTGCTGCGCTAATGGCCCACATGATCCATAGAGCCAATGAAGACCTGTGCTCAGCAAAAGTGTGTTCACTAGTGTGAGGAGTGTGTTACAGGCTAAAATGGGAGTTTGGAGAAGAACAGCTGTTAGGCGGAGGGGCACCTGTTGGACAGTGGTGGAGCTGGCAAACCTGGTAGATCTGTTGATAGACAGGAAGGATCAGCTACTGCGAGATAGGGCAGAGCTGGCAGACAGGCCCAGATGTGAGATCTGCACATCAGTAGGGAGGTGCCTGGTGAGCAGGCCAAAGTGGCCTGGACAGGGGACCAGTGCTGACACAGGTATAATGACGTGTCCCTGAGGCAGCTCAGGCACCTGCAGCAGCTATTGGTGATGGTGGACAGTGGTACTGTGCCAGGGCCAGGGCCAAGTAAGTACAGCTGGTTGTATATATTGTTGTTGTGGTGTCTGAGTTGTGGTTCTGTTTCCATGACACTGGACTTCTGCGTTCTGTCCCCGAGGAAATGTGCAATGCACCTACAGTATGTGTACCTGTTGAGTTCACTCTGCCCAGTGGGAACTGATTTATTGTATGGGCTGATATAACCAATGCAGGAATATGGGACCACTGACCTTGTAGAAGCTCCCATTGGCCTGTACAATATAAGGCCCACTGTGGATCTTGGAGCTATGCACTTGCCTTAACACCAAAGATGTGTGACATCACAGTGACATGTGATCACTGTTCTTCTATGGGTGCTGTGTCAGGTTATACAAACATATCATGTGACATGGGGGTTACTTGTACCCAGGGTTTAGGTATAGCAAGCAGCATTTTGCAGAAGTTACTCAGTTTCATGTACAGTGTCCGTGTTTTGTAGCATGGGTGCTGGTATGCATACACAATGTAATGCATGGTATACTACTACTACTTGATTTGCAGTTGGTGTGCCACTCTAGGACCTGCTGTAGTGTTGGACTACAACTATGGTACGGTGTCCACCCCTAGAGTTGTGCAGGAATGTTTCCTGTGCCCCTGTTATATGCGACTTGGGGTTACATGCATCCTACTATGTAACAGGCAGTGATAGCACATGGCATGTAGCTGACATGTATTGATATACTGGAGAGGGCTGGTGAGGAAAACTGGACAGGGGGATCACACAGGCCTTGCATACACAGTGCTAGGCCATAGCTACAACAGTGGTATGTAGTGAGGCAGCTGTGCCTGTTCCATAATCACACCTGTCTGTGTGGCATGACACAGCTGTGTAAAACATTACAAGTTGTTCCTGCATGGTTCTGTTCATGTCAGACATGCACACGTGGCTTCAGTGACACGGTACTGGTATATAGTAGTGTGCACCATTTAAGGTTCATGATAATCTGCATTGTGTTCTGCTGCATACTATTGATTACGTCACCTTTATCCTCCTAGACAGATAATAGGGCACAGCATGGGCAACCCAGGGCCAACCAGAGGAGCCAGGCCACCAGGATCAACAAAGGAGGAGGGTTATCTGGCCATGATAGGGCCCAGAGAGACCCAGGGGAGGCAGGACAGTCATCTGACATGCATCCATGTAAGTGCCCTGCATTTCAATCACATATTACTCTGCCTGCTGAACACAGTGCTGCATAATGGTCCTGTCCATATCCAGCTCTGCTGTATGTACCACATGTGTGCACCTGGGACCCACCCCTGCTGCCAACCAGGGTGGCTGATAGATGTCTGTTGTCTTGCACACTGTGTTGGCCTGGGTGCTGGGTGCCTGGTCTACTGAGAGCAGTGTGTGTGTGTGTGTGTGTGTGTGTGTGTGTGTGTGTGTGTGTATGAACATACGAATTTGCCAGCAGAAACAGACCACCTAGTCTATCTAAGTCTGCTCGAGTGTGCAGCTAGCACCCCTAGTTTGCAGCTGCCCCACCCCTACCCCACCCCTCCTTGTGTGTGTGTGTGTGTGTGTGTGCAAGACTCCTAGCCGCTTCACCCATTACACTGTCTATTGTGCTCTGGCTTGGTGATACTATTGCGTGTGCTGTATTTTCACATCTGACATGCCTGTTGGTGTCATGTGTTCCTTTCATGGCTCAATAATGCTCTATTGCAGCATGGCATACACACTATATGTTCAGTCCTCTACTCTTTGGGCACACAATGCTGTCCTTGGCATGCCACTCACATTCCATTGTGGCTCCTTGACTCCCTCCCCCTCTATGTGGCATGGTGGCCCATATGTCGGCTGGTTGTACATCTGTTATGCACAATATTCTTTTTTAAATTAAATATGCTTTATTGAATTTATAGCAAATCAACAAATAAAAACTAACAAACACATGTTTAAGATCATATATAATCCAGGAAACATGACTTGAATATACTTATCACTTATCCAACCTAAAATACCCCCCCAACAAACCTCCTATCCCCCCTCCCTGGAGGTACTACTAACATAATAAAGGATGTAGTTAACAACAACAGGTTTTTCCATCTGATTTAGTCCTATCGATGGAAAGATAACCATAGTAACACAAACAAAGAAAAGGGGAAGAACTTATGTTATATAGTTAACAATACAAGAAGTGGTTCCCATATATTTTTGTATATTTTATTGTTACCTGACATACTAGTAATAGTGCATTTGGCCTGCAGGGCAAACAAGATTTCTTTATACCATTTGTGAAATTGTGGGAGATATTGGTCCAGCCAGTGATGAAGGATGACCTTTTTTGCACAGATTGCTATTAAAGCCATGTGGGGCCTCTGATTCTCGATCAGGGAGTTTTGGTAATCTCCTGGGATACAAATCTCAGGAGTGAAAGTATCAGATGATCCTAACAAGGGGTCTAAGTGGTTTTGTATTCAGGACCAAAGTGGCTCAGTCTTCTCACAGGACCACAGGATATGGAGTAAAGTGTCTGACTCTTTACCACGCCTGGTACCTAGATCTGTGGGTAGTTTACCTATCCTATGTAATTTGATTGGGGGTATAATAAAGATTGTGGATGGCCTGGAATTGCATGAGATATCTATTCCATTTTAATAATGTGTACATGTGTTTCCAGATGGTAGACCAGTTCCTTGTGGAGCTGTGAGTCGAAAGACCTTGGTCCCAATAATAAAACCTGGGCCCCTCAGTGATTGCCAGACACTCCAACATGGCTTGGTAATAGTAGGAAATGTGACGAGAAGTAGGAGTATTATGTAGCGTTGGGATGACAAATGTATTGAGAGGAGTAGACTATGGTCCACTACTGAAGTGATGAAGAAGCATGTGGGATATTTGAAAGTAACGAAAGCCACTGTGGGTGGGCCAATGGTGTAAGGCACAAGCTTCCCAGAAAGATAAAAGTTGTTGGTTCTTAGTGAGCTCTACAACAGTATCAATGCCCATATCATTCCAGAAACTCCTAGTGAGTATCTGACCTGCTATTCTGAGGTTAGGGTTCCTGAAAAGAGGTTGGGAAGTATCTCTATACGGGCAGACTTTGAGAAGCGAGAAAATTGTGTATATATAGTGATTAATGAACCCAGAGGAGTGTCCCTGGGTGAGTGGGAATTTTCTTCTTGGAAAGCTAAAGAAGTGACCGGATAGCAAGTCCTAGGACAGAACACATTGACTGTTCGATGTCTAACCAATGTGGAGTGTAGGTTTTTGAGTGGGTTATCCCTGTCCAATGGGAAATTCTGGTAAGGTGCACGGCTAGATAATATAAGAAGAGATTGGGGGACTTGTAGTCCGCCATCTGGTTTGGTACGCATTAATTTGGATAGTGCTCAACGAGAGTCCTTGCTTTGCCAGAGGAAGGAGGCAAGGGTTCTATGAATTTGGGTAAACCATGCTTAAGGAAGGACAAAACTGGACAGCTGCAGGGGGTACAATAGACGGGGAAGAATATTCATTTTTATGATATTTAGGCAACCCCATAGAGAGATGGGAAGCAGGGACCAATGCTTTAAGTCAGTATTGACACATGTTAGTACAGAATCAAGGTTAAGTTTTTTCATCTGGGAGGGAGAAGTAGTGAGGAAGAACCCCAAGTACTTTAACTTGTTACAGTTCTATACAAGGCCTAAGTGCTCAACTTCAGCCTTAAGGGCACTGTTGTTGAGGGGCATGATTTCAGTTTTTGTAATGTTAAGTTTATAATTGGAGATGCCTCTGAATTGGGAAATGAGTTGTAGAGAGGCCAGCAGGGATAATGTCAGAGGTGAAATATGCAGCAGAATATCATCTGCATAGACTGACAACTTGTATTCTGTAGAATTGAGTTAGATGCCTCGAATTTGAGAGGAGGAGTTCAATTTACAGATCAAAGGTTCCAGAAACAAGTTAAATAAATATGGGGATAAGGGACATCCTTGTTGAGTACCTTGGTGGAGAGGGAAGGGGGAGGATAAAACTCTATAGCAGAGTACTCGGGCTGAGGGGGAGAAGTAGAGCACCTTAACCCATTGCAAAAAGTTTTGAGAGATAAGATACAAAGGCAAAAGTGCAAACAAGCACTCCTATGAGACTTCTCAAAAGCCTTTTCTGAATCCAGGGATACCAAGGCTGCTGGTGTACAGGAGTCCCTGGATGCAGAAATAAAATGGGAGAGTTTTCTTAGGTGATTTGCTGGGAGTCTGCCCTTAACAAAGCCCACCTGTTCTCTACTGATGAGCGATTCCCAGACCCCATCCAATCTAAGGGCCAATATCTTAGCTAAAATTTTAAAGTCAACGTTAATAAGAGATATAGGTCTGTAGTTAGAAATCAATAAGGTATCCCGGCCAGGTTCGAGAAGAACCACAATAGTGGCTTCGGTAAGAGACAGGTCAGAAATGCCGTTTTCACAGATAAAGTTAAAGGTGTCCAGGAGTATAGGTGTCAGTTGGGTTTTGAAGGTTGTATAAAAATTTGTGGAATACTCGTCAGGGCCAGGGTATTTGTCTAAGGCTAAGGAACCTATAGCATGTGAAATCTCCAAATTTGGGGGGCCTGCAGCATAGTGACATGTGTGTCTGTCAGTTGGGGAGAGGGTTATGTCCTGAAAAAAGTTGTTAAAGAGTTCTGCATTAAAAGGGAGAGATTGTGAGGCATAAAGTCACAGGTAAAAATCTCTAAATGCATCAACTATCTCCCTTGAAGACATGAGAAGCTGGCCAGAGTCATTATGAATAGAAGGTACACTCTTGTCCATGGCTTGTGCACACAGACGCATGGCTAGAAGCTTTCCAGATTTTTCACCTTGGTCAAAATATTTAACTTTGGAGCGTAACTGTAGGTATTCCACTTTCTCTCCCAGTAAGGAACTGTACTGAAATCTGAGACTTTCAAGATGTTCCCATTCTATAGAAGGGGAAGCTGGTGAAACATTTTGCTCCAGAAAGTGAATGCGCTCTAATAAGGTGGAGAGAGCAACTGAGGTCTGCTTCTTCTGCCTAATAGCATTATGGATTATTTCTCCCTGTAGGGCGCATTTCAAAGCACCCCATACAATATCAGTCTTAGCCGTAGATGGAGCGTTGTTTCCCAGAACGTCAGTAATAAAAGATTGTAGGGATTTGCTAATAACCTCTTGCTTAAGTAGTTGATTATTAAGCCTCCAAACCTTGTCCCTATTTAGTGTATGGGCGAAATTCATTTATATATGGGCAGGATGGTGATCAGACACAACTTTGGCAGAGTAGCGACAAATTAATACCCCAGGGAGATAATTTATACCAAGTAGAAAGTAGCCAATCCTTGAAAAACAGTTATGTGGGAGGGAGTGGAATGAATATTCCCCACCATTTGGATTTAGAGTTCTCCCGGGGTCAGTAAGGCCCAGGGAATCCATCAATTCATGAAGAGCCAGTTGTCCTGGTGATAAAGCCTACTGGGGTTTACCAGATCTATCAAGACTATTACGTGTTACAGTATTCCAAACTCCCCCAAGGAGATTTGACAAGGAAGACCAAGAGACTGGAAGGGACATTAAAGAAGTAAAAAAGGAAGGGTCACCAGTATTGGGACCATATACTGAGCCCAGTATCATTTCCAAGTGGCCAAGTAATACCTGGATGAGGATATAATGGCAATGAGGGTCTGTCACTTCTTGAAGTAGACAGAAAGGAACTCTCTGGGATATAAGAATGGCAACACCCTTCTTACATGAGTCAGAGTCTGCACCACCCAGGATCTTCAGAAGAGGAGAACCTAAGATGGGGGAAGGTTGGTCTCCTGTAAAAAGGCCACATCAGCCTGAAGTTTGTGTAGGTGTAGAAGACTTTTTGCACTTTCGGTGATGGATTGAGCACCTTTAATATTCCAGGTACAAAAGTTATACCCCCCCATGGTCAGAGTACCAATCTAAAGTGATAACAGAGCGGTACACATGCACAAGTATATAAAAGTAGAACCAATTAACTGGAAAAATCATACCTCCAGTACCTGGCCCCAACCCCCCGTCCCACCCCATTCCCTAACCCAACAGCTATGTCAAAAAAAAAATCTCTGCCTCCCACCCTCCTCCCCCCAGATAAGTCCCCGAAAGCCCAAAACTCCCAAACCCTATATCTAATAGTAAACCAAGATTTAGACCTGGTAATGAAATATTGATTGCTGAGTAGTTAAACAGAGTCATAGAAACAGAGACTGAAGCCACAAATATCCCAAAATACCACAAACTGATCAGCAGTCTCCCCAGCCCCAAATAACGGTTCATGATGTCCCCCGAAAAGATAACAATTATCCTCATCTAGCCCCCCCGCCAGCCCAATCTGTAAATTCTAGTAACATCTATCATTTAACAATAAACACATAAATGCAGAACTATCAAGGAAATTCTAAACAAGCATTCAAGAAATTGAACATGCCTAGTAATCAAAAGGCAATACAGTAAGGGGAGCAACACAGAGAATAATGTATGGGCAACCATACACAACAAGGCTGTGTTTCCATCGAGGGGCTGAGATGACAGCATGTGAACCTCGAGACCAAAGCCTGAGAGGTCCATGCTGTCATCTGAACCACGAGATGGAAACACATGCCAAGTTGTGTGTGGGTGACCATACTTTAATTTTTTCAATATATGGATTGTTAAAATAACATGCTTGAAAGGCATACAAAAAAATCCTGGTAATACCATCGCTCCTGGAGCGATAATACTACTGTTCCTGATTGATAATACTATCATTGGGGTGCTGTAATACTATCAATCGGCACCCGAACGATAGTATTATCAACAAACCCGAAGAGCGCATGTGCAAGTCTATCCCCGACGTCTTAAAAAGAGTGCCTTCTGATTGGCCACTTTTTCTCTGTGGGTGGGCAGAACGAGACCGAAAACATGGCGGCTTGCTCACTCGCATAGTGAGGCAATCTTCACAACAGCAACCATTTTTTTTTCACTTTGAAAACCATTTGTCTTGAATTATTAACAATCCGACTCTCTCTGGGGCTCCTGTGCTCACCCGATACCGCTGCCAACAAACACTAAAAAAAAAAAAAATGGCTAAGTGAAGCCCACAGCAGCCGCTCATCCACACAGGACTGGGGAACCCTGCCAGCATGCACATTCACCCGCTGACTCCAGTGGTCAAACGGAGGTGAGTCAGTTCACCTCGTATCCATATATTAAAAAAATTAACAAATAGGTTCTGCCATAACAAGGTAGTAATTCCATCTCAATGTTCTGGGGACACATGAAACCTCTTGAGCTTCGCTCTTGAGGTTTTCTGTGTCCCCAGAACCTCTCGATGGAATTACTTCCTTGTAATACACCAGAACCTATCAATTATTCTATTTATAGTATATGGGTTTTTACACTAGAGTGACAGACCCCCACTGAAGTGAAAACAAAACATCTTGCCATTTCTTTGTTCTATTCACATATCAAAATCACATTTCCAGACGTTTGAAAGGCAGAAGGTATGACTTTGGGCACTGGGTGGTTAGTAAGTAGCTAGGTGTAGAATAAATGAGAAATGTAAAATTGTATGACCTTTGAACTGTGCATAACAACTGTTCAGAATGTGCATAACAACACTTTAGAATGTGCATAACAGTTTAGAATGTGCTTAACAAGGATTTTGAGCAGGCTTATTTTTATACATGACAAAGGGTAACCATATACTATAACCATTTAACATCAGAATAGGTTCTGTCACTGAATGCGAAGGTCAAAGAAAAACAAAAAAACAAGCCAGTGTTGTAAACACATGGATGGAGCCTCCCTCGCTTTGCGTCTGTCTAATTTAGTCCTGTACACAGGTAGAAAAATGCACTAGTCAACGTGGACAGCATTCCCCTTCAAATATCACATAGATGACTGTCTTAGTTTACTGGAAGCTTTCTCAGAATAACACTGAGGGGTGCTGACAGATGAGAAGTAAAACCCCACAGGAGCACAACAAATAGAATGTCCCCATGACAATCAGACATTCCAGAAAATGGTGAAAACATCGAGTGAGAAATTGTTTAAGATTAAAAGGGAAAAGGACTAGCTTACAATTATTCTAGTGGTTGACCCTGTTGCAGGCAGTACAGATGTCATGCTGACTAAATGCAAAAAGAGGAAAAAGCAATAAAACCTTACAATGATAGCCTGTATTGCCGGCCAAATTGTGAATCTGACACCTGGCTGAATCAGCCAGACTTAAAGAGGTCTGGGAGCAGGCACTGGAGGTCCTTGGCAGCTTGCTCACAGGATTCAAAAGAGTGCCACTGATCCTGAATCTTCACCTGTAGCTTGGCTGGTTATAACATCAGAAAACAAATGCCTGCAGGGATGAGCTTAGATACTGTCGGATGGAAGGAGGCTCTCTTTTGCCATATGGAGGCAGGTTGGTCCTGGGTGATCCACAGTTGAATACCCTCCCAGGAGACCGATTGTATGTCCCTCAATTTATTCAAAATATGCTGTCTGTCCATGAAATTCAGCAATTTCAAAATGAAGGGCCATGGTGATGATCCCAGCAGTGGTTTAGGACATAGGGCCCAGTGCGCATGTTCCACGATACATGTGGTGCCATTAGGCGATGGGACTGCTAGTTTTTCAAGGAGGTGCTGAGTAAAAGCACTGGGGTTAAGCCTTCATCTTCTTTGGGGAGCCTGAGTACAACTATATTATTATGATGGCTCTGTCCCTCCTGATCCTCGAGTTTAAGATCAGTCTTATGTAATAGCTTACAGAGGGTAATAATTTTGGGATCTGTTTTTGTGCGTGAAGCTTCCAGTAATGCCACTTGGACTTCTACATCTCCAACTCACCGGGTGGTAGCCGTGAGGTCCCCTCGCAAGGAAGCCAGTTCTCTGGTAAGTAATGTTAAGGCATCTTTAACAGGCTGCATTTCCAACAAAAATTATTCCTCAGTCAAAGAGATGCAATGGCTATAGCAGTGGAAGGCTGGCCAGGTTTAGTAGCCTGGTTTCTAGCTTTTTTAGAGGCCTTATCAGGGGTTGAGGGTGGTGTAGGGTGTGGGAGCTCCTGTTGCATTTCTGCCTCCATGGTGCTGAGAAAAATTGTTCAAAATGCACAGTAACGGTAACCTGGGGTGCAGGAGCGTACAGCGTTGTAGATGTAGCTGGAAAAGTCATTTTAGTTCAGCAAATTCAATAAGCTTGTAGTGAATGAGTGGGAAAGGTACAGGAGAGCTGCTTCTTTCAGCTAGGCATCACGTGACTCCCTGTTATGCAAATTATGTCACTCCTGTGTACCTCATCCTGTGCACCCAGCTGACTAAAGTTCAGTGTGGTTCTTTTCATAGGTGCCTGGAATGCCACAGGAAGGCTGTGGGATGTTGTCATCCATGAGGGTCAGAATGACTTGCTTCACTGCCAGGTTCAGCTGTTGAGGCTGCTAGTGTGGCGGGTGAATGCACCTGCGTGGTTGAGGGCCTCCCAGCGTCCATCACACAGGAACTACACCATCAGCCACCACCACCTGAAGCCCTTTGATAGAGCATTGGACTTTAGTTAAATAATTATGTATGCGTGGCCTTTGCCTTTTTTTTTTATATTTACGGCAGATGCCCAATTTTTACATATTTGTAGGCAGGTGCCCTTTTTTATGTTCACGGTAGGTGCCCTTGTTTTTTTTTATTCATACGGCAGTTCGTTCTTTTTTATATTTATGGAAGGTGCCTTGTTTTTTTATTATATTTATGGGTGGGTGCCCTTGTCTTTTTAATGTTTACAGATGGTTCTCTTGTGTTTTTATGTTCACAGGAGGGTGCTCTTGTGTTTTTTTTTATGTAAGTCGTTCTTTATGTTTTGTCTTTACAGGTGGATGACCCTTATTTTCATATTTATGCAGGTGCCCTGTGTTTTTATTACATTTATGGGTGGGTGCCTTTTTTATGTTTACAGGTAGGTGCCCTTGTTTTTTTTATGTTCACAAGAGGGTGCTCTTGTGCTTTTTTATGTGTACGGGTGGTGCCTTTTTTTTCCATCCCTATTAATGGGCAAGTGCCCTTCTCAGTTATTCCCTTTTTTGGGTGGGTGCTCCTTCCTTTACTGTTATTTTCTTCTTATTGTTGTTTTTCTATGTGCCATTGCCCATTTTTTTGTGGATTACACTATTTTTGATACTTTTGCTGCTGTGTTGTGTGTCTATCACTGGAGTTCTCATTTCACACCCACACGCCTCCTTCCCACCCCGGTGCTGCACCAGTGTGCAGCTCTATATTCAGTGCTATATTCACTGCTGCACATGAGGCTTGCACTGTGCCTGTCCTATGATGTTTCACTGCACCAGCACTATACATTTGTGATGTGCATATGCACTGAGCTGCAGTCCAATATTCAAAGCTGTTAGTGTTGGTGCACTTCTTCTGACTATCTCGGTTGCAATGTGCTGGTGCTAGTCCAAACACTGTGCTGTCACTGACCAGGTGGTGTTGGGCTGAATATGGGGCTCTACATGTCTCCCATTTGGGAGGGCACCCCTATAGTGTGGTTAGTTATCAGAAACATAGGCATAGTCATACGGTCTCCACTATCTCAGTGCAAAGGTGACTACTGAACTGAGACTGTGAAGAAATAGACAAAACATAAAACTTGTAACTACAGCAGGGAATTTTAATTAAAAATAAGCAACAATATCCATGGGCAAACTGTGTACTAAAATTGCTTCTGGGCCCTCTCACACGGGCCATTAGAGCCAGTCAACTTTAATTAGAAAGTTGGATGAGTGACTCTTGCAAAATGTCTTCCTAGAATCAATAACTTGCCTTCAGAAAGCTCTGCAATTATGTGCTTGTAATTAAATGTAATTTGTTATCTGTGAAAGGTAATATAAGATGTCAAGTTCCATTATTCACAAATAAAAACTTTGTCACAGTTATCCACAAAGTACTCACACTGTAGATGATTCAGACGTAGAGTGGAGGTGGTCCAGTAGAAAGCAACTAAAATGGTACAAGGTCTGCATCAAAAGCCCTACAAGAGGACACTAAAGGACCTCAATAGAGACACCCTGGAACAGAGGAGGGAGAGAGGGGATGCGATAGAGACCTTTTAATACCTCACAGTTGTAAATAAGGCACAGGAGTGACATATTTTTTGGAAGAAAAGGTGCTTAAGAACAAGGGGACGTGCTATGAAGCTGGAGGGGGGTAGATTCAGGAGAGAATGTGAGGAAGTACTTCTTCACAGAAAGAGTGGTGGATTCCTGAAACAGCCTTCCAATGGGGGTGGTGTGGTAGAAACAGTGGGGGGATGGGTTCAAGAATACATGAGATAAGCACAAGGGAACCATAGTAGAAAGGAAGAGAGAAAGGGGGAAAGAGCTGTAGATTGGGTACGGTCTGGGGTAATAGTGTAGGTAGGAGGGAATGGGAAGACTGGATGGGCCAAGTGGTACTTATCTCCTATTAAATTCTATGTTTCTATGACTGCAGTGCTGCTAGAACATAGAAACATGAAATGTGTTGTTAGATGAGGACCGGTAGGTCCATCTAGTCTGCCCTATTTCCCCTTCGTATTCCTACACCCTGGACCCTATATAGTCGCAGGTGTCCCTCCCACCTCCCTTACCTCTACTTATTATACCCATGTGCCTATCCCAGACATGTCTGAAGCTCTCTAATATCTTCAGCCCAACCACCTCTTCTGGTGGGTTGTTCCAGGCATCGACCATCATTTCTGTGAAGACGTATTTCCTCACATCCCTCTTAAACTCCCCCCTCAAGCTTCATAGCATGCCCTTGTGTTCTGGTACTTCTCATCCTGTGAAAGAGACTCCACTCCTGCACCTTGTTCATCCTCATGAGGTACTTATAGGTCTCAGTCATGTCTCCTCTTGCTCGCCTCTCCTCCAGGGAGTACATGTTGAGCTCCCACAGCCTCTCCTCATATGGTTTCTCTTGCAGACCCCACAACCATCTTGGTAGCCCTCCTCTGGATCATTTCCACCATCAATGTCCTTGTGGAAGTGCAGCCTCCAGAACTGGACACAGTACTTCAGGTGGGGGCTCACTAGTGATTGGTACAGTGGAATACCACCTCCCTTCTCCTGCTACAAATCCCTTTCCCAATACACCCCAGCAACCGGTTAGCCTTATCTATTGCCTTGTTGCACTGCCCTGCTACCTCGAGATCATCAGATATGATTACCCAAAGGTCCTTCCCTTGCTTGGTAACAGTAATTATCCCCATCTTATAAACTGCCACTGTGTTATCCTACCCCAGGTGCATACTTTGCACTTTTGGCTTTGAAACTCAGCTGCCACACCTTAGACTATGCCCCTAATTCCCCAGATCCCTTTGCATTTTCTCTATCCCATCCTAGGTGTCCACCCTGTTGCAGATTTTCATGTCTGAAATGTATTTATATTTAGACAGGATAAGGCACTAGGCATAGCCTGTTTTCAGGGATGTCCTGTGAGTACACTTAACTTCCAGAAAGTTACATATGATAAAATTACAAATTATAAAAAACATTACAATTAATGACAGTAAGATAGGAAGGGATTCCATTCAGAAAAGGCTGCCTTAAAACTATGGAGTGTAGCTCTATGTCACAATTTTGGCTGAAGACAGTTCCAAGTAAAAGCAGCAATATGGTCGAAGATCAGTTGTCCATATGTTGTTCTTGTCCGAGGGAATTTTAGGCCTCTTCCTGTAAATTCCCTTAAGAAGTAAATAGATGATACTAACATTAACTTTTTTAGAAGATACCATGGAGCAAGGCCCTTCATACATTTGAAATTGAAGTTACAAAGGAATCTCTCCCTCTTGATTTGTAAAACAGGATGTCTTATGTACCTACATAATGAAATCAAGGGACAAGTGTTACCTAGCAGTCTCATCTCAAAAGAGGTGCAAATGTTTTCTATTAAACTTACAATAGGTTGCCTGAGCAAACATATGGTGCTAACCACTGTCTACATACTCCCAGCCAAGTAAGCGACAGGTATTGCACAGTATATTGATCAAATCAAACAGGTAAAACAGAACTGGGAACAGGTTATTGTGGGTGATTTTAACATGAACTGGCTAGCACAAGATACCATACCCATTAAAGATCAAATTAACAGCCTGTACCTCACACAGATTGTCACACAAGCTAGCAGAAGGAACTATAGAACTCATGCAAGCTCCCTCATAGATTGGCTACTCTTCACCTGCTCTGAACACATTGCAGACGTCGCAGTGCTCCCTGACTCCCTGAGCAGCCACTCACCAGTGGTGTGCCTATGGACAAATAAGGGATATAAGAGCCCCCCAAGTACACCAAAAACAGGGCACTAAGAAAAGGGATGTTACAGCAGTTCAGGTAGTACCTACATGGTCTGACTGGACCCCCTAGAAAGCATTAATGATGCAAATCAGCCCTTGATTACTTTATCTCAATTTTCAATAATACATGTAACATATTTGCATCATCCAAATCTATAGAAGTTAAAGGGACCATCAATCCCTGGCTCTTGGGCTCCCTCATCGAGCAATTGAACCACCAAGACAACTTCTGGCACAAGGCAAAGGCCACAGGCAAACAGGCTGACATTGCAGACTACAGAGCAGCCAGAAATAGGTGCGTCAAACTTGTAAGGGCAGCAAAAGCCAATTACTACAAAGAACAATGGCAAAATATCTGGTGAAAAGGGAGGGATTTCTGAAACACAATAAAAACATTAACTAGTAGGCTATACAAAGTGCCCCCAGACTTAATTGTAACAGAAGCTGGCACACTATAAGAGCCAAAGGACCTGGCTAATGCCTTTAACAATGGTTCACAGACCATAGCACGGTACTGCCTCCAGAGTACCTAACACCCCAACCCTCTAGTATTCCTTCCAAGGCAACCTCCCCCCCCCCCAGTAAGGGTTGGAATGCCCCCATTTTATTTCAGACAAATCTCCATGATCCAAGTTATAAAATACATCAAGAAGGTCCTGGGAAAAACAAGGACCGGTAGTAATATGGTCAACATGAAACTCATTGCACTCTTGCCAGATGAACTAGCACTACTGCTCGCAAAACTATTCAATGTATCTCCAAGAACTGGAGCATTCCCAGACAAGTGGAAGACAGCGCTTGTCACCCTGGTGTTCAAAAGTTGTGAAAGAACCTGTCTGAGTAACTACGGACCCATTTCAATACTTCCACCCCTATCAAAAGCCCTCAAACGGATAGTATCAGATCAACTAATAGAATATTTAGATAAGTATAACCTACTGTGTCCACAGAAACACGGATTTCATAAAAAACACAGTACCGTTACCGTATTCATAGATTATACCACCAACCTGTACAAAGCATTCGACAGCAGTAAGATGGTGGGGTCTATCTTTATAGACCTCACCAAGGCATTCAATACTGTGAACCACCAGATCCTGCTTGATAACTTACTGGCAACTGGATATCCCACGATGCAGTAAATTGGTTCCGTAGCATCCCGCATTGATCACATAATTAAAATGGTAAACATCAAGTCTGGATTCCTACACCACAACAGACAGGCAATGACCCCTGAGGTCCTGAGCTTGGTGACTAGGAACTCAGTGCTATCCTCCATCGACTATGACCTGGTTATTTACAGTGCTGAGATTGACACAGCCTTAAAAAGAGTTAAAGTGCTGCTTAACAAAGCTTGCAGACTCATCCTGGGAGCACATCACTTGACGCACACCTGTAGGCTATTCTCTGAAACAGGATGGCTCCCCCTGCACCTTAGATTAAAATATCAGGCTTGCCTAATTGGGGGAAAAAAGCTTTACTAGGTCACACCCCTGTCTCCATGGCTGGCATATTCCAACATGATCTTTCCACCAAATCAACAAGAAGCACTGCTAAGGGTGTTCTCCATGTCCCTTTCAGATGTACTTCTTTTGCCCAGCGCACTCTGTCCTACCGGGGGCCTCTGTGGTTGAACAAACTCACAGCCTCTCTCATTGACAGTGATGAGATAGGTCATTTCAAAAAGGAGCTTTGCCTCCTCCTGTCTCAGGCAAACCACTGTGACTGCCTAACCTAGACTGCACATGGTGCCCCTTGCCAATCCACTGCCTAAAACACCTACTCTACAAGCCCCTCACCCACCCTCTCCCCACCTTCCCCCTCTTCCCTTCTGACAAAGTCTAATAAGACTGATATTTTCTCTTATTGCACTGCACTTAGTAACCAACTGTTTCTGTTGTAATATAATTTGTGTAAAGTATCTGTTATGTTTCTCCTTGCTGTTCCTCATGCCACAGTTTCTGTACCAACACATTGTACTACTGTATGAATAATGTCATGTCTTGTGTACCTCCTTGTGCCATATGTATTGTACTGCATTACAACTGACTTGGAACCTTTATAAAATAGCCATCTCCAGGCTTTACTATATGTTCCCCAGAATAAATTCTCCAGAACTTTGCTAGATACCACTATAGACAAATCAATGCAGGCCCATAAACAACTATGTTCTTTTCTTAAGACAGATCCCACCAAGGATGTCTCACAATCCTTGTTGGGGAACACCAACTTTAAAACTGCTGGACACCTCCTTGCTAGGAAGTTTTGACCTTATGCCGCAGCTAATAGGATAGAGCATCTCTTACAGATGGGTAAATTATTCATGTTTTTAGAAGCCCAACAGAAGGATGGAATACCTTCTTCAGGATGTTTCAAGTACCTTTAACTTACTCATCTATTAGTGCATCATTTTGGGACTGGGGTGTGGTCTAATCTATATGGGACACAAATTCTTATTTTGGCAGCAAATGCTGCTACTCCCCATGCAATATCTTTTTATTATAATAAATACTATGAGATCCTTTCTCTTAAAGACTCTGGAATGGTTTATTATTGGGAATAGGCGCTCCCTTCCCCAATGGGGACATATGACAGACCCAGATTATGGAGAGGTACTTACAAATATGTAAAGTGGGACAGATTATGCGGTTTCAACTTTATCATAATCTTTATTACACACTGATTAAACTGCATAAAATGGGTAGGACATCCATTTCTACTTGCTCCAGATATGGTAAGGATCAAGGAATGCTATTGCATATCTTCTGGACCTGTGAGAAATATTTCCCTTCTGGGAGGCCATACGTCAATGTCTGGACCCCTTGACGGGCCTAGATTTGGCTTTTCTTCCAGAAATATGTTTATTAGGGTCTTTGAGGATGTTTTAATTGGGAATCAGCAACCCCACATGGTATTAATTTCTGCCTGTGCTAAGAAAGTAATTTTGTGGCATTGGTGCGATTCGATGGTTCCCCAATATTTAGAATGGTACAGGGAAGTGTTTTTGCTTTGCAGGCAGAATGGATTATTGTCAATTTAGCAGATCGCCATGAAAGGTATAAAATGGTTTGGGACCTGCTATGTCTTACTAACTTTATAGTTATTTTTTTTACTCTTTGTTACCCATGTTGCATGGTCTAGATGTTGGATATGGCCCCCACTGTCTCTTTGTCTGCAGTCCTTGTGTCTTTTAATGACAAGTATTTCTCCTTCTTGGAAAGGAGCTTCTCAGCTGGGGGATTTGAGCACAGATATATATGCCATGCTTCGTTTCATTTTGCATATTGTTATACTTCAATATGGACTTTCATTTGTGTGGTTAATAGGTTTCTCTGGGTTATATCTCCACTTTTCACTCTTTCTTTCCTTTAGATAGAGCACAGAGAAAACATGCCTCTCCACTGGGCCGGGGTGGTGGAATTGGGGGGAGGGGTTGAGGGTGGATTAGGGTGTGAGGATGGTGTTATGTGTGTTTTCACATGCTTTGTTGATTCCATCTTGCTTCCTTTTCTGTCTTGAATGGTTCCAAATGTGTGTTTTTGTAATTAAAAACTTAATAAAGTATATTCAATTAAAAAAAATAGACTATGCTTCTATAATCTATTATAGGCATATTATAGTCCCTGGTCATACAATGTTTGTGTCTATGGAGAGCATTAAGTTTTTCGGAAACTTTTTTACAAGTCTTCTCTGTATGGCCATCAAATTTCATTTCCAAATCAACACAGATCCCTAGATATTTGTAAGAGTTAACCTATTCAATTGTATGTTCTTTAACTGATTGAATCACAGGTTAGTCTGATGTGGTGCTGCCCTTCCTTCTTTCAGAACTAAACAGTATAGTGTTAGTTTTTTCCTCATTAAGAGCAAGCTTATTTTCTATCAACCAAATTTACTGAATTCATGATGCAAATTTAATTCCATCATCATGCCATGCCATCAATGTCATCTGAAAAGAGACACACCTTCCCCTCCTTTTCCTCACCCATAGAACTTACAGAGATATTGAAGAGGGCAGGACCCAATACCAATCCCTGTAGTACCCCGCTGGTCACTCTCTTGTTTCCTGAGTGACTGCCATTCACCACCACCCTCTGCCTCCTACCTTTCAATCAGACATTTATTATTTATTTAGTTTTTGTTGACCAGGTAAGTGCACTACACAAATTCTGCTTATTTTCAGGCACGACCCGGGGAGGGGGGATACATATGAAAGCCAGCTGACCTTGAACCAGATGAAGCTGTTGGTGGTATTTTTAGTGAATGGTGGGAAATTTGGCCAGGGCACTGAGGAAATTCCATTACTCACCAGTAGAGGAACTGTTGGCTGTCAGCCAAGACGGCTGCTCAGAGTGAGGAGCTGGAGGACAGGTTGTGTCTGAGGCAGAGGAGCTTGCCTTCTCCTCCTCTGTCCCTCTCGCCTAAGAGGCAAAACATTCTGTAGAAATTAAGATGGAAGGAATCGAGGAAAAAATTGTAGAGGACATATTTGAGTCAATGGAAGATTTAAGCCTTCAACCCAACCCAGAGGATAAATTTACAAGTACGAGCTGTGAGCAAACCAATGCAAAAAGTATAATCTCCTGCAAGGATATGCTAGCCAAACAAGCGAAAGATGAACACAGACATGTTCATTATACAGAGAAACTGAATTCAGCCCTAGCTAATCTGAACAAGGAAAGAGAGTTTGACACTGGGTGGGGCCCGCCTGACAGCACTCCTGATGGTGCAGGAGCATCAAAAGGCCCAATGAGGGAAAACAAGGAGATCACCAAAGAGCCCCAGGTAAATGATTAAGCAATAAGGCATGACAAGGTGTGTGTTATCGTGTAACAAGGTCACTCCTGTTGTGGGTTGAAGCACGAGGCAAAGCAGAGTGCTTCCACCACCCCAGGAGTGATGTTATTACACGATAACAAACACCTTGGAGTGCCTTATTGCAATTATACAATGGCTCAATGTTATAGAAAACAAAAATAAAAATAAAAATGTTTTTAATAGATTTTTAGTGAGGCAGTACATCTTTGTTTCTGAAAAAAAAGGTGCAAGCTCCATAAAATCAACACAGTGATGTTATTGTGTAATATCATCACTGTCTCAGGCACACACTGACCAATCAGAGTCCAGGAAATTTTCTTTCCATTGTATAATTTAGCTTTACCTACTGACTCGAATTACAAGGCTGGCAGTGAAAACATTAAAAGCAATGTGTGCCAACTGCCGAGAGCGGTAGAAAGGGGGATGCCTGAAATAACTAAATTTGTTAGCGAGTTAAATGACTTTCCTCCTTTGTCTGGGGGAACCCTGAAGAAATGAATAGGAAAAAACAAATGCCAAGGACCTGAAAATATTATCGAGCCCTTACTCAAAACCACCTGACAACAATATTTTGAACTTTGGTACAACTTTCCAAATGGACCCAGACAATCAGGCAGGCGCAACAACATTTTCATTTACCACTTGATCACAACACAGCAAACCCTGGCCAGTGGTAGAAAATAAGCAAAAAAGGGCCGCTATTACCTCAGCAAAAAGAAACATTTCAAACAAAATCCTCAATATGCAGTGACGACTTAGGGGAGGAAACTCCCACTGAATTAACTGAACCACAAGGGAAATCTACTGACTCCATTCCTCAGGCTGTGTTCACCCCCAACCCCCTTACTTCAGACCTCTTTTCACAGTTGTCGACAGAGAAAGCACTGTTAGAGGCAGGATGGAAAAAACTGCCAACTGGACGATGGCTCCCTGACCAAGACTGGTATAAGGACAATTTCTTTACATTCTCCAGAATGGTGTCTGGTGGAACAACCACAGGTACCTGCAATGGAACTTTCCTCAGAAATCTCATAGGAACCTACAGAACTTGTTAGTGCAGCACAGACTAAATGGGACAATATTAATGTGGTTCAGAATGTGGTTAATAATCAAGAGGTTAATTTTAACATTGGTACCCCCCCGAGTGGAAACCCAGGCTGATGGAGAAAAGCCCCACATTCATCCTAACCAAATCAATAGTATGGACTCTGGGAGGTCAGAGGAAATTCCTCCCAGAGACCCCTGCTGTCTAACCTATTTACCAGGACAAAAAAAGAAGCTGCCTCCAGAAAAAAATGCTGTACGGGTCAGGTGTAAAGGGGGATTAGAAACAAATCCAGACAGGCATTATGTTGGAAAACTACTGCTAAAGGATTCACTACATTTCTCTCCTAAAAAGGGTTTTGCACTTATCAACATTTTTGGTGAAGATAATTAATATATCAGTTTTAGATCTTCATATGCACTAGAATTATACTGGCAGAAATATAACCTGGTAAAATTTTCTCCCTTGTGGTCCCCCTTTATGGTCATACCCCTGACTGAACCCTTAATAAAGTTTGTCATGCCGGCCCATTGGCCTGAGGGTTGAGGCGCTGGTCACCACACCTCACACCACGCCAGTGGCCGGTGTTCAGGAATGAGCATGGGTCGCTGGGGGTTGGCAGGGTAGGAGGGGGATCGTGCATCCTCCGGACTGCTCTCCCTCTCCAGGGAGGGGGGGTCCACTACAGTCAGCGTGTGGTTGCCTCCTGGTGGAGGCTGGGGGACAATCATGCTCCACTCTGCATAGGGGGGTAGAGCTGAGGGCAGATGTCTGGAGAAAGTGCATGCAGCTACGTGCACACTCCTTTCCATCGATGTCATTGCACATCCTTGGCTCTGGAGCTGTAACTATGAAAAGGGGGGATGTCATCTGATGCAAATGGCTTGATGGCCATTCCCAAGTTTTGCCACAGCACCCATCTGGATCTGTGTTCCGTGGGGAGTTGGGGGCTCCCTGCAGCCCCACTGCGGGGGGAAGCCGCAGGAGTCAGGGTTCCTGTGGTAGAAGTGGACAACAGCTGGATGTCCCTGGTGAAGGATGCGAGGACAGGATGGGAGCAGGTCAGGCAGCCACAAGGAGGTAGAAAGTAGTAGAAAAAAAGAAAAAAGAAAGTTTGTCACAGTGATGTTTAGAAATGAGGGGGTACATGTTGGCGACATTACGTGTTGGTTGTCACAAAAATGTGATGTCCTGAGTGTTCCTGAAATCATATTGGATTCTGAGTTATTCTGGATGGGGGGGGGGCTGGAAGTATAAAGTCGAACTATGCCAGAATGAAAATGAAATTGAGCACATTACTATCTCATTTCTATTAGGTAGAGACAGGGGTGTATGTTTGTATGCTGGGCAACCCAGGGCATGTTACAAATGTGGGTCTCGTACTCACCTTTCTAGTACCTGTGACAAACTCGGGTGTGACAACTGCAGGGAAGTGGGACATATCAGCATTCAATATACAAATTTGACAAAGTGTGACCTTTGTGAAGAAACTGGACATGTCTTCCCTGAATGCCCGTGGGCAGCTAAGAACAAAGCCTCGGTCATTAGTCCAGATTTATTAATACAAAAAGCTCAGGAAGCTGCCACTCACCTGCTCCTCATGAAGACAATCCAGTCCCTACCCTTCCAATCCCAGCCCCACCCAGACCCACTCCCATTCCTAGGGATCCACAAATGGATGACAGACTAGATAAGGAAAAAAGTGAGGTTGGGAACAAGAAACCGAAGGGCAATCTCAGTATTGACAAACTAACCCCATTTGCTACCAAGACCCACAGGAAGAGGCAAATGAAACCTAAATAAAGGCAACTAAAACACTATCCCAGCTCCAGCCCCCAGGAAATGAACAAGGAACATCAAACCCCCACAACCACCCACCCACCGAACCTGAAGATATAATATCCGAGAACCTCTATGCCCCTTTAGCCACCTCTTGGGGGGACACTGATATAGATATAGGGGAGACAGACAATCAAAACTTGAATCCTGAGTCCCCAAATGAACCTGAAGGTTACAAAGGGAAAGAAAAGAAGAAAAAAGAGCTTCTGATTTTAAAAGCTTCTGTCTTCCTTTAACATTGGTTCCTTAAACTGTTACAGTTTATGCAACCCAGTAAACAACAAGCTATCTTCCAATGTATATCCAAGACACTCCTAGACTTTTGTTACTTGCAAGAAACTTGGATGAATTCATTACACTAGGTAAGAACCTTCCAGGCCGAATGGATCAAAGGCCCGTCATACTGGTCTTTTGGACCTGATGAAGCGGACAGGGTAGGGATAATATTTAACTCATACTCTTTCACGTTAGTCAACTTAATAGACCTAATCCCAGGAAGACTATTTAATCTTGATGGTAAGTGGAAAAACAGTTCTGTAAGACTCATAAACATCTATGGGCCACAGTCCAAGGCAAAAAGAGTAGAGCTGTTTAACCAGGTACAGCCATACTTATACTCCACCTCGCATATTATACTAGGAGGAGATTTTATTTGCAACCTCCCCAAAAAAGACAAAACCCAGGAAGGCAAGAAAATATACTGCAATGCAAATGCCCTCCAGAGGTGTATTAATAAAACTGACTTAATGCCCTGTTGGAAATTCCTTAACAAAGGCCCAGATTATTCCTACAAAAGAGGAAAACTTACCTCTAAAATAGATCATTTCTTTATTTCCAAAAGCTTACCAGACCCCTGTAAGATTACTACCTCCTTAGAAATATCAGACCATTTACTACTTGAAATACGCTTTAGTTTCACTCCACATAATACAAAAAGAAATACCAGATGGAGATTTAATACTTCTTGTTTACAGGACTCTCAGCTCCAGAAGACAATTCTAAATATTCTATGGGCCAGAGCATCTGTTTGTGAACTATATGAAGACATAGGAGACTGGTGGGCTGACTCAAAAAAAATATAGTAACCTGCCTCCAAAAGTATGGTAAAACAAAATCTAGAACATATTTTTTTTGAATACCTAAAATTAAGAACCCACTTACAGTATTTGTATACTTTGGACGCCACCACTAGGCAAAACTATGAGACTCAACTTGACAAAATAAAATTGGAAATGAAATAATTCCAATATGACAGAGCTTACAACATGAGGGCATAATTACAGTACAGGACACAGAAAACCCTTCTAGGAGACCCTTGTGAGGCTTTCAGAGCCAGGAAAAAGGCACTAGACTTAAACTCTCTCATAAATGAAAATGGTTATATAGTGACTTCTACAGAAGAGCTCCACAAGGAAATATCCAAACTGTTAAAATCCCATAATATGATGAACCCTCCATAGCCAGAGTTAATAAAAAATTATTTGGATAGCATTAGGACCCTGGCACCATTGATTAATTTAATCAGAAACAGAAGAAATAATTAAGAAACTAAAACAGGGTACCTCCCCGGGCCCAGATGGGCTCCCATATGAATTTTTTAAAACATTCTCAGTTGAACTAGCACAGTGTATACAAATAGTTTATTTTTATTTTTTACAAGCACAACACCCCCCCCCCCCTCACCTCAGGCCTGCTTATCTTTTTGTTCAAGACAGGAAACAGGAATCATCTGTCCAACTGGAGACCAACAACCATCCTAAATGTAGACTTAAACATTGTATCACAAGTGTTAAACAATAGATTACGGAGCATAGTTAACTACTTCATACACCCCTCACAACATTGTGGTTTACCCAATAGGAAAATACAACACTCTCTGATGGTGGTTAGAGATGTAATAGAATATCACACATTAAGGGATAAAAAAAGGACTAATCATTCCACTTGACCAAACTAATGCCTTCAATCGGGTTCACCACCCTTTCCTGTTCTTAACTTTACAGTACTATGGAATTCCTGAGGGTTTCATTAACTGGCTAAGGAAATTCTTTTCTGCAGCTACAATACACCTAATAATAAAAGGTATTATATCTAAGGGTATAAATCTTCAGGCAGTAGTACGCCAGGGATGCCCTCTAAGTCCTATTATATATATTTTCCCTAGACCCCCACTTAAGAATCCTAGATGCCTCAGAACACTGGAGTGGGCTCCCCCAGACCTTCTGGGACAGGTGAGATTAAAGTATAGGTATATACAGATGATGTCTGTAATTTTATGGCTGACAAAATCCACATTCAACATCTTCTCAGCGACATAAGACAATGTTCCTTGGTCTCAAATTCAGCACTAAATATAGGGAAATGTAAAGGTTTAGTTATTGGAACCCTCTTTCAGGGAAGGGAGGAAATAAGCAGACCCCCTGAAAATCCTAGGCCTGTTCTTCAGTTCTTAGAACCTCCCAGAAGAGAATTAGGAAACAGTATTACAAAACGTAAAATAACAAAGTAACAAGATGGAAACACTGGAAACTCTCAAAATAAAAAGAGTTTATGTCATTAAATGATTCCTGCTCTCTTGTATGTTATATATGACTATGGTGTTTCCAACTCCCCAGAAATTTGAGACTAGGACCTATGCCTGCTTCTTTCAGATGCTGTGGGGGAACAGGAGATGCTACACATACTTCCCAAAAGCCCAAGGTGGGTTAGGGATGGTTGATCCCATCACTTTTTTCTTTAGTCTCTTTATATCTCAATCTATGAAAACAGTCCTTGCACCAGTAAATAAACCTATACAGTATATGGGGGCACAGCAACCTCCAAAATTATTTCCCAAAATGGACTGGATTAGAAGCTCCCAAGCCCCCCCCTCCCAGCATAAAGGTCCCAAGTTTTAATTAACCAGCATTGTTTAAAATGCTCAAATGGAGACTGACTAAAGCTGAAACAAGTCAATTTTCTGGACCTATCTTGTATAGTCAGGCCTTAGCCTGTATTTACCCTATAGAACCCAAATTTATGAACTCCTGGGTACTACAGCAGTTAAAAAATGAAATAATACCAGTCCATATGTGGTAGATCCTTTAGCTTTCTGTTGTTGGGAGACTCAGTATTAGAGGGAATTTAAAACATAAGGTGCAAGAAGAACCGATATGCCCATGCAGTTCATGCCAAGCGTTAGAAGACTCTATGGATCATTTTCTATTCCTTTGCTCCTATGTAAAACCATTATGGGCCTACAGTATGTGGGGCAGAAATGGGAACTGGGTTGGTTAACATCCCTAAACTATGATATGCTCATACTCGGACATTTCCCTCAGCTTAGTAGTAGATATGATAAAGGAACCTTAACTGTGTTTTTTGTTGTTAGAAGTTTTACCTTTGGCAAGCAAGATGCCAATTGGTCCTTTACCAGAAAATAATGCCTTATGAGACCTATAGCATATTGGTGGAAAAAGCAATTCTTACAGTCGATGGGAAAGATGTGGTAACCCAACCCCCTTTTAAGGTACAGAAATGGTGGAAAGGTCTATTCAAATTTATTAAGTTTAAGTAAGTAGTAGAATTATACTGTACTATTTGAAAAATAAGCATTTGTCAATGCTGAATGTTGATTGTGTTGGTCTGTTGAGCTCGCTCAGTGGCCCCGTATCACTCGCTCATTCTGTTTCTCCCGGTGCTGCAGACTGCACCTTTGTATGAGGCTCCTGGCTGTGTTGGCACATTTTTTCTGCCCACAAAGAAATCTGCAGCCGTCCTGACAGAGCTGTGTTGAGGTGGGTCATTCGCCCTCACTCAGTCGCTCATTCTGCTTCTGCTGGCGCTGCAGGTTGCTCTTTTGTACTGGGCTCCTGCCTCTGTTGTCGGCTTTATCTGCTCACAAAGAAATGTGTAGCAGTCCTGACACAGGTCCATTGAGCTACCTCACTCCCTCTCTCTTGCTCGTTCTGTTTCTGCCGGTGCTGCAGGCTGGCCTTTTGTACAGGGCTCCTGCCTGCGTTGCCGCCTTTTCTGCACACAAAGCAATCCGCAGCAGTCACGATAGAGGTCTGTTGAGCTTGCTCACTCCCCCTCTCTCACTCGCCATTGTATTTCTCCCAGCGCTGATGGCTGCCCTTTTGTACTGGACTTCTGCCTGCATTGGCACCTTTTTCTGGCCACAAAGAAATCTGCAGCTGTCCTGACACAGCTCCGTAGAGGTCGCTCTCTCCGCCTGTCTCACTCTCTCATTCTGTTTCTCCTGGTGTTGCAGGCTGCCTCTTTTGTACTGGGCTTCTGCCTGCATTGGCAGGTTTTGCTGCCCACAAAGAAATCTGCAGCTGTCCCGACACAACTCCGTTGAGGTGGGTCACTCCCCCTCTGTCACTCGCTTATTCTGTTTGTGCTGGCGCTGCAGGCTGCCCTTTTGTACTGGGCTCCTGCCTCTGTTGGTAGCTTTTCTGCCCACAAAGAAATCTGCAGCAGTCCTGACACAGGTCTGTTGAGGTAGCTCACTCTCCCTCTCTCCCTCTCTCACTCGCTCATTCCGTTTCTGCCGGTGCTGCAGGCTGGCCTTTTGTACTGGGCTCCTGCCTGCATTGCTGCCTTTTTCTGCCCACAAAGAAATCCACAGCAGTCACGATAGAGCTCTGTTGAGCTTGCTCACTGCCCCTCTCTCACTCACTCATTGTGTTTCTCTTGGCACTGCAGGCTGCCCTTTTGTACTGGGCTTCTGCCTACATTGGCACCTTTTTCTGCCCACAAAGAAATCCGCAGGTGTCTCGACAAAGCTCTGTTGAGGCCGTTCACTCCACCTATTTCACTCACTCATTCTGTTTCTCCTGGCGCTGCAGGCTGTCGTTTTGTGGTGGTCTTCTGCCTCTGTCAGTGCCTTTTTCTGCCAGCAAACAAATCTGCAGCAGTCCAGGCAGAGCTCCGTTGAGCTCGCTCAGTCCCCCTCTCTCACTCGCTCATGCCATTTCTGTCGATGCTGCAGGCTGCCCTTTTCTACTGGGCTCCTGCCTGCATTGCTGCCTTCTTCTGGGCACAAAGAAATCTGCAGCAGTCATGATAGAGCTCCGCTGAACTTGCTCACTCACTCCCCCTCTCACTTGTTCATTCTGTTTCTCCCGCTGCTGCAGGCTGCTGTGTTGTACTGGGCCCCTGCATGCATTGCTGCATTTTTCTGCCCACAAAGAAATCCACAGCAGTCCCAAGAGAGCTCCATTGAGCTCACTCACTCCCTCCCCCCCCCACTCGCTCATTCTGTGTCTCCCGGCACTGCAGGCTGCCTTTTTGTACTGGGTTCCTGTCTGCATTGGCAGCTTTGTCTGCCTACAAAAAGATGTGCAGCAGTCCCAAAACAGCTCTGCTGAGGTCATTCACTCGCCCTCTGTCACTCGCTTATTCCATTTCTGTGGGGGCTGCAGGTTGGCATTTTGTACTGGGCTCCTGCCTGTATTGCCACTTTTTCCTGCCCACAAAGAAATCCACAGCAGTGTTGACAGACCTCCATTGAGCGAGTGTCAGAGAGGGAGTGAGCGAGCTCATTCTGTTTCTCCCAACACTGCAGGCTGCCCTTTTGTACTGGGCTCCTGCCTGCATTGGCACCTTTTCCTGCCCACAAAGAAATCTGCAGCTGCCCCGACAGAGCTCCATTGAGGTCGCTCACTCTCCCTGTCTCACTTGCTAATTCTGTTTCTCGTGGCGCTGCAGCCTGCCCTTTTGTACTGGGCTTCTGCCTCTGTTGGCATTCTTTTCTGCTCACAAAGAAATCTGCAGCAGTCCCAACACAGCTCCGTTGGCCTCACTCACTCACTCCCCCCCCCATCTCACTTGTTCATTCCGTTTCTGCTGCCACTGCAGGCTGCCCTTCTGTACTGGGATCCTGCCAGTATAGACACCCTTATCTGCCCACAAAGAAATCTGCAGCAGTGAAGATAGAGCTCCACTGAGCTCACTCAGTTCCCCCCTCTCTTGCTTGCTCATTCTGTTTGTCCCACCACTGCAGGCTGCCCTTTTGTACTCAGGCCCTGCATGCATTGCTGCCTTTTCCTGCCCACAAACAAATCTGCAGCAGTCCCAACAGAGCTTCATTGAGCTCACTCACTCCCTCCCCCTCACTCACTTACTCATTCTGTGTCTCCCGGCTCTACAGGCTGCCCTTTTGTACTGGGCTCCTGCCTGCGTTGTTGCCTTTTCCTGCCCACAAAGACATCCACAGCAGTCCCAACAGAGTTCAGTTGAGCTCGGTCACTCCCCCCAAGTTGCTCGATCCTAATCTGTCCCAAACACTGATATCCGACAGCGACTGCGGTATTCTGCACCGGAAGCGCAGAAACACATTTCGGCCAGGATGTGAAAAATGACAGCTGTACTGTTCATAAGGAGGTGTGAACAAATGCCAGTGTTGAAAATCAGGCATGAAAATATTACTAATTTGCAAATTTACAAGGGTGCGTGGCACCTGAACAACACACGCTTGCAACACAGTCATTTTATGGAGTTTCATCACATAATTTTTAACATAGGAATTTAGGACCTCTGCTCATGAACAGTGTCAGTGTGATTTTCTTAATATGTCCTGAACACTGATTTCCCACAGCAACCGCGCTATTGTGCGGTGGAAGAGCGAAAACACATTTTGGCCAGGATGTGAAAAATGACAGCTGCACTATTCTTAAGAAGGTGTGGCAAAATGGCAATGCTGAAAATTTGGAGTGAAAATATTGCAAAGTGGCGAAGGTACGACCGTGTGTGGAAACTGCGCAATGCACATTCGTAACACACTCATTTTATGGACTTTCGTCACCAAATTGTCAACATAGGCATTTTAGGACCTCTGCTAATAAACAGTGTCACTGCCATTTTCATAAAGTGTCCTGAACATGGATTTCCCACAGCCACCATGCTATTCTGCGCCGGAACTGCAAAAACATATTTTGGCCAGGATGTGAAAAATGACAGCTGCACTGTTCGTAAGGAGGTGCAGAAGAATGGCAATGTTGAAAATCTGGAGTGAAAATATTATTAATTCATGAAGTTACGAGCGTGCGTGTAAACTGTGCAACGTATGCTCATAACACAGTCATTTTAAGGAGTATCACCACCAAATTGTCAACATAGGCATTTTAGGACCTCTGCCCATGAACAGTGCCACTGTCAGTTTCTTAATCTGTGTGGAACACTGATTTCCCACACCGACCACGCTATTCTGCGCCGGAAGTGCGAAAACACATTTTGGCCAGGATGTGGAAAATGAAAGCTGTGTTGTTCACAAGGAGGTCTGAAAAAATGGCATTGTTGAAAATCTGGCATGAACATATTGCAAATTTGCAAAGTTAAAAGCGTGCGTAGCAACTGCGCAATGCACGCTTAAAACAGTCATTTTGATTTTTTCCCACCAAATTTGCAACATAGGCTTTTTGAGAGCCCACCTCATGAACACTGGCACTGTCATTTCAGTAATCAACCTCAAAAGGTGATTCCACGCAGTGACCACAAAATCACCTTTCAGGGCCGCTTAACGCCATGACAGTGCCAGAATTCATGAGGAGGGGTCCCAAAAACCCCATGTTGAAAATTTGATATGCATCAAAGTTAAAAAAAAAACCTATTTATTCCATTATACAGCTTACCGGCATTTTCTTAGTTCGTGGTCGGCTTTGAAGAGTGCAGACGTGTTCTCGGTCCACCGAAGATCGTCACGCCCAGCTCTGGAGGTAAGTCTCGGGTGGTGGGGTGTGGGGAGGCAGGGTGCACAGTGGGTGGGCATGGGTTGTGGGAGGGCAGGGAGACTGCCGAGGATCTTTTCCTGTTTTACAGGGTAAAAAGACATTGCGGGACTGTTTTTTTCGTTCACTGGGGCATGTGGCACGCCGGGTGGGCGCCCAGCGTACCAACAGCATCTTGTTTTTTTGAGGGGGACAGCTGTAGCTGATGGGGGATTGGACACCCCCGTTGGCACACAACAAAGGGAGGGCTGTTACATTGTGCCAATGGGGATTGAGCACCCCCATTGGCAGACAACAAAAGAGTGGGAGGTGACATTATGCTGATGGGGATTGGGCACCCCATTGGCAAACAACCAAAGTGGGAGGGGGCTTTACATAATGCCGACGGGAGTGGGCTCCCCATCGGCAACATAAAGTGTGGGGCACATGCTGCCGAGGGATTGGGCATCCCCTGGCGGGGGTTAATATTGTTTAGAACACAGCAGCAAGCTGCCACCATGTTCATAAACAATATCGCTGTTTCAGGGTCCCACCCTTCAATGACGGGTCACTCCATCATTGCAGCGAATGGCTGATGCTGCAATGATGAGGCAGCCCCTGATTGCAGCAGCTAATTTTTACAAGTTGGTGGCACACTGGCTGAACTAGTATCAGCAGCAGTGTGCCACGGCATTGGGGGAAGAGGGACAAGCCTTTACAGGCTGTGGGGCATTACTACAATAGTGCCGCGGTCGCCAACCTGCTTGTGGAGAAACTCACCGCAACACGTTTCTTGCGCATGCCGCAATCAACATAATAAAGGGAAGGGAAAATAAATATTATTCCCTCTTTAGTACTGAATCAAATGTAAACAAATGGTCTCTTAGGCAAAGATGCAAATGTGTTTACAGTTAAAGAAAATCATAAATAATGTGTAACGCTTGAAAAATGAATGTAAAATGTATTTTTTGAACTATTACATGCATTCCTTTTTGTTATGTATTTCTTTTATTGTGACTTGAATAAAACAATCCCATGCTCTTTTTGAGAAGTGCCATGGGACCTTTAACATCCACCTGAACTACCACCAGAACAGGCAGATGGGACCTCGTTTTAACGTCTTATCTGAAAGATGGCACCTCAGGAGTGCAGCACCCCCCCTCATGCTGCACTAGTGTCAGTATTGGGATTTTACCCAAGTGTCTGGTGTTGGGCTAGAACTCACAGCCTTCTGGTCTCCCGAACTCAGAGGCACATGTGCTACCTGCCGAGCTTCCCATAGGTTGCTCAGTTTCTTAATCAGCCTTCTGTGTGGTACAATGTCAAAGGCCTTATTGAAGTCCAGATAGGCCACATTCACTGCCCTTCCCTGTTCCACCTCTATGTTTACCCAGTCAAAGAAATCTATGAGGTTTGTTTCACAAGACCTTCCCCTAAATTAAACTGTGCTGCTGGTGGTTCTGCAGCCCATTAGCCTCCAGGTACTTCATCACTCTCTCCTTCTGTAGGTTCTCCATTAATTTCCTCACCACTGATGTGAGACTGACTGGTATGCAATTGCTGGCCTCCTCGCTGCTGACGGTCTTGTGCAGAAAGACCACATCATCCCATCTCCAGTCCTCCAGAAACACCCCATCTCCAATGAGGTGCTGAACAGTGGTGCCGAAGGGACAGCTAGTATAGTACTTAGTTCTTTTAGAACTCCTGTGTGGATCCCATCTGGTCCCATCACCTTGTTTTCCTTTAGGGCTTCCAATCCCCAGCAAAGTTTCTCTTCTGGAAATTGACTTGTGTCCATGCCCCCCTTCCCCTTGTGTCTGCTGATCACCTAGACTGTATGCAGGGACAGACTAAGACAAAGTACAGGATTGTTTTTTCTGCCTAAGTTATTGATTTCTGTCAAATCTGACACAAAACCAAACAGTAACTCTGTTCAGAGACCACTTCTGAGTGGATAGTGAAAATTAGGCTGGAAGGGGAATGAGATGATTTAATAAGACTTTGGCATGATTGGCATGATTTCAATCAGATTTAAGCAAGTCACATGTTTAACTGAACACACAAGCCATTAACTCACAAGTGTGTGATTGGAAAATAAATATGGGGAGCTTTTGATGAGACAGAGAAAGAGATAGACGGGAAGAGAGAGACAGAAAAGAGACGAGAGAGAGAAATAGGGTAATCAAAAGTTACGTGAACAGCAAAGTGGAAGAAGAGATGGAAGAAGAAGTCCTCCAGCCTCTGTAAAAGGTGCATTAGGAAATGTGGACACTTGTGTGGAGGGACATATCAACTCCTTTGCAAGGCTAGGCCCAGTGTCAGATTGAAGCACAGCACCTCACAGAGGCCAATCCACTGCTTTAGCTATTCACCTGTACTGGAACCAGATGTTGCAAGCATGAGACTGGGCTACATACGCAGTAGATGGGGGGGAAAAGGCAGGACAGCTCAGGCTACTGAAGGGGTGGCAAAGCATTAAGTTAGGCAATTGTCTGTGGTGTTACTGCCATCACTAGGCCATAAGTCACAGTTAGTTGCCTATGAGGACAAGGAGGAAATGTATTATAGTCAGTCACATCAACTGCCACCATCTTTGCTGGCTCTCATGGCAGTACTACTACTGTTGACCAATGTCTCTTCTCACTTTGATAACGTGATAGACCAGAAAGTGGTAACAACAGGTACAGCATTGAAAAAGCTATCCTGTGGCAAGGGGATAAAGAGTTTTTAAGCTCAGTTGGAGTCTACACAGGACAGGGATTGAGCATCTGGCTTAGATTGGAACTAGGGTAGGGACAAAGCCTTTGGCCACATCTGTTGCTAGAGCCAGGACCCTTTATCAGGTTTAGAACTAGAGTCTGTGCAAAGATGAAGCCCTTGGTCAGGTCTGGAACAACACTCTGAGCATGGCCAGAGCTCTTGGCCACAACTGTAGATGGAACTCAAGCAGGGACAAAGTCCTTGGCCAGGTCTGGAGCTGGAGCCCAAGCAGAGATAAAGCCCTTGGCTAGGTCTGGAGCTGGAGTCTGGGAAGGCAGGGACTAAGCTCTAGTCCATATCTGGAGCTGAAACCTTTGCAGGGACAAATTCCTTGGCCAAGTCTGAAGCCCCACATGAAATTAGTTAGCTGATGTGTAGATTAAAATGTATTGTTACAATCAAGATAAACAAAAGCAAAGATAACAAAATGATAAACAATGTGTGTGCTTACACTAAGTGTGTGTGTACGGGGAACCATATTTCCATTACTTTTTGTGTTGCTTGCACGCATCTGCAAGAAACACATTGCATCAGGTTTTCTTCACAAGTGGGTTGTGGAGGCACGGCAGTGTTGTGCCAAATGGCAGCAGCCCATTCAGGGGCTGGTCCCTGCCTCGGCCAATAGAGGAGCATACTGTTGATCACTGGCAGTTAATGAGCAGGCCACTAGATCAAAGTAACAGAGCCGCCGCAATCAAGGAGCGCCCCTTCACTGTGCCATCAGCTGTTTGTACGGCAGGGCCTCCCTGACTGCATCAGCCAATTACATAGCTCCATTGTGCTGTGTTTCCATGACAACAGCGTCTCTGTCAGCCTCTCATAGTCCCCACAAAGTTGACAGAAAGCCGCCGCCTGCTGTTCAGTGTGCGTTCCTGGTAAAACATTTCAATAAATAGAAAGCCGAAAAGGGGTGCCCAATCTCCCTCAGCTATTGCCACCTCCCACACTTATATGTGCCGACTGGGGTGCCCAACCCCCTTGTTGGCATGCCCCATTCCTGGTAATTTTGCTGATGGGGGAGCCCACTCCCCATTGGCATAATGGCCCCCCAATTTCTTGTGGGCCGAGGGGTGCCTGTCCCCTCGGCTCTTGTCCCCACAGCACTCGCATGTAGTCAATGGGGTCTAATCCCCATTGGCTACAGCCCCCCAAACACTCAGGTGGGAGCCCACCCCAGTGTGCCAAAATGAAATAACCCAGCAAAAAAGAAAACCTTCCTGCGAGTTTTTTTGTTTTTTTCAACCCTGTAAAACAGAAAATGGTCCGTGGCCCCTCTCCCAACCCGCACACACCCTCTGTGCACCATGCCTCCCCACACCCTCCCTCATGCCATACTTACCTCCGGAGCCCGACGCAATGATCTTTGGTGGACCAGGAACACGTCTGCACTCTTCAAAGCCGACCGCGAACTGAAGAAATGCCAGTAAGCTGTATAATGGCATAAATGTTTTTTTTTTCAACTTTGGTGCATATCTCAGCCATTTTGGGGAATTTTTTTTTTACCACATTTTCAACATGGGGTTCTTGGGACCCCACCTCATGAACTCAGTCACTCTTATTTTGTTATTCGATCCCTAAAGGTGATTTCACGGTCACTGCGCGGAACCGCCTTTCGGAACCGAGTAACTAAACAACAGTACCACAGTTCATGAGGTAGGCCAATTAAAATCCTATGTTGAAAATTTGGTGAAAAATTCCAAAAATGACTGTTTCACGAAGCATGCATTGCGGTTCCTCACGTCACGCTCGTAACCTGAGCATTTAATATTTTCACTCCAGATTTTCCAATATTGCCATTTTACCACACCTTCTTATGAACAGTACAGCTGTCATTTTTCACATCTCGCCTGAAATGTGTTTTCACACATGTAGCACACAATGGCGTGGTCAGTGTGCGAAATCAATGTTCAGGACGGATTAAGAATATCACAGCGACACCGTTCATGAGGTAGGCCCCCCAAAATCCTATGTTGAAAATTTGGTGAACAAATTCTCCAAAATGACTGCTTTACGAGTGTGCATTGGGTAGTTCCTATGCATGCTCGTAACTTCTAGCATGTTTAATATTTTCACTCCAGATTTTCAGCATTGCCATTTTACCACACCTCCTTACGAACAGTGCAACGGTCATTTTTCACATCTCATCCGAAATGTGTTTTGGCACATGTAGCACACAGTGGTGTGGTCGGTGTGTAAAATCAATGTTTGGGACAGATTAAGAAAATCACAGTGACGTTGTTCATGAGCAGAAGTCTTAAACTGGCTATGTTGAAAATTTGGTGACAAAAGTCCATAAAATGACTGTGTTACAAGTGTGCATTGTGCAATTTCCATGCACCCTCATACGTTCATAAATTTTGTAATCTTTTCAGTCCAGATTTTCAACATTGGCATTTTCCACACCTCCTTATGAACAGTACAGCTGTCATTTTTCACACCCCGGCCGAAATGTGTTTTCATACTTTCAGCGCAGAATAGCATGGTCGCTGTGGGAAATCAATGTTCGGGATAGATTAAGAAAATCACAGTGACACTGTTCATGAGCGGAGGTCCCAAAATGCCTATGTTGAAAATCTGTTGTAAAAAATCCCAAAACTAATTACATTACGGGTGTGCATTGCACAGTTTCTATGCACACTCGTGACTTCACTAGTTTTTTTATATTTTCACATTGCCATTTTTTATACCTCCTTATGAACAGTACAGCTGTCATTTTTCACATCCTGTTTGAAATGTGTTTTCACACCTGTGGCGCCAAATGGCACAGTCGCTGCGCAAAATCACCTTTTGGGTAACGAACTGATAGTGTCACTGTTCATGCGGTGGGATCACAAAAAGCCCATGTTGAAAACTTGGAGTAAAAATACCAAGAAATGCCCAGGGCATTAGGATTTTTGAGCATAAAGCCCTATCCGGTAGGGACTGACAGGCGTCAGGGGTGTGACTTGGGATTGTCGACAGTAATGCTCATGCCATTCCACTCCCATCCCCAACCTGCAGCCAGTGATAGGCATCGAGGTGCACCATGGACTCTTTGGCCCCAGTTTTCACCCCATTCTCCTATACTGCACCCATTTCAGCATATTTCCTTATGGAATGAGGTGAGTAAAGCCTGACCACCCAAGGAACATCTCGACACTTGTCAGTGTCTGCAGGGTAGGGTGAGGTGAAATGTCATGACTGTTATGGGCGATGACCCAAAGGCACACCCCAATGCCTGTCCATCTCTGCAGGGTGTGGGTGGGGTTGGCGTCAGTTCAGTACTTCACTACCATTCCTATACTGCATGGGCCCGATTCTCATAGGGGCCTGCATCTGGTGCAAGCTGTGACAAACAGCAGCTTGCGCCAATGCCCAGTGTGCCAGGGACCCTGCACCTGATTCAGGTACAGGACAGGTCCCAGCTGCTAAGTCCCAATGCTTGCACTGACTGAAACTCTGCAGCAAACCCCTGGTGCACCGCACGGGTCTGCTGCAGGCCACCAAAAACTAACACAGGACCCCAGTCCCACCAGGTAATGGGCAAGTGGACCCAACCTGGTGGGCCGGTGTTCCCCCACCATGTTTGGTGCAATTGCCACCTGGCCATGGAGGGGAGTGGTGGGATGTGCCGAGCACTGGGGAGCAGTCGGAACTGGTATATGGGGGGGGATTGGGAACCACCTGCTGGGGCATGGGTGGGCACTGTATCACCATAAGTTGGTGCTGCGATAGCACTGATGGGGCAGGCATCGGGGATCGGGGGAGCCGCTGCCAGTATGGGCAGCATCAGAATGGGGTTACCAACGTGGTACATAGGTGGCATCAGGGAGCTGTGAGTGGTGCCATTGGACCACTAGGATGGGGGCCACACATACAAGGCCTCACTTGGAGATGTATGGTAGGTGGACCGTCACCCTTGGTGTGCTGCACACAGGCATGTCACCCAGGGAAGAATGTCTAAGTCCCCTTACACCTGCCCTGGCTGGTCTAAGGCACTTAGAATTTCTGCCATTGGGTGATGCCTGTGAATCGCAGGATGCAGCTTGCATTGGCTGTAGTCCCCCTACCACCATGCCGCAGTGCATTGCAGGGCACAGGGCAGGTGCAAGCCCTGTTTGGGGCAGGTGGCCTGTGGTCAACGCAGGCCACCTTTGTGAATCGCATGGAGGGTGGGCCACCTTTGTGAATCACATGGAGGGTGGTCATGGACACAAGGTGCACCTTGCACCATATCTATTCAGCACAGGCACCTTGCATCCGACACAGGGCTTTGAGAATCGGACCCCATCTGTCTAACTCCTGCTCTTCCATTGATAATGCCATCAAGCAACCATTCGGCATTGACAAATGCTTGTGTAGTGAGCTCTGGCCCATAAGAGGCTCACAGGTGACCAGTGGGAAGCTCATTAATTAGGAACAGGCTGCATCTCTCCTGTCTGCAATGCAGTGTTAAGGGTTCAGCAAGCTCAGCCCTGGCTAATGTACAAAGACTTTATCACATTTCTTATGAGTCTTTCTTAAATGTGTTTTATCTGTTTACAGGAGTGCACCTGATTTGAGACCAAAATCAAAAGCAAACAGTGATAGTAGCAGAAATTCCCCCACACACACAAACACACACACACATATACACACTCCCTGAAAAGCTGCTTAAAAGCCTGCGATTCATTCAAATCAATCCAATTTTCTTAGTTAGTTGGGGTTCAGTGCCAACAAGTGTAAAATCATGTACCTAGAGCACTGGAACCCCGATGCTGAGTATAGGATGGGGGGAGGTACTGATACTCACTAGACATGAAAGAGTCCATGAGATTATTATATCAGAGGTCCTCAAGGTCGCAGTACAGTGTGACAAGGCTATGGGCAGGGAAAATTGGATTCTGGGGTGCATAAGGAGTGACATCTCCAGTAGGAGGAGGAGGGATGTTGTGCTGCCATTGTATCACTCCCTGGTATACCCCCAGCTGGAGTACTGTGTCCAGTTTTGGAGTCCACACTTCAGAAAGGACATAGGGTAGAGGTTTTCCAGAGGAGGGCAACTAAAATGGTTCAGGATTTTCATAGGAATCCCTACAAGGAAGGGCTGAAGAATCTCAACATGTACACTCTGGAAGAGAGGAGGGCGAGAGGTGACATAATCAAGACCTACAAAGTACCTCACAGGGGGTAAACAGGGTGCAGTTGCGGAGTTTCCTTCAAATGAGGATGAACACCCAAACGAGGGGCATACAATGAAGTTGGGGGGGAGTTCAGGATAGATGTGAAGAAATATTTTTTACTGAAAGAGTGGTAGATGCCTTGAAACAGACTGCTAGGAGAAGTGGTGCAGGCTAAAATGGTAGGGGCATGAAGCATGCATGGGATAAACATAGGGGTATATTAGAAAAAGGGGAAGGAAGGGGTCAACAGAGATCAATAGGGCTATGGAGGTGGAGTAGGTTCAAGTTGTGAGGCAGTATAGCGCAGTGGTCTAAGGCTCTGAGCTGCAAATTTGGTGACATCCAGCAGACCAGACCTGGGTTTGAATCCCACAGCTTCCACTTGCATACTGTGTGACCCTGAGCAAGTCACTTAACCTCCTTGTGCTCCCAGGTCGCTCCTGTAAAAAAGCTTCCAGCTTAGTGTGCTATACCTGGTTAAACAACTAAATAAAAAAAAAAAAGTTCATTGGGGGGAAAATCCATTGAGCAAGCTCATTCACAAAGCGGTCCTGATGGACGCAGGCAGAATAAGACATACAGTAACACATACTGGCAGGAGTTACAAGTAGGTAAAGAACACTTGGGCAGACTGGGTGGGCTGAGTGGTCCTTTTCTGCTGACAAATTCTATGTTTCTATGGCATCATGTGTTCATTTAGGTGCAATGTTTATTTAAAGTTGGGCCTACCATACATCCAGAAGTAAGGTACAGTAAATTACCGAATTAGATGCAATCCACTTACAGTACAATAAACAGAACCCCAGTGCTTCGAGAAGCCTTTACTCTTCATAAGGCTGCTTAAAAAGCAGTTCTAATTACATAGTCTACATCGGAATGCTGATCTTAAAATTGAAGCCGCATCTGAATGAGTACTTGATTCTTGCTCACTCCATTTCTTCCCCACTTTGAAAGCTGCTTGTCCTGAGTTAGTTTTGGGCTGGCAGTGCCTCACCTGTGTTGGAAGATGACCAATAAGCAGCACTGAAAGATGTCAGACTTCACAGACTGTGAAGGCAGCTGCTCACCCACCATCTTGGCAAGAAGCAGGCTGCAGCTGTGGCCACCGAAGACTATTGGGGTGTGGGGATGGAGGACCAAAAGGGACAGACATAAGGAGATAAAATCATAATAAAAATTGTGAGACCTTCACCAGCTTTCCAAAATGCTTACCAGTAAAAGAACACTCTATGAAGTTTTTCAAATGGTAACACAATCTGGTGAGCCCTCTGTCTGCCGTCTGACACCAGGCATCAACAAGTGTAAAATTACCTAAAGAAGGCAGTGTAAGCATGCGGTTACTGAAATATTGGAGATTACAGATTTATAAGAACATAGAGGATAATGTATGGTCATTGATGGTTAACTGGTTTGTTAACCATTGAGAGGTTGCCAGAGTGACCACATAAACCTCGAGAGCGAAGCTCGACAGGTTTACGTTGCCATGGCAACCTTGAGATTGGTTAAGAAACTGGTTAACCATAGATGTACCATACATTAGCTTTTATAGTGTATTATACTATTTTGATTATTTAGAAAAGAAAGCAGTTACTTACTGCTGTTTTTTTTAATGTCCTCACTGCTTTGCCCTCACCACCATGGCCGTTTCAAGGCCGTCTGATCCAGCTGCGCTCATGTCAGACTGTTCCCGGTTGTTAACCCATCGATGTGACGTACCATCGATGGGTTAACAACATCGTGACGTCACATCGATGGTAAACGTTGTTATAAAAAGGTAGATGATACCTATAACAATATTCTACCATACATTATAAAAGAATATCACACAGAAGCAGGCACATGTGCCTATAGCAGCTGTCTCCTGCTTCTCAGTAGTTATATTTATACCCTTGAGGTACTTGAATGTTTCTATCATATCCATTCTTTCTCTCCTCTCTTCCATTGAGTAGATATTGAGGTCCCTTAATTTCTCCTCATAAGTCTTATTATATCAGAGGACCTCAAGGTGGCAGTACAGTGTGACAAGGCTATGTGCAGGGCAAATTGGATTCTGGGGTGCATAAGGAGTGGCATCTCCAGTAGGAGGAGGAGGAGGGATGTTGTGCTGCCATTGTATCACTCCCTGGTATACCCCCAGCTGGAGTACTGTGTCCAGTTTTAGAGTCCACACTTCAGAAAGGACATAGGGTAGAGGTTTTCCAGAGGAGGGCAACTAAAACGGTTCAGGATTTTCATAGGAATCCATACAAGGAAGGGCTGAAGAATCTCAAAATGTACACTCTTGAAGAGAGGAGGGTGAGAGGTGACATAATCAAGGCCACAAAGTACCTCACAGGGGTAAACAGGGTACAGTTGCAGAGTTTCCTTCAAATAAGGATGAACACCCAAACCAAGGGGCATACAATGAAGTTGGGGGGGGGGGAGTTCCAGATAGATGTGAAGAAATATTTTTTACTGAAAGGGTTGTAGAATAAAACAAAAATTGTTTAAGCAGGGAAGTTCTGAAGCAAGTTGGAGGTTGGGGAGGACACTTCAGTATGCTAAACAGGAGAGAGCAGTAGTCTCAATACAGTTGTGGAAGGGGCTCTGATTAACACTGGGGCACAGAGCTGAAAAAAGAAAAAAAAACAGGCAGGGAGGTTCTGAAGCAAGTTTTTTGGGGGATGGGGGGCACTGCAGCAGCCTCAATGGGACACAGAGGTCAAGAGTGCAGCCAACAGCCTTACAGCTCTAAGAGAAGGGGCAAAGGGCCCCTGGGCAGATAGCAAAATCATGCTACCTTAAAACCTGTCTCAAAACTTAAATCAACTCTTAAGAAATCTTTACATCAGACTAAACATTACTTAAAGTGAGAAATCAAGAACATGTCAAGCAGAGGTCACTCCTAGCATTAATTTCTTAGCAGCAGTCCTAGAAGACTTATGGATTGCTGTACATAGTGTGAGAAACACAGGCAAACAGGGGCCAGTGAGATTCCTTTAGAGGTAGATGCCAAAATTGAGAGTTCCAAACCGTAACTTGCCTGGAGGGTCAGCGTCGGGCAGCTTCTCCTTAGTCTACTTACCAAACTGCAGAATAAAGTTCATTTGAGAGGAAACAGCCTGAATGGGCACAGTTGTTCCCCGGTAAGAAAAGGTGAGAGGATGAAATTAAATAGCAGGCTTGGAGTGAGGGCAGTCAGAAAACAAAAGAGAAATTAACAGTTTGGGAGGGGTTGAGAATTAAACAGAAATAGTTTAAGCAGGGAAGTCCTGAAGCAAGTTGGGGGTTTGGGAAGACACTGCAGTATGCTGAACAGGAGAGAGCAGTAGCCTCAATACATTTGTGGAAGGGGCTCTGATTAACACTGGGGCACAGAGCTGAAAAAAAAACAGGCAGGGAGGTTCTGAGACAAGTTTTGGGGGGATCACTGCAGCAGCCTCAATGGGACACAGAGGTCAAGGGTGCAGCCCACTGACTTATAGCTCTAAGAGAATGAATACAGGGTTCAGGGCAGATAGCAAAATCACACTACCTTAAAACCTCATTCACAACTTAAATCAATTCTTAAGAAATCTCTACATCAGACTAAACATTACTTAACATGAGAAAATAAGAACATGTCAAGCAGAGGTCAGTCCTAGCATTAATTTCTTGGCAACAGTTCCTACAAGACTTGTGGATTGCTGCACATAATGTGAGAAACACTGGAAAACAGGGGCAAGTGAGATTCCTCCAGGGGTAGATGCCAAAATTCAGAGTTCAAACCAATACCTTGCTTGGAGGGTGAGCATCAGGCAGCTTCTCCTTAGTCTGCTTACCAAACTGCAGAATGCAATTTGTTTGAGAGGAAACAGCCTGATAGGGCACAGTTGTCCCCGGAGAGATAAGGTGAGAGGACAGAATTAAATAGCAGGCTTGCAGTGGAGGGCAGGCAGAAAACAAAAGAGAAATTAACAGTTTGGGAGAGGTTGAGAATTAAACAGAAATAGTTTAAGCAGGAAAGTCCTAAAGCAAGTTGGGGGTTGGGGAGGACACTGCAGTATGCTGAACAGGAGAGAGCAGTAGCCTCAATACAGTTGTGGAAGGGGCTTTGATTAACAGTGGGGCACAGAGCTGAAAAAAGAAAAAAAAATTCAGGGAGTTTCTGAAACAAGTGTTTCTTTTGGAGGGGGGACTGCAGCAGCCTCAATGGGACACAGAGGTCAAGGGTGCAGCCCACAGACTTACAGCTCTAAGAAAAGGGGCACAAGGCCCAGGTCAGAGAGCAAAGTTACACTACCTTAAAACCTAACTCAAAACTTAATTCAGCTCTTAAGTAATCTCACCATCAGACTTAACATTACTTAAAGTGAGAACTCAAGAACATGTCAAGCAGAGGTCAGCTCTAGCATTAATTTCTTGGTAACAGTTCCTTGAAGACTTCTGGATTGGTGCACATAGTGCGAGAAACACTGGCAAACAGGGCCAAGTGAGATTCCTCCAGGGGTAGATGCCAAAATTCAGATTTCCAACCCGTACCCTGCTTGGAGGGTGAGTGTTGGGCAGCTTCTTCTTAGTCTATCAAAATTCAGAATGCAGTTTGTTTGAGAGGAAACAGCCTGAAATGGCACAGTAGTCCCTGGTGAGATAAGGTGAGAGAAGAAAATTAAATAGCAGGTTTGGAGGGGAGGGCAGTCAGAAAACAAAAGAGAAATTAACAGTATGGGAGGGGTTGAGAATTAAACAGAAACAGTTTATGCAGAGAAGTCCTAAATCAAGTAGGGGATTGGGGAGGACAATGCAGTATGTTGAACAGGAGAGAGCAGTAGCCTCAATACAGTTGTGGAAGGGGCTCTGATTAACACTGGGGCACAGAGCTGAAGAAAAAACAGGCAGGAAGGTTCTGAAGCAAGTTGTTTTTGGGGTGGGCACAGCAAGCAGTCTCAATGGGACACAGAGGCCAAGGGGGCAGCCCACAGACTTACAGCTCTAAGAGATGGGGCACAGGGCTCAGGGCAGATAGCAAAATCACACTACCTTAAAACCTCTCTCAAAACTAAAATCTTAAGAAATCTCTGCATCAGACTAAACATTACTTAAAGTGAAAAATCAAGAACATGTCAAGCAGAGGTCAGTCCTAGAATTAATTTCTTAGCAGCAGTCCTAGAAGACTTCTGGATTGCTGTACATAGTGTAAGAAACACAGGCAAACACAGGCAAGTGAGATTCTTCTAGGGGTAGATGCCAAAATTGAGAGTTCCAATCTGTAACTTGCCTGGAGGGTCAGCGTTGGGCAGCTTCTCCTTAGTCTGCTTACCAAACTGCAGAATGCAGTTTGTTTGAGAGGAAACAGCCTGAAAGGGGACAGTAGTCCCCTGGTGAGATAAGGTGAGAGGACAAAATTAATTAACATACTTGTAGGGGAGAGCAGTTGGAAAATAAAAGAGAAATGAACAGTTTGGGAAGGGTTGAGAATAAAACAGAAATAATTTAAGCAGGGAAGTCCAGAAGTAAGTTGGGGGTTGGGGAGGAAGCTGCAGTATGCTGAACGGGAGAGAGCAGTAGCCTCAATACAGTTGTGTAAGGGGCTCTTATTAACACTAGGGCACAGAGCTGAAAAACAAAACAAAAAAAACAGGCAGAGAGGTTCTGAAGCAAGGTTTTTTGGGGGGCGGGCAGTGCAGCAGCCTCAATGGGACACAGAGGCCAAGGTTGCTGCCCACAGACTTACAGCTCTAAGAGAAGGAGCAGAGGGCTCAGGGCAGATAGCAAAATCTCATTACCTTAACACCTCTCTCAAACTTTAATTAACTCTTAAGAAATCTCTACATCAGACTAAACATTACTTAAAGTGAGAAATCAAGAACATGTCAAACAGAGGTCAGCCTTAGCATTAATTCCTTGGCAGGAGTCCTAGAGAACTTCTGGATTGCTGCATGTAGTGTGAGAAACACTGGCAAACAGGGGCAAGTGAGATTCCTCTAGGGCAAGATATAAAAATTCAGAGTTCCAAACTGTACCTTGCTTGGAGGCTGAGCGTCGGGCAGCTTCTCCTCAGCATGCTTACCAAACTGCAGAATGCAGTTTATTTGAGAGGAAACAGCCTGAATGGGCACAGTTGTCCCCTGGTAAGATAAGGTGAGAGGATGAAATTAAATAGTTTTGGAGGGAGGGCAGTCAGAAAACAAAAGAGAAATTAACAGTTTAGGAGGGGTTGAGAATTAAACATAAATAGTTTATGCAGGGAAGTCCTAAATCAAGTTGGGGTTGGGGAGGACAATGCAGTATGCTGAACAGGAGAGAGCAGTAGCTTCAATACAGTCATGGAAGGGGCTCTGATTAACACTGGGGCACAGAACTAAAAAAAAGAGGCAGGGAGGTTCTGAAGCAAGTTTTGGAGGGGTCACTGTAGCAGCCTCAATGGGACACAGAGGTCAAGGGTGCAACCCACTGACTTACAGCTCTAAGAGAAGGAATACAGGGCTCAGGGAAGATAGCAAAATCACACTACCTTAAAACCTCATTCAAAACTTAAATCAACTCTTAAGAAATCTCTACATCAGACTAAACATTACTTAAAGTGAGAAATCAAGAACACGTCAAGCAGAAGTTAGTCCTAGCATTCATTTCTTGAAGCAGTTCCTAGAAGACTTGTGGATTGCTGCACATAGTGTGAGAAACACAGGCAAACAGGGACTAGTGAGATTCCTCCAGGGGTAGATGCAAAAATTCAGAGTTCCAATCCGTATCTTACTTGGAGGGAGAGCGTTGGGCAGCTTCTCCTTTGTCTGCTTACCAACTGCAGAATGTAGTTTGTTTGAGAGGAAATAGCCTGAATGTGCAAAGTAGTACCCTGGTGAAATAAGATGAGTTGACAAAATTAAATTGCAGGCTTGGAGGGGAGGGCAGTCAGAAAACAAAAGAGAAATTAACAGTTTGGGAGAGGTTGAGAATTAACAGAAATAGTTTAAGCTGGGAAGTCGTGAAGCAAGTTGGAGGTTGGGGAGAACACTGCAGCATGCTGAACAGAAGAGAGCAGTAGCCTCAATACAGTTGTGGAAGGGGCTTTAATTAACACTGGGGCACAGAGCTGAAAAATGAAAAAAAAAACATTCAGGGAGTTTCTGAAGCAAGTGTTTTTTTGGGGGGGGCACTGCAGCAGCCT
The DNA here is from genome assembly GCA_016271365.2 of Neoceratodus forsteri. NCBI lineage: Eukaryota > Metazoa > Chordata > Ceratodontiformes > Ceratodontidae > Neoceratodus > Neoceratodus forsteri. Next base: position 219,311,083 of record CM028136.1, on the reverse strand, counting down.
CAATAGGACACAGAGGTCAAGGTTGCAGCCCACAGATTTATAGCTCTAAGAAAAGGGGCACAGGGCCCAGGTCAGAGAGTAAAGTTACTCTACTTTAAAGCCTCTCTCAAAACTTTAATTAACTCTTAAGTAATCTCTACAACAGAATAAAAATTACTGAAAGTGAGAAATCAAGAAAGTGTCAAGCAGAGGTCAGTCTTTGGATTAATTTCTTGGCAGCAGTTCCTAGAAGACTTGTGTATTCCTGCACATAGTGTGAGAAACACTGTCAAATGGAGCAAGTGAGATTACTCCAGGGGTAGATGTCAAAATTCAGAGTTCCAACCTGTACCTTGCTTGGAGGGTGAGTGTCAGGTAGCTTCTCCTTAGTCTGCTTACCAAACTGCAGAATTCAGCTTATTTGAGAGCAAACAGCCTGAATGGGCACTGCAGCCCCCTTGTGGGAAAGAGTGAGATGACAAAATTAAATAGCAGGCTTGGTTGGCAGGGCAGTGAGAAAACAAAAGAGAAATTAACAGTTTGGGAGGGGTTGAGAATTGAACAGAAATAGTTTAAGCAGGGAAGTCCTGAAGCAAGTTTGGGTTTGAGGAGGACACTGCAGTATGCTGAACAGGAGAGAGCAGTAGCCACAATACAGTTGTGGAAGGGACTCTGTTTTTTTCAGCTGTGTGCCCCAGTGTTAATCAAACTGGCAGGGAGGTTCTGAAGTAAGATTTGGGGGGGGGGGCACTGCAGCAGCCTCAATGGAACACTGAAGTCAAGGGTGCAGCCCACGGACGTACAGCTGTAAGAGAAGGGGCACAGGGCTCAGAGCAAACAGCAAAGTTACACTACCTGAAAACCTCTCTCAAAACTTAAATCAACTCTTAAGTAATCTTTACATTAGACTAAACATTACTTAAAGTGAGAAATCAAGAACATGTCAAGCAGAGGTCAGTCCTAGCATTAATTATTTGGTAACAGTTCCTTGAAGACTTCTGGATTGGTGCACATAGTGTGAGAAACAGTGGCAAACAGGGGCAAGTGAGATTCCTCAAGGGGTAGATGCCAAAATTCTGAGTTCCTACCCGTACCCTGCTTGGAGGGTGAGCATTGGGCAGCTTCTCCTTAGTCTGTTTATCAAACTGCAGAATGCAGTTTGTTTGACAGGAAACAGCCTGAAATGGCACAGTAGTCCCTGGTGAGATAAGGTGAGAGAAGAAAATTAAATAGCAGGATTGGAGAGGAGGGCAGTCAGAAAACAAAAGAGAAATTAACAGTTTAGGAGGGGTTGAGAATTAAACAGAAATAGTTTATGCAGGGAAGTCCTAAATCAAGTTGGGGTTAGGGAGGACAATGCAGTATGTTGAGCAGGAGAGAGCAGTAGCCTCAATACAGTTGTGGAAGGGGCTCTGATTAACACTGGGGCACAGAGCTGAAGAAAAAAAAGGCAGGAAGGTTCTGAAGAAAGTTTGTTTTGGGTGGGCACTGCAGCAGCCTCACTGGGACACAGAGGCCAAGGGGGAAGCCCACAGACTTACAGCTCTAAGAAATGGGGCACAGGGCCCTGGCAGATAGCAAAATCACGCTACCTTAAAACCTCTCTCAAAACTTAAATCAACTCTTATGAAATCTTTTCATCGGACTAAACATTACCTAAAGTGTGAAATCAAGAACATGTCAAGTAGAGGTCAGTTGTAGCATTAATTTCTTAGCAGCAGTCCTAGAAGACTTCTGGATTGCTGTACATAGTGTGAGAAACCCAGGCAAACAGGGGCAAGCGAGATTCCTCTAGGGGTAGATGCCAAAATTCAGAGTTCCAACCCGTAAATTGCCTGGAGGGTCAGCTTCGGGCAGCTTCTCCTTAGTCTGCTTACCAAACTGCAGAATGCAGTTTGTTTGACAGGAAACAACCTGAAAGGGCACAGTAGTCCCCTGGCGTGATAAGGTGAGAGGACAAAATTAATTAACAGGCTAGGAGGGGAGGGCAGTCGTAAAACAAAAGAGAAATTAACAGTTTGGGAGGGGGTGAGAATGAAACAGAAATAGTTTAAGCAGGGAAGTCCTGAAACAAGTTGGGGGTTGGGGAGGAAGCTGCAGTATGCTGAACAGGAGAGAGCATTAGCCTCCATACATTTGTGTAAGGGGCTCTTATTAACACTAGGGCACAGAGCTGAAAAACAAAACAAAAAAACAGGCAGAGAGGTTCTGAAGCATTTTTTGGGGGGGGGTGGGCACTGCAGCAGAGTCAATGGGACAGAGAGGCCAAGGGTGCTGCCCACAGACTTACAGCTCTAAGAGAAGGAGCACAGGGCTCAGGTCAGATATCAAAATTTCACTACCTTAAAACCTCTCTCAAAACTTAAATCAACTCTTAAGAAATCTCTACATCAGACTAAACATTACTTTAAGTGAGGAATCAAGAACATGTCAAACACAGGTCAGCCTTAGCATTAATTTCTTGGCAGCAGTCCTAGAAGACTTCTGTATTGCTGCACATAGTGTCAGAAACACTGGCAAACAGGGGCAAGTGAGATTCCTCCAGGGGTAGATGCCAAAATTCACAGTTCCAACCTGAACCTTGCTTGGAGGTTGAGCGTTGGGCAGCTTCTCCTTAGTCTGCTTACCAAACTGCAGAATGCAGTTTGTTTGAGAGGAAACAGCCTGAAAGGTCACAGTTGTCCCCTGGTAAGATAAGGTGAGATGATGAAATTAAATAGCAGGCTTGGAGGGAGGGCAGTCAGAAAACAAAAGAGAAATTAACAGTTTGGGAGGGGTCGAGAATTAAACAGAAATAGTTTAAGCAGGGAAGTTCTGAAGCAAGTTGGGGGTTTGGGAGGACACTGCAGTATGCTGAATAGAAGAGAGCAGTAGCATAAATACAGTTGTGGAAGGGGCTCTGATTAACACTGGGGCATAGAGCTTAAAAAAAAACAGGCAGGGAGGTTCTGAAACAAGGTTTTGGATGGGTCAATGTAGCAGCCTCAATGGGACACAGAGGTCAAGGGTGCAGCCCACTGACTTACAGCTCTGAGAGAAGGAATGCAGGGCTCAGGGCAGATAGCAAAATCACACTACCTTAAAACCTCATTCAAAACGTAAATCAACTCTTAAGAAATCTCTACATCAGACTAAACATTACTTAAAGTGAGAAATCAAGAACACGTCAAGCGGAGGTTAGTCCTAGCATTCATTTCTTGGAGCAGTTCCTAGAAGACTTGTGGATTGCTGCACATAGTGTGAGAAACACTGGCAAACAGGGACTAGTGAGATTCCTCCAGGGGTAGATGGAAAAGTTCAGAGTTCCAATCTGTACCTTACTTGGAGGGAGAGCGTCGGGCAGCTTCTCCTTAGTCTACTTACCAACTGCAGAATGTAGTTTGTTTGAGAGGAAACAGCCTGAACGTGCACAGCAGTACCCTGGTGAAATAAGGTGAGTTGACAAAATTAAATAACAGGCTTGGAGGGGAGGGCAGTCAGAAAACAAAAGAGAAATTAACAGTTTGGTAGGGGTTGAGAATTAACAGAAATAGTTTAAGCTGGGAAGTCCTGAAGCAAGTTGGGGGTTGGGGAGGACACTGCAGTATGCTGAACAGGAGACAACAGTAGCCTCAATATGTTGTGGAAGGGGCTTTGATTAACACTGGGGCACAGAGCATAAAAATGAAAAAGAAAAATTCAGGGAGTTTCTGAAGCAAGTGTTTTTTTTGGGGGGGGCACTGCTGCAGCCTCAATAGGACACAGAGGTCAAGGTTGCAGCCCACAGATTTATAGCTCTAAGAAAAGGGGCACAGGGCCCAGGTCAGCAAGTAAAGTTACACTACCTTAAAGCCTCTCTCAAAACTTTAATTAACTCTTAAGTAATCTCTACAACAGAATAAAAATTACTGAAAGTGAGAAATCAAGAAAGTGTCAAGCAGAGGTCAGTCCTTGGATTAATTTCTTGGCAGCAGTTCCTAGAAGACTTGTGTATTCCTGCACATAGTTTGAGAAACACTGTCAAATGGGGCAAGTGAGATTACTCCAGGGGTAGATGTCAAAATTCAGAGTTCCAACCTGTACCTTGCTTGGAGGGTGAGTGTCAGGTAGCTTCTCCTTAGTCTGCTTACCAAACTGCAGAATGCAGTTTGTTTGAGAGGAAACAGCCCGGAAGGACACAGTTGTCCCCTGGTAAGATAAGGTGAGATGATGAAATTAAATAGCAGTCTTGAAGGGAGGGCAGTCAGAAAACAAAAGAGAAATTAACAGTTTGGGAGGGGTCAAGAATTAAACAGAAATAGTTTAAGCAGGGAAGTTCTGAAGCAAGTTGGGGGTTTGGGAGGACACTGCAGTATGTTGAATAGAAGAGAGCAGTAGCGTAAATACAGTTGTGGAAGGGGCTCTGATTAACACTGGGGCACAGAGCTTAAAAAAAAACAGGCAGGGAGGTTCTGAAACAAGTTTTTGGATGGGTCACTGTAGCAGCCTCAATGGGACACAGAGGTCAAGGGTGCAGCCCACTGTCTTACAGCTCTGAGAGAAGGAACACAGGGCTCAGGGCTGATAGCAAAATCACACTACCTTAAAACCTCATTCAAAACTTAAATCAACTCTTAAGAAATCTCTACATCAGACTAAACATTACTTAAAGTGAGAAATCAAGAACAGGTCTAGCAGAGGTCAGTCCTAGTATTAATTTCTTGGCAGCAGTTCCTAGAAGACTTGTGGATTGGTGCACATAGTGTGAGAAACACTGGCAAACAGGGACTAGTGAGATTCCTCCAGGCGTAGATGCACAAATTCAGAGTTCCAATCTGTACCTTACTTGGAGGGAGAGGATCGGGCAACTTCTCCTTAGTCTGCTTACCAACTGCAGAATGCAGTTTGTTTGAGAGGAAACAGCCTGAAAGTGCACAGTAGTCCCCTGGTAAAATAAGGCGAGTTGACGAAATTAAATAGCAGGCTTGGAGGGGAGGGCAGTCAGAAAACAAAAGAGAAATTAACAGTTTGGGAGGGGTTGAGAATTAAACAGAAATAGTTTAAGCAGGGAAGTTCTGCAGCAAGTTGGGGGTTGGAGAGGACACTGCAGTATGCTCAATAGGAGAGAGCAGTAGCCTCAATACAGTTGTGGAAGGGGCTCTGATTATCACTGTGGATCAGAGCTGAAAAAAAAACAGGCAGGGAGGTTCTGAAGATAGTTTGGGGGGGCACTGCAGCAGCCTCAATGGGACACAGAGGTCAAGGGTGCAGCCCACAGACTTACAGCTGTAAGAGAAGAGGCACAGGGCTTTGAGCAGATAGAAAAATGACACTACCCTGAAACCTCTCTCAAAACTTAAATCAACTCTTAAGAAATCTCTACATCAGACTAAACATTGCTTAAAGTGAGAAATAAAGAATATTTCATGCAGAGGTGAGTCCTAGCATTAATTTTTTGGAAGCAGTTCCTAGAAGACTTCTGGATTGCTACACATTTTGTGGAAAACATTGGGAAAGAGGCGGCAAGTGAGATTCCTCCTGGGGTAGATGCCAAAATTCAGAGTTCAAACCCCTACCTTACTTGAAGGGTGAGCGTCGGGCAGCTTCTCCTTAGTCTGCTTACCAAACTGCAGAATTCAGTTTGTTTGAGAGGAAACAGCCCGAAAGGGCACAGTAGTCTCCTGGTGAGATAAGGTGACAGGACAAAATTAAATAGCAGGCTTAGAGGAGAGGGCAGTCAGAAAACAAAAGAGAAATTAATAGTTTTGGAGGGGTTGAGAATTAAACAGAAATAGTTTAAGCAGAGAAGTCCTGAAGCAAGTTAGGGCTTGGGGAGGACACTGCAGCATGCAGAAGAGGAGAGAGCAGCAGACTCAATACAGTTGTGGAAGGGGCTCTGATTAACACTGAGGCACAGGGCTGAAGAAACAAAACAGGCAGGGAGGTTCTGAAGCAAGTTTTGGGGGGGGCACTGCAGCAGGCTCAATGGGACACAGAGGTCAAAGGTGCAGCCCACTGACTTACAGCTCTAAGAGAAGGGGCACAGGGCCCAGGGCAGAGAGAAAAGTCACACTACCTTAAAACCTCTCTCAAAACTTAAGTGAACTCTTAAGTAATCTCTACATCAGACTAAGCATTACTTAAAGTGATAAATCAAGAACATGTCAAGCAGAGGTCAGTCCTAGCATTAATTTCTTGGCAGCAGTTCCTAGAAGACTTGTGGATTGCTGCACATAGTGTGAGAAACACTGGAAAACAGGGGCAAGTGAGATTCCTCCAGGGGTAGATGTCAAAAATCAGAGTTCCAACCTGTTCCCTGCTTGGAGGGTGTGCATTGAGCAGCTTCTCCTTAGTGTGTTTATCAAACTGCAGAATGCAGTTTGTTTGAGAGGAAACAGCCTGTAATGGTGCAGTAGTCCCCAGTGAGCTAAGGTGAGAGAACAAAATTAAATATCAGGCTTGGAGGGGAGGGCAGTCAGAAAACAAAACAGAAAGTAACAGTTTGGGAGGGGCTAAGAATTAAGCAGAAATATTTTAAGTAGTTAAGTCCTGAAGCAAGTTGAGGGTTGTGGAGGACACTGCAGTATGCTCAACAGAAGAGAGCAGTAGCCTCAATAAAGTTGTGGAAGGGGCTCTGATTAACACTGGGGCACAGAGCTGAAAAAGAAAAACAGGCAGGGTGGTTCTGAAGCAAGTTTTGGTGTGGGGGCTGCAGCAGCCTCAATGGGACACAGAGGTCAAGCGTGCATCCCATAGACTTACAGCTCTAAAAGAAGATGCACAGGGATTAGGGTAGATAGAAAACTCACACTACCTTAAAACCTCTCTCAAATCTTAAATCAACTCTTAAGATATCTCTGCATCAGACTAAACATTACTTAAGGTGAGAAATCAAGAACATGTCAAGCAGAGGTCAGTCCTAGCTTTAATCTCGGGACAACAGTTCCTAGAAGATTTCTGGATGCTGCACATAGTGTGAGAAACACTGGCAAACAGGGGAAGTAAGATTCCTCCAGGGGTAGATACCAAAATTCCCAATTCCAACCTGAACCTTGCTTGGAGTGTGAGCGTTGGGCAGCTTCTCCTTAGTCTGCTTACCAAACTGCAGAATCCAGTTTGTTTGAGAGAAAACAGCCCCAAAGGGCACAGTAGTCTCCTGCTGAGATAAGGTGAGAGGAGGAAATTAAATAGCAGGCTTAGAGGGAAGGGTAGTCAGAAAACAAAAGAGAAATTCACTTTTTGGGAGGGGTTGGAAATTAAACAGAAAGAGGTTAAGCAGGGAAGTCCTGAAGCAAGTTGAGGGTTTTGGAGGACACTGCAGTATGCTGAACAGAAGAGAGCAGTAGCCTCAATACAGTTGTGGAAGGGGCTCTGATTAACACTGGGGCACAGAGCTGAAAAAGAGACATGCAAGGAGTTTCTGAAGCAAGTATTTTTTTGAGAGGCGACACTGCAGCAGCCTCAATGGGACACAGAGGTCAAGGGTGCAGCCCGCAGACTTGCAGCTCTAAGAGAAGGGGCACAGGGCTCAGGCAGATAGCAAAATCACACTACCTTAAAACATCTGTCAAAACATAAATCAACTCTTAAGAAATCATTACATCAGACTAATCATTACTTAAAGTGAGAAATGAAGGACATGTCAAGCAGAGGTCAGTCCTAGCATTAATTTCTTGGCAGCAATTCCTACAAGACTTCTGGATTGCTGCACATAGTGTGAGAAACACTGGCAAAAGGGGCAAGTGAGATTCCTCCAGGGGTAGATGCCAAAATTCAGAGTTAAAACCCATACCTTGCTGGGAGGGTGAGCATTGGGCAGCTTCTCCTTAGTCTGCTTAACAAACTGCTGAATGCAGTTTGTTTGAGAGGAAACAGCCCGATAGGGCACAGATGTCCCCGGTGAGATAAGGTGAGAGGACAAAATTAAATAGCAGGCTTGGAGGGGAGGGCAGTTAGAAAACAAAATAGAAATTAACAGTTTGGGAGGGGTTGAGAATTAAACAGAAATAGTTTAAGTAGGGAAGTCCTGAAGCAAGTTGTGGGTTGGAAGGGACACTGCAGTATGCTGAACAGGAGAGATCTGTAGCCTCAGTACAGTTGTGGAAGGGACTGTGATTAACACTGCGGCACAGAGCTGAAAAAAAAGACAGGCAGGGAGGTTCTGAAGCAAGTTTGGGGGGGGCACTGCAGCAGCCTCAATGGAACACAGAAGTCAAGGGTGCAGCCCACAGACGTACAGCTGTAAGAGATGGGGCACAGGGCTCAGGGCAAACAGCAAAGTCACACTATCTTAAAACCTCTCTCAAAACTTAAACTCATAAGTAATCTCTACATCAGACTAAACATTGCTTAAAGTGAGAAATCAAGAATATGTCAAGCAGAGGTCAGTCCTAGCATTAATTTCTTGGTAACAGTTCCTTGAAGACTTCTGAATTGCTGCACATAGTGTGAGAAACACTGGCAAACAGGGGCAAGTGAGATTCCTCCAGGGGTAGATGACAAAATTCAGAGTTCCAACCCGTACCCTGCTTGGAGGGTGAGCATTGGGCAGCTTCTCCTTAGTCTGTTTATCAAACTGCAGAATGCAGTTTGTTTGACAGGAAACAGCCTGAAATGGCACAGTAGTCCCCGATGAGATAAGGTGAGAGAAGAAAATTAAATAGCAGGCTTGGAGGGGAGGGCAGTCAGAAAACAAAAGAGAAACTAACAGTTTGGGAGGGGTTGAGAATTAAGCAGAAATAGTTTATGCAGGGAAGTCCTAAATTAAGTTGGGGGATGGGGAGGACAATGCAGTATGTTGAACAGGTGAGCAGTAGCCTCAACACAGTTGTGGAAGTGGCTCTCATTAACACTGTGGCACAGAGCTGAAGAAAAAAACAGGCAGGAAGGTTCTGAAGCAAGTTTTTTTGGGGGGCACTGCAGCAGCCTCAATGGGACACAGAGGCCAAGGGGGCAGCCCATAGACTTACAGCTCTGAGATGGGGCACAGGGCTCAGGGTAGATAGCAAAATCACACTACCTTAAAACCTCTCTCAAAACTTAAATCAACTCTTAAGAAATCTCTACATCAGGCTAAACATTACTTAAAGTGAGAAATCAAGTACATGTCAGTCAGAAGTCAGCCTTAGCATTAATTTCTTGGCAGCAGTCCTAGAAGGCTTCCAGATTGCTGCACATAGTGTGAGAAACACTGGCAAAGAGGGTCAAGTGAGATTCCACCAGGGGTAGATGACAAAATTCAGAGTTCCAAACCATACCTTGCTTGGAGGGTGAGTGTTGGGCAGCATCTTCTTAGTCTGCTTACCAAACTGCAGAATACACTTTGTTTGAGAAGAAATAGCCAAAATGGGCACAGTAGTCACCTGGTGAGATAAGGTGAGAGGAAGAAATTAAATAGCAGTTTTGGAGGGGAGGGCAGTCAGAAAACAAAATGGAAATTAACAGTTCGGGAGGGGTTGAGAATTAAAAAGAAATTGTTTAAGCAGGGAAGTTGTTAAGTAAGTTGGGGGTTTGAGAGGACACTGCAGTATGCTGAACAGGAGAGAGCATAGCCTCAATACAGTTGTGAAAGGGGCTTTGATTAACTCTGGGGCACAGAGCTGAAAAAAGAAAAAAAACATTCAGGGAGTTTCTGAAGCAAGTTTTTTTTTTGGAGGGTGGGCACTGCAGCAGGCTCAATAGGACACAGAGGTCAAGGGTGCAGCTCACAGACTTTCAGCTCTAAGAGAAGGGGCGCAGGGCCCAGGTCAGACAGCAAAGTTACACTACCTTAAAACCTCTCTCAAAACTGAGATCAACTCTTAAGTAATCTCAACATCAGAATAAACATTACTTAAAGTGAGAAATCAAGAACATGTCAAGCAGAGGTCAGTCCTAGGAATAATTTCTTGGCAGCAGTTCCTAGAAGACTTCTGTATTCCTGCACATAGTGTGAGAAACTCTGTCAAACAGGGGCAAGTGAGATTCCTCCAGGGGTAGATGCCAAAATTCAGAGTTCCAAGCTGTACCTTGCTTGGAGGGTGAGCATCAGGTAGCTTCTCCTTAGTCTGCTTACCAAACTGCAGAATGCAGTTTGTTTGAGAGAAAACAGCCTGAAAGGGCACTGTAGTCCCCTGGTTTGATAAGGTGAGAGGACAAAATTAAATAGCAGGCTTGGTTGGGAAAGGAGTCAGAAAATGAAAGAAAAATTAACAGTTTGGGAGGGGTTGAGAATTAAACAGAAATAGTTTAAGCAGAGAAGTCCTGAAGCAAGTTTGGGGTTGGGGAGGACACTGCAGAATGCTCAGCAGGAGGGAGCACTAGCCTCAATACAGTTGTGGAAGGGGCTCTGATTAATACTGGGACATAGAGCTGAAAAAAAAAGGCAAGGAGGTTCTGAAGCAAGTTTTTTTTTTGGGGGGACTGCAGCAGCCTCAATGGGACACATAGGTCAAGGGTGCAGGCCACAGACTTACAGCTCTTAGAGAAGGGCCACTGGGCTCAGGGCAGATTGCAAAATTACACTACCTTAAAAACTCTCTCAAAATTTTAATCAACTCTTAAGAAATCTCTACATCAGACTAAACATTACTTACAGTGAGACATGAAGAACATGTCAAGCAGAGGTCAGTCCTAGCAATAATTTCTTGGCAGCAGTTCCTAGAAGACTTCTAGATTCCTGCACATAGTGTGAGAAACACTGGCAAACTTGGGCAAGTGATATTCCTCCAGGAGTAGACGCCAAAATTCAGAGTTCCAATCCATACCTTGCTTGGAGCTTGAGTGTCTGGCAGCTTCTCCTTAGTCTGCTTACCAAACTGCAGAATGCAGTTTGTTTGAGAGGAAACAGCCTGAAAGGGCACAGTAGTCCCCTTGCTTGGAGGGTGAGCACCGGGCAGCTTCTTCTTAGTATGCTTACCAAACTGCAGAATGCAGTTTGTTTGAGAGGAAACAGCCTGAATGGGCACTGTAGCTCCCTTGTGGGATAGAGTGATAGGACAAAATTAAATAGTAGGCTTGGTTGGCAGGGCAGTGAGAAAACAAAAGAGAAATTGACAGTTTGGGAGGGGTTGAGAATTGAACAGAAATAGTTTAAGCAGGGAAGTCCTGAAGCAAGTTGGGGGTTGGAGGGGACACTGCAGTATGCTGAACAGGAGAGAGCAGTAGCCTCAATACAGTTGTAGAAGGGACTCTGATTAACACTGGGGCACAGAGTTGAAAAAAAAAACAGGCAGGGAGGTTCTGAACCAAGTTTGGGGGGGGCACTGCAGCAGCCTCAATGGAACACAGAAGTCAAGGGTGCAGCCCACAGATGTACAGCTGTAAGAGATGGGGCACAGGGATCAGGGCAAACAGCAAAGTCACACTACCTTAAAACCTCTCTCAAAACTGAAATCAACTCTTAAGTAATCTCGACATCAGAATAAACATTACTTAAAGTGAGAAATCAAGAACATGTCAAGCAGAGGTCAGTCCTAGGAATAATTTCTTGGCAGCAGTTCCTAGAAGACTTCTGTATTCCTGCACATAGTGTGAGAAAGACTGGCAAACTTGGGAAAGTGATATTCCTCCAGGGGTAGACGCCAAAATTCAGAGTTCCAATCTGTACCTTGCTTGGAGCTTGAGTGTCTTGCAGCTTCTCCTTAGTCTGCTTACCAAACTGCAAAATGCAGTTTGTTTGAGAGGAAACAGCCTGAAAGGGCACAGTAGTCCCCTTGCTTGGAGGGTGAGCGCCGGGCAGCTTCTCCTTAGTCTGCTTACCAAACTGCAGAATGCTGTTTTTTGAGAGGAAATAGCCTGAAAGGGCACAGTAGTCCCCTTGCTTGGAGGTGAGCATCAGGCAGCTTCTCCTTAGTCTGCTTACCAAACTGCAGAATACAGTTTGTTTGAGAGGAAACAGCCTGAATGGGCTCTGTAGCCCCCTTGTGGGATAGAGTGAGAGGACAAAATTAAATAGTAGGCTTGGTTGGCAGTGCAGTGAGAAAACAAAAGAGAAATTGACCGTTTGGGATGGGTTGAGAATTGAACAGAAATAGTTTAAGCAGGGAAGTCCTGAAGCAAGTTGGGGGTTGGAGGGGACACTGCAGTATGCTGAACAGGAGAGAGCAGTAGCCTCAATACAGTTGTGGCAGGGACTCTGATTAACACTGGGGCACACAGCTGAAAAAAAAAACAGGCAGGGAGGTTCTGAAGCAAGTTTGGGGGGGGCACTGCAGCAGCCTCAATGGAACACAGAAGTCAAGGGTGCAGCCCACAGATGTACAGCTGTAAGAGATGGGGCACAGGGCTCAGGGCAAACAGCAAAGTCACACTACCTTAAAACCTCTCTCAAAACTTAAATCAACTCATAAGTAATCTCTACATCAGACTAAACATTGCTTAAAGTGAGAAATCAAGAACATGTCAAGCAGAGGTCAGTCCTAGCATTAATTTCTTGGTAACAGTTCCTTGAAGACTTCTGGATTGCTGCACATAATGTGAGAAACACTGGCAAACAGGGGTAAGTGAGATTCCTCCAGGGGTAGATGACAAAATTCAGAGTTCCAAACCATACCTTGATTGGAGTGTGAGTGTTGGGCAGCAGCATCTTAGTTTGTTTACCAAACTGCAGAATACACTTTGTTTGAGAGGAAATAGCCAAAATGGGCACAGTAGTCACCTGGTGAGATAAGGTGAGAGGAAGAAATTAAATAGCAGTTTTGGAGGGGAGGGCAGTCAGAAAACAAAATGGAAATTAACAGTTTGGGAGGGGTCGAGAATTAAAAAGAAATTGTTTAAGCAGGGAAGTTGTTAAGCAAGTTGGGGGTTTGGGAGGACACTGCAGTATGCTGAACAGGAGAGAGCAGTAGCCCCAATACAGTTGTGGATGGGGCTTTGATTAACTCTGGGGCACAGAGCTGAAAAAATAAAAAAAAAAGCATTCTGGGAGTTTCTGAAGCAAGTTTTTTTGGGATGGTGGGCACTGCAGCAGCCTCAATGGGACACAGAGGTCAAGGGTGCAGCTCACAGACTTTCAGCTCTAAGAGAAGGGGCGCAGGGCCCAGGTCAGAGAGCAAAGTTACACTACCTTAAAGCCTCTCTCAAAACTGAAATCAACTCTTAAGTAATCTCGACATCAGAATAAACATTACTTAAAGTGAGAAATCAAGAACATGTCAAGCAGAGGTCAGTCCTAGGAATAATTTCTTGGCAGCAGTTCCTAGAAGACTTCTGTATTCCTGCACATAGTGTGAGAAAGACTGGCAAACTTGGGAAAGTGATATTCCTCCAGGGGTAGACGCCAGAATTCAGAGTTCCAATCTGTACCTTGCTTGGAGCTTGAGTGTCTTGCAGCTTCTCCTTAGTCTGCTTACCAAACTGCAGAATGCAGTTTGTTTGAGAGGAAACAGCCTGAAAGGGCACAGTAGTCCCCTTGCTTGGAGGGTGAGCGCCGGGCAGCTTCTCCTTAGTCTGCTTACCAAACTGCAGAATGCTGTTTTTTTGAGAGGAAACAGCCTGAAAGGGCACAGTAGTCACCTTGCTTGGAGGTGAGCATCAGTCAGCTTCTTCCTAGTCTGCTTACCAAACTGCAGAATACAGTTTGTTTGAGAGGAAACTGCCCAAAAGGGCACAGTAGTCCCCTTGCTTAGAGGGTGAGCGTCGGGCAGCTTCATGCATAATTTTTATTTCCCTGAGTTCTGGTCCTAGGTTTGTTTCAATATCTCAGCTGAGAGCCAGGATCACCAAAAGAACCAATCTGTTCGTTTTGCCAATTGGCTTGGAAATGAAATCATAATTCACCTATTGATCTTTCAAGTGAAGTTTCACCAGGATGAAGGGATTTCTTCTCTTTGCCAAGCCAGTTCCATTTTTAATAGAATGGGAAAAAGGGTGAAGACTTTGATGAAGTTGGCACTTCAGAGGAAAAGATGCAGCTGTACTTACGAAACATGCTTGGGAAAGACATATTAATATTATCAATACCCCTAAAACATAGCCAAATATTTTTTTGCTGCTTGTGTAAATCTGTTTAAATACCATATTTTATTCTACAACACTAATATATTTAAAAAACCAAAATAAATATCTACTAACCACCAGTAGCAATAGTGAGCAATCAATATCTGTCAAGTAAACTACCAGTTGGCAGATAGTGAGTTTTCAGAATTACATCAAACACTAGTGGCACTGAATTTAAAAACACATTCTAAATTTTACCTGCTGTTTTAATTACTTATGTTTTGCTATAAACTACGTACTTAAGTATAAGATTTATATTTATGTCAAATCCACATTCAGTTTACCAAATGAGCAGTCTTTATTTTCAAATTCTTTTTTCTCTGCTGAGTGGCGCTCGCGCCACTCACGCTCGCGTCCTGTAGTAGTATGGAGCCTTTTGTGCTGTGTGGCTCCTCCATTCTTGCGACGTGCCCCTCCGTTCTCCGCCCTCACTGGCCATTTGCTTCTCTGGTCTACTGGGGATTTGGGCTCACAGTTCACACACGAGTAGGGCAATGGCTTCAATCACAAGTCAGCAGGCAAGAAGGAAATACACAGTTCTCGGCTAATTTGCAGAAAGCTGGTTGGTATATGGAAGCTGTAGCGTACCTGTACCTGTAGTAGCATGGAGCCTTTTGCGCTGTGTGGCTCCTCCTTTCTTGTGATGCGCCCCTCTATTCTCCGCCCTCACTGGCCGTTTGCTTCTCCAGTCTACCAGGGATTTGGGCTCACAGTTAGCACCTGAGTAGGGCAATGGCAATTTCTGTAACTTTCATATTTTCATTGACATAAAGGGCCACTCCACCCACCCTCCTTTTTTTACCTCAGTCTCTTCTGAACAGTACACAGCTGGGTATGGTAGTCTCCCAAGTGTGGTTACTGGTGAACCATTTCTCGCTAATGGCTACTATGTCTAGTTTAGCCTCTGTTATTGTTACCTCCAGGTCTGGGATCTTGTTTCCCAGACTACGGGCATTTGTGTACATGATTTTCCATTGACAAAATTTCGGTGTGTTAATTGAGGGGTGAGGCCCGGCTTTTCCCCTATGTGCCGCATGGGGAGCTGGACCTTTTTCCTTACCTGGCCAGAGGTAGGCATCAACTCCCCAAATCAGAGTCTCCTATGATCAGAAGTGTTTTGGATTTCCTTTTTGCCTTTTTTGTTTTGGTCCCTGTTATGGGTGAGTTTTGTAGTGCTAGCTCCTGTGCTGCAGTGTGCTCTGCCTCATGTTTGATTTTGGAGATGGAGGCAGATACCTGTTTGTAGTTTTTATATGGTTTGTGGAGGTGATACGCTGCTGAGCACAAAGTGATGGGGCACCTGATTTGCCCCTCCTAACCACCTGCCAGCCTCCCAGACCAACTACCCTCTGCGGTTGAGGTGCCTCCGTTGGATGTTGGGGAAACAGTGGGTGGTTCTTGTAATACATTTCCTCTTGAATATGCAATTTGAGGGGCACAATCTCTGCCCATGCTGCCCGGAGCTGAGCCCTTAGATCTCCAATGGTCCATCATGTAGGACAGTGTCCTAAATCCTGTAAAGCTGCCCTATTGAAAAGTGTCCCGCAGTACCTGCAGTTAATAATATCCATTCCAGTTGAACATGTAGCCTACTCTTTTTCAAATAGGGGGCTGCAAATATCTGACCCTCCCATATCTTCTTAAGCTTATCCATATCCTTCATAAAATAATGAGTTTCTTGTAACATAATTGACTTTTTAAATTCTTTATATGGGAAAACACTCTACACTGCTTGATTGGACTATTCAGCCCCCTGACATTTCAAGGAATCAATGTGTAACCCATTTCTCAAAATAAGGAAACCAAACAGCCAAGCTCCACTTCACCGGTCCCCACCCAGTTGCAAAAATAAACTGTGAAGAGCCATCAGGGATAAAAAAAGATAAATCTAACCCCATAGAACTGCCAACAGTTATAAATGTCAAAGTGTAAACTAACAAGAGTAGGTCTAAGTAATATGTCCCACCCAGACCTATCATGTGGCATAGCATGAGGTCACTAGGCACTGCCCTTATAAGTAAATATATGCCAACAAATGAGGAATCCCCACCCCCTTCAGTCCCCCAACCTCATCCAAAGTTATCTGCACCCTGAGGCAAAAAATAAAACATCTCCGTTCAAGCAACCCGAAAAAGATGCAAAGTGAAAAATATTAGAGAGGATGCAGTCTTGTACTGATTCTCATTGTTATGCCCCAACTAATCACTAATCACGAGAAACCAGAAAAAAAAGGGGAAAATAAATAAACATACACAGTGATCACAAATTCCTTACACCCCTAAGGTCCCTCATAAAATAAAACAACTCGACACATTGCATTATAAAGTACTATGTCTGTCAATATGCTGCACCTTCTCCCCCAATTCTCCCTCAACTTAACACTTAAAACACCAAACATCAAGACCTCCACTGTTTATGGGAATGAAGTATTGTAATAGAGACTTTCATCAAGATACAACACCAAAATACCCATAAGCAAGTCCCAAGTATTCTTAATCTAGATTGAGCAAATAATGCCAAATCCTAGGAAGATTATAAAAAATATCAATAATGTAACCTGAGAAATATGGAATCAACTAAGAAGGATCATAAGCCATTCCCCTTCTAGGAGGGAGGTGGGGGGTTGCAAAAATGCAAAGCCACAAATTGACCCACTGTGAAAGAAATGAAACAATTAGAATTCACAGTGGGAAAATAATACTTACATAATTTGGCCCACACAACCTCCAGGAATCCTATCCACCTTCCCTCGCTATTAAAAAGCTACCCCAGTAAGCCCCAGTCCCTGTCTCCCCCTAGTCCTAAAAGGAACAAAACCACACAGCTCAGAGAGAGGATCTTACCATTAAGGAGTAAACAAGGGGAAAATACACCACTACCAAATAAAAGGATAAATTTTACAGCGCTGGACCAAGGTCAGGAAAAGATGCCTTCATCCCACTGTCTCTGTTAAAAAATTCCATCTTCTCCTCTGATACTCCCTCTGTCTTTTCTGCCTCCTGGTGTCCAATTCTGTGACATCCTGGAGACTGCTGATGTGGTCTCAAACCTGATCTTTGTGGCTTGGGATCCATGGACTTCGGGCCTCATTCACCTGAAGACACACTGCAGGAGTTCACTGGATCCAAAAGAAACCAATGTGCTTCCATGGAGCAGGTGAAGGACTCCACCCTGTCTGTGAGAAAAATTCTTAAAGCTGCTTGGTGGAGAGCGACGTAGCATTTCAGTTCCCTTTCCTTGACTATATCCCTGACCCTACTGAAGGCCTTCCGATTTTCGATGACACGCCGAGGATAGTCCATCTGGAAAGATAACTTAGCCCCTTGCCATTTCAAATCCTTGAGACACTTAGCTGCTCTCAAAATATTTTCTCTGTCCTGTTATTGCAATACGTGAAAAATTTGAGGTCTCGGATGGGTTACCGGTGAAGTTGATAACGGGCCCAAAGGCATCCAGTGAGCCCTACCAATTTCAATCACAGGGTCAGGCTTGAAATGCAGCAGTTGAGGGAGCATTTTCTGTAAAAAGACAGTGGGGTCGAATCCTTCAGTCCCCTCTGGCATCCCAAGCAGTCGCTGGTTGTTGTGACAATTGTGAGTCTCATTATCGTCCAGACAGTCCTAAAGGTGTCAGACCTCCCACTCTACCAGTGCTAACTTGCGTTCAGCAGGATGGGTCCAGTCCTTGAGTTTACTTACCCACTGCTCGGCATGATGAATTCTGTTTCCCAACGAGTCCATGGATAATTTCAGGGCAGTCAGATCCAATGTGATATTGTTGAGGACTGACCTAATAGCACCCATAAACAATTTTATTCCACATTCTCCCGTGTAACAAAGCTCGATTCAGTTTCACTCTCCAGGTGGGTCTCCACCATGTTCAAAAGTTCCAGAGATGCTCTTTCAGAAGAATATATATTTTTTTGCAGCTAAATTTTCAACTTGTTCACCCGTAGCCATGACCCAACAGGTAAGGAGTGCCTCTGATGCCCAGCGAAGGTAGAATTGGCTGGTTTTAAGAATGGGATTTCACCAATTTTAACTTAAATAGAGCAGAGTCTTGAGAGCCGAGCTGCTGCTAGCTAAGCAGCATCACATGATCCCCACATACCATAGGCTCCATAATCAAAACCTCCAACACACACAAAATCAGGGAAAGTTGATTGCCACATATTAAGTGTTAAAATCTTTACGGTAACAAGGTACCTTGTTTAACATTTTAAAGGCCACACTCCAGTCCCAAAACATTACAAATCTAATATTTGACCATTCCAACAGGTTTGGACTCACCCCACTTTGTCTGAGTGACCCATAAAACTCAGGAACATTGTGGAATAAGTGTGCCCTGTCTGAGTGAATGTTACATTTGGCTGGGAGCTGAAGTGGCCTTTGGGGATCTGACCACATAGTGCATTTTGATGATTCTGTGCATATGTCCACTAACAACTGTTACCTACATAGTAGCATAAAATCAATTTATCATGACAGGAGGGAGAAAAAAGTTTCAACCAGCTGCGGGTTAAGCATGCTTTATGGATACCACTTAGATTTAATGTTTTCCTGAGAAACAAACATCATGAATCCATTCCATCACATCTGATTTTCTTCCATATCCAGTAAAATAAATATGAAACACTGGCATTGGACTCAGGTAATAACCAATGCCATGTGCTCTGAATAGTCTGGACATTATTTTGCTTGTATATCTAGTACCTCAAGTTCCCTAAAGAATCTTGTTATGGCTAGATGGTTGGCTTGTGAGGGCTTTATTCTGCTTCTTTATTTATTTACACTGTTACACAGCACAGGACAGATGCTAGCTTACCTTTACGAAATGCTTCCTGGAATGACGAATGATCACATAGCTCAGTCAGATCTGCTCTTAACAATTCCACTGTCATACAGGCACTGACTCTGTTTGGCACAGTACTTGCTGTTATTTTACTGACCCTGTGTCCTACCCTTACTGCAGCTAGTACTACCAAGGAACCCAGATCAACCACTGTGTGTGTCACACACAACAGACTAAGACAGACTACCTAACCTACCTGGCCTGCTCTAAAAAAAAAACACTGACTGACAGATCTTCTAAAATAAACAGGGTGAGGAAAAAACTGATTCTTTGAATTTATTTCACATTCTTTGACTGTCTTACTGTGGTCTTTTAATGGTGTGGTGGGTGGTAATGAGGTGAGGTGAAGGTGACCATCCCTTGGCATCGCAGATGCCCTCCAATAGAGATCAGGAGGTGAGAATGCATGTCTTGGGGAGACTCAGGAGGAGATCAGGAGAGAGGACGAATTAGGCTTGGTGGGGGGTTGTTGGATGCGGCATAATCTTCACACCAGTGGCCTGGTCGAAAGTAATAATTTATTATATCTATAAAAAAAGGACCTCTCCCTGTTGCCTTTCACAGACAGCACTGTGTGTACAAACAGGTGGGTGTTACGGAGGTCAATAGAAGAGGAGGTAAGAGCAGGGGAAAAAATTACTACTCAGTGCCTCGTCCTTTACTGTTCAGCCATGCGCACTGATTGGTCAATGACTCCCTTGTGATCATTGCTTTCTGGCTTCCCATCAGCACCAAAGTAAAGCTCGTTACCTCCTGACTAAAAGAGGAAGGGTACTGGCCTGGAATAAACAGACGGATGGTTGCAAGTACCAATCGTAGCTGTGCAGCAGCAGTGGCCAACCAGTGGGGGAATTATTTACCATATTTACCAAGCGAAGCTTCTGCAGACTCAAACCTGAAAACTTTATAGCCGATCTCAGAAACATAAACTGGAAAATTTCTACCTGGCCTCCTCAGTAGATGTGGCTGTCAATGTCCTCAATTCAAACCTTATAAACATAGCAAACAAACATGCCCTCCTCATCTGTTGCAGAATAAATAAGGCATTTTATCCATGGTTCACTGCTGAATTGAAAGCAGCCCTTACCCAATGAGATAAACTCTGGGCTCCAGCGAGATGCACTAAAGCCGCTGTAGATTGGACAACCTTTGGAACAGCAAGGGATGCTTGTACAAAGCTTGTCAGATCAGCCAAATGCAATTACTATGTGGAAGCTGTAGAGGGCACCAAAGATAATTCTGTAAAAATCTGACAAATGATCAAATCCACAGAAGGCCACAGAACTCCTCCCTCAAGTCCCATTAAAATGACTTCAAAAGATAATACTATCTCTGATCGTGGCACAATTTTAGAATAACTAAATGCACATTTTGTGACAGCTGGCTTAGCGTTCGATTCCTCCCCCACTGCCAGGCTCCTCAGCTCCTCTGCAATCCAGGACACTCTCATGGGATCCACTGATTCAGGACTCCATCTCTCTCTCTCCATGGTTTCTTACAAACAGGTTGAAGATCTACTGAAAAAACTGGATATGAGAAAGAGAGCAGGAGCTGACAGAATTGAGCCTACTTTCCTAAAACTAGGGTTTCAGTTTCTTACCGCCCCATAACACACATTCAATTTATCAGTCTCATCTGGCATAGTACCCACCTGTTGGAAAACAGCACACATACTGCCCTTATTTAAATCTGGCAACCCATGTGACTTAAACAACTATAGACCAGTTTCAGTTCTACCGGTTTTGTCAAAGCTTCTAGAAAAACTAGTCAATATAATAAGCTAAGAGATTACCTAGAAAATTCAGACCTCTTCAACCCACAACAGTCAGGCGTCAGGCAAAATCACAGCATGGTTTCTGCACTAGCCTTAGTAACAGATGGCTGGTTTACCGCCCTCAGCAATAAACTTGCTACAGGAACTGTTTTCTTAGATTTAAGTAAAGCTTTTGACACAGTTGTTTACAGTGTACTATTAATCAAACTTAAAGAACATGGCTTGAATAGCTCCTCAGTAAGCTGGTTCTCTAGTTACCTTACTGACAGACTGCAACGCATCAAAACTGATGGGCCTCTATCGTCCCCACTTCTGCTCACAAGAGGGGTCCCCCAATGTTCTATCCTGGGGCCATTATTATTCACAATCTACATTACCCCACTCAGCAACAACATTCTAAATTCTAAACTCCACTTCTTCACTGATGTTACTGTGCTGTATACATCAAACCCTCCTTGTCTGATGTGAACACTGAATTGCAGGCCAATTTCAGTCTATTACAGTGCAACCTCCTCATCTCCAAACTGCTGCTAAACTCCAAGAAAACTAAAGTAATGTACTTTCTCCCTTCACAGCCTTCAAAATCCCTATGCCAGCAAGCCACACCAGCACCCGTTATGACACTCCTAGGAGACTCACTTGAGATGGTCGAGAAATGTAAGTATCTAGGAATCTGATTAGAAAGTAAGCTGTTGCTTGCTGCACATATTGAATCCCTCACCAAAAAATTTAAAATAGGACTGGGATTTTTCTACAGGAATAAATTCTTATTCTCTGCAGACATCAGGAACAGGCTAGAGCAAGTCACCTTCCTCCCCTAATGGATTATGCAGACATTATTTATAACAGTAGCATGGCATCCAACCTACACAAATTAGACATCCTGTATCATTGTGCCTTATGTTTCATAACCAAGGCTCCTTTTAGAGCCCATCACTGCTCCCTTTATTCAGCAGTGGGCTGGTCATCCCTCTCCACAAGAAGACTGCTTCACACTTGCACCTAGGTTTTCAAAGTCCTACCGAACTAGCTCCCACCTTACATTACTTCCCTTTATCGCCAATTGTACAGCCACTATGCCCTCAGAAAAGGTGCATACATCCTTCTAGATGTCCCCAAATGTCATACCCTCTATGGTAGAGCTGCAATTAATTATGCCATCCTGACTGCCTAGAATGAAATACAGGCCTCATTCAAGCTCTCTGAACTAGTTTCCCTAAACTTTCTAAAATCCTTGTTCAATAAGACACTTATGGAAACCTGCCATTGCCGTCTTAGCTAGCACATCCAGCTTTGATAAAGCAAGTACAATATGCGCTTGTCTTTGTCTAACCATTCCCTTCTGCCTACCTCTAGTTTTTGTTAGATTATCAATGTATAGACGTAGTTGCATTGTTCGCCTGCTATAAATGTTTGACTGCCTCATTATTTCATCTGTATTGTATGCCATTGTTTTGCTGTCTCCATAAAGTAATTGTATTGTGTATTATTGATCATATTTTGTATTGTATGTCAACACTGTGTAGTTTACATTGTTGTGTAACAATTGTCCTAACAGAACCTCCTTGTAAATGAGCATGCTCAATGGAGTTTTCTTCCAATAAACTTGAACTTGATCTTGATTCTGGATGTTTCTCATTCGCTATCGCCGTGCTAGGGAATTCACATAAATTAACATATTTTAATATGACAGGCACAGCTCATGGTCTATTACCAAAGCGACAGTCACATCAACAAGATCACAACCAATTACAGACCTAGGTAGTCTGGGAGGGAGAGACTACAGCACAAGCACTAGCACCAGCCAGGCAGCTAAAATTAATTAATGAATTTGATTGCTGAGTTTGTGGAGGACAATTTTGGGCATGCCAGCAATCTCAGAAAGGTTAGAGAAACTGAACAGCTAAAAAAATAATTAAATATATTTTGTTTGTGTTTTGTTGGTTTGTTTTAAAGAAGTGGGGAGCCAAAAAGCACTTCCTGTCCCCCCATCTTTAAAAGTGGGGGTCTGTTGGCCCCACTGATCCCATGGTGCTGCCACCTATGAACACTTGGGGGAAATGAGTGGTAAGCACAAGAAAAAGATGTGGAGGAGGAAATTGGTAGAAGTTTGGAAGGGGGAGAAGAGTGGGAGAAGAGGGCGAAACACCAGGGAAATAGGGTGGTGTTAGGTGTAGGAGAAGGCATGAGAAGTGTGGACATGGAGTTAGGCTTTCAGGTCAGAAGGTAAGGAAGAGGAGCAGATGGAGAGGGTGAAATTAGACAAAAATCAAGGGAGTCTGTAAGATCAGGCAGACTTCCCTGCAGTAGCTTTAGCATGGTGTACAGAGAAAGAATGGCACTCAGTGGATGAGTGGCAGGTTGGATGACAGGAGGGGGCTTGAGGATGATGACCAAGCATGTGGAAAAGCTGCATGAGGCTGGTAGTGCGGAGCACATTTGGGATTTGTTAAAGAGGGTTCTCAGGGCAACCACAGTGATTGGAATCCCAATAAACAATAAGGGAAAAAGCACCAAGCAGTGACAAACTGGCTCAACAGGGACGAAAGGTAGCTGATCCTGAACAATGAGAAAGTTTATAGCCACTGGAAAGAGACAGGTTGTTTCCAGAACAAAGAGGAGTACAGAGCAGCACTGAGGGACTGCAATGCTAGAATCAGGAAAACCAAAGAGAGCTTGGAAGCTAGGACAGCAGTAGGAGATGCAGACAATGCCAACGCCTTCTTCCAGTAAACAAATGGAATGACGAAGGTAAAGGAGTAAACTGGGCCTTGGAAAAATGGGAACAGAGGGACTAACCAATGAGAAAGCCAGAGGCAATGGTTTAGATGCTGAATAAATATTTTGCTTCAGTATTAACCACAGGGCTCCTGGGGAGGGAAGGTGTTCATTTAAAGGGCCCATCACATCAGAAGTAGCCATGAGCCACCTATTGACATCACACCCACCCTGATATCTGTACTAGGACTGGAAAAAAATGTATCTTTCATCAGAGGAATTTTGTTGATATTATAATTTAGCTTCCACAACATTTCACAAAATTTACATGAACATTTCATGAAATGTTGCCGACATAATTTAAATTGTTTCCATCTTCTTTAAAAAGCATTTCTTCTAATTGCACCACATGTGGTCTGATGCATGTACCTATTCCCATAAAGAAGTGCACCAATATTCAAATCTCTGTCTTTAAAGGTGATTGGGTTATATGCCTCCAAACATTCAGAAATGTTAAAAATTATACATCATAAGTATGTAAACTGCAAAATTGTAAGCCTCTTTAACTTTAAAACTTGATAATGGGATATCGCCAAGTTTGTTAGCTTCGTTAACCCTAAACATGAGACTGTGCATGTGTGTCAACTGTCTAATATCTTATTCAAAGGCTGGCCAGGTTATTAGCAGCCAAATATTGCAATATAACATCAGCAATTAAAGTTGAATTTTATGAGCTCATGTGAAAAAATTGTGGAATTTTGTAATACTTTTGTTAAAGCCATATGCATACATTTTGCCCACCTATACACTTGAGCTGCCATTGTGGAGGACAGAAAAGGCTGTACAGAGTGGTAATAAGGTAAAATTTATAGGAGGCTCCATAGTAAAAGTATGGTGGTGCCAAGCATCAGGTCAGCATACTGAGTGACGAACCATGAAGAATTGTCATGGACATTACTGTGCACTAGCCTGTCTTCTTGCAATATGTCAGCTAATCACTAGCCGACTAAATAACTTGGTGAAGCACTTGCACGTGCAGCATTGTTTCTCTACAATACCACCTGCTGACTCTTTAACAGAGCTGTAGTTAACAATGTATACTTTTAGCATTTGAAAACAGTAGCACCCAGTGACAAGTATTACAAGTAGCTGTAACTGAGGCCATTGTGGCAGAAGAATCCATATATCTTTAGTCATGACGGAGCATGCTGCTCGGTATCACTGTCACAGGAGCATTGGAGGGTCAATGCAGGGCCATGATGTTGGTGTGGGTAAGGTGATTTGCTTGTATGCAGTACAAGTCAAGCGAATGTGATCAATAACCACCCCCTGATAGACTGACGTTCTGCAAGGAGGGAAGGGTATGGTCATGCCAGTGAAAAGGAAGTCAAGGGGATTTTAATTTAGGATAGGGAAGTAGCTAGTGCATGGATCACCAGTGGCAGGAGTTAGATGCATGGGTTCCCCAAGGGAAGGGCAGCAGAGCTGAGTAGCAAAAGAATAGCAGACCACCAGCTGGTGCAAGAAATCTTCCCTATGATGAGGAGCTCATCTTTTCTAACTATGCTGCAGTAAGCTGTTTTTCTAGCAATAAAAAAAAACAGTTGTAAACAATGTAACCTTTTGTATATCCTGTTTTGTGACTGTTAAGGTATATTTCTACTGGCACTCTGTCACCACGTGTGCTAGATAAGTTTTTACCTGTCTCCCAGTGTTCCGGCCTCTACAGGAAAAGACACTGCACACAAATTCTGGCTTTAAATCTGTGCACCGATCCGCAACACTCTGCCACCAGTTGTGACAAAAACTGCCCCTTAGGCTGTCCCAGCTTAGAGGGCATTTTTGTTGGGGACTTCTAATTCACTGCCACCACCTGATTTTATCAGGAAACCACTTTTGCCCTGCTCAGGATCAGAAAGGTTAACACAATAATTATTGGAAGAATACACTTATGAGATGGACTGCAAAAGGGTCCAGCAGAAATAATAAAAATTACCTTGTCAATAATGAAGCAGTCACTGGTTCTTTCAAAAATAGATTCTTTACTAGAATATACTACAAAAAAATTTTTTTAATTGCTGTTTGTCCCCCTGTATCCTGCTGACTCCGACCCTTCAGGCCTGCCAATGAGTCATCCTCCTGCCTACCACTCTACCTGAACCTACCTCCTGGGCCCCATGGAGCTGCGGTTCCCCCCCAAGTGGGGATGAGGTGGGATGCCAGTCACCCCTTACTTCTGCATTTCATCAGTCCAGAGGTAGCTGAGTGAGTGGGATCACATTGGAGGCACGCTCCAGGCAGTCTGTCTTTCTGGAGCTGGCAGGCATTTTCTCATTTTCTCCCCCACACAGTGCATGCCCCTGATGTCATGGTTCAATGTGCCGATGTCCACTGTGTGTGTCTTGGCCACCCATCCCCTATGGGGCTTGCTGTACCCTCAGGCAAGTTGCAGGCATCGGTCCCCACCCTCCCCTCGGAGAAGGTGAGCTGTCATGGGATGCTCAAGCTGTTCTCCCCTTGGCTGTCCCTCCAGTGACCCGAGTCCGCTCCTGAACCTGGGTCACTGGCGTCTTGAGTGGAAATCCAACCACTGCACTGATGGGCTGGCATACTACAGGTATTTACAAACAGGACATATTTACAGTAATACAAAAGTCTACATGTTTACTGAGAATAGAAAATAAAGTAAGTTAAACAGACAGATGATTTTTAAGAAGAAACCTCAAACTTTAGCCTCACCTAAAGCCTCTTTACCTGCTGCTAGCTGCAGAAGACATTTCCCCTAGGCTTTGCTTCCTTACCAAGCTAACTTCTGGAAGGGCTCTCCCTTCTTCAGATGTTGAATGTCAGAGAGAAAGAGAGGGAGGGAGGGGGGGAGAGAGAGAGAGAGAGATTCCTGCTCCTTCCACTTTTATGTACTCGGGCTATGGGGAAGTGACCTCCCCTGTGGTGACAGGCCCCCCCAGCATCCTCACCCATGTGTGCGTGTGTGTCCTCATCTCCATAGCCCTCCCTTCCTCATTATTTCTTGATGTTTTCGACATGCACCTGGGTCCATTGCCTGACATGGGAATATTTCCGAGGAAACACTCTCCACTGGGATTATAGCTTAATTTTCTCCTCCATGCTCATTTTGTCAGCAATTATAACTAATCTTGCCATGAGAATGTCAACACCTACACAGTGGGTGACCAGCTCTCATTAGCTGCTTGTACATGTGACCTGGCAGCCATCTTGTATCAATTTCAAGCAGAACCTATAACGGATGAATATCTAAACTAACAGAAAAAGAATAAATTAATCTGATCACATTTCCTGTCACACTTACTAAACCACATTACTCCAGCTTTATTAGGTTCCAGGGTCTACTGATATTGAATAAGCATGCCAAATTTGGGGTGTATACCGCAATAGCAATGGAGCTGCAAACATCCAAATATTTTGAACATTTTCACGCATTTTATTTCTCTCTCCCCCCCCCGACTCCCTTCTGCCTGATGACCCCTAGCCTCATTACCCACTGAACCCAGGACTTACCCCATCTGCTGCTTTCCCCCACCATGGGAGAGTGGGTGCCTCAGGAGGTGGTGCAGGACATGCAGAGTTACCAGCCAACATCGTCCTGTTGGTGGTAGTGTTTTTTTCATCTCTTTTTCTCCCCAACCTGGGCTAGAACATGTACTGTATTAAGATATAGTTCACCTTTGTGCGTGCTCCCAGCCAACAAGGTACAGAACCACTCCTGTGCTACCAGACCTCTTCAAGGAGGAGAACCATCAATGGACATTCAATATTCCTTCTCCCAGTTGGCCCTGAGAGGCCATGGTCTGTTCCTGAACCTGGATCACCAGTATGGCAGGAAGTAAGGTGACCAGTGTCTCAGCTCTCCTCACCACTGAGTCGGTGCAGTATTCACACAGTTTAACAAATAATTAAATTGTAAAATTGTGAAGTCTTGTAAGTTACAGTTTACTTAACCAACTACTTAACTCCCCTATTTAGCAGTTTCTAAGACTCTCCCAAGAAAGTATGCATATAAAAGTTCAATGATGTATCTCCAAAGGTGGCTAAGTTGTAAGTTGAGAAATATTTTCAGAAATGTTCACAAAAATAAAAGAAAAATCACCTGACTTTGAGCCCCAGTAAGTTCCACACCCCTCATCCAATGCCACAAATCTTGGCATCACTTTAGGGCCCCTTACACGTAATGATAATGCTGAATTGCAGATCCCTGGCTGTACAAATGCCTGAGTTATGATCAATTAAAGAATTTCAGAAAAGTTTGTGAACTTTCACACAATTTGTGGAATTCTTGAAAATTCCATGAAAGCAAAATTTGCTTATTTCACCCATCCCTACTGCCTACCTGGTACATATCAGCCAGGTCAGTCTCAAGAGACAGACAGGATACATCCTTGAATCATAGTGGATTTAAGGGAACAATCATTGGGGCCACTTGCACTATTCACTCAGGAGTCTGTCTGGACAGTGGCAGTAACAGAAGACTGGAAAGTGGCCAGTGTAGTCTCCATTTTCAAGAAGTGGGCAGAGTCAGATCCCAGTAGTCACTTGCTGATATCAGTGCTGGGCAAGATAATAAAACCATAATCAAGGACAGAATCACGGGGCAATTGGTTGAGGTCAAGGTTCTTGCCCCAGATCCTGCTGATCCAACCAGATCACCCTCTTAGAGGGGGTGACCAGTGCAGTGGACATGCTCCAGGCTGTAGACATAGGGCTAGATTTTCAAAGCCCTCATAACTTCCACTGCTGTGGGGAAAAAACAGGCACAAGTTGGTGTCCACTTGCAGAGCCATAGTTTTTCTCACAGCAATGGTATTTTCAAAAGTGGAGCTGGGCCGGTTTGCAACGGGCTCCCCAATTTACAGTAGCTTGCAGACATTTTTTCAGCTCAGCTACAGGGAAAAGGTACACCTGGTGGGACTAGGTGTAACATTCCCAGCAGCTGCACCTGCTGAAAACACCAAGCTTTGCAGCTGCAGAGATTTTGGACAACTGCAGTTGTGGTGTGGGACTTAGTCCCGCATTATGTTGAAAATCTGGCCTATAGTCAGTCTATATTTCTACAAGGCCTAGGACACTGTTACAGCTTCAAAAAAGTACACCAGTATCAAACTCAAGATGGATTGCTAAGTGGCTTGGAGTAGGAAGTAGAAGTTTGTGTGGGCAGTAATCTGATTGACTAAATATGCAGACCCTTTCATTGCAGCACTGGAAGCTGCTAGGTGAACTTGGTGGGAGTCCTGAATGCTAATTTTAAGTGCCCAGAAAAGCTTGCATATTTGATCTATTTCATCTTTTCCTATCTCTTTAGTTCTTACCTTAGTTAGAAGATGGGTGGTTGGGTAACAGATCTGGACCACCAGACTTACTCAGATCACATTTTCATTATTTGCAGAACAGCAAATCAGAAACAGGAGGCTCTGTATATACCAAAACATTGCTTTACACCAAAGGCTAGACTGGATCTTCCCAAAGTGAAACTATCACTGGCATGTGTCTACGGTTTTTTAGTGTACTATGAGGCCACTGATGTTGAACTTAGAAAAGCAGACTGTGAAAAGTATGCAGTACTCACCACAGCAAGTTATATAATTACCTTGGATGGCTACGCCCCCAGCATGTTGAAGCTTAATCCAGGGCTGCGTTGTAGACAACCCCTTAAGGGGCAATGAACATCAGCATCCATCTGAGGTTCTACAGCCTAAGTGAAACATAAGGAGCCTAAGATCCACCTGCAAATTATCACTCTCTGTGCCCTGCATCTCCTCCATCATGGGCTGAAAAGTCTTCTCTAGCTATTTCCCTAATTTATGGAACAGCCTACTGTGACCCTTAATCTGAATATGAACAATAGGCATGCTACTTTCAGAACTGGGTTAAGAAAACATTTGAAAGCTTAGTTATAGAATTTCTACAAAATGCAGAAGAAAAAAGAAAAACACAACAAATATGTTTGCAGGTGATATATTTTATTGGACTAACAAGATTATTTCTGAATAGCTTTTCAGAGGTAATAGTCTCTTCTTTAGGTCAATGAAAACAGAGCTGAAGAACATGTCAGATACAGAGGTTGGATATGGATTCAAAAGGGCCATGGTGAGCATGTTTAAACACACAACTACAGTACATTCACATTCTTGAAAAACAGACAAGAAGAATCCCATTGTCAGTGCCTGCTGAAGAACCAACCTTAAGATAAAAGTGATAGTTACATTATAGTCTGGGGTGGGGCTGATGTGATGGTTCAAGGACAAAAAGAAAAACATCTGAAGCATTTTTTAACTCATCGCTGGTAATGTGCTAAAACGCTAACATCTTTATAAAGTCCTTTTTCTTTAGTGTCTAAAAGTTTGATCACTTTCAGTTCAGACATTCGCAATTCCTGTCTGTTCATGAAATTAACCTCTAATATT
Source organism: Neoceratodus forsteri (assembly GCA_016271365.2). Lineage (NCBI taxonomy): Eukaryota > Metazoa > Chordata > Ceratodontiformes > Ceratodontidae > Neoceratodus > Neoceratodus forsteri. The sequence goes on along the minus strand of CM028136.1, from coordinate 219,281,389 downwards.
CTGACAAGTGAAATCACTGATGGAGTGACCTAGTCTTTAAAAATGTGTTCCCTATCAGTGTATTTTCAACTTTGTGAGTGACTGTGAATCTGTGGTGATTTGTTCTTGTTTTGAGCTTCTGTCCAGTGTCACCAATATAGCAGCCATTCTCACATTTTGTACAGTTTATCACATACTGTGTACTATATTGCTGGAAGAACAGGAATATAAGTTTTAGATTTTAAATGTTTTTTATTTATGAATGGCAGGTGTCTCAGGAAGATGTGTGTGCAAAGTTTGCAGCGAGGTGCTTTGCATGGGTGTGTACCTTTGTCCCCTAGCTGGAGCTCTGTGGGAAGTTTGTTTTGCACCAGTTTCTGCTTTAGGTTTGGTGGCTGGCAGAAGGCCAGCACTGGTGGTGTGGGAAATATATATTTTAGAGTCTCATCTTTAGACAATAGTGTTTGTAAGTCTTTTACTACTTTCCATAGTTTCTCCATTTCTGGTTTGTATGTTACCACCAGAGGTTTGTATGTGTTTAGATGTTCTCTTTGGCTTGTACCATAATAGTTCTTCTGTAGGCATGTGAAGTGTGGACTGGATATTCCTGTCAATGATGTTAGATTTATATCCCTTGTGCCTGAAGATTTCTTTAAGTGTACTAAGATGTCTGTCCCTGTCCTTCTGGTTTGAGCAAATGCGATCGTACTGGATGTCCTGTGTATTATGGATGTTTTGGCGTGTGAAGGATGGAAACTTGAGCTGCAAAGGTAACTGCATCTGTTTTTAGGTTTCCTGTACAAAGATGTTTGCATTGTTTCATTTTCAGTGTGACTGTGGTATCCAGGAAATGCACACACTTTGAATAATTTATTTGGAATTTTATGGAAGGATGGAATTTACTGAAGTTGTCAAAAATTAGTTTTAAGTTTTTCTTCTCCTGCTGTACATGTCATGAAGAAATCATCAATAGATTGATATTTTTTTTTTTGTATTATTTCTTTATCTGCCCTCATGCCTCGTGACCCACCACTCCTTCGGGCTACCTTGGTCTTTCACCCATTCTGCCTGTCCCATCCTGAGTCCCACCAGCTTCACATTACAGCTGCCCCTGGTGTAACCCGGACATAACCCTTCGCCAGCCGGGTCCCCCTCCTCTGAGGGGGAAGGCACCAGAGGGGGCAGCCAGCATATACTTGGCCCCAGGGTGCTGCTGAAGTGGAGGGGCTCTTTTCAGGGAATCAGCAGTAACAGGGGACTGGCAGCCATCATCCAATCTGTCACCAGGTTGATTTCCGCTTTTCTGCGCAGTTCCCCATGCGTCACCCTCTGCAGTGCTCCTGGTCTCCACCAGGGGCCGCTGCAGAGTGATGCCAGCCCATTACCCACCCCAGGAGAGGACAGCAGTCCCTATGGATGGTCAATCCTCTCCTTCCCCTGCCAGCCCCCAGCGTCCCGAGTCTGTTCCCAAACCCGGGTCGCTGGCGTGGTGCGAGGTGCCGCGTCCAGCACCTCAACCCTCAGCACCACTGGGCTGGCTATATTGATATTATTTTACCCCTCCCCTTCTGCTATTCATAACCCACCTAAAACATCCCAGCATCCTACTCACTTTGCTACATGCCTTGTATATGCAGATACATAGCATATCTTCTGAAATCTAAAAACATAAACCTCATACATTGCTGATCAGATTTTATTTAGTAATCTACTACTCCTTATTATTAAATTTAAAAGCAACATGTTTAATAAGCTCCTAGTTGCAAAATGTTAAAAAATAAATATACTATAAATATATATTTTCACTGCATCACACATTGTTTTTAATGCACTTTTTTGCTCTGCTATTTACTTTTTGTCTAGCTGAAGAAAAAAATTTAACTGTATTTCATTTGTTTTATCAAATTGTTTTTAGTCCTATTATTCTTCAAGGTCATGTCTGAAACTAGGCATCTGCATGCCTAGTGCATATGACTGGTGAGCAAAAACAAATACGTGTTTCACTGCAGTCTTTGCATGTGAACATGTAAGAAGCAGCTTGTCAAAGCAGCTTGTCAAAGGGGACCACTGTCATTAACTACTTCAGAAGCACACACAAGCTTTGAATTAGCAGGGCCCTTCTAATATCCCAGCTGTATGACTAAAGATCCATTTAAAATGACATATACACAAAGAAAAACCTACCCTTCCACTTGGAAAAGGTTTGGTAGTTTGCATCCTATTTACAAGAATGGCACAATTTACACCTTTACTACTACAGCACCCATTGTTTCTGTTACTTTGGCAATTTAAGGGCTGCTTACACAGCAATATGTGCACTGTTCAGAGTGCTGCAGCACTGCCTCTTAACTCATGTAAATATAACCTACATAACACTGAATGTATCTGTTATGTCTCACAGCGATCCCTCTTGTCTTAGGAATGCTTAGTGGTGTGGCCATTTCATGCCACCGTGTAAACAGCCTACACCACTCAAAGTGGTGCAAATTACCTTCTCCTTTCCCTGCAAGGCCAAGAACAGAAGTGAAGCAAAAATGGAGGAACTGCTGCTGCAACAATGAAGACGGCCACCATGTACATGCCTGGCGACAGCAGTGCCAATGGAGGTGTGGATGCCCAGCGCACCCTGAAGTGCAACGATCAGGCCAGTCTAAACTCACCTTTAGTTAGGTTGCTTCCACACAGATGTTAAGTGCCTAATGCACATATGCTTAGCCTGTGGATTTTGAAACCAAACCAGGTAGTGAATCAGATGAAAGCAGCATCACAGAGAACTACTTAGAAACCCTCTCTCCATCTTGCACTGTTGTTGTGGCCAAACTCAAGTCTGCATGTTTCATTATCAGTATATTTTACAGTTTTACTTTGAAAATGTTATTATTTTAACACAATTTAGGGAAGAAATTCAAACTTTGCAAAAAATTATTTAAATATTGTGGAACATGGTGAAAATAGCTTATTTTGCAATACAAATGTGAGAGTATTTTTCCAGTGGTCCTGCTTATAAGCAGTCAAAATTTGGAATTTTTAAATTATGTTTCACAAGTATATAAACTACAAAATTTTAAGCCCATGTAACTTTAAAATTCAAGGACGCATGTCACCAAATTTCATAGGTTCTTAGACCCTGTAAAGGAGGATGTGCATGACAGCTGTGCAATCTGTTGCTTAAATGATGTTCAAGTTAGCAGCCAAAAATTGCAAAATAATATCAAGTCAAATTTCAGGAGTTTTTGTGAAAATTGTGGAATTTTGGGGTTATTTTGTGGAAGCCATATCTATGAATTTTGCCCAGCCATACAGCTGAACTGCCATGGAGGATAAAGAAAAAGTCTGCTGAGCATTAAGGTTGGATTAATGGAGGAATCCATAGTAGACGTAGCAGGAGAATTTGAGAGGCATTGCAGGGACATGCTACTAGTTCAAGTACAGTGATTTGTCTGCCTGCTGTATAGGTTAAACAACAGTGATCCACAGCCAAGCACTATAGCTAGAAGGGGGAACTGAATTTTGCCCAATTTGTAATAAAGAGTACAAGTTCTGTGGACATGAGATCATTTATAGATTTAGGGATGGTACTTAGGGAGACGATATCTAGAGGGACATTCTTCAGGGTCCTCATGGTTGTACAGCCTTTAAGGAATGGCAGTGACAGAAATTAGACAAACTAACTTTTAGTGGGATTCTGTTGAAGGGGGGGTCTTCTTTTTTTCTGGCCAGCTAGAAGAGGCAGTTTCAGGCAAAGGATGCCTGAATACTCAGAATGGGCTACATTTGTGCTAAGATGGAATGGGGTGATCACTCATGGCAAGGGAGAAGGCAATCAGAGAGATTTAAACTAAAGGATATGAATTAGGGAGGCAACTTGTGCAGGAGGCACCAATACAAACATTAGATACCAGAGTTCACCAAGGAAAGGACATCTGAGCTTGGTAGCACAACAATAGTAGAACCCCAGTTGGAGCAAGGGAGCATAGAAGCACACAGTTCTGGTATTAAAGCAAGTCATATAAGAATTATGCCCAGCAAAAGGGATTGGCATGACAGCCTGATGTACATGGAAGTTCAGGACTTAGAGGCAATCACAGAGGCCCACTGAGGCACCTAAAATGAGGAATTTCATTAATTACAATGGAATATGTCAGAAAAGGATCTGGTGTCTCTTTTTACGGGAGTGTATCACTCTGAAAAACAAGGAGGATATCAGGGATAAGCTGTTCCAATGAGTCCATCTGGTCAAGCTAAGAGAAAAAGGGGGGCAAAATAGTCACTCAGGAAGGAATTACAGGACTGCAAATAGTGCAGCTCTGCTTATCAGATGCCATATTGATAAGGGCTTTGTAAAAGTTAAATTCTGCAAGTGCAGTTCTCGTTGTATTACCTGTTACACTACCATTCATTTTTGAGAAAATGCTACTAGTTAGCAATCTGAGGTATTTCCACTGTAATGTAAAACTGCTGAACCCCATTTCTTCAGATTTGTTAGAATCCAGGATGCAATGACTTTGGCATGCATTCCAAATTTCAGGACTATGCCTGCAGTAGTAGGGAAGTTACAAAATTCCATATTTATAAACATGTTTTACGAAATTTCACAAAAAAAAAATTGTTTTACAAAATTTCACAAAAAATTTTAATTGTGAAATTATGTAAACCATAAAATCACTTAAAAAATATCTCCATAAATATCATTTTCTATGATATTCCAAGAAGATATTTAGCTCTGCGGATAGCTGAGTTACAAGCAGAGAAATAGTTCCACATTTCACAAAAAAAATAAAATGTCAGACTTTGAGCCCAGTAACATCAGAACTACTGTACAGTACTTATCAAAATGTTGTGATATTTGGTCTGCTTTTAGAACACCACACAATAGGACTTCCAGTGAGATCACTGACCAATATAGACAGCTAATCTTCTAGCTCCATCTCAGCCCCTTAACAAACAGCTCACAGCCATGCCATTTCAGCCCAAACCCTGGTTGCTTTTTTTATCTTTATTGTTTTACAACAAAAACACATACAAGCAATGCTTCACACATCAATCATTCTGAACAATATTGTCAATAAGGATGTCATTCCTCCTGATACATGCAGTAAAAGCAGACTGATGCAATATAGATATGTCTATATGGCGGGAACCAGAGATATATACAGTGGTCTTCTAAATAAAGAAACAATTTCTGATGCTGCACTACAGAATCCATGAGCTGCATGGGATTAATCCCCCAAAAAAAACTTATTCTAAGATTCCCAAAGTTTCTCCACCTCCGTATTAGAGGAAAGGAGACTTACTCTATGCAATTGCCATATCAAGCTGTACTATAGTTAGTACCTGGCCACTTTTGATAGCCTGAGCAGCACAAAGCTCTAAACAAGCTGAAAATGAGCAATTAAAAGTACTATAACTTCACAGGATTAACTTTGTCTAACAGAGACATAGAAAGAAAACATTCAGCAGCAGTATTGTGGCAGGCCTCCCCAGAGAAAGGATTGACTTTAACTAAGTGTTAATAGACATCAATCAATTCACAAGACCTTACCTGGGGACAGACCCTTTACCCACCTTACCCAGCAGGAAAATGTTCAATAAGGGCAGACTAGATGGACCTAGTGGTCTCCTTCTGCCATCACCTTCTATGTTTCTATGTTTCTTATGGACCCATTAATGGTCAAACAAATTTCAGTGCAATGCAAGTTCAAGTGTCTTCTTCCTCAGATGAGGAATCCTGCTCCAGTATGCTTCAGATCCTGATAGTGGTGCAGTATTTTTTTGCACCCATTTTAATGCATTGGCAGGATCCGAGAAAATGAAAACCTTCCCTTTGTGCACTGTTCTCATACGGGCTGGAAATACAACTCCATGAGATATCTGTGCAGCGTGGCGCTTGGCTCTGACCCAGTTTAACCACTTTTTTTTCTGTCTAGTGGCATAGCTCAAGTCTGGGTACCTACATACATACAAACTGTCTGTCCTACAACAGAGGCCCCTTTTGATGTGTGAAGGCCAAAAGAAAATCGATACTGCCTTTTCCATTCATTACCATAACTATGGCTCACAGTGCTTCTGGATTATATGGTCATCCTCTTGAAGTTACACAGTATGCCTTTTGTATTTGCATCAGGTGACTGGTCACCATCTGCCTCAGTTGTTGTTCATCCAGTTCAACAAAAAGAAGGACAGGTGATCTCCCTCACACCCTTCTGGCATGCCAGCCAGGCAGACATTGGCAGAACATGCTTGGTTCTCCAAAGTTTTAATATGGCCATGAAGATGTGAGTTTTCTTTTGTTAAAGTTGCCACTGTCCCCAGGGTAGCCTTGGCTCTCTTGTTTGTTTCTGCAAAACTAGATTTGATGGAGTCCATGGATGTTTCAAGAATAACAACTCTGTTGGCAACAGTGTCAAATTTATCTGCAAGATTGGAGACTGTATGGGCAACTTATTTTCAGTCCTAATGTTTGGAGTGTTTCTACCGCTACTTCCTCCTGTGGTTCGAGGCTTTTCCCAGGGCCGACCTCGTAGTGGCAGCTCTGACAGCATTTTTACTTTTTGTGTCCTCAGACACCGATTTATCTTTTTTTAAGGTTGCCCATCTGGTAGAGAAGATATCTGCTTCCAGATCACACAAGTATAAGGTTCTAGGCACGCCTAAATACAGACTTTTATTGCAATATAATAAATAAAGATATGGAGCACGAAACTCAGGCTATCACCAAGCTTGGGCTTCACAGTGCCCCCAGTCCTGGTTCGTTCTACACTATAGGCTGTTATTACTATATGGGGAAATGGAACCATCCTAATAAGGAACCTACCTTGTCAGATGCCGATGGTTGGGAGTTGGTAGTGTCTGAGAGCGAGGCCTCCATTAACTCCCACAGGGAGAAGCCTGCCCCCACTACACAGTCCACAATGAATAACAAAAAAGAAAAACGAAACTGGACTTGATACTGGAAGAACTTTGAGCCTTCTGCACTGACACCAAACTGGACTTTGAACAAATACACCAGGATATATCGGAGCTCCAAAAAATGACCACAGACCATCAAGCAGCTATTTCAGAGCTCAACTCTCAAGCCAACCTGACTGATAGAATATTCCTTGAATCCATGAAATGTATTCAACGACATACCACAAAATGCGAAGACTTTGAAGGCAGATCCTGCTGCAAAAACATCAGGTTGTATGGATTTAGGGAAACTGCTGAAGGCTCGGACGTAATCAACTTTCTAAAGATTTTTTTCCGATCTCTGCTGTACTTTCTCAGGGATTTTCCCTTTCACACTGAGAAAGGTCACCAAGCCTTGATGATTAGTAGAGGCCCAACTCCACTGTTTTACATTTTATGTCCTTTGCTACCAAACAGAAAATCCTCACTGGTCTCTAACAAAAGAAAACCATCTTCTTTGAGGGGAATCGTATTTATGCAGACCACAATTATTCCAAGGCAGTGATGGACCAACTTAAGAAACTTAGCCATGTTCTTGCTGCACTTTGAGACAGGAATCTGAGATTCCATACACCATTCCTGGCTGAACTACGTGTTTTTTTTCCCCAGAGGGCACAGCGCTACAGTACATGATAACCCACAGGAAGTTGTTGCGGAACTTTCAAAGAAGGACTTTATTTTTCTGCAGCGGCAGCAATCTTAAACCAAACCCGGGATTGATTTGGCCTCAGCCCTGACCCTCACTCAGACACAGGATAGAAGGGTTCACTCTGCTGTGATGATGAAGGACATCCAAGCTTTACTACAATCCCTTGCCAGGACCTTATTTTATTCCTTCTTTTACAATGAATTTATTAGCAGTTTGGTCAATTCCTCTGAGCTGACAGTGGCGGGGTAAGTTTGTGATTGGGTATTGGGGGGGCTTCCCTGCTTCTGTCCTTGCCCCTTCATCTAAAATTATTTTTATATTAGATAACCCTCCAAGTGAATTCATGGTGTTGCTGGGGCCATGAGGTCGGGTGGAGGATGACTCCAGGCTCTAGATAGCACCGCTTGCATACAGTTGATACTTTTTTTCTCTCGGCTGCATGCTTGAGGTGTCACTCTGTTAGGTCATGGCTTTGACCTTCATGATTCATAGAGGCTCCCTTGCATGCCCTACCTGCTCTCATGTTGGAGCTTTTGGCACACCTAGTTTTACCTTAGTGATTGCCACTTGAGCCTGGAAAGATCATGCAATTGCAAGGTACAGGTGGTGCGAATGGAGATCTTGGAGGCTCAAATCCTTCTGCCCGTAGTTTTTGCTGATATCTTTAGCCATATCTGTCTTGTGGTTTATCCTCAACTGCTACAGCTGTGCTTCATGTGGAGGTTTGAATGGGTCAGGATGGGTCCTTCCTGAGGTTAAACATAGAAACATAGAAATTGCCCGCAGATAAGGACTGCTAGGCCCATCCAATCTGCTCGTAGGCCCTATACAGTGTATGTGACCACTAACCCGATGTGATCAATGACTTTTCATCACTCCCTTCCCTCTCAAGGTTTCCCATGCCTGTCCCAGGCATGCTTAAACCACTTCACTGTGCTTGGCCCCACTACCTGTTGTGGCAGGCTATTCCAAGCATCGACTACCCTCTCTGTGTAGAAACACTTCCTCACATTACCCCTTAATCTACCCCCCTCCAATTTCATATCATGCCCCCTTGTTCTAGTACTTTTTCTCCCTTGGAAAAAGTCCCCCATCTGCACCTTGTCTGTGCCCTTGAGATATTTGAAAGTTTCTATCATGTCATCCGCTCTCTCCTCTCTTCCAGTGAATACATAGTACAGTGAGTACAGGTCCTCTAGTCTCTCCTCATATGCAAAAAAACTCTGCCCCGAGCTTGGCGCCCTATACAGGAACCATAGAGCGTAACCTCTACTGGTAAGACATGAACTAGTCCTGAAGATGATCCTCACAATTTTCCACTACTGCGATGTAATCTTCAGTGCTTCTCCCAAGTCTTCCTTATTCTGGTCGGACACTATCTTCAACTCCTTCCACTGCTTTGTCATGGATTCCCCCTCCCTCAAACACCACTGTGATCTCTACCACTCATTGACTTTTCCCTCTCTTAAAAATATCCTTCTTCTGTGCAGTGTTAAATTTATCTCCAAATATTGGTTTGGGTCACTACCATCCTACCTCTCCTCCTGACTATCTCCCTTCCTCCTCCTGGGCATTCCTTTAGGTCACATGATTCCTGCACTTTGTTAGTTCCCTGGCACTCTACTTTAGCAGGTCATGCTGCTTTCTCACATTGTTTCCCTAAACTTTGGAATGTTCTTCCTCCCCAAATACACCGCTCATCCCCCCGTTCCATCTCCTCAGCCCTTCACAACTTCTTCTCAGTAAATTGTTCATGCTGCTAACTCTTAAAGTATCCCCATCCCAACTCTCCTATGGTCATTCTTTCTATAACCCCTTCTTTTCCACCACATGGGTCTCTCCTTCTCCCTCCTTAGCCCTCAACTACTTGTTTTCACTATCTACAGTTATTTAAGATCTTACATTCAGCTACGTTAATGAGTTTATGTGGACTATCCTTTTCATCTAGAAAGACTGTAGCCAGAATACATAATAAACAAATAGTGATTAACAGAACCAGAACAAACAAAAGACAGCAGTTTTTTACTGTTAGAGCCCCGAGAATTTGGAATTCTTTGCTGCAGGACATTGTTGATTGTCCAAATGTAAACACCTTTAAAGTTAAACTTGATAAATGGCTCCTGGAAAGAACATAATCCATCAATGATCCACATGTGTGGAGGACATCCTCGATGGGCTTCGGCCTTCTTTTGTCCATTCTACCAAGTAACCAAGTACAGGTTTTCACAGCACTAAAAGTGCTTATGTGTAATGTTATCTCAAATACACATACTTGTATTGCTCCATGTGTTATTCTCTGTTTCACTTCATTCAAAGCACTTCTGCTCCTGTTCATTTTTGCAAAGTGTGTAACCATCATCATCACTGTATTTTCATCATTGTCTCTGTAGATTGTTTATTTTGTAATTCTGTATATTGTTGATATGTCCCTCCAAATACCCTCTCCCCCAGGACGCACCGGGAGACAAGCAACTTGTTGCTCAATGCGCTTTTTCTGCTGAAACTCTTCAATAAATAAATAAAATAAAGAAATAAATTTGTTTTGTGTTGCAAGCCCTGCACCATCTTTGTCGCCCTTCTCTGGACAGCCTCCACCTTGTTTATGTCCTTGCGCAGGTGTAGTCTCCAGAACTGCATGCAGTACTCCAGGTGAGGCCTTACCAATGTTTTATACAATGGCATCACCATATCCCTCCTCCTGCTAGTGATACCCCTGCCTATGCACTCTAGCATACCACTGACCCTCCCTGCAGCCTTTGCACATTGTTTTGATATCATCAGAGATGATAAGCCCTAGGTCCCTTTCCTCTTTAATGACAGTCAGCTCCTCCTCCTCAATCCTGTTGTTCTACCCAGGGTTCCCTCTACCCAGGTGCATTACTTTGCACTTCTTAGCATTGAACTTCAGTTTCCACATCTCTGACAATCTTTCAAGCTTCTCCAGGTCCCTCTTAATTTTTTGAACCCCTTTCTGGAGTATCCACCCTGTTACAGATCTGGGTGTCATCAGCAAAAAGGCAGACCTTTCCTTCCAGCCCCTCTGCAATGTCACTAATGAAGACATTGAACAGGACTGGTCCCAGTACAGATCCCTGTGGTATTCCACTGGTCATCCCTCTCTCCCTGAATTGGATCCACCCCATTTACCAGCACCCTTTGCCTCCTGTCTGTCAGTCAGTTTTTTACTCTGTGTATCACCTTTTGTCCTATGCCGAGACTTCCATTTTGTTAACCAGCCTTCTATCATAGGTATCATAGGTATCATAGGTTTTACTGAGCAAAATATAGACATGCATCTGTAGAGCTCACCTGATGTATTTCATTTACCCAGGTAATTACTTTCCTGTCTCCAATGTCTATCTAGATTTACCTTAAATTGCTACATTGTACTACATCTATCGGTAGAGCATTCCAAGATGAAACTACCCTCTGATTAAACCATCTAGCTCTATTTTTTGATTTGCTGTTATCACTTTCCAGCTGTTGGAGATGTGATCTTGTCTCATAATATTTATCCTTAGCTTGCAATCTCAGTAGTTCCCACAAATCATCATTTTTCCAGGCCCTATATGTTAAACACATATCTCCCCTATGCCTTCTATACTCCAATGTATACATATCCAACTCCCGAAGTCTTGTCTGATAAGACATATTTTTTAACCCATCAATGGTTTTAGTGGTCCTTTTCTGAACCCTCTCAATCAATTGTACCTCTCCTTTCTTTTATGGGGACCAGACCTGTGCTCCATATTCAAGTATAGGTCTTACCAAGGAGGAATACAAGGGGACTATAACCTCACATTTCCTACTTTGAATATGTCTTATTATACAATTTAAGATTTTATTGGCCTTACATGTAATATTAGTACAGTGGGTTTTAAAAGAGAGATCCTGTGTCACCATAATTCCTAGGTCTCTTTCTTCCCTAGTTTTTGATAAGGTTGTGCCATTCAATACATAATTGTGTTGCTTATTTGCCTTCCCCATATGCATAATCATGTAAGTTTCTTGATTTAGGGATAATTAGTGCTCCAATGTCCAATCCTGTATATAGTATAAGGCTCTCTGAAAAGCCACTACATCATCCTTGTTTTCCACTAATGCCCCAACCTACAATCATCAGCAAATTTAGGTAACCATATTTTTTTATGAGAATATTGAGCAGAAGAGACACCAAACCCTGGGGCACCCCACTTGTCACTTCCTTCCAATTAGAGAACACCCCTTTTATGCAGGCTCTCTGTTTTCTTTGCAGATAGCCATGAATCTACCCACAAAACCAGATTTTTATGAAGCCCATGTTTTTGCAGTGATGTTATTAATTCTGCATGAGGCAGCTTATCAAAAGCTTTTGAGTAGTCCAAAAAGACCACATCCACTGCTTTCCCTTGATCCAAAGCTGTATTTACCCTATCATAAAACTGTAAAATATTTATCTGGCAAGATCTTCCTTCAGTGAAGCCATGCTGAGTTTTGTCAAGTAGTTGGTTCACAGTTAAATGATTTATGATGTGGTCCTTTGTGACACCCTCCAGTATTTTAGATATTACAGATGTTAAGCTAACTGGTCAGTAATTGGCTGGCTCAGCTCTTGATCCCTTTTTATACAGTGGAATAACTGTAGCTAATCTCCAATCCTCGATGACAACACCTTTGTCTACAGATTCTTAAAATATATGTGTCAAATGTGGGGCTTGTTTCATGTACAGTATTTTCAAAATCTTTGGGTGTATACTGTCTGGGCCAGGTAATTTATTTGGATTTATTTATTGCAGCCTTTTCTGGACATCTTCCATCTGGATGTACATGGGGATGGATGATTTATCAATGCCTCCTATATCCACTGCTGGATCCTTAGGGCTATCTGGGATGGTGTCGAAGGCTTTGCTGAAATCTAGGTAGGCGACGTCTACTGCCCCTCCTTGATTAACTTACCTAGTCACCCAATCAAAAAAATCTTTTGGATTTGTTTGACATGACCTCCCTGCTGTGAATCCATGTTGCTGCACACCCTAGGCTCCCCTGGATTCCAGGTGTGCCACTATCCTTCCCCCTCAACTGGGGCCCCCGTTTCACAGCTACCCTGACTGCCACACTAATGCTAGCTCACCTGAGTAATACTATTGCCTTGGTCTATTGGGCTTTTTTTTTCTACATAGACATACAGTATATTTCTCAGGCCATTATAGGCCCTGTCTAGGAATACTAACACTCGACTGCCTTTATTTGTTAATTGACTGCTAATTTATATATTTGCATATGTCATCTGGAATTCTGCACTACTCTGTTCCTTCTGGACTTAGAGGCTGAGAGATAACCTGCCTGGGACTTTCTTTTACATAATTTATATATGTGCTTTAGAATAAATTCCTTGCTTGCACTTCCGGCATCTGAATGGAAGGGTTGTAATAGTTCTCTTCTCCTATAAATCTATTGTTTCACTATTTAGATTACTGAGTGCAATACCATAAAGTTTCTCCCTATATTTGGCTTGCACTATGATTATTTCCCTTTTTTCAGGCTCTAATATTTAACCTTTTTCTATGTATACCTCTGCTCCCCTTTGGACTGTATATATTGTTAATTCTTGGAGCTGCAGAACAACGAGAACAATGATGTTTTTTCTAGCTGGCCTAGTCTTCTTTTTGCTGTACTTCAGTGTCCTAGTGGCACCTTATTCTCTCTAGGCCCATGGTCATTCCCCCACCCAAGACAGGTCGGTGCTTCCCACCCTCAGGAGACATGGCTCCTGTTTAGGACATAACTTATCTCCTGCCCACATGTACTCGGTCTTCCAGCTCCTCCGAGTCCAGGAATTCTAAGGATCCACAACAGAGGCCCCTCTACTTTGGAAGCCATTTACTTCATGTAGTTACATCCACATATGCCTCACCTGTCGCAAGCATTACTGTTGTTGACAATTTTCACTTGATACTGCTCTGTGTTTGTTTTGATGGGTTGTGCCACTTGTGTGTTATGTTTTTTATCATGACTGGACACTGGACTTATTGTAGTTTGCCTTACTCTGCAGAAATTTGGAGTCCTGTGTGGGGCAAGATGGCAACTGAGGACCACACACTGTGCTAATTTTGGTCTTTGCCAGCTGCTCCACTGGGAAATCTCATTTAACTCATTTTTGTTATTTCAGCTGATATACACCTTGACTTATGGGTGATGTTCAGCCTATAAAGATTTACTCTTTAAATGTTAATGGACTGATTAATCTGATTAAGCAGAAAAAGGTGCTGATGGATATTGAAGCATGTCTGACTTTTATTTTTCTCCAGGAGACCCATCTGTCTCCTGACGAACACTCTAAATTGCAGAAATTTGGCTTTGAGATTGTGGTAGCCTTCCCTTTTGAAGGGAGCAAGAGGTGGCACACTGCCATTCTGATACCCAGGTGTACTCTATTTTGCCTAACAGGTTCCTATACAGACCCTCATGGCAGATTAACAATAGTTACGGGTACTTATTTAACTCAACTAGTCACATTAGTCAGTTTTATTTCCCCCAGTAACTGACCAGTGGCTGGGAACGCCTTATTGGGGAAAATCCTTGTCCTGCAGTAGGGGATTCTTGTTATAGGAGGAGACCACAAAATGATTTATGACCACTTAGGTTCACCCATGCCACAGTGGCAATGAAATTACCGGCATAAAGTACAGCACTAGCACTTGCCGACACCAGGCACTGCATTCTGACTATCTGCCATCTGGCAGTAGGAGTGACCCAGCACCCCCCACTTATTTAAAAAACAAACTCTGGGTTGCACACTGGTGGCAAGAAGGGTGACCCATGGATCAGCAACATAGTCTGATGCCACAAAACCAAAGTTGCACAAGAAGCATGTGACATTATTCTGCCAACATCATGGCAGCAATAATCATTTGAAACATTAACAGGATACTGACCACTTAGATGCCACCAATCCTTGTCTCCCTAAACTATTCACCCTTGCTAGACATTGTAGGACTCTGCTGAATACCTATGCCTGGATCGATGCTTGATGCTTGCTAAATCCCCACTTTCATTGCTTAACCTGGAAGAATGTCATACCTTAGTGCAAGATGAGATTAAACAAATAGTAGCTAAGACCTAGTCCCCCGAAATCTCACCTAGTATTTTGTGAGATACATGTAAAGTGGTTATCCAAGGAGAATTGATTAAATTTGCCTTGAGACTTAAAAACCAAAGCTCTGAAAGGTTAGAGAAGTTACAAGCTTCCCTCAAGGAGCTGCAAACTAAATGTAGCAATGGTGACATGTACCATAAGGGCTACTACCACTGCCTTGGTGGCCACTAACCAGGTTGAGGGGCCTGGGTTCCCATTTTGTTATTACTGGGTGGATCTTTCCCAAGATAGAACAGTTATAGTGCAGTGCCTCCACCCAGAGTACAATTTAAGTGGGTAAGATCTTTAACAGTACAACCCCCTGGGACGTTGCACCAACCCACCTCCCCATACAGTCACCCCAAACACATAGACTACATAAGCCTACAAAAGTCAGACATGCTTCAATATCCACCATACTCATATCTGAAAGTCTAGGGAATTTTATGGTCTAGAAATGAAATATATAAATTTGTTTTTTCCACTCTGCTGCTCTTCAAAAAGTGTAACCTTACCACCAATCTCCATGTAATTTACTATACTGTACCATTTTCATCTGCTACTTGTTATTATTTCTGTATCTCTATATTTCTATATCTATGTCTTCCTGTTGTACTACGTACCTGGGTCACACCTGGAAACGAGCCTCGGCTCAGCGTGCCTTTCCCGGTCAACAATTTTAAATAAAATAAATAAAATAAGCCAAAATTCCCAATTTTTAATGCTTTGATTTAAAGCCTCAAGCTAATATTATGCTCACTAAAAATATGCTTACAAGACAGAATTTTCCAAAACAGTTAAACCACATTTTATTTACATGTGGAGCACTAGGACTGGGTGATTGGAGTAGAGGTGAAGCAACTATTTTCATATGGCAATTTACATTTAGAGATAAGCATTTTCAGAACCATCATTATCCCTTTAAATCCTCAAAACATGTTTTACTACTTGCAGCCACCAGCCCTCCAACTAGTTATTGCTGCAAATTTTAACTTTTACACAAACCCCACTGGTACCAGTTCCCTGGTTCAGATGACTCCACAGAATCTGTCCCTAGGTATCCAGCACTACTAGTTGCAGACCTGTGGTGCAGCTGGTTGGCCAACTTTGGCACACTTACTTGAATCAACTTTACTTTTACCCTTTCCTTGATTACTTCAAAACTTTTCTACATCACAGGGCATAACCTTGAGCACAATTATTTTTTTATTTTTATTTATTTATTGTAGATTCAGAAATACCTTTGAGTCAGAGACTCCTTTACAAAGATTCTACATCACATAGTTTACATACAGAGACATACAGGATACATAGCAGTACATCAGTACATAGTCAGGTTGCTACAGGAGCAAATTGTGAGGCTGAGTGAAAAAACTAGGAGAAATCAGTGCACACACCAAACATATGGGACACAGACGATGGGCTAGGCTAGACGGACACAGGTGAGTGCAAGAGGGGTAGTAGAAGCCAGCCAGCGGCCTTAGTCAGACAGACTAGTGTGAGGTGTTTCAGAGGCAGTCACAGTGATTTGAGGACTGTACTAGGTCTCTAAGGGAGGTTTTAAAGGGTCCAAGTCTGATCTCTTTGGCAAGTGGAGTGGGCAGGCTGTTTATGCAGGAAGGGGCTCTGTAGCTAAAGGACCTTTGGAATTGGGAGGTACGGCAGTGACGGATCAAGAGGAGCTGCTTTCCAGAGCCATGAGTTTGTTTGAGTGTCAGGACCGGTCGAATTAGTGCTGTAAGTCCTGTGGGGGAGAGACCTAGGGCAATTTGTTTTGCCATGAGACAGATGTGGAACATAATCCTGTTGTCAAGGTTCAGCCAGTTAGTATCATTGTATAGACAGCATGTGTGAGTTAGGCGGTCACAGCCCAGGGTGAGGAGACAGACTTTATTTAGGGAGACACAAAGTCTTTGGAGGGCCGAGGTGTTCGCCGCCCCTTAGATGATTAAGCCATAGTCTAGCAGGGAGAGTACAGAGGAGGAGACAGCTAGCCCCATTGTGTTAGGGGTAAAGCAGTGTTTGAGGCGATACAGGAGCCCAATCTGCACATTGAGGGCATTAGATAGGAGGTGGATATCTTGATGGAAAGTAAGTGCAGGGTCAAGGGTAATACCCAGGTATCAGAAGGAGTCCACTTGTTCCAGCGGGGTCAGGTTGGCAGTTCGTACTTGAGGGCAGAGATCCTTTCTGGCATTGAGCGGGTGGGAAAAGAACATAACCTTGGTCTTGTTATAGTTCAGAATAAGACATGAGGCGAACTGATTTTCGGCGCCACTAAAGGAGGATTGCAGGGAGAGGTGGAGTTGCAAAGGGTCCGAGCTGGAGGTGTACAGGACGGCATCATACGCATAGAGGAGAAGTTTCCCTGAGCAAGAACTGGAGAGGGAGTTAAGAAGAAGGCTGAACAGTAGAGGGCTGAGGACAGACCCCTGTGGGATACCAGAGAGGACAGGTAGCTTATTTAATGGGTGTTACTAATTTTGACCTGCTGGGAGTGGTTGGACAGGTAATCGGTGAACCAGCCAAGGGCATCCTGGGAGAATCCAATGTTGGTCAGCATGAATAGCAGGAGCCAGTGGTTAAAAGTGTCGAATGCCTTTGTGAGGTCAATGAAGACAGCCCCTGTGATTTGGCCTTTATCTAATGTGGAGTGAATGTGTGTGGTGAGTTCCAGGAGGGCAGTAGTGGTACTATGTCCCTTCTGGAAACCGTGTTGCTGTTTGCTAAGCAAGTTGTATTTGTTGAGGTGGTCCATGAGTTGATCCGCCATGGTCCTCTCAAGGGCCTTAGATAGGGGAGGGAGGATGGAGATAGGGCGGTAGTTGATAATACGGGTGCGGTCCCCATTTTTAAATATTGGCATGATGTGGGCAGATTTCCGGCAGGAGGGGAATTTCCCATGGCATAAGGAGTGGTGTAGTATATGAGTGAGAGGGTTGAGCACCTCAGGGAGCGAAAGGCAAAGGAGTTTCAGGTCTAAGGTGTCACTACTGTAGTGGGAGTGATTCAGGGCCGTTCTGAGATAAGGTTCGGCGCATTTAGGTGAGATGTAGCGCAGACGAAAGGGTGGGCTAAAGGGGGAGGGGGTGACAGGGGGTGAGTCAAAGAAGTTAGTGGGGAGAACCTTGCTGAGGTCTGAGAAGGCATCATTGAAGGCTGCGGCCATTCAGGCTGGGTCAGAGGTCGGGCACCCATCAACCATAATTAGGTTAGAGGTAGTGTTGGGAACATTGCCACAGAGGTCCTTAATATTAGCCCAGAACTTTTGCCCAGAGCCCCAGGTGTTTGTTAGGGAGGTCTTGTAGTACTCTCCTTTTGCTTTGTGCAAGGACCAGGTACATTTGTTCCGAGACTCTCTATAGTTCTGTCTATCGGCGGACAGGCTGGTCTCGTTGGAGAGGTGCCATAAGGAATCTGTGGTCGGCATGAGGTCCAGAAGATGGTCAGTGATCCACAGTGCAGGGTTGCCTTTGGCCACCCTTTTGGTGATGGGGGCAAATTTGTCACATGTGGTGTTAAAGGTGAGAATGAAGAGGTCCAGGGCTCTGTCTGGGTCATGGGCCATTGTAAGGAAGGACCAGTCTATTGTCCTGAGATGTGCTTTGTGTTGAGCAAGTTTGCCCGGTAGATTATTTTAGGGGTTGACTTAGGTGATTTGCATGTCCAGTAGCAGAGGACCAGAGAATGGTCACTAAGGGCATTTGGTAGAACAGTAGTACTAGTGATTTTAAGGGGACGGTTGGTGAATACCAGATCCAGCAGGGAGGAGGAACCGGAGCACAGGTTCAGTTGGGTAGGGGATAATATGACTTGCGTAGGTCTTGAGCAGTGGCTGCGTCTATGAAGGATGCAGCAGCTTTATCAAGCCAGTTAATATTAAAGTCTCCAAGTACGATTTTCTCTGCTTGTGGTGGGAGAGTGGCCAGGTAGGACAGTACGGAGTGGAAGGCCACCTTCCGGTCCCTGGGGGAAATGTAGACCGCAGTGATGAGGAGGGAGGGGGGATTTGGAGTTGTTCAGAGTGATTTTGATTGTGTGGGCCTGTGGTCCAGGATGCAGCTGGGGGGTGGGAAGTGACTGCCCACGTAGGGTATCTTTGGAATATATGGCGCAGTCCCCCCCCTTGCTTACCCAGTGTATCTGCCTGGTATAAGTTGTGCCCAGCGAGGGTTAGCGATGAATCCGGGATCAATGTAGACAGCCAGGTTTCATCAACCGCTATGATATCAGGCTGGTGCTGGTGGATGCAGCCCTGGAAGGAGTCCCACTTTTTTACAAGGCTGCAGACATTAAGGGTGGCAATACGCTGGCCGCTGGTTGGGGGGTGAGCAGAAGCGGTAGTTGTGGCAGGGCCAAGGCTAGGTTGTACATTTCCCGATGTGAGTAAGAGGAGGAGAAGGAAGAACCTGCAGATAGGGTGCCATTTCGATGCTTTGTGGGAATGTGCACTGTGGCCCAGGTGCCCTTTCAGGGAAGGGAATGAGGGGATGGGGAGGTTAGTGATGTGGGGTGTGGCCAGTAATAGGAGCCGAGGTGAGGGGGCAGCAGGTAGGGGCTGGGGTTGCAGGTGGCAAAGCTAGCAGTAGTTGCAGGGGGAGCGGAGGGTGCTATTTGGGGAGTGGTGTGCCTGGGAGAAAAGAGACGGTGAGAGGGCAGCAAGGAGAGTCCAGTCTGTACAAAAGGTGTAGGTGGCTATGGATTCACTTCTAGATAAAGTCTCAGGAGTCATAGTTTGCTGCAACTGCCAGTCATGCAGCCATAAGGGACATAGGAGTGGTGGGTAGTCCAGGAGGGTGGCAGGGGGAGTTATTAGATGGGCTGGTTAAATGTGTAGTAGGAGGAGTAGACATGGCATAGCAGCTATGACGTGATGCCTGGCCAAGGGAAACCAGCAATTGGTGTGGAGAGGCAGCATTTCCCCTAGTGGCAGCGTAATATAACCTGCAGATGGAGAAATGGGCTGATTGGTTCCTGAAGCCTATAAAAGGGAGTGCTCACCAAGGGTGGTGGTGGGGGTGGTGGGGAGCCAACGCTTGCATCAGCGGGTCCTTCACACACACACTCTCCTCTCCTGCTTGCAGAGGGCTGGAGCTCCACAGCGCACCGATTAGAACTTCCGTACCTGTGGTGCAGTTTCGGAGGGTGGGGGAGGGTTCGTCCGAGACCCTCGCAACCTCCGCTTTGGGACCCTCTATTTTGGATCCTGGTGAACTGAGGAGAAAAGGAGAGAGGAAGGTTTAAATACTATCTTGAGGCAATCGGGGGTGGGGGCACAGAGAGCTGAAGTGGCCTGTTACAAACTGGAATTACTTGCCTCGAATTAAGGGGTTTAGGGATTTAGCTATAAACACTTGTTTCCCTGCTTGCATGCATGCACACAGTTTAAATTTTGTGCTATATGGGGGAGCCTGGTGAGCTGGGGCTAAGCACCATGGAGACAGTGGAGACAAAGGCTTAGCAGGGCCGTCCCTGTTGTATAGCAGCAAGGTGCTCTGCATGCAGGTGAAATGAGTGCAAGTTGAGGGGCACAGTTTTGCTAGGCTTCTAAGTTCCAGAATTTAAGGAAAAACACCCTGAAAGTTACGCTTTCATCCGTAATTAAGGTGCAGCAGAAAATCACCACTAAAGGTCACTGTAAACAGGCATGAAAGGTAATGGCTTGAGGAGTAGCAGAAAAAAATCACTTTTCGGTCACAATTTCGGCAAATATGTTACAGGTTACTTGTTATTAAGGTGCAGCAACAAACATATGAGAGCTCCCTGTTTTAGGCATAAACTTGAACAAATAAACTATCTCCACATCTACACTGACTGAAACTGTTGTTTGAAAATGGCACCTCACACACACACTCCTCTCCTGCTTGCAGAGGGCTGGTGCTCCACAGTGCACCAATTAGGACTTCTGTACATGTTGTGCAGTTTCTGGGGGTGGGGAGGTTCGTCTGAGACCCTCACGACCTCTGCTTTGGGACCCTCTATTTTGGATCCTGGCGAACTGGTGTGCAGCTTGGGGGGGTGGGGGAGGGTTCATCCGAGACCCTCGCAACCTCCGCTTTGGGACCCTCTATTTTGGATCCTGGCGAACTGTTGTGCAGTTTCCGGGGTGGGGAAGGTTCATCCAAGACTCTCGTGACCTCCGCTTTGGGACCCTCTAGTTTGGATCCTGGCGAACTGTTATGCAGTTTTGGGGGGTTGGGGAGGGTTCATCCGAGACCCTCGTGACTTCCACTTTGGGACCCTCTATTTTGGATCCTGGCGAACCTTTCATCCATGCTTCTCACCACTGTGGTGTAGACAGAATTCAACTTTTCCTTGCACTAAGGGCTCTGCACCCCCCAAAGAAAATCTCCATCTCCTTGAAATTCCAGATACCTTTTCTCTCATGGAACATCCCCCAAGTGCAGGACAATCCCTGCCTTTACTCACGGTTCTGCAGACAGTCTCAGATGGCACTGGGACCATAGCTCTGGGGTACATGGCACAGCAGAACCTTGGAATTGAAGAAGCTGGAGACAAATAGATATGCAGCAGGCACCTTGCAGCTTGGAATACTGGCACCCTTTTTACTTGCTTGTGGCTTCTTGCAGCTTGTCCCCTTCAGCCCATTATGCAGGCCAGATGCAGAGCACAATGCAAAACCTTCCATGCCACAATTCTCTGGACTCTCACTGAACACACAGCCTCAGTGTGACTTGAGCAAATTCAAATGGTCTCCTCCGAGGACCTTGACCTTGACACTTACCAAACCACTCAAACAGTCTATAGCAACTAGAAATCACTTTTTCTTCACTGTGCAGGTGCTCTTGAGCCAGAAGAGGCCCTCTCTTCTCCTTCTACAGATGACTTGGTTTTACTGGTCAAGCCTCCGCATGTCAGGGAGACTCCCATTCCAAGCTTCCACAAACCTTTTTTCTGTAATTACATTTTCCAAAAATCATAACCATTCCTGACTATTTTTTTGAACCAGTGTCTATTCCTTTTCTCATGATGTTAAGTCCAACCAGGGTACAGACAGAATCTTTTTCCTTCCATAAACCTTTCATCCATGCTTCTCACCACTGTGGTGCAGACAAAATTCAACTTTTCCTTGCACTAAGGGCTCTGCAGCCCCCAAAGAAAATCTCCATCTCCTTGAAATTCCAGATACCTTTTCTCTCTGGAACCTCTTAACAAAACCTTCACTGTTGTGGTGTAGCTCCTTCCCACAGCAGCCTGCTGCAGGACCTTGTAGCTCTCTTTCCACTAAACAGCACACCAAGACTCATTGACCACATTCCTCCATACTTGGGGAAGGCAGACCCACAGGCCCTGGGAGACAGGTAGCTGGCAACCCCCAGGAATGCCCTTCCTGAGCCTTGCAGCCCCATTTTCTGCATAGGGCTGGAGCCCCCTTCCTCTGGAAGGGCCCCTGCAGAACTGAGACAGAACCAAACAGTCCATGGATTTTGTGAGCTCTCTTCAGCTCCTGATTGGCCCAAACATGTGTCTCTTCCAAAAATTAATATACATTAGGCTTCCTTGATGCCTAATTGGCTGTGCAAGAGGGTGCCAAGTATTTCCACAGCTTTTCCCCCATAACTCTCTTTTACTGTCCCACAGTCCTTGTTAGCAATCATTACTCTGCTGTTGGCTGACTTGCAATCATGAGGCTGCAATCATGGCTGCCAAACAAACAGTTCACTTGTAGCCCATATAATGCCCCCAATTTACAGTCTTCCTATAGCAGGCAGCGGCACTTTTGTTTTAACTTTCCCCCACAGTCTTGAAGCAGCCTCTTTGTCCCTTCACACCATCTCACCATTTAACATTATATCTAGCCCCATTGCCTGTTGCTAGTGCTGGCACACACTGCCCCCAGGCACTAGACAGGCTCAGCTCATTGACATGTATGCCACCTCATGAAGATTAATGAGGCAGCCCCGAATCTGTAGTATGATTGGCGCTCCTAAACTAAATCACAAAGACGCTTCTTTTGGACCTCCTTCAGGTTCCTGGTCCCCAATTAGTTTAACGGGGGACTGCAACATTACAAACAGCTTCTGTTTGGCCGCAACAATGGCCGCAAAAACTGGAATGTGACACTGCGCATGTGTGAGCCAACCGATTGCACCACAGTGCAAAAACCAACTCAGCAGCCCCATGCTTTACTCCTCTGGCCCTAAACTGGACTTAAACTGCTGAAGTCACCAAAGGGAGGATCCAGGGACAAACAGGACTTGTGGTCAGAGGCAGGGACACTACAGGGGAAAACAGAGACCAGGGCAGCCAAAGAGGAGGCAAACAGGTAAGCCCCCATTAGGGAAGTTACATAAATATACACAGGGGGACAAATCTGTGGCTTCCCTAAGGTCTATTACCCAACAAGACATTTTGGAACTTTAAATATCAAGAAGGAAGCTGCATTTATTTATTTATTTTTTTTAATTTAGGTTTTCGGATAACACCTTTGAGCCAAGGCTCTTTTACAAAGGTTCCACGTCAGTCATTACATTACCTTCATCACAGATATTAGGAGGGAGGTCCTAAAGCCACTAAACTGCTGGCCTTCCATCTCTGATGACAGATAACTACCATAGCAGTCACTTAAATTTGGGACTGTAACTCCAGAGAAAGTGGGAAACTACAGACCAGTCGGCCTGACCTCAGTAATGGGGAAGATCATGGAAACACTAAAGAAGGAAAGAATAGTGGAACACCTGGTTGCCAATGGTCTACAGGACCCAAGACAACATGGTTTTATTGGAGGGAGATCATGCCAGACTAACTTCATTGAGTTCTTCGACTGAGTGTCAAGGGAGGTGGATCGGGGGAGAGACAGTGAATGTGGCATACCTGGATTTCAGCCAAGCCTTTGGCACTGTGCCTCACAGAAGGCTGTTAAACAAACTGGGGAACACGGGTGTTGGTAGAACAGTGGTGAAGTGGGTGGAGAACTGGTTATGACAGGACACAGAGGGTGGTGGTAAACAACTGTAACTTCACAGAGGGAAAGGTGACCAGTGGGGTACCTCAGGAATCAATGCTGGGTCCAGTGCCCTTCAATGTCTTTATCAGTGACATTTTGGAGAACCTAGAAGAGAGAATCTGCCTGTTTGCTGACAACACAAGGCTCTGCAACAGGATGGACATGCCAGAGGGTGTGGATAGAATGAGGAGAGATCTGCAGGAGCTTGAGGATTGGTCAAGGGATTGGCAGTGGAGATTTAATGCAAAAAATGCTAGATAATGCACATAAGGCACAAAAACCCAGGAACAAGATATCAGCTGGGGGGATAAGGAATGCTCCAAGCAAGAAAGGGACCTAGGGGTTATCATCTCTAATGACCTCAAGGTAGGGAGGCAGTGCGACAAGGCAGCAGGAAAAGTGAACAAGATGCTGGGATGCATGGGCAGGGGTATCATCAGTAGAAAAAGGGAGGTCATAATGCCACTGTACAGGACATTAGTGAGGCCACATGAGTACAGTGTCCAGTTTTAGAGACCTTACCTATGGAAGGACATTGACAGAGTGGAGGTGGTTCAGAGGAGGGCAACCAAGATGGTGCAAGAATTACACCACAAACCCTACAAGGACAGGCTTAAAGCCTTGAATATGTACTCCCTGGAAGAGAGGAAGGAGGGCGGATATGATTGAGACATATTAGTGCCTTGTCACAAGCTCACTCTTGTGGGGTGGGATTAACTACATTACAGCGAATCCCTCTTGTGACCGGGGAGATTCAGAGATACCCTTCTTCTTTCCTTTTAGCATGCTCACTGTCTCACAACTGAACATACACCAGAGGATCACAGGGCACCCTTGCTCCATGCGAGGGGGCACAAATACAGTCTTGAGTCTATATTCCTGAGATAGAACCCTCTCGGCCACTGCTCAATGAACCAGAAAGCCACAGGCATGTATAGGCTTCAGGGGGCCCTATGCAGCCTATTATGTGTCTTTCCCCCAGAAATGCAGAGTCCGGTTCAAAACCCCACAGACTCCACTCAAGACCCTTAGTATTTCCTCCCCTTTTTTCATCATACAGAGTCCCTAGTGGTTCTCTCTTTTGTTATTGTTTTTGGCCCTTAAGCAATCACATGGGCATAGTATAGTTTGAACAACTCTCCCCAAGGCAACACACACAAACGACACTGACAGAATTATCTTAAAAGTATGCAAAAAGGTTTACTAATTAATTAATAAATGCAGTAAATACATAAAGACAAATCATTTTAGACACTGGTTACAGGATATTAAAAATAAAATGGAAAATATACATACAAACCTAAACCTTAAAACTCTGAGATTAAAGTCTACCTCAAGTCCTTAGTTGCTGAATTTTGAAGTGCAAAGTCTTTACAAAGGCAGTTGACAATCTTGGTTCTTGGTAGTGCAGAAGAATTCTTGAAGAAAAATGTTTCTGCTCTCCTAAGCAGGCAGGGTCCCCAAATGCAAAAAAGGCTAAAGGCTCTGATACAGTCTTTGCACCCTTGTTTTATGGGCTTCTCAAAGGGCAGGTCCTGAGGACAGTGGCTTGCCCTACGATTGACTAGTGTTCTATCTCTATGGCCACACAACCAATCCGCTTTTAGTATTTTATTACAAAACAACAAATGCACATTTCTGAATATGAGAGAGAAAAAAAGGCTTAGAGGCAAGGTAATCTAAACCAGAATTCTAGGGGAAAATCCAACCTCCCTCCTTGGAAATGGCTGTAATTAAGCTACCCTCAGTACTGCCAGTTACTTAAATGGTAGCCCATTCAGCTGTAATGAGATTATCCCAGGGCAGACTGGCAGAGACAAAATGAATCCAGACCAAATGGCACCTCTGGATGCTGAGGGCCATTGAAACACAAATGGGTGTGCCTGCTTCCAGCTCTGCTTAATTATTCTTTTGTCTCCTTTTAAATGATTTAATTCAACTCCAGTCCCTGGCCAGCAGCTGACAGATTCTCTTCCCAGTAACAAGAGTTACAACATTATTCCCCAGGGCCCATGTACTTTGTACCTATGATACCTTGCAACTTGACCTGGCTTTTTCATGTCCTTCCCTGGTGTATTGTTTGCATAAAATGGGATCTATGACAGTTGGCTGACAATTTCGCTATTGACTGTTGTTGCATAGACTGTTTTATGTCAACCGCATTTGTGGGCGACGTAAAGGGAGTCACTTCAGACTGTGTTTTCTTCTGGGGGGCTTCGCTCCCAAACCGCCCATGCAGGGACTCTGCCCCCCACACCCCCACTCCTAAATTAATCAACTTTGAATTACTTGGAATTACTTTGGGGAGGGGGTGCAATTCCTCTAGAAAGCAGTGCCGGGGTCCTGCGCTGACATTACATTGACCTGGCACTGCTCTCGCTGTAGCGTTGGTCATGGTAAAATTGTCACTGTAGTGATGGCATACCCATAAAATGATATGAAATATAACCAAAACAATAATGTATGGCTCTATCACACCACATGTCTCACAGGGAGAAACAAGGTGCAAGAAAACACAATTTTTCAAAAAAAAAGATGGTCCTGGACTAGTGGTCATGGGATGAAACTGAAGGGGGAGAGGTTCAGAGGGAATGTGAGGAAGTGCTTTTTCACAGAGAGGGTGGTGGACAAATAGAACAGCCTGCCAGAAGAGGTGGTGGGGGCTGAAATGATTACATGGTTTAAGGATGCATGGGATAGACATAAGGTGATTCTGGTAGTCAGGGGAGGGGAAATCCAAGCTCTAGTAAAGCTTGATGAAGCACAGATAAGTGCATAAGGGGCAGACTAGGTGGGCCAAAGGCCCATATCTGCCAACAACATCTACGTATCTATGTATTGTATCTATGTAAGTCACAGGTATTGCATGTAGCACAAGACTGTATCCTGGAGGCCTTCTATCATTATTATGAACATTTATATACCCCCTTCCAACCTTCAGACCCCATCCAGATTAATAACTTCTTATCTTTCCTGAAATTTCCTACTATACGACAAGAGTAGATTGCTATTCTAAATGCCCCCTATTTCCGTAGCTGAACTCAATGCTATTATCAAGAACCTTCATAATTCCAAGTTTCCAGGTTCAGATGGTTACACATCCGAATTTTACAAACAGTTTTACGTACAGTTACTACCTGACTTTGCTACAGTTTGCTCCTGTGTTGCTCACAGTAATTCCTCCCCCCATCTAGGAACTTAGCTACTATTTCTGTGATTCTAAAACCAAATATGGATGACACATTATGTTCCTCCCACAGATCAATATTGGTCTTGAATATTGATTATAAAATGTTTTCCTCCCTGTTAGCTACCCAACTAGATAACATTTTGCCAATCATAATTCAAGTGGACCAAACAGGATTCATGAAAGCCTGGCAGACATAGGGCAATATTAAATGCACCTTTTGTGTTCTCCACCATGCCACCCGGGCCAAAATCCATTTTCTATTACTCAGCCTTGAAGTAGAAATGGCTTTTGACCAGGTGGGTTGGCCTTTTTTACTTTGGGTTTTACAACGTATGAAGTTTCCCTCTGACTTTATTACAATTCTGCAAAACCTATATAGTGCCATGCAGGCTTATGTGAAAATTAATGGCCAGATTTCCTCCCCTTTCCATCTGTGTAGGGGCACAAGACAAGGGTGTCCCTTACCCCCTCTCCTTTTTGCCCTGTACCTGGAGCCACTGGCACAGGCCCTGAGACAGACAACTGAAACCATGGGATAGACCTGGGAGGTAGGCAGCAGAACTTTATATTATACACAGACTGTTTACTAATATACATCACACAACCAGATCAGTCACTGCCCCCCGGCCCCTGTCATCTTCTAAAAGCCTTTGGAGATTGTGCACGGTATAAAATAAACACAGCAAAGATGGAGGCATTTCAATTTACCTATCAGCCCAGCCCCAAATTATAGCCGCATTCTCCTTTAAATAGGACATGAGCTCATTTAAGTACCTAGGCATTCACCTTACTATGGACCTTGTGCAACTATACAATGAAAATTATGCTCCTCTCACTCATATCTTCCAAGCAGTTTTCACCAGGTGGAATATCATATATCTTTCTTTAATTCACCGGATTGAATGTATTCATATCAATATTTTACCACAGGTTCTGTACTTAGCTCAAACCATACCCCTCCCTTTACAGCAATCACACACCCGGATTTGGAATAAAATGGTCTCTAAATTCATATGGGCAGGATCCTGCCTTAGAATGAAAGTTATCACCCTCCAACTTTCAAAGACAAAAGGAGGCTTAGCTCTCCCACACCTGGCATGCTGTCATACAGCTGCCTAGCTTTGAATAGTCCTATATTGGCTTTCCACAAGTTATCAATCCCTTTGGAAAGTCTTGGAAATGACAGAGGAAGATTCATCCCCACTTAGTAGTGGGGTACTGCAATCCTGTACTATGTTCCAGATTTCCTGCTTGAAGAATCCTTTTTCAGCTACATCCCTTGCAGTCTGGCATACCATAGTGGTACACTCCACTCTCTTGCCTTTCCATTATCTGTTGATACCATTGGCCTAGAACGCCCTGTTTCTCCTGGCTAAGATGGATAACTTTTTCCACTGTATGGAAATACTTTTTTTTCTCCCAACCCATGTCATGCAGGGTCCCAATTTAGTGGATTTTCAAACCCTTATCACTAAATACCACTGGAGACCCACCAACTATCTATGATATGTGCAGGTTCACAGTTTTATTTGAAAACAATGAGCTGCGCACCCCCCCCCCCAGCAGTAACTCACCTGTGTTTATCTCCCTAGTTCTTAATACCATAATAGGGGCCCCTTTGGATTAATTGATATCACACTTATATCAAGCCTTAATGGAGACAACAGGCATATCTACTGAATATCTTCACCTTAGATGGCAAACATACCTTGGTTCTGAAACAGATAGCAGTTCCTGGGACAAATACCTTTTGCACATTCACAAGCCTACTTCCTCCTACACGTGGAAGGAGTACTCCTGGAAATGTTTTACTAGACTTTTTTATACCCTGGTACAGCAAACAAAGTTTGCTCCTTTAATGACTCCCTCATGCTGGACAAAATGTGGGGAATCTAGAGCAACACATGCAGATATATTCTGGTTTTGCCCGAGGGTACAGGTATTCTGGGATGCCCTACAGTTACAGGAAATATTTAGTCCATCTCTTCAAATCACACCATGTTTTTATTTTCTTCCTAGATATGCCAGACAGGTACCACCAATCACAGACCTGAAAACTGCTGTCTATTTGTATACTGCTTGGCAAAAAAGTTATTACAAAGATGTGGTTGAAGGAGGAGCCCCCTCAGTACAACTTTGGTACCAATTAATGATTAATATGTCTATAATCAATCAATCCGTTTTATTTATAAAAAAGGCACCTTTCTAAAACCAAGGCGCCTGTACAATAAATACATAAAATAAAATAAATTATTAAAAAAAACATACAATTCAACAAATAACAGTAAAATATCAACACAACAAAGCAAAAACAGAATCTCAATCAGCAAAGGCCAGGCTAAAAAAATAAGTTTTTAAAGCAGTTTTAAAACTCTGGACAGTTAGGCAATCTCGATCCCGATGAGGTAGAGTTCCACAGGGAGGGAGCAGCAAAGCTAAATGCCCTAGCTCCAGATGTTTGCAAATGTACCCTGGGAACCTTTAGCAATCCCTCATCAGAGGATCGGAGAGGACGGAGGGGACAGTAGGGACCAAGAAGATCTTTCAGGTAACTCAGTCCCTGTTCGTGTAGGGCCTTATAGGTTAACAAAGCAATTTTAAAGGTGATCCGCCACTGTATCAGCTGCCAGTGCAGACCATGGAGCATAGGCATTATATGACTGGTTCTTGATGCACCAATCAAAAGCCTGGCTGTCAAGTTCTGCACCAGCTGCAAGTGATGGATATCAACCCCTGACAGCCCTAGGTAAAGGGCATTGCAGTAGTCAAGGTGGGAAGAAACGAAGGCATGAACCAGCGTTGGAAGATCATCAGGAGGAACCAGATGTTTCACCTGGGCTATATTTCTCAGATGGTAAAAAGAAGTTTTAACAACTGATGATACCTGTGACTTCAGGGTCAAACAGTGATCAAACATAACACTCAGGTTCTGCACCCTGTCTGAGGTAGCTAGCTGGACACCTCCAAGCCATAAACCCGAAGGTGAACCTGCCAACATACCTGCCTCAAGATGACCCGGGTTCACAACCAACACCTCAGTTTTTTCAGGGTTCAACCTTAGCCAGCTCACATTTATCCACACCTGAATTTCAGTCAGACAGCTGTTGAGCACTGAGACAGCATCGTCTTGTTCAGGGACAAAAGACATATATAGCTGAGTATCATCTGCATAGCAGTGAAAACTCAAGCCATAACATCTAATAATCGCTCCCAATGGCAGCATATACACTGCAAACATCATGGGTGCTAAAATGGATCCCTGCGGGACCCCACAGGGCAGGGAGAATGGAGCTGAGGTAGAAACCCCTGACACTATTCTCTGAGTCCTACCTGTGAGGTAAGATCGAAACCATCTGAGGACTACCCCTGAAAGTCCGCAGATAAGCCACAGGCGATCCAACAGCACACCATGGTCCACAGTATCAAATACTGCAGAGAGATCAAGAAGGACCAAGATGGAACAGGCCTTTCGATCTCCCGCTATCAGGAGGTCATTTAGTACCCGAACAAGAGCCATCTCAGTACTATGTCTCTTCCTGAAACGGGACTGGAGAGAATCATAGATATTGTGGCTGGTCAAATGGTCTTCCAGCTGTAAAGCCACCACGTTCTCAATAACCTTACCCAAAAAGGGAAGGTTAGAGACCGGCCTGTAGTTTGCTAGACAGTTGGGATCCAAGGAGGGCTTTTTAAGAAGAGGTCGAACTACAGCCTCTTTAAGGGAATTTGGAAAAATTCTGCTCCCCAGGGATAACCAGACTATCTCAGCAAGGACCGGGCTGATAACATCAATGCAGCCAACATGCAAGCGCGTGGGAACCGGATCCAAACTACAGTTGGTAGGATGTAAAGTCTGGATAACTATCACAATATCATTGATTGTAGGCTGGCCAAAGTCACACCACTCAAACCGGGAGTCCGACATCTCCTGCTGACCACTGCTACTTCCTAGAGAAAGGGTCAAGTGGATATCGGACCTGATCATGGCAACCTTATCCGCGAAGAATCGAGCAAGCTCCTCACACTGCTCTTGTGATAAAGCATTTCTGGGCTGAAGACAGAGTGGATTGCACAGTCTGTCCACAGTCCGGAAAAGCTGAGCTGGTCGATTCCACGTGGCAGCAATTTCCCTGGACAGGAATTCTGCCTTCTTATGGGAAATTGTTGATTGATAGACCAAATAATGGTCCATCAAACTAAGCCTGTCATACACCAGGCCAGACCTTCGCCATTGCCTCTATAGCCCTTGTCCAACTCTCCTCAACTCCCTCAAGTCCTCATCAAACCATGGAGACCTAGGGCGAAGGGAGAGTGGAACACGAACAGGAGTAATGGAATCCAGGCCCTCTGTCACTGCCTTATTATAGGCAAGTACTAGATCCCCTGGATCCATGCATTCCCTCGGCATGCCTGATAGGTCCAGCACTCCCTTCAGACCATCTGGGGCTACACCCCTCAAAGGTGCGGTACTGGACCATCTCCATAGGGGCAGGCCTATTGGGGGGGGGGCCTCAAAACTGAAGCTGATGGTATGATGGTCCGACCACCCTACTGGTTCCTCCACCAAGTCGGATATCTCCATCCCCAGGAGAAACACCAAGTCCAATGACTGACCACCAATGTGGAGATACTTACAGCAGAACTTCAACATTCTACAGCTAAATTTAAACTGCTCTGGTGTAGATGGGTTATGTAAATGTCAACTATTAATGCAGATTTTGTTTCATTAATTACTTTTTGCACCATGCCAGTACCCATCTCTGATGTACTTAGCCCTTGATATATATTTGGTAATGTTCTTATCATATGTTTTGGTTTTTATCTGATAACCTTGCAGCTTGCATGTTGTATGTGTGTGTTATATGGTGCTGCCGACAGGACTGCACTCATAAAAATTCACTTAACCCTGAATAAAGCCTGCAGATTGATTACTGGTGCCCCCAGGCTCACACACACCTGTCAGCTGTATGACAAGGCTAAACTCCTTACCCTGGATGAACGGCTCCGATATCAAACCTGCCTCCTCACAAAAAAAACCCTACTCAGGCTCTCCCCTCCTGGGGTGATGGCATCCATCCACTGGATCCCACCCACTATTGCAACACGGTCATCCAACAAGACCACTCTAATGGTCCCCAGATCAAGAACCAGCCATGGCCAGAGGTCCTTCTGCTACAGAGCCCCATCCTGGTTTAACTCTCTCCCTGCCCCCATCACCAATGCCACCACCATCTCCAAGTTCAAAACCACCCTTCGAAACCAACTCTTCAACACTCATAGTTGCTCCTGTCTCTGAAGGCAGCCTCCACCTCGACTTCTCATGACAACGCCCACCGGGCGGTTCTCCACCTAGCCCTCCCCACCACCTCTTCCTGGTACACCGTACCTATGTCTAACCTGGCCAGTGCCAGCTGTTTCATGGTATGCCTATTAGATTGCTCAATTTTTGTTACCAACTTGTGTAACACCTGTTCTCAATTACTTGTACCCTGTAACCTAAATGTATTTTGTCTGACCTCAGTGTGACGTGGCGCCTCTGATGAACGCCCATTTTTAGGAAACCTGTGCTATGTAACCTAGAACTCTATGTATGTCTTTAATGTGACGAGGTACCTTTGGAAACGAGCCTCTGGCTCAAAGGTTGTAAACTGAGTTCACAAATAAATAAATAAATATATGGAAAATGCAATAAACATATGCTATAAAAAAAGAACACCACTCAGCAAGTAGGCATGCCGAGTTTCATGTCTCTCATAGGTAGTTTAGTGAAATTCCACAAAACGCCTTAAAATTTTGTGGAATTCTGCAAACTTGTACCAAAAGTCCACACAATTGGAATTTGCTAGTTTTGCAAAAACCCACTACTGTCTATGATTGGAACAAGTCTAATGAATCCAGTTACTATCCACAATTATTGAGTAATTGAATCTACTGTAAGTGATGACCAATGCATACTGGGGGCTATGCACTATTGATGGGCCAGATATGCACAAATCACATGTACCTGGCTGGTGTAGCTCAGCACCTGTGGACAGGCCACTGCCATGCGCCTGTCCATGAACCTGCCCTGCATGCAGCTGCATGGGGCAGATCGAAGAGAGGTGGCTGTCAGATGTCTGTCCTGGGTCCCAAAGTGAATCCCCTGCTCCATGCAAGCAGATGATTCTGGAGAGACATGGGACAGTAATTTTAAAAGTTTATGGGCCAGTGCCCAAATTTCTGCCCCAGCCTCCCTGTCTGTCCAGCGGGCTGGGGCAGCACAATAGGTGGGGGCTTCATCTCCTGTAGCCTCTGGACGTACTCTGTGGTGGGCATACAAAAGATAAGGTAGGGTCCCTGCTGCTGTATCATGTGCCCCCCTTGTCTGGCACTCTGTGCATTTGTGAATAGCAGAGTGTGGTCATGCTCCCAAACACATCCCCAGACCAACCATGCTCATAGCTGTGTGATAGGCCAGGGGACTGAGCATGGAAGAAGTGCACACTTTTTCCATGAATGCCACTGGGGTTCCACTGGAACCCTGGAATGCTGCATTCTGACTTAAGGTTGCCTACATACCATGGCTATGCAGTGCATAGGTAACCAAAACTTTTGTCCATAGACTCCATTATGCTTATAATGTAAACTTCATCCTATGTTCACTAGTAAGTCACTAATCCTACTTTTGTGTATTATTGAGGCACTAACCAATGATATACCAATAATTACTGCATGATTCTTTTCTGCACATGAACATTTGCCTACTCAGTCACTAGTATCTGTTTCATGTCCTCATTACTAGCCACTTATAAATTGCCTGCCTATACATTTTGTGTTGCCTTATGGGCCAGATTGGGCCTGAAAATAAGTTAAGTGTATGTACACATTATCAAAATAAAAATAAATAAATATAAATATATGTATAACCACAAACTTGCAGCCTCCTGTAAAGTAAATTTACTATCAAATGTTTTCAAAACTTCTCAGCCTGGGGAGAACTTGTTACTTTGCAATGTATTCAAATGATTTAAAGGAGAGAAGTGGTCTACTAGAAGTAATTGGCTTCCCAGCTGGCAGCACAAGTGATTCCATTTTGCTAAGGTACTGAATATAAACTCATAAGTACAGCTCAGCTGGCTGCATTGATAACAGAAAAAGCACAACACTTCCACTCATTATGTACATTGGCAAATTCAGGATATAGACTAAGAGAAATGCATTGAGAGCTGTATTGATAACAGAGAGGAAGCACACTATTTCACCTCATTTTGAGCATTTAAGAATTTGGGATGAAGGACCTGAGAAAAGCTCAGAGGGCTGTATTGATAACAAAGAGAAAACACAGTACATTCATTCAGTAAGAACATTTGTAAAAATCTATGATAGGGTAGGGCATGGCACATAGGCTGAATGTGGAATGGTACCATGCTTATGCATACAGTATGTCAGCTGAAATCCATCAACTAACTACCCTGATTTTAATTAAAGATCAAATGTAAATGCATTTTAAAAATGAACCCCTTTTCCTAATACAAGAGCAACCAGGAAATGCAGTTGCTCATGTACAAATGCTAATTTATTACATGACTTCACAAAAAGGCTCTTATACTTTTGTTATACCAGCTGGTGGAATTTTGGGTGGGTAGTGATGTCATTTTAGCAATAATGACGTGTATCCGAAGCTGACAGGACCTTGAGGAAAAGGATATCATTCATTAAATTATGAAATGGTGGCAAAAATCAGTTGTCACTTCAACCAGTATTAAATATACTCTAAGATATTACATGCCTAGCAACTTTCATGGGCTAATCAATAAAACTTAGGCACAATATTAAATAAAAGGTGCCCAAACATCATCAGTATGTGTAATTTGTTTCTCTTCATTTACCTGACTAACTAATTTACTAACCTAAATGCAGTTCTATTTTTATTGACACCATTTGCTGAGGTTTTATCATACTGGCAATAGTTATGCATTTTCTCTGTAATGGATTCTTCTCCTCCCAGAATGTATACCACTGCTCTTGTAACCCTTCTAAAATATTTACTCATGTGCTACACCTCTTCCTAATTTGTAATTCTACCTTGTCCTCTGCTAATTTTAGACCATTATTCATCTTTCCCAAAATGTGCACATTTTTTACTGTACCCTCACAATAATTTTACCTTTACCCCTCCTCTCTCAAAATTTGCGCTGTTACTCCAGCACCTGTCCAAGTACAAGCCCCATCCTTTACAACCCTCTCCCAAAATTAGTACTTTAGCCCACACCACCATATATGCATGCATTTATCCTGCATACCTCCTAAATGTTCACCACTTGTACCCCATCCAAATGAGTACTTACATACCTTTCAGAATTTGCGCTTGCACCCCAGCAACCCTTCTGAAATTTGGGCTTCCACCCACCAACATTTGCACTTGTCTCCCTGCACCTCTCCTGAAATTTGTACTTTTACCACTTAATCTCTCGCCAAATCTGTACTTGCCCCCAGCATCTCTCTCAATAATTGTGCCTGTACCACTCCCAAAATTTATACTTGCATCCCTCCCAAAATTTGTATTTCCATCTCTGCACCCTCTCAAAATGTGTACTTGCATTCATGTACCCCTCCCAAAATTTATGCTTGTACCACTACACCCCTACTAAAATTTGTACTTGCAGCCTTACACCCCTCCCAAAATGTGTACTTGTACCCTAAACCCCTCCCAAAATTTGTACTTACACCTTAGTACCCCTCCCAAAATGTATAACTGCACACCTGCACCTCTCCCATAATTTGTACTTACAACTCTGCTTCCTTTCCAAAATGTGTTCATGTACCCCTGCACCCCACCCAAATTGTGTACTTGTATCCCTGCACCCCTCCCAAAATTTATGCTTGCACCCTTCCAAAATTTTTACTTGCACCTCTGGACCCCTTCCAAAATTTATACTTGCACCCCTCCCAAAATTTATACTTGCACCCACCTAAATTCGCACATCCATCTCTACACCCCCCAAAATTTGTACTTACACCCATGAACCCCTTCCAAAATTTATACTTGCACCCTCACGAAATTTGCACTAGCACCCCTGCACCCCTTTCAAAATGTATACTTGCACCCCTGCACCCCTCTCAAAATTTGTAATTGCCCCTGACCCTCCTAAAAATGTGTAGTTGCCCCTGCACCCCTGCCAAAATTTGTACCTGCACCCTCCCAGAATGTGTTTGCACTTTTACTTCCTTCCTAAAATGTGTACTTGCACCCCTCCCAAAATTTGTATTTGTTCTCTCCCTAAAATTACATTTTTACACCTCCCAAAATTTGTACTTGCACCCCTGCACTTGTCCCAAAGTTTGTATCTGTACCCCTGCACCCTTCCCAAAGTTTATACTTTCATCCCTTTACTCCTCCCAACAATTGTATTTTTGGTGGAATTGAGTGGGGTAGGAAGTGCAGTTTTTGTGTTGGGGGACACATTTGTGGAAGGTTGCAGGTTTGGGGGAGATGTGCAGTGTAGGTACAAGTTTAGGACTCACAGGGTAGATGCACAAAGGGATGAAGAATTATGCATGCTAGGATAGTGGGAGACAGATACACAGATTGGCATACAGTACATCTTGGGTGAGTGGGGATGGGGTACAAATATTTTTGGGGTAGGATGGGTGTACAAGTTCTGGAAGGGACGTGAGGGGTGATTGCTAAATATTGGGATGAGTGCAGGGTAGGAGTACAAATATTAATGGGGAAGGGCAGATTTTGGGAGGCATGAAGAATTTTTTGAGAGGTTCAGATGAACAGAGGGTCTAGAGGTGAGGACACATTTCAGGAGGAATGTGGGAGAAGGGGTAAAGGTTATACAAGTGGTGATACAGAGAATAGGATGGGTGTCCATCAGTAACAGGGCTGTTAGTGCATTGAGCAGTTCTCAAGGTGACTGCTTTAACCTCAAGAGCGAAGCTTGAGAGGTTTGGACGCCATAGGAACCGCGAGATGTGCTAGCCAGCCCTGTTACCAATGGACACCCATCCATTGTTTTTTACAGTGTATATTTGATTGTTGCCAGGAAAACAAGTTTACATAGAAACATAGAATTTGATGGCAGATAAGGACCGCTTGGCCCACCTAGTCTGCCCATTTCCCTACCTGATGGATAAGCTGCAGATTCTAGTTAATCAACAGCTTACTTCCTCCTACCCCCCACTAGAATTGCCTCACGTCTGTCCCATGCATTCTTGAATTCTCCCACTGCTCCTGACTCCACAACTTCCTCAGGAAGGCTGTTCCATGCATCCACAACCCTTTCTGTGAAAAAATACTTTCTAACATTGCCTCTGAGCTGTCCCCTTCTATCTTCAAATTGTGCCCCCTTGTTCTTGCACATCACTTTTTCTGAAAGATGCTACCCTCTTGTACTTCAATTCTCTTGATATACTTGAAAGTTTCAATCATGTCCCCCCTCTCCCTCCTTTCCTCAAGGGTATACATCTTAAGCTGCTTTAGTCTCTCCTCATATGTCTTCTGGTGCAGACCCTGCACCACTTTGGTTGCCCTCCTCTGAACAGCCTCCACTCTGTCTATGTCTTTGCAAAGATGGGGTCTCCAGAATTGCACACAGTACTTCAGATGGAGTCTCACCAACTGTCTGTAGAGAGGGATAATAACTTCTTGTTTTCTACTGTTGATACCTCTCCTTATGCATCCCAGTATCCCCCCAGCCCTCTTTACTGCCTTCTCACATTGCTGTCCCACCTTTAGGTCATCTGATATAATTACTCCAAAGTCTTTTTCAATTTTTTTTATTATCTCACCCCCTCCATTGTGTACTTACCCTGGGTTTTTGTTTCCCAGGTGCATTACCTTGCACTTCTTTGCATTGAACCTGAGCTGCCATATATTTGACCATTCCTCCAACCTTGCCAAGTCCCTTTTCATCCTTTCCACTCCACCTTGTGTATCAACCCTGTTGCAGATCTTTGTGTCGTCTGCAGAAAGACATACCTTTCCTTCCAGGTGCTCTCCAATATCGCTTATAAAGACATTAAAGAGGACCGGTCCCAGTACCGAACCCCGCGGTACCCCACTAGTTACCCTCCTTTCTTCACTGTGGACTCCATTTACTATTACCTTTTGCGTCCTGTTGTCCAGCCAGTTTTTTATCCAGGCTACCACCTTGGGACCTACTCCAAGGCTGGCTAACTTGTATATTAACCTTTTGTGTGAGACTGTGTCAAATGCCTTGCTAAAATCTAGGTAGGCCATATCCACAGCCCCTACCTGATCTACTACTTTGGTCACCCAGTCAAAGAAATCAATTAGGTTCATCTGCCATGACCTTCCTGCTGTGAAACCATGCTGCCTTGGGTCCTGTGCCCCACTGGCCTCTAGGTACTCAACAATTATTTCCTTCAGAAGTGATTCCATCATTTTACCTACCACTGAGGTCAAATTAACTGGTCTATAGTTTCCTGCCTCTGTCCCGCTCCCACTTTTGTGAAGTGGAATCACATCTGCCCTCCTCCAGTTCTCAGGTACCACCCCATCTTTCCATGATTTGTTACAGAGAGTAGTCAGTGGTGTTACTAGTTCTACTCTTAGTTCTTTTAGAATTCTGGGGTGAATCCCATCAGGTCCCATTGCTTTGTCCACCCTCAGTTTCAAGAGTTCTTTCAAAACCATTTCTTCTGTGAATGGACTATTATTGACCCCCCTATCTAGAGTGTTTCTCTTGTTTGGTTTAGGCACCTCCCCCTCCTATTCCGTTGTGAATACTGAGCAGAAATATTCACTCAGTATCCCTGCTTTTTCACTGTCACACTCTGCTCATGTCCTCTCCCCTTTATTAAGTCTCTGTATCCCTTCCTTGGTCTTTCTTCACTCCCTAATGTACCTATAAAAGGTTTTATTCCCCTTCTTAACAGAGTTGGCTATCTTTTCCTCAGTTGATGCCTTTGCTATTCTGACTGCCTTCCCTGCCTCCTTCTGCTTTAACTGATAAAGTTCTCTGTCCTGCT
This sequence comes from Neoceratodus forsteri, assembly GCA_016271365.2. Lineage (NCBI taxonomy): Eukaryota > Metazoa > Chordata > Ceratodontiformes > Ceratodontidae > Neoceratodus > Neoceratodus forsteri. Next base: position 219,242,562 of record CM028136.1, on the reverse strand, counting down.
TCTTCTGTGTTTCCTCATATTTCCTGAATGCCGCCCTTTTCTCCTTAACCTTCCCTTCCACCACTTTTGAGAACCATAGAGGTTTTTTCCTTCATTTTGTTTTGTTGATTTGCTTCACACAAAGGCTTGTTGCCTCTGTGATGTCTGTTTTGATTATTCCCCATTGTACCTCCACCCCTCCTTCTTGCCCATTTGCTAGTGCTTTTCTGAGGCACTCTCTCATTTTCCCAAAGTCATCCCTCCTAAAGTCCAATACTCTTGTTTACGTGCTCATGATCATGTAAATTATTTCAAACAGCTGATGCTTGCGGTTAGCACGAATGGCGCTAACTGTCACAGCTGACTGGTTTGGTCGTGTTCGAGAAGACTTGCCACATGCTAGCATTACCATTCTATGCTGTTATGCTGAAGTGAGTAAATAGCTACTGCAGCATAACAGCATACATGACATGTCTAGTGAAGCATAATAGTGTTTGGAAATGTTCCTCTTTTCAGCAGTAACAACGTTCTAATATACGCTACAGATAGAGTTAGAAACTTTTAATTGGGTTAGGTGTGTAGGCATATTTTGGAATAATTATAAGGAAGGGGCAGGGTAAAGGTGTGCATTTTTGTGGGATTACACATTTGGGGAGAGGTACTGGGGTAGTAGTACAGTTTTTAGGGCTGCAGGTAGGCGGAGCCTGCAGCCCTATTGCATCAGCTCTAAAAATGAGCTACAGGATTCAGACTGAAGAACACTTCCTTTGTAGTTTTCCAGTGATCCTTCCACTACTTTGCAGCCCTTCAAGTTAACCCTTGCAGTGCTGCAGACTAAACATCTGTGCAGAGCTCAGTCAAATAGATTAATTCTAATTCTTTTGGCAGGCTTGTAGTTCTTCAGTGACTATAAGAAACACTTTTTCTTTTCAATCCAACTTAGTAAGCAGCATTTGTAGAGCTACTGCAGAACAGATAATAGCAGGGCAGTCTCAAATTACATGCTTGGTCATCTCTCCCAGTGTGTGTGTGTGTGTGTGTGTGTGTGTGTGTGTGTGTGTGTGTGTTTGTGTGTGTAGCAATGATCTACAGTACTTTTGAAACATAACAGAAGATTACTTCAGAGAGGCTAATTAACACCAGTATGCTTTTAGCTGAGAAGCCCCTGAAGGACAACATTTATCAAGAATTATCAATAAGTAGGGAGCTCTTCTCACATAAATTTTCAACTGTCTCAGTAAGTTTCAAAAAAGCATTCTACTGATTTAAAAACCTTGAGATTCTGTTCTCCCTAATACATGTAAGATGAGCTTACAATGTTTATTGCAAGTGTCCTTGTGTTTTAAAGAGCACAGTCAATGAAAGACAAAATGCTGAAATGAGGCCCAATTGCAAGTTGAAATTAAAATAAAATTATACATATTATAGTGGCATGGTAGTGCCACTACATACGTACACACATACATATATACACACATTTACAGTATGCACATGCACATATATACACATACATATACATCTAGCTATATGTATTCATATATATATATATATATATATATATATTGATATAGATATATACACACACACATATACACATAGATTCATGCTCACAGACACACACCCACACACACACACACACATATATATGCATATGCATACATACACATATACCTACAAACACACACATATATATATGTGTGTGTATATATACTATATATATATATATATATATATATATATATATATATATATATGCATATACACACACACACACATATATTTAGATATGTCTCTTTGCAGATGACACAAAGATCTGCAACAGGGTTGATACGCAAGGTGGGGTGGAAAGAATGAAAAGGGACTTGGCAAGGTTGGTGGAATGGTCAAATGTATGGCAGCTTTAATTCAATGCAAAGAAGTGCAAAGTAATGCACCTGGGAAACAAAAACCCAGGGCAAGAGTACACAATGGGGAGTGAGATACTGACAACAACAAAAGTGGAAAGGGAACTGCAGGTAGTCATATCAGACAACCTAAAGGTGGGCCAGCAATGTGAGAAGGCAGTAAGGAGGGCTGGGGGGGATACTGGGATGCATAGGGAGAGGCATCACCAGAAGGAAACAGGAAGTTGTTGGCCCTCTGTACAGACAGTTGGTAAGACCACATCTGGAGTACTGTGTACAATTCTGGAGACCCCATCTCCGCAAAAACATAGACAGAGTGGAGGCTGTCCAGAGGAGGGCAACCAAAATGATGCAGGGTCTGCACCAGAAGACATATGAGGAAAGACTAAAGGAGCTTAAGATGTATAGCCTCGAGTAAAGGAGGGAGAGGGGGGACATGATAGAAACTTTCAAATACTTCAAGGGAATAAACAAAGTCCAAGAGGGTAGCATCTTTCAAAGAAAGAGATGTGCAAGAACAAGAGGGCATAATTTAAAGATAGAGGGGGGATGGCTCAGAGGTAATGTGAGGAAGTATTTCTTCACAGAGAGGGTTGTAGATGCATGGAACAGCCTTCCTGAGGAGGTCATAGAGTCAAAAACAATGGGGGAATTCAAGAATGCATGGGACAGACATAAGGTAATTCTAGTGGGGGGTAGGAGGAAGTAGGCTGTTGGTTAACTAGGATCTGCAGCTTATCCATTAGGTAGGGAAATGGGCAGACTAGGTGGGCCAAGCGGTCCTTATCTGCCATCAAATTCTATGTCTATATATATATATATATATATATATATTAGAAGCAAAAACTCCGTTTAATGCATTAGTTAGGGTTGTTCCACAGTGACAAAAGTGAGGAAATTCACTGTTAGGGTTGAAAACCTCCCTTGGACCCCCTCGGCCACTCCCCCAACCGGCATTGGGGTGCACATTGGGATTGTCAGCCCTAACTCTCACCCCATGACATGTGTAAAGCAGCAGAAGTATAGGAGAATGGGGTAAGAGTTACAACCCACGATCCCAATGCACACCCCAATGCTTGTTGGGGGGGTCCAAGGGGGGTTTTCAACCCTAACAGCAAATGTCCTCACTTTTGTCACTGTGGAACAACCTTAACTAATGCAGTAAACGGAGTTTTTTGCCTCTAATTTCCCTTCTTTTTGAGAATGATAACGAGATATAGTGAATGTAATGCAGTGGCGGGAGCGCGGGGCCCTCTGGGCCCCATGCTCCCGCCGCATAATGTGGTGGCGGGAGCGCGGGGCCCACCACATGATGTCTTGTGGCATACTAACAGGGACAGCAACGCAAACAGAAATACTAACAGTGGCGCACATGGTAACACAAGTGCGAATGAGAACAGAAAGGGTAACGCACATGGTAGCGTAGACCGGAACGGTCTGCCACGTGATGTGTTGTCACAGAGTAACATGGTGCCTGCAAACAGAAATGTCAATGGTTCTTGATTGTGTATTCCAAATTTCAGGAAAATCTGTCAAATGGTTGCAAAGTTATTAAGGTGCAAAGTTTTGGGGTTTAACATAGAAATGGCTCCTCAACCCTAACTATAGTGGCACTACCGTGCCACTATAATACAGTGTGTGTGTATATATATATATATATATATATATATATATATATACATAGAGAGAGAGAGAGAGAGAGAGATACATATATGTAAGTAATAAGCCATGACAGGGTGTGAAGTAAAGGATTTCAATGCATGCCCCAGGGGTGTGCTAAGGCATGAGGCCAAAGGCAGAGTGTCCTTACGCCCTGGGAAGTGCATTAAAATACTTTAATGCACACCCTGGAGTGGCTTATCATACTTATACAATGGGTCAGTATCATATAAGAATTAATTTGATTTACTCTGTTAGGAAGTAAAACTTATTTACTATTTTCAAAAGAATGTGCAATACATTACCTCTACAACATCAAAAATCTGAAAAAGTAGTCCCTATTAATGAATAAAATAGCATATTTCAGCAATAGGTTAACTAGTACAGTACTTTGCAGTAAAATTATTTATTAGTAGAGTTGGTTAAAAATAAATATTTTCTCTGTAACATGTAAATTGTTGTATAAATGCACTGTAACTTCTGTAAATTTGTAAAACATAAGTAGTGTTTAAAACTTAATTTTCATTGCACTGTAGCTATATACTTTCACTGAAGGAGACCTTCTCTTTATTTTTGTTTTTTTACTTATGTGTTGTGGTCTAGTACATAAAAGGAAAACTGCTATAGGATTAAGGTGAAAGGTTAGTAAGAAAAAAAATGTAAACCTGCCAAGTTGCCTTTTTTGGTGGTGGTTGTGGGGGGGGGGAGTAGATTTTGCCTGAAATCACCTATATATGATTAAAACGTACATGCTTTTTTTAAACATCAGCAATGTAGTTGAGCAGTTTGGATCTGCCTCTGCCTATGTAACTGAGTTTTCCCACCTCTTCTCTTTGTTTATAAAATATTACTATATTGCCTACTTTCTTCATTCTGTTTTTTTTTTTCTTTTTTTTCCCCTACATTGAAAACATAGTGGGTGGGATATTCAAAAGGGTTGCGCCATGCGCAATAGGGTTGCGCCTGCGCAAGACCAAAAGTGCGCCATTCTGCGATATTCAGCAGGAGGCAGTTGCGCCACCAAAAACATGCTGAGCAACAGCGCAATGCAAAGGAAGGCATGCACCGATGGGGTGGAGCCATGCATAAAGAGTCGTTAATGCAAAATTCAAAGATTTCTGCGACGGCGCAAGAGCTGAACTGCCAGAAATTGGGCACTAGCGGAAATGAGCCAAAATAAAAAGGCTCAGGGAAGCGGCGCAAGAATGCTACAAGGATGCCAAGTGGGGTAGAGAGAGACACAGACAGACAGACAGTGACAGGCTAGGGCAGGCAAGGCAAGCATTGTGGGCCATAGGCTGCAGAGGCCAGTGGGGTGCCCGGTGCAGTGGAAGTAACAGTCAGGACAGCGGGGGTAACACAGCAACACCAGCCTGGGGGGCAGAAGCCAGGGAGATGGACAGTGCCAGCTTCCAGATGGAAGCTGTAATGAGGGGGGGTGAGAATGCAAGCTGCAGGGGGATGAGGCCGTGGAAGGGCCTGTCGGCGGTACGCCCCCAACAGGCAGTACTGTGTCCGCATCAGCTATGAGCTCTATACAGATGTAGAGATCGTGGGCCGGTACTGCCTGAACATGGCAATACTGAGGCGGCTTTGTGAGCTGTGCAGTGATGTGATGCAGGCACCCTCACGACGGAGTCACGCTCTGTCAATGGAGACCAAGGTGACAGCCTGCATGTGCCTGCTCACCACGGGCACCTTCCAGAGGCCAACAGGGGATACCACAGGCATCACACAGTCAGCCACGTCACGCATCCTCACCCAATTCCTCAGCGCACTGCTGCCACAAGCTGCGGAGCACATCCATTTCCCCAGCACCGCAGCAGAGCGTACAGCAAACATGCGGGAGTTCCACAGGGTAGCACGTATGCCTGGCATGCTAGGGGCCATAGACTGCACCCATGTGGCCATTCACATGCCACCTGGCCCTGATGGGGCAGCATATAGGAACCGAAAGGGCTACTCCAGTGTCAACTGCCAGGTGGTGTGTGATGCCACTGGGCGAATAATCAATGTCTGTGCCACACACCTTGGCAGAGCACATGATGCCTTCATATGGCATCAGTCTGCACTGTGCCATCGATTTGAGAGTGGGGACATCCCCACAGGACATCTAGTGGGTGAGTACGCATGTATGGAATGCAAACTTGGGGCAAGGGTGGGAATGCCACAGGTGCCATGGTAGTGGCACACAGGGATATGGGCAAAATGGACCTGAACATGACACTGATCTCCACTATCTCCACACAGGTGACAGCGGTACCCTCCGTCCCTGGCTGCTCACACCCGTACTGGCCCCATGACCCCATCGTTGTAGCGCTATAATGAGGCACATGCTGCCACACGCAACATCATAGAGTGGGTGTTGGGATGCTCAAAAGCAGCTTCCGATGCCTAGACACCTCCGGCGGTGCCCTACAGTACAGCCCCCAAAGGCCTGTGGGATATTCCTGGCCTGTTGCATCCTGCACAACATGGCCAAGGACTGTGGGATAGCTGTACAGGTTGAAGAGGGGGACAGCAATGGGGACGCCAGTGGCGCCAGTGTTGATGTCGATGAGCAGCCTCCCCAGGACGGCGGGACCCCCGACTGATCCGTCAGGCCCAGCTGCACCGGGACACCATCACAGAGGAGCACTATGCACAACACAGGTAAGTCAAGGGGACATGTGCAACCAACACTGTCCATGCGCAAACCACAGGCACACAGGGTAACACACCAGGGTGCATGACTAGCCAGGGGAGTGGAAGGGTCCAGGCATACAAACACACTATCAGGGAGGGGTGAGCACTCATATGGACACACACACACACACCAGGCACAGAGCGTACATGGGCAGATACACAGCACAGCAGAACCGACATTGCTAACACACAGCACCACCGACCACCCCCACCACCTGTACTGTCCAAGTACGTGTGTCAGATGCTGAGCACCCTTGCACCTTGGTGTACAGTACAATGCAGGGATCATCATGCACATGCACCTGTGGGCAACAGTTGGGAGGGTGTGCAGGTGGCCCGTGTGTCGGCGTGTTGAGCAGAGCACCCAGCAGTGCACTGCCCACCATGACACACATTGCACACAGGGCAGCACCAGACAGGGTCCGCACTGGGAGACAGGTCAGTCATGTAGCACTGTCCCATGGCCACCGCGGATGCGTGGACAGCCCCGCCGTGACCCAACAGCACTGGCAGGCTGAGCAGGGGCCACATGGGGTGGCACTGTTGGACCACCAGGGGTCCCACTGCGCGAACGCGACCTTGCCCGCACAGGGGTCTGCAGCATGCCAAACACACCTGCGGTTTGTCCCAATCTTTTTATTGCATTCCTGCATGGAGCATTGGTGGCTTCCGTGCAGGTTCACTGCCCGGGCTACCCCCTCCCATGCAGCCGCACGGGCCTGAGGGGTGCCCCGGCTTCCACGCAGTAGTGCCTCATTCTCCAGGTAGGCCTGGAAGAGGGCCTCAGTCTCTGCCATGGTGAAGTTGGGCCTCCTTCGCCCACCATCCTCACCTCACCTTGTCTCTGCTCGGTCATGGCGATCTGTATGGTGTAAGTGGACACCTGTCACTGTGCAGTCTACAGCATTATCCCATGCCCATTGTCCAGAACATCCCACAGCATGCAACTCACCTCTCACCTGCAGTAACCAACTCTGTCCAGCACAGCCCACTGTCGCACTTTTATAGCGCAATGCATGCAAATTAGGAGAGGAGCAACTGTAATGAGATGCAAATCGCGCCACTGCACCTTTGAATGGCTGATCAGATGATTTGCATGTGTCGGCTGAATATCGCGCTATTGCACGTTTCGCACGACGGTTGATCTGGCTAAGCCAATAGCGCAGATCTGTGACTGTGCAGTACACTGCATTGTGCATGCCCAGGTAGCTTACACAGGTGTCTGCAGTGCTGATGACGTGCTGTGCGCGATCGGCAATTCAGGCCATGGCCACCATTGTGCCAGTGGCACTACAGCACTGGGTGCTATATGGCGCTGTGGCACTACTGCGCAATAGTCCACTGTGGCACTGGCACACAGGTGGTCAGTCACGCAGGATGCGTATATGGCAGATGGTGCTGTGCGTGGCCTTGCGTCATAGACCCCTGACCTGGTGTCCGACCTTTGCCCCCTGGCGCTGTTCGGCTACCATGTGTACGGCCCTATTGTGCTGTCTGGTGACAGCGTTATGTGGACTGACAGCGCTGTTCAAACAGGGCGATTGGAACCTATGGTGGTCTATTGCGCAACATCTCCATGTGGGGTTGCCGCGCAGCAGGGTGCCATATTGCTTGCTGTAAACTTGGTAGCATGGCACGCAGGAGGGCAGTGCAATGGAGCCCCATGGAGGTGGCCAACTTGGTGGCCCTGGTGGAGCCCCACTATGGGGCACTGTATGGTGAGGTGCCCCTCACCATGGCTAGGACCCAGGTCTGGCTGCAAGTGGCCAGTGACCTGGTGGGGTCACTGGGCAGTGCCGGTCTGCTGAGCAGTGCCAGCACAGATACAGATGACCTCCGCAGGAGGGAGCCTGACTGCATGGCTGGACTACGGTCGCGTGGGCCCAGGTGGGTGTACCGTCTATGCACCTGTATTCTCTGTAGTGGTGTGAGTGTGTTTTGGTGGATATGCATAGGTGATGGCTCTGACATGGTTGGCTGTGTCAGTGTGTGCAGGTGTGAGATGCATGGGGCTGGCTGTGTGGGCAGGCACTCTCACTGGGGCAGGGAGCAGTCAGCTTTGGAGTCACACTGATGTTTTTCTCAACATATGTCTCCCACAGGCCGGGATGTGAGGATGCAGGCACATGCTGAGGAGGGCTGTGACAGGGCCCCGGTGCCAGTCGGTGGTGCAGAAGGAGGTGGGCCACAACAACAGCGGCAGCAGCAGCAGCAGCAGCAGCAGACACACCTTCTTGTGGAATGTGAGTATCATTACATCATGGATGCTATTGCATGCTGGAGGGGGTGGGCATGACCACCAGCCATGCACAACACAGCCATGCACAACACAGACGAGATTCATCACTGTCCAGTGTCACTGCACGTCTGTGTGTGCATCACTGGTGGTCCATGCATGCACTGGGCACATGGCTGTGTAACTGGCATTGCACCACATTGCCACGTCACTTGACAGCCTTGTTTGTGCTGTGATGGACATGGGCAGTGTGTGTGTGTGGCAGTGGTGCACATAGCTGGTGCGCCTGTTTGTGATGGCCATGTGCATGTTCACTGTGGGTGGGTGCATGCCATCACAGGTGCGTGTGGACATTGGCTATATGGCTTGCAGGCTGGGTGGTGTTCAGGGTTGTGGTCAGTCACAGCCATTGACTGTGTTCCCATTTTCCTAGGCCTCAGTGTTCTCAGGAGGATACAGCGGGAACTGCATGGGCTGACGCAAGTGTCCTTGGACAACCAGACTATCCTCAGGGACATCCACCGACATGGCCTGCGGAGGAGGCATCGCCAGGCACAGCGGCACCGGGCGGAGGAGGACCAGCTTGCTGGGCCTTAGGCCAGATTCTCCTTCCCACTTCACCCATCCTCCCACCCTGCCTTCCTCTCGAGTTGTTCATCCCTCCCTTTGCCCACCTCTACCTTGTCCCCTACCCCCCCTTGTAAATAGTTATGGTGTTGATTGTTTTGTGATTTACATTTTTATAATACATTTATAGTTTGTTATGAATACTATGTTGGTCTCTTATTTGCAGCTGGCTATGGTTGCTCAGTTGCAGTGGTGTGCATGCCATCTGGGGTGGTATGGTCCTGGGTATGTGTGTGTGTGTGTGTGTGTGTGTGTGTGTGTGTGTGTGTGTGTGTGTGCATGCGCGCGCATGTGTGTGCATGGGGAGGTATCTCCAGCATGGCAGTGACTTTCTGTTGGTCTTGCTGTCTGCTGCCACCCACTGCTGGGTGCACAGGGTGGGTCTGGCTTATATGCTTCTCTGCTGCACAGGGTTGACGTGTGCCGGCGGGGATGTATGGTGTTTCCTGCAGTGCCAGTCACTGCACATGGTGGTGTCTTGGGGTCACGGTGCAGGTGTGTGCATGCGTGACGGGGGGCTGAGGTGCACTGTGGCTAACAACCCTGTGTGTGGCAGCCTCAGCCTGCCAGTGGTTGTGCTGGGGCGTCATGGCTCTGCTGTGCTTTTGTTGGCTTGTCCCCATGGGCCAGTAGATCATCCGTCCCACCCCCAGTGATGCTGTGCTTGGGGTGTGCAGGTGTCTTGTTGGTTCTGCAGTGTGTTCCTGTGCCCATGTGTGGCATGGCTGGCGGTGGGCCCCAGCCTGCCTCCCTGGTTGTGCACTTCCATTGCTGTGCTGGGGGGGGCGCTGTGCTTGCACTATGGCACCTCTGGACTGCTCAGCTGGGCTGCCCTTGTTGCGTTATGGCGCAACCTTACTGCTCAGCTTCCCCTTCCTGGTTGCGTTATGGAGCAGTTAGTGCGATATTCAGACGTTGGCTGCTTGCACAATTTGTTCTGTTCCATGTTTGAATATCGCGTCTGTTGCGCATATGCGTAATTGATTTGAGCTTGGTCCTGCTGTTGCGCACATTTTGAGCGCAGTTTGAGTATCTGGCCCATCATGTTTATCATGGAATGTTTACCATGGAATACAGGGATTCAAAATTCTGCTCAGTTCCATTGGTAGAATGTTACTTTCCTAACATACTGTACACAGAGACAACAAAGGACTGTTTTACAGCCATATACTCAATATCTCACTGTCAGGTCAAGCAGAAGAGATTTCCCTGATGAGCAGGTAAAGCTAGAAGGGGGAATTTTCACTGCCAGTAAAGAAACAATTGTAATGAAAACTATAAACAATACTTAATGTTTCTAATTTGTTTATGTGTGTAAGGAGAGTGTGATGATCAGGTAAACAACATTTAATTCATTTGTTTTATTTTTTATTTAAGGTAGTTTTATTTATAGCTCCCAGCTGAAGGTTTTTACAGTGTAAAGGTAGCAGCCATGTTTGTGATGGAAGCTCAGTTTTGGTTGCAGGAGGACTGATAGAAGATAGTTCTGATTGTAGGAGGACTGATTTGCTCATTGTGTGATGTGGTTTAGGACCAGGATGACTGTGCGTATATAGAGATTTAATGTACAGTCAGCTGATGTTTCTTGGCCAATGAGATTTCTAGATTTGTTCTTGCCATTTTATGTGTGTGTGTGTGTGTGTGTGTGTATATATATATATATATATAATATATATATATATATATATATATATATATATATATATATATATATACACGTACAAACATATACACACATATACACGTATGGCATATAGAGGGTTTAAAATGAAGTTTACTCAAAGTGAGCAAATGTTTCACACAAAATATGATATAGAACTTAGCTTGAGGCATTTTCTCAATTATACTCTAATCCAGTTAATGCACTACATAAACATTAAAGCCTTCAGTGTTGTAACAGCATTTAATACATGATAATATCAGTTGTAAGTATAAGTGCAGAATAAAAAATCAAAAGACAAAACTACTTGTCAAAGACCACCAAGAAAATGAAACCATGAGCCTGATATGTACAGATTTCAGTACAGTGTCAATGCATAACAAACATGTACAGAACCAGTCTAAGTAATCCAAAAAAAACTCACAGGAATAAAATCCCAGAGCCCCCCTTTCCTTGAGAAAGGCAACTTGTAGAAATGAGAGATATGTGCACGACTCCTAATAGATCATCATTCACACCATTTTTTACAATATTTACCCAAAGGAATTAAAGAGTTGATTTATATTAACCTTTTCAGGACCTATGTAATTAATGGCATTGGAACTCTCATAATTTTATACTTGTAGGAAGGGGAAATAAATGCTAGGCAGCTAATGTTTTAGGCATTTTCTGAGGTTGCAAGGGATATCCTAGGGAATTGCAAAGAATCGTAGTGGTGTCAACTGCAGTGCTTCCAGACTGAACAAAGCATTTCCCTGTAAGGCAGCCTCCTTTTCCCTATATTTTCCATGTAAAACTGTTGGAATCTCTCAAGCTTTGCTCCCAATGTTCTTATATCTCCAGAACCTCTTGATGGTGTTATAGCATTGTTGTAATATACTGATACAGCCAGATAGCCTGGCTGAGATGCAATATGTCATATTCAGTGGGTCATACTTTTATCCATGTTGTCAATGTACTGACACAGTATAGTATTGATGAGATCCAGGCTCCATTTTCAGAGGGGTCCTAATTTTACCCATTTCTACAATGTACTGATACAGGTTAGCATGACCAAGATGCAGTATCTCATTTTCAGTGGGGTCTTACTTTTACCCATGTTTGAGTTCCAATAGAAGATGCAGCATGGAACTGCAGAGCAGTTCCAAATTATATCCTTGGCCATCCCTCCCTATGTGTGCATGTGTGTGTATCAATGATTTATAGAGATGCAATGAAATTAAATTTCAAAGGTGAAATTGCGACAAAATCGGCAATTTCACCATGTGAAATGTTTTGTGAAAATGTGGAATTTTGCAATTTCACCCACAATTTCACCAGCTCACCAGTCCACCACCAGTAGAGAAATTTCACCTGCAGGAGGCAAAATTTCACTCGTGGGTGGCAAAATTTCACCAGAAGTGGCAGAATGTTGCTGGTGGTGGTCAAATTTCACCCACAGGCAAAATTCTGCCAGCTTGGAGGTGAAATGTTGCTCACAGCTGCAGGCAAAATTTCATATTTTGCCCAGCAAAATATTTTGAGTAATGTGTTAATTATGTGAAATATTTCACTGGGTGAAATATTCCAATTTCACACAACACTAACTATTTACAGTATTTTCTCTGAAGAGTTGATTTATGTTAACTCTTTCAGGGACCTATAAAATTAGTGGCATTGAAAATCTTATGGTTTTATATTTGTAGGAAGGGTAAATGCTAGCAGCTAATGTTTTAGGGGTGTTCAAAGGTTGCAAGGGGCATCATAGGGGATTACAAAGAAATCATAGGGGTGTCAACTGCAGAGTTCCCAGACTGAACAAATAATTTCCCTATAGGGCTGCCTCACTTTCCCTGTGTTTTCCATGTAAAACTGGAGCAAAATTCCTGTACATTTTCCTGTATGCTCAAATCAATACATGCACACAACTAACTTCATTGTGCCTGTCAGTAAAATTGCTATAACAAATGTTAAGTTTGTGTTATGTGCCCTTTAGCCCTGTTACAATGTACTTACATAAGAGAGCCTGGCTGAGATGCAGTATGTCATATACAGTGGGCTCATACTTTTATCCATTCTGGTATAGTACTGACACAGGTCAGGTTTGTTGAGATGCAGTATCTCTTTTTCAGGGGGTCCAAATTTGACCCATTTTTGCAATATACTGATACAGCTTAGCCTGGCTGAGATGCAGTATCTCATATTCAGTGGGGTCTTACTTTTACCCATGTTTACATCTGCGTGCAATACACTGACACAGCACAGATTTGCTGAGATACTAATGACCACTGTGTGCAACATGGTGGTGCTCTGCTGACTTAAACTATGCATATGTAAGTATCGTCCACATGTAGTCATGTCAGTGCTGCCATGATATGGCTGACTCTGATGCAAACTGCACATGTGCAAGTATCTGTCATGTGCAGTTCTGTAATCACAACAGTATCAGTTACATCTGACTCTGGTGTGGCAAGAGCACAGCATATTCTTTTCAACACTCTTGCCACTCCTAAAAGCTCTCCACAGCTGTATTGGCTCAATGCTGGCAAAGGCTAATGGATGGGTAACACTGGGGACCACTCAACTGTCTTCATGTCCACCGGCTCTATTGGCTGGCTGAGATGCAGTATCTCATATTCAGTGGGGTCTTACTTTTACCCATGTTTACATCTGCGTGCAATACACTGACACAGCACAGATTTGCTGAGATACTAATGACCACTGTGTGCAACATGGTGGTGCTCTGCTGACTTAAACTATGCATATGTAAGTATCGTCCACATGTAGTCATGTCAGTGCTGCCATGATATGGCTGACTCTGATGCAAACTGCACATGTGCAAGTATCAGTCATGTGCAGTTCTGTAATCACAACAGTATCAGTTACATCTGACTCTGGTGTGGCAAGAGCACAGCATATTCTTTTCAACACTCTTGCCGCTCCTAAAAGCTCTCCACAGCTGTATTGGCTCAATGCTGGCAAAGGCTAATGGATGGGTAACACTGGGGACCACTCAACTGTCTTCATGTCCACCGGCCCTATTGGCAGGTCATTTTAGAAGGCCATCACCTTCGGGAACAAAACATGCTTCCTAATATTACCCCTAAACTTGCCATCTGTTACCTTCAGAGCATGTCCCTGTGTCCTGCTGGAGAACATATTCATATGTTCAGGCCTGTCAATATCCCTGAGATTGGGAAGACTGAGCTCATGTCCCATTTCAGTCTGCTGTTCCACAGAGACAAGGAAAAGGATGAGGAGCACCCACATATGTAGAAAGCACCAGAACCACTAAAATATTATTCAAGGTCCTTTATTTAACTAAAGTGCATAGTGCACCCACACATAGTGAGCATAAAAAAGTAGCATCTGAGCCTTTCTACAGCTATCATTTCTCCTGATTCCTGCCAGGCACCAGCAGGGGCCGGGAGAAACATTACTTTCAGAGTGGCTCAGTTGTCACTTTTTTGTGATCACTATGTGTGGGTGCACTATGCACTTTACTTAAATGAAGAACTCTGAATACTTTTGTGATCCTAGTGCTTTCTGCATATGTGGGTACTCCTCATCCTTTTGCTTGTTTCAGTTTTTCCATTGCTGATCACCATATTACTTGTTCTGCTGCTCCAGATCCATGTTTGCTTTGTTCCACATGGACAGGACAGTAATAACTACTAGTAAACATAAATGGGGATATTATCTGTTAGACCCTTCCAGGTATTCCTGTTTTGAAAATGCAGCTTCTGCTGAACAAAGGTTTCCAAACAGAAAGCCCACCAGCAAATTTCTTTTTCTTTTTAGTACTGAACACATTCTCTTTACTGCTGCAGTAAATGTAAACATTGGAGGAAATATGAAGAAACTAATAGAGGGATGCTTACAAAGGGTGTCAGTTGGCATTTTACTGTATGGGACTGCATGAATATGCAGAACTAAAAAAAATGCTACATACATTCACTGCCACTAAGTAAGTGGCAGATGGTGGTTGTGGTGGGGGGAGGATTTGTCAACACAAATGGGGGCTTGATTTGCACTCAGAGAGGAGTGAGAAGATCAGTTTCCCTATGTGGGACAGTGACCCACAGGGTGTAAAAAGTTGAGGTTATTGAAAATATGATGGATCATAATAATCTACATAGCCCATTTTCTTAACACAGTGATTTTGTCATCAAAGAAGAAAAAAGATGGGTTAGAATTAACAACTAAATGACATTTTTCACAATCCCCTGCTCAAAAAGAATACCAACACCAACTTGCTGCACTCTAAGACCGCACCAAAGAATTCAGCATTTATGCCAAGCTCTATGCTGCATTCTTTCAGCAGGGTCCTTATAGAGTACAGTACCACAATACATTTTCTTTACCTTATCCTCACTTTCATCTGAATGCACCCTGACCAACATTCTGCCCTGATATCATGCTATTTAGGGCTTGATTAAATCAAGCGGTTTCCAAAGTTCCTCCCTATGGACCAAGTTAAACTTTTTCAATGCCCAAAAAAAAAAAAGACTAGCAATGCCTTCCATGTCTTTGAATAAATGTAATATGGGGTGATATTATACTTCACACATTCTTCTATTCTATGATTCTAGTATGTTCACCTATTAATTTATGAGGCTATGTTGAATTTTGCAAATGCGGGCTCATAACTTTTGTAATATTCAATATTTTTACCACAACATTTCAATATAGTCAATTTGAGACAGCAGCTCATGAATGTGATGGCTGTCATTTTTCAACTCCTGTCCAATATGTGTGTTTGCAGCCCAAAACCTGATTTTGCAGTCCCTGCACAACATCACCTTTGCGCCAGGAGTTAAACAGTTTCTCTACCCTTCTTTATGAGGCAGGTTCATCACAAGGCTGTGTTGAAAATGTGGTGTAAAAATATTTAAAAAAATAATTTTCAATATTTTAAACCCAGATTCCTCTCCTGCAGCCCTATTGGCTCAGGCAAGATTTTGTTTTGTGAATGCTGTGGACCTTCAGTAACAGGAGTAAATCTTAATAGAATAGATAAGGAAGGAACTGTGGTGGCTGCATTCAGGGCTGGAAAGGGAACATAAGAAACAAAATTTACATTTAAAGAATATGAGAGTTTTTTTGGGGGGGGCGGAGGCTGTGCTCCAAACGTTGATGATCAACTTAGGGAACTTGCCAAATACTTATTATTTTGTTTTTCTGGTATAAATCCATTAATAAAAGCCCCCATCAGAAAATCAGTAGCAAAGATTGATTTTGCCATTTCACAGTTTGATGCAGTGTGTGTGTGGAAAATTATGTTATTTTTGCTTGACTAACATCAGCACTCACCCAAGATTCTGCTGGCTGGTATGAAACAGTCTGAGGATTTTCTGAAAAAACATCAAATACAGGAGGCAAACAAAATAGCATTCATACATAAGTCATTGCAATTTCTGAACTTTATTTGTAACAAATAAGGTCTTGTTGTCCTAATGGTGGGCGAATAGTACAGGCTGAATTCTCAAAAGACTTTGAAGGTGAAAAAAAGTGCAAGTCTCTCAAAACAAGCATTTGTCAATGCCGAATGTTTGCTTGCTGGCATTGGCAGTGGTAATGTAGAAGTTACAGAGCTGCGAAATAGGAATGGCAGTGAAGTACTGAACTGAAGCCAACCCCACCACCACCCTGCAGAGAGTGACAGGCATTGGGGTGTGCATTTGGGTCGTCAGGCATAACGGCCTTGCCATTTCACCACACCCCACCCTGCAGACACTGACAAGTGTCACGGTGTTCCTTGGGGTCTTTGGCCCTTATGCGCACCCCATTTCATTAGGAAATGCGATGAGATGGGTGCGATATAGGAGAATGGGGTGAACTTTGGGGCTGAAGAGTCCAAGGCAAACCTCGATGCCTCTCACTGGCTGCAGGGTGTGGAATGGTATGAGCATTACAGGCAAGAATCCCAAGTCACACCCCTGATGCCTGTTATTCTCTACAGGGTTGGGCGTTATGGTTGGAAACCCTAATACCTCAGGCATTCGTTGGTGTTTTCACTCCAAATTTTCAACATTTTTTTGTGACCCCACCTCATGAACAGGGGAATATCAGTTTGTTGTTTAAGCTGCTTATGCACAGCGACTACGTGCATTTAGCACCACAGGTGCAAAACATTCCGAACAGGATGTAAAAATGACAGCTGTACTGTTCATGGGAGGTGTAAAAATGGCAATGTTGCAAATCTGCGTAAAAATATTTAAAAATGGTGAAGTCATGGCGTACATAGAAACTGTGCAACGCACACCCATAATATAATTAGGTTGGGGATATTTTACAGCAGATTGTCAACTCAGGCATTTTGGTGCCTCGATCATGAACAGTGTCACTGTGATTTTCTTTATCTGTGCCGAACAATGACTTCCCAGCGACCATGCATCTCTGCTGAAAGTGGAAAACACACTTCAGCCATGTTGTGAAAATGACAGCTGTACTGTTCATAAGGAAGTGTGAAAAATGCCACTGGTGAAAATCTGGACTGAAAATATTACAAAGTCATGAACTTATGAGGGTGCGTGAAACTGCGATTGCTCACTCGTAACACAGTCATTTTATGGACTTTTGTCACCAAATTTTCAACATAGCCATTTTAAGACCTCTGCTCCATGAACAGTGTAACTGTGATTTTCTTAATCTGTCCTAAACATTGCTTTCGCACACCAACAGCACCATTGTGCGCTACATGTGCGAAAACACATTTTGGGCGACATATGAAAAATGGCAGCTGTACTGTTCATAAGGAAGTGTAATAAAATGGCAAATGTTGAAAATCTGGAGTGAAAATATTAAATTTGCAAACTTACGAGCATGCATAGGAACTGCGCATATTTCGTCAAAAACAGTCATTTTAGGGGATTTTTCACCAAATTTTCAACATAGCCATTTTAAGACCTCTGTCATGAACAGTGTCACTGTGATTTTCTTAATTTGTCCCATACATTGATTTCGCACACCGACTGTGCCATTCTGCGCTACATGGGCGGAAACACATTTTGGGTGAGATGTGAAAAATGACAGCTGTACTACTCATAAGAAGGTGTGGTAAAATGGCAATATTGAAAATCTGGAGTGAAAATATTGAAATTTCGCGAACTTACGAGGCTGCATAGGAACTGCGCAACGCACCCTCGTAAAACAGTCATTTTTTGGAATTTTGGCACCAAATTTTCAACATGGGGTTTTTGGGACCCCTTCTCATGAATGATGTCACTGTCATGGTGGTATTCAGGCCTGAAGGGTGATTTCGCAGTCACTGCGCGAAATCACCCTTCGGGCCCGAATAACGCCATGACAGTGACATCATTCATGAGAAGGGGTCCCAAAAACCCCATGTTGAAAATTTGGTGCAAAATTCCCAAAATGCCTGAGATATGCAATAAAGTTGAACTCCCCTATGTAACCCATTATACAGCTTACGGCATTTCCTCAGTTCGCGGTCGGCTTTGAAGAGTGCAGACGTGTTCCTGGTCCACCAAGATCGCCGCGCTGGAGTCCGGAGGCATGGGGTGAGGGGTGTGGGGAGGCTGGGTGCCAGTGGGTGGGTGCGGGTTGTGGGAGGGGTTGGGAGCGCTCCGTGGGACAGTTTTATTTTACAGGTTTAAAAAAAGACGCTGTGGAGACGCTTTGCAACGCTGGGTGGGCTCCCAGCCGTGGCACAAGGACTTGGGGGGCTTCAGCCGACGGGGATTGGCACCCTACCGCCAAAGGATCACAGTGCTTGCCACGCTGGGGTGGGCTCCCAGAGTGGCACCCAACTGGGGGGTGGGGATGCAGCTCAGCAACTGGGGACGCAGCTCAGCCGACGGGGATTGGGCACCCTGTCGGCTATACAGTACGGGGGCATGCACGTCTGTCTGTGCATTGGGGGAGCTGCACGTGGGCAGCCAATATCTTATCAGTGCTCACTCAAGCGTAGCTCCCCCTTTCACCTGTATGCCACTGCATTTTGGAGCGTGTCATAGACAGCTCCAAAATGCATTGGCTTACAGGGGCCGCTCCTGCCAGCCCACTGACTGAATTTGAGGAGGAGGTGACACACCTCCGAAATCTCCAATGAAGGCACTATGTTTCTTGCACATGCGTGCAAGCAAACATAAAAATGGAGCAGCTGCAGGAAAAAAGGCCAGTTGCGCTGCAGAATATTCTCAAAATATCTGCAGATGCAGGAAAAATATTCTGTGGGTTGCAGAAAAAAAACACAGCTGTGGAATTACTTGTGGAGAAAAAAAGCCATTGAAAAGTATGTATCATCCCCTTAATATAATTCTCAGCCACTGCTGCACCCTAGCTGCCAAAAATATGTTGCGTACATACTACACCAAAGAGAGTGAGGTGTAAGTCACATCCTGAGCAGAAGGCAGTGTGCTATCAATTGAGAACCAATTATAGTAGGGGTTGACACACCATGCAACACCAACTAGGTGCCTTATAGTAGTATCAGATGTCCTAGAAACATAGAAACAACGAATCTGTCGGCAGATAAGGACCATACAGCCCACCTAGTCTGCCCATTTCCCTACTTGGTTTGGCAATCCCTACTCTTATCTGGACTGCCTTTCCCCCGCTGTACTGTACAGCAGAATCCCTGTATTGTTTTTGCTTCCACCACCTTTGCTGGTAGGCTGTTCCATGGATCCACCATCCTCTCTGTGAAAAATACTTCCTAGCATTCCCCCAAGCCTCCCTCCCTCCAGCTTCTTGTTATGTCCCCTTGTCCTTGTGCACTTTCATCTCTGAAATATGCTCCCCTTATGTACCCTGTTTATTTCTCTAAGGTATTCAAAAGTCTTTATCATATTCCCTCTCTCCCGTCTCTCTTCCAGTGAATAGATGTTTAGTTCCTTGAGTCTTTCCTCATAAGGCATGTGGTGCAGTGCATGTATAATTTTTGCTGCTCTTCTCTAGACTGCTTCCAATTCATCTATGTTCTTTCTGAGATGCAGTCTCCAGAATTGAACACAGTATTCCAGATGAGGCCTCACTAGTTATCTATACAGTGGCATCACCACTTCACTCCTCCTACTAGTTATGCCCCTTCCTATGCACCCCAGCATTCTGTTTGCCTTTCCCACTGCTTTTTCACATTGTTTGGCTGACTTCAGGTCATCAGATATGATAACCCCAGGTCTCTCTCCTGACTTGTGGTGGCTAGAACCTGTCCCCCCATACTGTATTCCTCTCTTGGGTTTCTGTGTCCCAGGTGTATTATTTTGCACTTCTTAGTGATGAAACCCAATTGTCAAACCCTTGACCATTCCTCAAGTAGTCTTAGGTCATTTCTCATTTTATATTGCCCCTCCTGTGTGTCACCTCTGTTACAGATCTTGATGTCATCTGTGAACAGGCATACTTTCCCCTCCAGTCCTTCTGTAATGTCACTTATGAAGATATTGAATAAAACTGGACCCAGCACCGATCCTTGTAGAACCTCGCTGGTCACCTCACCCTCTTCTGATTTTATGCCATTTACTACCACCCTCTGAGTCCTGCCTTTTAGCCAGTTACCAACCCATTTAACCACTTTAGACCCCACACCCAGACTCTCCAATTTGTTAAGCAACCTTCTATGAGGAACGGTGTCAAAGGCCTTACTGAAATCCAGGTAGGCCACATCCACTGCCCCTCCCTAATCCACCACCCTGGTCACCCAGTCAAAGAAATTGAAAAGATTAGTCTGACAGGACCTACCCTCAGTGAATCCATGCTGCCTTGGGTCTTTTGCACTGCTTGACTTCAGGAACTTCACTACCCTCTCCTTAAGCAGGGACTCCATCAGCTTCCCCACTACTGAGGTCAGGCTTACAGGTCTGTAATTGCCTGCCTCCTCCCTACTTCCAGTCTTGTGCAGGGGGACCACCTCTGCCCTCCTCCATGCCCCAGGTACCTCTCCCATCTCTAGTGACTGGTTGAAGAGGGTTGTCAGCGGACCTGCTAGGACTTCCCTGAGTTCATTCAACACTCTAGGATGAATCCCGTCTGACCCCATTGCCTTGTCTGTCTTTACATTTCCTAGTTCCTCCATGACTCTATCCACCATAAATGGGCTGGTGTCCACCATTCCCCCCTGTACATCTTTCCTTGTGAGTCTTGGCCCCTTCCCTGCCTCTTTCATGGTAAATACTGAGCAAAAATATTTGTTCAGTACCTCAGCTTTTTCAAGGTCATCCTTTACCCACCAACCCTCTCCCTTCTTTAGCCTAACAATACCATTTCTGGTCTTCTTCCTCTTGCTAATATAACGCAAAAAGGTCTTGTCCCCCTTCTTAATAGCCTGTGCTATTCCGTCCTTCCTTCCTTCCTTCCTTCCTTCCTTCCTTCCTTCTTGTCTTAGCCCCTCTGACAGCTTTCCCAGCTTCTCTCTGCTTCTCCAGATATTTCAGTCTGTCTTCTTCTTTCTGTGTCTCTTTGTATTTCCTGAATGCCTTAATTGTTTCTCGCACTTTCTTGGCTACTGACTTAAGAGAACCACAGTGGCAGCTTTTTCCTTTTGCTTTTGCTAAGCAATCTGACACATTGATTTGTCACTCCTGCTATGGCTCTCTTGAGCCTAACCTATTGTTTGTCTACCCCCCCCCCCCCTGTATCTTCTGCTGCCAGGGCAATTTTGAGCTGTTCCCCTATCTTCATGAAGTTGGTCTTCCAAAAATCTAGGATCCTAATCTTTGAATGGCTTTCTTCTGCCAACGTATTGACTCTAAACCACACAGTTCTGTGGTCACTGGTACCAAGGGGACTGCCCACCTCAACATCCATGATTCTGTCCCCATTTGTCAGCACTAAGTCCAGTACAGCCCCCTCCCTGGTGGGCTCAACCACCAGCTGCCTTAGGTTTGCTTCATACATAGCAGACATGAAGTCCCTGCTCCTTGATGTACTTGCAGTCTGGTTATTCCAATCTGCATCTGACATGTTGAAGTCACCTGTTAGTAGTACTTCCCCTTTGGCTGCCATATTATGGATGGCTTCCACTAATACTAGATCTAGATCCTCCCCTTGCACAGGAGGCCTGTAAACTACTCCAGCATGGATGGTTGTTTTGTTCCCCAACTCCAGAGTGTCCCACAATAGACCACTAATCAGATCACTAATAGCACACAGTACTATTGAAATGAATGCAACAGACCACACCCATATGACTCACTGCAGCCCATGTAGGAGCTCTACAGACAGTAGAGGCAGAAGCAGTAACAGACAGAAGCGGAGACAAGAGAAGCAGACAAATGTAAAACATCAGAGACACAACCCACATCTACAAAATGCCACTGGCTGCATGGGCCTACTACATGTGGAGTGCAAGAAGCAGCCATCACAGTGTAACTAGGGTACACTGATGGATGGTGTGTCTGAACCTGCTTGTACTATTGCTGCCATATGTGTGATGGTCTTCCCTCATCATAGTTGTCCACCACAGCCTATTGTTGCATCTACTGCTGCTGTGCAAGGTCAGTTAGAGCATGCTGCTGCTGTGGTACCAGTGAAACAGTCAAGGAGTAGTGGCACTCACACAAAAATGCAGACATGCTGCACTGACACAAAAGGCAATTTATTTCCACAAAAGCTTACAGTTGTTCCCAATTCCAAAAGTAAAGCAACGTGTCTCTTTACCTCCAACACTAATACCTAGCAACTCAACTCCACCAAGTCTTCAAAGGGTTAAATTAAAATATATACTGGAAACGCTTACTCAGCAGAGCCACTCCTTGGCTCAGTCTTTCTCTTCCTCTGTACTGGTGCTCAGCATCACTCACTAGTTCTCTGTACAGAACCATATACTATAACAAATAAAACATGTGTGACCATAAACAACTCGCTTTGTGTTTCCATCTCAGGTCTGAGATAGCAGCATGGATCTCAGGAGCAAAAGATGGAAACACAGGCTTGTTTTCTATTGTCATCCATACATTATTCCTTATATACTATGCTAGGGAACTGAGGTAGGACGGGAGGAAACCAAGCCTTTACCTGGACATGCTAGTTTGTTATGTTTATGAGTTAAACTGCATTTTCCTTGACCTTGTAAAGATTTTTGCATATGCTTTTGTCTACAGACATACGTAATGAGTTTAAGCACCCACTGTTACTGAAGTTCCTGAGGATCCCTACTCATGGGGGCTCACTAGCTACAGCCAGTACACCTCACTGTGTCACCAGAGCCAAGTGCAGCAGCACTCAGACAGTAAGTAAGCACAGAGAACCAGCTGAAGAATCACAGGTAATCCAGAAAATTCACAGAAGTAAAGTTCCAGTTCAGTGGCACATAGGGACATTTGGATTGTGGTCCCCACCTTTGTGCACAGTTTTTGGCTACTTTTGTGATTTGCACAGCAATAAACATTTTCACTTTTTTTCAATTAATATTTTATTGAGGGTTTATGTTATATAACAAAATGTCTTACACACACCAATAATACCATTGTAATTCTCTTAGCCTAGTCGGAACATATGTTCCTTGGATTACAGACTAATTCCAAAGAACAGAGAAACATATTCAAATATAATGGTCTAATAGATAACACAGTGACAGCAAATAAAGACCCACAATCTCTTCTCACTAATCTGGTTACCAAGTTGTGGTCCCCTAATATATCTTATGCTCAATCACATAACATTGCAAGAAAATGTGTCCTAAATATAGATATTACAAACCATAAATACAACTATGATATAATAACCGGCTTTCTCTTTTTCCCATAGGGAAACCATGGCATAATTTGCTGTTATAAAAGAGCATTTATAACGGCAAACACGTGCATGATTTCCCTTGCTGTGCGCATGCTCAGTCAGCAGCGTGACCAGTCGAGACCACTCACCGCTTCTGTCTCGCCCGACACAGAGCTGACAGAAGAACTCGGCGGTAAGTTCTTTTCTTTTCTTTTTTCCCCCACATACACTGGAAACAGATGAAGACCTACTAAAAGGAAAAAAAATGTTTTCAATACAGAAAATCTCGGCACCGGGCTAAAACGAAACCACACCGCGGATGCACCCCAAGCTCTTTATTTTATATCATTGCTGAGGTGAAACAGGAAAACCCAGCAATTATATAAAATAAAAAATGGGTTGGGGTGTAAAACTTGATATTACACACACCCTCATTGTGGGATGCTTTTCACAACCCCCTCGGGCGTTTATGTAGCATCCCACAATTCGAGTGTGTGTAAAATCTCGATACACACCCAACCTATACTTTATTCTATATATAATTAATGACTCAACAAGGTAAACAATGACAGGTGGGACAAGACTGGTAAATGTAAGACTAGAACAGAGCCTCCATCAGAACAGGATGGCTCTACAACTAGAGATACCTGCATGGGAGCCCATGGCAAGAGAAGGGGAAGGGAAGTAAACTCCCTATCCAGGGAGCATGATTCAATCTGGCGTGTTCTAAAGTGCACAAGGAATATACCCCTGAAGTAGCAGATACAAACAATACACAGACAGTTACCTGCCAGTGTAGATGAGGTCAGCACCTAAAATCAGCTTTAAACTCAGAGGCAAAACAGACCACAAAAGCAGTCAAAAATAATGCCAAAGTTATTTATTAGTGAGCAGGTATGTGAACAAAAATGTGACAGAAAATAAGCTCTCCCACAATGAAAACAATTTCAGTCAATGTTGAAGGGTGTTCCAGAAAGCTTGCTACTTCCCATAGTTATGGATGAACAAATGCTATGATTCCGATAGCACAATACATCTGGAAAAAAACCTGCATAAAAGACTTTAAAGTCTATAATGTTTATCAAATGTCTTTGTTTGAGTTACTAACACCACAGACACACCATCCAAATGAGTAACTGCTGGCTTGGAATATCACTTCTGTATGACATCATCAAGTAGCGTGCTTACGATACATAATACATTGATACAACCCTACAGGTCATCCTCAGAGCATGCAGCCTGTAGTCAGTGTGTTTCTTATGAGTATTACACTTAAACAGACATACACCTCAAAATAATAAACACATCAAATAGCCTAGTTAATCAGCACTTAAATACAATATTTACATGCTCATAAGGTATCTGAGCTGACTGGTTTAAAAGTACTGGGACACAAGCCTCCAACAAGTAAAGCAAAAAGCACTTCCTGTTTAGCTTCACTCCTCAAGCCTTTTTTGAAGGGGTAAAAACTTTCTAGACATACCACTGTTATATTTAGTTTTCGGCAGAGCAGAAATTGATGCCTTATCATTACTAGAGGTAGAGCCTGAGAGTCATACCTCTGAAGTAGCATAAGAAACCATATGGGGTCCTGATAAATAACGTCCCCATAGTTTATCATATAAAGTGCTGATATGTCCGCAGCTACAAAGGGTAGATGCTCCAGGCCTGCAAATCTATTCATACTGTCTTCCCATTCATCCATAGCAGGAACACTTTCGGACCTGCACTTCCTGTACAGTAGCCATTTGGATTCACTTTTGTGATTTTCCTAGTTTACCTGTGATTCTTTTGCTTGTTCTGCATGCTTACTACTGTTTGAGTGCTGCCACACTTGGCTCTGGTGTTCATTGTATGGGGACCTGGCTAGCCCCAGTAGCTTCACCCTGGCCCTGCACCTCTAAGTGCAGCCCCTTCTTATCCTAGTTTTCACCTCATTGTTTTAGCAGCAGTTCATGTTAGCCATAAAATACAGCAGTGTGTGCTTCAGGGAGCATCTAGGCTCCATTACTGAATCAGGCTACTGTTATTCCGAAATACTGCAGCTCACAACAAACAGGCCACAGCTGGAGCTGTGTGGAATGGAGAATTCAGCAGGCTAAATTCTGGTGGAATGGCAATTCTGCTTCTGAAATAATTTTCAGAATTTTTAAATAAATTCCGACAAATTCTGAAAGCCTTGTAATTTAAACCTTGGATTAGTTCTCATGGGTTACGTACAGATTAGTTTTCTGCAATCTATGGAAACCTAACCTGCAAATTACTAATCTGTGGTTTAAATTCCACTTTCAGAATTCTGGAATTCCACTTCTGTCAGAATAGCATGGAATTAGGTGGAATGTTCTGAAGTGCCACAGAATTCCTTTCTGTGGGAATTTTAACATTTTACACAGCACTCACCATAGCTGAGGTATGTGGTGCTACCGTAGGTTAAAAACAGTCCAAGAGAAAAAGGAAAACACAGCACTCATGTAGCCTCTTCCAAATAATGCCTCCAGACACCTGAATGTAATGGGTTGTACATCCTTTATTTCATATAAAGTAGCATATTGTTGTGCAAAATTCAAGAGAACTGCGAAACAGGGAAAGGTCTGAACTGTGTGTGGAAGCTTGATGCGTATCTGGGCAGCCATCCCCACAAACATTAAAGCATAAACAAAGTTATGTGTACTCACCTCTGATTTAATCACAACTAGACCACTGAGAATGGAAAACAATGGGCATGGATCTCCTGCATGCATCTGCATCTTTGGGGCAGGGAGACACAAGGAAAAAGACCCCGCAGCCAGCCTGCAAATGGCTCCCAGTGGACCAGTCAGACTAACTAAGAACTCTCAGCTGCTGGTCTGAGGAAGAGTGTTCAGGTGGGAGGGCCCTCCCTCCCACCTTCTCCACACATGGAGGGGGGGGGTCTGAGACCATGGCAGCATGGAAGTAAGTGGCTGGAGAGGACCGGAGCTCAGTAAACCCAAGCACCTTGGGGGACCCTAATGGATAGGGTTGACTGTGTCACAGAAGGGGTAATAAAGAAAGAATTTAAAAAAAGGAAAAAATTGAAAAACAATGCAGTCTACACTCTATGGTAGCTTCATAGAATTTTATGTATTCTTCCCATGTGCAGTTCACAGTAAATCATTTACAAGAAAAGATATCCACGTCGCAAAAAGCATGATAATGGTGTCAAAGCTGCCATGCTAATGTCCACCCAAGATGCCCCAGTACTTTGCTTAAATGCCTCCCTGATGAAGCTCATTCATGCAAAGCACCAGGGCATCTTGGATTGACATCAGCAATCAGCTTTGGCACCATTATTGCACTGTTTGGATATCCTATCTTGCAAGTGATTTACTGCAGATTGCACACAGGAAAATTCATTAAATTCTATGAAGCTCCAATAGGGTGTGGACTAAATTATTTTCCATTTTGAGTGGTCTAGGTGTGATTAGCCATGGGTAGGTGCACATAAGTTTTTTTATGATTCAAAATTCAAGGGAAACAGCTCTTGTAGCCACTCGGCAATGCACCACTTTATATGAAACAAAGGATGCTTAAGTGATTACATCCAAGTACCTGATGGCATTATTCGGAGGAAGTTACATGAGTGCTGGTATTTTTCTTTTTCTTTTTTTTTGTAATCTAAAAATAACTTAGATAAATATGTTTACTTTTACCTTAGCTGTTTTTAGTGTATCCAAAGTAACGACAGCCTTTGTCCACCCAGTGGTCCAGATAATTTTTGGAGCTGGGAAATAATAACGGCTAGCTTCTTTAACCTCATAGTATTTTCATCTCCATAGCAGTAATACCATCCACATACCTGTGCTTGAAGTTAACCCCTACCTCTAAACCAAGTTTCAGACTCACTTAGCATCTGCAGACACTGGCTCTTGCCCAATACCGATGTGGAGTCTGGTTAACTTCCCTGCTGCTGCGTGGTGCTGTGACCTTATTTTTAACATTTTACCAAGTTACAGAAAATTTCTGGCCAGCTAGGAAGCAACTTCTGACACTTGTCTCCTGAATAGTACACAGGACAGCTGATACTGATGCGGTTTTCTGTTCTCACCCATACTTTACATATAAACAGAAATGTAGATTTTGTCAGTAGAAAAGGGCATTTAGGCTCATCCAGTCTGTCACTTGTCCTACCTATTCCATCACTAGGGATGTAAGTTTGTCATGTTGTTTGTTCATGAAATCATTAGCAAACAATAGTAAATGTTGTGGCACTGTCATCATTGCTACATTCTGATGACACTAGTGAAAGTCAAGGAAGTCCTGAATAAAGATCAAACGTCATGGAATCAATGATGTGTATGACTGCCATGACAAACTTACATCCCTGTCCATCACCACTGACCTTAGTTGGTCATAGGTGTGACTTCCTCTCCCTTTCTCTACCTAATATGCCCCTTTGCCTGTCCTACACATGCATGATGCTTCCCACAGTCTTTGCCCCCACTACCTCCTCTTGCAGGCTGTTCCAATCATCCATCAACCTTTCTGTGAAGAAGTGCTTTTGTATATCTCTCTTAAACCTTCCCCCTGTTGGCTTCATTGCATGCCCCTTGTTCTAGTGCCTTCCTTTCTCTGAAATACACCCTCTACTTGCACCTTGTTCACTCCTGTGAGGTACTTGTAGGTTTCAATCATGTCCCATCTCACTCTGCTCTCTTTCAGGGAGGACATGTTGAGTTCCTGCAGCCTTTCCTCATATGGCTTATTGTGTTACCCCCTCACCATTCTGGTTCTCCTCTTCTGTATCACTTCCACTCTTTCAATGTATTTGCAATGGTGCGGCCTCCAGAACTGGGCACAGTACTCTGGGTGGGGCCTCACCAATGTGAGATACAATGGCAACACCACCTCCCTCCTCACTAGAAACTCCTCTTTTAGTGCACCTCAGCATCCTGCTAGCCTTTCACACTGCTTTGTCATACCGCCCAGCTACCCTGAGGTCATCAGATATAATGAGTCCTAGAGCTCTTTCTTGCTCCGTGACTGTAAGCTCCACTCCTGCTATCTTACACATAACCCCTGAGTTCCACAGCCCTCAGTGCATAATCTTGCACTTTTTGGCATTGAAACCCTGCTGTCACCCCCTGGACCATTCCTTAAGTTTCCTCAGATGCCTTTGCATTCTCTCCACCCATCCCTGAGTGTAAATCCTGTTGCAGATTTTTGCATCATCCACAAAGAGACACACCTTACCCTCAAGCTCCTCTACAATGTTGCTTATGAAGACATTGAAGAGAACCAGTCCCAGCATTAAAAACCCTGTGGCACCCCACTAGTCACTGTCCTAGCACCCGAGTGGCTACTGTTTACTACCACCCTTTGTCTCCCACCCCTTAACCAGTTTAATACCCAGCTTGTCACTTTCTCCTTCACCCCTAGACTGCTTAGTTTCTTAACTAGCCTCCTGTGTGGCACAGTGTCGAAAGCCTTACTGAAGTCCAGATTTCAGAATAAAAAACAAAAGTAGGGAGGAACTTCGTAGACCAAGGGATGCTGACGTAGAGGCACAATGAGTAATTTTCTCCACGAAATATAATCATAAAATGTCAGAGATCAGACAAATAATAAACAAGCATTGGTACTTAGTACAAACAAATAATGAACAAATAGCTACATTACAGAAAAAAACAATCATAGCTGCAAAAAAAGTAAAAAATCTTAAAGACACACTTGTGTAGTCTCAGTTTAAGTTGCAAGAAAAAGAGGGAACACTATTGTTATTAGACCCATTATCTCCTGGGATGGTACCCTGTGGAAGATGCAGTGTCTGTAGTCATACATCCAAGAAACAGACATACATACACCCACACACAGGTCAAAGTTTTAAGATTAATCAGCACATTACATGCAACACAGAAGGGGTAATATACCTAATACAGTGTCCTTGCAATAGATTGTATATAGGACAGACAAGCAGAGAATTAAAAAGGCAAGGCAAGACAATTTTATTTCTAAGGCACCCAATCCCAGAAGCTCTGGGCGCTGTACACAATGTAAACAGAATACAAAATACAGAAATAACATTTGTGCAATAGCAGTAGAGAAATCTTTAAAACAACATTCTTAAAAGCATAAATATAAATAGCTGAGGATATGGTAGGGGGGAGATGGCTTAGTCCACAAAAGCCTGGCAGAAGAGATGGACCTTAAGCTTCTGCTTAAAGATACCAATCGAGGGGACCTTCCAGACTGCAGCTAGAAGCATGTTCCACAGGGCTGGCCCAGAGACACTAAATGCCCAATCACCAGAGGTCTTCAGCCGAACCCTGGGAACATCCAGGAGGTCCCTCAAAATGGAGCGGAGGGAACAGGCAGAGGTTGCTGGGGACAGGAGCTCAGACAGGTCAACAGGACCCAGCCCATATAGGGCCTTATAGGTGAGCAAGCCCACCTTGAAAAGGACCCTCCACCTGACCGGCATCCAGTGCAGAACACGCAGAACTGGAGTTACATGGCATGACCTAGATAGTCCCGCCAGCAACCAGGCCACCACATTCTGCACCTGCTGCAGCCTGCAGCGTGTCCCTCCCATGACCCCGAAGTAAAGAGCATTACAGTAGTCAAGTCTGGAGGTCAAAAAAGCATGTACTAGGGTTGGCAGATCTTCAGGTAGAATGAGGGGCTTGATCCTGGTGATGTTCCATAAGTGGTAAAAAACACTATTCACAACAGACAACACCGGATCTTTGAAGGTCAGTCTGCTGTCCAGGATCACACCTAGATTTTGCACCTTTGGGGAAGCAACCAGTGGAGCAGATCCTAAGAAAATACCAGTGTTTGCTCCAGGTAACAACCCATCACACCCATGACCTGGCTAGACCATTAGCAACTCTGTCTTGTCTGGGTTGAGTCACAGTCAGCTAGAAGCCATCCAGTCATTGATATTAGCCAGACAGGTGTTAAAGAGCAGGGGTCAAAATTTCAAAGGCCTTAGATTGACGCAAGGTGCTTGCGTCAAACAGGTCTGATGCAAGGGCACCTTGTGCCAAGTGGGAATTTGAAAGGCAGCCTACATCACACAGCAGGCTGCCTGCACCAAAGTGTGCTAGTGCCAACCTTGCACCATAAAAGTGACTGCAGCATGGCACTGGGGGCTTGCGGCAAACCCAGACTGCCGCAGCCCTAGGATATGGAATTTGAAAGACCCCCCTGGAACCAAGTGCCAAGTACCCTTAGACCAGTGAGGAGCTGGTCTAAGGGGACTTAGACAGCTCCTGGGGGGTCATCCTGTAAGTGCCACCATGTGGTTCACCCTGATCAGTCCCTGGTGGGTGATCCCTGGTGGTCTGGTTGTGCCCCCTCTCACCCCCATCATGGTCCCTGACATCCATGTCCATGCATCCTTCCAACCCCCCCACCCATCTAAGCACTCCCACCCCCCTCCCATACCCCAATCCGGTGACTGGCACAGCCCTCCACACACCACCATGGCCAGCCACCAAAAGAGCCGTAGGTGCGTGTACTGTATACAGTACGTGCATGGATTGCCCATGCAGTGGCCAGCTTGGGTGGCATGTGGAGGACTGCGCTGGTTGCCAGATCAGGTATGGGAGGGGTGGGACTGCTGAGATGGGTGGGGGCACTAGCCCACCAGGGTACCAGGGAGGTTCGCGGCACTGGTGCTGTTGGCGCTGTGGTGTTGGGGGCAGTGCCTGGTTGCCAGCCCCTGTCCATGGGTGCTGCAGACTCCCCATGGCCATTGTGGCATTCTGGGTGGGTGTACCATACGTCATGTGCAGCACCCCCTTTGCCGCAAGCCATGGGACTTAGGCACTGGGACCCTGAGAAATAGAAATTCGGGTGTAGGGTCCCGAGCACACCACACTCAGCACAAGCTGCCATTGTCACAGCTTGCATTGGGTCTTTGAAATTCTGGCCCCAGGTGTTTAGTTGTTTAATCTCTCTCCCCCTTAACAGGCTGGATAGCTTACCCCTCGGTTTAAAGGTCCTTCAGGGAGCCATAATTTTTACATCAGTAAATTTTCTAACAAAACACTCATAAAATCCAAAATTGGGACCCGCAGCTAAAATGCCGATACTTCCTAAGTTGGAGGCACATCCTCACGCTGGCACATTTTATGATGTCAGTCCTAGAAAAGAGTGGGGACACACACCACCATAGGTGTTTCCACTGCCAGCCATTTTAACTTTTGCATTAGAGTCAGAATTAGAGATTACCTGGTATGTTGATAATTGCACTTCGCTTGTCTGTACTGTGTCAGAGGCAGAGGAATTTGGTTTGACAGCAGTACCATGCCTGCCCAGTTACAGCCACTCATCCTGCTCACAGTTTGCTGATATACTCCAGCAGTTTTTTCTTTGTTTGGAACTGTTTTTCCTCCTCAATGATCATTATTGCCAACATTTGTTCCTTTTGAGACAGTTCCTTGCTAGAAATAGGTTTTTCATGTAAATTCTCTGTCGATACAAAAATATCTTCTGTACCTTCTTCATAAACATCCTCAAAGATATACTCATTATTGGAAACATTTTTGGCCTCTGATACAGCAAGTGCAGGTGAGGAGGTCTGCTGCCCTGACTCTAGGACATCCATCTCCTCACAGCTGCCACTCTCTGTGGCCATCTTGGAAGACTTGTTCACAGGAAGCAAGACCCCCTGCAGGCAGAGTAGGGGAATTCCCCCGATGCCCTGGCCAATATTTCCCCCCATTCACTAAAAATACCACCAACAGCTTAATCTGGTTCAAGGTCAGTTGGCATTCATCTGTATCCCCCTTCCCTGGGTCATTCCTGAAAATAGGCAGAATCTGTCTAGTGCACTTATCTAGTCAACTAATAGTAAATAAATAAAACTTCCCCACCACTGATGTGAGACTGACGGGCCTGTAGTTGCTAACATCCTCCTTACTGTGGTTTTTGTGCAGAGGGACCACATCGGCACTCCTCCAGTCCTCTGGAACTTACCCATCTCCAGTGAAGTGCTACAGAAATGCTGTCAGGAGGCAGTTAGCATCATGCTCAGTTCCTTTATGTCCTCATACTTTATCCACATTGTTTCTGCATGGAGCCAATCATCTGGTACATCTTCTTCACTGATAGGCTTATTGATTATTTCAGATCATACTAAACAGGTAACTGTCTTCAATGATCATTTTGGCAAGGCAAGGTTTGTTTTTGACCAAGCATATCCCAATTGTTCTTCTACTACTCTGAACATGAATCAGTCAGTCTCTCTCTCTCTCTTTCACATCCATTTTTTGTCTTTTAAAGAGATTGATGAGTCCGAGGTCCATAATGAGTCAGCACAATTACTAATACTACTAAGGTTCATACTAAGGTGGTTAGGTGCAAGGGGGCAGAGAGGCCCATAACAGCGCCAAAATCAATTATAGTACCGAAATTTGGCTTTATTAATGATAAATTTATCCAGGCAATTTTTAAATGTTAATTTATTTTCACTAGTGACAATTTCATGAGGTAGACTATTCCAAGGATTAATAATTATTTGGGTAAAATGAAACGTCCATGATACATGATTGAATTTGGCCCTACTAATCTGCAGCCTGAAGAGATACCTTTGGAGGATCTGAAGATGGCGGCTGCAAGCTGTGTTGCTGTGGAGAAGCAGCACTAGTAGGGTTTTGCTCAAAGTGTTTACTCATTTATAACAGGTATGCCACCTTTGCCTGAACAAATGAAGTGAGCAAACCTTAAGGGACATTCCTGTGCACCATCTCAGATAGTTGTCTTTGTCTGCTTTTTGTTTTTTAGCCCCTGGGTCTGCTGGAATACTTGAGGTGGAATAGCCTGCTCCAAAGGCTGAATTTCAAACAGTCCCCGCAGGGGGAAGGAATTGGCTGACACGGACAATGATAAGAAAACAAGAAATTTCCTCGGGAGCTGTCTTTCGGTAACTGGAACTGACTTGGAACTTGTTATCTATAACTTGAACAGAACAGATCTTGTTTTTGAACTTTGGGTTTTTGGGGTTTGAGGTTTTGGCTTCCTAGTCCTTTAAGCCTTTTAAGCCTTTTATGCATTTTTCTTTTGCTCTGTTAATTTATTTTGACTTTTTTGGTTTAAATGTTCTGTTAGTTCACCTCCATTTCTACAGCGATTTGTCTTGACAGATTGCGTTTTGATAGACTACGTTGTCAGTTTCTTTTTTGCCATGCTGGTTTGGTTAATGTGTTTCAGAGCTAATACTATTGCTGTTAGAGCTACCATATTATTAGATATAATGGCAATGGTTATAACAACTTGGACATATGTATGATGTGTTCAAACTGGTACTGTGTCATGTTTAATATTGTGATATTTATTTGATTTGGGTAAATTGGGTAAATTGTGTAAATTGCCAGTGGCTTTTATTCATGTTGTTATAAGAATTTATTTTTGACTCATGTTATCACTTAAATATAATAATCGTTTTTTTTTTCTTTTCTTCTCTGTTAATCATTCTGCAATTTGAAACCATAATTAGCTTTTACAGATTTAATACTTTCTTCCCATCATACTGATCAGGCTACTTGTGTTTTATTCTTGAACAGCATTGTATCTATTTGATTGAGTAATTTGCTGCTAGTATTCACATGTATGATTAAATGATTAATTGCCTCTAACACTCTTGGTCATTCCTGATAGAGCCTTTTATAATTGGGCAGTTTGTTGCACATATCCATGTGTACATTTAAGCAATTAATTGCCCAAATGCCCCAGGCTATATATGATAGCGCTTTCTTCATTTACTTTTAGACTGCTCTCGAATGCACTACGCATCTCTGTTGAAAAGATCAAGACTAATTTTAATGGACCTTCAGCGTCTGTAGCAGCTGGGATACTAACAGAAGACTAACGAGTGGTGCTATATGTTTTAGGCTTATATTGCACTACTGCACTTTGTTGTGTGTTGTCTCTTCATATAGTTAATTTATAGACTCCATTGCCAGTTATAGTGAGGTATTGGCTTTTGGTCCTGCCATTTGTTCCCTGTTTGAATTTGGCTACTGCTTAGCATATTTATAGGATGTATGTAAGTATCTGATAAATCAGTTGCTCTTTGGAAAACTAAGCTTTTGTAGCTTTAAAATTTGGTCTTTATGGGTGTTTTAATTAATTATTTTATATTTAGTACTGAGTTACCATTTTTTTTTGATTTATTAGTAATCGGAACTCAGTGACTTGATGGGATTATTAGTTGGCAGTTTTACTATTTGTACATTTTTCTTTTATAGCTACCACTGGAAATTCATAGGATTCTATTAAAACTACTAAAAGTCAACTGAGGGCTTCGAACATGGGCTTTGTTGGTTCATTGGCTCATTGGCCAACCCAGACATCTTCAGTCGTTCTCTATTTTTTTGGGTTCCATTATCATTTATAAAGACTGTACTCCAGAATGTCTGCACAAGTTTTTTTTATTTCATTTTATTTATTTATTTTTTTAGACAGCAGTTTGGAAAACCTTTGAGCCATAGGCTCATTTACAAAGGTGCCTTGTCACAGTAAGACAAATGAAAATACACAGTATAACAGTATAACACAGTATAACAGTAACTTAAGACATAGATACAAACAAGCTGGTACAGGTAGGATTGATGCAAACAATACCAGAGTTATGTTGTCCTTAGCAGCTTAGTAGTAAACTTTGTCATTAGTATTGAGTACGGCTTTGACTAGTGGCAATTACAGCTTTGGGTGGTAACAAGGTGGTTCCGTAAGGACGTTTTGAAGCACGATATAGTTGGAGCTTCGGAGATGGAGGGGGCAGTGTGTTGAACCAGGAGGGGGCCCTAAAGCTGAAGGCTCTTTGGCCATGAGAGGTCCTAGCTCAAGGGATAACAAGAGAGGTTTTCCCAGAGGTCTGAGTATGAACTAGTGGGACAGAGCAGTGGATGGTGGTGGTCAATCCAGGTGGGGATAGCCCAAGGAGGGTCATTTTTGTAAGGGTACAGGTCAGATATTTGAGGTGCTCATCAAGATCAAGTACCAGCACTTTAGCGTACAGTAGACAGGTGTGTGTTACCCTAGGTGCCCCAGTAATTAACCTGCAGGCCTTATTCAGAGTAGTGCGAATTTTATGGAGTGTGGTCTGATCAGCAGCACCATACACCGGCAGTCCATAGTCCACTAGGGACAGGATAGAGGAGGTGACTGCGAGTCGAAGAGCCTCTGGGGGGAGGCAGTGTTTATACTGATGTAAGATGCCCGATCAGATATTAGTGGCAGTGGCTAGGGCAGTGATGTGTCCATGGAAGGAGAGGGAGGGGTCAAAATGGATCCCTAGGTATTTATAGGAGCAAACTTGTTCTGAGTGGGAAAGAGGACCCAGAGTGAATGAGGAGTTTGAAGTTGCAGGACTTGTTTTGAGGATGAGTGAAGAACATGTTTTTTGTTTTTTTAAGATTTATCACCAATCTATGTTCCTTGAACCAGCCCTCGGCTTCAGCAAAGGACTTCTGCAGTGAGTCCTGGAGGGCAATAGGGTTATGACTTGAGGCAAAGAGGACTGCATCATCAGCATACAATAGAATGTTCCCCGAGCAAGAGCATGAAAGGGTGTTAAGGTAAAGGGAGAATAGTAAGGGGCCCAGAATGGAGCCCTGGGGAACCCCAGAAAAGATGGGACAGATGTCTGAGTAGGTCCCATTAATTTTTACATGCTGTGAGTGGTCAGACAGATAACTGGTGCACCAGGAGATAGGCCCAGCAGCAAAACCAGAGAGACTAAGGGCATCAAAAAGGAGGGGGTGGGAGACAGTGTCGAAAGCTTTAGAGAGGTCAAGAAGACCGCACCAGCCAGAGAACCAGTGTCTACGGAGGAGTGGAGAAAGTTGGAGAACTCTAGGAGGGCTGTGTTGGTACTGTGGCCCGCTCGGAAGCCATGCTGCTCAGGACATAGGACATTGTAGGTGGAGAGGTAGTCGGAGATTTGAGAGGCTACCACTTTTTCCAAGGCCTTGGAGAGAGGAGAGAGAATGGAGATTAGCCGATAGTTTCCAGCCACAGTCCTATCACCACCTTTAAAGATAGGGGTGACAGTGGTGACTTTCCAGGCAGTTGGAACCTTCCCCAGGCAAAGAGAGTGGTTGATGAGGCACGTGATTGGGGTAAGGACTGTGTCTAAGACCAGCCATAGGATACACGGATCCAGGGTGTCACTGCCCTTACTATTACTCTTGAGGGCAGTGACAAGTTGCGGCCTAAGTTTTGAAGAACACTAACAGATTTCGGAAGTACATGATAAATTATAGGAGAACATATTGGCTGGAGTTGAAGAACTGATGTTTCAGATTATAGAATAACAAGAACAAATGCATTATGGGTGAGACTTTATTCACTAGCTGTTGAATAATGGTTATTTCTGTGCTTTGCTATTGTCTGGACTCTGAATGATTTTACAGATATTTCGAGATTACTGTTTAACCCTTGCTAAAAGTTTTTTTTTTAAAGTACTACTGTGATATTGTGAGATTGTGATATTCTGTCATTCTGTTATTGTGTTATCATTGGCTATATGAGATAAGTGGATATTGCTGTTAAGAATGGTTAACACAGGGTTACAAAGGTTAACCAAAGGAATGGTCTCTCCCTTGCAGGAGCTCCCAGTAAAATTAAAATTAAATAGGAAAAAAGAAGGGAGTCTTCAAACTAAGATTGCTGATCATATGTCTGCCTGCTGTAGTAAAACCTCAACTCCAAAAGTGGTATCTCCTGCTGTCTTGTATACCACTGCACCTGCTATTTTAATAGATCCTGATAGGAGATCCAGGCCAAGGCCTTAGGAACCCTTCTGTATTGATTTATTCAGTGAAGAGGAGGAAGATGGTGTGGGGGAGGTAGAAGGACAGGAATTTTTTCCTGAAGAGCAGCAGGTTGTGAATATAAGCCCAAATATATCACCTTCTCCTTAATTACAACTATCACAAGTATGTGACGCAGTGAAATCTCCTCAGTTTTGTTTCCTTAATGAAACAGCTGATAAAAGGGGGGGTCCTGTATAGCACACTCAAATAAAATATAACTTGAGTCTGTCATGGAGGATTTACAGCATACTATAGCTGGTTTAAAACAGCTTGAGGAACAGGAACATTTTGTAAGAACATGCAGTAATTGTGGTAGTAATCAGGCTACTATACTTCCTCCCAGAGAACAAGATCCTGGAAGTTTTGTACCAACGTATTTAAGTGAGGAATTAGTTGATTTACTGAGAAATCCTATAACTGTGCATATTATTATTATAGAACAATTGATAATTAACAACAATTTGATTGACTCTATGAGTAATGATGTTGCTTTAACTAAAATTAAGCTGGATCAACTTTTAAATCAGGGGTTTAGTTCTACCATAGTGGAGACTGTGAAAGATTCATCTAGAAAGACTGACACCAGTGGAGAGGAAAGGGTAGGGCCAGATTTTAGTAGACTAATTACAGTAGAATCACCTGTTAATAAAAGGATTATATCAAGATCTGGGAAACCTAGAAACAAGATTCAAAAAAGGAAAAAGAAAAAGAAGTTTAATGAGAGCATAGACCTTGAAAGAGGGAAGGAAAAAAAGGAGGAGTTGGGTAGTTTGAATATAAGTAAAGCTGAACTTGCAGCTATGATTCCAGATCAGTTTTCGATACCAGGAAATGATTTAAATGAGGGCCAGCCAAAGTTAGCACCTCATGTTGAGAGGTTGGAACAAGAGCTTATGAAGCTTAACCAGCAACTGGAAATAACTATGGGGGCTAACCATCAAGCCCTGTCCTGGAGGGGGGATTGTGATATGAAAAGTAAGGGAGATGATCCACTCACTATGAAAGGCAAATCCCATACTGATAATGAAATGGTGGTGGATTTTATCCCCTTTATCAGATTGTACGGCCCAGCAAACTGGGGGAATTTTGATCCTGCTCAAGGTGAGCTGCAGATTTTAGATTATTTAAACAATGTAATAGGGACTAATTTAACTGAAGAGGATATTGTAGAGGTCAAAAATATTCAAATTACCTCAGCAACACTTATAGATATTTTTTTGTTTCCCTCAGAATAGCCAATTATATCTGGATTAATAGTTGGACGATTCAGGATAAAGAACTCATACTTACATACCCAAATAGAGAACAGTTCAATAAAAGAAATGAAATACAAAAAAGAGAAAATAAAACAGACTACCTTGAGTCTGTTTGGGATGGGACGTTTAAAGCAAGAATCTGATTACAAGCTGACAAATGCAATCAGTGATCTTTTCACAAATTTTCTGTCTATAGAGGTTTAAGAAATGGGTTCTATTGCAGCTAAAAGAGCAAATTTGGACAGTCAGGTGGATATTCAAGTATCAAACATGATTTTGGCAGAGGAAATACTATCTCAATCAGTTAAACTTGACCTTTTGGGTCTGTATGTAGTGGACTGCCAATTCTGGAATGATACTAAGTTGGATTCTGATTCAACATATTTTTCAAACTATGCAACACCATCTACTATTCTGTTGTCAAATAGGTTTATGCAGCTAGCAGGATATAATGAGGAATGACTAATTAATATAGAGGGCCTATCTTTAGAGTTAACTACCCCCAATAATACAGGGACTTTATTTTTAACATGGAATATTGCAGGTTGGCATACTAATACAGTAGATTGAGTGTAAAAAATTCTTGTCAGGTTTTGATGTCATAAGCTTGCAAGAAATGTGACACACTGTGAGTGATAGTGTACAGTTAAATGGCTATGAGTGTTTTCAGATCCCTGGATCCAGAAATGCAAGGTTTGGGAGGAGCTCAGGTGGGATAATCATGATGATTAAGGTTGGTAGCTTTTGTAAGACTGAAAGCTGGAAAATCCATAATAATTTAATTGGGATATATTTGAAGAAGAGGCTCCAGGAGTTTATAATAATAAATTCTTATATTCCTCCAGAGAGTTTGTCTTACTGTGTTGGCTCTTTATGGAAAGATCTGAATGAACTCATTGTGGAGGCAAGTCAGGTCTTTTCAAAAGCTGAACTCATGATGGTAGGCAATTTTAATGCTCGAATAGGTGCCTTTGATGGCACCTTAGATAACTCTATGTTTAAGCATGTTTGTCAGGAAGTTGTAGGGTACCCTAGGCAATCTAAGGATACAACTATTAATGCAATGGGAAGGTTGTTGATTAATATCCTGGAGGAGCATAATAGCTACCCCTTAAATGGGAGCTATATGGGGGATAGTGATGATAATTATACCTATGTTTCCACAAGGGATGCCTCAATCATAGATTATATTTGTTGGATGGGATCCATGAATTTTTGGAAAGACCTCAAAATCTGCACAAGAGTAGAAAGTGATCATTGTCCTTTAGTCATAGAAATTAAGATCCCTAAGAAAAATAGTGATGCTAGAGTATAGGACACTTTGCTATTTACAGAAATCAGAGCATCAAAGAAGATCGTATGGAGATAGACCCTTCAGGGTGACATATCCATATTGATCAAACAATCTTTTTTAAATAGAACATCGCAAATATTAAGGGTGCAGGATTTTCCATCTCCGCTCTGGGACATGGATTTGTTAGATGAAGAGATAAGATTCAGACTTGAACATCCTGTAAGGGGAAAGCTCTATATGGGCACGAATACTTGGTTTGACAAGGAATTTAGGAATCTGAAAGCAAATATTAGGAAACTTTATAGGTTATACTGTAAATTTAAAACCAGGCAGATGTTGGCGGACCTAAATATAGCAAGGAGAACTTATAAAATTTTAATTGGGAATAAAAAGAAAAAGTATTATGAGGCACAGTGGCACTACATGTTAACAGCAGTTGAGAATAAAGATACTAAGGCATTTTGGACATAGGTTGCTAAAGGGACAAATAAATATAAAGTTAATACTGACACCTACATTTCTGAACAATTATGGGTAGAGTATTCTAAAAGTATTTTTTTTAAGATCTAGCTGAGAGATCTAATATTATTAAGACACGCCCATCTATTTCCACATTTAAGTATATTACAGTGGATGAGGTTCTTATGGCCATATACTCTTTAAAAAAGAATAAAGCTGCTGGGCCAGATAGGATCCCCGCAGAAGTATATTTAACAGAACCTGTTTTATGGCAAAAGTTTTTGACCATCTTCTATAATAAGTGTATTGAGTCTAACAAGTATCCAGAGACATGGAAGGGGGCAAATCTTGTTCCCATACATAAGAAGGGGAGTTTAGATGATCCAGCAAAGTATAGACCGATCAGCCTCTTAGATGTTAATTTAAAGATATTTTCAAAGGTAATACTCGAGAAGCTGAGAAAAGGAATAGATCAGACAGGCGGGATTTCAGTATACCAAGCAGGTTTTAGGCCTAATCATTCTACTATTGATAATTTGTTTATTCTGAATCACTTGACTGAGAAATATGTTAGACTCAGAGGTCAAAAATTGTGCATTGTGTTTACTGATTATTATGGTGTCTTTGACAGTATTTCAAGGGGGATTATATGGGAACTCCTGATCAATCGAGGTATTGACCAGAATCTGGTGGTTATTTTGGCCCAGTTATATTATAATACTTGGGCCAGAATTAGAATGGGTTGTGATGGATGGTTATCTGGTTCTTTTGATAGCAATAAGGGCGTCAGACAGGGTTGCCTGCTCGCCCCTTTATTTTTTGTATTGTATATAAAAAAAATGCTAATTGATATTAGTTCTGTTGATCAGGACTCCCTTAAAATTAAGAATTTACCTTGCCCTTTATTAGCCTATGCAGATGACATTGTAATATTTTCTTTGACTAAAAAAGGATTACAGTCCAAATTGAGCTTCTTATATGAAAGATCTAAGCTTCTGAAATTTAAGATTAATATGCGTAAGTCCA
Source organism: Neoceratodus forsteri (assembly GCA_016271365.2). Taxonomy (NCBI): domain Eukaryota; kingdom Metazoa; phylum Chordata; order Ceratodontiformes; family Ceratodontidae; genus Neoceratodus; species Neoceratodus forsteri. The sequence continues at coordinate 219,201,336 of CM028136.1, read as the reverse complement.
ACGTTCTTATATTTGGAGAGAACATGGCCAAGGGCACATGGTTCATGGGAAATGATAAATTAGAGGTAGTACCAAACTATATATACTCAGGGGTGATGGTACAAGCAAATCTGTACTGGACAAGGCAGTCAGAATGGCTTCAAGTTAAATTAAAAAATACCATATTGGGGCTAAGTAAGTTTTCCGATAAATATGAAGGAATGACTATCAGACCCCTAATCCAAGTTATAAAAATTAAATATTATACACAGCTCCTCTATGGTTCTGAGGTTTGGGATATAAAGGATATAAATAAGCTTATAGTGCCACTCCACAAGGCTCTTCATAATTTATTAAGATTGGGTCATTCCTGTCCTGCTGCCTATTTGAGGTCAGAACTTGGACTTGCTGATATTCATGCATTGATTTAAACCAAAAAACTGAGCTAATGGATAAAATTAACAAGGATGGAGGATAGTAGATTAGCAAAACAATGTTTTAAGGAGAAAGGGGCTTGGCATAACATGGGATTCCAACAGGGTTATTGGTATAATGGTATAAGTATATTACTCGAAAAATACAAATTGACTAACCTTAGACGGGCGGTAGACAAGGGTATTACAGTCAGTTTGAAATTTAAAAAATGTATTTCAAAATGGATAAATAGGCAGTGGGATGAGATTGATATAGAAACAATTGTAGCTTCTCACTACTCCCAGTGGTTTTCTATAAATAATGTTTATCATGGGTTTAAACCTTATCTTGATATAATTACAGATCTAAAACTTAGACTGGCATTTATGAGTTATACATTTGAGCAGTTTAGTAGTAATGTTCTGGCGCTTAGGTATAAAAAAAACAGGAGTTTAATCAGAGGAATGTGATTGTGGGAATGGTGAGCGGGAAGACTTAGACCATGTATTATGGTACTGTAAATGGTATGAGAAACAAAGAAAATACTGGCTAAGTCCCTTTCTTCCAGCCCATTATAATGTTGACAGAGTTTTACTAACGAACATTTTAATCCACACAGAAGATCCTTGGTCAGTGGATAGGATGGCAAAATACTTTTATGCTATTATGCAAATTAAAAAACGAATAAGGATAATTTAAGTATCATGACATTTTCTGCAAATTTTTGGATCTGACAGAATTGCTACTCTCTGTATAATTGATTTGTGCATATAAGTTGGGCTGTAATTTATTCTTCTCTTTTAAGACTCTGGATGTAAATCTGTATTTTTAAGCAGTGAAACTGTATGTAAATATAGTTTATTTTATTGTGTTATGTATGTTTTTATGCTATTGTGATTGAAAAGGCTAATTAGCCAAACAATAAACTGATTTTGATTGATAATCTGCAGCAGATGACCTCTGATGTTAAAAATATTGTTTTTGAACACGAAACCCATTTGGGTAAATGGGTATGGATCATTTATGATGTCAAACATGTAAATTAAGTCACCCCATAGATGTCTAAGCGTTATTGGCATCAGATTCAGACTTTCTAAATATTGTTCATATTGGACATTAAAAAGTCCTTTAATATTCTTAGTAAATTTCCTCTGGATTTATTCCAGAGATGCTATCTCTCCCTTTTTATATGGACACCAGAGTTGTGATGAATATTCTAGGTGTGGCCTAACATAGGCTCTGTATAATGGAAGCATAACTCCAGGATCTCTTGATTTAATGTTTCTTTTGATGGACCATACTATTCTATTAGTCTTATTAATGGCCTCATTAATCTGTTTATTATACCCTAGATCTTTAGTTATGTAAATACTTAGATCCTTTTCATTGGTGGTAATTTCCAAAGGAATCCAATTTAAAATGTAAATGGCCGAATGGTTATTAAATCCAACATGCATCACCTTTCATTTTGAAGAATGTAAATGCATACCCCAAGTATCAACCCAGTCAGACATTCTATTTAAGTCTCATTGTATTGTGGAAATATTATCTTCACTGTCACATGGCCCACCAAGTTTAACATCTTCAGCATATTTAATGGATTTAGATGAACAATTTTTGGTGAGGTCCACTATGAATATTTGGAATATGCAGTGGCCCAAGACAGACCACTGAGGGACCCCACTAGTAACAGGCTTGGAGGCAGATAGATGGCCATTTATCAAAACCTTCTGAGATCTATGAGCTAACCAATTTTTAGTCCATATGATAATCTATTTATTTATTTTGGTATCTAATAATTTAGATATTAAAGCGTGATGAGCCATAACATCGAACGCTTTGCTAAAATCAAGATAGATAATATCCCAAGGGGTACCATTATCTATGTTTCGGCTGACATTTTCATAGAAACACATCAGGTTGCTTAGGCAACCCTACCCTTTTTAAACCCATGCTGCTCTATATCAACTGTGTTAATTGTATTGCTGACAAGATCTTTAATTAGACTTTCAAGTATTTTGCAGACTGTAGATGTTAAACTAATAGGTCAGTAATTTTCCCAATTAGAACAGGAAACTTTTTTTATGAATTGGTATTATGTAGGCGATCTTCCATTCTTTAGGCACAAAATGATTCTGTAAGCAACATTCAAAAAGTAAACATAAGGGGTGGGAAATATGATCAGCCAGAAGGTATAACAAGTGACCACTGATGTTGTCTGGGCCTGGAGAGTATTTATTTTTAAGTGACTTAAGTTTTTCATGAACCAAATTGTCTGATAATGTAATATGTGACTCATTTAGTACAGATATATTAACATCATTGTGACTGGTTTTGTTGCAGAATGCATCCCAACATTTTTGGTTTAGGATATTAGCCATGTCTAAGCATGCGGTTACTGGCAGAACGGAGCCTGTCTCATACTATGGTGCATACTATGGTTGGAATCAGGAGCAAAAGCCAGTTGCACATGAAAGCTCCTATCCAGTAAACCCATAATTGCTAGATGTAATGTTTTCGATTTAAGAGCCAGTTGTCCAAGTTGTTTTTAAAGTCCTGTTTATTAAAATTTAGTATTAACTCCAGGGGGGAGAGTGTTACAATTTATTTATAACTTACTGAGTGCAGAAAAACTTCCTTCAAGAAATATTATATTTGGGAGTACTTAATTGTAGTGGGTGACTTCTGGTAGCAAAGGCATCATGTTTGAAGGTGAATCCCATGAGCTGAGCCTGTCTTCCTGAACATTGGAGCACCTGTTTTGTCTAAATCCTGTACTTTGCTTTTTTTAATTCTTCATTAACATTTGCTGAACTCCTGCAGGATTGGAAGTCAGCTTTTATAATGTCTGTTTTCAAGGGTGGCAGTACTGCTGATCCTAATTGCTACTGTCCCATTTTAATACATATACAGACTGTGCAGCGACATTCCCACGGCAAAGACCATCACAGTGACATTGTCGGTAGCAGCTGTGATGGCCTCCGCTACCAGACACTGGTGCCGGGAAGGTGTTTGCCCCATCCCCAAACCAACTCTGACTGGAGTTGGTAATCTATAGTATGGGGGTGCGGAGGGCAGAGCCCCCCACAGAAAACACTTGCACCAAATCCCGAGTGACAGTAAAACACCAGTTGGTGGTGTTTTGCTGTCGCTGTGCCGTTGGTCGACATAAAATTTGTCGCCCCAGCATAGTGGAACCTTTTAATCTTGTCATTGCTTGTGAAAGTCTTTGAAATTATACACAGGTGGTGTTTTTCTTAATTATCTAAATATAATTTGATTTCCCCAAATCAGTCAGGTTTTGGAGCAAGTCATAACACTTTCCATGTTGTCTCATGAGCTGCTAGTGATTGATATGCTTTATTCAAGAATAGATTTGTCGCACAAGGCAATGCTTTTGGATTTGTCAATAGCATTTGAAACAGTTGATCATAATTTATTGCTTAACAGTTTTTTATCTCTCTTCTCTGGTTTTCAGCTTACCTTAACCATTGGATACAGCATGGTTGCTCCAATTTTATAGTAATTACAAGAGATGTTCCATAAGGCTCTGTGTTAGGTCCCCTCTTGTTTTTATTTAAGCAATAATGCACAACAAAGCATGTGTCATGCTGGAATAATGTCACACCTCAGGTGACTGGGCACAAGACTACAGGCTGAGCACATCCAACACCCAGTGACATTATCCCCACAACACAAGTCTTGGGGTGCATTATTGCAATTGTAAAATATCTTTCTTGTAAAACACAAACAAGCAAACAAAAAAAGGTGAAAAAATATATTTTGAAAATACACTTTAGTTGCTTTTTGAATAGGATGATAACATAACTGTTAAAGTTCAGCACCAACCAATCAGAATCTAGGAATTTTTTTTTGCCATTTTTTAATTTATATTAATGATTCACCTAGCTTTTGTTCTAAAGATTCTAATTTGTTCTTCTATGAAGATAATATTATTTTGTATACTGTACATCTTATAGCGATCCTAAAATGGTGGTTCAGATTGTCCAGGATTGGAAGATTTTAGTAAAGTACAGAAGGGGTTATATAATTTCAGGCTTAATGTAAAAAAAGGTATTATTTAGCAAACTGAATTGAAATAACCTGTCATATTTGGGAAATAGTTGGGCATTTTTCATTTGCTGGTCCCACTGTCCTCCCTAGGCTAAATACAGTCCCAGAACACTGTACTTTGCCCTGGGTGATCAATGGGAATGGCAAGCATCTGATCAGAGTTTAAAAAGCTCTAACATTCACTGCAGGCTACTGAATATCCCACTGCTGCAGCCCTCCTCTGATGTCAGCTGCTGGGATGCTGGAATTTGTAGTTTCAGAAAATGTCAGCTTGCAAGTCAACAGAATTAACCTGATTCAATCTACTATAGTGCAGTAAACAGTAAGTAAAAAAAAAATGTTTATGCACACAAAGTGCAAACTGAGCCACGACTGGCAATTGGGCCCTTTAACAAAACAAATGAATTTGTACCATACCTACATGGATTCAGCATTCAGACTCCTCAAGTGTGCTAGCTTTGTGCTCCTGATACTAGTCTGTTTACTGTACCTGCAAATGAAGGTGTGATGTTTGATCGTCTCTGTCAGTGACTACATTTCGCTCATCAGCTTGATCATATGGCGTGGACAATTTATTTGCTTCTGAGAATAACATTTTTGGAAAAAATGTTTGTAACCCCCTCCTTTGGGTTAGAGTGCTAGAGAAGTGTACCAGCCTTCACAATAGTTTTAAAATTTAAGGGCTCCATGCCTGTGACCCTCTAAAGGGTTAATTCTTTGAAGCCTCAGGGAGCTAAGAGTTAGTTATGCTGCCTTCCTGGGGGTAGGAGCAGCTGCTTGCAGCTAAGAAGTTGCAAGAAGTTGCTTTCAGTTTTGCAGAGCTGAACAGGGGATTGACAGGCAAGCACTGCCTGGTTCCTGCTCTATATACCATTTTTCTCTGTGGGGGGGGTCTTAGATATCCTACAGCTGAAGTGGCAGAGGCCTGATTTACAAGATCCCCAGGTGAGGGGAATATGATGCCATCTGGAGAAGAAGCCCAATGTGCCATACAGGTAACCGCTATGGGATTTGAACAAGCACCTAGCCTGGGTGATCAAGTGAGCCCTGATGGAAAAGGGATATGGAGGCAAGACCAGAGGTAGGGCCAAAGGAAAGAGATCGCTATGGACCTCAGCTGTAAGAATTGAGTCCGCATCTGAGGCCCGATGAAGCACAGAGGATACAGAAAGAAAGAGAGTATGGACTTCATGTCTGCAGAGGGGGGAAATGTGCAGGCCAGATGCTCCTATGAATTTGAATGGAGCAAGGATCGGAGGAGACCCCAGGCTTGAACGGAATAGGTAAGGCTGGGGGTTTGAGAAACGATCATGGGAAAATAGTTTCTGAGGCACTGAAGGGGATGTGCCATGCATAGTTCAGTGGGGCAGTCACCCAAGAGTGTACCAAGGGAGAAATATGCTGTTGGGAGAGCCAGTGCCCCCGAGATGACAGGTCAGTGGGGCCATGGGAGCATAAGGATAGAAGCCAACCTGAAATGTGAAATGTATGCTGCCTAGTTACTCAGGGTCATCAGTACCACTCCCGTAATATGGACACTGCTTCTAGGACAATGGACTTTACTTGGACTTTGATCTAAAGGGCCCCCTGGGCCCAGTAGACATTTTCCCAATGGGATACTGTTTATCAAGTTGTTGTTCCATGGAGAAATCAAGTTTCATTAAAGGAGCCAGGTTGTTTATAATTGCTGCCTGGACTTTTATTTCAATGTCTTCCTGATTTTAAGGTGTTTCTAATCAAGTTTGCCTCCTAGCCCAGCACCCAGTGCATGGAATCGCCACCTCAGGCCCAAGGAATCAAAAACATAAGTCATCTTTTACAGTTTCTGTTGTGGTTTCCCCTTCCCATGGAATTTACCATCAGCATACTCCTAGACACCGGCGAGGGAGGGATGGCTACATAATTATGCTACTAAGGTTCATACTACTAAGGTAGATAAAGTGCAAGGAGGCTTGAATGCCCATAGTGGCACCTATGTTTTAGTTATAGTAAGCTATAATATCAAAATTGGAGTGGAGAAGATTGTCCAAATGGCATTTAAACTCTGATTTAGTTTTACTAGCAATGACCTCAATTGACAGTTTGTTCCATGGATTAAGTATTCTTTGTGTATAGAAGAATTTACTACTTTTTCTTGAGAGCTGAAGTAGATGTCCTCTGGTATTATGTAAGTCATTTTTGAACTCAAAACCCAATTCAGTAAATAAGTATGGATCTTGGATAATATCATACATAAAAATGGGATCACCTAAAGGTGACGGGTAGCCAAGGACATGAGATGTAATTGCTGCATTCTGTTTAAGTACGGCACATGATATAAACCAGATATGTACTGTATTTGGTATATTCCCTTTGAATCTTTTCCAAAGTAATAATGTCACTTTTTTTGTATGAACACCACAACTGTGAGGCGTATTCAAGATGGGGTATGGCATAGGCCCTGAATAGGGGTAAAATGACCTAGGGATTTCTAGATTTAATATGTCTTTTTACTGTATAGCCCAAATAACATGATTTGTCTTATATATAGCTTCTTTTATTTGTTTGCTATTACCAAGGTCATTTGAGATAAATACACCCAAGTCTCTTTCATTTGTAGCGGTTAGGATTAGGGAACCATTTAAAAAATAATCTGCCGATGGATTATTAGTGCTCAAATGCATAACTTTGCACTTTGATGCATTCAATTTCATGCCCCATTCAGAAACCTAGTGTATAATTCTGTCAAGATCCTGTTGGATAAGTGAGATATTTTCCATACTTTGCAAGGGACACAAATTTTAACATCATCTGCATATTTAATTACTAAAGATATTACATTTTTAGTCAGATCGGAGATAAATACTTGGAATAAACAGGGGTCCAACACCAAACCCTGTGGAACACCACTACTGACTAAACCTACCTTGGACAAATGTCCAGTTATAAGTACCCTTTGTCACCTATGGGGTAGCCAGTTCTCTATCCACTTCATTATATTTTTATTAATTCCTGTTAAATTAAGTTTGGTCACTAGTGCACTATGGGCCATGACATTGAATGCTTTACTGAAATTGATGTAAATAATGTTAAACAGGGCTCTATTGTCCAATTGTGAACTAACTTGTTCATAGAAACACATGAGATTGCTAAGACAGCTTCTCCCCTTCATGTTGGTCGGGGTCTGTATAATTAAGAATAGGGGTGATTAAGTCTTTTATTGTGCTCACTGAAAGTTTACAAATGCTTGAGGAGAGGCTAATGGGCCTGTAATTTTCCCAGTTCATTTGGGGACCCTTTTTATGTATAGGTATTACATGTGCCAGTTTCTATTATAGGGGGACAAAATGAGTGTAAAGGCAGCCTTCAAAGAGAAATCTCAATGGGTGCATAACATCGTCGGCCAAGAGATACAAAAGATGGCCAGCAATGTCATCTGGTCCAGGGCTCATTTTACCTTTAAAGTTTAAAAGTTTGTTGTGAAGTACTTGCTCAGATAGATTTAGCCTATTGTCAGTACACTCATTGGACCCCTAGCTCTAATGTTTGACTGATGAAAAACTTCACAGAATTTAGTGTTTAAGATATCTGTTATTTGTTTAGGATTATGGACCAATGTATTATTAAATATTAACAGGCCAACCTGGCAGGTAGTTTTTTTTAAAGAATTAATATGAGCAAAAATCTTTACTATTATGTTTATTGGTGGTCCTGTGGCAAGGTTGAGTTCCCAAGTTTTTCTTTTTCTTTATTTGTGTTTTGCACTTTTTTTTAATTTTTAAAAACAAGGCTCAGTCCTCATTAGTTTGTGATTTCAAATAGATTGAATATCTTTTGCTTTTATACTTCAGAAGACAGCGAAGGAATTTATTCATCCATTTGGGGTTATGTTTCTGATTATTATTTTTAGAAGGAATGTATTTGTCTCTTAAATTAGCAAGGGTATTTTATATAAACTCACAGCTGTCCTGTAATGGCATAGTTGAGAAAATGTTGTCCCAGTTTATTAATTTTAGTTTAGATTTAATTTTATATAGATCAGCTTTGCTGTACAGACATATTTTAGTACTGTTGCTACTGATTGTAACATTTTTTACTAATGAAAAACATATACAGTTATGGTCACTGTTACCAATTGGAGATTGTACTGACATGTTTTTAATTTCTAATTGGTTGCTATGAAACACCAAATCCTATGTGTGATTTCCTGTAGTGGGAAGTAGGATACATTGCTCAAGATTTAGCTGTTGAAAAGTGGATAAAAGTTTTTTTTACCAGAACAAGTAATAGCAGTGGATGAAACCCAGGAGATGTCCCCCAGACTGAAGTCTCCCATACATATGACATTGCCCATCTCTCTCACTGTTTCCAGTTCTTTAAAGATTTCATTACTAACTTCAGAGGTGGAACGGGGAGATAGCATATACCAAGTATAATGTTTTCTGCTTCTCTGAATAACAATTTAATCCAGGTGGACTCAGTACTAAAATTGTTTTTTTTTGTTATTTTTTCGTAGATGTCAATAGAGTTTAATTTGTTATTAACAAAAAGTGCAACTCCTCTACCTATTCTACCTATATGGTTCAGTTTGTACTGGGAGAAGCCAGGCAGTACGTAGTCCCATGATGCCTTTTCACCCCCCAAGTTTCAATAATTGCAATATCTATATGCTCCTCACATTTTTTTATTTTTATGCTCCAGTCAGTATTTGAACCTTGGTTTCTTTTTAAGAATACAAAAATGTAAGGTTCTATTTAGCTTTGAACTGAATCTCCTGGTCCCTTGCTTATTTACTCAAACACTTATGCAGTGTGCCACCAAGCTGCATAATCTGGCAGCAAGGTACAACAATATGTTCTTGTCAGAGCCATTCAGATTTTAAAAACTCTTGTTTCACACACTTAGGGAGCCAGTGTCCCAAGCTAACTGGGTTTGAATCCAGGCGGTTACTATAAGCAAAGCTACGGTATCAGAGGAGTCCCTCAGAAACATCCCAGGGACACAAATGGTGACCTATTCGTTATGCTATTCTGGCAAAATGTTTTGGATATGCAAATAAAAAAATTCAGTTTTCTAAAGCTTTTACTGTAGCATACATTATTGCTGGGATTTGAACCCAGGTTACTTGCTTTATAGTTTGTAACTTAACCTATATACCACAGGAGCTGCTATTCATTTCAGTCCAATTTGCTCAGGCAGAAAAAAAGGCCCTGCAAAATTTTTCCTGTCCTGGATGTGTCCTGACACAAATATTCTACCCAATAAATTGTTGTTTCTAGCTGAGTTTACATGCTATAACATTTACTGCTCCAACTTTGCCATGCTGGTAAAATTTTAACTGAAAATAAAATGTTGAAAAAATAGCTTAAGTTACTTTTAAGATTTTAACCTTGGTCTCTTCCAGAAAATACAAAATTGTAAGTTTTTTTTAAATAAAAGTTTATTAAGCTTTTATGGTATGAACAGACATGACATATACAGGTATGAGAGGGTAAAAATGAAATATAAATGATACCAAAAGACCATCCAGCATTACAATCTCAAGTTAATGTGAGGGCAATTAATTACATAATGAGGAGAGTATAGTCCCTCCATAAATTTCTAGATAATGAACAGAAATGCCCTGTTTGTTGATAGTAGGTACGTAGAAGAGAAAAGGAGAAGAAGGGGAGAAGAAAAAAGGAGGAGGGAAGCAGATAGGTTAAACCATCAAAGGAGAAGCAGAAGGGGTTGAGAAGTCGTTCAAAAATTGGAGGGGATCCGGGAAGAAGTCAAACAAGAGAGCTCTGTCCCAATCCAAAACCTGCGGGTAGGCGAGGAAGCCCCCCCCCCCGAGGAGGCAACAACTTAAGGGAGGCGACATCTACCTTCTGAATAATTAACTAGCATACTTTGCTATAACCTCCAGGGTGGATTTCTGTTCCTTATCTGCAATATAGTGAAAAAAAAGTGACCACCTCCCTTTAAATTTATCCACAGACAATCTCAGTTTAGCAGTGAGGAATTCCAACCTTAACATTTTTAGACAAATTCTATACCATAGATCTATTGAGGTGGGTTTGGGGGAAAGCCAGCATAATGTTATAGTGTATGGTGGAACATTGTTCTCACCTCAAATTCCACCTTACTGAAAAGCTGTTCCTCACAGTCAGCTAAATGAATGGAACGCTGTACTGACCGTACGTGCAGAACAGCATTCCATTCATTCAGATTTGAAAACTCGAGCCGGGGGTTGAAACCACGAACAGAAAACTGCCACGTGTCAACATTATTTACAACTGACTGAAAAAGTAACACAGAGATTTTCTGAAATAGGCACTGCTTATTTTAATGCAGGATCAACCAGGTATGATATTTTACTTACACTTTTTGGGGGACTGCCTATTTCTTCTCTCGCTAAGCGAGATATTCGGCCGCCATTTTTTTTATTTAGAAAATCACTCCCACACAAAAGAATCAACCAATGGCAGCGTATGCTGCTAAGTTAGGGATGCCCAGTCCATAGCAACCACACAAATTGCTTTCATAGAACTCGGAGACAATTTCTTTCAGGATGAATAAAATGAATTAAAAAAGCCTAAAAGAGGACACCATACAGTATAAAAAATACCAAATGGGTAAACCCATGCAGAACCGAGTGTTCTGCCACCTTGGGGTCTGATTCCCAAGGACCTCTCAAGCTTAGCTGTTGAGGTCACAGGGAATCAGACCCCTCTGTGGCAGAACACACTGGTTCTGCATGGTTACCCATTCGGTATTCTCTATATACTTTTAAGTGTTGCTGCTACAAAGATATAAAAGAGGTATTTAGGAGCTCAAGACTTTAATGAATCTGGGGGGAGTCTAAATAACCAGAATTGAGGGTCTTGAGGAAGTGGAGTGTTGAAAATACACTCTACCTCAGAGTGCACCCTTTTCCAGAAATCTAATAGCACTTTACATTCCCAAAATATGTGGGAATAAGTGCCCTGCAACTGGCAATTTCTCCAACAGAGATCTGATGTGTGAGTGCTTAAATGCTTCGAGATGACTGGAGGTCGGAAAAAATTAATTATTATTTTCCACTGAAATTCCCTCCACATTAGAAAGGCCATAGTCTCATGGACCCCCCCACCTTCCACACCCTCAGCCAGTCCTAAGCAATGTGAAAAGTCAGTAAGAAGAGCTGAGGGGATACTGGGATGCATAGGGAGGGGCATCACAAGTAGAAAAAGGGAAGTGGTTATCCCTCTGTACAGACAGTTGGTGAGATCCCATCTGGAGTACTGCGTGCAGTTTTATAGACCCCATCTACACAAGGACATAGACAGGATGGAAGCAGTCCAGAGGAGGGCAACTAAAATGGTGCAGGGTCTGCATCAGAAACCATATGAAGAGAGACTGAGAGAGCTTAATATGTATACCCTTGATGAAAGGAGGGATGGGGGGACATGATAGAAACTTTCAAGTACCTCAAGGGAATCAACAAAGTCCAGGAGGGTAGCATCTTTCAGAAAAAGAGATGTGCAAGAACAAGGGGGCACAATTTAAAGATAGAAGGGGGAAGACTCAGGGATAATGTGAGGAAATTCTTTTTCATGGAGAGAGTGGTGGATGCATGGAACTGCCTTCCTGGGTAGGTTGTGGGGTCTAAAACAGTGGGGGAATTCAAACATGCATGGGGCAGACATAAGGCAATTATAGTGGGGGGTTCAGGAAGTAGGCTGTTGGTTAACTAGAACCTGCAGCTTATCCAATAGGTAGGGAAATGGGCAGACTGGGTGGGCCAAGTGGTCCTTATCTGCCATCAAAGTCTATGTTTCTATGTCTCTATGTTTCTCAGGCAATGAGATTTCCAGTTCCACCAGCCATTTCTCCATATGGGTTGTGAGGTGGTCTTCCTCAGTGTCACTCATGGCTTGTACCAGTGAGGAAATAACATGCTGTTGGGCATTAGAGTTTAGTAAGAAAATAAAAGTCTGTTGGAGTGGATTAGTCTGGTGTGCTGAGGAAGGATCAAAATTTATTGAGGAGAAATAATGCCACAGTTGTAAATACCTATAAAAACCTGACTGCCAAAGGTTAAATTCTGCCTTTAGTTGCTGGAATGATTTGAGATGAGCTCCCAGGAAGCAGTGCCCCAGGTTGCATAGCTCCTGCCTGGCCCAACGGCTATATGCATGATCCCAGGTGAGAGGTGGGAAGTCCAGGCAGCTCAGAATTGTGGTGGAACAGCTCAATGTGAGTGGAAGGTTTAGGGCTACATGGGCCTCCCGCCATGCTGACCCAGAAATTTCCATGAGGGAGTTGTGAAAGGGGAGTTTTTTAAGTCTTGGCAAATCCAGAAACACCATATCTGCCATGTGTTTCAGTAGAGCTGAGGCCAATTCAATTTCTACCCAGTGAAGTGGTGAGCTTGACATGAGAAGGAGGAGTCCTGTCATCTGAGCTGCCTAAAAATAAACTTGTAGGTTTGGAACCCCCATCCCACCCTTTTGCCTAGGTGGTGTCATTATCTTCCATCTAACTCTGTTTTTTTCCCCAGGCCAAATAAATTTGGAAAGGGAGGTTCATAGCCCATTCCAAAAAGGCCTAGGGGGCTTGAGTGGGATGGAGGAAAAAATTAAAAACAAAATGGGAAGGATATTCATACGGACCACCTCGATTCTGCCCACCAAGGAGAGGGGGAGCTCTTTCCATTGGTTACAATCAGATCTTATCCCTTGTAATATCTTCAGGTAGTTCACTTGGTACAATTTAGTAATGTCTTTTGGAATTCAGACCCTTAGATATCTAAACCCAATTTTAGACCAATTCAGTGCAATTAGATTGGGCAGTGATGATCTGGGGGTACTCCAACAGGGAGAATTTCTGGTTTTCCTGGGTTAATTTTGTACCCAGAAAGTTCTCTGAACTCTGAAAGGAGCCCAAAGATTTTAGATAAGGTGGTTGCCGGATTGCAGACATACAAAAGGATGTCATCCGCATACATAAAAACCCTAATCTCCATGTCCTGAACGTTAATTCCCTCAAAAATCTTCCCCATCCGATACAAGTAGCTAGGGGTTCAAGACTTAAGGTGAAAAAGAGAGGGGAAAGCAGGCAGCCCTGTCTTGTACCTCTACTAATTGAAAAATATGAGGAAATTGCCCCATTGGCATGGATCTTTGCTCTGGGATTAGTATAAAGGTTACTTATCCAGCCCCTGAATTTCTCCTCAAAGCTGAAACATCCCAAGGTGTAATCCAAAAAGTTCCAGTCTAGCCAATTGAAGGCTTTTTCAGCCTCCAAAGAGAGGACTGCTTATAATGGTTCTCCGGGGAGGGTGGGGAGGAACCGGCCGAGGAGAGAATGTTCAGCAGGAGGCGTATGTTGTCCTGGATGTACCTGCCTGGGATGAAGCCCATCTGGTCTGGATGGATCAAACCAGGGATCTTCTTCATGAGTCTCTGACTAATTGCTTTTGCAAATATTTTAGCATCTTGATTCAGCAAGGAGATAGGTCTATAACTTGAACATTTAGAGGTGTCCTTCCCAGGTTTAGGGATTACTGAAATGAGGGCTTCACCCCAGAAACAGGGGAGGACATCAGATTCATGGGCAGCGTTGCAGATCCGTGTAAGAAGAGGCCTAATTCTTCCTCAAAACACTTATAAAATTCTGCAGAAAAGCCATCTGGGCCTGGGAATTTGCCGGATTTAAGGGAATTAATTGTGTGCTTAATCTCCTCAGTTGAGATGGGGTTTTCCAGTTCTTCGTTTAAGGAGGGGGACAATTCAGGAAGATTTATTTTAGAAAAAAACTTACCCAATTTGAAATTTTGTGCAGGTTCCCTTTCCTGGCAGTAAAGCACACTATAAAACTGCAGAAATTCTTCTACTTTCTGTGAGGGTTGTGTTTTGGGTTCAGAGCTGGGAACATCGGGGCTGATTTGGGGGATATATCTTTCAGCAGCTTGTTTCCTCAATCTCTGGGTCAGGAGCTTGCCCGTCCTCTCTCCCCTCTCATAATAACTCTGGTTTGTAAATTTTAAAGAGTTTTTCAATACATCTCAGCATTAAGGAGTCCTATGATTCCTGAGACTTCCTAAGTTGCTTCCAAATCTGGTTAGAACCGGAGTGCTTAAGTTGGATTTCTAACTGTTTAATACTTTCTAAAGCCTCTCTCAGTTCAGCCTGATGGAGTTTGTTTTTATGGGTGGTGTATAACATAGAGTGCCCCCTTACTACAGCCTTAAAAGCATCCCAAAGAGAGCTAAGGGAAGGGGCAGTCTCGGTGCTGTCTTGGAGATAATGCTGAATTACCTTTTTTGTGGATTCAACATATTGCTTATCATTAATTAAGCTGGGGTTGAATCTCCAGCATCCTGCTTTCATTGAGGTGTCCCACCTCAGTCAAGCTCTGACCATGGCGTGGTCAGAAATTGTCATGGGAAGGATGGTAATATCCTTAAAGGTGTAGAGCAAGTTCTTTTGGGTGTAAAAATGGTCTAATCTTGAATGAGAGTTGGCTGCAGGGGAAAAAAAGTATAATCCTTCAGTGAAGGACTAAAGCGTCTCCAGGGATCACTCATTCCAGCTTAATTTAGCAGATTCCACAGCAACTGTGAACATGCCTTAGAGCCCTTAGCTCCAGCAGAACTCCTATCATATGGCACATGTTAGACACAGTTCCAATCTCCAGCACATTTAATTTGCCCAGGGGAGAGGCTGGCAAGGGTATCAAATAAGGAATGAAAATATTTGCGTGTTGGGGGTGTGGGGGTATATACTGCCACAATGTGCAGGGGGTGACCACCATAAATTCTAGAAACAACTAACATATGGCCCAAGCCTGCTTTCAAGACATTTTGTACTTGAAATGGCAAACCTCTATGTATAAGAACTGCCACTCCAGCTTTTTTAATATCAGGGTGCTCATCTGAATAAACTTGCCCAACCCAAGCTCTGAGCAATTTCAGGTGCTCTTGTGTGGAAAGCTTGGTTTCCTTGAGACAAGCTATGTCGCACCTTTCCATCTTTAACTCTGCCAGGATTTTAGATCTCTTAATTACATTATTAACACCTTTAACATTCAAAGAACAAGCAGTTAACTCAGCCATAGTCACCATATAAGAGCCACTACATAATCCTATTTGCTGCTACATATTTAGAAGGAATGCTCACTACAATCCCATCATTGCCCCCATCCAGATACAGCAGAAGGGGTGGTGGGGATAGATAGATAGAAAAGAGGGGATAAAGAGAGAGTCATAGTAAATGAGAAAAAAAAGGAAGGATGTCCACATAAAATACACAAAGAACCAAAAAATGTAAGGTTTTGATGGGGATTTGAACCTCTGGTGCCTTTGTTTGCTAACAAAAGGCATATTCAGTGTGCCACCAAGCTGCACAATCTGCTCATCTTGTGAAGGCAGCAGCCAGTTCCTGACAGGAATGTTTTCTCTCTGTACAAATTGTCGCTTGTAACTACTTTAAGTTTGCTTAATACAAAACATACTGTTTACTCCGCCATTGATCACAATACAAGGACAATTGTGACCTCCCCTTGCAAAAAAACAAACAAAAAAAATTGAAAAAACAAATGTTAAAGTCACAAGCAGGATTCAAACCCCTGTCTCATGCTTATAATGCAAAAGTATTTAGTTTCTGCTAGGATTCAGGCTGTGGTCTTTTGATTCTTATATGACTGATTCACTGCATCTCAGAGCTGCATTCCAGTCAGTAACAGGCAGTGTGAAGTTGACATTAAGTAACAATATTCTAAGCAGGTGTTTGGAGTTCAAATCCCAGTGGGAGAATATAGCTATACAGTCTATAACAATCTTTGAAAAACACAGACTGTTCCTTACAAGAAACATTTGCAGTATGGGCTCAAAATGTTTATTGAGAGTATACATTTAAAATGTAATGATCCTGACTAAATTCCAACTCATAAGGCAGTATAATGGAATGTTTTGCACAGTGCAAACACCCCTGTCACTGTCTTTAAGCCCGCAAGATCATAATGGAAGGCACGTAACTGCGCACGGCAAACCATGTACACGCATGTGCAAAGGCAATAGTCTGCACAGGCAAAAGTGGAGAGGAGTCATGCATACCATGTGAAAACACATAATGGAAACAGATGTGAATGTGTAACATACTTGCTAGCATGGGCAATATAAGGAGGGCAAAAACACTTTTTAACAGTGCACTGAGTGAGAAGTGGAAGCAGGAAAGGAAACAAGGAAGTTGAAACAACTGCTGGTAATGGTATTCTACCTACTGTTGCAGTGCTGGATATACTGGAGGAGGAGGAGGAGGAGGATGAATAGCATCCATTCTCACAACATTGCACTGAACCATGGAAGATACTTGCCAGCACCTGCTTTGGAAAATGATGGGCAAGCCAGAGCAAGATGATGCACAGAATTGTCAGAACTAGTTCTAAGAAGATCTGTCCCCTGCTGGAACTCTGGTGTTTGAGTTCCAAATTAGAACTCAGACCTTGAGGAAATAGTATCTGTGAGGAGCTGTGAGACAGCTTTGTGCTGTGAGACAACGAAGCAGCTACTAGAAGTGCTCTGGTTAATAAATTATTTATTTTAACACAATGTGTAGTGACTAGCTAAAGGACTGGGCTAACCAGAAAGTGTGGGAGTTGTAGTTCAAAGCCTGCTAACACAAGGACTACAACTTCAGTTTGACAGGTCTGTTTTTACTTGTAAACACAATGCAGTGTGCCTTGTTCAGGAATTGCACTGAGGCAAGGCAGTCTTATTGCTTTTAAATCCTTTTTTGAGGGAATACTTTGTAAATTGAAGCAGTTGAGGTAGTGAGGCCTCTGCATTGCACGTCTGGGTCATTGGGAATAAAATACTCTCCTGTAGCGAGTGGGATGAGCTTGTACAGGGCACTTGCGGAGACACACGCAGTGACTAGTGTGTGTGCAGTGTCAGCAGGGGAAGCAGATAAGTGGGCTAAGACCCATAGGTTATTATTATACTGTACATAGCACTTGTTGAACAAAGTAAAACAACCCCTACACTACAGTAGATTAAAGTGACATCCTGTAATGTATCTGAGCCAATGGATAACTGGCTAGATATCTTGTGTAGTACTGGGGTCTATATTGAAGAGTGTTGAGTGCTATATGTACATGTCTGAAATATGTGATACTGAGCTAGAAATGTTTAGATGTAGCAAATGCAAGATAATTGATGCATTGCAGAGAGAACTTAGACAACTAAAATCACAAATGGGAGGAGACAGGGACATCATTAGTCAGACAAACCTTATGGCTAACACCAAAAGTGGACTTAAAAAAGAGAACCAGGGAGGAGGTGGATGAGGGAGACATGAATTACGCTCCTGTAGGGGAAAACAATGGGGAATGGACAGTAGTGCCTGAGTGACACATCACTAAAAGAAAATACAGGCCAGGTAGAGAGGACATTCTGCTTCAGAACAGCTATTCATCACTGAGTGTAGCCAATGACCTAGACAATAAAATGAATGAGGGGGGGCAGCCATTCTAACCATAGCTCTGCATTGAAGAAAGGAATTGTAGTAATAGGAGATTCCATTATTAGAGCTTATAAAATGGCAAGAAAAAATCTAGAAATCTCATTGGCCAAGAGACATCAGCTGACTGTACATTAAATCTCTTTATACGCACAGTCATCCTGGTCCTAAACCACATCACACAATGAACAAATCAGTCCTCCTACAGCTAGAACTATCTTCCATCAGACCCCCTTCAACCAGTACTGGTTTTCCATCACAAACAGGGCTGCTACCTTTACACTGTAAAAACCTTCAACTGGGCCCTTAAAATAAAACTACCTTAAATAAAAAATAAAACAAAGTAAATAAATGTTGTTTCCCTGATCATCACACTCTCCTTACACACACAAACAAATTAGAAACATTAAGTATTGTTTATAGTTTTCATTACAACCGTTTATTTACTAACAGTGAAAAATCCCCCTTCTGTCTTTACCTGCTCATCAGGGAAATCTCTTCTGCTTACCCTGACAGTGAGATAATTGTCTGTGGCTCTAAAACAGGTCTTTGTTGTCTGTGTGTACAGAATGTCAGGAGAGTAACATTCTACAAGTAGAATAGAGCAGAATTTTGAATCCCTGTATTCCATGGTAAACATTCCATGATAAACAGTCTCTGTCTTGAATGTGGGGAAAAACAGAAAACAAAAAACAGAATGAAGAAAGTAGGCAATACAGTAATACTTTATAAACAAAAAGAAAAGGTGGGAAAACACAGTTAAATAGGCAAAGGCAGACTCAAATTGCCCAAAATACATTGCTAATGTTAATAAAAGCATGTATATTTGAATCTTATATAGGTGTTTTCAGGTGAAATCTACCCTCCTTGCCCACCAATAAAAATGCAACCTGGCAGGTTTAAAGTTTTTTTTCTCACAAACCTTTCACCTCAATCCTATAACAGTTTTCCTTTTATGTACTACGCCACAGCACATAAGTAAAAAACAAAAATAAAGAGAAGGTTGCCTTCAATGAGACTATATAACTACAGTATAATGAAAATTAAGTTTTAAACACTGTTTATGTCTTACAAATGTACAAATGTTACAATGCATTTATATGATAAAATTTACATGTGAGAGAGAGAAAGTATTTATTTTCAACAAACTCTACTAATAAATACTTTTACTGCAAAGTACTGTACTAGTTAACCTATTGCTAACATATATTTTATGCATTAATAGGGACCACTTTTTTCAGTTTTTAGATGTTCTACAGTTAATTTATTATACACTCTTTTGAAAATAGTAAATAAGTTTTAATCCCTATCAGAGTACATCAAACTAATTATTTTATGATGGTGACCTATTTTATAAGTGTGATAAGCCACTCCAGGGTGTGCATTAAGTAAGCAATAAGACACAACAGGGTGGTGGTTGTTATGTGATAACCACACACCTGGGTGCGTGGTGAGGCATGAGAAACTGCGTGGAACCACCTTTATGGAATGATTAACAAAATGACTGTGTCACAGTACATGAGGTAGGCTCTCAAAAACCCTATGTTGAAAATTTGGTGAAAATATTTCCCAAAATGACTGTTTTACGGCGTCGTTGTGCAGTTCCTGCACTTTCGTAACTTTGAGCATTTTAATACTTTAACTCCAGATTTTCAGATATTGTGATTTTACCACACCTCCTTATGAACAGTATAACTGTCATTTTTCACATCTCACCCAACATGTGTTTTCGCACACGTAGCGCACAATGGCGCTGTCGGTGTGCAAAATCAATGTTCTGGACAGATTAATAAAATAACAGTGATGTTGTTCATGAGCAGTTGTCTTAAACTGGCTATGTTGAAAATTTGGGGAAAATATTCCCCAAAACGACTGTTTTACGAGCGTGCGTTGCGCAGTTCCTACGCACGCTCGTAACTTCGAGCATTTTTAATATTTTCACTCCAGATTTTCAGTATTGTCATTTTACCACACCTCCTTATGAACATTACAACTGTCATTTTTCACATCTCACCCAAAAGTTGTTTTCGCACATGTAGCGCACAATGGCGCGGTCGGTGTGCGAAATCAATGTTCAGGACAGATTAAGAAAATCACAGTGAAGTAAAGTGCAATTCATAAACTACAACAAGTAGACTGTTGTTTGCTAATGCTGTTAGTAATTGCTATTTTTTACCATTCAAAAAAGTTTACCAAGGGACGATTTTATCTCAATGTTTCAATGAATTCTCTATTCTGTATTTAAATAAATGTTACAAAGTTTTCAAAATATAAACACCTTGTCATTTTCTTTTTTTCCATAGTTATTTCCCATTTTATAAGTGCAATAAGACACTCCAGGGTGGTGGTTGTTATGTGATAGCCGCACACCTAGGTGCGGAAGGACACTCGGCCTTCGGCCTCGTGCCTCACCACGCACCTAGGTGTGCAGTTAACACATAACAACCACCACCCTGTCGTGTCTTATTGCTTACATGTGACACCATTATTTGTGGAAAGGACAAGATGAATAGAACAGTCATATGGGTAAATCAGAGCCGCTCAGGGAGAGCTGGGTGTTCTAGTGACAAAAACCTGTATCAGAAAAGAACGGTCATGGCACTCACCCTTAATGAAATGTTCTGGAGTCACAAGTAGAATGTTTCTCAAAATTCATTTAACATTTATTCCACATTAAAGTGCTCTGTGCAAGTGCAAAAGAATACATACAGCCACAGTGGGGGAGCAGCCACAAGAACACCTGACATTTCACAGAATCGACTGACTGTACAATAAGTATTCTTTTGCACTTGTACAGAGCACTTTAATGTGGAATAAATGTTAAATGAAGTTTGAGAAACATTCTACTTTTGACTCCAGAACATTTCGTTTAGGGTGAGTGTTGTGACTGTTCTTTTCTAATAAAAAGAACAGTGATATGTCTACCAGGGGCTTAAACCTCAGAAGTCATAAATATCCTTCCTAGCATTTATAGTACCAACCCCAATCTTGGAACAGTAGTACTGCACATAGGGGTTAATGACACTGATAAAGAATGTGAAAAAGATATTGCCAGTAACATAATTGAAATGGGGAAGCAAATTAAGGATAGGGGAGTCAGAGCCATGGTATCAGCTATCCTTCCACTAAATAAATGCCGTCCTGAGAAAAACAAAACAATTCTTAGGGTACAAGAAAGATTGTCCAAATGGTGCCACAAACTTGGATTAACATTTCTGAATACATGGGACACATTCTAGGGGAATTCACATTTATATAACAGGGATGATCTTCATTTAAACAAAGCAGGAAAAGATGTATTAGGAAGGGCTATTAGAGATATGTTACAACCTAAAGCTTTAAACTGAACATTGAGGGGGGAGTGTCTAACAGTAGGATGACAAAAATCAAGTATTTTCTCATAAATGCCAGAAGCATTAAAAATAAAAAAAGATGAATTAGCAACTATACTCCATCAGGATAAAATAGATATTTGTGTCATTACAGAGACTTGGTGGAAGAAGGATACTTGGGATAAAAACACTCCGGGCTTTAAGGTCTTCTGTTTAAATCGCATCAATAAAAGGGGAAGTGGTGTGACATTATACGTGCATGAAGACATTGAGACAGTTAAAATGAATAACAATATCAATCAGTAGCAGCTTGATTGAACAACTGTGGGTGTAAATCAATCCACCTAAGACTGGCAAAACAACAATCCGTGTATGCTATAGGGCCCCCAACCTCTCTACAGAGGAGAATGATATGTTTTTACATCAGCTAAACAAAATAGAGGAAGGCACATGGGTTATGATAATGGGAGGTTTTAATTTACCCAACATCAATTGGGAATCCCTCACAGCTTCAGGTCTTTTTGAAAATAAGTTTTGGGAATTTGTAGTGAATAATGGCTTGGAACAATATGTGAATGAGAATACTAGACACGGTAGTTTACTAGATCTTGTGCTATCAAATCTGGGGAAGGATATCAAGAACTGTACTGTGAGGGAACCACTTTGTGACAGTGATCACAACATGGTGCAACCCACAGTGGGGATTAGATGGGGAGCCCCTAAAAGGGGTGGCTCAAATTAAATGCTTCCATAGAGCCAACTTTAAAGCAATAAAGGAATGCATGAGTAGTTAGGACTGGGAGATAGATTTTTATGAGACAATACTGGAAAATAAGTGGAATAAACTGTACACCAAGCTTAAACATTAGCTAGATTCATTTGTTCCAACTACAAGTAAATATAACAACAAAGGGAAGATACTGGTCTGGATGAATAAAGATATAGAGTTAAAAATAAAACATAAGAAAAAAGCATACAAAATCCTGAAAAAAAGACACCTTTGCCTCAAGAAAGGATGGAATACGAAGACTTGGTTAAGGACTGGAAAAAGTCTGTCAGGGAAGATAAAAGAAACTACAAGGAACAGCTAGCAGCTAGTATCTTAGATAATCACAGAGCATTTTACAAGTACATAAACAGTAACAAACTAGGTAAACAAATGGTAGGACCTATCATTGAAGGAGGATTGGTCATTAAGAAGGGTAAGCAATTAGTGGCAGCATTTAATAGTTATTTCAAGAGTATGTACCAACCAAAATTTGACATTCAGGTGGATCTTGATGCAAGGAATACTTCACAAATAAAAATTTCAAGGGAGGAAGTATATAGGAAGTTATTAAATCTGAACACAGCAAAATCACCAGGATTGGGTGGGCTCTACCCACTAATACTTCACAATTTGGCTGATGAATTAGCAGGTCCCTTAGCAGATATATTTACTACATCGCTTATGGGATGGGGAAATAATTGCTGCTTGGAGAGATGTGACAGTAATACCAATACATAAAAAGGGTGCCAAATCTGAGGTCAAAAACTATAGGCCCATCAGTCTTACTTCCGTTGTGGGTAAATTAATGAAGGAGTTCATCCGGGATGAAATTAATAAGCATACTGTGGAGGAAGGGTTGGATGACTTAAATCAATACCTGTATTACTAATCTTTTACACTTTTTCGAACTAGTGAGTAATGCCATAGATCAAGGCCTCCCAGTTGATGTGGCTGATGTGGTATTCTTAGACTTCTCCAAGGCATTTGATAGTGTGCCCCATGATATTCTAATAGAAAAACTTCAGGGTATGAACTTACCATGTAACATAATTAGCTGGGTGCATTCTTGGTTATCTGATGACATCCAAGGGGTCAGCATAGCAGGTCATTTGTCCTTGTGAGCTCAGGTGACGAGTGGAGTTCCTCAGGGATCTGTCCTGGGGCCTACTCTCTTTTGGTTATATATATCTACATCGCAAACTTCTGAAAACTGCTGCCACACCAAGTTTGTGGATGACATCAAAATTTGGAGCAACAGTGGCAAGTGAAGAGGCAATATGGTTGCTACAAGATGAATTAGACAAAATCACACAATGGGGGAGGACACACAAACTAAACTTTAATCTGGACAAGTGCAAAATTATGCACCTTGGAATCCGTAACAATGAGGCAGGATATTTTATGTATGGGCAGGAAATCAACAAAACTACAAGCGAAAACGATCTAGGTGTGATCACGTCAAACAAAATAACATCTGACGAAAATTGCAAAGAAGTGGTCAACAGGGCTAACAGGATAATGGGCACTATATTTCATAATACAGTGGAGCCCTCTTAAGTGCACACCCTCGGGATAAAAGTTTTTTTTTCCACTTATGCAGGCTGTGATTTTAACCAGAAAATCACTTCCAGGCACATTTCACTGTTTCTCCAATGTGATTTATTAAATACTGGGCAGTCAAGTTAGAAATGACATTATTGCTCTAGCTGTCCTACTAAACAGTACTACTTAAAAAAATCAGTAATCTTTTGCTTTGTGTGGTTCACTGTAGGATTCGAAATTAAATAGAAGGCTAAAGTCAGTCTTTTCTTTTGACAAAATTAATTTTCTTACTGTGGCCATGTTAGACAGCACCACAGCTGCAGTTAAGATGTTAAGGTGGACTGTTTAAGGTGATACTGTACAAATGTGCACTTAAAAGCTGGGCTGGACTGAAGATCAATAGGAAAAGTAAAAAAAAATGTGTATTTAGCCAAAATGTGCACTTACATGTAGTGCACTTAACAGATACATTTAACATTGGATGAATAGGAAAAAATCGGGATATGGAAAAAGTGTGTATTTAAGCGGGATGTGTAATTATCTGATGTGCACTTAAGTGGGCTCCACTGTATTGTAAGCAGGAATAGAAAGGTAATTTGCCCCCTTTACAGTTCAATGGTATGACCGCATCTGGAGTACTGCATTCAGTATTGGGCACCCTGGATCATTAAGAACATTAAACTATTAGAGGGAGTCCAGAGAAGGGCAGATAAGAAGATTAAAAACCTTACTACAAAAACATATGGTCAAAGGTTGGTTGGTTTAAACCTATTCTCACTGGTGTATAGGCGGTTAAGGGAGGACCTCTGTATGGTACACAGAGCCTTTAAAAACAAGGTACTGTTTGAATGTTTTGGTTTAGAGCTAAAAACTTCAGACAGAGATAGCAGAGGTCACAGCCTACAACTTAAGGATTCTCTGTACAAAACTTCCATGAGGGGAAATGGGTTTTCTCAGAGAGTAGTGAAAGTTTGGAATTAACTGCCAAATAATGTAGTGATTAGTAACACAATGGAGGCATTCAAGGTTGCACTGGATGCTTATATGGGGGTTAGAAAGTTTAATTTTCATGTTTGATAATTGGCATGTCACATGGCCCATGGCTAAAGACTTGTACACCACTATGAAACTAAGAAACCCTAGCGGTTTCACGTAAGGGTTCAACCTTAAAGGTGACCTGCAAAGAAGCTATGCAGCCCACTCCCATCCCCACATACCTTTCAATACTGCTGCAGGAGTCCAGGGCTGCAATCATCACTATTTTTCATGCCATGGTTAAATTTTAATCAAGTGCCGAAATTTACAAACGAACATGGAAGTGCGAGTGGGTCCAGATTGAGTGGGTACACATAAACCACAAAATGAAGAATCATTATGAGGCCTAACTAACTAACTAACTAACTAACTAGCTAGCTAACTAACTAACTAACTAACTAACTAACTAACTAACTAACTAACCCAAAAGCTTCAGATTTGAACTCACTGCCAATTTTGTGCTATCAGTGAACAAATAAAAAGGTCTTATGGGTACAGGTGTGCAGGGACTGAAGAGTGTTTCCAAATACCACAAGCAGCTGGGCTCCCAAAGATTTGAAAGCCCTTCCAGAATAGGGGATTATTCTCATTTGGGCAATACTATTCATTTAAAGGAAGCAAAAAGAAACAACCATCACCCTTTTACCCCAGTCCAAATCCAGTAAATGCAAATGCTATCCCTCCACTCTCTGTCAGAAGTCCCAACTCACCTTCCTCCTTCCACAACTTGTACAATATGTTGATGTTTTAATTAGATTTTAAATAACATCTCACAGTGGGCTACCAAAACAACCCGCCTGTTTCTACAGCCAATCACCATCTTTCTACATATCAAAGCACATGTTTATGCTAAAACAAATTCTTAATGATCCCTGACCCCCGCCCACCCTGGCATCCTAATCCTGCTTACACCCTCTTCCCCCAGCACCAAATTCTTCCCCAGAGAAGGTGAACAGCACAGGCTGTCCTCCACCCTCCTCCATAGCCAGCTCCCTTCTCATGAATGAAAGCACATCAACTGATCACTCTTCCCTCATCTGCTAGAAGGATATTAATGGATTCTCTCTGCATTTTATTCAACCAGTAAAAACATGGCACAGTGAAAACTTATTTTCTTCAATAAGTTATTCTTCATGTCCTTGTTCACCAGCCTGCCCCCATCTGGTTTAGCCTCCGCAGTCTCCCTCTCCCAGCTTCTGTGGGTCTTATCTGAACTCTAATGATCATCTGCTGAATGATCTGGTCACAGGTGCACAGTTATTGATTAGGGGGCATGCAGACAGTTGGGCTGTCATCTTGTTGCAGCCAGGGCTTTTCTGCCATTTTCTCCCCAGAGGGCTCCCTTTGTGTGCAATGCCACTTTATGCCAGGTCCACCTCTGCAGAGAAGCCTCCAGCATCTTTGGTCAGGATACCTTTCCCATTTGTCACACCACACTGCCACCTAGATTCCTATAGGTGGCAGTCACCAACTGGCACATGCATACCTCCCCATCCCACCCCAAGGGGAGGAGAGAAGTCTTAGGGATGCTTGATCCACCCTGTCCAACCAATCCCTGAGCAACCCACATCAATTCCCAAACTCTGGCCTCTGGCATGGCAGGTCATGAGTTGTGAAGTGCTTCAGCCCACCATGCCACTTGGCTGACCTTAGACAGCGTGAAAACCTTACATTTCTAGAGCCA
Organism: Neoceratodus forsteri; assembly: GCA_016271365.2. Taxonomy (NCBI): domain Eukaryota; kingdom Metazoa; phylum Chordata; order Ceratodontiformes; family Ceratodontidae; genus Neoceratodus; species Neoceratodus forsteri. The sequence goes on along the minus strand of CM028136.1, from coordinate 219,175,044 downwards.
TGAAGAAAACTGTACAAAATATTGTCCAGCAAATGAAACAATGCAAAACAGTTTTTCACATCAACATTTTTTCAGGTACAATTATCTATGGATCATTTGAAGGTTGAATATCAATTCACGAGAGTTTTATGAGTCATTGAATTTGACCTGACCAGCCAATTTCAAGCTGAATTTGACTGATTTGGCATAAGCTGTCCTGTGCTGGTCCCAGCTGTGCCTTCCGCATGCCCCCATGCTAAAACCACTCTCCCTGCTACAAAACCCCATGTTTCCTGTGCTTTCACAGCACACTGACTCCTTGGCTACCTCTCTTACAGATAATTACTCTTTTAGATCCTAACAGATACAATGGTTCTGGGCCATTTTTCAGTTTTTTTCTAAACAACACCAAATTTGACCCATTGGGGGTTGCACTTGTCCAGCACCATCGTGGCCGACACACCAGCCAGCACCTGCAGCCATGCCCAGGCCAGATTGTCCAGGATGACAAACTGCAGGGGTTCCAGGCAGCCCTTGGATTGCCCCACCACCACCATGTTGAGGTTCACGTTGAGTGAGCCCTGAATACTGGAGGTCAGGAAAGCGAGGTACTTCCAGCAGTCCATGATCAGGTAGTGGTTCCCCTGTTGCCATTAGTAGTTTTTAGGGCTGCAGTGGACGGAGCCCTGCAGACCTCTTGCTATGAGAATAGGACTCCAGCATTCCTTGCAAATGAACAACATGTTGAAGTGACAACACAGTCGCCTCCGTGTCTGTGAAGCACTCTTTATAAGCAGTTATAACATGAGTTGCTAAAAACATGCAAGCCCATTGGTGAAATCCCTCTGCATGGCCATGCATTAAATTTCCTTTTTAATGCACATTCCATGAAAGGATTCAGGGCAAGGGCCATCGGCACTCATTCCTGACTTGAGAAAGGCAAGCAACAATGGCAGCCATTAAATGATATGGGGAAGTGAGAGAGCCCCAGCTGACAAAGTACTGAATAATGGCCCTGGTGTAGTGTTGACATCTGTGCCAGTTCATGGTCTATCAGCGATATTTTTTTTCCCTCAAGCCATGTTCCCAATGTGAGTCCCAGTTCACAGCTGATAGTGGGGGGGGGGAGAGAGAGAGAGAGAGAGAGGGCAGGTGATGTAAAGAACAGTTACTGCAGTGTGCTGTGTGTGGGTTGTTCTCTCTCTCTCTCTCTCTCTCTCTCTGTCTGTCTCCTTGTCCTTTCTTTCAGTACAACCAGGTTAGCCACACTGTCCTGCTCTCTGTTTGAGTGGTTGTCCACTGTCCAGCAGAGGCAGGCTGAGCACAAACCCCTGCCCCACCATGACACAGAACGGCAGCCATTGTCCCGCGTCACAGTTCTCCCTGCCCCCCCTGAGAATATAGTCACAGAGTTCCCAATTGACTGTTCCACACCTCATTTCCCCCTTGGCACCCTGATGATGCATGAGCCATTCTAGGAGAGAGAGAGAGAGAGACAGACAGACAAACAGACAGCAATAGTGAGCAGATCATCCTGCAGTCTCATCTGTCTTTCTCCAGTCAGGTTAGTGAATCTTTACTGAGCAATCCTCACAGAGAGGGAGAAAGAGAAGACACAGAAGCAAATTCCTGTTTACCCATTCTATGTTGAGCCCCCCAACACCAACCAAGACCACAGAGTGGACACCAAGCAAGACACAGTGAGTGACCGGGACAGTTTCTGCACTGTCCTCTGTCAGTGTTTCATGATTGTTTTCCCTCTCTGTGGTCCAGTTTAAGACACAAGTGACCACAGGATGGGGAACGGAAGGCTGAGTTCAAGCTGCTGTACAGAGAGAGAGAGAATTGCTGTGTGCCAACACTTGTCCCCCCTGCCCCCCCCATTAAGGAGCTGAGACTGCACTTTGTCTACCTGAGGCACTGTAGTTCTCTATGGGACAGTTGTGGAAAAGGAGCAGGTCTGCAGGGTAAAATGAGGGACATGCACATCTGTCCCATGTTTTGTGTTGTGGTTCTATGTGACTTCTAACCTATAAAAAAAGTCCATGAATGTCTTTGCACCATTACACTGTCTCCCACCCAACCCTCCCACTCAGTACCCACCACCCCGCACCTCCCAAGCCCTTACTTACCAATCGGGGTCCAATGCCATAATCCTCTGGGTGGATCTATGTGATAATGGCAATCATTGTTAGGGCGATGGCACATGGCTGGAAAAATATTTTGCCAATGTCCTCCCCAGCACACAGCAAAACAGCACTGGGGAGCAGGGATTTTATGTTTTATGCAGAGGACTGCACTACCGCACCCACCGCACTCCCCTACTTAAGGATTCTCAACTCCACATGGGTGCATATTGGGGAAGTGTGCAAACACTGCAAAAAGAAAATGTCAGGCCAGGCACAACAAATAGTACCTGTGCCCAGACCTGAATCCAGCACCATTCCTGCCACAGCCCTGAACCTACCCACCATGCCACGGAAGCAGCATGACAGCTAGTCATGGCATCACCCCCTGCAACCCCTCCATCCCCTCCCACCCCATGCTCAGCATGCTTGCTCCCCCCACAGACGTAGGCATGTAGTGACAGGATGTCACTATTTCATGCACCCCCCATCCAGTTGCCACCTTCCCCAGTCACCCTGATCACTGAGTCGCCCTTTCAGTAGGTGCCCAATCACGGCTGCCAAAGTCATGGGATACCTCTCTGGACTGCAGACACATCTTCACTCCTCAAAATTGGACCGTGAACTGAGGAAACAGGTATGTGGCTCAATGTAATTCAATGGAGGTTTGAACTTAGTATCACGACTTGGCCATTTTTGCATATTTTTAGTCCAAATTTTCAACATGCCTTCTTTGGAACCCCACCTCATGAACAAAGGCACTGTCATTAGACAGCTCTTTCCAGAAAGGTGATTTTGCTGCAAAATTAACTTTCAGGCAGGAATTGAAACTTTGCTTTGCCCTTGTTCATGAAGTGGGGCCATAAGCAGGCTATGTTGAAAATCTAGTGTAGAAATATTAAAAAACAACAAAGTTATTAGCCTGCATTGAATTTTGCAAACACAGGCTAGTAACTTTACTAATTTTAAATGTTTTCCCTCAAATTCACAACATAGCCATATCTTTACACACCTCACAAGTGTGACAGCTGTCTTATTTCAAATCCTGGCCAAAATTAATTTTACATCCCAAAAGGTGATTTTGCAATCCCTGCATGAAATCACCTTTCAGGCAGGAGTTGAAAATTTTCTCTGCCCTTTTTCATGAGATGCGGTGATGAGAAGGCTATGTTGAAAATTTGATGTAAAAATATAAAAACAACCAAGTTATGAACCTGCATTGACTTTTTCAAATGCTGGCTCGTAACTTTGATAATTTTCAATATTTTCTCTGCAAATTCACAGCATAGCCATATCTTTACAGCATCTCATGAGTGTGACAGCTGTCATTTTTCAAATCCTCGCAAACATTTTTTTTTTGCATCCCGAAGTCGATTTTGCAGTCCCTGCAAGAAATCACCTTTCAGACAGGAGTTGAACATTTTCTCTGCCCTTGTTCATGAGGTGGGTCATAATAAGGCTAAATTTGTTGTAAAAATATATTTTTTAAAACAACATCATGAGGCTATGTTCAATTTTGCAAATGCAGGCTCATACAGTAATCTTGGTAATATTCAATATTTTTAACCCGAATTTTCAACATAGCCATTTATTTACAGCACCATATGAATGTGACAGCTGTTATTTTTCAACTTCTGCCCAAAATGTGCTTTTGCATCCATGGCAGTTGATTTTGCAGTCGTTGCACAAAATCACCTTTAAGCCAGGAGTTCAACATTTTCTTTGCCCTTAGAAACATCTGATGGCAGATAAGGACCGCTTGGCCCACCTAGTCTGCCTGTTTCCCTACCTAATGGATAAGCTGCAGATCCTAGTTAACCAACAGCCTACTTCCTCCTACTCCCCCCCCACTAGAATTGCCTTATGTCTGTCCCATGCATTCTTGAATTCCCCCACTGTTTTTGACTCCACAACCTCCTCAGGAAGGCTGTTCCATGCATCCACAACCCTCTCCATGAAAAAAATACTTCCTCACATTACCTCTGAGCTGTCCCCCCTCTATCTTCAAATTATGCCCCCTTCCTCATGAGGCAGGGTCATAACAAGGCTATGTTGAAAATTTGGTGTACAAATATTACAAAACAACAAATGTATGAGCCTACATTACATTTTTCTAATGCAGGCTTGTAACTTTGGTAATATTCAATATTTTTACCCAAAATTCCTCCCACGCAGCTCTATCAGCTTTGGCCAGAGTTTGTTTCAACCAGCAGCAGTAGAGTCTAAGTAAGCAAGATGCATTTTGTTTTTTGTTTTTATGGTACTTGCAGCAACTCTTTCAGGCACTTGAAGGCTGAATGTTAGAAACTATGTGAGTGTTGTTCTAACCAAAAGGACTGCTGCGGCTGACATCCTAGGACTTTCACTTCAAAATCGGGGTGTGCAGGTGTACTCACACTCAATATATGAGAGAGAGAGAGAGAGAGAGAGAGAGAGAGAGAGAGAGAGAGAGAGATATGTGGGATTGGAATCCCTATTTATTCTCTGTAACTTTTGTACATTTATTTGTGTGTCAGAGGGACTGTTAGGACCAGTCTCGAGAGGCAGGAGCTGCACACAGTTACACTCAGTGTTTCCCTGAGATCAGGTGGGGGGGTGGAGAATAGGTCATGGCAAGTGAATGGCAGCTCCCTGACAGCAACTGCAGAGGACACAGAAGCAACATCCTGCAATCGATCCATCAGCCCAGAGAATGGCAACGAAGGCATCGACAACCAACGTTCTGAGGGAAAGAGGTACTGTAAACAGAATAGTTAACTGGAGACACATAGGCAGTCAGTGTAAGGCACGGTAGCAAGCTGGAGGGCTCTCTGGATGCTTTGTAGTATATAAATGAAAAAAGCCAGCCATTCTCTGAATGGAGAGTTTAGGCCCCAAAATAGAAACACCCTTCAGGATCAGTCTTGCTGATCATTGGGCTGTTGCTACTGAGCCCATTGCAGCTTGAGCTGCATTGGACCTGACAGAGAGACACCTCTGAAATGCCATTTATTGTAGCAAAATATTCCTTACACATGTGTAAGCGAACATAATAACCAAAGTCCCCCCTGCCAGTTCATAGAACTGAGTACCAATAGAGACACATACCACATCCTCCTGTGGCTGTCCCAAGTCTGATGTATGAGCAGCCACGGAAGCATGTATAGTATAGCTTTATGGCCAGACCTATGAATGGCTCTGGTTTGAACTGTACAGGTCTGGGTATTATACTGCGACCAAGAATAGATCAACAGTTGACAGCTGAGTCAATTTGTCAGCAGAAGGGATGTCAGAATCAGCCAGATAAAGTACAAAACCATAAGGAGCCACTAAATTAAAAGTTATACTTTTGTGAATCTGCTAGTCAGTTACTGCCCCTCACTGAGGTGTGGGCTTTGACACATGCACATTTCCCTTTAAGTAAATCACATAAATATTTTAGGTGACAGGACTCCGGGAAAGAGAGAATTATTTATTTATTTAAAAACATATGTGACTCCTATGTGGCACATAGATCATCATTCCTGCTGTTCCCCCTTTGACTACACTGTACCTCATGTGTAACCATATGCCACCCGTCACTCAATGTGTTGTATAAATCCCATAAATATTGTGCATTAAAGGGGAAATAAAGAAATCCCATAAAGATTTTGGGTTCTGGGACTTGGGGAGGAGAGAAAAATCAATGGATTGAATTACCTTGACTTTGTTAAGTATAAAAAGTTTGACATAGAAACTTTTGAGCTACTTATTTAAAAGTGACAGCAGCAAATAACTGAGTTTAACTAATGTAAATAAATGTTTTCATTCATACTTCATTGATAACTGTTAGTGATGATATAATCTTCAAGTGAATAAATACATGTAGTTATTGATATTTTTTGAACTCAGGAAATCTAATCCAGCTGCAGGAGGAAAATGTCCAACATATGGGTGGGTGAGTGGCCCTCTTAGCAACTCTATGTGGCTGGCTTTAGTAAACAGAAGAAACCACAAGCAAATCTAGCTATAGTCATGTCAAAGTCACACAGGATCATCTGTCTCTCTCTCTCTCTCTCTCTTCCCTTATATGGAAGATTTTATTTCTTTTTGTTCACAATTTCATGACATGTATTTCACTATTATCTTCACTATTTGCAATCCAATTAAAAAACATAGGCTTTGAGTTGTAAAAAGTTCTAAAAAAAGAGTAGCACCCTAGAACTTTTTCAAAAGTTCTAGACTAGGACCAGAACCCTAATGCGCAGTGTGCCAATGTAGAATGGAGGGACCCACACCTTGTGTGGCATGCATGAGACCAAAGCGCATCTCTGGTTGTAGGACAACTTTACTGAACATAGGTGACTGAACACATTGTTCAGTGGTGACCACTATGCATTTAATGTGAATAATATGTGGGAATGTGCCAGAAGTAACAAATTAAAAACAGATAATGGGAGTATACAGCTGCATTACATTTACTGCTGCCTTGGAGGGAGGAGGTGCAAAAGAAAATATTAAACAGCTTCCTGCTGTGTAGCACAGGCCAATACAATACTAGACAACATCCTGTTGGGGGGAAGGGATCATATAGTACATATCATAACATATATCATATATGGAGAGGAGGAGACTGAAGGCTACTGGGGCAGGGAGAAAGGCCATTGGATGCCAGTTATATAATTAACAGTGTTTTGGGGATCAGGTGAGGAAGGGGGACAACTGTACTCCAGGGATGTCTTCAGCTATAGGAGGGGCTCCTATACTGTGCATACTGCTCAACCTTTTGTCACTGTGGGTTTCTGACCCTTGGCATGAGAGATCATGTGGGACACTGGCTCTCATAATGTGGAACACAGCATCACATATGTAAGCAATAAGACATGACAGGGTGTGCATCACTGTGACATAATCACATGCCTCAGATGTGTTGTTAGGCACAAGGCACAGCTGAGTACTGTTAAATGCACCTGTGAAGCGTGATTCTATAAAGAATAAAGTATGGAATGTTGTACACTGTGAGTTTTTTTCTATACACCCAAGGTGTAATACCACATAAACCATGAGTGCAAAGCACAAGTGGTTTATTATGCTATTACACACTAAGGCTGTGTATAAGATAGAGAATAATGGTTGGGTAAGGGGTTATAATGAGAATATTATACCCCTCGAGGTGTGGGATGCCACATAAACCCCCAAGAGCAAAGCTTGAGCGGTTTATTAAGGTATCCCACACCAAGAGGGTGTGTAAAATTAGAGTTTTACACCCCTTACCCAGCCTTTATTTTATATAACAGCTGGTGCTCATTTTTCCGCCACAGCAATCATATAAAATAAAGATAGCCATGGATCAGTCAGGTTGTGTGCTCTGCAGCTCGTGATGAAAACATTTTCTTTTCTTGTTTCCTTTTTTTTTGTGAGGTGCCTTTTTTAAAAAAAAAAAAAAAGCAGAATTACATTAGAGTCCAGGTAGTTACAATGCCTGGGATCTTTAGAGGTGCACTTGATGAAAATTAGCAAGCTTGTAATTTTACCCCTCCCCCCCAAAACAGGTCATATTGTGCTATCATAATTTAAAGAACTTGAAATCAAACAAGAAATGCTTGAAACAGAACTGTAATCCAAAAGCAGTAATGGGAATCCAAAACTTGAAAAGTACAAAGGCCGCAGCCAGTGATGCCAGCACTCAAGTGACCCATGGATGCAGCAGTTCAGTCAAGGCAGAGAACAACACACAGCAGCAGGTCAGGCAGCAATCAGGAATAGGCCCCAGTGGCCTTGGAATGGGATACTTCAGACTCTCTCAGATGTTTTGTAGCAGCACAGCCTGTTTGACTCACATCTCTCAGGATAAGGCCCTTATGGTTCAGTTCTCAGTCACACAGGGGCACTATGCAACAACTTCCTGGTTTCCAAGGAGCCCAGACCCCAGGAATGACCCTCACAGTGCAAGTCTCCTCCTGACTGAGAGTACCCACATAGTCAGAGCACATCCCTAGCAATGTGGGTAGGTTGCAGGTGTCTGACTCCACTTGGTACAGCTCATCAGCTTTACATGGGTGGTTGCCCCCCTTTTTTGTAGTATTGTTGTTATTTTTATGTTTGCTTGTGGGCATGCACAAGAAACATATTGCAGCAGCTTACTTCAGTAATGAGTTGTAGAGGCATGGCAGTGTTGTTGCCAATACAGGCAGCCCATTTTGGGGCTGGTCTGTGTGGTGCCAATAGAGCATCAGGCTGTCCATGACTGCAGTAGTGTAGCTTGCCACAACTTTGAAAGAAACTGGCCGCTGCAATCAAGGAGTGCCCCTTCAACAACAATCGACTGTTTTTGCTGGGCAGTCCCTGACAGTAGCAGCCAATTACAGCTGCATTGTCTGGTGTCCCATTTCAGAGAAACATGTCGGTGTCTTCTCTGTCAGTCTCTCACAATCCCCATGAAGCCGATGAACAGCAGCCACCTCTCCCAGTCCCTGTTAAAGCCAACTGGGATGCCCAATCCCTCTGTTGGCATGCCCACTCCCCAGTTCATTTGCCAATGGGGTAGCCCAATCCCTGTCAGCATGATGCTTCCCCCCATTTGGTCTGTGCCGACAGGATGCCCAATACCCCTCAGCTCAAGCACCCTCCCAACACACTATATGGCCAATGGGGGTGCCCAATCCCTGTTGGCTCTAGCCTCTCCCAACAAACAGCCAGGTAGCACTCTAGGAGCCCACCCCAGCATGCCAAAAGCATCCCGCATCTTTTTTTTAAAAATCCTATTAAAAAATAAAATGGCCCTCATGGCACCTCCCCAACCCGGACCCACCCTATGTGCACCCCACCTCCCACACCCTCCATCACCCTATACTTACCTCTGGAGCCCAGTGCGGTGATCTTCAGTGGACCGGGAACATGTCTGCACTCTTCAAAGCTGACCACGAACTGAAGAAATGCCAATAAGCTGTATTATGGCATAAATGTTTTTTTTTCAACTTATGTGGATATCTTGGCCATTGTTTCAATTTTTGGCACCAAATTTTCAACATTGGGTTCTTGGAACCCCTCCTCATGCACTCAGTCGCTGTCATGGCATTATTCAGTCCTGAAAGGTGATTTCACAGTCACTGCATGGAATCACCTTTTGGGACCAGTTAATGAAATTATAGTGTCACTGTTCATGAGATGGGCTATCAAAAAGCCTATGTTGCAAATTTGGTGAAAAATTCCAAAAAATGACTGTGTTACAAGCATGCATAGCACAGTTTCCATGCACTCTTGTAACTTTGCAAATTTGTAATATTTTCACTCCAGATTTTCAGCATTGGTATTTTTTCTTACCTCCTTATGAACAGTACAGCTGTCATTTTTCACGTCCTGGCCAAAATGTGTTTTCGCACTTCCGGCACTGAATAGTGTGGTCACTGTAAGAAATCAGTGTTTGGGACTGATTAAGAAAATCACAGTGACACTGTTCATGAGCAGAGGTCCTAAAATGCCTATTTGAAAATTTGGTGACAAAAGTCCATGAAATTACTGTGTTACGAGCATGCGTTGTGCAGTTTCCATGCACCCTCTGAACTTCAGAAATTTGTAATATTTTCACTCCAGATTTTCAATATTGTAATTTGTTTCACAACTCCTTATGAACAGTACAGCTGTCATTTTTCACATCCTGCCTGAAATGTGTGTTTGCACATCAAGCGCACAATGGCGCGGTTGCTGTGGGAAATCAATGTTCGGGACAGATTAAGAAAATCATAGTGACAGTGTTCATGAGCAGAGGTCACAAAATGCCTATGTTGAAAATCTGGTGAAATAATTCCACTAAATGACTGTGCTACAAGCATGCGTTGTGCAGTTTCCACATACGCTGGGAAGTTGGAGCATTTGTAATAGTTTCACTCCAGATTGTCAACATTGTCATCTCTTCACAACTCCCTATGAATGGTGCAGCTATCATTCTTCATATGCTGCCCGATCTGTGTTTTTACACAACTGGCTCAGAATGGCATGGTTGTTGTGGGAAATCTAAGTTCGGGATACATTAACAAAATCACAGTGCCACTGTTCATGAGCAGAGGTCCCAAATGCTTTCATGAGGTGGGGGCCACAAAAAGGCCATGTTGAAAATGTGTAGTGCAAATACAAACAAACGCCTGGGGCGTTAGGGTTTCTAACCATAATGTTCCACCCTGTACAGACTGACAGGTATCAGGGGTGTGCCTCTGGATTGCTGCCTGTAATGCTCACATCATTCCACCCCCACCCCGAAACCAGTGACAGGCATCGAAGTGTGCTTTGGACTCTTTGGCCCCAGACTTCACCCCATTGTCCTAGAAGTTTGATGTGTCACTTTGTGGAACTGGAGTCATGGGTCAAACTGTACAATTCTGATATCCTCTGTCTCACTAAGACCTGGCTAAAACCATCGGTTACTGACTCCCTCTGCTCTCTTCCAAATTACTCTATTATTCGAAGGGATGGAATATTGAAGCAAACGTGGTGGTGGGGTTGCTCTGTAGTACAAAAATAATCTGACTGTCTCTCTTCTCGCTATCCCGGATGCTCAATCAGTATGTGAATACTTGCATGCTACCTTTGCTTTGGGAGCCAAGAAACTGGATGTTATCTATGCATATAACCCCCCAGTGGGAGGGATTGCGGGTCTAGAGTACCTGTTGGAAAATACTTTTCAGAATTTTAATCACAATGAGGTTGTCATCTTAGGGGACCTCAACTTAAATTGGCTTGGGGCAGCTCTCAGTTCTCTTCAGTCTCCGACTCATAGCTACAACCTGCATCAGATGGTAACAGTGCCGACTAGAAGTCTGTCTTCATCACCACTAGGCACACTATTGGATTGGGTGCTGGTAAACCGGATCGAACACATCTCAGCTGCTGGTACTCTTGCTGATGCCTTAACTGACCACTCTCCTACTTTCTGCATCCTGTCCTTGGGGGCACCTCCATCTTCTCCACCACGTCTCATCACTCTCACAAACTTTTCTCACCTAGACCAAGAGGTGTTTCTGTATGATGTCTCCAGAAATGATTGGTCTGAGATATATCTATCACACTGTTCTCAGGATGCTTTTAACCTCTTCATCACTAAATTCCTTATGGTTCAATGTAAACATGCCCCAAAGATCACCCAGAGAGTGAGGGGTAAACAAACAAGATGGCTAAATAAAGACTTGCTCAAACGTTTGTCCCTTAGAGATAAACTCTGGAAGCGCTACAAAACCTCAGTCCAGCAAACAGATTTCAATGCTTACTGTACGCTGCAGAATTCATGTAAATGAAAAATCAGAGCTGTTAAGAGCAAGTACTGTAAAGACCTACTGATTAACTCGGCCAATGATCTCAGAAAATTCTGGTCACATATCAAATCCTTCCTAGGATCCTCATAGTCAACTACCCTTGGTGATATGCTGATAAATGATGTGCATTGCAATGACTCACAAACCACAGCTAATTCTTTCCACCTGCATTTCTCTGATCTCTCCCAATATACCTCTTCCTTCGATCCCACTGCAGTGTCCTCCCACTCCTCATCAGGAACCTGTCTGGATAAGTTGGAAGTGTTGTCCCCTGTGCCTCCTTAGACTCCTCCATTCTATTTTAAGGCTGTGTCTAGAAAGGAAGTCCTGAAGATCCTGAGGTCCATCTCTGATCATACCAGCTCTGGCTCAGACTCCCTTGAGCCCCGCCTCTTGAAACTTGCAGCTCCCTTTATTGCAGAATGTAAGTGACCTATTATTACCCAATAGAATTGTATATTGTTTGTATTATAAGAATAGTGATGTAGACAGGATATCTATATATATTTATGTTTTTTAAGGTTTTCAAAAGGCACCTCCTGAGGAAACCAATATTTTGTTTGTGAAACATAGAGGATTTAAGCCAACATTTATAATAAAAGAATCAGACAAGTGAAATACAGCAGATCTGTCTGCGTGTGTGAATTTTGTATTGCGCCCATCTCTGATCATACCAGCTCTGGCTCAAACTCCCTTGAATCCCACCTCTTGAAACTTGCAGCTCCCTTTATTGCATTACCACTGGCCAAAATTTATACATTATCACTTTCAGGTGGAGTGGTCCCTGACCTCTGCAAAGCTGCTCCGATCACACCTGTACTTAAAAAAGGGGATCCTAAGGTTGCCATGAACTATAGACCAATTGCCATACTCTTAGTACTGAGCAAAATACTGGAGACAATTGTGGCAACTCAGACAACTGACTATCTACTTCAGCACAGCCTGCTCTCGGATACCCAACATGGCTTCAAGAAAGGACATAGCACAATGACTGCACTCCTTAAATTCACCACAGACACTATTTCAAAAATGGATACTGGCAATCTGACTGGGGCTGTCTTTAGTGACCTCACAAAGGCTTTTGACCTTGTTGATCACACTTTGCTTCTCTCCTTGCTTCGACACCTGCATTTCTCCTCCTCTGTTGTTGACTGTTATGAAAGCTACCTGACAAATAGAACTCAAGTGGTGAAATGTCATTCCTCTCTATTGAACAGTACCACCATTAACATTGGTGCACCTCAGGGCTCCATCCTAGGGCCCCTCCTATTCTCTCTTTATATAAATAACATTGGAGCTGCTCTAAAATCCTGCTCTGCTATTCTATATGCTGATGATCTTGTCATCTATACAAGTTCTACTAATATAGACACTATCAACACAACCCTTTCCTCTGACTTTAACAATATCCAAAACTGGCTATATGACCACAAACTGGCTGTCAACACTAGCAAAACTAAAGCCATGCTGCTTGGATCAGCCCCAAAGCTCCGGGCTTGCACAACAGCACTGATGGTGCAGGACTTAGAAGGTCAATTACTGGAATGTGTGACCTCTTTCAAGTACCTGGGCATCCTGCTAGATCAATCTCTTGATCTTAATCTTCATGTACAGTCTGTTTGCAGAGCTGTCAACTCCAAACTGGGTGTTGCATATCAGACTAGATACATGCTCATGCCATCAGTTAAAATGGCCATTGCAAGGGGGATTCTGCTCCCCACCCTAACCTATGGGGTTCCCTTATCTGGGGCTGCTCATAAAACTGACCTACTCAGATGGGATATTACATATAACAACATATGTCGCTATGCCTCTTCTGCTCCTTGGCTTAAACACCTCTGTCAGCTTTGTAATGATCTTGGTTGGCTGTCTACGTTAGCTAGTAGGAAATACTACCTTGGCTGTCTTATTGAATTGATAATTTGAAATCAAACCCCTAGGTGTCTTGCAGCTATGCTTGTTCCTCAGGACACACTCTATGGTCTACAATCAGCTGATAAATCCTTTCTGAATTTGCCAAGGTACCACACTAGGAAATGAACTGTTGCATTTAAGCATGTGGCTCCACAGCTGTGGGATTCCCTTCCCCTCGACTTTAAACTTTCTAGCTCCCACACATGCTTTAAGAGAAAACTGCACTTGAATCTGCTTATTGCTGATACCTGTTCCTGCTTTCACCCTTCCTAATGACTGATGTTTCTGGCCATACAACAGTATTTCCTCACCTCTATATAACCCTCTTACTGCCTCAGCCTGTCCCGGCTCCCTTTTCCTGCCCATATACAATCTTGCACTGCAGACATCTCCCTTAAACTTACATACATTCATATAATCTAATTTCATGGCTTTCTCCCCTCTTCCTCACTTACCAACCTTTTCCTTAATGACACCCCCTGCTCTCAATGGTTATTTCTTCCTTTTGTATTACCTGTTTTTGTGTACCTTGTTCTGTTCATATGATATGTCACCTGATCATTTTTTGTCCAAGGTCCTCTCTATTCATTGCATAGGTAGGCACCTATGAACTTATGAATGGTCTACTCTGTATGTCTCTGATATATTGTATCCACTTTAACTCATTGTATGTAAAGCGCTTTACTTTGTATGTTCTGATATATTGTATCCTCTTTAACTCACTATATGTAAAGCACTTATAATTTGTTATCCTGTTAAGTTTCTGCATGTCTGTACTCTCCCGGGCCGTGCCTGAAAATAGTCATTTTATGGCTAGTGCGCTTACCTGGTTAACAAAAGCTAAATAAAAAAATAAAATAAATAAATACTGCACCCATTTCAGCATATGTCCTTATGAAATGGGGTGACTGTGAAGGCGAACACCCCAAGGCACACCTCAACACTTGGTGTCTACAGGATAGGGTGAGGTGAAATGCCATCAATATTATTGGAAATGACCCAAAGGCACTCCCCAATGCCTGTCCATCTCTGCAGGGTGGAGGTGGGTTGGCATGAGTTCAGTACTTCACTGTCATTCCTATTCTGCATCTGTATAACTTCTGCACATCTAATGCTAATATCAGCAAGCAAACATTTGGCATTGACAAATGCTTGTTATTATTATGTTGTTGTTGCATTGTTGTTTTTGTTGATGATGATGCTGATGTTGTGTTTTTTTTATAGGCCTATTGCCCTTGTTATAAAGTTATTTTTGATACCTATGCTACTGTGTTGTGTTCTGATGCCCTCCTCACAACCACAGTTCTATATTAAGTGCTGTAGAAGTGCATTGTGCTGATATAGCGCTAATCTTGCGGTGTCAGCACTATGTAGTTGCACTGCATGTGTACACTACCCTTAAGCCCGATATTCAAAGGTGTCAGCATCAGGGCAATTCAACAGAATATCCCAGTGGCAGTGTGCTGGCACAAGTTGCAGCACAGGCACTGCTGGCTGAATATTGTGCTAAATGAGTTTTCACTGCTATACAGATGATATTCAGCTGTACCTGCTTTTACACCTGATGGTGACATGGTGTACCAGCACCCAAGGAAAAATCTGACTCAAGAAACAAAAAACAGTTTATAGCTTAGGAATGTTTTATTCAGTAGTAGATCTAGGATTTTAGAATGGGGGGGCAGTGGGTGGCTGGTGGGGCGGGGTTTGATATGCTACTTTTTGGGATTGTTTTGAAATCCTTTGTGTAATTGTCAAGCATCTTCTATTACATTGCTAATATTTGATAATAGATTTGGCACATACCATGTGCAAAAACCCAAATGAGATGGTGCCTAAAAGGGAGACTGAAGACAGTGTGGATGCCAAGTCACAGTGCAGTCAAGGGTTGTTAATTATAGGACTGAGTAGAGAAGTCATGATGGAGGGATTTGAAGGTGAAGGGAAGGAAGCAGAACTGATAGGAGAAAGAAGACTAGATTTCAGGGAACCTGACCAAGAATGCTTATGCAGCTTGGCCAGCAGAACATAAGGGTGAGGGATCTATGGTCAACGTTATGGAGGGAATAAGTGTAGGTAGAGGAGGTTGGCAGCAGGGAAATAGGATGGGATACAGGGATCCAAGACAGAATTTGAAAATAAAGGAAGCACAGTGAGAGATGCCTGGCTTCAAGGGATAAGGGGGAGAAAGAAATAGAAGACATCAGATACTTTATGCAAGTGACAGTCATTGATATCCAGTTGCCTTGCAAAGCGATCAATTAAGTTCAATTCAGTTCAGTCAATTAAGTTATTTATGTCATTGGTCAATCCTTGATGAATAAACATCAATGCTAGATCATTTAAATGATCCTCAGTCATTGTGTCACTTCAGAAGGCAAGACTGAAAAAGAACAGTCACCAGTAGATGTTGTCCCTGGCAGAGTGGTAAAGATCTTTAGCAATATGTGGATACTACAGAAGAATGTTGGGTCACACAGATCTAGAGTCACTGTAGCAGTACTGGATGTGGTCTTTTTTTCTTGCTAGTGCCTCCTCCATTGATGGCACTCAGAGGAGGTCTGGTCATCATCATCATCTAGATATGGCAAATAGTGTCTTACTGATTTTGCTAGTTCCTCATAATTGTATTTCTTGTAATACATATGTAGCAAAGCAATCAAACTACTGTCAATGTAACTGAAATCAACAAACAAGTCATTTAGCTGCATTAGTAAAGCATCCAAAAAAGGAATAAAGAGTGAATGCTTATAGTATAGTTCAACAGAGTCAGATAGAGTATTATAGTCAGTTGTGTTGGTACTTGACAATCCATGGAATAGAAAGTTCAATACCAACATCTACTTGTACTTGCAAGGTGAGGGAAAAGACAGAAGATTGAAAAGGATTTGCGGTGGCACAGTACAGTATGTAGGGAGTATAAGGCAGACTAATTGGGCCAAGAGGTCCTTATCTGCTGAAAACTTCTATGTTTCTATGTATGAACAACACTGCAGGTATAGTTTGGCTAGTACTAAACGAAAACATCGCCTTCTCATATATCGTGCACATCTGGAACTGTAACCAAAAGGACTACCAAACTACTTCACTAGCCAGACCTAAAAATGACAGCTCAGTTGCTTTTCAGTAAACTTTTCTTTTAACAGTTTATGGAAATGTTGTATATACTGAGTAACCTCAAGTCACAAATGCTACAGCAACCATGGCCATAACAGGTATCAAATCAGATTGCCCACCCAATTCACACACCATTTTCACTCTGATGAGTGTTTTCTTCCAGAACTGACACAGATAGAGGCTAAACCTCGTCCTCTTCCTCCAAACTTGGCTACACTGTCACTGGAGGGATATACATTTCTTTTCTGTGTGATGGTAGGTAAAGGTTTGATGTTGTGGTGGGGGAGGGGAATTTAACAGTAGCAAACAAAAGCAGGTGACACTGCCCCTGCACAAGTCCCAGGTGGGGCTACATCTGGAGCACCACTTGCAGTTCTAAAACCCACATTCAAAAAGGACATGGAAAGACTATACTCAATTAAGAAAATGATTCAGGGGCAACTGGGTAAGTGATGGTCATACAAGAGTCTGGACAATCTGTATATGTTAATGCTGAAGACCAGAAGGGAAAGGATTTTCACAAACCCATTCAGCAGGTCAGGCCCTCTGCTCCCACAGTGCCAACCTCTGAGCGTAGTCTTGTGAAGAGTTAACAGAACAGGGTAACCCTCTTGTCTGTTTTGTGGGTTTGAATCAAACTTTGGTCTCAAGTTCTGGAGGGATTCAAAATTTGAACCTCTTGCTAGCATACCCAATGTTCAGACTCAGATAATTCTGCTCTTCGAGGGGGCCAGATATCTTTTGCATATGGGCACCTAACCAGGTGTACAAAATGAACCATTCCAAACTCTATGAAAGACTGTAGGAAAAATTCTTACCTTTTCCAAGTTTGGTAAAACCAGTAAGCTTTGTACAGTGCCAGCTTTAACCATATCTGCTTCACTTGTCAAGAAAACAAAGAATTTCAAAGGCACACCAAGTAGTCTCTAAAGTAGAGGTTTACTTAAAAATAGCTAATAAAATGTAAAATGCATACACTGAACCATATATCACAAAAACATAGAATCATTTAAAAGAACAAGAGTTAAAAAAGTACAAAATTCCTACCACTAGACTATTAGACTTATATATCTAATGCATTTCTTCTAATAGTGCTGATAGACAGATGTTGTTGTCAGGAGAGTCCAAACGTGTGTTTTAGTGGGAACAGAATACTGTTTTAAAACTGGTGTTGTCAGCCTCTTTGCATGAGGTCACCTAGCTCCTCCATGTCAGAATATAAAAAAATATTAACTCAGGATGTCTTGTGTCAGGAGGCAAATTAATAGGTGACATCAGCAAAAATTCATGCCCCCACATGACTTCTCAATCAAGTCTGTAGTCTTCCAAAGTCTTTCTTTCATCGATGAGCAGTATCCTGCTCTTTACAGACATCAAAGAGCATTTATGACTTCACACCACAGTGACATAACCTGGTTTTCCTCCTCTAAACATCATAAAATGGATATTTTCTATCCTGACAGATAAACAGGAGATCCTCAATTTAGGTCTCTTCTAGCCTGTAATTATCTCCTGGCCTTCTAGGTAACACCTTGTATTTAAAACCTGGGAGGGGGTGTCATTCCACAGGCTATTTCAGCAAGTCTCATGAGAGCCACTCAATAACACATTTTTATATTACAAAAAACATACAGTGATCAGAACCAGCTGTCCAAGCGTCACAATCCTCCCTACCTAGACTGAGTTTGGAGGCTCTATCCCCTGCATGGGATAAGCTTCCCAAATTAGTTCACTCCTCATAGATGTGAGACAAACCATCTGAGTTCTGATTTTTGGCACCAGCCCTATGTAGAATGGTCATGTCATACCCTTGCAAAGAAAGACTCCATGTTAGCAATCTACCATTGTTCTTTCCCATCTGCATCAGCCAAACCAGGGGGTTGTGGTCAGTATGTACCACAAAATGCTTCCCATATAAGTATAGCTGTAACTTCTTTAGGGCCCACACTATGGCAAGACACTCTTTTTCTACATTAAGTATGCCTGTTCCTTGGGAAGTAACTTCTTACTCAGATACACTACAGGGTGATCTTTCCCTTGGCTGGATGTCTGACTCAGTACTGCCCCAAAAACAACATCTGAGGCGTCAGTCTGAACTATAAAGAGTCTGATATAGTCAGAAATTGTCAAAACAGGAGCACTGCACAGTCCTCCTTTAGTCTGGTAAAGGCTTCTTCACAGGCTGGTCCCAGGTAATTTTCTTTGGCATCCTTTTCCTTACCAGGTCAGATAGGGGATCAGCCAGGGTACTGTAATTGGGTACACATTTTCTATAGTACCCTGCTGTCCTGAGGAAAATCCTGACCTGCTTCTGCATTTCTGGTCTGGGCCACACCTGGATTACCTCTATTTTTATTTGGTTAGGATGAAGCTGTCCCTGGCCTACCACATGCTCAAGGTATGCCACTTCTCCCATGGCCACCTGGAACTTCCCAGCTTTGGCAGTAAGCCCGGCCCTCTGTATCCTGCCCAGCACTTCCCTAAGGTGGGTTAGGTTTTCCTCCCAGATGGTACTAAAGATGGCAATGTCATCCAGGTACGCCACGGCGTACTCCTCAGCACCATTTAACACCTGGTTCACCAACCTTTGGAATGTGGCCAGGGCATTCTTCATTCCAAAAGGCATCACTTTAAATTCAAATGAACCTATTGGAGGGATAAGGGGTGACCTCTCCCTAGCTCTGTCCATCAACTCTACCTGCCAATACCCCTTGGTCAGGTTAATGGTCATAAGGTAGGTCACCCTTCCCAACTTGACCAGGAGTTTGTCTGTCTGGGGCATCGGGTAGGCGTCTGACTTCATAACTGCATTCAGTCCATGGTAGTCCACACAGAAATGAGTAGAGCCATCTGGCTTGGGCACAAGGACTATGGGTGAGGCCCAGGGGCTGTGGGATCTCTGGATTACCCCTAAATCCAGCATCTCCTCCACTTCCCTCCTAATGTCCTTTTGGACAGCCTCTGACACCCAATATGCTGTCCACCGTATGGGCATCTGTGTCCCTGTCTCCACATCGTGAGTCACTAAGAGGGTTAGTCCAGGCCTGGCACTAAACAATTGGGCAAAGTCTGCTAAAACCTCCCTTACTTCCTGGATCTGGTCTGGGGCCAGCTGGGGAGACAATTTTACTGCCTCCACAGAGGACTCCCACTTGCTTTCTTGCAGCAAGTCCAGAATGGGGTCTCCTTTGTCCGTCCCCTCCCCAGGACTACACACTGTAAACACCATGTCAGGCCTATTTGCATATGGCTTCATCATGTTGACATGGTACATCCTTTCTGTCTTTCTTCAATCAGGTAACTCTACAATATAGTTCATGTCATTTACCTTCCTAACTACTTTGTATGGTCCTGCTCACTCAGCCTGCAGCCTGTCTTTCAGGACTGGAATGAGGACCATGACTTCCTGACCCACCATGTATCAGTGAGCTCTGGCTCTGCAGTCGTACTACACTTTATGTTTCTGTTGGGCAGCTGCCAGGTTGTTCTGGGTTGTCCCCATAAGCTCCTTCAGCCTTTCCCTAAACTTAAGGATGTAATCCACTATGGGAGTTCCCTGGGAGCTCTGCTTGCCTTCCCAGTCCTCCCGGATCAGGTTTAGGGGCCCACATACCTGGCGTCCATATAAGAGTTCAAGGAGGAAAATCCCGTCGACTCTTGGGGCACCTCCCTGTATGCAAACAACAGGTGGGGAAGGTATTTCTCTCAGTCCTTCCCATGCTGTTCAGCAAATGCCTGGAGCATTGACTTCAGGGTACCATTTAAACTTTCCACAAGCCCATAAGCTTATGGGTGATATGGTGTTGTGCATCTCTGCACCACCCCACACTCCTCCCATAAACATTTCATCAGATCCAACATGAAGAAACCTCCTTGATCGGTGATAACCTCCTGTGGAAACCCAACATGGGAGAAAATCCCAAGTAAGGCATCTGTCACTTTGTCTGTCCTCAGTGAGGCTAGGGCGACTGCCTCTAGGTACCGGGTGGCATAATCTACCACAGTCAGGATGAATCTCTTCCCTAAGGAGCTGGGGGTATTTAAAGGCCCCAAAATATCCATTCCAACTCTCTGGAATGGCTCCTCCACTATGGGAAATGGAATCAGGGCGGTCTGGGTTTTCTTGCCCACCTTCGCTATTTCTTGGCACCGGTGACAAGACCTGCAATACTCCTTAACCTGCTGGGTGAAGTTAGGCCAATAGAAATTCTGGGCCAACCGCTGCTTAGTGCATGTGATTCCCAGATGACCAGACAAGGGAATATCATGTGCAGTCTTGAGCAACTGCTCACGATACCCCTGGAGAACAAGTTGCCTGCCTAGCACCCCTCCCTCTGTCTGCACAGCCTTAGTATACATCAATCCATTTTCCCAGCAAATCTTATGTTTGCCATCACCTACTTGTGCTCTGTCAGAGTCCGGCCAAGCCCTCAGCTTCTCTAAACTAGGGTCACTTCTCTGAGCAGCAGCAAACCCCTCACACATTCCCAAGGCATGGGATAGGTCCCCTTCAGTCACTAAACTACAGTCCCTAACACTAGCGTCAGGGCATCCAGGATCACTGTCAATCCCAACCCTCTGACAATGGGTCACTCCTCCCACCTAGGGAGTAACCCTCTGTAGCTGTGTGGTTCTTTGCTACTGGGAAAATTTCTACCCCCTTTTCATTAGTCTCCATATCAGGAGACACAGGCTGGGCAGGGGAACCAGCCTCCCAGTGGTTTCCACAATGGCTTCTGTGGGGTTCAGGGAACTACAATTTTCCCTTGCCGCTTGGCTATGGGTAACTGCACACATCATCCCCTGTTTATGATTGTTGCCCAGGATCACATCCACTGCTAAGGTTTTGGCTACAGCCACCTGTTACACAGTTCCCCCTGTTTTACCCCAGTCTAGGAGAACACTAGTGGGTGGCAATCTTTTCTCTTCACCAGTGAACCCTTGTACAGTGACGTATTTATTGGGTATAAGCTGACCAGGCTGTACCTCATCCCCTTTTACCAATGTCAGGGATGCCCCTGTGTCCCTTAACCCTTGCATCTGTACACCATTTACCATCACTAGGTACATGTGTTCCCTCATGTTCACAGGTATGTTTCCAGGGACACACAAACAACCCACTTCCTTCCTAGCACCACCTTGCGTATTATTGCTCATCCATTTGGGACACTGTCTGGCAATATGCCCAGTTTCTTTACACAATCAACATTCATTTCTTTTCTCAGAGAAATCTTTTCTCTGAAACCTGGGGCTAACTGGTTTTGGTGGAGGCAGTGGGGGTTTTAGCTGCCCTGAAGGTGCACTTTTCCCTTTCTGCACTGCCACACCTGCCCCATTCACTCTCAGAGCAGGTCTGTTCTTGGCATATCGGTCTGTGAATTCAGCAGCCTCTTGCACTGTTTTGGGATCTCGGTCCTCCAACCAGGTTTTCAGCTCTGCTGGGCGTGCCCAATAAAACTGTTTTAACAAAATCTCATTTTCAATTTTATCAACAGTTTGCCTCAATTCTTTTCCACCAATGTTTTAAAAACTGACCTTGTTTCATGGCTAGCTCCTTGAAGCTAATGTCAGAGCTTCGCCTCAGCTTACAGAATTTAGCTCTGAATGATTCAGCAGTTAATTCAAATTTTTTTAACAGTGCAGCTTTAAGTTTGCTATAATCATCATCTTCGTCATTGTCCATTTGACCCAATGCATCCCGAGCTTTCCTGGTAAGCAGTGGGGATAGCTGGAAGCTCCAGAACTCTCTAGGAATTTTAGCCTGAATACACACTTTTTCAAAAGAATTTAAAAAGGCATCCATATCCTCCCCCTCTTTAAATTCGGCTATCAATTTGGAATTCAATTTGTAACCCAGTCCTGTAGTCCCAGTTAAACCCAAGCCATTTACCTGCTCTGGTGTTTGCTGGTGGGAGTCGTAGCTTATCCTGCTCATGTTGTCTCTGGCACTCATGCTCCTTGTGGTCAGTGTGTCACTGTTCATGCTCTGCCTCTCAGTGTTCTTGCTCTGTCTTTTGGTGTCTCACTCAGCCTCTCAGCATTCTTTAGCTCCTTCTTCTCCTCTGCAGCTCACTGTCGCTCACGCTCCTCATGGTCTGCCTCCTGCTGTTCACAGTCTCTCTCTCTCCCTCTAGAACTCCAGCTCCATTCTGTGCAACTCAATTTGCAGCCTGAGTACTTCTGGATCCAGGATACTGGTGACCTTCCCCTGCTGTTGTGGCCCTTCACTAACAGTGGCCCTGTTATCCTCCTCATCAGATCTGGACACTGCACTGGCCGCTAGCCATTCCACATTCAAGGTTCGATCCCTTACAGTCACTGTGGGTGACTCATTGCTCTGGATATCTGCTACCATCAGGGCATCCACGAGGTTCTGCTTGATGACTTTCACCTCGAACAGGACTCCTTTGTCCCAGCACAACTGCATTAAGAAGTCTACAGTGTGCCTGCTGTAGTTGGAAACCATCTTCTTCCCTAAATACGGCTACTCTGACTTGCACTTTAGAAAGAAATAAAACAGATAGGACTTGACTGTATGCCAAGTGATATAATTTTGTCTCCTTTTTAAAAATAAATCACTGCCTTTTTCTTTCTTTGTAAGTGAGCTGATGGTCTCAGGCTGACACACTGAACAATAAAAGCTTGCAATACCAAACTTATCCCACATCGCTGCCACCAATCTGTCACAAACCGACTAAGCAGGTCAGGCCCTCTGCTCCCACAGTGCCAACCTCCAAGCACAGTCTTATTAACAGTTAACAGAACAGGGTAACTCTCTTGTCTGTTTTGTGGGTTTGGATCAAATTTTGGTCTCAAGTTCTGGAGGGATTCAAACTGTGAACCTCTTACTAGCATACCCAATGTACAGGCTCAGATAATTCTGCTCTTTGGGGGGCAGATATCTTTCACCTATGGGCACCTAACCAGGTGTACAAAATGAACTCTTAAAAACTCTATGAAAGACTGTAGGAAAAATTCTTACCTTTTCCCAGTTTGATAAAACCAGTAAGCTTTGTACAGTGTCAGCTTTAACCATATATGCTTCACTTGTCAAGAAAAAAAAGAATTTCAAAGGCACACCAAGTAGTCTCTGAGTAGAGGTTTACTTAAAAATAGCTAAAAAATGTAATATGCAAATACAGAACCATATATCACAAAAACATAAAATCATTTAAAAGAACAAGGGTTAAAAAAAGTGCAAAATTCCTACCACCAGACAATTAAACTTATATATTTAATGTATCTCTTCTAATAGTGCTGATAGACAGCTGTTGTTGTCAAGCGAGTCCAAACATGTGTGTTTTAGTAGAAAACAGAATACTGTTTTAAAACTTGCCAAAATATCTTCAATTTAGTTCTCTTCTAGCCTATAATTATCTCCTAGTCTTCTAGGTAAATCCTTGTAACTAAAACCATGTTTCAGCATGTCTCATGAGACACTCAATAACACATTTTTATATTACAAAAATCATACAGTGATCAGAACCAGCTGTACAAGTGTTACAAGGCTGATATAGTAAACACATACAAATTTGTGCCAGGAAAAAATAAGTTCACCCAAAGTGCCAACAGCAACACCAGGGGTAACACAAAGAAACAGGTGATGGGGAAGGTAAAAAAGGACGTCAGGAAGTATTTGTTTACAGAACGGGTGGTAGACAACTGGAACAAACTACACTGTCCAGTGCAGTCGTGTGGTGCTCTGGGAGACTTTGGGGTTCTTCACTCTAAGATGTGGATGTAACTGTCTAATTACCAGCATCAGAGTCAAGCCATACAAAGACAAAGGTACTGGATTTTAGGAGGGCTGACTTTGTCAAAATGGGTGAGTGCCTAAGGAATGCACTAGCAAATGGGCAGGAAGGAGGGGTGGAAGAACAATGGGGAATAATAAAACTGCCATCACAGAGGTAACAAGCCTTTGTGTAAAGCAAATAAACAAAATGAAACGAGGTAAGAAACCACTATGGTTCTCAAAGGAAGTGGCAGTGAAGGTTCAAGAGAAAAAGAAAGCAAGCATTCAGGAAGTACAAGGAATCACAGAAGGAACAGGACAGAGAACTATATCAGTTAAAGCAAAAGGAAGCTGGGAAGGCAGTCAGATCAGCAAAGGCCCAAACTGAGGAAAAGATAGCCAACTCAGTTAAGAAGGGGGATAAAACCTTTTATAGGTACATCAGGGAGCGAAGGAAGACCAAGGGAGGGATAGTGAGGCTTAATAAAGGGAGGAGGGTGGGCAGAGGGTGACTGTGAAAAGGCAGAGATACTAAACAAATATTTTTGCTCAGTATTTACAAAGGAAGAGGAGGTACCTAAACAAACAGTAGAAACACTTTGGATACAGAAGTTGATACCAGCCCATTAACAGAAGAAAGGGTTCTGAAAGAACTCTTAAAACTGAAGGTGGACAAAGCAATGGGGCCTGATGGGATTCATCCCAGAATTCTAAAGAACTAAGGGTAGAACTAGTGACACCACTGACTACCCTCTTTAACAAATCATGGGAGGATGGGGTGGTACCCGAGGACTGGAGGAGGCAGATGTGATTCCCTTCACAAAAGTGGGAGCAAGGCAGAAGCAGGAAACTACAGACCTGTTAGTTTAACCTCAGTGGTAGGGAAATGATGGAATCACTTCTGAAGGAAAGAATTGTTAGATATCTAGAGGCCAGAGGGGCACAGGACCCAAGGCAGCATGGATTCACAGTGGGAAGGTCTTGCCAGACAAATCTGATAGATTTCTTTGACTGGGTGACCAAAGTAGTTGATCAGGGAGGGGCTGTGGACATGGTCTACCTAGACTTTAGCAAGGCATTTGACACAGTCCCACACAAAAGATTAATATACAAGTTAGCCAGCCTGGGAGTGGGTCCCAAGATGACAGCCTGGGTAAAGAATTGGCTGGAGAATAGGACACAGAGGTAATAGTAAATGGAGTCCACTCTGAAAAAAGGGGGGTTAGTAGTGGGGTACCGCAGGGTTCAGTATTAGGACCAGTCCTCTTCAATGTCTTTATAAGTGACATTGCAGAGGGACTAGAAGGAAAAGTATGTCTCTTTGCAGATGACGCAAAGATCTGCAACAGAGTTGATGCACAGGGTGGGGTGGAAAGGATGAGAAGGGACTTGGCAAGGTTAGAGGAATGGTCAAATGTATGGCAGCTTAGATTCAATGCTAAGAAGTGCAAGGTAATGCACCTGGGAAACAAAAACCCAAGGGAAGAGTACACAATGGGGGGTGAGATACTAACAACAACAAAAATGAAAAGGGACCGGGGGGTAGTCATATCAGATGACCTAAAGGTGGGCAAGCAATGTGAGAGGGCAGCAAGGAGGGCTGGGGGGATACTGGGATGCATAGGGAGAGGCATCACCAGTAGAAAACAGGAAGTTATTATCCCTCTGTACAGACAGCTAGTGAGACCCCATCTGGAGTACTGCGTGCAGTTCTGGAGACCCAATCTCCGCAAAGACATAGACAGGATGGAAGCTGTCCAGAGGAGGGCAACTAAAATGGTACAGGGTCTGCACTGGAAGACATATGAAGAGAGACTTAAGGAGCTTAATATGTATAGCCTCGAGGTAAGGAGGGAGAGGGGGGACATGATAGAAACTTTCAAGTACCTCAAGGGAATCAACAAAGTCCAAGAGGGTAGCATCTTTCAAAAAAAGAGGTGTGCAAGAACAAGGGGCACAATTTGAAGATAGAAGGGGCAGCTCAGAGGTAATTTAAGGAAGTATTTTTTCACAGAGAGGGTGGTGGATGTATGGAACGGCCTTCCAGAGGAGGTTGTGGAGTCACAAACAGTGGTGGAATTCAAGAATGCATGGGACAGTCATAAGGCAAATCTAGGGGGTGGGGGTAGGAAGAAGTAGGCTGCTGGTTAACTAGGATCTGCAGCTTATCCATCAGGTAGGGAAATGGGCAGACTGGGTGGGCCAAGTGGTCCTTATCTGCCGTCAAATTCTATGTTTCTATGTTTCTATGTAAGTGTCTCTCCCCAGCAGGTGTTGTGGCAGGGTGACACTATAGATTCTTAGGTGAGTGGATGGAAGCACCTGACTAGGAGATTTAGGAGTTGTACACAGAGGTCTGATGAAACAAATATGTTTATTTGTCAGGAGGGAAAGGAGGACACAATCATAGAGGAAAACACCAACAGTGATTATGACAGGGAGTATCAACACATAAATATCTAATGTAAACTCTAAAATGTACTGTAAGCTCTAAAAGCTGCACCTTGGCCTAAGGCCACTGTATTTTTATTCTACCCCTAGCACTTAAAAAGTACCACCATAAGACAATTGCTAGCCCAAAAGTGCTCTTGCCATATTGAAGCACACAGTAAGGTTACAACAAGTTCAGTCAGTTAAGAACACATCAGAGTCCACTTCCAGTGATGATCTTCATGCACACAAGCTGAGGGTGAGATGAAGAAGAAGAAAAGGGAATGAAGATGAGGGATCCTGGAAAGCATGAAACTGGCACTTCAGTGTAGGCCTAGGGGAGGCCACTGGATTATGACAGATTTGTTAAACAGACCATAAGTTCATCAGCATAAAATCCACTTTCTTAGGCTGCTGGAACAGAAGAATGAACTGAACAAGATTCCAGCACAAATCCCCTGGTAGGCTGCCAGAAACAGAAGAGCCCAAAGGAACAAGATTCCAGTACAAACCCGCTGGTGGGCTGTCAGAGCAGAAGAACTATAAATGTTACTTCAGCACAAACCATAACAGAGGGCTGCTGGGACAAGCTGAGCTGAAGGGAATGTCAGGCCCCACCATGCAAATGGACTGCCAGGGACAAGATGAGCTGTTGAAAATTCTTTAGCACAAACCCACTGGTGGGCTGCCAGCACCAGATGAGCAGAAGAGGATGTCTGATACCACCCCACCAAGGGGCTGCCAGGGATAAGATGAGCTGCTGGAGATTCTTTGGCACAAACCTGCCAGTGTGCTGCCAGGACCAGATGAGCAGAAGAGAATATTTTATGCAAGCAGGAACGAGGATGCAACCAAGATGAAGTGGGGGACACCTAAAAGAGAAGAAAAATAACAAATGGGGCATAGAAAGCTGGATGAATACAGACGATCTCGAAGTATCCAGAATAAGAACCAGGAAAGACAACAAATCAGTGGCCACGGATCACACTAGACTTAGACAAAATGGGGACCAGCGGAAAATAACAAATTGGACGTCAATGCGGTTCTTCCAATATAAGCATACTCTGAGTGAAGAAGATTCTGACAAGGACCACAGGTACAGAAGCTGGAAGATGCTGGTAAAGAATGAAACTGTAGGATCTTTTCTCTGCTGGATGGAGACTGATTCCAATGAGATACGATTGCAGTCACAGTGTACAACCTTAGGCAGTTTGGAATCGGCAAACAATACCTTCAGTTCGGTATAGTGGCAGAAGACTGAGTCCAGATGCACAATTCTAACACAATCAGAAGTGGTTGGTACACTCAGGATCAGCTTTGGGGTAATTGTCCAATCCCAGGAGGCAATTGCCAGTTCCTGGGGCAAATAACCAGTTTTGGGGTAACTGACCAGTTCCAGGGGGCAATTGCTAGTAGCAGGGGTAAATAACCAGTTTTGAGGCAATTGCTCAGTTACAGGGAGCAATTACCAGTAGCAGAGGCAAATAACCAGTTTTGGGGCAATTGATCAGTTCCAGGGGGCAATTGCTAGTTCCAGGGGAAAATAACCGGTTTCAGGGCAATTGACCAGTGCCAAGGGGCAGTGGCAAGCAATAAACACAGTTCAGGCAGTTTTCAGGCAACAGACACAGTTCATGCAGTTTTCAGGTACAGTCTCTGATGTGTTGCCACCCTGAAATGCCTCAAATACCTTCTTGCCTCAGTGTTAGGTCAGTTAGGGAGCTGCTAGCCAACTCCTTCCTCAGCCACCTCTATGGGTGGTCTGAAGATGGGAAATATTTAAAACCCCTTCCCACAAATGTGACCTCAGTCACTGTCCCCAAAGCTACAAAATCTACCAGATGCGCTTTAAACCAATACCCCACTTCCTGGGATTCTGACTCCCTTACTGGTGGCTCAGGAACTAGGGTATTCTGTGAAAGGTGCAAGGTACCTGGGCTTAACAGCCCTGCTTTTAATTTGCCTTAGCTGAGCCCTTTCTAAACTATATGGCTTTCCTTGCCATTTTAAACTTCCCCAAGGGAGTTGCCCTTTTAAGTAATTGTTTAAGCTCAGTTAGGGCCTTTCTACCCTAAGCTCCTACCTTACCCTGCCTAATCTCTGCCTTTTTATCAATAATAAAAATCTTTACTATGGGCGTCGCTAAGCCCCAACTCATACAATATTTAAATTTGGGGTCTCCCTTTGACCCACCTCTTGGCACTCATCCAGCCTTCTTCAGTGCCCTGGGTGCTTTTTAAACATTTTAAAAAACTTTCTTTTTATTTAAATAAAGATGGACAGCACATTTGCTCTGGTGCTACTGCCAACTGACCACCCTGGGCTGGGGTAAAGACTTAGGGATCGGGAGGCTGGGAGATACAGGAAGAGGGAGGGATTTCCTGGAGACAGGGGGCAGACAGCAAAGGGGCCTAGTGACTCCCGACATTCTCCTTCTGTTTCTTTGCAGCTCTTCTACACACCACCTCCATTGGACAATACTTTAACTTCTTTTTTTAAATTTATAAATACAAAAACAAACGGGGCAACACAGAGCCCACACCATGGTGAGATGGGAGTGGAAGCCACTGTAACTGTCTCGGACTGCCGCACATGCACGGACATGCTGCCTGCAAGCAGGGACAAGAGGTGGACTACAGGTAAATACTTTAATTACTGTCACTGACCTGTGTCCCCTCTTTCCCTTGTTCCACAGCAAACATCTGACTCTTGCTTTCTTTAGAGTGCCTGAAAGCACTCCCACTGGACTCTTTTCTGGCCACAGCACCCAGTGGTGAACGACTGTCCTATACCCCGGCCATAGCTTAACTAACTCTGCAGCCAGCATTCGGGCCACCATGTCCCTGGCAATGCTGGTTACCCATCAACAGCCCAGCATGGAATGAACTTTAAAAGATGCTCCCTAGCTTGTGCTGCTCACTGCAAGGGAGGGGGGCCAGAATGGAGCAAAGCAGGCAGCCAGGAACAGAGAGACAAAAACTTCTTTCTTTTTTTTCTAAACATGCACTGCATTGCCGCTGTGTCTGCTAGGTGAGGGGAGAAATGACACATTTCCAAAGGGATCCCATACACTGCCCTCTGTCTGCCCACACTACCCAAGGTTCTAAGAGGTACTTATTTATTTAATTCAAGGAGGATGCTGGTAATCTCGACAAAGGAGACCCACAGGAGGGTGGCATGAGACCCCTCAGGGGAAGGAAACAACTCCTGGTGAGGGACTAAATCATTAGGGGGGTAGAAGTGGAGGAGGAAGGGGAAGGGGAGGTAAGATGCCTGCCTGTTGCTACAGCTCGGAGGGACAGGAAGCGAATCCTCAGGATCGTGGGAGCAGCTGCATGAGGGAGGGAGCTGGATGTCATTGTCCACCTAGGGACAAATGACCTGGCTGTGAGTGGGATCAGAGCAGTGCAACAGGAGTTCGTAGAGTTGGGGAGGGGCTTTAGAGAAGTAGCATGTGCAGTAACCTTCTTGGAGGTGCTGCCTGCCTATGGCAAGGATGATGCTAGGGTACTCCACACCATGTGATTCAATGAATGGTTGAACAAATGGTGTGGAGCTCAGGGTTTTGGCTTCATTGGGGACTGGGAGCCACCTGGAGGGATGCAGGCCTATGCTGGTGCAATGGTCTGCATTTGTCTGGGGGAAACCAGGATCCTAGGTGATCAGTTTAAATGCTTCATTGGTAAGCATTTAAACTAGCCAAGGGGGAGGCACTGAATAGGAACAGGGACATCCCAGCCTCCCCCCACAAAACACAGTAGTTAGAGAGGTAAGCACCAAGGTAGAGAAGTCAGTAGGGAGCAGGACAGGGGTAAATGCAGAAAAAAGCCGTAAGGACAGTGATGGGGCTAAAAGGGGTAAGGCCATCAAAAAATGGAGGATGATGAATACTAATGCCTGCAGTCTGTGTAACAACCTCCCTGAACTAGTGGCCTTGATGGAAGAGGGATGCCTGGATATTGTGGCAGTCACTGAAACATGGTACACAGAGAACCATGACCGGGATGCCAACATACCAGGATACACACTCTACAGGAGGGACAGGGTGGGTAAAAGAGAAGGAGGAGTATCTCTCTAAATAAGGGAAGGGATTAAAGCAACAGAACTAAAGAGTAAACAGGAAGTTGATGAGTCACTATGGGTCACCCTGGAGACAGAAAATGGCAGCACAATCCACATGGGGGTTGTGTACAGGCCCCCATCTCAGGGGGAGGGAATGGACAAAGAAATGATAGATGGCATCCTGATGGGGGATCTGAATATGCCAGATGTTAACTGGAGCACCTTTGCTGCAGGAACATCCAAGAGCAGGGTTATTCTTGATGCCTTATAGGGGACATGCCTCAGAATGCAAGTGTTGGAACCCACACGGGAGGGAACAATCTTAGACCTGGTACTCTCAAATGAGGATGGAGAAAGGATCTCATATTTAGAAGTCGGTAGCCATCTGGGAACAAGTGACCACCAAACATTGTGGTTCACAATTACACAGCCATAGAGCCAAGCCATACAAAAACAAGAGTATTGGACTTTAGGAGGGCTGACTTTGGGAAAATGAGAGGGTGCCTCAGAAAAGCACTAGCAAACGGGCAAGAAGGAGGGGTGGAGGAACAATAGAGAATAATCAAACCAGCCATCACAGAGCCAACAAGCCTTTTGTGTGAAGCAAATTAACAAAACAAAATGAAGGAAAAAAACACTATGGTTCTCAAAAGAGGTGGAAGGGAAGGTTAAGGAGAAAAGGATAGCATTCAGGAAATACAAGGAAACCCAGAAGGAACAGGACAGAGAACTTTATCAGTTAAGGCAGAAGGAGGCAGGGAAGGCAGTCAGAATAACAAAGGCCCAAACTGAGGAAAAGACAGCCAACTCTGTTAAGAAGGGGAATAAAACCTTTTATAGGTACATTAGGGAGTGAAAAAAGACCAAGGTAGGGATACAGAGACTTAACAAAGGGGAAGGAATGTGGGCAGAGGGTGACAGTGAAAAAGCAGGGATACTGAACAAAATATCTCTGCTCAGTATTCACAACAGAATGGGGGATACCTAAACCAAACAAGAGAAAGACTCTAGATATGGGGGTCGATACCAGTCCCTTCACAGAAGAAAGGGTTTTGAAAGAACTCTTGAAACTAAGGGTGGACAAAGCAATGGGGCCTGATAGGATTCACCCCAGAATTCAAAAAGAACTAAGGGTAGAACTAGTAACACAACTGACTACTGTCTTTAACAAATCATGGGAGGATGGGGTGGTATCTGAGGACTGGAGGAGGGTGGATGTGATTCCACTTCACAAAAGTGGGAGCAGGGCAGAGTAGGAAACTACAGACCAGTTAGTTTGACCTCAGTGGTAGGGAAAATGATTGAATCACTTCTGAAGGAAAGAATTGTTAAATACCCTTTAGGCGAGTGGAGCACAGGACCTAAGGCAGCATGGTTTCACAGCAGGAAGGTCATGTCAGATGAACCTAATAGATTTCTTTGTCTGGGTGACCAAAGTAGTAGACTAGGGAGGGGCTGTGGATATGGCCTAACTAGATTTTAGCAAGGCATTTGACACAGTCTCACACAAAAGATTAATATGCAAGTTAGCCAACCTTGGAGTGGGTCCCATAGTGGTAGCTTGGGTAAAAAACTGGCTGGACAAAAGGATGCAAAGGGTAACAATAATCGGAGTCCACAGTGAAGAAAGGAGGGTTACTAGCGGGGTACCGCAGAGTTCAGTACTGGGACCAGTCCTCTTTAATGTCTTAATAAGTGACATTGGAGAGCACCTGGAAGGAAAAGTATGTCTCTTTGCAGATGACACAAAGATCTGCAACAGGGTTGATACACAAGGTGGGGTGAAAAGGATGAAAAGGAATTTGGCAAGGTTGGAGGAATGGTCAAATATATGGCAGCTCAGATTCAGTGTAAAGAAGTGCAAGGTAATGATCCTGGGAAACAAAAACTTAGGGGAGTAGTACACAATGGGGGGGAGTGAGATAACAACAACAAAAATCGAAAGAGACCTAGGAGTAATTATATCAGATGACCTAAAGGTGGGCAAGCAATGTGAGAAGGCAGTAAGGAGAGCTGGGGGGATATTGGGATGCAAAGGGAGAGGGATCAACAGTAGAAAATAGGAAGTTGTTATCCCTCTGTACAGACAGTTGGTGAGACCCCATCTGGAGTACTGTGTGCAATTCTGGAGACCCCATCTCCACAAAGACATGGACAGAGTGGAGGCTGTTCAGAGGAGGGCAACCAAAATGGTGCAGAGTCTGCACCAGAAGACATATGAGGAGAGACTAAAGCAGCTTAATATGTATACCCTTGAGGAAAGCAGGGAGAGGGGGGACATAATAGAAACTTTCAAGCATCTCAAGGGAATTAACAAAGTACAAGAGGGTAGCATCTTTCTGAAAAAGAGATGTGCAAGAACAAGGGGGCACAATTTGGAGACAGAGGGGGGATGGCTCAGAGGTAATGTTAGAAAATAATTTTTCACAGAGAGGATTGTAGATGCATGGAACAGCCTTCCTGAGGAGGTTGCAGAGTCAGGAACGGTGGGAGAATTCAAGAATGCATGAGACAGACATAAGGCAATTCTAGTGGGGGGTAGGAGGAAGTAAGCTGTTGATAAACTAGAATCTGCAGCTTATCCATCAGATAGAGAAATGGGCAGACTAGGTGGGCCAAGGTGTCCTTATCTGCTGTCAAATTCTATGTTTCTATGTTAATTAAATTCTCTGTTGTGCCTCCATGCTTTGGGGCACTACAGTAGTCAATGAAAAAATGGTGGCAAGCTTTAAACAGGGGTAGGGAAGACATTTTTATTTATTTTATTTTTATTTATAGGAAGACTGAGCTGGAGAGTGCATTTCCGGGTGCATATGGGCGTAGTGACTGGAATATAGCTGGGGGGAATGGGGTGTGGGGACTATGTCTGAGGACCAATAAGAATTCTTGATCGGTAACTGAAGAACTGGACAGACTGCTAGGCCTTTTTCTGCCATCAGTTTTTCTATGTGACTATGTATGTGTAACGTCTGCAATAATGACACAACCCTGGGCACTCAGAGTTGTTTCCTCCCCTGAGTTATTTCCCTGGTACATTAGAAAAATTCTAATAACACAAGGAAAAGGCAAAGAGCTAAAAATCTACTGTACAGCTGAGTAACTGGACCCTGGGCTGCATCACCTGATAAAAGCGGGAGGAACTTCACCTTTCTCCTACTTAAACTACACAGTCTTTTCCAGATATGGAGCACATAAACATAGTACTGTATTATCTGTAATACACCAGCAATGGCAAGTAACGTAACGGCAACAATATCTGCAACATTAGCATTAAACACCAATCAATGAAAAAAAAACTGTGCTACTATTTAAAAATGGTCATTTCTTTATGCACAGTACCAATACTACTTTATTACTTTCTACCTGCTTTTCTGTGTCACCAGTAAGCTGTGAGAGGAGCACATTAGTATGGAATTCAGCATGCGTCGACCAAAGGAAGCCGCAGGAGATAGCAGGAAACAAATAGCACCTGCAGAGACTTTGAGTAGCCCTGGAGTTGAGAAGCTCAACATTGCAGGCCCTGAGCCCAAGTGGCAGTCAGTGTTGGAGGTGATGATTGCAGAGGACATGAGGACTGAGTGAACACTGCAAAGATTAGAAGCACAAGATGCCCAGAAGAATGTCCTGATGGCAACTGTAACAGATTGCAGACAGTCAACTAGTAAATTGGCTGTTGTCTTCAAACTCACCCAAGTGAACACACAACTCTGCAGCCATTTGGATGCCCTGGAGAACAAGGCAAGGGCCTCACATGTCAGGTTGGTGGGAATACCAGAGGGGACAGAGGGTGAAGACCTGTTAAACTTTACTAAAACAAACTTTACTAAAACCTGAATGCAGTTATTGGTCCAGTTACAAGAAGACTTTGACTCTGACATGATAAGAAAGACATACCACATTAACATGGTCATCACCTGGGGCTTCCAACATGCCTCACATGTTTCTCATTAAAATAACCAGTTCAGAAGTGAGAGATATGTGTTTACTGCAGCTTGAGTTTCATAGCCCCTTCATACTGACAGAGCTGATATTAAACTATACCCAGACCTATCATTCGCTACATGAAATAGATGTAAACAGTTTGATGTATTGCATAGCAAACTGCTGTCTCTGGGCATATGCAATGTGAGGAAGCCTGCACTGTACCAGCTCCACATTACACATGAGAGGGCTTCAGTCTCTAGTGCTTTCAGTCCCTCACCTTTCACCAGCACTGAGTATACCACAGTGTGAGGAAGTATGCACTCTACAAGTCCTGTGGCTAGAGGGAATCAGGCTTCAGTGCTCAGTACCGAATTTTTGACAAATGTTCAAGTAAGCAACTTGGGCAGTCATCTTCCAACAGCTCACTAAGAGAGGGCCAAAAAGCCACGTAGAGTAGCTGTATGCACCCCCACTTTAATTAAATGGCTGCCACAGGTATTCTGAAGAAGAACAAATATGGTTGTGGGGCTGTGTGATCACTATCTCATGAATGCTACACCTACTTTCCAAGGTCCCAAAAGACCATGGTGTTGTGCCAGGCTGCAGATGTTCCTCCTGCTGGCATAGGTGTGATTGTTGTGGACAGCCATTCAGTTTATTATTTTATTCATTTATTTATGTCTTTGGTAACCAGGTAAGTAAGCTGAGCCAGAGGACTATTTTCAGTCATAACGTAGGTCACAAGGTGGCAATAACATGAGTTAAACAAAAAAGAAAACAGTACAAACAGGAGCACAGGATAAACACACCTTAACATGAAGTGATAGAAAGAATGTACAGTAAATAACTGGTTATACAAACACTAAGAGCAATAGGACAAGTACATGTGATTACAACGTAAGCAATAGTGCAATTAACAGTCAGTAGCTACATGTGATTACATGATGCATTTTCATATTAACATCAGGTACCCAACAGCAAAAGATGTGCAGATTCAGACAATCAAACTTTCATCAGAGAGCAAAAGTGCAAGGTGCAATAGGATAATGGAGGGCTAGGGCATAAGAAGGTGAGAAAGGGAAGGCCAGGAAGATGAGGGCAAGCAGCTAAGCTGTCATGTTATAGAGCATTGGCGGTTTGTAGGCCCTAGTGTTGTTGTGGAAAGCAATGACAAGCGGTTGCAGTCTGCAGCCAGTCTTTTAGTTTTTTTTTTTGAAAGACAGGTGGGAGGGGGATGAGCGGATGGACGAAGGGAGTCTGTTGCATAGAGAGGGGGCAGAAATGAAGAATGTTTTACTACCCATGGCAGTGGAGATGCATGGTACTTCAAGCAGGGGGACTGAGGATACCCTAAGGGTCTTTGAAATCTCCCAACCTGTCAGAAGGGATGAGTAGGGGGACAGGTGGTCGTTCCTGAGCTAGTCATCCACCAAGCAACCCATTGCATAGTCAAAACAACCTTGTAGTGTTGTCCTCCCTAGGGACTTGTAGAGAGTGTAGTGATGGGTAGAGTAGGGAGCTTGAAGGACAAATCAACAGATGAAATTTTATGTTGTATTTAGCCATGAGTGTAGGATATGAAGGAGTAGACAGGAGCAGTAGTCAAGGAGGGGCAGTAGGTTACCTTGCACAATGGCAAGGCATGCTTTGGCAGATAACAGATGTTTGAGTTAATAGGCAGCATCTAACTTGTAGTGAATTCTCTGCACAGTGTTGTTAATATGTTTGGAGAAAATAAGGGAGGGATCGAGGATAACACCTAGGTATTTGAAAAAGGGGGCATTTTTAAAGGGGGGCCCTGCTGGAGTGAGTACTAGGAGGGAGGAGTTGCTTTTGGCGAACTTGGTGAGGAATCATTTAGAGGCAAAGACCATAGATTTTGTCTTTTTTTCATTGACAAGGAGCTTGCTGGAAAGGAACCGTTGATGGGCAGAGCCATAGTTTCATGTGAGGGTGGAGATGGATTCAAGTGATTTATTGCCATGGTAGAGGACTAGGTCATCCGCATTGAGGAGTGCCTTGTAACTGAGACTATCCTCGGGGAGTGCATTAATAAATATGGAAAAGAGTAGTGGGCCAAGTATGGTACCCTAGGGGACTCCAGTTTGTATGGGTAGGACAGTAGAGGAATGTTTACCTATAATGACAGACTGAGACCTGTTAGAGAGATAACTGAGGAACTGAACAGCAGTTCCCATGGAGCAACCAAACTGGAGTAGAGTGGAATGTAGAAGATTGTGGTCAGCAAGTTCAAAAGCCTTTGATAAACCCATGAAAAATACTCCTGTTGCTTTTCCCATGTCCACGTTTCTTAGAAAATGGTTGGAGAAAAGGGTTAAAGCAGAGGAGGTACTGTGGTGCTTATGGAAACCATGCTGGAGGGGGCATAGGAGGTTATATTTTTCGAGGTGTTCAGATAGCTGGAAGTATACATTTTTTCCAGCAGTTTACTTAGGTGGGGGAGGAGGGAGATGGTTCTGTAGTTTTCAGGGGAGAGGGGATCACCAGCTTTGAAAATTGATATCACATGGGCATGTTTCCAGGAGTCAGGCACAGTGGACATAAAAAGGGCGAGGCTGAATATGAAAGTGAGAGGTTTAACCATGGCTGGGGAGATAAGTTTTAGAAATGCAGGGTAGAGTCCATCACTGTCAAGGCTTCCTTTGGCTGGGAGAGACTTCAGTAGTTTGACAGCAACATTCTTCCCAATAGCTCTGAAGTGGAAAGGTGATGTTTGAGGAGAAGGGGGAATCGTTTGGTTGGTGGTTCAGGTCTGGGGGAGGCTGGGGGGAGGTTGCTGATATTGGAGGATAAGTAAGTGAATTTAGTGTTGAAAGTGTTCACAGTTTCAGCAGGATCAGAGATGGGACCAGAAAGGGATGTGAGTTGAGTTATTTGTTGGTCTTGGGGTTTAGAAGTGAGCCAATGGAGGCCCAGAAACTATGAGGATTGCCAAGGTTGTTGCTTTGTTGGTTGTGGTAATATTTGTGCTTGAGCACTTTGGCAGTCTGCTTTCAGGTATTGCGCAGTCAGCTATAGGCATTCCAGAGCTGGAGCAAAGGGGATGCCTTGTATGCTTTCCATTTACTATCCCTGTTTTTCATTAGTGCTAGTAGCTCCCTGGATAGCCAGCTGGTACAGCCCCCTCTAACCCTTCTGGTTGCAAGGGGGAAAATGAATGTCCTGTAGACCAAGGAGTGCGGCGGTAAAGAAAGTTACCACAGAAGTGATATTATTGTGTAGGTAGAGGGAGGACCAGTTTACTAGGAAATGAGTTAAAAAAAAATAAACAACAGTTCCAAAAAGGTGCCCTGCCCAGGTTTCCAGGCTCATTCCTGCTTTCATTCCCACAGTCCCATGGGACAGCTGTAGCAGACCCCATTCCCAGCTATATAGTAGAGATTCACACTGAGTGAAGCACAAACATTGCATTGCTAAGGTGAGATACAGTCACACACAATCCCCTAAGTACCTCCCACAAACTACTAAAACCAGTGCTCCTTGGTCACGTTCGCATACACTATGCATTCAAGAAGCCGATTGTTGCCAACTTCCCTCTGCACTCCTAGTTCACTCACCTCAAGTTACTTTACAAGCA
Source organism: Neoceratodus forsteri (assembly GCA_016271365.2). NCBI lineage: Eukaryota > Metazoa > Chordata > Ceratodontiformes > Ceratodontidae > Neoceratodus > Neoceratodus forsteri. Next base: position 219,136,899 of record CM028136.1, on the reverse strand, counting down.
CTTGCCTGCTTATCAGGCTTTTTTTGTCTTTCTTGTCCACAGTACTGGTTCGTCCTGACCTCCGGCCTGGGACCGACTATTCTGTCCACCGATGCTGTCCATCCTCCAGTTCCACTCTTCAGAGAAAGCCCAGTGCAGACTCAGTGTGCCACCATCTCCCACCGCTGACAGCTATCCTATTGAGTGTCAGACTTCTTTACCCATCTGCTCTAGTGCTCTGCCTTACTGGATGCATGCACAATGGAATGTTTAATATATTTTTTTTTATTTTAGGACCAGTGGGTCTTGCCGCACATGATACTAGCTGCCTGCTCAATTGACCACTTGAAATTAAGCTTTTCTCTGATTCAAAAACCTTCCTTGCTGACTGTTGATGCGCTACCACCAAAACTTCCAATCACATTAACACAGCGTATGCTCTGCACTCTGATTAGACTCCTGAAACAGAAATCTGTGAAGCACTTGGGAGTTGGGGAAGGTACAGAGGGAACATGCAACCTGGTGTAATGCTATTGGCTGCTGCTGAATGTTACACTCCAGCATTCAGACAGCAGATCCAATAAGGACAGATTTCCTTTTTGAGTTTATCGTGGCATGCAGGTGCAGATGAACTCATTACTATAAGGTGCTCTACAGTATGTCCAACGGAGAGCTCCATTGCTGGGGCGGATGAGCGGCAGGCGAATCAGTCAGCAGGCTGGCGATGACTCTGTTTCAACTGTTCCAGCTGGAGTTGGACAACTTTTCACATGCCCTTCACAGTTAAAAAAGAAAAAAGAAACCGATGGGGGCACCCAATCCCCCTGTCAGCATGCCCCCTCCCAGTTCATTTTGCCAGTGGTGGAGCCCACTCCCCATCAGCATAATGTCCCTCCTCCCAAAGTTGTTGCATAACAAGGGGGTGCCCAGTCCCCCTTGGCTCTTGCCCCACCCAGCACTTATATGTGTTGACTGGGGTGCCCAATACCCCTATTGGCATGCCCCCTCCCAGTTCATTTTGCTGATGAGGCCTCCCCATTGGCATAATACCCCCAATTTCTTGTGTGCCAAGGGGGGCTGCCCAATCCCCCTCAGCTCTTGCCCCCCAAACACTCGGTATGTGCCGATGGGGGTGCCCAATCCCCCATCATGCTACAGTCCACCCAAACACTCAGGTGGCATGCTGGGAGCCCACCCCAGCATGCCATATGTCCCTGCAAAAAAGAAAACCTTCCCGAGAGGTTTTAAAAAAAAATGTTAAACCTGTAAACTAGAAAATGGTCCCTCATTAGTCCAGTGGCCCCTCCCCAAACCTGTGCCCACCCTCTGTGCACCCCAACTCCCCACACCCCCACCTTACCTCTGCAGCCCAGTATGACAATCTCCGGTGGACCGGGAACACTTTTGAACTCTTCAAAGCTGACCGCGAACTGAAGAAATACTGGTAAGAATAAGGCATAAATAGGGTTTTTTCAACTTTGGTGCATATCTCGTCTATTTTTGGGAATTTTGACATCAAATTTTCAACATGGGGTTCTTGGGAACCCACCTCATGAATTCAGTCACTGTCACCTGGTTAATTGGTCCCAAAAGGTGATTTCACAGTCACTGTGCAGAATCACCTTTTGGGACCAATTAACAAAATGACAGTGTTACTGTTCATGAAGTGGGCTCCCAGAGAGCCTATGTTGAAAATTTGTTGACAAAATTCCAAAAATTGACTGGTTTATGACCGTGCATTGAGCAGTTTCAACGCACACTTGTAACACTTCGCGAATATGTAATATTTTCACTCCATATTTTCAATATTGGTATTTTTTTACACCTCCTCATGAACAGTACAGCTGTCATTTTCAGCATCCTGGCCGAAATGCATTTTCGCACTTCCGATGCAGAATAGCACGATCGCTGTGGGAAATCAGTATTTGGGACATATTATGAAAATCACAGTGACACTGTTCATGAGTGGAGGTTTCAAAGTACCTATGTTGAAAATTTGGTGACAAAAGTCTGTATAATGACTGCGTTATGAGTGTGCATTGAGCAGTTTCCACACACACATGTAACTTCGTGAATTTGTAATATTTTCACTCCAGATTTTCAACATTGGCATTTTTTACACCTCCTTATGAACAGTACAGCTGCCATTTTTCACATCCTGACCGAAATGTGTTTTTGCACTTTTGGCACAGAATAGTGCAGTCACTGTGGGAAATCAGTGTTTGGGACATATTAAGAAAATTACAGTGATACTGTTCATGAGCAGAGGTCCCAAAATACCTATGTTGAAAATTTGATGACAAAAGTCCATAAATTAACTATTTTATGAGCATGCATTGCGCAGTTTACATGCACACTTGTAACATTGAGGATTTGTGATATTTTCACTCAAGAGTTTCACCATTATCAGTTTTGCATACCTCCTTATGAACAGTACAGCTGCCATTGTTCACAACCTGCCCGAAATGTGTTTTCGCACATCTGGAGCACAATGGCATGGTCGCTGTGAGAAATCAATGTTTGGGACACAGTAAGAAAATCATAGTGACAGTATTCATGACTAGAGGTCACAAAATGCCCATGTTGAAATATTGGAGAAATTATTCCACTAAATGACTGTTAAGAGTGTGTGTTGTGCAGTTTCCAGGTACAGTCATACATTTGAGCATTTTTAATATTTTCACTCCAGATGTTCAACACTGCCTTCTCTTCACACCTCCCTATGAATGGTACAGCTGTAATTTTTCACATCCTGCTTGAGCTGTGTTTTCACACATCTGGTGCAGAATGGCATCGTCACTGTGAGTAATCAATGTTTGGGACAGATTAACAAAATCACAGTGCCACTGTTTATGAGCAGAGGTCCCAAATTCTTTCAGGAGGTGGGGGTCACAAAGGCCATGTTGAAATTGTGTAGTGCAAATACCAACTAATGCTCGGATCGTTAGGGTTTCTAACCATAATGTCCCCCCTCAACCCATGATGGGGCTTCAGTGCCCTCATCTTCTCTGAACTGCAGACACATGATAACTTTTCAAAGCCAGATCACGAATTGAGGAAACAGGTATGCACGTCACTGTTTTTCAACAGGAATGTGAACTTGGTGGCATAACTTGTTCTTTCTGCTGGGAACTATAGTCCTGCCAATCGGTGTGTACCAACAGCAATCTCAACGACGAACTCAAGCATTGACAAATGGTTGTTTAGTGTTTCATCAGTCACAACAATTTTAAACAAGTTCTGGCAGAAACCACGAGGGTTGCAGTTGAGTGCAATAAATTACAGCTGTTACATTCATGAGGTGCTGTAAAGAAATGGCTATGTAGAAAACTTGGGGTAAAAATTGAATATTACCAAAGTTACGAGCCAGCATTTGCAAAATTCAATGTAGGCTCATTACTTTGTTGTTTGTTAATATTTTTACATCAGATTTTCAACACTGCCTTCTTATGACTCTGCCTCATGAACAAGGGTACAGAAAACTTTCAACTTCTGCCCAAAAGTTGATTTCACGCAGTGACCGTGAAATCACCTTTCAGACTGTAAAAGCACATTTGGGCCAGGATTTCAAAAATTACTGCTGTCACTGAGGTGCAGTAAGGAAATGGCTATGCTATAAATCTGGGGGAAAATATTGCAAATCACTGAAGTTATGAGCCTGCATTTGCAAAATTCAATGTAGGCTCACAACGTGGTTGTTTTTTAATATTTTTACTCCAAATGTTAAACATAGCCTTCTTATGAAGCCTCCTCATGAAGAAGTGCTGAGAAAATGTTCAAATCCTGCATGAAAGATGATTTCATGTAGGGACCACAAAATCACCTTTTGAGACAGACTTGCTTAATGTCAGTGCACCTGTTCTTGATGTAGGGTCCCAAAGAAGGTGTGTCAAAAATGTGGGGCAAAAATATGCAAAAATGGCCAAGTTATTCCACTAAGTTCAAAACCACATTGAAATACATTGAACCACATACCTGTTTCTTCAGTTTGCAGTTGGCTTTGAAGAGTGAAGACATGTCTATGGTCCAAAGAATATTAAGGTGCTGGACCTCTGGTGGGTAGGTAAGGGCATGGGGGTGTGTGGAGTGGTGGGTACTGAGTGGGAGGGTTGGGTGAGGGGACAGTAAAGACCACAACAGACAATGATGGATGTTTTTTTTTGCAGGGTTTATCAAAGAAAGAAAAAACTATAAGGGAAGGTTTTCTTTATTTCAGGTTGTGACACTGGGGGATTTGGCACCCCCAGTGTCAGTGTTATTTTTGTTGGGGGGGTGTGGGGTGTTGGGTGCTGAAAGGGAGGGTCAGGTGGGGGAAACAGTTTCAGGGGTAACAACAACAGAAAGTAACAGTGAGACTGGGGGTTTGAGCACCCCCAGTGTCAGTGTTATGTTTGTTGGGGGAGCTAAGAGGGAGGTTAGGCTTCGGGGGTTAGAAACAAGGGGGTGCAGTGGAGAAGTCAGGAAAATATGTATTTAAAGAGTGCCAATGAGCGGTATGAAACTGCATTTATACATAACAATGATCATCTCACGAATATTAATGAATCCTACCAATGAGCAGAAGGCAGGCAGGGTTCATTAGTATTCATGAATGGGTCAATATTATGTATAAATTCAGTTTCTTACTGCTCATTTGTGCTTCAAATACATATTTTTGTGGCTTCTCCACTGTAGCCCTCGTGTCTTCTTACTCAGACTAACTGATCTTGGGGTCTGGGACCACTGGGAGGCTCCAGATGTGCTGTTATTGTGGCAAGAAAACAGATGTGTGCTGCCATGCATGTATGGATCACCACCTCACACATTCTCAGTGTGGCTGCAAGCAGTTCCATGTCTCTGTTCCTCCAGTCCCTCTTTGGAAGAGCAAACCTTATGAGGGTCTGGATGGAGACTCAGCCAGTACCAAAGACTCAGGGCAAATTGGAGGTGAGTAAATGGGGCAAAGGGGACCTCCGCTGCATCTGCACAGAACTGACGGGATAAAAATAGTGTTATGGGAACAGAGCATTGACAATGCAGAGTGCTTCATGGACATGGAGGCAACTGTGATTCAACTCCTAATTCTTCTTTGGTAGGAAAAAATCACCTTTTTTGATCACCGGAAGTCTGCAGGGCTCCACCCACTGCAGCCCTAAAAAAATACAAATGTTTGTGTTTTTGCTGTGGCTCCACTCCCTATCGATGGGTGTTTTAGGTGTCTGCCTAGCAGTTCACCTATTGCAGGTACTGAGTGAGCTGGGAGAGAATGGGGGTGTGGTCACACCCACCACCACCCCTACATCCACCATTGATTTTATTGTAGAAATGTGAGCAACCACACTAGTAGGAGATCACAGACCAAACCCTGGTGCTTTAACCTACTGCTTTTAGTTAGGAAACATGTCTTACTACCATCAGGAAACTATTTTTAAACTGTAAATTTTAAGACACAGTATCATATTTCAAAAAGTGCATAATAGTGAAGACTTTACAATAACACTGTGTACAAAAGCACTATTAATAACTAGAATAATAGATGGGGGAATGTGTATTATAATGGTGTAATACCATTGAGAGGTTCCCTTGTCCCCAGAACCTTGAGATCATATTAGTCCTGAGAAATACTCACCTCTGTCTGTTATTTTTTGTAATATATGGATCCAAGGAGTTGCAAGTATTCTGCAAAATGTACTGTAAATGTGTAACTGGAGGTGGCAAAATGTGTGTACTACTGGAGCCTTTTTTTGTTCCTGGTTTCCAGGTGGTTGATATGGATGCCACAATGTACAGATGCATCTGCAGCTCCTGAAGTGAACTTCTGTTGGTTGTGATGGTGTCTTTTGCATAATTATCTGTGGAAAATGACAGTGTGGCTATGCAAGAGGGTGAGCGGTCAGGTTATCTGTTGGGTAGGAGCTGCAGTGAAGAGGAGACACCGGTTTTCATCTTTGCCAATTAGGGTATGTGGCTCCAGGTGAGAGACTGGGTAGAGGATTTAAGACATAACAAAATTAAATCTTTCTAAAGTGGGGTCATTATGTCAGCGAGTCGGCTGTTACAGTGCACCATGGTTACAGTGAAGGCCAGCTCCTGCTCTGCACAAGAAAGTCATATACCTGCACTTTTCTGTTACTGTGATAATACTGTCATTCAAAGCTCCAAACAATAGTATTGTGGGCTTTATACAATAGCATTAAGGTGCAGAAACAATACTATTATCACTTTAGTGCTGTACTAGGTGTTGTACTAAGGAGGTAGTTAGGGCACTGGGCCAGAAATTTGATGTCCACGTGGGACATTTAAACTAGCAGGAGGGGAAATGATGGTAGCTCTAGGAGAAGCACACATAGAGCCTGCCATTTCTCCCACTTCAGCTAGCACCATATCTACCCACTCCAGGATAGCAAAAGCAGATAGCAGGAAGCATGAAACCCTTTCTGATTCTGCAGATGACCAAAACAAAGGAAAAGTTGGAAACAAAACCACAAAAAAAAGACAATGGGACAAACAATAAGATCGAGGGGGCATGACAAACAAAGTAACACATCAAGAATGGTCAGCACTATGCTTCAGTGCATGCAGTCTGGCTAACAAGATGACTGACCGCACTGCCACAATAGCTGAGGCAGGACTAGACTGGGTTGCCATGACCGAGCAATGGTTCACAAACCATCACAGTTGGGAGGTGACTATCTCAGGGCATAACTTGTTCAGAAGAGATAGGACTGGTAAATAAAGGAGAAGGTAGCTATTTATGTTAAGGATACCATTAGTGCTACAGAAATGCAGCAAGCACAAGGGGAAACAGAAGATCTATAGATTACAGTTGGGTCCGGAAGCTGGAAACCCATTCAGGTAGGAATAATGTACTGATCCCCAAATCAGGAGGAAGCCGGGGATAAGGAAATCCTGGAAACCATCCTCCAGATGTCAGGCAAAGAGAATGTGGTGCTGGTGGGGTATTTCAATCTGCCAGACATAGATTGGAGTACTCGCACAGTGGCATTACAAAAAGGCAGGGAATTCATAGTCACACTACAGGAAGCAGGCCTAAGTCAACTAGTGACATTACCGACAAGGGGTAACATGATTCTAGATCTGATATTCACAAATAGTGATAGGGTTCTGGGCATCGAAGTAGGGAATCACCTGGGCAACAGTGACCATAACACAGTATGGTTCATGGTAAAAAGGACTGAAGACTCCACACACTCCAAACTGAAGGTTCTTGACTTCAGGAGGGCAGACTTCACAAAAATGAAGGTCTGCATGAGGGACAACCTTAGTAACACAATAGAAGGGAGCACTGCTGAATGTTGGACAAGGTTGAAGGATACAATAACCATGGTCACATCACAGTGTGCCCATCAAGTTAGTAAGAACAAAAGGAGAAAAAACCCACTATGGTTTTCCAAAGAGGTAGCAACCATGGTGAGAGAGAAGTGCATAGCCTTCAGAAAGTACAAGGAGTCAGGGAATAAGATGGACAAAACAGAATACAAATAGAAACTAAAAGAGACAGAGAAAGGGATAAGAAATGCAAAGGCACAGACAGAGGTTAGGATAGCTCAGGAAGCAAAAAAGGGTAACAAAACATTCTGCAGGTATATACATGAAAAAAGGAAGACCAAAGGGGGCATTGTTAGAATCACAAAAAAGGATGGATGACACACAGAGCAAGATGGGGAAAAGACAAATTCACTCAATGAGTACTTCTGTTCAGTCTTCACACAGGACGCAGATGGAAATGGACCAACAATAGGCATAAAGAAGTGTTCAACTGAAGGAATAGACACAGATCCCTTCACAGAGGAAAGGGTCCTAGAGGAAATAGACAAGTTAAAGGTAGATAAAGCTATGGGGCCAGATGGGATACACCCAAGAATACTTAAAGAACTTGGGAGATAACTGGCAGTCCCCATAAAAGTGTTCTTCAACAAATCATTGAGGAATGGGTAGGTGCCAGAGAATTGGAAGAGAGCAACAGTAGTACCACTCCACAAGAGTGGAAACAAGAAACAGCCAGGAAACTACCATCTGGTTAGTCTAACATCAGTCATGGGAAAACTGATGGAGTCCTTGTTGAAGGAAAGAATTGTAGCTTTTTTGGAGCAAACTGGTCAGCTTGACAAAAATCAACACGGTTTCATAGCAGGAATGTCCTGTCAGGCAAATCTGGTTGATTTTTTCAATTGGGTCACCAAAACAGTGGAACAGGGTGGGGTAGTGGATGTGATTTACCTGGACTTCAGCAAAGATTTTGACTCCATTCTGCACAGGAGACTAGTCAAAAAACTGGAGAACATGGGAGGACCAAGGTAATAAACTGGGTCAGAAACTGGTTACATGGGAGAACTCGGAGAGCATTAGTGAATGGCACTCCATCAGAAGAGGGGGAGGTTTTGCAGGGCTCAGTTCTGGGGCCTATCCTCTTCAACATATTCATCAGTGATGCTGCGGATGGACTGAAAGTAAAGGTGTGCCTGTTTGCAGATGACACCAAACTCGGTCACAGGGTGGACACATCAGAGGGACAGCATAGCATGGAAGCTGATCTCCAAAAACTGGAGGAGTGGTCCAGGACCTAGCAATTGAAATTCAGTGCCAAAGAATGCAAGGTCCATGCCCCTTGGAAAACACAACCCAAGGAAATTTTGTACTTAATGGGATGACAGCAGCTGTTGGCTACAAGGCAGGAGCAAGACCTGGGAGTGATCATATCAGATGACCTCAAGGTCAGTAAACAATGTGAGAAGGTAGCACTAAAAACTAGTGGCATCCTGGGATGCATAGGGAGGGGCATCACAAGCAGAAGGCATGAAGTATTCATGCCCCTGTATCAATCCCTGGTAAGGCCTCAGCTGGAGTACTGCGTCCAATTCTGGATGTCACACCTCAGGAAGGACATAGATAGACTGGAGGCAGTACAGAGAACAGCAACAAAGATGGTGCAGGATTTAAATCAGAAACCATACAAGACAAGAATAGATGATCTCAAATTATGCTCCCTAGAGCAATGCAGGAATCATAGGGACATGATTGAGACATTTAAATACCTTAAAGGCAACAACAGGGTTCACGTACAGAACCTCTTTCAGGTAAAAGACTACAACAGGACTAGAGGGCATGACCTTCAACTTAAGTGAGGAAAGTTCGGGAGCAATATTAGGAAATTCTTCTTCACAGAGTGCATGAAGCTTGCCGGAGGGGGTGGTGGGAGCTAATACAGTGGGGGAATTCAAGTGGGCATGGGACAGACAATGTAGGATACTCAAGTAGGCAGCTAAGTAAGGTGGGGGTAGGATACCAAGGGATCATACAGTCCCCATCTACTGACAACTTATGTGTTTCTGTTACTATTATGGGGATTTCTTTGCATGTTTTTCTGTGGTATAATATCAATGTATCCATATATTACGTTCCAATATTTTGCAAAAGGTGCTGAATCTATAGACTAAGCCTATCTAAGTTGTTAAATAATTGGCAACCATTAAAGGAGATTTTCAGTAATTCAATAAAAAAATCACAATTTACAATATTCCCAGACTGATTTAGAATTTTCCCTCCAACTACAGGGTGATTTCACTATGTATCCTATAAATTACATTTTTCCTATAGAAGCTGAATTACTATATTTTCCTGTATAACCAATGCAAGTCTATGGGAAGAATTTACCTGTAGATGGCTCCACATTCCTTTAAAATATTGGAATCCCTGTAGATCTGGGAACCCAATTACTAGTGCACCAAACTGTATTTATCAATGCATTTTTAAACCTGATGGTCAGGAGCAGTCTTAGTGCTGGTCCAACGCCTCTAGGAAATCTAAGGTTGGATGACCACTAGCTGGCTGAGCCTCAGTCTGACTGAGATGGAGTTGCTATTGTTGAAACCAGGTCCTAGTGGGTTGACTGCCAGATGGAATTATATATTGTGGTCCTCTTTAGATTGCATTACTCTATCATGTGCTGATAGGGTTAAAAACCTTGCAGTCACTGTGGATAGCATGTGTAGGCTGTGGTCTCTGCAGTGGATTTTTTCAGTTCTTGGAATAGCTCTTGGATTAAAGACCGTCTCCTGCAATAGGACCTGGTGACCCTCAGACATGTTTTTTTTTTTTTTTTTTATTTAATGATTCGGAAAAGACCTTTGAGTGTAAGCTCTTTTACAAAGGTTCCATGTCATAGATTGCAAAACAAAGTCCAATAGGAAAAAGCAAAGTTACATCACAATGAATGCTACAGCTTGGATTGTGTTTGTTACCTTGGGGCTCCGCTACTGTAATGCACTCTAACTGAAGCTACCAGGAAGGGGGCTCCACTACTGTAATGCACTCTAACTGAGGCTACCAGGAAGGTTAGCGCACCGCCTACAGCTGGTGCAGAATGCACAATAGCTCAATCTCAGGATCTTCGTTCATAGAATGTATCACAATGGTGTTACAGCATCTGCATTTGCTAACACTTAAGTGGTGCACTGCCTTCAAGATTGCTTTGTTAACTTAAAAAGACCAGCATGGATAGGAGCCCTGCTACCTAAAAGTCCTCCCAATTGCTTGCTCCACTCTACCATGGAGTTTGTTTGGCCATTGTGAGATCAATGCCTTAAACAATAAGGAGACAGGGCATTCATGCTGGTGCCCCCTTTCATCTAGAATTCCCTACTTTACTATTTTAGGAGTTCCCCCTTAGTGAAGCCAAAAAGGATCTGAAATGTAATCTTTATATAACAGCTTTTGGCTCTGACAACTGCCTTTGAATATAGTATATTGGTGTTTTATGATTTTAGTAACTGTTACTCACTTAGGCATACACTGCCGACAGCGAAAGTACGACAGTGACCACCACTACAGTGACTACAGCACCAGGTCAATGTAGTGTCAGTGCTGGACCCTGACACTGTATTCTGGGTGTCTTGCACCCCCTCCCTTAATCAGCTCTGACTCACAGTTGATTATATTAAGCAGAGAGGCTGTGCGGGGTGTACTGCCCCTATGTGGAGTGTTTGGGGGTGAAGCCCTCCTAAGAAAAAATGTTTCTCAGGGAGAAACCATATGCCAACCACAAATGTGGTCAACATGACGGTTTTGTTGTACGGTCATTTGACAAAAATTTTGTCGACAACCAGTGATGGATCCATTTACTTATTGTCTTGTTTTCTGGATTCTGTGAAGCACCCTGAGCCCTAGGGATAGGGTGCTGTACAAATAAAAATGCCTTGTCATGCTTTGCCAATCGGAGTGTGCACTGGCATCATGAATAATTATATAGACTTTTAATGTACCAATGAAGACTGAAGATGTATATTTTTAACCAATCTTCTGTTTGCCTTTTTTTAATTGTAACGTGTTCTGAGTGACACTGTCAGGGGAATGTACATAAAAATGAAGAAATCAATCAGTCACTGAAACAAACAAACAAACAAACAAACAAACAGGCAAACAAACAAGCAAACAGTACTTGGTACATTTGCCTTTCTACAGTATTTAAATTCTCAGCTAGTCTTGCTGACCAGTTTATGAGTAAAGAGATGAAGTGGTCTGCATTTTTCAGTTATTGTGCCACATCTTACATTGGCTGACCAGTGTCTCAAAGTCTTGGGAAAAAGTTTTCCAAACACTTGCACATACAATAGCAACTAACAGCAAGAAGCTCACTGGCTCCATGTTTGCTGAATGGGAGTGCCCACTTGAAGGGATATAGTAGGCAAAACAACAGAATTATCATTTTCTGCTCCAATAATGGCCAGTGGGTGAAATTAGGGGCACCTCACATAGATAACTGACGTCCTGGCCACTGAAAGAAGTGATGACAATCACAGGTCACTGTGTCATGTTCAGGTAATGGACATGACTCCAGCATGGAGCATATTAAATACATTTTTATGTTTAAATTTCCTTACAGTTAGCAAAAATAAAACTTGTTACACCAGGTACTGACTGTTTGCCAGGTACAGTATCTGTAACATGTCCCCTTCCACAGGTGTAATGTGGTTGCTCCAGCAATTTTTAAACCTTTTTTGTGCTAACAAATTACTGTCTGGATTCTCCAGGAGTGTCACAACTTTATAAGTCTAGAACATTTTGATGATGTCCTTAGAAGTACTGGGAAGGTAATTGATACCGCTCAATTGTTTTTTGTTTTAATTTGCTGAAGCAACCAAATTGCATGTGCAAATGTTTTAAAATGTCTAAATCTGGATCGTGTCCTCTCTACCAAACATAACTCCAGACAACTAGTTTCATTCTTACCATCCCAGCAATTCACATGCTGCTCAGCCAGCAGAAGTGACTTTTCAAAATTGTTGAAGTTACACCTTTAAATCATAAAAGAAGCAACCATTTTCATCACTTGAACTGAAATTTCTAATTATAAAAGTAACTTAATCCACATCTTGGGGGTATAACAGCTCCCAGATTTTCTACACTGTCCTCTTAACCATCTCTCTGTCACCTCTATGTATTCTGTGCTCCCTCCCTCTCTCCCACTCCTCCCATACACCTTCACTCTCCTCCCTTTAACCCTCAGCCTGATAAAGTCTCCTTGTTAACTGCTTTGCTTTTGCCCCTTCCTCCTTCTCTCCACTCTGTTACTTGCCTGACTGCTCAAACATTGCTGCATCACACTGTTGGTGCACCTACCTGTAATTTGTATTTTAAACTTGCATTTTCTACCTGTAACCCCCTTTACATGTTTCCCTCTATACGTTCATGCTGTTACCTTCCTTGTTATTTATCAATTTACACTGGGATTGGAACCCCACGTTCTTTTGACAATGTCTCCTCACTAATGGCTGAAGTATCACCTAATGTACTCATTGTCTATGCCCTCTATCATCATCTTTACCCACTGTATCCACAAATGTACACAATGCTAACTCTTACCCAAATATGTATACATTCATTTACCACATAATTCTGCCTTGTGGTTTAATATCCCATTGTCTGTACTATTTTTATTGTACTTTGTCTTTTCTAACCTATTGTATGCTAAGACATAGAACCTTTGTAAATGAGTCTCTGACTCAAAGGTTTTGTAATTCTGAGAAATAAATAAATAAACAAATAATCCGGTTACAATGTTAGCTTATTGTGTATGACTTGAAGAGCTGCTGACACCTCTTGAGAAACTTTGCATCACATAATACTTGCACACAGCTCAGCTTCTATTTTATATATTTTTATAATTCTTCTTCTTTCCATTCTTTATTACAGTACTGAAAATATTTAACTGGAAATATGCTCTTCATCCCTTAGTGTTCACGTACTCCAGATGATTATCTGAAGTCCTAATCCTTTGCTTGTGGAAATTATTATTCTATAAGTAAGGCATTATGAATTCTGGTGGGAAACATGCAGCTGGAGCAGATAACACTGTAAGAGACAAAGAAGCAATTTCCATGCAAATGGCCTCTGCATTAAATATGATAACTCTCATGGAATGTTCAGCATGGAGAAAAGCATTGTGCCTACAGATCCTTATCTCACAATGAGGGATGAACTATGCATTCATGGAAACCTACTGTCACTGCCTTTGTCCTCTGGTGTGAGAATTCTGCTGTCATGCAATAAAACATCCTAAAATCGAAAGACAGCTTTTAAAGTCAAAAGGAAATATTCTTTTTAATAAGAGAGTTACAGCTCAAACAATAAACATGTGCTCTGAGCAAAACTAGGTGCAGGCCGTTAACTACAGTCGACAAAAAAATAAAAAGTAAAGAAAGAAAGGTGCTCCCATTAAACTATGTTTATGAAGCAAGCAAGATGCAGTGATATAACTTCACTGGCAAACAATGTATTTAAGGTGCAGATAGCAGGATATACACATGCTGCAGTGCTCCCACTAGCAGCCCTGTGCGAGCACTGCTGCTGCTGATGTGAATATGAATATATTGTCTAATATTGCATAGCAGAAGTTCTAGTTCTAGTTTCTGATACATCAAGTAGTATATGAGACACGTTCCAAAACATAGCAGTTTTCGGGGCCTGCCTATGCAGGTCCCTTTCTCAGTCATTATTAGATGGCACAAAATGAGTGGATTGTGATTGGACCATTGCACTGCCACCCAAAAGTGCTATTCAGAGGCCTTGGCATATGCTGATAAGGGCAGAAGTCCTTCCTCTTGGACAGACACACTATTTAAATTTTAAATTCTTGCTATTATGGGGGTCTGATGGAGTTTATACTTGCCAACTGACATTGTGCCGAGTGTAGTGAAATGTCAGGCTGTTACACGGTCTTTGTGTGGAGCACATTATTTAGTTAATTCATTATTTGAAAACTAGTAACTGGGAAAGGCATAATAAATAAGTCAAGGCTTATTGCCTGGTGTGAGCCGGATGGAGGTGTGTGGAAAATACAATAATAAAAAGCAAGTCCAGTATTAATGATTGGTATTAAGTAAAGAATAAATGGATTACAATTTAACATAGTACAAGTGCATATAAAAAGTAAACAGAGCTAATCAATGGTACAGTGAATGGCTTTGATGTGCCAAAAACAAAAAAAGAGACCAAAGCAGGTGGAATGAAAGGCAGTGCAGATGCAGAAAATGAAACAGCCTGATGCAGGCTGAAGTAGAACCCAGGAGGAGGCCCAATGACAGGGAAGTTCGGGGTCCAACAGGAGAGAGGCAGACAGAGAAGGTTCATGGAAAAGCATTGATGCTTCAGGGAGACATGGGAGGGGGAGAGATGGAGAAAGGAGGGAAGCAGGTTCCAGAGAGAGTGGAGGTGATAGGAGTAGGCTGAATGTTCAGTAGAGGAGTGAGGGTGGGGAATAAAAAAATGCAAGGATACTTGGAGTGGAGGGAATATAAGGCAAAGAGACTAAGAGGGAGGACTGAGGACAGGTAAAAGGGCAGTGTCCCAAACCAGAATTTGTAGATAGAACAGGCACAGTGGGACTGCCAGTGTGAGGGTAGTGGGAGGATGGATAAGGATGAGTAGAGAAAGTGGTGGTGAGTATGAAGAGGAGAATTAGAAGCAAAGCAACAAAAGGCATTGCAGAGGGTGTCCAATCTAGCAGGAATGAGGAGGGGGTGGTGCTGTAGACCATGTTGGCATAATCGAAAACCAGAAGTACAATTTTAGTAACCTGCTTCTAGTGGACCTGAGGCAACAAGCAGTCTTTCTCACAGTATAAGGCAGCAAGATTGGGGTGGAGCTTGGAGTGGATGGCATCAATGTGGGCAAAGAAGTCAATCTTACCATCTAACTGCACATTGAGTTACTTAAATAAAGAAACCACTTCAAGGGGCAAAGAGAGCCATCCAAGATTGTAGATGCAGGGAGGGGATGGGCCTAGCAAGTTTCTGGCTGGTGCCAAAAGGTCATGGACACTGTTCTTTTAGTGTTGACCTAGGGTTAATTGGAGTGAATTCAGTGAAGTATGTTGTGGAAATCTTTCTGGAGCAAATCCTCCACTGCTACGGCAGAAGGACTGGAGATGCAGACAACTGTGTCATCTTCATACACATGAATATGCAAGTTGGCAGACAGTAGGTTGTTTAAGAAAATGGAGAAAAGGATGGGACCCAGGAGGGAGCCCTGTGGGACCCCAGCCTGGAGGGGTAGGGGAGATGACAGGATGCCTCTTATGTGTACTGACTGTCGACCGCTTTCTGAGGCAGGAACAGAACCATTCAGTAGCAGGAGCTGGGAGGTCAGCAGAGCTCAGCTTGTCCAGGAGGAGTGAGTGGGACACAGAATCAAAGGCTTTGGCCAGATTGATGAAAATTTCCTATTTATTTATTTATTTCTGATCTTGGATTAACCATTTGAGCTCATAGCTCTTTACATAGGTTCCACATTAGTACATTTAGAACAAGTAGGTGATTGTACAGAAGACTGACACAAACAATGCAATAGAATTAGATGAGAACATTTAGGTACATTAGGTCTATAAACAAAGGAATGCAAAAAATAAACACAGTCAGATACATGCAGGAACAAACTAAATAACTGTGCCCAACAGGGAACCTGTTAGTTGTCAGCAACATGAGGGGGTTAATACATAGAAGTGTTGGAGAGACGGAGTGGGAGTTGAACCCCAAGTGCAGGGTGTCCAAGAGAGAGAGAGAGAGAGCGAGAGAGATCTGTTTGGCAGAAGGGCGGATAGTAGGAGATGCCTTCGCCAGGTGATAGCGATGGCAGACACATTGAGATTCCAGTATTAAATGGTTCTTTAGGTTCTTTTTGAAGGTCCACAGAGTGGGCAGGCTAATGATGTTCTCATGGAGGGAGTTGAACCACAACAGTGTCCAATAGGCAAAGGACCTTTTCCTTGAGATGTCTGACATTTTTGAGTCAGAAAGGACTGCAGTTCTAAATTTCAGGTGGGCCTAGGATTAGCGCTGGGAACTAGGAGTTGTTGGACCCCAGCTGGGAGCTGACCAAGACAGATCTTTTTAGCCAGGAGGCAGGATTGAAATTTTAAGTGACCAAAGAGCGTTAGCCAGTGAGCCTTTGCATAGAGATCGCAGGTGTGGGTTAGTCAGTGTGCTCCTAAGGTGAGCCTGCAGGCATTGTTAAGGGCAGTTTTTATATGTTGGAGGGCAGTATCTGTGGCAGAGCCATATATCAGCAGTCCGTAATCCACTAGGGAACCCATTGAACTGTGGACCGCTATGCTGAGGGCTTCAGGGGTCAGGCTCGGCCTATGGCGATAAAGTAACCCTATGCATTTGTTGATTGCTTTAGCTGTGATGTCTATGTGGAGGGCGTAGGAGAGTGAGCTGTCAAGAGTGATTCTGAGATATCTGAAGTGATGAACACGTTCAAGAGGAACACCACCCCTATCACATATTGATAGTGGGTAGTTTTTGTGCTTGTTCTTAAGGCTGGTGAACAACATGTTTTTTGTTTTTTTGTAGTGCACTATCAATTTATGATTTTTGAACCACGACTCAATATTGGTGAAGTCATGTTGTAGCTGTTGCTCAAGAGCAGTGGGGTCAGAACCATTAGAAAAGATAATTGCTTCATCTGCATAGAGGAGGATACAGCACTGACTGGCTAGGGGGATGCAATTCAGAAATAGGCTAAAAAGGAGGGGACCCAGTATTGACCCCTGTTGAATGCCTGAGCACACAGGTTTGGTGTCAGAGAGAAAGGTATCTATCCTGACTTGCTGTGAACGGCAGTGTAGGTAGCTGCGGAACCATGTAGTCACCTCAGGGACAAGGCCTATGGCAGTGAGTTGGTCAATTAGGAGGGCATGGTTGACCATGTCAAAGGCCTTTGTTAGGTCAATAAAGATAGCCCCGACTAGCTGGCCAAGATCGAGGTATTTGTGGATGATGCCTATGTATTCCAGGAGGGCTGTAGTGGTGCTATGCCCAGCCCTAAAGCCATGTTGCTCTGTGCATATGAGCATGTGCTTGTCCAGATAATCGACAAGTTGGTTGGCAACGATTTGTTCAAGGGCCTTCGAGAGTGGTGGTAGTATAGAAATGGTCTATAGTTCCCGGGGAAGGCACAATCCCCACTCTTGTACACAGGGGTGACTACTGCAGCTTTCCATTTTTGGGGGAATACTGCGAGATGGAGCAAGAGGTTAAGGATATGGGTGAGAGAAGACAGGATTTCTTTGAGTGATAGTGAGATTAGTTTCAGGTCGAGGTTTTCCCCACTGAATCTCCCCTTCCCAAGCACTTTGCACAGATATTTCCTGGTTTCTCCGAGGGCAATAGTCTTAAAGCGAAAGGGGGGATGCGATGGGGATTGCATGGGTGCAGCAGCGATGGTGAGGGAGAAGAAGTCAGTGGGAAGAACATGCTGCAAGTCACTGAAGGCATTATTAAAGGTGTTGGTGATAGATTTAGGGCCAAGGATGGGGGAGCCATCAACTCAGAGCATGTAGGGGCCGTTTTGGGTTCTCGTCTGGTGACCTCATTTAGGTTAGCTCAGAATTTGTTCCATTCCAGTTCTTGGTTAGGGCATCTTTATAGTATACGTTTTTGGATAATTGGATGGTCTTGGTACAGTTGTTCCTCGCACGTTTGTAGTTCAGGATATCAGACTGCTTGCCAGTGGCCCTAGTTATATGCCAGAGGTGGTCTCTATTTTTCATTAGTTCAAGGGTATCAGGGATCATCCAGGGGTTAAAGTAGCCTTTGATCTTCTGCTTTTTTATGGGAGCATGGGTGTCACAGATTGTATTGAAGAGGAGGATGAAATGGTGGAGTGCGTCATCAATGACAGTAGCCACAAAAACCGAGGACCAGTCAGCATTGAGGAGATCCATTTTGAAGTGGTCAGCATGACCAAGTTTGAGAACCCTGCTGGTCATTGTTCTAGGTGGCGGTTTGGAGAAATTATTAGCCCAACTGAACATGACAGGGGAGTGGTCACTGATGTCATCCGGGAGGACAGAGGCATTAGAGGCATGCTCAGGTCGGTTGGTGAGCACCCAGTCAATCAAAGTACTAGTGCATGTCCTGTAGTTAGTCCTAGTGGGTGTTTCAATGAGCTAGGTAAAGTGGATAACCTGAACTGCATCCTTCAATTGGTTAGCTTCAGGGGCAAGCCAATTAATATTGAAATCACATAAGAGTATAACCTCAGAGCTTAGGGTTAGGCTTCCAAGACAGTCTATGATGGCATGGGGACCTTGGGCAGAGTTCTTTGGGGGGATGTAGACAGAATTGTGACAGTTTTGTTGTGGGCCCCAAGAAGAACCTTAATGGCAAGGGCCTGGGCGAATGATCCGAGGCTGGGTAAATTCAAGACTATGCCCTGAAGGCTGTCCTTAAAGTAGATTGCACAGCCACCACCTCTTTTAGATTTATGATCTTGCCTAAAGATCGAATAGCCCGGCAGAGTGATGCCTCCATCGGGGATCTTGGGAGTGAGCCATGTCTCTACCACAGACAGTACATCTGGATTATGTAGGGCTACCCAGGCTTGAAGGTTGTCAAACTTTGTTGTCAGGCTGCGGATGTTTAGTGATGCAAAGGTTAAGGTGCCTGGTTTCGGTGCACTCAACCCCTGATATAGAGAGGGGCCTGGATTAAGGTAGTTGTTGCCTGAAAGCAGTAGTAACAGGAGTACCAATCTGACCAGGTAACTTTTAAAGTGTTTAAGGTTAGCTTTGTGCTGTCTGTGTGGATTCATTCGAGCTGCATGCTTATCAGAGAGAATGGCTAGTTTAGGCAGGACTGTGGGAAGGGGAAACCCTGGCCAAGCTAGATGCGTTCTGAGCCAGGTAAGCCAGGGTGTGTTGTTAGGCATGCAGTTGGCACGTGGGCCACAACTATGCATGGACATTATAGTGCTGTAGATGTTGCCATAGGGGTGCTCCATGATAAGAGGATCAGCTGATTTAGGGTCATTTAGCAGCTGCAAACAGAGAGTGGGCAGGAGTATAAGAATTAGCATTAGTCTGGTTGCCATGTCCAAGATTGTAAAACAGTGGTAACACAGCAAGAAGGGTCTTGGGAGGGGGAGGAGAGTAAAAGAGATTAAGATGTGATGGAGCTAGGAGGGTGTCCTGGCCTTATAGGCTGCTGTGTTCCCTTGCAGTTTGGCGGAGACCAAAAAAGGAAGATGTCTTTAAGAGGAGGACAAGTGTTAGTCCTAATAGATGCACTCTGTATCTTTAAGTGGAGCTGCAATATTAGTGAGAAGGAAGGATTAAGATTGCCTAGGGGTGGTGCCGAGGGGGGAGGGAAGGTATTTAATAAAGACTGGAGGTGGGGGGTGGGCACAAAAATTCAAGCAGGAAGGAGACAGTAGGAGAGAAGGTGAAGCAGAAATTGGATTATTTGTAGGGCAAAGCTTACAACTGTGACCCAAATGAAATGTAGTCTAAACAAAAAAAAAACTGTATCACTTTAAACTTAGTTTTTGATCCAGGGTAGATTACCACTGGAACTTAAAACAGAGAGAGCTGTAATACTTTAAAATCTACAAACCTGCAGCCTAAAAGAACTTGCACTTCAAATACCCTTGGGAGTGCAAAATTGCTATAAGGTTCATGTTTAAATTAGGATTCACAGGACAATTTGGAGAGGCTTAACCTGTACCACAACCAGTGTGTAACATTAGCTTAAAGTCCAGAAGAAGATGGAGTAGCTAAGAAATTAAAGAACTGCAGCAGCCTGTCAGCAGGCAGAGCCAATGGTTCTGGCCAGTCAAGTTTCAGCAGCGTACCTTCGGTCTGGTGATTGGTGGGCAGTATAGCGAGGAAGGCAGCCGGCGGACAGAAGAGGCCCTCCTGGCAGCTTGCAGCAGCAGAGGCACCTGTGTCAAGGGTGAAGCTTCGGTCTGGTGAACGGCAGGTGGTACAGTGAGGAAGGCAGCCAGTGGATAGAAGAGGCCCATCCAGTTACTTGCAGCAGCAGAGGCACCTGTGTCAAGGGTGCCTCTTTTGCTGCCATGGTGTGCCCCTGATGCATCATAGTAAGGATGGAGTCAGTGACCAGCAGCAGGGAGGAGACAGTGGAGTGGTGCTTCCAGAAAACAGAGTGGAAAGGAAACATGGGATTTCCACCCAGAAGGTTCCCTAACCCCCCTAACCTTTCAGCAGGTAAAGGGTCCTGATGGTAAGGTGGCTCCCCCTTAGTGACCTGGTCACCAGCCACCTGGGCATCCAATGAACTCATCAACTTCCACTGGAGTATTTACTCTAGTGGTCCCTTTTTCCCAGAATTCCATTTATCTGGTGGTTTAGTAGAGTCCTCCTCATCATGGTCTGGTACCCTGGCTGCTGTACCTGGTCACAGGAGTGCACCTTCAGTTTTATTTATTTAGTTTATTTATTTCAGTTTGGGATTAATACCTTTAAGTCAAGGACTCATTTTCAAAGGTTCCACATCAGTGTTGAATAACAAACATTACAAAAATACAAAGCTTGCAGAGAAAAAAAAAGAAAAACATTGAAGCATATACACAGGTATTAATAGCAAAATGTGAACTTATACACATCAAATTAGTACATAGTAACAGATAGACTGATTGGATAAGAGGGGGTTGGGGGGTCAGCCAGAGGTGGCATCGTCTGAGGTGGAAAAGAGGTGGAGCTTTCAACCAAGTGACATCATCATCAGGTAATTGGGGTAGAGGAGTGGGCTAAGAAAAAAGTGGTATATAGCAGAAAGATATAGGGGGAAGTAGGTAAATGGAAAACTGGGGTGAGGTTCTGTCACATTAGTGCAGGCAGGTACAATTCATTTTAGAGCCAAGGAGAGATTTGAGCCTAGCTTTGAAGGTACTAATCTTGGTAGTATCAGTGAGGTTAGCAGGTAGTTCATTGCACCATTTCAGTCCTTGATACAGGATAGAGTTGTGGGCAGGTTTCGACCTTTTGAAGGGAATCACCATCTTGTCAGCGACCGCACTACGTGCATATTTCGTTGGCATGGCCAGTTTAAAGTGTCTGCCCAGTGTTGGGGATGTCAGTCCAAGTACTACTTTTTTTAGAAGTAGGCAGGTTTGGTATTGCCCTCTGAGATGGAGTGGGAGCCATCCAGCTTCAGTGTACAGCTAGCAGATGTGAGTGTCGACAGTAGCCCCAAAGTAAGATGACAGGCTTTATAGAGGAGTATGTTGATCCTGTTAAGAGCAGTTTTTGTGCCCACCCCATATATAGGCAACTCATAGTCAATGGTAGACAGTATTGAGCTACTGGTGGCTAGTTTAAGAGCATCCAGTGTCATTGAATGTCTGTGATTATAAAGTACACCAAGTTTTATGTTTGCAGTCTTCATAACAGAGTCAATGTGGTTTGAGAGGGTGAGCATGTCATCAAAGGTAATGCCGAGATATTTGAAGTTAGATACCTGGTCTAGGATCTCACACTTTTGGTTTTGAATATGCAGGGGCAGGTATTTCATTTTGCTTTGGGAGGTGGTGAAGAGCATACTCTTTGTTTTTTTGATATTTAATGTTAGCTTATTTTCCGTAAACTAAGATTCAAGTTTATGGAAGCTGCTTTGGAGTTCAGTTGTGATGGATTGTTGATCTTTGCCAGTAACTGAAATCGCTGCATCATCAGCATAGAGAACTGTGCTTGCTGAGCAAGCCATTGGGGTATAGCTGATGAAAAGGCTAAAGAGTAGAGGACTGAGGATTGACCCTTGTGGAACCCCGAGGTGCACCTCCTTAGCTGAGGATAGGGTATCACCAATTTTGACTTGTTCTGATCTGCTAGAGAGGTAGTTGCCAAACCATGATACTGTATCTAGGATAGACCTGTAGATAGAAGGCAGCTTAAGAAGATTGTGATTAACAGAGTCGAAAACTTTTGTAAGGTCGATGAAGACTGATCCAACTGCCTGACCATTATCCAAAGTGTTATGTAGTTGGGATGAATAATCAACTAGAGCGGTGAGTGTAGAGTGCTTTTCATGGAAGCCGTGCTGTTGCGTGCAGAGTAGGTTATGGTTATCAAGGTATTCAGTAAGCTGCTCCGAGACCATTCTTTTGAGTACTTTTGAAAGGGGAGGAAGGATGGATATAGGTCTGTAGTTGGATGTTTGGGTTTTATCCCCCGCTTTAAAGACAGGTGTTATGTTAGCTGACTTCCGTGCATTTGGAAATACTCCTGATTTTAGAGAGGCATTAAACACCATGGTAAGAGGACCAGCAAGTTCGTGGAGGAGTAGACCAACCAGCTTCATGTCAAGTAGATCTGTCCCATCCTGGTCTTGCCAAGAGCCCTTTTAATATACCTGATGGTTTCAGTTTGATTCAGGCAGTTACTGCCTGCTTTCAAGGAACAGTTACCTAAGTGAGGTACAGTAGGCTGAGAATGTGATTGGGAGGACCGTCAATCCTTTGTGAATGCCCCTGCCCCTTTTCTGACTGCTTGCAAAGTAATTTGTGAGCACTCTTGAAAGATCTGCAGACTTTACTGAGCATAGCTCAATTAAGTCACAGTATGAGTGGCAGCTCCATGTGTCACAATGACCACTAAGTACCATCAAATATTATTGGAAGGCTATGCCTGTAGTTCAATGGGCAAGCAGCCAGTCGCCCCCTCTTCCTGTGCTATATAAGCAGTTTCTCTGTGTCTTTTTCTCAGGTACTTTTTATTTGCAGCTGGAGTCTCTGTCAGTCTGTTCTTTGTAGCCTGCCAGGGCCTGCCCCCTGCCTTGCTGTGTTTTGGCCTCTGCTTGTTTCTGCTGAACTCCTCTTTTCTGTTCTCCTGCATTTGGTTTGTATTGTTTGCCTCTGGCTGTGTTCTTCTCTGTGTTGCTTGTTCCCTGTTCTTCCGTGTTTGTCTGCCTTTTGTTTTGCTTTCTTTTTGGGTGGCTTCTGTTTCTAAACTTCTGTATTTTGCTAATCCAGAGCTCATGCTACTTGATCCCATTTACTCACAATGCAACTGCAATCATTATCTGTGTGTTTCAGCTCAAGCTGCTTCCCTGCTGCTCTCCATGTTTGCACCTTAATTGTTTTCACCTAGTTCAAGCTCAGTCTGAACCCTGGCCCATGCAGCTCAATCCTGCTTCCTGAACTCATACCACATACCTCACTGCAGCTGTTTTCAATGCACTGCCTAGCCAAATTGCTGCTTTTAGAATGTTGCCTCCCTCCAGTCTCTGTTCATTCGAATTGCTACCCATATACTGTAGCTCATAGTTACTCAATACAGATGCTGTTCTTCGTTTGTACACTGCTATTAAACTCTGGAGGTCAGCTAAGCTACCACTGATGCTGTAAACTAGCTTTAATATCTGCATGTGGGTCACAACACCTTCCACACTTTCTTGTTTTTCCTACGGCGGGGACTTGGAGGTGTTGGGGGAGCCGTAACTCTGTGTGGCATACTTACCTTATGTTCTAATCCTGCCGCCTAGAATCCTCATAGCATTTTTCACCTTTCACTGACTCCTTGAGTGCCTGGCTGGCTTACCCCACTATTCATATTTGCTGCTCTTCCAACCTCTGTGCAAGTCTGACCATTTGCTTACTCTGCTTACTGACCTACGTGCAGGTCCACTCATTGCTTATGAAATTCATTTGCTCAAAGCTCGCTACTACCATGTCTAATCTACATGAGGGTCCTAGCACTCAATGCTTCATTCAGTTCCTCCTCAGTTGTTTCTGAGGCATTCCAGCCATAACCATTCCATGGTGCAGGGCCTCCCTTCAGCCGATGGTCTCGCTCTGCACCTATAAAGTCTGCATCTTTAGCGTGCCTGACTTGGAGCGGAGTCCTTCTCACCTGGCCCATAGCTGGAAATGTCCTTGCTCTGGGCCTGGCTTTAGCCACTTGAGACGCAATGGCAACTCCTGGTGTAGAATTTAAGACTAGCCATGAAGGGTGGTTACAGTGATCTCCTTTGGCTCTAGTATTCTACTACCAAGGCACCTTCACCGCATTTTCCCTACGACTGCCTCCGGTTCACCTGGTTTGTTTTTAGGGCAGGTAGGCCAGGAGAGTGCCTAAGCAGTCATTGCTCTCCTCCTCTCACCTTGGTTGCCCCCATTGTTGCAGAGCTCTGTCACAACCTTCCACGGTGTTCCCTTTAGAGGAATCGAGAGAGAGCTTTCCTCCAATTTGGAATATTTTCCACCGCCCCATAATTGGGCTTCTAAATTGCAGCAGCAGAGCCATCAGTAAACAAACATCCCAAGCCTGGAGGTAAGGCAACCTAGGCCTTTGATCCCCAGAGATTTCCTCCTCAAATATTTTTTTTCTTTCCTCCATGCCTCAGGTCACAACCATTAGTTAGCTGTAGTTAGTGTTCCCTAGTTCCTTTAGGTAGGTTCCACTTTTGGATGGAGGTGCATGGTGTCCCTACTTGCCATTCCCTCTCTCCTTAGGAAGCCCCCTTAATCTCCAGTGCAATCCATTGTACTCATGCCGTTGCTAACCTGCACATCTCTTTATGTTATCAAGCTACATGGTGCCTAATTTACTATTAGCCTCACATCTACTGATTGCTAACGTGCTTACATACTACTACATTTCTTTTTGGGGATGCTTCCTAAGTTACTGTTAGCCAAGGGAATCATCCCATGGCACCTCTAGGGGTGGAACCCTCTTTGAGGGTTCCTTGTCCTGGTACCCCTATAGGGTGGTAATTCCTCTGGAATAGAAAGTGCAAACAGCCAAACCAAGTAACACAGCTGCACAAGCATAACATCATACTGACTGCATAGGGCATTGAATTGGAAGGCTATGCCTGCAGTTCAATGGACAAGCAGGGAGCAACTCCCCTTTCCTATGCTATATAAGCAGTTCCTCTGAGTCTCTCTCTCAAGCACTTTTTCTTTGTCCCACCACCCTCCCCATCTCCTCCAGTGGCATCACCCCTCTCCTTGGGATGCTTCCTAAGGTTCCTTTAGCCAAGGGAGTAGTCCCGCAGCACCTCAAGGGGTGGAGCCCTCTTTGAAGGTTCCTTGCCTTGGTACCCCTACAGGGTGGTAGTTCCTCTGGAATAGAGAGTGCGAATGGCCAAAAACAAATAACACAGTTGTACAAGTATAACATCATACTGGCTGCATAGGTCATTAAACTGAGAATCAGGTCACTTTACTTTATGAGTAACACATGCTACTGTTTATCAGTGTCAGTAATAAGTTATATCCAAATGACTCAAGAAAATCTTTGTTGTAGCAATCATGCTCAATAACCTTGAAGTTTAATAAAACTGAATTTGTGATAATGATGATTTAACCTTTATCCATCCAGGTAAAGGATATGATTGAGATTGAATTCTCCCTTACAAGTGTGGCAGACTATTTATGAGGATCTTACAGTCTACAAATAAACCCATCCTTGTAGCAGTTCCTCATACAGCTCTTTTTCATTTCTCCACAGGTGTCTTTCTCCATGATGGGCCCTTTGAGTAACTAACTTGTAAAGAACACATGATAGCTCATGTCAAGGGAGGGGCAGCTGCCAGAGCAGCTGTGTATGATGTCAGCCAGCACGTGAAGCACATGTGAAACAGAGTTAAACTGTTTTGAATATTTTTCACTAAACATTCTCTACAGTCACTTATTATAGTATGTAGTATCTGTATTGTAATTGGTGAGCTTTGTATATGGGTCCTCATGGCAGTGCAGTCCCAGCAAGCTGGGGAGATGGAGGAGTTCCATGACCACAAGTATTTTCTGACGTGTATTTGGAATTTTAGGGGCACGGTTGCACCCCTATACTAGGGTTCAATAACCAGTTCTGTGTTAACTGAAAATGTCAAACTTTAATAGCTTCACAACTGTTCCACCAATTCACATGAACTTTTGCACACATCATCAGGGACCAAAGATCACTTGATGTGACATGTTTCATTCCAATTCAATGTGTGGGCGTGGAGATACGGAGTGTCAAAAAATGTGAAAATTACCATGTCTGTCAAATTCTTTGTCACACCACTGCATAGAAACAGTGTGGAATTGTTGTCTGAAATTTTCAGGGTAAACATGTCTTGAGTCACAAATGTGGCTTTTGAAGGGTTGGTGAAAAATATTAATCAGTTTAAAAGTTTTTAAATGTTAACGTTTCCCACTATTTTCAATGGGAGCAGTTTGATGTCCCATTTGAAAAAGGATCCTTTATTGCAAATGGGTAAATTTCTGTTGCAAATGAAAAATCATTTTTCATGAGGCCTATTTTGTCTTACAGTTAGTGAGGGAGACAAAATCAAATAACTCAAAAATGACGCCTTGTTGGGAATCTGATAAAGCTACATGTGTTGCTTTGTACTAAGGCTTAGTAAAAACCAACACATGTAACTTGCTTATCTGGACCCTCTGAGCTGATTCAGCACTTATCTGTTGCAGAAATGCTGTTAACGTTTTTTTTCCTCTTATACTGTACCTATCTTAGCTTACTTACTCATGGAATAGGGTAAGCATTAGGGCACCCAACCCCACGGCACACTTCTGATGCCTGCTCCTGCATGCAGGATAGGGGAGTGTCTTAGGCTTGGAAACTGAGGGTGGGGCTGGGGTCTTAGGTTTGGGAACCCTAAGATGGCATTTCCCTACTTTTGATGCTGGAACACTAATGGTTCATTAACAAAGTTTTTTGCAGAGAATATTATAATTGTTAGGGTTGAGTAGGTACTTTATTGTTAGATGTCAGTGTGGCTCAGTTGGTAGCACATCCACCCCTAGGTTAGATGGCTGAGGATTCTAGTTCCCCACCAGGAATGTGCTCATACCATAAACTCTGGCACCCAAAAGCAGTAATGTCGGTGATGCTGTACTGTCAGGATGTGCTATCCTTAGAATAAGATGTCAAACCAAGGTCCCTCGTGCTCATCTCTGGTGCTGTCCCATGTCGGGTGTCCAGATGAAAGTAAAAATAAGGCACTTTTCATAAGAGTAGGGTTCTTTCCCTGATCCCCTTGTTAGTTTCAGCTCTTATTCAATATCCTTGGTAGAGTTTCACAAAATGTTTAAGAGTGCATATTCTGGCACTGAAACTCCTGATTAAAGGTGGGCAAAGTCCCCTAACTTTGCTACATGGAGCACTTCATGTATTAACACTGAGTTTGCCTAGTGCTCCTCACATATCACTTCTCCTTCTAATTTTAATGTAAAGTGCATTGTTCTCTATGGACTTCACATTATTTTGCTTATTTTAATGCCTTCCCCTTAATTTTAACACAAAGTGCCATTGATTTGAATGGACTTTGCTTTGCTTCGTCTTTGTATTGCTCTTTGAGGTGAATTTTGCAGTGATTCATGGGATGGCAGGTCATATGGGCTCTAGATTGTCTTACACAGCCTCAGTTCTGTATGGCATATGTAGTGGAAAGCTGGAGACAAAGTTTGCTCTCAGAGCTCTGTGAATCAAACCAATGAAAAAACTTGGTGGCTATGAATACAGTGCAGGGCTTCAAACAGGCATGGGATAGGCATAAGGGAGCAATACGGATGAGCATGAATAGGCCACTAACAGAGCAAAGGCTGATGGCACATTTATAAGGTAGAAAAAGAAATGGGCAGACTGGATGGGCCTTGTGGCCCTTATCTGCCATCAACCTCTGTGTTTCTATGTTTCTATGTAATTTATTTCTGTTTGTTGTGGTGCAGTGCATATTTTCATTCTAAGCCCCTGTCCATGTGCAGTTCATGCACTTTGGACCTTGTTTTTGTTTTGCTTAAACAACTAAGTCCCCAAAAATGCAAAATGTGCATGCACACACAGTTTGTTTATTTCCTACCTCAGTTTTCTTTTCTTTGTAACTTTTACATTTTTTAATATATTTTTTCTGAAATTTGGCAAGTTAGCACCCTTCCTCCTAAGCACAAAAGTGGCAACTTTTAAATCTCACCTGAAATGTGTTTTTGGATGTAAGAGTATGCCTGAAAACACGTTTTGGGCGGGATTTAAAAGGAGCCTCTTATGTGGTTTTGGGGAAAGTGATAGCCTGCCAATTATTGAAATTTGGGAGAAAAAATATTAAATAGGAATAGTCAGCAGTAAGAGTCTCACACCAAAGTATGGGGCTGGTCCCAGTTTGCGCTTTGTGTGGAAAAATATGTTTTTACTTACTGTTTCTACAGTATAGTAGATTTATCAGACAGATTCTGTTGACTTGCAAGCTGACATTTAATATAACTACAAATCCCAGAATCCTCTGCAGCTGATATCAGAGGATAGCTGCAGCAATGAGAGATTCAATAGCCTACAGTCCATGTATTATTGAATCTCCCACTGTTGCAGACCAACTTTGATGCAGCTGCAGGGGATTCTGGGATTCCTAGTTATAGCAAGTGTCAGCTTAGGAGTCAGGAGAATCAGCCTAATACAATCTACTGTACTGCATGAGCCAAAAATATTTTTTGCACACAAAATACAAATTGGGTAGAGATGTGCAAAGTTCAAAAATCTTTGCTTCAAATAAACTTTGTGAAATTCTGAAACTTTGTAACGTTCAACAAAGTTGTGAAGTGTGTGACTTTATGAGGTTTGCTCCTGGCAAAGTTCTCAGATTACATGTAGTACCATGTGAGAAGATCACATAATATCTCTGCAACAGGAAACTGACCATGAGTGCTGTAATCTGTGCAGTCCTGCATTGGGCGTGAGAAGACTGGGGGAGGCTAGATATTCAAACGACGTGGGAACTAAGTCCCTTGCCACTGCCACAGGACAAAGTCTCTGCACCTGGGGAGATTTGTATTTTCAACAGTGCAGCTGTGGGGGATGTTATGCCTGGTTTGACCAGGCATAGCTTCTCCCCACAGCTGCACCCAGCTGCACCCAAAAAATGGCCCCAAGCTGCCATAAATCATGAAGCCGGTCACAAACTGGCTCCATTTTTGAAAATACTTCAGCTGCAGAAAAAACTGTGGCTCTACAAGTGGAGATGCACTTGTACCAGTTTGTTTCTCTGCAGCTGTGGGTTTGTCAAGGGCTTTGGAAATCTAGCTCAGGATCTGCCTGTGAGATCTCTAAGACAGCGACCTCTTTCTGGCATTAAAGCCTCAAAAGCAAACTTTTTTTAAAGCCATATATAGTTACTTATCAAGCTTTATTTGAAAATTTATTTTAAGTGTTTTTGGTAGATTTGCACAACTTTTACTTGAAGTTTTAATGTGTGCTCCAATGTCGCTGTGTAGTCTATTCTCACAGCCATTTTGCAGCACATTTGCTGTTGGGGGGGTGCAATCAACATTCTTGTTCTTAATTCCTTTTACCAACCAACTGTACCTACAAATCTTATCTTATTTTTGTGCATTTTAGATTTGGTATTAGCAGCAGCAGTAGCAGCACTATATTTGTTATTTTCTTTGACTCAGAACAATGAGCTAATCTTTCTGCAGACCTGGGTTTAGCTACAACAGCCACCACCTTAATACCATGTGAACTTGAGCAAGTCGTTTAAATTCCCTTCACTCTGTGTACACCTTGAAAGTAGCTTGCGAAAATATGAATATATGAATGTACAAGCAGAAACAGACCACCCAAAGTTTGTCTATCAAAGTTTGCTTGAGTATGCAGCTAGTACCCCTAGTTTTCAGCTGCTCCAACCCCCCTCTCCTTTGTCATCCCAATGCCGCCCCCCTATTCACCCACCCTCACTCTCCTCTTTTCCCTGTCCCATGCCCTTTTAAAGCTGTTCAGAGATTTACATGATATCACCAATTCTGGTAGTGTGTTCCATTTTGCTACCACCCTCTCCATGAAATAGTGTCTCCTCATTTCCCTCCTAAATCTTCCCCATCTCTATTCTTAGCCCATGCTCCCTGGTGTCCCTCCCCTTCCTTAGTTTAAAGACCCCATCTGCCCCATCCTTATTGATTCCCCTGAGATACTTAAATATCTTTATCATGACCCCCTGTCCCTTCTGTCCTCCAGGGTGTACATATTCAGGTCTGCCAGCCTACTTTCATAGACTCTCCCCTCCATTCCACATATCATCTTCATTGCCCTCCTCTGCACCCCCTCAAGTAGCCTGATATCACGCTTTGGGTATGGCCTCCAAAACTGCACACAATGCTCCAGGTGTGGCCTTACTAGTGACCTGTAGAGGGGCAAGATGACCTCTCTTTGCCTGGAAGAAACACCTCTTGCTATGCCCCCCCAGCATTTTGTTTGCTTTTGCAGCCTCTCTCCTCCACTGGGAAATGTTATCCATGGTCTCTGTTAGCATTACCCCTAGGTCCTTCTCCTCCTCAGTGATCCCTAGCTTAACCCTTCCCAGCCAGAATTCTCTTCTTAGGTTCTTCAGCCTTAGTGCATCACCTTAAACTTCTTTGCATTGAATCCCAGCTGCCACCTCTCTGACCACTCCTCTAGCTTGCTTAGGTCCCCCTGCAGCTGCTTCCATCCCTCCACTCCATCTACCACTGCTCCGATTTTGGTGTCATCTGTGAACAGACTAACCTTGCTTACCACCCTGTGTGCAATGTCTGATATGAAGAGCCCAAATAATACCAGTCCTAGCACAGAACCCTGTGGTACCCCCACTCATCACAGGCCTTAGAGTTGAATGCTTCCATCCCACTACCACCAGTTGTAGCCTCCCACTCAGCCAGCTTGTAATCCAGTTTGTCATTTTTTCCCCTACCCCTACATCAGTTAGCTTCCCCCCAAGTAGTCCATGAGGCACCGAATTGAAGGCCTTGCTGAAGTCCAAGTAAAGAACATCCACCGCATGACCCTTTTCCAGCTCACCTGTCACTCAGTCATAATATTGTATCAAGTTGGTTTGACAAGACTTCCCTGAAACAAACCCATATTGCCTCACATCCTGGAGGCCATTGTCCTCCAGGTATGAAACCAGTCTTTCCTTTAGTATCTTTTCCATGAGTTTGCACACTACTCAGCATCTGCTCAGTGTGCTTTTCCTTGCCCCCCCCCCAAAAAAATAAAGCCAAATTAAGGACTAATCCTTCCAGAAATAGGCAGGTGTTTAGCAATGTGTAAGGAAATATTTCCTTATCACAGCAGTAAAATGTGCGGCAGAGGTAAGGGTAAGGCTTGTGGTGGCAAGGCAGCTGCGAGAAAGGGGCACACAACTAGAAGGCTGCAGGCAGAGGCAGTCTGTGGTGTTAAAAAATGAGAGCAGATGATGTGGCCAACATTCTTGTTGATACAGAACTGGGGTGAGGGGTTGGGAATAGTCAGATTGAGAGCCAAGAAACTGCACTGCACCCCGATTTGCCACTTACTAAGGCATGTGAGAAATCTGAGTCTGAGAAACCCGGAGAATATAATGGATAGGGTTGAACCCTTAGATGAAGAGGAACTGCAGCTTATGGAAGTGAAGGTTATGGAAAAAATTGCTGAGGAATAGAAGGAAGACTAGCAGGAGTGGGAGATGAGATGTCAGAAGTGGAGGCTAGTGAGCAAGAAGAGTTGCTGGACGGTTTAAGATGAAGGCAATTATAATGACCTGGTAGTCAATCTTTCCTGGGAGCCCCCAAAGTAAAAAATGAAAGCAAAGGATGTTAAAGAAAAAACAAAACCAATGGGTGAACTCCACCCTCCCCCTCCCAAAAAAGACTTTTGTTGGAAAATGTTTGCCTGCAAAAAGCATATCACTCTCCATGCCTCCAGCATCACCTCCACAACATTGTCATCATCTTCACTTGTTTATTTCCATAAAATGACCCATCGCTCCAAATCCCTTGTTTAGGACTTTATTATTATTCACCCCTATAATGAGTCAGTTACAATTTGTTAGATATGCCAGGTGAAAGTAAGTCATGACAAAAAAGGATCCTGTTTGGGCACTGGTAGGCAACACACCTATTTAAAAATAAAGTACCTGAATAAGTGGCAGCAGCATCAGCATCTATCAGTTGGTGGAGTGGGAGGCAATGAAACAGAATCTACACATGGCAAAGAGTTGGAGGAAGTTAATTTAGAGGAGGATGTTTTATTTGAGGAGGATATTAACTGTACCCCTACTAGCTGAATCAATCCACCTGCAGTACTAGCAGCAGCAGCATCAGTGTCAACCATACCCTAACAAAACCCCCACTGTCTGTGCCAAAAACCAGCACACCAAAAATCTCTGGCCTTTTAACCCCTGGTGACCAGAAGACAACCCCTGAGCAATGCAATGGCCATGTGAAACTCTTCAGTAAGCACCACCCAAAAAAGTACAGTCCACAATCAGCAGCATTCTGTACTGGAAGTGCTAATCCACCCCCCCCAACCCCAAATCATGCTGTGGCTGGGGAACTGAATGCAGCAACAGAGATGCTTGCCATCAATCAGTTGCCATTCTCTTTCATTGAAGATAAGGTGTTATGCCAGCTTATGGCAAAAACATGCCCAAAATGGCAGGTTCCTGTCAGAACTTAATTTTCACAGAGGGCAGGTCCGGAACTGAGGAATGATGCTGGAAATACTGTACAGCATGCTCTGCAGCCTTCATTGAGTCACTATATCCAAATAACCACTGACACTTGTGGCCAGCTTTTCAAAAGGTGCTCTAGGGCTTGTGAAAAGCCCTGTGCTTTGACACTTAGGTTCTGGCAGTGCACCAACCCTCACCACTGCAACTGCACCCGACTTTACAATCTTGGGCACAGTTGTGACAGTTTTCACAATTTATAGAAGCTTGCATCAAATATCTGGCACAATTTCTGTAAGAAAAACCTAGGATTGCTGCTAGTTAGACCACAAAAAGTTGGTCAAACATGTGTCAACTGCTACAAGGGATAGAAACTCCTGTTAGATTTCCACAAGCCCCATTTGCCATATCATTGGCACACCACAGGCTTGTGGCAATCTAAGCCATTTGCAAATCCTTCCCATGGAATAGTGGTCCAATGGCTACAAGCTTGTACATGAGTGTAACTGCACACTGGGTGAAACTTTCAGGGGTGAGACAGGATTTTTTTTACCAAATGCAACTTAATAAATTTATGGGTGGAGCTGGCACCAGCACTAGCAGAAGCAGCAGCCAGTCTTCTGTGTTGTATAAGCATGCCACGCTTGCCATGAAAAGCATGGTTGTGTCACACAGTGCAGGCAACATTTTGTCTTCACTATTAGAGGAGGTAGACACCTGGCTGCACCCACTCTTACTAAAGATGGTTTATACATATCTCAGCACAGTGGAAACCCATGCAGTCAAAAAGCACGCTGCACAAAGACCCTAAAAACATGTAATCAAACATTGTGCAAACATTAAATAAACTATTACTAAACCATGTATGCTGTTTTGACTGTGTGACAGTGCATCCATCCCTTCATGATCTTGATAGGATACCGCTAAAGACAGGGTTTATTGCAAACAACAAGGGGTTAGGTACTGTTAAGGCCATTAATGATTTTTTTTTCAGGGTACCTTGTTTGGCATACTGTATTAAACTGATGGTTACAGAGATTGTGTCACAGGCGGACATTAAAGAACTGCAGATTGTGTGCAGGGGAATCTGTGCACATTTTGCATGGTCTAAAAAGTCCAGGGACCAGCTGTGAGCACTGCAAATTAAAAATGGCCTACCTCAGCACCAGATGAAGTGAGAGATTGTAACAAGGTGTAACTCAATATTATATATGCTGGAAAGGATGTACACACAATATTTTAAGCACTGCAAATACCACCCGAATATAACATTGATACAACCATGCTTTTCATGGCAAGCATGGCATGCTTATACAGCACATATAACGTTGAGCTCCACTTCATTACAACCTCTTGCTTTATCTGGTGCCGAGGACATTTTTCATTTGTACCCCAATTTTTGTAGGAGTCCTCTACAACTCTTCCAAATCCTTTCCCACATCATTTCCTAACACCCTTTCCTCTTGTCTCCCTTGTAGACTCAGGGAAGCTCATCCTTCTTGGTGATTTTAATTTAAATTAGCTATCCCCTGCTTCAAATCCTATCCTCCAATCCATTGAATCCCTAAACCTCACGCAGTTAGTCACTGAATCCACCAGACTCAACCCTTGTACTGATAATCATTCCCTTTAGTACTGGGTGTTGTCCTCCCACCCCACTGGAACACAGCAGCTGGAATACGCCCTGACTCATTCAATGACCACTTCCTAACAAATTGTATTAGGAAGTTTTGCCCATCTCAGTCCTCACCCAAATACATCTGGCACAGGCCTCTCATATCACTCAACACTGAGGTCCTCATTGAGGATCTCTCCTCCTCTGACTGGTCTTCCATTTACCCTATGTGTGAGATTGACATGGCCCTGTCTCTCTTTATAACCATCCTCAACAGTGTTTGGGGCACACATGCCCCTCTCAAAAAAATTGAGTCTCAAATGCCTCCACCATCCGTGGATCACCCACCAACTTCATCGAGCTGTTCAAGTCTCCTGTTCTTGTGTGGGATAACTTCAAGTCTACCCATGGTGCAACTGATTTATAGCTCTACAGGTCACTCAGGAACTCCTATACCAAGGTAGTTCAAGCAGCCAAGGCTCTTTACTACAAAAATAGCCTTCAGTTCAATGTAAGCTCCCCGGCCAACTTCTGAAAAGTGTTGCACTCCTTACCCACCAGCCCAGTCCCTCCCCCCTTCTAATGGATGGCTTGCTGGTCTTCAACCCACTAACCATTGCCTCTCCCTTCAGAGATTTTTTCACAACCTGTGCCCTACCCAGTCAGGACATCTCCTGACCTCCCTCCAGCTGCCTCACCCTCTCCTTCAGTCACATTTAGTTTCCTTCCAGTCACCCCCCAGGAACTCCTCTAGACACTCATGGCCTTAAATCCTTCAAAGCACAGCCCTGGCAAGCTAGATCCTAAACTCCTGTAACTATCTGTCCCGGCCATAACTCTCCCTCTCTACACCTCCTGAACTTATCCTTTTCTCTATGTGCCATCCACTGAGCCTGGAAATTGGCCAAAGTCCTGTCACTCCACAAAGGGGGTAATCCCTCCTCCCCTGGAAACTATAGACCAATTTCACTACTCCCCGCCCTAGCAAAACTGCAGGAATCCCTTGTGCTCTCCAGGCTTGCCACCTTTCTTGACTCCTAATCCTTGCTTTCTCCATTCCAGTTGGGTTTTAGAAAGAACCACTCCACCATCTACTCTGTCCTCCGAGTGGCAGACTCAATCTGTTTATTTATTTGTTTAACTTTTGTTTACCAGGTAGTACAATGAGCCAAAGGCCCTTTTTCTTGAATGACCCGGGGCCGTAAAACAAAACAGCCAAGATGTTAATGAAGTGCAAAATACAGACATACAATATGCAGGATAAACTTAACCACAAAAACTTACAGAGTAGGGAACATTCCCAGTATCCTGGCCAAATTCCCCTTCCCATAAACCGGACCATGCAATTGTTCAGGCTGTGTGTGGGTGTTGATGTGCAATATGGCCGCCACCACACATTCAGTCACTTCACTACCAGTCTAGCATTGCTTGTAAAGTGATTTGGGATACACTGTGTATGAAAAGCACTATATAAATGCTAATTCTTCTTCTTCTTCAAAACATTTACATTGCAGTTGTTTTAAAAAATAAATTTTCAGTCACTGTTTAAAGACTGTATGACTTTTACTTCATGAAACAGCTCCAGTAAGTTGTTACACCATTTAGCTGCACAGACAGAAAAGGCATATTCACCCATGATAGTTTAAGTACTTGGAATTTTCAGCATATGCTTACCACTAGATCTTAATTGCCTACCTTCACTTTTAAAATCAAGCTAAGGATAAAGTGGAAGATCCATTTTTAGCCTTAAGATAGTACATTATTTATAATACAACTCAAATTAAACAAACTATTAAGCTTTGATGATAACCAACCAGATTGTGCATATAGCACACAGGGATGTGTTCTAAAAGGCATCTCCATTGCAAATCTGCAAATCACATGAAATGCAGTGTTCAGCAATGATAATTCAGCAGTAGCTGATGGGAATGGGATGCGACTAGTATGCCCACATAGTTATGGGAGACATTCACGATGGGCCTTGGCCTTGTATCTTGCCTAGATAGTAACCTCGTAACCTAGCTAAATATGAGTAACTATAAGACTTGTAATTTAAAGCAGGCAGAAGTATGCTATTTGCAATAGTATATCTGGCCTCAGAGGTCAAGCAATTCTGTAACTTAAACAATGCACCCAACATTTGGTCAGTTAGTCTGCTTATTGCCCTTATGTGAAGTGAAAATGTTAAGTTTGGATCCAAAAGTAATCTGAGATATTTAAATTCTTTCACCTGTTCAAGCAAGACACCATTTGTATCAGTAATTGAAAGTGGTATACATTTTATCAGTTTTGGTTTGGATCCAAACAGCATGCATTTTTTTTTTACTATTTAGCAACAGAGAATGTTCTATAAACCAATGATTTAAGATGGAAAAATCAATGTTAAGTGTCTGATTTATTTCATTTACAGAAGAAGAGCTGGAATATATTATAATATAATCTGCATACAAAATAGTGTTTGTATTTGTTAATATAGTTGGTATAGTATCAGAAAACAAAGAGAACAATAAGGGCCCCAGGATTGAGCCCTTGGGCACTCCATGTTCCAATATTCATGTGCTGGAATAAGCATCATCATAATTCACCCTTATGGGACACTCAACCAAATAACTATGAAACCAATCACATGGAGAGCCTGCCAGTCCAGTGCTTCTCAGCCTTCCGAGCAGCAGGGAATGGTTTACTAGATAAAAGGCCTTGAACAGGTCCATGAAAATCATGCCAGTAAGCTTCCCTCCATCCATAGCTCTACTGGCGCACTCAGTGAACCTGGCAAGGCTGTACCAGTACTATGGTACTTACAAAAGCCATGCTGCTTGGGATACCAAAGACCAAAGGACTGGAGATATTCAACCAATTCAATGTTTATAAGTTTCTCTAATATCTTGTTTAATGGTGACAATATTGAAATTTGACTGTAGTTATCCATATCTATTTGTGATCCAGTCTTGAAAATAGGTTTTACCATAGTATGTTTCCATAAATAGAGAAACTGTCTTGTAGTCAGTGACAGATTAAATATCTTTGTCAATGGGCAATAATAATAATAATACATTTTATTTAATATAGTGCCTTTCATATACCAATGCGCTGCACAATGCATGAAACAAAACCATAAAACCAATAAAATCACAAAAATTCAGAAAATGCTTTTCCCCATGGAAAGGTCTTCAGTGCCTGCTTAAAACATCTCACTGTCCTACACTCATGTAGCTGATAGGACAGACAATTCCAAAGGGTGGGGGCAACAAACCCAAAGGCACAATCACCAGATGACTTTAAACAAACCCTTGGAATCTCCAGCAATCCCACATCAGCCGAGCGGAGTAGTCACAACGGGATGTAGGGAACCAGGAGCTCTTTCAGGTAGTCAGCACCCTGCCCGTGTAGGGCTTTGTAAGTTAATAAACCTACCTAGGCTAGGCAGCCAGTGCAGATTGCGCAGCACAGGGGTAATATGTGATCTCCTTGATACCCCAGTCAATAAAGGTGCTGCAGAGTTCTGCACTAGCTGCAAGTGGTGGATATCAACCCCTGGAAGCCCTAGGTAAAGGAAGTTACAATAGTCAAGACAAGAAATCACAAAGGTGTGGACCAAAATAGGCAGATTGCTGGACGGAACAAGGTGCTTGATCCTGGCAATGTTCCTAAGATGGTAAAAGACCAGCTTGACAACTGCTGATTCCTGTTTTCAAAGGGTCAGCCCAATGTCAAGCACCACTCTCAGGTCATGCACCCGCTCAGATGTGAGAATCTGAGCATGGCTATTAATTTTAAGGATTATGGCTCCAGTCCATCCTAACCTGCTCTTTTGTTTACTGACATTTGATTTAACAACTTCAATACTTGTTTGGGTTTTACAATATGAAAGTAAAAAGGGGGTGTTAGTTTATTTGTAATTTATGGATTACTCTGATCTGTAAATTCCACATTTTTGAAGTCTTTCTTGTACTTAGTCAAGTCCAGGAATTGTCCAAAAAATGATTCACAGATTTCTGAATTATTGCTCAGTTTTTTCTATCGTTATACATAGCATCACTTGATTGTTTACTTATTGGTTCAAACAGGGATTTTATAGAGGCCCAGAACTTTCTCAATTTCCTAAATTCTGTTGAGGTTTTCAAAGCCCATCTCAAGGCCTTCCTGTATAATCAGGCCTTTCCAGACTTTGATTTATAATTTTTATCTGATCCCTGACTTTCGTGCTTAATTTTGTCCCTGGTTATATATTTAGCTTTTGTATCTACTGCTGATCATATCATTTATCAATTTTATAGTAGTTATAATGTAGAATATTTATTGTTAGGTTTTATATTGTGGTGTTATTTTCTATATATAATTATACTGTTGGTGTTATTTGTACGTGATTCTAACTTGTTTGGTACCCAGAGCCTCCGTGATGGATGTCTTTTTAAATGAAATTTGTCTTGCCTTGCCTAAATTCTCATTTTGTTTAATTTGAAAATACTCAGATTTACATTGCCTAATTTTGTTTTTACATTAATTTCTTAATTTACAAAATGTATTTAAATCTAGCATGCTATCAGAAAATTTGAATATGTTCCATGCATTATCTCTTTGTTTCATCAGAAGAAGACTGGGACTGCCTCAGGTCATGGGGATGGACAAAGGACACACCACAGTGGGCTATTTTCATTTATCTGGCAAAGCGTTCAACTTGGTATCCCAACTTCTCCTCCTAAATAAGTTGACCTCATTGGGACTCTCCACCCCACCATAAACTGGTTCTGCTCCTACCTAGTGGGCCGCCTGCAGTCAGTACAGGTGGGTGGCATACTGTGCCCGCCATCCAGACTGGTGTTCCACAAGGTTCCATCCTGTGCCCAATACTATTTTCCATTTTTCTCAATGACCTTCCCTCAGTCTGTGTCTCTTCGCACGTACACATGTATGCCAAAGACATGGTACTTTACACATCTGATCCCTCAACCATCACAGTCAAAGTCCCACTCCAGCGTAACTTCCTAAATGCGCTGTGCTGGTTCCAGGCAAACCAACTCAAAAGTAACACCGAAAAAACTGTGTCCATGACCTTCGGCACTGGCCAGAAACTAGTTAGGCTGTCATCTTCCTCTGTCTTCTCTACCTTTGATTGCACCCAATCTGAGGCAGTCATAGCCATCAAATGTTTGGCAGTTTGAGTGGACAGCAAACTGGATTTCTCCAGATACACTGATGCCATCCACTCCAAACTCTGCCCCAAGTTTGGCACATTATACTGCAACAAGGACAGCATCTCTCCACCAATCTGCTGGGAGCTGATCACCAAAATGATTCTC
Source organism: Neoceratodus forsteri (assembly GCA_016271365.2). Lineage (NCBI taxonomy): Eukaryota > Metazoa > Chordata > Ceratodontiformes > Ceratodontidae > Neoceratodus > Neoceratodus forsteri. The sequence goes on along the minus strand of CM028136.1, from coordinate 219,097,309 downwards.
CCCATCTTCAATTACGCTGATGTGGTCTACAGCTCTGCTCACCCTTCCTTAATTGCCAGACTGGATACCCTCTGTAAAGCTTTCTGTCATTTTGCCACTAACATGCTCACTCCCCTCACCCATCACTGTGCACTGTACTCTACACTTTTCTTACTTCCCCTACACCACTCTACCAGACACACTACTTTATCTTCATTGCCAAGTACTGGTTTGGCTCACAACTCTCTTACCTATCCTCCCCCTCTTCCCTATAGCTGTCTCTGCTTACGACATACATTCCAGAGACTCATGCAGCCTCTCCATCCCTCTCCCACACTCATGTGCTAGGCAAGCAGCTTTCTCACACTGGCTCCACACTGTCTGGAACCAGCTTCCTTGTTGCCTCCAGCTTTCCCCCTCCCTCCTTTCATTAAAGTGCCTACAAAGGCTCTCGCCTCAGACTTCATGCTATTGCAACTCTCCCCCTGAATATTATATTTGTACTTACCCATGCTATACTCTTTCTCCCTAGGTTGCACCTGGAAATGAGTCTTGGCTTAGTGTGCCTATCCCAGAAACCAAATTTTAAATAAAGAAATAAATAAATATAAGTCCTTGTCTGCCTACATGCTGCTGTATACAAGCAGGAACAGTTCAGTAGCTTCCATGTTGTTAACCACCGATCAGTGGAGGTTTTTGGATGCCTTAATTGTAATATTGTGCCCATTCAATTATGAAACACAGGCAGTAAGTGGGCACACTGTCTCCCAAAGCCAGACCATACCTGTACTCTGTGTGCTGAGGCAGACCGTTGTGAATGTGCGGAGGTAGTTTGAGGTGACTGGTGACGCATTCAGTTACTCACTGGTTAAGCACTTGCTAGAGGTCTTAGACCACAGCAAACACTTGAGCAACATATTAAGATCAATTGAATTCAACACTGCAACCATGCTGGACCCCTGATACAGATTTGGGTTGTCCTCAATCATTCATGGAGGACACAACCAGGTCCTACTGTATATCTTCAAAAGCTAATCATGAAAAGGCACGTGGGGTGTATGTTTTGAAAAGGCAGTATGAGCAGCTTACTCAGAGGAAGGCTGTAATTGGAATGAGGGTAATTATTGCAGCAGCACATCCGTAGACAGAAGTGCATACATCATCCAGTCTACTTAGGGCGGTGCTGTCACAAGTCAGGGTGGCTGATCATGAGCAGGGCCACTGGAAAATTGCACCCACAATTTTTTTGCGGACTCCACAATTTTCACCATTTTCCGCAAAAACCAACATGTTCCGCAATTTCTTGCAATTTTTGAGTTTTTGTATTGAACTGTGTAAAAAGTATTAACATTTTTAATAAACTACTCTCAAATACATTGACAATTTTGCACGCAGACTTGGGTTTGGCTGAAACAATGCAATGTAAAGTAGCGTAAGGGTTTTATGTGACACTGATTTATTTTAAATCCTTGTCTTGTTTGGTTTCAAAATCCACTGGCCAAGCATAAGTACACTTAAAACACTTAACATTTGTTTTGTGTTGAAGCAGTCTATCAGAAAACTTTTTGTTGCCACACAAACTAAAGATGGGAAAAAAGTGCAAATTATACCATTCACCTAAATGGGGTGCTAACGATGAAGCCTTTTTGTAAGTGGCAGGGCAAGTTTTTTCTTGTGATCATACTTTCATTCAGACTAGTTTTGATTCAAACAGCTGAGGATTTTTGGATGGTCCTGCCGATTTTAAACTTGAATAAGCTAGTTTCTAACAGTGATCTCACTCTTAGCAACTTCCCCCTAGATGTTCACATGCAACGACTACAATAAAAACAAGCTTATAAAACACGAAATGTATCTGAACATTTATCTTTAACTAAACAAAATCATTGCAGCCACAGTAAAACAAAGGTAAATTACAAGGTACCCTGACTACTGTATGATGCAGTAAAATATATTGGTATTCTTTTACATTTTTTGGTAACTGTGTAAGGCCTGCTAGGCACAAGTTCCTGTTTTCAGGTACAACCCAGGAGCACTGAGGAGGTTAAGTGACTTGTTCAGAATCACACAGTATGCAAGTGGAGGTTGTGGGAATCAAACCCAGGTCTGCTAGATGTAGTCAGCTTATTCACAGTTTGTTACTCTAACCTCTAGATTATACTGCCAGCCCCAATAACCCCCAGATTTAGTGTTTAAATATGTGATTTCAAAAATAGTGTACAGCACCTACAGTACAAATTATAATTATTAAACACTCTAACAACATTTTACTAAAACTCAATTATTCACCACTCTATCTTATTTATTCTTGTACCAAAGTGGGTAAATAGCTGGCAGAGCATTGTAAACAGCTGTTGATTACGCTTCATTATTCTACAACCAGAAACAAAAAATACATATTTCTTCTAGCTTTATTTAATATTGATTTGCTGTGGCTCACTTTCTATAATCTATTTAGCACTGTATGAGGTGCTTTCAAATTTTGGAAGATAGGCAACGCTTATGATAGTTTATCAGTTTAGTATTCTTTTTAGGAACATAAACTTTTTTTTATGTTTTAAACATATTCAGGTGTCAGTAGATTCATTTAGCAATTTATACTGGCTAATATATGCTGCAGAAAACATTAAAAGATTTATTGTGAAGCACTCCGGGTCTATAGTAGGACCCCCGCAATTTCCCGCAAGTTTTGCAAAACGCTCCACAATTTTTGGTAACCTTTTCCGCAATTTTCCAGTGGCCCTGATCATGAATCACAAGAGGTTGCTGATGATGGAGAAAGGCAGTGGCAAGATTAGTTGAGGGATACACGGCTGGTCAGGTACATCTAGCTGATGAACAGGAACCCCTTTTTTACTGACAGAATAAGGTGAAAGATTGGCCATCATTGGTGGCAGTGACCTTAAAATATCTGAGCTGTCTGCTATCTAATGTGAGTACTGAACATGTTTTCAGCTCAGCAGAGACCATTATTAAGGACAGACGCAATAACCTTTCCCCCACCAATGTCAGTATGTTGACATTTATCAACATGAATCAGCATCCTATTCTTTCAAGTAGGACAGCAGCAGTTTTGGCCCCACTCACACACAAGGACATGGAAGTTGAAGACAGGCAAGGAGCAACATCTTTAGCACAAACAGAGACAGGCATAGCACAAATGGAGAAGAACTTCCCTGGAGGAGAAAATTCTGATACCAAAGATGGTGAAGGTGAATTCCTTGCCTCAAAACAAGACTGCATTATTGGACAGGACTGTGAGTAAAAGAAACTTAAACTCACGTCATGAAAAATTTAATATTTTTCAGGGCTCTTGCTATGTGGTGTGTAGGGAGCATATCTGGAAACCAAATGTTCTAATTTTTCTAATATTTTCTAATTTGGAATAATATTTTCAATATACATATATGTGTCCTAATTTTATTAAGCCTTGTCCCTGATTTATGAGGCAGGAGGTTAACAGGTATGCCAAACAAATACCTGATTGTGCTGCTGCTGCTGCTGCTGTGTTCTTGCACCTCATTTCATCCTATCATTGTTGATGCTGCTGCCCGAAACGTGTACCTGACTGTGTTCTGCTGGTGCTTCATGCTTGCACCTCATCCTGTCAGTGTTGATTCTGCTGCCCAAAACAAGTACCTAACTGTACTGCTCTGCTGCTGTCAAATGCACCTCCTCCTCCTCCTCCTCTGTGGTGAGTGATGATGCCATAATTTCTATAACTGTAGGAGCCACACAGATGCTTTGCCTGCTTGCTTTTCTGCTATGAGCAACAAACAGCAAGATGGAGCCACTGGTACAACTATAAACTTAAAATTGAAATTGGGTTAGTCATAAATAATAATTAGTGTGTGAATCAACAGTGTGAGCATGCCACCACTAGCGAATGTCAGCCCTGTGCCTGCCCCACCTGCACCCTCACCTGTAACACCCATTGCACACACATGCATCAGGCTCCCACTTAGACTGTGCCATGCCACACCTTCCCAGACTTTTAGTTCAGCTTAAAGGCCAGACACCAGACTGATGTGAACCTGCTACCATGCTTGCTACCTCTTATGATGCTTCTCATTAAGGCCTCCTGCAGTCCTCCTTACCTTTGGAGACAGTATAGTGCAGTGGTTAAGGACGCTGAGCTATAAATCTGGAGACTTGGGTTTGAATCCCATAGCTCCCACTTGCATACTATGTGACCCAGAACAAGACACTTAACTTCCTTGACCTCCAGGTCTCAGTTGGAAACAAGCTTTGTCTTAGTGTGGCTTTCTGGTTTAACAATCTACCCTTTCTCTTATCCAGGAACAACATGAGCTGTCTCTTCCTCTTCCATCTCATGCCTCCAGATAAATCCAGAATCTTAGCCCAGTGTAAATGCCAGACAAGACTAACATGAACCTGCTGCTATGCCTGCCACCTCTGATGATGTTCCTCAATAAGGCTTCCTCTAGTCCTCCTCTCCCAGGAACAACATGCGCCTGCCTCCTCCATCATTTCATGCCTCCAGATAAACCTGGACTCTTAGCCCAGCATAAATGTCAGACCAAACTACTGTGAACCTGCTACCATTTCTGCCACCACTGATAATGCTCCTCACTAAAGACTCCTGCAGTCCTCCTCACCCAGGAACAACATATGCTGCCCTCTCCTCCATCTCATGCATCCAGATAAACCTGGACTCTTAGCCCAGCATAAGTTCCAGACATGTTTACTGCTGTGTAAACCTGCTTCTGTTGTCCTGCTGCCTCCTCCACCCAGCAAGATGCCTACTCCTCCTCCTCCTGTTCCAGTGAAGCATTACTATGATATTTCTCATCATGGCCATCACTTCTGTGATGGCAAGTTTCATTCCATTTTGTTGTTGTTTGTTTTTTACTTTTCTATTTCCATTTTTGTTTTACAAGTAAGCTCGACCTAAAATTAGTCTCACTTTCCCTTGATGAACTGCTAACCCCACTAACCTCTATTGTAAATCTGTCCCTCACCACAGGTACCTTCCCTAGCCTCTGGAAAGCTGCCATAGTAACCCCTGTCCATAAAGCTGGTAGCAAGTTGGACCACGCCAACTACCGCCCAATTTCAATCCTATCACCTATTTCAAAAGCCCTCGAGCAAATAGTCTACGACCAGCTGACAGCTCACCTCGATAAATACCAACTACAATGCCAGCAGCAGCATGGCTTCTGTCAACACCACAGCACTACCACTGCACTTCTCGAGTTCACGGGCTACATTCATAATGCCTTCGATCAGGGGCACTTGGTGGGAACAACCTTTATCTACCTCACCAAGGCCTTTGATACGGTCAACCATGACCTCCTCCTCGCACAACTGGAGGTTATAAGACTCTCCTCTGACTCCCTGTGCTGGTTCCGGAGCTACCTCTCTGGGCATGTTCAGCAGGTAAAAATAAGCAATGTACTCTCTGACCCCTTTTAAGTGTCCTTTGGAGTCCCCCAAGGCTCCATCCTTGGCCTTCTCCTCTTTAGCCTCTTTCTAAATAAACTACCACTAGCCTGCCAACAAAAAATCCTTCTCTACGTTGACGATGCGGTGATCTACTCCAGTCATTCTGACCCTATCATTCTGCATCTCCAACAGGACTTCAACAATATTGAAGGCTGGTTTAACAAAGCTAAACTCCTAGTCAACCACAAAAAGACAAAGACCATGCTCTTTGCCTTAGCATACAGCCGCCACAAGGCCGCAACCCTTAATATATATAATCTGCACAAGATCACCATTGATATGGTCTCCAACTTCAAATACCTGGGCCTCACCCTTGACAGCTCCCTCTCATATGCTGCACATATTGACCAAGTGACCACTGCAGCTAACAGGAAGCTTGGCCTGCTATATAAGCACCATAGCTCCCTCACTCCCAAAGCCCTCCAGCTCTCCATAACCAGCTCGGTCTTCTCAACCACTGATTATGGCATTGCCATCTACTGTGCAGCCTCTGACAGCACACTGAGACGACTCACCTCTACACTCAATAAAGCCTGCAGTCTAGCACTGGGAGCCCCTTGCCTGACTCATACCTGCCACCTTTACCAACAAACGGGTTAGCTAAATCTGTTTGATAGAGTCCACTATCAAACCTGTTTCCTTGCAAAAAAAGCAACCCTGGGCCTACTGCCCCCTGGACCCAGCTCCCTTATACACCAGGTTGCTCCAACCAGGACTACAAGGACATCCAATAAGATCTCAATCAAGATCCCATATAGTCGCACTACCCAAGGTCAGTGATCCTTTGAATACCGGGCCCCGCTATGGCTCTCCTCACTCCCAACAGAACTAGCCACAATTATCAAAATCGACCAGTTCAAATCTGCACTTAGGTCCTACCTTTCCTCATAAGGGAAATGCACCTGTCCTACCTGACCAACCCTCCTGCTTACAACTCTGACTACCCCACCAATTTCACACTTACCCAGGCACCTAATTTGCTACCCCTCCCTCCTCCTCCTCCCAACCCCTGGCCCACAGACCCTGCCTGTCATGGATCTTACCTCCTTTCCCCTGGTGCCATTCCCCACCATGCTTGCAATACCCATCCTCCCCTCCGCCAACCTGTCTCTCAGACATGGTGACCCCCTAAACTGGGGTTACTGCAAGATGACTACCCCCACTTCCTCCCCCTCTTAAATCCTTCCCACCCTCCTCCCCCTCTCTCCCGGGCAATTGCACCTGCTGTTCTATCTTTGACTGTCTACTAAGGCTCTATCCCTAACCCTAATTCTATGTTTGTCTTTTTGCCATTGTTAAATGCTTAATTCTTTGCATCTCTGTGGTTACTATTGTATGTTCACCTTATTTTCCTGATGTGGAACCTTTGTAAATGAGCTTGTAGCTCAAAGGTTGTAATCTGAGAATTCAATAAAGAATATAATATGCAACCCCAACCCCAGAAAAGAGCAACGTCTGGCATAGACCCCCCTAAACTTGTGCCACAGACATGGCAACAGGCCACAAGGTGGCATAAACAATAGGCATCACCCCTAGTGCTGGGGCAAATACCTGGCTCAGTAGTCTCAGAGGTTGGGGGTTAGGGCATGAAATAACATTTATATTTACTCTGAGTTCTGGGAGAGAGGTGCTTGGCCTATGCTAGGTCTATCTTCACAGGGGGCCCAATGACAAGTTCACGCTGGAAGCATAGATTGATTGTCCACTACTGAAAATGGGATTGTGCAGTATGGCTTTATTCTAACACAAGTTGGAAAGACAGAATGGGGTGGTCCCTCAGGTTGGAAACTGTCATTACAGGCTTTACACTAGTACTTTTCTTTTTCGGAATGACACAATTGAGCATTTAGAAAATTTGTCTCACACACACATCGAATTGTCCATCCCTCTGGATTAGGGACCTCTAGACATTTGTCTTTCCATAAGTGTATGTCTTATGAGTGATCCCACACACTCTAATTCAACATTTATCTTTTCTTTCTCTAAGTGCCTATTACATTGGGGTTGCCACACACTTTAAAAACATTTCAGATTCTTTCCTCCTATGCAATGAACTTTGTTAACATGCCCAGGGTAACCTTATGCCCTTTCATGAACCAGTTAGCCCTGACTGAAGTTTCAGATAGGAGGGTCTGCCATCCTAGCCCCAACCAGTTTCTGCCATTCATTTGAGGTTACAACAAATGAGCCTTTAGTTCCCTCGAATTGCTAAAGGATTCCCAACTTAAATCTTCACATTCAGCACATTTTTGTGGTGATACAGAGGCCCGGACAGGTGTATTCTAGCCTTATGTCTGGGCACATACACCTCAGACAACTCTTTAAGAAACAGTCCCATGTAGCTGTAGTCATGGATTTGTTTGGCCCTTTGTTACAGACATGGATGCTGGAAGAAACACATCTTTCTTTTGCAGGTAGCTTGTCATAGCTTCACACAGAACACTCTTCAGAAGCCTCAGGGGATTCCCCTTGGATCCACAAAAACTGAAGTCTAAACCACTTCTCTGTGGAATGACCCACGGGGGGCCTACTGGCAATGTTCTCCACCACTTCATTTAGCACTGCTATTATTTTCACTCACTAGGGTGAGAAAATGAACAGAGGTCCTTCACCCAGTCTCAGAACAGACTGGCCGGCACCTCCACACTCTGAGCACTGCTGCTTACTCAGAACTCCACACTGAACTACTACTGACTTCTGACTCACTGAACTACTCCCATCTGAACATTCTAAACTACCCCAGGGCAGCTGATTCCAAAGTGGTTTATGCTGCTGTGAGAATTCTAAATGGCATAAGCAATTCTCTCCTCATGCTAGCTGAGTAAACAATGAGGTAATGTTGTAAGGAGCTTTTAACAACTCCCTACAAACTGCCCTGGTACCTTCCTAGTCTATCACTGATGTGAGTCTAGTAACCCCAGGGGACTGGGTGGTTACACTCACCGCCAACCAGATGAGCTTGCTGTCTCCAGCAAGGCTTTAGTCTGCAATGCAGGTCATCCAACTTCTGGGCACCGTATTGGGTGAGGTAGCCAGGCTCACCCCTACCTAAGCCAAAACCTAGGCAGGTTGCACCAGAAAACAGAGTCCCACTGAAGCAACTTCAGCTTCACCTAAAAAACTATCATGGGACTGTCAGTGACTCCAAGAGACTGCCTGGAGCATGCCCTAACAGATGAATCCAAGATAGTTGGTCGACAAATTATTTGTCGACTGACATTACAGTGACTCCCTTATGTCGACCGCATTTGTGGTTGGCATGAAGGGACTCATAGGACAGATTGTTTTCTTCGGGAGGCTTTGCCTCCCCTGCACCCCCAGCTACTAAAATAATCAACTCCAAGTCAGAGTTGTTTCAGGGAGGGGGTGCAATACCCCTGGAAAGCAGTGGCAGGGTCCCTTGCTGACACTACAGTGACCTGGCACTGTTGTCGCTGTAGTGTTGGTCACTCTCAAAATAGAAACATATAAACATAGAATTTGATGGCAGATAAGGACCACTTGGCCCACCTAGTCTACCCATTTCTCTACCTAACCGATGAGCTGCAGATCCTAGTTAACCAACAGCCTACTTCCTCCTACCCCCCACTTGAATTGCCTTATGTCTGTCCCATGCATTCTAGAATTCCCCCACTGTTTTTGACTCTATGACCTCTTTAGGAAGGCTGTTCCATGCATCTGCAACCCTCTCTGTGAAGAAATACTTCCTCACATTACCTCTGAGCCGTCTCCCTCTATCTTCAAATTGTGCCCCCTTGTTCTTGCACATCTCTTTTTTTGAAAGATGCTATCCTCTTGGACTTTGTAGATTTCCTTGAGGTATTTGAAAGTTTCTAACATGTCCCCCCTCTCCCTCCTTTCCTTGAGGCTATACATCTTAAGCTTCTTTAGTCTTTCTTCATATGTCTTCCGGTGCAGACCCTGCACCATTTTGGTTGCCCTCCTCTGGACAGTCTCCACCCTGTCCATATCTTTGCAGAGATGGGGTCTCCAGAACTGTACACAGAACTCCAGATGAGGTCTTATCAACTGTCTGTACAGAGGACCAACAACTTCCTGTTTTCTACTGGTGATGCCTCTCCCTATACATCCCAGTATCCCCCCAGTCCTCCTTATTGCCTTCTCACATTGCTGTCCCACCTTTAGGTCATCTGATATGACTACCCCCAGGTCCCTTTCCATTTTTGTTGTTGTCAGTATCTCACCCCCCATTGTGTACTTTTCCCTGGGTTTTTGTTTCCCAGGTGCATTACTTTGCATTTCTTTGCATTGAATCTAAGCTGCCACACATTTGACCATTCCTCCAACCTTGCCAAGTCCCTTTTCATCCTTTCCACCCCACCTTGTGTATCAACCATGTTGCAGATCTTTGTGTCATCTGCAAAGAGACATACTTTTCCTTCCAGTCCCTCTGCAATGTCACTTACAAAGACATTAAAAAGGACTGGCCCCAGTACTGAACCCTGTGGTACCCCACTAGTAACCCCCTTTCTTCACTGTAGACTCCATTTACTATTACTCTCTGTGTTCTATTGTCCAGCCAATGTTTTATCCATGCTACCACCCTGGAATACACTCTCAGGCTGGCGAATTTGTTTATTAATCTTTTGTGTGGAACTGTGTCAAATGCCTTGCTAAAGTCTAGGTAGGCCATGTCCACAGCCCCTTCCTGGTCAACTACTTTGGTCACCCAGTCAAAGAAATCAATTAGATTTGTCTGACATGACCTTCATGCTGTGAATCCATGCTGCCTTGTGTCCTGTGCCCCACTGGCCTCAAGGTACTCAACAATTCTTTCTCTCAGAAGTGATTCCATCATTTTCCTTACCACTGAGGTCAAACTGACAGGTCTGTAGTTTCCTGCTTCCACTTTTGTGAAGGGGAATCACATCTGCCCTCCTCCAGTCCTCAGGTACCACACCATCCTCCCATGTCTTATTAAAAAGGGTAGTCACTGGTGTTACTAGTTCTTCTCTTAGTTCTTTTAGAATTCTGGGGTGAATCCCATCAGGGCCCATTGCTTTATCCACCTTCAGTTTTAAGAGTTCTTTCAGAACCCTTTCTTCTGTGAAAGAACTAATATCAACCCCCTATCCAGAGTGCTTCTATTGATTGGATTAGGTATCTCCCCCTGCTTTTCCATTGTGAATACTGAGCAGAAATATTCATTCAGTATCCCTGCTTTTTCACTGTCACTCTCTGCCCAACCACCTTCCTCTTTATTCAGACTCAGTATCCCTGCCTTAGTCTTTCTTTGGTCCCTAATGTACCTATAAAAGGTTTTATCCCCCTTCTTAACCAAGTTGGCTATCTTTTCCTTGGTTTGGGCTTTACTATTCTGACTGCCTTCCCCACTTCCTTCTGCTTTAACTGGTACAGTTCTCTATCCTGCTCCTTCCGTGTTTCCTTATACTTCCTGAATGCTATCTTTTTCTCCCTTACCTTCCCCACCACTTCTGTTGAGAACCATAGTGGTTTTTTCTTTTGTTTTAATTTGTTTATTCAAAATGTCAAGGTAATGTCGGCATACCCTAACAGACATCACTGGTGACCCCTATCTGGATCAGGACCACCAGCCTGCCTTTCCCCCGGTGCTCTAGTGAAAAGCGATCTGACCTATGCTACCTACTGAGGTAACCTATTCCCACTCATGTTGTCACAAGTTACCAAACTGTATACTGCTTTAGAAACATACAAATGACATTGCTATGCATTTCCCAAACCCCAGCAATACATACTCTAAACCTGGAAAGCAGAAACATGTTTAACATTTCCTCGTTGAATATTTCTAATTCTCAAAACACACTAAAGGAGGACTCTGCTGAGTCCTAAACATCCTCTTCTTGTCTTCTTTTCTTCAATCAGGAGCAGCTGCAAAACAAAACATTCCAAAACACAACCTGCAAGAAAAACATAGTAGCCAAACCTCCCACCAGCAGGACACTACACAATCCCAAAAAAGATTTTAAAGGGTTTTTCTATAAAAGATGGTATAAAAATAACAAAAAATCAAAGATATAAACATTTCCTTTTTTGGGGGGGAGAACCCTACAATGTCCTGATTATTAAAGGAAGAAGTCCTGAGTGCACATGGCACTCCATGCAAGAAGAGTCTCTATGGGCCGAACCCTGCTGAAAGCTGTTCTTGCACAGGCTCAAGGCCTGCTGACACTGAAGTCCAGATCCAGGAATGTCTCTTTAGGAGCAACAGTTCCATGGACATCTTCTATTAGATACACAGTCAATAAAATTAAATGGCAAAGAGGAAGATTTATGCCGTGCCAGAATTTAGATGCAGTTGACAGTCTGCATCATCTCTTTGGATCTGGGCTGTATCTCATCTCCATCTGGCTGAAGACAATCTTTGAATCAGCTCTTCCATGCCACCTTTTGGACCTGGTTGCTGCTAGATGAAGGTTGAGCTGGATCTACCAGGACAGATGCACCCACATTGGCCTCCTTCACTTGGCAGGAGACATGCACCACTGAAGCTGCACCCATGTTGGCATCTTCCTCTTGGTGCTTGGCAAGAGGCATGCTCCATTAAAGCTGCACCCACTTTGCTGTAGCTGACTTTCAAATTGGAAAAATGCTGGAGTAGTGCCACTCAGGGATAGCACCACTCATGATCATATCAAATCACATCAAATCATGTTTCTTTATAAAAAAAGTACAATTCATTGCAATCAATGCACTTGTACAGAGTAAATACCATCAGACAATAAATATAAATACTCATTAATCAACTGTAAGAACTACAGTTATTAAAAACCCTGTGTCACCAGATTTAAAGAGGTTTAGGAAAGGCTAAGCCAAATAAATATGTCTTAAGTGCAGACTTAAAGCTCCCAATGGTCAGGTACTCTCTCACCCGATGAGGTAAAGAGTTCCACAGGGTAGGGGCCACAAAAGCAAAAGAGCGGCCCCTGGAAGTCTTAAGTCAGATCCTGGGAACCTTTAGCAATCATTCATCAGTGGAGCATCATGGGCAGAGGGGGTGGTAGGGATAAAGAAGATCTTGCAAGTACTGGGGGTCCATGACCATGTAGGGCATTACAGATCAGTAAACTGACCTGAAAGGAGATCCGCCACTGAACTGGCAGCCAGTGCAGTCCGTGGGGCACAGGCTTGACATGGCATGATCTTGATAAACCAGTCAATGTCCTGGCTGCCACATTCTACAGTAGCTGAAAGTGGCAGATATCAACCCCTGGAAGCCCTAGGTAAAGGGCATTTCAATAGTGGAGGCAGGATGTCATGAAGGTATGGACCAAAGTTGGAAGATTGCCTGGTGGGACCAAGTGCTTTATTCAGGTGATATTCATCAGGTGGTGAAAAGAGGTCTTGACAATGGCCAACACCTGAGATTTAAGAGTCAGACCATCTTCAAAAATAATACCCAGATTCTGCAACCAGTCAGAGTTCACCAGCTAGGTACCACCGAGCCAAAGCCTGGAAGGTTGTCTTATGGGAACCCCATACCCAGATGACCTGAGTCCACCACCAACGTCTCCATTTTATCCAGGTTCAGCCTCTGCCAGTTGGCACTCATCCAGCCCTGGATCTCAGAGAGGCAGTTATTAAAAACTGAGATAGCATCATTTTGTTTGGGCACAAAGGACATGTATAACTGAGTATTATCTGTGTAGCAGTGAAAATACCACCTTATAATGTCTCCCAACAGCAGCATATACACTGCAAACAACATGGGTGATAGAATGGAGCCCTGCAAGACTCTGCAGGATAGGGGGAGAGGGACCAAGAAATAAATCCCCAATACCATTTTCTGAGTCCTATCCACTAGGAAGGATCAAAACCACCCGAGGACTGTACCTGACAGTCCACAGATCAACTGCAGATGCTCCAACAACACATCATTGTTCACAGTGTCAAATGCTGTGGAGAGATCAAGGAGAACCAAGATCGAATGGGTCCTCCAATGCCTTGCTATTAGGAGATCATGAAATACCCAAGCCAATGCTGTGTCAGTACTATGCCCCTTCCTAAATCTGAATTGGAGAGTATCATGGACATCATGGCTGATTAAATGATCCTCCAGCTACAACACAACCACCTTCTCGATAACCTTACCCACAAAGGGAAAGTTAGAGACAGATCTGTAGTTAGCCAGACAGTCAGGGTTAAGGGAAGGTTTCTTAAGGAGAGGTCTCACAACCGCCTCCTTTAGGGGGCCAGGAAACACCCCTGTCTCCAATGAACTCCAGACTATCTTGACTAGGACCGGGCTGAACACCTCAACACATCCTACAAGGAAACGTGTTGTGCCTGGACCCAAACTACAGCAGCTTGGTCACCAACTCTGGATGATCCTCACGATGTCAATGATCACCAGCTGGCCAGCTGATGTTGGACCAGGTAAACAAGGTGCTCAGCACCTCCTGCTGACCTCCACAACACCCAATAGAAGGCACTAGGTGGATCTCAGACCTGATGGGGGCAACCTTATCTGTGAAAAAGTGAGCAAACTCATCACATTTAATATGTGAAAAAGCTTCCCGAGACTGAAGACAGATTGGATTGGAAGACAGATCTGTCTGCAGTCCAGGAGAGCTGAGCCAGTCAATTCTGTGCAGTGGCACTCTCCCTAGACAAGAACTCTGCCTTTTTATGGGAGATTGCCAATTGATAGTCTTTATAATGATCCATCAATTATGAGGACCATAGACAATTGTACCATCTGGACAAATAATTCTTGTATCGTGAACTGTCTCATTAGCTAGCTTTATTTATTACTCTGACTGAATCTAGGTAGAGGGTGCAACCTAACTTCCAAAATTTAAATCAGTCATGGCACAGTTTGAGTCTTATATAAATTTATTTACATGGGGTCTGATGGAAGCTTTGGCTTCTTCTCTTAGCTGTTCCTCCTCTATTGCTTCCAAAATTCTTCTTGGGGAAAAATGGATACTTTTGTCTGTACTTGGCCTCAACCCTGCGTCTCACCAGACATTCCTTCTAAATGCTTTTAAGCAGACTCAGCCCAATGGCCCAGCATGGGGGATGACCAGACCTGGTCAAGCCAGCTTTGGATGGTCACAACAGGGAAAAAGCAGCCCATCCCTGTAATGTCTATGACTTCTGAGCCCTGAACAGTCTCTTGTGGCTTATCTGCAATTGGGGCCACTGGCAGGCCATTCTCACTGCCAGTTGCCTTACCAAATTGCTCCAGTTCTTCTTGCTCTAAAAGTTCTGCCCAGGAACCAATAGCTGGTTCAGTCCCAGACACAGTCCATTCTTCACTGCATTCAGAGTCTGATGTCTCCCAGTACAAAGCCTATTCACTGCATTCAGATCCTGATGTCTCCCAGTGCAAAGCCTGTTCAATTTCATCTGCTCCAACTAAACTCGGACTAGGGCCTGCTGCCCATGGATCTATCGACTCAATCTCCAGATGGTCCTGTTCAACCTTTTCTGTGGTCAAGAAAACCAATTTTTCCTGCCACTGCACATTGCTCCTGGTCATACCCTTGAAAAACTATTTTATTAGTGCTTCTGGAACTTCCAGCCTGCAAGCAATTTCTCCATGAACAGCACAGGCTGGACCTTCACACAGAGCCCATGTTGGAGCCAAACATATTGCCTTTGCTTTTGCTTGTACAATGCCACTGAACTTGCACATTCCAAATTGCTTCCTGCAGTCTTTGCAATGGGGTGTCATCAGGACAACTCTCACAGTCCTCATACATACTACACAGGTGTTCACTGGAAAGTTTGGTAAAACTACACTGGCTGGTGTACCTTCACACTTGTAAAGCCTTTCATACTGTGCTAATTCTCTTTTCTGCTGGGTTATCCATACTTGGGCATGGAGGGGATACCCTTTGGTTTTGACCAATCACACAATGCCATGTGAATGAACTCCCTTTCTCTCTCTCGCTCACACTCCCGCACAATGATCATTGAACAGGCAAATTTAAACTGCAAACTGAAACTTTTTTTTCTCAGCTTGGCATTTCAATAGCAAGAGTGCTTCATAGACATTTTGGTACAGTCTTTTGAACAGTTCCTCTAGTGACTCCTCCAAGTTACATCACAAACACTTAAAACTTTCTGGAGACATTGGCACAAATGTTCTCTTTGTCCACAATAACTTTTAAACTTGAAATCTTTACTCTTTAACAGTATTTAAGCACTTTGACTGACAAGGCACACATTTCTTTAGCACAGCAGTCCTTGGCATCACAGTTTCCACAAGCACTACAGATGGTACATTTCTTCTTCAGAACCACAGGCAGCAAATTCTCCTCAGAAATGCAGGCAGCAAATCTTAGGATGGCTCTTTACTGGGCACAACTTTACTTTTTATCACAACAATTTCTGTTTTGATGCACCACCATCAGACAGAAAGACCCTAGATATACCTCAACATTTGCACTGGCAAGACAACCTTATCCTCTCCCCACAAGATCTTTGGACAAGCCCCCAATTTTGCAACACTCACCCCAACCAAGAGCAGCATCTGGCAAGGACCTCCTGAACTTGTGCCACCAACAAGCAAATGGCCACAAGTTGGTATAAACAATAGGCATCACCCCTAGCACTGGGGCAAATATCTGGCTCAGCAGTCTCAGAAGTTGGGGAGTTAGGGTACAAAATAACATTTATAAGTACTCCGAATTCTGGGAGAGAGGTGCTAGGGCTATGCTAGGTCTATCTTCTTAGAGAGCCCAACAAGTTCACACTGGAAGCACACACTGATTGCCCACTACTGAAAATGGGATTGTGCAGTATGGCTTTATTCAAACACAACTTGGAAAGACAGAATGGGGTGATCCCCCAGGTTGGATACTGTCATTACAGGCTTCACACTAATACTTTTCTTTTTCAGAATGACACAGTTGAGCATTTAGAACATTTCTCTCACACAAACATTGAACTGTCCATCCCTCTGGATTACAGACCTATAGACATTTATCTTTCCATAAGTGTATATCTTGTGGGGGTCCCACACACTTTAGTTCAACATTTCTCTTTTCTTGCTCTAAGTGTTTATTACATGGGGGTTGCCACACAAACATTTCAAATTCTTTCCTCCTGATGCAATGAACTTTGTTAACATGCCCAGGGTAACCTGATGCCATTCCATGAACCAGTTAGCCCTGACTGAAGTTTCAGATGCAGGGTCTGCCCACCCTGGTCCCATCCAGTCTCTGCCATTTCTTCAAGGTTACACCAAATGAGCCTTCAATTCCCTCAAATTGCTAAAGGATTAACAACTTTAAAACTACACATTCAGCACATTTTTGTGGTGATACAGGGACCCTGACAGGTGTATTCTAGCCTTATGTCTGGGCACATACACCTAAGACAACTCCCTAAGAAACAGTCCCATGTAGCTGTAGTCATGGTTTTGTTTGGCCCTTTGTTACAGCCATGGATGCTGGATGAAACACCTCTTCCTTTTACAGGTAGCTTGTCATAGCTTCATACAGAACACTCTTCAGGAGCCTCAGGGGATTGCCCCTTGGATCCACAGAAACAGAAGTCCAAACCACTTTTTGGTGGTATGACCCACAAGGGTCCTGCTGGAAACAGTCTCCATCACTTCCTTTGGCACTGCTGGTATTTTTACTCACTAGGGTGAGAAAATGAACAGAGGTCCTTCACATGGTCTCAGAACAGACTGGCCAGCACCTCCACACTCTGAGTGCTGCTGTTCACTCAGAGCTCCACGCTGAACTACTACTGATTTCTGACTCACTGAACTAGGGAAAGGGAAAGGGGAAATTGTTTAACCAGAAAGGCACACTAAGCTGAAGCTTGTTTCCAGGTGCGACCTGGGAGCACAAGGAACTTAAGTGACTTGCTTAGGGTCACACAGTATGGAAGTGGGAGCTGTGGAATTCAAATCCAGGTCTCCAGGTTTGTAGCTCAGAGCCTTAAACCACGACGCTATACTGCCTCCTGAACATTCTAAACTGCCCCAGAGCAGCTGATTCCAAAGTGTCTTATTCTGCTGCAAGAATTCTAAATAACATAATCTATTCTCTCCTCAGGCTAGCTGAGTAAACAACAATGTCATGTTGTAAGGAGCATTTAACAGCTCCCTACAGACTGCCCAGGAACCTCCCTAGTCTAACATTGATGGGATTCTAGTAACCCCAGGGACTGAGTGGTTACATGTACTAAAGACATGGAGTGGGTTAGACTTTAAATAATTTACTTTTGTGTTCACAGGTCTGCTCTCTTACTGCCTCACCCTCAGCAGCCAGCAAGTTGCCTCCTTCTCCTCTGGAGCACCATTCTGCCATTACATGGCCCAGCCATCAGTAATGTGATGGTAACACTTGAGTATTTTTCCTTTCTTTTTTTTTCAGGTATTAAATTTCACAGGCACACCATAAGTCCATGCCATGGGCCACTAACTGAGGAGAGGAACAATAATTTTAATCTTGACTTCACAGGTTACAGCAGTGGCAGCAAGACTGTTAGACTGACAATGGATATACTGTGTGGCCAGTGGCCACCATAGTGGCCATTACAGAGAAAAATGATTTGTCTCTTGTCTTCACGAGTGACAACTGTGAGTGTAAAATGGATAGACAATGCTGCCATCAAGTGGCAAAGTCAGGCTAAATGCCTTTTTTTTCTTGGGTATGGAAAGAGTGGGATCTGGAGTTCATACTGGATCTGATTATAGAAACATAGAAACATAGAATTTGATGGCAGATAAGGACCACTTGACCCACCCAGTCTGCCCCTTTCCCTACCTAATGGAGAAGCTGCAGATCCTAGTTAACCAGCAGCCTACTTCTTCCTACTCCCACCCCCTAGAATTGCCTTGTGACTGTCCCATGCATGCTTGAATTCCACCACTGTTTTTGACTCCACAACCTCTGCCGGAAGGCCATTCCATGCATCCACAACCCTCTGTGTGAAAAAATACTTCCTTAAATTACCTCTGAGCTGCCCCCCCCATCTTCTATGGCTCTATTGTGCAGTTACAACAGAAGCAAAGTCAGGCTTAAAGATTGTTTTTATTCACAGGTGACACATATAGTGAGACTTGGCATGGACAATGTACAGTATATAATGTCTGTGTTGCCAGGCTCCCACTGTGGCTACTTTAGAAAAGTCTACATAGTTTTCTCTTGTCTTCACAGGCCTCCTCCTGTCCTGCTCTATTATCATCCCAGCAGCAAGAATTATCTTCCTTCACTCCTCTGTCTGGGGCACCTTCATTCCATTTCAAGGCCATGCCATCACCATTATGACTGTAGGTATCTTTTCAAATCCACTCTGAGAATTCAGGCACTCACCAAAATTGAAAACAGGACACTACAGCAAACCATCTTGAAGCTGGTTATTTTATTTTCAGAATATCCATGTCAAAACAGACAAACACTGTGTGCCTGCCTTGACACGTTTCAGACAACTGTCATTTATCAAAGGCTAAAACTCAGACCTCCTCCTCCAGCTTCTCTACCACTGTATGTGGTGTTATTAAAGTCAACACATTGTCTGTATCAAGCATAAATAACAGTCCTCAAACTGATGCTGCTGCCTCATTGTACAATTTGTCCGACACTGGAAAAATACTTAAGCAATAATGGCAGAACAGACGGTCATTTCCTGGGAATTAACAACTGGCTGGGGGGGAGGGTGGCCTGAGGCACAGTCAAGGGCCATCCCTCCCTAGCCAGTCATTAATCCCCAGAAAATGACTGGCTGTGAGGTAATTGTTGTGATTATAACTCTAATTGCGATAATAAGACTTTTTTTACAGCTTTTTATATTTACCTTTTCTTTTTGTGACAGCACATGCTGAGACTGCTGTGTGGTGAGACTGGATCATCTCCTAACATGTGAGCAATGTTGCCATTCTGTCTTGTTGGAGTGGTGATGAGGTGCTGGGGCTTATAGTAATGTGACAGAACAATAACTATTGTAATTATTGACTTGAATGCAGGACTGTTTAGTTTTTATTTATTATAACTCTGAGAGTCAATGTCTATGGTGCCACCACTGCTGTTAGTGTACCATATGTGCTGAGCTGACTAGTGTGTTGGCCATGCCGGGCATTTCTAAGAGATTTCAGACCATTACTTCAGCCAATCAGTGGGCTTGTTAGCTCATGAATAATTCATTAGACTTAAACTGAAAAGAAAGAACAGTTATACAGTGATGTATGGATATGGATAACATTCAGAAAAAAAAAGGGAAAAAAATACTTCCATGGTAAGAAACACTCTTAAATGAAGTAACTAGATCTGGGCAAGACCCATGCAGCAACATGATTCAATCACCCTAGTGATAAATGCCTGCAAGGAGGGAAACAGTAACAAGTGATAGTTAGAAATACAGTGGTTTCAAATACCTTCCTACACCCTACAACCAAATAAAAGACTGCAAAAAATACCTACCTTTGCTTTTAGTTCACCACAAACTGATACCTGAGTTGATGATCATCACCCAGATCCAGTTGTTGCACACTACATTCACAAAGTAATGCAAAAACATATAAGACTTCCTGGAGCATATTTCATTTCTGGGTGTTCTGAGAATTTCTCCAGCCAGGAGCCTGGAGCTGAAAATTGAAGCAGCAGGAACTACAGGAGTGTCCTGGATTTGTGTGAGGCTAAACTAAAGGGAAGTATTTTTGTTTTTTGTGTTTTCCTACATTTGCTTTAGTCCAAATAGATTGTACTGGGAGTGGAATATGTATGTGGGTGTTTAAAATGTACTGTTTGTATAAGGGCTGTATTTTGGGTGTGTAAACAGGGCTGTATTCTGGAGTTCAGTTCTGTGCCAGTTGAGAGACAGGAAGTGTTTGCTCCTGCCTGAGGATAGGGGCTAAGATTTGCAGTTGTGTAAGAGGCTGATTTACTTACACGGGAGTGGCAGTGGGCCCTAATCCCACCCTCCTCATCCCTCCCTCCCTAAGCTTGTCCACACTTATTGGGGCAGTGCTGCATTGGGATTGTTAGAAAGCACTACCAGGTGCATTCACTAACATGCCCTAACAGAGGGGATTGTTCTTTAAAATGTTATAGAGTGATATGTAGCTTTGGTTACAGAGGTAAAAAGTTACAAACATATAGAGAGTACTGTATTTTGTACTTGGATGTAGCACCTCAAGCTGTATGTTGCTGGGAAATGTATGGATGGGATCATAGTTAGTAGTGTTTTATGATTCTTTGCTAGTGTAGTTGGTATTGTATTTTTTTAGTAGGGACTGGGCTGGCTAGAAACTTATAGATAGAACTGCATTTTGAAGTTAGTACTGGTATCATGGGTAGGATAGTGGGCTGTAATGGATGCAGGGTGGCAGTTTGGATTAGCATATTGTGGAGGTTAGGAGGGCATCCAATCTGTATTGAGTTGAAGAAGCTGGAGGAGGAAGTGCTGTGGCTTGATAGAGAGCTGGAGAGGATGAGGGGAGGTAGGAGGGTCACATCCAGGAAATAACATGAGGACATCACAGGGAGGAACAGTGGCTCAAGGGAAGTGATGGGGAGGGAGTGCAGGAGTGGAACAAATAAGGGGCCTAGCATTAGTGTGAAGGCTAGACACAGGGGGAAGGAGCAGAGGCACAGCCAGGCAGGATGGGCAGGAAACAGGTTTGCTGAGCTGGTGACACTGGTGGAGGGGGAGGGAAGGAGTGATTTCCATGGGAGAGCAGAAGAGAGAGGAAGAGGGAAACCCACAAGGGGCAGGAGCCAGTCAGAGGAGGGCGACATGGGTGAAGGAGAGAGAAGCACTGCTGGTGGGGTGGATGACAGAGGCAGAGTAGAGGAGGTGGGCCATGGAGGAGGGGAGGGATGTTGGGGATAGGGAGGGAGCAGTGAAGGGGACAGGGGACAGGATGGGGAGAAAGGGCAGAGAACAGTAAGGAGAAAGTATGGAGTTAGTGAACTGGCATGCTCTAAGAGTGGATACCCTGGGAAAGGGGTGGGGGCAGGGAGAAGGAACGAGGAAGGGGATGTACTAGTGCTTGGTGATTCCATACTTAAAGGGATCAGGTGGGGTGGCAGAGGGGAGAGGCAAAGTAGAATATGGGTGGAGGCTATACTCAGGCTAATGGTGGACAAGGCAGGGCAGGCAGTTCTGAAGTGCACAAGGAGGAGCAGGAAGAAACCGCATGTAGTGGTGCATATGGGCACTAATGACCTGGTGGGAGAGATGGTGGAAGTAGTGAGGAGGAGCTTTGAGGAATTAGGAGGGCTATGTAAAGAAGTGGGGGAATCAGTGGCCTTTTCAGAGGTGCTCCTGGTACTCTGCAGAAGTATGGGAAGGAAAGGGAGGATTGGGAAGTTCAACAAATGGCTGGAGGAATGTGGTAGTACCTAGGAAAATAAGGATCTATATGCAGAGGATAGGCTGCACCTGAGTGGGCATGGGAAAGGGGTATTAAAGCAGTGGCTGGAGGGGTACATAGCATCAAGGATAGATTTAAACTAGGTGGGGCGTGGCCGGAGGACAGCTAGTAGGCAGTGATCCCGGGTGGGAGCCAAGTGTGCCTACCCCCCAGGCTATTGGAGAGGTATTTGGGGTGGAGACACAAGGAGAGATTAGGAGGGGGAGAAATTGGGGTGGGGAGAAAGACACAGGTTGGAGGGTGGTCTCGTTGAATGTGAGAAGCTTAGGTAACAAATCAGCTGAACTATAGGCTGTCTTGGCTGTAGGAAGGGTGGACATTGCAGCCATCACAGAGACACGGGTCACCCAGAACCAGGACTGGGATATGATGATCCCAGGGTACAGGATATTCAGACAGGACAGGTCTAGGGGGAAAGGGTGTGTGTGGCAATCTACGTGAGGGAGGGGATAAGGTGTATGAGACAGGAGGGGGTGGAGGGCAGGACAGAGGCCCTATGGATGCAGTTTCAAGACTAAAAGAAAGACACTGAGGGTGGGGGTAGTGTATAGGCCACCAGCTCAGGGGAATGACTTGGATAGGGAGTTGTCCAAGCAGATTGGAAGAGTCTGTAGCAAGGGGGACACCGTAGTGGTGGGGGACTTCAAACTCCCTAGGGTGGACTGGAACACCCCAACCACCATGTGTGCAAAGGAGCAGAGATTACTAGGTGCATTTCAGGACAGTTTCCTGGTGCAATTGATCCACGGGCCTACTAGAGAAGGTAGGACTCTGAACCTGGTATTAACAAATGGGGAGGCTGTAAGGGATCTGGGAGTGGATGACCCCCTGGCTGGGAGTGACCATCATACAGTGTGGTTCACACTCAATATGGGAAGGGTGACAGGAAGAACATGTATCAGGGTGATCAATTTTAAGGGAGTTAACTTTAAAAGGATGGGGGAAATTTTGGTTGAACATCTGGTGGGAATTCAGACATGAATGAGTGCCAGCCAAAAATGGAATATGATTAAGAAAGGGCTGGCAGAGGCTACTGATACCTGCACCAGGACACGGAGCAAGAAGGGGAGAGCAAAGAAGCTGAGTTGGCTGACTCAAGAGGTAATGGAAGGGGTGAAAGCCAAAAGAAAAGCATTCTGGAGGCTTAGGAAATCAGGATGGCAAGGGGACAAAGACGAGTACACGAAGATGTCCAGGGAGGTTACCAGGCTAGTCAGAGCAGCCAAGGCTTATAGAGAGCTGAGACAGGCACAGGGAGTCAAGAAAGGGTAAAAGAACTTCTTCCGATACATTGGTGAGAGAAGAAGAAACAAAGACCAGATTGTGAGGATTAAGAAAGATGGGGGGTGAGTGGAGAAGGGGTAGGACCAGGCAGAGGCACTGAATAAGTACTTCTACTCTAGGTTCACGAAGGAAAGAGGGGGCAGATACCCCATGGGAAGGGGGAGTGGGCAGAGGGGGGTGGGGACAACTGATATTAGAATTATGGAGGACGGGGTGCTGGAGGGACTAAGGGCACTAGGGGTGGACAAGGCTCCGGGGCTGGATGGCATTCACCTTAGGGTACTTAGGGAGCTAGCGGAGTTATCCTGGCAGGAACACTGGCAGACCTGTTCAGTACATCACTGGACACAGGATGCATGCCACAGGACTGGAGGATGTCCCATGTGGTACCCTTTCATAAGAGCTGCCTGAAGGATGATCCAGACAACTACAGACTCGTAAGTCTCACTTCAATCATGGGGAAACTCATGGAGTCAATCCTAAAGGAGAGACTGGTGACCTTTCTGGAGCACAATGGGCTCCAAGACGGCCATCAGCACGGTTTTGTATCAGGCAGATCCTGCCAGACGAACCTAGTTGAGTACTATGACTGGGTTACGAGTGAACTGGACAGGGGCCATGCAATGGACATCCTATATTTGGACTTCAGCAAGGCCTTTGACTCAGTTCCACGTGGGAGGCTGGGGGGAAAAACTGGAATACACTAGGGTGGGGACAAAAATGGTCAACTGAATCACCAACTGGCTAAGGGGTAGCCATCAAAGGGGGCTGGTGGTGGTGGTGGGGGAACTCTCATCACCAAGGGACATTATGAGTGGGGTGCCCCAGGGTTCAGTACTGGGAGTGGCGCTGTTCAGAATATTCATAGCTGATATCTCAAATGGGATCCAGAGTAGGTTCAGTCTGTTTGCAGACTATACTTAGATCAGTGCAGTGGTAGATGACATAGACTTAGAGGGGTGGAGGGGGCTGCAGGAAGACCTGACCAAACTACAGGAATGGTCAGAGACATGGCAGTTGGGGTTCAACACCAAGAAGTGCAAGGTACTGCACTTTGAAGCAAAAAACCAGTGGAGGAAATATCACTTGGGAGGGGTACAATTGGTAAGCACAGTGGAGGAAAAAGATCTAGGGGTATATGAACCACTCAGCTCAGTGCAGGAAAATGGCTGCAATTGCAAATAAGATGCTGGGGTGCATAGCGAGAGGAATCTCCTCCAGGCGCAGAGAAGTGATCCTACCCCTGTACAGGTCACTGATCAGGCCACACCTGGAATACTGGCATCCGTTCCTGAAGAGGGACATCAGATTGCTGGGGGGGGGGTGCAGCGTAGAGCAAGGAAGATGATACAGGGACTTGAGAATAAATCCTATGAGGAGAGGCTAGGAGGCTGCAAATGTATTCCCTGGAAAAGAGGAAGGATAGAAGGATATGATCAAAATCTTTAAATACCTAAAGGGTATTAATAGGATTAATACAGAGGGACTCTTCAGATCAGAAAAGGAAGGGAAGGGAAGGGACACAAGAGGGCATCAGCTGAGATTTTTTGGGGGGGGTGAGATACAGGAGGGAAATCAGGAGACACTTTTTTACAGAAAGGGTGGTAGATAAGTGGAACACTCTGCCCGAGGAGGTGATATCATGTAGAAAAGTGGGAACATTTAAGGGAGAGTGGGGCAGAGTGAGGGGCGGGGATAATTATGAGGGGGAGGGGAAGGGGGCAGCTTTAAGTTGAGGGGCTAGCTGCACAACTGGGCAGACTTGATAGACTGTGAGGCCTGTTTCTGCTGACATTTCATATGTTTGTATGTATAAGAACTCACTTTTATTTTTCTGGCACTAAAATACACCTTGATAGTTGCTGTGGAGACTCGCCCAGCACAGCAGCTCCAGCTAGCAGCATATAAGATTTCTCCTGAGAATTTTTCCAGACATGAGAATTCACTTTTATTTTCTGGGCACTAAAATGAATGTTGGCAGTTGCTGTTAAAGCTCATGCAGCAGCACCAGCTGGCAGCAGCATATAAGATTTCTAAAAGCACATCTGAGCTACTCTATGGCAGCTTGTAGCAGCCTGTCAATTTATTTGGTGCACTTGAGAGAAAGTCTAGGAGAAGATAATTTATGAAAATTGTGATTTATACACAGTTATCACTAAGTTACAATAACAGTGTTGGGAGCAGTTAAAACACACAGAGCAGTACCTAGTAGCACTAACTGTAACAGCCTGACATATTTATTATGGTAGTTGAGAACACTTCTGGGAGCACAAAATTTATGTATATAGAGAATACAGGATGGGTAACCATGCAGAACCAGTGTGTTCTGCCACAGAGGGGTCTGATTCCTGTGATGGAGGGCTTTTGGAATCAGACCCCAAGGTGTCTGAACGCATGGTTCTGTACCGGGTTAACCATCCTGTATTTTTTATAGTGTATAGTGTCCCACAAAATATTTTTAATACATTTTTAGGCTTCCAACATGTATTTAACTTATGGATAAAGAAATTGGTGTCTCCCCTCGCTAGGAGACAGAGTTGGTGATTGCTTGGGGCTGGGCTTCCCTAACGTTGCAGCACATATGCCCAGTGGTTGGCGATCTGCTGTAGGTGGGATTAATAAAAAAAAACATGGCGGCGGAACCTCTCGTTAGCAAGAAAAATTACTGTCCTGTGGCAAAGAAAACTGTAAGTAATAAACAATATCTGGTTGATCCTGCATTTAAATGAACAGTGCCTATTTCAGAAAACCTTTTTTGTTCAGTATTTCAACCCGCTGCTTGAGTTTTTGAATCTAAATGAATGGAACGTTGTTCTGCACGTACGGTCAGTACAGCATTCCATTTATTTTGCTGACTGTGGCAGAACAATGTTTTTGAAAGGCTGGATTTCTGGTGAGAACAACTTTCCACCATACACTATATTGTGCTTTTCTCACAATTTCAAATAAGTTGTGCTTTTCTCAGAATTTCCCCACATGTGCACAACAAGAAATGTGGTGTGGTTGGGTGGGATGGAAACTTAAGCATAGCTTTCAACCTTGTAGCAGGAGGCAGCAGCACAAGATGAGATATTTATTCTGGTAGTTGAGAAAACTTCTGGGAACACAACAATTATGTATGTTGTGCTTTTCTCACAATTTCTCCAAAGGTGCGTAACAAGAATTGTGGCAGAAGGGACTGAATCATAGTGCTCAACCTTGTAGCAGGAAGCAGCAGCAGCACAGTATATTTATTCTGGTAGTTGAGAAAACTTCTAGGAGAAGGAGACATGAGACACAGTGTAAGTAGTGTACAGTTGCACAAGAAACAGAAGAACACTGAGAGGGGAAATAAGATTTATTTTCTTTTGTTGAGCAGCAGGAGGAGGATAGCTGACAGAAGATTTTAGATATATAGATGGAAGGAAGCAGTACCAGAAATCAGGATGGGGAGAAATTAAGTTGCACAACTTTTTTTTGTTGCTTACAAGTGAAGATACGAATAAAGGAGATAGTAAGACAGATAGCATAGCTGGAATAAAGGAAAATAAAGACTGACAGAAAGTCTATAGCATGGGAACAGAGGGTGCAATGCACCAAAGCATTCTGCAAGACCCTTGAGAATGCTCCATGGGTTTTGGAGCAACATTTCAATGCTTTATTTTGTGGCAACAACTTCCTGGGGGAGCTCCCCTGTTTCCCCACACAGCTGCACCACTTCAGCCTGAGGGGATGTAGTAAGGGCACCTGAGGCTAGCTTCTCTGGTGGCCTTCAAAGCAACAAGTCACCCTGCAGCTTCCTCTCCTACTACCCTCCATCCTCTCTGTGTCCTTCTCTGAGACCTGTCCATTGTGTGATGACCCACAATGATGCATCTTTCTCTGATGACCACCATGCAGCATGGAAAGAGCAATAGGGATACCGCCCCTCCACCACTCAGCTATCTCACCATTTCTACAAGTCTTCACTTATTCCTCCTATTCAATGTGGTGTCTCAGCCGAAGGTGGGTGTACTTGCTACCTGTGTCCAAATGGCTGCACTATACCCCATGGCAAACAACCATGCACAATTTGCATCTCATCACACTGATATCAGCAGAGTCAATTACAAAAAAGTCCCAGACAGGGGGCTTTTTCCTTTGCTGCTGCTGAGTGAAGAAGCCAGATGGTACAGAGCAGAACTCCTCTTAATGGGGCTCAGGTAGCAGCACAACCATGGGAGGGCACTGGAGCCAGAGCTGCAGTGGGTACAGGACCTACAGAAGCAGGGTGTACCTCCACTGCATGCTGCTGCTGGTGCTGTGTGGGTGGGGGTGGGGGAGGAGAAAGGTTCCAATGCCTGATGCTTCTGGTACAAAAAGATTGCCTCTTCAGATGGATGACATAGTGCATCCTATCTATTGACTCCATCCCTCTCTGCTTGCTGGGACAGCTGCTGGTCCCAGTTCTTCCAGTGTTCTTTTCACCAGTTCCACTTATTTTAAGTAGGAAAAAAGAGAATAAAAAGATTGAGAAAAAGAAATAAAAATAAAATAAACAAAAGTGGGGAGTGTCAAGAAAAATACATCTAAATGACAACAAATAAATCCTCACAGACAGCTAAATAAAGATAAGATGACAAACCAAAAAAGCTCTAAAAGTAATGTTTTTGAGGGTTTTTGAAGGCTCTAAAAGCAGCAGATCTGACCTCTCCCCCTGATTCCCGCAGACTGTAAAACAAAAGCCAGGATCACGCTGTACATAGAGCAGTAGCATGTTACTGCAGAAGCAGTTTTCATATGGCCTACAGGCACTTGTTTACCAAAAGTCTTGACCTGAGCAAAATTCATCTAGTGCACCACAAAGGTGAAGTTATAGGTGAAGTTGTGAGGCAAAGTTGGCAAAGGTGAACTTTTCAAGTAAATGGGGAAAAATTTGATGAACTCACCTTAACTTTGCAGGTGAATTTAAACTTCGCAATCACAACATCTCTTAAATTGGGACCCACTGCACACTTGGGTGGGGGACTCATAGTGTGACTATTCCCCTTTTAAAATATGTTAACGTCATGAGCAAAAGAAAATCGAGGTGAGATAAAAAACATAGAGTTCATGCACAGTTCATGCTTTTTTCAGACTTAGTTTTTTTGAGTGTTTTGGAAAAAACAAAAGATGGAGAAAAATCCAAAAATGCAAACTGCTTTGCGCAAGGACTTAGATTTTTCCCACCTCAGTTTGAAGCACGCTATAAGTCAGTGGCAGAACTAGATGGGGCAGTTGTTTTGCATATGCCTGCATAAAGTAAGCTACAGGTTTAGGGCAGAACCCCATGGGTTTCTTGGGGGACACAGGCAAAACTAGCTACAGGCATGGGGTACCATATAGAAAAACTATGTTAATGCACTATTTAGGCTTGCTACACATAGCATAAAAAGTAGGGAAATGCAACATTAAATTGTCCACTGAGCCTTGTTGAATCTGTGGCATACTGGTCTCCAGGTGGGATTTGTTGTATTCCCTGTATATCTCCTTCACTGCTGCAACTTCTTCACTTACCTCTCTTGAGAACCCAGTTAGTCATTTCTTCTTTTTTTTTTAGATAGAAACATTTATTGTTAGACAGGATAAGAACTGTTAGGACCACCATGGGCCTATTTTCAAAGTTATCCTGTGATTAAGTATATTTACAATGGTTTCAACATTTACAGGTAGGAGAGCAAGCTTATTATATTAGTATTAACACTGGCAGGATTACACATCCAGTGTTTGGACCAGGACAGCACATGTTGATCCAGGGAAGGATGTTACACTGTTTGAGGATCACTGAGACAGTCAATTCCAATTTAGTTACAACTACAAATGTCGGTGAATTATGTATTATTTTAAATTAAGGCTGAGTTTTACACCTACATAGAAACATAGACTTTGATGGCAGATAAGGACCACTTGGCCCACCCAGTCTGCCCATTTCCCTACCTACTGGATAAGCTGCAGATTCTAGTTAACCAACAGCCTACTTCCTACCACCCCCCACTACAATTGCCTTATATCTGTCCCATGCATGTTTGAATTCCCCCACTGTTTTAGACCCAGCAACCTCCCGGGAAGGTGGTTCCATGCATCCACCACTCTCTCCGTGAAAAAAAATCCTCCACATTACCCCTGAGCCACCTCTATTTTTAAATTGTACCCCTTGTTCTTACACATCTCTTTTTCTGAAAGATGTTACCCTCCTGGACTTTGTTGATTCCCTTCAGATACTTCAACATTTATATCATGTCCCTCCTTTCATCAAGGGTATAGATATTAAGCTCTCTCAGTCTCTCTTAATATGGTTTCTGATGCCGACCCTGCACCATTTTAGTTGCCCTCCTTGGACTGCTTCCATCCTGTCTATGTCCTTGCATAGATGAGTTCTCCAAAACTGCACACAGTACACCAGATGGGGTCTCACCAACTGTCTGTACAGAGGGATAACCACTTCCCTTTTTCTACTTGTGATGCCCCTTCCTATGCATCCCAGTATCGCCCTGGCTATCCTTACTGACTTCTCAGATTGCTTACCAGCCTTTAGATCATCTAATATGACTACCCCAGGTCCCTTTCCATTTTTGTTGTTGTTAGCACCTCCCCTGCTATTGTGTACTCTTCTCTTGGGTTTTTGTTTCCCAGGTGCATTACTTTGCACTTCTTTGCATTGAATCTAAGTTGCCATATGTCTGACCATTCCTCCAACCTTGCCAAGACCCTTCTCATGCTTTCTACCCCCCCTTGTGTATCAACTCTGTTACAGATCTTTGTGTCATCTGCAAAGAGGCATACCTTTCCCTCCAGACCCTCTGCAATGTCACCTATAAAGATGTTAAAGAGGACTATACCCAGTACCGAGCCCTGAGGTACTCCACTAGTGACCCCCCTTTCTTCAGAATGTGTTCCATTCACTATTACCTTCTGTGTTCTGTTTTGCAGCCAGTTTGCTACCCAGGCTACCACCCTGGGACCCACTCCCAGGCTGGCTAACTTGATTATTAATCGTTTGTGCAGGACTGTGTCAAATGCCTTGCTAAAGTCTAGGTAGACTATATCCACAGCCCCTCCCTGGTCTATTTCTTTGGTCACCCAGTCAAAGAAGTCATTAGATTCATCTGACATGACCTTCCTGCTGTAAATCCATGCTGCTTTGGGTCCTGTGCCCCGCTGGTCTCTAAGTACTCAACAATTCTTTCTTTCAGAAGTGATTCCATCAGTTTCCCTACCACTGAGGTCAAACTTACAGGTCTGTAGTTTCCTGCTTCTGCCTTGCTCCCACTTTTGTGAAGGGGAATCACATCTGCCCTCCTGCAGTCCTCAGGTACCACCCCATCCTCCCATGATTTGTTAAAAAGTGTGGTCAGTGGTGTCACTAAGTCCTCCCTTAGTTCTTTTAGGATTCAGGGTGAATCCCATCAGGCTCCATTGCTTTGTTCACCTTGAGTTTTAGGAGTTCTTTCAGGACTCTTTCTTCTGTAAATGGACTGGTGTCAACCCCCCTATCCAGAGTGCTTCTATTGTCTGGTTTAGGTAACTCCTCCTTATCTTCTTTTGTGAATACTGAGCAAAAGTATTCATTCAGTATATCTGCCTTTTCACTGTCTCCCTCTGCCCACCTCCACTCTCCCTTATTCATTTTCACTATTCCTTCCTTAACCCTTAGGCTGCTGGCAGAATTCAAACGTATAGGAATTTTGGAATGGTATATCAGTCTGTGGCCCTGCAAGGGTTAACCTTTCTATGCTCCCTAATATACCTATAAAAGGTTTTATCCCCTTCTTAACTGAATTGGCTATTTTTTTCTCAGTTTGGGTTTTGCTATTCTGACTGCCTTCCCCACTTCTTTCTGCTTTAATTGATACAGTTCTCTGTGGTGCTCCTTCTGTGATTCTTATACTTTTTGAATGCAGCCTTTTTCTCCTTAACCTTCCCTGCCACCTCTTTTGAGAACCATAGTGTTTTTTTACCCTGCTTTGTTTTCTTTATCTGTTTCACACAAAGGCTTGTTGCCTCTATGATGCCAGTTTTGATTTTTCTCCATTGTTCTTCCACCCCTCCTTTTTGGCCATTTGCTAGTGTATTCCTCAGGTATTCACCCATTTTGCCAAAGTCAACCCTTCTAAAGTCCAGTATTCTTGTTTTTGTATGGCTCGTCTCCATGGTTGTGCTTATTGTGAAGCACACTGTGCAGTGGTCACTTGTTCCCAGATGTCTACTGACTTCTAAATTTGTGATCCTCTCTCCATTTGAGAGTACCAGGTCTAGTATTGCTCCCTCCCGGGTGGGTTCCAACACTAGCTGTCTAAGGCCTGCCCCCTGCAGGGCATCGAGAATGACCCTGCTCTTGGATGTGGCTGTAGTACATGTCTTCCAGTTAATATCTGGCATATTCAGGTCCACCATCAACAGTATCTCCTCTTTTTCAGCCATTTTGAGAATGTCCTCTATAATTTTCTTGTCCATTTCCTCCCCTTGAGACAGGGGTCTGTATACAACCCCTGAGCTGATTGTGATGCCATTCCCTGTTTCCAGGGTGACCCAGAGTGCCTCTTGTCCTCCCCCTTTACTTTTTAGTTCTGTAGCTTTGATTCCTTCCCTTATGTATAGAGCTACTCCACCTCCTCTTTTCCCCTCCCTGTCCCTTCTGTAGACTGTGTACCCCGGTATGTTGACATCCCAGTCATGGTTCTCCGTGTACCATGTTTCCGTGACTGCCACAATATCCAATTGTTCATCTTCAATCAAGGCTACTAGCTCAGGAAGCTTGCTTCCCAGTCTACGGGCATTGGTACTCATTGCCCTCCATTTAATGTTGGCTTTATCCTTTTTTCTCCCATGCCTGTTCTTTTTGCCCTTGTCTATTTTTCCATTTACCCCATCCTACCTTCTATTGAGCACTGTACCTCAGTGTTTACCTTACTGCCAGGCATGTTTTGTGGGGGGAGGCTTGACATTTCCTGCCTCTTATTAGCACCTCCCCCCATGGCTAGTTTCAAAGCTTAATAGTACATGTGAAAGACTTATCTCTACCCAAATAAACAAGAAATTTCAAAATATTTCATTATTTCCTTTATGTAATATCATAAAAACTCTCTCATGTGCTCCATCAAAATATCATTTCAGTAACGTTTCAGAATACAAATTCCTTCATCAGACTGTGGAACTTATTCTGAAAATAAAAAATATATAGAGATAAATACACAATTCTCTCATTTAAATTCAGAAAATATATAAAGCATTAGATTACAAAATGCAGGTGGAACTAACCTGCTTCTGCAAGGTGGCCAGTGCGGGGGAGGGCTATAAAAGCAATTCTCAAATCTGAGGTTACAAATTTTAATATCTAAACCTGGGAGAGAAACAAAATTTCCATTAGCCCAATTTATAGATAATCTAATGATATGCTCAGTCTTAAAAGATAATTTAATGGTATACCTTTCTTTTTAATTTTAATTCTTCTATTAAGGATAGGTTCAATTCTGTTGTTCCCAAATATAACTTTGTCCTAAAAGGAAACATATTTTTACAAGAGAAAGAAAGGGAACAACTTAATACTTTAATTTAAATTGTGCCTTTATAGTAAAAAAGAAGTTTATCTCATAATATAATATTGATATCCATGAACAAAAGTTAATACAAGTCTCTCCCCTGAAACACCGTGAAAAGTAATTTAACTCCAAGTAAAGCCTTTTACCTTGTTTTGTCTTTATTTGAGTTTCATTAAATCCATTTATCTTTTCTTTCCATTTAGCTTTTAAAACGAAACTGAATTTCAAAAGTTACAGATGCCACGCCACCATTAGCACACCACGCCAGTTTGCTACTGCTTGCACCTATCTTCCTGGTGCAATATACTTAAAGAAGAAGGGGCCGAGCTGCTCAGGTGTGCACGTAAGTCATGCCATGTCATAAATGACGTCACCCTGGGCAGCTCAGTCAAATGAATGAAACTCTCCCATAGTAACATTAAAGGAAAGTCCCCCTAAATTTCACAAATTTTAAAGCAGTGCTCATAGTTAGGAACAAATACTTATAATGTTATATTTCAACAAAATGTCTCACAGGTTTTGCAATTGCTTTTGTATTCATATCAACCACAGAGCAACACTTAATACAAGCCCATATGTTTCAAAAAGAATTATTTTTAGAATTAAAACAACATGTTATGGAAAAAAGACCCAATAATGAAATAAACACATATGTGTGGGAGAAAAGCACTTCCAGACCCAGAATATTTATCAATTTCTTCACAATGAAAAAATAAAGATAAGGGAGCTCGGGTATGCACGTATCCCGTGCCGCAACATAAATGACATAACCTTAGGCTTCCCAAAGAAAAAACTGTCCCATAATAATAATTGGGAGAATACTCAATATTTTACAAACTTTTTCAATAAATACATAAATTTTCATAATGAACATTAGAATAACATTAGTGAAACTAAGGTATCATAACAGTTCACACTGGCATCAAGGCAACATCAATAAAACTAAAGTATTAAGTTGTTCCCTTTCTTTCTGTTTTAAAAATATGTTTCCTTTTAGGACAAAGTTATATTTGGGAACAACATAATTGAACCTATCCTTAACAGAAGAATTACAATTAAAAAAAAAGGTATACCATTAAATTATCTTTTAAGACTGAGCATATCATTAGATTATCTATAAATTGGGCTAATAGAAATTTTGTTTCTCTCCCCAGTTTAGATATTAAAATTTGTAACCTCAGATTTGAGGAATTGCTTTTACAGCCCCCCCACCCCACACACACACACACTGGCCACCTTGCAAGAAGCAGGGTCGTTCCACCTGCATTTAGTAATCTAATGCTTTATATATTTTCTGAATTTAAATGAGAGAATTGTGTATTTATCTCTATCTATTTTTTATTTTCAGAATAAGTTCCACAGTCTGATGAAGGAATTTGTATTCCGAAACGTTACTGAAATTATATTTTGATGGAGCACATGAGAGAGTTTTTTATGATATTACATAAAGGAAATAATAAAATATTTTGAAATTTCTTGTTTATTTGGGTTGAGATAAGTCTGTCATATATACTATTTAGATGTTATTTCACTTTTCTTGTCTCCCTAATTAGTAATTGTTTAAAAATGTAAAAGGAACCCTGGGGAACTTATATTCTTATTTGTAGTTTAAAAGCTTGCCAAGGAAGCATTTAAACCTGTCACTTAGGATCATGGTTCCCTTTGTGGACAGATGCAGACCATCTTGCTAGTATAGACCTTCATCTCTCCAGGTGTACCCCCAGTCTCCAATGAAGCCAAAGCCCTGTGCTCTGCACCAGTTTTGCAACCATTCATTAAACTGCATGGTGTGTAGTACCCTAGCCTCACCCCTGCCTTGGACTGGCAGCACCTCTGAGATGGTAGCCATGTTTGCTACCTGTCTGAGGCCCCTCCCCAACTCCACAATTTCATCCTGCACTGCACTGATCCCATGCCTAGCTAGGTCATTTGTCCCAAGGTGGACAATGATATCTAGTTCCCTCTCCTGTGATGCTGCTTCTGCAATCCTGAGGATTCAGTTCTTGACTTCCAAGCCATGGTACCAAGCTGGCACCTTACTTCCCTCTCCTCTCCCTTCTCCAGGTCTACCCCTTTAACAACTGAGTCCCCTATCAGAAGCTGTTTCCTTCCCCTGTGGTGTCCCTTGCCACCCTTCTGTGGATCTCCCTTGTGGATGTCCTCAGCATTCTTCTTGGTCTCCACTGAGGATGCCATCATAGAGGAACCTTGCTCTGCCAGACTGGCATATGGTTTCTGTAGATGTACAACTAGGGGGCCTCGCCTCTGTTCCACCACCCGCACCCTCCCAGAACCCACTGTGGTCCAACTGCTCTTCATACTTGGCAGCCTCTGAGGCAGTGGTTGTGGCAGTGGTGCTCTTTGGGTGGGGGAGGCCTCCTTAGTCCTTGCCAGTTCAGCCTGGAGGTGGGCAACCTCCTCCCTCAGAGCTGACAGTTGCCTGCAAATAAGACAAAAACGCAGTTTCCAGAATGTCTCCTGGAAAACTGTTGCCCCACAGCCAGTGCATTGCACCACTCCTCACATGTCCCTCTCCCTTATAATATGTAATATATATATATATATTTTTTTTTTTGTTTTGTTTTGTTTGTTTTTTTCTTTTGTGGTGGGTACTTACCCTTTATGCACTGTGCTGGGTTATTAAGAATATGAAAGTTTTGCACCAAGACCTGTTGAGGAAGTGATGTCAGAGCTTTGGCTGTAAAGGAAATGTCACACCTGGTGGAGTGGGGGGTGGGAAAGGGTGGGTGGGTAGTCCACAACCACTGGTGACTGTTAGAAACAATCAAATACACCACTGCTCCACCACCCTAATGAGTACTGCCCTTTATAGTAGTTCAACTAACCTCCAGTAACTGATTTGTAAACTATTTAAAAGTAATTTGATGCAAACTGTCACAGAATACTAGTAGACAGTCCAGTTACCCACAAAGTAAAATCGTGTACAGGAGACAAGCTCTTCCAAGTTTTTGAGATGAAGTAATTGAGGGTAATTTTCCCATAGTTGGTTCAGGCTTTGGAATTGTTAAAGACCCCTATTTTTGGTCTCTCACATATTGTACTTGTTTCTGGAAGAGCTGTTTACTTAGTTTTGGTATTTGGTTATCTGGCCTGTAACTATTTTGTAAGCCATAATTGCCTTGGATTTTTCCCTTCTGGTTTTCAGAGAATTCCAGTTTAGTCTACTGAGCATTTCATAGTGGTACATGTGGTATGGGCGTCGGAGGATGCACCTTGCCATATTCTGGTAGGTTATATTCAGTCTGTCTAGTAAATAGTTGTTTACATACTGGTAGACAATGTACTGAACAATTGGCAGCAGCAGTCTGGCTTTTTTTTATGTGTGGTGCAGGTGTTGCGGCGGCCTGCTCCCAGCCTAGTAGAGATTCCGTTTTCCCCCAATATGCTTGATGCAAAACTTTGCTACTTCTTTAACCCTTTTTTTACTGAATTACCACTTTTTTCTGACCCCCTCTATTTGTTAATATCCAGACTGGCCCTGGACTCTGCCTCTGTCCTCCTGAAAGCTGCCTTACAGAATTCCAACACCATACTAGTGGCCTACCTTTGTGTCCTCAGTTTGAGGACAAACCACATTTTAGAGTGGTTGTGCATTCCAAGCAGCTCCCCAACTGATAGTTCCCTCATACAGTCACCACTAGCCTGGAGCAGGTCATTGCTGATATGTTCCCTTCCCTAGTATGTAAAACTATATGTTGGGTTAAGTAGTAATCCAGATGGAGATCCACTATCACCTGACTCCTGACACTCTGTGCTACTGGGATTCTCCAATCAACATCAGGTAAATCGAAATCCCCGTTTAGTACCAATCTCACCCTGGTTGCCCTCCTAATTTCTTCCCCCAATTCCTCATCTACATTATCAGTCTAGGTGGGGGGTCTATATTGGGGTCTGTAGACCACCCCATTTGGATATTTGTTTCTTTCTCCTGACACACAGAGTGGACACAAAGTATTGTTGCTCTCCCCATTTTCCTATCTGCTGTAGCCCTGATATTTTCCCTAACATAGAAGGTACCCCCCCTTTGACCTTGACCCTACCTCTTTTGAACAGGATGCAACTTGGGACAGTGAGGTTCTCTTTGTTATTTAACATGGCCAGGTTTCAATGACTGCCATGATATGCAGTTTGCCCTTCCCTGTAAAGGTCTGGAGGTTAGCCATATTGTTTACAAGACTTCTGGCATTCAGGCTTGCTACTCTACAGGATTCAATCTTTCCCCCCCTTCCCCTGACTTCTCATGCCCACTTCTCTGTTTATACCTAGTGTCATTGTCATACCCCATACCTGCCAACCCCCTCCTCACTGTGTCCCTCCTCCTCCTCCCATTGATTGCAGCCCTGTATGGGCAATTCCCCTTACCCTTCCCTTCTTACCTTCTCCTGGGAGTACTTGCCAGATCACCTATTTGTGGACCAGCACATACTGTAGGTTCTCCATGCCCCAAGGCTCCCTTGCTACCAGTTCAAATGGTGTTTGATGTATGCATCAAATTGTTTCCTTAGGACTCTTGTCATGCCTCTTTTAGGGTGCAGATGATGGGCCTTATATAACCTCCTGTTCTCCAGGAAGTTCCCACCTCCCTGGTAGTAAAATCTCTCTGCTGTGATTTAGCTCTTTAACCACTTATTAAATGTGATGATTTTGCTCTTCCTCCTATTCGCTCTCACATGTGCTGTGAGTACTTCTGAAAAGGTCTCAGACCTCACCAGGATCTTAAGTTTTTCCCCAAGGTACTTGAAGCTATCCTTTACCTACCCTCAAGTTCTTGCCTACCAGATCGATCATCCCCACTGGATTATAATGATGTGTATACCACCTACTTCTCTGATTACTCCTCCAATTCTATTATGCATCCTTTCAGCTGTTATCTCCTAGAGACAGTGGACCATTTTCCTCTTATTGTCTTTTGCACAGACTATGAGTTCTGTCTCTCTGGCAAGAGAGTCTCCCACAACCAGTAACCTCCTCTCTTTAGACTTCCCCAGTCTGCTCCTATACCCTCTAATTTGCCCTTCACCAAGAAACATAGAATTTGTTTGCAGAAAAGGACCACTTAGCCCACCAAGTCTTCCCAGATGGTCTCTGCCCTGTCTGTCTCCTCAGACCTAAACTGATCTCTGGTGACCCTCCCTCCTCTCTACCTATTTACTAACATTCCCCTATGTTTAATTCCACAGCTGTTTGGAGCCCCACTACTGTTTTCACCTTCACCACTTCTGCTGGTAATCTGTTCCTAGAGTCTACAACTCATTCAGTGAAATAGTACTTCCTCATATCCCACTTAACCCCCTACCCCCCGCACAAGCTTTATTGCATGCCCTCTGGTTTTGGTGCTCTTTCTCATTTAAAAGATACTCCCTTTCTACACTGTTTGCCCATGTGACTTACATGCAAGTCTGTATCATGTCCCCTCTCACTCACCTCTCTTCCAGGATGTACTTGTTGAGATTCCTCAGTTTTTCTTTGTAGGGCTTCTGGTGCAACCCCTGCACTTTTTTAGTTGTCCTTCTCTAGCCTTCCTCCACTCTTTCTATGTCCTTTCTGAAGTGCAGCCTCCAGAACTGGGTGCAATACATTACTCTGGGTGGGGTCTTACAGAAAGCGATACAGTGGCAAAAACACCTCCTTCCTACTGCTGGATATACCTCTCCCTGTGCATCCCGGCAACACACTGCCCTATCTGCTACTTTATCACACTACCCTACCACTTTGAGGTCATCAGACATGGTATCTCCATGGTCCCTTTCCTGCTTAGTGACTGTCATTACAACACCCTTTTCATATACTCAGCTCCTGGGTTCCTATACACTAGGTGTATGATTTTACACTTCTTTGGCATTGCCTTTGGTATTTTGACACTGCATTGCCCATCTTGCGCATATAACCCTAAATGCAATTACTAATTTTTTTCAGTGATTATTGTTGTTGCATTGAGAAATGTCATCCCATAATTAACACTAGAGTAGGAAATGAAATATCAAATCCAGTTCTCCCTGATTCCAACTGGTTTAAATTTTTTTCCTTTACTGTTTATTTATTGAGATTTTCAAACAGTCAACACAAGTACAAAAAGTAAAACAGATTACATGGGTTACATTGCTTGGGCATAGTACATAGTTAGACATAAAAATGCAAGGTTTGTTGTTATATTGTGATGTACAAGTATAAAAGTAATATAGTATATTCATTTATGGCCTTGACAATACTTATAACCTAAACTAAAATTATAATATTCCAGTACTACAGTAAATAAACTGATAAGGCAAAGAGACAAAAAAAGTAAAGAATTATATACCAAAGTATAATACAGAGATTACAGTTCAGCCTAGAAAGATCCCCATCAGTTAGATTTCAGATAGTCTAAATAATTCTGCCAGCAGAGTTTGTGTTCCTTTATTTGGACAAGAGCTGAATGTGAGATTTTTTCTAAAGATGCTATTTGGGTTAGGTTGTTGAGAATATCAGAAAATGTTGGTGTTGTGTTGGATTTCCAATTCATTAAGAGAAGGCATTTCACTTGCATAGATACTATATTAAACCATTTATGCTGGTATTTGGAGTATTTATTATGTTGGGTCTCAAGTCCTAGAATATAGAGCTTAGGACCAAAATGAATATCATGACCAATTACTTTAACAGCCACGTCATGTACTGATCTCCATAAATTGGATGTGGATTTACAAGACCACATAATGTGTAATAAATCACCACGTGTAGAGTTGCATCTCCAGCAAAATTCATGTAAGAAATAAGACATGACAGGGTGTGCATGGAACATATTTTACCGCATGGCCAGGGGCATAATAAGGAATCTGCTTAGACCCCTGCTAGACCTTTGAATCCCATATAAAATATATAGCCACCAAGGTTCATCAAAAACCTGGACAATATTATGGGATAAATACATTCATAACACCAGAATCTAGAATATGTATTACATCTTATAATCTCCTGCCTTTAATGGACTACATAGCTATGGGTACTAGCATTGCACCGAAAGTCATCTTGGACAAGAAACAAGTCGTTTGCCATAAAAATGCTAAACTTGCCCTATACTGTGAGTACGGAAACAGAACCCACCACTGTACCAGTTTTATTAAACATAATTGACTTTTCCTTGAGCTTAAGGCTTAGCTAATTGTGACTAATTTTACCTTCAAAAGTGTTCTTCGTGCCTATCTGAAAACAGTGAACTTTGTAACATACAGTTACAGCTCATAGTCTGTGGGGAAAAATTGTTTACTGGCATCATGACACATGAACAAATTGGCATGAGACAACAATCTTTTGGATAGTCATAGAATCATAGAATCATATCTTAGAATCATAGAAGCTTGATGGCAGAAAAAGACCATACTGGCCCATCTAGTCTGCCCTTTTTTCCCCCACCCTGCCAGCCCCCGCCTTCCCCCTTATACTCAGCCCTGTATGCTTGTCCCATGCCCTCTTGAATTCTTCCACCAATTTAGCCCCCACCACTCTGTCTGGTAATCTGTTCCAAGGCTCGACCACCCTCTCTGTGAAGAAATGCCCTCTCACATTGCCCCTGAATCTTTTTCCTTGCAGTCTGAGGCTGTACCCTCTAGTTTTGATCCACTCCTTCCTCTTAAGTAAATACTTTAATTCCACTTTATTGAGCTCCTTTACATATTTAAAAGTTTCAATCATGTCTCCGCTTTCCTTCCTTGTCTCCAGCATGTACAGATCCAGCTCATTACACCTCTGCTCATATGACTTTCCCTGCATACCCTGCACCATCTTAATTGCCCTTCTCTGAACCCTCTCCAACGCATCTATATCCTTGTGGAGACAAGACCTCCAGAACTGAACCTCATGCTCCAGGTGTGACTTTACCATGGCTTTGTAAAGGAGCATTATTATCTCCCTCTTTCTGCTAGTAATGCCCCTGCCTTTGCATGCCAACATTCCAGTGGCCTTTCCCACTGCCCTGCTACATTGGATTCCTTCCTTAAGGTTCGAGGAGACTATGATCCCCAGATCCCTCTCCTGTTTTGTTACTTTAATTTCCTCCCCACCTAGGGTGTTCCTTGCTCTTCTGTTCCTACTCCCCAAGTGCATCACAGCACACTTCTTGGCATTAAATTTCAGCTGACACATCCCAGACCATTTTTCAAGCATCCTTAAATCCTCCTTCATGTCTTCCACCCCCCCGGGGTGTCCACCCTATTGCATAATTTCGTATTATCAGAAAATAGGCACACCCTTCCCCTGAAACCTTCAGCAATATCACTGATGTAGACATTGAAGAGAAGTGGACCCAAAACTGACCCCTGTATCACTCCACTCTTCACCCTCACTGTCGTGGAGTGCACCCCATTGAGCACCACCCTCTGAGTTCTTCCTGACAGCCAGGCCTCCACCCAGCTTATTTTACAACCCAATCCCATGCTTTCCATCTTGCTCACCAGCATCCTATGGGGGATGGTGTCAAAGGCCTTACTGAAGTCCAGATAGGCCACATCCACCCCCCCAGTCAATCACCTGAGTCACCCAATTAGAGAACTGAATTAGATTTGTCTGACAAGACTTCCCTTTCATGAAGCCATGCTGTCTGATGACCTGAAAGACACTCTCCTTCAGTTAATCCACCACCCTCTTCTTGATTAATGCCTCCATTACCTTCCCCACCACTGACGTGAGGCTGACAGTCCACAGTTCCCCTTCGCCTCCTCACTATCTCCCTTGTGTAAAGGCAGTAGGTCTGCCCTCCTCCAGTCCTCTGGCACTCTCCCC
The DNA here is from genome assembly GCA_016271365.2 of Neoceratodus forsteri. Taxonomy (NCBI): domain Eukaryota; kingdom Metazoa; phylum Chordata; order Ceratodontiformes; family Ceratodontidae; genus Neoceratodus; species Neoceratodus forsteri. Next base: position 219,055,927 of record CM028136.1, on the reverse strand, counting down.
ATATCCAAGGACAAGTTAAAGAGCCTTGTCAAGGGTGTGGCCAACTCCTTCTTCAATTCCCTGATACCCTGGGGTGTAACCCATCAGCCCCCATTGCCTTGTCTACTCTCAATCTATCTAGCTCTGCCCTAACTCTATACACAGTGAATGGGCTCAGATCCACCCATTTGCCCTCCTTCCCCTTCAACTTTAGCTCAGGTCCCCTACCGTCCTCTTCCTCTGTGAATACCCGAGCTAAAGTACTTATTTAATAATTTTGCTTTTTCACAGTCCCTTTCCAATTTTATTTCTCCTTCCTGTCTCAGCCTAGTAATCCCCTTCCTTGCCCTTCTTCTCTCCCTCACATGTCTGAAAAAGGTTTTATCTCCCCTTTTGGCTATTTTTGCCATTTTCTCCTCAGTATCTGGTTTTGCCATTCTGATCTTCTCCCCACCGTACTCCTCTTTTCCCTATACTCTTCCTTATCTTCCTTGCTAAGTGCCCTCTTAAATTTTCTGAAAGCCCTCCTCCTTTCCCTGACTGCTCCCCACAACCTTCTTTGTAAACCAAAGCGGTCTCCTCCCCCTTTTGCTCTTCCTAACCTTTTATATGCACATTTTCACAGCATTTAGTACACCTTCCTTGATAGTTTGCCATAACTCCTCCACTGCCCCTATATTCTTCATACCCTCCATTGTCTCCCTTACTATCCTTCTCATCTTGTCAAAGTCTGTGCGTCTGAAGTCCATGACTGCAGTACTGGTTTTACTTGTCTCCCCTTCCTGCCCAGACCCTGAACATGACCATGCTGTGGTCAGTGTTGCCCAAGGCTTCTCCCACCTGCACCTTCTCCACACTCTCACCATTTGTCAGGACCACATCCAGCAGGTTGTTGCCCCTTTTCAACTCCCTGACTAGCTGTTGAAGGAATACCGCCTGAAGTGCAGCTAGTATCTCCATGCTCCTTGACAATGCTGCATTCAGGATTTCCCAGTCTACCTCTGGGAGGTTTAAGTCCTCTACCAGCAGTAGTTCTCCTTTTTGGGCCAGTCTTGTGACTGCCTGAATTAACTGTTGATCACCCTCCTCCCCTTGTGTAGGTACCTTGTATACCACCCCAAGTTGCAAGGATTCTCCCATCCTCCTGCTTAGTGTTACCCATAGTAGCTCAGTCTCCCTATCCTCCTCTTGTCCTTCAGTTACACTTATGCCTTCCCTGATGTAAGAAGCAACTCCTCCCCCTTTTTACCTTCCCTATCCCTTCTGAACAGCCTGTAACCTAGGATAGTCATTTCCCAATTGTGCAGCTCTGTCCACCAGGTCTCGTTTATAGCTACTGTATCTAGTCCTCCATCTTATTTGCTAAGCTCCTGGCATTGGCTGCTAAGCCCTTCCACCAGGTTCCCTCTCCATTCCCCCCTTATTGGATTTACTGGATGTACTAGGACAAAAGGAGGCACAAGGCCCATTGAGATTGTCCCCCACCAGTGTGGGCCATTAGTTGTAAGAGTAGTGATGACTTAACCAAGCATCAAATAGTTTCTTAAAAGTGTCCAAATTGGGCAGTTAACAAGTTCTTGCGGTAACAGATTCCGTGCTCTTCTGCTCTAATACTGAAGAAGTTGTCCCTTTTATTAGTTTTGGCATGATGAATAACTAGTTGTTTATTGTGGACTGTTCCCAGGGCCTCTGTTATGGGGGGACAACCAGGACTTTTTTCCCGGGCCCGGCATTAAGGGGGGCCTGCCTGAGCAGCGCTGAAAAGTGTATTTTAATATTTTGCATTTGTCCGGGTAGCTGTTGTCGCGTCGCAATTTTTCTCGTCTCGGGAGGGACACTGCCTTAAAGGTAACTGTTGCTGGTGTACGCTAGTTTGAAAAATTTAAATATATCAAATTATATATTTGTAAGTAAGTCATTTTAATAATTAAGTGATCAGACCAGCAAGCCCATATAAATTAAGATAAGGTCCAAAAAAGAAGGCAGTTGGACCCCTAAACCCCACCAATAGCAAAAACTGACAAATCACTCTATATGTAAAAAAAAAAGGGAGAAGGAGAGGACAGCCTAAGATACACACTTGCTTTAAACAATCCCAAATTGGTGGTGAAAGACAGGACAAAAAGGAAAATATTCTATACTAGGTTTATTTATAGTATAATGCCAACACAGTACTCTTGTGGCCACCAATTATGTCAACCATGCCTCCCCGACGTGCCCTAAAAAAGTTTAGAGAAAAACTGCAAGAGAAACAACATTAAAATGCCTAAAATAAGTGAGTGCAGGATGTGAGACACCGTGCAATACAACATCCCACAACGGTTCAATATCCTGGTTCGAGTCTGGTTTCTATATTTACAACTAAGTATTATGTGAAGAGGGGCACAGTATAACACTAATCAAAGAGTCAGGGCACCTTACAAAATGAGTGCTACTTTCTATCTAATACAAATGATACAAAGAGTAAAACAATATACAGTGCACCATTATAAATCAGTTCAGTATTAACTCTGTGCAGCGTTCATCTGCTTAATCAGACTAATATTGTTAACTTCTCTCAAATGTACCCTGAAAAGAGTCCAGCTATCAGGAGCGGTCCAAAATCGCAAGCCTTTCCAATTTTCTGTGCCATGAACCAAGTAATACAGTAAATTAGCCATGGAACAACACCAACATGTTGGGACAGTGCAGGTCCCTAATTCAAAACATTGTATTGACTGCAGCACTTAGTTCAGTAAATCAAATTATATGGGATGCGATTTGTACAATCGGTGCAGCTTTCCTGTTCGATGCAGCAATCCCCTTCGTAATCAAGCTAATGCTATACAGGAACGCTAGTTTGATGCAACTTTCAATATCGGAGCAGAATGTAAGTTCGAATGTAGAACCACAATGAAATAAACTTCTATATTCCCTTGGGTAAGATAACTAGTTAGAAGCAAATGTAATTTATTTTATTTTATTTAAATTTTGATGACTAGGTCAGCTACACATTACAAGTAAATGTAATGTGTAGCTGAAGGCGAACTGGTACTGTTCAGCTTCTCTGATGTTTCTTCTGCTATTTTCTAAACATTTTAAACCAATGGGATTTTTTTCTGTTTTTTTTTTTTGGTGGGGGGAGGTGTTAAAAATGTGCTATTTTCTAAATAACTGTCATTAAGCTTCCGAGGAAGGACTTGGTTTTTCCAAAAGCTAAAGCATGTTGTTCTTTTTATTTTACTCTTTGGTAACTGGGTAAGGCCCACTAGGCACAAGTGCCTATTTTCAGGGGCGACCTGTGAGCACTGGGTGGTTAAGTGACTTGCTCAGTCACACAGTATGCAAGTGGAGGCTGTAAGAATCAAACTTGGATCTGGTCTGCTGGATGTATTAAGCTCTTTCATACCTTCTTCCTCTAACATCTAGGCTATACTGCCAGTTACATCTATGTTGGTGGGGTCCAATAAAAGGTATAAAATCATTTGTTTCTGGATCTCCAGTTAGCAGTGCACTGTTCTATGTGATCTCTATAGTGATGTGCATACCTCTCAACCTATTGTTACTGAAATAAGGGACATGGACATTTTTGGACACTCAAAATGAGGGACAATGAGGGACGCAGACCCTCAGAATGAGGGACACATCCTCAAACATGGAGACACAAGCTCAGAACACTGTGAAAACCATAGTGTTTACTTGTACAAAGTTTATTTTGGATTTAGTATTTTAGAATGTTAAGTGTTTCTGCTTTAAAGTCTGAATTTACAGCACATTGGCTATGTAGGCAGCACCTTTTCCATGAGGGAGGGATGAGGGACAGAGCAATTTTGAGGAGCAAAATGAGGGATGTCCCTCGTAATGAGCCAGGGACACTTGAGAGGTATGACTGGCAGGATCAGACCAGCTAACTAAAAGTCAGACTGGTCCACCTCACTCATTCTGTTCACTCCACTGACTGTCCTTATCCAGACATCCATCCAGGATCCAGCCTGGTAAGTGTAAAAAAGAAAAAAAGGAATAAAAAGCATATTCACTGTGATGTGTTATTGATAAGATGAGGGTACTGGATGCTGTTCCCTTGTTATTCCTCTCGGGTCTGCTTGTGTTTGCCTCATAAATCAGGGTCTACAAGGGTTGTGTGCCTACATGCTGTACCCATTCACAGTGCTACAGTATCTATGCTCTGCTGAGGGCTTCAGGAGGTACATAGGTTATGCAAGGGGGACCTCTGCTCTAATTCATATGCATCACCAGCTGCAGGTGCAGGGCATGTTTGGAGCCCATGAAAGTCCACCTACCTCCACCTCATAGTACTGTACTAGCCAGCTTTTCATATTAACATGGAAACTGGACATGTGATTTCTTGTTGTTGTTTGTTTATTTAAACAAAGTTATAGTTCTTTGGAAAAGGAATACTACTGTATCCCACAATCTCCTGCTCATGCAGCACAGGTGATATACTCAGAGGCAACTTGGGCTTCCAGTTGCAAGCCCAGTACATGACCCATACTCCCACCTGAAGCTTTGTAATCATGGACTGGAATGGCTTGGATTTTCTAGATGCCATCCATTGTGGATTGGCAACATGGCACAGTCTAGATATGCAGAAATGTTCATATTCCAGCTTTTTTGTGAAGTAGACCCTTCAAGTCAGTTTCTGAAAACTGATTACATCAGGTACATTCTACAGAAAGCAGTGACCCAGCTCCTTAAGCAGTTGTTATTTGTGGGCAGGATGCACATTATATACAGCTGTAACTCTTACCTGAAAGATATTTACTAATAGCAATAGATGTTTTCTGAAAGAGGTTTACAGTACTTAGTGTCCCTGAAATATGGATACTGCACAATATCTTTAACTTCCAAGTGGGAAAGCTTCACAAAATCTTGTTTTTAGCTTCACTAACAGCCCCAAAACTCACCTGAGAGCACCAAAAACCCCAAAGCTTCTGGGGGCCTGGCAGCCCCCAGACCCCCGGCTTACTTTGTTAGGGATACAGGGGCCCTCATTTCACTGTCTGCCTGGGGCCCTGGAATTGCTAGCTGCAGCCTTGACTGTTCCCACTATATGTTTTGTGGCTAGGGACAATCTGCATTGTTTCATTATGGCGGATGAGTTTAATATCGTAAATGTAAATAAGAGATCACCTCTAAACCTTCTTTGGAGTAACAGAGATAAGCCAGTGGCTTTCAACCTAGTATCTTAGTCAAGGTGTGAAAGTTTCAGAATTATTTCAGTCATTCTCCTCTGAACTTGTTCTAGTCTATTGATGTCACTTCTCAAGTAAGGATTCCAGTAAGGGGAGGCAAAATCAAGATGCGGTCGAATGTAAGCTCAATACAGTGGGATGATACAGTCTTGAGACTTGTTAATAAATATTCTCCTAATTTGTGTCAGGATATTATTGGTTGTGTGTGCAGTTTTAATACAATGTGTAGACTGGGATAATTGAGTATTAATTTGGACCCCAAGTCACGTTCACTTGAGGAGGACTTAAGTAAAGAATTATTTATATAGTATTTATTCATCAGGTTTGTTTTTCCTAAGTGAAGAACGACACATGTATCCACATTAAATTCCATAAGATTGTCATGTGCCCAAGTTTCTATGGATTGGAGATCATATTCAAGTGACTTAATACTGACTGGGTTATCTACTCTTCCACCAAGTGTTGTGTCATCAGTGAATGTTTAGAGGAAGTTTAAGGAGCTTATTGTCATATCACTAATGAATATATTAAATAGGGTAGGACCCAGAGCAGACTCCTGGGGTACACCACTCATGACATAGCCAACATCAGAATCAACAGAATTTATTCTAACCTTTTGTGTATAGTTAGTTAACCAATTTGCTATCCAGTTGATCAGTTTATGATTGTAATCTAGGGAGCGAAGTTTGTTAATTAGTTTAAGGCGTGATACCTTATTGAATGCCTTGCTGTAATCAAGTAAAATTGGAATGTTAGTGTCAAGCAATTTGCTAATATTGTTATAAAAGGAAATAAGGTTCATAGTGCACGAATGCCCCCATTTGAATCCATGTTGTGCATTATCTTGTTGACCAAGTTGTTCAATTTCATGTTTAAGTTGTTTTTTAATAAGACGTTCCATAACTTTGCCTAAGATGGATGTAAGGCTGATGGGCTGGAAGTTTTCTACAAGGTATTTTTGAATTTGCACTTAAAACAGATAATTAACACCCCCACTTGTAAAAGTAGATTGATAGGTCTTGGAAATATATTGGATTTAATATTTGTAACCCCTGATATGGAAGTAAAAATGAAGAAAGTCCACTCACCTAATGTGGGGGAATCATAGTGTTATTTCATGTGAGATCAACCTGCCATGTAAAAAGGAAATTAAAATAATTCCCTCAAAGGTCTTAAAGCGATCTTTAGCTAATTATAGCCCAGTAGCCCTTATGGAGGAATTAGAAAGGCAAAATTTACAAAGAGTAACATTATTCCAGATATTGATTTGGCAGCAAATGAGTTTACAAATTTTTTTTTAAATGCCTGTGACAAGTATGCTCCATTGAAAGAACAAACAGGTAGATCTTACTGTTTGCCTTGGATAAAAGGGAGCATGAAAAAATAATTAAAGAAAAAGATAGACTGTGGAAAAAAGCAAACAAAACTTTGGATAAAACAATTTGAGAGCAATTTAAACACATAAGAAACACAATAAAGAGTGAAACTAGAAAACTAAAGCAGACATACTATAGACAAAAAATTCAAATTACCAGTGATCCAAAACACTATTGGAATTTAATTAAAAGTTTGGTAAATCAAGTGAAGAATAGTGGAACTTTGGCAAGGACTGAAAATGGTATAAAAATAACCCAAACAGGAGCTGTGGAAGTTTTAAATACATATTTTGTTAATTTACCAGATCTGAACTTGAAAAATAATCCCTATGATCAGGTTGGCCCTAAAGATAGGGAAAAATCTCAAGCGACTAATTTACCTGGTTTTAGATTTAGAAAAGTAACTACAGGAGAGGTAATGAAAGAAATAAATTAAAAAGTAATAAAGCTGGGGGCTTAGACAATATAGAAATACATTTTTTAAAGGATAGTAATAGGGTTGTGGGATGGCCTTTGGCCTCGTTGTTTAATTTGAGTTTAAGTCAGGGTAAATTTCCAAATATTTGGAAAAGAGCCAAGGTGATTCCAATATTCAAGGGTGGTGATGCTTCACTTCCAACAAATTATAGGCTGATAGCTCTTCTATCAGTTATTTCCAAGTTAATGGAGAGTTTGGTTTATTCTCAATTAATGTTATACTTGGAAAAATACAAAAAACTTACTCCGGTTCAGTATGGGTTCAGAAAGGGGCAGTCCACGGAGACTGAGCTCATGGACTTCCTGGATTTAATAGCTTCTCCTTTAGGGGATGGGAGATCTGTGGGCACAGTCTTTGTGGACCTGTCAAAGGCCTTTGATTAGGTGGAACACCCTTTGATGTTGGAATCCCTTGAAAATATAGGGGTCACCGATCAGGCATTGAAATGGTTTACATTGTATTTAAAAGATGATACTCAGCTGGTTCCCATTGCCGTTGTTAGCTCAGAGTTGGCCCCTGTGAAATGTGATGTTCTACAGGGCTCTATACTGGGCCCCTTGATGTTTCTTGTTTATATTAATGCCCTTCCAAATTGTATAAAACATTCAAACATCATATTATATGCTGATGATACGGTGTTAATCACAGATGTGATAAACAGGCAGGAAGTAGAAGAAAAGCTCAAATCTGATTTTGAAGCCATGAAAATTTGGTTGAAGACTAAATATTTATTGATGAATACCAAAAAAACACAAAAATGTTGTTTAAAACTTCTAAATTTAAAAATAAAAGCTTGGACAGTGCTATGCAGATCTTGACTATAGATGGGCAGATATTGGCACAGGCAGATATATATATAAATATCTGGGAGTTGAAATTGATTCTGGCCCTACCTTTAATCAATATATAGATAGTATAATAAAGAAAACTAAAATGAAATTGGGTGCCTTAAGAAGGGTTACTTTTTGTATGACTGAAAACGATCATAAATTTGTAGCAAATCAGTTGATTATTCCTACTTTGGAGTATTGATCACATGTTTATTGTTTTCCTACAAAAAATCTCTACATAAACTTGATGTATTATATCATAAAATAGCTAGATATGTATTACGATGTAGTCCCACAGTCCATCACTTGTATGATGCTTTGTCCTGGATCCCATTGTATCATAAAAGAGAAATAGTATGGAATACCTTATTGTATAAAATTATGAAATTGGAAACACCTGAAAGACTTGTAAAACAATTAGAATGGATAAATTATAATTATTGTTTGAGAAATATGGATAGTACATTAAAATTTCCTAGGATTCAAAATAAATACAGCACATTTAAATTTAAATATAGAGCTGCTAGTTCTTGGAATAGATTATCAAAGGACTTAAGAGTGATGAACTTAACAATAAAGGAATTCGGACAAAGAATTAAACAGCACCTTGAATATGTAAGTATATGTTTGGAATAACACCTTGTTGTTCCTATTTCCCAAAATATATATGAGGGGTTACTAGATTAGTACAAGATATAGGATATCAGATCATATTGCTTTTTACATAAACATGTTATCACATGCGATGTGTACTAGTTTGTCGTTAATATGTCTGTGTTGTTGCTATAAAATGTTCCATTTTAGTATGATATAATATTTGTATCTTATGTAATATGTGCAATATTGAAAATGTTTGGAACCTTTTGTAATTTGTACATAAACATCAATAACAGGATCACCAAGAAAACAAGCCTTGTATAAGACCTATGGTGTAAACTTCTTGCATTGTCAAACAGTTTTTTGCCTGTATAAATAAAAATGGTTTTACTACTACTACGTTAGTTCTACTGCCTTTTTTGTGGATCAGTACTATTATGGCCAGGTGCCAGTCATTAGGGATTTGACATTCTGACATAGATTAATTAAATAACAAGGTCAAGGGGACAACTAAAAATGCCGAGGTTTCTTTTATAAATTTTGATTGAATGCCATCAGGTCCTGCACTAGGAGATTGTTTGATAGATGATAAGGCTTCAATAACATCATTTTTAGAGAAAAGGATAGGTAGATCTGTTTTTGAAATTATTTTAAGTAAGGGCCCACTAACACCAAAAACAGAACAAAAATATTTATTGAAGTGATTTACTGTTTCACAAAGATTATTTGTAGTTGTTCCATTTACCCATATTGGACCCACTAATCTGCTATTACCTTTTCTGCTGTTTATGTATGAGAATAATGATTTTTTCTTTATTTTTAGAGTGGGCTAATTTTAGTTCAAGTCTGATTTTGGATTGCTTGATAGCTTTCTTTAGAGAACGAACAGAATTTTTATAATTAAGGTTGTTAGATTGGTTAGGATTGGCTTTGAATTTTTTAAAGGACTTTTCTTCTATTCTGATTAATTTCAGAATTGATCTTGTAACCCAGAAAGGGATCTTGCCCTTTTTGTTGTATTTGCATTTAATTGGGACGTATTGATGTTCAAGTTTTTGCATATTTTATTATTTCTCCCATGCTTTATTAGTTGTATTATTGTCAGATTCTTTCACCCTTCTCTGTTCTCCCTCATGCTCAGTATTTTTATTTATTTTATTTATTTATTAGAACATCAGTTTAACAACCTTTGAGCCAGAGGCTCATTTACAAAGGCACCTCGTCACAGTGAGGACAAAACAGTGCAAGAAACAAACATCAAGGCAGACATAAAATCTGAGTACATTTAGGAATCAGCCAAAAAATACAGGCATTTGTTAAACACGTATTCAACAGGCTTACATGTGCACATTTTTAGCACTATCCTGGGTGGGGGGGGGAGAAGGCTGGTAGCAGTGCAGTATAGAGTGCAATGTCTCTGTGGAACTCCATCAATGCCTCCTGAGAAGTATACAATCTATAGTGTTTGGTGAAGGGTCATTAAGGCTAGATTTAAGTGTGCTGTAAAAAGTCATTCTGCTGTAGTAGTGACATTTGCACTGCAGCAGAATGAATTTTCATTCTGCTGCACTAAGGATATCACAGAACAGAGCCAATCACAAGTTGAACACTCCCACAGTAAGTGACAAACTGAGGCATGCTATCAACTGCTAGTTTGTTGTTGACCAAAATTAACTTTTTTTATGTATAAATGTAGGTGGGGAAGGGGTCATAGATGATGGTGTTATCACTGTAAGGTAAGAGGTCAGAGGGTAGCTGCTAGTAGGATCACAGTTCGTCAGCTCCATGACAGAGGACTACTCAGAGAAGCGTATCGGGGAGGGCTTTGTTAAAAAAGGTACACCCCCACTTTGTTTTTTCTCTGTTGTGGGATGGTGACAGGGACAAATTTATGAAAGCCTTTTCATGGTGTTTTCTTTTTTTTGTCCATACGCTACATAAAATAGAGTGTTGGGACCCCCCATGCACAACATGGCTCTTCTGTCACCTCATGGTTACCATGTCGACTGAGGAACATCTCACACTTCATGATGGAGGTCCTTGTCATTATGGTAACCACTCGGTAGAAGAATAGCCTTGTTGTGTATGGGCTTCCATACACTATTCTAGATGTTGAACCTTTCCACATCTTTGAAGGATTATCTTTTTAAATGAATGTTTGTACATGTTTTGAATAGTTGCATGATGGTGTAACTATTTTTGCTATTTTGTTTGTATTTATTGTACCTTTTGTACACCTGGTCATACAGTACCTGAAAAAAGTGGCATGGCTCCAGTGTATTTACACAGAAATCAAAGTAAAACTAACTAAACTAAACACAACTTTCAATTCTCCCTTCAATCTGTGTCTCCCTATGTCCTTACTCTGCTTGTCTTCTCTCCCCTTCATCACCTTCTTTTACCACCCTCACCTACTCTTTTGCTCATGGTCAATCCTCCCCCACCAACATCCCCTAAGTCTGTCCCCTGCTTGTTCTCTCACCCCATCATCCTCTTTTGCCTTACTCCCCCTCATTTGCTCCTCCTCCTCCTCCTCCAGTAGCATTGATGTAATGCCTCCCCCACAGAGGGGGGACATCTTTGACTGCCCCTTCCAATGGAGAGAAGCACTATGCTGGTGCTAACAGTCCCTCATTAGGCTGTCCACCCTTAGCTTCTCCATTGCTCACCACCTTCCACCCCTTGTCCCATCCCTCAATGGTGGTTGAAGTTGGAGCAACAGTGCAGGTTCTCCCTGTACCCAGTGTAGCCTAAACTACAGCTGCATATCAAGGCCCAAGCAGTGATAGTTCAGGCTGCAGTGCCCATAACCTTTGACAAACTGGGAAGCCCCCTCCCACCTCTGGAGTGAGTCCCTCTGGACTGTGACCCAACAGTCTGAGTAGCTGGTTAAGTGCCACCCACTTACTTCACCTCCCTGCTCCCATCCATTTTTCCCCCCATTCCACACCTTGCTCTAACCCTAGCCACTATGCCTTCTCTGATAGTGTCCACAGCCTTGTGAAACTTCTTTCCAGCATCCCTCTCCTTGGTAGACTTACCCCGATAGTGTTTTGCCCTTAGTGGACCCCCCCCAGTAACCAACCCTGATATAGAATACCCCAGTTAAAGAGTAGAGTGTTTTGTGGAGTTTGCCCATTATCTTCCTTCCTTGTAGGTCTACCCCAATTAGGGTGTTAATAACTTTGCATATTTTAACCCAGGCATTTATCTCCTAACAGGTCTACCCCAGTTAGAATGCAGTACCCGAGGTGGAATTTTCCCAAGTTGCCTCCCCCCATAGGAATTTTCCCTGGTAGGCTCAGTCTCAGTACCATTCCCCAGAGCAGTCAATGGTCCACCCACATAACTTGTCAAATGTGGTTCATTCAACTTCCTCAGATACTTAAGGATCATCCCCTGCTGATATGCAGTATCTGTGGACCCCCTGCAGATTATCCTTAATGGACACCACACTCCTGCTTTGTAGTAGTCATGCTTCAGGGCTGCTCACATGAGGGGCACCTTTGCCCTCTGATAATTTAATACTGGTCTGTGGCCAACCTATAGGCCAGCTTCAATCTGTTGACCACACAATCTCCCACAATGGTGCCACTCATGTCTACCTTTTGCCCTCTTTACCACAATGCAGTATCTGTCTTCCCCACCCCCAGACCAAATCTACAACACAAGCACAGTTGCAGAATAACTCTTAAAAGAAAGTATCTCCAATCAACCTTGCAGCTTGCTGTCTGCCCCACAGGAATTTGTAAGGAAAAAATAGTAACCTCTCAGCACCAATTATAGCTTGGACTACAGCCACACTATAGGCTGGCTGTAATCATGTGGCCATGAAACCTCCCACAATAGCACCACTCACAGCTGCCTTCCAATTGCACTCCTGCACTTCCTCCCACAATGCAGTTTTTGCCTCACCACACCCAAGCTCAAACACAATCACCATTAATCATTTTCTTAAATTACACCCAATACAAGTCAATGATCATCCATATTTTTACTTAAATTTTTACACATTTTTGAAGGTAAAAAGACCCCCAAACAATGTCTGAACAATACAAACTGTGTATGCTTATGTGCTTTGTTTTTTTACACCTCACTTTGAAGCAAACTACAGCTCAGAGGCAGTGCCTGGTGGAACATCTATTTCACCTATGTCAGGGAGTGCCATGTACAAAGCAAGCTACAGTACAGGTACTAGACAGTATCCCATGAGTTACCAACCAGCCAGCCACATGTGAAACTTCTGTAGTTATAGGCACAGAGCATCATCTATCTCAAGAAGATTGGACATTTATAGCAGAAAACATGGAAAGCCATAGCCTAACTGAGAAACCAAAGCAATGTAAAGAAACAAAACAGTGAAAGTGGAGCCATGTGAAAGAAGGATTGAGAAGGGGAATCCAATGCACTGCCAAGGGACATCAGCCAGCATACACACTGGAAGCACTGAGTGGTATCCCACTCGCCCTGCAGCTGCACAGAAAGCTGGAAGCCAGGAGAATGTAGTCAGATAATGCTCTATTAAGAGCAAGGTATTGAATGCTAACTCCAAAGTGAGGCCAGCAGTATAGCCCAGAGGCTAGAGTAATGAGCTGTGAATGAGCTTTGTACATCCTGCAGAACTGGGTTTGATTCTGACAACCTCCACTTGCATACTTTGAGACTCTGAGCAACATCAGAGGCCATTAGAAAAACAAAGAAATAATGCACAACATGTGTTTTAACAATTTTTGCATGTAGTTTTCCTTTAACCTCCCCAGTGTTCCCAGATCACCCGTGAAAATAGGCACTTGTACCTAATGGGCCTTACCTGGTTACCAAAGAAATAAAATAGAAGAAAAAATAAACAAATAATACATGCAACCACACAGAACTCCTGGCTACTAGTGGCTCAGAAGCCCACATGCTTTGAGGGTGCACTGCCTTTTCATCATGGGGACCATCCTGCCGAAAAAAAGCAGTGTGACCTTGAAGTGCTGGGACTTCTGGGCCACCATCCTGACAAAGAGCTAGTGAAGCTTGAAGCACTCTAGCATTTTGTTGGTGTCTTTCCATTCTTTGCTGGTTATGGATTTGCACTAAAGTAACATTCTATAATTCTGCATTTTGCACTTTTTTATCAACAATTTGACAACTTTATATTAAAGGTAGCACTGGCACATCCAGTAACTCACCATGAAAACCTCCTCATTTTGTTTTCAGCGCTATGAGTATAAGAGGCATTGCCTTGGTCAATGTCCATGCTGTGTCGCTACTTTCAAAAAAGGAGGCAGCTGGTAAAAACCCTTTTATTCGAACAGGAGACTATACACTGTGTATAACTTAAAACTCTAGCTCTACATCAGATAATTCCTGTTACGATGGTAGAATATTTTATTTTTCTGAAACTCCAAAAGAAAGAGGACTACTAAGTTAATGTACCTAGTGAGCTTTATACTTTTTTTAATATCATTTTTATTGATTTTCTGTAGCAGCAAGGTACAATTTGGATACAGTTACACACATTTAACATTGGCTTTAAGTACATTCTAAATTAACCAGCGACATTGGGAACAATTAAAAAAGGAAAAACAAGTAGTACACATTTGATTCTCTGTAACCCATATTGTTAATACTGGAAGTTATGCAGTAGTTCTGGTGTTATTCTACAGAGTGATTCCGCAGTTATCTCTCCAGCAGATCTCAGGCTATCCAAATAGGTAACGACTTTTCTGCTACCCAACCTATCCATACGGGAATCCCCTAGAGTTCTATACTTTGCCCTCTACTTTTTTCCATGTTCATGAATGCTCTCCCTGCTGACAGCCTAAACTGTCATGCCTTTCTTTATGCAAATGACTCAGTCCTCTATTACAATGATAAGTCACTTGATTACATCTCATCCATCCTCTCGTGTAACTATGCCTCTGCACATCATTGGTTCCTCTCCAGTAGGTTTCTAGTCAATGAAAAAAAGACAAAGGTTATGCTGTTCAGCTCAAAACCTTTCCTTGCCAAGGTCACTAAAACCACTTCCTCCATTCTAGTATGTACCCCAGTGAGCCCCCCCTTGAAAATGTCCCCTCTTTCAAGTACCTAAGTGTTACCCATGACCCCTCACTAACCTTCTCTGACCACATAAACAACACTGTGTGGAAAATACACCAAAAACTAGGTGCTGCTTACTGTTTTAAGCAGCTTCTGTCCCCTGAAGCTTGCCTTACTATCGTATAAGGTAATCTATTGCCCCTTCTTGACTACTGCTCCTCTATTTATTCCTCTATGTCCTCCACCCTATGTTCTCGACTAATCACAACTTACAACTCAGTTGTTGCTTTGTTCTTCAAGACCCCTACTCCACCTGCCATTGTTTACTCTACCAGTCTCTGGGGTGGCTCCCTCTGCAAGGTTGCTTTGAGTATGGTATGGACTGTGTTGTGGACAATGCGCGCAGGTACAACTAGATGTCCCCTATTCCCCATTGCTCACTCATAGGACTGCCTCAAGGTGCCTCAGGATATCCTTAGTCACTCCCCTGGAAGTACCATGTGTCTCCACTTTAATGGGAACTAAAGCTTTCTCAGTCTTTGCCACCACCCTATGGAACAGTCTACTGCTGCCTATTCACTTGTCCCCCTCCCACCTATCCTTCAAAATGAACCTAAGAGCCTGCCTCCTATCTGAATCCACATGCAATTGTGTCCTGGACAACAAGTAGTGCCCACAACTGCCCCAGGTGCTATGCATCTCTGTCCTATCCCATCTTGACCTCCTAGCTGTCTCTGGTTTCCTTTCTCCTTGACCTACAGTACAAGGTCTTCTTCTCAAGTTTGTCTGTCAGTTTGTCAGCCAGTTCAGGAGAAATTGATGTTTTGCTTCTAGTTACAAAAGTTACTGCTTGTTATTTTTGTACCATTTATCCTCTGTAATCTGAGTAGTTACTGCTGCCTCAGTTTAATTTATATTGTACCCCATTGACCTCATATTGAGGTTTTTGTACAGACATGTTTGACTCATGTTTTGACCATCGTGTATTGTTCATCACTGTGTAATAGCTACTACTGTCTATATAAATTTATGACTGTTGAACTATGTTGGTGCCACCCTGTGGCCCGGGTCATGCTGAAAACAGTCCACTGGATCAGCACACTTACCCGGTTAACAAAAACATAAATAAAAACAAATAAATGAATTAAAAATATAGTATATTCTATCCATATTTTATCAAATACTTTGTATCTGTCTGTTAAAATGTAATACATTTTTTCCATTTTATAGGTTTGATTCATCATATTGAGCCAGTTTTTATAATCTGGAGGTGTATCTTCTTTCCATTTTAGCAAAATACCTCTATGGGCATTAATAAATCTTATAATGATCAGTGTTTTTTGTCCAGTTTCTAGATCTATTAATTTTGATGTCATAAGCATCAGGTTTTCAACATTCTTTATTAGCCTAATTTTAATAATTGTTGCTATTGAGTCAATTATTTTCTACCAATAGTTGTTTAATATCCTACATTCGACTAACATGTGTTCTAGTGTGCCTTCTTTTTTTGCAACTCTGATGGAGAGATGTAATGTTGGGGTTGAAAAGATTTAGGTGATGGGGAACGTAGTACATACAATGAAGAACATTAAAATAAATCTAGATTAATTTTGTTGACAACAATCCTAAGTTTCTGATATTTATTACATTTTCACATTCGTCTTCTAATATTTGTTTGTTTATTTTTCCATCCTGTTTAGATTTTAATGTCTGTAAATTCTGATTTTGATTTATTTGCATTATTTTATATACTTCTGATATAGGTTTATAAATTGTTTGGGAGCAATAATTCCCTTTCTAATAAATTGATTTGAGGTGATTCATTTATGTTCCCACTTCTTTATATGTAATCTCTAATTTGTAAATATCTAAAACATTGTGAATTGGGTAGTTTATATATGTTTTTAATTGTTTGAAAATCCATCAATCCATTCTGGTTATATAAGTGATGTATTTGTTTAATATCATTTTGATGCCATGTATTAAAGCTTTTGTACTGCCTAGATGGTGAAAATTTTCCATTTAGGTATATCGGTTCTATTGGTGATATGTTGTGTTTAAGACCTAGCCTATTAATTATGTTTTTCAAATTTTCACAAGTTGTTTTAGTAGACATGGCTATATTTCTAATATTTTTAATAAAGGGACCTGCATATATAATATGCTTAATGTCTCAATATGGAATACTATCTACTTCGATTTGACAGGTTGCTTTATGGTTTTCCTGATTAAACCATTCATGTACTATTGACATATTAGCTGCTTGGTAGTAATTTAATAAATTTGGGAGTGATAAACCACCAGATTTCTTATCACTGTATAATGTATCTATTTTTAGATGAGGTTTTTTTACCCTTCCACAGACAGTTTTTAATTATTTTCTCCATTTTTTTAAAGAAATTGACGTATATTATTATAGGCAGTGTTTGAAATAAAAATAAGAATTTTGGTAGCGTATTAATTTTTACAATGTTAACCATTCCTTTAAGGGTTATAGGTAGTGTTTCCCATTGATTAAAGTCGAGCTGCACTTCGTTTACGAGTGGGTCAAAATTGTTACTGTATATGGCTGAATAATTACTGTCCAATATGACTCCTAAATATTTTAATTTATTAACCCTTTTTATGTTAAGAGCTATTTTAAATGGGTTGGAGGGGTTTTTGGACTCTAGAAGCTCTGTCTTCCCCCAGTTGATCTTATATCCAGATATTTTTCCAAATGTTGTTAGTGTTTTGATTAATGCCTCATATATTTGATTTAAATTTTGTGTGTATGTCAATGTGTCATCCACATACTATTTTATGTTCTGTTTGATTAATTTTTAATCCTTGTATATCCTTATTACTTCTTATGTGGATTGCTAGTGGTTCTATAGCAATTGCAAAGATCAGTGGGGATAGAGGACAGCCTTGTCTGACCCCCCTTTTTAAATGTATGGTATTTGATTCTTCCATGTTGATGACTACTTTGACAGTATTTTAATGATATAATATTTCTAGCCAGGTGTTGAAATTGGGTCCAAAATGTATTACTCTAAATACAATTGTTATATAATCCCACTCTATTCTATTGAAAATCTTTTCAGCATCTAATGATACAATGGAAACATCACCTTCTTTGAATTCATCTGTTAGGTTTATTGTTCATCTTATGTTTGTTTTTAGTTGTCTGTTTTGTATAAATCCATTCTGATCTGTGTAAATTATCTCAGGTAGTGCATGATTTAGTCTGTTTGCCAGTAGTTTGGCTAATATCTTGCCATTGCCATCTGTGTTAATCAATGATATTGGTCTGTATGAGGAAGTTAATAAGGGATTTTTATCTTTTTTTAGTAGTTAGACTGTAGATTCTGTAGCTGTCCTATTCAACATTTGAAAGTACAAATGCTATCATATAATATTTTAAGTCAAGGGGTGAGGATTTTAATACATTCTTTATAGACGTCTATTGGGATGCCATCTGGGCTGGGGGCCTTTACTATGGGGAGATCTTCTACCGCTTTTTTTTATTTATACTTTTTCTCCCTTCCCTAGTTGGCCCACATCCAGCTGCCACCCTGCCATACTCACCACTCCATTTCAAGGCCCTCACCCCAGTTGTACCCTCACGGCTTGCCCCCATGGCAGGGGGGTGGCACGTTCCCCTTACATACCTCCCAGACAGATCCAGTGTGCTGGGGTGACCCCTCAGAACCAGTGGGTGTTACTAGAGATGGCCATCAAGCTGCACAGTTGAGGCTTTTTCCTTGTTCTGTTGTTCAGGGGTGGGGCATGCAATGATGCCAGAGGAGGCAATGTGCACGCTCCCTTGCATGCTCCTCCAGGCATCTGCCTCATCACCACCCCTTGAATACCAGCATTGGTGCTCTGTCCCCCAGCCTCTGCTAGGGGGAAGGCAATCACTGACTACTGGAACCCCCCCTCTGGAGAAGAACAGCAGTCCTTAGGATGCTTGATCCTTCTCCTCCCTTGCTGATCCCCAGCAGCCCATGCTCATTCCTGAACACTGGTTACCAGCATGGCATGAGGTATGGTGTCCACTGCCTCAACCCTCAGTGCCACTGGGTCGATCTTCTATAACTTTTGTGATGTCATATTCTGCTATTTCTTGTTCTAACCTTATATTTTGTTCAGTTTGTATTAGTGGTAGATCTATTTCCCCAAGGAAATTAAATATACCTGTACAGTCTTGGGCAGTCTTGGGCTCTTTCTGATGGATATAACTTTTTATAGTAATTTTCAAATTCTTTATTTATTAATTTGGGTTCATTAATGATTTCCCCTTATTCATTTTGTATTTTATGTATTGCTTTAGATTCTTTATCCTTTTTTATTTGCCAAACTAACATTTTATCAGTTTTATCCCTTTTTATGTAACATTTTTGATCTGGTTCTATTTATTTGTTTTTCAGCCTCCTCTGTAGTTAGTTTATTATATTGGTCTCTTAAGGCTGTTATTTCCTGAAATATTATAGGACTTTATGTTATATCATGTTGATTTTTTGTTCTATTTTATTTTCTATTTCTTGTGCTTATTGTTTACCCTCCTGCTTCTTTCTAATACTGTATGTCATTATTATACCTCTAATATACGCTTTACATGTATCCCATATATTTATTTTTTAGCTTTCACTAGTACTAATGCTATAGAAAAATGTATCCCTTCCTGATATTATCTTTTCATTAAATTTCTTATCCTTAAGTAAGTTCGTATCTAGTTTGAAAATGTATTTTAATATTTTTTTCCTCATTTGTATCATAATCATCAGTGCATGCTCAGAGATATGAATACTTTTATACTTGATCTCCTCCATTATAAAGTATAGTGTTAGAGATTAGATTAGAAAGAAATCTATACTAGAATAGAACTAATCTTTTGGGGAAAAATATGAGTAAACTATGTCTTTGGGGTGGACATGCTTCCAGGGTTCAATCAATTTAAAGTCCTTCATAAATTGTTTTGTTTTTAGAGCTGCCAATTGAATTTGAGTGTTGATACTCAAGGATTTATCCTGTATGGGATCTAATACTAGGTCAAAATCTCTACCCATTATTAATGGAGGTCCGAAACTAGCAGTGGTAAGAAACAAGTTAGTATAAAATGATGGTAAGTTTTCATTAGGACCATATACATTTATTAGGGTGATCAAATTATTGTTAATGGAAATTTTACAGACAATGTATCTGTCCTTTTTATGGCTGCAGTAGGTGAAGCCTAAAGATGTATTGTTCTGAATAAAGGACTACCTGCGTAATTACCTTCCAAACAACATTGTAGAGTGTTAAAAATAGTGTCCTCCACTGAAGCTTCATTACTACGCTGCCTGTGTGTGTATGGGATTTAGAGAGCACCATTTTTCCTCTAGCTCATGTTCCCTTCCTGCAAGGCATCAAAGGAGCAGGACTTTGTCTAGGGACATGACCAGGACACCTAGATGGACAGGTTGGGGAGGAGGGCAAGCAGGTGACACCAACTAGGGGAAGGCATGTGTTCCCAGGGCAGAGGAAACTTGCATCCAGGAATAGGGAGGAGATACCTCATCATTTCTACTTTTCCTAGGTTGCAAGAACAGCCTCAGAGGAACACACACACAGCAGAACTCAGCTGCAAAATAATAAGATTTGTTTACAAGCACTGTCTTCCATGCAAGGCACAAGCAATTGAATCAAAAATACACACACATCAGAACACAGCGGTGAAATGATTAGACTGTCTACAAGCACTGTTTTCCATGCAAGACACAAGCAATTGAATCAAAAGTACACACACAAACACACACACTAGAACACAGCGGCTAAATGATTAGATTTCTCTACAAGCACTGTCTTCTATGCAAGACACAAGCTATTGAATCAACACACACACACACACACACACACTTATCATGTAGTTTTCCTTTAACTGAGCTATCCCCAGTACTGTCTTTTTTGTAGTTACATTAATAGCCTAAACAATCAAACAAACAAAAAATATGCAAGTATATTAATATTATAGGGGATACAGTAAAAAATCCAGTGGAGATAGCAAAGCAATGTAATATTTGTGTTCCTTATTCAAACTCAGTCACAACTCAATCCCCTGCCCCTGTACATTACCAGGAATGTCAACAGAATTAATATAAATACAGACAAAATACTGCAAAAAATTTAGAATAAGAAAATCAGAGTGCAAAGTTTCCACTAAAATGCTGAAATTCAAGACACAAGCAATTGAATCAACACACACACACACACACACACACACACACACACACACACACACACACACACACACATACACTCTCTTACATGGGATACACACAGGAGGACCTTGGTAACAGGGCTGGAGCAAGGGGGGGGGTTAAGGATGGAGATCAGTTATGGTCCATGGCATAACCATGTGGTCAGAATATTAAATATTTTAAAATAAACATAAATGCAAAAGTAACCATTTCAGGAAGAAAATGGAACTGCAGACAAAATCAACAGCAAGCAATTGTGCAGTTACATCAGAACCCAAACCAGCCAAATCATATGAAGATTCATCACTGTAAGTCATCTGTATTATGCAGACTGTGACACTTAACAGTTGTAGAGTAAGTCAGTACATCTGGACTTACTTGCTGCATATGCATCTCAATTGCTAAGGGGTCCTGACTATGTTCACCCTTCCTCAAGCCAAACTAGCTACAGTATATCTAGCAATAACATGGATGTAAAGATTATGCCATATTTTCAACAAGAAGTTAACATTTTAAAAAGACAGTGCTGTAGACTGAGAAGCAACTTGTGTAGGTGTATTCATCATGTTAGTCAAAATATGTTCTGGTTGCGTTCCATAAGGCTAACCAGTGGGAGCAGTAGGGGAAAAGGATATAAATCTAAAATAGAATCATTTAACTCATTTGTGATTTAAAGTTGCATGACAGAAATGTGGCTTCCAGAACTGGGCACTATATTCCAAATGAGGCCTCACCAGTGATCTACACAGTGGCATCACCACCTCCTTCCTTCTGCTGGTAATACCTCTCCCTATGCACAACAGCATTCCACTGGCTCTCCTCACAGCTTTGGTACATTGTTTAGCTACCTCTAGGTCATCCAATATGATTACCCCAAAATCCCTTTCCATTTTGATGACCATCAGCCACCCCCCCCCACCGTAATCCTTCCCTGGGTTCCTGCAACCCACATGCATGATTTTGCACTTTTTTGCATCAAATTTCAGCTGCAACATTTTGGACCATTCCTCTAGTTTTCCTAGGTTCCTCCTCATTTTTTCCACTCTTCCCAAAATGTCCATCCTGTTGCAGATCTTAGTGTCTTTCACAAACAAACACACTTTCCCCTCCAGTCCCTTTGCAATTTCATTTGTGAAGACATAAAATAGGACTGGGCCTAGGACTGATCCCTGTTGCACCCTGCTGGTCACACTCCTTTCCTTTGACTGAACATCATTTACCATGACTCTCCATCTTCTATCATTCAACCAGTTCCTAACCCAGTTTACCACTTTGTGACCCACTCCCAGGCTGCCCAACTTGTTTGCAAGTCATACGTGGAATGGTATCATAGGTCTTACTAAATGCAATTCATGTTTATATTTAAGCCCATGAAACACCCTTGTCAAGTTAATGGCATTTGCAACTGTAGTTTTTTTTTCTCCATGCCTCTTTAACAATTCCACACAACTTCACTAACATTATTATGCAGCCGTGGTGGATCTGACCAGATTTTGTTATCTATGCTACTTATTATTAAATCCACATTTCTTTTAAAAAAACATGGCCACCCATCTTGCATTTATACTCAGAGGGGCATTAATACCTTGCCCCCATTTATTTGAGTAAAATTTAAATTCATTGTTCATTAAATGGTTCTCTTTTAAAAATATAACATTAGTTCCTTGCTTATCTATATAATTAAAGATTCCTTTGCCTTTAATTCTATTTCCCATCCCTTTTACATTCCATGTCAATATTTTTAACAACTCAACAATAGCCTATGAAGTATAAAGTGTATATATGGCATACTTCTTGATTTCTTATACTTAGTTCTGTATTATATTCTGTTTTTCCCTGTAGCCACTTTTCATACCTCAAAGAATAATAACTTCCATGCATGTGACACATAATATACTTTCTTTTCTTCTCTCAAGTACCTTGCTTTTCTTTTTCTAACATGGTTTTGAGTAAATTAATTTCTTTTTAGTTAAATTCTGCCTTCTAGATCTTCCCCCTCCCCCTTCTAAAGTCCTATCTGCCCACAGCACATGTATTCCCCATCCTACCAATAATGTTTTGATACCCAATTTGTTATTTTTTTCTATTGCTGTGGGTCTCCCCCCTTTGATCAATTGTGATGGTCATGAGAGAGGAGACTCAGTGCATCAGTGGAGGACGAGCTCTGCATTCAGCACTCCTCTTTTGTAACTAGGCACAGATTAGAGATGCCAAAAGTATTCAAAATTATGAGCTCGCTACACCCCCCCCCCCCCAATTTTCTTTCAAAGTTGTCCTGGCTAAGCCATTTCACATTATATATACTGTATATATTTCTTTTCCCCTCATTATTTCATTATGACCTTCTTTATTCTTCTTTCCCCAGTTATCTCTTTATATCCTTCTTTATTATCCTGGAGAGGGGTCTTCTTGCATTTTCAAACTGGCAGTGTTCACTTGATATTGTGACTTTATATATTGTTCAGCTCATTTGGGATCTGAAAAAAGTGCATCTGACCATTCAAAAAAAAATTTAATTTTGCTGGGGGTAAAATAGTACGTTTAATACCCATCTCATACAACAAGGTTTTGGATATACTGAAAGTGTTTCTTGATTGGACTGTTTCTGAGCTGAAGTCCGGAAATACTGAAAATTTTACTCCTTCAGCCTGAAGCCCATTTTCGAGTCTTCCTTTCCGTAGTATTTTTTTCTCTTTCATGATAGTTATCAGGTCTTAAATATACTGATCTAGCGGCCTGACTTGTAGTGTTAATGTTAGTGAGGGAGGGGGTTTGTAAGCCAAGTCTTCCTGAAAGATGAGCTCTATCTACTGAGATCTTCTCCTCTGGATACCTTAAACCCCTCCTCTGGATACTTTAAACCAATGGCTGTTATACGTTTTTTTTTTAAACCACTCAGCCAGGTTCCAACTTGGGGAATGACTAGATGGTGCTGTTTTCTTAATCACTTAGGAAAATATCAAGAAAGCAAAAAAACAAAGAAACAAAAACAAAATGGTATTAACATATGAACTGCTTGAAATGTAGGGCACGGATTGTACAATAATATATAAAAGATTAGGAAAATGTCTGGGACCCAAGATGGAAGTTTGTAAGTACTGTACTCTGCACCTGTTCTGACAACAATATGCAATCCCTAGGTGGTGCTACTCCTAGAATTACTACCCTTGTCTTGCCTGGCCACGACAATGTTGAGGGGCATGGGATCCCAAACTTACTTTAAACTGGTTCTTTTCTCTGATATTAAAATCTTTGCAGTGCCTACACCCAGAATATAGCTTTAAGTGGACTAGCTGTTACCTGGTTCAACCCCCTGGGATGTCATGCCACCCACTATAACCATCAGCCACCCCAACACATGACCCAATAAACATTTCCCCACCTTTCAGACATTTCACCATTTAAAGTCTTTCTCTAATAATATGCACATGACACCATAGTTTGGAAACAACTATTTATTTTCGAGGTCATAGGGATTAGGAATGGGGAAACAAAGCAATAGAGGTTATGCAATGCTATTATTATTACTATTTACAGTATTTACATCAGATTTGGATTGGTTTGCTTTGGATTGTGCTGGGGAAAACCCTCCAGCTGGGTGGATACCTGTTTGTAAATCATAAAGCAATCACATTGTACCAACATTGATACCCAGAGCCCTGGCTATCTAAACTGCATAGAATCAGATGGAACACAGGATCATTTTACCAACAACTGGTACCAGTTCCCCAAAGATTCAATATGAGACCCCGCAGTCCCACATATTTCACCCTGGGTACCTGTACTTTAAAGTTCTTGCATGTTGCAGGCCTGGTGGACATTGCAGCTGTACGTTGGCTGGTCTGATTTAAAAGAGAATTGATGCTTAAACTTGGAACAATTAGGCAGACAAACCATTTATAGTCTCTTTGGGGTGTGCAGGGATTGCCTTGCATTTTGTAGGCTGAAACAAGGACAGGAGGTAATTAGCTGGTTATGTCAGTTTGTAAATCAAATATTATTCCTGAACATCCGTCACATTTATATGTTTTGGTACATTCAGTACATTTAAATTTTAGACACATCTGGTACATTCAATGACGGGATAGTGCCTTCATCCAAGGGCCAGGATGGCCACCCTGGTCCATTGGTATAAGAACAGTCATTTCCAGGTTACAGTAGTCAAATTCAGTAGACATTGGTTCTCAGTCCTATTTGTGGTAATTGGCTGTAGATTGCAGCTCAGCTGGATATCTTGACTGGACTAGCTGGCAAATACAAGCACTGGACTTCCCAGGCAAAGTCAGGATGAGCCACTGTACTGAGTATTCCCCTTTCAGTCCTGTAGGCTGTATAGCAGACATCACATATAAGCACATTTGTATGATGTTCTGGGCTCACTTGGGTCCCTCAGAACAATCAGGTCTACCTGTTCTAGGCAAGACAGGTGCAGAAGATGCAAGGTGCGGACCAGTAGATCAGTCACAAATAGCAGGGTTTCCAATAAGGGTCCACCGGTGCTGGGCTAAGGTTAGGTGCAGCAGGATGCAAGGTGCTGACCAGATGAACAATAAATCAGACAGTCTCTAGGCATTGCCTGCCCCAATTATGCAATTTCTCTTTCATTCTTGCATCTGGGGGGGTAGAAGAGTGCTCACTTAGGCTCTTCATGGTAGAATCTCCACAATCAAAGTTCTGGAAATCTTCAGTCCTCTCACAACTGTGGCATGATCAGCTCTCGCACAGCTGGCTTGATGTCATCATGTTGCAGGTCCATGTCTTTCTCCAATGTGGAAGGGAGGGCTAGAACCAGGAGGACATTCTGGCAACTCCCAGACTAGCAGATTCTGCATTAGCTAAATTACTTTAAACTGTTACTGCTAAGAAGGCAAACACCCCCTCCTGGATGGAGAGGATTAACTGGAACACCAGGCCCAGTTGCATGGCTGGGGGCCTAAGCCTCAACCCCTGTGGGGGGGGGGGGTGGTTCCTGCTCAAATCTGGAAAATTGCTGAAAACACAGTCTTCTATGGGGCTCTACTGAGGCTTCTGATTGCCTAAAGCTATTGGATGCTTAGCCTTCGATTTGCTGGTGGGTCTGTCAATCAAGAAAATGAATAAGGAGGCAGTATGGCGCAGTGGGTTAAGGCTCTGAGCTGCAAATCTGGAGACCTGGGTTTGAATCCCACAGCCCCCTAGGTGCTTACTGTGTGACCCTGAGCAAGTCACTTAACTTCCTTGTGCTCCCAGGTTGCACCTGGAAACAAGCTTTCAGCTTAGTGTGTCTCACCTGGTAAAATAATTGGTAAAAATAAATAAAATAAAAATAATGCATGAACCTCACTCGATGCACAGTTAGTCTACTGTTTTGGCACCTGAAATTAGGTCACTTCAGTTACCCATGAGCATGTGGAAGTTTCCCATGAGCTTAGGCTAAATGTCCCACAAGTCCTGGCTTTAATATTAATTTCTAGCTTTCTGATTGGCTGTGGCTGCTTGAAAATGGTTGCTGAGCACACAGTCTCTTAAGCAGGATGAATACAGTCATAACTAAAGTCCTGGTGCAGCCAGAATAAACTAAGTATTTGGTGAATTGCCCACAGTTCCATAGCCACTAGTGTGTACTTGCTGTCACTGCCCAGCTTTAATGATTTCCTCAGATCATTTTCCTGTTGCTACAACCCCACATATTGCAGCAGGCAAGCTGTCGCTCTGAGTCCCATCATTTTTACCGGTGCAGCCAGTATTAAAGGCATCTTGTTTAAACACTGTCCCCCTGCTTAAACAAATTTCCCCCAAACACAGATACAGCAGTTACATTCATGTATTTAAAATGTTTTTTTTTTCCCTTCGGCAGTTGCCGAAATGCCACTTCCCTGAGGGCAGAAGAGACCCTCATGAATATTAATTCAAATGCAGCTCTGGTTCATTAATATTCATGTCCCGATCATGGACACCTTGTGGATTTCTTTAAATTTTGAAGAGCATGTGCGCTGTAGTCCCTGTCCATGGTCAACAGGTCCCACTCACCAAATGGGGACACTGGGGCTGCCGAAACACTCTCCCAATCAACCGCAAGTTGAGTGGTCAGGAGATCAAAGGTGCCGCCAGCACCTGCGTGATCCACACTGCACCGGAGTGCATACCTCAAGCGGGTGATCACAGTTTGGATTTCGGAGCCCTGCAGGGCTGAAAATGACACAGTGGTTGTTCTTTAGGGCACACAGGGGCAGAAAAGGATTCAGGCAGAACAGGGAACCAGAGAAACAAACAAAAGCATTTCCTGAAGGTGCCTGACAGGAAAGCAGAAACGGGAGCTATGGGCTACATGTAAGCCCCCAGATTGGTAGGGGGGGTTACAAATACATGTATTATTTTTTATTTTATATGAAAAACACTCCCTTAAACAATCCTTACTAGGTGAAATGTTGGAATTCAGTGCTTTTTACAAAAAACTGTGTGGGTGATTCCCCCCCCCACCCAGATTTGTACCAGTAGCATTGTCATTCTGGGGTCAGCTCCCAAGCTATATAGCAATAACATGAGAGAGGTATTTCCTGCAAAAAACCCAGGCTTTCCAACAATTTTATCTTGTTAGTGCTGTAAACATAACTTATATTTTCAACATATTTAACTTACAGATAGATGAGAAAACTGAATACAGGCGACTGCATTCCCTTTCTATTTTCAGTGTTGCTCCTTGTTTCACATATAAACTTCGCCTTTTATCATTGATTACCTACTGTCCTTTTTATGTTTGATCGCCAAATGCATGGAAACATGTTGTTATGCTGTTTGTCATCTTTATCTGTAGGTATGTCAGACTATTAGCAAGTGAAAGATAAAGACAGCAGCCACACTCACTTTTTAGCCAATGGTGTTAAAAGGGTCTGCATTCATGTGAATATCTACAGGTGATTATTTTTACATAGGGAGCTGTAGCCTATGACGTGGTGGCAGAATCATGCAGGTCACCATCTACTGATTTCCTGTTGATAGTTGGGATGTGATTCTTTGCTTTACGTCTCAATCTGTCTGTGAAGATATGATTCACTTGTTCAGGTCAATGTGCCCATGAAGCAGATATGAAGCTGAAATATTGCCATATGTCTGCCATCACTTTGGAGGCTCCACATGCCTGCCTGTTTGCCCAGTTCCTTTTTGCATGCACTGTAGGCTGCAAGCAGTAACTCAAGTGTTCATTCAGGCAAGGCAATTGTTTGCTAACTAGTGTTAAAGATTAAGACATTGTCCAAGACCCAATAATCCCACCCCCACACAGAATCCTCTGACACACTGTAACTAAACTGCTGCAAGAAGTACTGCAAGAAGTTGTAGCACAGTACACAGCAGTTGCAGGATATGCAATACCTGACAAAGGAAATGTGGCCAGGAACCTCAGGTCAAACCATGTGAGCCTATAGCTCAGTGGTTACAGCATCAGGATGGTATTGTGGGGACCTGGGTTCAATTCCCAATAAGTCACATTATTTCTTTCTCACTACAATTTGTGATTTAAATTGTTCAGCAGTGGCTAATACTGCACCAAAAACATTTCATTGCCATCTTGATTATTCCTAGTTGCAGGATATGCAATACCAGAGAAAGGGAGTGTGTCCGGGCATCCCAGGTCCAACCTTTTGAGCCTGTAGCTCAGTGGTTAGAGCACTGGGATGGTATTCCAGGGGCTGGGCTTCAGTTCCCAGTAGGTCAAATTATTTCTTTCTCACTACAATTTGTGATTTAAATTGCTTAGCAATGGCTAATGCTGCACCAAAAACATCTAATTGTCATATGGACCAAGTAAATCAGCTTTCAAAAGGAAGAAAACTCATATATCAGTCTGAATAGTGAATCTGGAGTTTTAAATACAGAATTTACTTAGCTAAATACAAAGTTGGGTAGGGCATTGACCATATATCATTCAGGTATTGTCCAATTATTGCCTGGGAATCACTGGGTGACACACGGTGAGATTAGAGTCATCTCCTTCGAAATCTGACACCACCTCTGTAGATAGGTGGGTGTTAGCTTCATAAAAAGCTTTGTTCTGAGTCTTCAAAAGATACCACTTTGATTTGAAAGGTAAACTTTAATCTAGCCTGGGCATGAAGCACAGCAGAGAATCTATCTTTGAATTCAGACATCCTTGTTAAGAACCTTCTTCTGCACAGTGAGGACAAAGAGAAATCCCAATAAATATAGAGATGAACTTTAGAGAAAAAAAAAACTTATTTTTTTGCCTGGCAAGCTGCAGAATTTTTTTTTCAGTCGAAGAACAAAAAGAATCTGGGAAGGATTCACAAAGCAGATGTGCTGGGCACAAATGAAATGCACCCCAGATGTGCCACAAGATGCACTGTGTACATCCCCACTGTGATTTGCACAGATGTGGCACGGCACAATGTGAGATTCCCCAGTGCAACAGGAATGCACCAAAGCACCTAGGGCAGCAGAAGAGTGAATATGGAGAAATCAGCAAGGGACAAAGGAGCAACAGGGGGCCCTGCAGTGGCACAAAGGATGCAGGAGAACACACCTGCAGGGACTGGCCAGAGTGCCAAAGGGCCTGAGAGTGGCCACAGCAGAAGAGGAGAACAGACAAAGCACACAGAGAAATACCCAGAAGCACCTGACACACCCCACACAGGAGCCCAACTGGCACATATGACATGCCCAGGTGTGCCTGTCAAGGTGTGCCACAGTTGCTGAGGGGCACCATGCAGCATGGAGGTGTCACCAGGACATGGCCACCTGCACAGGAACCCAGTGGAGTGGAGAAATGAGATGCCACAGAGGGGCACACTGGTGTACAGGCACAATGGTGGACAGGCCAAGTGCCATGCACTGCACAGGTGTAACAAGCCCACAACCAATGTGTACCGCACACAGAGCTGCACAACAACAGGGCATCAGCGCAACAGATGCAGCCCACATGCACCACACACATGATAAGGGCACTATGAAATGCAGCATGACACATTGCCTACCCACATGCCACAGGCAACAAGAAGGGCACACAGTGAGGCTGCAACATCAGAGGGGCAGGATGCATGTGTGCACAGTAACACAGGTGCACACATGTGTAAGGTAACAAAGGGACAGTGGACAGCAGCAGGCAAAGACAGACAACATGCACAACATACAGTGAATGACCACAGACACCGGTTGCAATAGAAAATGGTTTCGTAACAGCAACGGAACACAATAAACTATTTACAAGAACACCTGGCAGAATGAACAGGGAAGGTGAGAGTGGGGGTCTGTACAAGCACAAAAATGGTATGCAGGAGGGTGAAGGTGTGTGTGTGTGTGTGAGAACAGGGTACAGCAACATACAATGTGGACAGGAAGACTGTAAGTCAAAACAAAAAGGGGCTATACACAAATGTCCATGTCCCTAATGTTCAGGATGTGCCACAGTACGGCACCTACACCTACAACCCCAGGCACACATCACTGTGACCAGCATGGTCAGTGCCTGCAGCAGCTGTCCCTGATGCCTGTAGAGTGGCTGCCTGTAGAGTGATTGAAGTGTCCTCTGTAGTGTACTCTGGAGCTGGATCCTTGCTAGCTGCAATACTCCCTGGCACTGCAGATGAATGGGGACATGTGGCCATACACCACCCCTTGGACCTATAGTGGGGGACAGAGACAACAGGTACTAAGTGCCATGTTCCACACTGCCCACCCAACCACCATGAGTGTGCTGGAGGCATCAGCCATGCAAATGACCAAAAGCCCGCCAGGCACACCGCTTGCCAGAAATAGGCTGGCACACAGTGCCACACTGTGACTGTGCAATGTTACTCAGGAAGCACATGGCCCACATGTGCTTGCAAGGGTTTGCTCAGAGGGGCATGTAGCCATACCTCACACAGCATGTGCACATGCCAGCCGGTAGCCCAAGCATACAGGTCCTGTCTGGACACCACTGGAGTGCCACAGGGTGCCCATGGTGTGCATGATATGCGCACATGGTGGATGTACACACAGGGGGCCAGGTACACTGTGGCCCAAACACACATCATCATGCCTAAACCCCATGTGTGTGCACAACCAGCAGCACACAGACATGCACAAGGGACTGGCAATGGCCAGCTGAGGGAACTGCACATCCCTCTAAGCATACAGTGGATGCACAAGACAGGCACTCACACTGCGCCAGCACATCCCTGTCCATGGGCACTGACACTGGCCCTATTGTGCCTGGCCTCCACCACAGTCATGGTCTGCAGCCTGCCTGCCAGCCCTGCAAGAGGAACAAAAGCAGAGAACACCATGAGGTGACTGGAAGTGTGACAGGCCTGCCCCCCCAGCAACAACACCAGTGCCAGCATGCAGTGATGGCAACTCCCCCACAGTGCCCCAGTGACAGCACCCCTGGCTGCATGCATTCACACACAGCATCCCTGCCCATGCCCACCATGTGTGCAGCTGGATGTATGCCATGCCAATGGCTGTGCCACACCATGTATGTCACAGTGGCCCTGCCCCTCCATGCACCATGCTGCACACACCTACTGCCTGTGGTCATGCAGGCACTGCCCATGCTGTGTGACGCCCATGGTCCACACGTGTGTGTGTGTGTGTGTGTGTGTGTGTGTGTGTGTGTGTGTGTGTGTGTAGTGGTGTGCAGTGTGCTAGCTCCTCCCCATAGCCCATGCTGCCTGTGTACATGCATAGTACTGTGACTTACTTGGGCGTGGCACTGCACCCCAGTGTGCACGGTCCTGTAGGCTCCTCAGCCTGTCTGGGTCCCTGCACTGCAGCTCACCGTAACAGTGCCTGCATTGCTCCCCACTGCAGGCAGTCCCTGTCCAGTCACCAGCTGCACAGAAATCCTGGCCCAAACTGCAGAGCATGGCTCAGTGAGGTCATCAGACCCAAAGAGCTGTCCCTCAACATGCAGCACCAGTGCCACAAGGTTGAGGAGCTCCAACTCACCCCAGTTCATGACCCTTGGGCCTATCCTCTGTGCATGTGGCATGATCCCTCTCAGTGTCACCAGGTCAGGTGTGCACAGATAATGCTGCTGGTGAACAAAGACACATTCGCATCACATGTATGATTGGCCATCGTACGACACACAGCACATGGTGTGGCAATGCGCAATTGCTCATCAACACACATGCACACAGTGCTATGAACAGGTGGGAACACAGGGTAGTGGGTCACGACTGGGTCGTGCATGTGCACTCCAAGTGGAGCCCGCCATCTTGTTTACATTCTTCCAAAGGCAGTGTGGCAGCACAAACTGACAGTGTGGGGCCTAGTACATACATCCATGGTCCACACCACTTGTTCCTGGTCAACAGGCACATCCAGGTGAGTGCCCCACAGTGTCCCACTGTTCATCCTAGGTCTGCTTTTAGGGGGGTGGGGTTCCCTTGCTGGTGTGTTATGTAGCATGGGACCACAGAATGATGGCATGTGTGGTGCAGTCTGGACCACCATCTGGTGGTACATGGCAAGCAACGCCAGTCACATGTGCAGGACATATCAGCTACATGTACTACTGCTACAGAACTGATCCTGCCAATGCCCATCTGTCCCTGATAGTCCCAGAACCTGTTCCAGATATGCATGGCAGGCGGGTGTGTGGTATGCTAACAGGGTGCTATGACCCTGCAGCAGCCAGACACCATGGCTGCACAGGTACAGAGCTGACTGTCATGTGCTAATGGTTGCATATTCTCACCAGCAGAAACAAATATGTCTGGAAAGGACACAGATACTCAACACAGATGTCTCAATTTCACAAGTGATGAGGACAGGGTGCTAATCAAGGCATACTTGCTGTGCAAGGACATCCTGTCTGGCAGGGCTGGCAGCCGAAAGCTGCGGGATGAGGTCTGGGAGGTTGGGGCATGGCATGTCAGCGCCTTCGGGAAGTTTAACAGGATGCCTCAGGAGTACAGAAAGCGAGGTCACGTGATGTCTGCTTGCTGAGCAACAGCAGGAGTTTGGTGCTCTCCCTTCCTACCAGCTACTATTGCATATTTTGTGTCTGTATTGATAAATTCAGCGAGAAATTAAATCTATACTGTTGCAGGATCACCTTGCCGGTCGGTCTACACGCGTTCCAGGAAGAATAGCTTGGTTTTAGTGCAAGATGGATGTGGATAAAAAGCAGGCCGCGATCCAACATACGCCGCCTGCTACACTGGAGAAGTTCCCGGAAAAGCCGCATAACCAACCTGGATCTACCTCCGATAGATCGGGGGACAAAGGCCAAGCAACTTGCCCACTGTCCGAGGAAAGATTCCTGCAGGAGATCGCTTCTTTGAAGGACATGCTGCATTCAATTACTACCGACTTGAAGGCCATTCAGGATGATCTCTCAGCACTAACTGTTAGAGTGTCTGATGTGGAGGCCAGGGTGCATTCCCTTGAACAGTGGAAAATCGCCGCGGAAGCCGAGATGCTGTCTCTAACCCATCAAGTTAAGAAGCTTCAGAATAAAATGGTTGATTTAGAGGGCCGAAGTCGACGCAATAATTTGGTGGTCTTGGGTCTTCCGGAGCTTGAGGAGGGTGCCGATGTTATGGCTTTCCTTCGGAAGCTCCTTAATAAATTAGTAGGCCCATCGCCCCTCAATCCCTATTACCAATTGGAACGGGTTCATAGGGCTCTTAGACCCGGACCTCCAGCAGAATCCCCTCCAAGACCCATCATTATAAAATTTTTGAGCTATGTGGAGCGGCAGCACGTCTTTGCTAAATCCCCGGGAGCTACAGTCTATCACCTGGGGTTCGGCCAAACTACGCATCGCGCAAGACCTACCTAAGGAAGTTAGAAATAAGAGATCTGCCTTCCACCCTGTCGTGCAGAAGCTGATTGCTGCTGGCATCTCTTTTCGGATGATCTATCCTGCTACTCTAAAGGTGTCCGTTGATGGCAGTTCATACACCTATGAGACCTCGGATCTGGCTTTCAAAGATTTGTCAATTAGACTGCCTAACCTGTTCAAATGTAATGGTTGACTGAGAGACTCTGATTGGAAATATCCCTGTTCGGACCTCTTTTTTTTAGAGCGCTAATTGTGTGTGACTGTTGCCTGCCTTTCCTTAAGCATATTCCTTGTTGCTGTTTTGTTCCTCTTTACCTGTTTGGCCGCTCCTGGGGCCGTTGAGTTGCCTGCTGCCCTCGGGTGACTGGCGTATGCCAGGCTGGGCCACGTTGGTCCCTCCTTGCTTTCCCTCTCCTTTGATGATACTATTGCCCGGAACCTCTTTCGTTTGGAGGCTGTTTCCCGGTGGGCGGGTTTCCAACTGGGCCGGTTTGGTCCTACTGTTAATAGCTTCCCCTGGGAAGCAATCTGGACCTCATCGCGATGGTGCCTCAGGAATATTTAGCACCCTAGCTACCTTCTGGTCTCTCTACCCCCAGTTTTCTTTTTGAGGGTGAGTCAATCCCCCTGCTTTCACTTTGGTTTCATTATGCTGGTGGGGGTATTGGGGACGGGTTTGGGCAATTGCAGATCCTGCCGTCCTTAACTGAATGGTGGCTGGTGGGGGGTTGCTGCTCCTGAGCTTTTGAGTGCTCGTAGGCTGCATTGCGCACTGGGAAAAGAGGGGTATGCAAATCCAACTTTAGGTTTAATGTTTCTAATAATCTTACTGAGATGGAGGGGTTCCGCCCGCTTGTCAGGGCTTAGTAACTTTTGGTTATCTTCTATTGCTCAGTTTTCCCTTAGCAGGTTTAAATATGGGTTTGCAATGGGGTTCTGGCTGCCAGGCATTTATTGGTACTACATTTCTCTCAGGCTTGTTCGTGTCTGGAACTGTAGTGTATATAGCTGGTTGATTTTTGTGTGGGTACTAGTTGGGGGGGGGGATGGGGATTCCCAGCCTGTTTGGGTTTGTGTACAATCTGGATACGGTTGCATGTACTCCAATGGCTTATAGGATTTTTCCTGTGGTGGGTTTTCCATAGTAAGCAGCTGGGGATTGGGGCTAAGGGGTATAAGTGTGCCTTTGACTTTGTTTCACTATCGTTGGAAACTTTATCTATTTTATATGTGAAATGGTTTTAAAATCTCTTAAGTTTGCTTAATGAAATATCGTGGACTCAGGGGAAGGTCAAGAGGACGCAGGTGTTTAAACATTGCCACTTTTTTCAGGTAGATATTTTGTTTATGCAGGAAACTCATCTTACTAACGCTGAATCGAAATGGTTGGTTCGATCTGGATTTTCAGGTATTTGTTGCTAATGGCTCCAATTCTAAGGGTGGGGTGGCGATACTTATTAAAAAATATGTCAACTTTTCGGTAAATAATACGATAACTGATCCTGAAGGGAGATTTGTCCTAATTAAAGGGTTGCTTAATGGGGATGAGATGGTTTTGGGATCGGTGTATGGCCCAATAGGGTGAAGCCCCACTTTCTTTATGTCCCTCGCTGATAAAATTAGTGTCATGCTCCCTTCCCCAATTGTGTTAGGTGGGGATTGGAATCTCCCACCTTCTCACTTGTTGGATAAAGACCCTAACTTAAACCTTCCACCTACTCTGGCTCAAAGATCCTTACTGGACTTTATCCATATGCTAGGTCTTTGTGACCCCTGGAGTCTTTCCAACCCATCTCTTCGCTCCTTTTCGTTCTTTTCTCAACCCCATGGATCCTGGTCTAGGATTGACTATATTCTGGTTAGCATATCTCTTCTTCTGGGTCTCTTTCAAACTGGTATTGAGCCGATTATTCTTTCTGATCATGCAATTGTGTGGGCAAGTATATTTCCTGGCTCTAACTTTCAAAGAGATACTGCTTGGAAATTGAATACCCAGCTCTTAAAAGATGCCCAGATTGTGGCTCAGGTCAAGACCCTTATTTTTGCTTTTCTAGAGAGTAACCTTGGATCCACTCCTAGATTTGATAGTATTTGGTGCTCCTTGAAATGCTATCTTAGGGGTGAGTTAATCAAGATAGCCTCAGCTCGGAAAAAAGCCAGATTGGCTCGGGCATCCTCTTTGATGGCCAAAATCAAGGAGTTGGAGAACTCTTACTTTTCCTCCTCTTCCTTACTCTCCTTTGAGGCCCTTTTGGTGGTCAAAAATGAATATACAGACCTTCTTAAGGATAGAGCTGAGTATTGCCTTGTTAAGACACAGGCCAAATATATTGAGTATGGGGAGAAAGCTGGTAAACTCTTGGCACTGAGACTCCACACGATGGAAAGCTCTAGGCTGATTCCGTCTATACACTCCCCTACTGGGTCTGTGGTAACTTCCCCTAGAGATATTGCTGAGGCCTTTGAAAGATATTACAAAAATCTTTACAGTGCACCCTCTTCTCCTGTTCCTTTACCTGATATTTCAACATATCTGAATAGCATTGCTATCCCGACACTTTTGCCCTCTCACATATCTACTTTGATTGCCCCTGTTTCACTTTCCGAAATTGAAGTGGCTATTGCATCCATGGTCCCAGATAAGACAGCTGGTCCAGATGGATTTCCTGCAAATTTCTACAAGAATTTTTCCAAAGAACTCGCCCCTATTCTCCTTAAATTATACCAGTATCTTTTTTCTGCTAACAGGGTGGATCCCTCGCTTCTTGAAGCTACTATTATTTTAATTCTTAAACCGGATAAGACTCCCACTGATCCGGCGAGTTACAGACCTATATCCCTTCAGAATTATGATATGAAAATATTGGCCAAGGTCCTTGCTGAGCGAATTAAGAACATTTGGATCCATCTTCTTAGCCCTGAACAAGTTGGTTTTGTTTACTCCTGTTCCCCTGCAGACCATCTTAGAACCTTCTCGCATATTTCCCATCTAGCTCAGACCTCTCACCTTCCTATGGCTTTAGTTTCTTTGGATGTGGAGAAAGCCTTTGATCGTGTCAGTTGGCCCTTTCTTTGGGCTACCCTGGCAAAGATGGGATTCCCAGTTTCTTTTCTTAAATGGATCCAGGTTTTGTATGATTCCCCTTCGGCCAGGATATATTGTAATGGGGTCTTTTCCTCGAGATTTCAGCTGTTTACCGGTACCAGACAGGGTTGTCCCCTTTGCCGTTTTTGTTTAATCTCTACCTTGAGCCTCTCCTTATCAAGCTTAAGACATCTCCACTTGTTAGAGGGTGTTGGGTGCGGCAGCAAGAGCTAGTCCTTTCAGCATATGCGGATGACATACTTTTGCATATCACTCACCCTGCTGCTTCCCTGTCCCATGCAATACAGCTCATTAACCAGTTCGGTAATCTCTCTCACTATAAGCTGAATATAGCGAAGTCTGAAATTTATCCCTTAAATGTTCATACACATAAGCACGGTCTCATGAAGTTTGATATGCAATGGTCGCCCAAATCAATCAAATACTTGTGTATCCACTTTTCCTCGGACTTAGCCTTGCTTAAAAAACTTAATCTAGATGCTATCAAATCCCAAATTCAGCAGGATCTGTCGAGATGGTCCAACCTCCCTATCTCTCTCTGGGGTAGGATTAACATTATTAAGATGAATGCCCTCCCGTATCTTTTACCCTCTTAACTTATTGGGTCTTTGGTTGCAGCTTTCTTATCTCGCCCAGTTCCATGTGGCCTTCTCTAATTTCCTTTGGCCTGAGGAAAGGAGTTAGGCTCATTTCTTAAGTTATCTCTCCCTAAAGATAAAGGTGGTCTTAGGCTTCCTAACCTCCCTCTTTACTATTGGGCCACTCATTTATCCAAGTTAGGGAAATGGATTTCAAATAATACTGACTTCTCTTTTCCGATCTGGCTTCAACTTGAGAAATCGATTCTTTCAGATTCCAAATTGGACCCTTACGCTGTTTTTTATACTCCCATTTCTACCCTTAAACAATGGGTTACGGACCAAACAATCCTTACGTCCCTTAGGTCCCTCTCTTAGTGCTTGCAATTTTTGGGGATCCTGTCTAAGACGGACCTAGGGCAACCTGCTGTTTTCAATCCCAATGTTAGATTGGATAATTCGATGATTGTCCCTAACTGGCTTCCTCAAATTAGTAATACTAATATAGAGCAATACTATGGGCAGGGTTCTCTCCTTTCGTCACCGGACATCCTTGCTAAATTTGATATCCCAGCTAGCAAGATTTTTAAGGTATACCAGTTAAGGCATCTCATTGTTGAGAAGTTTGGCACTCAGTTTAGGAAATCCAAGGTCTTACCCTTCCTTTCGCATATTTCCACCCTTGCCTCTAAAGCACACTCCATTTCGGCAATTTACTCCTTTTTGTTGGATTATAAATTTCCTGAGCCTACGGTGGGATCTAATATCTGGGTCTCTCTTGTTTCCGAGGGAACCTTGAACTGGTCCCGGATATGGAGGGACCCACATAGATATTACACTCAGGATAGGCTCAAGCTTACCCAATATTATATTTTAAATAACATGCATTACACTCCCAAAAGGCTTTTCCGGCTAAATAGGTTAGCCCTCCCTTCATGTACCAGATGCTCGCTGGGCGAAGGGAACCCTTTGCATATTTTCTGGCATTGCCCTAAGGTAGCCCCACTCTGGTGACCATCCAAGCTAACCTGGACCCCTATTGGGCCTTTCCACTTATTTCACTCCTGAAATATGCATTTTAGGGACTTTAGGGTCATTGACTCTGTTGAGCCGATACCATATTGCCCTTATCTCTGGGGCTGTTAAAGATTGGTTCTCAGACATTGGACCCGACCAATTGGCCCTGACTTACCCGTATTAGTTGACTGAGCTTTGGCCTGTCTTAGTGTTGAGAGGCTATCAGCCAGTGTCGAATCGTATGGATCTGTTTCAGAAAAGGTGGGTAAGTTGGATGCCTTATACTTACCGATGATCCCCTGGCCTTTCCCCTGATGGCCATGGAAACTTGATTACCTTATCTTGGCTGTATCTTTATTTTCTGCTCATGTGAAAGCAGACTCTCTTTGGCTTATTTGTAACCTTATTGGTATTCCCCTTTAGTATCGTGATTATCTGGCACACTTGGGGAGGGCAGAGGGGTGGGTTGGGAAATGGGGAGTTTGTGGGTGGATGGGGAAATGGGAGAGGTTTACTTTATACCATTGCTGTTTAATTGACTTACCTTACCTTGTGAAAAGCGGTCATGTTTTATTCTGTAAAGTTAATAAACTTAAAGTTCAGGGAGGGGTGAGGGGTGGGGGGCGAGGTTTGTTGGGGGTTTAGTTGTGTCTCCTTTACTTTGTACCAAGTGTTGACAACTGGTTTCTTTATACTGTGTAAATGTTTTTTTTTTTTTTTTTTGCTGTTTTGTATTTGGAAAAGCTAATAAACTTGAATTTCAAAAAAAGGAGTACAGAAAGCACCTGAATGATGAGAAGAGGAGAACCAAGGAGAAGGTGGTGCACATTGAGGCCTTTCTGAGTAGGACAGGGGGTGGTCTGCAGACAGGTGTGCACCTTACACCCATGGAGAAGCTGCTGGTGGCCAGCATGGGCTGGGTGGCTGTGCAGGGTGTTCCTGGAGGGGGCTTCCGGATGAGCAGCAGTCCATCGCAGCACTGTGAGTATACATAGCCAGGACATGTGCCTGTCCATGTGTGTGTGCCATGTGTGCCCTGGCAGCCTCACTGTGAGTAACTATCTAACCATGTGCCTGTGTGCACCAACCATGGTTCTGTACACCCCATCTGTAGATCATCATACTCAGTCGCTTGACACGCCGGGCTTGTGCTGGCAGGGGGACACCTGTTCTACTGCACACCATTGCTGTCATCCCTGTGGGTGGTGGCCAGGGTGTTGTCCCGGTCACACACATGAACAAGGGGGCATGTACAGGCACTGGGCCTGTCCAGCTGTAGCCAGTGCATGGCTGCATCAGCAGAACTGTAGTTGACTGTCAACTGCATGGAATGTCAGGCGCACCACTGGCATACTTGTATGACCACATGTACATGCCTGCTTGAACAATACTGTTACCCATGTTTGTAACCATGTATCCCTTCTTTCTGTTACAGCTCCATCACACCTCACAGGTGCTGCTGTGTGTGGTGCACCACAGAGTGCCACTGGACAGGATGATGCAGGTCCATCCCACCAGACAGCAGCCAGGTCTGGGGATGATGCTGTCCCGGGCACATCACACACTGCAGCTGCCTCAGATGCATCACCAGTGGTGGCAGGGCCTTCTAACACCTCAGCAAGCAATACCATGGCTGGTGAGCAGGATGGCACATGACTGGAGAGGTTCCTGGGTATGGCTGATGATGACCCAGGGGACACGGTGGACATCACTGATGTCCTGCTGGTGATAGCATCTGGGCATACAGTGATATTGATGATGATCCAGACACCACACAACTTTGGGGTGACATGGCCAACAGTGGAGTGCACGACACACAGGTGCATGCACAGGTAGAACCAGTAGGAGTTGGCAGTTCTGCAGCCCCTGGCACACCCAAAGGGCCTGGTCAGCTGCCCATGGAGGAGGTTGCTGTAGGCTCTGTGCTTAGTGCTGCTGTGGTGGCGGGGACCACCAGCACGGGTCAGCAGGGTGCTGTGGTTCTGCTGCAAGCAGTGGAGGCCCATGATGCAGCTGTCCCTGGATATGCAGTGGTTGCACAAGCCCAATCCCCACCCATATCATGGCCTGCTGCTGTGCGTCCACCTACAGTGGATGCACAGCAGCAGGCCAGCACACCACTTGCCTGTCAGTGCCGTCCCCATGAGCCTTCATATGCAGATGAGATTGAGGGCTATGCACGCCTCCCGTGGGCCACTGTGGAGGGGTAGGCATCCCTACGGGTGGAGCTCAGGGGCATTCAGATGTTGCTGGCCATTGAACACAAGTCGTTGGCTATGTGGCATGCCCAGACGTTGTCAGAGACATGCTTACTGTGGGTGGGCATGACCGCAGCTCTGAGCGGATTGTGCACACTGATGAGGCATCATGTGCAACCAGTGCCCACATGGCTATTGGGCCTCCAGCCAAACCTCCAGGAGTGCCTCATGCATGCCGAGGCAGTGGCGTCAGGTGGACCCTTGCTGCTTACGCTGTCACCACACCTCTCCATCCCCATCATCCCCATATCTGACATGGATCACTGGGCCAACACACCAGTGAGTGCCTGTTCACGGTCTCACTGCAGTACCCCTATGGGGCTGTTGGCTACCCCCCCGTGTCCAGTGGCACTGCACCAGTGGCC
Organism: Neoceratodus forsteri; assembly: GCA_016271365.2. Taxonomy (NCBI): domain Eukaryota; kingdom Metazoa; phylum Chordata; order Ceratodontiformes; family Ceratodontidae; genus Neoceratodus; species Neoceratodus forsteri. Next base: position 219,015,131 of record CM028136.1, on the reverse strand, counting down.
ACCAATCATGGGCATGGCTGCCCAAGTGTACGTGGCAGTCATGGTGCCTCCCATTGATGCCTGGGTGACAGCTCACATGCCCCCATTGCCTGCGCCCTTTGCAGCCCCCTCACTTGGATACCTGTGCCTGGGTTGGCGTGGGTGGCATGCGCCTGCCCCAGTGCATTGCCTGTTTGGGTTACCTGTGTGGTGCTACATGCATGTATGGGTGCACCATTGTTGTGCTGCATGGCATGAGTGTGATCAAGGCCCCTACTTTTCTGTGGCACAGTGGGACCAAGTTCTGCGGCAAGACTACCATTTGCCGCAGAACTTCTGCGGTGGTGGTTTGTAATTTCTGCAGAAGTTCTGTGGCACTAACAAACTACCATATCACAGTGTCAGCTTGTCATCCTGACTTCACTTTCATGGCAGTGGTTATAGCAATCAGGATGGGGGAAAGCACAGTAGCACTAGTTCAAAAAATAACAGACTATAGAAATAATTGTATGCCTAAAAAAGCAAAACAAATATCTCAGCCTATTGCATAAATGAAATATGTAGAGGAGACCTTATGTGATAAATAAGGTATTTCTATATGCATGGTATCTATACCACTAATGAGGTCTCCACTGTGTATCACTTATATATTTATACGCAATCTGAAACATACATGCAAATGTGTGTGTGTGTATAGTGAGAGAGATAGAGAGATACTGTATATGTGTGTGTGTGGGTGTGTGTGTGTGTGTGTGTGTGTGTGTATATATAATATGTATTTTTTTTAATTTCCATGAAATTGCATCCTCATTCATACAAGTCCCATTGGATATGGAATAAACAGAACAGAGGAGTTATTGCAAAACTCATTTTTCATGCCAGCCTGCTTCCCCTGACACTACGTAACACCATCAGGCCATGCCATGCATGTGAACCGATTGTGAGATAGAGCTCTCCAGCCCATCACAATGTGTCCACCGTGTGACAGAACACTGCACCATACCTTCCCAGGCTCAGAGCAGTGATGTGTTCTCCCAATCCTTGTGCTGCCCAGCCAGCTCCCAGAGCTAATCTCTGAACCTGAGTTGCCAGCACAGAAACATAACATGCTGCCCTCTGGCCCAACAGCTGGCCCTGAACACATTTCTCCATAACTTTTGGGTGACTCTGTCAACCAGTGACAATATGTAATCAATAGCCCTGGCAAAAATGCGTACAGCGCAATTATTTATTTAACAGGTCTGTTCTTTCAGCAGGTGTGCACATTATTATAATCTTTTCAACATCATAACCAGTCACTCACTCAAACCACCAAAAATAAGGCTGAAGCTGCTTCAACCTTATTTTGGTGATTTAAATGTCTGGTCATGATATTGAAAAGTTCCATTTTACCAAGAGCACCTCTTTTTTTTTCCTTTTGTGAGCCCTTTTGTTTGATTTTCACATTATTATATTCCACTTTTCTGGGCATAATTACTTTATTTTTCTTAAAATTGACAGGTAAATTCATTTTACCAGTTATTCATTTCAGATGGCATCGCTATACCTTAAAGGCACAAATACGTTTGCACAAAGTGAGGTATGGACTTAACAGGTCTATGCTATTGTCAAGGTTCTGTTTAAGTTGGCCCAAGTACAATAACATAAGACTGAAAATTGTATTAGGCTATAGTGCAGGTTGAGCAAATATCACCATGCCTGATGTACTGTACTACCGCCTCTGGCAGTGGGAACTGTGGTAGATAAGTGACTGTTCATTTCTGTTGCAGAATGCAGCCATTTCATTAGCTAATTTATGATGTTATAGCAATGATAACATCACATTCTGAGCATAGAGGGGATTCTGGATATAAAAAGAGGGGAAGGGAACCAGATTCTATGGATAAACAGAATTATTAATAAAAAATCACCAAGAAGAGTGAATTCTGTGGCATTGCAGAAGTTCTACGGTAGATTGCAAGTTCTGCGCAAAATTTGGTGGCCGCAGAATTCTAGGGGCCTTGATTGTGATGAGTGCGGTCCTGTGTCTGCTGTGCATGTGTGCCAGCAGAAGTACACTGATCCATGCCATCCTCAGTACATACACTGTGCTCCCCTGGACATGTGGTTCCTGCTGTACAAGAATGTGTGTGTTTGCATATAGCATTGTCACCCTCACAGGTACGCTACACTGTGGCAGTGCTGCAGTAGTGTGTCCTGTGGTGTGTTTTTGGGTGAGTGTGTGTGTGTGGAGTGGGGTGCCCGCCATGCATTACCCACCTGTGCTACTCACCTGCAGTCCCCGTAGTGCTCTTCGATGATGGTGTCCCTGTGCCACTGGGACCTGGTGACCAGCCCTGGGTCTCATCATGACAGTGATGATCCATCACACCACCCTTGGACTGCTGCTTCCTCGTCCTCCTCCTCATCCTCCTCCTCCCCAGAACTGTCACCCTCCTTGGTCTGGACAGCTATTCCATGGTCAATGGCCATGTTGTGCAGAATACAACAGGCCAGGAATATGCCACAGGCCTTCTCTGGGCTATACTGTAGGGCACCACCCGACCTATCCGGACACCATAAGAGCATCTTCAGCATGCCAAAGATACTCTCGATGATGATGCGTATAGTGATATGTGCTTCACTGTAACTCTGTTCCACTTCTGTGCCAGGTCAGCAGAAGGGTGTCAGTAGCCAAGGTCAGAAGGGGCACACCCCATCACCTGTGGGGAGCAAGAGCAGTTTGTTACTCCACTGCATACCTGTGCATTGTGCCCTTCCCCTGCACCACAGCACACTGGTGTGTCTGCCAACTCTCCACCCTGGTCCCTGTGGTGACCCTTCCTGGCAGGCTACATCCCTCTCATGAGTGCTTCGGCCTGGCCAGGCTGCACACTTCTGCCTGTACCTGCCCATGCTAGCAGCCATGGCTGCCTGCACATGTTCCCATCGCCACTGTCTGCCCACCAATGCCCATCAGTCACCCATGCATGGCTGCGTGTGGTGTGTTCTGCCTTGCCACTCGTGCCAGCTGTTGCACTGCATCCCACCACCCATGCTTTGCTGTTCTGCTGCACTGTCCCTCTGTGTGCGCGGTTGCATCAGTGTCCCCCTTGCATTGTCCCACCTGTGCATATCCCCCTGCGCATTCTGTATCTTGACACTCGCACACCTGCTCCCTCTCCCTTCCTTTATTGTGCCATGGTGGCTCATTCATGGGCAGTTCTGCTCACCCCATCCACCTACAACATGGTCACTGGGTATGTTCCCAGTCTCAAACTGGCAGTAAAGGGTGGACAGGTACCATATGAAGGCATCGTGTGTACTCCCAGGGTGTGTGGTGCAGACCTTGCTAATGCGCCCAGTAGCACTGCACACCACCTGGCAGTTGACTGAGTGGTAGCCATTGCAGTTGACATATGTCATGGCATCATCACCAGGTGGTGCACAGATTGTCACAAGGGTGCAGTCAGTGGCCTCTGTGATGCCTGGCATGCGTGCCACCCTGTGGAACTGCTGCATGGCTTCTGTCCACTCTACCTGTGTGCTTGTGAAATGGATTAATTTCAAAGTATGTGGGAGCAATGTGGTGAGAAATTGTGTGAGGAGACAGGATGTGGACAGTTGAGATATGCCAGTGGTGTTTCCATCTGGCCTCTGGAAGGTTCCCGTGGTGAGCAGGCACATTGCTGTTGTCACCTTGGTCTCCACTGATATGGCATGACCTCTTCTAGTGGGTGCCTGCATTTCATCATGGCACAGGTCACAGAGCTGTCTCAGAATAGCCCTGTTCAGGTGGTATCAGCCGACTGTTTCAGTGTCCATCAGCTGTTCAAACGTCAGTCTAGCACAATACCACTGCAGACCTGACCGCCTACGGTGCCTTCCACTGCAGTGTTGCTGGTTTGCCAGTCTTTTCATCCCCATTAACATTTCCACCATCAGGAATGGTGCTCCATCCACTGTGTTATTCTGCTGCTGTTCTCCTCCTGTTTGCTGCTGCTATCCTGCAGTCAGCCTGCTGGGGGCTTGCACTTAAGTCTTTGTCTTTTATGCTTATCTCTATGTGGGGCATTTGGTAGTTGCACTGAGAATGCTCCGTATTTCTGCATTCATTTTGGCCTGAGAATGGCTCTGCGCTGTATATGCAGTTACATGCCAAGGTGTGCAAGCCCTTTGCACACTGGATCCCCAACCACAGGAAAGTGGCTATGCACATGGATGATCCAGGAGAATGTCGGGGGCATGGCCACACTTTGTGCTATTGACAAAGATACAGAGTGCCAGGCAAGATGGGATGCAGGATACGACAGCAGGGACCCTGCCATATCTATTTTGTGCCCCCACCAGCAGCACCCACTGACCAGGGCGGGCTTGGAAATACCACTACCATGATGCCCCTGCCCACTGAACTGCATGGCAGGATTGGAGGCACCCATTCAGATACTCACCCATTCAAGTCAGCTTCTGGGACTGGTGCCTATCCAGATTCCTCTGCTCATGTGGAACAGGTGATTCACTACAGGATCCAGGTGGGGCATTTCACTGACTGACTGCCTGTGTCCTCTGAAACACACCCCATGATCCTGCCCACCAAAGGCAGGGCCACAGAGAGGCACCTGGCATTCTTGAATGCCTGCCAAGGCGTGCCTGTCCACAGGCACATAGTTACGGCTGAGTATGCGCCATACCCATCACATTCGAGCATAGAGCCCAGTGTATGAAAATCCATTAAGTTTAAGGTTCCTAAAAAGGACTATGTTTTCCAGTTTTTTTCAGCTCTAGCTGCCTTTGCTATTTTACATGTAGCACAGCATGACTCTATTCGGTCTCCAGAAAGTTCCACAGTCAGCATTTGAGCATTTCATTCTTTGATCTGTAGTGCATTTGCCTAAACTGCCTTGTCAGTAGAGTCAGCTCTCACCTCCATGGCTGCATAGTGATCAGATATCTCTCTCAATGCTAATTCCACTCATTGTGACTAGGACCTCACTTCAGCTTGAAATTCCATTATCTGCATCTGAATTGAGAAAAAAGTCTGCCAGAGCTGTATAGGCTTAGTGCTGGCAGCTGTGTGAACTGCTGCTGGACAGCTTCCTGCTCTGACTGCTCCAAGGGGGAATGCAGGCCCATAGGTTGGAGCACCTCTCATGCAGAGGGGGATAGAGGTGCTGACCACTGCCACTGCAAAAGAAGAGGAGCTGTAACTCATTGCTGCAGAATGGCATTTTTGATTGATTGATGGGTCTGGGAGGTGGAGTGGGAGTTTCAGGAGGGTGGCAGCACATAATTGAGGAGTACATATGGTACTAGGTGATAATAGTGAATGAAAAACAGTGCAGGGAAAAACAGCATGGGCAAAACAGCGACTGCAATAACAGCACCAGTACATCAGAGTGAGAAGTAAAAAAAGGCTACTACATGTAATTCAGGGGCTTTGCCCCTCACTCCCCCCAACTGGAATAAAAAAAAGACTCCACATCACAAAAATGAGAGGCAAAGCAGCCAAGTTAGAGATGGCACTTAAATGACCTGTGCTGTTTTTGTGCCACGCTGTTATTCCCATGCTGTTATTCCCACGCTGTTTTCACAGGACACCAGTACATATTATGGCTGTTGAGGAAGCCAAGGAAGGGCTATTTTTAACATAAAAAGCCAGGGAGGCAGGCACTCAGTGCATAGGGAGGAGAGAGGTTTTTAACATTATCACTGCAAAAGAAGAGGAGCCATAAATCACAGAAATCAGTGGCTGGAGAGGAATGAAGGGAAAAAGGTCCTTTACCTGCCTGCTGCTGAAAGGAATCTTTGGTCAACTGGTGCATCTTGGAAGCAGAGCGGGAGTTCTAGGATGGCAGCAGCACCTGACTGGGGAGAACCAATCACTGCTGTTGTGGAAGGCAGGGGAGGGCTATAAATTTGAACCATTCTGGGGTTTTCCATCATACTCATGTCCCAGAGCATAAGTGGAACAGAGCAGGAGTAGAACACGTGAGGTGATTGGTGTTTTAGGCATTAGCAGGCATCTTCGGGCAACAGGAGGCACGTGCAGTAGGGAACACTGCCAGTCCAGTAAGAAAGTACAGTTCCTGGAGGAGGGGTAAGGCGGTACTGCAGGGAAGAAACAGTCCTTACAAGCAATAAGTACCTGTTGTTGGGAAAAGGGGAAATACTCTATCTAGGGTAGGAGTATGTAAACTGTTAAAGAAAGGTGCAAATGAGAAGATTAAGTAGTAGGCAGACAGAGGAAAAGGGGGAAAACAAGAAACACCCTATCTAGGGTAGGGTGACAAAGTAAATACCAATAGAAGGTGTAGGCAGAAAATGACCAAAGTAACAGAAAGAGGGCAATAGAGGAAAGGCACAGTTAGTAGTGAAACATGAAGACAGTCATCGAATGGTACAATGCTGTGGATGTGGAACTACAATTTTCAGGTATACTTTCTGGAGACTGAGGTGCTTCCCCATCTTCACTCACCTCTCTTGATTGAGAGAGGAGGTTGCTGGGCTGTAGACTGAGCTGGTTAGAATTGAGAGAACCTCTTCCCCCACCCAAGAGCCACTGAGCCTACCACTTTCTGGAGGCTGAGGTGCTTCCCCATCTTCACTCACCTCTCTTGATTGAGGGAGGAGGTTGCTGGGCTCTAGACTGTACTGCTTAGGATCCAGAGAACCTCTTCCCCCCACCCAAGGGCCACCGAATCTACCACCATTGCCCAAGAGGTTGCCTAGGGGAAGGAGGGCAAGCTGGACTGTGGTGGTCTCCTCAGAAGTGGGTGTGTGGGTCAGGGGCATATTCCTCAGCCTATGCCACTATAAAATTAATTCACCAGTCTGACAGGATGGGATTGCTGGGAGGAGGCACCCATAATAATGGCAAAGGAGAATGTGCGGCTCTCCATAGGGAAACCCCCAAGGTAGGAGGTACAGGAATCCAGCAGAAGAGGAAGCAACTTTTGGTGGGGAACTCGATTGTTACAGGGGTAAATCTGGGAACAGGAAGGGAGGGAGGGAGATAAAATGCCTACCTTGTGCCATGGATCAGATTTTATGGTTCAGTTTTTTCTTCTTTTGCACTATCTTCCATACCACTGCCCCCCCAACAAAAATGCACCTGGAAATGAGCCGTTATCAGCTCAGTATGTTGCACCGGGTAAAACTTTTGAAATACATGAATAAATAAAATAAAATAAATAATTAATTAATTATAAATAAATAGATACACTTAACCTCCCATAGCTCCAGTTCACACAGCTATAGAAATGGGCAGAAGCAAGCCTCAACTACAAATGTGATGTTTCGTCTTAGCTGAGCTATCCAGGATAAATAAACTGTGAGATAAAACATAGATTCTAACATCCTGTAAATTCTGCATTCCCCTTTGTCCAATATTGTATGCCGGGGGCCCTTTTCCATATTGAAAAGTCAAGAAAGAAGCATCAGCACAATTCTGGGGCATACACATACATAATTTCCTTTGTTCAATGTACAGGTATTTTGTGACACAATGGTACTGAATAAGCATGAGACTGGGAAACCATGCATATCAGCAATAGCTCACACAGACATTTAAACACTTTAATATGATCTTTCACTTAACAGTACTGTTCTTTTTTCTTATAGGACATTGGTACTTTGGAATGCTCTTCTACTGTCATGACCTTCAATTCTTGGTTTAATTGCCTGTCTCAGAGTACAAAGACATTGTTACTATCTTTCCTTCCAAAAGCTGTTCAGGATTCATTGGACTTTTCAACTTACTATGCAAGATTTCAGATTGGTACTTTATAATTGGGTATTCGAAAAGGGCAGATTGCTGACAGTGTTTGTGTCAGTTGTACTCTGGAAGTTAAGTGAGCTGCACAGTTAAATGTGTGGTGAATTTAATAAATTATATACATGCAGTAGTTGTTAAAAGATTTTATTGAGTTTCAAAAAGACAGCACAGTAAACATAAATAACTGGAATACATGGGTCGTGGTCAAAGGTGATTTACAGATCAGCTTCGCTTGCTTCTGAAGAAATTGATAGTGAGAGGTACTGTCACATAATGTATAACAGATAGCAACTGCTTGCTTTACTAAATGGCACAGTGGTTGTATAGAGAACAGGGATGCCATATGGTTACCTCACTTCACCTTGATTCAGAGAAGGTTTGCAGACAATTTGGCTAGTACCTCCTGAGGCAGTTTGACCAGGTATACAGGGCTGACCTTGGTGGGGCCTTGTAGAGAAGGTGAGATACTGTCTCCAGTTTGGGTGAAAGATATGAAGATTGTTGTCTATGAAATAGGAGAGGTGCTCATACTGGGCACCTACCCATTCCTGTACCATAGGAGCCTCAAAAGATTGACACCTGTCCCTTGAATAAGACATTAAACCAATGTATCTTCTCCGAATCGCTGGTCACCGTCCACGTGGAAGTTAAATATCCCATGGTACTTATCAAAGAAGAGTGATGGGATTTCCCCAGTGTCATGGCTAACATTCCCCTAGCGATAAATAAGGTACATGTACCTATCCTCCAGGATGCACCTGGAAACAAGCTGTCACAGCTTAGTGTGTTTGCCTGGTCAGAAATTAAAAATAGAAAATAAATAAACTTACTGTTTGTGTGATCAGGCATTTTGCTTCCATGCCCACTGCCACCAATCATAAATAATGTAGTGGAGAAGAGAGGGGTAGGTTAGCCACATGTCCCAGGATAAAAATATAACTGAGTGGGATAGCAGCAAGTAAAATAATTTGTCACATTGACTGGACTGTCTCCCAGACGTTCTGTAGCCCAGGGCAGGTCCGCAAAATAAGGAGGACCATCCCGGCTGGATTCCCACTGCAGCTGATATAGTATCTGTATTAAAGAGGGCCAAGGATTTTGGAATGTGAGGCATCCTTTACCTTCTGTGTAGGACTTTATTTTGTATCAGTCTGGAGTGCATGTCCTTGAAGGTGGTGCAAACCTTGTGCCAGCATAGTTGCTATTTTTTTTTCAGAGATCGTGCCTATTTCTGCCACCCAGGAAGCCATGCAAGTCTGGGGAAGGGTATTGCACATCTCCTAGTAGAGAACTCCAACCCTGCCTTTGCGCTGCATTTTCAGTTCCCTCTCAGTGACATTCAAAGGTGTGTGGACAGATGGAGGTGCAATGGATACCAAGATATGAGCTTGTAGTTGGCTACGTATTTGCAGTTACTTCCAAAAGTAACCCCAGGGACACCTATATCTGGTTTGCAGTCCAATAGAGGACTCCCGGTATTACTGGTCTACAGTCAGAAGGTCAAGCACCCTGTGTATCCCCTTGGTGAGCCAAATTTCCCAGTTGAATGTTACCCAGCCAATCTGAAATTGGAGGTTGTTCCATAGAGGAACCCAGTAAATGGGGGTGAAGCCCAGGTTGATCAGCCATTGCAAAGATTTCCAATCCCATACTATGTAGAAATTGTTGGGAAGATTTGCATCTTGCATGGTAATTGGGACTACAGGCATAGCCCCCGGTTCCTGGTATCTGTTGAGTTTCTTCTCTATGCATAACCATTGGGGAAGCATTAGCTCTTAGGGATAGCCAGTGAAATGTGTGATTGCCTAGGAAAGCCAGGCAATATTCTTTAAAGGTGTCCCATGATATTAACGATGCAACAATTGTGATGCAATTATAACAACTAATGTTTAGTGAATGTTGAGATCACTACTGCTGAACAAAGGCGAGTAACCATTTAAGAGACTTCAGCGCTAATTATTAAGCAAAAATAGCGAAACAAAGAAATAGCGAGTTCACTCAAATGAGCGGTACACTTCTAATTCTGAACAGTTCAGTTCACTCAAACAACCTAGTGTTCACTAAAGCTAAAGACTGCATACAGTGTCAGACTGATGGATGCGTCAAAATCGCAAATTTTTGAAACAAAAAAAACACAATCAGATAGATTGCGATGTCTGTGTTTTCTATGGAACATTAAAAGTAAATCTTTATTGAAAGATCATACTGCACACTTGGAGAATCACCATCTTCGCTACACCTCATATTTTGAACAGAAAGCACCATATTCACTTCAATTTCATACTTTGAACTGGAAATTATACACTAATCCATGTAAATAGTCATATTTGCTCTGAGTAGAATACTGGGATACTATTTTCTCTACACAGATGTTCATATCCTTGTATTTTCATTTTTGAGAGCATCCACCTGCCCCAGACACCAGTTGCTCCATCTTTAACTCAGTAAGCTGCTTTTCTTCCTTTAAGCATTCTATCAGTTTCCAAATACTAGGGTGACAAGCACTGAGGCAGCAGTTAAAACCTCGGTGCCACCCTTCAACGGCATTATTTGTTTGAGCAATTCCTCAACCTGTGGCATCAAAACAATTCCACTTCTCAGGTGGGAAATCAGTGGATCTTCAGCCCATATGACCCCTCGGTCTCCCCACCCATGTTGACTCATAGTAGTCAAGAAGTGGTGTTAACATCTCCTCATTTTCTGAAAAAAGCTCCCACTTCCTCATCTTATCAAAGGAGGAAACAACATCACATGTGGGTACAAAAGCCAAGGATAGCAGCATTCAGAGATGTAGTGCAAAATCAGGGTCTGCACTATAATTCTCCTGGATCTCAGGGTGCTTTTGGATCCTTCTCCAAAGTGCTTGAGGAAAATGGAAGAAACAGCCTTGTACCTCTGTGTTTGGAAATGCAGCAGAGAAAGATTTCCATGCAGATCTCTCGGAATCCATTATTGCACACATCAGCACATATACTGCTGTAACAACGCAGCCTGACCTGAGGCAATGAATAGCAGGACTGAGGAAGGAGCATATGCTGGTAACAGGAAGAAGTGTAATGACCATGTGGTACATGCAGAAGTACATGGTACATACAGAAAACCCTGAGGTAGACCAAATACACTAATAAATCTTAGTAGCTATACTTAGCGGCGCCATTCTATTGGCTTGTGATTTTAACACTTAGCCATTTGGGCATCGGTGAGAGTTCATGCACAGCTGTGTTCAGTCTTGAAATATAATCACAAAAGGGATCTTTCCAAGCTTATTCTCAGGAACCCCCACTTTTAGATTGGGGGTAAGGTAATCTAGGAGGCATGGCTCCCTTCTTTGGTGGGCCTGGAGACTGGTACTTTTTTCAAGGATGGGATTTGTATTTCCTCTATGGAAATCCTGTGTTAGCTAAGGTTGCTCCCTGCAGGAATTTTCAAGATGTACCAGGTTCACCACGCTATAATTCCTGGCTCGGCATAGGTGTACCTTTGGTTCATGAGGGTGAGTTCTTGCAATCCTTAGTCTTTTTAGCTTCCCATCAGCATTCTGTGTCTGGTACCTATGCTGCTTTATACACCAGGGTCTTCCCTAAGCTAGATGATTCATCCATATATTAGAACTCACAGTTCCCACAGCTTTCCTTTGACTGGAGTAAGATATGGCATGATATGTACAAATATGTTACACAGGATCATTTGCAACTTACCCAGTTAAATATTATTAACAATTTATATTATACTCTAGTCAAATTGGCCAAGATGCATAGGACTGGGTCCCCTCTGTGTTCCCAGTGTGGGGCCTCAGAGGAAACTCCCTATCACAGCTTTTGGGAATGTCCGAAGGTGGTTGCGCTGTAGTCAGCTATACAGATGAGTGCAGATCCTTTATTTGGTCTTAAAGAGTATTTCTCTCCTGGGGTTTGTCTGGTTGGTGACTACTCTGGTGTCACTGTTAAGAAGCATAGATATCATATTGCCCTGATTGCCCTGATGGTTAAGAAGTTCATCATCCACCATTGGAGGGATGATGATCCTTTGTCTTATACTGAGTGTTAGCAGGATCTCCTTTTTAACATCAGAGTTGAAAAGATGATCGCCAGCCTACATGATAACCTATGGCATTACTAGATGGGATGGGGTAAACTACATACACTATATACTATGTAACCTGGGATGGGGCACCTTCAGTACTTTCTAGCCATTATTTACTTTTTTCTTTGACCCCATCACACCTGTTGATATTATATAGGTATTGTGTGTTACAGCTCTGCTGAGGGGAGGGGAGAGTGCTTGGGTGATGGGTAGGGGGACTGGGGGAAGTGTTAATGTTTTTGCTAATGTTCATGTTCACAATTTGTTTATGTTCTTGTTGTATTGTTGTGTTGTTACTATTTAAACTTCAATAAAGCTTATTCAATTTCATAAATGCTTTGTAGGCCTTCTAAACAGACCATGGGGATATGCCCTCAGTCTCACTGATGGAGAAGAATGCCTTAGTATCTTCCTTGATTCAGGAAAGGAATTTGTCTTCTTTAAGTAATAAGGGAAAGAGGCATGAGACCATCGATAAAGGGGCCTATAGGTCCCAGAGTACAGAAAGACAGACTGGGGCATGGTCACAATAAGGGAATGAGGCATGAGGCCATCGATAAAGTTGCCAATAGGCCCTGGAGTACAGAAAAAGAGACTGGGGCATGATCACATGTAAAGAGATTTTTAATCTGTGAGTCCAGGAAGTCCTGTATGAACCAAAGAGAAATTAGCCAAAAATAAATTCTTCTCGAAGAGGCATGGAGTCTTGAGAAAAGGGAATAGTCCTTGCCACAAGAGTGAGAAAGACACCATATACCTGTTAAAGGTAGAAGGAAACAGTTATTTTATACATCTAGATTCCCTCTGGTTTTCCTTTTAGCATCTGTCTAATATTCTGATATGTTTTGACTTTTTTTTAATTAATCTAAATTATTTGCCTTTGTAACTACCCTGAATACCTCTCTCCTTGGCAGTTGCTGCCCTATTTTTTCATTTTATCTGAACATTCTTTCACATCAGTAACACCATTTCAGTCCATTTGGATGAATGCAATGGAATGGTACAACTGATGTCATGGAATGTCTCAAAAATATAAAAAGAAAGAGCAGCAACTGCAGAGGAGACTGGAACTCTTTAAGTGGGGCTGTTATTTCCTTGCTGTTTTTTCTTGCTGTTGAAAATTTGAAACCTATTTTAATGTGATTTAATTGGGGCTGTTATTTCCTTGCTGTTTTTACTTGCTTATTGTTGATTTCACTTGGGCTACTGTTCTGCTGATCTTGTTTTTTACTCCAGTAACATTATAGTGCAGGAACTGTTTTTTGTCTAGCCCTGTAGTCTGTGGGAGGGATGCTAATTGTTTGGCCTTGGGCCTCAGCTATGTGATAACTGGAGGTGGGGTTGAGTCAGATTTGTGGTAACAGGTTGTTTTTTGGCTTATAAGACTAGAAAGGGAAGGAATCAGATTCATTTCTGTGCAGTAACTGCTCATTGCTGCTTTTATTGCTTCTTTTACTGGCTTATTGTTGATTTCTCTTGGTAGCAGGTTGATTTTTTTACTTCTTATAAGGGACTAACAAGGAATTGTTTTAGGGCTGTTGAAAATTTGAAACCTATTTTGGTGTGATTTAAGTGGGGCTGTTATTTCCTTGCTGTTTTTCCTTGCTACAGACTTTTGCCCACAATCTCACCCCTGCCCCCACTGTTATTTAAATGCCCTGTTAATTCTGATTGACAGGAGCCAAGCACAGGGAATAGCAGGGTCTGCAGAGTAGGTGGGGCAAAAGGGGGAGTAAGCCCACCCTCTGCACAACAAGTTGCAATAACATAGCAGTGCAGTTGACTCGGGTGCTAACGTAGTATAAATTGCAAAAAAAAAGGACAAGTAAAAATACTTCCAAAAAAACAAACACAGGGACCTAGAAGGAGATCTACATGCCTGGAGAACTAGAAGGAGGGCTTCAGAAACAGACAACTAGTGTAATAGCTAACAGACAAATAGTTTAATAGTGTAATTATAAAAATAGTGTAATAGCTGTTTAAGTGCAGAATAATGTGGGGAGAGGTGCAATACAGTGGATGCATGGCAGTCATATTCAGGCAGACCTACTGGATGCTGATGTGCTGCCTTATCTGCTGGCATCTCTCTGGAATGCAGGACAAGTTAGCTAGACTCAGAGCTGAGGTAAATTGGGTCAGGAGTACCTTCATCTGGTATGACCCCCATACAGCGAAACTTCTACTGTGACATATGTTGATATTGACAGCAGCACCATGTTGCAGTAGAAGTGTGCCTGAAACCCGGCAACCCATTCTTTCAACCTGCACCTACTCCCTGAATCAACTCCAACTCTGAGTTGGAATCCAAATTAATGGGGTGTGTAGGGGCAGAGCCCCCCACATGGGTGGTTCAGGGGGCAAAGCCCCTGAAGAAAAACACACTCTAAAGTGTGTGGCTCCATGTCAACTGCAAATCATGGTCAACATGGAGTCTGGTGCTGTGATGCCAGTTGACGTGTTTCTTGTCAAACAAGCATCGTAGAGCCCCTTCACCCCCATCCAGAGATCACCCAATCCAATGCCGCTGCTTCAAAGGATGCCAAGAACGAGGAGCACTTGAACAACGGTGAGCTCAGGGAGGGTTAGAATGGTCAGGCAGAGGCATATCCCAAATCCTATTCCACTCCAGAACTCATATGCCACACTGGCCAATGGGAACAACTGGACAGAGGGACCTGGAGAAGTGGAAAGCAAGGATGTGGAGGTCAACTGAGGAGGAGACCTCAGTGGGAGGAGCAGTGGACCCCTGAGGAAGAGGAAGCAAATCCTGGGGGGCTCTATTGTATGGGGGATCAAGCTAGGAACATGTGAGGGGGAGGTCAGGGAGGTGAGGTGCCTACCAGGTGCCATAGTGTGATGGGATGGGAGGAAGATCCTGGGGATCACTGGGAAGGCAAGACGGGAGGGAGAGCTGGATGTCATCCACCTAGGAAATAATGACCTGGCAAACAGGTTGCCTAAGGAAGTTCAGTAAGAGTTTTGAAAACTGGGGAGGGGTCTCAAGCAAGTAGCTACATCCATCACCTTCTCAGAAGTACTGCCTGTGAGAGGAATGGGAGAGCAAAGGAGTGCATGTACCAGGAACCTTAACACATAGTTGAAGAACTGCTGCTGCAAGGAAGAATTCATGTTTATTGGTGACTGGGGACCCACCTGGAGGAATGGTGGCTTGTTCAAGCCTGACAGCCTGCATCCATCCTGGAGAGGGAATCCAAGCATTCAATGAAAAGTTTAAATGCTACATGGACAAGCATTTAAACTAGCCAAGGGTTGGCAGGTCAGCAAGGAGGGTACCTAATTGCCCACCCCTATAGCTAGCAGTGGATCCAGAGAACAAGAGGAGGAAGAGGAGGAGGAGATATCACTACAAGGCAGTGTGCAAAAGATGGAGATAGGCACCCAAGGGGTAGATAGGCAGAAAAAGGACAAAATACAATGGAAGGGCAGACAGCAGGAAGAACAAGGGGATAAAGAACAACCAGGGAGAGGACTGGAGTAGAACAGCAAAACAGACCAGGAAGGTCACATCTTGGTAAGCCATGTGTACTAGTGCCAGGATCCTTAGTAAGAATGTGGAGGATCTGGAGGCTGCCATGGCGCAGTCGGACCTGGACATTGTGGCCATCACAGAGACCTGGTGTAATGATAACCACGACTGGGAGATGGCCATACCTGGCTACAGCATATTCAGAAGAGACAGGACAGACAAGAAGGGAGGAGGAGTGGAACTTCATGTGAAAGATGGCATAAAGACCACAGAGATCCAGGAGGAACAAAATGGGGGGGGGGAACAGTGGCTTAAGCTGGAAAGCAAAACAGGGTCAGTCATCCGTACAGGGGTGGTCTACAGACCACCAGTCCAGGAGGAAGAGACAGATAGGGGAGTTAATGCTAGCCAACCAAATGATGGTGGACAAGGAGGAGGTGGTGCTGGTTTGAAACTTCAATATTCCAGACATGGATTGAAGCCTCCCAGCAGCAGCATCAACTAGGAGCATATTTATCCTGGACTCTCTTCAGGGAGCCTTCCTTAATCGACTGATCATGGAACTAACTCAGCAGAAGGCAATACTGTACCTCCTGTTCACAAATGGGGACAGTGTGATAGAGGTAACAGTGGGGGAGCACCTGGGGAACAGTGACCACCGGTCACTCGGTTTGAAATCACAGAAGGAGCAGAACCAAACCACACAAAAACACGTATTCTGGATTTAGGAGGGCAGATTTGGAGAAAATGGGAACATGCTTGAAAGAGGTGCTAATAGGAATGGGAAGGGAATTAGGGGTGGAGGAACAGTGGACAATATTTAAAACAGGGATTATAAGAGCAACACAATTATGTGTTTAGCAGGTTAGCAAGGGGAAAAGAAAGAGGAGGCCAATATGGTTTTCCAAGGTGGTAACAGAGAAAGTGAAGGCCAAAAAGATCGCATTCAGGCAATACAAAAAGACACAGGCAGAAGGGGATAGGGAAAAGTATCAGAAGAAGCAAAGGGAAAAAGGGAGGTTAGTAAGGGAAGCTAAAGCTCAGCCAGAAGGGCACATCACAAAATCAGTGGTTAGAGGGGATAAAACCTTTTACAGGTACATAGGTGAAAAAAGAAGGGCGAAGGGAGGAATAGTGAGACTGAATGGGGAGGACAGGAGCAGCATGGAGGATAACAACAGTAAAGCTGACATATTGAACAGATATTTCTGCACAGTCTTTATTGAGGAAAGGGAGGGTAATGGGCCTGAAGGTCGTACAAGGGATGGGAAGGGCACGGAAATGGACACAAGTCTCTTTACATGGGAAAGAGTCCTAAAGAAATTGCAAGGAATGAGCTAATAAAGCAATGTGGCCAGATGGGGTGCACCCCAGGGTCCTAAAGGAACTAAGAGAGGTGGTGGCTGAACCTCTTGCAATCCTGTTTAGCCAATCACAGGAAACAGGGGAGGTAGCCAAAGACTGGAGGACAGCAGATGTAGTCCCATAATACAAAATCAGGAAAAAAGAGGAAGTGGGGAAGTATAGATCAGTCAGCCTGACCTCGGTAGTGGGGAAGATCATGGAAGCACTACTGAAGGAGAGATTGGTGGAACATCTGGTTGCCAGTGGACTACAGGACCAAGGCAGCATGGTTACACTATGGGGAGGCCATGCCAGACCAATCTCATAGAATTTTTTGACTGGGTGACAAGGGAGGTGGATCGGGGGGCAGTGGATGTGGTCTATCTGGACTTCAGCAAGGCCTCTGACACTGTGCCACATAGAAGGCTGTTAAAGAAAATGGGAAACATGGAAGTGGACAGGACAGTAGTGCAGTGGGTGGGTAATTAGCTGGGTGGCAGGACACATAAGTTGCTGGTAAATAGCTGTCACTCCACAGAGGAAATATTAACCAGTTGGGTGCCACAGGGATCAGTGCTGGTGCCAGTACTAGTCAACATCTTCATCGGAGGCATTGCATAGGACCTAGAAGGTAGAATTGCCCTGTTCTTTGAATACACAAAGCTCTGCAACAGAGTGGACATGCCAGATGGTATAGACAGAATGAGGAGAGACCTACAGAAGCTTGAAGAATGGTCAAGAGTTTAGCAGCTGAAATATAACACAAAAAAGTGCAAAATAATGCACATGGGGCACAAAAACCCTGGAACAACATATCAGTTGAGGGTGATGATATAGCATGCACCAAACAGAAAAAGGACCTTGTGGTTATCATCTCTGATGTCCTCAAGGTAGGAAACAGTGCGACAAGGTGGCAAGTAAAGCAAATAGGATGCTGGGATGCATAGCCAGGGGCATCGCCAGCAGGACACTAGTGAGGCCCACCTGGATGATAGTGTACAGTTCTGGACACCTTACCTACATAAGGACATAGGGTGGAGAAGGTTCAGAAGAGAGCAACAAGGATGGTAAAGGGATTGCACCACAAGTCATATGAGGACAGGCTGAAGGACTTGAATATGTACTCCCTGGAGGAAAAAAGGGAGAGAGGGAATATGATAGAGACAAGCAAGTACCTTACTGGGAGGAATAAGGTGCAGGAAAACACTATTTTCCAGAGAAAAAGATGTTCCAGGGCTAGATGGCATGGGATGAAGTTGGAGGGAAGGATATTCAGAGGAAATGTGAGGAAGAATTTCTTCACAGAAAGTGTGGTGGACAAGTGGAACACCCTGCCTGAGGAACTAGTGGGGGATAAAACAATCACGGGATTTAGGAATGCATGGGATAAACATAAGGGAACCTGGAGGTCAGGGGTAAGGGACAACAGACTTCTAGAAAAACTTAAAGAGCTACTGATGCCTCAAAGAAAACTTAAAAAAAAACATAATAATTAGGCACTATTCTGCTTGTATTCCATTTATATTTTATATATTTCTCCTCTCCATAATCTATTACTAAAGAAATGTGTATGAATACTGTATATGATCGTTGTCCCTTAGAGTTCATTTTGAGTTCACCTACCTCTATAACTTACTCCTTATTCCAAGTGGTAGTCCTTTGTTGTGACATCACAATCTGTTGTCATAGGAGTAACTGTGAGGTCACAAGCAGTGCTCTATGACTTCTGGTAGGGAGAAAGCAGCAGGAATAGATGAACTCTTCAGGAGCAAAGATCCTGTTTTCATGCAAATGACCTCACTACTAAATAGTGGGGTGGAGGAATACAAAACTAATGGGAAATACAAGCTGGACAGTGCCTAAATATTATGTTTTGTTAAAGTTCTCCTGAACGTGTCACCAGCTCTTTAAAGCAATCTTGCAAGCTCCAATGGGCAGACTGGGTGGGCCATAGACCCTTATCTGCTGACAGTATCTATGTATCTATGTAACTCTATATAGATCAGATGGTACCCTAAAGATAATCTATTGGAAATTGGTCAAAGCATATCAGAATACATAACTGGTGGGGAAAAATCAAAACTGCCATCACAGAGGCAACACACCTTTGTGTAAAACAAATCAACAAAACAAAACAAAGGAAAAGCCACTACGGTTCTCAAAAGTGGTGGCAGGGAAGGTTAAGGAGAAAAGGAAAGCATTCAGGAAATATAAGGAAACACAGAAGGAACAGGATAGAGAACTACATCAGTCAAAGCAGAAGGAGGCAGGGAAGGCAATCAGAATAGCAAAGGCCCAAACTGAGGAAAAGATAGCCAACTCTGTTAAGAAGGGGGATAAAACCTTTTATAGATACATTAGGGAGTGAAGAAAGACCAAGGGAGGAATACTGAGTCTTAATAAAGGGAAGGGAATGACATTAATGCCACTAGCCAGTATGGTGAGTTAGACTTCTTTGAAATCAGCTAGTGTCTGATTCACTGCATGAAGGATCCTGGAGGTGTTGGAGTTAGGGGCATAGATAATGGCCTAGAGTAGGGGTCCCTCCTGCATTTCAACCTATAATGGTAGCCACCTTTCTTCTGTCTTTAGTGGAGTGCCACAGGGGTCTGTTCTGGGACCGGTCCTTTTCAATCTATTCATCAGCTACAGTACATGTGAGAGAGAATAAAGGGCTGGTTGTGTCTTCTAGCAGATGACACTAAACTCTGTGGTAAGGTTAACTACGTGGAGGGATGAGTGAGTTCTAGAAAGACCCACAAAGGCTGGAAATTGGTCCAAAGTCTGGAAGCTGTAATTCAATGCAAAAAAGTACAAATTCATGCACTTAGGGAATAAAAACCCAGAACTGAGTATTGGATGGGAGGGGTTAAGGTGGACACTACATTAGAGGAAAGGGACCTAGGAGTTACTATTAATGAGTCTCTCAGATAAACCTGCCAATGTAACAAGGCCTTCATCAAGGCTAATAGGATGCTAGGAGGTGCTCTGGCAGAGGGTTCGACAGTAGAAGGCAGGAGGTACTGTTATCTCTGTATAAGTCTCTGATGAGGCCACACCTGGAGTACTGTGTGCAGTTCTGCAGTCCCCACCTAAAAGAGGACATGGGCAGGCTGGAGAAGATACAGGACTATTCAGTGTCAGGAGGGCAGATCATATGAGAACTAACTAATGGTACTGAACATGTAGTCACAAAACCAGCAGAAAAAGGAGAGATATGATAAAGACTTGCAAGTTCCTGAAAAGAATTAACAAGTGGACTGTGAGGAGCTATTTACCAGGAACATAGACGATAGGACATGGGGTCAATGAGTGGAGCTTAATGGGGGAAGGTTTAAAAAGGATGTGAGGGAGTATTATTTTACAGAGAGAGTGGCTGAGCTATGACATGGTATGCTGGCAGAGGTGGCAGGTGGCAAAACCATAAATGGCTTCAAATATGGCTTGGATAGAGTCTAAGAGATATTAGCTACTCAGCAGGAAGTGTAGAGTAAAAAAAACAATAACAAAAGGGAGAATAGTGTTAAGCAATGACCCCACAGAGACAATAGATCTTAGGGTATGATAGGGTAATATGGGCAGACTGGATGGGCCAGCTGTCTTTTGCTGCTGCTATCACCTATGTTTCTACATTTCTCTTTTACTCTGTGCTTATCTTCCAGTGAAGTTTCCTATGTAAGAGAATGGAAACCCCACTTTTGTTGTTAGATACACTGTTAGATTCCACCCCACCCACTCCCTCACTATTTGTGGGACACTTGTTTGAACAGGTGTATTTCCTGAGGAAATGCAACCTGTGCTTCAGCCAGCATAAATGAGAGAGGAACTTCTTAAACTTCACTGGACTGTTCAGGCCTCCAACATTCCATGTGAGCATCCTAAAGTCCTCTATCAGGGCCCCTTCAACATAAACATGGACTTACAGTGTCATATTGTAGATCACAGAATGCCAGCTCGTGACTGGGTTCGAGAAGATTAACACCCACAGATACCGAGAGGCTCTGGCCTACCTGTACTCTGGTGTTGCAAAGTGTCCATATTTGGGCAACAATCTGAGAACACAGTAACGAGAGTAGGCAAGTTTAATTCCAACTCATTCCCAAAAAAAACATACAACACAAACAGAAAAATGAATAGTGATAACTTGTGAGTAAAGAGAATATGCAAGTGGATCCAGTAACTGTGCATCCATCGTAGTCCTACATTACACAATAGCATGTAAATAAATATGGAGGCATTGGGTTTGCTTTTTTCTCTCCACTCTCCCATCTTAGACTAAAGGAGTCCATCTTTGAGTGCTGCTGGTGATTAGACTAAATCTCACACACTGCTTAGCATGGACCCAGGGTGACTCTGGGTGGAGATGTACACCTCAAGAACCAGATGGAGCACATCCACCCCAAATACATAAAGCCTAGTCCAAAACTTTATCCTCAAATGTGGGATACAAAAGAGAAATTACATGAGTGATGACTACCGGGTCCATTTAGGAGAGCCCAGAGTTCAATACAGCATGACGTAAACTGTAAAATTGGAAATGGTAAACGTAACATGAAAAAGTCTGTAGCCAGTATGGTCTGCTTTGGACTAAGGGTGCTCTTCCATCGAGAATGACCTGTGCTAAGAAATTCAATAGAGCACACCTGAAAGGTTGTGACAAAAACAATGCACTGCATGTGAGTATATTATCATGTAATAATAAAGATGTATTCTGTACTGCATTTTTTTGTTTGTAATTAAATGATGTCTATGAAAATGAGTATTTAGGTAAGAAAGGAAGAAAGAAAGGAAGAAAGAAAGAAAGAAAGAAAGAAAGAAAGAAAGAAAGAAAGAAAGAAAGAAAGAAAGAAAGAAAAAGAAAGTTATAAGGTGAGAGTAGAACTCTTTCCCATGAACCCACTTTACCCAGCCCCACCCTCCTGCAAATCCAACACCAACTATGGAACCCTGATGAGGAGGTGAACATTGCAGCTAGAGCTCTTGAAGAAAAAGTGGGTAATACCGTGGCTCTGACTGGTCCTGCAGCAAAAATTGCACAACGTTTTACAAAAAAAGAGCGGCTCGGCTACCCATCACTATGCCAAGAAAAAGACACATTCGCCGTGTAAAGGCTAAATCATTTGGTCCAGCACAAAGATGCCAGAAGCACCCTCTTGTTACAGAAGAATGTTTTCTTGTCTCTAGCTGTTTGTCAAGGCTGTGAACTATCAGGTGGACACAGTTTAAAAAGGCACCCAAATTAAGGAGCCAGTACAAACAAGATACAGAACAAGTAAAAATATATGTGGAAAATGTTCAGTGACAAATGACCTGATAAGCTAAAACCCATGCAAATGCATATTCTTGTACATACTCCCATACGTAAGTGGTTAAAACATCACCAAAATGTGTTGAAGATACTAAAAATATAATATATACATACAAAAGCCATGACATAAATTGTATCAGACCATGATGGGAAAATGGGGGTGGGCAGAATTGGGGGAGAGAGGAGAACGAAGGGAACAGAAAACAGAAACACAAATGAAATACATTGCTTGCACACAAAAAATACATATATATATAAAAACATGATACACAATATCTAATGAATGCATACATTTATTAAATGTGTTTTATTAAAGAAAAGGACTCGGATGAAATCGGTCATTCAAACTTGAGGGTCAAGGGTTTTAACTGGTATTACCAGAAGGTCTCTCTGTAACAATTTTTTACCAGTATCACCTCCCCTGAACCCTTGTTCTTTGCTTTTCTTCATTTGATGTTGGGAATGGGTGCTTAAACCTTCACATTTTTGCATGCTGCTGATGTGCTGCCCAGTGCGTTCCTTAAACGTCTGTGTTGTTTTTCCAACATAAAAGGCCAAATATTTATTACAGGTAGCCACATATATGACATTATAGTGCCCTTTTTTTTTACTTGTCCTGTATCTTGTTTGTACTGGCTCCTTAATTTGGGTGCCTTTTTAAACTGTAACCACCTGATAATTCTCAGCCTTGATAAAGTGCTGGGGGCACGAAAATGTTCGACTCTAACAGGAGGGTTCATCTGGTATTTTTGTGCTGGACCTTTTAACAATAACACGATTTAGCCTTTACACATCAAATGTGTCTTTTTTCTGGTGTGGAGACTGTAGCTGAGCAGCACTTTGTTTTGTGAAACATTGCAGCCAGAGCAGAAGTTGTAAGAGTGGTCCACATGAGCTGTTCTCCTCAAGCTGCCTGAGCTATCTGATGCATGAAACAGACCACTAAGTGCAAATTATATACATCAAGGCTTTGGGGGGGGGCATGCATGTGAGATGGAAACCTGACTGTGGTCGAAAAGAGCCACTGCAAGGAAAAAGGAAAACATTGAGATTGCAGCAAGGTATGTGATGTATTCCCTCTTCCCCTTCTCATCTCAGATCAAGAACATCTTCATCTGCCCCAAGAAAAACTTAGCCTATGACACTTAAACTCTGCAGCAGTCACTTAGAGCATTTGATGAGAGTCACTGGTTGTGCTGGTTATGCTGGACTATTGTCCAGGCCTTAGGAGCTTCCTAGCTTGAGATGTGTGATGTCCACAACTTCGGACCAGAAAAGCAGTCAAGGCCATTCAACATATTTTCCCTCTCAGGAATGGGCCCAGTTTGATGTGGCAACTCATGGGCCTCCAAGGATGACTGGCACAGAGGGGCGAACAGCTTACCTTCCTGGGTCTGGTAGGAGTCCCTTGCTGAGACATGGGATCCAGGACTCCTGCTGCAGGTGTGACAGGTGGTGGTGAGGTGCTCCTTGGAGCCCAGTTGAGGCTGACTTCCTTGGTGACTTTTTCTGTGCCATAATGTTGGCTGCCAGATATGGACTTCAGGTTAAGCCAGATCCATGGAGGCCTAATGCACTGCAGAGGCTGATGGAGTGCAGCAGTCTGGTACCAGTGCGGTGTTCATTGGGACTGACTTCTAGGGACCAGGGTCCAATTAGAAAGAAGGAGTGGTAGAGGTGTCTGGCCAGGACCTGGCCATGAAGGTAGAGGCTCCCACTGGTGAGTCAAAATTGTGAGCCACTCTGTTGCTGAACATAGGAAGTGTAGGAAGGAGTTACATCCAGTACTGGACCCCTAGTTTGTATAGGACACAACGGTCATCTGTGAAAACCCAACAGCAGGAGGTCATCTCTGTCAAAATGTCCTACAAATTGTGAATAGGGTGGCCATGCCTTCTGAGGGGTCTTCACTCCCGGACCAACTGTAGGATCCACTCTTTGTCTGGCTAGTGATGATACTTGGTTACCATTGGACATGGCTTTTCCAACTCTTTAGGCCACTGGGCCAGGTAGGCCTCTATGAGCTTTAGTGCACCAGACCAGAAGTTTTTCAGTAGGATAAGCAGCACATTTGTAGAAAAGCCACAGTGTCTCTGCCCTGTACTTCTTAAGAGAATCTTGCCAGTCCAAGAGCATTCATTTACCTCCTGTTCTCTAAACCCTTGACTCTACTCAATAGCTTTTTGATCAGTTTGACTTGCTCCAGGATCTATCTTTCCACTCAGTCTCCAGCATCCTCCATTACCACTACATGGGTCTTCATGTTCTGGAGTCTTGCACATCTGTGATGTCAGAGGAAATTTTTTGGTTAGCAGTAATGGCTTGCAGGTTTAAGGTCCCCCATTTTAGAGAACATTGTCAAAAACATTTGTTTAATCTATGAGAGATCTACCAGGCCTATGGTCAGCCCTGCCTCCACCATCTTGAGTTGATGACAATGTGTTGTGCACTGTCACAAAAAATCTCAGAAGTGGGCGTATCTGCCTTAGCAAACACCAGCAAAGAGTTTTCCAGCAAGATCACAAGTATGTAGGGATTCAATCAAGGTGGTTTTGTCATGGTGAAGCCATGTACTTGGGTGGATGTTAAAAGATAATATTTGATGGTGTGCAGAGTCTTAACTCTGACCAGTCATCTCATTCGGTGGCTCAGTAGCACCCCTTGAAATTATATATTTTTAAAGGATTTAGAGTTTACTAGGGACAGACTTTCAAAAGGTCACTGAATGCCAGGCCCACAAATCTAGGCTAGTGTTTCTCAAATGTGAAGGCCCAATCCTTGTCCAGGGGAGGTTTACCCAGTGAATAGTATCAATTACTTAGATTTGTTTTTTGATATTTTGTACAGCATGCAGAGAGGGAGCATATGAAAGTGAAAGGAAACCATCCCTTATGTACAACCTCATGCCTTAGTGTGGGGCTGCCTTTGATAAGCTGTTTCACATTATAATTAAATTGTTTCTTTTTAATGGCTTTTATTGTGTTTTAGTGCTACTCTGAGTGCATTTCAGAATCACCCACAGCTGTTGTCAGAGCAGGGGACCAGCTGTGGAAAATTCAGTTAGCTCCAGTTGATAGCAGAGCTATTAAAAGCTCCACTTTGACAACCACATCCCTGTTGCCCTAGTGACATGAAGTATAACTCACCTGAGCTGGTTCTAATTAGAACCAGGAAAGACTCACCCAGTTCTCAACCCAGTTTTAGAGTTAGGAGAAACTCAAGTTTAGAGAGATCATGGAATTTGCTTCAGATAACACAGTGGGTCAGTTGCTATATCTAAGCTACATGAGGGTAGGCACTGTAGAAATAATTTCACTTCTGGTGTGCTCTGAAAGACATGAGGTGCAACAGAATGCCTTCAGTCATCTGGGAAGTGTACCAATATCATGCAGTACCTACCCTACATTGGATTATAGTGCTTATGAAATTATCATTTTTCTTAAAGAAAAAACACTATTTAGACATTAAGTAATAGCTAGCAATACCTTTTTTGCATCATGAATACTCATTTGGGCAGATTGTTAGGGCTCTTGTTATGTTTAGTATGTGTGTGTGTTCTGGCTGTGGTGATGTCTTAGTAGTGCCATGGTCAGCAGAATGTAGTGCCAGTTGAGATATTTCCTATACAGCATAACCCCCCCCCCATACAAACACAAATACGTATTTACATACTCATGTTGCTTTGGACATGGGTTTAGGCTTTAGAATGCATACATATGCCTTGGAGACATTTACAAAAAACAAATAAATTGAAAATGTTTTGTCTTCATGTATTGTTTTTGCATTCTACATACTGCCCTTCTTGCAAACTGTCTTTCTGTTACTGCTGTTTCTCAGGCACATTACTTTGAGTGTAATGAGTGGTTGCATTTATTTAGTCAGTCAGTTAGTTAATTATATTGGATTTTAGGAACCAGGTGGGCTCACTGAGACAAAATGTCCCTTTTCTATGAGTGACCTGGCATTAATTACAGTAACAGAAACTGAACAATCTGAAAATAAGTTTACAAGGAATAAATACTTGGAAGGAGAGAAGCAATTGAGATACAACAATAACAGTAGGTACAGCACAGTATTAGTTCATTGTTTGATGAATATGTAGTGCTTTTTCATGAACTTTTGGTCTTTCTCTATTCCCACCCTTGGTAGATTTTTAAGCTGGGTAGCTATAGGGAAAAGATGGCCCAGCATAATGTGTGAGCAGAGTTCTGGAGGAGGAGGAGAATGGGATGGATGGCAGGTGTCTTTGAACATGTTAAGTGTGGGCTGCTGGAAGAGGCAGCTCTTAGAATGGGATGCAGGAGGAGCTATTCTCCCACATTGAGCCTGGGCCTTAAGCCCTCCCATTCAATGTTTGGTGAATATGTAGTGCTTTTGTATACTTATGATCTTTTGACCTTTTTTATTCCCACCATTGGTAGATTTTTAAGCAGGGTAGCTGCAGGGAATAGAGGGCCCAAAAATATTACCTCCTCTGACTCACGAAGAGTTTGACCAGAAGCACTCAGGAGAGGAAAAAAAACACTTGGGGGAAAACCTCTGAGGACCCATGGCTACTGATCTGCCCATCCTGTGGGTAAACTATGAAGAGATAATTGAAAATGCTTGCCTGTGTTCTGTGTCTGGGTCAGAGATGTAGGATTTGGATGCTGATGATATCCATCTTCTGAGTCTCTTAATGATGTGAACTAGAATGTTATTCCTCGATTCTGAAGTAACTGCTCCAATCTGGAATGAGTGGCCTAAATATGAATATGGATTAAATCCGAGCCTTTGAAGAAGAGTTCTTATATGATCTATGAACAATTTTGTAGTCATGGGTGATTGATTGTCTGAAATTAACAAGGAAGATGATGGATTTGAATTTGTGTGGAAGAGCATAAGCTTTTCTAGTTGAACTACTAGGCACCAAGCATTTGATGAAGGGTAATAGGTTATAAGGACTCCCTTAGGTAATCTGCTGGTTTTTGAGGAAGGTAGTGCCAGAACATAATGGTCAGCTTTTTTCTGCAGATTGTTGATCGTAAGAAAGTTGGTAGAGTGGGATGATGGAATGGTGAATTCTCATGGACGGTGAAATCCATAGTAGGCTAAACAAATAGTGGATGAAACCATGAGGTTGGAGATAGATTTGAATGGCCCTAAGTCCAGTAAATTCAACATGCATCCCATTATGGATCTATCTATGGGAAGACAGTGAGGCGTATGTGCAATAGACATTGTTTGAAAACCCAGTAGAAGAAGTTTGACTGATGGGTTGGAAAATAGAGAAGGTGAGGTTGGAGCAGATTGTGTGGAAAAGAATTGTATACCAGATATGTGTTGCTTAATAGTTTCATAGGATAAGCATAGTACTTGATGGCAAAACATCAGAAATGCTACAACAAGGTCCACAGAAATGGAATTAGAATGGGAGGATTGCAAAGTATAAAAGGAGGAGTACTTTTTACATACCATTATATAGGTAGCTCTAGTGGATGGAGCTAGAGTAGCCCATATGATGGAGGCAGCCTGCTGGTGATAATATTTCATATCATTATTAGATCACTGATGAAGGAAGGTGGAAAAGTCATTACTGGATCTGCCGAAGGATGGAGGCAATGCAAGGTCTGAAAATAAAATCAAGATAAAGCATCAGTTGCTTCATTTGCAAAGCCCAGAATGTAAAAACATTTAAATGTAAAATTATGTATAAGTGATAGCCAGGTTAGCCTCCGAATGAACAGCATGATGGAATGGTATGAGCACTGTCCTTTGCTGATGATAGCTATGGTTGTTTGGTTGTCAGAAAAGATGATTACTAATTGAAGGGACCAATGGTGATCCCAGAGGAATGCGGCTACTACTAATGGGTATATCTTGACTAGAGGAGATGTAGAGGAAAAGTCACAGTGTGATGAAATATCTGGAGACCATGGAGAGGCAATCCAGGATTGCTGAAATATGGCAGCATAGACATGAGTCGGAGAAGCATTGGTGTATATTCTGGGATACAAGTCCAGAGCAAGGTCTTTATGGAATATCGAATTACCATTCTGTCTAGCTAGAAAAAGGGACCACATGGCTAGGTCAGAGTTTGCTGTGGCTGTGATTTTGACATGATGATGCAATTCAGAAACTGATAAAACTTGGGTCAAGAGGTAAGAAATAAAAGATTGACCCTGTGGTTTCATTCTCATAGTGAAACTGATGCATCCCAGGAGAGAAAGGAGTTCACGCTTTGTATAGGAGGATCTAGTTGAAAAGGACTTCACTAATGCTTAAATACTAGACAGTTTCTCAAGAGGTAAATGAGCTTCCATATGTTCAATGTCCAAGATTATGCCCAGAAAGTCCAGGGCTATTGCCAGTCCTGCTGATGTCTCTATAGTCAAAGGAACTGGAAGATTTTGGAAGAGCTGAACAAGAGCTGAAATACCAGCTGCTGGTGGGGAATTGGGTGGATCAATCAGGGCAAGTCATTGAGCCAATGGACAACTGCTGGTTGGTGACATACATTAAATAATGACCAAAAAAGTACTTAGGCAAACATGTCAAAGAATTTGGGACTGCTGTGGCATCCAAATGTGAGACAGACAGCAAAGTAATAAAGACTGTCCCAAAACATGCCATACAAGTGCCAGAGGGATGGGTTAATGGGCCATAGCTTAAAAGCATCCATTATGTCGGCCTTGGAAAGCCAGGAAACTGGACTGAAGCATTTTGTGATAGTGATAGCATCATCAGTATGTGCATATGACAGAGAATACTCATCGTCAGGAATCAGTGAATTAATACTAGGCATGGAGGAGTATTGAGGAAGTAGATAGATCAATGATGAGATGATTCTTACCGGAACATTTTCTGGTCGTGATGCCCACAGGATTGATGCAATAGATTAGAAATGGCAGGCATAAAAAAGGCCCCAGAATGAACTCTTTTTAAAGTTCCTTCTGCAGTAGTAGCTGAATGACATTGGGTTCTTCAATGGCAGACTGAAGATTAAAACAATGGAAGGAGGTGGAGGGGAGCATGCAGATACTAGTATGAAAACCATGTGTGAACCCGAGCAGAGTTGCTGCACAAATGCATGAGAAGGATGAGAAGTCAGGAGCTTAGCCAGGGCAGGTACATTGACTGGAGTTGAAGGATTAATGATCTGTCATGGGGTAGGTTTGGGAGCTTTCATGCAAATATAGTGTACATGGGCCTCACTACAGGATCTGCAGACATGCATAAATAAGCAGCTGAAAGTGGAGCAACCTCTTCCATTAAAGTTATTGCAAATGTATTTGTCCCCAACAGTCTTAATGCGACATCCGTGCATATCCAGGTGAGGATGAGGGTTGGAGATCATGCAAGTTAATCCTGAGAATGAAGCAGAAGGCAAGCTCAATGGTTGAGGTATCCTGATTTGTTAGGTGGAGAAAGAGGAAGAAGTCACTGTTAGTGGACAAAGGGGAGCAAAATGGCTGAATGAGTTGCAGAGAGAACATGAATAGGCATGTTGTCCAGCAAAGTGGTGACAAAAGAGTTCATTATCTAGTAATGCTCAGTTCAATTTAGTATTACAGTAGGCAAAGGCAGTCATAGCCTTGGTTGAAAAAGACCTATGATAGTCATAGACATGAGTTCCACCATAGCGTGTACTTAAGTTGACTAAGAGGTATAGATAAGTGTCCAATTCTTCATGTTAAGCTGGAAATGATGAACACATGATGTCATGGAAGAGGCTAAAAGCCAAGACAAATTTGGACATTATCATCTTGCAAAGGAGGTGGGGATCTTTAGATATCAATATTACTGACACTTTGCCACAAGAAACTATTCTATTATCCATGATGTCATGAGAAGAGATAAGAAGACAGATTAAGCTAACATTCTTTCCATCAAGAATGTCCTTGTGGAGGTGAGCAGGCACAAGGTGAATTGGTGAAATGATTGGAGAACATAAGGAGGCTGATGTACCTGAGGAGAAGAGAGGTGGTGGCATTGAAGGAGGTGGAATATTCATGGGGGAACAGTATCCTGAGAAGGAAGAGTAGAAGCATTGCTTGTAGATGGGATAGCATCAGGAGTTGATGGATTGGAAGGTGGAAGAGGCTGGATTGGAATTCAGGCTTCGAGTGAAGCCATGCTGACTGTAGATCCAAAACTGATGATTCAAGTTGAGCCATAAAATTTCAGATTCTGGATATCAGAGAAGATTCAGGTTGAGGAACAGGCTGGCTGGGACCGGAGTTCACAACCGGGTGAGACAATGAGGCTAGAAATAAGTTATAGAGTTCATGCCTACGAGCAGAAGCTGGGTAGTGGATACCTCATTTATAAAGTTTGGCCACCAGGCAGGGCACCGTTCAGTCTTTGATAGAATGATTGATCTTGGAAGTGCACTTACAGGCTGCAGGAGCTGGAGAAGGAGGTTGAGGAGATTGAGGAGGATTAACTTTGAGTCAAGGAGGTATGATGTCTGGTGGAGTAGAAGCAGTCATGTCGATCGGTCAGTAGGTCCTACAGAATAGAGATGATAAAATTAAGAGGACAGAAACTGGAAGAAAACTGCATGATAAAAACATTTCTATCCCAGATGGACTTGGCAAGAGCAAGGCAATGATACTGCAATGTCGATTAGAGACAGATCGATGATGGGTAGAATGGTTGGCAGAAATGAGACAGAACTCCCAATTCTGGTAGCTATAGATAGTCCATCAATGCACAATACCACTGGAGGTATGAGGTAGGGAAGGAGACTGTCTAACTCTGTTATAGTTTGGACTTAGTCGATAGCAGGGGTGGAATAGATGAAACAGAACTCTCATCCCTGGTAGATGTGGCAAATCTACCTGCACTCAAATACCACCAGTGTATGAGCTAGGGATGGACACTGTTGAAGTGAAGGAAATAGGCTGAGCTGAATGACTCAGGCTACCATACTCAGCAGACT
The DNA here is from genome assembly GCA_016271365.2 of Neoceratodus forsteri. NCBI lineage: Eukaryota > Metazoa > Chordata > Ceratodontiformes > Ceratodontidae > Neoceratodus > Neoceratodus forsteri. The sequence continues at coordinate 218,984,254 of CM028136.1, read as the reverse complement.
GGACAAGTCTGCCTTCACTCAGTACGTCTAGGTAGAATTAAGAATGGAGACTGGCAAAATGACGATACAGTTGTATACAGATAGAACAGAACTCCCATCCCTAGATGACAGGACAACCCTACCTGCACTTGATATCTGCTAGATAGAGTTAGGGACAGAAGTTGTGAGGTTGTTGACATGTGCTGAGTGAGACAGAGCAGCAGAAGCTGCCATACTGCTATAAGGAGTATGATCATTGGAGGACATAGGAATACTGGAAAAGATTTAATGAGAGAGGCAACCATCTTAATACAAAGGAAAAACACTAGTGATGAGGCACTGGAAACAATAAACAGGCAGGAGTTTATGAATGAAATGGGAAAAATGATCAGAACATAAATGAGTAGGAATGGAAGGGATATGGCAATAGTAGAGGCTCGCCACACAGTGCAATTTACAAGGGTTGCATGCTACACAGATGCCTATGTTTAGAGAATTTGTGATGCCTGCCTTTTTAAGAGCTCTGACAGCCCTTGCTACCTGGAAGTAATGTACTTTGCAGAGGGAGATCCACTGAGCCTTCCGATGAGTTTACTGAGGTTCCTGTAGCAGTGAAAATTAACTAAAGTTAAATGGTGAGGAGGAGAAAGGAGGAGGAAATGATGGAGTACTGTGGCAGAAGGAAGAAGCAGTGGCTGTACCAGTGGCAGGAGTTGAGAGAGGTCAGTGTGGTGGTTGGCAGTAGTTTGAAAGGCAGGCATTTTGCAGTTGAAGCTGGAGCTCCTTTTATAAGGAGTAAAACCAAAGCAATTGCAACACAAGGTGAAAAGAGATGGTTACATGCCTTAATAGGATTATCTCTGAGAGCCCCAAATATAAAAACAAAATAATGCAAGGAAATGGAGGCAAGAAAAGAAGGGAGCACAAACAAAATGGGGGAGCATGGAGAGGGGGACAGCCAAGAAAAGGACCATGGGGGGGGGCGGAGACAAACAAGCTAGACAAATGAAAGGCAAAACAGGGGAAGGAAGCAGGAGGACAAGACAGGAAGGTAGAGCAGAAATGGAAAATCAAGCAACAACGGAGACAGAGAAAGCACAAGCTCATGCCATGCAGGAGCTCAGAACGAGAAAACACAGGGATGCCAAGCATTTCTAAATGTGCTAAGTATGGGCTGCTGGGAGAGGCAACTCTTTGAATGGGATGTGGGAGGAGCTATTCCTCCAGATTGAACCTTGGGCTTAACCCCCCCCCAATACAAATGAGTGTTGAAACAGGACCATAAAGAACAATGTATGAATAGAAAATTACACAGACCCAGGGCATGATTCTTAACAAAAACTAGCACATTGTCTACATGTAAGTAGATGCAAATTAAGGGATGTTTAAAAAGTCATGAAATTAGGATGGTCTTGGATAATGGTAGGAAGATCATTTTATGGGGTTGGGGCTTTGGAGAAAAATAATCTTTGACCAGTGAGAGACAAAGTCTTTGGAACCATCTGGAGCAGCTATGAAGATGAATGGAGGAGCCTCCTCTGGGGTTCACATTTGAGGATATTAGGAAGGTTAGGAGGAGGGGTGTACAGAACTTTATAGGCCAGGCAGAGCAAGGGATAGTTGACTATACCTTTAAAATGAGTCAATTTAGTATAGTATAGTGAGTACCGAGCAGTGGTGTTCCCTGCTTCTTGTGCCAGCAGTGAAGTGAGGCACACAATGATACAAGATCTTAAGCTTGAAGAGTTCTGTGTCCTTCAGTGAGGAAAGGACATGTGCTCCAAACAGGAGGATAGGTAACAGGATGCTATTAGCTAAGGACAGACACACCTCTTCTGCAAAGTAAACCTTACGCCTGTATAGCAAGCCCAGTTTCTGATTAAGAAGCTTGGTTATTCGATCAATATGAGGCCTATGGGAGAGCTCTTTGTCAAAAACAGTATACCTAAGTATTGTGCATTACTGAATCCACAGCTGCAGTGGAAATGCATGTAGAGGTGCATATTTTCAGTGACACTTTCCTGTCAGGACCTAGTTTTCTGGTTCCAAATACCATAGATTTGTTTTTTTGAATTTAGGGTTAGCTTGTTAGACATAAATCAATTGAGCAACTGGAAATCAGCATTAAGATCAAACTCTATCAAAGCCAAAATAGAATGAAACTTATAAAGCACTGTGTCATTAGCATAACGCAGTGCTTTAACTCCTTCACAGTTTTCAGGTAACTCATTACTAGAGAAAACAGCACTGGGCCAAGAACAGAGCCTTGGGAATGCTATCAATAGTCATATGCATGGAGGACAGTCTCCCCCATTTAACCATCTGATTACATCCAGACAAATAATTTCTGAACCGCATACAGGAGAACTGATTAAGGCCCAACCTCCTTAGTTTAAATCGAAGAAAGTTGTGATTTACCAGATCAAATGCCTTGGAGAAGCCTATGAAAATGGCACAGGTTGCTTAACCAGTCTTCATTGCACTGAATATATCAGATGGGAGACAAACAAGGGCAGTATCAGTATCATGTTTTTTTCTGGATCATTGCTGAACATCAGTTAACAAAGTGACTCAATGTAGTTCTGTTACTGGCTGTAAACCAGCCTTTCTTAAATTTTTGCCAGAGTGCAGAGGATATATAAATAGGGCAATGGTTTTCAAAGGGTTCCTTAGTGCCACCTTTGTGCACCAAGACCACATGGGTGCCTTTCCATATGTTAGGTATTTCACTCTGTAGAACGGGCATGTGAAAAAGGAAACTTAATGGAGAGGCAAGATAGGCACAGTGAGTTTGAGCAGCCTATGATAAAGATTATCATGGCCAGTAGAACTTGGCTTTTATTCATTTCAATTGATCAAACACCTCCTTCCTAGAAAATGCTCTGAAGTGAAATTCAAAGTGACAGTGCAAGGGAGGTCTTGAATGTACTGAGATCTACAAAGAATTGATTATGTGTGTTTAACCATTTATACACTGGTCTGTAGTGAACTGGGTGTTTTACTTCAGGAGTGATGGGATATAGAATAATTAACCCCTAAGTGTTAAGATTGGGCTGATTCTGAACACTGAGTGGATTCTGTGATATCATGTGATCTAGCAGACAAAGCTCTAGAGCACCTGATGTCACAGAACCCACCTGAGGTGCCTAGAATTGCCCATTCTTAAGACTTCATTTTTTAGATATGTCATTGCAAAAAAAAAAAAATCAATTCAGATTAGTGTTGCTACCACATAAAACCACAAAGCAGTGTGATAAGGCAGTGGGAAATGCAAATAGAGTGCTGGGGTGCATAGAAAGGGGTATCACAAGCAGAAAAAGGGAAGTAGTGTTACCCCTCTAAAGATCAATGGTGAAACCCCACCTGGAGTGCTATGTCCATTTCTGGAGGCCTAATATTAGGAAAGACATAGAATGGGTGGAGGCAGTACAGAGAAGCGCAACCAAAATGGTGCATGGCCTGCATCATAAACCCTATGAAGAAATACTTGGGGATTAAATATGTATTCTCTGGAGGAAAGGAGAGAAAGGGGAGACATGACAGAAACATTCAAATACCTCAAAGATGTCAATATGGTACAGGAGGGTAGCATTTTGCACAGAAAGGGATGCTCAAGGTTAAGGTAGCATGATATGAAACTACTGTACAATGGGGGAACTTAGAGGGGATGTGAGGAAATGCTTCTTTACAGAAAGGGTGATGGACATCTGGAAACAGTCTCCCAGCAGAGGTGGTGGATACCAAAATGGTAACAGGTTTTAAACAAGCATGGGATAGACACAAGGGGACCTTAGTAACAGGGTGGCGGGATAAGGCCAGAGAACAGTTAGGATCTGCAGTAGCACAGTAGGCAGAGATTTAGAGCAGAATAGGTGGGTCAAGAGGTCCTTTTGTGCTGCATCATCTATGTTTCTATGTAACTCTAATCCTCAAAATGTGGAAATGTGCTTTTTAAGCCTAATGCTACAGAAAAAAATGAAGGTTTGACTCTTATTATGGCTTACTATTCTTTTATTTTGTCTTCCACCATACTGTAAATTAAGTTTCAAATACTACTTCCTTGGGTAGGTGATTTTCTAAAAACAAAAACAAGTAGCACAGCATAAAAATAATAATAATTATTGTTTTGATGCACACACAACAAAATGTGCACCCAACTAAACATTAAGGTTTATTTCCTCACAACAATAAAATTAAATTGTCAAAATAATTTAAAATCCATATTTGACTCTATTTGTATGAACTTATTTCATACAGAAAACATTTCATGAACATGTGTTCACCAGCAGTATATTCTGATATGCAAAATTACACCTTAAAAAAACATGCCTTCAGTTTTTCAGAAAGAACTCTGGGTTGGTCTCCAATACCCATTAATAAGCATAATATATGGAGATTATATTTTATTGACAGCAAGTAATATAGATAGAGTGCATAATCAGAAGAATAAAAATGTGCCTACAGTAAGGTAAGACAGAATACCTAGTTTCCGAGATACATCTCTAATAATCTTCAGCAAACAATGGGTTTAAGTCTCGGTTTATGCACTATATATCCACAGAAACAGAGCCAGTTTGCATGACTAACTGGTAATTCCATAATATTTATGTTGTTAGAGTTTAAACAGGGTAGCACACAATTAATACAAATCAGGGCAGTGGTGGATTCGGACTCAGAAACTAGCTAACAGGAAATAGCCATCAGGTAGAACTAGTCTTCGGTATGAACAACTGTTCATGCCCATCAAAGGATATCAATGGTAAACTAGCTTATAATTGTAAACATTATCAATAGGAGACATATTTGGCATTAATATTCATAATGTGAAGTTGAGCAATGTTAACAAATAGCATTTTTCTATAAAAAATTGTGAATGGCTGCAAGGCTTCCCATAAAGAGATTTTTACTTTTGACATTTAGAAAATCAAATGAGTAACACAGTAAACTGGATATTGTAATGTGAAGCTAATTTTAAAACACTGAAAGACATTTAGCCATAAGATCTGTTGCTTTGATCCCGTTCTCTGAAAAGTAGTCTGAGTGCAATGGAATCTACATTGCACATAAACTGAGATTGCTATGGTAACAGTAAACATTACCGCTGATACTGAGCACACTAGTGTCCTTACTTACCAGGACAACCAGGTAACACGCTTTGGCACTGAATTTAAAATCCAATTAGTACTGAGCATATAAAAGCAGATACTTTCATTGGGTTAGACTGCTTTTGTCACTGAGAAGATGGTTGGTTATGGGAATCCAGCAACAAACATATTGAAGGTAAATCTTGAATGTACATATAAACGCAAATCAATAGTGAGTAGTTACTGTGTATGTATATATATATATATATATATATATATATATATATATATATATATATATATATATATATATTGTGGTAGCACGGTAGTGCCACTATGAATTAAGGAGTTCAGGAGCCATTTCCATGTTAAACCCAAAATTTTGCACCTTAATAACTTTGCAACTGTTTGATGGAGTTGCCTGAAATTTAGAATGTATGATCAAGACCCATAGGCCTTGGGATCTGCCAAGTTTCGTACTGATCGGATATACGGTTGCGGAGTTATTAAGCATGATCTGTGCGCGTTTACGCTTTTCTGGAATTCTACGGTCGTGCCTACAGGTCGTACGGTTTGCATGACCGGCCCGAAATCTTCAGGGAACGTGGAGACCGATCCCGATGTGTCTTTGAAGATTTCGTGAAAAATATTAACGGTTCAAAGTTATTCAAAAACAGTTTCCATTATAAGTCAATGGAAAAAAGTTAACAAAAGTTCAACACTTCGCAAATGCATTTTACTTTCATAAATGGGCCTGTTACTTTCGCAAATTGGCCATTTTGTTTTCAGTTGGTGATCAGAAAAATGGTTGGCATTTAAATTTGGGACCCTCTAGCAACCTAATTTTTTTTGTATTCACCTAGTCGGGCCCTGAGGATGCTTGCCATGTCTTTATTTTGTGGTAAAACACCCCAGAAATATGTTTTTCAAATTTCTGGAAAAAGTACTTTCACAAATTACTTTCGTGCTCACGAAAGTGTCGCAAATTTTTGCGAAAGCTTTCTCAAATTGCGACAGTAATTTTCTAGTCTGTGGGAAAATGACAGCAATTCTTTGGCACTGCACTGCAAAAGAACCGTTGGGAGTTTTGGGCTGAAATTTGGAGGGAACGGGCCGACATCTCACAGATGTGCCTTTCAGTGTTGTATTGAAAAAATATTACACGGCGGCAAAGTTACGGCACTCCAAAGTTGATGGTTTTCCCATAGGATAACATTACGGCGTCCGACGCATTACAGAAATCCTTTGGCACCCTGCTGCAAAATAACGGTTTGGTCTTTTTTCCTGAAATTTGGAGGGAAGACAGCCAACAGCACACAGATGTCCCTTTCAGTAGTTTGGTGAAAAAACATTACAGGGAGGCAAAGTTATGGCACTCTGAACTTTTCTTTTTTTCCCATAGGATAACATTACGGCATTCGCCGCACCTTTCAGGGCCCGTATCTCGGAAATGGTGCGAGATACGGACTTTTCATCGGAAAAATTCTTAGCCCCCAAATGGGGCTAAGACTCAAATTAGCCAGGACAGTTGTAAATAATATGACTTTTACATTTTTTTTCTACGTCGTACGGTTCCTGAGACATAATGTATTTAGTATTCCAAGATCTCATTTTCTGCCCGATACTCATTATTTTGCATACATTATTTGTACTCACTGTCTTTTCTCAATGCAGGTTTTGAGAAAACCAGCCATGGCTTACATTACTGTTACTGTTGCCCTTTCGCTTGGATCCGTACCCGTTTCACTTACCATTGACGTCTGCGCCACCATGTGCGTTACCCTTTGCGTTTTCATTTGAGCTTGCGTTTCTGTTATTTTTTGCCATTTCTGTCTACAGTACTGTTTATCTTACTGTTTCAGTTTACATCACCATGCCCATTGCCATTTCTGTTTGCAGGCACCATGTTACTATGTGACAACACATCACGTGGCAGACCATTCCCGTCTACGCCACCATGTGCATTACCCTTTCTGTTCTCATTCGTGCTTGTGTTACCATGTGCACCACTGTTAGCATTACTGTTTGCGTTGCTGTCCCTGTTAGTATGCCACAACACATCATGTGGTGGGAGCGCGGGGCCCCATTATGCAGCGGGAGCGCAGGGTCCTTGGGCCCCAGCGCTCCCACGCCGCTACATACATTCACTATTTCTCTTATTATTCCAAAAGAAGGAAGTGAGGCAAAAACTCCATTTAATGCATTAGTTAGGGTTGTTCACAGCGAGCGAAGACCCCTTGGATTGCCACTGCTGGGCGACAGATCATCAGCCCCAACTCTCACCCCATGACATGTGTAAAGCAGCAGAAGTATAGGAGAATGGGTGAGAGTTAGGACCCACGATCCCAATGCGCACCCAATGCCGGTTGGGGTGGGGCGGGGGGTCAAGGGGTTTTCAACCCTAACAGCGAATTTCCCTCACTTTTGTCGCTGTGGAACAACCCTAACTAATGCATTAAACAGAGTTTTTGCCTCTAATATATACATATATAGGAATACATGATGGGCGACTGTGGAATATGGAAAATATTTTCACGAGTGCAGAGTGAACTGTAATAATATCATGAGTGATATTATTGCAGTTCACTTGCACGTAGTGTAAATGCTTCACTATATTCCACAAGAAGTCGCACATCATGTGCAATTTATGCAATAGGGCTAGTATCCTTTGGGAACATTGTTTTCTCTTATTTTGGTAACTGGGTAAGTTTTTAAGGGGAATCTGGGAGCACTGGGCAGTTAAGTGATTTGTTCAGAGTCACACAGTATTGAAATGGAAGTTGTGAAAATCAAACACTGGTCTGGCCTGCTGGATGTAGGAAGTTTGTTCATTGCTTGTTACTCTAAACTCTAGGCTATACTGACAGCACTGTTTGTGTGTGGTCTGAGTGTGTGTAAGTGTTTCTGAATGGGCTGAGACTGTTAGACACTATGAAAAACAGGTGCATGTGATTTGCAATGATAATTGTGTTACCTGCAGCTAGGAGTGAGAAACAGACTGTTTATTCAGTAAGTTGCAGGCTTTACTGAGACAGAGAAACTGTTGCAGTCAGTACTCAGAAAGAGAAACTGGTTTATGAAGGAGGCTGGTTTGAATATTAGAGCAGCACAGTAATGGGCTAGTATTGTCAAAATAACTATGGGACACAGGCGATTGTCTTTTACAATGCTAATTGAGTTAGTTGCAGGATTCAGTGAGAAAGAGAAACTGTGAAGCTATTAAATGCAGGCTGCAGTGTAGATGGTCTCACTCTAGTGACATCACCATTGTTGTATATTTGCTGGTGATGTAGACACTGTGGGTTTATCAGGAAATAAATCCACAATGGTGATGTCATCACAGTGGTTATACAATGGTTGTGAAAATAACACCATTTACTTCATAGCATATCACCTCACCTCATTGTGTGTGTGTGTGTGTGTGTGTGTGTGTGTATATATATATATATATATATATATATATATATATATATAATATACATTTATTGCAAAAAACTGTGTTAATGCAACAGTTAGGGTTTTTTACAGTGACAAAAGTGAGGCAATTAAGCATTAGGCTTTTCAACCCTAACTCAGCTTCCCCCACTGGCACACACAGACACAGGCACAAACATGACACACACACACACGCACACACAACACACAACACACAACTATGGGGGGCAATACAAGGCAAGACAACCAATCATAGACAGACACCATAACGCAACAGAAATAACATACAACTTCTTAAACATACCACAACAGGCATCCATTATCATGTTTCACCGACTGTATCACTTCTTGTGCCATTCCACTTTCCTATATGTGCACAGCCTCCTACATAACAACATGTTACTGATACTAATGCACATGTGTTGTTCTCAGTGTAAAACCATTTCGTCTACTGCTCTGTTACCAACTAGTCAATTTCTCCATAGAAGCATAGTAGTGTGCCACTACCAATGTTGCCATTTTTGCATGAAACCATACTGCACACCTCTACTTAATTACTTGTTACTGCATAAGAGTATAGCCACACAGTATCACAAAGTTGCCAATTGTGCATAACACGGCACCGTGATATGCTAGCCAACTTGACCATTTGTGTATAATAGAATATTATAAAATGGGCAAATAATTTCAAGCAATCTGATTGATTGTTAGACGTGCATTAGATGTGTCTAATGCACAGCTAAAACTAGAACCCCCCCATTTAGAATACACAGACCCATTTTATAAGTGCAATAAGCCACTCCAGAGATGTGCGTTAGACAGTTCTAATGCATGGCTAGGGGACTGGACGCACTCTGCCTTTGGCCTCATGCCTCACTACGTCCCCCTAGCCATGCATTAGAACTGTCTAATGCACACCCCATTGTGTCTTATTGCTTACATATAAATACTTAAATATATTGATTGTTAAGAAAAAAATACTTAGCCCCTAGTCACTTAACAATTTGTGGACAAGACTGTTATAGCATGCTACAATGAACTGTACCATTTCTGTATCCTATTATACCTATGACTCCACCTACTCCGCAGTTTCTCTCTAAAACTTTTAAATAACTGGTAACAGAGACATATTGCTAGGGATGAAGTACCACAAATTTGACCATTGCCATATAGCAGAATATCCCAATCTTTCCACCTAATTGTTGAGTTTTGCATATCACCATGATAAAAATAGACAAATACATGACTTGGTAAGAACGTAAGAGGTTTAGAGAACCACTCCAGTTGCATCAAGTTTCCAAAGTCACTCATTTCAGCATAACAGTATGATATAAGAAGTATATCTCATGCATTTGTGAGAGTGTGAGGCCCTCTCACATGCCACCCTACACCAACTGGCACTTTTCTGGATGATCACATAAGCCATGTTGTCACCAAGTTGCCCATTTCTACATAGCACCATAAAATGAGTATCAACATCATCTATTAGTAACTACTCTATATTTAATCAATAAGGCACAACAGGGTGTAGATTATTAGTGGTTTACCCATCCCTTGTGTGGTGTGTCACAAGGTGCAACTGAGTGACTTAACCACATAAGAAGTGCTTAAATCCTGAGCAACTCATACCCTGCAGTGCCTTATTGTCATTATTCAATGGAGCCATGTGTAAAACAAATGTTGAGATGTGTTTAATTATGTTTTTATAAATTCCATTCCTCAGCCATAGCAAATGGAGGATTTACCCATGATCATGTGAAATGTTGTTACCCATAAGGTTACAAGATTTTCACACAGCACTGTATAATTGTAACATTACAACATAGGCTCACATTGTTATCAAATCTTTTATTTATCTGTAACACTACCATAGAAGTGATGAGGGAGATGCATACGTAGTTGTACCTGATATGCTTCTAGCACATCTTGGTGTATGCATACAACAGAGTAAGATGCTATGAGAAGTGATACAGTTGGTGAAACATGATGATGGATGCCTGTTGTGGTATGTTTAAGAAGTTGTATGTTATTTCTGTTGCGTTATGGTGTCTGCCTATGATTGGTTGTCTTGCCTTGTACTGCCCCCCATAGTTGTGTGTTCTGTGTGTGTGTGTGTGTGTGTGTGTGTGTGTGTGCCTGTGTCTGTGTGTGCCAGTGGGGGGATGGTGGGGGAGGTTGAAGGGGAAGCCGGAGTTAGGGTTGAAAAGCCTAACGCCGAATTTCCTCACTTTTGTTGCTGTAAAAAACACTAACTGTTGCATTAATGCAGTTTTTTGCAATAAATTTCCTGACTTTTTGAGAAAGAAATAAAAATGCAATGTTCTCTTACCACACTACATGTTAAAAAGTTTATCTAAGTTTTATATAAGACACACTCAGAACAATACCTCACCCAAGTTGTCAGCCCATCTCTGGATAACAGCTACTGCATCATAACTCAAGAATCATGGGCAAACAACACCATGATCATCACCACTATATAGCTCTAATAGCAAATATTCACTAGCTCTGACAGTCATAATTAGCATATTGTCAGGTATGCAATGAACTCACTCCTCTCTAACCAATGATTCTACACATACATATTTATAATAAGGAGAAAAACACATGATTTAAAAAACTATTATATTTAATAAAATATGTTTTTTATAGAAAAATATCAAGCTTCTATTTACAAGTATGATAATAAACATACACAATACATAAATGTGTTTATTCACACATACAGATGAGAAGGAATAATAAATAAAATATAAATAACACAAAAGTAGTAAAAAATAAAACAAAAGTGTTACCTCACACTTGTACTACACGGTGGAGTGACAAATAAATAAAAAATAAATAAATAAAACAAATTATTAAGTTAAACTATTTGCGATTAGCGGCCAGGAGTGACAGAGAGGTGCTGGCTGTTCAGGCTGTAGGGCCTTGGGGAGAGAATGAGGGGGAGGAAATGGAAGGCTGCACAGAAGTGGATGCAGCAAGGTGCCCCTCTTCTGCAGCTGATGGTGGTGTTCTTGGAGGGGCACCTTCGATGGGCTGTTGCTGAGGAGCTGAGGAGGGCTCATCATCCTGAAGATGCTGCAGGTCTTGATGCAGCAGTTGATGGATAGCTTCTGTGGCCTTCAGCTGGTTCTCAGCCAGTCAAACATGAGGCTGTGCATGGACTCCAGCGAACCAACAGAGGCCTCTTCCAGTTCTCTCAATGATTGAACTGCTTCAGTGAGGCCCTGTTGCTCTGCTCAAGACCATGGATGGCTACTAAGGCTGCATGCCCCACACGCCTATGGCACTGCAGCAAATCAATAATTTCTCCCTGTTGGCTAATTATTTCCCCCCTTGACCAATTATATAATTTAATTTTGCTGCAGTGTCATGGGCATGGTCGGCTGCAGCCCTGTTATCACCCTGCACTGCCTCCAGCAGCTGGCTAAGTGTCTCACTGATCTTATTAAGAATGGCAATCTGCCCTGTAGACACAAAAAAATACAACAATACAGATGTAATTAAAGTGACCTTTCTGTAGTGTTGTGATAATATACTACAATGAACTCTGATTATTTGTTGTCGCAATCATAGGCAAGAAATATTCACATCTATGTCACATCAGTAAACCTGTCTTAACTTGATAATACTTTCAGTGACGTTTGCTTGTCACACATTTGCCCCAACTGTTTTGCATAGTATTATATAACACTTCTCCCAGCACAATGTGCTACTACAAACCCCAGAATAGGTGTCAATTCATGTTATTTCTTGAAAGACATCAAGAACCTTCCCATGGCAGTATGTGCAAAAATTGTATAATAATGAAACCTCAGCAGCTGTAGCTGTTGCCCCCCGGCCCCAGCCTGCTGTAATGTGTCCTACTCTGAATTATCTCCACATTGGTACTATAATAGGTAGGCAACCACCAATGACACAAAGATCTACACACTCGCTAATGCTAATTCAAGCTGACTGTCTGGGCAGACCTCTTGAATAAGGCAAGAGGTCTAAAAGTACACTAGTTAACAGAGAACAGATGCTAGCCCCCTCCCTCACCTTCACGAAGGTACACAGATATCCTACATTTAACTCACACAGTATTCCACAGGTACACTCTCTAGCCCATTGTGTGTTTCTCACCACCATATTTATCTGAGTCTCTCTAGATGTACTACTCCTCATAGATTATTGCTTGACAGGCAAGGTAGTCCTGAGATCCCATGTGGGAAGACTAACATTTCTACACTATTCTATCATCTATTCCCACCTCATCATGTTTCTCAAGATCAGACACCATAGTTCAGATAATTTGATTATACTGCATGGCTCAATGTTGTCATGGATGGAAATCCATAACTGCAATGTACTTGTTATGCTGCAGTAGCTATATCATTACAGCTGTCATGCTACACTAACTATGTCACTACTGCAGCATGACAACTTGGGATGCTGCCACATACTTTGTTTCCTCAACCCAGTCAAACTGGAACTTGCGTTTTTTTAAAACTTAAACTTGCAGAAACATCTGCAGCACAGCGTCAGTTAAAAAAAAAAAGAAAATGTTAAAATTTCTATTCTCTGATCTCTTGTCCAGCTGGTTTTGTGTGGTTTTCTATGCTGTGACTGCCCATACACTATAAAATATTGTGTACGAGCAGTCCTACACAAACAAAGAAATTGTTGTACCTTCAGGCTCCCTTGGAAGCACAGAACCTCTCGAGCTGTGCTCTCGAGGTAATCTGTCACCAAGAAAACCTCTTGATACAAGAATATCCTTGTTATATATGACTGATTATACAGAATCATCTATGTAACAGAATAGTAACACAGATATCCCAGATGAACATACAGTAACTGTGCTTCAACAGTGAAGTTGCTATCAAGCAGTATGAATACAAATGTAATAAATTGTCATTGTCTACACAAATACTAGCTGTCATACCTATAAACAAATGTTCAGCAAAACAACAAAAATCAAGTATCTGTTGTTAGATTTCTATTCATGCAAAAAAAATCCTAAATTTGTACATTGATCAAACACATAACCAGACTTGTATAAATGCAACACTATATTCAAAAAGCTTGAAACAAGTTAATAGAATAACAAATGATTTTTAAATAGAACAACAGTAACATGGTTCTATACTACCTTCCCAACGACACACCAACATAGTTTCAGTTACAATAGATCTTTATAGACAGTGTAACTCAGTGGCTAAATATTTCTGAGATATATTAGTCTTCCAGAGAAGTCCTGTTAAGTACAGTATATCTGTTCAATATCCTGGTGCAACTGTTCATCTCTGTGAATTGCAGGTCTCAAATATCACATATAACTGAATGTTATTAACATCAGACCAGCAAAAGGACTGCTGCAGTGTTAGAGAATTTAATACAGCAGTGCAACTGTGACTTGATATCCAGGCATTAAAAATATCATTCACAATTAGAGATTTAACGTCAGTTCCCATGTACCTCCACTGAACAATAAGCAACATATCTTGTTAAAACTGTTAAAAAGTACAAGAAATAATATTGTGATTCAAGTTCTTGCACAGAGATATACACAAAAACATATACAATTGATAAAACCTACAGACGTGACCGGCGGTCATAGGGTAGAAACATGATTGACCATACCAACAGTTGCTCTGCTCCTGCTAGTCTAGTTTCCAAGAGAACATTTAGCATCTGATGCAGCACTCTCAGTATAAGAACGGGTATCAGGGCACTATGTGTCTCTACAGACTTCTATAAAAAAATGACATTGTAGCCATTTGACAACAGTACCTGTTAGAACACCAGCTGTTCAGCCTTCAGCTGTTTTATTATCTAATAATGCAGCCTTAGAGCAATGAAGCCACTTCTATACTAAATTCAGAATTATACAATGGGGTATGAAAATCCAGTAACCTCATTGGTAAAAACACATCACATGACCATGATAAATCCTCCAGTATACCCACTGTAAAAGTTTTATATCACTATAAAAACAAAAAAACAAGTTGAACATTGTATAATAGCAATATACCATGACAGGGAGTGGGTATATGGATGAATTTACCACTTCTGGTGTGGTTAAGTCACTCGGCTGTGCCTCATGACTGAACCACACCAGACCTGGTAAATCCACCGATATACCCACTCCCTGTCATGGTATATTGCTTAAATGTTACATTTATTACTTTACACTTGTTCATGAGTTGAGCATCTGCACTGAAAACGTAATGGCTGGCATGTAACAATTTGTTCCTAAGTTGTGTTCATCTGCTATCACTGAACTATAATAATGATGTCAATGTCTTTACTTCAGCTCTTGCACTCCACTCATGATGTATTGCCTCATCTGGATGGTAAACTCAGGTGAGCAGTCCATGGGTAAACCTATCCTACTGGTTAGTTGGTAACTTCTCTGCATGTGGTATCAGTAAAGTATAGCAATAATATCCATAGCTTTATCTGGGCTGTGCCTCTCTAGTCAGGATGCACCACCTCATGTGTCTCAGGTGGGTGTGTGGAGGGGGGTCATTGCCTGGCTAAAGCCAAGCAACTGATCAGTAACTTAACTTGTGTGTAACTGTTATTAGCAATGTCTACCAATCATCTACATGGCTTAAGTTGCGGTGTGGCTGTGCACTGACCATACAGAACCTGATCTGTCTAGGGGGAGCTATAGTGTAATTATTCAGTCCAAATGAATCTACTGAGTGGCCACTACTGCTCTTTAAAAAGAAATTAAAAAACATGATAACAGTTACTTACATTCCTCAGCTGGAGGCCCAGCTGGACCTGTAGCACCTGATGGATGACCCACTGCTGGAGCATCTAGCTTCACCTCCACAGAGGGTTCTATCTCCACTATTTCAATACCCTTTGTGGAGTCTGTTCTTCCAGCAGCACCCTCTGTAGATGGTTCATCCTCTATTAAAACATAGCAAAAGACAAAACATTACTTGTCTGTGAATATTACTATGACTATATATACCTCAGCACTATCACTTGTGCTAAATTCTTAATCCTGACAACTCCCGTAGTATCTACTACACAGTTAACAATGCACTCTGCACCTGCTGTCTGAATCAGTACACTAACTAAAATTGATGCTTTGTTAGTAGCTTCAAACAAGATAACAATGAATAATTTTAAGACCTCATCAAGACAATCTGCTCCCCATTCTCCCCATTTTGGGCAACTAGTTTAAAATGATCAAACACAGAATATTGCACAGAACCTTCATCTTTTTTCTAAACTTCAAGTCGTAGAAACATCTGCAGCACACTGTGTCACTTGTAAGAAAACAAAATGTTAAAATTCCTACTCTTCATTGTCTTGTCCAGTTGGTTTTGTGCGACTTTCTATGTTGTGACTGTCAACATACAATAAAAGATAGTGCATTAACAGTGATACACAAACAAAGAAATTCTTGTATCTTCAGCTTCCCTTGACAACAGAATACCTCTGAAGCTGTGCTCGAGAGGTCATCTGACACCAAGAAAACCTCTCAATACAAGAATGTGGTCACACACAATTCTCTATATGTACTCTCTTTCAAGAATAAGTACTACATACTAATTACACATTCACAGACTAGTAAACATTTCTACATGTATGGAATACACTCATGATATGACTACACACAATGTGCATGGGTAAATAGTGTGAAATGCCTACTAACAGAATGGCTCCACCCTCCCCAGTCAAGCCAATCCAAGTTCAAAAATCAATATAGAACCTTCATTACATGAACTGGACACAGCTGCTAATAACTCTGATGACGTGAATGAGGTCACCCTGCAATGCTGTGACATATGTAGAACAGCTACTAGATCTTGAAAGTAGACACATAAGAAACAAAAACTGCACATATTGAACACATACCTGTTTCACATCACCTGGAGAGATACAGAATACTACAATGGTCAACTATGCAGAAGCATGTATTCTCCAGTATAGGGATTCTGATACCCTGTGACTTCAAAAGCAAAGCTTGAGTGGTCCATGGTAACCAGAACCCCAAATACACAAAGGACACTATTTCTGCATAGACTTCCTCATCTTGTATTTTCCATAGTGGGTACTACTCTGTGAAAATGTTTTTTTCTGACTTATTTTGTTCTCAGGACAAAACCTACTTATACATATCCCAGAGGTTCTAGAACACTGTCCTACCACAGTAGGATAGAACAACACCCCATCACCTTGGAACTGTGAAAAAAATAGCGTTTACACAGAGACTGAAACTCAGCACAGAAGAAGATCCCACTATTCACTTCATATCAGGTAAGTGAGAAGTAGTACTGTGTCACTGAGACAATGTGTCCCATCCACAGACCAGTCAATTGGAGCTCAATGTAGTAACCAGTTTAATACTGTGACCCAAACAAGATACCCCACTCCCATCCAAAAGTTAACTATATGATCACTGGATAACTAGAGCTACATAAAACTATACATAGTTTCAGTAGACACTATCTGTAAGACTGTGAACATTGGGTGTTACATCTAGAGGATACACCCAGAGAAGAAATAAAACTCTGAGCATGAAGACAATATTTAGAATAAAATGAAACACCATAAGTAAAAAAGAAATTAGCTGCCCACTCTGTTCCATACACTATACTCACAGCATGTAACAGTATATAGTGGATATTGACTTAAAAGATAGTTGTCACTACATCATTCTAACTCACCAGCAGAATCGAGCACAAGCAGCTGCTTGACATTAGTCCCTCGTGCTGCACCTTCAGGGAGTGGTATCAGCTGGACACGATGGGAGGAAGCAGGAGCACTTGGTGTAGTGGCTGAGTGAGCAAAAAAACAAATGAGTATTATTTATAACTATTTCATGATTAACATCAATAACACTTTATTTTTTTTCTATTATTTTCACAATTTCTATTTACCCTTCCTTTTTCCTGCCATCGCAAGGCACTCATTGGCACCACTCATCATCATGCCCGGACAACGTACCCAGGATGTATCCCTACAGTGCCACCTGCCAACACCTGCACAGCGGGGTCTGTCCTGCAATCAGTGGGCTGGGCCGAGCAGTGCACTCATCTTCTAGGACCGCAAGGGTATTTTCCTTTTCTGTGTTCACCTCTCCCAACCCGCTGGGATGCCGACACTTAGCACTGACATTTGATACACGTGACGTGGTTACACACGTATGCCTACCATGTTCCATACAACGTCCCCCTTACCCAACTCTGATATCAGAGCCACTAGTCCTTTCAAGAACCGGTGCATCCACCAATTCTCTATGAGAGTCTCAGATGCTATGGCATCCCTGGTATCCCACCTGAGGAAAAAGATCACCAATGGAATACTTGATCCTCCCTCCCGCTGCTGAGCCTCAGCTACCCAAGTCCATTCTGGGACCCAGTTCACCGCTGCAGTGCAAGGTGTGATGTCCAATGTCTCAACAGTCAGCGCCACCGTGCCATCATCAATACCAGTAAAAAAATAAAATACTTCATCCACCTCCATCACGTAACCAATTCAATACCACTAACAACTGCATACCCAAAACTGTAAATGCAGCCATACTTCCAGTGTACATGGAACCTCGGCTGTATGCTGGTGTCAAAGAACACATCAGTCATACCTAGATCTTGACATCACAGAACCCCTTTCATAGTGCAGACAGCCTCTTTATATACTGTATGTGTCAACAATCAATGCAACACACAAACAAATAAATCACAGTTAACAAATGATGTGACAAAAGTTCACAACTCCTAAATAGTAACAGCCTCAATTACCAAGATAGTAAGATTGTTACTTCCAATGTTTAAATACTCTTAACACATTACTTGCACAACGAACTCTGTCAGGAGTAGTATGGTTACTTTGGGTACTTTAACACATCAGTAATGTAAAGCTGTGAGTCAGAAACAGACCCACAACCTCCACAAAGGCCGACAGGGAAAGTGTGCCACAGAACAGCAGCTGAAAAAAAAACTACTGCTAGCTTAACATTTACCCACACTTGACAAAACTATTATAACTTACCTGAACTGAAATTTCATATGTTTGTATGTTTAGTAGATATAATATTGAGAACGTTGAAAGGTAACTCAACGTCATGTCTTGTAAATGTAATATGTTCCCATAGCAGTGTACAACTCTCATGATATACCTTTAAAGGGAGTAAACAAATGTTTGTGTCTGCCTGTTAGTTAAAAATAGCCCTATCACTGCAATGTCAGCCTACAGTTAATGGCAGTTCAAATAAAATTGTAACTGAAAGCTGCATTAGCACATGGGAACTCCCAGGACAATCATTCAGTCCACCATAAACTGCAAAATCAGGCAAAAACATTTGTATACTTAATTAAAATAAAATCAAAGGAGGCATCTACTGACATGGTAACAAATACCACATAGAAGATATGAACCTGCATATTAATATTATGACCATTAGTTGTTAAATATACTTACAAGTATGGTGACGATCGCCAAACTCAGGCTTCCCTGCCTCCTCCCGCATAACATAAGCTATGTCATACCACTCCCTGACACTCCTGCGCATATCGTCTGCTGCAGACTTTGCCTTGAAAAATGTCTGGCGGGTGATCTTCCATTTCCTCCTACACTCATCAGGAGATCTTGCAATCTCATCTCTCCCCAAGGCACGACTAACCTGCAAAAAAACAAAAAAAATGTAATGTAAATCATTTTGTACTAGTAAAATATGTACATTTACGGAAAACACAACTACAGCTGTCACTAACAAAGTATAACACTATCTCTCTGACATGCACAGATCATAAAATATTCACACAGAAGATTTGTCACTATCTTAATTCTCTAAATAGAAAATCTGTCCAACTATTACAGGATACTTCTTGTACTTGTAACACTCTTCTAGGCACCACACTATACTGTTCAAACAGAAATATGTTTCCATGGCTTATCATCACTCTTAAAAATAAATCTTTAGATGCATGCCATACATACAAACAACATTTAACTACTGAATAAGTCTTTCTGTTTGCACATGTTAACATAATGAAACCTACTACCAATGGAATATCCCTTACTAAACTGTACTTGAATGGCATATATCCACAGTTGTCATAATTCTAGTTCAGAAAATGGCACAAATCAATTTTGAAACCTGATTGGCTGAGACAGGCTCCAAGCTCGGGATAATTTTTTCAATAGATACCCAGCTAAAAATAATAACCAGTCCAAGTGCCTCTTCACAGATCAACATTCTGTGATGGGCCATTTCCAAAGCGAAATAATACCCTCCAAGGTGGGCATTATTGGAAAATAATGGACCTTCCAGAGGCTATAACACCCTCCACCTGTGGCGTTCAGCCTCCTTACAACCTTGAGTGGACCGGTATTTCCCAATAATGCCCACCCTGTTAACTATTATTGCTTACATGTTTAACAGTAAAAAAATTGTGATCTGTTAATTCAATTAATAACCTACCTTGCCCCAGGTGTGGATCAGGCTCAGGTTAGTCACTCGCATCACAATGCAAGGATTAGCATTATCCTTTACAGCCTGAACAAGGGCTAGCACCTCTCTGTCACTCCAGGATTTGGGCATTTTTCTCTCTGTAAAAAAAATGTAAAAAAAAAATTCATTTCATTACAACAATTTAAATATAACATATATTATGGTCTCACTATCTCATATCTGTTTTTGTTTCTTAAGACTCAAAATAGTACATTTCTAGCAACTAATGAATTGTGAACTTTCAATGACTACATTATTCAAACAATTGAATGCCCCCTCCACAGATCAGCAACACAGAATAGTAACATGGAAACGTGCCACTATAATATGTGTGTGTGTATATATATATTATGGTAGCACGGTAGTGCTACCATAGTTAGAGTTGAGGAGCACTTTTAAGGTTAAAGGGTCAAACTTTGCACTTTAATAACTTTTCCACCGTTCAACAGATTTACCTGAAATTTGGCAGGCATGGGGCGTAACCATATATCTTGGGAAATGCCAACCTTCGTAATGCTCAGATATATGGCTGCGGAGTTATTAAATGACATCCATGTGCATATTTACGTTTTTTGTGAATTCTTTGCTCGCACCTACAGGTCGCACAGTTTGAGCGACCAGTCCAACATCTTCAGGGAACATGTGGCCAGGGTCCCTGATGTGCTTTTTGAAGATTCCGTGAAAAAATATTGAACGGTTTAAAAGTTATTCAAAAAACAAGTTCCAATTATAAGTCAATGGGAAAAGTTAACAAAATATTCAACACTTTCTCAAATGCACTTTTTAGTGTCGCAAATGGCCCTAGTAGTGTCGCAAATCTGCCATTTTGTTTTCAGTTAGCAATCACAAAAATGCTTGGCATTTAAAATTGGGACCCTCTAGGAACACAATTCTTTTTGTGTTAACCTAGTCGGACCCTGAGGATGCTAGCCATGTCTTAATTTTGGGGTGAAACACCCTAGAAATATCTTTTTCAAATTTCTGGAAAAAGTAGTATCGCACTCACGACACTTTCACAAATGCTTGCAAAAGCTTTTGCAAATTGCGACACTACTTTTCAGACTATGGCCAAAATGACAGCAGTTCTTTGCCACCCTGCTGCAAAAGAACAGTTTGGTCTTTTGAACTGAAATTGGAGGAAACACAGCCATCATCTCACAGATGTGCCTTTTGGTGGTCTGGTGAAAAAATATTACATGGCTGCAAAGTTACTGTACTCCGAAGTTGGTGTTTTTTCCCATAGACTAACATGGCGGAGTACGCCCCGCCTTTCGGGGCTCGTATCTCGAAACGATGCGAGATACAGATTTTTTGTTGCAACACATAGCCCTGTGGGCTATGTAATTGCAAAAACCTAGCCTGGAAAAAAATGATTTTTGTGAAATTTACATTTTTTTCTATGTCGAGCGGTTGCTGAGATATTTGCAATTAAGTACTTCCAATGCTTGTTTTAAGCTTTGATGCCCATTACAATGCATGAGTTCTTTGTGTTTCTCTATGCCGCTCTTTGGAAAAACCAGGGTATGTGCTTCTGTTACTGTTACACTTACTGTTTCCACTTGTGTTTATGTCCCCATTTGTGTTACCGTTCCTGTGTACGCCACCGTGTGTGTTACCCTTTGCATTGTCATTTGCGCTTGTGTTTTCGTTAATGTTACCATTAGCATTTCCACCTTCTGTTTGTGTTGCTGTTCCTGTTACTATGTCACAAGACATCCCGCTGCTGCATTACATTCACTATTTCTCATCATCATTCTCAAAAAGAAGGGAAATTAGAGGCAAAAAACTCTGTTTAATGCATCAGTTAGGGTTGTTCCACAGTGACAAAAGTGAGAAAATTTGGTGTTAGGGTTGAAACCCCCCTTGGACCCCTCCAGCCCACCCCCCCAAACTGGTATCGGGGTGCACGTTGGGGTTGTCGGTCCTAACTCTCAC
Source organism: Neoceratodus forsteri (assembly GCA_016271365.2). Taxonomy (NCBI): domain Eukaryota; kingdom Metazoa; phylum Chordata; order Ceratodontiformes; family Ceratodontidae; genus Neoceratodus; species Neoceratodus forsteri. The sequence continues at coordinate 218,962,357 of CM028136.1, read as the reverse complement.
CCCATTCTCCTATTCCTCAGTCCCTTTACACATGTGATGGGGTGAGAGTTAGGGCCAATGTTCCCCAATGCGCACTCCGATGCCAATTTGGGGGTGGGCTGGGGGTCAAGGGGTTTCAACCCTAACACCGAATTTCCTTGCTTTTGTGCTGTGGAACAACCATAACTGATGCATTAAATGGAGTTTTGCCTCTATATATATATATATATATAGATATATGTTTACGTTGTATGCATGTTTGTCACAGATTAGAAAATCAATAGATTTAGTCTTCACTGACTTGTCTTCCCTGACAAATACTAGTTTCACCCACTTCCCCTTTCCTAAATGCAAACTATGCAACCAAGTATCATCTTATCACAGCAGATGCATTTATTTCTCCACCTCATAAACATGTAGCAAACAAAGGCACAAGTGCTGTCTGATTCATGAATAGTGGTAGTAACGAACATGTTGTATTGTGACCTGTCGTGGTTTCCTTTAATAATCAAATTTAAGGTATATTATTAACATACTGAGTATGTGTTTCTAAAAGATAGGCACAGTGACTCTGGGGCCATCTAACTACTCTGTCACAAACATGCAACGACAGGCTACACATCACCATTATACCATGCATTCTCTCCAACTCCATAAATTATCATATGGAAGGCAATAGTACCATAGTGCCTAACAGTCAGAATGACGCCACATGATTGTCTGATTTTCAACTAATATCTGTCTTCACCTCAATTCACAATTTTACTAATCTCATTATTGGTGGTCAGTAGTGTTTGCTTTACCAACAACTATAAAAATATTAAAAAGATTACTTTTTCATAGAATAGCATCATCCACTTCATCAAACTCTTGTCTGTACTTAACACAGCAGAACGTACAAAAAACAGGCTGACAAATATTCAATTGAAATAGTTCATAAATCAGCATTCAATGTAGCATCAGTGTACTAACCTTCTGAGCATCAAAAGAGCACAATAAACAGCAGTACTTACATTTGAGTAGTTGTAACACAAATATCTCTGCAAACAATTATCCATTTTCTGTTGAAACAAATAGACATAACGTATTAGAGAACTGTGAATTGAAACAAGAAAAAATAAAATCAATATCTGAGTCATACAATACAACCCCACAGCTCAAAAAAGAATATGTTCTACACCTGGACTGCATAACCACAGATAAACTAAACCGATGCACATATGTATTATAAATCTGTCATACAGCCTGCAAATTGTTAGCACAATAAGTAATTGCTGAGTCCCACCCAGAGAATACCTCCATCCCACCAGACCAAGTAGCTGACCCACAGTAATGGGGGAGGAAACGTGGGGATGTTATCTGGGGCCCCGAACTCAAGAAGGTCCTACATGAGGAGCTGGCATTACCCCTGGCATTAGCTGGTTTCCAAAACAGAGACCCATTTCAAGTCACTTGTCTTGGGCCCCAAAATTCATAGCTAGAGCCCTGCCAAGTAGTATCTGGTCATCATAGATATACAGCTCAGATAAGCTCATACATCAATAGTATAGATCTGTTATACCAGATGAATACATCCATGCACCAATATCAAGACATCCATCATGTATCTCCATTTTACAGACCCGCACGCATCCACAGTACTATCAAGCTTCCCCAAAGACTGTCACACATGGTTCTGTATCCCACCATTATCCACAGTACTGACAGAGCACTCCTCACCTGCTTGATGCCAATCCTGCTCTACAAACTGCAAATGCTATTAGCTCATCTGGAAAGGCAGGTCACCACTGTGGATGAATGTGTGGCATCCAGCCTCTCAAGCCTCAATGCCATTGCTTCAGCATAAGTGCCTCATAGCAACTGCACAGCAGTTAAAACACTCAGCAGTTGCACATCCTTAGTCACACAATAGACAACCCCCCCTTAAAATCAACTATGTTCCATCCTCAGTGGACAGTCACATACCAAGAAAAACTTCACAATAGTAACAGTACACATATCTCAAACCACATGAACACATGTCACAAAAACAAAGAGCTACACAGGAACAGCCAAACAATATGTCACCTTCCCCCCAAAGAGGCATAACATCCTTAGTACAAATCAACATCTCAATCAGCTGATTACCATGAATTTAATACCTCCGTCATAGAAATTCCACACACTGTATGTTGACCAAACACTCACACTGTAAGCTACAATGATGTGTATAGTGCAAATTTGTCCATTTTTGACCATTTATATGGCTCTTAAAAGAGCCATTTTTGTCAGTGCCTATGTCATGTGCTTCAAAGGTACAGTTGTACAGGTACACAATCACAGAAGTATAAGGATGCCATTTCAAAGGTCCCCAACAAAATGTTATTACCTGTGCTAGAGAGATGCACACCATCTTTTAGATACAGACAATATTTGTCACATGTAATTTGGGGGTGATGAATGGTATACATTCCCATAGCATGGAGGAATCCAGATATTTGTATGGTTACCTTTCTGTGTGATCTTTCAAGTGCAGGACAGTAATCCTCACCTCTCCAGATCATCCGCTGTGTAATATCTGAATACAGAATTTTACAAACTGGTAACATCCTCATAATATGCTGCAGGTCAAACTGTGCAGCTTTAATTAAATCAATAGCCCTTTTGTTCCCCAAATCATTGCCTCCGAGATGTATAAGGAGTATGTCTGGTTCTGGGTGCATCTCCAACAAGTGGTACATGGTAGGCATGAGCTGCTCCCACCTCATGCCACCCTTCCCAAACCAAGACACTGAGCACTCAGGTAGGTGCAAGTCATTGCCAAAATGACTACCTCTACTGAACACTGCTGCCCTTCTCACCGAACTTGATCCTACTATCCATACACTCAGTCTTGATTTTTCTGCCTTGCTGAGTGAGAAATCTCAAAAAACTCAGATGAAGAAATATCACGATTGTGTCTGTCTGACTACCAAGCACTACCAAGCCTAATCAGCAGAATAACCAGCATGCACTTGTATCATAGAGATAGATACAGTCAAAACAATCACAAGTAATATTCTGATTCCAGATTGGCTCATATAGCCTAAAAGATCTAGTTATGTCTGTAAAGGCTTTTTCTATTGTTGTTTTGTTTATTAAACATTCTTTTTGTTTTGGTGGCAGAACACTGGCTGGTCATTGGACAGACTTGATGACTAGCCAACAACACTGATTTTCATTGGACGCACTTAGTAGTCATTATGGTCTGTGAAGCTGAACTCCCTCTCTTTCTCAGCTAGTAGCTTGAGTGGTGAGTGAAAGCATAGCTATGTCCCTCACAGACATAGTCTTCAACATTTTAAAAATATGCTATCTATTTTCACTGTCTTGCTATACTATGATTACAGCTGTGACAATTCAGTGCTTAGTATGCATTATCAGACGATTAGTGATATTATATATGCTAAGCACAAATAAGTTTAAATGTCTCTAATAACAGTAAAACAGTCACTAGCATCTTAGCCTAGACAGCACAGAATGTCTTTCCCATCTAGTATTGAACATGTGTTGAAATAAACACATATTTAAGCAAACTGTAGTGCTATTCTCACATTACAACCAAGCAACTATCACAAACTGTATTACCAGTAAAATGCAGTCGATTTCCTTTATGCAAGAACTGTAAAATGTAAGATATGTCTCATAAAAAATGAGAAACTGGTACAAGCAATAGCAAACCTGGGTCAATATAATCACCCTCTTATAATAATTGGCACAGTAACAGTCTTAAGATAACTACTAGCAACAGTAAAAAAGAAAATAAATCAATATTAAGCAGGTAATTTATCATACCAAAACATGGCTACCAATTGGCAAAATCCAGCATAAAAGATGGCACAGTGCTTCTTATGCTGTTCAAAAGTCACATATGCTATCTAACTAACTGAAAACTTAATTGAAATGAACTAAAACTGTTGTAAGAAAATAACTCACTATTTGCTCCTGGAGTAGCAGCTGCTTGAGTACCAGTCTCAAAATGGCCCCATGAACTGTTATGCTTTGATTCTATTGGTTCAGAAAAGTCACATGATAAAGTTAGCCATTTCTTTATTTGTGAGACAGCAAAATCTTTGATCGCGACTCATGTTGTTCTCGAGGATCAACAGTGAGTGTGCAAAATCTTTGCTCGTGAGAATAATGCTAGAGTTCATTGCTGAAACTTCTGTAGTTGTTTAAAATACTAGATTCTGTATTTTTTAAGACACTGAGCACTCCTGAACATTTCTACCATTCATAACAAATAAATATCATGGTAATAATAATTTTTACCAAGTTTTACAAAATTTCATGGTATTTTTATGATCTTTGATCAGGAGCGTGCAAATTCTTTGACCGCGACTCGGTTTGACTGCGAGGATTGTTAGTGAACCTACAAAATCTTTGATCATGAGAATAACATGAGACTTCAGTGCTGAAGTCTCTCTAGTTCAAAAAAAAGGTTTAAATTAATATTTTTTCAACAGGCTAAATACTCCCCAGTCTTATCACTACACAGCAGACATAAATATCACACTAGTAATCATGTGTACTACGTTTTTAACAATTTAATAATATTCTTACAATCTTTGATCGCGAGCCTGCAAATTCTTTGACCGTGAGGATAACGTGAGATTTGATGTTTGAAACTAAATAGAAATAAAATAAACATTTTTATCAGTAACTTTCAATAGACTGTGTAGGCAAATCTGTTTTCATGACTTATTAAACTTATATGTAGTGTCAATTAAAATATTTCTTCATGTTTGAAACAATAACAGTACTTTTAAATCTTTGATCTCGAGCGATCAACATCTTCAGCCATCACCCGGGTTGATCGCGAGGATCGTTCGTGAGCGTACAATTTCTTTGTCCATGAGAATAACGAGAGATTTAAACTATTTAAAATGATTACTTGTAAAAAACTCTGTTTTTTTAGACATTCTCACCACACCATATAAACAGATGTCTATTTATACCTTAGAAGACCTGTCTACCGCAGTAACTATGCTAAATAAATGTCTAGCATTATTTTATTATGTTTTCACATTCTTTGATCATGAGCATGCAAATTCTTTGATCGCAAACGTCTTTGATCACGAAGATCACTCGCGAGGCAACAAATTCTTTGGTCATGACAAAAATTTCAAATTTTGTATGTACAACTCTTGGAACTTTGTGTTGCTTCAGTTTCCTACTCAATTAACATCCCATTGATATAAATATCTAATTACATCGACCAACATAGCTAATATTGTACCTTCCAGACACTATTAAAAACACCAGTTGCACCTTCGTGCACTGTCATACCACTGTGCACTATGTCCATTGAGTAATAGTACCCTTGTTATTCCGTCATTATTACAGGTTGACATAAGTGTGCAAAAACATTTATCAAGTCACATTTAACAACTCCACAACTTGTAACTTGGTTGTAAGCAGATACATGCACCACTGCGCTTGCCACAGGTGGTCTTTCAACAACCATTACTGTTCTACTATGTGATGCAATATTCAGATGAGACTGTGGTGCACAAAATTATTGAATCTGGTCACACAGTGTGCTACAAATTTTAGCCTTAACAAATTAAATTTTTTTGTATTGTAGTATGCTGTCAATGACTTATGCAGTATGTACTTTTTATTAACCTATGGTACATTATTCTTACACTACTTTCTGTTTTCTTTTTCCTTGCATAGCAGACTACAACAGACAAGAGATTGAACACATACTTGAGCTCTTTCATCATGGTCATTTACCATAAAGTAAAAGAACAAAGTAAAAGTGCCAGGTGTACTGCTTGTTCATCGTCACACCATGTAAGCAGTGAAGGTGCAACATGTCAACAGAAGAAAAAGAAAATTTCTTTTGTTTCAAGTACACATATCATAAAGTGTACACATTTAAACAAAGACAACACCTCCTCTAGTAAAACTGCAACCAGTAGACTTACTAGAGGAACTCTGCAGATACAACGTCCCACTGTCATCAACAAAGCATAGATCTGTGAGATAGAAAAAAAATACTGGCCTTGTCAGTTCTACTACTTCACAACACAGCAAGGCAAGTTTTTTCAAAAAACTTGTACATAGAGCTAAAATTGACCGTGTGATCACTAGAATAGTGAGATATAAAGGGAACAGACTGTGTAGTAAGGTTGCATTAATGAAACTGCACTTGAGAGTAAGATGATTTGTTAATGTAGCTCTAGCAATTCATTCCCAGTTATGGGCTGAAATTATGTCAGCTATTGATAAATTAAATTTAAAGATTGAGGAGATGAGAAACAAAATATTGTCTTTTGAACACTTGAACACAGGAAATATCTCTGTGGTGTTACAAGGAGACTGGTTTCATTCAGAATACTCAGAAGCTTTCTTCTGGGAAGAGACATACCATGCACACAACAAAAACATTAGTTTGACAATTGATTAACAGGGAAAAGTGCAGAATGTCTTAATTCTGTCTCATGATACCCTTGACTTGCAGAATGACGCTGAAGTTGAATAGCTTGCAAGCAACCCAAAGTCGTCAGCTAAGAAATGGGCATGTGACACTACATATAATGTTAGAGAAAAATCAATAATGTCTATTGCAACTTTCCTCTCAACATTTCTAACCAGAAAGAGTTCTGAACGACATACATTGATTCACACCATTGACAAATGTGAGATTCGGCCTCACACAGGCCTAATGGGTCACTCCCTTGCATGCTTAGAGAACATGAACTGTGACAGTGCATTTCATCACTTTTGTATGCCAGCAGTGCATAACTCTGGCATTCGAAAATTTGTACAAAGATTATGTTGAGTGAGATCTGTTGTTCGAGACTATATGCACTTTCAAGCATTGCTTGATGATGGAGATGTGGAAGAACTTATGGACTTCATAAAGCAGTTGCAAACAACCCATAGATTGAGGTCGAATGCTACTGTTGCCGAACACACAAACACAATGCATGTATCACTGGTGTAAAAAGCTCAGCTTCTGAAGAATTTTGGACGTGGGTTTGCTAAATTTGAAATTAGCAAGACACAAAAATTCAATGTAATCTGTGTATCTTGTGAGCACCTGTTCTACAAACACTTATGTGTCGCAATAAACCTGTTGAACATTTCACTCTGGAATGTAATGTGGGGCCATCTTCATGCATACCTTCTCTTAAAGTTTGACTTTGGAGAAGTTGGAACTGTGTCACTTTGTTCTTACTGTTATAACAAGATTAAGAGTGACACTTTACCTCCTCGGGCTGGACTTAATAAAATGGAAGTTGAACCAACTCCTCCTGAGATAGCAGTGTTGAACTTGTTTGAGAGGATTCTAATTCAGACCATGAAGCCATTTCAAACAATCATCAGGCTGAATACAAAGACACGAGACCTGCCAAACAAAGAACTGTTACGGTCTCTGAAAGGTTCTGTTATATATCTGCCTTTACCTTTGCAAGAAAATGTCAACACTATTTCTCAGGACAATAGTGTAGTCATCTTGGTGAATGGTGTACCAACAAAAGCAAAACAATATGGCAGGACATAGTCAATGCTGAGAAGGTAAAGCATGCTTTGTGATACCTAAAGGAACATAATGTTTTCTATGCTGACATTGACATTGATGCATTTGCTGGTCTTTCTACAGGTAATGCTGTGGAGAACTCTGAAAAAGCAATACTGGAGAAGGTTGACATCACAACTGTACAGAATGTCTATGAGCAATTCACCATACACGCATTGCATGGCAAGGATCCAGTAATGGATAACATTGATTTATATCAAATGAAGCAAGTGGAGGGCAATCCTGTAAGTATATGGGAGGCTTCTCTAGAAGCTCATTGTTTTTCTTATCTGTTTCCACTTGGCTCAGGTGGTCGATTAGATGAATGAGAACTTTGTGTTCCAGGAGCTGAGTATAGGGCCTCAAGAGTTCTACATAAGGATGGCAAGTTTTGAAGAAACATTGCATGCCTCTTCCACCTTCTGTGGGAAAGTGAACTTAGTGTCCTATCTACTAGTATTGATCATAAATTGAGACTTGGTACAGAGTTCACCAACATGACAGCTGCACAGTTACTTCACAAGTTGCAGAGCAAAGATGAAACACTGCAAGTCAGTCTTTCTTCCATTTTGTCTAGCATGCGTGGTACCAAGGAATATTGGTACAGACAACACTCTGAGATGATGTGCATGCTGAGAGATTTTGGACCAGCAACATGGTTCATAACACTGAGTTGTGCTGAATATTATTGGGATGATCTGCTTGATCTTCTCAGATGGGCAAACTTTGACGTTGAGAACATACAAACTATGACTCTGAACGAACTACGTTCACTTGATCCAGTAACTGTTTCACGTTACTTCCACCACCGGTTCCACGTTCTCTTAAAGTTCATACTGTCTAAGACAAATCCTCCTTTTGGCATTGTTGCGCACTACTTCCGGAGGGTTGAGTACCAAGCTCGTGGAGCTCCACACATACATATGTTGCTGTGGATAAAAGATGCCCCACGTATTGGTGACAACGAGACAAGTGACATTCTAAGCTTCATACTGAAGTATGTCACATGTCAGATTCCAGACAAGTATGACTGTGCAACACTGTGGGAACTGGTTCAGAAATTCCAATGACACCTGTGCGGCAAGTACTGTCATAGGAATGTTAAGAACAAGGGACAGTGGTACACTTGATACCCTTTTGGTTTCCCAAGATGAGCTTGACTGGATGCTTGTCTCAATGATGTCTTTTCTGCTGTGCAACACCACTTGAAGGCTAAATCAACAAAGCAAGTGTATGAATTACCTCACAGAGAATTGGAAGTCTATATTAATGACTACAGCCCTTCTCTTCTGTTGATGTGGCAGGCAAACATTGATTTTCAGTTTGTTGCTGATAATTCAATGGCTCTCGTGAGGTATGTCACATCATACATCACTAAGCATGAGCAGACAAACCTACAAGAAATGTGGGAAGAGTTGTCTAACTGTGACAGGTCAATGTCTTCTAGGCTATGGTCACTGGGACTTAAGACTCTCTCACACCATAAGTGTGTAGCCTATGAAGCAAGTGACCAGCTTACAGGTGTATGTTAATATGGCAAGTCAGACTCCATTCATTTCTTGCATGTGAACTGCAAGCAGAACAGGCATCATGTCCTTAACAGCCATGAAGAGATTGAGGATCTGGCTGCTACAAGACCAACATCCACAAATATTCTCAAGAGCAACTTAATTGACAACTACTCTCCACAGTGCCACAGTGCTATGGATGATCTCTGTCTCTTTGAAGTTGCTCAATGGTATGATTACAAGTAGGGTGTTCCTTCTGACCCAGGGAAGAGCATATATAAAATCACTGGCTTTGATGGCTCACTTGTGAAAAAGTGAAAACCATGGCTAATTGGCCACTGCAAACTCAGCTTGAGTGCAACAGAAAGCAAAGAACATTACTATTTTGCTCTATTGTTTCTATTCAAGCCTTGGAGATCAGAATTTGAATTGAAAGGATTATCTGACACATATGAACAAGAGTTCATAGACACTTATGATACCTTCAAGAGTCATGTCTCTGACACTTACATTGACAGACTCGAAATGGAAAAAAATCAGTTGGAGAATGCTAAGAAAGTTCTGGATGATGACACCCTGTAACATCACAGAAAATGGCTGATGTTGAAGGAGATGGGACTCTTGGTACCCCTCTTCCTCCTAATGACCCAGCTGTGCTAATGTCAGAGGTAGAGGGCACAATGCAACAAAGCATGCAGTTCTCAGAGTCAGCTGCAGACATTGTTGAGAACTTGAACTCACACACAGTACCAGGCACTGTGTTTGTGAAGAGCACACATCAGTGAGGATGTTTGTTAGTGGTGCTGCTGGGACTGGAAAACGTTTCTTGATTGAAGCTATAAGCAAAGGTGTGCATGACCTTACTAACTCTGCAACCTCAGTTATTGTTGCTGCTCCGACAGGTTTGGAAGCTTATAACATAGGTGGTATCACACTTCATAGGTTATTCATGTTGCCAGTTGAGCATGGCAAGACTGGTGATTACAGGAAATTGTCATATGACGTTGCCTCTGAATTGAGGTCAATGTTTGACAAGATGCAATTGCTGATAATAGATGAGATGCGCATGGTTTCAAATGTTCTCCTTACATATGTCCACCTCCATCTACAGGAGATACTAGGTACCAATGATGACATACCATTTGGTGGCAAGAATATTATTGTTCTTGGGGATCTCCTGCAACTGGCTCCTGTAAACTGCAAGCATTTTTTCTGTGCTCTTCCCATTGCAGAGACAAAGAAAACAATTGGATGCATTGGCAGAGTCAATCTGTGGGAGTTCTTCTCATACGTTGAACTCTCACAGAATATGAGACAGCAAGGTGACATGTCTTACAAAGCATTGCTTGATGAGGCTCGCATTGGTGCATTGTCACCCACTCTTGTTGAAATGCTAAGACAGCGCATGATCACTAGAAATAATGTTCCTATTCAGGATGCTTATGATATATTTGCACATTACAGAAATCTGGGGTACATGTTGTATGTCTATTCTCAAGACTAAAACAGTGTGCAGAGTTCAATGAGATCATGATGCAGAGAGAACAGCAACCTATTGTCACTCTCACATGCATAGATACCATAGATGGTATAACCCTATCACGAACAATGGTATAAAAAATGATTGAGTGTCTAACAGTGCTGACAACTGATGTGTCATGTACTGTTGGCTTGGAAGCTGTCCTACCACTGTGTAGAAATGCACGTATCATGCTTTGCAGAAACATAGATGTTGAGCAAGGTCTTGTGAACGGAGCCATGGGGTACATCCATGAGTTCCAGTACAATGTGCAAAATACAACTGTGGAGTTTGTGGTTATTAAGTCTGACAACTGTGAAACTCCTCGACCAATAGACAGAGTTACAGTCAAGTTTGAGCTTGTGAAAGACATACATGTGACAAGGAAACAGTTTCCATTGTGTGCTGCTTATGCAGTGTCCATACACAAGTCATGAGGCCTCAACCTTGATAGTGCCATTGTAGATATAGGCACAGGTATACTCCAGGATGGGATGTCTTAAGTTGATTTGTCTCATGTCAGACAGTTGTCTGGACTACACATAGTAAATCTAGCAGAAATTAAAATCCGTGCTGACACAAAATGCATGGTTGAGTACAACAGATTACGTATATTGTACCAACCAAATGCTCCTTTGTTACCAGTTCCCAGATATGCGTCAGGAACAGATATCCCAATGGATGAAGGGTGCAAACTAAGAAGAAAGCACACTAAGACTCCACAGTTGTCACCTCACCAGTCAGTTACTGAGCACTCTCTCCATAATCAGCTCACATCTCCGCCTGTGAAGAAATGTATCGGGGTTAACGCACTGCCAATATTTGACAACAGCACAGTAGTAAACTGCTATGCAAACGCTACAATGCAAGCACTTCTCCACATCACTGAGTTTGCTGATGTGTTGAACTCAAGTCAGTCGACACCTCTGTCGAAAGCAGTAGTCAAGAGCAGTTGCTCAGTTTACAAAGCTTGACTCCTCTACGACTAACTCTTGGAAAATATGCAGAACAATCGATGTTTGCTGACAGTGCACAACAAGATGTCACAGAGTTCATGATGGGAATGATAAACAGTTTAGCAGATGATGGAATTGATCTGCATCAACACTTTAAAGTTGACTATGTATGCAAGTACACATGTTTGTCATGCAGCCACAAAGAATCACAAGCAACTCAGGACACGCTCTAGCTGGCTGTCTATGTCCCTGAACAGAGAACCGGGAAGTTCCATAAGTTGTTTGCAAATGCAGAAACTGGTTGACTGTGCAGAAGATGTGGTCATTCTTGTGTTTGCTCTCTAAGAGTTTCATCTTCAAGTTCATACATAATGATTGTATTGCAGCGTTTTAACTCTCAAGGCATGAAAATCACAACACCCATTTCTCACTTCATTGCTGGGAGAACTATGTTCTCAGGAACTCAATTTGACACCCATGCAATTATCTTCCATCACGGCCTATCCATGCACTCTGGCTACTATGTTACTTGGTGAAGGTTCAGAAAGGGATGGGTAGAGTGCAATGATACAGTATGCACTCTGAAAGAAAGACTCTCAAGGAATCTGAAAGATGCACACATCATCATTCTCCATTGCACCAATGTTGCACAACATGTGGAGGAGTGATGCCATCTAATCACAGCACCTCAGTAAACCAGCTTCTTTGCAACAATAACATTCCATGTGTATATTCCATACAAATATTATTTTCTTTCCACCAATCTACATATGTATTTCTCTATAATAGAAGAAGTAACACCTTTCATCTAAAACTACTGCTGTGTAAAACCACCCATGGTGATCTATGTGTTCTACGTGTTGTACACTATCACCACAGCCCATGTTAAGTGATCTGATTTCTTTGCCATTGCAGAAGACAACCACAACAGTACACCAATGCAACAGACTGTGCTAGACAATTACTTGTTTATCACACTGTCATTCTCATATGTTGGATGTAAAACAATACTGTTTTCATCATTTATTGCAATACAATTGTCAAAAATGATTTGTATTGTGATATTGAGCATTTGCAACTTTGATGTACTCACCACAAAAACTGCAGTGTTACTTCTCAAGCAGACTTGAGGGTATTGAGCTGTAATCATTAGACAGTCAGTGAGTCATGTCTCTTTGCAGGTGCCTCAGTTAAGTCTATATGTCTTAGCACATATTACTGTATATTCAGTTGTTTCACAGTACAATCTTACATGGTGATGACAAACTCAGTAATCTACTAACATGCTTATCAGAGTTGCAACCACTGCTCTCTACATATTGTGTTGAGAACTATGCTTGTTAGAACAATACACATCAGGTTAAGTTCTCACTCCTTTCCCTGTTGTTGTCTACATTCTTTACCTTGACTATGATACTTACTGAATTGACTTCTGCCAAATCCAAGCAGACTCGATGGCGCTGGATATTACACATGTCAGTTAGTGAGTTTTGTCTTGGCAGATGTAGTTATTACACTCACGTTAACAGCCTGACTTCCTATATTATGGAGTGATCTGCTAGCACTGAACTATATTTATTGAACACTATCTGACAGGATTATCTGTCACTGTTCTTGGACTACACTCTCAATACTGAATACGATAAACTCTACCCCAAAAATGCAACTCAGATTTGTACATATGTATATAATGCTGAACTTCAAATTCAATGTATATTGCTTAGCTAGACTCTGAGGTTTTTCTGTTTTGTTTAAAAAAAAGAAAAATTGCATGCATTCATTCATTAACTGTGCCAAAACTGCTGTATCCATGCATTTAATGTTATTGCATTGCATTAAGTGCTACAGGTCATATTGCTTATAGCTGCTTATAGAGATGTATACATCTGATTATCTGGCCTATTTCCACTGTACAATTCATTTCTATATATCTGTGCAGATATGTACAACTGAAAATTCAACAGAAAATATAACCAATGATTGTGTACTTCTGCTCCACAATGCAAACAACTGGTGTGTTCTTGCTTTAACAGGATCGTCCACATTTTGGAGGTTGGATGAGAAATTTTTACCAGTTCCACAAATGATCAATAGTTTTAAAAAACATTGATTAGCAGATGGGCCAACCTTTTCAGCATCAGTTACAAAATGGCTATGAAATGAGTATCCTCACCACACCATGATATTGTCAAATATGTAACAAATTGTTTAGTTGCTTTCACCTGTTTTTTTACTTCTTGATATTGCTTGGCCCACTTTCAAATAAATAACTGCTAGTAGTAAAAAAAATAGTATTAAAAGATATGTAGACATCAGTTATAAACTACAAGAATAAAAACATGTAAAATGTTAACATGTCTGTAATCTTACTAAAAGGCAATAAATACTTAGGGGCAAATTAAACTTAATAATGTCTCTGTTGACATCAAACTAAAACTGTCTAATAACATGTAAAATATTGTTACCTACTTTAACACTGTTGGCATAATCTACACATGTGGGTCTCCTATTAAAAAAATGTATCATTATGCTCATGAGAACCACTAAATGTTTCTTACTATCTCATGTGCACATGCAGTCAATAACTAAATGGCATAAAAGCATTAATTAGGTAAAAATCTAATTCTATTCTAATAACTTCTTAGATAGCTGTCAAATGGTGATAACCACATATAAAATAATCAATTGTTATTCTTCATTCTCTTAACATCTAAGTGTGCAGTCTATTTCATCAAAAAATAGTGTCAAAGGACACATCACTAATACTACTCTGTAATAAATGTAAACAAGATAAATCTTTGCTCACTACATGTTTGCAACCATAAACGCCCATATATAATCACTTATTAATTCTATATACAATCTTTATTCTAAACATTATACATATTAAAATGAAACAGTGTAGATTAAGGTAGTGAAATACCAACAAAACAAAAAATACCCAAAAATGATCAAGAATATATACAAGGAACTGTTTTTTGCCTAGCCCAAGAACAACCAAACAATTCAGTCTAAAGATATTTAAATACTAAAATAGTAAACTAATTATAAACCTTTTCCTATGCATCTTGAGTATTATTGAAAAGCAACTGTTGTCACAGAGGTATAGTATTGATCTACATGTGTTTTATTTGGGCTGTGCCTGTCCACTAACAACCCACTGCCTGCTCAAGACTCTCTGACAGGCATTACCTGCCTCAGCCTGTGCAAACCTTAAGTTTAACAACTACTCAGTATTTGATATATACATTGATACCATTCAAGATCACACTATTACTTCAGCTGTACCTCTCCACTCAGTATGCACTGCATGCCTCTGAGTATGCAGACAGGGGAGAGCAGTGAAAATAGGATGTCCTCAGGGGGAAGTAGAGCAGGGACAGATAAGCTGACAGTGTGCAACTCCTCTGAGTTCTAACTTCTGAGCAGCTGACATGAAGTAGTAATGTAATCCATGTCCATACCATTATTTGTGTTCTTCATCTGTACTCAAAAATGAATTTCTGGTCCATAAGTCTTCACACGCTACCTGGTTAAGGCTGTACAACTGATCAGTGTTCTAACCTCTCTACAGCTGTCATAAGGCATGATTGAAAAATACAATAGAACATGGCCTGGGTTACTGTGGGCTTACCCACACCTTGAGTGGTATCTCACAAGGAACAGCCAAGTTACTTTACTGCACACAAAAGTAGAAAATCCACAATAACTCACATCCTGCACTGCCACTTGCATATGTGTGTGTGTGTGTGGGGGGGGGGGAGTAGTGACTCAGCCCGCACAATTTCTCACTGTTGTAAGTTGTGTGCAGGTGCTATGAAGAATGCATGAAAAAAATGACAACATATATAGTTGTGCTGTGACTCTCAAATTACTATCCAATTCCTGGTCTAACAGATTCTGAAAATGTGCTGACTGATCCCATGCAACACTTAAATGTAGTGTATGTATGCACATACTATCACAGAACAATACCATTGATGTAAATAACCTTACTAGACCTCTAGCTCTGTATTCACTGCACAGTGCCTCTTGTGTATGGGGGAACAACACTATCTGACTGACTCCATCCAACTTCTCAGTACTAAAAGTTGTGTAGATTTGACTCCATCCAACATGTCAGTACTCAGAGTTGTGTAGAACTGTCATGGTACACCTATACCATTTATTTCCATGCACCTAATTCCACAAGGTTAGCACAAGTCACCACCAAATACAACTGATGCCACCTGCAACTGCAATATTGACCCTGCACCCTATTCTAGAAGACACAGAGACTCCGCAGCTAACTCCTACAACTTGCAACATGGAACCAGGTACACCGAACTCTAGCTGCACCTGGAAAGCATGTAGCAACCTGGAACACAGATTAAAAGTCCCCCCAAGCCAAGCTACCCTCAGTACACATTCAGTTACAGGCCTACATAAGTGAGTTGGAGCCTGGGCATGGAAGTGAGAGGTGCACTATGTGAGTTGCTGACTGCATATGGCTCAGTAGTTGGTGATAGGGCTGTCATGGATGGGTACTGGAGCCAGTAGAGTATCAGGTGTTGTTAGGTTATTTGTTGCATATCTGGCCAGTGACTCAAGGATTAAGGAACAGTTGGGGTGGAGGAGAGTGGCACCTTGAGGGGCATTTTACAATGGGGAATTTGCAGTGCTGAGGGTATGGGCAGCTCTGTGGGGCAGTCATTGTAGGTTTTGGAGGCAGGGGGTGAGAAGCCCTGTGGGGCTGTATGCCTACACGTGGCTGTGACACTTGATGTAAATTGCCATGACCTCATGGCACACCCCGGCATCTGTCGGTGTGTGGAGGATGTGGGAGTGGGGTGGGGAGGGGTTAGGGGCTCAACCCTAACATCTAATTTCCCAGCTTTTGTCATGCTAACCCTAACTGATGCATTAATGAAGTTTTGTGCAATGTATTTTCTTACTTTTTGAAAAAGTGTAGTGTAACTAGCAAATGGTATGTATTGGTGGGAGTACAGGGCTCCAAACTGCCCATTTGTACATAATGATATGTGTCTGTGGAAGCGTGGGCCCTCTGGGCCCTGCATTCTCACTTACACATAACATCGGAGCCATACAATAGCTCTATAGGCCTGTGAAGGAACCCTTGTAAAACTAATCTGCCAATATCTCATTAACTGTTCAACTTATGAAAAAAAATTCTACTGCAGTTGTAATCATGACTTCAAAACTGCCACACATGCTTAGTCCACCTAAAGGTGGACAAAGCTGCGGGTAGCGAAAAATGCGTATCTCACATCGCTTCTGAGATACGGGCAGCAAAAGTCACTGTAGGCACCCCAGTTTTATCTTATGGTAAAAATCTCAACTTTGTGATAGCATATCTTTGTAACTGATTAACTTTTTAACACCTAAATAGCATAATTTACATCTCTGGGACATACCCTTTATACCCTGCAAATTTCAAGCCAAAAGACCAAACCATTTATTTACACTGCAGTGGCAACATTTTTAAAATCCTAGTTCGTGAGGTGTCAGAATCCCCATTCGCGAGGTCAATCCTCATTTATGAGCTATCAAAATCCCTGTTCACAAGTAATCCTTGATCATCAGATTTTTGGCCATCTGGTCTTCAAGTTGCGAAAGGAGATTTTGTCAGCTCGCAAAAGGGGATTGGCTCATGAACAGGAATTTTGACAGCTCGCAAACGAGGAACTGAAAAACCAGTCCCATTTTGTGAGCTGAAAAAATTCCCATTCGCGAGCTGATCCCCTTTTGTGAGGTGTCAACATTCCCATTCATGAGACAATCCTCGTTCGTGAGAATGGCAATCTGGTCATGAAATTACGATGAAGGATTTTGCCAGCCCGTGAAAGGGAATTCAAAAACCCAATCCCCTTTCATGAGCTGATAAAATGACCATTTGCAAATCAATCTCCTTTCATGAGCTGTCAAAATCCCCATTCACAAGCTGATCCTTGTTCGCAAGATAGGGCCATCTGGTTCCTAAGTCACGATCAAGGATTCTGCTAACTCGTGAAAGGGGATCGGCTCATGAACAAGGATTTTGTCACCTCGCGAATAAAGTGAGTCACGGATGAAGAATTAAAAAATTTAAAATGGCTGTTTTTTGGCCAAGCAAAGGAAACCAAATGTATGGGTTTGTAGAGGTCATCACCCCGAACAAAACCCATGCCTTATTGCAGCAATAAGTCATCCTTGGAGCAAGCTACGACATTTTGTTTGGGGGAACAAATGAAAACAAAATGGTGAGTCGCAAACAAAGAATTTTTCTCACTAACAGGGATTTTAAAAATCTCATTTGTGAGCTGACAAAATCCTTGCTCATGAGCCCAATCCCTTTTGCAAAACATTTATATAAATCTTGGAGTGGACTGAGCATGCTACGAACCAGAAACTTCAAAACTGTATAACTTTGGAATGGATTAATATGTTTTCACCAAACAAATGCTGAATTGTTCATTGACCAAACCTAC
The DNA here is from genome assembly GCA_016271365.2 of Neoceratodus forsteri. Taxonomy (NCBI): domain Eukaryota; kingdom Metazoa; phylum Chordata; order Ceratodontiformes; family Ceratodontidae; genus Neoceratodus; species Neoceratodus forsteri. The sequence goes on along the minus strand of CM028136.1, from coordinate 218,944,379 downwards.
TCTGAAAATTTCAGACCAAAATACCAAATGGTGTGGGCAGCGTGATGACATAAATCAGCGAAAAAGTGCCAAAAAAGGCAAAGAAAAACTTGTTTTTCAGCACTTCGCTGCACATAAACTGCACTTTTGACTGAAACACAACTTAGCAGATCATGAAAACTATCATAGAAGACCACACATTCCAAATTTTGTGCAAATCCGTTGATCAGTTGCAGAGTTATTAAGGTGTAAATTTTGGGGTTTAACATTAAACTGCTTACTCAACTCTAACTTTACTGACGCTACTGCACCAGTATAATATATATATATATATTTTGTAAATAACTCAGTTAATGCATCAGTTGGGGTTTCTATTATAGCAACAAAAGACTGGAAATTCAGTGTTGGTGTTACCGACCCTATCACCCCACCACTCTCCACACACCAACAGGCATTGGGCTATGTCTTGGGGTCATCAGGCCTAACTCTCACCCCATTCCATGTGAAAACAAGCTGAAATGTTACAATATAGGAGAATGGGGTGAGAGTTCAGTTCAATAACCCCAAGGCACACCCTGAAGCCTGTTGGTGTGTGGAGGTGGGGGTCGGGTGATAGGGTTGATAACCCTAACACTGAATTTCCAGTCTTTTGTCACTGTAAGAGAAACCCTAACAGATGCATTAATGTAGTTTATTGCAATGAATTTCCCTTCTTTTTGAGGTAGTATAATAGTATCCTTATTTAACTGTGGGAGTGCAGGGTACAATCCGTAGATGTGCATATGTATGTAGGTGTTGAAGTGCACAGCCCTCTGGGACCTGTGCTTCTATGCGTCCAACAGCTGTAACCAAATTGTCAGCATAGCCATCTTATTATCTCACCTCATGTGCCCTGGTACAGAGAAATTGTGAAATGCAAAGCAAAATGTAATTATACAGAACTGCAATGCCATTCTACGTCACAGGTGCAAAAACACATTTTGGGCAGGATGTAAAAAAATGACAGTTGTACTGTTTATGAGTAGGTGTGATAAAATGGCCATGTTAAAAATCTGGCAGCATATTATTGAAAAGTATTAAAGTTATGGGTGTGCGTAGAATAAATTCAATGCATACACGTAACTCGGGTATTTTCAGGAATTTTATCATTACATTTTGAACCTGGCCTTTTGAGGACCCCACCTCATGAACACTGGCACTGTGATTTCATTAATCCATCCCGAAAGTTGATTTCACACAGCAACAGAGTCATTCTAAGCCACAGGTGTGAAAACACATTTTAGGCAGGATGTGAAAAATGACAACTGAACTGTTCATGAAGGAGGTATAAAAAAATGGCAATGTTGAAAATCTGGAGCCAAAATTGGTGAAATTATGAGCGTGCATAGTAAATGCACAATACACGTTCATAACGTGGCTGTTTTTTTTTTTTTCATTTTTTGAGCCAAATTTTCAACATGGGCTTTTTGGGACATTCCCTCATGAACACTGGCACTGTAATTTTGTTAATCATTCCAGAAAGGTGATTCCACACAGTGACCACAAAATCACCTTTCAGGACCGAGTAATGAGATGACAGTAACAGTGTTCATGAGGCAGGTTCCCAAAAAGCCCATGTTGAAAATGTTGTGGCAATATGTTAAAAAAATGCCCGCGATATCAACATAAGTTAAAAACACCATAGACAGTCATTATACGTCACTTACCTTGATTCTTCAGTTCGTGATTCGTCTTTGAAGAGCGCAGATGTGTCCCGGTCCAGAAAAGATTGCAGCTGCCGACCTCCAGAGGTAAGTGTGGGGTAAGTGGGGTGCGGGATGTGGGTGCGCAGAGGGAGTGTTGAGATGGGGAGGGATGGGGATACGACGTGGGACCATTTTCTTTTTACAGGATTTAAAAGTAAAAAAAAGATGTCAGGACTATTTTCTTTTTTGCAGGTATACAGTATTGGGAAACCATTTTGTGACACTGGGGGTGGGCGCCCCGGTGTCACTCAGTACTGGAGGTGGGGGGTATAATATAACTGGGGACACTTGGAGTGGGCTCCCCAGTGTCCCACCTGGGGGGTGCCTGCCCACAGGAGGATTGGGCACCCCACTATGGGAAATCTGGGAGATGGTTTTCTTCTGTTGGGGACACTGGGAGCAGACTCTTCAGTGTCCCTTACTAGGGTGGGGGTGTCTAGTGCAGACATGGGGATTGGGCACCCTGATGTTGGCATAAACATTTATTTTCAGGATTTTTGGCTGATGAACTTGGATCTTACTTCATATTTCGCCATATGAAGCATGATCCTAGGTCATACTACACAGATACGAATTAGGAATTACATTATTAAATAAAGGACATTTTAGGGGCATAATCCTAAGGCTGCTTGAGGTGGTGCAGTGTAGGGTGACAAAAATAATACAGGGCATGAAGGGCAGAACCTATAAAGAAAGGTTGAGTCACTTGAGTTTGTTCACTCAGGAGGAGAGGAGGGATCAGCGGGATATGACTGAAACTTTCAATACTTGAGGGGGATCAACAAATCTGGCACAGAGGGGCTGTTTAAAATGAGGAAGGGAAGGGAAGAGAAGGAACATGAGGAGGCACGGGCTAAGATTGGAGGGAGGCAGATTCAGGAGGGAGATGGGGAGGCATTATGTCATTGAGAGGGTGATGTCAAAATGGAATGCTCTGCCAGAGGAAGTGGTGGCATGCAGGATGGTGGGGAGTTTCAAAAGGGCATAGGACAGACCGGGGGGGTGGGTTAACAATGCTGAGCAGTGTCCGGAGGGGAATGGGTGGACGGGGTGGGGCAGCTGCAGTATAAGTGTGCTAGCTGCACATCCGAGCAGACTTGATATACCATGAGGCCTGTTTCTGCTGGCAAGTTTTATATGTTTGAATGTTTGAAAGACATGGTTGCAGCCAGTGTAATCATAATGCAGTACCATTGGCTTACAAGTCACATAAAGATTGCAGCTGCAAATTAATTAATGACCTCCATCACAGCCATGGCTGCAGCCTTTACACATATTTCATTACTGTCATGTACATCCAAATGATAATAATCAATCCCATTCCAAAACTCTATGTAACTAAGTGATATCATTTTCACTCAGGATAACCTCCTTATAGTCAGTGTGGCTCAGTTGGTAGCACATCCGCCTCTGGATCAGAAAACCTAAAACACTGGCACCTGAGTGCAGTATTGGTGGTGCTGTCCATTGAATGAGATGTTAAACTGAGGTCCCTTCTACCTATCCTGGTGCTGTCCTGGTGGGTGACCAGATGGAAGTAAAAGAACCAAGGGCATTCTTCACAAAGAGTAGGGAACATTCCTGGTGTCTTGGCCAACATTCCCCTTTCCATAAACCCTGTTCATGCACTTGTCCAGGCTGTGTGTGGGTGTTGATGTGCAATATGGCCACCACTACACATTCAGTCACTTCACTACCAGTCTAGCATTGTTTGTACAGTGCTTTGGATGTATGAAAAGCACTATATAAATTTATTTATTTAGCTTTTGTTGACCGGGTAAGTGCATTAGACAAATCCTGCCTATTTTCAGGCACGACCCAGGGGAGGGGGATACAGATGAATGCCAACTGACCTTGAACTAGATTAAGCTGTCGGTGGTATTTTTATTGAATGAGGGAAATTTAGCCAGGACACCGGGAAAATTCCCCTACTCTTTTTTTGATAAGTGCCATGGGATCTTTAACATCCACCTGAACTACCCCCAATCCAGGCAGGTGGGACCTCGGTTTAACGTCTCATCAGAAAGATGGCACCTCAGAAGTGCAGCACCCCTCTCATGCTACACTACAGTGTCAGTACTGGGATATTAACTCAAGTGCCAGATGTGGAACTGAACCCACAGCCCTCTGATCTCCAGGCCTCAGAGGCAAGTGTGCTACCTACTGAGCCACTGACACTGCATAAGCTAATTCTTCTTCTTCTTCCTCTTCTTCCTCTTCTTCTTCTTCTTCTTGTCATGCAGTAGTTTAATCACAAACATGAGACAACAGTGTATTTCCCATTACTTATGTTTATTTGATATCTTGTCCCCCCACCAACCATTTATCCCTTCCAGAATGCCACAAGTATCCATACACAGTATCTAACAACAGAATCAAGTATTCTTGTTGTTTCTCATGCAGCATGTGTGTGCACCTTTGTGTATATGTCAGTGGCAAAATAGATGCCTGTATTCAACAGACCCAAACCATGACTGTACGAAGGTGGTTGATCAATAAATGACCAGGATTGCAGGAAATATACCCCAGGGTTCTGAAGCAGATGGATGGTGTCCTGGCAAACCCACTGGTGGATTTGTTCAACACCTCAGTGAAGAATGGTTGCAGCCCCATTGACTGGAGGATAGCACTTGTGGTTCCCATCCATAAAATTGGGCTCAGGGACAAGCCAGGGAACTATTGGCCAGTCACCCTCACCTCCATTTTGGGGACATTAATTGAGACTAACCTCAAGGAGAGGCCACTAGCTTTTTTACAGGACAATGGCCTCCAGTACAGCAGGTAACATAGTGTGTGTCTTGGGTAGATCTTGTCAGACCAACCTAGTTTACTTCTATGACTGGGTGACTAGTGCATTCGACAGTGGCCTGGTAGTTCATACCCTGTATCTGAATTTCAGCAATGCCTTTGATACACTGGTGCATGGAAGCTTGATTAATGAGCTGAGACACCTGGGATCATAGAAGAAACTGGTAGAGTGGATAAGAAAATGAAAGCAGAATAGGCAGCAATGAGTAAAGGCAGTGCTAGTGGTAGTGGTGGTGGTGGGGGGACACTAATCTCCATGGCTGGTAACCTGCTGGGTACCATAAGGCTCAGTGCTAAGATGCATGCTGTTTAAAATCTTTATTGCCAACATCTCACATGGAGTCAAGAACAAGGTCAGCCCTTTTCCAGATGACACAAAGGCCTTTATCTACTTGCATTTTTCATATATTCCTACAAAAGCTACTGTATAACCATGCCATCAGTGAAAATGAGTGAACTCAGCCACTTGCCTGGATGTAAAAGGAAAGATATCTATTCCCTTAGTAGGTATTATTATTTCAAAATGCAGCACTCAATTTAGCAGACAATAAAAAACCAAAATTACTGGGCTGGCAGGAAAGAAGCAGGACAAGAAATTATTCGAGGAACAGTAAACAATGACTAATGGAAAACAGAAGCTCCATCTGTGGAAAGATAATAGACACACCAGGTACAATGGTGGGCAGACCAATGCTGCATCAATGTTACTAATGAAGTGCTAAATACAGTGGAAGTACTCTCTGCATGGGGAGATCAGATCCTGACATATTGGCACATTTACACAGCAAACAACAAACAAAAGAAAATATTTCACACAGTGATATAACAGATGATTAAAATAAAAATAACTAGATTTAATGGTACAGCAAGTGTGACCAACAGTGCATTACCGCTCATTAGTGCTAAGTTCATGCCCTTCCAGTTCAGGCTCTGACTCATTCTCAGAGGATGATAACTGATTCTGCCTTTGAACAGATGCGGCTGTCAGTGGTTTGAAGCTGTATGGCATGATCAGCCACGAGGACATATAAGTATAATCATCTGCTTCAGAATCAGTCACTGGAGGTGTAACATACTGCCATATCTCACTGCAATAACAGATAACAAATTTCATTAAACCACAGGACTTTGGAACCTTCACTTAATTTCAGAGTTATCATTCACCACCGAAACCTTTTCCTGATGCATACTGACTGTGAAATGTCACATGGAGTCAACCTATATAATGAAAGGCACACCACATTGTGTATGTGAGTAATATCATAAAGGGTAATGTGAAATGTAGCCCTCTGACAATGGCTCTGACAGTGGCTGTGAATCACAATGGGGTGCAGAGTGGGCACACCCCAATGCACACTGCAGTGCCACATAGTGGGGTCCTATGGTCTCTCTTACAACATTCGTTGCAGGACTGCAACCCTGTGAGCACATCATCCTCCACAAGATCCCACAGCCAGTGGTGTAGGGGTGTCAAAGAGGGTATTACCACACTCTGCCACATTCACAGAAGTACAGAGCAGCAATAAGTGTCTGGCAGAGTCATGTTAATAAAACACAGCTGTACATGGGACATGCACCCTGCGCCACCAGTGGACTAAACACCAGCTGGGGCAGACGGCCATGGGACCCCGGCATCACAACATCCCCTGGCCACCAGGCCACCTGCATGTGATGGGAGATGTGTCATTGAAACTGAGAACCGGTCAATGGCTCATGGAGAGGGGAAGACTCCACAGCATACAGATCCGGGGCAGCTACAGCAGATACCCACATGTTGCATTCACTTCCTCAGACACATGCCACAGCACAGGAGATGTATCATGGGATCCAGAATGGGCATGTGAAAGGAAGCTTACGCAAGTTCAGTAAGCCATCAGTGGGTTAGGAACTGGGTAATGGACAGGAGGCAGAGGATGGTGCAAAATGGGGTACAATCTGAGAAGAGGGGGATGACCAGTGGGATACCTCAAGGATCAGTCCTTGGGACTGACTTGCTCAATGTCTTCATTAGGAACATTGTACAGGGGATGGGAGGAAAGGTCAGCCTGTTTGCAGATGACACCAACATCTGTAACAGGATGGATACTCCAGAAAGGATTGAGGGAAACAAGGATGGACCTGCAGAAGCTTGAGAAATGATGTGAGCAGTGACAACTGAGTTTTAATTAAAAAAGAGCAAAACTATGCACCTGGGGCATACTAACCCAAAGGAGAGCTACAGGATGTTGAGAGTTGCTCACAGCCACCAAGAAAGAAAAGGATCAGGTAGTTATTGTTTCTGATGGCCTCAACATGTCACAGCAGAGTACAAGGACAGCAGGGAAGACAAGTGGCATGCTGGGGGTACTTAGGCAGGGGTATCACCAGCAGAAGATCTGAGGCACTCATGCCATCATAGAAAACCATGGTCAGGCCTCACATGGAGTTCTGTATGCAGTTCAGTAGGCTGCACCTTTGAAAGGACATAAACAGGACGGAGGCACTCCAGAGAAGGGTGACTAATATGGTACAGGGCTTGCACCACAAAACTTACAAGGAGAGATTCAGAGACCCCAATCTGTACTCTCTGGAGGAGAGGAGAGAGAGAGAGTCATGGCAGAAACATTCAAATATCTCATAAACAAGCTGCAGGGAGGAAACAGCTTCCAATACAGGAGTACAGGAACAAGGGGCCATGACATGAATTTGGAAAGTGGCGAGAAAATGTGAGGAAGTTTTTGTTCACAGAGAGGCTTGTGGACACATGGCATGGTCTGCCACAAGACGTGGTGGGAGCAAGCACTGTGGTTGGCACTCAACATGCATTAGACAGGCATCGGAGAACCACAGAGGTAAAGTAGAGGGAGGGTCAAAAGCCCTAACCAAGTACAGGTCTTAAGGGCAGACTGGATGTGACTAGTGGTCTATATCTGCTGGCAATTTCTACACTTTTATGACTTTAGACTCTCTTCAAAATTCATTGAGATAAATACAGTTCTCATTTAAGTGACGCTCCACTACACTGAAAGAAATCTGTGTATGACCTGTAAAGTATATGGCTTTCTGAATTCATCACAGGACACCAGGTGATCATTCATAATTGCAAGTTCTAAAAACACATCCTACTTCTTCTTGGTGACAATACACAGCAACAACCCACTGACCTCACAAGCAATTTTATCATATATCTTACCTTTTTTTCATCAGCTGAAAAAAACAATCCCCCCATTCCTTTTCCCTGTTGTACTCACCATTGCTGTAACTCCCCTCCATGTACTCCACTCCTAAGATTCCATTCCCCATCATGTGATTTCTCAAAAATTTTCAATGAAAACCTGATCACACAACCTGGACAACTCCTAAAGCTACATTACATCTGTCTTCATTATTCCACTTTGTGTACCACCACCACCACACTCTGTTGTATCAACCATGTAGTACATCTTTATGCAAATTGCAAAAAAAAAAAAAATTAAAAATGTGCACTAGCTTCCAAACCCCTCATCATTAATGAAACGGAACTCAATAAAGCATACACGCCTACATACTTATCACTGTGGTACAGCATCTGTCAGTCTTCTAACACAAGGTCAGCACCTTTTCCAACCACCCTCTAATGACTACACACACACACACACACACACACACACACACACACACACACACACACACACACACAGTGTACCCATCAGGGTTCACAATTTCTGACCCTCCTCCCAAGCTGTCCAGCTTGCTCACTTTCCTACTATGTGGGGGTGTCACAGACTTTACAGATCTCAATGTAAGCTACAGCCACAGCTTGACCCTGATTAATATCTCTCATCGTCCTCTGAAAGCAAACTACCATATTTGTTTGACATCACCAGTTGCACCATCACCTGAATCCATGCTGACACAGATACTATAAACCACAGTATTCAAAATATCAAACAATACTGTACCTTCCTTCAACAGTGAGTCAATCACTATCCTCCCCAATCATATACACGGGTTGTAGTTACCGGATTTCTCCCTGCTTCCTGCATCCTCCATACTCCATACACCAATGTTGGTACCACACAGCCCACAGTGATGCCACAGATATGCAATTATTGCAGCTCCCTTATAGGGGCTATAACAAATAGTCATCTTTGTAACAACACATTACAGCAGTCACTCAGAACCTTGCTTACAGGACTGGACACCTTAGCATCAGCCAAGTCCAGTCTGCAACACACCACATCCACACAATCTCGACTTGCAGTTTCAACACATACTGATAGTATGAAAAATCTTCTTTATCATTCAGCACCACAGTCACAACACAAACCAAAAAAACTACAATGCCAGCACAATAACTAAAATTTCAATACATAACCATCACTGACCAAACTGCTAACCAACACCAATATTTGTGGCTCTGTGCCCCTACCAGCCCCCACCAACCAACACATGCACACCATGTCTTTCAGTCCAAACACATGGACAATACAAAATAAAATAAATATATAGCTTTGCAGTACATTGACTGCGGGAAGGGATTAACTACATTGAAGGTGCAGAGTCAATGTCAACAATTCACAGTATGCTTAGTGGGTCCCGTTCATCCATTTCTGTATGGTGATCTCACTTTTTTCCATTTTTATATTTGCTTGCATGCATGTGCAAGAAACATAGTACCATCATCCAAGTTTTCGGAGGTGTGGCAGCCCTCTTCCAATTCAGTCAGTGTGTTTGCAGGTGCAGCCACAGTTCTCCAATGCCTGCTGGAGTTGTCTATGACAGCAGTCCAAAATGCAGTGGAGTGCAGTTGAAAGGGGGAGCTGCGCTTCAGTGAGCAGCGATAAGATATCGCCTGCTCATGAGTGCTCCGCCTACACATGCACGCACGCATACTGCATGCTCGCTCCTCCCATGCACACACTGTGTAGCCGACAGGGTGTGCTGCACCCCCAAAACAGAGCGTTCCATGTGCCACGCCATGCTCCATCCCAGCGTACACATCGTATAGCCGGCGGGGTGCTCTAATCCTCGCTGCCAGTTCCACCCCTGAGAGAGCAGGGTGCCATGCTAGGAGCCCACTCCAGCATGGTAACAGATGCTATTGCTGATGGGGTACCCAATCTCCTGTCGGCTCCACACACCCCAACCAGTTATCCTTTGCCACACTGGGAGCCCACCCCAGCATGGCAATATTCCGCATTGTGATTTAAAAAAACAACCTGAAACTAAAAACATTCCTCACTGTCTCTGTCCCCACCCACGCCTACCCACTGTACAATTTACCTCCCACACCCTCACCCTATACTTACCTCCAGCGCCGACGATCTTCGGTGGACCGGGAACATGTCTGCACTCTTCAAACCCGACCGCAAGCTGAGAAAATGCCAGTAAGCTGTATAATGGGATAGATAGGGTTTTTTCAACTTTGCTGCATATCTCAGGCATTTTTTTGAATTTATGCACCAAATTTTCAACATGGGGTTTTTGGGACCCCTTCTCATGAATGCTCTCACTGTCATGGCGTTAATCGGGCCCAAAGGGTGATTTTGCTGTCCCTGTGTGAAATCACCTTTCAGGACTGAGTAATGAAATGACACTGCCACTGTTCATAAGGTGGGCTCTCAAAAAGCCTATGTTGAAAATTTGGTGAAAAAATTCCTAAAAATGACTGTTTTACAAGCGTGCATTGCGCAGTTCCTACGCACGCTCATAAGTTTGCAAATTTTCAATATTTTGACTCTAGATTTTCAACATTGCCATTTTATTACACTTCCTTATGAGCAGTACAGCTGTCATTTTTCACATGTCATCCCAAATGTGTTTCTGCACATGTAGCGCACAATGGTGCAGTCGGTGTGCAAAAGCAATGTTTGGGACACATTAAGAAAACCACAGTTACACTGTTCATGAGCAGAGGTCTTAAAATGGCCATGTTGAAAATTTGGTGACAAAAGTCCATAAAATGACTGTGTTACGAGTGAGCATTGCGCAGTTTCCATGCACCCTCGTAAGTTCATGCTTTTGTAATATTTTCAGTCCAGATTTTCATCAGTGGCATTTTTCCACACTTCCTTATGAACAGTACAGCTGTCATTTTTCACAACATGGCCAAAATGTGTTTTCACACTTTCAGCGCAGAGATGCGTGGTCACTGTGGGAAATCATTATTCGGGACAGATACAGAAAATCACAGTGACACTGTTCATGATCGGAGGTCCCAAAATGCCTGTGTTGACAATCTGCTGTAAAAAATTCCTAAACTAATTACATTACGGGTGTGTGTTGCACAGTTTATGTGCAGGCTCGTGACTTCACCAGTTTTTTTAATATTTTTACTGCAGATTTGCAACATTGCCATTTTTACACGGCCCCATGAACATTACAGCTGTCATTTTCATCCTGTTCGGAATGTTTTTGCACCTGTGGTGCTAAATGCCGTAGTTGCTGTGCATAAGCAGCTTTCCGCTAACAAACTGATATTGCCACTGTTCATGAGGTGGGGTCACAAAAAAACCATGTTGAAAATTTGGAGTGAAAATACCAACGAATGCCTGAGATGTTAGGGTTTCCAACCATAACCCCCCACCCTGTAGAGAATGACAGGCATCAGAGCTGTGACTTGGGATTCTTGTCTGTAATGTTCATACCATTCCACACCCTGCAGCCAGTGAGAGACATCGAGGTATGCCTTGGACTCTTTGGCCCCAAAGTTCACCCCATTCTCCTATACTGCACCCATCTCACCATATTTCCTGATGGAATGGGATGCACATAAGGGCCAAAAACCCCAAGTCACACTGTGACACTTGTCAGTGTCTGCAGGGTAGGGTGTGGTGAAATGGCGTGGCTGTTATGCCTGACAACCCAAAGGCACACCCCAATGCCTGTCACTCTCTGCAGGGTGGTGGTGGGGTTGGCTTCAGTTCAATACTTCACTGCCATTTCTATTATGCATCTCTGTAACTTCTACACTACCAATGCCAATGCCAGCAAGCAAACATTCGGCATTGACAAATGCTTGTTATTTTTGGCATCAGAAGCACAAAAAACTACTTTGCTGTCAACTATAGAAAAACAAACATCAGCTATAGAGTCATGACTGAGCTGCCACTTCCTTTTTCTTCCACAGTGTCAGTGGCTCAGTAGGTAGCACATTTGCCTCTGAGGCCGAGAGATCAGAGGGCTGTGGGTTCAGTTCCCACATCTGGCACTTGGGTTACTATCCCAGTACTGACACTGTAGTGCAGCATGAGAGGGGTTATGCACTTCTGAGGTGCCGTGTTTCAGATGAGATATGAAACTGAGGTCCCATCTGCCTGGATTGGTGGTAGTTCAGGTGGATGTTAAAGATACCATGGCACTTATTGAAAAAGAGTAGGGGCAATTTTTATTGAAATAAACACATAGCAAGCATAACATGTATGAAAAAGGAAGAAATACAAAAACAATCATGATATAAAAAAGGAAAAATAACTATTTTAGAATGTACTTAACATTGTACACTGAAATTAATATGCTATGAGACACAGGAACTGAAAATCAAAAAGGAGACTGACAATAGACCACACACACATTAACCCAGTAAGCCAAAACTAGTGACTACAAAAGAAGAGAAAATAAAAAGGTGGAAGGGGGGAAGAAAAAAAAAGGGACCCCAAAACTAAACTTCATAGAAATCCATAAGTTGGGATTAACATAGAAACATAGAAACATAGAAGTTGACGGCAGATAAGGACCGCAAGGCCCATCCAGTCTGCCCATTTCTTTTTCTACCTTATAAATGTGCCATCGGCCTTTGTTCTGTCAGTGACCTATCTATTCATAGTCATTTGTATTGCTCCCTTATGCCTATCCCATGCCTGTTTGAAGCCCTGCACTGTATTCATAGCCACCACTTCTTGTGGTAAGCTATTCCATGCATCTACCACCCTTTCTGTGAAAAAGAATTTCCTCACAGTCCCCCTTAATTGGCCTCCCTCTAATCTCATGCTGTGTCCTCTTGTCCTGCTATTTTTCTTATATTTAAACATGTTAGATTCTTTCACCTTGTTTATGCCCTTAAGGTGTTTAAATGTCTCGATCATATCACCTCTCTCCCTCCTTTGCTCAAGGGTATACATATTGAGCTCCGTTAATCTGTCCTCATATGTCTTCTGATGCAGTCCCTGCACCATTTTGGTTGCCCTTTTCTGGACTGCCTCAATTTGGTTAATGTCCTTGTGAAGGTGTGGCCTCCAATACTGCCGCATGAGTACTCCAGATGGGGCCTAACCAATGTCTTGTACAGAGGAATTTACCTCCCTCTTACGACTTGTGATACCCCTACTAATACACCCTAACACCCCCCTAGCCTTACCTACTGCTTTAGAGGTCTGCTTGGATGATTTTAGGTCATCAGTGATGATGATGCCCAAGTCTCTTTCTTCCTTTGTGACTGCTAGCAACTCCCCTCCCAGTCTATAAGTGGCTTCAGGGTTTCTCTTCCCTATGTGCATGATTTTGCACTTCTTTGCATTAAATCCCAGTTGCCACTCTTCTGACCATTTTGCTAGTTTATCCAGATCTCTTCTCATTCTGCCCACCCCATCTGGATCATCTACTCTGTTGCAGATCTTGGTGTCATCTGCAAACAGACAAGCCTTACCCTCTAGTCCATCTGCGAGGTCACTAATGAAGATGTTGAATAGGACTGGCCCCAGGACTGATCCCTGAGGTACCCCACTTGTGACTTGCATCTCTTCTGACTGTATACCATTTACCACCACTCTCTGTTTTCTGCCAGTCAACCAGTTTGCCACCCAGTTGACCAACTTCTGACCCACCCCGAGCCTACCTAGCTTATTTATCAATCTTCTATGTGGAACAGTGTCAAAAGCTTTGCTGAAGTCAAGGTAGGCGACATCAACTGCTCTCCCCCTTGGTCCACCACTCTGGTTACCCAGTCAAAGAAATCTATGAGATTAGTTTGACAGGACCTTCCTTTTGTAAACCCATGCTGTCTTGGATCCTGTGCCCCTATGGATTCCAGATTCCAGATGGATTAACATCTGATAAGATTGTCTAACAGCATTATTTAAATTTGATAATGTGGGAGAAACCTTTCCACCACATTCTGACTTTTTTAACATTAAACTGTCGTGATTCTGAAAAAAACAATGTTGTTCAAAGTATTTGTAACATAAGATCTAACTCCTTGAACTGACGGTTTCTTTTGATATAAAACCCTTTGGCATCTTGTTTGCCATAAACAATATCTTAAACAAGCAATAAAAATCTGTAAGGTCCCTTTATTAAAAATCTGTAAATTTACCGGGAAAGAACCTATTACCAAGATATCGTAGGTGAGATTTGCTAACCAAGGAAAATTCCAAACTATAGCCAAATGATCCCACATTTTGCATGCCACTGAGCATTGAAGAAAAAAGTGTTCCATAGTTTCTTCTTCGTTTGCACAATCTAAATAGGGACACATCCTCTCCATTTTGGCCTTATATTTAGCTGTGCCTCTCACATTTAATTTACCATGTAAAGTAAGCCATTGTGATTCCCACATAAATTCTGGCAGTCTTGTGTTGTTTAGTTGGTTCAGAATGTCCTGATTACGATTTTTAGGACAATTCCTGAACTCTGGGGTTTCTGAATAGACAAAAGCCATTAATTCTCTGTATAATGTTTTTGAAGAGCTTCTTAATAGTTGATGTTTTGTAACCTGCCATTTAAATAATTTCTGTGCAGCTGGTTTAAAATAATTTGGTAAGGCTAAATGGGTAGATAGTTTAGGAGCGCAGTGTATCCATGCTGTAAAGTAACGCTTCAATAAGCTATTAAAGAAAGGTACCTCCTGTCTATGAGTGCCTCCTAGACAATTTTTTAAAGAGCTAGAAAAAAAAATTGCGAAACAAAAAAAAACTGGGTCTACCATTCCTAAACCTCCTTTTTTCCTCTCAAGGTATGTATAACATCTTTTGACCGGGTTCAGTCTGTTACCCCAGAGTAGCTGGAAACAAATACTGTATAGCCTAGTCTCAAGTTTGGCTGGTAAAGGAAATACTGCTGCAACGTATTGCAGACAGGGTAGAATAAATTGCTTTAAAACCTGTATTCTTTTCATTTTAGTAAATCTAAATCTTTTCCACCTACAAACTTTCTTCTCGATTTTATCTAAGACAAGGTTCCAATTATCTTCTGGACAATTCTGTGTGCCAAATTTTACCCCTAAAATTGATATAGGTTCAGCTGTAATTCTGATAGAGTTCCAAACTAATGGTGTTTGAAAATTTCCTCCTATAAGTAAACCCTTCGTTTGAGTAGATTAATCTTAGCGTTAGCTACTACAAGTATTCATTGAAGTTGGACAAAACAATTCAAGCTATGTGATGTGTGTAAAAAATAAGCAGACGTCATCTGCATAAGCTTGGATGGTTAAAGTTGCATCAGAGTCTGGAATCTTTACTCCTTGCCATAGGGGGACCATGCTCACGGACCTTAGGAAAGGTTCTAAGGAAAAATTATATAATAGAGGACTTAACGGGCAACCCTGTCTCACTCTGCATTTTACTTCAAATCCTTTTCCCAGTTTTCCATTAATAGAAGGAAACACCTTACCAGAACTATAAAGATTTTTAATTAAATTTCGTAATTTAGGGGGGACTTTAAAGAAATCCAATGCCGAAAATAAAAAAACATGGTTCACTCTATCAAACGCCTTTTCTAAGTCTAACGAAACTAAAAAACCACTGTCCCCCAACTCATTGATTTTTTCAATGAGATCTCTAATTAAACATAACATAGACTGAATACTACGATCAGGGATGCCGCAATGCTGAATTGGAGAGAAGCTATATGTAGCTAAATTTCTAAGTCTATTATTGATTAATGACATCAGAATTTTATAGTCAGGATTCAACAAAGTTATTGGCCTCCAATTCCGAAATAGCCCCTTGTCACCTGATTTGTGAATGTAAATTTGTATACTATCTGAAAAGGATACTAAACTAACCCCGTAGTCCAAAAAAAAATTGTAAACAATTACAAGGATAGAACTAAGTTCTGCAGAAAATGTTTTATAAAAGGCATTAGAAAGACCATCTGGGCCTGGAGCCACATTGGGCTTTAAAGATTGTAATACTGTCTTAATTTCTTCTTGCATAAAGGGTTGATTAAGAACGTTAAATAAATCTGGCTTTAAGGCCTTTTTAATAGGGGGTCCTAATACTTTATTAATCTGGGCTTGGGATGGGTTCTGAAGAGGCTCTAGATCCATAAAATGTTTATGAATTAAATCTTCTAATTCTATAATCGAGGAGACTGTCTTAGCACCTTGGTTTAAAAAAGTTAAAGATCCATGCTCTTTGACCTCTTTACATAATTCAAAAGGGTCCCCAAATACTGACTTTCTCAAATGATTTGAAATGACCGTCTGCAAAGTTTCAGCTCGATTGTATTGAAAGATTTTCATTTGTGTTTTAATTTCCTCAATTTGCGAAGAAAAATTCTCTCTGGAAGTATTGGCTCTTGATAATAATGTTTGTAGCTGATTCCTTAGTTTGAGATAGTGGAAAAATTTGTTCTTTTGGCGTATTTTGCCCTGTTTCTTAAACCAATTAATGCAATCATTTTTAGTCTCCAACCACCAATTCCCCATATCCTGATATAAAAAACTAACAGATAATCTAGCTTGTAAGATTAATGTAATGGAATTTAGAACCAAAGGATCTTGTAAAATAGAAGTGTTAAGTTTCCACCTTAGATTACATTTTTTACTATTACTCGTAAGGCCTATGTTAATCAGTAAAAGAGCATGGTCTGAAAATTCAACCGGTATAATTTTGGGATGGTGAAATGAAATTTGTCTAGATACTAGAAGATGATCTATAGTATACCCTTTACCACTTTCATAAAAGTGTCTTTCGGATGAGACGTTAAACCGAGGTCCCATCTGCCTGGATTGGTGGTAGTTCAGGTGGATGTTAAAGATCCCATGGCACTTATCGAAAAGAGTAGGGGAATTTCCCCGGTGTCCTGGCCAAATTTCCCTCATTCACTAAAAATACCACCAACAGCTTAATCTGGTTCAAGGTCAGTTGGCATTCATCTGTATCCCCCTCCCCCGGGTCGTGCCTAAAAATAGGCAGGATTTGTTTAGTGCACTTACCCAGTCAACAAAAGCTAAATAAATAAATAAATAAAATAAAAAGTGCCTTTTAAATCCAATGCCTGTTTGTCCATGCAGGAAGTTAAATCAGCATTTTTAATGATGTCTAAAAGGCATGCTGTGTCACAATACACTTTTTCAATGTTTTCAGATTTGCTTTTTAACTCTATCCCGCAGTTAAAATCTCCACCCCAAAAGGTAGGGATAGTGGTCACTAAATAGGGTTGGAATTGTCTCATGCATGTAACTCTGCCGGACTTTGTCTGAGGGTTATATATATTGATTAGGCAGAGGGTATATGAGAACCAAGACCCCTCTAAAATAAGTGATCTTCCAGGACATAAATCAATAGGTTTATGTAAAGTAAAATTATAGGAGTTGAAAAGGATACCTACTCCATCTGCTTTATCTTTCCCAAACGACCAATAAGATGGACCCCATGGCCAATGTTTAGCAAAAGCAGAACACTGAGTTTTATCAAACATCCAAGTTTCTTGTAAAAATATAATTGAAATACTGAGATCATGAAACATGTGAAATATTGCTTGTCTTTTCTTAAATTTTAAAAGGCTGTGTGTATTTAAGGTTGCCCAAGAAAAATTTAACTCCATCCATAGGTTAACTAAAAGCTATCCACTTGAATTATTTTTTCCTCCTTTTCTTTTTTTTCCTTTTATAATCTTCTCTAGCTGTCCCCAAGCCTTCTTGTACTGAAACTTGTGAGTCCGTGTCACCCATTTCAACCTCAGAATCACCCCAACTTAAAGCTTCATATGTGTTTTTAGATTCTATCCCTTCGGGATCTGGGATCACCAGAGGTTTTAGAGATCTACTCGATCTCCTAAGTACTGGTGGAGGTTTTAAGGAACCATCCTCTTTGTCCCTGGGTGCACCCTTTGAGTCTGTGTAACAAACTGGCTGCAAAAGAACAGGAATGGTTTTCTCCCTACCATTTCCTTTCGAATCTACAAGGCTCATAACTTTCTCAGGAGTAACTACCCTGGGTAATGAAACTGCAGGACTCTGCAGCTTTGTGGTGGAAACTATTATAGGTTGTTCTAGTTCTTGTTTTCCCATAACCTCTTGAGCTTTTTGTATGAAAAAATCGGATTTACCGTTTACATTTTTATTTTGTGCTGCCCATGGGCAATCCCTAAAAGCGTGGTTTTGCTCTTCGCATAGGTCACACTTGATTGGGTTATTGCAATACATGGTAACATGCCCTATTTCGCTGCAGTTATCGCATTTAGGCTGGTCACAAGTACTAGATAAATGAGTTTTAGCTCCACACCTGTAGCATGCTCTTGGTTGTCTGCTGTAAAACACCACCCCCCTATCTTACAGAGAGGAACAGGGTGCAGGAATGCACTATTTTTAAGCGAAAAAGATGTTCCAGGACTAGAGGGCATGGGATGAAGTTGGAGGGAGGACGATTCAGAGGAAACGTGAGGAAGAATTTCTTCACAGAACGGGTGGTGGACAAGTGGAACACCCTGCCAGAGGAAGTGGTGGGGGCTGAAACAATCAGGTTAAGATGCATGGGATAGACATAAAGGAATTCTGGAGGTCAGGGGTAAGGGGCAACAGACTTCCTAGAAAACATAAGCTGAACTTGCAAACTTAAATGGGCAGACTGGGTGGGCCATAGGCCCTTATCTGCCGACACTGTCTATGTATCTATGTATCTATGTATCCCTTCCTAACATAAATGAGTTAGGTATATGTTCAATGCCTGAAGATGTTTGACGTAATTTGACCTTGAATTTCCAACCCCCTGTCCAGAATTGTTCTGCATCTAAAATTGGTTCTGCTTCACTTTGGATTTCACATTTTTGTGCTAACCAAAAGATGATATCCTCAACATGCACACTCTCGTTTCTGAACATAACAGTTACATACTTAGTCAGGGGTTTAGACAGTGGAATAACCAGGAAGGGAGACCAAAGGGGGGAAAACTTGACTTGATTGTATCGATCCCAGAATAGGTCTAATAAAGCTGGGGAATGAAAGCTAACGTCAAAGTTGTCCTCACCGGAAATATTGATAAAAGCAAAAACATCTCAGGGTAAAAACTTTAAAGAATCTTTCAGTAGTAATTTACCCACATAATACCTGTCTGGTTTTTCCTTTAACCCTCCCTTATACCTAATACGCACAGCATTCCTCCTGGGAGCTGCTTCTCTTTTACATTGTGAAAACAAGCTTGACATAAGAGGTTTTTCTGTCATATTCTCTTCCCCCTTATGTTGTTCCTTAGATTGTAATTGTGCTGAACACACCTTTTGAGTAGTACATTCTTCCTCTTTACCCCCCCCCTTCATTAGTAACAATCAAATGATTACTGGGTAGAGCCTTTACATTAGTGCTACCAGGATGCCATTTAGGAACATTTTTAGTAATGTCAAAAGAACTATCCCATTCAGAGTCTGGTGACCAAATCCCTTTCCCCAAAGGTTTCCACCCTGCAGCTGTTAAAGCTGCTTGAGGGGTTCAATTTGCATCATGTTCACCCAGGGAAAGTGAAGGCAAGTTTGGAAATTCACTATCCTGTGCTTCATTTGGCAATTTAGGGGTGTTACCATCTTTCAAATTATCAGAAAAGAAAAAATCCGTTGCACCCTCTTGAGAACCTGACTTCGTTTGGTAAATCACTTTGTCCGTGTTCTGTGCAACCCCAAGATTATGAGCGAGAGGTTTAAACACAAAACCAACTTCCTTGTTGAGTGTAAAAGTAGCAAAAGTAGAGCTTGGAACAGTAGGTAAAATCTGCTCGTTTTTCTCAGATACCAAAAGAGGCTTTTGGCTTACCCCCGTACTTTGCACTGTAAGTCCATCATCTGCCATGTCCTCATTCTCCGTCCGACCGTCTGTCGGTGATCTCTGCCTCCAGGTTTGTAGCTGTTTACTCCTCCTTGAAACGCCTGCCTCTTCTACCACTGCCAATGCCAAACGTGAAAGCCGTGCAACCGTCTTCCTGGTTCCGTGTTCTTCCTTCCTGTGAGCCGCTAATTTTCGTTCCTCCTTCTGAATTAAAGGCGCCACCAGAATTGTAGAATCGACTGTGGGAAACTCTGTTTCCATCTCCAAATTGGAACTCTCCACATTCGTTAACTCAAAGGACTCACTTTTTCTCAGAATAACGTGTGCTGCAGGAACGTCGCTCGTTTCCAAAGCCATTTGAAATTCCAAATGCTCATTTGCCATTATCGACCGTCTCACTTCAGAGACCTCATCCAGCACCACCTCCTCCTCCTCCTTCCTTGCAGTGGCCATAACTGACCCTTGCACGCCCCTACTGGCCTCCCAACACCAGCAGAGTAGGGGAATTTCCCCGGTGTCCTGGCCAAATTTCCCTCATTCACTAAAAATACCACCAACAGCTTAATCTGGTTCAAGGTCAGTTGGCATTCATCTGTATCCCCCGCCCAGGTTGTGCCTGAAAATAGGCAGGATTTGTCTAGTGCACTTACCCGGTCAACTAAAAAAAAAAAAAAAAATGTCATCACAGATGTTCAGAAATCTGTGACACCGTTCTGTTCCCAATCTGTATGTCAATACTCACTTGGGAAATGAGAACAGTGCAAAACAACAAAAACAAAAAATAAACTAGCTGTCTTTTCAAATTCACATGTGCACTGAAAACTAGTTAGGCAAGGAACAGCTCTTTGACTCCACTGTTCACTCCTACAAGCCGTGAGGACACATGATCACCTTTGAAACTTGTCAAACCACTGCAGCCAGAAAACAGACTAGGGCACAGAGAAAGAGGAACAAAGGTTGCAACAGGAGGCATGATTCTGTGCTACTACAAACCAAAGTACAGCTCTGTAAATAAAACAAAAACAAATAAGCATTTGTCAATGACAAATGTTGATTGCGTTGGTCTGTTGAGCTCGTTCAGTGGCCCTCTGTCACTGGCTCAGTCTGTTTGTCCCGGTGCTGCAGGCTGCTCTTTTGTACCGGGTTGCTGCCTGCATTGGCACCTTGTTCTGCTGAGGAAGAAATCCACAGCTGTCCTGACAGAGCTCCATTGAGGTGGCTCACTCCCCCTCTCTCACTCGCTCATTCTGTTTCTCCTGGCACTGCAGGCTGCCCTTTTGTACTGGGCTCCTGCCTGTGTTGGTGGCTTTTTCTACCCACAAAGAAATCCACAGCTGTCCCGACAGAGCTTCGTTAAGGTTGCTCACTTCCCCTGTCTCACTCACTCAGTCTGGTTCTCCTGGCGCTGCAGGCTGCCCTTTTGTACTGGGCTCCAGCCTCTGTTGGTGCCTTTTTCTGCCCACAAAGAAATCTGCAGCTGTCCCGACAAAGCTGCGTTGAGTTTGCTCACTGACCTTCTCTCACTCGCTCATTCTGTTCTGCCGGTGCTGCAGGCTGCCCTTTTCTACTGGGCTTCTGCCTGCATTGCTGCCTTCTTATGCCCACAAAGAAATGTGCAGCAGTCCCAACACAGCCCCGTTGAGCTCACTGACTCCCCCTCCCTCACTCGCTCATTCTGTGTCTCATGGCGTTGCAGGCTGCCCTTTTGTACTGGGCTCCTGCCTGCATTGGTGGCTTTTTCTGGTCAGAAAGAAATCTGAAGTAGTCCCGACATAGCTCCACTGAGCTCGCTCACTCCTCCTCTGTCACTCTCGCTTTCCATTTCTGCCGGCGGTGCAAGCTGGCCTTTTGTACTGGGCTCCTGCCTGCATTGCCACATTTTCTGCCCACAAAGAAATCTGAAGCAGTCACACTAGAGCTCCGTTGAGGTCGCTCACTACCGCTCTGTCACTTGCTCATTCTGTTTCTCTTGGTGACGCAGACTGCGCTTTTGTTTGGGGCTCCTGGCTACTTTGGCACTTTTGTCCACAAAGAAATCCACAGCTGTCCCGACAGAGCTCTGTTGAGGTCGCTCAGTCTCCCTCTCTCATTGCTCATTCTGTTTGTCCTGGCGCTGCAAGCTGCCCTTTTGTACGGGGCTCCTGCCTGCATCGGCACCTTTTTCTGCTCACAAAGAAATCTGCAGCAGTCACACTAGAGCTCCATTGAGATCGCTCACTACCGCTCTGTCACTCGCTCGTTCTGTTTCTCTTGGTGCCACAGACTGTGCTTTTGTTTGGGGATGCTGGCTATGTTGGCACTTTTGTCCACAGAGAAATCTGCAACTGTCCCGACAGAGCTCCATTGAGGTCGCTCAGTCTCCCTCTCTCATCACTCATTCTGTTTGTCCTGGCACTGCAAGCTGCCCTTTTGTACGAGGATCCTGCCTGTATTGGCACCTTTTTCTGCCCACAAAGAAATCCCAGCAGTCCTGATAGAGCTCCGTTGAGCTCACTTGAGTCCTCTTGTCTCACTCGCTCACTCATACTGTTTCTCCCACCACTGCTGGCTGGCCTTTTGTACTGGGCCCCTGTCTGTATTGACGCCTTTTTCTGCCCACAAAGAAATCTGCAGCAGTCCTGACAGCACTTCGGTGAGTTCGCTCACTCCCCCTCCCTCACTCGTTTTGTTTCTCCCAGTGCTTCAGGCTGCCCTTTTGTACTGGGCTCATGTGTTGGGGCTTTTGTCTGTCCACAAACAAATCTGCAGCAGTCCCGACAGAGCTCAGTTGAGCTCGGTCACTCCCCCCTGTCACTCAGTCAATCTTAATCTGTCCCAAACACTGATTTCCCAGAGTGACCGTGCTATTGTCCAGTAGGAGTGCAAAAACATATTTTAGCCAGGGTGTGAAAAATGACAGCTGTAGTGTTCATAGGGAGTTGTGACAAAATGTCACTGTTGAAAATGTGGCGTGACAGTATTACAAATTTGCGAAATTACAAGGGTGATTGGAAACAGTTCAATGCATGCTTGTAACACAGTCATGTTATGGAGTTTTGTCACCAAATTTTCAACATAGGTATTTTAGGACCTCTGCTCATGAACAGTGCCACTGCCATTTTCTTAATCTGTCCTGAACACTGACTTCCCACAGTGACCACATTATTCTGTGCCAGAACTATGAAAACACATTTCAGTCAGGATGTGAAAAATGACAGCTGTACTGCTTATAAAGAGGTGTGGAAAAATGGCACTGTTGCAAATCTGGTGTGGCAATATTACAAATCTGCGAGGTTACAAGGGTGCATGGAAAGTGCGCAATGCACACTTGTAACACAGTCAATTGATGTGCTATCATCACCAAATTTTCAACATAGGCATTTTAGGACCTCTGCTCATGAACAGTATCATTGTCATTTTCTTAATCTGTCCTGAATAGTGATTTCCCACAGTGACCACTCTATTCTGCGCCAGAAGTGCAAAAACACATTTTGGCCAGGATGGGAAACATGACAGCTGCACTGTTCATAAGTAGGTCTGGGAAAATGGCAATGTTGAAAATCTGGAGTGAAAATATTATAAATTTGTGAAGCTGCAAGCGTGCATGCCAACTGCGAAACGCATGCTCGTAACACAGTCATTTTATGGAGTATCGTTACCAAATTTTCAACATGTGCATTTTAGGACCTCTACTCATGAGCAGTGTCACTGTCATTTTCTTAATCTGTCCTGAACACTGATTTCCCACAGCGACCACGCTGTTCTGTGCCAGAAGTGCGTAAACACATTTCAGCCAAGATGTCAACAATGACAGCTATACTGCTCACAAAAAGGTGTGACAAAATGCCAATGTTGAAAATCTGGCATGAAAATATTGTAAATTCACAAAGTTACGAGCGTACACAGCAACTGCGCAATGCACGCTCGAAAAACAGTCATTTTTTGGATTTTTCCCACCAGATTTGCAACATAGACTTTTTGACAGCCTACCTCATGAACACTGGCACTGTCATTTCATTAATCATTAATCAGCCCCAAAGGGTGATTCCGTACAGTGACTGCGAAACCACCTTTCAGGGCCGATTAATGCCATAACAGTTCAAGAATTCATGAGGAGGGGTCCCAAAAACCCCATGTTGAAAATTTGGTGAAAAAATTCCCAAAAATGCCCGAGACATGCACTAAAGTTGAAAAAATCCTGTTCATTACTTTATACAGCTTACCGGCATTTCCTCAGTTCGCGATCGGCTTTGCAGATGTGTTCCCGGTCCACAGAAGATCATCGTGCCAAACTCCACAGGTAAGTATGGGGTGACGGGGGTGTGGGGAGGCAGGGTGCACAGTGGGTGGGTGCGGGTTGTGGGAGTGGGGCCCCGGAGACTATGAGGGACTGTTTCCTTTTCAGGTGAAAAGAAAAAAAAAAACATCATGGGACCGTTTTTAACTTTCCAGGGGCATGTCTTGCCACCGGACTCTTGCTTGGAGGGGCCAGCTGTAGCTGATGGGGGATTGGGCACCCCCGTCAGCAAACAACAGAAAGGGGGAATTTCTTTCTGCTGATGGGGATTGGGCACCCTGTCAGCAGACAATAAAATGGGGGGGGGGTTACAGTATGCTAACAGGGACTGGGCTCTCCCATCAGAAAATAAACATGGGGGGTAGATATTGTTTGTGAATACAGCAGCAAGCTGCTGCCATGTTCACAAACAACATCAGACATCCTACATCCTGCCCTGCAATGATGGGTCGCTCCCTCATTGCAGCAGATGGATGACGCTGCAATGATGGGGTGTCCCCTGATTGCAGCAGCTGATTTTTTTAGAAAGTTGTGGCACGCTGGCTTAACTAATGTCAGCAGCAGCATGCCACAGCATTGGGGGATGGGGACAAGCCTTTGCAGGTTGTGGGGGCATTGGGCACAACAGTGCCACGCCGCTACAACCAGCTTGTGGAGAAAACTGACGCAACATGTTTCTTGCACATGTGCACAATCAACATAAAAAATGAATTGGACAGAGACACTGCAGTGAGCACAACAATTCTCATTCATACTCGGTGACCTGACTTAGCAGGAACTAAATCACACACAGGTCCTGTCGGAATAGGAAAAAAAAAAACTTTGATTCAACAGATGTTCATACATAATTTTTGATACTGTCTGAAATCATGAAAGCAAATCCCCAAACAACATAGTATGTTCACACTTCAGATGCCTGCCACTTTTGATGTGCTTGCCTGATCATCACCGCAAGTCACACTACAGAGGTTGTGTTATCACAGCAGCTCTCAGCTCAGACATGTGAGTGGCAGGGAATGAACTTTATCATCCACGAAAGATTGAGTGGGAAAGCACAAAATCAGGAAAAATATAAGAAAAAACAGATGCATGACAATAACTCACATCACAATCTAACCCCAACTCACTCAATTCACAAGTCCAGTCTCAAAATATAAAAATGATTTGTCATTTCACCTTTAAATGAGTCATCAGTTGCAAGGATAAAAAGATGAGTGTTGAGCCTTTTTAAAAAACATCAACAGAGGAGCTCTAATAAGACTGATTTGGTAAGGCATTCTGCACAAAAAAGGGCCTTTTCACCAAGGATTTCTTTTAACATAGGAAGCCACCAGCAGATTCACCCCTGTTAAGCAGAGCAGCAAAACTAGAATATATGGGAGCAAGAGTATTTAGAGCTGTGGGCTGAGCCTACAGCCCTATTGGGATCAGATTGTAGTTCTAAAAAATGGCTGATCTTGGAACTCCCTTTTTGGACATTTGGAAGTATTCCTCTACAGCTGCAAAATAGTGCACTCTCCCTCTGATTTTTGCTACTTGCTGCTCTATGTTAAAGGCATCTGAAGGTAGGGGATCCTACTGTATTGTACCTCCAAACTTCTCAGGATATTAACAAAAAAAAATAATTTTTAACTGCTGTTTCTAGACCCTCAATTGAACCTTTGTAGGGCTGCAGATTGAGCATCTGACCAGCTCAGTCTAATATATTTATTCAATTTCTTTCAGCAACCTAGGGGTTAATTCATTATCTGTTGTACTGGAATTTATTGAAGCTCAGAAATAGTCAGGCAGACTACAGTGTCAGATAACAGACAGTCCAGCTGCAGCTTTGTTAGCTCTCTCATTCCTATGGGCATTTATTGGGATCTGAAACTATTTTCTTCTGTTTTCTTTATATTTTTCTATTCAACCTTTGTATATTGTGCTAGTGAAAGGTGGGTACTTACAACACCTCTTTTTATCCACAGAATCAGGTTCACTGCTGACTTTTCTTCTCAATGTTCATACAAGGTACAGTTGAGATAGTACTAGAAGGTAAGCTAAAGCTCTTTGTTTTTCCACAGGGACAACAGGTACTGTACAGCTCCCCACCACACACAATCACCCACTGTGATGAAAATAGTACTGGTAAAAAGCAGATAAAGCCCTCAGTTTATCCACAGGTACAGTACAATGTGGGACAGACTCAGTGCAAATTTACCCACACTGTGATGAATTTAGTGCTGGTAAGAGGTAAGGGACTGACTCCACTTAGGCTTTAAACCTTTGGATAATCCACAGAGGCAGCTACAGTGTGGGGGCAGGGTAGGTGCTTGGTTTCCACACTGTCTGCACTTAGTCCTGATATATGGTGAGAGACTGCCAGAACTGGGGACTATAGAATTTTGTTTATCTACAGTGACAGGTTGTATGCACACACATACACCAGCATGTACTGTCACTAAATAAATTCAAGAGGACTGAATTAGCAGCATGCCAGTTTTTGATAGTTGTGACTGAACAGCACTATACAGCGCTAACAAGAAAATAATACATTGCTATCTGAAATGTTTATCCGAAATAATTTTTGAGTGAAAGTACGGAAAACAATTTTTAATGAAAGATGTTTTCCATATTTAACCATTGCTTAATAGTCATGTAATATTACCTCAATATGTAGTGTGAATTTTAAATATTTAACTTGTAAACACTGTTTATATTTGTTGTTATGACCATGTAATGTACAACAGCAAAAATAATCTCTTTCAAAATAAAAACTCAAAAAGGGAAAGTGTTTATATTGGAGACAGAGATATTGTAAATTAATAGTTTGCCAGTGATGTTGGTAAAAAACTGGGAATGTCATACTTCCCCAAACTTTGCAAAGTTCCCCAACCTCATATCAATTTTGTTACTAATTTCTGGATGTTAAAAAATAGCACGTTCACTCTACAAAATCACCTTTCAGGACAAGTGAACAAAATAATACTGGTGCTCTTCATGAGGAGGGGTGCCAAAAAGGCAATGTTGCAAATTTGGTGTAATACCTCCAAACAATGGCCAAGTTACACCCGGGTGTTACATAATTCTATGCACATTTGTACCTTTGGTCATTTGATGGCTCTTCACAGACCTAACAACTCTGGCTAGAGTTTGTTTTATGTAGTCAGGACCCAAGCACTATAAGAGGCATGCACAGTCATATGTGAATCATTACCATAGCCCCAGCTGGCAACAGACTCCATGGAGCAAAGAGAGATAGCCTGTCTGAAATGGAATAATGCCAACACTTCTAAGAGTCATATTATGTGGCTGGCATTCTAAAGGTCACTTGCTTGAGACATGCACAGTGGTAAGAGACCACTTGCATGTTATTATGTGGCCATTAGCAGCTCAGCACAATGTGTCCACGCATAGATGTGGGAGGCATTGTATAGAGCCTTGGCTGCCCCCTGCATGAAAGCCCTATCCACTGGTGCCATCTCTGGCAGTCTAGCAGAACCTCCTCCCTCACACAATTCCTGTTGGCATTGTGGAACTGCACTAAAGTCCTTCCCTGGCCATCTAGTGGAGCCACTCCTCACCCAGTCCTTGCTGGTATTGTAGAACTGTACTGGATCCCTTTCCTGTCAGTCTAGTGAACTCTCTCCCTCTCTGGAGGTGGTGGATGCTCAGTGGGACCCCCCTTACCTGATCTGGTGTTGTTTAAATGTATTGATGCCTATCCCTAGCAGTTTAGTGACACCCCACCAATCACTGAGCTCACAAACTTTCTTCACTCAACTCTGGACAGCGGCAAACAGGTGGGGTCCATCTACATAGACCTCAAAAAAGGGTTTGATCTGGTCAACCACCATCTTTTACTAGAAAAATGTCTTGCCCTAGGACTATCCCCTGATACTGTCAACTAGTTCTTTAGCTACTTTACTGACAGAACCCGGCAAGTTAAGATCAATGGTATCCTGTCTGGAATCAAGGAAGTCTCCATTGGGGTTCCCCAGGGATCCATCTTGGTATCGCTCCTCTTTAGCCTGTTCCTCAACACTCTCCCTGACTCCTGTTAATCAAATATACTGCTCTACGTGGATGATGCTGTAGTCTTCACAAGCAACGACCATCAAGATACACTCACCCATGAGCTCCAAAACAGGTTCAGTGAGCTGGAAGAGTGATTTCACCACAATAAACTACTCCTCAATTACAAAAGAACAAAAAAACATACTGTTCTTAAGCAAACAGGCTAAGAGGAGAACTAGTCTGCTCCTAGTAATAATAGGAAGGGCAAAACCCTGGAACAAGTTAACACCTTCAGATACCTCAGAGCCACACTAGATGACTCTGTCAATGCACACATTGACCATATTGTGAATGTTGTAAATGCAAAACTTGGAATACTATATAGACACAGGAACACCATCTCACCCGAAGCCATGGGCATGGTAGTCAACAACTCAATCTTGTCAGTTATTGACTATGGGATAACTGTCTACAGCACCACCTCTGACACTTCACTAAAAAGAGTCAGATGGTCCTGAATAAAGCCTGAAGACTAGTCCTTGACACAGATAAGCTCACCCACACCTGCAATCTTTATGCCCTAACAGGTTGGCTCCTCCTGCATGAGAATAATGTACTAAGTCTGCCTCCTGGGAAAAAAGGCACCACTTGGCCTAACCCCATTCAGTGCACCAGATGCTATTACAACCAGTGCCCACCCCTCATTGATACAGATGTGTTACCAACAAGGTCCTCCATGTACCATGGAGGAGAACTAGCCTTGCATAGTGATCCTTCACTTATAGGGCCCCTATATGGCTAAATAGCCTCCCTTCTGCAACGATGGACACTACTAAGTTTGGCCATTTCAAAACAGAACTCAGGCACTACCTGTCAGAGGCAGGGAATTGCAAATGCTTTGAATAAAACTGCCCTAGTGTAGTACACCCTGCTACCCTTTCAACACCTTCCCTACCCCTTCTAAGACCAATCCTCCTCACTACCTTCCCTTCTCAAACACACAACTGTCCCTCCCCTTCCCCAACTATCCCTCCCCTCCCCTTCCCCACCCCTTACTATGACCCCTACCCCACCTTCCTGCTCAATACCCTCCTACCCCATACTATGCCTAGACACCAGATATGAACTTGCTGTATTGGTAGATGACTCTCTAGACAAGGCTGTTAGCTGCTTTCAGAAAAGGTTTGTTTAATTCGACATTCTCTCCTGTACTAATAACCATGATATGTACTGTATATTGCTTGCATCTGATGTGGAACCTTTGTTAAAGAGCTTCTAACTCAAAGGTATTGTAATCTGAAGACTAAAATAAATAAATAAATCACTGTCAATGCCCCCTTCCTGAGCTCACCCACTGAGCAACTAACACCTCCACCCCTTGTCAGCCCCTAACTCACTAATAAGTCTATAGGTTAGCTGCCATCTGGTCCTCAGATACT
Organism: Neoceratodus forsteri; assembly: GCA_016271365.2. Taxonomy (NCBI): domain Eukaryota; kingdom Metazoa; phylum Chordata; order Ceratodontiformes; family Ceratodontidae; genus Neoceratodus; species Neoceratodus forsteri. The sequence continues at coordinate 218,915,201 of CM028136.1, read as the reverse complement.
AACTAGCACAGACCACCTGCTCACCACCTCAGCCATCTGCCATCTAACTGATAAACCGTGAGTGCACACATACTGTGGAAATAGTTGTTTCTACAGTATGCATGTATTCACCCCTTCTCAGTCAGATAGAAGCCTTCCAATGTGGTGACAGGCATGTCTGCCAGTTGTCATCTGAGGACCAGATTGAGGCTCACCTATGAATGGTTGGATGAGTAATGAGACCTTAGTGGTTGTGGGTGGTGGGTGCTCAGTGGAAGAGCCAGGGAGGGAGGGAGGCTTTGATAATGATCTGGTAGGAGGTAACACTAGACTGCCAGAGATGGGCTTCAGTACATTTCCATAATACTGTATTGGGCAAAGGAGGGGAGATCCACTAGAATGCCAAGGAAATGCTTTTGTACAGTTCCAAGCTACCAACAGGGATTGGGTGAGGAAAGGGGGTTCATTGTATTAAATTCCTTCCCTTGCAGCCTGGTGAACCCCTTTTCCTCATCCAATCACTGCAGAAACAATTACTTTTACAGTATGTGTGCACTTACTGCCCATCTGTTAACATGGCAGATTGATGAGGTGGTGAACAGGTTGTCTGTGCTGGTGTACATTGATACAAGCAGGGTTCCACAACCATTAATTAGGTCTGCCTCTGCAAAACCTTTGAATATACTATTGCATCCTATATGCAAGAGGGCACCTTCATTTGCAAGTTTGCAGTGGTGTAGACTATCAGTGCTATCCACTATGTGCAGTGCCAGGTAACCCTTTGGATATTTCCCCCTCCCACCCAGATGCACTGCATATGATTAGCATGGTGATATGCTTGTCAACACTGCACTAACCTTCATAATATGGAGGCCTTCGTGTGTCTTGTTCTTCCTAAAGTATTGCCCTTAACATTTAAGCTTTTGGGGATTAAATGAGTATATCAGCTATACATAGTTAAATATTTATTTGTGTATGTATATTTTAATTGTAATGAAAAGAGTTGAGAGTATTTAGTATGTATTGGATTTTTTTTTTGTAATGGTGCCCTGAGCCTCCAGGGAAGGGTACTACAAACAAAGACTACTACTGCTACTTCTTAAGTATTTGAAAAGCACACTTACATTAAAGTTGTTAGTCATGTCAAACTTACACACTAACTGAAAACCTTCATTAAGCACAGTGATTTTTGAACACCATTGTGCAGCATGTGGATTTTGAAAACTGCCACACAGGTGATAAATTTTCAAAACTTTAGTGTAGGTTTTATGTTTTGTGAAAACCTTTGCACAGCAAGTAGATTTTGAAAACCATAATGCAGCATGAAGATTCTGGAAACTGTCCTGCAGCACATAGATTTGAAAACCACAGTGCAGCTTGCAGTGTTTGAAAAGTATAATGAGGCAAGAATATTTTGAAACCTATTGTACATTGTTAAAAAATATTCATGAAGCAAGTAGATTTTCAAAAAAGATATGTGAGGGATTGATTGATGGAAGATTGCTATACAATTTAGTTGCATTCTATGACAAAACTCTCTGGCCCTGCTGAGTGTTCCTAAAAGGAACAACACATGAGAATGACTGAGATTCCGTTGCACGGGTATCTCTAATCATCTTTGAAGGAGTAAAATGGCTTGTTATGCACTTTGGATGATTTCCCAAAGCCACGTTGTGCTTAAATGTAGCAAGTTTAACTTTTTTATGATCTTTAAAAAAGAGACACCCCTTGCTCTCATAAACAGTGCAATGATGAGTTTGAAGTGCAATAAAAACTTGGTTTATAAATAAAGCAAAATCCAGAACTGCAGCAGAATTCACATCTAACATAAGAGTTTTTCTTTATCTTTCGCATTTCTGATGACACATCATATATTTATTTATTAGTGTTTACTATGTATTGCGCTACCATTTTGTGACTAAATGTATGTGTTGTTCTGTCATTTTGTGACTAAATGAGTGTTTTTTAATCAATGTTGTGTGTCCACTTGTAACTTATAGCAATATTTGCACAAAGGACCTCACTGGAAATGAGTTTGTCTCAGTTTGAGCTATCCTGTTCAGTTCTGAATAAAAGTTAAAATGGAATGAAATAAAAAATGAAATCAAGTAGAAGACCAGTTACAAACTGACAAGCAAGAATATGCAAAGAACTGACTTTGGTTAACAAATCCACTCTTGCCTAGGAATAACAGATAAGGCCATAAGCAGTTGTGGAAATAGGTAACTGGTAGCCAACAGTCTCCTAGTTTCCTTAACTAAATGTTTTATAATCCTGCAGAGCAGTTTAATGTTCTGATGGATTGTCTTAACACACCTAATAGTATATGGACCATATGTTAATGAACTGTTCACTGTTGAGCCCGAATATTTAAATTCATTGACTGCCTCAATAAAATCACCATCAAGAGATTTAATTTTAAAATCTAAATTTACCATCTTGTGCTGGCCAGCAAAAGCTTAGCTTTTGTGTTTTCTCATATTTAAAATAATTTTATTTGTCCTAAACCAATGTTGCAGATCATTAAAATCTTTTGGATCGGCCTGGCCTGGTGGTGCTGAGGGTTGAGGCCCTGGACGTCACACCTCGCACTACGTCAGTGACCTGAGTTTGGAAGTGAGCTCGGGTGCGGGAGGGTCGGCTGGGTGGGTAAAGAACTGAGTGCCTACCAGGCTGCTCTCTTCCCTGGGGTGGAGGGTTGGGGATTGCCCATCTTGCCAGCAGCTCCCGTTGGGGACCGGGGGAAGGCACCGCAGCATATAGGGCAGCATGTTCTCAATGTGGCTGATGCAAAGGCAGGGTTGCCATGCACCATTGCGTCAGGACATGCACCACACATGGGGGGGCAAACACCAGAACAAAGGGAAAAAAGCCCAGTCTGTGGGGTAGGTGATGGCACCTGCCCCCATGCCCATGGTCGGGTCCATCCTGCCTGGCCTTCCAGGTTCTTCCACCCAAAGCCCTTACCCTCAGCTGGAGACTACATGTGCAAGAGTGCCCAAAGAGGAGGGGTGGCCCCACCCCAGAGGGGTTAAGCTGGGGGTATCAACTGTGGACTGAGGGGAGGAGAGAGGAGGCTCAGGTTGAAGGACTTCAGGCAGGACAGGAACAGGCAGGATGCCTGAGAGAGGCCCTGTAGACCATGACTGGAGGGGAAAAATATTTTAAAAAAAAATCTTTTGGATCAACATATTCAGGGTCCCCTCCTCCCCACCAAACAATACTGAGTCATCATGATATAATTCCATCTTTAAGGAAGGGCAAACACTTGGTAAATTGTTGAGGAAGATGGAAAAGTGCAGGGGTCCAAGAATAGAATCCTGCAGGACCCCACAATCAATTTTCTTGCAGTCAGAAAATTAATCCTTGAATATGGACCTGTGTGCCCTGATGGTCAAATATTGACCAAACTGATCAGTTACCTCACCCAAGATATTTAAGCATGACAGTGCTTTAAATAGTAGGGTATGATCTACTAGGTCAAAGGCCTAGGTGAAATCGTCAAACACCAAGGTCACCAGGCCAAAAGAATCGATTGCATGATGATGCAGTCAGTGAATTTCCCCAAGGACATTTCAGTTCTGTGTTTCTGTCAGAATACATGCTGTGATGGAATATAAAGATCATGCCTAACCATGAAGTCATTTAACTGATCAGAAACTATTCTTGCTAAGATTTTTACAAGGGGGTCAGTAATGAAGTGGGCCTGCAGTTGCCAATGTCTGTAATTGGACCACTTTTGTGAACAGGCCAAATGGTCACCAATTCACATGCTTGTGGAAAAACACCATGGCACAAGGAATTAACAACTTTGTAATAAATAGGAAAGGCCACGGAGTCTATTGTAATTTTAATTTACAATCACAAGAGTACAGTGTACATATTTATGAAACACTTACAAACAGAAGAGAGAGAAAGAAGTAAGTGCCTCAACTGGGATTTGAACCCAGGCCACCTAGAATATCATTCCAAGTGTGCTACAAGCTGTGCCACCCAGGCAGCTGGAAACTGCAGACAATTGTGATTTAGGAATGCAAATGAGGGTCCCTCATGCATATTCCCTGCACTACAATATTAAACCCCCCCAAGCATAACTATGTCCGACAGTAGCACATAGTTATGCTTTCCAGACCCTACTTTAACTATGCACAGGAAAGGTTGTTGCCCTGTGAATTGTCAATAACTGGGTTCACAGCCCCCCAAGCCCTGAGCACAGTACTGAATACACAACCTCCATCCATGTTGCCACAGTGTAGTGTCCCCCCACCCCAGCCCTGATCCCTGTTGACATAAAACAGCTGCTCCAAGCCTTCTATTTCCATGATGTAATGTCCCGCCCAGCCCCTATCCCAGCTGATTTAAAATAAAGTGGCTCTGAACCCTTATTTTCCAAAGTGTAGTGTCCCCCAAGCCCCAATCCCCATTGATATAAAATAAAGTGACTTTGATCCCTTATTTTCCAAAGTGTAGTGTCCCCCAAGCCCCGATCCCCATTGATATAAAATAAAGTGACTTTGATCCCTTATTTTCCATAGTATAGTGTCCCCCTCCCGCCCCAATCCCTGTCATACTGCAAAAATTCCCCAAGACACTGTTTCCATAATGTAGGGCCACCCCACCTACCCACCCACCCTCATAGGCAGTAACCCACCCACCCCACCCCCATCCAGTCACAGGCAAGCCCTACTCACCCTGCCATGGCAGTTGCGACTGATCATTACCCACTCACATACAATAAAAAGTATGCATTCATGACATGAGTGGGTACAATTTACTGTATGTGAGTGGGTAGCGATCAGTCAGCGGCTGGTCATGGCAGGGTGAGGAGGACTGTGCCAGTCACCAACACAGGATTGGATGGGGTGTGGGGTGGTGGGTTACTACTTACGGGAGTGGGGAGGTGAGGCATCCCTACACTATGGAAATGGATCTCAGGGATTTTTTGCAGTATGACAGGGATCAGGGTTGGGAAGGGGGGCACTACACTATGGAAAATAAAAGATCAGAGCAGGGGGGACACTACAGTATGGAAAAAGAGGGTTGAGCGCCACTTAATTTTATTTCAACAAGGATCGGGGGGCTGGGGAGGGGGGACACTACACTATGGAAAATAATGGATTGTGTTCTGATCATGCATTCTGTTTAACTATTGCATCAGAGCTGGCCGGTGCATTTTTTTTGTGTGACGCACTGTTCTGCACGTGCATTTAGCCGGCTCTGAATATGTCCACCACAGTTCTTTAAAAATTGATGTTGCCAGTATACTGTACAAATAAATAAATGTTACACATACTTCCACACAGAAAATATATTGAGCCCAAGTAGCCCCAAATAGGCAGAGGAACTATTTTACCTGTTATCTAAGCTTTTTAATATTTCCCATATATTTTTTAAAGTTTTTTGTTTACTTTTTTTAGTAAATACCCATTTTATATAAGCAATAAGACAACCGTGGGGTATTGGTTGTCCTAGGTTTACCACACACCCAGTGTCAGAAGGTACTTGGCCTGCTGCCTCATACCTTACTATGCCCCAGGGTGTGTGGTAACTTTAGGACACATTGGGCCAGATATTCAAACTGCACCCAAAATGTGCGCAATAGCAGGAGCAAGCACAAGTCAATTGCGTACATGCGCAACAGACGTGATATTCAAATGTGGAGCAAGTCAAATTGCGCAACCAGCCAACGTCTGAATATTGCACAACCTGCGCCATAGCACAATCAGGAAGGGGAAGCTGAGCACAAATGTTGCACCATAGCGCAGCAAGGCCAGCCCAGCTGAGCAGTCTAGAGGTGCCATAGCGCAAGCAGGGAGCCCCTCCAGCAGCAGAGCAATGGAACTGGACAACCAGGGAGGTCGGCAGGGGCCCACCACCCATGCCACAGAGGGGCACAGGAACACACTGCAGAACTAACACACCCCCACACCCGAAGCACAGCATCACTGGTGGAGGGATGGAATATCCACTGGCCCATGGGGACAAGCCAACAAAGCACAGCTGGGCCATGGTGCCCTAGCACACCCACTGGCAAGCAGAGGCTGCCACACAAAGGGGCCGGACAACCTAAGTGTACAACAGCCCCCCCGTGCACAGCACACCCTGCACTGGAACCCCAAGACACCACCCATGAGCAGCGACTGTGACCGGCACTGCCGGAATCACCATGCCCCCCCCCCCGCACAATGCAACCATGTGTACCACAGAACTATACAAGCCAGACCCACCAGGAGCTCACAGCGGTGTGTGGCAGCACACGGCCAGACTGGCTGAAAGCCACCACCACACCAGGGACACCCCCCCCCACACACACACACACAATCCCAGGACAACACCACACCAGATGCCAGGCACACCACTGCAACTGAGCACCTATAGACAGCTGCAAATCAGAGGCCACCACGGTATTCATAGCAAAATATATATATGTATTTCCAATCAATAACGCAACAACAACAACAGGAACAACCATAACTATTTACAAATATATACAATGCAGGGGTGGGGGTATGGGTACAAGGTAGGGGTGGGTATGGGGCAGGGGTGAAGAACTTGGTGAGGGAAGGCAGGGTGTGAGGGAAGGGTAAAGGGGGTAGGTGTGGGGCAGTTACAGCCCCCCAGGCTGCATATCAGCAGGCTGCCCCTGTCCCCGTGGCCTCCTCCAGTGTCGGACACCTCTCTGGTTCATCTCCCTCAGGATGTGCAGGGACTCAGTGGACAGCTCCAGCAGGCGGTGGATGGCCTGCTCAATTCTGCACAGGACCCGGACACCTAGGGCAAGGGAACAGAATCAATGGCTATGACTGTCCACAACCCTGTAGCCCACCCAATATGCATGGCATACAACCAAGTGCCCCGCCCCTGTGATGGACTGCACCCACTCACAGTGACCGTGCACAGGCCAAGCCCAACCAGGCAGCAACAGCCATGTGTGCCACTGCACACACACCCCACCCATGCCCAGCACAGTACAACCAAGGCAGTACAGTGACATGGCTACGTGGTGGGAAGGTAGTGCCACAGCCATGTGCCCAGTGCATGCATGGACCACCAGTGATGCACTCACAGACATGCAGTGCCACTGGACAGTGCTGACTGTCACACGTCGTGTGCATGGCAGTGTTGTCCATGGTTGGTGGCCATGCCCTTCCCTCCCCATAGCAGGCAATAGCATCCATGATGTAATGACACTCATCCTCATCAAGCCGCTGCTGCTGCTGCTGTGGGTCCACACCACTGCCACCTCTGCCGGCCACCTCCGCAGCACCCCTCTGTGCCTCATCACAGGCCCTCCTCCGCTCCTCCACGCCTGTGGGAAACAAACATTGAGAAACACATTAGTGAGATCCCAAAGCAGACAGCCCCCTGCACCAATGAGTGTGCCTGCCCACAAAGCCAGACCCATACATCACACACCTGCAAACACTGTCACAGCCAACCATGGACCAACCCTCCCCCATGCTCTGGCCACAAATATACAGTGTTACCCCTGTGGACAATACAGGTGCATAGACGGCTCACCCACCTGGCCTAGGCACAATGCCCCTCCTGGCACGGGATCTGAGGTGCGCCAGCAGTGCCCGCTCCCCCCTTCGCAGGTCACTGTACTGGTGCCTGCACTGCTCCAGTGTTCTGCACCACCCAGTGACCTGCTCCAGCTCGGTGACCACCTGCTGCCACACATGGGTGTGGGCCATGTCTAGGGGTTCCTCCCCAAACAGTGGCCCATAATGAGGCTCCACCACAGCCACTAGGTTGGCCACCTCCAAGCCACTCCACTGGGGAGCTCTCCTGCGTGCCATGTCTACAGGTTGATAGTAAGCAACATGGCACTCCGCAGTGCTGCAACCCCACGTGGAAATGTTGCACAATACAACTCTGTCTGTCCCTATCGCACTGTTCATACAGCGCCATCAGTCCCTATTGCGCTGTTACCGAACAGCGCAATAGAGCTGCAGACATGGCACATGTACAGTGCCAAGGGGGCAAAGGTCGGGCACAAGGTCATGGGTCTGTGGCGCAAGGCCACACACAGCGCCATCGGATGTCTACATGTCCAGCACGATCGGTCACCTACGTGCCAGTGCCACAGTGGATGATTGCGCAGTTGTGCCACAGTGCCATGTGGTGACCAGCGCTGTAGTGCCACTGGCACAATGGTGGCTGTGTCCTGAATTGTTGATCGCGCAGAGCACATCATCAGCATGGCAGATGCCTGCGTAAGCTACTTGGGCATGCGCAGTGCCGTGTACAACGCAGTCATAGAACTGCACCATAGGCTCAGCCAGCTCAACAGATTTGCGCAAAGTGCAACAGCACGATATTCAGCCGCTCATATGCAAATCAGCTGATCAGCCATCTACCATGCAGTGGCCGATTGTATCTCATTAAAGTTTCTCCACTCCTAATTTGCATGCATTGCGCTATAAATCTGCGACAGTGATCTGCAGTGGCCATATTCAGTTACTGCAGGTGATAAGTGGGTTGCATGCTGTGTGATGTTATGGACTATGGTCATGGGATAATGCTGTATACTGCACAGTCACAGGTGTCCACTTCCACCCACACAGACCATGACATGGCCGAACAAGGACTGGGTGAGGAGGATGATGGTGGGTGGAAGAGGCGGCCCAACTTCACAAAGGCTGAAACAGAGGCACTCTTTGAGGCCTACCTGGATGAAGACCCACTACTCAGTGGACGGTGGGACACCCCTCAGGCCCGTGCTGCTGCATGGGAGGGGGTAGCTTGTGCTGTAAACCTGCACGGAAGCCACCAGCGCTCCATGCAGGAATGTAAGAAGAAGATGGGGACCGACAGGAGAAGGGTGAAGGAGAAGGTGGCAGCCCTCAGGGCGGCACGTGCTGCCACAGGCGGGGGCCAGCCAGAGGTGGTGCAGCTGACCCCGGCAGAGGACCATCTTGCTGCATCCATGCAGTGCAGTGCCATCGAGGGCGTTCCAGTAGGTGGCTTCCAGACAGGTGGTAGCCCATCACTGCATGATATGACATGGTCGGCGGGGGAAGGTGGATCCCATGCACTAACATGTTCTCACTTTCTGTTACAGATCCTGTGCATCTGCAGGGGACAGTGGTGGTGGGCCCATGCACTGTGGACATCCAGACAGAGATGGAGGAGGGTCCATCCACCTCTGCTGGTAGCCGGCATGCATTGCACCAGTGTGCACGCCTGGCTGCCCTCTCCGATGTCGGTGAGTCAGGTGTGGGGGGTGCTCTTCCTGTGTCTCAGCGGTCTGGCATGCAAGCATGCCAGCACGCTGTGGCTGTGGCTGTGGCATGAACCTGCACCATTGATGATGCAATGACCGCTATGGGTAGTGACACGGTGTGTCACATAATGGACACACAGCAGGACAGCTCATGCCCATGGACCTAGCTGGTTCCAACGCGGTGCCAGCATCGCCAGCACAGTCCCAGGTTGTGCCTGTCAGCACCGGTTGGGCAGCACCGGTGGCTGTGCAGGTCTCTGGCACTGTTGCGGACACAGCAGTGGAACGACTGGTCCCTTGGGCACAGCAGGCGGAGGGGCAGCAGCAGCAGTCACCCACCGGGTCTGGGGGTACAGGATTCAGCGGTGGCATATGCACACCACCTGTTGACTTGCCCATACCTGGTCCTGGTGAACAGCGCCCACCCTCAAGGGGTGTTGAGCATCAGGCCCTTCCATACCCTGGGGGACAGGTTGCCAATGTGGCTGATGACCCGTTTGACGAGCACACCCACCTGCTGCGGGCATCAGTACAGCAGCAGATGTGGGTTGCAACATCTGTGTAGGCACTGTGTGTGGCTGTGGAGCAGCACAGCAGGGACAGTCCGATGATCCTTGCAGAGATAGTCCAAATGCGGATGGATGTGACCGCCACCATTGACAGGCAGACCCAGGCATTGGTCACTGTCATGGCCGCATTGGGCACACAGTCAGGTGCCTCTGTACCGCACACCCCACGCAGTATGCTATCCACTCCCCATTCCTGGCGTCGTGCGACACCCAGCCTGTTGACTCTGGGTTCTGCTGTGGGCATCCCGAGCACCCCTGGTGCAGGTATGTTTGGCATGCTGCAGACCCCTGTGCAGACAAGGTCACGCTCACGCAGTGGGACCCCTGGTGGTCCATCGGTGCCACCCCATGTGGCCCATGCTCAGCCTGCCAGTGCTGCTGGGTCTCAGCAGGGCCACCCACGCATCCGAGGTGGCCGTGGCACAGTGCCACATGACTGATCTGTCTCCCAGTGCGGGCTCTGTCTGGTGCTGCCCTGTGTGCAATGTGTGTCATGGTGGAAAGTGCACCGGTGGGTGCCCTGCCCAACACACTGACACACGGACCACCTGCACACCCACCCGACTGCTGTCCACAGGTGCATGTGCATGATGATGCCTGCATTGTACTGTACACCAAGGCAAGGGTGCTAGCATCTGACACACGATATGGACAGTGCAGGTGGTGGGGTGGCCTGTGATCTGTGTGTTTGACATGTCTGTTCCTGCTCTGCTGTGCACTCACATCTGTGCACTTTGTGCCTGGTGTGTGTGTGTGTGTGTCTGTCCATGTAGCGTGTAACTATTCACCCCTCCCTGGTTGTGTGTTTGTGCGCCTGTACCCTTCCACTCCCCTTGCCATCATGCAGCCCTGGTGTGTTACCCTGTGTGTATGTGGGTTGCGCCCTGGACAGTGTTGGTTGCACATGGCCCCATGACTTACCTGTGTTGTGCGAAGTGCTCCTCTGTGATGGTGTCTCGGTGCAGCTGGGCCAGCCGGATCAGTCAGGGGTCATGCCATCCAAGGGGCTGCTCATCCCTTATCATCACTGGCGCTCAGCCATGCGCCTGCTGTCCCTCCTCGACCTGTACGGCGTTATCCTGACAGTTCTTGGCCATGTTGTGCAGGACACAACAGGCAGGAATATCCCACAGGCCTTTGAGGGGCTGTACTGTAGGGGCACTGCTGGAGGTGTCTAGGCATTGGAAGTGTGCCTTCAGCATCCCAAACACCGGCTGATGATATTGCGTGTGGCGGCATGTGCCTCATTGAAGGTTACTGCGATGGGGGGTCATGGGGCGCCGGTAGGGTGGAGCAGCCAGGGACGGAGCGGGATCCACTGTCACCTGTGTGGAGATAGTGGAGGCAGTGTCATGTTCAGGACCATATTTTCCTAGCCCTGTGTGCCACCTCCCATGGCACCTGTGGCTTGCCCACCCGCCCCCACCTTGCCGCCCTATCCTACATATGCTCACCACTAGGTGTCCTGTGGAATGTCCCCATTTTTGAATTGATGGCACAGTGCAGACTGGTACCATATGAATGAATCATGTGCTCTGCCAGGGTGCGTGGCACAGACATTGATGATGCATCACTGGCATCACACACCACCTGGCAGTTGACACTGGAGAACCCCTTCCAGTTGTGATATGCAGCCCATCAGGGGCCAGGTGGTGTGTGAATAACCATGGGTGCAGTCTATCGCCCCTAGCATGCCAGGCACTTACATGCTACCCTGTGAGATTCCTGTATGTTTGCTGTACGGCTCTGCCGTGGTGCTGGGAAATGGATGTACTCCGCAGCATGTGGCAGCAGTGCGCTGAGGAATTGGGTGAGGATGCGTGACGTGGCCGACTGTGTTATGCCTGTGGTGTCCCCTGTTGGCCTCTGGAAAGTACCCGTGGCAAGCAAGCACATGCAGGCTGTTACCTTTGTCTCCACTGACAGAGCATGACTCCATCGTGAGGGTGCCTGCATCACATCACTGCACAGCTCACAGAGCCGCCTCAGTATTGCCCTGTTCAGGTGGTACCGGCCCACAATCTCCATATCCGAATACAGCTCAAAGCTGATGTGGGCACGGTACTGCCTGTTGGGGGTGTACTGCCGATGGGCCCTTCCATGGCCATGTTCCCCTGCAGCATGCCTTCTCACCTCCCCTCACTACAGCTTCCATGTGGAAGGTGGCACTGTCCATCTCCCTGGCTTGTGTCCCCCCCCAGCTGTTGTTGTTCTGTTCCCCCCGCCGTCCTGGACTGCTACCTCCACTGCACCGGGTACACCTACTGGCCTCCGAACTCTGTGGCCCCACACTCCTTCAGCTGCCACTATTCTGTCCTGCCTACTCCCTGGCCTGCACTGGTTGCTGCTGTGGCCTGCTCTCTGTTGCTGCCTCATGGGCATTCCCTGTCGAGTTCTTGCACCTCTTCCTTGAGCCTTTTTAATTTGGCTCATTTTCACCGTGGCGCAACTTCCGGCTGATCCACTGTTGTGCATTGCGCAAGCCTTTGAATATCGCATTGCGCTCTTTATGCATGGATTCACCCCCTTTGGTTGCGCATGCCATCATTTGCATTGCGCTGTTGCTCAGCATGTTTTCAGTAGCGCAACTGCCTCCCGCTGAATATCGCTGAATGGTGCATTTTTGGACTTGCGCTGGCGCTACCCTATTGCGTATAGCGCAACCCTTTTGAATATCAAGCCCATTGTGTCTTATTGCTTACATATAGTCCTACAATCTATGAGATGAAATGGACAAAAATAAAGAAAAAAGCAAAATAAACTGAAGAAATTAAGGCAAAGTAGGTAGGATTTATTGGGCACTTCCTAGTTGCATTGGTACTTTAATCAAATACTTGTAGTGTGTGAAGTGAAGAATAGCATGTATTTACATAATGCTTATCATATGTTGTTTCCCAAAGTCAATTTACAAGTATTTTTTTTACACTGGATAGCCTAGCTGAGATGCCACATCAAACTTCCTGTGTGGGCTTGTTCATGTTTTCAATTTTTATATATTACTTTATGAGGATGACACTGTGCCTTATACCCATGGTGATATTTCTGAAAGAAATACACCTCTGTGTCAAACTTTTTATTCAATGCAAAAATAGTTTCTGAAGGATAAATGAATTATAAATGTCCCCAAAACATAGGCAAGGCTGTTGGGATCAACATCTATTGTAGGTCTTTATGATATCCCCCTCCCTTCCGGGGTTTGCATATTGAGGTCCTTTAGTCTCTCCTCATAGGGCTTTGGATGCAGACCCTGCACCATTTTAGTTGCCCATATCCAGACCATCTCCACTCTGTCTATGTCTTTCGAGAGATGTGGTCTCCAGAACCAGATACAGTACTCTAGGTGGGGTCTTACCAGTGATCTATACAGAGGCAACACTAGCTTCCTCTTTCTGCTGGTGATAACACTCTCAATGCACCCCAGCATCCCACTTGCCCTCCCAACTGCCTTGTCACACAGCCTGGCCACCTTTAGGTAATCTGATATGATTACCTCTAGGCCTCTTTCCTGTTTGATAGTCGTCAGTACCATTCCACCCATTTTGTACTCCACTCCTGGGTTTCTGTACCCTAAGCGCATTATTTTGCACTTTTTTACATTGAAAACCAGCTGCCATGTCCTTGACTACTCCTCTAGTTTTCTCAGGTCTCTGCTCTTCCTTTCCACCCCTCCGGGTGTATCCATGCTATTGTAGATTTTGCTGTCATTTGCAAAGAGCCACACCTATCCTTCCAGCTCCTCTGCAATGTCATTTATAAAGACATTAAAGGGAACTGGTCATAACACTGATCCCTGAGGCACCCCATTGTTCACCCTCCCTTCCTCAATGTTTCTCCAAAAATCAGTGCCATCCTTGGGGTGTAGGTTTCAGCACACTCAAACCCTGTACTTCTAGGCTGCTTTGATGGTTGTTTTCTGTTTTCAGGGATGTGAGGTCAGTGGGAGAACAGCCCAAAGGAGATGATCAACCAGATGAGTATAAACAACTTGACAAAAAATGAGTGATTAGAGATATTGCAATAATTATTATAAATAATCAATGTTGACTGAGCCAGTCAGTGCTAAGTAGTTGCCTGTGCAAGAGGACCTCTAGTAACCATAAGAATGCCCCACTTACAGGGAATTATGGGGAAATGATTCATGACCTATGTGTGGTGTAAGGTATGAGGCATAGCCAAGTGTCTTCAACCATCTTGGAAATAAAACAATTCCCCACAATGTCCACTCAGTAGTGGCTTATTTTGCTTATAAAATTAGTTTGGAGTAGCAAACTGAAGAAGCATGAACTGTACGAGTGTCCTGATGTTTGTGTGAGGCTAAACTAAAGGGAAGTATTTTTTTCTTAAGTTTCTTTAGTTCAAATAGCTTGTAGTGTGAGAGGGATATGTATTTGGGTGTTTTAAAAGTGCTTTTGGTTTAGGGCTATACTTTGGAGTTCAATTCTGTACCAGCTGAAAAACAAGAAACTGCAGAGGTAGACTTGGGGGAAGGGCAGGACATTAACCAGACCCATTTTAAACTGATTCAATTTGGAGCTGGAAACTGAAAAAGCATGAAGTACAGGGATGTGTTTGCTCCTGCCTGAGGAAAGAGGCTGAGGTGTGCTGTTGCATAAGAGGCTGATTGACTTGCATGGGTGTGATAGAGGACTCCACATACATCGCTCTCCCAGCTTGTCCACACTTATTGGGGTGGTGCGGCATTGGGATTGGTAGAAAGCACTACCAGGTGCATCCACTAATGTGCCCTAACAAAGGGAATTGTTCTTTGTAATGTCATACAGTGATATCTAGCACAGGATAAAGAGGTAAAATATATAAACTTATAGATAGTACTGTATTTTGTACTTGGGTGTAGCACCTCAACCTGTATTTTGCTGGGAAACATATGGATGGTATGATATCATAGTTAGTAGTGTTTTATGTTTCTCTGATACTGGAAGTGGTATTGGATTTTTAAGTAGGGATTGGTTGGTTAGAAACTTATAGATAGAACTGTATTTCATTGTTAGTACTGGTATCATGGGTAGAATAGTCAGCTGTAATGGATGAGGGGTGGCCATTTTGATTAACATATTGTGGAGGCTAGGTGGGTGTCCAATCTGTATCCAGTTGAGAAGGCTGGAGGAGGAAGTGCTGTGGCTTGGTAGAGAGCTGGAGAGGATGAGGGGAGAGGGAAGGGACCTGGAAGCAGGTGGGCCATAACCAGGAAATAAAATGAGGACACCGCGGGGGAAGAACAGTGGCTCAAGGGAAGTGATGGGGAGGGCATGCAGGAGTGAAACAAGCAAGGGGCCTAGCATTAGTGGTAAGGCTAGAGTTGGCGGGAGGGGAGCAGAAGCACAGCCAGGCAGGATGGTCAGGAAATAGGTTTGCTGTGCTGGTGATGCTGGTGGAGGAGGAAGGGGGGGTGATCTCCTGGGGATAGCAAGAGAGGGAGGAAGAGGGAAATACTCAAGGATCAGGAGTCAGTCAGAGGAAGGCATCAGGGGTGAAGGGGAGAGAAGCACTGCTGGTGAGGTGGATGACTGGGGTGGAGCAGAGGAGGGGAGGCCAGGGCAGAGGGGAAGGATGTGGGGGATAGGGAGGGAGCAGCGAAGGGGTGGTGACAATATGGGGGAAAAGGGGGAGAGAGCAGTAGGGAGGAAGGGTGGAGTTAGTGAGCTGATATGCTCTAAGATTGGACACTGAGAAAGGGGAAGGGGCACGGACAAGGAATGTGGAAGGGGGTGTACTAGTGGTGTGTGATTCCATACTTAAATGGATCAGATGGGGTGGCAGGGAGGGAGAGGCATAGTAGAATATGGGTGGAGGCTATACCTGGGCTTATGGCGTACAGGGCAGGGCAGGCTGTTCTTACGTGCATAAGGAGGGGCAGAAAGAAACCACATGTGGTGGTGCATGTGGGCACTAATGACCTGGCATGTGAGATGGCGGAAGCAGTGAGGAGGAGGATTGAGGAATTAGGAGGGCTATGTGAGGAAGTGGGGGAATCAGTGACCTTTTCAGAGGTGCTCCTGGTACCCTGCATGAGTATAGGAAGGAAAAGGAGGATTGGGGAGTTCAACAAATGGCTGGGGGAATGGAGTCAGTCTAAGGGTTATGGGGTAGGGGGGACTAGGGCAGTACCTGGGAAAATAAGGATCTCTATGCAGGGGATAGGCTGCACCTGAATGTGATGGGGAAAGGGGTATTAAACCAGAGGTTTAAGGGGTCCATAGAATCAAGAATAGATTTAAACTAGGTGGAGGGTGGTGGGAAGACAGCTAGTAGACAGGGATTCCACGGGGGGGAAGCGAAGCATGCCCCCCCAAGCTATCAGTGAGGTATTTGTGGTGGGGACATAAGGAGGGATTAGGAGTGGAGGAAATCAGGTTGAGGGAGAGAAAGATACAGGTTGGAGGGTGATCTCACTGAATGTGAGAAACTTAGGTAACAAATCAACTGAACTACAGGCTGTCTTGGCTGTGGGAGGGTGGACATTGCGGCCTTCATGGAGACATGGGCCACCCAAAACCAGGACGGGGATATGGTGATACCAGGGTACAGGATATTCAGGAAGGACAAGACTTGGGGGAAAGGGGGGATGTGGTGATCTACATGAGGGAGGGGATAAGGTGTATGAGAGGGGAGGGGGTGGAGGGCAGGATAGAGGCCCTAGGGATGCAGTTTCAAGAATCTAAAATAAATACACTGAAGGTGGGGGTAGTGTACAGGCTACCAGCTCAGGGCATGATCTGGATAAGGAGTTGACTAAACAGATTAGAAGAGTCTGTAGGAAGGGGGACACCATAGTTGTGGGGACTTCAACCTCCATGGGGTGGACTGGAACACCTCAACCACCACATTTGCAAAGGAACAGAAATTACTAGATGCATTTCAGAACTGCTTCCTGGTGCAGCTGGTCCACAAGCTGGCTAGGGAGGGTAGGACTATGGACCTGGTATTAACAAATGGGGAGGTTGTAAGGTATCTGGGAATGGAGGACCCCCTGGCTAGGAGTGACCATCATATGGTGTGGTTCACACTCAATATGGGAAGGGTAACAGGAGGAACAGGTACCAGGGTGATTGATTTTAAGGGAGTGGACTTTAAAAGGATGGGGGAAATTTTCATTGAGCATCTAGTGGAAATTCAGACATGCAAGAGGGCCAGCCAAAAATTGAATATCATTAAGAAATGGCTGGCTGAGGTTACTGACACCTGCACCAGGACTCAGAGCAAGAAGGGGAGAGCAAAGAAGCCAAGCTGGCAGACTCAGAGGTAATGGAAGGGGTGGGGGCCAAGAGAAAAGCATCCAGAGGCTTAGGAAATTGGGAGGGCAAGGGGACAAAGACAATTACACAAAGTCCAAGGAGGTTACCAGTCTAGTCAGAGTAGCCAAGGCTTCCAGAGAGCTGAGACTGGCACAGGGAATCAAGGATGGGGAAAAGGACTTCTTCAGATACATTGGCGGGAGAAGAGCAAACAAAGACCAGATTGTGAGGATTAAGAAAGATGGGGGGTGGGTGGAGAAGGGGAAGGACCAGGCAGAGGCACTGAATGAGTACTTTTGCTCTGTGTTCATGAAGGAAAGAGGGGGGCAGATAACCCATATGAAGAGTGAAGCGGACGGGGGGGCAGGGGAGACTAATATCAGAATTACAGAGGACAGAGTGCTGGAGGGACTAAGGGCACTGATGGTAGACAAGGCACTGGTGCTGGATGGCATTCAACCTAGGGTACATAGGAAGCTAGCCGAGATCCTGGAGTGACCACTGGTAGACCTGTTCAGTACATCACTGGGCACAGGATGCATGCCACAGGAATGGAGGATGGTCCATGTGGTGCCCTTTCATAAAAGTGGCCTGAAGGATGGTCCAAGCAACTACAGACCAGTGAGTCTCACTTCAGTCATTGGGAAGCTCATGGAGTCAATCCTAAAAGAAAGGCTGGTGACCATTCTGGAAGACAGTGGGCTCCAAGATGGCCATCAGCATGGTTTTGTATTGGGCAGATCCTGCCAAACAAACCTAGTCGAAAACTATGACTGGGTTAAATAGAAACCTAGAAACTTAGAACTTGACAGCAGATAAGGACTGCTTGGCCCACCTAGTCTGCCCATTCTCCTACCTAACAGATAAGCTACAGATCCCAGTGAACCAACAGCTTACTTCCTCCTACCCCCCCACTAGGACTGCCTTATGTCTGCCCCATGCATTCTTGAATTCCCCCACTATACTTGACTCCACAACCTCCTCAGGGAGGCTGCTCCATGCATCCACAACCATCTCCATGAAAAAATACTTCCTCACATTACCTCTGAGCCATCCCCCTCTATCGTCAAATTGTGCCCCCATGTTCTTGCACATCTCTTTTTCTGAAAGATGCTACCCTCTTGGACTTTGTTGATTCCCATGAGGTAATTGAAAGTTTCTATCATGTCCCCTCTCTCCTTTCTTTCCTCAAGGGTATACATGTTAAGCTCCTTTAATCTTTCTTCGTATGTCTGCTGGTGCAGATCCTGCATCATTTTGGCTGCCCTCCTCTGGACAGCCTCCACTCTGTTTATGTCTTTTTGGAGATGGGGTCTCCAGAACTGCACACAGTACTCCAGATGGGGTCTCACTAACTGTCTGTACAGAGAGATAGCAACTTCCTGTTTTCTACTATTGATGCCTCTCCCTATGCATCCCAGTATCCCCCAGCCTTCCTTACTGCCTTCTCACATTGCTTGCCCACCTTTAGGTCATCTGATATAATTACCCCCAGGTCCCTTTCCAATTTTACTTTTGTCAGTATCTCACCCCCATTGTGTACGCTTCCCCTGGGTTTTTGTTTCCCTGGTGCATTACCTTGCACTTATTTGCATTGAATTTGAGCTGCCATACATTTGACCAATCCTCCAACCTTACCAAGTCCCTTCTCATCCTTTCCACTCCATCTTGTGTATCAACCCTGTTGCAGATCTTTGTGTCATCTGCAAAGAGACAAACTTTTCCTTCCAGTTCCTCTGCAATGTCACTTATAAAGACATTAAAAAGGTCCGGTCCCAGTACTGAACCCTGCGGTACCCTGCTAGTAACCCTCCTTTCTTCACTGTGGACTCAGTTTACTACTACCTTTTGTGTCCTGTTGTCTAGCCAATTTTTTATCCAGACTACCACCTTGGGACCCACTCCAAGGCTGGCTAACTTGCATATTAATCTTTTGTGTGGGACTGTATCAAATACCTTGCTAAAATCTAGGTAGGCCATGTCCACAGCCCCTCCCTGGTCTACTACTTTGGTCACCCAAAGAAATATATTAGATTTGTCTGACATGACCTTCCCATCATGAATCCATGCTGCCTTGGGTCCTGCGCCCCACTGGCCTCTAGGTACTCAACAATTCTTTCCTTCAGAAGTGATTCCATCATTTTCCCTACCACTGAGGTCAAACTAACTGGTCTGCAGTTTTCAGCCTCTGTCCTTCTCCCACTTTTGTGAAGAGGAATCAGATCCACCCTCCTCCAGTCCTCAGGTACAACCCCATCCTCCCATGATTTGTTAAAGAGAGCAGCCAGCGGTGTCACTAGTTCTACCCTTAGTTCTTTTAGAATTCTTGGGTGAATCCCATCAGGCCCCATTGCTTTGTCCACCTTCAATTTTTTTAGTTCTTTCAGACACTTTTCTTCTGTAAATGGACTAGTATTGACCCCTGTCTTCAGAGTGTTTCTCTTGTCAGGTTTAGATACCTCCCTCTCCTCTTTCTTTGTGAATACTGAGCAGAAATATTCATTCAGTGTCCCTGCTTTTTCACTGTCACCCTCTGCCCACATTCCCCCCCTTTATTAAGCCTCAGTATCCCTCCTTTGGTCTTTCTTCACTCCCTAATGTACCTATAAAAGGTCTTATCCCCCTTCTTAACAGAGTTGGCTATCCTTTCCTTGGTTTGGACCTTCGCTATTCTAATTGCCTTCCCTGCCTCTTTCTGCTTTAACTGATAACGTTCTCAGTCCTGCTCCTGTGTTTCTTTATAGCTCCTGAATGCTAACCTTTTCTCCTTAACCTTCCCTGCCACCTCTTTTGAGAACCATAATGTTTTTTTTTTCCTTCATTGTGTTTTGTTGATTTGCTTTACACAAAGGCTTGTTGCCTCTGTCAGGTCTTCCTGCAGCCCCAACCACTCCTGTATGTCATGGTTATCAGCAAACTGGACAGGGGCCATGCAGATAATGTTCCATATTTGGACTTCAGCAAGGCATTTGACTCGGTGCCGCATGGGAGACAGGGGGGAAACTGGAATACATTGGGGTGGGGATAAAAATGGTTAACTGGATCAACAACTGGCTGAGGGGTAGGCAGCAAAGGGTGGTTGTTTGGGGGGGAACTCTCATCACAAAGGGATGTTATGAGTGGGGTGCCCCAGGATTCAGTACTGGGATCAGAGCTGTTTGGGATATTCATAGCTGATATTTCAAACGGGATCCAGAATGGATCAGTCTGTTCACAGAAGATACTAAGATCAGTGCAGTGGTAGATGACATAGGGTTTTATGTGATAACTGTGATCGCCGATGGGCAATCACCATTAGGGAGAAGTCACATTGCCGAAAGTTTTTTCAGTGATGGACTCCCCGGTGCACAGCAACACAGTGCTGGGGACTTGGATTTTTATTGTTTATGCGGGGGCTGTGCCCCCACACCCCTACTTAAAGATTCTCCACTCCAGGGGGGTGCATGTCAGGGGGGTGTAACTCGGGGTTAAAAAACTCTTGGGCAGGGCACAACAAAAGGCACCTGCAGCTGGACCTGAACCCAGCATCATACTTGCCACAGCTGCAGACCAACCCTCTACACCATGATGCAGCTCAGCAGCTCACAGCAGTGCCACCCCTTACAGCTCCTCTGTCCCCTCCCAGTCCACACTTGGTGTGCTCACTCCCCCCATGCACATAGACATATAGCAACATCTGGTCACTATTTCACCCAACCCCACCATCCAGTTGCCCAGCTTCCCCAATCACCCCATCCACAGGTGCCACGATTGAGTCACTGTTTTGGCTGACACCCAATCATGGTCACCATCATCTCAGGATACCATGACATACAGGAGTGGATGGGGCTGCAGGAAGACCTGACCAAACTATAGGAATGGTCAGCGACATGGCAGTTGGGGTTCAACACCAAGAAGTGCAAGGTACTGCACTATGAAGCAAGGAACCAGAGAAGGAAATATCATTTGGGACGGGTACAGTTGGTAAGCACAGTGGAGGAAAAGGATCTAGGGGTGCTAATAATGGGGCATATGAACCACTCAGCTCAGTGCAGGAAGGCGGCTGCAATGGCAAACAAGATGCTGGGATGCACAGCAAGGGGAATCTCCTCCAGGCACCGAGAAGTGATCCTACCCCTGTACAGGTCACTGGCCAGGCCTCACCTTGAATGCTGTGTACAGTACTGGTGGAAATTCCTGAAGAGGGACATCAGGTTGCTGGAGGGAATGCAGCATAAGGCAATGAAGATGATACAGGGACTTGAGGGAAAATCCTATGAGGAGAGGCTGGGAGAGCTGCAAATGTATTCCCTGGAAGAGAGGATTGATAGGGAGACTATGACTGACACCTTTAAGTACCTAAAGGGTATTTACAGGGGAAGGAACATGAGAGGGCATCGACTAAGATTTGAGGGGGAAGCTTCAGGAGGTAAATAAGGAGACACTGTTTCATGGAAAGGGTGGTTGAAAAGTGAGACACTCTGCCTGAGGAGGTGGCATTGTGTAGAACGATGGAAGGATTTAAGAGAGGGTGGGACATAGTGAGGGGTGGTTATGAGGAGGGAGGGAGGGAGGGAGGGCAGCTGCAAGTTGAGGGGCTAGCTGCACAATTGAGCACACTCAATAGACCATGAGGCCTGTTTCTGCTGGCCATTTGTATGTTCATATGATCTTTTCTGAAAAAATTAAGAAAAACAAATAAAACACTTTTAAAGTTAGTAATTTTATTAAGAACTGTTTTTATACGTGATGTCAGTCTGAGTTGTGAGCGGGCTTTTGTTGGTGAGCCTCTCCTCCATCTATCACAGATTCAGAATACTGAATCTCCTCCCTAATTCCACCCTCTGTCTGCCTTGTTCCTCTTTTTTCTTAGAAGTCCTTGCCCAGTTATAAGCCTGGAAAATGTGAGGTGAAAGTAGGTTACTTTGTTCAACTCCTAATTCCTGCATGAAACTTTTCCACTGCTTTTTGTTCTGCTTCTGTGCTTTCCCTCGCCGCTCTTAACACTCTCTTTGCCACTGCCAAACTGCAGTTTGTGCTACATTACATCTGTGTCTCTTCCTCCTTGTACCTCTTCTCCATTTGTGCTATTCATTGTAGTTGTAAATGAAAGACAACCTAAGAACTGAATGAAATGTTATAAATTCAGAGGGCACATAAAGAAACAGGCAGCATTTTAAGATTATTCTGTGACATAATTTCCATTGGATATAGAGCTGCACCTGGAAATATGAAAAAGTCTGGCCTGCATTTCTCCTCTCTATAACACCCCAACACCAGGGCACCCACCCCCATTGCCAAAAAGGAAACCACCCACTGAGATGGAGACACTCTCTGCAAAGACACACTTCCGGCACCAAGGTACCCAAACCCCAGTGCCAGCTAACAAACCACCAACAATGGGATGCCCAGTCTCCAGTGTAGGTCCCTGAATTAAAGAAAATCATCTCTTTGTGTCTTTTTTCTTTCACCTGAAAAAAAAAAAAGAAAATGATCTACTGACTTCTGCTCCCACCCAGACCATTTGACCCCCACCAGTGCCCACCTCCGCTCCTCCCTACACCCCTCACTTTCCTATGTAGTGCTACAGAGTAATCCTGTCTTGGAGCAGAGAATATCTTTTTATTATCGAGGCTAGCCACTAACTGATTGAAAGCAAGGTAAGAGCGTTAATGACTTTTTAATGTGTTTTCAACTTTTGCTTATATTTTTGTCATTCTGTAACATTTTTGCCTTAAATTTTTAACAGAACCTTTTTTTTTACAAAATCTCATGACAAGGCAGGTGTAACTTTTCAAATACTTTCTGAAGCATGTTTTGATAGTTGCTCAACCAAATGACCCTTTGGATGATATTTAAAAAATGCCACCTGTCTTGATCATAAAGTAGGGTTATAAAAAGACTATGTTTTTTTAAATTTAAAGTTTATTAAACTTTTCCACAAAGAGAATACATGGCAATGCTTTTCCAAAAATCGTAGTCAAAATCAGACATACACTAACAAAATAATAAAATACTGTAATACATATTAATACAGTTTTTAAAACTATTTTCTTTATCAAATAAAATATATTCAAACTATATGTATTACTCCTGGGTACAAAGGGCTACAGATGAGCCCCAAATATTTTCAAATATATCATTTTTATCTAGAAGCGTGCAAGATATTCTTTCATTACTAGCAGTGACCAACAAATTATTAAACCATTGTTGCATGTTGGGAGGATTCATATCCTTCCAGTGTTGAAGGATCAATTTTTTTTTTATAAACTAGAGCACATGTCACCACCAAGAATCTCTTTTGTTTAGGAATATTAGGAATCAAACTAATGTCTCCAAGAATGAAAATTAGAGGAGAAAATGGTATAAAGGACCCAACAATCTATTGGCAAAAAGCATGACTTTGCCTCCACTGAGACAAAGTCCTGTTACAGTGCCAGGACAAATAAGCTAAGCCTGCATCTTGATCTCCACATCTCCAGCATTTGCAATCTGATACTAGCCCTATATTAAACAATTGCCTAGGGAAGTAATAACAGTAATGCAAAATCTTAAATTGTACAAGTCTTCCTTGCACCCCTCTAGATGATGTGATTGCATTATCCCATAATCTCTCTCACATCCCCTTTGAAATGTTTAAACCTAAATCCTTCTGCCATTTTACCCTTGCATGCTCTGTTAGCTGAATATCAGAGTCATTCAAAAGTACATAAATTAGACTAAAGCCCTTAGGTAAATAGCATATTTTAAATAGGTGTTATCATGCAGGAGAGTAAATAAGCTTATGTGATGCGTCCAGGTATTTGCTAAGGAAAAAACATGTAATTTGTAAGTAAAAGTAAAAATCACATTTACGTAAGTCAAACTTATTCTTAAGGTCTGTAAAGGAGAGCAGTCTGTCTTGATTATCTAATAGGTCTCCTATTAAAGCAATACCTTTGCATTTCCAACCCATATCTTTAATGCCTTTATTGTCAGGGGTTAACAAAGGATTGTCTGAATTTGGTATAAATTGTAGTGGGACAAATTCCACCTTTTTAAGAGAATTGAACTTCCTACAGACCATTATAGAAATTTGCAGAGTAGGGAGATTTAATAATTTGTGAGGAGTCCTACAAAAAAATAAATCAGTCAGCTTCAGTGGTATATCATTTCTTTTTCTATCCGTACCCATAGGGGGGTGTCTAGTGTGTGATGAGGCACAATCCAAGCAGCCCCTTGTTTTAACTTGAAGGCCCAGTAGTACCCTTTCCACCAAGGTAGAGCTAAACCACATTTTCTATTTGGGGTTCTCAACTTATATTTTGAAAGTCTCGGGGGCTTACTTTCCCATAAAAAGAAGGAAATAACTGTTTCTATTTTATTAAACCAAATAGTGAGGACATTTGCAGCAAAATTCTATACAAAACAAAATAGTTTGGGAGCAAAGAACATCTTTAATGAATTAATCTTCCCCCATAAGGAGAGATGCAGTTTGCTCATCTAAGTCCCCTTTTAGCTCCTCTATAACCTTACACATATTGTGAGACAAGATCTTCTCAATAGAAGCAAATATTTTTATCACTAAGTATGTCAAGCCATCAGCAGGTCAAATTAAACCTGGGAAAATTGATGTAATAGCTGATTTTTGTACAAATGACCCTAAATTTACACATTCAGATTTAGACCAATTAACATAAAATCCAGATATATCCCCAAATCTATGTAAAAGTTTCTTCACATTTAACAAAGAGTTAACAGGTTGGGTTAAAGTAAGAAGTAAATTGTCAGCATAGGCAAAAAGTGTGTTTGTGTATTTACCTGTGACAACCCCTACTACAGTATATTGTCAGATTACATAATCTCTCTAATGAGGGGGTTCAGTTGTCAGCACAAATAATAATGGTGAAAGAGGGCACCCTTGCCTAGAACCTCTGAATAATTGAAAATAAGAAGATCTGGCCCCATTAGTGATCATACAAGCTCTAGGGGTTGCACAGAGTGTTTGTACCCATTTCAACAAATTAGGCCCAATGTTATTTTTCATTAGAACTTTGTAAAGATAACCCCATTCAAGTGAATCACATGCTTTTCCTATGTGCAATAAAATTGCCAGAGCAGGAAAGGAATTATTTCCCATGGGGTAAGTAGACCAAAGAATAGAAAATAATCACCTAAAGTTGTCAGCAGCTTGTCTGTTCTTCATAAACCCTACTTGTTCCTTATCTATTAATTTATTCAGAATTTCAACTAATCTATTCGCTAATATGTTTGACAGAATTTTATAACCAAAATTCAATAAAGAAATGTGCCTGTAGTTATCGCAATCCAGACGATCTTTCCCCTTTTTATTTAAAAGACATATGTAAGCCAAATTCATGGATTCTGGCAATATACCATCAGTAAAAGAAGTCTGGAATGCAGTAAGCAAATGAGGAGCCAAAATACTATTCACCAGCCAGCTCATCTGGACCAGGTGATTTCCATTTAGGGGCCTGAACAATACCTTCTGAAATTTCCTGTATATTAATTTGTTTATCTAACATTTGTTTATCTTCTGAAGATAAGCAAGGAAGTTTATTGTATTTAGAAATCAATCTACCATATATTTCTGTCCCCTTCCTTTAGATTTATATAAGTTTTCATAAAAACTTTTAAAACAGTTATTGATTTTTTTAACATATGTAATTTCTCCTGAAATATCTCTAATTCCTTTAATAATAGTCTGATTTTGAATTTTGCATAATCTGTAAGCCAAATGTGTACCTGCCTTTTTTCCCTGACTCCCAATATCTTTGCTTTATTCTAAAAAGAGAATATTCAATTTTCTCAGAATTAACTTTATTAATTTCATATTTAAGTCCCAAAACCTTAAATGATAAATCCCTGTTATCAGGTAAATTTTGTTTTCATTTTAACAGTTTTCCCCCTAAAGAGTCCTCTTTTTCTTTTAGTAACTTCAATTTTTCTTTTTTCTTTTAGGAGGCATAACTAATCATCAACCTCCCTAATGAAAGCTTTGTATGCATCCCATATTATTTTAGGGGAGACCTCACCATTGCAATTTACCCTGAAGCAATCTTTGGACTCTTTACAGATCCATTCTCAAAATTTGGCATCTTACAATAAAGAGGCATTTAATTTCCAGCTATTAGATCGATCAGATTTGTTTTTAAACAAGACTGAAGTCTTTAAGAGATAATGGCCTGAAATAAGCACATTCTCATATACAGTTTGACTAGTATCATTACATATATTCAAGGGGAGAAAGAAATAGTCTAACCTACTAAACATTCCAAATCTGACTGACAGAAATGAGTAGTCCCTACCACTAGGATGTGCTAATCTCCAGATATCCAGTAGGCCCAGGTCGTTCAATATTTTATGCAGACAGATTTGTCAAGAAGATAGTTTATCTGTGTTAAAAATCTACGTTTCGACTTTAGGTCTTCTTCAGGAAATATCTAAAAGAGAAAAAAAACAAAGTTAGTGTATTTTTTTTCTCTTTTAGATATTTCCTGAAGAAGACCTAAGGTCGAAATGTAGATTTTTAACTCTATTTTCTATTTTCAGCGTGCATTTAATATAACCATTTTGTTTTGCTTTTAGACCACATGCTGACGCAGCGCCTTATTTTAGTTTATCTGAGTTGTGAATATATGATCTGTTGAGCAAAGGGTCCATAACTGTGTTAAAATCCCCTCCTAAAATAATTTCATACTCCCCTACATTAGCTAAAGCAAGACCAATGACTTGAAAAAACTGTTTCCGCTGCTTCTGGGAGTTAGGGGCATACACATTGCAAATAGCCACATTTTTGTCATATAAGTTTCCTAAAAGAATTTTAAATCTTCCTTCTGGGTCAGTTAAATGGCTATGTTTAATAAAATGAATACCTTTCCTGATTAAAATAGTGACTCCCCTTTTTTTTGATGAGAAACAACAATAGTTAAGTGTGGCCTCCCGGGTTGTGCTTGAAAATAGGCAGGACTAATGCCTAATGCACTTACCCGGTTACCAAAAGCTAATAAATAACTAAATAAATAAACTTCAGGCTAAGTTCTCTGCTTCTTCTGGAATAAGATGGGTTTCTTGTAACAGGGCAATATCTACTTTGTGTTTATTAAGATGGTTAAGTACTCTGCACCTTTTGATGGGTGAGTCTAAGTCTTATACATTCCAGAAGCTAATATTCACTGTACTCATGTTATAAAACGGATGATATACAGATAAACAAAAACTAGATGCTAATACCAGATATAATGTAAATGTAAGCATGAAACATTACTGCCAACTATACTTAAATCCTTATACGATGAACTTGTATCTAAACCCAATGTAAGATAGAAAATTATCAGCAGACTGAGATAGGAAAATAATATATGACTTTGAAGATACAAGAAATCATTGACACTTAAAACAAACTCACAAGTATACACTCCCCCACCACTGCAAACACAATAAGAAGATGCATGAGAAACTCACTGAAGAACCACCTCAAAGTCTATTCCATCTATTAGGTTGCAAAACAAGAACTCCACCTGTATTTTGCAATTATATACAGGTAGTTAATAAAATATTATTAAACAGTTCAAATAGCTTAAAGTTTCACTTATTATCTCCCTGAATATATGATAGTTATTGCTCACAAAACATAGTTTCTTAAAAGGTCTAATTGTTTAAAGTGAGTAATACAGCAAAAGCCTCAAAAATGCATAACTCTAGTATCATGTAAAAATAACATATTTGTAGATAATGAATTCAAATCTTCAGTGAATAGCGCAGCACAAGAATTGAAGGCATATTATCCACACTATTTTATCTTATACTTACCTTACCCTTAGTAGCTACCTATACCAAGATTTCAAATCTCTTAGTATACAATGAACAGAGTCCCAGGACTTGATCATATTCCCTCCTACAAGAATAACAAGCAGTTAGGAGCATATTCTAGAACTGATAGCTGGCAATAAAAAGTATGCAATTTGATCATCAACACCATGTCCGCAATACCTTATAAGCTATTTGAAACTCCTTTCTTACTTTGCCACCTTGTTAAAAGAGAGTTACCACTGTAGTATCAGGCAAATGCTACAAGTATTTAAATAGTGCAAGCAAATGTCTTAAAAGAGAAATCAGATTTTAAAATGTAGAGTATAGTATGAGAAATGTTGCTGTCTCCCTACCACAAATCGGCTAGGCCCTTCATTAAGTAAAAGTTAGATGCTAGACTTTAAAGTATGCCCAAGAAAAATCCCCCGCCCCCCCGAGGAAGCAAAATGTGAAACCCAATTATTTAAACCTTCCATGTATACAGAGGGAGGGAGGGATCCTGGACTGAGTCTTGAGCCGCTGCTTAGTAGATAAAACCTCTACTGACCTGATAATTACTTTAAGGATGTTGCCTTTTGGGAGTCATATCCCTCCCATGCAAAGCGCTAAGTCAAAAATATCGTATGGCTTCTGACTTTAACCTTCACCCTCAAATAAACTTGTATAAATGCAATAAGAAAAAAGAATGCATAAAAATAATAAATCAAATACTGGTGACTAAGCATAACATATTAATAAAATTCACATAAGAATGAGCATAAAAACTTAGAATATTGTAATGAGTGCTGTAAAAAACTAAGGTAAAACAACATGGGCTGGATATTCAAACTGCGCTATTTTGTGGCGAAGTTCTGCGCTGTACAAAATAGTTGGTGTTAGGTGTGGTCGAGCAATATTCAAAGGAGTTGCGCCATTGAGCAACTCCTTTGAATATCACCTCACACAGCCACTGTGCATGGCACAGTGGAACTTGCACCACCACAAGTGGTCAGAGTGGAGCATTCAACTTGCAGTGGCGCAAGTAGCATTGCGCCATGTGCAAATTTCCGATATTCAAAAGGTGACATGCAAATGGAGCCATAATTCATGCAAGGCACAGGGGGACCATTTGCATCTGTTTATGGCCCATTGCATGCCAACTCATGCAGGTGCGCCGATCCCGAGGACTTGTGCCTGGTGCCCTGCCAGGGCAGCAGCCATTGGGGACCAACGCCCCTGCAGCCCGATTGCAGGCAAATGTTAAGAAAGCCCACCTCCCCGACTGGCCTGATCGCGGCATAAGTTACATCACCCCCACCAGCCCGATCGCAGGCAGCAAAGTGTCCCCTCCCCCGAATGTATCCCTGGTGGTCCAGTGGACCGATATGCCTGATCGCGGGCTGAAGAGCTTTAAACCCCCCCCGAATGTATCCCTGGTGGTCCAGTGGGCCGATAAGCCTGATCACAGGCTGAAGAGTTTTAAACCCCCCAGAACGTATCCCTGGTGGTCCAGTGGACCGATAAGCCTGATCGTGGGCTGAAGAGTTTTAAACCCCCCTGAATGTATCCTTGGTGGTCCAGTGGACCGATAAGCCTGATCGCGGGCTGCATAATGTGTAGAAACCCCCACCCCAAGACCATATCCCTGGTGATCTAATGTCCCCACCCACCCACCCACGAGCCCCACCACCCGCTCCCCGCAGCTGGAGGGTGGCAGCATCCCACCCACCTGCCGCCCTGCCCGCTGACTGACTGCCGTAGGGCTGCACACCCATTGGTGCAGAGCAAGAGCCAATGGGCGTGCAGCCCATAGCTAAGGCAGTCCAGATATGTGAATGAAGTCATTCATTCACATATCTGGACTATTTTGTACAGGATGGGCTGCACACCCATTGGCTCTTGCTCTGCACCAATGGGCATGCAGCCTACTCGGGCAGTCAGTCGGGGGCGGCGGGGTGGCAGGCGGGTGGATGCTGCCGCCCCGCCGCTGGGGGAGCGGGGTGGGAGCTGCGGTGGGTGGGGTGGGGGACACTAGATCACCAGGGATATGGTCTTGGGGTGGGGTTTTGCCACATTATGCAGCCCGCGATCAGGCTTATCTGTCCACTGGACCACCAGGGATATGTCTGGGGAATACTTTGCTGCCCACGATTGGGCTGGTGGGGGTGATTTAAGCTTATGCCCACAATTGGGCCAGTCAGGGGTGGTGGGGGATGTTTTACACTTTTGCCCATGATCGGGCTGCAGGGAGGGCACAGGGAGTAGGTTGAGGGCCAGCCACAGGTGGCAGCTGCTGTGTTGCACCCTGCAATGTGGCAGCTCACCTGTGGGTGGCCCTCGACTTACTCCTTTTTTTTTTGGCTCAAAGTTGTGCAGGCGCAGGTTGGGGGTTGCGCCTGCACAACTCTGCAGAGCCCGGCTGAATATCGGGCTGTGCAGTTTATGCATGGTTCCTCCCCCTCCAGTTCAGCATGCATTCATTTGCTTTGCGCTGTTGCTCAGCATGTTTTCAGTGGCGCAACTGCCTCCTGCTGAATATCGCAGAATGGCGCAATTTCGGACTTGCGCAGGTGCAATCGTATTGCGCATGGTGCAACCCTTTTGAATATTTGGGCCCATATGTACAACAGCAACCAAACAGCGGAGAGCATCATAGAAACATAGAAACATAACATAGAAACATAGAAACATAACATAGAAACGTTTTTTTTTTCAAAAAAGAATAATCAAGTGACTAGAAGCTCAGATTACTTAGCCAAAAAACCAGGGAAGGATGGCTCTGTGAACATGTCTGCAACCAGACTACAGGGACCCTTCAAACAGTCAAGTATTCTTTTAGCAAGGCTATTATTAGAAGAAATCTTTGTTGTGGGCAAGTACCTCTCTGATTTAGGAGATCCATTAGGAGTAATGGAGAAAAGCATGGACTGTTTATTTCTATGACTGTGGGCGGAGCCAACAGGAGTATTGCATGTACAAAAGGAGTGATGTCATGTTTTCTGTCCGTGGAACTGACTGAAGGTGTAAATAGTCTCCTCCGCCTTACCCTCCTCCAAGCAATGTTTTCTGCCCTCAAATAAATACACTTTCATGTTAGTCAATAGTTGCAGGGTATTATTTTCTTTCTTAAATGGGTGGTATGAGAACTGGAACCTGAGTAGTGGGAGGCAGCATTATTTTTTTTTTTTTTGAGTAAGATCCACCTCCACCTCCACCCCAAACTTTTTTCTGATTCATGTGGGAGGGGCATGAGATAGCTCTAGGATGCTGTAATTAGATACATTAGTTTGGAACCTTATCAACCAACAGACATGCCTTGGCAGGGGAGAACAGGACAGAACAGAAGATATTTAATGCCTTCAAACTGACTTAAAATCCTTGGGAACAAATGATTATCAGAGCCACTTGGGGCCTCAGAAGGAGACCTAGACACACATCTAGCTCTGTAAGAATATGTTCATTTTTTTGGGGGGGGGCTGTGGGATTCAAACTCAGACCTAACTGCCCACATCATCAATGCTATAAAATGCTATAATTAACAGACTATAGCTGTTTTCTTACAGAAACCTCACTCAGTTAGATTTCAAGTATTTGCTAAATTGTAAATGTAGGTGTCAGCATTCTGTTAGTAGTTAGTGCTGATTGTGGTCTGTGACAAGATCTTTTTTTTTTTTTTTTACAAATGAAGTATATGGTAGGAAGCTGAAAACAGACTGTGATGATAAAGTGTGTTTTTTTCTTTTAAGCTGAGATGTATTAGAAAACTTTGAACAAGAAAATAATTAATGATTTTAAAAGCTATTCTGATCAGAACTGACATAAAAAAAATCTTAACTATTTTTTATTTTATCATGGACACTAGAAATAGGATGCCACCATTCACTCCATTAAACCTGTTTTTCAGGTTTTTTTATAGCATCCCTGCCAAGGTAATCTTCCCAGAATGCAATCTGTTACAGGGGATTGAAATTGTTTTAATCATGAAGCATTGGTGTTTAACAGACTCTAGCAGTTTTCTTACAAAAACCCCACTCAGTTAGATTTGAAGTATTTGCTAATTTGTTTATGTAGGTCTCAGCATTCTGTTAGTAGTTAGTGCTGATTGTGGTCTGTGACAAGATAATTTTTTTTTACAAATGAAGTGTATGGTAGGAAGCTAAAAACAGACTTTGATGATAAAGTGTGTTTTTTTTCCTTTAAGTTGAGATGTATTAGAAAACTTTGAACAAGAAAATAATTGGTGATTTTAAAAGCTATTCTGAACAGAGCTGACATAAACAAAATCTTAACTATTTTTCATTTTATCACATACACTAGAAATAGGACGTCACCATTCACTCCATTAAACCTGTTTTTCGCATTTTTTATAGCATCTCTGCCAAGGTAATCTTCGCAGAATGAAATACATATATTATGTAGAGTGTTTTGATACTGTATGTATGTTAATTTTAAAATATGATGAGCTTTTTGCCAGGTTTGAGTGATAAATTCTCATGCTTCCTCAGGAGAGTTTAGAGCATAAGAAGTTTTCCCTTTTAAAAGTACCAAAAATGCTGGATATTTAACATAATAAGATAAACCAATTTCCTGTAAGATGTAACAAATGTCATTATATTCTTTCCTTTTCTAGAGTATTTTTGCTGAGTAATCCTGGAATATATAAATCCTATTGTTCTCCCAGTAAAGAGTTATCTTTTGTCTTGCTAAAGCAAGGATTTCTTCTTTTACATTAAATCGTAGGAAGTGCACAATAATGGTTCTGGGTTTTTGTCCTTGACTGGGTGGGGATCTTAAAGATCTATGTATCCTTTCAATTTCCAAGGGCCATCGCCAGGAAGTAATCAGAACAGATGGTATGAAATCCCTTAAAAACCTCAGCATATCATTGCCTTCTACAAATTCTGGGACCTCCACCAGACATAAATTGTTATGCCTGATTCTGTTCTTTAAATCATCCACCTTAGAGCCTAAATATTCAATTTTTGTTCTATTTCTTGTGGAAACATCTTCTACTTTACACAACATCTCTTCCAGGAAAGCTAACCTTTCTTCTACCACATTTAGCCTTTCTTCCAGGACCCCCATTTTATTTTTTTTCAGAGTCAGCCTGTTTCTTTAAAGAGTCAATGTCTAAGTGCATACTGTGAAGTTTTTCTTTTAAACATTTCATGTCATTTAAACCAGTTTAAGTACTACCTTTATTTGTTTTTGTTGGACTCTTGTACTCTTAGACAATTTCCCTCCTTGAGTTCTGGAAGAGCCAGTGGGTGAAGTGCCAAGGTGTTTAGAATTCCCTGCCTCTCCACTGCGACTGTCAGATGGCATAGTATGATAAAGGTAGGCACTGATTTTAAAAAGTACCTTATGACTCTCTAGAATGCTCAGATAAGACCTGCTTTAAAAATTATTTATGGCATTAGGTTAGGAAAGTAATCAGACTACCAAAAGTTACTTCACGGTACCTAAACTTAATTAAATCATGAAAATATTGCTGTTCTTGGGAGCATTACCGCTAAGCCACCATTCCTTCAGAGCGCTAGCGGCGACCCACAAAAAAAAAAGACTAATGACCACACATTTCCAACACAGACCTTTTTACCCCACCCCATGAACTTGATATGTCAATTTTCAAATCCTTCCCAAAATGTCTTATCACACACATGCTACAGTATGACATTTTGGCTAAGATCTCACAAACAACACCTGCTGTGTTCATAAGGTGACATCATAATAAGACTATGTTGAAAATTTGGAGTCAGAATTTCTAGAAAAAAAGCAAAGTTATGAATAACATTTAAAAATGTTCAACATTTACCCATAACATTGCCATCTTTTGTCCATTTTGAACTCACATTTGCAACATACATTAGTCATTTTGTACCCCATCTATTGAACATAGCAGGTGTCATTTTCAAATCCTCTCCCAAAACAATTTTCGTGGTTCACGTTTTAAGTCGCATTTCATAAATGACATCTGTCATATTCATATTCCAGGTAATAAAAATGCTATCTTCAAAATTCTGAGCCACAGTCTAAGAAAACAGTGCTGTGTATGAACCTCTTAATTTCTCAGTCATGACAATGTAACTTTTATAACGTGTCTTATTAATTTGTTAATAACTGCTGTGCTGTATTTGTCCAACAACTACACAATTAATGCAAGCAAGCAAGCATGGCTGGCATTGACCAATGATTGTTTTATTATTCTATCAAACATAGTTTGTTGATTTAAGATACACCTACAGTATATGGGGACTGCATGTCTGTAAGAGTATCACCTCTTGTATTCTTAGACTGTCAGATCTGATCACCTTTGGTATGCTGCCATCACGCTAACAATATGCAAGGAGACACTCTTTATAGACATAAGAGACACATCAGTCTCCATATTATTGCTTTGCTATACATAGATAATGGGAGGGGGCAGGAAAAGTAAAGGGCAAAATTGGGGAAAAACTATAAAAAGGGGATTGTCTGGGCTATTTTAGAAACTTGTCTATACAGCCTAGCTCACTGCCCAATGTCTGTCCCCAGTATAGAGCAGTGGTTAGTGGCACTGAGCTGCAAATCTGAAGACCTGGTTTGAATTCTGTCAGTCCCCACTTGCATACTGTGTGACCCTGAGCAAGTCACTTAACTTCCTTGTGCTTCCAGATCACACCTGGAAATAAGCACCAGCTTAGTGTGCCTTTCCTGGTTAAACAATTTCCCGTTCCCTTCCTTTCACATGGAGTTATTCTATTTTTAG
The DNA here is from genome assembly GCA_016271365.2 of Neoceratodus forsteri. Lineage (NCBI taxonomy): Eukaryota > Metazoa > Chordata > Ceratodontiformes > Ceratodontidae > Neoceratodus > Neoceratodus forsteri. Next base: position 218,880,653 of record CM028136.1, on the reverse strand, counting down.
TACCACTTCCAGCTGAGAGGATTGGATAAGTGAGAAACCTATCCCATGGATGCTGGGTACTAGAGGCCCACCCACTCAGGCAGGGAATAAGACAGGTTTTATTTGCGTCTGGGCTTTGGGGAATTTTCTATGGTCCCTCAACACTGCTAAATGGTGCTATCATATGTTTTAGAACACAAAAAGGCCATTGTCCACTGTGGGGGGAGGTAAAGTCAAGCACAACACATTTATTACTCCTCATAACTCCACACTTCGTCCTCCAAGGGGGATACATCACATTTACAGACATAAAACATTTATCATTGGGCTTCCACAGAGGGCAAGACAAAAGATAAAAAGCTGGTGCCGTCCACCGTATGTCAACCTTATTAGAAAAGCAAGGTTTGGGGGCATGGCTTAGCTGCCTACAAGTTTCTTTCTTTCTTTCTTTCTTTCTTTCTTTCTTTCTTTCTTTCTTTCTTTCTTTCTTTCTTTCTTCTTTCTTTCTTTCTTTCTTTCTTTCCTTCCTTCCTGAAAATTGGTAACCTAAATCTCCTCGCTCTCAAGGCCACATTACATTATCTTAAGTAATCTACCCTGACTACTGCCTCGACCTTGTCACATGTCATAGAGTCTGATGGAGCAAAACCACTACACCAATTTCATTTGTTTCACTGACATGGAGAACATAATGAGCTGAACCAGGCAGAATGACAGCTGACATGGAAAGTGCACATCTGATGTGGAAAGGACACACCATCAGAATTTCCCAGTCTTTTCCCAGGAACTATCTGCCAGAAGGAAGGTCTATATTCCTGCTGGTATGGTCCACATGGACATTGGAGTCCCCTACACCACATGCTACCCCATGGTGCTGCAAATCACCAAAAATAACATCTCCCAGCAATTTGACTCACCAGAGGTTACTTAAGCATTCATTTCCAAATTCTGGCTAAATAAAATGGGCCAAATACAAGCCAACTGACAGGAAAAGAAGAGAGCCCCCCCCCCCCAGCCCAAGTGATGGGGACTGATCCAGCACTGGATGGCTTCCATGGCAAGCACCAACTAGCTCCATGGTATAGCCCCCACTTCAGTCCTCATCAGTTGATGAGGACCCCAGACAACCCTCCCCCAAACAAAAGCAGCACAACAAAGAAGTAGGAGCTGAAGTGGCAGTAGGGACTCTCCATCATTGGAAGTCCAGTCATCTATCTTAAGAAGCAATTGTTTTGCCCCCCCGCAGAAGAATGATGGACCCTCTGCTTCTTCCATACAGTAACAATCTGGAGAGACCACGGGGACAACTGTGCAGCCTAAATCCTGGGCTGAAGCAGTCACCCTGGTCATGGCTTAGAAACATAGAATTTGATGGCAGGTGAGGACCACTTGGCCCACTGTGTCTGCCCATTTTTCCTACCTACTGTAATATTATTGACCCTACTTGATCTCTGGCTTAGCCCACCCTTCCCTAATGACAAAGGAGCCCTTATGCCTATCCCATGCATTCTTGAATCCCACCACAGCTTTTGCCCCCACTGCAACATGTTTCCTATGAAGAGATTCCTTCTGCATTACCCATGCACTGCAGTTGAACCTGCTGAAATAAACCATCAGGCAGCACTCCTCCCCCCCCAAAAAAAAATTCTCTGGACTTGCTTAGGTTTTCAATGGAGAAAAATATAATTTTTTTTTATATTCCCCCAAACCATCAAATTGTGTGGTGCTCACACCTATAGTAACAGGAAACTCTAGCAATTAAGATTCTGGTCCCTGTTAACATATGCTTGTGATCTGTCATATATATACACTGTCATACATGCATTGCTTATATGTATACTGCTAAAGATAGAAAAGTATTTGCTGCTATATGTTAGGTTTTAGTGAAATCCATGTTAGAATTATCTTCACAGAAAGGATTTTGGATTCATGAAATGGCCTTCCCCAGGAAGTGGTGGCAGTTCATACTATAGTGGGTTTTAAACAAGCATGAGACAGAAACAAAGGAATAGTAGAGATAGAAAGAAAAAGCTAAGCCAATGACCAATAAGGGTCACTGGTTGCTTTGTGAGCTAACATAAATGGGCAGACTGGATGGGTCTGGTGGTCCTTATCTGCTGACAAAATCTATTAATCTATAAGTTTACTAATGCTAAGTACCTTTTTAGCTGTCCTTACAATGTAGAATTGTTGGAGTGACCATTTATGTACATGCTGCTGCACTATATCGTTAGTTATTAGGGAAACTTGATGGAAATGTACTGGCTTTTAGGACTGTTAGTTTTGCCTGTAATACAGATTGCTGAGATAGCTGTCTTCTCTGAGAGAGAAAACAGGCTCAATGTTAGGTAACAACTATCAAGCAGAAGATGTACTGAGAACGTAATTATTTTGTATGTAGATAAGGGAAGCTGAAACAATAGCTGTAATCATGAAATACTGTATAAATACAGGATCAGTTTGGTGCCTCAGTTGAGTAGAGCCCAAACTACAGATGGGGGCCTGCCCTCTCTCCTGGGGATTGGTATGTATGCCTTTTTCTGTATTTTGGCATAGTTGCTAATAAAATGTTTCATATGCTGTAACTGTGTTTCTCTGTGACATTACCCACTAGGAATAAATCCATTATAAGGGTTTGATATAGAAATGTCACAAATTCACATTGGCATCCCAGATGGAACATTATTCAGAGACCACAAGAAATAGCATTGGGGTAAGCAAGGATCACAACCTAACTACTCCTGGTACTGTATATTGGTGGATAGAGGCATGGAAGTCCTGCTGCTGACCAAAGAAGCATAGTAGACCCTGCTATTGCTTTAAAGTACAGCTTGACCATAAGTTGGCAGACAGGGTGCGGGGACCTAGCTGCTGATTGAAGGGACATAGTGTGTTGCAGTCTGAACCATAAGTTGGCAGATAGCATATGGGGACCTAGCTGTTGACTGAAAGTGTGTAGAGCGTCATGTTTCTATTTTTCTCTAAGTGCACTTTTGCTTATTTGTGATCACAATGAAGGATTATACCTCCAAGTTTGTGACAAGCCATTGAGCATGGGTAACACAACAGTTTGTAGGTCTAGACCAGGAAAAGAATGGTTATTGTGTGCAAGGGTTGTATAAAGCATACCAAAGCATTACACACTAAAATAAGATAGTCTTAACTAAAATAAAGCAAACCTGTCAGACAAAGATTAGAATATTACTTGAACAGCGGTCCACAAAGCATTAACTTGCAGCATAGATGGCAAACATATCAGAGGATTATACACACAAGGGTTTTATCTGACATGTTAAATTTCAAATGACAAAGATTAGGCATCTAGGTAGGACCACATCAGCATGCCAGGTAACCTCTAACCGTTTCTGTTCTGTTAGCTGCAGCCTCATTGCATATTGCATCACCTTACAGCATCCCCCCATCCATTACTTCTGGGTTATGTCCATCTCATAGGCTGCCAATGCACATGTGACCAGAATAGAAATCTGATCCTGTGTAGGTCTTGTCCCTCCCCGCAGGTCTCCAGTAGTGGTGGCGAAGTGGGCTCAATCTGCTCCACCAAGTGATTCACGGAGCAAAGACAGATTTGCAGAGTGCTCCGCAACACGAAGTAGAGTACTTCACAATATAATGAGGAATGCAAAATCCATTGGAAACAGTGACTTTGCATTAGTCTGCCTCCCCAGACCACTACTCCACCAAAATTTCAGGCAAAGTGCTGATATCATCGAGCGTTTTTGTTTTTGTGTGGATTTTGAATGTTAATTTACAACATTGAGTGTGTGTGGTGAAAGACAGTGAAAGTGTGCTTTGTGGAGGGGTGTATCTGTGGTGTAGGTAGATTTAAGTTGGAGAAATAGTGATGTCTTTGTTTTTTGGTTATATTTTTGTTATATAACTGACTGTGTTAATGTACACACAGTTATATTGTCAGTAATAGTAGAAATGTTCTTGCTGTTTGTTTTGTGGATGTGGTGCAGCAGTTCATAAGTTCAGGTTATTTACATTACAAATTTACAATGCGTAACGTGGCATAGTACTGAACTTTTGCATTTGTTACGCATTCTTCATTCAGCATTGTACACAAACTGTTCTGTGTGTGAGTGTGTGTGCCGTGTTGCATGCATCAAATAATACACCTTTTATTGTGCCACAGACTAGTGCAATTGCAGGTGCAGCAGTGTGAACCTGCTATACACTGCAGCTGCCTGTTTTTGTACTGTGATCGTGGTATCTGTTAGTTTTGCTGCTTGTAGTACAGTAAAAATATGCACTGCCTGCATTGATGCCCCCCAGCCCACATTCAAAGGTATTTTTACCAGATTGGATTGTTTTGTGACCTCATCAGCATCACTGGTTACTGACGGAAGTTGTTTTAATTCCATGGCAGTCTCAGAGTAGTTGTTTATTTAGCTTCACATCCAGAGTCCCTCCAATCAGAGAGTGAACGTATCAAAATCTGAATTTGTTATAATATTGCAATTGATCCCCCAAAATGCCTGCAAAGAGATGTGCAAGCAAAGCTGTTTCTTGCCATGGCAATGTTGGCAGTAAGATGGTCTGTGGGCATGGTAGTAATATGCAGATGCAGAAGTGCATTGCCGATGTGAGGAAAGGTATTTCTCCTGCAATGTTTTTACAGCCCAATCAGTAGCTTCACTCATAGCTGGAGGAGATGATGTTTTCCAAGCCGATGGTATTAGTGTTACTGGTGTTAGTGGTGGTGGAGGTAGTATTAGTATTGTTGTGTCAAGTTCTAATTCCGACCAGTGTTCCGTATCCAAACATATTGAGTGTGAAGCAGTGCAAGAGAGTGGCAGCGTAGATGATGTCATATTTCCTAGTAACATCCCAGTAACTGAACCTGAAGATTCTGATAATCATGTCAACGATAGCATACAATGTGATATTCCACCCACCGTGGCACTTAACGTCACAGATTTTCCATGCAGTGATTCACAGTGTGGTGAAAAAATATCAGGTGATGGTGGTGTAGATGCTGATGATGAATGTGATGATGATGATGATGATGTTGCTGTTGTTGCAACATGCAGTCCACATGCTAGCATCCAAGCAGAAGATGTCGATGTGTGTGACGTTGATGAATATGATGATGATGTAATTGACCCCCAGTTGGGAACCGGAGAAAAAAAAATTCAAAGTGGCTATATCTGGGTCTGTTTGCAGGAATCCCCCCCCTGTAAAAACTTGTGATCTACCGGTTTTAGTTGATGAAGATGATGATGACCCAGTAATCAATATGATAGGTAGTCGTGGCAGTCAGTTGCAGTCCAGTTGTGCAGTGCCCAAAACATCACATCCCCCCCCCCACTTCAGTGCTTAAAATAACGGACTTAAATAAGCCACATCATGGACTTGTTAAAAGCAGAGCATCACAATTCCTTGTTTGGGATTTTTTTGTTCTAGATGCAAATGATGATTCAGTTGCAATCTTCCAGGTTTGCCATGTGCGTGTGAGTTGAGGTAATAAGGGTAGCCATCTGGGCACAGGAGGACAGCACACACATCTTAAGAATAGACACTCGGTACTGTGGACCCAGGACAAGCTGGCAGCTAATACCATAGTAGGGCCTTCACCCTCATCACTGGCAACCATAGCCAGCATGTTATCCCCTTCCATGACTGTTAAGCCCCGTAGGAAATTAAACATGTGCAGTAGTGCGGGTAATAAGAGCAGAGGATTACTACAGGCATGATGAGGTGGAGGACCATAATGACTTTGAAATGTTGTCCAGTGCTGGTGAGAGTAACAGTTTTTGTGGTGGTGGTGAATGCAGGATGTCTAGTGCAAGTGGTACATCAACCCCGGTTGGCAAATCTTGCAAAATAACAGCATTTCTGGGTTTGTCATCATCACCTGTGCAACCATCTTCATCAAATGTCCGCACTCCACCCCCTGCCAATGCCATTCATCGCAGAGCACAACCATTTGTGATCAACACACCCCGTGCAAAACATTTGTCAGTCCATGTTAGAGTGTTTGTGCGCATAAGTTGAAGTCCCCCCCCCCCAATCATACAGTGTCATGTGAACTTAATGCTGCTGTAGTGGAAATGCTGGCAATTGATCTTTTGCCCTTCTCCTTTGTGGAGAATTCTGGTTTCTGGTGGTTTGCTGCATGTGTCTGTCCAAAATGGAAAGTCCCATCCAGGTCATACTTTTCTACCCGTGCTGTCCCCGAGTTGTTCCACACTGTGTCCGACTCAGTAAGACATGCCCTTCAACATTCCTCCTCTCCATTCATCCATTTAAGTATGGATATGTAGACATGTGGCAAAACAGCGGGGAGTTCATATTTGTGTATAACTGTACACTGGGAGCAGGTGCCGGGGGTTGTTTGTGATGTTGGTAGCGTGAATAATTAGTGTAGTAAGGTGGATTGTCATGGTAGCAATCTTCCAGGAATTCGACAGCATGCAACAATTGCTATGCGCAATGTGACCTGTTCACACATTGGTGAGAACATGCTGGACGTGGTACTGACTGAAATTGATAGATAGCTAAACCCCCTCTCCCTGAGAGCTGGGTTCATAGCAAGTGACAATCGGTCAAATGTGGTGAAATGCATCACGAATGGTGTTTTATTTCGTGTTCCATGCACAGCCCACTGTTTAAATCTTGTGGTGCAGGAGTTTCTGCAGCACCCTGATGTAAAGGAAATGCTGACCATTGCATGACATATCTGCTCACTCTTTTCAAGATCTGGAAAGACCCGTGACCAACTGCGGCAGTTGCAGATACAAAACAGCCTGCCTCAGCACCGCATGAAGCTGGAAGTTGTCACCCAATGGAACTCCACTTTATACATGGCAGAGAGGCTGTATGAACAATACAAAGCCATCTCAGAATATCTTGTTATGCTCACTAGCCATGACAGTTTCGGGGTCTCCATGTCTATGACGACTGTGGTGCCTCATGGACTCTGTAATAACAATTTTGCTGCCTTTTGAACATGCCACAGAGGCAGTGAGTGGCGAGTCTGCCTCCAATAGCCAATCAATTCCACTACTGCGGGTGCTGAGGCAGACATTGGTGAATGTGCAGCATAGCCTTGATGTTGCCGGAGACGGTGGTAGCAGTATGTTGCTGCAACACATGCTGACAGTATTTGACTAGAATCATCATGTTGTGAGCATTCAACATAGTGATGACTTTGCCATACCAACAATGCTGGACCCATGATACAGTCATTGAATTGCATCAGTACTGGAGGGAGGGCCTGAATAGGTAAATAATATCAGTGGTCAACTGGTGCAATTGGTTCATGGGGTACAGAAGTCACATGCCCAGATCAGAAAACCTCAGCAGCATAATCAGGCTGAAGGAGTACCTGGAGAACCATCAAGCATATTCTGAAGGGGAAGAGGACTGCAGTTCCAGGTGGTCCGTCATCCAAAGTGGCTGGCGTCAACCCATTTTGGGAGACTTTGTCCCAAGTGGGTATTTGTGAAATAAATTATTAGGGAGAACAGGATAATGCATCAACAACTGAACTTAGTGCAGCACAGAGAATGGATGAGTCATATTTGTCTGAAAACAGGCATCTAACAGTAACTGAAGATCCTCTTTTGTACTGGACTGGAAAGGTCAGTGAATGGCCGCAGCTAACTGCAGTGGCACTGAAGTACCTCACATGCCCTCTCTCCAGTGTAAGTGTTGAGAGGGTATTCAGCTCAGTAGGTGCAATAGTCAGGGATCGGCAGACAAACCCGTCTCCTGCAAATGTTAGTTTGCTAACAGTCATTAAAATGAATGAGAGGCACATACCAGCACAGACTGCAGCCTCGGTATTCATACCCAGGCCTAGTCACGGTGGTCTTGCTGATGTGGAAATGGAGCATCCTGGTGACACTGGCAGTGGCTGCCTGAAACAGCCCATGACTGACGTAAATGATGACACAATGGAGAAAGAATTTCCCAGTGGTTAGACTTCAGACATCGATGACTGTGAGGACAGCTTTCTTTATGAGAATGATGATGTGGTTAATGTTGGCAGGTTTTAAGTGAAGTTTTTTAAAAGGCGGTGTGCCCCCCCAGACCACCACCATCGGGACTGATGTTAGCCACTGCCACCATGAGTCTGTCTGCCTCCTGGACCACCACCACCACCAAGACTGATGTTAGCCACTGCCACCATGAGTCTGTCTGCCCCAGGCCACCACCACCACCGGGACTGATGTTAGCCACTGCCACCATGAGTCTGTCTGCCCCGGACCACCACCACCACCACTGGGACTGATGTTAGCCACTGCCACCATGAGTCTGTCTGCCCCTGGACCAGCACCACCAGGACTGATGTTAGCCACTGCCATCATGAGTCTGTCTGCCCCAGGACCACCACCACCACCACCACCAACTGGGACTGATGTTAGCTACTGCCACCATGAGTCTGTCTGCCCCTTGGACCACCACCACCACCGGAACTGATGTTAGCCACTGCCACCATGAGTCTGTCTGCCCCCCGGACCACCACCACCATCAGGACTGATGTTATTCACTGCCACCATGAGTCTGTTCTGCCCCTTGACCACCACCAGGACTGATGTTAGCCACTGCCACCACGAGTCTGTCTACCACCTGGGCCACCACCACCATCAGGACTGATGTTAGTCACTGCCACCATGAGTCTGTCTGCCCCCAGGACCACCACCACCACCAGGACTGATGTTAGCCACTGCCACCATGAGTCTGTCTGCCCCCTGGGCCACCACCACCATCAGGACTGATGTTAGTCACTGCCACCATGAGTCTGTCTGCCCCCGGGACCACCACCACCACCACCAGGACTAATGTTAGCCACTGCCACTATGAGTCTGTCTGCCCCTGGACCACCACCACCACCGGGAATGATGTTAGCCACTGCCACTGCCACCACTGAGCCTGAGTCTGTCTTGACCACCACATCCATCAGCCACAGACACAAAGCTTCTTAATATTTAAACCATAAAGTAAGTATGTGTACTAATGTTTGTTATGCTGCTTCACTTCCTTCAGCTATATGTTTTGTTTTCTGTAGCTTTTCAGAGCCGCAATGGTAAAACACATGTGGTACGCTTCTTTTGTTTCTTTTACAGGGTAATAAAAAAAAGGCTCCATTGCTAAAAATAATTGGGAATGGTACTATTGCTGTACCGTACAGAGAAGAAGTGATGTAATATCCATGTGATATCCATCCTGGTAAGTATGAAGATTTTATTCCATCCATTTCATTGTTTTGGAAAGACTGCAGCAAATATTGCACACAAGTTGTGTTAGTTGACAAGATGTGGGTTTGAAATGTAACTTGACTTTAGATTGAGATTTGAGAACCAGGGAAGGACACATAACAATTAAGTTGTAAGAAGTCATTCATTACATTTTTTAGGACACTTCCAGATGCTTTGTTGTTCTGTCAAAGTGGCCTTATCCAAAAAAGTTCTTCAACATCAGGCACCTCCCTCCCCCAAGCTTGGGCACACATACAACATGCAGAAGTTGTTTCATTACATGACCATGACCATCCTAACAACCGGACTCCAGAAGGATGCTGATGAAATCTGTGAAGAAGTTAACAAAATAAGAAACCATTAGAGACAAACCTGCAAATATGATTCCCTCCATCCCCCAAACAGAAATACTTACCTTCATGTGCTTGAGAGTTATCCGTTTCCAATTTCAGTGCAAAAAATTCTCATTGAGCACTAGAATGTGCACAGCAAACAGCTCTTGTGTGGACCCAGATGCAGAACAACACCATGAGTACATGTCCATGTCAGCCCCCTCCTCACCTGCAAAACACACAACTATCTATCTATCTATCTATCTACCTATCTATCTATCTATCTATCTATCTATATACTCACCAAGGCTGCTATTAGTGTACAGCCAAAGGGCACCCTTCAATCCAGTTGAGATGATCACATTGCGTTTGCTCGAATCGCCTTGCAGAACACATTGGACCAGCAACACGACACTCACAGTCATCATTTTATACTGGGGCATGTGCTGAAATACTCTCATTTCACTGTGTTACCACTTGTCAATTTTCTGCACACAAGGAGGATGCATTTTGGGCCTGCAGAAAAAATCTGGGGACTCTGTGCCACCACTGCATGCATGACTGAGTGCGCCATTAATTTTTGGGGACTTTGTATGTGCTGAAACACTCTCATTTCACTGTGTTACCACTTGTCAATTTTCTGCACACAAGACAGATGTATTTTGGGCATGCAGAAAAAATATGGGGACTCTGTGTGACCACTGCGCGCATGACTGAGAGCACCATTAATTATAGGGGACTTTGTATGTGTTGTAACGCTCACATTTCAATTTGTTACCACTTGTCAATTTTCTGGACACAAGACAGATGCCTTTTGCGGATGCAGAAAAATGAGGCACCAAAACAGCGTGCACACACACACACACAGACACTTAACAGAAGGAAGGGAGCCCAGAATACAAAGTGTCACGCATACGGAAGACAACAAAAAAAGGGCATAATTACATACAAGGGTCAGGGATGGTGGAGGAATACATTTTATGACACAGTAAGGAAGGTGTGGGGGGGCACATGGTGTGAAGAAACAAAACTAAAGTGGGATCCCATGGTGATCCAGCAGCAGTTCCGGCATGGACATAATTTGCAGCTGATGTCCCTCTATGTGATCCAGCCGCTGCTCCACAGCACTCATCCTCTCACTGTTCTCCTCAACAGCACTCCAGAGAACTGCCAAGTCAGCCTGTGTTACATGCAGTTCTCTGGGATCCACATGATCTACAGGCTGAGTCTGACCTGCTGGTGGTGGTGGTGGTGGGGGTTGGGGTGCTGGTGGAGCAACAGGTGCTGCTGTGGCCCTCCTCTTCTTAGGGATGCCGCTATACACAGCTGCATCCTCTGCCACGGAATGGCCAGCAGGTGCAGACATGGTCCGTTCTGTGGCAGCCTGCAATTCCAACTGGTGGTGATTAAGCATATGGGTGTGCTGGCCCCCAGTTCCCAGGTGACTCCCCCGGGGGCCACAGTGCATCTCCACCTAACATAGGCGACACTTGACCATGCTGCTGCCCCCCCAACACAGTCAAAAAACTGCAAAAAAACAGTGGTGCGGGGAGGACCAGGCACAGGCAGGGAAGGGACAGATGAACTGGCAGCCAGCTGGTCACACTGCTGAACAGGGATGGGATCCACACCTGGGCCTGGGGGGAACAGGCACATGCTGCTCCAGAGGACCTTGTGCTGGACTTGGTGGTGGTGGTGGTTGAACTGCCTCAGAGTCAGGAGGCAGTGCTGGTCCTGCTTCCGGGGGTTGGACACTCACATGTTTAGAGCAGTTCAACAGGAATGTGAGCCCATGCCCCCCATGCCTACACACAGTATGACTAGTACTACCATTCCCTCATCTCTCCTACTGTGGTCCCTCAGTCCAAGCAATCACTACTCACACTGTCACACAAGCACAACACACACACAGTCACACAGACAAACAACTAAGTAAGTTATAGAGGTAAGAAAAATAAAATTTACAGAAAGAACAAATTAAGTAAAAAAGAGTACAGAAAAGACAAAAAATGTAGCTTTTAAAAAAGCTGTTGGGTTACAATCAAAGTTTAACTCTCCTCCTCACTCTGATCTCAAAGTATTAGCAGTCAACAAACTCCTCTCTCTCCACACTCCTCTCTCTCACTCTGCACAGGAGAAAGTGAAACTGTCTGCTTGTATGACTCACTTCCTTTCTGCCTGGCTAAAGAGCATGTGAATTACAGTACTGTAAACCATGTAAAGTGTGGGGGGGGCTGCCAAATCTGAAACACCAAGTGGATCACTTAGCATCATAATGAGGAATGCAAAGTCCATTAAAAACAATGACTGCACCTTACTTCGCATTGCCATTATGCCTTAACGCGAAGTGGTAATGACAAGGCGGAGTGAGCACTTTGCATTGCCCACTCCATGTAGCGGAGTGGCAACGCGAAGTGCCCACTTTGCTGGAAGAATTTAAATTTGCTGCATCTCTAGTCTCCAGTTCATTCATGTGCATCGCAGAGGTTGCATGTATACTGCCTAGCTCTACAGAAAACTACTTAAGGTATGAAACCATATCACTTTACAATGATAAAAAAAACTGCATTCTACAACTGAGCAGGGTAACAGCTTAAACGGTGACTGCTCTGCGATGCTATATATATATATATGTATACTAAACAAGGTATGCTCAGGCATGAGATATATGTGATTCTGTTTGGAGTATGGGAGGATTGTAGCTAGCTGCTTTGGTCATTTATGCTACAGTATGTGTAGCTGCTCTGGTCATTTATATTATTTGTATTCTGTTCACCTAGTCGTCCTGTTCTTTAGGCTATCTGCGACCTGTTCATATATGCTAGCAGTCATAATTCAGCAAGAAATAGCAATCATATGACTTAAACACACCAGTCAGAAAAGTACAGCAGTTAGCCAGACATGTATTAACCTAAACAGTAGACAGATTAACATTCAGTAAGGAAATGCAATGTTTCATATTGTTCACCACTGCTGTTGCTTTCCCCTAGCTAGACCGGATACTTGCTCAAGCGACTGAGACAGAAATACAGGGTCTCATTGTATGACCAACTGTTTGGTCACAGTCACAAACTGAAGTCCCATCAAGAGTTTGGTATGGGAGCCCCTTGCGAGCTGCTCCAGTAACCCCTACCATGAGTCAGGACCCTTTTAAATGGGCCCAGCTAACCATGAAGGAAACAGCTCAACCCCAACCCAAAAGTGCCACTAACTCACAGAGTTTTGAGCCTTATTGTATTGAAAGCTCCCTTATCTGACTCTGAGGAACCATAGCCCAGAAATAACACAGCAATACTACTGCGGCCTTTCTCTTACACACCCCTCACCTAACGTCACTATGCAGAATTGACATATGGCAGTAGCAGTGGTAGGAACTTCATGGGGCATGTTTAATTATTGACCATACTTCAAACAGTAGAATATGTTACAAGAAATCCCTTCTTACTGGTTCCATGCCCTGTCCCCTTACCTATCTCCACAGGATAAAGGCATGGGCAAAACAGAAAAATGCCAATCTTGCCACACCGCCCCACTGGGCAATCAATCATGACCCCTCTGCCCCACCTGCTCACAGACAGACCCCAGCATGGCAAGTGACATGGATGCGGAAATGAAGCAGGAATCAGATTCTCTCAGTTCCCCAAATAATGAACTCACCTCTACTGCAGAGGAGTTCTTCAAGACACAACAAACAGTAATGCTAAAAATCCTAGAAAGGATAGAGGAGCTCTCCCAAGTCTAAAAAGCAAATCCCCCCAAAAATGGCAAAACAAATGACAAAGGGAGCAAGGCCCCCCAAACGCCCCCGATGGTACAGAGTCAGACAAGCCAGATAACGGAGACTCCGGCGAGGAGGATAACCAAGAAGAAGAAGAGGATGAACTCATCCTAATAAAAAAACTCACCCCAGTAGAGGCTCTCCAGGAGCTCCTGAGAGCAGTCAAGAAGAACATGGGGAATGAGGTATATAAGGCCCCGTCACAACAATCAAAACTAAACCCCCTCATTAGAAGGAAACAAAAGAAGAATGAAGCCTTCCCCATATGAAAAGCCCTAATGGAGGTCGTAGACAAAGAATGGCAGTTGGCTGACCCCTCTAGGATCTCCTAAAAGTGCACATTTGACAGGTTCTACCCTGTCCAAAAAGACATAAATAAAACATGGTGCAATCCACCAATGGTAGACCACCAAGTCAGTGACTTATGCAAGAAGACAGTGCTACCTTCATAGACCACAACCCCAATCTGTGACCCAACTGACAAAAAGATGGAAGAACTACTAAAAAGAGGCTTCAAAATGACAGGCATGGCCTGTAGATCCAACATGGCAGCTATGTACACCTCAAGGGCACTAGTCATCTGGCTAGAGGAATTGGCATCTTCTCTGGACCCCAAGTTCAAACAGGCAGACCTAGCTGAATATGCCATACAGGCAGCAAAATACACTGCAGAAGCATCCATTGATGCATTAAAGATGTTAGCTAGGTTGGCAGCCCTAACTAATGGAACAAGGCACCACATATGGCTCAAACTGTGGAATGCCGACTCGGAATCCAAGGCGGTGCTAGGAAAGCTACCCTTTAAGGGTAACCTCTTATTCGGGGAAGGTCTAGAGAAATACGTTAAACAAAAGGGTGATAGGAAGAGCCTAGACAAGGATAAATCATCCAGGACTACCAACCTTCCAGCATTTCGTGGCAGATTTTGCCCATTTTGGGGTAGATAAGACAGGAGACAAACATAGACTACTTGCAAAACAAATCATTTTCAGTCAAACCCACCTACTTTAAAAACAGCTCAAGAGGCAAAACCCATGGCCAATATCAAAGGGGACACTACAATGCTACCTTCAAATGAGGCAGGTTCTTGACCATCAGGCACAACACCACCTAACAGAACCACACCGTCACTCCCCACCAGTAGCAGCAAGACTGAGTCAGTTTTCCAACATATGGAGGGCATCAACTTCAGACAGATGGGTACTGGAAGTTGTATCCCAAGGATTCTCCTTTGAATTCACCCAAAAGCCAATCACAAACAGACTCATGGTCTCTTCAGTGTCTCGGCAACCACACAAAATACAGGCAGTAAGGGAGACACTCAGATCTCTCCTAGCAAACAAGGTGATAGCAGAGGTACCACAGAAACAAATAGACCAAGGCATTTACTTCATCGTCTTCCTGGCACCCAAGAAAACAGGAGATATGAGACCCGTGCTAGATCTAAACTTCATCAACTGTTTTATACAATACAAACGATTCAAAATGGAAACACTACAGACAACACTACGGGTGATAAAACAAGGGGACTACCTCACATCCATCGATATGAAGGAAGCCTGTCTACACATTCCCATACACCCAGCCCATTACAAATATTTCAGATTCAAGATTCTAGGACAACAATACCAGTACCAGACATTACCATTCGGCCTAGCATCAGCTCCAAGGGTGTTCACAAAAGTGTCTCTCACACTCACTGTGAATCTGAGACAAAAAGGAATCCACATTGTCCCATACTTGGATGACTGGCTGATCAGAGCCAGAAACCCAACCGCAGCCCAGCAACATACACGAGCAGTAGTGCACACACTACAGTCCCATGGATGGGTGATCAACTGGGACAAAAGCAGTCTAAACGCCAGCCAAACAATAGAGCACCTAAGGGCCATTATTGATACCACTACAGGGAAAGCATGACCATCCCAGAAGAGAATGGAAAAGGTATTATCACAAGTGCAAAAACTAATGATCAAGCAGAACCCCACACTACATGTCATCCTGCAAACCCTGGGATGCATAGCATCTTGCATTGACCTCGTTCCTTGGGCACTGTGGAACATGCGACCCATTTAGACTCTCACTATACGAGAAGGACACAGGTCAAGTCACCACCTATCCAGGACATTACAACTGGACAACAGCGCCAAGAGGTCACTGACCTGATGGGCCAAAAGAGACAATGTCACCAAAGGAATGGACCTAAACAAGCAACACGATGTAGTAACAGAAACAGATGCAAGCCTCAAAGGTTGGGGGGTGACACTCAATCAAATCCCAGCCCAAGGAAAATGGTCTCATTTGTAATCACACATGCAGATCAACTTACTAGAGATGAGAGCAGTCTATCATGCGTTACACCATTTCCAACAGCACGTCATACACAAGAGAGTACTTCTTAGGTCAGATAACAGGGCAACAGTGGCATACATCTCCAACCAAGGTGGAACAAGAAGCCCATGCCTATTACGAGAAACCAAGAGAGTGCTAGACTGGGCACAGGTAAATCTCAGCTCCATTATGGCAATCCACCTAGTAGGAAAGCTAAATATAAAAGCGGACTGGCTAAGCCATCAAGACATAGCTCAAGGAGAGTGGGCCCTACACCCACATGTTTTTCAACAGATAAACCAAACATGGGGACCACTGGAAATAGACCTAATGGCAACAGTGTCAAACAAAAAACTTCTAACATACTATTCCAGATACAAATAATCTGGACTAGTATATTCTGGGGCCCTAGGTGTAGGCTCACTAACACAAGACTGGACATTCCAGAGAGCATATGTATTCCCCCTCATACTGCTTATACAACAAGTTCTGAACGAGATTCAACAATTGCAAGCCACAGTTGTGATGGTCACACCACTATGGCCCAGGCAAGACTGGTTTGCGACTCTGGTGTCAATGTCCATAAGCACCCCATGGACACTACCCCAATGACTGGACCTACTGACACAAGGCCCCATCAACCATATGAATCTAGCCCCACTCCATCTCATGGCGTGGCTACTGAAAGACAGAGACTGCTAGACAAAGGCTACACCCCGGCAGTGGTCGACACCATGCTCCACTTCAGGCACAGATCCACCAACAAATCCTATAAGAGACACTGGAACATTTTCGAAAGATGGTGTGTGCCTCAAATCACATTCAAACAGGGTCAGTTACCATCAAACATATACTGCCATTCCTACAACAAGGTGTAGACAAAGGCCTGGCAACTTCATCCCTCAGGGTACAAACAGCTGCCATAGGAGCAGGCACAGGCCTCTTCAAGGGGTACACCCCAGGGTCCCATCCTGATGTACTCAGATTCTTGAAGGCCACATCCAACATACACCCCAGGAGAAGACAAATATTAGCACCATGGGACTTAAACAAGGTACTCGGGGCACTAGCTTTCCCATCATTACAACCTATGGCCATGACAGACCTCAAATGGGTCTCACTCAAGGCCATACTCCTATTGGCAGTCTGCTCCACTAGAAGAGTAGGGGAGATAAGGGTCTTATCCTGCAGACCACCCTTTCTAATCTCACATAATGATGGAATCACCCTATGAACCAATCCTTCATTCATGCCAAAATTCAGTCATCCTTTCACAACACACAAACAGTGGAACTACCAGCATGACCAAATAAAGACGAAAACAAGCACTGGGACATGAAAAGAGTGATTTCCACATACTTATACAGAACCAGAGAGTTCAGGCTACCGGACTGGCTATTCGTCATTTACAGTGGATCCAGGAAGGGACAAGCTGTAGCCACACCCACCTTAGCCACCTGGATCAAGCAGGCCATTGCAGAAACCTACAAAGCATTAGGCTTCCCCCACCACAAGGAGTCAGGACACACTCCACCAGGACAGTGGCTACCTCCTGGGTGGAAGAAAATGATGCCTCAATACAGGACATTTGTGCTGTGGCCACATGGTCTTCAATCCATACCTTCACCAGACACTATAAGCTAGACATCAAAAATGCTAATAGAGCTAATTTCGCAAGACAAGTTTTAATCTGTGTCACCGGTGCTTAGCTGCACAGTCATCCGACCCACCCTATACAGACATATTTAATCACTGCTTCTTACAACCCAGAAGTAATGAATGGGGGGATGCTGTAAGGTGATGCAATATGCAATGGTAGTTTACTCACCTGGTAAAGGTGATTGCATGAGCATCACCTTACAGCATCCCCGTCCCCACCCAGGTATCTTGAATGATGGCTCAGCTAAAATATAATGACCACTAGAAAGAGAACCACCTACCAGCATGCCATTCGGGATGATCATACATAGAGTGTAAATAATAGGAAATAAACAGATAATATGCTTAATCACCCTCTCTACAGTCGATATCTTATCTACAGTACCTATACAATCTAGCCCACACCTGTGTTTTCGTATAATGTAGGTATATGCACGTATGTGTACACCATAATGACCTTCTTACCACAAATAACCAACAGAAGACACAGCTTTGGAAAAATTGAACTGGAGACCTTTGGGAAGGGACAGGACCTACGCAGGATCGGATTTCTATTCTGGTCACATGTGCATTGGCAGCCTATGAAATGGACGTAACCCAGAAGTAATGGATGGGGGGATGCAATAAGGTGTTGCTCATGCAATCACCTTTACCAGGTGAGTAAACTACCATTACTTCTGTGCTATCCTTCCTGTCTTGTCTTGTCTTGTCTTACCTTACCTTGCTTTACCTTATCTTATCTCTTATCTTTTGGCTTGATCACCCAGATGCTTCTCTCTCTTAATTTCTAAACACACACACACACACACACACACACACTCCCTTCTGCCTTGATCACCCGGAAGAAATTATTTTTAATGCTCTTTCTAACTTCTCTCTCTCTCTACTTCAACACACACACACACACACACACACAGACACACACACACACACACTCGGCACAGCTTAGTCTTTTCATGCTGTGTGGTAGAGGTTAAATAAATAAATGCTATGAATTTTATGTTGCATCATTCTGTGCTTTACAAATGCTCTGATGTTATCATAATGCAGTATGTGTGAATCTGAAGTTATTTTTTTCTTCTCTCTGTGCATAACAGTGATGCTTTATAAAATTGCCAAGGTTAGCTTTGAGTACTATGCAATGGTTTGGGAAACTATTTCAGTAAAGTTTTGAACACAGCGAGCAAGAGAGAGAGAGAGATAGTGAGAAAAAATGTTTCTGACTTTATTCAGGAAATTACATATGGTGAAATGTTTTGCTCTATGGTTGATACAATGCCTTATTCTCAGACAACTGGGCAAGCAAAGATATTATGTTAGGCTGGAGAAAACGATGGCAGAATTGTATGGTACTTATTTGTGTAAGTGAAGAAAACTGTGTGAGGAGAGTTTAAGAAAGCAGAATTCAGAGAATGTTATGTTAAACAATTTGGGTACATGTGCATGGTACTGGAATCTGGCTGGTATTTTTTTTATAATGGTACAAAGAGCTTCTCCACTCCCTCATCCCCACAACCTGTGGTAAGCTTCACAGAAAACTAATCAAGGCCATTTACCTGAGTAGCTTAGAGAAGCAAGACAAGTAACTAACTGCCTTACAGTAGCAGCTGATTCCTGTAGACTCATGTTTAGAAAAGCATAAAAGAAATTGTAATTGTCAACCAGAGAACAAATGTTTGCTATATGCAGGTCCAGGAATTTATTTTGTCAGTACCTGATGTACCCATGGGAGGCCATCATGGGGCAGACAAAGCCATTCTGAAAATTCAGACAGTTGGGTGGTGGCCAGATATGAAAAGAAAAAAAAGACATGCACAGGTACTGTGAGAATTATAGTGTGTGTGTTAAGATTAACCCCTCAGCAGACAAGGTCCAAGAGGCCTCTGACAAGTGGTTTCGTGCAAATCAGTTGACACTGTTTAAAGATCAGAACTAACCTACCAATAAAGAAGGGGGCTGAAGCACTCCTCTTTGTTTTTCTTTAGTTTTTCAGAAACTGACAGCAGTGTCCCTGACACCGGTGTTTTGGAACACACTGTCAAGGGCACATACATCTGTATGACAACAATGCATGTTTTCTGATTCATCCACTGCACCAATCCAATACTGGCATCTATCAACTGAGTATTAAGCAAGCATATGATGCAGAACCATGCCCCAGGTGGTGCCACCTGTCATACTGAGGGTTCTTAGACAGCCACTACTAGCTCCTAATGTAATGTTATTATCTGTACCAGAGACTCTTGCAAAGACTGAACTGTGCCCTGAAGTGGGATTGGGCCTACTCAGTGGTTTGACTACTCCTTCTATCCTGGGGACTTTATTAAATAATGTACAGTTTAAGCATAAATATGTTGTTTTTAATTTGTAAATCTGCTTTTTTTGTGGGGATATAATGGAATATGCGCCTTATGTGGGAACAAATGTGTGATTGTTTTATGCTTCATACTTTTTAGTGGTATTTGCCACTTAACAAGCAAAAGCTCAAGATCCCACAGTGGGCCAAGACACTGCCTGACAGGATGACACCTTCCATTCCAGATGGCTGCAGAGCCTAGAATGAATGACAGGGTCTGTCTCAGGATGTTTGGGTCTGGCAGGTTGGTCTGCAATCAAGCAGACCTGGAAACCATCAGGAGACAGGTCAGTTAGTTTTAACACCAATCTGCTGAGTCTGTTTTGAACCCTGCACTGCAGGGACTTCAGTGTTTGGCCAGAGAAGACAAATACACTGTCTACAATATGCATGACACAGCAATTGTCTATGTGTTTGTTTCAGATGAAACACATTGCCTATATGTTTGTTTCAGGCTTTTACATTATTAGGTGCAGTTAACTCATTGATCTTGTGCTTCATTAAACAATCAGCATACCAGATAACCTCTAACCTTTTCTGTTCTGTTGGCTGATTGTTTAATGAAACACAAGTTGAGATGAATGAGTTAGTTGCACCTAATAATGTAAAGGCCTGAAACAAACACATAAACAGAGATGTAATATGCACAGCTTATTGGAACTATGTTCTCATAATGATTTTGAATTTGCTCAGAGATGTGGAAATAGGACACTTCCATGACCTCATTTCAGATAACTGCTTGACCAAATGGTATTGTTTGACCTGTGTTATCAATACACAGGACATCCATTCAGGATGCTTGAAAGCTTGTCAGAAGCAGTGGATCCTGTTCTATTCAGGATACCTGGGACATATAATGTATTGTTTCCTACCAGTGCTTGACCCAGCTGAAGCTGTTTTTGACAAGCTGGCTATGGTCCATTCAATAAGTACCTAGAGGGAGATATTTATAAGGCGAGTGTGGACATGCCTTCACTATTAACTTACAATCCCACTATGTCAATATGGCAGTTACCACGTGCAGTATGTGGCCTAGTGAAGGGATATAGGTATGTATTTTGGTTTGAAATGTTTTATGTGGTTTCACCTGTCTACAGCCTTGATGAGGATCTCAACCAGAATACCAGTGTCATTATTATACAAAATGTTATCTGCCAGGTATGGCTCATAAAATGGTAACGCTCTATGGCAATGATAGCTTACAACATGGATGGTCAGATTTGCATAGCCACTTATTGTGAATCACTCACTTATGGGGAACTAGCATGTCCAATGACAGTCCTAAACTTCTGCTTCATGCCTACTGCTCACACAGTCATCGGTCAAACAGTTATATCATCAGTACCTCTTCATGATGAACAATATGTTTTCCATGAACCTGGACATAAGAATGATGTGATGAAATACACTACTAACTTTAATGTGCATATTAGTCCACTGCCCCTAGACTTAAAGCTTTGGCTGAACTGTAAGGATGCACATATGATAAGAATCATCAATAGCATGACTCAGGCCTAGCAATCATTGTATACTGTATTACATGATGGTGAGTTTGCTTTGTTAATTTCAAATTTATGAACCATGATTACTTTCAAACTATTCATCATGTTACAAGTTATTTTTGTTCTTATTGTATTTACCGTGCTGTACTGTCACAGGTGCCCCCTGAAATGACATTATAGTAAACTTACAGCCTTAAAATACGATCATGCATTACAGGATATGTAAAATGAAAGATACTTATTGTGTTGCGATACCACTTTGCAAGGGTATCAAAGCTGGACTGTTAGCATACGCTTGTGATCTGTCATATATGCAGTTTGTCATACATGCATTCCCTATATGTATATTACTAATGATAGAAAATTATTTGCTGCTAATGTATAAGTTAGGTTTTAGTGAAATCCATTGTTAGAATTATTATATTACTAGTGCTAAATGCCTGTTTAGAGTGACCATTTATGTAAATGCTGCTATATAGTTAGTTATTAGGGAAGCTACATGGAAATTTACCAGCTTTTAAGACTGTTAGTTTTGTTTGTAATACAGACTGTTGAGACAGTTGTTTTCTGTGAGAGAAAGCACAGGCTCAAGGTTAGGTAATAGATATCAAGCAGAAGATGTACTGAGAACATGCTTATTTTGTATGTAGATAAGGGAAGCTGAAACAATAGCTGTAATCATGAAATACGGTATAAATACAGGACATTATCACCCCTTGTGGTTGACACCTCGATGGCGAAACACAGAAAATGACTATTACGGTGACATTCACAGTAATGGTCCTTTTTCTGTGTTTTGCCTTCCCTCAGTGTTCCACCCCCTCCCCGGACCTACACCGACCTGGAGTTGGAATCCTAGAGTCCAGAGGGTGTGGGGGCACAGCCCCCCACAGAAAACAGTGATGCAAGAGGCAGTACAATACCTGTGTCGGTATTGTGCCATCGCTGTGGGGAAGGTCGGCATTCTCACAGACGAGATATCTTGGTGCTTCTAATACAGGATCATTTTGGGGCCTCAGCTGAGTAGAGGCCAGACTGCAGATGGGGGGCTGCCCTCTAGCCCAGGGATTTGTATGTATGCCTTTTCCTGTATTTTGCCATATCTACTAATAAAATATTTCATATGCTATAACTGTGTTTCTCTGTGACATAATTACCCACTAGGAACAAATCTATGATAAGAGTTTGGTATAGAAATCACACAGATTTACATCCCGTTAAATGGGCAACATCACACCTCCTTTTATTCTATTTTATGCTGCTTAACTGATTCTTCTCCTGAACAGGTGTGGGCAGTACACTCCTATTCTGAACTTCAGGAACATGCCAATTTAATTGTGTTTCCTCTTCCTTTGCCTTACACAGGTTTAACATTTTCTATTTTCTCTCTCTGCTAGATAACCTATCTAGGGCTCATATGTTTGGCCTACATGTTTTGTTGCAATATGGTAGTGCTATGTTGTTCTGGGTTTTACCCCCCCCACCACCAACAACTTCTGCACATGCATGTAATGGGTTTCTTGGTTCTGAGTCTAAAGACCTGGTTTTATTCATGGGACAATAATGAGAGTAGACTAAGTCAGGGTAGCCATTAGCAGCAGGATACCAGGTGTTATTATAGGGAAAACTGAAGAGGCTGAGCAGTTCAAAGTAACAGCATGCAATAAGAGGTAAAGTAGGCATTGTTTTAAAAAAAATGACGTGTCACCACCACTGCTTTTCTTTTTCTTCCCCCAATTGTTTAACCAGGTGAGACACACTAAGCTGAAAGCTTGTTTACAGGTGCAACCTGGGAGCACAGGGAAGTTAAGTGACTTGCTCAGAGTCACACAGTATGCAAGTGGGGGCTATGGGATTCAAACCCAGGCTCCAGATTTGCAGCTCAGAGCCTTAAACCACTGCACTATACTGCCTCCCCAAGGGAGGCCTCTTTTTGGTCCCTTGTGTTACACTGTACCATCCACGAGTGGGATATAGGGTGTATTACTGCACTTGGGGATGACCAGAGCTGGACAGTGAGAAATGCTCCAGAAATTGCAGCTGCCTTGTGGAAGTCATTACACCACCACTCTTCCCCTGATGGCTGTCTGCCCACCATGCTTCAAATGCCAGTGAGTCTAAATGGCCTTCTGTACAGTATGGCAGTTATAGCTGATTTAGTGGCAGAATGTTGGAGGGGAGGAGGAGGAAGGACACCCAAGGACTTTTCTAAATGTCTTTTCAATACCAGACAGACTCTTTCTTTCATTTGTGTTTCTGCCCCACTCCGATTGGACGGACAAGGGAGAAAGGCACACCTTCTATGCATGCCCTTGGGACCTCCTGCCCACCACCACCTCATAAGCAGAGAAGTAAATGAAGGGTGACTAGAGAGTCAATGTTCTGGTCCTCTCCACTAAATGTTGTATCCATGGACTATTTCTGGTTTATTAATGAAACTGCCAGATAAAGAATTTGTTAAATTAAAACAAAAGACAATATTATATATTTGAAAGAAACTTGGGCTCCAGAATTGGATACATCTCCCAAAAATGGACATCTGTTACTGCAGATTCCTGCAAAAATTGAACAGACTAAAGGGGGAATGATTGGTGGTTTAATTGCTATTGTCAAAATAGATGAGTGTTAAAATATTGGAAGCTCAGAGGGTGACTTTGAACATTCTGTTTTGTAAGACTGAAGTTCATCATCATGTTCTCACAGTAGTAAATGTTTATATATCCTCCCTCTATATTCATAATATTATAGTACTGATATATGAGCTGATCTTTCCAGCCTGATAGAGGAAATCTGTGTCAGTTTGGATGCTGAAATGTATCCATGTGATGACTTTAATGCACACATATAATTACACAGTTACTTGACTGATGCTGAACTGTTTGCACTTGACACTGAACTTGGAAGTTATGAAAGAAACTAAAAATATGAAGTTTGTAATACACCATGAGTTATACTCATAGATCTAGTTGAGAAGTATAGTCTTGCAATATCTAATTATTGAGTTCCCTCAGATTTGGAAGATAATTTCACCTTCTTTGCCCACAATTGTGTTATGGTGATAGACTAATGGATAATGTCTCTTTCTGTTCTACCAAGAATTATAGATATGGAAGTGATATCCCAGCTAGAAAGTGATCCTTTTCTTCTCTCATTTAGTATAAACTATATGACTGGTAATGATTTAATAGTTGGACATAATGTGCTAATGAATAGGTGTGCCATAGTTAATAGGAGATTGGCTTGGAATAGTATTGCAGAACAGTCTTAGAAATTTCAAGTTTCTTTGAGGAAAAGGAATTGCTTTTTGAATTCATTAGTTTGCGTGATGTAGAGTCTAAATTTAATTGTGTTAAAGATATTTTCAAACAGTTATATTCTGTTATGTACAAGGATTGTATGGATGGGAAACCTAAGTCTTGGTGTAACCTAGATAGCCAGAAGAAAAGAGATTATTAAACAAGATAATAAGGACATGTAAAAAACAACCAACCAACCTACCTACCAGGCAAAATTTGACACATTTGAATAGAGCAAGAGAAAGGTACAGCACTATATTAAATGAACTCAAATTGGCCCATCAAAAAGAGAATGGAAAAAAATGCTTAGAGGAATTACAGATACTAACTCATCTTTATTCTGGAAATCTGTAGTGCATATTATTATTACTTACTCAAGAGCTCTAGAGCTCTAGATGCATATATAACTCCCGATGCTTGGATTAGGTATTTTAGGGGATTAGTCACATTTATTAATTATCATGATTTTGAGCTGGATTCTTGAAAAATTTAACTGCACTGTTGTGCAGATTTTACTGAAATAGAAGTTACTATGGTCATAAACAATTTGAAGAACAATAAAGTTCCAGAACCAGATGAAATACCTGCAGAGGTCAAAAGCATACTACAAGAAGACTGGTAGATTAAGCTATTGGTGGACATACAGTATATAACACTTGGATAAGACAATATAAAATACCAGATTCTTGGAGAGACAATGTGTTTGTCCCAATTTACTTAAAAACATACATAAATAATGGAACCTTTTACCTTCTTATTCCCATAAACCTAAATGACATAATGTCAAATATTTTCTCTAAAATAATTCTCAATAGGCTACAGTTAAATTTGGTACAAAATGGAGGCCTATTGAACATACAAGCAGGTGTTAGAGCTGCCTACTCTACTTTTGATCATTGTTTTGTACTTAGTCATGTTCTGCATAAATATGAGACTATACGGAAATACAAAGTTTGTGCAGTTTTCATAGCCTTATCTTCAGCATTTGATTGCTTTGCAAGAGATGTACTGTGAAACAGGATGGAAATACTTGGGCTTAATAGGGGACTGATTGCAATAATAAAGGTACTTTACACACACACTTGGACACACATAAGATGTGCACATGACGGAGCACTTGCTATACCATTTAATATGAATAAAGGGATTAAGCAGGGGTGTATGCTTGACCAAACAACAAAATGCCAAAGGAGCCCAACGGACATGAAACAGAGGAGTCACTCTCAAAGAAAATAGATACAACAAACTCACCAAGCAGATGAGGCACTCCAAAAAATTACTTAAGTTACTGTCTATATCAAAAGAGGAGTTTACTGTGGCAGGTAACAAAAAATGGACTTCATGAACAGCTACTCTGGTGCTTCAGACTCTCACCATGTTCTTCCTTAGGGGGGTATATATACTTGACCCCACTGCTTTTTAATATTTAATTGGATAGTATATTAAAAACCCTTGAGGTCCTCCATTTCCAGACCCTTCGGCAGATGTTATAAGCTGAAGTTACCAGACAATCCAGGCCCCCCATCTGCACCACTTTTGAGAATGGATTATCCGATGATATGATATGTGGCTACTTCAACACTGTTTATCCAGCAGACATAAAGTCAGTATAAGGATTTATGTAACAAGTTACATGTAAAGTTTACCCTTAATCGGTCACCTGTGTTTGAAATCAATAAAAATCTTCAACCACCAAAAAAAAAAAAATTGAGGAAGAATGTACTGATGTACCAAAATAGGTAACGATAAAATTCCAGCTATGTCATGAGCAGAAGATATGGTGTAACTTTCTCTTGATAAAGGATCTTCAGTCTTATATTATTCTATAATTGAATTTTTGTGATGTTTCACATTTTAAGATCAAATTAGCAAAAACAAAACTATTTCAATTTGGCTTGGAAAAAAGGATAATTCTTCATTTCAGTGGAAATTGTATGATAAAATATTGATAATGTCACATGTTATATCTCAGTCTCACATTCACACACACTTTTAAATGGCTTGAGCTCTTCACTGAGGTGGCCAAGAGTAATGAAAAACTGTATTAGGGTCTATATATGTTTAATAAGAGACTTGGTGGAAATTCTGTTGATGTTTTTGTTCAAGTTGCTAATTCTAAACATCTGTCCATCATGCTGTATGATGCTGAGGTTTGGGACTCTGAAAAATTAGAACCCTTAGTAAACAAGCATTTGTCAACACCGAATGTTCGCTGCTTGCATTGCTGTTGTACCAGGTGTTGCATGTATATATTTTTACTATATATTTACCCAGGATAGAATATGAACGTACGAACATAGGAAATTTGCCAGCAGATAAAGGCCTAGAGGTCTATCAAGTCTGCTCGAATGTGCAGCTAGAACCCCTTATTCTGCAGCTGCCCCTTCCTTCCACCTTTCCCCTTCATTAACCCTCCCCCTTGTCCTGTCCCATCCTCGTTTGAAGCAGTCCACTGTTCTACTGCATACCACTTCAGCAGGTAATGCATTCCACCCATTCACCACCCTCTCTGTAAAAAAGTGTCTCCTCATCTCCCTCCTGAACCTTCCTCGCTCCAATCTCATATCATGGGCCCTGGTGGCCCTCCCCTTCCTTACTTTGAACAGCCCCTCTGTACCAGTCTTGATTATTCCTTTCATGTATTTAAAGGTTTCAATCATGTAGCCCCTGTTTCTCCTCTCCTCCAGTGAGTACATGTTCAACTCCTTCAACCTCCTCTCGTATGATAAGTCCCCCAGCCCCTTGATCATCTTTGTCACTCTGCACTGCACCCCCTCCAGTAACTTAATGTCCCTCTTCAGATAAGGATGCCAGTACTGTACGCAGTACTCCAGGTGTGGTCTAACTAATGACCTATACAGTGGCAGAATCACCTCTCCTCCTGAGGATATACACCCTTGCAATACAACCCAGCATTTTGATAGCCTTTACTTGCCTTCCTACATTGTGCCGAGTTGTTCATTGACCCTGTAATGAGCAAACCCAGATCCTTCTCCTCCTCTGTCTGGGCTAGCTGCACTCCCCCTAGCTGGTAACTCCTCCTTGGGTTCTTCATCCCAAAATGCAGCACCTTGCACTTCTTGGCATTAAAGCCCAGTTGCCAGGTGTCTGACCAGGTTTCAAGCTTTGCCATATCATCCTGATACAATATATCATTTTCAGTGGTGTCCTGCTTTTATACATTTTTAGATTGTATTTACTCAGAATAGGCCAGATGAGAGGCAATATCTAACTTTCAGTGGGCTCTCACATTTTGATCCCACATTTCCAACACAGTCTTTTCATTACCTGAAGTTATGATCATGTCCAGTGGAATTTTTGAAATACTATCTGAAAGGTGATTTTGCAGTGTGACTGAGAATAGCAAAGGCCCATACTAAGGAAAGGATAGCCAACTCTGTTAAGAAGGGAGATAAGACCTTTTATAGGTACATTAGGGAGTGAAGAAAGACCAATGGAGGGATACTGAGGCATAATAAAGGGGAAGGAATGTGGACAGAGGGTGACAGTGAAAAATCAGGGATACTGAACGAATATTTCTTCTCAGTATTCACAAAGGAAGAGGAGTGGGAGGTACCTAAACCAAACAAGAGAAACACTCTGAAGATGGGGGTCAATACCAGTCCATTTACAGAAGAAAGGGTTCTGAAAGAACTAATAAAATTGAAGGTGGACAAAGCAATGGGGCCTGATGGGATTCACCCAAAAATTCTAAAAGAACTAAGGGTAAAACTAGTGACACTGCTGACTACTCTCTTTCACAAATCATGGGAGGATGGGGTGGTACCTGAGGACTGGAGGAGAGCGGAAGTGATTCCTCTTCACAAAAGTGGGAGCAGGACACAGGCAGGAAATATTTCATTGCCTCTAGCTCCTGTGACTGCCTCTCCTAGATGATGGCCTACACAGCTTTAATCCTAACTTATGTACTGCTTAACCCCAGGCCCCCGCCCCCACCCTCCCAGCGCCTGAGGCACCACTTCAAATCTCAGGTCTTCATACCCTTCATTAGTCTCTCCTTGCCCCATTATAGCACTTATTCCCCCTCCCCCACCAAACCCTCTTTTCTCTTCTATCACTCCTTCCCATTTATTTTTCGACAAATGTCTCTGGCTGCATCTTCATCCTCCCCCTCTCCTCTCATCCCTGTTTCTCTGCCACCACCATGTACCTGACACTACCCATTCCTTGTGGGCACATGCATCCTAGCTGTGTTCATCATTTTACTATAGCTTCCTCTGTTAACTACCTACACTTCTCCTCCTCCTCTACACTTTACTCTTCCCATAAATGACCCCTTTCAATAACACTGTTGTACATGAATTGTTTACTGTTATTTCACTGTTGCTTCCTTGTTGTTTATTATTTCTGACTTGGAACCTTTGTAAAAGAGCCTTGGCTCAAAGGTACTTGTAATCCCAGAATAAATAAATAAATAACAAATAAATAAAGGAAACTACAGACCTGTTAATTTGACCTCAGTGGTAGGGAAAATGATGCAATCATTTCTGAAGGAAAGAATTGTTGAGTACCTAGAGGCCAGTGGGGCACAGGACCCAAAGCAGCATTGATTCATGATGGGAAGATCGTGTCAGACAAATCCAATAAATTTCTTTGACTGGGTGACCAAAGTAGCAGACCAGGGAGGGGCTGTGGACATGGCCTACCTAGATTTTAGCAAGGCATTTGATACAGTCCCACACAAAAGATTAATACACAAGTTAGCCAGCCATGGAGTGGGTCCCAAGGTGGCAGCCTGGGTATAAAATTGGCTAGACAACAGGATGCAAAGGGTAGTAGTAAACAGAGTCTACAGTGAAGAAAGGAGAGTTACTAGCAGGGTACTACAGGGTTCAGTACTGGGACCAGTCCTTTTTATCGTCTTTATAAGTGACATTGCAGAGGAACTGGAAGGAAAAGTATGTCTCTTTGCAGATGACACAAAGATCTGCAACAGGGTTGATATATAAGATGGAGTGGAAAGGATGAGAAGGGACTTGGCAAGGTTGGAGGAATGGTCAAAAGTATGGAAGCTCAGATTCAATGCAAAGAAGTGTAAAGTAATGCACTTGGGAAACAAAAACCCAGGGGAAGAGTAAACAATAGGGGGTGAGATACCGATAACAGCAAAAATGGAAAGGGACCTGGGGGTAATTATATCAGATGACCTAAAGGTGGGCAAGTCATATGAGAAGGTAGTAAGGAAGGCTGGGGGGATACTGGGATGCATAGGGAGAGGCATCAACAGTAGAAAACAGGAAATTGTTATCCCTCTGTACAGACAGTTGGTGAGACCCCATCTGGAGTACTGTGTGCAGTTCTGAGACCCCATCTCCTCAAAGACATAGACAGAATGGAGGCTGTCCAGTGGAGGGGAAAGCAAAATGGTGCAGGGTCTGCACCAGAAGACATAGAAGAAAAACTAAAGGAGCTTAATATGTATACCTTTGAGGAAAGAAGGAAAGAGGGACATGATAGAAATGTTCATACCTCAAGGGAATCAACAAAGTCCAAGAGGGTAGCATCTTTCAGAAAAGAGATGTGTAAGAACAATGGGGCACAATTGAACATAAAGGGGGACGGCTAAGAGGTAATGTGGAGGGAAGTATTTTTTCATGGAGAGGGTTGTGGATGCATGGGAAAGCCTCTCTGAGGAGGTCATAGAGTCAAGAACAGTGGAGGAATTCAAGAATGCATGGGACAGACATAAGGCAATCCTAGTGGGGGGTAAGAGGAAGTAAACTGTTGGTTAACTAGGATCTACAGCTTATCTGTTAGGTAGGAAAATGGGCAGACTACGTGGGCCAAGCTGTCTTTATCTGCCATCAAATTCTTTTTTTCTTTGTTTCTATGTGAAAGCATGTTTCAAAGGAGATTTGAAAAAGGATACCTGTCATATTCATGAGATGAGGTAACACAAGAGATATGTTGATTTTTAGGGACCAAAATCTGCAAAATAGAGTTATACAGCAATCCTATTACTATTGCTGATGCTTATAATTCATTTTTCTCGTATCTCTTTTTTCCAGTCTCCTTGGTCCTGCCCTTCACATACACATGCCCTCCTCATATGTCCTCACTATCCCCATATTGGATCTTTGGAGAGTCTCACACAATGAAGTCTTGTGTCTTCTCACCTCTATCTCTCCCTTGGGTAGTGCTTGTCCAGATGGACTTGAACCAAGATTACTAAACTTGGCTGCCCCTGTCCTTGCTTCCCCCATCTCTTGACTTTTTAACCTCTTTCTCAGAGATGTTGCTAAAAAAAAGTGTTGCCAGTGAAATATTTTGTGAAATTCTGCCATTCCTCAAAATATTTTGCTGGGTGCTAAATTGCAAAATTTCATAGTGAAATGCAAATTTTCACCTGAATATGGCAAAATTTCACCCACAAGTGGCAATATTCACCATTTTGTGGCAAAATATTGCCACTTTCATGTAAAATCTTGCAATTTTCAGGCATAATTTCGCATTTTGCACACACTGTGAGTGCCTGATGGTGGAGAGCTTCCAACCACTCTAAAAACACACCTGTTCGACCTTGCTTTTCCAGATTATTGATTCTTGCTGTAGGATTGCTGGATTAGTTTTATATTTATTGTGTTTTTACTGTATATGTGCTATGGTCAGTGTGAATAGCACTATATAAATAAAGTAGAATTGAAAAAAATTTAATTGAATTGAATACCTTGAAGTACAAATGTTGCTCTCCCAGAGCTGCCTTCTCCTAATCATTGGCAAGACCCAGGCATTGCTCTTTGGGTCCCCACAAAGAGTTTGTGCAAATGCCCTGGCCTAGACATCCTGTGTCTTGATGGCTCCCTCATCTCTGTTTCTGACAATTTCAAATATCTAGGCATTACACTCGACCATGCACTGGATATCTCTCAACATATCTCCCACACCTGCAAATATGTGAATACTAAGCTTGGACTAGCTTACAGAATCTGTTATGTCCTCACTTCCACCACCAGAATTACTATTGCTTGGGGGAGTTTTACTCCTAACGTGCTACACGATCCTTGCCTTCTATCAAGACAACATCAGTTGCTTCCAGAAATGGAATGTCTCATATACTAATGTATGCAGATTTTCCCAGCCTGCTCCTTAACTTTCACACCACTTCTCATTCTATTCTAGCCTAATGTGGCATCCCCCTCCCCTGCATTCTTACATTCTATGCTGCTTAATAGATAACATCATTAGAGCCTCCAAATCAGACTCACCTACCTCTATGCTCAGTCCTCCTGTCTCAGCCTACCATTTGCATTCAAACGACCTAGCCTTACTACCAGTTTCAAAGTACTGCTCCAAAATGGGCGAGCAAGCTTTTCCTCACTTTGCCCCCAAAGCCTGGATATCCCCTCTCATCTTAGGACATGCCAGTTCCATCTTGCATTTAAAAGGGCACTGCTCACCTACAGTACTTCAACTCTTCTAACAAATGCTCATATCCCTAACATCCCTTATCTATACACTAATTTTATACATACTCTTATTTTATTGCTTCCTTGTTGTCCAGCTTTCTCCACTAATTTATTGTAATGACCCTACTTTCTTTTATGTTATTGCTAGTTTAATTTGCTTTACCTTACTGCCTGTAGTCTAGCTACTTGAACCTTCATGCTGCCCAGGTTGTTTGCTGTTGTACGTACAGTATAGACACTAAACGTTATGCACTTTTTGTTTTTCCTGTATGATTTTTTGAGTGTACTTTGCCTGTTTCTGTTGCTATCTGCTATAGTACTTTCCTGGGTTGTGCCTAAAAATATGTATCTTTTTGTCTAGTGCACCTACTCAGTAAACAAAAGATAAATAAATAAGTAAATAATGGAACAATTCAATATTTCTTCATAACTTCCTTTTTCACATTTTGACTCCAGAATTTCAACATATTATGTTATTATCAAGACTGGTGCACTTTTTTAAATCATGCCTGAAAAGTGGTTTCACAAATGGACTGCAAAAACATGTTTAAAAGAAGATCTGAAAAATAACACCTGTCATGCTCATAAGGTGGGGTAACAAAAGGGCTATATTGCACGTCCGGGGCCAAAATCTGCAAAATTCACAACGTTATGAGTAAATGCTGAAAAAATTCAATGTGTTCTCATAGCTTTGTTGTTTTTTGACATTTTGACTCCAGATTTTCAACACTGTCTCTTAATGACCCCACCATATAATCACAGCTTCAGGAATATTTTGAATCCCATTCAAAAAGTTACTTCATGGAGCAAATACAAAAAAAATGTTTTGGAGGAGACTTAAAAAATGTCACCTGCCATGTTCATGAGGTGGGGTAGCAAGAGGCCTATGTTAAAAATTGGGGGCCAAAATCTGCACACACTGTAAAATTATGAGTAAACATTGAAACAAAAAATCAGTGTTTCTTCATAACTTCATTATTATATGACATTTTA
The DNA here is from genome assembly GCA_016271365.2 of Neoceratodus forsteri. NCBI lineage: Eukaryota > Metazoa > Chordata > Ceratodontiformes > Ceratodontidae > Neoceratodus > Neoceratodus forsteri. Next base: position 218,847,773 of record CM028136.1, on the reverse strand, counting down.
ACCCAACATTTTCAGTATAGTCTTTTTTTTGTAAAATCTATTTATTAATTTTGTAAGATCAACTTACAAAATGAAAATCCCAGCAAGTACAGTGCACTGTACTTCATTGTGTTTCCACATTCTAATCTTAGAAAGTCTTAAATGATATGCCCAGGGTATTTATGTATAAGGGGGTAAAAAAACAACACAGTGCACAGTAGATTATGTAACACATCCATTTAATAACCTGGTCAGGTTGCCAACACTTGCCCCACCAGCGATGGACCTTTTCTGAATGAGCACTCATAGAGAAAAGGAGACTTAATGTATTCTAGCCTTCAAGGTCCCATACTAGGTTAATGTTGCAACAACACTCTGTATTTATGCACCCCCCATAATCCATCCTACAATGTAAGAGTATTACAGGGATGCGACTTCTATCCTACTCATAATATCTATGCTTAAAATAAGCATTGTTGATAGTTATCTATTACATTCCAAGCAATGCCTTGTAGAACCCATATTATTAAAGAGACATAAAACATGGTGAACAGCTCTCATTGCATATTCGTGTCCAACCTGAAAGTCCCAGCTACAACTAGTGTCCTGGTAAAGGTGATATTTCTTGCAAGCAATTTATAACCACTCCTTCTTCTAAACATGACAGGCGTCATTTATAAAATACTGACTGAAATATAATCTCACTACACAAGTGTGGGAACACATTTTTGCCAGGATCTGTAAAATGACACCTGTCACATTCATAAGGAAGTATCAAAAATGTCTATGTTGAAAATTTGGGATTAATATATTGAAAATTGTCATTATCATACGTGAGTATTGAAAAATTTAAATGTACCTTCATAACTTTTTTTTTTATGTTTTGACCCCAAATTGTCAACATGATCTTCTTATGAACTCACTTCATGAACCCAGAAGGTGAAAACTTTCAAATCCCGCCCAAAAGGTGAATTGGTGGAGTGACTGTAAAATTACCTTTCAGCAAGATTTGAAGATGTTCACCTACCTTGTTCATGAGATGGGGTCTCAAACAGGCCATGTTAAAAATTTGGGGGAAATATTAGAAAATGAACAAGTTATGAGAACAAGTTCCAAACACATTGAACTAGGTTGACCCCATATCTGATTTCCTCAGTTCCCAGTCTGGTGCTGAAGAATGAAGACGTGTCACTGGTTCAGAGAGGATTATGGCATTGGACCATTGGAAGGTAAGTAAGGGGTAGGGTGTGTGAGGTGGTGAGTGCTGACTGGGAGGAGTCAGGTGGGGGTGATGGCGGTGGATGGGGCAGTGGCAACAACAGGCATCAATGGAACATTTTCTTTTTTAAAGAGTTAAAAAAAAGACTACAAGGGATGGTGTTCTTTATTTCAGGTACTGATGCTGGGGATTGAACACACCATTGTTGGCGTTATGTTTGGCAGCATTGAAGGTGGGCTCCCCAGTGTTGCACATTGGAAAAGAGTAGAGTGGGGGTACTAGCTGGCATTGGGGATGGGGCACCCTGGTGTCATAAAATTCAGAAAGGGCATGGGAAGCAATGGGAGGTGGAAGGGATACTTGGCTGAAGGTGGGATTGCTTCCACCATGGGGGGAGATTGACAGCAGGCTGATCATGATGCCAATCTGCTGTGCTTTGATGGGCAGCATCTTGCTGATCAAAAGAAAAAGCCACCACATGATTCAGGCAGCTCTTTTCATAGAACTTCACAAAGCTTCTACCAGCAAGCACTGAACAGCATCATGATTAGCCTGGTTAATGATTGGTCTGACATTGTTAAGCCCCTTGCAGACTGCCCTGCATTTGACCAACAGTGACACACCTCTCAAATCCAGTATCACAGCAACATGTTTGCTTTGTGTAAGTGCATGTGTGAACAGAAGTGGCCGTGTGAAAAGCCTCACTTGTATGGAAATCCCACCACTGCCACTAGCCTGTGATGCACCCCATTGTGCTGTTATGCCCAGACAGCTCACATGGCACTGTCACCAAGTTGATAGAACAAGAAAGGTCCAGTATGGATCGGTATGAGGGCAGGTGATGAAGGCATTTGAATCAGCTGAGCCACAGGGGTCTCAGAAACATAGAAATATAGAGTTTGTCAGCAGATGAGGACTGCCTGGCCCACATAGTCTGCCTCTCTTTTTCCTGCCTATTCTGCCACTGTAGACCCTAGCTGGTCTCTGGCCACCTCCTCCTCCCCCCTGTTTTGATACCATTTTTCCTTATAGCTATCCCATGCATGGTTGAAGCCTATCATTATTTTTGCCCCAACCACCCCATTTGAAGATTATTACAGGCATTAACCACCTTCTCAGTGAAGAAATATTTACTGATATCTGTTCTAAAATTTCCACCCTCCACTTTCATTATATTCCCTCTGGTTCTTGTACACCTTTTTTTCTGAAAAATGCTCTCTTCCTGTGCTTTATTCATCACTGTGATGTATTTATAGTTCTCTTTCATGCCCCCTCCCCCCATTTTATGGTGCAGCTGTTTAGATCCCTCAGTTTCTCCTCATTGGACATTTGGTGCAGACCCTGCATCATTTTTGTTGTCCTTTTTTGGATGACCTCCAATCTGTCTATGTCCTTTCTGAGGTATGGTCTTGAGAACTGGACACAGTACTCCAGCTATGGTTTTATCAATGACCGATGAAGTGCTGACACCACTTCCCTCCTTCTGCTAGTGATATCCCTCCCTATGCACCCCATTATCCTACTGGCTTTCCCTATGCTTTGTCACATTGTCTTGCCACATTAAGGTCATTCATTATGATTACCCCTAAGTCCTTTTCCAGTTTAGCAACTGTTAATACCTTTACCACACTCTGTATTATGCCTCTGGGTGTCTGCTCCCAAGGTGCATAATTTTTCACTTTTCTGCACTGAAACCCAGCTGCCATACCCTTGACCCATTCCTCGAGCATTTTGAGGTCTCTATTCATTCTAGCCTCTCCTCGGAGCATTCACCTTATTGCAGATCTTGCAGTCATCTGTAAAGAGGCACACCTTCCTTTCCAGTTCTTTTGAAGTGTCACTTACAGTATAAAGACATTAAAGAGGACTGAACTCAGTACTCAGCCCTGGGGAACCCCCACTGAACACTCTTTCTTCCCCAAGTGAGTGCTGTTAACCACCACACTCTGTCAGCTATCTGTCAGCCAATTATGTACCCAGTGTTACACCTTGGCTCTCACCCCCAAGATTCAAAGTTTTTGTGAGCCTCCTATGGGGCACAGTGTTAACGGCTTTGCTGAAATTTAAAGAAGCCACATCCACTGCTCCCTCTGATCTTTTTCTTTGATCATCCAGTCAAAGAACTCTATCAGGTTTGTCTGACATGATCTCCCTCACATGAATCCATGCTGCCTTGCATTCTGTAACCCACTGGATGTAGGGTGATCTACCAGTCTTTACTTTAGAATAGATTCCATTAGTTTCCCCACTACTGATGTCAGACTGACCAGCCTATAACTGCTAGCCTCTTCCCTGCTGCCACTCTTAAAGAGTGCAACTACATCTGCCCTTCTCCAGTCCTCTGGGACCACCCCTGTATCTAGTGAGTTATTGAACAGGGCTGTCTGAAGTGCAACCAGTACCCCCCAAGCTCTTCAGTACCGCTGGATGTACTACATCCAGCCCATTATTTTTGACCACTCTCAGATTCACAAATCCTTTCAGGATTTTTCCCTCTTTGAATGGACTTGTGTCTATTCCCTCCCTCCCTCCAGTGGGTCTGTAACCTGTATGTGGCCCATCACCTTTCCCTTCCTCTGTGAACACAGAACAGAAGTATTTGTTCAGGAAATCTGCTTTTTCCCATTCATCGTCTGCCCAGTCTTCCTCTACACCCATCAGACTCACAATTCCTCCCCTTGTCTTTCTTTTTTCCACTTATATACCTAAATTAGATCTTATTCCCTTTTGCTACTCCCCTAGCTATTCCTTCCTTGGTTTGTGCCTTAGCACCCCTCACCACCTTCCCTGCTTCCCTCTGTTTTTGCTGGTAAACCTCTCTGTTCTCTTCCCTCTGCATCTCTTTGTATCTCCTGAACGCTCCTCTTTTTGCCCTTACACTTGCCATAACCTCCCTTGAGAACCACATTTGTCTCTTTTTCCTCCAAGTTATGCTCACCTCTTTGCTCAGAGGTTTGCTGCCTTCACTGTTCCATCCCTTAATCTGGCCCATGGTCCCTCCACCCCATCAGGGTAATCCTTCTGCCAGAGCATCTCTGAGCCATTCAACCATTTTTTTTAAATCTGCCCTCCTGAAGTCTAGGACCTTCATTCTTGTGTGGTTCACCTCCGCTGCTGTCCTAATCTTAAACCACATTGTCCACTGATAACTGGTTCCCTGGTGACATCCACAACACTGCCCCTGCCTGTTCATAAGCACTAGGTCCAGTATTGTCCCATCATGAGAGTGTTCCTTGATTAGCTGCCTCAGAAAAGTCACTGGCAGTGATTCTAGGATGACCCCCCTTCTAATCCAGACCATGACCAGGAAGCTCCAATCAATATCTGCTGGACTGAAGTCCCCCATCAGCAGTACCTACCCCCTATCTGCCATCATGCTAATGGCTTTCCCCTTTTTCTTGTCCAGATCCTCTCCCTATGCTGGAGGTCTGCAATTCACCCCAGTGTGAATGGATGCTCCAGCTGATGTCTCCAGGGTGACCCACAGTACCTACAGCCCCTCCTTAACCCTTTGCATTTCTGTTGCCTTGATGTTTTCTCTGGCATATAACACGGTCCTCACCCCATGCTTAGTAAGGAAACCACTCCATAATGAACTGCATACAAGCAAGTAACAATCAGCTTATTAGTGACAAAACTAGGTCCAGGCGAGAAAGGGCTTATGCATACTGAGTTAGGAATGTATACTGGTTGGTTTTCTTGTGCCCACCTAGGCCCAGCCTGACTGCTATACAGTGCCCTTGTTGTCCTTCTATTGCCCTCCTAGGTGCAGCCAAAATGACTGGTAGCCTGCCTCCCATAACCTACATACACAATATTAGAAGCTCAACTCTACTGTTGGCTCTAACCTCGCCCTACTGGTACCAGTGTACCCTTTAAACTAAAAAGTAGCTCCTGGTGCTTCAGTGGGTACCCAGCCATAGAATCAGTGTAGGTCCAGTAATGTTGCATGTTGTTGGCTGGTGTTGGTGCACTTAAATTGAACAACATTTGATAACAAGCAAAACCCAATTCAAACCCAAAGTTGATATTTGTAAATCCTTGCTGGATGGCCTAGTCCATTGACTAAATTTCTAAAATGCAAAGAAACAAATAGCAGTACTGCAGGAGCAAGGCCTGAGTTACTCACAGTTTACCAGTCCCATGGGATGTTATTCAGCATGCAGGGTGGGGGGTTGGGTGATGGTTCAATATTAAATACTGCTCTGGCCAGTTCAGCTTCTCCTCTGGCATCTAGTCCCAAGTGTACTGTGGAGGCCAGTACTGGGCAGTAATACTGTCCGTTGTCTTTCCAGACACAAGCTGCTTTCATGCACATGCAGTTTGTCTGGGTTAAAAAGGCAACAAGCTTCATTGTACAGTAGAGTCTTTGCAGGGCCACTTCTCATCACTAGCACCTCTGCTGCTTTTCACTTTGAGTCTTTCAGTCTCTCCCATTTCTCAGTTTGTGCTGTGAAAGCATGCATTTGCCTACTTTTTTGTCTTCATGAGCCACAAATCTGACTATAAGTGCCTGTACAGGCCAACCAGTGCAGACAGCAGGTCTGTTCTTTTTACTTAGTCTCACCCAGCCTGACAAGTCTCACCCAGACTGACAAAGTCTGCTGTTCACTGTGGAAAACCAGCTCTCCCTACATTCATAGAGATGTCAGTAACTCTTGGGAATGCTGGAGATAGGTCTCTCAGTCAATGCCTGGCCACAAAGAAGGCAGCTGAACCAATGACATCCCTCTGCATCCCTTGAGTCCTCCTGGCTCTGTTTCAGGCTTATAGATCCTGATTTATCTTTGTCAAACGTTCTCCCTGGGTGGGCATGTTAAAGGGAGTCAGAGATAGCAAAGATGGCTGTTCTTTCAGTTGTTTTGGGCACTAGCCCACATGCTTTACCTGGGCACTCTATCAGCAGCAGTGAAGACTCAGCTATTGTGGGGAGAAGTGGTGGTGACATGGGTGTGCCTGCACAAGTTCATTATAATGTGGGATCAATGGGGGCATATCTAAGTTGATGTTTTTTTTTTTTTATCTGTTGGCAAACCCTTGGTTTGTGCTGACCCTACAAACCACTTAAGTTTCACTTCTCTGGTTTATGAGTTTATCACAAACCCCAGGTGTGGCAAAATACCTCATTATACATGGAGCCCAATACATTATTCTAAACTTTTGTTTCTTAGTAATAACCATATTATTAATATGCATGCTACACAGAAACTGCTGGATTTGAAAAGAGGATCAGTAACAAACATCTTTGTTTCTGGGATTCTAATGTGAACCAGAAAAGGTTTGTCAGTTTCTGCAAAAAGTAATGCAATCTGAAAAATAAGATGCAGGGCAAGATGGGTGGTACATAGATACATAGAATGTGATGGCAGATATGGGCCACTGGGCCCACACAGTCTGCCCAATGGTGGGGATTTTTTTACTATTATTAATATTATTATACCATCTACCCTGCCCCCAAGATTACCTTGGGCCTGTCCCAGGCATTTTTGAATCCATTTACTGTTTTCACTCCCACTACCTGATTTGGAAGGCTATTCCAGATATCCACCACCCTTTCTGTGAAAAAGTACTTCCTCACATCCCTCCTGAATTCATACCCCCTCTAGCGTCATATTATGCCCCCTTGTTTTAGAGCACCTTTTCTTCTGAACAATACTCTCCTCTTGCACCTTATTAACTCATGTAAGGTATTTAAAGGTTTTTATTAAATCCTCTTCTCCCTTCAGCAGCTGCAGCAGCAGCACCTCAAGTAGCTCCTTGAGAGACCTCAGTTTATGTAAGCACCCCAGAATCCCATGCTGGGGCTAGCTAGAGACCATGCATGGTACAGAGGTAAGGGAAGTAGCTCCTTGGCATGAGAGGGAGCATTGATGCAGTTTTTGTACACCAACTGTCAGTAATCCAAGAAGAGGCATTTGCATCAACAGTGATGGCACCGCATCTTTCCCATCCTGGATGGAGGAATAGCACAGCTGTGACAACTCCACATGTCTGTGTGGGGAACAAGTGGTAAAAGAGATACAAAAAATATTATTTGGATAAACATGAGATGCAGTGTAAATAGAGGCAAACCTTTGTTAACTGCATAAAATTAGAATTAGGCTTTTCATTCTTTTATTTCATACAACGTAAAGAGCAGCAGCATTCTTCACAGGCTGGAGATTTTTTAACAAGGGCAATGGCAACCTGCCAAAAGAGAACTAACTGAGAAGAAATAAAAGGACAAGGGAGAAAGAAATGTCAGCTGAGTCATAGTTCAGATGGGGGTGGATTTGACTAATTCTGGAGTTGATAAAGAGAAGCTTTATATACTGTATGTGAACATCGTGATTGTTAAAAGATAATTTGTATCAATTAGAACTTTGTATGATTTTGTTAATGAAAGACTTTGGTGAGGTGGAGAGCTTTATCTTTACAATAATAAAAGCAGCCTCTTCAGATAGAGATGTTCGGGAAGTCAAGAGAAACCTGTATGATATTGTTAATGAAAGACTTTGGTGAGATGGAGATCTTACTCTAACAAAAGCAGCTTCTTCAGATGGTTGGGAACTGAAGTCAAGACTGAAAAGAACAATTTGTCAGTATTCAGAGATGAAGAGAGCTCATCTTCAACTTCATCCACACCTTGGTTTCTTATAAATAACTCCAGATGAGTTGGGTGTTGTGGTCATCATTCAGTCTAGCTGAAATGTAAAAGTTATCTCCTCCCCAAGAAGACAACATATATATAAAACAGGAAATGAGGCTTAAAAATTACAAATATGACCCCCAGAAGGTAAGTTGCAAAGTAATTTTGTGCTGTGCCACCTGAAGGCCACAGTGTATAATGATCCAAACAGCATCACCCAAACTTTATGAATACTGTATATCATAAAGCAGCAGAGAAGACTAACACATTGCAACAAAAGACACATTTCTCAAATCCAGCTCCATCAGGAGACCATCTATGGCATCCAGAAGAGATGATTCCATGTCACTGTCATTGAGGCACAGGTCAGGAAGCATAGGAAAACCAGGAGCAATTGTAGATTTCATCAAAATATTTATTTACAGTAGCAGTAACATAAAAAAATTGTTCAGTGTAACTATTTATAAAGGTAAAATAAAAGAAAGTTTTCCTTCAGTCTCTGTGTCTCTTTCTCTTCTTCTTCAGTTGTTGCGGCTTAGCTCCTTTACAAGTTCTTTCAACCCCCATTCTTAGCAAGCATCTTGTTTCTGTAAATATCAGACAGAAGCTGCTGGAACACAGTGTGCTTCTTGGGTTAAGGTCCCCTTTTGCACAGCTTTTACAAAAAGCTCAAAAAGGCTCATAAATTTAACTCTGGTAACCTCTAGCTTCCAGCAGCTTTTTGCAGTCAACTCAAATTATAATTATATACATTTTAACAGTAATGCTATATATTTTCCAAACACAAGGTATCCTAATATCAGTTCCATTTCCTTACAATTAACTGCATATATTTTTATATCAGCAGATATGCAAGGGAGGGAAAAACAGACAGCAGGTAAGAACTGAGAGACAGAGAGAGGCAAAGGACTGCGAGATTGTCGGGTTGATCAAGTCCGAGGTCTCACAGGAAAATATGGTTGTGCAACCAGATAGAGAAGAGACAGAAAGGGAAATAATAGATCCTAGCATTTTAAACACTTTCTCTAACAACTGGGACAGGGTTCTATTTCACACTGTCAAAGTCACACACTGAAAATTCACTGAACCTGGTTGTCAGATAGTGCAATTTAAAGAGGAGATGGCACTTCTGGGGAACATAAACAAGGCAGTCTGTGGCAGGCTAGAGCACTGGCTTGAGGACTATGAACATCAGGTTCAGAATGCCACCACAGTCACTCACTGGTTGTGTCACTCTAAGTCACTTAACATCTCAGTTCTTCAGTTTTTCCAAGCTGCAAAGTGGGTGAAAGCAGAAACCCATGCTGTAAATGTTCTGCCACAGTTATCCATGTTTCTGTGTTCCTCCTGTATAGATAATGTCTGTAGAAATAATGTAAATGACAGGGGGACATATTTTCAAAGCAGTTGGATCAGGTGCAAATGTGTGCTCTGCCTGTGTCTGAATCTACACATCTGTTCTAACCTCCATTGCTCCTATTTTCAAAAGATACAAAATCTTAACTTGATGTCACTGGAGACTAGACGAACACGTGGGGATTTGCATTTACACAATCTTAACTTGATGTCACCGGAGACTAGAAAAATACACGGGGATTTACTTCTGTGCTATGATATTGTACAAGATGATTATTTATTAAGCAAACTAGGTTTGGAATTCAAAAATGACCAAAAGGGAACTAGAGGACATCCATTATGACTAAGACCCAAGAAATGTAATACAAATAAAAGAAAGTCTTTCTATACTCAAAGAATTGCCAATCCATGGAATAAACTCCCTTTTGAGATTATAATTAACAGAGATAAACAACAATTCAAACATAGATTAGACTCCTTCATACTAGAAGGAAACATCCTGACTTATTATGGATAAATTGATAGGAGTGCTAATGGGCCAAACGCCTTCTCAGCTCCTCACACCTTAGTATGTGCCTTAATATGTAATATATGGATGGAACTGTTAGATTATAAAAAAGATGGTGAAAACTTTTAGACCATCCAACAGATGTTTGGAAATGTTATACCATCCAATAGATGTACAGAATTGTTAGACCCTGTAATAGATAGATGGAACTGTTAGACTATCTAATAGATGAATGGAACTGTTAGACCATCTAATAGATGGACAGAACTGTTAGACTATCTAATAAACAAGCATAACTGTTAGACCATCTCTGTCAAGCTGCCATGTGCATTGAAGCAGGCATACAAGCTTACTGGGCATGTAGCTTATGTAAACTGTGTTGCCATTTTTTGAAGTCATTTGTCTTTTTTGTTCTTAGACTAGAGGTGTGGTTAGTGCCACCCAGGGTTTTGAGCAAGGAAGACGGATCAGCAGGAGGGAGCCCAGAATTGAATTCTGGAGAGAGATAATGTTTGTATTATCAAATTTATGGCTAAGAGGCATATCTTCTGCTGTGACAGAACAGGCATAAATATAGATATCTGGAGTCACAGGGATGGGGGGGGGCAGGGCAAAATAAGTAACATATAGAAAGGAGCTCAGCAGAAAAACATAGCCCAAAAAATTAAGACCTTGTTGTTTTAACAATCTTGTCAGTGTGGAGCATTGTTTTGAAAACATTATACATGTACTGGAATTCTCATCTGTAAAAAGCCTATAGTGACATATTACTTTCCTATAGTATTTTGTGTTTGATGACTGAATTCTATACTCCAGGCAGTGATACCACTCTCTGAAGGCACAACTACTGAAAACAGCCAGGAGCATCCAGAAGGTAGAAATGATGAGGGTGTGCAACCTTAATATAGGGGAGCCATACCCCTGAGAGTGTACACATAAGGGGGCACACATGTAACAGGCCCAAGAGGAAAGCCATTAAGCCATTCCCCCGTAAAGTACCCTGTTTGCAAAAGATGGTACAGTAAGCACAACTGTCACACCATAACTTGACAAACAGAACTGTTAGACCATTTAATAGATGAACAATATTGTTAGACCATCTGATAGATGGACAGATCTGTTAGATCAACTAATAGATGGATGGGACCATTAAACTATCTAATGGATGGCTCTATTAGTCCATCTACTAGATGAATGGAACTGTTAGTCATCTAATAAAAGGAGAGAATTGATAGACCCTCTAATGGATGGAACAGTTAAACCATCTGATAGATAAACAGAACTTTTCGACCATCTAGCGGACAGATGGACCTGTTAAATGATCTAATAGATGGATGGAACTGTTGGACTATCTAATAGATGGATAGAACGGTTTCATCCTCTACTAGCTGTAATAAATTGTTAGACCATCTAATAGATAGAGTTCCAGTGGAGGCAAACGTATGCCTGCAGTGAATAATACAGGCAGACAGATCCTGGATGAATGTTTTTGAAAATCCTACCCATAATATTTAGACACAATGGGCTAAAGCCATGATTTCACTCACTGCACACTAGACACTCATTACAACTGAGGGACATCTGATGAGCCAAGTGAATGGAATCATGCAGTACATTAATGACTCATCGCCACAGGCACTGGGTCAGAAGGACAATGAGTGGTTTTCATGTGGCAGGCAAACTAGGCACTCTGGCTACATAGTCAGCTTCATACATGGGAATGACACCATCACTACCAATGAAGTCCTTTGGCACAACTTCCATTCCCTTCAGCCATGGTTCACGAATGAGAAATTGTTTGTAAAGATCTCTAAAACAAAAGCCATGTTACTTAGATCATCTCCAAAGGTCAGAAGATTTTCCCAAGACTTCACTATCTCAACCTTAGATGGAGTGAAAAAGGAACCAGTTAATGAATTCAAATACCTTGGTGTTACTATCAATCCCCACCTGACATCTAATGCTCAAATGTCCAACACCATAACTGGGCATCAAGAACTGGGTCTATGCTATTTTATTGCAAAGTACATGCCACCTGACAGTAAAGTCATAATTACCCAAAGCAGAGCAATCCCCCTGACTGAATATGGCTCTGTCATTACTGATGCTGTTCCCCTTTATGATCCAGGCAAAAGAAAGAATCTTAAACCACAAGGTTGCCAAATATGCTTCATTGCAGGGTCCATAGTCCCATCACTGCACCATCTTTGAATGACTTGGTTTGTTGTAACCCTTAACCCAGAGCCCAGTTTACCCTAGCAAATTTAATGTACACAATTCTAGATGGAGGTGCTCCCCAATGCCTATCCAAGCTGTTTCCAAATCTGGACAACCCCTTCTCTTGATCTTCTGAAAATGGTCTTTTGAAAGTCCAGCATGTGCATGGACAGGTCAGAACTCTTTCAGATACAGAGCAACGTCATCCTGGAACACCATTCCCTTTGCCAGTAGATCTGTCCCTTCCCCTAAAATGTTTGCTGCCACGTTGAAAGTTCATCTCCAAGAGTCTAATGTCTGTACCTGCTTTGCATGACTTTACAAAACACTGTTGACTTAATGTGCTGTCTGGATGCCTTACTTTTTCACTATGTCGTTTCATTTAGTATTACAATACCTATGCGCTTGTGCCTGTTCCACTGTCTTGTTGGGTTCCATGTCATAACGGTGATTGCTAAATAGTGATTGCCATTACAGCGAGTGTACATCACTGAAAAGCAAAATGGCAATGTACACTCTCCAGTGAGGACAGGAACAGCGACAAAAACAGACTAAAATATCTATTTGGGGGGGGGGGGGTTGCGTGCCCTGCACCATCCTTAATTTAGATTCTCAACTGCAGGGGCTGCATGTTGGGGAGGGGAAGAAACTCAAAAAAAGAGTTAAACACTGGCACACACTAAAAATAAAAACTGTACCTCTACATAGCCCCAAACCCCACACTCTCCTCATTGAGGCCAGCCACCCTCACCACCACACCACACAGCCATCTTGGCAACACCATGCCATGCTACCTCCTACATACTGCCTCCATTATCCCACCTCTTCAGTTCACCCTCCAACATGGTCACCATTTTTCCCCTTCATCTGTGCTATAACAGCACCTTGATACCCTTTCAGGGTAGCTCACATAAGGGGTGCTCAAACAAAGTCACTCAGAACTAAGTCCTGCTCAATTTGAGTCACCCATATGATGGGATACCATCTTTTTGTGCACTCTTTTTCACCTGGGTCATGCCTGAAAAAGGTACTTTGGCACCAGTTTACTTTCCCAGTCATCAAAATAAATAAACAAAAATACTTAATGCAATCATTATTTGCAGGCTGAGAATGCCCCCTGAGCCACACAGTGTGCAAGCCACAATGCTACTGATTTGTGCAGATGGTGCTAGCACATGGTCTCTGTTATGGGGCAGTATGACATGACACTCAGATACATAATCATGCCAGAGGCACAATTCAGACCTCCTGAGGTGTAAAGTATTGGACCACCCCTGCTGTTCCTGCCTTCCACCCTGATTGCCCCATGATCTGGCTTCATCATGACTTTTTAAGGGCTGAGGTCAGTACAGATGTTCCACCCTGTATGGATCTGTGGGTACAGTAACTGGACTGCAATGTTTGCCATTAATGGGACCTGATTCCATTGTGTGTTCCATATTACATCATTTGCTAAGACCATGGGGTACCTCCAAAGAGGTTCATGCCATTGCATGATGCCACTGTTCTTCAGTAGCATATGAGTCAACAATCTCCCAGTGCACAGCACAGGCCTAGTGTGGGTGGTGTTGGGAGTGGCAGTATCAATAATGCTACTGTTGCCAGACCCATTTACATGAATTAACCCACTTTGACACACTCCATTCTATAAATTTACTACCTTTCCTCCTTTGGTTTTTCATAATGAAGGACATTCACATGGTCATGTCAGCATTTGTTGCAGCTCTGTGGAAATACAGATGCTGAGGCCTCTCTACACTTGTCAAGAGTATCTTCCCATATGTTCTTTGGGTAAAATGGCACATTCTGACAATCTGAGTGTGCAAGAGGTGACTCTTGATGAATGGTGAATCCTCACATCTGCATTTTTTATAGATTGTCAACTTTAAGAACATACTTCCCCACACTGAAGGAGGGAATAATCCACTTTTTCAAAGCTCGACCAGGAGGGTTTCTTATCATTTCAGGAGGAACTCCTCATGCAAACAATTATCAGTTATTGACAAGTTCAGTCAGTGGCAACCATGTATTACAATGTTGCTTATTCCCTAGCTGAAGCCAGCCTGTGCTTGAGACATTTTTCTTGTCATGTGAGAAATGCAGGATGATGATTTTAGTTGGGGAATAAGATGAATGATGATGCATTCAGTTCTGAGGGAGGCTTATTTCACTGGAAATGTTGTAATAAAGAGCAAAGGCAGTGAAATTCAAAAATAAATTATGCTAAATGTCAGTGACGCTGTCACTATCTTTGCTCCCCCAAGTTGGTACACCTCAACAGGAACCCTTGCTGAGCAATAAACCTGACACCCAATGTCCTGCAGTCAGCAGCACTAATCTTTCAGCTAAAGGAACCCCCCCCCCCTTTGGAGGATGGACTGTGCTTTTAACTTCAGTTGCTATCAGCCTCTCATAGATAGAGGGCTTTGCTGTTACCATACATGAATGCCACAAGATTCATTTACTGCAGCATCTCACATCTAGATGACATTGATTTTGACAGTTTTACAATGCTACAAAAATGTTCTTTAATGCAAATTGAACTGCAGTCAGATAAAATTTATGCTATATGTTTCTTTTATGGTCCCAAATTTCATATATCTGACTTTTATGCCACACTATCCTTGGAGATGGCAAGCTTTAAGTGGGAGTAGCTACTAGGGTGGGGGATTACAGAATTCTGGATGGGTACTAGACAGATTGTCAAAAAAAAAGCCCAAGTGCCCATAGAGTTTTATTGGAAGATCACAAACTTGTCAACTTGTGGAGATTTAAGAACCCCTCAGCCTGGGACTATATCTTTTACTCGTAGGCTTCAGAGACTTGTTGAGCCAAGTAGGCATTGCCTATAACAGCTCACTCATTAAAAAGTGTAAGCCTTGATATTTCTCATGTTGCAGTAGTCATCTAGCCTTCTCTTGAATGTTTCCATACTTTCACTGCATACCACCTCAACTGGCAGTGAGTTTCAAAGGCTGACCACCCTTTGATCAAACCATGATGCCCTCTTCCTGGTATGGCAAGATTCTCCCTTCAACTACAAGATGTGAGCTCTGGTATTATATCTGGTTTCTTGTATCTCTAAATTCAAGCAGTCCCATAAATCATTATTATTGAAAGCCTTATAAACCAGGCACAGGTCCCCTTGATCTTTTATACTCTAGTGTGAAAAACCCTAATTCATTTAATCTTTCATCATAACTTAGATGATTCACTGTGTTTATCATTTTTGTAGCTCTGTGCTTTACCCTCTCCAGTAACTTAATCTCAGTATTATTGCATGGGGACCAAAACTGTGCACAGTACTCAAGACACGGTGTCACCAGGGATGTATACATAGGCAACATCACACTCCTATCCCTGCTCCTGATATTTCTCCTTATGCTTCCCAAGATGTGGATTTAGCCCCTTTAGCTATGGTGTTGCAATATTTTTTTGCTTCTAAATTGCCAGATTCCACTATACCTAAGTCCTTCTCCTCCTTAGTTTCTCTGAGATCACTGTCTGCCAATGAATATTTGTAACACCTGTTATTTCTCCCCATGTGCATAACTGCACACTTCTCTATACTTAGTTCAAGTTTGTTATTTTTCTTCCATTGTTCAATCTTTGTTAATGCCTCTTGCAATCTGTTTACATCTTCTGTATTCTCAACCACCCTCGCTACTGTGATACCATTGGCAAACTTAATTAGCCATGTTCCATCATTTATTAGGATTACTCCCATGCTCAAAATTCCTATGTGAGAAGTGACCCTAGAACTAACCTCTCAGGGAATACTCCAGGACTAAGAAGACATCCCACATGACCAAATAGGTGTCTCAGATCATTCTGCACTTGTTTTGATCAAGGAGGGGCACAGATAAGTTGTAACCCAAACTGTAGAAATTAGATTCCATGCTCCTTAAAGAGAAAGAATTCAGGATTCACTTTGATAGCTGAATAAGAGATTTATTGATGAATAATAAACTAGCTTTTGTCAATGCTGAATGTTTGCTTGCTGGCATTAGCATTGGAAGTGCAGGAGTTAGACAGATGCAGAATAGGAATGGCAGTGAAGTATTGAACTGATGCCAACCCCATCCCCCACCCTGCAGATGGACAGGCACTGGGGTGTGCCTTTGGGTAGTTGCCCATAACGCTCACGCCATTTCACCTCACCCTACCCTGCAGACACCGACAAGTGCTGATGTGTGCCTTGGAGTGTTTGAGCTTTACACTCACTCCATTCCATAAGTAAATACACTGAAATGGGTGCAGAATAGGAGAATGGGGTGAATGTAGGGGCCAAAGAGTCCAAGGCATGCCTCGATGCCTGTCACTGGTTGCAGGGTGGGGGTGGAGTGGCATGAGCATTACTGTCAACAATCCTAAGTCACACCCCTGATGCCTGTCAGTCCCTACAGAGTAGGGTGTTATGACCAGAAACCCTAATGCCCTGGGTGTTTCTTGGTATTTTCACTCCAAGTTTTCAATATGGGCTTTTTGTGACCCCCACTACATGAACAGCGACATGATTTTGCACAGCGACTACATCATTTGGTGTCATGGGTGTGAAAACACATTTCAAACAGGATGTGAAAAATGACAGCTGTACTGTTGATGAGGAGGTGTAAAAAAATGGTAATGTTGAAAATCTGGAGTGAAAATATAAAAGAAATTGGTGAAGTCATGAGTATGCATAGAAACTGCACAGCGCACACCTGTAATGCAATTATTTGGGGGAATTTTTACATCAGATTTTCAACATTGGCATTTTGGGACCTGCTGCTCATGAACAGTGGCACAGCGATTTTCTTAATCTGTCCCGAATGTTGATTTCGCACAGCGACTGAGCCAATTGAGTGTGCTTAGAAATTGTACAATGTATGCTGGTAATGCAGTCATTTTTTGGAATTTGTTCACCAAATTTGCAAGATGGATTTTTGGGACCTCTCCTTGTGAACACTGTCAATGTGATTTTCTTAATCTCTCCCAAACATTGATTTTGCACAGTGACCTTGCCATTGTGCACCAGATGTGCACAAACACATTTCAGGCAAGATGTAAAATACCATAGCTATACTGTTCATATGGAGGTGTGGAAAAATGACAATGTTGAAAATCTGGAGAGAAAATATTAAAAATTCTTGAAGTTATGAGTGTGTGAGGGAACTGCGCAATGCATGCTCTTAACACAGTCATTTTTTGGAATTTTTTCACCAGATTTGCAACATAGGCTTTTCAGGAGCCCACCTCATGAACAGTGGCACTGTTGTTTCATTAATTGATCCTGGAAGGTGATTCCATGCAGTGACTTCAAAATCACCTTTCAGGACTGAATAACGACATGACAGTGACTGAATTCATGAGGTGGGGTCCCAAGAACCCCATGTTGAAAATTTGGTGTCAAAAGTTGGAAAAATGGTTGAGATATTCACCTAAGTTGATCCCCCCCATTTATGCTAGTATACAGCTTACCAGCATTTCTTCAGTTCACGGTTGGCTTTGAAGAATGCAGACATGTTCCCGCTCCACCGAAGATCATGGCAAAAACCTTCAGATGTAAGTATAGGGTGAGGGGGGGTGCAAGGAGGTGGGGTACACAAAGGGTGGATGCGGGTTTGGGGAGGGGGCAACACTGACAACGAGGGACCATTTTCTTGTTTACAGGTAAAAAATAACTTTGCGGGAAGGTTTTCTTTTTTACAGGTACATTTGACACACTGGGGTGAGCAACTCATTGGCAAAGAAAACAGGTCTGTGTTTGGAAGGGCATGATGTTGAGGGGGACTGGGCACTCCATCAGCAGAGAAATGAACCTACAGTGACATCATGCCGATGGGGATTGGGCTCCCCATCGGCACATGAACTGGGGAAGTGGCATGCTGACATGGGGATTGGGCACCCCAACGTTGGCTTTTACAGGACTGTGAGAGGTTGACGGCGACAGCCACTGCCGTGTTTATTGAAATGTTACACCAGGCAAGGCACGCCCTGCAATGATGGGTGCTCTCTTATTGCAGTGGCAAATTTCTTTAAAGTTGGTGGCACACTTCTGAGCTGCTGTCATAGACAGCATGCTCATTCATTGGTGCCACAGAGACAAGCCCCAAAGAGCAGTGACAGCATTGGCCACAACACGGTGCACCTCCACAACCTGCTACTCCAGCAAGCTGTCACAACATGTTTCTTGTGCATGCATGCAAGTAAACATAAAAAGGGGACACTTCTAAGGAGACACATTGGGAGGCCCTGAAATCCACTATATGGAGGGAGGTGATCTCTGATGTGCACCATAAATCTAAACTTGCAACTGGGAGAAGGGGGGAACTGGAAGCCCAGATTTCTGAGTTTGATGCAGCCCAAAATGTGACCCCATGGTGGATGTTTACTCTGCCTGCCATAGGCCAACATCAAATATAATACCTTTAACACCAAATACTTAGAGAGATGAATCATGCTATCTAGACCAGGGATGTATGTCGAGAGGGATAGGACAGAGAACTGGCTAGCTTGGCAACTAAAGGCCAGGAGAGGTCCAGCTTTTGTCCCCATGCTGAAAACCTCAGGGGGAGAGACTACAGCCAAGATTACTGACATTGAGGCCGAATTCAACCAATTTTGCAAGGCCCTTTATTCAACTGAATGTTGCCTAAACAAGAAAGAAGTCTGACATTTATTTGACAAACTACTGCTTATAGGAATATGGTAACTGAAGAGCAGAGGGAAGCCCTAGATGCCCCACTGACATGGGACAAAGTTGAAAAAGTCATAAGAGGATTGACAGATGGAAAGGCCCTCATGCCCAAGGGGCTCCCCATGGACTTTAGAAAACATTTAGTACAGAGCTTAAGGAAATTCAGCTGGGGATGCTGGAGGACGGTATGGCAGAGAAGGGGTTACTCCCCTTTATGCAGTGGTGACCATCATTGTCCAGTCCAAACCGGGGAAAGATCCATTGCAGTGCTTCTCTAACAATCCTGTCTTCTTCCTTATGGCTGATTACAACATTTTGGCTAAGGTTAAGGCAACAAGACTGGAAAAGGCATTGCCCAGTATAATCCACCTGTATCAGTCTGGCTTTGTGAAGAGCCTGCAGGGCAAAGGATATCTTCGCAGAATGTTGAATGTAGTCTGGAAGTGGAGTGGAGAATCTGGTGGAATCTTGGCTTTGGATTTAGAGAAAGCCTTCGACCAGGTAGAGTGAGGGTATCTGCACAAAACCCTGGTGCGGTTTGGGTATGAGGAGGTATTCAGGAACTGGATTAAGTTCTTCTATGCAATTCCCATACTGCAGATAATGATAAATGTCAACCTGACTTGGACCTTTGAATAAGGGCATGGAACTCTTCAGGGATGCCCACTTTTGCCTCTATTATATATCCTGTCTTTGGAGCTCTTGGATACAGCCTCGAGGGATAACCTGGTATAGATGGTTTGAAAATGGATTGGATGGAGCACAAGATCTTGCTCTTTGCAGATAATTTCCTTCTTTATGTTAGGAGGCCCGAGAGGGCTATACTTCTGATATCAAAGTTGCTGGGTGAATACAGCTATCTGTCAGGTCACAGAGTCAATTGGGGGAAAGTAAAACATTATATGCTGGTGAGAGGAAATGGCAAAAGCCCAGTGACTCTGGTTTGGCCCTATAGGTGGTTGATAAATTGAAGTATTTGGGTATCTACATCCCAAAGGCACTGTCATAAATTTACAAATGCAACTACCCACTTTTGTTGAAGAAAATTAAGGAAGACTTGGATAATGGGTCTCCCTGCCAGTGACTCTAAATGGGCATGTCAGTACAGTAAAGATGTGTACATTTCCTAAATTGCTCTGTATAAAACAAGCACTCACAGAGAAGGCTCTCTGGAAATTTCTTAGTGAAGTAAAGAGCATATTCCATCATTTCCTAAGGAGGAGAAAACCAGCCAGAATAAGGGGAATTACACTCAAGCAGCCAATTAAAGAGGGAGATGCTAGATTTATAAATGCAACACTACTTGTAGGCAGCACAGCTTGCTTATATGAGCAATGAGGAGAGGGAGGAGTGCCCAGGCTGGAGACAGTTGGAGGAGATGGAACTTGGAGACAGTTCTTTACTGGAATGTGTCCTAAACCCAGGGCTGAGAGGAGGTGGAACAAAGGGACTCAAAAACCTTACACCAGATTTACCTTATAAGTTTGGCTTATTGTTAATAACTTTATAGGTCATCAGCAGGGACTGTCACCACTAGTTGTCCAACTGAGACATTTAAGAGCCTCAGAAGCTATACAGTGTTTGCTCATCAGGGACTTCTGCAATGGGTTAAAAGGAGGTTGGATAGGGTGTGGGGCCTCTTTGATGGAGGGGAGGTGGGATAATTTGCAAATTTCACTGTTCTAATGGAGAAATATAACCTCTCCCAGAACATTTTTGTTTACCTTTTGTGTGATGGGACTGCTTAGAGAGCTGGGGGTGGGCTGTCTCTGTCCTGTCAGTAGTTGAATCTATATTAGCAGGCCCTCAGTTAGGTGCTAAACCACTCTAGTCCTATTACAAACTTATAAGAGGAGCCCAACCTTCTAGGAACAAAGATTACAGAGGCATTGGGGGGGATCTGGGTAGGGTTACAACCCTAGAGGTATGGAAACAAGCTACCAAGCACATGTCTTCATGTGTTTGAGCTAACAAACTGAGGCAGGTACAATATAATTACCTATATAGAACTTATCTGCCACCATCCAGACTTCACAAAATAAAACCAGAAAACAATGGCAGATGCCCATGGTGTATAAGTCTGGAGGGAACAGACAAACACATGGTCCTGGAGATCTCTAAACTCATGGCATATTGGTTAGTGTACAGGGTGATGGAAGTAGTGTTAGAAGGCCTGCTGCCGAATTCATTCTTGGAATTCATGACAGGAGTGGAGCCAAATAAGAAGGGGAAGGAGAAGTCCTTATGAAATCTGGCTCTGGTGATAGCAAAGAAAACCCTGGTCCAACACTGGGGTCAAGTAGGTCACCCGCCACTGGCAGAGTGGATGGCAAATTTAGTGGAATGCTCGAAACTGAAAAGAGCCCAGTAGAATGCCCTGGGGTAAGCAGAAAAGTTTAATAAAGTGTGGAGTCCACTCATTCATGCAGTGGAGAAAGGGATAATACAGAGTTAAAATAACTAGGGGAGGTAAAGGATGGAATACCCCTACTAGAACAATTGGTTGTAGAGTACAGGATATCACCTCAAAGGAATTATCAGGTCTGTTAATATAATAACCATAACTGCAGCTCGAGAGGTTTACAAAAGTTGCAAAGGAAACCACAAGATGCTAGTGTAGCGCGGTTATTCATCAATGCCTATACTTTGTCTTTTATAGTGTATGGGCATTGGTGTCTCTAGAGTAGAACAAACAATGGCTGTTGAGGTATATATAGAGTTACAAAAATATGCCCTGTGAACAAAGTGAATACATAGAAAATCCTCTTACCTTGTGCTGCTAAAAACAAAATGTCTTTGGTAGATTTGGATATAATCTTTATTAAAATTTTTAACAACAACAGAAAAGAAAAGGGCTAAACAATTAGAGAATGAGCTAAAGAATAAAATAATTAATTTAAACTGTTGCACACTTGTGCATAACAACTAATGCAAATTACAGCCATAAAAACAAACATGACTGAAAAAGTCCAATCTCCTTTGTTGTGAATTAGGAGACAGGGTTAGGTCGTGACTTGCTGCAAATGACCATAAATACATAAATACCTTAATGCTCACCCCATTCCATAAGTAAGTAAGCTGAGATGGATACTGTATAGGAGAATGTGGTGAGCATTACGGTTCACAACCCCAAGCCATACTCCCCACACCTGTTCCAGCATGCCGGGTGGGAGTGGGGTGTTAGGGTCGGAAACCGAAGGTGGGGGTGGGATCTTAGGGTTGGAAACCCTAAGATTGCATTTCCCAACCTTTGTTGCTGGAACCCTAATGGTGCATTAATTAAAAAAAAATTTCAGAGAATTTCCTTAATTTTTGAGAAAGTGTAATCATAGGGAACCTACCGGGTCAATATGTTGCATGCTCTACAGTGCACAACATGAGAGCAAAATAGGAACAGCATGGTAGGGAAGAGTGAGAGGGTGCAAAACCATGAAAGGATGCATGCATGGTAGTGCACCCTCTCACTCTTCCCAGTGCAGGATAGGAATCCTGCTGGGATAGGGGTATGCTGAGCAGCTGCTGTGGCTCGATTGGATGAGCCAATGGCAGCAAGGGAGGCAGGCAGAGTGTTTGGGACTAGGTTTTGATTCCCGGTCCCAGACACATGGAATTTTTTCTTTCTTGCACTTTGTGCAATATTAACTGTTAACCCCCCCAGAGTTAGTTATATTAGTTGGGAGGTTCTGGGGACACAGCCCCCTTTAACAGTGGGTGCAGGGGGCACAGTCCCCCGCAAAACAAAGAATTATGCTGCAGGCAATATACTGCCCTGTATTGGCAGTGCGGTGTATTGTTGCGGCATAATGTCTTGCGACATTTGGACCCCTTGCCCATAGGGAACATTAATGGTGCATTAATTAAGTATTTTGCAGAGATTTCCATAGTTTTTGAGAAAGTATAATCAAAGTCTTATTTGCTTGTAGGAGCTCAGAGCCAACCATCCATAATTTATGAAAGATTGCAGTTGTATCCTTATTTCCCAGTGGAAGCACATGGCCCATTGGGCCCTATGATCCCATCACTCCATGCTCCTCTGAATATTTGCGTGGTCTCCCATTTTGGCCATTTCTCATTGGTTGAGAGATTTTTGCTTGGGGGGAGAGGTCCAATGTTGAATTTTGACAATTGTTAACTTTAGTTTGTGAGATTCAATTGAATTTTGATTGTTAGTTTCCTAACTAATACTTGGAGTCTTTTCTTTATGTATGCAGGACTCAAACCAATACTTTCATTCATAGCACATGGTGTAATTTCAAATTAGGTGTCCTGAACACTGAGACATAATCTTGCGGAAAGGGGTTCGAGTCACAGTGACAGAGAAGTTTATTTAATTAGATATTTCCTGGTAATCTAGTGGTCCATCCCCTCTCCCACGATGTCCAGTGTCATTCTCGTTATTCAGACATGGTAGTTCAGTGGTCCCTCTTGCCTTCCTGTTCTCTGCTCGCCAGCCTCTTGTATTAAAAATTACTCCCTGTCAGTCCAGTGTTCCCTCCCCCTCCCCAGATGTCCGATGTCCAATCACCCTCCTGTTATTGAGACACATATTCCCTGGTAGTCTAGTGGTCCACCCCATCTTCCTGCTCATGGCTCACCCTTCAATTATCCCAACACATGCTGCATAGTTGTCTAGTGGTCCCTCCACCTCCGTGGTGAAGATCGCCTTCCTGTATTTTCCTCCACATGTCCCTGGTGATCAAGTGGTCTCTCCCTATCCCCACTCCCTGTCCCATGAAATATGAAAGGAGCATAACCCTGGTGTTCTAGTGGACCCCACCCCAACCCTGTCAACTACCAATCCACCACCCTGCTCCCTCCACCAACCCAGTCCCCAGCTGGTAGCCAGCACAGCACTGTATACAGTATGTGCTCATTCACTGCTCAGTGGGTGGTAAGCTGTGGAGGTGAAAGGAGGGCTTTGCTGGACACCAGCTGTGGATTGGTTTAGGGGGAGCAGTGTAATGGGTCAGTAGCTGACAGGGTGGTGGAGTGAGGGGTCCACTAGACCACCAGGGTTATGCTCTTTTCGTATTTCACATGATGGGGATTGGGGATGGGGAGGGACAACTAGACTACCAGGGAACTTTGGGGGGAAAATACTGGGAAGGTGATCTGCAATCAGGGAGGGACCACTATACTACCAGGGAATATGTGTCTGAATAAGAGGAGGGTGATTGGCCATTGGGAGAGGGACCGCTGGGCTAACGAGTAATCATTTTTTTTTTGCACTTTCTTTTTATCCCCTCCTTACTGCTTACTTAGTCCACTCCTTCAGGCTGATCAATCCCCGTAATCCCTCCTACAGCATCTGCCCCTAGAGTGCAAGGCTTGCTCTGTTGTCTTCCTACCTTGCTCCTCTTTCCTCCGGAGAGCCTGCACAGTGAGGTCTACCCATGGGTAGGTGATCAGGGCTGAGATTGGTCATCATCCTGGCCTGAGAGGGGTGTTTTTCTGCTTTTTCTCTTCCCTTGGTCCCTCCTTCCCTAAGGGCATCAGCACAGGGGACTGACATCCAGACAGAGGGTGTGCTGACGCATGCCTTTGTCAAATGCCCACAACGTCCTCCCCACCCTGACTCTGAAAAGTCACCTAGTGCTCCAGTGCCTGTGCTGCCACCGGCAGTAGTGCGTTGGGTGCTCAGCGCACCCCAGGAACCCACCCCAGGAGAAGGAAAGCATCTGTTGGAAAGCTCAATCCTTCTTGTCCTCCTCCCCTCCAACCACCCGCAACCTGAGTCCGTTCCCGAACCTGGGTCACCGGTGTAGCATGAGGTGTGGCATCCAGTGCCTCAACCCTCAATGCCACTAGGCTGGTCGAGTAATCATTTTTAATACATGGGTCCTGTGATCAGAGGACAGGGAGGGGGGAGGGACCACTGGACTACCAAGGATTATTTTTTAAAGTATGGTACAATAACAAAAAAACATGTACCAGAAAAATAACTTTTTTGCAAATTGAGAAAAAGAATCCTTTTCTGCATTTACTTTTTTACAATTTGCAAAAAAGGAAAATAGTTTTCCACAAATTGAGAAAAAGGATCCTCTTTTGCAGCATAGGTTTTCCATGATTTGCAGCAAAGGATTTCTGAAGATTAAAAGAACAAATTTCTCAACAAGAAATCAAAAAAAATGATCCCAGGATCTAATTCTACAGGTCCCGATTAGGTAAACACAACTGTTGGTGTCTACCAAAGCCCTATATGTTTTTGGCAATTGAACTTTTTTTCCCTCGCTAACTTGAAAACAAGATAGCAGCTGCATGAAAAAGCATTTCCCATTTCCGACAAAGGATTATCCATTTGTTGGAAAGGATTACCCATTTGTGACAAAGGGTCCTTTTTTGAGAGTGACATCTAACTACTCCCATTGAAAATGGGAACATTTAAAATTTAATAACTTTTAAATGAATTAATATTTTTTCACCAAACCTTCAAAATGCACATCTGTGACCCAAGACCTATGTACCCTAATACTTTCAGACCACAATTCTTGCACAGTTTTTGTGCAGCAGTGCAACAAAGAATTTCACCAAAAGTGGCAATATTCACATTTTTTGACAATCTGTAACTCTGCATCCACACATCTGACCAGAACTAAACTTGCCACATCAAGAGATCATTAGTTCCTGATGACACTTCCAAAATTTGATGTGAATCAGCCAAACGGTTGCAAAGTTATTAAAATTCTAAATTTTTACTTTAAAATAGAAGACTGAACCCTAATATAGGGGTGGTACCACACCCCTATAATCTATCTATCTATCTATCTATCTATCTATCTATCTATCTATCTATCTATCTATCTATCTATCTATCTATCTATCTTCTTTGCAAAAAAACTTCATTAATGCACTACTTAGGGTTAGAGTAACAAAAGTAGGGAAAAGTGGAATTAGAGTTTCAAAACATAGCACCACATTCCCACCGTGCAGGCAGCAGCAGCAGGCATGGGGTGTGCCTTGCCATTGTCAGCCCTAATGCTCACCCCATTCCATGAGTAAGTAAGCTGAGATGGGTACAGTATATGAGATTGGGGTGAGTGTTTGAGCTGACAGTGGCAAGGCACACCCTCATCTGCTGCAGCCTGCAGGGTGGGGGTGGGGTGTTAGGGTTGTAAAACCTAATGCTACATTTCCCTACTTTTGTCACTTTAACCCTAAGTAGTGCATTAGTGAATTTTTTTTTAAATAATGTCCTCACTTTTTGAGAAAGCACAATTGTATTCTTATTTGCCTGTGGGAGCACAAGACCTTCAAGATCCTGCCCCTCCAGGCCCAGTGCTCCCATCCATCAATAATTTTTGATATAGTGTAATCCTATCCTGATTTCTCTGAGGGAGTGCAGGGCCCAGAGGGCCATATGTTCCCATCACTCCATAATCATATCCTTATTTGCATGTGGTATTCTCCATCCATCAAGAATCCTGTTTTGAGCCTGACATCTAACTTTTCCCATAGGAAACAATGGAAAACTTTAAAATTTAATGAATTTGGAACAGATTAATATTTTTTCACCAAACCTTCAAAAAGCACCACTGTGGCCCATGACCTATATACCCATAACATTTCAGACCAAAATTCCATACCATTTTTGTGCAACATGGTAACAAAGATTTGGACAAAAAATTGTAATTTACAAATTATTTGAGACTCCATATTTCTGCACCGCAGATCCAACTGCAACAAATCTTGCGATATCAAGAGATCTTTAATCTCATATGAAGCATGCCAAACTTCATGCAAATCACCTTAATGGTTGCAAAGTTATTAAATTGCAGAACTTCAGTTTAACTCAGAAGTGAATAAAGAATTTAGCAAAAAATGGTAATTTACACTTTTGTAAGACTCCATATCTCCACAAATGCACATCCAACCAGAACAAAATTTATCACATCAAGAGATCTTCAGTCCCTTATGGCACATGCCAAATTGTATGCATGTCGCATAAACAGCTGCAAAGTTATTAAAGTGCAAATTGTAATCAAGAATCCTGCTTCATTGTTAAGAATCCTGTTTCATGATCAAGAATCCTGTTTCTGTGATCAAGAAAAATTTAATTAATTTGGAAAAGATTCATATTTTTTTACCAAACCTTCAAAAATCACTACTGTGTCCTATGACCTACACACCCTTAACATTTCAGACCAAAATTCCATACCATGTTTCTGCAACACAGTAACAAAGAATTTGACAAAAAATGACGATTTACACATTTTTTGAGATGCCATATTTCCACACCCACACATCCAACTGGAACAAATCTTGTCATATCAAGAGATCTTTGGTCCCTGATGGAGCATGCCAAACTGAATGCAAATCACCTGAATGGTTGAAAAGTTATTAAATTGCAGGATTTCAATTTAACATAGAAGTGAATAATTTTGCAAAAAATGGTAATTTACACCTTTTGTAAGACTCCATATATCCACAACTGCACATCCCACCAGAACAACACTTACCACATCAAGAGATCTTCAGTCCCTTATGGCGCATGCTAAACTGCATGCATGTCGCATGAACAGCTGCAAACTTATTAAAGCACAAATTGTAATCAGGAATTCTGTTTCATGATCAAGAATCCTGTTTCATGGTTAAGAATCCTGTTTCATGAACAAGAATCCTGTTTTGAGCCTCACATCTAAATTTTCCTTTAGGAAATAGTGGGAAACTTTGAAATTGAACACCTTTGGAAAAGATTAATATGTTTTCGCCAAACCTTTAAACTGCATATATGTGACCCAAGACCTATATACTCTAAAATTTTCAGACCAAAATCCCAACCTGTTTTTGTGCAGCAGTGTGACAAAGAATTTGACAAAAATTGGTAATTTTCAAATATTTTGACACTCCATATCTCCTCACCCACACATTCCACTGAAACAAAATATGCTTAATCCAGAGATCTTTGTTCTCTGATGGTGCTTGTTTAATTTCATATGAATCAGTTGAACAGCTCCAAAGTTATTAAAGTGCAAAGTTTCAGTTTAACATAGAAGTGATTGTTAAACCCTAACTATAGGGGTGTGACCATGCCCCTATAGTTCTTTGCAAACAACTACATTAATGTATCAGTTAGAGTTCAGGACAAGGCAACAGACATAGTGAAATATAACATTAGGCTTTACAACCCCAACACCCTTGCCTCACCCCTGAAGCGAATGGGGGTGGAGTCTTCCTTTGGGTTGTCAACTCTAACGTTCATCCCATTTCAGTAACAGAAAAGCTAAGATGTGAAGAGACAGGTATTTATGTTTCATGAGTGCATACAATGGGGTAAGCATTAGGGTTGACAACTCCAAGGAAGACTCCACCCCTCATTCACTTCTCGGGTGGGGCAGGTGTGTTAGGGTGGTAAACCCTAACACCATATTTCCCTTTGTTTGTCACTTTATCTTGAACCCTAACTGTTGCATCAAAGTAGTTTTTTTGCAAAGAATTTCCTTACTTTCTTAGATAGTGTAATCATAGCCTTATTCGCCTGTGGGAGTACAAAACCCTTCGGCCCTGTGCTCCCATCCATCCATAGTTCTTAAGATAGAGTAATCGTATCCTTATTTGCCTGTGGGAGCACAGGACCCTCCAGTTCTTGCACTCCCATCCCTCCATAGATGCGTATATGTATGCAGCTGTATAAGGGCCCAGGGCTTCCATTTATAGGACAACTGCAACCAAATTGTCAACACAGCCATGTTACATATTTTGACCCCAAAGTTTCAACATAGTCTTCTTATGACCCCACCTCATTAACAAGGACAGGAAAAAATTTAAAATTCTGCCCAAAAGATGAATTTGCCAAGCAACCATGAAATCACTTTTTGGGCCAGAGTTGCATAATGTCACTGATATTGTTTATGAAATGTGGTCCCCAAAAGGTCATGTTGAAAATCTGGTGTCAGAATGTCCAAAACTGACTGAGTTATGCATCAAAGTTGAATCACAACTTTGAGTTATTTGATAATGTCAGTCCCAGAGATTATCTCTAATATGGCTGTAACAGAGATGGCTGCTCTTCCTTTTGAAGGCATATGTCAGATGCCAGGCTGACCTCTCCATGTCTCCATGGGCTGTTTGACTCTTCTGATGCTAGCAAGAGCTTTATCTTTGGCTTCCTCTTGAACCACGACCAAGACTCGATATTCTGCATTAACACTGGTCTTGTGATGACTATGGTTGTATCTCTGGTGTCCACCAGACCTTGTAGTTCTTTGTCTCCTAGCTTCATAGGCAAATACAGCAGAGTCGAACTCATGACTGTGGTCACCATCTTGGTTTCTCTGCAACAACCTCCATAACCTTGCACATCTCATTCTCTCAAATCAAAGTTGTTGCTGCACTGTTTACAGATTGTTCTGTCTTGTTTTTTGGACAATCAGGCTTTTTGAATACTAGTTCATTGCATCCTTAGTATTGCAGTTCAAATATATTCTTTCTCCTGATCAAATATGACCTTTGCTGTGTGTTGGAAGAGTTGTGTGCTCAGAGGAGACACAGAGTGAGACTGAATGTCCTGAGGAACCTGAGTCATCAGAGGAGATTGCATCTAATTAGCATCAATTGCTGACAGTGATAGCTATGGACAGAAGTCAGGAGGGACTGGTGGATCCACAAGCAGTGAGAGAGAGTAGCAACCGGAGGAAGTCCTGAGAGAATTTTCTAAAGTGTTCCTGAGAGAGTTGAGAAGACTACATTGTTGCAGCTCACAATAGACAGCTGAAATGCTCAGCCAGTCAGGTGCAGCAGCAGACCATATTACTATTCACTTGAAATGAGAACAGATACAGGAGATGTTGATGAATGGGATCATCAGGCCATCACTCTCAGCATGATTGTCGCCAGTAGTGCTGGTGCCCAAGAAAGATGGAACCACAAGATTTTGTGTTGACTACAGAAAAGTGAATGTTGTAACTACTGGATATGGCTATCCAATGAAAAACATGTGAGATGTGCCTGACACACTCACCAGAGCCCAAGTATTCTCAGCTGTAACCCTGAGAAGTGGATACTAGCATATACCAATAAAGTCACAGGACTGCTGCAAAACTGCTTTCACAAAACACAACAGAATGTACATATTCATTGTGTTACCATTTGGACTGAAAAATGCACCTACAACATTCCAGAGAATGATGGATGAGGTATTACGTGGAATACAGGACAAGTTTGCCTTACTTACCTGGACAATTAGTGGTGGGTGAAGTGGGCTCAATCTGCTCCGCAAAGTGATTTGCAGAGTAAAGGTGAATTCGTGGAGTACTCTGCAACGTGAAGTGGAGTAACTCACGTTATGATGGGTAACGTGAAGTCTATTCAAAACAATGACTTTGCATTACTCTGCCTTCCCAGACCACTACTCCACCAATTTTAAAGGCAAAGTGAATTAAAAACAATGTACTTCACCTCACTTCACCTTATATTTAAGCTCCAAAGGTGAATTTTGCAGTGGTTCATGGGATTTCCGGTCAGGTAGCCTATTCTGATCGGGACAGTGTTTGCAATATTTTTTCCCTGCATAGTGTGTGATAGTGATTGGGGACTACCGACAGCTGGGGCTAATTCCAGTTCATAAGCCCGTGCCACCCTGAAGGTTTAAACTGCAGTTCTGAGGTGCTGTGAACATCGGAGCCAGTCTGCAGGTGAGAGCTGTATGAGTTTCTGTCATCGGAACTCCAAATAGACTGCAAACCTTTTGTGTGACTGACTGCTGTTACTCTTGGGCAGCCTATACTGATCGGGACAGTGTTTGCAATATTTTTTCCCTGCATAGTGTGTGATAGTGATCGAGGACTGCCAACAGCTGGGGCTAATTCCAATTCATAAGTCCATGCCATCCCGAGGGTTTAAACTGCAGTTCTGAGGTGCTGCAAACACTGGAGCCAGTCTGCAGGTGAGAGCTGCACAAGATTCTGTCATCGGAACTCAAAATGGACTGCAAACCTTTTGTGTGACTGACTGCTGTTACTCTTGGGCAGCCTGTTCTGATCAGGACAGTGTTTGCAATATTTTTTCCCTGTATAGTGTGTGATAGCGATTGGGGACTGCCGACAGCTGGGGCTATTTCCAATTCATAAGCCTGTGCCATCCTGAAGGTTTAAACTGCAGTTCTGTGGTGCTGTGAACATCGGAGCAAGTCTACAGGTGAGAGCTGCACAAGTTTCTGTCATCGGTACTCGAAATAGACTGCAAACCTTTTGTGTGACTGACTGCTGTTACTCTTGGGCAGCCTATTCTGGTTGGGACAGTGTTTGCAATATTTTTTCCCTGCATAGTGTGTGATAGTGATTGGGGACTGCTGACAGCTGGGGCTAATTCCAATTCATAAGCCCATTCTGCCACGGGCGAGAGCGCCGTCGCGCGAGCATTGTGAGTGAGGGGAAAAAGTGATTTCAAGTTTTTCTAAGTCTAAGTAGATTAGCTGTAAGGATTGTATTTTGTTATTTAAACATTGCATTTACTTAATATTGTAGGAGGTTGGGTATTAATGGGATGGTGGTTAATTAGACCACATTTGTCAGATGTAAATTGCAATGACATAAGTAAAAAGTTCAGTATTTATGATAATGGGGGGCATGTTCAAGACCATCAATACTTATTTAGGAGGCGGAATTCATTTACAAACTCACAAAAATTGTGTTTCAGATTACTAAAGTTTAAAAAAGGATCTTTTAATATGATGGATAATAAAACAATGAGTTTGTTCTGTTCCATCCTCCTAATGCAGTGTGGTGATGTGGAAGTAAATCCTGGCCTAAAAAACAATCTAGGATAACAATTATTCATGAAAATGTTAGAAGTCTTGTTTGTAAAATGGATGAATACAGGGTTTGGGTTTCTGGAATATCCTGTGATATTTTAGCTATCTCTGAGATGTGGGTGCATTCTGGTTAGAATTAATAAGGAAGTGGAATTAGCAGGATATAGTTTGATAAGGGAGGACGGGGTAAAAGTGGGGGGGGGGTATTGCTTTATTTAAGGAACACTTTAGGTCCATATCAAACTTTATTTGGGAAGAATGTGGAACTAATTGATTGTTTGGTTGTAAGGCTGTTGAAATTAAAATTGACAGTGGGAGTTTTTTTATGCATCTCCTAAAACTAAAGTAAGTAAATTTAATACTCTAGCTGACACCCTTCTGGAGATATTGAAAGATCAAAGTGTGGTATTAACTGGAGATTTTAATGCAGATTGGGGACAAACAAGAGGTAAAAAACTTAAATCTAGTTTTGAAGTATTAGGATTACAACAACTGACCCATTATCCAACAAGAAGTTTAAACAATAGAACAATTGGAACTATATTAGACTTATTTTTTGTTTCATATGATTTGAAGGTTGAGAGATGTAAAGTGTTACCATTGAATTTGGGGGATCATAACACTATTCAATGTCATTTGTTTATGCAAAAAAAAGGGCGCATTGGAGATTATGAGTTCTGGGTACGTGATCTAATGCGTTTTAATGAATCATCATTTAGGGATTACCTTAAAAAGTTTGATTGGTCAAGGGTATTTTTGATTCCAGATTTAAATTTGGCTATTCAAGAATTTACGGATTCTTTTTTACATATAATTCAAATTCATGCCCCTAAAATAAAAAAGATCAATAATGTTAAAAGCCCATTATGGCTTAACGAAAAACTGAAAACCTATTTGTGTATTAAAAATAGAACATGGAAAAAAGCTAAAAAATCTAAATTGGAGGGGGATTGGGATCTTTTTAAAAGATGGTGAAATAAATGCAAACAAATGGTAACATTGGCAAGGAAAAAATACTTTCAGAATTCTTTTAGTAATACACATGACTTAAATAAATTCTGGAAGGTTATTTCTAACTTAAGTCCAATGAAAACTCAAACCTCTATTAACTTAGTAGTGGGAGAAAATCTGATAGATAATCCTTTAGAAGTAGCTGATTTGATGAATCATTATTTTAAAGATTTACCAGATCTGGAGATACCTAACCTTGGGACTGCTGACCAGGAACACATATACTCTGTTGCTTCTGTTGCAAATAATAGGGGTTTTAATTTGAAAAATATTAGGGTACCGGATGTAGTTAAAGAACTAAAAATCTTGAAAATATCAAAATGTGCTGGAATAGATGGCATCGATCCCAAATTCTTGAAATTGGGGTCTAATATCATAGCTCCCATAATTACTTATTTTTATAATTGGAGCACACAATCTTCAATTGTCCCTGACTGTTGGAAAATAGGTGAAATTATTCCCATTTATAAAGGTAGTGACCTTACAGCCCCTTCTAATTATAGACCAATTACTTTGCTCCCAATTTTGCCAAAGGTATTGGAAAAGCTGATAAATAATCAGCTTAGACAATACCTTGACCATTTGGGGTTATTAACAAATTGTCAGCATGGATTCAGAGAGGGTAGGTCCACAAATACTACCCTACTTGATTTTGGTAACCTGATGGCGACATCATTGAACCAGGGTAATCAAACTGGGGCAGTGTTTATGGACCTCAGAAAAGCTTTTGATTTAGTTCATCATGAAACACTTTTGTTTAGATTACAGAATACAGGGATGCATAATAATTCTCTGCAGTGGTTTAGATCTTATTTAACGAATCATAAACAAAGGATGGTCTGTGGTGCCGCTGTCTCGGGTCTCCTGGACTTATATTGAGGTGTACCTCAGGGCTCAATTTTGGGCCCTATGTTGGTTAATATCTATATTAATAGTCTTCCAGACTATGTAGCCAATACTTATGTCAGACTTGATGCAGATGACATAGTATTGGTTGCATCTGCTAATAGTCCTGGAGACCTGAGACAGCAACTCCAGACAGATTTTCCCAATATTGAGACCTGGATAAGAGATTCTGGACTCTCAATGAGTACTGGGAAGACTCAGAGTATGATTTTTTTCTGTGGGACCTCATACAAAAAAAATGTTACTGATCTGCAGATTAGTTTTTTGGATGGGACAATGGCTCAAGGGGTTAACACTTATAAATATTTGGGGGTTCTCATTGATTATCGTTTTTCTTTTTCTGAACATATTTTGTTACAAATAAAAAAAGCGAATCAAAGATTGGGAGCATTAAGAAGGGTGTCAGGATGTTTGATTAGGGACAGTAAGTTTAAATTGGTAAAACAATTGTTATTACCTGTATTAGATTATGGTCTTCCACTATACCCGCATTCTTGCCAAAATTTTTTACATAAACTGGACCAGACTTATTATAGATTGGGGAATTATATTTTGAAAAATAAATCTTGAGTCCGCCATTGTTTAGTTTACCAGGAAATTGGCTGGTTACATCCGATAGCTCGAAGAAAATATTTATGGCTAAAGATATGTCATGGTCTGATTCATTCAAAAATGCATTCCTTAAAACATTTGATATGTTTGAACTCAAATTCAATATATTTAGATAGGCTTAGGAGGACAACTAGAAAATTGTCTATGACTTAAATTACAAATCTTATGGGGGATATGGTTTTACAGAATAGTTTAGCAAGGACATGGAATGAACTATCTTGTCAAATGATTGAGATTTCTGATCTGCATATTTTTAGACTTGAATTGTATAATTATTTAAATGTTTGTTGTAGTTGTTTCTAGGTTATCGTGATTTTGTATTGTGTGTATTTATTTAGCTTTGTTTTGTTGTTCTAGTAATATACCACAGGTATTTGTTGTAAATGGGGATTTACTCCCCAACAGATTAACCTGTATAAAAATAAATTTTAAACAAACAAACAAACAGACAACATGGGCTCTATATTGATCTGCACAGCCTCAGTTTGGGATAGTGTGTATAGGAAGCTGTGGAGACAGTGTGCTCTGAGAGCTGTCTATGATTCAAACCTTCTAAATGCTGTTAAAAAAGCATTTTTGAGTATTTTTTTTTTGCTCAAACTTTAGTTCATTGATTGTAGGAAATCCTCCTGTGCTCACATCATCAAGCATTTTTGTTTGTGTGTGGATTTTGAATGTTAATGTACAACATTTAGTGTGTGTAGTAAAAGACAGTAAAAGTGTGCTTTGGGGGAGGGGCGTATCTATGGTGTAGGTAGATTTAAGTTGGAGAAATAGTGATTTCTTTGTTTTTTGGTTATATTTTTGTTATATGACTGACTGTGTTAATGTACTCACAGTAATATTGTCAGTAATTGTTAACATTTTCTTGCTGATTGTGTGCTGTGTGGATCGGGTGCAGCAGTTCATAATTTCAGGTTGTTTACAATACGTGGCACTTTACTGAACTTTTCAATTTGCTATGCATTACTCATTGTAGACAAACTGTGTGTGTGTATGTGAGTGTGTGTGGTGCTGCGTGACATCAAATAACACACCTTTTATTGTGCCACAGTGTAACTGCAGGTGCAGCAGTGTGAATCTGCTATCCACTGCAGCTGTGTGATTTTGTACTGCCATTGTGGTATCTGTTCTTTGTTTTGCTGCTTGTACTGCTGTAAAAATCTGCAGTCAGTGCTCCCCCCAACCCCCACCAGCAAAAGGAATTGTTTTCCAGATTGGATTGTTTTTGATATCAGCACCACTGGTGGTTAGTTAAGGTGTTGTTTTCACTTCTGAATTTGCATTTCTATCTGGTGCTGAAACCACAGTTTTTTTTGGTTTCACATCCACCGTTCCCCCAGTCAGAGTGACCGAGCCAAAATCTAAATTTGTTTAGAATATTGTTGATCCCCCAAAATGCCCACAAAGAGACATGCAAGCAAAGCTGGTTCTCGCCATGGAACTGCTGCCAGTAAGATAGGCTGTGGGCATGGTAGTATGCAGATGCAGAAGTGCATTGCCGATGTGAGGAAAGGTATTTCTCCTGCAATGTTTTTTGTAGCCAAATCAGTAGCTTCTCTCATACTTGGAGGAGATGATGTTTTCCCAGCTGTTGGTGTTAGTGCAGTTGCAGGTGGTGGTAGTATGAGTATTGCTGCCTCAAGTTCAACTTCTGACCAGTGTACTATGTCCAAAAATATAGTGGAGTATGAAGCAGTTCCAGTGAATGGCAGTGTAGATGATGTCATACTTCCCAGTAACATCCCAGTAACTGAAATTGAGGATTCTGATAATCATGTCAACAATAGCAAACAATGTGACATTTCTTCCACCGCTGTTCATATCATGCATTTTCCATGCAGTGATTCACCATGTGGTGAAAAAATATCAGGTGATGGTGGCGCTGATGATGAAGATTAATGTGATGATGATGATGTTGCTGTGGTTGCAACATGCAGTCCACATGCCAGCATCCAAGCAGAAGATGTGGATGTGGGCCATGTTGATGAATATGATGCTGATGTAATTGACCCCAGTTGGGAACTGGAGAAAAAATAAATTCAAGTTGGCTGTGTCTGGGTCTGTTTGCATTAATCCCCACCCACCCCTGTAAAAACTTGTGATTTACCAATTTCAGTTGATGTTGATGACCCAGTAATAATGATAGGTAGTCAAGGTGGTCAGTTGCAGTCCAGGTGTGTACTGCCCAAAAAATCACGTAGCACATCTCCCACTTTAGTGCTTAAAAGAACAGAGTTCAATAAGCAGCATCATGGACATGTTAAACGTAGAGCATCACAATCCCTTATTTGGGACTTTTTTTCAAGATGCAAATGATGAGTCAGTTGCAATC
Source organism: Neoceratodus forsteri (assembly GCA_016271365.2). Taxonomy (NCBI): domain Eukaryota; kingdom Metazoa; phylum Chordata; order Ceratodontiformes; family Ceratodontidae; genus Neoceratodus; species Neoceratodus forsteri. Next base: position 218,811,575 of record CM028136.1, on the reverse strand, counting down.
TGCCAGGTTTTCCATGTGCGTGTCAGTCGAGGTAAAAAGGAGAGCCATCTGGGCACAGGAGGACAGTCTACACATCTTCAGAATAGGCACATGGCACTGCGGACCCAGCACAAGATGGCAGCTAATACTACAGTGGGGCATTCACCCTCATCATCAACCATTACGAGCACGTTATCCCCTTCCAAGAGTGTTAAGTCCAATAGGAAATTAAACATGTGCAGTAGTGAGGAAATAAGAGCAGATTATTACTACAGGCATATGAGGTGAAGGAGCATAATGATTTTGAAATGTTGTCCAGTGCTGGTGAGAGTAGCAGTTTTGGTGGTGGTGGTGGTGAATGCAGTGTGTCTAGTGCAAGTGGTACATCTGGCAAAATAACTGCATTTCTGGGTTTGTCATCATCACCTGTGCAAACATCTTCATCAAACCTCCACACTCCATCCCCTGCCATTCGCAGAGCAGAACCATTTGTCATCACACCCTGTGTAAAATGTTTAAGTCAGCCCACATTACAGAGTGTTTTTGTGCATAAGCTGAAGTACCCACCCAATCATACAGCATCATGTGAACTTAGTGCTGCTGTAGCTGAAATGCTGGATATTGATCTTTTGCCCTTCTCCTTTGTGGAAAATTTTTGGTTCCAGCAGTTTGCTGAACGTGCCTGTCCAAAATGAAAAGTCTCATCCAAGACATATGTTTTGACACGTGCTGTCCCTAAGTTGTTCCGTACTGTGTCCAACTCAGTAAGACATGCCCTTCAACATTCCTCCTCTCCATTCATCCATTTAAGTATAGATATGTGGACAAGTGGCAAAACAGTGGGGAGTTCATATTTGTGTATAACTACACACTGGGCGCAGGTGCCAGGGGTTGTTTGTGATGTTGGTAGTGTGAATAATCAGTGCAGTAATGTGGAGTGCTGTGGTACCAATCTTCCAAGAATCTGACAGCATGCAATGATTGCTATGCGCAATGTGACCTGTTCACACACTGCTGAAAACATGCCGGACATGGTACTGACTGAAATTGACAAGTGGCTGAACTCCCTGTCCCTGAGAGCTGGGATCATGGCAAGTGACAATGGGTCAAATTTGATGAAATGCATCATGAATTGTGCCTTTTTTCATGTTCCATGCATGGCCCATTGTTTAAATCTTGTGGTGCAGGAGTTTCTGCAGCACCCTGATGAAAAGTAAATGCTGACAGTTGCACGCCATATCTGCTCTCACTTTTCACGAACTGCAAAGGCCCATGACCAACTTCGGCAGTTGCAGATGCAAAACAGCCTCCCTCAGCATTGCTTGAAGCTGAAAGTTGTCACCCGGTGGAACTCCACTTTATACATGGCAGAGAGGTTGTATGAACAATACAAAGCCATCTTAGAATATCTTGCGATGCACACTAGCCGTGGCAGTTCCGGGGCCTCCATGTCTATGAAGACTGAACAGTGGTGCTTCATGGACTCTATAATAACAATTTTGCGGCCTCTTGAACATGCCACACAGGCAGTAAGTGGTGAGTCTGCCTCCATTAGCCAATCAGTTCCACTGCTGAGAGTGTTGAGGCAGACATTGGTGAATGTAGAGCATGGCCTTGATGTTGCCAGAGACAGTGCTAGCAGTATGTTTACTGAAACACATGCTGACAGTATTTGACCAGAATCATCACATTTTGAGCATTCAGCATAGAGACAACTTTGCCATAGCAACAGTGCTGGACCCACGATACAAACATGGAATTGAATCAGTACTGGAGGGAGGGCCTGAACAAGTAATAAATGTCAGTGAGCAACTGGAGTGCTTGGTTCATGGGGCACAGAAGTCACATGCCAAGTCAGCAAACCTCAGCAGCATAATCCAGCTGAAGGTGTACCTGGAGGACCATCAAGCATATCCTGCAAGGGGACGGGGATTGCACTTCCAGGTGGCCTGTCATCCAAAGTGGTAGGCATCAACCCACTTTGCGAGGCTTTGTCTCAAGTGGAAATTTGTGAAATAAATGATTCCGGAGAACAGGATGATGCATCAATCACTGGACTTAGTGCAGCACAGAGAATGGTTGAGTCATATTTGTCTGAAAACAGGCATCTGTCAATAACTAATGATCGTCTTTTGTACTGGAGTGGAAAGGTCAGTGAATGTCCAGAGCTGACTGCAGTGGCACCGAAGTACCTCACATGCCCACCCTCCAGTGTACGTGTTGAGAGGGTATTCAGCTCAGCAGGTGCAAGTCAGGGATCGTTGGACAAACCTCTCTCCTGCAAATGTTAGTTTGCTAACATTCATAAAAATGAATGAGAGGCACATACCAGCATAGACTGCAACCTCGGTATTCATACCCCAGCCTAGTCATGGTGGTTTTGGTGATGTAGAAATGGGCCATCCTGGTGGCGCTGGCAGTGGCAGCATAAAACGGCCCACCACTGACGTAGATGATGACACAGTGGAGAAAGAATTTCCCAGTGGTCAGACTTCTGACATAGATGACTGTGAGGGCAGCTTTCTTTATGAGGATGATGATGTGGTTAATGTTGGTAGGTTTTAACTGAAGTTGTTAAAAGGCAGTATGCCCCCGTGGAGTCAGACCACCACCACCAGGACTGGTGTTAGCCACTGCCACCACAGAGAATGAGTTTGTCTGCCCCCCCAGACCACTACTGGGACTGATGTTAGCCACTGCCACCTCAGAGAATGAGTTTGTCCACTCCCCCTGTACCACCACCACCGGGACCGATGTTAGCCACTGCCACCACAGAGAATGAGTTTGCCCGCCCTTCCCCAGAACACCACCACTAGGACTGATTTTAGCCACTGCCACCACAGAGAATGAGTTTGTCTGCCCCCCTGGACCACCACCACCACCGAGACTGATGTTAGCCACTGCCACCACAGAGAATGAGTTTGTCCGCCCCCCTGGACCACCACCACCAAGACTGATGTTAGCCACTGCCACCACAGAGAATGAGTTTGTCCGCCCCCTGGACCACCACCACCAGGACTGATGTTAGCTACTGCCACCACAGAGAATGAGTTTATCTGCTCCCCTGGACCACCACCACCACTGGAACTGATGTTAACCACTGCCACCATAGAGAATGAGTTTGCCCGCCCCCTCAGGAACACCACCACTAGGACTGATTTTAGCCACTGCCACCACAGATAATGAGTTTGTCTGCCCCACTGGACCACCACCACCATTGGGACTGATGTTAGCCACTGCCACCACAGAGAATGAGTTAATTTGCTCCCCTGGACCACCACGAACATACGAAATTTGCCAGCAGATAAAGGCCTAGAGGTCTATCAAGTCTGCTCGAATGTGCAGCTAGCACCCCTTTTTCTGCAGCTGCCCCTCCCTTCCACCCTTCCCCTTCATTAACCCTCCCCCTTGTCCTGTCCCATCCTCGTTTGAAGCAGTCCACTGTTCTACTGCATACCACTTCTGCAGGTAACGCATTCCACCCAGCCACCACCCTCTCTGTAAAAAGTGTCTCCTCATCTCCTCCTGAACCTTCCTCGCCCAGTCTCATATCATGGCCCCTGGTGGCCCTTCCCTCCCTTACTTTGAACAGCCCCTCTGTACCTGTCTTGTTTATTCCTTTCATGTATTTAAAGGTTTCAATCATGTCCCCCCTGTCTCTCCTCTCATCCAGTGAGTACATGTTCAACTCCTTCAACCTCCTCTCATATGATAAGTCCCCCAGACCCTTGATCATCTTTGTCGCCCTGCGCTGCACTCCCTCCAGTAACTTAATGTCCCTCTTCAGATAAGGACGCCAGAACTGCACGCAGTACTCCAGGTGTGGTCTAACTAATGACCTATACAGTGGCAGAATCACCTCCTCCCTCCTCGAGGATATACCCCTTGCAATACAACCCAGCATTTTGTTGGCCTTTGCAGCTGCCTTCCTACACTGTGCGAGTTGTTCATTGACCCTGTGATGAGCACACCCAGATCCTTCTCCTCCTCTGTCTGGGCTAGCTGCACTCCCCCTAGCTGGTAAGTCCTCTTTGGGTTCTTCATCCCAAAATGCATCACCTTGCACTTTTTGGCATTAAAGCCCAGTTGCCAGGTGTCTGACCAGGTTTCAAGCTTTGCCAGATCATCCTGCAACCCCTGCCATCCCCCTAGGTCATCCACCACCGCGCCAACCTTAGTATCATCAACAAACAGACTGATCTTGCTCTTGATGTCCCATGATATGTCCGCAATGAATATCCCAAACAACACTGGTCCCAACACCGAGCCCTGTGGGACACCGCCGTCACTGCCCTTGGGTGTGAGAGCTCCCACCACCACCACCCTCTGTTGCCTTCCCTGCAGCCAGTTTCCTACCCATCTCACCAGCATTGCACCTACCCTGTGCCTCTAACTTCCTTCCCAGCCTTCCATGTGGCACTGGGTCGATGCCTTACTGAAGTCCAGATACAGGACATCCACTGCATGTCCCCTGTCCAGTTGCCTAGTTACCCAGTCATAGAACCTGACCAGGTTGGTTTGGCAGGATCAGCCACGTGTGAAGCCATGCTGTCTGCTGTCCTGTAGTCCTTTGGCCTCTAAGAGGCCACCAGCCTCTCCTTCAGGATAGTCTCCATTAGCTTACCCACGATAGATGTGAGGCTCACTGGTCTGTAGTTTTCACGTTCATCCTTGGGGCCACTCTCGTGGAGGCACCACATGAGCCATCCTCCAGTCCTGAACACTGAATGTAGTGAGGCATTAAATAGGTCTGCCAAAGGTCCTGCAAGGACCTCTGCCAGCTCCTTCAGTACCCTGGGGTGGATGCCATCTGGGCCTGGTGCCTTGTCCACCCTCAGTGCCTTCAAACCCTCTCAAACTCTGCCTTCCATGATTTCCCCATCTGTCACCACTTCCCCCCCTTCGTCTGCCATTTCTCCCACCTTGGGTGTCACCCCCCTCTTCTCTTTAGTAAATACTGATCAGAAGTACCCATTTAGTGCTTCTGCCTTATCGTACCCTGCTTCCACCAACCCCCTCCTTCCTAATCCTTACTATGTGGTCCTTACAGCTCCTTTTCTCCTGATGTACTTAAGAGTCCTTCTCCCCTTCTTAATGCCTTGTGCCAGCCTGAGTTCCGTAGATGCTTTGGCTCCCTTGCTGCCCTTGTCACCTCCTTGATTCTGTCAAGTACTCCTCTCTGTCCTCCCCTCCCTGTTTTCTTGTATTTCCTAAAGGTAGCTTTTTCCTCCTTACCTTTTCCATGACCTCCTTGCTCAACCAGCTCGGTTTCTTAGCCTAGCCTTCTTGCTCTGGGCTTTGCAGCAGGTTTAGTTGCCTCCACTATCCCCAACTTTATGAGCTCCCATCTCTGGTTAGTATCCATACTAGATTGACTTCTGGCCAGGTACCCTTTTACCACTTCCCCATCCTCCCAAAGTCAGCCCTCCTGAAGTCCAGCACTCTGTGCCAGATTCCTCCTTCCTTGCCCATATCCAATGTGAGCCATACTGAGTGGTGGTCACTCCTGACAGCGGTTCCTCCACTGTAAGTTCTCTCACAAAGTCCCCATTTGCCAGCACAAGGTCAAGAGTATTCCCTAACCTGGTTGGTTCACTGACCATTTGCAGCAGGAAGCTGGCCTGGAAGCATCCAGCAAGCCTGCTCCTTCTGTTCCTGGTTGTTGGGTGCTCCAGTCCACTCCTGGCATGTTGAAGTCCCCCACAATCACCACACTACCCTTCTCGCAGGTCCTCCTGACCTGTCCCGCTAGTTCCCTGTCTAACTCCTCCATCTGAGATGGTGGCCTGTACACCACTCCCATTCTAAGACTCCGATTCTTGGAATCCTGGATTTGCACCCAAAGTGACTCTGTACTACCCTCCTCCCCTTCCTCCCTTACACACTTCAGTCCTTCCTTCACATATAGTGCCACCCCCCCTCCTTTCCCAGTTACCCTGTCCCTACGAAATAACCTGTACTCTGGTACAGACAGGTCCCAGTCATTATATTGGGTGGCCCATGTTTCGTGATGGCTGCAATGTCCACCTCTCCCTCTGCCATGAGAACCTGCAACTCTGCAGTTTTCCTCCCAAGGCTCCTAGCATTAAGGGTAACCACCTGCCACCCCCCTCCCATCCTGCCCTCCTTTCCTAGCATCACCAATAGTACTTGCCATTTGTCCATTGTCACTGTTATGGGGGGTTAGCTCATATGATTTCCCAACCTGTGGTCTCTGCATATCTCTTCTCCAACTGCCACCCCCACTCCTAGTTTAAACTCCCAACTTCTATATATTCTTCCATCCTCTGCTTCAACACTTTCTTTCCTTCCTCACTCAAGTGTAGTCTGTCCTTGGCATAGAGACTACTGTCCTCCCAGGTCCTCCCCACCCCCAACAGCCCATACCCTTTAGCACAACACCAGGTTCTTAGCCATCTGTTAAATTCCTCTATTCTCAGCTTTCTTGTTGTGCTTGCCTTTGGCACCAGAAGTATCTCGGAAAAAGTTACTGATCTTCCTGCCCCCTCACATAATTGTGCTAGTTCCTCAAACCTCCTCTGGACTATATCCACTGTCTTGTCAGCCACCACCACCACCACCGGGACTGATGTTAGCCACTGCCACCATAGAGAATGAGTTTGTCCACTCCCCTGGAACACCACCACAAGGACTGATTTTAGCCACTGTCACTACAGTGAAAGAGTTTGTCCCCCCCTCCCCCGGAGCACCACTACCACCAGGACTGATGTTAGCCACTGCCACCACCACCAGATGCAGGAAAATGTCACAGGGTATGTCATCATGAGCCACAACAATCACCACTAGCACCCACCACCAGTGTCATTCAGACAGTTTTTCCCCATTACATTGACCATGCCAAGGCAGAGGGAGTCGAACAGGAGACCACATCCATCAGCCACAGGCACAAAGCTTCTTAATATGAAAAGTATAAAGTGAGTATGTATACTAATTTTTTTATGCTTTTTAGCTTCCGTTAGCTGTACGTTTTGTCTTCTGTAGCTTTTCTGAGCTGCAATGGTCAAACACATAAGGTAAACTTATTTTACTTTTTAACAAGTTAATAAAAAAACTCTCCTTTGCTGAAAGGCAGTATGAATGGTACTGCAGCTGTACCATATACAGCAACCTATGGGATATTAATTTCAAATCCATACTGTAAGTATCAAGATTTTATTTCATCAGTTCAATTTTTTTTTAAAGTCTGCAGCAAATGTGACTGAGTACGATTCATAAACTAGGTGACGTGTACGTCGCCAAAACTATTTCCGCAAGATATCATGCACTGTATTCTGAACTTGCAGTTCTGTGGCCATGACAGTGTTGAAAAACTTGCACACAGGTTGTGTTACTTGACAAGATGAGGTTTTATAATGTAACTTGACTTGAGACTGAGAACCAGGGACAATCAAGATGCTGTGTTGTGTCATAGTTGCCATATCCAAAGAAGTTCTTCAACATCAGGCCCCGGGCTGGGGCAGACATGCAACATGCAGAAGTCATTTCATTGGATGACCATGACCATCATTAACAACCAGACTCAAGAAGGATGCAGATGAAGTCTATGAAGAAGTAACCATATAAGAAACCATTAATGAGACAAACCTACAAATATGCTTCTCCCCCAACCCCCCCAAAAAAAATACTTTCCTTCATTGGCTTGAGAGTTATCCATTTCAAATTTCTACGCAAAACGTTCTCATCAAGCACTGGAATATGCACACCAACAGTATCTGTGACCTGTGATACAAAACAATACAATGAGTACATGTTCATGTCAACCCCACCTACAAAATACAATATATATATATATATATATATATATATATACAAATATATATATATATATATATATACATATACATATATATATATATATATATCAAGTCACCAAGGCTACTATTAGAATACAGACAAAGGGCACCCTTCTATCTGGTTGAAATGATCACATTACATTTGCTGGAATCACAGCACACATTGAACCAGTAACAGTTCACTCACAGTCATCATTTCTGAGGGGACTTTGCATGTGGTATAATGCTCCCATTTCACTTCGTCACCACTTGTCATTTTTATGCACACTAGACAAATGCATTTTGGGCATGCAAAACCAGTCTGGGGACTCTGTGTGAGTACTGCGCGCATGACTGAGTATGCCATTAATTCTTGGGGACTTTGCATGTGGTGTAACGCTCCCATTTCACTTCGTTACCACTTGTCAATTTTATGCACACAAGACAGATGCATTTTGGGCATGCAGAAAAAGTCTGGGGACTCTGTATGAGTACTGCGCGCATGACTGAGTGAGCCATTAATTCTGGGGGGGGGGGGCTTTGCATGTGGTGTAACGCTCACATTTGACTTCATCACCACTTGTCAATTTTCTGGACACAAGACAGATGAATTTTGTGTGTTGTGATTGTGAGCTCATGATGTCATGCTGAAATTATAAATTAAAGCAGCATTGCAAGAATGTGGTGACAATTTTGACCTATACTTTTTTATGCTATTTTACATTGCCAGCCATTAGTTACCTCCAAGTCATAACTTGAATGATACCCTTCTTTTCACAATTTCTGTCTGCTTTACTACTTTTTCTCATATCTGAAAAAATAGGAGCACGCCTTTCAATATTGTTCTAACCAAGTTTTTAGCCCTATTTGTAGCTGTTTTTCAATAAATATTGTTCTGTGAGGTCATAAAACACTGTCTGCTGCATAACTGTTAATTTTACAACAGAAGTGATATATAACAACTGATGGAGAAAAGCAGCAGAAAATACTGACAAAGACCTGGTCCACACCATATTAAAAAGAGTACTCCTTTTATTATTTCCGACATGAAAAAAGTTGTAAAGCAGACTCAAATACTGGAAATCACAGTATCATACAAGTCAGGATGTAAGTAAAGTGGCAATGTAAAATAGCATTAAAAGTATAGGTCAGAGTTTTCAACAGATTGTTGCACTGCTGCTTTATAGAGATTCACCACGTTACATAGTTATTATGGTTTTACACCCAATATATGGGTGCATTACCTCCAGGGGAATCTTTCTTGCTCCACATGTCCTTACATAGTGCAATACATTTCAGTCAAAAACACCCATAACTTCATTAAAGTGTGTCACATCACGGAGGAATTCCCGTTCTGAAAAGCTGTCCAAATTCCGTCCCCCGCTGTCAGCAACATTAGGACATGATGCCAGAGAGAGCGTGGGTGCGTGCTCCATTATAGTGAATGTTCAGCAGCTTTCCAAATATTTCTTTATGTTATAATGGTCAGTTTGTGGTGAAACGTGGCACATTTCCACTTACAAGGATCTTGTTACTGGAAACATGCCCACACGTTTCACCACAAACTGACCATTATAACATAAAAAAAATTTGCAAAGTTGCTGGACATTCACTATAATGGAGCATGTGCCCACGCTCTCCCTGGCATCATGACCTAATGTTGCTGAGAGTGGGGAGCAGAATTTAGATGGCTTTTCAGAATGGGAATTCCTTCATGATGTGACACACTTTAATGAAATTATGGGTGTTTTTGACAGAAATGTATTGCACTATGTAAGGATATATGGAGCAAGAAAGATTCCCCTTGAAGAAAGGTGCCCATATATCAGGTGCAATGCTGTAAATTGGTGAATCTCTTTAATGTCTATTTCACAAACAAAATATTTATGGAGCCTCAGTAATACTTACTTTGTGTCGGTACTTATGAATTGAATTTGAAGTGTTTTGCAAAAAGCATGACTGAGCAATGCAAGTATGTTGTGCTAAACTACATGTGTGCCATCAGTATCCTTTCCTGAGTGTGCATACATTGTCCAGCTTCATGCAAACATATATATGGTAGGACTTGTTGCAGTATCAAGAATAAAGATAACAAAGAATACCTGATGTGTATTTTATTGGTACCATCAGCACCAGCGGAGTAAGTGATATGATATTTTTTCAGAGGTAGCAAGTCACTGTGCACCTCAGTCACTCACAGTGCACACATGATTTTGCGGAGATCATAGCACAAAAAAACACATGCTCTCCTAAATGTTATGTGTATAGTATGTGACTAAGGTGCAATCTGGCCAGACACCTCTGAAAAAGTATCGTATCACTTAGTCCACTGATGATGATGGTGACAATAAAATATACATTATTCTGCTCGCTAGTCTGTATACCATAAACACTGCAACAAGTCAGCAATATATGTTTGCAAGAAGCAGCACAATGTCTGATGTCACACACACACACACATATGAAACAACACTGACTGCACACAAGCAATTTAGCTTATCATACTTGCACTGCTCACACCAGCTTTTCCACAAGTACTTCACAACAGAAAGTCAAAATTACTGATGCACTGCATTATAACAAAAGGGCAAGTGTCCATTATTAAACAAGCAAAAATAAATCACAAAACACTATAGCACAGCAGTGGGGGGAGGGGGGAGATGTCCCGAAAAAAATCCCTTAATGAGGGATTCCATGGTGTTTCAGTAGCAGGTGGAGCATTGACAGTATCTGCAGCTGCTGTTGCTGAATCTGATCCACCTGCTGCTGCACTGCACCTACCCTCTCATTGCTTTCCTCCAGGGCCACCCACACCAGTGCAATGTCTGCCTGTGTTGCAAGCACTGTGGCGGGGTCCACTACAGCAGAAAAGCCAGGTAGTGGTGGTGGTGGTAAGGGTGGTGCTGGTGGCTGTGGTGGCAGTTGTGGTAGTGGAGCAGCTGCTGCTGTTGCCCTCCTCCTGCTATGGCGGAGAGGCACAACACCCTCAGCACTCTCTGCCACTGCCACAGAAGGGCCAGCAGGTGGATGCCTGGCCCCATCAGTGGCAGCCTACCACTCCACCTTGTGGTGGTTTGCCATGTGTGTGCACTGGCCACCAGTACCCAAATGTGCCCCCCAGGGGCCACAGCGCACTGGCGCACCATACAAATGGCAAACCACAATGGTGCTCTCTCCCCCCACACAGTTAAAAGACTGCCACATTGGGGAGCTGCGGGGGGACCAGATGTACTGCCGGAAGCACCTTCATTCACCTGGGGCTTCACCTGTGGCTGTGGAGGTGGTGGAGGGGGTACTGCTGGAGCCCCTGCAGCTGCTACTGGTGGTGGTGGTGGTAGTGGCGGACTCGGTGGATGCACCACCACCGGTGGCACAAGTGCTGCAGCTTCTGATTCCAGAGGGGAAGACACAACACCAAAGAGTCAGGAGTGGTCCAATGACACCTGACTGCCCCCACATGTGTGCACTCCTCCCCTCTGCTCACGGGCCACAGACTCTCCTCCCTGGTCCATCACGCACAAGTCCCTCAGACTGTGACCGATGCCTCAGTACTTCTTCACATGCACTCACAGCCTCACACACATGCACACACACACACAGTCACACAGTCACACACACACACACACACACACACACACACACAGCAAAACTTATAAAAAGAAAAAATCAGTAACAAAAAAGATCTGAAAAAACACACTACAAAAAAAACTAAAGATTTAGCTTTTAAAAGAGCAGTTTGTTTTGGTCAAAATCACAAGATACCAACTACCAAGTAACAAACGCTTCTTTCTCTACACCCAAAAGGCTTCCTCCTTCTACAACTGCAATGGAGAAAGTGAAAGTAACTGCTTTTCTGACTCACTTCTGTCCTGCCTGGCGAAAGCATGTGACTTACAGTACTGTAAGCCATGTGATGTGTGGGGGGCTGCCTATATTGTTGGCACTTGACCTTACTTTGCGTTATGTGGAATGGCAATGTAAAGTCAAAATGAGAAGGCGAAGTGAGCACTTTGCAATGCTCACTTCGCATAGCTATATGATAACGTTAAGGGACAACTTCGTGTCCACTTCACCTGCAGATTTTAGATTTGCTGCATCTCTATGGATAATGTGATCATATATTCAAAGACAATGGAGGAAGACTAGAATCACTTGAAGGAGGGGTTATAGAGATTGAGGGGTCATGGACTCACTCTCAGGAGAGAAAAGTGCATTTTTCTATAAATGTAGATAAAATTCCCATGACATGTTATTGCAGTTGGAGGAGTGTTGCCAGAACCAGTCACGGTTGAAGTGAGACCTAGGAATGTCAAGGATATTCAGAGATTAACTAGAATCTGTAACTGGTATGGACCATTCATACAGAAAACGGCAGACATCATGGGCTGGATTCACAAAGATCCACCGCAAGCTGTGACAATGACAGCTTGCGCCGACCATCCCTGCGACCTGGACCTTGCACCCGATTCAGTATTGAAGCAGGTCCAGGGGTCTGCATCCTGCGATTTGTGGTAGCTGCACAAGGTAGGGTGCAGCTCCCAGGTATGCTGTAGGTCACAGGACAAGGTAGGCAGCAGATGCGCAAGTTGAGGGGAGCCATGGTACCCCCATGCCCACCTCTGATCCCCATAAGATGTGAGCCCCAGCTCCAAGTTCCCTTGACATATATACTCCCCCATATAACAACACTCTTTACTGCCCTGGTGACCCAGTGTTCCACACCCCCCTCTTAGCGGTGCCAGCCCCCCCAACACACACACACACACACATTCTCCCAGTGGGTGAGTCGGTGGCTGGCCGTGGTGGTGAGCGGAGGGCTGTGCCAGTCACCAGCAGGGTATTGGGGGGTGGGAGGACTCACACTGACAGGTGGGGGGGGCCACTAGATTACCAGGGAGTTCTGGGAGTGAAGGGCGAGATATTGCCCCAGGGCATGGGGGGCTCTCAACATGATAGTGTGTGGGGGTCTGGGCATTGAGGGTGTTCCACACACCCATCCAGGCACAGTGCATGCATGCCTGGGACCTGGAGCCTATGGGGGGGCTGTAATCCACAGGGGATATGGAGCTGGGGCACAGTGGCAACCTCCAGCATACAGCAAAGACCACTCAGACCAGCTTTTTGCTGGTGTAAATGCTCTTTGACAGATGTTCACTGGTGGTCGTCTCTGAATCCCGATTTGTGGACATATCAACCACCCTACCTGAATAGGGTGCAAATGCTGCCAGAAGCCCCCTTAAACCATGTTGCAAGGGGGTTTACAGTGCATTGGTGCAGTTGGGCACAAGCAGCCTGCAGCATCTCAAATGGGGATGGAGTAAGAATCTCAGATTTAGAAGTGGGTAGCCATCTGAGAACAAGCGACCACCAAACAGTGTGGTTCACGGTAAACACAGCCATACAATCAAGCCATACAAAAGCAAGAGTATTGGACTTTAGGAGGACTGACTTTGGGAAAATGAGAGTGTGCCCCAGAAAAGCACTAGCAAACAGGCAAGAAAGAAGGGTGGAGGAACAGTGGGGAGTAATCAAAACAGCCATCACAGAGGCAACAAGCCTTTGTGTAAAGCAAATCAACAAAACACAACAAAGGAAAAAAATGTTATGGTTCTCAAAAGAGGTGGCTGGGAAGGTTAAGGAGAAAAGAATAGCATTCAGGAAATATAAGGAAACACAGAAGGAGCAGGACAGAGAGCTTTATCAGTTAAAGCAGAAAGAGGCTGGGAAGGCAGTCAGAATAGAAAAGGCCCAAACTGAGGAAAGGATAGCCAACTCTGTTAAGAAGGAGAAAAAGACCATTTATAAGTACAGGGAGTGAAGAAAGACCAAAGGAGGGATACTGAGGCATAATAAAGGGGAAGGAATGTGAGCAGAGGGTGACAGTGAAAAAGCAGGGGTACAGAAAGAATATTTCTGCTCAGTATTCACAAAGGAAGAGGAGGGGGAGGTACCTAAAACAAACAAGAGAAACACTCTGAAGACGGGGGTCTATATCAGTCCATTTACAGAAGAAAGGGTTCTGAAAGAACAAATAAAATTGAAGGTGGACAAAGCAATGGGGCCTAATGGGATTCACCCAAGAATTCTAAAGGAACTAGTGACACTGCTGACTACTCTCTTTAACAAATCATGGGAGGATGGGGTGGTATCTGAGGACTGGAGGAGGGTGGATGTGATTCCTCTTCACAAAAGTGGGAACAGGACAGAGGCAGGAAACTACAGACCAGTTAGTTTGACCTCAGCGGTAGTGAAAATGATAGAATCACTTCTGAAGGAAAGAACTGTTGAGTACCTAGAGGCCAGTGGGGCACAAGACCCAAGGCAGCATGGATTCACAATGGGAAGGTCGTGTCAGATGAATCTCATAGATTTCTTTGACTGGGTGACCAAAGTAGTAGACCAGGGAGGGGCTGTGGACATGGCCTACCTAGATTTGAGCAAGGCATTTGATACAGTCCCACACAAAAGATTAATACACAGGTTAGCCAGCCTTGGAGTGGGTCCCAAGGTGGTATCCTGGATAAAAAATTGGCTACACAACAGGACGCAAAGAGTAGTAGTAAATGGAGTCCACAGTAAAGAAAAGAGGGTTATTAGTGGGATACCACAGGGTTCAGTACTAGAACCAGTCCTTTTTAATGTTTTTATAAGTGACATTGCAGAGGAACTGAAAGGAAAAGTATGTCTCTTTGCAGACGACACAAAGATCTGCAACAGGGTTGATACACAAGATGGACTGGAAAGGATGGGAAGGGAATTGGCAAGGTTGGAGGAATGGTCAGGTATATGGCAGCTCAGATTCTATGCAAAGAAGTGCAAGGTAATGCACCTGGGAAACAAAAACCCAGGGGAAGAGTACATAATGGGGGGTGAGATACTGACAATAGTAAAAATGGAAAGGGACCTGGGAGTAATTATATCAGATGACCTAAAGGTGGGTAAGCAATGTGAAAAGGCAGTAAGGAAGGCTGGGGGGATACTGGGATGCATAGGGAGAGGCATCAATAGTAGAAAACAAGAAATTGTTATCCCTCTGTACAGACAGTTGGTGAGACCCCATCTGGAGTACTGTGCGCAGTTCTGGAGACCCCATTTCCACAAAAACATAGACAGCATGGAGGCTGTCCAGAGGAGGGCAACCAAAATGGTGCAGGGTCTGCACCAGAAGACATACGAAGAAAGTCTAAAGGAGCTTAACATGTATACCCTTGAGGAAAGAAGGGAGAGAGGGGACATCATAGAAACTTTCAAGTACCTCAAGGGAATCAACAAAGTCCAAGAGGGTAGCATCTTTCAGAAAAAGAGATGTGCAAGAACAAGGAGGCACAATTTGAAGATAGAGGGGGGATGGTTCAGAGGTAATGTGAGGAAGTATTTTTTCACAGAGAGGGTTGTGGATGCATGGAACAGCCTCCCTGAGGAGGTCGTGGAGTCAAGAACACTGAGGGAATTCAAGAATGCATGGGACAGATATAAAACAGTCCTAGTGGGGAGTAGCAGGAAGTAAGCAGTTGGTTAACTAGGATCTGCAGCTTATCTGTTAGATTGGAAAATGGGCAGACTAGGTGGGCCAAGCAGTCCTTATCTGCCATCACATTCTATGTTTCTATGTCACAGGCTGCCTTTGTGAATCCCACCAGGACACAACTCAGGATGCAAGTGCTACTTGCACCATTTTTCCTGACGCAAGTTGCTTTGCATCCTGAGTTGCCTTTTGTGAATATGGCCCCGTGACTGTAACAGCAAATAAAAGGGTACTTAAAAATACAAATACATGCAAGAGGAGGAGGAGGAGGAGGAGGAGGATAAGTTAGAGTATTATAAAATGATGAAGGAGGCCAGCAGGACCAAAAGGAAGGCTAATAGCGATGAGCAGAGTTGAAAAAAGTAGAGGGAATGAATAAGGGAAGGAAGACCATCTTTTGTTACATGTGCGAGAAGTGAGAAAATAAGGAGGGAATTGTCAGTTGAAGAAGCAAAATCAGTTGGCAGTGGAAGATAAAGGAGAACATCCTATACATATTCTGCTCTGGGTGGCCATTTTGTCTCAGGTTAAGCAATCAATGGTTCTGACTTCTTATACAGCCATTAGAAGTAATTTAACAAATACTGTATTTCTGTTCAGTGTTCACAGTTTAGGTGATGGGGCCATTGCCTGACTGTTACATCAGGGTAAAGGGGGGAGGGTGTCGGCGAGGATCCAGTTTCAGTGACAAGGGTGTTAGATGGCTTACATGCACTGAAGGTGGATTAGTCTGTGGATCCGGATAGACTGCAACCTCATGTACTAAGAGATAGGTAGGTCCTAATGGAGCCACTGACTGAGCTCTTCAACAGCTCACTGGAGACAGGGATAGTCCCAGGGATCAGAGAACAGTGAATGTAATTCCTCTGCATGAGAATAGAAGCAATTATGAATCAGGGGACTACAAATTGGTCAGTTTAGCATCTATAGTGGCTAAGCTGCTTGAGACCATAGTAAAGTAGAGGCTGTTAATTTTCCTGGGGGCACGTGGACCTCAGGACAAAATACAACATGGCTTAACAGGGGGTTGTCGTGTTACAAAAAATTGATTGATTTCTTTGGTTGGGTGATGAGGGTATTGGATAAGGGCCACGCTGCAGACATACTGTACCTTGACTTCAGTAAAGCCTTCGACTCTAGTCCACATGGATGGTTGGTAAAGAAGATGCATGACCTTGGGGGGCCAAGTACATAAGATGGGTGGGAAATTGGCCGAGTGGCAGAACCCCAATGGTGGCAATTAATGGGGAATTCTCAGGGGACAGGATGAACACTAGTGGTTTGAGTCAGGAGCCCCAATATCAGCGGAGCTACAGAAGGGAACAACCGGGGTAGTTTTCTGCACATTTGTTGTTACCGGCGGGGGTCAGAGAAAGTCTCCAGCTGGTTACGAGACTCTCCCCCCCTTGGGATTGCTGACCTGTGCTGTCCTTGGACTGGAACCATTTCTGCCAGTAGTGGTTAGCCCTGCCCACCAGTGCCCTTGAGACCTACCTGACATCCAGCCCTTGATAAGGTATCTACCCTAGTGGTTCTCCACTGTGGTCTTTACACTAAGGACCAACACAAAGGACATTGACTGGAGTCTGCCATGAGTCAACCAGGGAGACAGCCAACAGCCAGGAACCCTGCCCATCAAAACCCAAGTAATACTGTATTTTTTGTGGGACAGGGTGCAGGGAGACAACTGCTAACCTGTCCTAACTGTAATCTGACTGGGTGGGTACTGCAGACACAGTTAACACTACTGCCAATGTAAGAAAGAAATAAGAGAAAAGTTTTGCATGTCATGCCAATGTCTGTGACATAAAAGTTGTGTATGTCATACCAGTGTCTGTGACATAGCAAGAGTGTTTTTCATTACAGGTTTTTTTTTTATAGTTTAGTAAATTATATAGTTTTTCCTCTACTAGCTTCTGGGTGAAGAGTCCAGGAAACATGGGGAAAGCAGGACCAGGGAATGTAGGGAGTGATGCAATGCAGTGGCTTTGGGGCTGCTGTCTTCAGGGTGACCTTCTGGTGACTGTGGTGCTGCCCCATTGGCATGTGCCTCCCTGGGTTGACAGAGAGGGTCCCTAGACTTGAGGCCAAGTTGGCTAGGAATCAAGGGATCTTCTCCCCCACTCAGGGGCCATGGACATTGTTACCTAAGAGGATGCCAGATAGGAGGAGCCACTGGACTATGGTGTGCATGAGAAGGGTGGTGGTGTGGGATTTGAAAGGCTGGGGGAGTTGGTCACAGGCATATTCCTCTAACAGGACCACTACAAAATTCCTATGCTGCTCTAGTGGAGTGGGACTGCATGGAAGAATCACCCATGGTAGTGGCCAGGAAGTTTGTGGGGGACCTCCATACTGGGGACACCAAAGAGATGGGGAGAGAACCCCAGAGGAGGAGGAAGCAACTTCTGGTGGGGGACTTAATTGTCAGGGGGATAGAGCTGGGAATAGGAGAGGGAGCAGAGAGGGAGATCAGGTTCTTGTGTGATGCCATGGCCTGGAGGGATGGAAATCTAATCCTAGGGATTGCTAGGGCAGCAGAAAGGAAGGAGGAGGGGACTTCTGGTGTGATGGCTGCCTGCTGAGACAAACTTCTGATCGGCTCCCCTACCCTTTCTCTACATGCCACCACTTAGCCGCAACTACTCTGATATTTGTGCCAAAATTACTACCTCTCTTTGTTTCCTGTTTGTCTGGAGCGATTTGAATTATTACTTACCCGCGATTGTCCGTGGTAATGGATGCGGAGATGAAGACACTACTTCCCCGACACACTCCTCTGTCAACTCCTGCTAAAGAGAAGGCCACAAAAAGAGCTAAAGTGGGTGGTCCTGAATCTTCCCCTGCAGCCAAACAGCCTGTTGCTCTCACTGAGGCCAGGTTTTTAGAGTAGCTGACTCTGATGAAGGAAACCCTTATTGCTCTTGCTTCCAAGTTTAAATCCCTAAAAGTGTCTCCTGACCAGCTCAGTATACATACCAGGGATAATGAAGCCCGTATATCCTCATTGGACGATTGGTAAGGCAGGCTGGATCCAGAAGTGGCTGCGATGTGCCAAAGGCTGAAAAAAATGGAGGATCATCTTGAGGGTCTTGAGGGACGTTCGAGACAAAATAATTTAGTGGGCCTTGGTCTCCCCGAAGGGGAAGAAGGTGCTCAGGCTATATTGTTTGCCCAAAAGTTGTGCGACAAGCTAGTGAGGCCATCACCTAATGGCCCCATCTACATAATTGAGAGATCCCATAGATCTTTTCGCCCCATGCCTCCTGCTGGATTGCCTCCACGCCCCTTCATTTTCAGGATGTTGAACTTCTTGGACAAGTAACATGTTCTTACTCGACTAAAGGATGTGGCAGAACTTCAATGGGCTGGTAAGAAAATCCCCGTGGTGCAGGACCTGCCATTTTCTGTCAGGCAGAAAGGATTGGCTCTCCACCTCCTGGTCTCTAAATTAGTGTCAGCTGGCATTAAATATAGGGTCCGCTATCCTGCTACGCTACAAATAAATCAGGATGGACAGTGGCAGTCATTTGAAATGGTGGATTCTGCTAGGGAAGCTTGCAAGAAGTGGTATCCAGAACTAATTAAGTGATTAGTACCCATTTCATTTTGCAGTGAGCAGTCCCATCTAGTGGTTGGTTTTGATATTGCAGTTTTAATTACCAACATATTCTCTGTTGTGGTACTTTGGCCTTTCCCCAACAGATCGAACAGTGACTATCTTTGAATTTTGCAACCTTTTTCATTTTGTGTATCTGCTTAATGAATATATACGCTCTCAATAGCCAGTGTTGGCTTAGAGTTACTAAAGAAAATCCAGGGGAGTTATGGCTATGGTTTAACTGTAAGACCCTGACAATTGTGATATTTTTATTTCCAGTTAGGATGCTCTGGTGCATTTCTGGTATAGTTTTCTATTCAACCTGGTGAATGTTTTCAACCTCTTACATAAGTAAAGGACTTACTTCTATAGTGCTGATATTTTACAATAGGTAATTAGAAGCAAATGGTTAAATATGTTTCTTATAGGCTTAATTAGCATGCATGGTTAATGTTAAATAACGTAGAGATGGAGAAGGGTGAGGGAAGGGGGCAGGGAAATCAAGGGCAGCATGATACTCATTGTACCAGGCGAGATTTTTGTGGTTCAGTCACCAGGACTGTGGGTTCTACAAAATTTGTTTTATTACAAGAGCATACTTAGGTTAGGTTTTTTTATGCCCAATAGGGGGATAATGTTAAGGGGAGGGAATACTTGTATGAGTCTGACTGAATTTTTAGAATTTTTCTATGCATGTAGGGGTGGGAAGGTAGGGAGCCAATCAAAGGATTACTCTGCTAGCTTGTGTTTAATTGTAGCTTATCTGGCCCCACTGCATATTAATTTCCTGAATTACTATATGAACCTTATTATGAAAATTATATCATAGAATGTTAAAGGGGCATGTGCTAGGTTGAAACAACACCAAATATTACAGCATCTTGCTCTACTGCATTCAGAGGTTGCACTGTTGCAGGAAATGTACCTAAAATTTACAGAGAATATCCTCTTTCGTAGAGAACAAATTGGGAGTGTCTTTGCAGCTGGTAACTCCTCTGCGCAGAGAGAAGTTACAATTTTAATTTCTAGAGGGACTCAGTTTCAGTGTTTACAAGAAGTAGGAGATCCACTAGGTAGGTTCCTATTTATAAGAGGACTTATTTATCACAGAGAAATGATCCTGGGTAGTGTATATGGGCCTAACTGCCCTTCTCCTGAGTTTTTCTCGAAATGAGCCCTTCTATTAGCCCCTTTTAAACTAGTGCCCATAATCCTTGCAGGAGAACTGGAACCTCACATACAATTTATCACTTGATAAATCCACTCAGATAGGGCACAGTTTAACTCCTGCACAAAGATCTTTACATGAGATGATGGAGGGCCTGGGGCTCTGTGATACCTGGCATCTCCTCTACCCCATATTACAGGAATTTACATTTCATTCTGCTTACCACAAATCCTATTCCTGTATTGATTTATTTTTGGTGAACCAGGCCATGCTGACAGGTTCCATTGGCTGTTTTGTAGGTAATATACTCCGAAAGTTACCTCATGGAAACTAAATGTTCACTTGCTGTCTTCTGAAGAAATAGTTGGCAGGATTAAAACATTGATTACCCAGTTCATGGAACAAAACAATAATTCTATCCCAGCTTATGACCAAATCTGGCATTCCCTGAAATGCTTTTTGAGGGGAGAATTTATTAGGATAGCTGCTACTCGGAAACGGAAGAGGAAGGCCTCCACGAAATCTCTACTATAATCCATCCAGCAGCTTGAATTACTGGTCACTACCCATCCTTCAACAGAAGATATGCATCGTCTTGCGATCCTTAAGGATCAATATGCCGATACCCTTAGGGAATTGGCCGAATTTGCCCTGTTCCAGACGCATGCTGTATATATTGGCCAAGGAGACAAGGCTGGACATCTCCTGGCACTCAAGTTGCACCAACAAGAGGAATCTAGACTGGTCACCTCCCTCTCTCCCCCCCCAGATGGTGGAAGCACAATAACAGCCCCTAAGGCTATAGTAGAATAATTTGAGCTATTCTCTAGGCAGTTGTACACAGTTCCAGACAATAGCCCTACATCATTGGAAATAAGGGATTACCTATGCAGACTCCCCTTTCCTTCTCTTAGGACTGACCAGCAAACCTTGCTTACCTCACCAATATCAGCATTAGAAGTTACCACTGCTATCAGGTCTCTCTCTTTAAACAAAGCTCCGGGGCCAGATGGATACCCATCAAATTTTTATCAAACCTTTGAAAACTAATTTACTCCTATTCTCCAATATTTATTTAATTACATTTGTGCCCAAGGTATTACTGACTCCACTTTTTTAGAAGCAATTATTATTATGCTACCAAAACCTGGTAAACCTAAAGATAAAGAGGCAAGCTACAAGCCAATAACCTTGATGAATTATGACATTAAGAGCTTTGCTAAAATACTAGCTTCTCGAATTACTAAGGTTTGGGAGGACCTGGTCAGTCCCGAGCAGATTGGATTTCTCAATGGTAGGAACCCTTTGGATAATTTCTGTAAACTATCTCACATTTTCTCGGCTTCCAGGGCGGCAGATCTCCCTATGGCCCTTGTTTCCCACTGCTCTCAGGTACACGACATGGTTGCCCATTATCACCCCTATTATTTAATTTTTTACTTGGAGCCATTGCTTCATAGGTTACAATCCTCTCCACACTTAGCTGGTATTACAACTGGTCCAGTTGAACTTAAAATGTCAGTATAATACGGACGACATTCTGTTACATGTCACTGAGCCAACCAGGTCTATCCTGACTGCATTAGAGATAATTGAGGAATTCAGCCAGTTTTCCAACTACAAGTTGAATTTAAATAAGACAGAGGCTATGCCACTAAACTCCCAAGTATACAAAGAAGACATAGTTGCCCTTAATTTGACCTGGACTCCTAGGCTTAAATACCTAGGAATTATATTAGCACCCTCAAGCTTCCTCATGAAGCAGTTCAATTTGAACAGCCTTCTCCTAACCATCCAACAAGATCTAATTAGATAGTCTCCCCTTTACCTTTCCCTCCAAAATAATTAATGATGTAAAAATGAATATTTTGCCCAGATTGTTTTACCCCCTCAATATGTTGACTATTTACCTCCCCTTAACTTGGTTCTGTAAAATTCAAAGAATGATTAATAAGTTCCTTTGGCAGGGGAAACCCCCAAGGAGATCTTATACCTGTCTATGTGCTCCAGAGTCCACAGGTGGTCTAAAGTTCCCCAACTTTTACCGTTACTATTTGGCGAGTCATATGGCCAAGTACCTACGCTAGGCAGTGCCCCCTTTCTCATTAAAATCAACCCCATATATTCCTCTGTGGCTCCAAATTGAAAGGAATATGATTGAATGCTCCAGGTTGACTCCTTCCAGCTTTTGGTATATACTTCCTTAGAAGCTGCCAATCCCTTTACTTTTACCCCCATATTCACTTCAGTTAAAGGTCATACTCAGCTGTGCAGGTCTTTGGGGGTTACACATATCAAAGATATTTCCCAGCCACTGTTTGGCAACTCCAATTTTAAAATGGGAAAAGATCCTTGCCTCCCCAACAAATTGGAAATACTCTTTCATACTAGGGTTATGGACCAAGTGGTCCTGGGGAAAGTATACTCAGTCCCAGACGTTTTGGAGTTGTTCCACATACTACCAAAGTACTCCTTCTTTGTCTATCAAATCAGATGTAACCCCCAGAGGGTGCTACCCTTAGGGCTACTACCCCTGCCTGCCTCCACTGAAACAGGGTGAGGGTCCCAGATCCGTTGACGGGTGCCTCCACCCAGAGGTCGGGGTTAATACTGTTGAGATTGCCTCAGTCACAGCCCTCTGGGTTACTGCAACCCCCCTTTTGTCCCACTAGTGGCTCACACGGGGTACCAATAAGACTTTCTACCAGTATGCTTACCCCCCCCCCGGCTAGTATTTCTCAGCTCACTCCGGAGACCCCCTGTAAAGTAAGGTACAGTTATCTCACAGTCACTATGCAGCAGTTCACCAGAAATGCACAAACTAGCCAGGGTGTAGTTGCAGAACAGACAATCTGATTTATTCAAAGGGAGAATAACAAGGCTAGGGGGGAAATCAAGGTGATTGGCTTACTCTATACTTATCTACCAAGGGCACTGTGCACAGGCCTACACCTAAATGTTACTGTCCCTGGGTACCCAAGCCCTAATGGCTAGTCCACCATGGCAGCTGGTTTGGGCCCGGACACAGATAGCTTTAACAATCCTGAGCAGGTCAGAATGGGAAGAAAATTCAATTAGGCAGTGAGCAATACAACAAAACAACTTGAGACCATGGTCAGCAAACTTGGCAGAGAGCTACCCTGATTGAGTACTCACGACTCCAGCAAGTAACAATTTCTTCACCACTGGCAGGACTGAGCCTGAATTTCACCAGCCTCCACTCACACATTTATGTGGCAAACTGCAGAGGGGTACCATACCAGGCAGCTGCTCTCAGAACCCACACAAACCCACAGCAGACTCGGACAGTACACGGCAGCTTCACTTTCCGGATGGACAGAGCGCAATTCAGCAGATTCTTCAGTCCTCTCAGGTTGAGCCTGGTAGGTAGCTGGGCTGGCACCAGCCTCCTCTGACCGCATGCCGGCGGATTTAATCCGACTCACTCAGCAGGCAAAAACGGCCGCCTCAGGCCTTCATGCGCTTCCCACGCGAACACTCCACCAGCGCAGAGGAATACAGCTCCTTCCTTTTCCTCAGCCACTACGCATCTGCCCCTAGCAGCATAGGACCCTTGTTACAGTTCGAGCACTACCCGGTCCCATTGGCTGTCGTCACCTGCCAGTTACTCACTCCTGCTTTTCAGTGGTGCAAGAAAGTGCCAAAACCCATAATACCTCTCTCAAATGACAAGCAGTTCTCCCATTGGTAGCCGGCTCAAAGGGGCCCCGAGATACTGATTGGTCCAATTCGGCAGTTTGGGACCAAAATGGAGGGGATAATCAGACAGTCTTTTGCTGCAAAGGAAGCAGGTTAGAACAACCCACATTATCATTATTACCCTACATTATTTTCAGCAACAATTTCCTTCTCCCACTGAGCTCCCTCTGCCTGCTTAGCGATGGCAGAAGGGAGCGCTTACTCTGCAGCCCAGGCGGGACTCGAGCATAGTAACACTCAAACCCCCACCCAGATTAATTTTAAGGCAGCCCTTAAAGAGACAGTATACGGAGGCCTCAAAGGCACTCACTGGCTACCATGTGAAACGGCTTAAACGCCGAACACCAGCCAGGCATGAAGCATTTAAACGAGCTCCGGGGAAGCTTTTAGGAACCCCCATTTGCAAGGGGGTTACACAGACATGTGTTAATCACATGGTTTGGGCTAAATTTGTGGGATAATCATCTTGGAGACACCTTCTTGGAGTTCCAAGCAATTGCTTGGCAACCACATGCTGTTTCCTGTCTTGTAACTGCTTTATACAAGGAAATATACCCTAAGCATGTGGAAAAATCCCAATATTGGATGGAGTCCTTCCCCAATACTCATATTGAATGGGAACCTTTATGGCAGGGAATTTATACCTACTGTGCTAATGACAGGCTTCAATTAACTCAATATCATCTACTGCATGCCATGCACCTAACTCCTGTTAAATTACATGGTATGGGGAAGCTTCCAGATGATACATGTTTTAGGTGTGGCCAGATGCAAGGGTCCTTGCTGTATATCTTCTGGGATTGTCCTTTGGTAGCTCCCCTATGGTCTCTAATTAAGGCTAAGACAGATTTCTTACTGGGTCTACAAGATGTATTTACTCCACAAATTTGTTTGCTCAGAGATTACTCAAAGGTGGATGAGAAAGAAAGGAGATACTATATTAATTTAATTTCACTTACGGTCAAGCACTTAGTATTAAGGCACTGGAAAGACCAACAAATTCTTACCTATCAAGAATGGTTCAATGACCTACTATATAACCTAAGAATTGAAAAAAACAATGCTACTCTTAGAAATGCTCTTCCCCATTATAACACAAAGTGGGAGAAATTCCATATGTTATGGTCAATCACTCCTGCACATTAAACATTAAACTGAGTGATATGGTCCCCATCCCTTGTTGGGATTACTACACCACCCTTTGATTTTAGTGGTTTCAGCTGATAAACTTTTTTTGGTTTTGTTTCTCCATGGTACTCACTCAGTTAATGACTAGCACAAGACTATTGATATGGCTCTGCGGGGGGAGGGAAGGGATTTTGGGGATGTGAGGTTTAAAGGGAATAATTTGGGGGAGGGAAGAGTGGGGGGTTCCTTAGCTAATAGTAGTTTAGTACTTAGTTTATTTGATTTGTACATGTTTAATATACAGTGTTTTATTTGTTGTTATGAGTATGTATTGGGTGAAAATAAATGTCCTAACAGAACTGCTTTAATTCAATAACATTGGTAGGTTTTCGAGCATGAACTGCTCATTTCAGGTCCTGCCACAGCATCTCTATTGGGTTTAGGTCTGGACTTTGACTAGGCCACTCCAAAACTTCAATTTTACTTCTTTTCAGCCATTCTGATGTGGACTTGCTTTTGTGTTTTGGATCATTGTCTTGCTGCATGACCCAACTACGCTTCCTTAAGAATTTTCTGGTACAGAGCAGAATTCATGGTTCCTTTAATTATGGCAAGTCGTCCAGGTCCTGAGGCAGCAAAGCATCCCAACACCATCACACTACCCCCTCCATGTTTGACTGTTATTATGATGTTCTTACTGTGGAATGCTGTGTTTGCTTTATGCCAGACATAATGGGATCCATGTCATCCAAAAAGTTCCACTTTGGACTCATCTGTCCATAGAACATTTTCCCAAAAGGCTTGTGGATCATCCAAGTGCTTCTTGGCAAATGAGAGATGAGCATTTATGTTCTTCTTGGTTAGCAGTGGTTTCCGCCTTGCTACTCTCCCATGAAGCCCATTTTTGCCCAGTCTCTTTCTGATTATGGAGTCATGAACACTGACCTTAGCTGAGGCAAGAGAAGCCTGCAGTTCTTTGGATGTTGTTTTAGGATCCTTTGAGACATCCTGGATGATTTTACGCTGCACCCTTGGAGTAATTTTGGCAGGCCGCCCACTCCTGGGAAGATTCACTACTGTTCCAAGTGTTCTCCATTTGGAGATTATGGCTCTCACTGTGGTTCAATGGAGTCCCAGAGCCTTAGAAATAGCTTTGTAACCCTTTCCAGACTGATAGATAGCAACAACTTCTTTTCTGATCTTTTCAGGAACTTCCTTTGATCATGGCATAATGTGCTTGTTGACTCTTTGTGCTGGCAACGTGACTCTGATGGTAAGGGTCAAAATAAGTGAGGTTTATATTGAGCAGGGCTGGCTGTAATCAGGCCCAGCTGTGTTCAATCAGCTGACTCTACTTATCCCTTTAATTGGGTTGATTTAACTAGGGGGTAATTACTTTTTCACACAGTGCCAGTTGGTGTTGGTTAACTGTTTTCATTAAAAACTGAAATAGGTAAACAAAAACAAGTGTTATTTGTTCACTCAGGTTCCCTTTATCTAATATTACATTGTGTCTAAAGACCTGAAAACATCCAGTGTGACAAATATGCAATAATAGAGGAAATCAGTAAGGGGCAAATACTTTTTCACACCACTGTAGATGTCACTGTCCACCTGGACGCATGACCTGGCTAGGGATGGGGCTGGGATAGTGCAGGGAAAGGAACTGGGAAGAGGTCTTAGACAGGCAGCACACTCACTAACTTTTGCAAAGGTGTTGCCTGTTTATGACAGTGGTAAGGAGAGGGATCACCGCACTACAGCCTTCAACCCATGATTGACGGGATGGTGCAGAGAGGAGAGGTATGGTTACATTGGATACTGGGGGCCTACCTGGGAGGATAAAAGCATATACAGAGGTGTTGGCCTGCATCCATCTGGGAGGGGAACCACAGTACTCATGGATGGTTAAATGTTACTTCCAAAGGGCATTTAAATTAGCTGAGGGGGGTGGCAGAAGAAATATGGGAGGCAGAAACTGCCCTTCCTAGAATGAGATACAGAATAGCATGATCCCAAGGAGAGCGATCCCCCCAAGAATGCAAGTTAGTCAAAGAAGCAGGGTAATAGCAAGGAGGTGGGGGGACACTAGCATTCAAAAGAGAAGGGGGAAGGAAGGAGAGCAAAAAAGAAAAAGGGGGAGCAACAAGCAAAGAGCTAACACAATCTGAAATGGCATGTGTGCTAATGCTAGAAGTCTGGAAAATAAGATTCCAGACCTAGAGACCATCACGGCAGAGGCTGACCTGGATAATGTGGTTATTACCAAGTCATAGTGCATTAACAGCCATCACTTGGACATGGCCATGTCAGGCTACATGTTGTTCAGAAAAGACAGGGTGGGAAGAAAAGGTGGGGCTGTGGTGCTTTATGTGAAAGAAAACACGAAGGCAACAAAGATGCAGGAAATTTTGGGGGGGCAGAGGTTTTGTGAGTCACCCTTGAGTCAGAAAAAAAAATCACTATTTGTACGGAGGGGGAGGAAATACATAAGGAAATGTTAGAAGTAACTGGCAAAATAGCTGAAAAAGGGGAGGTGTTGCTGATGGGGGACTCCAATCTCCTGAATGTAGACTGCAGCCTCCCGACTGTGGCCTCAGCTAGAAGCAGGGACATCCTGGACTTCCTGCAGGGGGCGTTCCTCAGGAAACTAATCAGTGAACCCACTCATGATGGGGCAACACTGGACCTGGTACTCACTAACATGCACAGTGTTGCAGGCGTCAAGGTGGAAAGGCATCTGGGGACCAGTGATCACCATACAGTGTGGCTCAGCATAAGAACAGGTGCAGAAGCAAACCACAGTGAGAGTCCTGGACAAAAGGGCAGATTTTATAAAGATGGGTGAATGCATCAGGAATGACCTGGCAGGGGGAGATAACTATGGGTGGGGAATAGTGGGCTAAACTAAAAGAGGGCATAGTGAAGGCAAAAACCTCTGCATCAAGCAAGTGAGCAAAAGCAAAAGGAAGAGGAGACTGCTATGGTGCTCAAAAGAGGTGGCAGAAAAGGTAAAGTCTAAAAGGGTTGCATTCAAATGACACAAGGAGACCCAGATGGCTAGGATAGGGCAGTATATCAGGGAAACAGAGGGAAGCAGGGAAAGCAGTAAGGAGCACTAAGGCGCAAACTGAAGAAAGAATAGCTGAGGCAGTATCAAAAGAGGACAACATATTTTTTAGGTATGTAAGTGAAAAAAGGAAGACAAGAGGGTGTATTGTGAGGTTCAGGAGGGAGGGGGGACTATAGAGAGGAGGATCAAGACAAGGCAGACATCTTGAACAAATATTTCTGCTCAGTGTTCCCAGTTGAATGGGAAGGGGAGGGACTGCAAAAAAACAGACCTTTGATGGGACAGACGTGGACACTAGTCCTTTTTCTGAGAAGAGAGCCCAGAAATCACTTGCTAACCTGATGGACAAACATAGAAACACGGAAACATAGAGTTTGATGGCAGATAAGGACCACTTGGCCCACCCAGTCTGCCCATTTCCCTACCTATTGGATAAGCTGCAGATTCTAGTTAACCAACAGCCTACTTCCTGCAACCCCCCCACTATAATTGCCTTATGTCTATCCCATGCATGTTTGAATTCCCCCACTGTTTTAGACCCCACAACCTCTCCAGGAAGGCGGTTCCATGCGTCCACCACTCTCTCCATGAAAAATAATTTCCTCACATTACCCCTGAGCCATCCCCCTAACTTTAAATTGTGCCCCCTTGTTCTTACACATCTCTTTTTCTGAAAGATGCTACCCTCCTGGACTTTGTTGATTCCCTTGAGGTACTTGAAAGTTTCTATCATATCCCCCCATCACTCCTTTCATCAAAGGTATACATATTAAGCTCTATCGGTCTCTCTCTTCATATGGTTTCTCATGTAGACCCTACACCATTTTAGTTGCCCTCCTCTGGACTGCTTCCATCCTGTCTATGTCCTTGCATAGATGAGGTCTCCAAAACTGCACACAGTACTCCAGATGGGGTCTCACCAACTGTCTGTACAGAGGGATAACCACTTCCCTTTTTCTACTTGTGATGCCCCTCCCTATGCATCCCAGTATACCCCTGGCTCTCCTTACTGACTTCTCACATTGCTTACTCACCTTTAGGTCATCTGATATGACTACACCCAGATCCTTTTCCATTATTGTTGTCGTTGGTACCTCCCCTGCTACTGTGTACTCTTCTCCTGGATTTTTATTTCCCAGGTGCATTACTTTGCACTTCTTTGCATTGTATCTAAGTTTTTCAATTCAATTCAATTCAAGTTTATTTATAAAGCGCCTTTCAGAACCAAGGTGCTGTACAAAGATAAATAAAATTAATAAAATCCAGACATTGAAAAACAGCCATAACTAAGAAGAGTAAGCCAAAGTAAAAAGATATGTCTTTAAAGCAGTTTTGAAATTGTCAACGGTTGGACATTCTCTCAACCAGCGAGGTAGAGAATTCCACAGGGTTGGTGCCGAAAAAGCAAAGGCATGAGATCCCGATAACTTCAATCGAACCCTGGGAATCTCTAGCAATCTCTCGCTGGTGGAACGGAGAGGATGGATGGGGCGATAGGGAATCAGAAGATATTTCAGATAACCGGGTCCCTGGTCGTGTAGAGCTTTAAAGGTAAATAAACCAACCTTAAAGGTGATCCACCACCGAACAGGCAGCCAGTGCAGTTCACGAAGCACAGGCGTAATATGACTGGTTCTAAGAGTCCCAGTCAAAAGCCTGGCTGCAGCGTTCTGCCATATGTCTGACCATTCCTCCAACCTTGCCAAGTCCCTTCTCATCCTTTCTACCTCCCCTTGTGTATCAACTCTGTTATAGATCTTTGTGTCATCTGCAAAGAGGCATACCTTTCCTTCCAGACCCTCTGCAATGTCACCTATAAAGACGTTAAAGAAGACTGGACCCAGTACTGAGCCCTGAGGTACTCCACTAGTAACCCCCCTTTCTTCGGAATGTGTGCCATTCACTATTACCTTCTGTGTCCTGTTGTGCAGCCAGTTTGCTACCCAGGCTACCACCCTGGGACCCACTCCCAGGCTGGCAAACTTGAGTATTAATCTTTTGTGGGGGACTGTGTCAAATGCCTTGCTAAAGTCTAGGTAGGCCATATCCACAGCCCTTTCCTGGTCTATTACTTTGGTCACCCAGTCAAAGAAATCAATTAGATTCGTCTGACATGACCTTCCTGCTGTGAATCCATGCTGCTTTGGGTCCTGTGCCCCGCTGGCCTCTAGATACTGAACAATTCTTTCTTTCAGAAGTGATTCCATCATTTTCCCCAACACTGAGATCAAACTAACAGGTCTGTAGTTTCCTGGCTCTGCCTTGCTCCCACTTTTGTGAAGGGGAATCACATCTGCCCTCCTCCAGTCCTCAGGTACCGCCCCATCATCCCATGATTTGTTAAAAACTGTGGTTAGTGGTGTCATTAGGTCCTCCCTTAGCTCTTTTAGGATTGTAGGGTGAATCCTGTCAGGCCCCATTGCTTTGTCCACCTTGAGTTTTAAGAGTTCTTTCAGGACTCTTTCTTCTGTAAATGGACTGGCGTCAACCCCCCCTACCCAGAGTGCTTCTACTGTTTGGTTTAGGTAACTCCTCCTCTTCTTCTTTTGTGAATACTGAGCAAAAGTATTCATTCAGTATCTCTGCCTTTTCACTGTCTCCCCCTGCCCACCAAAGCTATGGGTCCTGATTCCGTGCATCTTAGGTTGTTGAGGGAGCTCAGAGAGGTACTAGCTGCACCTCTAACAGACCTATTTAACAGATCATTGGAAACCAGAGTGGTCCCAGAGGACTGGAGAAGGGCAGATGTAGTCCCACTTCACAAAAGTGGTACAGGGAAGATGACAATTATAGGCCTGTAAGCCTGACATAAGTGGCGGGTAAGTTCATGGAAGGTGTCTATTTAAGTGGCTGAAACTCACAATCCCAAAACTGACAGGACTGAGTTCAGTTGCCCAACAGATTCAGAAACTCGACAGGAAGAAGTAATGCCAATAAGGGTACAATAGCAAATATGACAAACTGCTTCTGTACCCCTAGCCAGGCATTATGAATAGTAGAAAAATGCAGAAGCTGGCTAAGCTACTCTCGTGGCTTGGAGGTCTAAACCAGTAGAAGCTCGGCCAGCATGGTCAGGTAGACACTGGTTTTGTTCCTGGTCTCCAATATTTTTGCAAAACATTGTTCCACACCCCCATAACTTTTTTTTTGCTCCGATGGAGTAGGTTATTTAAGTTATGGGGCTGGGTTTGAGGGGCACAGTCCTATGTGTGGGTGGTCCCCCGGATTACATTTGAGTACTTTGTGGTATTCCGGAATTCAGTCTCCTGAACGTGGTCTTGTAGCATCTGGAATACTGAATTTCGGTGTTTTAAAATATATCCTCATGGAAACATTGCTAAATTCAATAATTGTAGACTATCTTGAATGCAGTAGGC
Organism: Neoceratodus forsteri; assembly: GCA_016271365.2. Classification (NCBI taxonomy): domain Eukaryota; kingdom Metazoa; phylum Chordata; order Ceratodontiformes; family Ceratodontidae; genus Neoceratodus; species Neoceratodus forsteri. The sequence goes on along the minus strand of CM028136.1, from coordinate 218,780,211 downwards.
TGCAAGATCCGAGGAAGCATGGATTCACAGAGGGGATAGATTTCTTTGACTGGGTGACCAAGGAGCAAAATTAGGGAGGAGTGATGAACATGGCTTACCTGGTGTTCAGCAAGGCTTTCAACATTGTTCCACATAGGAGACTGGTGAGCAATGTGAGTAGCTTGGGGTGGGCAACAAGATAGTAACCTGGGTAAGGAACTGGTTAGGGTATTGCAGACAGAGACTAGTGGTAAATGGAGTTCACTCCGAGGAAGGGACGGTGGCCAGTGGGGTACCTAAGGGTTCAGTGCTGGGACTGGTCCTCTTAAATGTGTTTATAAATGACATAGCAGAGGACCTGGAAGGGAAGGTCTGCCTCTTTGCAGATGACACCAAGATCTGCAACAGAGTGGACACTCTGGGAAAGGTTGTATGGAAAGGATGGGCATAAATCTGAAAAACTAGAGGAGTGGTGAATGGCATGACAGCTTGACTTTAATGTAAAATAGTGCAATATAATGCACTTGGGCCTTAGAAATGCAGAGGCATAGTAAAAAATGGATGGAGAGTTACTGACAATGGCCAAGCAGGAAGGAGACATGGGGGTAGCCATATTGGATTTCCTAAATGTGGCCAGGCAGTGAGACATGGCAATTGGGAGGGCTGGCAGGATGCTGGGGTGCATAGGAAGGGAATCACTGGCAGAAAGTGGGAGGTGGTGCTGCCACTATATAGATGACTGGTATGACCCACCTAGAGTACTGTGTCCAGTTCTGGAGACCACATCTCAGGAAACACTTAGGCAGAGTGGAGGCTGTCCAGAAGAGGGCAACCAGAATGGTACATGGTCTGCATCAACAGCAATATGAAGAGAGTCTAAAGGAGATCAATATATACAGCCTGGAACGGAGGAGGGTTGGGGTATATGATAAAGACATTTAAATACATCACAGGGTGAATAAGGTACAGGAGAGGGGTATTTTTTCAGAAAAAAATATGCTCTAGAACAACGGAACATGATATGAAGCTGGAAAGGGACAGATTCAAAAGAGATGTAGTGAAGTACTTCTTCACAGAGAGAGTGGTGGATTCCTGGAACAGCTTTCCAGAGATGATGGTCATGGCTAAAACAGTGGTGGGTTACAAAATGGCTGGGTTAGGCACAAGGAAATCAAAGAGGTAAAGAAGAGTGGGAAGAAGAAAGTGCCATAGATGAAGTAGGGTCAGTAGTAAAAATGAAAGTAATAAAAATGGGCAGACTGGGTGGGCTAAGTGGCCCTTATCTGTCATCAGATTCTATGTTTCGAATATGTCACAGGGATTGGTCCAAGGATCTGTCCTCTTCAACATCTTCATCTGCCCCAGTGTACCTACCTGGATAACAACACAACAAATAAGAAAAACTATACTATGGAACTATTTCAATTCCAAAATTTGAAGCAGTATTCAAGCCATTGTTTCATTTTCTTGTTCAAGCTCTGCCAAGCCATTGTACTGATTCTAAATAATAGATAGTAACCCTGAAGGGAAAGTGAACTTAGGCCTGGGATCCCCACTGGTTTCCTTAAGGTTTTTTGTCTTCTCTGCTCTTTGCTGAAAGTAATATAATATTTTCACTATGAGTAGGTGCCTGGATGGTGTCTGACCTGCACAGTATGCCACTGCTTTTAGTTCCATACCCTCTCTCCTTACAGGAAAGTACATTGTGATTTTCTGTGTGCTCCACTATGCCTTTGGCTTTCTGGGACAATTACTATATTGGGAGCAGGAGCTGGAGCATTCTTGCAATAGATTGGGATGGTTTGAGATTAAAGAGGGCTCAATATAAGGAGAATCGAGGGCAATAACCCTGACAAAGGCAGAGTTGCTTTCATGGGTGATTACTGCAGGGAAGAACAGACCTGCTCAACCCTTTACACTGAGGACAGACTATTACATCCAGCCAGTCTACAGTCTGGCAGAGTGTTATTCCTAGAAAGATGCGAGGAGTTTGGTCAGTTATTCCTTGATAGGGTATCCTCTATCCTATCTTAGAAAATAGGATTATGTTTTCCTAGACTCTGATTGGCTGAGCACCTTGGCAAGATGGGCAGCTATCAGACAACAGAGACAAGGCAAAACAAGTCCCATGCAAAGCTGCCTCCGTATCAGGTGACGTGCCACTTTAAAATTTTAAAAAGTGGCCAGCCACCATTTTTTTTACACTCAGTGAATTTACTTTCTCCCAGCTTAGCCATTTAGGGACTTGCACTCACAATTTCTATCTCATTTTGTAATAAAAAAATAAATACACATTCAACGCATACCGCAGCCTGACTGGCAGCTGAGCATGTGATGCCCCACTTGTGAGTGCCCTACTTCCTCAAACATCCCCACCGCCACTGGCCATGCAACTAATATTACTAACATGGAGTAAAATTATAGATAGGAATGTTAAAAATGTGTTTTAAATAAAAAAAAAAATAAAATAAACTTGGTGTGCTTCTCTGTGTTTCTCCACCTCAGGTTTCATGTAAGTACAGTATCACACACATGAGGTTAATGGTCACATCTTCTGACTGTAGAAAAAAATGCAGCATTTCAACCAGAAAGGGCAGAGACATTTAGAAAATTTGTGGGCAACGGGCAAGTGGGACTGATGCTGAGAACAAAACTGATGGGTGAAGAATGCTGTTTGGGTGGAGGGAGGACCTTCAATGCATTGGCACAAACACATAACACAACAGTGCCCTCTAATGCTAATGACACCACTACAGGGACTACTTTACATAAAATATTTTTATTCATTATAATTAAAAAATGACAGTAATTTAAAAAAGTTCAAAACTTTTTTTTTCTAATATATAGTCTAAATGTAATTTTCTAAGCACAAAAATACCCGCAAAGGTTGGCAGTATGGGTTATACTGGACCTTAGAGGGACACTATAAGGCCATCCACCTGTGGCGTGGGGCCTCATTATGCCCCTGTTTAGTCCAGTATAACCCAATGCCATCCACCCTCTCAGGTATTATTGCTTGCTGGGATCCCTCTGAGTAGACTGCGATGGCCCAGCATTGGCCCACCTATGTTCTGTCAATTTGGGGTGAATTTCAACCAATACTTTCTGGAGAGGTACTCAAGCTGATCTCTGAGCTGGATCCCACTTTCTCTATGCTGGACCTGAGAGTGACTTTGCTGTTGATGGGCTTTCCGGAGTCCGTGGGCCCAGTCTTTGTGGAAATAGACAGGTGCTCCTTAACAGGGTATTTTCCTTCTGCACTGAAATGGACAGTGGTGAAGCTCCTCATAAAAAAAGTAATGTTTGGACCCCAGGATCTTGTCCAACTATAGGAGTGCCTTGAACCCTCCATTTCTAGGAGCAGTTATCTAGAAGATAGTGGCAACCCAGCTTGAGTTGCATGTGGAAAAAGTTTCCATCCATGAGCCATACCATTTATGATTCAGAAGGTGCCACAGCACAGAGACAGCAGTCAGGGTGATAAATATCCTCTTCCTGCCTAGGGACAGCAGTGAATGATTGAGTCTTGTTCTTCTCGATCTCTCATCAGCTTTCAAGACCATGGGATTTTAAATGCTCAGCTAAACCACTTTGGGGGACTCACGGGCACTGTTTTGAAATGGTTTGAGTCCTTCCCATCCAGCAGAGGGTGATGGGTTAAGCTGGGATACTTTTTCTTGTGCCCTGCTGTCCTTGACTGTGGAGAGCTTCAGGCTTGAATATCTTACATATTGTTTGTGTTGTATGTGCTCCCGTTTGGGACAATATTATTACTTTGCTGATGATACCTAGCTATTTTTTGTCATTTCTCCTTGGGAGAGAAATGTGACCAACCTGCTGAAGAGATGATTATCTGATATCAGTGACTCAATGGCCTCTGTCTTATTGAGGTTAAATCTAAATAAGACAGAATGTTTTATTTAGTTTTTGTTGACCGGGTAAGTGCACTAGGCAAATCCTGCCTATTTTCAGTCACGACCCGGGGGAGGGGAATACAGATGAACGACAACTGACCTTGAACCAGATTAAGCTGTGTTGCTGTTGGATGTGGGCTGTCATGGGATTGCAGGTATGGGAGGAGATGGGCTGAGTTACAACTGAATTCCACCCCTATCATAGCCATGGATAGGGTTAAGAATCTGTTGTCATTACGGATTGTGGACTGATAATGAAACATCAGGTGTCAGTAGTGGTCCATGGTGACTTTTGCCATCTTAGAAACATCACCTGGATCAAACCCTGTTTGGAACTTGAGAACTGGTGCATGCTTTTGTTGCACTGTGGTTGGACTACTGCAATGCTGTATAACTCAGGCCATCAGACAGGGGTTGACACATTGTGTTCAACTGCTGCAGAATACTACAGCCAGGCTGACTGCTGGCATTTGTTGCTCAGATCATTTTTCCCAGTGTTGCAGATATTGCACTGGTCATCTGTGAGGTGGCATATCACCAGCAAGGTAAGTTTGTTAATGTGTAAAGCCCTACATGATTTGCGCCTGATATCCAGAATGAACAACTATATCCTTATGCTGCTGTCTATGCTGTCTGCTCTTCAGATGTGGGCCTCCTGATGATCCCAAGATTACTGCTAAAGCTGTCTGGGGATTGGGCATTTGCAATGGCAGCACTGCTGTAGTGCAACATGTTGCTTCACTATTTGAGGGACACCCCTTTGGCTGACAGCATTAAAAAGGTGCTGAAATGGTATCAATTTCTATTGGTTTTCCCTGACTAGATCCAGCAATACCAAGAGTTAGGCTGACCACTGAGGTAGATTTAACACAGTTATTTATCATGATGGGTATCTTAGTCTGTTTTAATAATATAGGCTAGAATTAATATTTTATACTAAGTTTTGAGAAAGAAGAAAGCTGCTTCCCATCTAGTCTGCCTCCCGTGTTAGCAGGGCCACTTTATCCTTTTGTTAGTTAATAAGTACCAGTCTAATTTTGTTTGAAATTCTGACAGGGATTTAGATCTGACAATTTCACATCTCAAGCTGAAGTCTTTAATTTTTAGTTCTATATCCATTCTTTGTACTGACTCCATGTAATTTACTGTTTTATACATTTGAAGCATTTCCCCTCTTGTTCTTCTTTCCTCCCGGCTATAATGTCAAAGACAATCCAATCTGTCCTCATGTGCTTTATTTCTTAATCTGGGTATATGTTTTGTGACCGTATGTTGAATTTTGTTAGTGTTATTTACATTCCTCCTTAAATATAGGTTTTATAGTTGAGTTTCATAGTCCAAATGTAGCCACATATAGATCTTGTACAGTGGAATGATACATTGTTCGTGACTACTCACAAACATTTGTTTGATACAGCCTAGTATTCTATGTGATGTATTTATTCCTTTGTTACAATGCTTGTGAAATTTCAAATTCTGATTAATTAATAATAACAAATGTTTCTCATTCTCTACCTCTTCAAGAACTTTGTCATTAAGAGTGTATGTATTCTTTATATTACTTATTCCCAAGTGCATTACTGAACTTTTGTTCTCATTAAATAACTCCTGCTATTTTTTGTGGCCCATTGCTTGATTACTGTATTTTCAGATCATGCTTGAGTTTATGTTTTCAACTGTATATACTGGTCCTCCTAGCTTGGTGTCATCAGCGAATTTGACTATCCAGCTGTTTATTACTCCTTTATTTAGGTCTTGCATAAATAAAGTGAAGAGGACCGGATCTGGCACAGACCCCTGTGGCACCCCACTGGTCACCTTTCCCAAGTCTGATAGTGCTCCGTTTATCCTCACCCTCTGAATCCTTTTATATAACCAGCTGGATATCCATTTCACAATGTTTAAGTAATCTAGATAGTTTATCATGCTGCTGTACATGTTTTGTATATGTAAGGTGCATTGAGGCCGTGAAATGGGGCACTGATTATTTATTTATTTAAAACTGGTGACTGGGAAAGGCACACTGAGCCGAGGCTTGTTTCCAGGTGCAACCTGGGTACAAAGAAATTCATAGGAACAAAACATTTTTTGTTTACAATAGGATAGAGCAAAGTATAAGTTTACAAATAGACTAAAATATTGGTTGAGACACATATATTAACGAAGTAAGACAAAAATATACTATGCTAAGAAACTCCACTGGTAAAGCAATGGTTAAATACTAGAATAAAAAAAATTGATCTCAAGTGGAAGGATCTGGAGCAGGTAAAGGACAGAGAATGAGATCAGGGAGGCATACCAACACTGGCTCACAGACCTGAGGAAGGAGCGTGGGAGGCATGAGGGGTAGAGGAGTTGAAAGAAAGGAGGAAAAAAATGTGGGTGGGGGTGGGGGGAGATGTTATGAACATTGGTGGCACTGAGGACAGGGGAGTAGATGAAGGAGTCTTTTGACAGATGAGAGAGGGGTGGCTAAGCACAGGTCCAGAGGTAGATTGTTCCAGAGTAAAGGGAGGTGATAGGAGAACGCTGACTGGCTGACTGCAGAGTGAGGGTGAGGAATAAAGAAGGAACTTAAGTCCCTGTGGTGAAAAGAGTAGGTTGTGGATTTGGCTGGTGTAAGGCAGGATGATAGGTAGGAAGGGAGGGAACCTAGCCAGTATTTAGCAATGAAACAAGCACAGTGAATTTTCTCCCATGGGACAGTGGAGCGAGGGAGAGAGGAGCATAGAGAAGACAGTGGTGGGTAAGGAGGGGCAGTGGCATAGTGGCAGAAAGAATTGAGTAAGGTGTCCAGTTTGGAGAGGGAAGAAGCTGGAGCAGTGCCATAGACTACATAAGTATAATCCAGCACTGACAGAATAGTTCTGAGTACTAGTTCACAGTGAGTTTGGAGAGGGAGGTTGGCTTTGTGGTGGTCGAGGATTGTGAGTTTGGGCCATTGTTTGATGCTGATAGCATCAAACTGAGTAGAGAAATCAAGGTGACTTTCCAGCCAGACACCCATGTACTTGAAGGCGAGGGACCATCTCTAGGGTGAGCCATCCAGGGTGGTGACCAGTGGGGGGCAGGGAGGGAGGACAGGTTTTGTCTGGAACCAAAAATCATGGTAACTGTCTTTTTGGCATTGAGTTTTAAATGATTTGATAGAAACCAAGACTGAATTCTGTTGAAATCATTTTGGAGGTTTGAGAGAATGATGTCATGGGATGGGACGCAGGCATAGATGACCCTATCATCTGCATACATGTGCATGTTAGATGAGTGACAGATAGATGGAAGGTCATTTATGAAAAGATAGAAGAGGATGGGGCCAACAATAGAGCCCTGAGGGACATCGGAAACAATAGGGAGAAGAGTAGAGAGGGCATCACCTACTTGGACTGATTGTTGTCAATTTAGAAGGTATAAATGAAACCCGTCAACCATTGGTTTAGCAAAGCCGAAAGATGTGAGTTTGTGAAGAAGGAGAGGGTGAGAGACAGAGTCAAAGGTTTTGGCCAAATCAATGAAGATAGCACCGGTGATTTTGCTTTGGTCCATGGCACAGAAGATGACGTCTGTGATGCACAGCAGAGAGGTGATAGTTGAGTGTTGTTTCTGAAAGCCAGATTGCACAAGTGAAAGGGAATTATTGGAGGAGAGAAACTTGGAGAGCTTTGTCAAAATGAGGGATTCCTGAACTTTAGCAGGGGAGGGGAGAAGTGAGATAGGCTGATAATTACTTGGGGACGATGGGTCACCACCCTTATGCAATGGGAGGACTTTGGCCAATTTTGAGGCATTGGGAGCTGAGGCTGTAAGAGAGAGAGATTTAGTATCTATGTCAGTGGGGCGACTATGGCAGGGGCAGAGATGTGGAGCAATCTGGGGTGTAGGACTTCAGGGCTAGATTTGGAGGGGCTGAGAGAGATGATCACTGAGAAAATCTCACCAGGAGAGAAGGCCAAAAAGAAAGCTGGTGGGCGGGGGCTGATGGGGAGGAGTCGGGCAGAGCACAGGAGACAAGAAGTTATTGAAAGCCTCAACTACTGAGGGCTGGGTCTGAGACAGGGAAGCCATCAATGCTGAGGACCAGGCAGGCTTGTTGGGAGGGGGGGGGATCCAGGAGGGAGTGGATCAACTTCCAGAAGGAAGCTGGGGAGTTTAGGCTCTGATTAAGCTCAGATTTGAAGTAAGAAGCCTAGGACTGGCAAACGGCTTTTGTGCACCTGTCTCTAACTTGTTTATATGATTGGAGGTCACTCTGAGTGTGGGATGCTTTGCAGCATCTCCAGGCTTTATCCCTAGTATGATATAGGGCAATGAGGTCAGATGTGATCCAGGATTGGTGGTGGTGCTTCACCCTTACTTTCTTTAGGTGTGCATGGAGGTCCCAGATGCAATTACAGATGTTGTGAAAGTAGGACATGGCAAGGTTGATGTCCTGGGTGGAGAAGACTGTCTGCCAGTCAGCAATTTATTTATTTAGTTAGTTTTTGTTGACTGGGTAGGTGCACTAGACAAATTCTGTCTATTTTTAGGCATGACCCATGGGAGGGGGATGCAGATGAATGCCAGCTGACCTAGAACCAAATAAGCATTAGTGAGGTATTGCAGCAGAGCGGATTCATTGAGGAAATGGAGGGGGCAGGACCATACGAATTTGGGGGAGGAGTGGGGAACATGGATTTTGTTAATGCAATATGCGATACAGTGATCTCTTGAGGCATCAGAGAGGATGCCTGAGGCAGAGATGTGGTGAGGGTGGGAGGATAATATCCAGTCAAGAAGGGAGTGATTACGGGAACGAGGGTTTAAACAGGTAGGTTCCTGTATAGGTTGTGAGAGATTAAGGGCTTCAGTCATTAGGGTGGTGGGTTTAGCAGAAGAGGAGAGCCAGTCATGGTTAAAATCTTCTAAGAGCAACAGCTCTCCTTTAGAGGTGAGGCTGGAGATGGACTAGATGGTCTTTATGATGGAGTCAGGTGAGACTTTTGGCGGGGCATATAGAGCGCCAATATAGAAAGGGGTGGAGGAGGGAAGGGAAATGTAGTCAACAATGAATTCATGAGCAGAAGTCTGCCTCTTTGATGATAATGAGTTCAAGATGGATTGCTTGATGTACAAGGTGACCCTCCCATCTCGTTTTCCTCTATCCTGACAGAATAAGTTAAATTGTAGAATGGCGATGGAGGAGTTAGGGATTTTGGCAGATAGCCAAGATTCTGTTATGCAAAGTATGTCAGGGTGATACCTGGTGAGCCAAACATTTAGGGCATCCATTTTTGGGAGGAGGAGCCGAGCATTAAGATGATAGATATGGAGGCCCTTTGGTAGAGAGAACAAGGACATGGGGTCTGGGGTGGCTTTGGGAGGGTTGAGGAAGGAGTGAGGGTAGATTGGGACATGGGGAGCCTGGATTGGGTTGGATGTCACCAGTGAGAAGTAGGAGGAGGAGGAGGAGGAAGAGGGGGAGGAAAAGAGGGAGTTTGGATTTAACCGAAGTGTGTGCAGAGGGTGGGGCAGAGAGGTTCAAACAGCGGTAGAGAGCCTTAAGGTTTAGGAGGTGGAAGGAGAGCAGTGAGGGGTGGAGGATGGGATGATAAATAAAATAGATTCCTTCTTACTCTCTAAAGTATGTTAATTCAAAGTGGACATTGCCCCTGTGGCACTTCTAGGGGTGGAACCCTCCTCAAGATGAGTTCTTTTGCCAAATAACTGAGCTCAGTGTTACCTCAAAAGGGTGATAGTTCCCTGCTGGGATAGACAGTGTAACAGACAACGTTTATGTTGCACTAATAATTCAGTCTTGATTCACTCCCATATATACTTAAGCTGTGGTGGGACAGTGGGCTACATGTCCTGCCCTCTCCAAGCACTATTTAAATGGCATGCTTCAGCTTCCCTGGGTCTTGCAATTCCCAACTCCACCATCCACCTCGTCTGTTTTAGTGAGTTCCAAAGGATCCTTTAGTCAAAAGAGGATTTTGTCACTGCAGCATCTCGAGGAGTATAAGCCTCATCAAGATGGAATCATTTTCAACATGAACTTGCTAAGGGGGTACATTGAAAGGGTTGTAGCTACCTCCTAGGACAGACTGAGAATGGAGAGAGTTTATGGGGCATAAACATTCAGTCTGGAACCAGTGAAACTGAGGTTCAAAATCTCTGTTCTATCATTTTCTGTGTTCAGCCTTGATTGTCTGATTTCTCTGTGCTCCAGCCATCCCAGCTGTAAAACTGAATAAAAGCAGACTCCCAGTGAAAACAGGTGTTGCAACTCAGTTGAGCTAAGCAGGGTAAACAAATTCCAAAAATAAATGTACAAGCAAACACTAGTGCCTCCTAGTCTTTTATATTAAGGGAATAATTTCATCAGAATAATTATTAGTGCTTGAAGCTTATTCAGGCAGTGGGCAGTAATTTGTCATAAAACTCTCCGATCCCTGTATTTTTAGAAGGTAGCATAATTTGTGTAGGTAATTGTACTGGCTAGTACAAGCAGATTGGGAAAAGTTCAAACAATCACCAGAAAGCTTACATTATTCTTGTTTTTTTTTTTTTTGCTTCTTTTTGATTGTGAATAAATTTGCATCACCACCAAACCTCATTGCAATAGTTCATCCAAAGGAGCTTCATTAAGCAACTGAGTATCTGTTTACAGGTTCTTTCCACTGAATAAAAAACAATGGGAATCTATAAATTACTAATTAGGGTAGGTAATTATTACTTTTTAACATAATAAAGACAATACGTGGGGGTAGTGGTGTCTCTAATGAAATGGGACTAGGTGTTCATGGCATGATGTTTGGTATACTTCATTTGTTCATAGTAAATCCACTTTTTTTTATACTGTAGGTAAGAGTCAAACATAACAGATAAATGATTTATACCATGGGAGAGATGAGTAACCCAGACGAATAAAAAGTGTTACTCAGCCCTGTTATTTGCCTACATATTATTCTCCCTGTACTCCATGCTTTTCGCTCTATAGCTATCAAACTTGTTGGTTCTCCTGCTACTGCAGATCAACTGGTGTTGCGGCAAATGGTATAAATTAGATAGTCCCTAAGCCATCCACCCAGAATGAGATTTTATACACTCTGGCATGGTGCTAACACTGCTGCTATAGCACTCTTGGTTCTGCATTGCTCCACCACTTATAGCTAGGCAATATTGCATTGTTACTAACATTCTAGAATGAATAGAAAGATCATTCCTGCTCACCTTATAGAATTTCCCCTATTTATACAATAGGTGTGAAAATGAATTTGCCAAGATAATCACATTATTTTGGGCAATATGAGCAAAATAAATAAAGCTGGTCAGTGAGCATGGTCAGAAATTCATTTGGCTCATTTTGGTAACACTGAGCATGCTGAAAAAATTGTTCTCACACGTGAGATGCCATTTATTTTTGATTTACAGTTACAAACAGTTATTCGTGCTGTGCCACTGAACAGAGGGTCATAGTTCACATTTTTTACTTTTTTGGTTTTTAGCGTTTTACCATTTCTGTCACAAAACCACCTAAGTACCCTTTTTATAAATCAGATATGACACAGGGTGAGTTAAGATACAATTTTATCTTGATTTGAGGGTATTAGTCTATTGCTATAACACATGGGGATTTGCTGTTTATCCCATTCCCTGGCAGTCTAATGGTTCCCCCCCGTCCCATCTCCAATTTCTACTGTTCATCCCAGATCCTGGTAGTCTAGTGTTCCCATTCCATTGCTTGTTCTTACTGTTTATCCCACTTCCTGGCATTCTAGTTGTCCACACCCTGATCTCCCATTCTTACTGTTCATCCCAGTTCCTGGTAGGCTAGTGGTGCCCCTTCTCCTCTATGATTGCTGACATAGTTAATGACCATTAAACACACCCACCCTGATTGCCTGCCCATAGTATTCATCCAGCTCCCATGGTGGTCCCATGGCCCCACCTCTCCTCCACCACTGCCAGATGTCATCTACCTCACAGAGTCAATGCACAATACTGAGGAAGATAGCTGCTGGTAGTGATGGTGAGAGGCGAGGGAGTGCCATCTGCTTTCAAAGGGTAGGGGTGGGTTGGCTCTTTAGTTGAGGATGCAGGGTCCCATGACTACCAGATGGGTGGGATGAATACTAAAGACATGTGATTAGTTTGAGTGTATGTTTAATCACCATAACAATTTCATCAATTGCTAGAGTGAGGGGACTCTAGACTACTAGAAACTGTGGTAAACCTTAAGAACAGGTGATTGGAGGTGGGGGATGGCTAGACTATGAGGGACTGGGATAAACTTTAAGAACAGGTAACTGGGGCAACACTAACCAAACAGGTACTAGGATAAACATTATGAATGGGAGATCAGGGCGGAGTGGAGGACCACTAAACCACCAGGGTCTGGGATAAACAGTAAGAATGGGTGATTGGGCATGGGGGGATGGTTAGTTATCCAGGGACTGGGATTCACAGTACCAGAGGACACTGTGTGTGTGTGTGTGTGGGGGGGGAAACACAATCTAAATGTGTTCCTTTTTTTATCATTTTCCTTTTTTGCAGGTTTTACATTTAAATAATATGCATTGGTATCTAAATTTGTACCATTTTTCAATGACGATTCTTTAACAATAAGAATGAAAGTTAAAGATACAGGAACCGATTTTCAAACCCTTGGGAATGACGCAAGGTGACTGCAAGAAAGACAATTGATGCAAGTGGCTCACTGCACCACACCTTGCATCATTTTCAGTTTTTGAAGGGGATGTGTGGCAAACAGGGGTCAGCATGCACCAAGATGGCTTGTGCCATGCCTGTGCTACCCATCCTGGTGTGCTATGGCATAAGGGGGGCTTTCATTAGGACCCTGCTGCACTATCCCCTTATTGGCAATTCCTGAAGTGGTCCAGGACCCTCAAAGCTTAAACTAGCCCAGGGCTGGTCTAACACCCATTGTGCTGCTCTACCAGCAGTATTCTGTTGATGGGTCCTTGTTGTGCCCCCCCATCACTAACACTGGCCACCACAGTCAGCAAAATGTATGAGCACAATCGGCAGTGCACTTACAGTATGTCTGCCACACAAGCCATCTTGTGCACTTGTACAGTTTCTGTAGTGTCCCAATCCTGCTCGCTGACTTGGCTGACTTGTGCTTGGCTTCGCCCATGCTATGGCAGATGGAGCAGTGCATGGCTGCTCCAATCTGTGCATGGCAGTGTCCCACAGCTACACAGACTGTTTAATGACTATCTCTGCCACTAAACGAAGGGGACAGGTACACAGCAGCTACTAGCCACATGTGCTTTTCGGGGCGTAAATCAAATCTTATAAAATCAATCATTATTTATTAAGAAGCGCAATTCCAGATTTGTTCAAAGTGCTTGTAAAGCAATATTAAAATACAGACAGATAAAAACAATCAGTTTAAAATCTCAAAATATCTGAAGAGTTCCTAACTACTTTAAAAAATGTTATAAACCATGCAGATATAAATATAATTTTAAATAATTGTCATAAAAGTTCTGAAAGCAGTCAGGCAAGGCCAGACTAAACCAATGTGTTTTTAGAGCTGCCTTAAAACTCTGGATGGTCAAGCACTCCCTCACCCAATGAGGTAGAGAGTTTCATAGGGTAGGGGCCACAAAGGCAAAAGAGTGGACCCCTGAGGTCTTAAGTCGGACACTGGGAAACTTTTGGAAATCCCTCATCAGAGGAGAGGAGTGGGTGGAGGGGGTGGTAGGGACATAGGAGATCTTGCAATTAACAGGGTCCTTGTCTGAGTAGGGCTTTATAGGTCAGTAACCCAACCTTGAAGGTGATCCACCACTGTACTGGTAGCCAGTGCAGTCTGTGAAGCATAGGCGTGATATGGCAAGATCTTAAAGTGGCAGTTAACAGCCTGGTCACTGCAATCTACACCAGCTGCAAGTAGCGGATATCAACCCTCAGATGGCCTAGGTAAAGGACATTGCAGTAGTCAAGGCAACAGGTCATGAAGGCATGGACCAGAGTTGGAAGATCATCAGGCAAGACCAGAGAAAGCCAGTTCTTGCCTCCCTGGACTGTTTTTCATACAAACATACGAAATTTTCCAGCAGATAAAGGCCTAAAGGTCTATCAAGTCTGCTCAAATGTGCAGCTAGTACCCCTTATTCTGCAGCTGCCTCTCCCTTCCACCCTTCCCCTTCATTAACCCTCCCCCTTGTCCTGTCCCATCCTCATTTGAAGCAGTCCACTGTTCTACTGCATACCACTTCTGTAGAGTAACCATTCCACCCAGCCACCACCCTCTCTGCAAAAAGTATCTCCTCATCTCCTCCTGAACCTTCCTCTCTCAGTCTCATATCATGGCCCTGGTGGCCTCCCCTTCCCTCCCTTACTTTGAACAGCCCCTCTGTACCCATCTTGTTTATTCCTTTCATGTATTTAAAGGTTTCAATCATGTCACCCCTGTCTCTCCTCTCCTCCAGTGAGTACATGTTCAACTCCTTCAGCCTCCTCTCGTATGATACGTCCCCCAGCCCCTTGATCATCTTTGTCGCTCTGCGCTGCACCCCCTCCAGTAACTTAATGTCCCTCTTCAGATATGGATACCAGTACTGCACGCAGTACTCCAGGTGTGGTCTAACTAATGACCTATACAGTGGCAGAATCACCTCCTCCCTCCTCGAGGATATAGCCCTTGCAATGCAACCCAGCATTTTGTTGGCCTTTGCAGCTGCCTTCCTACAATGTGCCGAGTTGTTCATTGACCCTGTAATGAGCACACCCAGATCCTTCTCCTCCTCTGTCTGGGCTAGCTGCACTCCCCCTAGCTGGTAACTCCTCCTTGGGTTCTTCATCCCTAAATGCAGCACCTTGCACTTTTTGGCATTAAAGCCCAGTTGCCAGGTGTCTGACCAAGTTTCAAGCTTTGCCAGATCATCCTGCAACCCCTGCCATCCCCCTAGGTCATCCACCACTGCGCCTACCTTGGTATCATCAGCAAACAAACTGATTTTGCTCTTGATGTCCCATGATATGTCTGCAATGAATATCACAAACAACACTGGTCCCAACACCGAGCCCTGTGGAACACCGCTCTTCACTGCCCTTGGGTGTGAGAGCTCCCCACCCATCACCACCCTCTGTTGCCTTCCCTGCAGCCAGTTTCCTACCCATTTCACCAGCTTTGCACCTGCCCCTGTGCCTACTAACTTCCTTCCCAGCCTTCCATGTGGCACAGGTCGAATGCTTACTGAAGTCCAGATACAGGACATCCACTGCATGGCCCCTGTCCAGTTGCCTAGTTACCCAGTCATAGAACTCAACCAGGTTGGTTTGGCAGGATCTGCCACGTATGAAACCATGCTGTTTGCTGTCCTGTAGTCCTTTGGCCTCAAGGAGGGCCACCAGCCTCTCCTTCAGGATAGTCTCCATTAGCTTACCCACGATGGATGTGAGGCTCACTGGTCTGTAGTTTCCCGGTTTATCCTTGGGGCCACCTCTTGTGGAGGAGCACCACATGAGCCATCCTCCAGTCCTGAGGTACACACCCTGAATGTAGTGAGGCATTAAATAGGTCTGCCAAAGGTCCTTCAAGGACTTCTGCCAGCTCCTGCAGTACCCTGGGGTGGATGCCATCTGGGCCTGGTGCCTTGTCCACCCTCAGTGCCTTCAAACCCTCTTGAACTCTGCCCTCCATGATTTCCCCATCTGTCACTACTCCCCCCCGCTTCTGCCATTTCTCCCACCTTGGGTGTCACCCCCCTCTTCTCTTTAGTAAATACTGAGCAGAAGTACTCATTTAGTGCTTCCGCCTTATAGCACCCTGCTTCCACCCAACCCCCTCCTTCCTAATCCTTACTATGTGGTCCTTACAGCTCCTTTTCTCCTGATGTACTAAAAAGTCCTTCTCCCCCTTCTTAATGCCTTGTGCCAGCCTGAGTTCCGTAGATGCTTTGGCTCCCCTTACTGCCCTTGTCACCTCCTTCGATTCTGTAAAGTACTCCTCTCTGTCCTCCCCTCTCCCTGTTTTCTTGTACTTCCCAAAGGCAGCTTTTTTCCTTCTTACCTTTTCCATAACCTCCTTACTCAACCAGCTCGGTTTCTTAGCCCTAGTCTTCTTGCTCTGGGTTTTGCAGCAGGTCTTGGTTGCCTCCACTATCCCCAGCTTTATGAGCTCCCACCTCTGGTTAGTATCTATACTAGATTGAATTCTGGCCAGGTACCCTTTTACCACTTCCCCCATCCTCCCAAAGTCGGCCCTCCTGAAGTCCAGCACTCTTGTGCCAGATTCCACTCCTTCCTTGCCCATATCCAATGTGAGCCATACTGAGTGGTGGTCACTCCCTGACAGTGGTTCCTCCACTGTAAGTTCTCTCACAAAGTCCCCATTTGCCAGCACAAGGTCAAGGGTATTCCCTAACCTGGTTGGTTCACTGACCATTTGCAGCAGGAAGCTGTCCTGGAAGGCATCCAGCAGTACCTGCTCCCTTCTATTCCTGGTTGTTGGGGTGCTCTAGTCCACTCCTGGCATGTTGAAGTCCCCCACAATCACCACACTACCCTTCTCACAGGTCCTCCTGATCTGTCCCACTAGTTCCCTGTCTAACTCCTCTGTCTGAGATGGTGGCCTGTACACCATTCCCATTCTAAGAATCCTATTCTTGGAATCCTGGATTTGCTCCCAAAGTGACTCCGTACTACCCTCCTCCCCTTCCTCCCTTACACACTTCAGTCCTTCCTTCACATTTAGTGCCACCCCCCCTCCTTTCCCAATCACCCTGTCCCTACGAAATAACCTGTACCCTGGTACAGACAGGTCCCAGTCATTATATTGGGTGGCCCATGTTTCCATGATGGCTGCAATGTCCACCTCTCCCTCTGCCATGAGAACCTGTAACTCTGCAGTTTTCCTCCCAAGGCTCCTAGCATTAAGGATAACCACCTTCCACCCTTTCCCCCTTCCCATCCTGCCCTCCTTTCCTAGCATCACCAATAGTATTTGCCATTTGTCCTTTGTCACTGTTATGGGGGGTAAGCTCATATGATTTCCCAACCTGTGGTCTCTGCATATCTCCTCCCCAACTGTCACCCCCTACTACTAGTTTAAATTCCCAACTTCCTCTATATACTCATCCATCCTCTGTTTAACACTTTCTTTCCCTCCTCACTCAAGTGTAGTCTGTCCTTGGCATAGAGACTACTGTCCTCCCAGGTCCCTCCCACCCCAAAAGCCCATACCCTTTAGCACAACACCAGGTTCTTAGCCATCTGTTAAATTCCTCTATTCTCAGCTTTCTTGTTGTGCTTGCCTTTGGTACTAGTATCTCGGAAAAAGTTACTGATCTTCCTGCCCCCTCACATAATTGTGCTAGTTCCTCAAACCTCCTCTGGACTATATCTACTGTCTTGTCAGCCAGGTCGTTTGTCCCAAGATGTATAATTAAATGATGCTTGTCCCTACCCCTTCTAGCATATTTCAGAACAGATTGTCCCACCCTTTCCGCTGTCATTCCTGGCATGGCCTCCACCCAAATGCGACTATGCCTCTCCCCCTTGCTACCCCACCTAACTCCTCTTAGTATTGAGTCCCCCAGCACTAAGATTCCACCCCTCTTACTCCCTGCTTGCTTCCATTCATCTCCCTCTCTCATTTCCAGCTCCTCTTCTTCCTCCTGGACATTATTTCCCTCTTTTACCCATGTTGCAATTCTCCCAGCAGAACTTCCCCCCGCTCCAGTTTGGTCCAGGCATTTATCAATTACTCCTCTAATTTCATCATTTCCCTACTCCACTTTCTTCTTCTCTAGCAGTACACAGCTGTTTTCTGAAGACCCTTCACAAATGTCCACTCCCTCTCTCTTCATAGTAACCTGTTCTCTCCTTTCCACTCCATGACTTTTGCCACTTCTTCGCCTCCCCTCACAAGTCCCTATCTCCTCCTTCCATTTGTCTTTTGTCTCCTGACCTGGTTTCCCTGGCAATCGTTCTTCCTGGCCTGGGCTCCTTTGTCTCTGCTTCCCTTTTTCTGACCCTCTCCCCACCACTGTTGGCTTAAATCACCCTCCCTCATCTCCCCTTTTTCCTCCCTCCAGTATTGGGCTAAACCCACCCCCAATCTGCCTTGCCTGTCTTAGTGCCTCCTGCAGACCCTCAATCTCCTTTCTAAGTCTTTCTATGTGGTTGCACACTAAACATCCTCCCACACTCCAGGCAATGTTTAGAAAGATCGGTGCACTGCAGTTGTTGCAGCCTACCACCCTACCCATTGCTGTCGTTGCCCACCAGCGACCCCCTACCCTTCCAGATGCAGGATACTAAACACTCCCCCAAGTCTCCCCTCTCCCCCTCTATCAGTGCAAAACATTTTTTTGATTTCACATACCTCCTTTGTTGCACACGTTTAGATATATTGAGCAACTGCTTTTTATATTCCAATCATTCCTATCCACTCAAAAGAGACTTTAAGTAGCCATTGCACAACCTTTCTTCAAACTCTACGCCTCCTTTTCCCAATGCAATATCAATGCGAAGAAGTAATAATAAGCTCCTAGATTTGCATTTACTTCCCTTCCACTGAGAGAGCAGTCACCTCTTCACTTGCTGCTGTTCCTTTCCTGGATGTCTGCTTCTGCTATGACAGGTGCATATCCTTTGCCTGTTTGAGGAAGAGATGTCAGAACCCCTAGTATAAAAGAAATAATGGACCAGGGGTGGGTGGGGTGAGGGTTTGGGGGATGGGACCAGCCAAGTCTTCCAGAAACAATCAGGTAGCTGAGGCCTCTGGTCAGACCATTAGCACCCTTCCCCACTGTGCACTCAAACTTTGCAGCTAGTGAAGCCAGCAACAATGAATCACAATTCTACTCAAAGCCCCCAAAATAGGTTTGCTACCCAAAGAAACAGGACTCCAATTCAAACAGCTTCACCAACAACACATCAAAATAGGCTTGGAATTAGAAGGTATAGGTCTCCAATTCAAAGAAACAGACACAGTTAAATTACACCAATTATGTTTTAAAACAGAAGAAGTAAGCCTCTACAAATGCAGCCTGCCACACAGTGAACCAAACAAATGAGCCCACTTATAGCTACCAAAACAGGTTTAAAAATTCCAACAGCCCCAAACAATACCCTGCTAGCCCCTTAGTAGTAAGAAAGAAAAGAAATAACAATCTACCAAGTAGAATCCATGAAAAACAATGTAAAACAAGAAGCTACTGTACTGTCGATCTGATCATGTTCCCCTTCTAGTTCCTTCATCATCACTAGAATACCTGTTAGGTTGCAATGCTGCCTCCATCAAACCCTTCCTGTGTGCCACTTATTTAACGCACAGGAGTGGCTGCAGCAAATCTGCTGAATTTGGTGCTGGGACCCCTTCCACAGAAAAATCAGGTGCAGGTCCCTGATGCACCAAGAATCAAAACAGGGTTCTATTTTCTGCAGCTTGTGTCAATCTAACAGCCTTTTCAAAAATCCAACCCACAGTCTTTTAAGAACTGCATACGTGAAAGCAGTCATATAAGTACGAGGATAATACGTGTGTGTGTGTGTGTGTGTATATATATATATATATATATATATATATATACACTTTAAATAACACTCTAAAAGGGACATAACTATAAACTGGGGGGATTCCAAATTCTGTTCCTCAGATAATTACATTAGTTCTAACAGACACACACTATCCACAGCATGCAGCAACTATTTTCTCAGTGGTGCACTACAAATTATTGTGTACCTCTCTGTTTTTCTATATAGTTTTTTACTATTGGGGTTCTGAGGCAGGCAAGCTGCAGTCCTCCCAAAGGAGGATCTCAATCCACCCTGCTCACAGGCCCGTTCCTGAACCTGGGTCGCCGGCATGGGAGGAGGTAAGACTTCATGGGTCTCGGCTATCCATGACACTGGTCCAGCTTTTGTGTACTTCTCTTTATAGATTTTTAGATAATGGTGAATGTAAAACTTGCTTCCTGATTGGCTCAAACACCCTACCACCTGGGCCATTATTTCTTAACAACGGCCCGCTCTAAAACAAGTTCTAACTCTGGAACTTGCCAGCACCAATTTTTTTCCCCTCGCTAAGCCAGCGGCTCGCCGATATAGCCCACTTCATGTTCATTCCACTCATCTCGCTCACCTTCAACATAAACCGCAGCACCAAAAATTAAATAATCCAATTTTTTTGTACAAAAACACTTTCCTGCCTCACAGCTCTGCTCTGCTTCTCACCCACCAACATGATTTTGGGCAGTCTGCCTATTCTGCTTACACTCATACAGTACATCCTTTCACCACCCACTCCATTCTGAAGTCGCATTCATTGTGACAATGCTGTCCCACAAAACAAACAGCAGAAACACCAAACTCAGTTTCTTTTTTCTGTGTTAAATAAAAAATTATTTTACTGCCACATGTAGTTCCTCGTACCTGCGCTCTTCTTTTCATTCGCCAGTAGCGTTTTAGTCAGTCTGCCAAGCACACTCACGGTCACTTCCTACCTATAATAAACAACAGCAGTACCCTCTAGTGTCAAGGGACTATTTTACAAACCCACATTTCTGTCCATTTGTAATAATATTTGACACTCTTTTTTAATAAAAACATTATTTAAAAAAAAAACTAACCTGACATAATTATCTAAGTGTAATAATACGCTCCAGGGTGGGCATTATGGGATATAACGGACCTTCATTATGCCCCTGGGTGGTCCGTTATATCCCCAAAATGCTCACCCTGTCAGGTATTATTACTTACATAATACACAAGTCTGCGATTAACAGTGCTAATATTAATTTTGCATAAATGAAAAGCAAATCATCTTTCTTTTACTGATATAAAGATATTTAAATTTATATTTAGTACTTTTTCTAGACAGCAATCAGAACTGAAAATTATACCATCTCAGAATCTAACAAAAAAATCAGGCTGTCTAGTAAATTTATTAGTCATGGAATTCAAAAAAGCGCCAAAATAATTACATATAGGAAACTTTGAATTCTTGGGTATATCTTATAACATATAAACTGAACTAAAAGGAAGCAAGTATAATATTAACTCAAAGTACACATTTTTGGCAGGGGTGTCATGATGCTATATGACAAAACAGTGCAGCAATGTACTGCGCTGTAAATACAGCAGATACATTGTAGCCACTATAACAAATTGCCAAAACACAGTTCAGCAAAAAAATCCAGTAGGTTTTCTGTTTTCTGCAGGGGGCTCTGACCCCCACACCTTCCATGTTATGGGGGGCTGAGTCCCCCAAAACCCCCCATTAATATAATCAACTCGGGGGGGGGGGTTCAACACAGGGATGAGGGGAAAAACCAATGTGGGAAGGAAAAAAAAGAAAATCACACAATGTGGTTTTGCGAAGGTATGGGATCCAGATTCAAGCCCTGGTCCACAGACACACAGCAACCCAGCACTGCCGTGGCTAATCCCACTGAGCCACAGTGGCAGCTCGGTGGACCACCTTGCAAACAGAGGTCTTGACCTCCATGGCACTCCTCCCCACCACCCATGGGTGACAAGGTACAAAACCACATACAACCACAGGCAACATATATGCCTTGCAGGGTTTTGTGCCCTGTCACGCTAGTGCACCTTGCTATATGTCCTACGTGGCATTCCACGTGTGGTACTGTCCGCACTATATTCACCCGGTACCCAAATGTTTAAAAGGTTCATTTTATGAAGGAGACAGTTCTGCAGGCAGAACATCAGTAGACATTCCTACTTGAATTTCAAATTCAATTAACTCAATGTTGACATTTGCTGGTGCAGTCCACTGGTGAGGAAGCCTTCAATGGGAAAAACTGCAGATTTTCAATTTGTGGCAGGTTTATGGAAGCTGAGGCTGAGAATACTTCTATTTTGTTATCTGGATCAAAAAAATCTGAATCTTTATCTGAAAGACTGGAGGATGGATTTTCAACCCATCCAAAATTGGTGCAACTGTGGGTACAAACTGCTGCAAGAGGTTCTGTACTTGCAAAGCCATAGTCTTCCCTACAGGTGATGTATTTTCAAAGTGGGAGGCACTTTATTATCAGCTCCCTGATTTGTGGCAGCTTTCACCTGGTTTTTGCTGCAGCTACACTGAAATGGTACAACAGACAGAGAATACCAAGAGGAAGGAGCTGCTGTTATAACTATACTTCTCTACTGGGACTAAAGGGACTAAAGAACTAGAACTCTACTACTGGGACCTTCAATTTAGGGTAAAAACAAAACAAAACAAAGCAAACAAAAAAAAGTTAGTGTGTTTGTCTGAGTTGGCTGAAGTGAATTATCTGTGCAATTAACTAAGTGTAGAAAGAGCTGTAAAGTAGGGGGAGTGGCTTAGCTAGAAGGAAGCCAGGTTAAAGCCAGATTTAACAAGCATTTGTCAATGCTGAATGTTTGCTTGCTGGCATTGGCATTGGTGGGGTGTGCCTTTGGGTCATCAAGCATAATGACCATGCCATTTCACCACACCATACCATGCAGACACCGACAAGTGTTACGGTGTGTCTTAGGGTCTTTGGCCCTTATGCTCATCCCATCCCATCAGGAAATATGCTGAGATGAGTGCAGTATAGTAGAATGGGGTGAACTTTGGGGCCGAAGAGTCCAAGGTACATCTTGATGCCTCTCCCTGGCTGCAGGATGTGGGTGGGGGTGGAATGGTATGAGTATTAGAGGTGAAAATCCCAAGTCACACCCATAATGCCTGTCAGTCTCTACAGGGTGCGTTATGGTCAGAAACCCTAATGCCTCAGGCGTTCATTGGTATTTTCACTCCAAATTTTCAACATGGGTTTTTGTGACCCCCAACTTATGAACAGTGGTAATATCAGTTTGTTAGTCGAAAGATGATTTTGCACAGTGACTACGGCATTTGGCACCATAGATGCAAAAACACATTTCAAACAGGATGTGAAAAATGACAGCTGTACTGTTCATGGGGAGGTGTAAAAAATGGCAATGTTGAAATTCTGCAGTGAATATAGTAAAAAAAAATGGTGAAGTCATGAGCGTGCATAGAAACTGTGCAACACACACCCTTAATGTAATTACTTTGGGGATTTTTTTACAGCAGGTTGTCAACACAGGCATTTTAGGACCTCCGCTCATGAACAGTGTCACTGTCATTTTCTTAATCTAACATGGAAACATAGAAACATAGAAGTTGACGGCAGATAAGGACCACAAGGCCCATCCAGTCTGCCCATTTCTTTTTCTACCTTATAAATGTGCCATCGGCCTTTGCTCTGTCAGTGGCCTATCTATTCATACTCATTTGTATTGCTCCCTTATGCCTATCCCATGCTTGTTTGAAGCCCTGCACTGTATTCATAGCCACCACTCCTTGAGGTAGGCCATTCCATGCATCCACCACCCTTTGTGTGAAAAAGAATTTCCTCACAGTCCCCTTAATCGGCCCCCCTCTAATCTCATGCTGTGTCCTCTTGTTCTGCTATTTTTCTTATATCTAAACATGTTAGACTCTTTCATCTTGTTAATGCCCTTAAGGTGTTTGAATGCCTCGATCATATCACCTATCTCCCTCCTTTGCTCAAGGGTATACATATTGAGCTCTGTTAATCTGTCCTCATACGTCTTCTGATGCAGTCCCTGCACCATTTTGGTTGCCCTTCTCTGGACTGCCTCAATTTGGTTAATGTCTTTGTGAAGGTGTGGCCTCCAATACTGCACGCAGTACTCCAGATGGGGCCTAACCAGTGTCTTATAAAGAGGGATTATTACCTCCCTCTTACAACTTGTGATACCCCTACTAATACACCCTAACACACACCCCCAGCCTTACCTACTGCTTTAGAGGTCTGCTTGGATGATTTCAGGTAATCAGTGATGATGATATTTCAGGTCATCTGTTCCGAAAAGTGATTATCCACAGCGACCATGCATTTCTATGCAGAAAGTGTGAAAACACATTTTGGTCATGTTGTGAAAAATGACAGCTATGTTGTTCATAAGGAAGTGTGGAAAAATGCCAGTGGTGAAAATCTGGACTGAAAATATTACAAATTCTTGAACTTATGAGGGTGCGTGGAAACTGTGCAATGCTCGTTTGTAACACAATCATTTTATGGACTTTTGTCACCAAATTTTCAACATAGGCATTTTAAGACCTCTGCTCATGAACAGTGTCACTGTGATTTTCTTAATGTGTCCCAAACATTGATTTCGCACACCGACTGCACCATTGTGCTCTACATGCCCAGAAACACATGTTGGATGAGATGTGAATAATGACAGCTGTACTGCTCATAAGGAGGTGTGGTAAAATGGCAATGATGAAAATCTGGAGTGCAAATATTAAAAATTTGTGAACTTACGAGCATGCATAGGAACTGCGCAACGCAAGCTCGTAAAACAGTCATTTTGGGGAAATTTTTCCCCAAATTTTCAACATAGGGTTTTTGGGGGCCTACCTCAAGAACTGTGAAACTGTCATTTCATACATCAGTCCTGAAAGGTGGTTTCGCGCAGTGACTGCAAAATCATCTTTTGGGACCGAATAATAAAATGACAGTGCAAAAATTCATGAGGTGGGGTCCCACAAACCCCATGTTGAAAATGTGGTAAAAAAATTCCCCAAAATGCCTGAGATATGGATCAAAGTTGAAAAAAACGTTTTTATTCCATTATACAGCTTACCGGCATTTCCTCAGTTCACGGTCGGCTTTGAAGAGTGCAGACATGTTCCTGGTCCGCTGAAGAGTGTCGCAACGGACTCCAGAGGTAAGTATGGGGTGAGGGGTGTGGGGAGGTGAGTGCACAGAGGGTGGGCGTGGGTGGGGAGGGGTCAAGACAGTCAGCAAGGGAATGTTTTTCTTTCTAGTTTTTTTCTTTTAGGAAGATGATGAGGTACATTTGCCATGCTTGTGTGGGCTCCCAGCTTGGAAGCTGGAAGTTTTGTTTAGGGGTCAGCAGAGCCGATGGGGGATTGGGCACTCCCAGACATAGAGAGGTTTGCCATGTTGGGGTGGGCTCCCAGCGTGGCACCTGGAAGTGTGTTGAGGGGTGCAGCAGATGGACATTTGCCACACTGGGGTGGGCTCTCAGCGCGGTACCTGGAAGGCTGTTTGGAGGAGCAGTGAAGCCAATGGGGAATTGGGCATCCCTGTCGGCCTTACAGATTTTTGCCATGCTGGGAGGACTCTCAGCATGGCACCTAAAACTCTGTTGGGGGGAGCGCAGCACAGCCGATGGGGGATCGGGCACCCCCCCCGTCGACATACTGTGTGTGTGTGGAGGGAGCACGTGAGCATACTGGGTTGGGCTCCCAGTGTGTTACTTGTTTGGGGGGGGGACTGCGAAATTGCCTACATGCTGCAGTGCTTTTCTTTTAACTGTACGCCGCTCCATTTGCAAACACTGTCATAGACAGCTCTTACATTCATTGGTGTGGTGGCGCCGCACCTGCAAAAGGCAGCAGGGCATTGGAAGTAGGGAGGTACACCTACGAATTCTCATATGGTGTCACTACGTTTCTTGCACATGCATGCAAGCAAACATAAAAACTGCCCTAGTTAGCTTCTGCCAGAGAACAGGCAGAGAACACCAAGAGGAAGGAGCTGCTGTTATAAATATACTTCTCTACTGGGACTATATTGCCCTCTTTCCCTTCCCTCCACCCCACCACCCTAAGCCAGTTCTACTTTTATAGGCACAGGATTTGACTGACAACAGGAACTTCCTGTTTGGGAGCAGGAAGTGAGTGATCACAGAGCCACAAAAGACTCACCATCCTAGAAGGCAAAGAGTAGCTCTCCGCTCCCCCACCCAGCTGCTAGAGGTTTGACTCTGAGCAAGTAAGGAGACTACTGAGAAACATAGAAACTTCTTGTCTCAGAACAGGAAGATCAGGAGCTTAAAGGGCACAGAGGCAGTAAGTAAGTAGGGAGAAAAAAATAAACAGAGGAAAGAGTAAATATTCCAGACAACAGTTAAGGGGCCAGAAATAAGACATGGTGAGAGTGGTGCAGTGCAGTGGCTGTGAAGCAGCAGTCTTCCAGGAGACGTTCTGGAGGATGCGATATGGTACCATCTGAAGGCACCTCTCTGGGCTAAGGGAGGAGGTTGCTCATCTCCAGGCTGAGTTGGCCAGGATTTGGGGGATCTCCTCTCCCAACCAGGGACCACCAGGGCTACTGCCGTTGCCTCAGAGGTTGCCAAGAAAAAGGAGTGGTTGGACCACAGTGGGCTCAGGGAGGGTGAGGGTGGTGGAACAGAGGTGCATCCCTCCAGTTGTACTTCTCCACAGTTCACATGCTGTTCTGCAAAGTGTGATTCCTTTATGGAGGCACCCGCAATGGAGACCGAGGATTATGCTGGGAACCTCCACAAAGGAGACCCACAGGAGGGTGGCATGGGACACCACATGGGAAAGAAACAGCTCCTGGTGAGGGACTCCATTATTAGGGGGGTAGAACTGGGGGAGGAGGGGGAGAGGGAGGTAAGGTGCCTGCCTGGTGGCATGGCTTGTAGGTAGAGGGAGCGAATCCTCAGGATCACCAGAGCAGCTGCATGGGGGATGGAACTGGATGTCATTGTCCACCTAGGAACAAATAACCTGGCTAAAAAAGGGATCAGAACAGTGCAGGAAGAGTTTGTGGAGTTAGGGAGGGGCCTTAGACAAGTAGCATGCACGGTAACCTTCTCAGAGGAGCTGTCTGGCTATGGAATGGGTGAGTCTAGGGTGCTCCACACCACAGGATTCAATCAGTGGTTGAAAAACTGGTGCAGAGCTCATGGATTTGGCTTCATTGGGGACTGGGGGTCCACCTGGAGTGATGCAGGCCTATACTGGCGTAATCATCTGCATCTGTCCAGGAGGGAAACCGGTATCCTAGATGATAGGTTTAAATGTTTCATTGGCAAGCAATTAAACTAGCCAAAGGGGGAGGCACTGGAAAGGAGCAGGGAAATCCTAGCCACCCCAAAAACAAATCAGGGTAGTAAGTGAGGTAAACACCAAGACAGAGATGTCAATAGGGAGAAGGACAGGGGTAAATGGAAAAAACGATAAAGGCAACAAGGACAGGGATGGGGAAAAAAGGGGTAAGGCCATCAAGAAATAGAGGGTAATGTGTACCAATGCCTGTAGTCTGAGCAACAAGCTCCCTGAACTGGTGGCCTTGATGGAAGAGGGATGCCTGGATATCATAGCAGTCACAGAAACATGGTACACATAGAACCATGACTTGGATGTTAACAAACCAGGGTACACAGTCTACAGGAGAGACAGGGAGGGGAGAAGAGTGGGAGGAGTAGCTCTCTATGTAAGGGAAGGGATAAAAGCAACAGAACAAAAGAGTAAACAGGGAGGAGAGGAGGCACTGTGGGTCACCTTAGAGACTGGAAATGGCACCACAATCTGCACAGAGGTTGTATACAGACCCCCATGTCAGGGGGAGGGAATGGACAAGGATATGAAAGAAGGCATACTTAGGATGGTAGAGAAAGGGGAGATAATTTTGATGGGGGACCTGAATATGCCAAATGTTAACTGGAACACCTTTGCTGCAGCCACATCCAAGAGCAGGGCCATTCTCGATGACCCACAGGTGGCATGCCTCAGACAGCTAGTTTTGGAACCCTCTCATGAGGGAGCAATTTTAGACCTTGTATTCTCAAATAGGGACAGTGAGAGGATCTCAGATCTAGAAGTGGGTAGCCATCTGGAAACAAGTGACCACCAAACAGTGTGGTTCACGATAAACTCAGCTACAGAGTCAAGCCATACAAAAGTGAGTGTACTGGACTTCAGGAGGGCTGACTTTGGCAAGATGGGAGAGTGCCTTAGAAAAGCACTAGCAAACAGGCTAGAAGGAGGGGCGGAGCAACAATAGGAAACATCAAAACTGCCATCACAGAGGCAACAAGCCTTTGTGTGAAGCAAATAAACAAATCAAAATGAAGAAAATGCCACTATGGTTCTCAAAGAGGTGGTGGGGAAGGTTAGGGAGAAAACATAGCATTTGGAAGTATAAGGAAACACAGAAGGAGCAGGACAGAGAACTGTACCAGATAAGGCAGAAGGAAGCAGGAGGGAAGTCAGAATAGCAAAGGCCCAAACTGAGGAAAAGATAGCCAACTAAGTTAAGAAGGGGATAAAACCTTGTATAGGTACATTAGGAGTGTGAGAAAGACAAAGGGAGATAGTGAGGCTGAATAGAATGGACGGTAGGTGGGCAGAGAGGACAATGAAAAAGCAGGATACTGAACAAATACTTCTGCTCAGTATTCACAAAAGAGGAGGAGGGGGAGGTGCCTAATCCAATTAACAGAAGCACTCTGGATGGGGGATCAATCCCAGTCCTTTCACAGAAGAAAGGGTTCTGAAAGAAATCCTAAAACTGAAGGTGGACAAAGCAATGAGGCCTGATGGAATTTACCCCAGAATTCTAAAATAATTAAGGGGAGAACTAGTGACACCACTGACTACCCTTTTTAACAAATCATGGGAGGATGGTGTGGTACCTGAGGACTGGAGGAGGGTGGATGTGATTTCCCTTCACAAAAGTGGGAGCAAGACAGAGGCAGGAAACTACAGACCTGTCAGTTTGACCTCTGTGGTAGGAAAAGTGATGGAATCACTTCTGAAGGAAAGAATTGTTGAGAACCTAGAGGCCAGTGGGGCACAGGACCCAAGGCAGCATGGGTTCACAGTGGGAAGGTCATGTCAGATGAATCTAATTGATTTCTTTGACTGAGTGACCAAAATAGTAGACCAGGGAGGGCCTGTGGACATGGCCTACCTAGACTTTAGCAAGGCACTTGACACAGTCCCACACAAGAGATCAATAATCAAATTAACCAGCTTGGGAGTGGGTCCCAGGATGGTAGCTTGGGTGAAACATTGACTGGACAACAGGACACAGAAGGCAATTGTAAATGGAGTTCACTCTGAAGAAAGAGAGGTTACTAGTGGGGTACCGCAGGGTTCAGTACTGGGTCTAGTCCTTTTTAATGTCTTTATAAGTGACATTGCAGAGGGACTAGAAGGAAAAGTATGCCCCTTTGCAGATGACACCAAGATCTGCAACAGGGTTGATACACAAGGAGGCATGGAAAGGATGAGAAGGGACTTGGCAAGGCTGGAGGAATGGTCAAAAGTATGACAGCTTGGATTCAATGCAAGGAAGTGCAAAATAATGCACCTGGGAAACAAAATCCGGGGAAAATTACACAATGGGGGGGGGGCAGGTAGTAACAACTACAAAAATGGAAAGGAACCTGGGGGCAATCATATCAGATGACCTTAAGGTTAGCAAGCAATGTGAGAAGGCAGTAGGGAGGGCTAGGGAAATTGGGATGTATAGGGAGAGGCATCACCAGCAGAAAACAGGAAGTTGTTATCCCTCTGTACAGACAATTGGTGAGACCCCATCATGAGTACTGCATCTAGTTCTGGAGACACCATCTTCGCAAGGGTATAGACAGGATGGAGGCAGTCCAGAGGAGGGCAACTAAAATGGTGCAGGGTCTGCAAGAGAAGCCATATGAGGAAAGACTAAAGGAGCTTAAGATGTATACCCTTGAGGAAAAGAGGGAGTTGGGGACATGACATAAACATTTATGTACCTCAGTGGAATCAACAAAGTCTAAGAGGGTAGCACCTTTTCAGAAAAAGAGATGTGATGAAATAAGGTGATGCAATTTTAGGATAGATGGAGGACGGTTCAGGGGCAATGTGAGGACGTATTTTTTCACAGAGAGAGTGGTGGATACATGGAACAGCCTTCCTGAGGAGGTTGTGGGGTCTAAAACTGTGGGAAAATTCAAGAATGCATGGGACAGACATAAGGCAATTCTTGTGGGCGGTAGGAAGAAATAGGCTGTTGGTTAACTAGGATCTGCGGCTTATCCAGTAGGTAGGGAAATGGATAGACTAGGTGGGCCAAGCGGTCCTTATCTGCTGTCAAAGTCTATGTTTCAATGTATGTTTCTAGTGGAACCAGGCACACCACCTCCCACAGTAGTGTGGGCTGAAAATATAGATGTCTGACAGGGGCATTTAAAAAGTCTTGCAACTCCAGGGGACTGGCCCTGAGTTGTATGTGGTCCTGCCAGGAGTTTGGGATCCCAGTCAGGGTCCAGTGGTAAAGCCCTTGGTGGGGGGATTGAAGGCAATGCCCGCCCCAAAGCGAGGAAGTCATTTAAGCTTTACATATTTTAGAGGAAAAAATCTAGGCTATCCTGAGCCCACAGACATTACTAAGAGGTTTGAATAGCTGGTAGTGTAATCCTTTTATAAAAGGGGAAGTCTGGAATGACTTCGTATAAGAAGAACTATTGGACTGAACTGCACAAGACAACATTTAGTTGATCCTCCTGCATTTAGAACTTCATACATTTACACACAGATTGTGATCCAGAAAGCCAATAATTGGTAGTAGTAGTGAATCATGATTATTAAGGGCTGAGCACAGGTCAAGGCCCATGGATTCATCATGAAGGAGATTGTGATATGTGTGACTTTATAGGCACATGACAATGCATAGGACTATGAAGGTGACAATACAGGTTGATCATGCTTTTCTTACAGTTGGGAGTGGATGCATCATCCTTGAAATGCTTTGTACAGCACATCATGTTAATAATGAAATATAAAGGTATGAGTTAAACTCTTGAGTCTCTATGTGCTTATTTTAGTGTATCGGTGAAATAAACTCAAGCTTGCTGCACAGATTTCATAGGAGAAAGATTTAAGGGGCCACACTGGTCTGGAGTGCAACAGCTGGCCATAAGGAGAAAAGGCCATGCCCAGGTATTCTGTATGAATGAGAATGTGTTAATATGCAACATTATATGCACGTAGTACTGCATGGGACTAGGGGGGACAAAATACAGGTTGGTCCTGCCTTGTTTGTGACTGGTGGAGGATGTACCTTCCTTGAAATACTTTGTGCAGTAAGTCATGGAATAATGAAATATAAAGGTATGATGTAAATCTAGTTGATCCTGCCTTTCAAAACCAAACTCGCTTCACAGATTTCAGAATGGGGCTCCACTAGTTTGGAATAAGTTTGCAGGCGGGGAGGAGAACAGGTCATGTCTAGGGTTTCAGTGTGATTGCAACTGTGATTAACTGCATCTTCCTGTTGGCACACAATACTTTATGAGAACTGCAGATGTGATTTATCCTGCTGTGTTTATAATGGTTACAGATACACATCGGTATGACTTGAGAGAGTGTTAACAGATCCTGCAACATTTTATTTACCCTCCTCTGGACTGCATCCCTCCTGTCCATGTCCTAGTGGAGATGGGGTCTCCAGAATGGCATGCAGTACTCCAGATGGGGTCTCACCAACTGTCTGTACAGAGGGATAACAACTTCCTGTTTTCTACTGGTGATGCCTCTCCCTATACATCCCAGTATCCCCCCAGCCCATCCTTACTGCCTTTTCACATTGCTTGCTTACCTTTAGGTCATCTGATATGACTACCCTCAGGTCCCTTTCCATTTGTGCTGTTGTTAATACCCCCCCCCCCCATTGTGTGCTCTTCCACTGGGTTTTTGTTTTCCAGGTGCCTTACTTTGTGCTTCTTTGCACTGAATCTAAGCTGCCATACTTTTGACCATTCCTCCAACCTTGCCAAGTCCCTTCTCATCCTTACTTACTATACTTACTATAAAGCCATATTTCAGATTGTAAGAATAAATCCATTCATTAAGGAGCGCATGCAATTCTAACTCCCCTACAAATTGGGGTGTACTATAATGTCTTCCTGGGCTCCTAAATGCCCACTGTCAGACTGGTGTTTGTCTTAAGTAGTTTTATTTATTTGTGTGGGAGTGCCCTAGTGAGCCTCCATGCCTGTCTCTTTAACAGCCTAGCTAATCTGTGTTAGAAATTAGTCTGGGCTGAGTCCGAGTGATTTAAGGCTTGCGAGTGGCCAGACAGTGTGTAATTTTGCTCCATTGTGCAGTCACTACTTGCGCAGAGGGAGCCCTCTTAGGAACTGTAATTGTTTATTGCTTATTTGCTGTCACGGTAAAGATAGAGGAGTTTGTCTAACCTGCTTTTATTGCAGCTCAAACATTTGGATGGGAGCCAGCATGTTAGGTCCTGGACTTCCGGTATTTGGACCAATCGAATCGCTAGGGACCTAAATTGGAGACTGTTCCCAGGGGTCTTATGGTAAGGAATTCTGTAGTTTTTGTAGTTTTAAGTGTTGGTGCCCAAATGAACCTGGAGGGGGAGCCTTTGCTGTGATTGCCAGTTCCCTCAGCCAGCAGAACCTTTTGGATTACAAAGGAAATAGTCAGAACTGGCTGAAGCAGTGGTTCAGTTACAGTTGGAGTTGAAAATTGAACAGCTTGAGCTTTCAAGCAGCAGCTCCCTGAAGGAGCTTAGGGGAATCGGCAGCAAGAGTCTTTGCTGGCCTTCCTGCTCTGTTCTCCAGTAATTTGAACTGCCTATCTCAGAAGTCGGATCTGTCTGATTTCCAGCTTTGGAACTGTGGCAGAAGAATGAAGAAGTGTCATTGTGACTTGTGATTTGGATCGAAGACTTGCTCTAGAGGCGATCGGCCCAACTTGTGATAGAGTTACCTTTGGATCGGAAAGTTTGAGCAGTTAAGCTGTTTATTTGCATCGGGACAGTATCTGAACTGTTGTTCAAAGAAGTTAGTGCAGTAAATGTGCTGAATGTGTTTCATGGGTCGTGATTTGCTTCCCCAAGGTCAGATCCATTATGCCAGCTGGAGGCTTCACCAGCAGAAGATCACAAACTTTTGCAGAACTGTTCATCCTGCCAGGGCCCTGCCATCTCAGCCTAGGCCGCTACTCATGCATCAGAGACCTTCTCGGTGAAAGACCGATCTGGGGACTCAGCCCCCTGCCCAACACCATTGAGCAGGTAGCGACCACCTGAAGGCAAGCTGTATTGGCCCTGCTTCCGCTGGAATTCCTGATCATCACCTATGAGGTCTACATCTCTCCTGTCCAGCATCAAGGTTCTGGTAGTGTGAGTGCAAATCAGGGTAGCTTCCT
The DNA here is from genome assembly GCA_016271365.2 of Neoceratodus forsteri. Lineage (NCBI taxonomy): Eukaryota > Metazoa > Chordata > Ceratodontiformes > Ceratodontidae > Neoceratodus > Neoceratodus forsteri. The sequence continues at coordinate 218,747,340 of CM028136.1, read as the reverse complement.
GCAACAAAAGCAAAAATCATTGTGGTATCAACTAATTATTTATTTTACTGGGTTCTTGCAACAGACAGCCATTCAGCTTGGATTACAAATTATTGGGATGTGTGCATGCTTAACTATTTTCCTTTTTTTTTTAAGGGCCACAACAGCTGCAGTGCCTGCCACCCTAGGCAATGCTTCAGGCTAGCCTTCATGACATACTGGGTACCCAGGGTTGTTACACTGTCTAATTGGGACTTTAAGTACATGCTGGACAATCCTGCTTTATATCAGATTGCTAATCATTCTGCTAGAATCATGCCCTTCCCTTGTTCACTGCCCCTAAATAAACCCGATTGTCTTTTTTCACATTCAACCTGGCTAATGTGCATATTATTAGTTGGGTTACAGTGTTAATGCTGCATTGTTGCATTGCTGATCTTATTTTCCAGGTGGTCTCCAGGGCAGTCGCAGATGATTCAGCCCTGGTGGTAAGTGAGAAGGGTGTGAGCACATTATTACTACTGCCTATTGCTTGTGAATGTACTAGTGTGTTGTTACTTAGGCCACTAGAAGGGTTGGTGGGTGGTTATAGTGTCCCACAGGGCTATACCAGAGCAGTTAAGCTACCCCAATACCATTCCTCTGGGTGGAGGCACCCAATTTCTGAACTCAGGCCCCTCAAGCTATGCATTGCCCTACAGGCAGGGGTAGCAGCACTTAGAATAATGCTGCTTAGGGGTTACACTTTTCAGATATTTGCAGCTGTATGACTTTGCCCAAACTTCTTGATATGCAGCAGCACCATATTTTGGAGTGTGTTTGTTTTTGAAGAAGCACAAGAAAAACTGACCCAATGAGCAGTAAGGGACATGTAATCTATATTCTGACTGCTGGTGCACATATCTGTTGCGACATGTATAACCCCGCCCTTCGCAGTTTGAAGTGCAAGCATCACTGTCACTTTTAATGCTTGATAAATGTTTGGCATTTCAACATAAGCAAAGTATCTGTGAAGAGGAACATTGTAACAAGGCTCTGCAAGTTTCATGACCTCCCTAAAATCCTCATGATCTACTTAACAATGTGGGAGAAGAGCTCCAGCTAACAGTTCCCCAATTGTGTGATTAAGATGAAGAGTCTTCGGATGATTTTTGGTAAAAGTGTGCTTCCTCTCAAATGCCTGAGACAATGTTAGCTACTTACAACATATCCCTGCTGGTTAATTAGGCACTGTGCTTCAATAACTAGATGGACGTTGAGGTGGTGAACTAGGACTTATACTTCTGTGCTGTCACTGGATGTGCAACTGGTGCCAATGGCGTTTGTGTTGGTAGTATTGGTGGTCCTAGGACTGGCACTACTTCTGTCCACATCAAGTTCAGAAAATTCACTATGTATTTCAGACCCTTCTCATCTGTGGTCCGGAAAGTGGAGGACATGGTTTTTGGCTGAAGTAGCCATACTGAAGGTTTTTTCAAATGGCATTTAAGAGCTGTAGTGCTGAGACATGACCCAACTTTACCATGACTTACACTTTGTTTATATAGGGAATAAATTCCTCTGCATGGATCACTTTTACTGACAGAAAAATAATTCCACACTTCAGAAGTAACAGACTTTGCTTGAGTGCTAAGAAGATAACTAAAATCCTGTTTGTGTTTTTTCACCAGTCTGAGCAGAACCCAGGTCAGCCTCCTTGGTGCTAGAAGAGTGGGCAGGGACACTTAAGGGTTTTTCATTTTTATGTTTGCTTGCACGCATGTGCAAGAAACATAGTGTGATCATCCGAGTTTTTGTAGGTGTGGCACCCTGTCTTCTAATTCAGTCAGTGTGTTTGCAGGCATGGCCACAGTTCACCAATGAATGCTGCAGCTGTCTATGAAAGCAGTTGAAAATGCAGTGGTGTACAGTTGAAAGGGAGAGATCGCTTCAGTGAGCAGCGATAAGATAATGTTGATTAGCATATTGCCGGCAATCCTGCTTGTATATGTCTCTACTTTCTCTTCCTGGAACATAAATTCAATTTGAAGTGAACTATGGCTGATGAGGGTGCCGAATCCATCGTCGGGTCAGCGCCCCCCAATACACTTCTAGGTGCCACGCTGGGTACCCACCCCAGCGAGGCAAACATCCATCTGCTGGCCCCCCAAACACACTTCCAGGAGCCATGCTGGGAACCCACAACAGTGTGGCAGACCTCTGTGTGGCCGACAGGGGTGCCCAATCCCCCATCAGCTCCACTGCCACCCCAAAGCAAAAGTTCCGGCTTCCACGCTGGGAGCCCACCCCAACATAGCAAAAGTCCCGCATCATCTTTCTAAAAGAAAAAAAGACCTAAAACAAAAAGTTCCCTCGTTGCTTGTCTTGCCCCCTCCCCCCACCCGCGGCCACCCTCTGTGCACTCTGCCTCCCCACACCCCCACCTTTCCCCATACTTACCTCCGGAGTCTGACACGATGATCTTTGGTGGACTGGGAACATGTCTGCATTCTTCAAAGCAGACCGTGAACTGAGGAAATGCCGGTAAGCTGTATAATGGAATTAATAGGGTTTTTTCAACTTTGATGCATATCTCAGGCATTTTTGGGGATTTTGGCACCACATTTTCAACATGCGGTTTTTCGAACCCCTCCTCATGAATTCTGGCACTGTCATGGCGTTATTTGGCCCCAAAAGGTGATTTCATAGTCACTGCGCAGAACCACCCTTTGGGACCGATTTATAAAACTACAGTGTCACAGTTCATGAGATAGGCCCCGGAAAACCCTATGTTGAAAATCTGGTGAAAAAATTCACAAAAATAACTAATTTACGAGAGTGCATTGCGCAATTCCTATGCACGCCCATAAGTTCGTGAATTTTTAATATTTTTAGTCCAGATTCTCAACATTGCTATTATAACACACCTCCTTATGTGCAGTACAGCTGTCATTTTTCACATCTCGACGAAAATGTGTTTCCGCGCATGTAGCACACAATGGCACAGTTGGTGTGAGAAATCAATGTTCTGGACAGATTAAGAAAATCACAGTGACACTGGTCATGAGCAGAGGTCTTAAAATGGCTATGTTAAAAATTTGGTGACAAAAGTCCATAAAATGACTGTGTTACGAGCAAGCATTGCTCAGTTTCCATGCACCCTCTTAAGTTCATAAATTTGTATTATTTTCAGTCCAGATTTTCACCCCTGGCATTTTTCCCACACTTTCTTATGAACAGTACAGCTGTAATTTTTCACACCATGGCCAAAATGTGTTTTCGCACTTCCAGTGCAGAAATGCATGGTCGCTGTGGGAAATCACTGTTTGGGACAGATTCAGAAAATCACAGTGACACTGTTCATGAGCGGAGGTCCCAAAATGCCTGTGTTGACAATCTGCTGTAAAAAATCCTCAAACTAATTACATTACGGGTGTGTGTTGCACAGTTTCTATGCACGCTCGTGACTTCACAAGTTTTTTTAATATTTTCACTGCAGATTTTCAACATTGTCATTTTTTACACCTCCCCATGAACAGTACAGCTGTCATTTTTCACATCCTGTTCGGAATGTGTTTTCTCACCTGTGGTGCCAAATGGTGTAGTCGCTGTGCAAAATCAGCTTTCGGCTAACGAGCTGATATTGCCACTGTTCATGAGGTGGAGGTCACAAAAAAACATGTTGAAAATTTGGAGTGAAAATACCAACGAACACATGAGGCGTTAGGGTTTCCGACCATAACGCCCCACCCTGTAGAGACTGACAGACATCAGGGTTGTGACTTGGGATTGTTGCCTGTAATGCTCATACCATTCCACCCCCACCCACACCCTGCTGCCAGTGAGAGGCATCGAGGTATGCCTTGGACTCTTCTGTCCCAAAGTTCACCCCATTCTCCTATACAGCACCCATCTCACCATATTTCCTGATGGAATGGGGTGAACATAAGGGCCAAAGACCCCAAGGCACACCGTGACACTTGTCAGTGTCTGCAGGTTAGGGTGTGGTGAAATGGCATGGCCATTATGCCTGATGACCCAAAGGCACACCCCAACGCCTGTCAGTATCTGCAGGGTGATGGTGGGGTTGGCTTCAGGTCAATACTTCACTGCCATTCCTATTATGCAGCTTTGTAACTCCTACACTACCAATGCCAATGCCAGCAAGCAAACATTTGGCATTGACAAATGCTTGTTTTCTGATGTAGAAGTTGTGGAGTCACTGGATGTGTCTTTCTCATTACCAGCATCTGTGGATTTGTTTACAAGTGCACTATCTGGTTCTTTGTTAGCAGACTTGCTCATTTGATGTGGTTGAGGGACTGATGATAAGTCACCAATCACAGCAGTGTCAGACTGAGACAAAGAGCTACTGTTTGAGTCAGAGACTGAGTCATTGTCACTTGCACTATTACTGCTAGTCACAGGGACTTTAACAGAATGAATGGCATACCTTATGACACCTCTCCATGTGACACCAGCAGCTGCACAAGTTTTCTTTGAATGTCCCACTTCCGCATGGTTCGTTGTTGCCCTTTTGCTGTTTGTTGTATTTTTACCACATGAAACATTTTGGATATTTTTTGCTAACATCAGGACTACCACTACCACCAATGCCTGATCCACTACCAGTACCAGATGCTTCATCTGTGTTATCAGCCATACTAACATGCCAGCAGAATAGGCCTAATGGTCTCTCGAGTCTGCTTGATTTTCAGCAACTGCACTGAGGGCCGATTTTGGTGTCCCACCCTCCCCTTGGGTTATACTGTCTCCAGTCCCAGATGTTCTACCTGTATTGGGCCTGGTCAGATTTACCCACCCCCTGTACCTGTCCCATCCCCTCTTAAACCTGTCCACAGTCTCTGCCTCTACCAGTTCCCTGGGCAGTGCATTCCATGGCTCTACTACCCTTTCAGTGAAATAACATCTCCTCCTCACCCCTCTGAGCCTGCCCCTTCCAGCTTACACCTGTGACCACTTGTTGCCCCACCCACCTTCCTTTGGAGCACCCTGAGTGAGCCTTCTTTATTGATCCTTTTCATGTACTTAAAGACCTCTATCATGTTCCCCCGTCCCTCCTCTCCTCCAGGGTGTATATGTCAAGCTCCTTAAGCCTCTCCTCATAGGTCCTCTCTCCCAAGCCCCAGATCATTTTGGTTGCCCTCCTTTGGACCCTCTCTGGGAGTGTAATGTCCCTCTTTAAATGTGGTCTCCAAAACTGTACACAATACTTGAGGTGTGGCCTAACCAAGCAGTTGTACAATGGAAGGATCACTTCCACCTTTCTGGAGGTAATCCCCCTGGCGATGCATCCCAGCAGCCTATTTGCCCTTGCCGCTGCCCTCCTACAGGTCTCTGAGTTGTTCATTTTGACATCTACCACTACCCCCAGGTCCCTCTCACCCTCCGTGACTTGAATCATGTCTCCTCCCAGGGTATACCCCTGGCCGGGATATCTGACTCCCAGGTGCAGAACCTTGCACTTCCTGCATTGAATTTTAGTTTCCATTTTCCCGACCACATTTCCAGAGCCTCCAGGTCCTCCTGCAAAGCCACCCTCCCCTCCCCATCCCTCCTCCCCATCCACCACTGCACTCAGCTTTGAGTCATCTGTAAAGAGATTCATCTCACTTTTGATCCCCCTCCTGATAACTGAGATATAGGCATTGAACAGGAGTGGCCCCAGCACTGACTCCTGGGGAACCCCACTAGTAACCCACCTTGGGGATGAGGCCAACCCTCCAACCACCACCTTCTGAGTACGCTCAGAGAGCCAATTTCCTATACATCTTAACAACTGTCTTCCTACCCTCATTTCCTTCAGCTTAGCCAGCAGGCCACTGTGGGGTACCGAATCAAATGCCTTGCTAAAGTCCAGAAAGAGGACGTCCACTGGCCTACCCTAGTCCAGGGCCCTTGTCACCCAGTCATAGAACTCAGCAAGGTTTGTCTGGCATGATCTTCCCATGACAAAACCATGCTGGCTATCGTCCAAGTACCCAGTTTGCTCCAGTAACCCCCCTAGCCTTTCCTTGACAATACCCTCCATCATGTTGCTGACCACCGATGTAAGGCTAACGGGCCTGTAATTTCCCACCTCCTCTCTTGATCCCCCCCCTTGTGGATCAGCATGACATAGGCTACCCTCCAGTCTTGGGGCACACACCTGGTCCTCAGAGAGATGTTGAAAAGCTCTGCTAGAGGGACTGCCAGGACATCCGCCAGTTCCCTCAGCACCCTGGGATGTATCTCATCTGGCCCAGGTGCTTTCTCTATCCAAAGGGACCCGAGGGCTTCCCTTACTCTCTCTACTGGGATTTCAGCTCCACATCCTCCCCTTTTCACCCTGCACTGCTGGGCCCCCACCTGTCTGTGGTGGCCACTCCCTTTCCCCAGACCTATCAGGGCCCCTGGTCTCTACCGGTCCCACCCCTTGCTCTGGTTTACCCCTGCTCCCCTCACAAGACATAGCCTCTCCAGCCCCCCCCCAGTAAAAACTGAGGCAAAGTACTCATTTAGGACTTTTGCCTGTTCCCCTGCCTCCTGTGCCTCATAGTTTCATAGTTACTTACAAGTTCAGGAGGCAAAGCCTGTTATTGAACTTGCCACCCAAAGGTGGTTGTAATTTTCTATATAATCAAATTTGGTGTTACCCATAAATTTGTCTAGTGTACCCTTAAAAACATCCAAAGTTTTACTCTCAACAATTGAGACTGGTAGTGTATTCCACAAATTAACTATTCTCTGAGTAAACCATTGATGTCTTTTTTTTGTTCGGCAATTTACTCCTTTTAATTTCATATTGTGAGATCTTGTATGTGATGTACAACATTTTCTTTCAATATCTAAGGTTTCTGTAAGTCCTGGTTCATTGAGGGCCTTATAGATCAAGCAAGGGTCTCCTCGAGGGTGTCTGTACTGGATTGCATATAGTCAAAGTGTTTTCAATCTTTCACCATAAGGTTTATCAAACATACCATTAATTTTTAGTCATTTTCCTTTGGACCCCCTCAAGTTGTTTCTTACCATGAATTGTGATAGGTGCACAGAATGGGGCACAATAATCCAAATGAGATCTCACTAAACTGGTGTAAAGTGGAAGGATAACCTGCGGTTGTCTGCTTTTAATATTTTTCCAAATGAAGCCCATTTTTCTCTGACATTTCTTTACTTTGAATATTGTATTTTTTCAAAGGTTAACTTACTGTCAATATTTATCCCAAGGTCTTTTTCATTTTCTGTTACTTGAAGTTTTACATTGTTTAATAAGTACTCATTTTTCAGATTGTTATGACCCAAGTGTATTACTTTGCACTTCTGCTCATTAAATTTCATTTTATTATTTCAGGCCCAGATTTCTAAAGCTTCTAATTCTTTTTGCAAAGAGCCTGTTGCCTCAATGGTATTAACAATGCATCCAATGTTACAATCGTCTGCATATTTTGATATCCAAATGTTATCTGCTATCTGCATTGATGTTATCAGAAAATTGAAAAGAACAGGGCCCAGCACAGAGCCCTGTGGAACCCCACTTGTAACCTCGGCCCATGAGGACAAGGCTCCCTTTACTGATCTACGATTAGATAACCATGAATTGATCCCTTTAATTAAGATATATGGAAATTTTAGTTTAACCAGATGCTCTAGAAGAATTCTATGTGAAACTCTGTCAAATGCCTTAGCAAGGTCCAGAAATACAACATCCACCGGTAGTCCCTTATCCAATGCAGCACTCACATTTTCAAAGAAGTTTAGTTGGTTTGTTAAACATGACCTTCCTTTTCTGAAACCATGCTGTGTTATGTCATATAAATTATGATGATTGATATGTTCTTCAAGTCTACACAGGATTAATCTTTCTAGGATTTTCCCTATAACAGATGTCAAGCTTATAGGCCGATAATTAGATACTTCAGATTTATCACCTGCTTTATAAATTGGTATTACCACTGCTTCTTTCCATGCTACTACACTTTTGCCTGCTTCAAGGGATAGATTAAATAATTTACTCAGTGGGACAGAGATGTAAAAGGCAATTTATTTTAAAAAGTTTGGGTGTATTCCGTCTGGTCCTGCTGATGAAGTAACTTAATTTCTGTAATTCTGTCAGTTTCATCTACCGTAATAGGTTCAACAGTCACTTGATTAGGGTTTGTGTTTAAGTTATTGAATTGTTCCTTATTAGAAAATATCTTGTGAAAGTACTTATTAAATTCTTCTGCTATTTGGATTTCATTGTTTATGATTCTTGAATTTGTTTGTAATGCTATCAGATATTGTTGCTTTAGAACCTCTCAATGACCCGATATAATTATAGAACTTTTTCTTATTATCTAATGTGTCAGTTGCTAGTTTATTTTCTATAATCTTTTTAGCATTCCCAATTTCTAGTTTTACTTTATATCCCCTATCCTTATCTTGCTGATCTGCCCCCTTATTTTCCTTTTTTCCCCTATGTATCTAAAGAACCCCTTGTCCCCCTCTAGATCCCACTGGTCAAGGACTGCTCCTTTTTTGCCTTAGCTGCTCTCACCACCCTGGTGACTCTCTTGGCTGTCAGCTCATATTCCTCCTGATCCCTTTCACTCCTTGAGCACTTGAAGCTCCTATAGGCTGCCTTCTTTTTCCTCACCACCTCCTGTACCTCCCAGATCCACCAGCAGGGTTTGCTGGCCTTACCAAACTTATGCCTTTTCTTTGCGCAGGCTCTGGTAATCTCCTGTATTCCCCTCCTGATGACCCCCCACCTGCTGTCAGCATCCATATCCAGCTTTATCCCATCCAGATGATCTTTAAGGATCCTTCCTTCCCGTCTCCTTGAAATCTGTACCCCTTAAGTCGGTTACTACCATCCTTGTTCGGCTTTCCTCCCACCAGGTCCAGGAAGTACCAGACTGTGGCGTGATCACTCCCCACCAACGGGTCCCTCACCTCTAGGCCCCTAATCTGATCACTGTCTGCCAGGACCACGTCCAGTATCCGGGCCTCCCTAGTTGGCTCACCCACTTGTTGTGTCAGAAATGCATCCTGGAAGACATCCTGCAGCCTCTGCTCTCTGGCCACTGGTGACATCATAGTCCCCCAGTCTGTTCCTGGCATGTTGAGATCCCCCATTACCATTACCCTTCCCTTTCCCAATCTACGGTGTCCCTTGAGATTTGCCACCAAACTTTCTTCCAAGACCTCCGCCAGTGCTGGTGGTCTGTATACCACTCCAACCTTTACTTTCTTACCTCCCTGCATCAGCAAGGTGACCCAAATAGCCTCCATGTTCCCCTCTGCCTCCTCTACCCATGCCATTTCTGAATAACAGTGCTACACCACCTCCCTTCCCTTCCCCTATCTTTTCTGAACATAGTGTAGCCCTCCAGATTTAGATACCACTCGTGCCCTTGAGTCCCCCAGGTCTCAGTGACTGCTGCCACATCTACCTCCCTTTCAACTAGCATCACCTGAAGCTCAGGCATTTTATTTCCTAAGCTCCTGACATTTATCAGGACCACTCTCCACCCCTTTTCCCTCCTCTCCTTTCTCCCCCTTGAGCTCCCATTTCTCAGCTCCTGCACCCCATCTGGTGACCCATTTCCATCTCTCCCAAGCCCCCTAGAGGAGTGGAGAACCGGTCTCTCAATTATTGTACTTGCTGGCACTGCCCCATTTTTGATACCTCCTCTCTTCACAAGTTTAAACCCCACCTTTCTCTGATGAACCCAGCTAGTTTGAGCTTAAGGATGTCCTTCCCCTTCAAATTAAGGTGGAGCCTGTCCCTAGCGTACAGCCCCTTATCCTCCCAAGTCTCCCCTCAGTCCCCCACCAGGCCATACCCTGATACTCCACACCACTCCCTAAGCCACTGATTTATCTCATAGATACATAGATACATACACAGTGTTGGCAGATAAGAGCCTATGGCCCACCCAGTCTGCCCATTTGAGCTTGTAAGTTCAGTTTATGTTTTCCTAGAAGTCTGTTGCCCCTTACCCCGACCTCCAGAATTCCTTTATGTCTATCCCATGCATTATTAAATCCGTGATTGTTTCAGCCCCCACTACTTCCTCTGGCAGGGTGTTCCACTTGTCCACCACCCATTCTGTGAAGAAATTCTTCCTCACATTTCCTCTGAATTGTCCTTCCTCCAACTTCATCCCATGCCCTCTAGTCCTGAAACATCTTTTTTGCTTAAAAATAGTGTATTCCTGCACCCTGTTCCTCCCTGTAAGATACTTTTATGTCTCTATCATATCCCTCTCTCCTCCTCTCCTCCAGGAGTACATATTCAGTTCCTTCAACCTGTCCTCCATAGGACTTGTGATGCAATCCATGTACCATCTTTGTTTCCTCCTCTGAACCTTCTCTACCCTGTCTATGTCCTTGCGTAGGTAGGTCTCCAGAACTGTACACTGTACTCCAAGTGGGGCCTCACTAGTGTGTTGTATAGTGGAATTATGACCTCCCTTTTCCTGCTGGTGATGCCCCTGCCTATGCATCCCAGCATCCTATTTGCTTTACCTGCTGCCTTGTCACACTGTTTCCCTACCAAGATCCCTTTCCTGCTTGGTGCATGCTATATCCTCACCCCTTAACTGATATATTGTGCCAGGGTTTTTGTGCCCCATATGCATTATCTTGCACTTCTTTGCATTGAATTTCAACTGCCAAACCCCTGACCATTCTTCAAGTTTCTGCAGGTCCCTTCTCATTCTGTCTACACCCTCTGGTGTGTCTACTCTGTTACAGAGCTTTATGTCATCAGCAAACAGTGAAATTCTGCCTTCTAGGTCCTGCACAATGTCACTGATGAAGATGTTGAATAGGACTGGTCCCAGCACTGATCCCTGTGGTACTCCACTGGTCATTCTTCCCTCTGTGGAGTGACAGCCATTTTCCACCACCCTCTGTGTCCTGCCGCCCAGCCAGTTACCTACCCACCACACTACTGTCCTGCCCACACCCCATATTCCCCAGTTTGTGTAATAGTCTTCTATGCGGCACAGTGTCAAAAGCCATGCTGAAGTCCAGATAGGCCATGTCCACTGCCCTCCCCTGATCCACCTCCCTAGTCACCCAGTCAAAAAATTCAACAAGGTTGGTCTGACATGACCTCCCCCTGGTGAAACCATGCTGCCTTGGGTCTTGTAGTCCATTGACAACCAGATTTTCCACCAGTCTCTCCTTCAGTAGTGCTTCCATGATCTTCCCTACTACCAAGGTGAGGCTGACTGATCTGTAGTTCCCCGCTTCCTCTTTGTTCCCACTTTTGTATAAGGGGACTACATCTGCTGTCCTCCAGTCTTTGGGTACCTCCCCCTGTTTCCAGTGATCAGCTAAACAGGATAGCCAGAGGTTCAGCCACCACCTCTCTTAGTTCTTTAAGGACCATGGGGCGCAACCCATCTGGTCCCATTGCTTTATCAACTCATTACTTCAGTTCCTTCAGGACCCTTTCTCATGTAAAGGGACTTGTGTCCATTTTGCACCATTCTCACCCTTGTCTCCTTCAGACCCATTACCCTCCTCTTCCTCAGTAAAGACTGAGCAGAAATACCTGTTCAATATGTCAGCTTTATTGTTGTCATCCTCCACGTGGCTCCATCCTCCCCTTCAGTCTCACTATCCCTTCCTTTTGCCTTTCTTTTTCCTTATGTACCTGTAAAGGTTTTTCCTCTCTACCCACTGATTTTGCAATGTGTTCTTCTGTCTGAGCTTTGGCTTCCTACTGACCTCCCCTCCTTTGCTTCTCCTAGTACTTCTCCTATCCACCTCCTGCCTGCTTTTTTGTATTGCCTGAATGCAATCTTTTGGCTTTCACTTTCTTTGCTACCTCTTTGGAAAACCATAATGGTCTCCTCTTCCTTTTCCTCTTGCTAACCTGCTAATGCATAATTCTTTTGCTCTTGTAATCCCATTTTAAATACTGCCCACTGTTCCTCAAACCCTGATTCCTGCTCCATTCCCTTAATGCCTCTTTCAAGTATCTCCCTATTTTCCCAAAGTCTGGCCCCCTAAAATCCAGGATACGTGTTTTTGTGTGGTTTGGTTCTGCTCTTTCTGTGATTTCAAACCACAATGACTGGTGGTCACTGTTCCCCAGGCACTCCCTCACTGCTACCCCCATCACACTGTCCCTGTTTGTGAGCACAAGGTCCAGTATTGCCTTCTGCCGAGCTGGTTCCATGACCAGTTGCTTGAGGAAGGCACCCTGAAGGGAGTCCAGGATAAATCTGCTCTGAGTTGATGCTGCTGCTGGGATGCTCCAGTCCACATCTGGAATATTGAAGTTTCCAACCAGTACTACCTCATCCTTGTCTGCCATCCTTTGGATGGCTTGCATCAGCTCCCTATCTGTTTCTTCCTCCTGGGCTGGTGGTCTACAGACCACACCTGTGCGGATGGCTGGCCCCAATTTCCTTTCCATTTTAACCCACAGTATCTCTCCCCCATTTTGTTCCTCCTGGATCTCTGTGGCCCTTATGTCATTTTTCACATACAGTGCCACTCCTCCTCTCTTCTTACCTGCCCTGTCTCTTCTGAAATTGCTGTAGCCAGGTATGGCCATCTCCCAGTCATGGTTATCATTATACCAGGTTTCAATGACAGCCACAATGTCCTGGTCTGACTGCACCATGACAGCCTCCAGATCTTTCATCTTGTTGCTAAGGCTCCTGGCATTGGCTCACATGGCTTTCCATGATTTGATCTCCCTAGATTGTTTCGCTGTTCTACTCCAGCCCCTTCCTTGGTTGTCCTTTATCCCTGGTTCTCCTTGCTGTCTGCCCTTCTGCTGAATTTTGCCCCTTTTCTGCCTATCCACCTCTTGGGTGCTAATCTCCATCTTTTGCATACTGCTTTGTAGAGATAGCCACTCCTCCAGTTCACTGGTTCCACTGCTAGCTGTGGGGGGTGAGTAAGTAGGTACCCTCCTTGCTGGCTTGTCACCCCCCCTTTGCTAGTTTAAATGCTTGTCAATGTAGCATTTAAACTTATCATTGAGTGCTTGGATTCCCCTCCAGGATGGATGCAGGCCGTCAGGCTTGAACAAACCTCCATCTCTCCAGGTGGGTCCCCAGTCACCAATGAATCCAAACCCTTCCTCACAGCACCAGTTCTTCAACCATGAGTTAAAGTTCCTGATGCATGCAGCCCTATGCTCTCCCTTGCCTCTCACAGGTAGTACTTCTGAAAAAGTGACAGAATTAGCTACTTGCTTGAGATCCCTCCCCAATTTTCTAAACTCTTCCTGAACTTCCTTTGGCTCCCCATTTGTCAGGTCATTAGTACCTAGGTGGATAATGACATCCAGCTCACCCTCCCATCTTGCCTTCCCAGTGATCCCCAGGATCTTCCTTCCATCCCTCCATGCCGTGGCACCTGGTAGGCACCTCACCTCCCTGTCCTCCCCCTCCTGTGTTCCTAGCTGGATCCCTCTTATGATGGGGTCCCCCACCAGGATTCACTTCCTCCTCCTCTGGGGTCCACCGCTCTCCCTGCTGAGGTCACCTCCTTGGCTAACCTCCACATCCTTTCCTTCTACTTCTCTGGGTACCTCTATTTGGTTGTCCCCATTTGCCAGTGTGGCATATGAGTCTTGAGTGGAATAGGATCTGGGATGTGCCTCTGTCTGACCGCTCTAACCCTCCCTGAGCCCACTGTCACTCAAGTGCTCCTTGTTCTCAGCATCCTTTGAGGCAGTTGTATTGGACTGGGTCATCTCTGGATCTGGATGATGGTACTCCTGACCCAGTTTACTTCTGCTCTGAGTCTGGCTATCTCATCCCGCAGTCCAGAGAGATGCATGCAGATAGGGCAGCATCTCGATGTCCAGAAGGGCTGCCTGAATATGGCTGCCCCACAGCCACTGCATTGCACCACTCCCCACATTATACTGCAATTATACTGCTGTTCCACTACTTGTCTGTTACTGAAGCTCTCCTAGTTCCCCTTTTTATTAATTTACTGTCCTAAAAATCCTGCCACTGATCCTCCGATACTTTTCTTTTTAAAAAAAGAAAATAAACCAATAAATAAATAATTTTTCTAATCTTCTTCTTGTTTTCCCCACTAGCCCTTGGCACCGGCAGGATTTCTGAAAAGGAGATCTTGCAGCCTATGGAAAGGCATACCCTGGCCAACTCCCGGAACCTTGCCTGAATTTATAGTTCACTATTACCATTTATGTTGTTTGTCCCCAAGTGCACTAGAATGTCTGGAGTCACCCAGCATTCCCTTGCCAGTGAATACAACTCATGCTTGGTCTTGTGCACCGTCAGGCCTGGGTGGCATTTGGTTCCGATCAGACAGGTTTTACCCTCCTCCTGCCCCTCCCACTGGATGCCTCTGATCATGGAGTCCCCCAATAGCAGTACTCTAACCTCCCCCTTGCCTCCCTATTCACCCCTCGGGTTCCCCCTCCTTCCATGTCCCTCCTCATCCCTTTGTCTGCTTTCTCCCCTCAACTGGCTCCTCATACCTCCCACAATGTGGGTGTTGAAGGTAGCCCCTTCACTATTGTCCCTGGTCACCTCCTCTACCCATGTCCTGGCCTTGTTTATCTCCCCCACCCAAGGATCTTTCTCTGTATCTCTTTCCCCACTCCTTACCAATCCATCCATCCTATCCATTTGCCTAGTTTGGCTTTCTGCTTGCTATCATCCCATTTATATCCTGCACCTTCCTGCCTGTCGTGCTCCCCTGTTCCATACCATCAGCCTCCTCCTTGTTCCCCTGATCCTCCTTTTTCTTCTCCTTCCCACCCCACTTCCTCCATCATGTCCGGGACCCCCTCTATTGTGCCCTTACCCCTTGCCCCCTTCACCCTTTCTATCTGTCCCTGCCCCAGCTTCACCAGCAGAAGCATCATCATCATCATCCTCCTCCTCCCCCACACATCCCTCTTCTACCAATGGGTGTAGAGGGTTTAAACAATTTGTGAGCCTTAGCCCATACCCCAGTGCCCCCCCATCCCTGCTGCCCCTCTCGGTTTCCTTTGGACAACCCCAGACTCTTGCCTACTGCTGTGGAAATTTCCACCTTTTGGGCCACACCTGCCAGGGTCCCCTAGAGCCTCCTGTGTACCCCCCTTCTTTTATCTCCCAGTGTGAGCATCTCTCTTCACTCCTCCCCCAGCTTGGGAGGCCCCAGCACCTAGTACTTCCATGTAGGTGGCCGCTGGCCTCCTACCTCTCCAATTCTCCCCCCAAGAACCCCCAGCTGCCTTCAGATCCCCTCTAACTCCTCCTTAAGCTGTGCCAGCTGGTAGCACACTGGGCATCCCACGAACCTCCAAGCCCAGTCCAGTATCATGGCCGCCCCACACCTTGTGCATGTAACCACCCTCCCAAAGATACCTGCTCTAGTGATATGTGGTCCCTTCTCCATCATTACAGCAGTCTTTTCTAGGCCAAATAACCAACTAATACTAGCCCAGACCTCTAACAGAAAGTTTACCTGATATATTCCAGTTGAAGGCCCTCCACAATATCCAACTATCACACTACTCAGCAATTCATTGTGGATGCTGTACTCCTGTTTGGGATCTACCTATGCTTTTTCCCTGCCCTGTGGCTGCATTATTGGATAGAACTACATGCGCTGCACCTGAAGCCTCTTCCTCCAATTGCAGGGCAGGTGTTCTCCTATAAATGAGCTGTACTCTGGGGAAGGAGAGGTGGGGCAGGGTGGGATTAGGGCCCACACCCGACTCTCAAGAGAGTGTATTGGCCCTGTGTCTGCCCCTCACTGCACCTCCAAGCACTGCAACCTCCTTTGGAGGAAGGTCCCACACAAACACTGTATTAAACAAGTCAGCATTCCTGCCCGGAAGTCCAAGACTGATAAGAATTTAAAGCTTATCCAGCTACTAAAATCCTTTCCCCATCTGTTCAGCAAAAGCAGGTTCACACAACCTCTGCCAGATGCCAACTATTTCTGCAGTACTGCTATGTGAGAATAGCACCACCATAGCACCACTTGTATACTGTACTACATACAACTCCTGTGTTACAAAATGATGTGGTCTGTGATTGCCACAACTCACAAATTTGGCTTTGGCTGTATGACACTGTGATGCAGTGGACTGGAAGCAAACTGAAGAATATGCAGGTTTGCAACTAAAGTTAGATTCCAGTTTCAAGGCTTACATAATGGATTGGGCATGGGCATATGCAAAACAGGGCAACGTGAAATGCCAGGAATTATAATTTGGAATCTGAATAAAAAATTATTGTTACAGTATTGCAAGAAATTGTCTGTTTATTTTTTATTTTATGTCACTATTTCTTGTCCTGTAATATATTTTACTTTATGCAAGATGGTACCATGCACTGAGTGCTGGGTGGCACATGGTCACTGCGTAACAGTACAGTCAAAGGGTGCACAGGAAAATGATGGAATGGCCACAAACACTATGCCACAGGAGATTGAGTCACACAACACAGTGAATGGGATTTATCTGTCTCTCCTCCCAACAGGGAAATAGAATTCTGGCATGTGTTTAAGCATACCACCACACAACTAGCTACTGGCTGCATATGGTCACACACACTGGGTAGGGTGCAATGTAGTCAGAGGGCACACAGGAGCAAGGTGATGGGCTGGCCATGCCAGAGGAGACAGGGAGGAGCCACAGACACAACAACACAGAAGAGATGAATAATACTGTGTCAAAACTGTCTTGTTGTACATGTATCAGGAGGTTTGGGGTGAAAGGAGTAGAAGGACCCCCCCGAGCCCAGTCATGAGATTCCTGACAATTTTTTACTTTGTTGTTGTACTTGGAAATATTTTTGCTGGGTTTTTTTTGTTCCCTTTCCCTGTTTGTTGGCTTTCAAATTAAGTTTCAGTTATTTTCTCGCTCACAAGGAA
Organism: Neoceratodus forsteri; assembly: GCA_016271365.2. Taxonomy (NCBI): domain Eukaryota; kingdom Metazoa; phylum Chordata; order Ceratodontiformes; family Ceratodontidae; genus Neoceratodus; species Neoceratodus forsteri. Next base: position 218,730,519 of record CM028136.1, on the reverse strand, counting down.
AAATCTGATTTGATGATCTCTTTCTTCCCTCCTCCCACAGCCAGGCTGATTCCCCCCAGTCCCACCTTTCAATTTAGAGAAAGAGAGAGAGAGATGAATTTGAAATAAATCAGTCAATCAGCACAGACAGAGCAGAGTACTCAGCACAAGTTCTGAAGGGAAAATGTGATCTCTCTTCCCCTTCCCCCTGCCAGGGTGATCTCCTTCCTGAGTCCCGACTGTTCTTTCCTGCTGTTTTCTTGGACCCCCTTCCTGCCCCCTCCCCCCTTAAGGCAGCAATGTTTTGCTTCAGGCAGGAACGTATTAAGGCAAGTTGCCAAAAATACAATTGTTTTGATCTGAGAAATGGGATAACTGACGAGTCATTGCAATATCAATCGATCAATCAGTTCTGCGCAGAGTACTTAGCAGCACATCCTCCTTTATCTGCAGAGAGACAGGACCGACTGAAGATACAGGTACACAGCTGCACTTCTCTTTATGAGTTGATCCCATGAGGCTTACTTAACCTGTTCCTTCTGCCACCTGATCGCATAGCAGCTGGTCAGGTGGTGATGGTTACTTGAGTGCAACTGCGCAAGTACAACCTTGCTGACACCAGTTGCCTACCCCCCCTTAAAACTGTCTTGAGAGGGGGGAGCTGAAATTTTGAATTATTATTATGAAATTTAAACAGCAGCAACAGTGCCAGGAAGGAGAAGCTGACAGAAAACTAACATTTTTTTTTTTTTGTAAATTCAATGGCCTGCCAAGTGCCATACACAGAAACAAATGGGTCTATGATTCTAACCCTTTTGCGAACCCTTTAGTGTTTCAGTTCTAAACTAGAACTCAAACACCAGGGTTTGAGGAAGATTCAAATCTTACATTAACTAGTTCTGACAACCCTGATTTAGCAGAACCTGAACATACAAATCAGAGGCCAACCCATCATGTAAAAAGGTTGGGAGGAGAAGGGCATTGCACTACTAGCAGATATCTCTATCCAGGGCACTGATTCATTGCTCTTCTTCCAAAAATTCAGCCTAAGTCAGGGATCCCACAAACTAACTTCAGGAAGTTCCTGCAGATATGGACAGCCACACAGCCCTTGGAAAATATTTTAAGCCCTCTTCAGCCTGGCACTAGCTACAGAGGTTATATATCCATACCACTTCCAAGGGCCTGGTGGGGAGAACATAGGCCCCAGTTAAGGAATCCCAGAAACTTGTCCTTGACACAAGTAGGCTAAAGCGGGAGCAGGAACTGGGGCACGCCATCCCCATGGCTCACTGGAAGTCCTGTATCTCTTCAGACCATCAAACCTACAGAGGCACCAAAATCAGACTGATCCTGTTGTAGACCCTCCACAGATGGTACTGAACCCCAAAAGCCCTGAAATCTATTGGTCTCTTACCTTGCTTATTATGCTGGCAATGCTCACAGCCAGATGCAGGCCTCTTGCATATCCCATTGGAATGCCCACAAGTATCTCATCTGTGTCTTGGAATCCAGTGTGACGGTTCCAAAATCCTCATACCCTCATTCCACATTCACCTGATCTGACAGTCCTCAGGATTACTTCCCAAGTAGTAGCCTTATCAAGACCACACCAATGCTGGCTCATAGCAGCCTTAATGGAAGCCAAAAAGCTTGATCCTCATGAACTTGAGACCTGTAAATTATCCCCTCTCTGTTTACATACCATTATGCACTCTCAAAGTTAACAATCTTCAAGAAACTTTCATTTTGAGGCAGTGGGAAATACGGGGCTATGCCACAAAAAATGGGACCCTTTTCTATTATCGCACCTCTGCTGTGCAACCTTATCTCAGCTCAGCAACCCCCTAGGCTGAACCAACCAGAGAAGATCCTCATTCTTTCCTCACACCCTGTTTTCAGCTTCCTCATCAAGACCCCAGTTTAATTTGGTTAGGTTATATATTCCATTCAAAAATATGTACTATGACATTCATACCCTTTCAGTACCGGCTATTTCACTGCTGAACAGTTTCTTGTTTTATGTTATGTACTGTTGCTAGGTTTGTACCACATGTGCACAGTCACTAAGATGTTGCATTTGTTATGTACTTTCCATCTGCCACCCAAATGCTGTACTGTTTACTGCATTTTGCATGTTGATGTGTTTTTAAAATTCTTTTGAATAAAAAGATTCATGACAAAAAAACACAAAACAAGAAAAAGTTGTGCATGGACAGGTGTCATCTGTTGTCCAGACCAGTTTTTACTACATAAGGAATATCACCAGGATCAAGCACCTAGTTCCGCCTATGGACTTCCCCTCCTTGGTACATGCCTTCATGATGTCAAGGCTTGACTACTGTAATGCGCTCTACCTCGGGGTCTCTGGAGGTACTTTCCACTGACTGCAGCTAGTGAAGAATGCAGCCACAAGGCTGTTGACGGGACAGTCAAATACTACCATATCGTCCCCATGCTGTGTGAACTGCACTGGCTGCCGGTTCAGTGGAGGGTTCTCTTTAAGGTGGGCTTGCTCACCTTTAAGGCCCTCCATGGACTGGGCCATCGCTACCTATTGGGCCTTCTAACAACTACTGCCTCAGATTGCTCCCTCCGGTCCTCTAGGGGCCTCCTTGTGATTCCCAGACCAAGGTTAAAAACTGCTGGCAACAGAGCTTTTAGTGTTGCCAGCCCCATCCTGTGGAATTCACTTTCTCCATCAGTAAAGGAGGCCCCTTCAGTTGAGGTATTTAAAGCCCACCTCAAGGCTTTTTTATTCAGCCAGGCGTTCCCAGACCCTGTTTTCTAGACATTGTTGTCTAGACATTATTCCTCAGACATTAAGATCTATGGCCCCATCTATCTGCTGCTAGGTTAGGCCTCCAGTATTGGGTGGTCTGTTTTTAAATATGTCTAACAGATTTGTTTAATGGATTGTTTTGTATTTTAATCATTGTATTTTAGCTGTTTTTTGATTTGTGATTGTACAGTGCCAGAGCCTCCAGGATTGGGCCCCTGAAAAAATAAAAAAAAATAACATGCCTTGCCCTTGCCTTACATGTCAGTAGTTGACAACTTCCAGAAGGTGGCACCATTGCTGCACATTGGCAGCAAGTATGGGCAAAACTCAAGAGAGTGAATGCAGCCACAGCTTCATATAGCACGATAGATGGCAGTTTGAGCACAGTCCAGCACTAAATTTCTTAGACCCTCTGGGTCCTTTTCAGAAATGCCCCAATCAGTAGAAACTTGTGAACTTAAGAGAGAACAGAAGCAAGCACCTCGCTGGTAAGTTGAGACTGACAGGAGCGAAAGCGAGTGACTGGCCAGCAAGTGAGTAGTGTGAGTGGAGGGCCAGTATTGCATGCCACAGTTTGAGATGCATTTATGAGGAAGCAAGCAAGCAGGTGATGACAGAGCGAAGCGGGAGCTGAGTGAGAGATGGAGACATTAATTTTAGACATGTTCAGTGACTAAGGTAAAAAATGTTTTTTTATATTCTGTTTATTGAGTTTATGCATAAAATCAATACAAAATTTCCAGATACAGAATTATACAAATAAATTAGTACACTATACAGTGCTAATACGTTAAAAATGGGATCATTTAACCCATACACTAATGTAATCACATTATGGTGGGGAGGGTAATCCTTGTAGTAAGCCAGTTAGTGACAAGATGAGCCCAGGCCATCAAGGAAGCAGACCTCAAATAAAGAAAAATTTCCACAATGATCATCATCCTGTACCAAAGTACCATGGCATGAGAACTGCCATGAGGTCTGCAGAAGTAAACCAGAATAGTACATAGTAAATAAAAGAATGATGCTAAGCCCCCTCTATAGAGTAAGGCCTGGGTCAGAAGGGCGGTAAACAAGCAAGTAAAAAAATGACTGCAGCTTCCAGGCCCTAGTATAGCATTTAGACAAATCTCTGCATGGAACAAGCAGTGAACAGTATCAGAACATAACTCAAAACTCCCCACTTTTCCCAGCTAATTATCACCCCCCAGAGCACAACGGCAGTAAATACATTAAAAAGAAAAGTTAATAAATGTCAGAGTCCTATAAACTCCAAAGTAATATGACATCTGATGTAAAATACCCCAATGATAGATAAAACTGGCACGTAGGGAGTAATAATGTCGAGCAGAAAAGAAGAAAGTTAAACCAGGTCATTCAATCCACAGGTGCCCCAAGTTGCTCCAACTACATTCTCTTCACCGTCCGATGCTTCGGTCCCCTCAAGCCATGCTTGAGCAGTTTCCAGTTTCTGAATTAACTGACTGGCATATTTGGATTGTTGAACAAATAAGTTTTAGAACCTACAGTGATTTGAAGCTGGGTGGGAATCAACAGTGCAAACAGAAATCCAGGGCCCGGAGGCAATACTTACCCCTATCAAAGTCCTTGCGTCACTGACGAGTGGCATGGGATAAATCCTGGTAAAAGTGTAGCATTGTGTCTTCCGCTAAAAGTTCCTTTTTAGTGCTAACCAATGTCAGCACCTGGTACCAGAGTCCCAATTAAGAAAACACCAAAAGGACAGTCCTGGGCACTTAGGAGGAGGTAGTTGCTGCTGGGCATTTTTTAAAAGCCGTCATTTTTTAGGACACCAGATCATCCTGATATGCTGCATTTTAATGTGGCCTGTTCCTATGTTGCATGAGGGGAATTTTGCCCTGATGAAGGGTGGTTTATTATGGTCGTAGTGCAGAGTCTTGATTGCATGGAGCTATTTTCAGCCAGGCTATTGTGCTGGGAAAACAGCCCAGATAAAAGTACTTCTCAGCCACTCAGGATTCAGCATTCTTTAAATCCATTATTTAAAGCCATTTCATAAGTGCCTGTAAAGGTTAGTTGCCTAGTTAGAAATTATTTCATCAAGTCCCGGATAGTAAAAACTGAGGTTTTTAGAAGTGGTAACCCCACAAATCTGAGATTCACAAATCCTTGATTGTTTTCTTGGATCTCTATCTTTTTAAAAGTTGCCACACAATCCTTTAAGAGAGAAGTCGAAAGCACAGTGGCCATTTCCAGTTGTACCTTTAATTCAACAGTTTTCTTTTGTAGGACTTTAATAGAAGTAGTATTTTCAGTATTTTTTTGTTCCAGTTTGGCTGTTATATCCTTTATTTTGTCAAACCTATTGTCTTGTTTCAAGTTAAATTTTTTAATCAAGCTAGTAATATTTGGATTGACTTGTTAACTTCTTCCAGGGGATTTTACTTCTTCCAGGGGATTTTTTTTTTTAAGGCTGGGATCAGTAAGGTTTTGGAGAAATAGTAGTAAGAGCTTTACTTACCACTTTTAAAACTACCATCGAAGACTCCAAACCAGCCATGCCCACAGCTACAGCAGTATTGGTGCTGTTCTTTGAACTCTCCTGTCCTAAGGAAGAACAACTAAGTAGCATATTAAGTATTTATAAGAGTGACAGGGCATGAGCCCATTAAACTCTTGTTAGTAGCAACATAGCCACTGATACAGTAATATGATTGTCAAGTTTGTTTTTAAATAAGTTTTTTTTTTCTAATGAATATGTCTAATGGTAAGTTATTCCTCGGTTTTATATCCCTTTGGGTGAAAAAATACTTTCTTCGGATTTATTGAAATGCTATGCAGTTAATTGGAGAGGATGCCCTCTTACATTAGTATGGTTTTGCTTAAAATCAAAATTGATATTGCATAGTAGGTATGGATCCATAATCACATAATAGATTAGGAGTGTGTCACCTCTAATGCTTTTGGTTTCCAAGGACATTCAATTCAGTTCATTTAGATGTTCTTGATATGTAAGCTTCCTTAGCCGACTATTGATTTTGGTGTGTTTTCTCTGAACTTTCTTAATTTGTTCAATTTCACCAGTTTTGTACTGACACCAAATTTGTGACCCGTAATCTATGTGTGGACGAACAAAAACCTAATGTAAATGAAATATAACAGATTTGTCTCTTAAGCTGATATTACGTCTGATGACCCATGCTACTTTGTTAGCCTCATGCAACAGTCTGGTTTATTCATGAGTCATGATTTATTAAGTAGTTTGAAATCATAATCATAGAAACAGAATTTAATGGCAGAAAAGGTCACTTGGCCCACCAAGGCTGCCCATTTTCCTTACTTAAATTGTTACTGCAGATAATACTTGACCTACAGCTGTCCCCCCCCCCCAAAACCCCCAAGCTTAATGCATTGACTGGGATTCAAACCCATGTCATCCACGTTGGGGACAGAAATGCACCACTGAACTACCAATGCTCTCCAAATCTCTTTCTGATAGTGTTTCTTTTAAGATGTGACCACTTAATGTGTATGAGTGTTTTACATTTTTGGTTCGCAAATACTGTAAAACTGGTTATTATTTATGTAAAATAATTATAGCTATATTCGCTTAAGTGACAATTGTGCTAAAATAAAATGGTGCTAATTGACCAAACTTTCAAATTTTCAAAGGGCATAAATTAGAAGCTAATTGCAGAGCATGAAATTAAATTTGCCCACTTACAGCCGATTAGCACCATGTGCTAAATATAACTTGCTTGAGAATAAATGGTACTACAGTATATAACGCTGCATTTTTACAAACTAAATTTTATTTCCTATGCAGATGCCCAAACTGCTATATGCTCTAAATCTGATTGCAATTCTTCTCAATGTTCTTTTATTTCACTAGGGTCACCCACCTTTGTGCTGTCAGCATACTTCATTGTTAAATATTGTGATTTTGATGTCAGTTCTAACGTAACAAAGTTTTGCAAGAGCCAATATGGCAGCAAAATCATGGTACTGTGGGTGGTGAGAAATGTGTAAACTAGTGTTTTTTAAACTTATCACTGATCCGCCTAACTGCACTTTCTAATTGTTGTAATACAGACACTGAATAATACATATACAGTACACATACAGTATATGCATATATATTCCAGTGTAACATAGCAGTGCACAGATTAAAAAAAGGCATAGAGGGTCCATTTTCTTCTTTTCAGGCTTCGAAGGACATCGGAGGGTGGGCATTGCCACTAGACACCTAATTTAAATCAGCAATGACATTCATAAGGCTGAAACTGATCTAGGTAGCAGTGGAATGTAAACTAGCAAGTTTTGTACTAACCACAGAACCACCTAACTCAACTTTCTAATTATTGTGATACACACACACACACACACACACACACACTGACTTATACATATATACATATATGCACATATATATTCCAGGATAGCATAGCAGTGCACTATCTATACACACAAAGCATTGCCACACACACAGTAACACACATACACTGCCTTATATGGCATTTATTTACTTATACATCTAACCCTAATTTTTACTGTATTTAGGATAAGCTCTGTGTTTTGCACTAACTCGTTGTACTAATCTATGACATCACTGGGTAACTAAGGTAGTCGACCCGGGAGGTGCAGTGGATGTGGCCTATCTGGACTTCATAGAGGCCTTCTATACCATCCCTCATAGAAGGCTGATTGGCAAACTGCTCAGATTGTGGGTGGATCCTAAAATAGTTCTTTGGGTGGAAAACTGGTTAAATAGCAGGAGTCAGGGGGTTGTGGTAAACAGGGAGTAATCTGGAGAGAGTGAAGTGATGAACGGGGTGCCGCAGGGGTCAGTGTTGGGGCCAGTCATCTTAAATGTTTTTACTGGGGACATTGCAGAGACACTGGATGGTGAAGGAATGCCTGTTTGCAGACAACATAAAGGTATGCAATAGGGTGGGCAGGCCAGAGGGTGTTGAAAGATTGAGGGGAGACCTTAAAAAAACTAAAGAAATGGTCTAAAGAATGACAGCTGGGATTCAATACAAAGAAGTACAGGATCATGCACATAGGGTACAAAAACTGAGGGGCAAAGTACGAACTAGGTGAGGAGGTACTGATAGTCCCAAAGAAGGAAACAGACCCGGGACTTATCATTTAGAAGACCTAAGAGAAACTAGGTGGTACAATAAGGTGGATGGAAAGGCTAGTCAGATGCTTGGATGCAGAGGGAGGGAGGGATATCATGAGTAGAAAGAGGGAGGTCATCTTGCCCTGTACAAGCACACGCTCGTTCATTGAAGTACTCAGTCGGGCTACCGGCCGTGGATGTGACAAGAGGGCTGTGCCGGTGGCCTGATTGGGGTACTGTGGTGGGTGCTAGCTCATGATGACAGGATGAGGGATCCACTAGACACCAGGGAGTGGGGACTGAATTTTTTTTTTAATAAAAGAAAATGAGGGGGCCAGGGTAACTGGGGGGCTTAATTCAATTACAGCCGGTGATCGGCTGGGGGGACTACTAGACACCAAGGAAAATAATTTGGGATGGTGAGGGGACCACTAAACACCAGGGAGTGTGGGTTTCATTTTTTTTTTTTAAAGGACATGAGTAGACTAGTGCAACTGGGGGGGGGGGATTTATTCAGTTATGGATGGTGATCAACTGGGGGGACCACTAGTCACCAGGGAAAACTTTAGCCATTGGCCACTTTACATTTATTCCCGCGGGAGATGAAATTATGCCGCAAGTGTCAAAATTTCACCTGCAAGAGGAAAATTTTGCCAGTTTGTGGGTGATATTTTGCTCACTCCAGGGGGGGTGACATTTCACATTTTGCCCTGCAAAACATTTTGCGAAATGTGCAAATTATGTGAAATACTTCGCGGAGTGAAATTTTCCAATTTCGCACAACACTAATCCTGAGTGGAGGCAGTGCAGTGGAGGACAACTAAAATGGTGTAGGGTCTGTGGGATAAGACCTCTGAGGAAAGACTAAAGGAGTTAAATTTGTATTCCCTGGAAGAAAGAAGTTAGGGGGCAGCATGACTGTGACATACTATATACTGTATATACACATAACTGATATGAACCAAGTACAGGAAGGAAGCATCTTTCAAAGTAAGAGATGCTCCAAGTCAAGGGGGCACAACATTAAATTTAAGGGGAGAAGGCTCAGGGGAAATGTCAGAAAATATTTTTTCATGGAGAGGGTGGAGGCCGCTTGGAATAGCCTACCAGAGGGGTGGTAGGGGCTTAAACAGTCACAGAATTTAAGGAGTGGGATAAATACAAGAGTATCCTGGAGGCAAGGGGGGAGCTACAGAGCTTAGTTTGGGCATGGGGCCTCACACTATATAGGAATTAACAGGGCAGACTGGGTGGGGATGTGACTTCCAACCCCCAACCCGATTACCCACTGAGCACTCATCACCCCCACCCCAGACCCCCAACACACCTTCACTCTCCAGAACAGGTCCCAGTGTGAAACTCCACTCTCCTAATGAAGATGTGCTGCTGGAACTGGCGATTGCTGTATGGGAAATCATGTGCTATAAGTGCATTCAGTGCATTTCAATGGGTTTTCAACTGCACTTACCTTATTTCTCATATAACAGTCACCGGCTCCAGCAGCATGACATGTCTTCCATAGGACAGTGGATCTTCATACTGGGATCTGTTCAGGTGAGAGAAGGTGTGTATGGAAATCAGGAGTGTGTGGGGTGGAAGGTGCTCAGTGGGAGGTTGGGCTGGGGGTGCAAGTTGCATCAGCAATTAACCTTTTTTTTAAGATTAAGAATGTCATTGAGGGAATTTGTTCTTCTCTTCAGGGTCAGATGTACTCTACATCAGAGGATGGGGAGTTGCCATCAGACACCTCATTTAAACCAGCAGTGAAATGCATCATTCTGAAACTGAACTAGATGGTGGGGGAATGTAGACTAGCAAGTTTAGCACTAAACACTGAGCCACCTAACTGCACCTTCTAATTGTCCTGCACACACTCACTGACTAATACATATACACATATGTGTATATATATTCAAGTATAACATAGCAGTGCATTGTCTACACACATTTTTACAGATTAAAAAAAAAGACATCGAGGTACCATTTTCTTCTTTTCAGGCTTTGAGGGATGTCAGAGTGGGGCGGTTACCAACAGACACCTCATTTGAATCAGCAGTGACATGCAGAAGGTTTAAACTGATCTAAATAATGGGGAAATTTAGACTAGCAATTTTTGCACTAACCACCTAGCCACATAACTGCACTTTCTAATTGTGATACACACACACACTGACTAATACATATACACATATATGCATATATATTCCAACATAACATAGCAGTGCACTGTCCACACACACAGAGCATTGTGACTCAAACAGTAACACACATACACTGCCTTATATGGCATTTATTTACTTATACATAGCTTTTACTGTGTTTAGCATAAGCACTATGTTTTGCACTAATTCATTGTACTAATATATTCATGACTGGATAACTAAGGCAGAGGACCAGGGAGGTGCAGTAGGTGTGGCCTATCTGGACTTCATAAAAGCCTTTGGCACCATCCCCCATAGAAGGCTGATTGGCAAACTGCGCACCCTAGGGGTGGATCATAAAATAGTTCTGTGGGCGAAGAACTGGCTGAATGGCAGGAGTCAGAGGGCTGTGGTAAACAGGGAGTAATCTGGAGTGGGAGAGGTGCTGAACAGGGTGCCTCAAGGGTCGGTGTTGGGGCCGGTCCTCTTCAATGTCTTTATTGGGGTCATTGTAGAGGAACTGGAGGAGAAATGAAGCCTCTTTGCAGATGATATAAAGGTATGCAGTAGGGTGGACATGCCAGGGGATGTTGAAAGAATGAGGGAGGACGTTAAAAACTGGAGAAATGGTCTGAAGAATGGCAGCTACAGTTCAGTGCAAAGAAGTGCAGGATCATACACAATAGGCAAAAGAACCCAGGGGCAAAGAATGAACTAGGTGGTGAGGTACTGACAGTCATAAAGCAGGAAAGGGACCTGGGAGTTATCTCAGTGGACCTAAGAGCAACAAGGCAGTACGATAAGGTGGCTGGAAAGGATAGCCAGATACTTGGATGCATAGGGTGGGGTATCAGGAGTATAAAGCGTGTTCCTTAACACACTCCCGGACTTCTGTTCTGAACAAATCCTACTTTAAGCCGATGATGTAGTAATCCTAGCCTCCCAACAGGACCCTAACTGACTGCAAGAAAACCTCCAGCAGGGTTTCTCCATGGTTGAGAACTGGTTCATAAAGCATAAACTGATCCTTAATCAGAAAAAAAACAAGACCATGATCTTCAGCAGCTCCCACAGTAAACATAAGCATCACCACCTCTCCATTAACACTAGACAAGGTGGCCCATTGGAACAGGTCCAAACCTTCAAATACCTTGGGATCACCCTTGACTTTCACCACTCCTACGCTGCCCACATTAATAATGTTGCCAAAGCTGCTAACTCCAGACTGGGCTTGCTTTTCCACCACAGGAGACACCTAACCCCCGAGGCCCTGGAAGCTGCTGCCAGAGCTCCATCATTACCACTATTGACTATGGCCTTATCATCTATACACCGCTACTGCTACTGCACTCAAACGTGTAACTACCTCCCTCAACAAGGCTTATTGGCTCATCACTGGCTCTCGATGACTTACACACACCTGTGACCTCTGTACTCAAACTAGTTGGTTGCAACTTGACAATTGAATAAAATACTAAACCTGTGTGGTGGCAAAGAAAATATTGATGGGTCTTGCACCACCTAGAATCTGTGATCTCCTACAACCCAGAAACAGCAGCCGCAGCACCAGGGGGTCTAAGTAGCAGCTGTTTCAAATTCTCCACTGCCGCACAACACAAGGTCAAAGATCTTTTGTTTATAGGGCCGCCAGCTGGCTGAATGGACTTTCTAGTGACATCACCTCCACCACCATGCTCGGTGCTTTTAAATCCAGACTCCGGCACTCACTCATTGCCTCCCGCACCTGTGACTGCATTGACTAATAACAGACCTCCCACCACCTGTGTCTGCCTTGACTAAAAAAAAAAAAAACTGACCTCCCACCCAGAGGATTGTTGCAGTCAGGTGGGCCCCTGCCTCTTTCACACTTTGCTACCCCTGGCCCCATTTATGCATGTGCGTTCTCTGACAATGCCACCTGGCTGCAGCCCCCACCTTGTTTCAACCCACCCCCATGCCCTTCTACCTCTTCCCTCCTGACCTCCCTCCCTACCTCTTGCCATCCCAAGCCTCTTTTTTCCCTTTTTTCCTTATTACTAGTTCATACTTAGTGTATGTGTTGTTAAGTACTGTCTATGTACCTACTCCAATGTTTATACTGCCATTCATGTTGTCCTGCTGTAACCTATGATATGGAACCTTTGTAAAAGAGCCTTGGCTCAAAGGTATTTGTAATCCTAGACCAAAATAAAACAAAATAAAAAAAATAAATACAATAAAGAGAGAAGTCATCCTGCCTTTGTATAAGACACTCATGAGACCACACCTGGAACACTGTGTCCAGTTCTGGAGGCCCCATCTGAAAAAGAACATAGACAGGGTGGATGTGGTGCAGTGTAGGGCAACTAAAATGGTGCAGGGCCTGTGGGATAAGACCTATAATGAAAGATTAGCCAAGCCGATATTTAAAATATTTATTTCATTTGGGTAAAGCATTTAATCCATTTTAAATATTGAATTTTTACAGGATATGCCAGCTGAGATTCAGTATGTCATTTACAGTGCAGTCATGCTTTTACCTATTTTTATGTTGCTTGCACGTATGTGCAAGAAACATAGTGCCATCATCTGAGTTTTCAGAGGTGTGTCAGCCCATCTTCCAATGCAGTCAGTGTGTTTGCTGGAGCGGCCCCAGTTCCCCAATCACTGCTGCAGCTGTCTATGACAAGCTGAAAATGCAGTGGCATACAGTTGAAAGGGAGAGCTCCACTTGAGTGAGCAGAGCTCCCCCCCCACACACACACATGTGCGTGCATGCACGCTCACTGCGTGCTCATGCAATTTCCCCCTCATTGTATGGCTGACAGCGGTGCCCAATCCCCCGTCGGCTCCACACCCCCCCCAAAGCATCCAGGTGCCACGCTAGGAGCCAACCCCAGCATGGCAAAATCATGTTATGGCCGACAGGGTGCCCAATCCCCCGTCGGCTCCACTGTCTCCCCCCCAGTACAGGATGCCATGCTGGAAGCCCACCCCAGCGTGGCAACAGATGCCATGGCTGATGGGGGTGCCCAATCCCCCATCGTCTCCATGCCCCCCCAGCCATCCTTCTGCCATGCTGGGAGCCCACCCCAGCGTGGCAAACGTCCCACGTCCCCATTTAAAAAAACTGTAAAGAAAAAACGGTTCCATGCAGTCTCCCTGTCCCTCCAACCACCCACCCAACCACTGCACACACCCCTGGCCTCACACACCCCCCCTTACCCCATACTTACCTCCGGAGTCCGGCGCGACGATCTTCGGTGGACCGGGAACACGTCTGCACTCTTCAGAGCCGACCGCGAACTGAGGAAATGCGGTAAGCTGTATAATGGGATAGATAGGGTTTTTTCAACTTTGTTGCATATCTCAGGCATTTTTTGGAATTTTTGCACCAAATTTTCAACATGGGGTTTTTGGGACCCCTCCTCATGAATTCTTGCACTGTCATGGCATTACTCAGGCCGAAGGGTGATTTCGCAACCACTGCACAAAATCACCTTTCCAGAATGATTAATGAAATGACACTGCCAGTGTTCATAAGGTGGGCTCTCAAAAGCCTATTTTGAAGTTGGTGGAAAAATCCTAAAATGACTGTTTCTAGCGCGTGTGTTGTGCAGTTCCTCATGCACGCTCGTATGTTCGTGGAATTTTCAATATTTTCACTCCAGATTTTCAACATTGCCATTTTACCACACCTTCTTATGAGCAGTACAGCTGTCATTTCCACATCTCACCCAAAATGTGTTTCCGCCATGTGGCGCTGATAGGCGCAGTTAATTGTCTAAAATCAATGTATGGGACACATTAAGAAAATCACAGTGACACTGTTCATGAGCAGAGGTCTTAAAATGGCTATGTTGAAAATTTGGTGAAAAAATTCCTAAAAATGACTGTTTTACGAGCGCGCATTGTGCAGTTCCTACGCACGCTCGTAAGTTCGCGAATTTTCAATATTTGCACTCCAATGACTTCAAAATTCCTAAACAGCACATAGAAGTAAGCAACATTTGGCATTGACAAATGCTTGTTTCTACTGTGTTTGCACAATGCAGATCTGTTGAGAGGCAGTTTCAATGTGAGCTTCGTTTTACACATTTTTACAATGTGTTTTCCAAGAATACGCCTGCTGATTGCTATATATTGAGCCTGGATAGTTCACAGAAGATGCAACATCTTATTTTCAGTGGGGTTCTACATCTACATGTTATTATGCTGAAAACATTATTTTGCATCTAGACTAGGTTACCCTGCATAAATACATTTTGAAAATGGGAAAAATCATGACCCCTCTGAAAACAAGACATCTAATCTGGGATATCCTGAATAAATATAGTGCATACATGTAAAAAATGAAGATCCCTATGAGAATGAGATATAGAATCTCCCCTGTGCTATCCAGGATACAAAATATAGGATAGGAAATATTTAAAGAAAGTCTATAATTTTTATATACAGTGGGAGCCATTTAGCGTGGACATAGTTACTATGGACAATCAGTTTTCGTGGACATAAAGCCCCTGCCAAAACCATTTATTATGCATGCCACTACTAGTTGGATGCTGTGGATCTTGCCTGCCTTATACAGTGTACACTTAATGACCTTCCAGTCACAAGCTCACTCTATTGTTATGCTGTTGGCGGTTTGGCAGCTTGTTAGTTCCCCAATTAGCACCTCGCAGTTACTTAAAAGGTGTGGCTACTAACATACCTGATCAGTCCTTTTACCTCTGTATTGACTCACACTGAAGGTACAGCTTACCTCTCACTCACCATGACTTCCTCCTGATGTCCAGGCATCCTGCTTGCGAGGAAGATAGAACTGATAAAGCAGATGGAGTCCTTGCCATATGTCATATGCCCCTCCAAATGAAGAAACTGTTTTAAACAACACAGAGCACTTTTTAAAAATTAAAAAAATCAACACAAAGTCACACCGCAGAGAAAATAAAGGTTGAATGTAAATAAGCACCAAAGCACTAAAACACAGCACTCCCCGAAGGAATCCCTATACAGCACATTACCCTCATCACCAGATTGTACAAATTCGCACCTTCAGTGCTGAAGACATTAACTTACTCTTAGTAGTTAGAGTAAGAAATAGTAAATATAATCCTCTAGTGCTGTATTTTTGCGATGCCTTGCACCCTGAATACCGCGTGGGCATCCCATGAGGCAGCACGTGTATAAGCTCTGCTTCCTCCGGCAACTACAGACATCGCTTTCCGCAGACATTAGATCTAAACAAAAAACTGTCTGTCCAAAGTGGCATGCACTGTACTATCATTATGTAAATGTAAGGGAGAAATACAGATGAGTATGAATAGATATGCCATTGACAGAGCAAAGGCTGCTGGCACATTTATAAGGTAGAAAAAGAAATGGGCAGACTGGATGGGCCTTGTGGTCCTTATCTGCCGTTAACTTCTATGTTTCTGTGTTTCTAAATCATGTAGTTGAGATGTGGTGGAAGTGGGGAAGATGCTAAGTTGATGAATATGTTATTTTAATAATTAAATAGCTGAATATAAATATATAATAATTACATTTACCATGATAAAAAAGTCCAAATCGTAAACTTGAACTTCGCTGTCCCATATAAACAAAACTAACATAAACAAATATATTCTTTATTGTGTTATAACACATTTGGCTGCAGTATTTCTTTTGAATGATTGTGACCATGAGGATGAAGTGTATGTTTGTGTTTGAGTGAAAGGGGTTAAAATAGCTGTCTTCTAGTAAATTATGCTGGACATAGTGCTGGAGGCTATAATATGTACCTAGATTTGAAACCAGAAAAGGTGGCTGTTTTCAGGACTAAAAGTTTCATAATGGGTTTGCCAGCTAAAGCCCAATATAAATATTTTTTTTTAAAAAAGCATAGTAAAATTAGTAACAAAAGATAACAGTTCTTTACCTGTTTTAGGGATTAAAGAAACAAATGTCTTCTGCTATAGTAAACTATGTCTATGTGTATTCTACTTGTTCTCCGGATGTATCATGTCTTTATATCTAGACCCATTGTGTAGCGAATACCCCTAATGAATCTCAGTTGTATTTGCTTGTCATTCAACTGTATATGTGTACCCCCTTCCCCCAGGATGCATCTGGAATTGAGCAGTAGCCTGCTCAGCATGCCTTCCTGGTTAAATGCTTAAATAAATAAATAAATAAATGTCTGAGACAGTGCTAGTTAATGCCTTGAGGTTAAAAAAAACAGTGTACATATTTTTATGAGATTCCTTCATGGGAAAGGGTGACTAAGCTAACATGCTTATGAGCTATGAATCTCTCTCAAAAGAGAATAGTAACAAGATTCAGGCTAGTAACCACCAAATAGTCCAGTGCAACACTACTCAGCTGAAGGAATACAGCAGATTTTTAATTAGCAGAATGATTACAGAAACCACCAATATTAGCTAGTCCATTAGGAATCTGGAGAGCTCCCTTTATGTACTGTCATAGCAAGATGTCTGCAGGGCTACGCCCACTACAACTGTAAAAACCTGGAAAATGAGGGGTCCAGCACAGAGTCCCATGGGAATCCACTGGACACTGTGCCACTTTGTGATATGTGTACATTTATTACTACCCGCTGGGTTCTGTTTGTGAGTCAGTTTGCAGTCCATTTAATTAACTTACTATTTATTTCATGTGTTTCTATTTTTTACACTTGCCCAGTGTGGGACTAAACTGAAGGCTTTACTTAAGTTGACATAGAAGATACCACATAGTATTTTGTTATCTGAATACTGGCTAATCCTTTCATAGGAACACAAAAGGTTGATAGTACATGAGCAAACTTTTGTGAAACCATGCTGGTCAGAGTCCTTATCCAGTAATACTGGGCTGATTTTATGCTTTATAATGCACTCAAGCATTTTCCCTTGGACGGACCTCAGACTGATAGGACAGTAGTTATTTGGGTCCTGTCTGTTACCCCTCTTAAAAAAAAGGGTGTTACTTCAGCTGCTTTCCAATCTGTGGGGACAAGGCCTGTATTTACTGAATGTTCAAAAATGATCTGCAAGTTGTGGACTATAAATTTTGACATGATTTTGATAATTTTACTGCTTATTTTAGCTGGTCCAGGAAATGTGTGGCTTTTTACTTTTTTATTTTACCCAGCATCTCATCTTGTGAAATTTGTATTTTGCTTGCATCGTTTGTGGTAGAGTGCATACTAAGGAGCATGCTAAGGTGTAAGGAGCTAAGAAGATGGTTAGCCCATGTGTGCTCCTGCCTCATTATCCATAATAAGACATAATATTGTCATCTTTGATATATTTATCCAATCTTTGTTTAAATTGTTGGTTGTCTTTACTAATTATTACTTCTAGTGGTAGTCCATTCCACTGGTTAACCACACCATTTGTATATAAGGGGTCTACAACATTTCACACCTGCCATTTTGCTCCTGCCACTTTCACTTCCGTCATTTCACTCCCACATAATTTCTCCCCCATGCACATTCACTTCCAGGCATTTCACTCCTGCTAATAGCAGCTGACAGCAAATGTAAATGTATCTGCAAAGACTAACTGGTTTCTGGTGATGCTTCCTCCTCCCTGCTTATTTACTAATGTTCCCCCTTCCCCTATCCTTGTTCCAGTCCCCCCCTTCATAAACCCATTTCCAACCGGTCTGTATTCTTTATTAAAGCCCAGTTACAACATCTCTGGGCTGATCCCTGTACATGCATGTATTTTCGTGGCTGATTCAACTGGTGCTAAGGGACAAAATGCCTCAAAGGGGATGAACTGTACCATTACTGGGCACCAGTTATTTCTTGGGCACTCCAAGGAACTCAGAAGGGTTCCCCTTTAAATGCAGGTCCTGGAAACACTGAAGTCCCACAACATGATACTTTCTGTACTGATCTGCTCCAGCCAGTAGATGTCACCCTTAATACGGAGGTGCACACTGAGACTGCCTAAATGAGGAGAGAAACACGAACGACGATGCTGCCTAAATGAGGAGAGAAACACAACCGACAATGCTGACAATGCTGATTCACTTCTGCTATGATTGCCTACCTAAAGTACTGTACAATTTCTTCAGCAGGACAGTGCTCTCTTGTCGGGGGGGGTACAGGTTCGTTTTTAACCTTTCACTTGTTCAGAAGTGCTGTGCTGTCTTGTCGGGGGAGGATGCAGTTTTCTTTTTTAACTTTTGACTCCTTCAGAAGGGCTGTGTTTCTTTTGTGAGTAGATGTCACCCTTAATAAGGGGGTTAAATTAGCTGGTATCGTGTGCACACCGAGACTGCCTAAACGAGGAGAGAAACATGATTGGCCATTTTTGTGAGGAGCTACTGGGCATGTTCTCTTCAAGCAGAAGCGTAATGATTGGGAGTGAAATGACATGGGGGTGAATTGGGACGGGAGCGAGATGTAGGGAGTGAAATGACGGGAGCATAATGTAGCTCTCCCGTATATAAGGCCTTCCTTTTGTTAGTATTGAATTTTGTTTGGTCTTAGTTGTAAAGGGTGGCTTCTTTTGCCTAAATCATTATTTTTGAAAGTTAAGTTTAATTCATTAAAGAAGTAATTATCCTGCATTATGTCAAAGCATAGTAGCAGGTCACCACTTACTCCTCTAGTTTCTAGTAACATCTGGTTTAATGTTTTCAGTTTATCATCATAGAGTTTGTCCTTTTGCCTGCCTTTGTATTTTGTCTGTTTTCTCTGTGCTTCCTTTAGCTGTTGGACCCCAGACGGGGCTGCCATAGTCCAACAATGGTCTAACATGTGATCTACATAGTGGCATTATGACCCATTCATCTCGACTTCTAAAATTTAATCTTATTGTCCACAGTATTTTTTGTCCTTTGTTATTTATGCATTACTGTATGCGTCATAAGCTAGTGTGTTCATGATTGTTATTCCTAGATCTTTTTCCTGTTTAGACTCCCTAAGGTGTAGTCCATTCAGAAGATATGTTTCTTCTTTATTTTTGCTCCCCAAGTACATAACACAGCCCTTATCTTTAATAAAACTCATTCCCCTACTTTCTGTCCAATATGATATGTTATCTAGATCTACTTGAAGCTTCACTCTGTCCTCATCATTGTTAACAACACTTGTGAGTTAGGTGTCATCTGCATATTTACTCAGCCAGTTTGAGACATTGGGCCCCATATTTGATATAAATATTTGAAATAACAGTGGTCCCAATACAGGGTCCTGCGGTGACCTCTGCTATTTCTCTAGATGGGCTGGTGTAGGTGTGTCAATGGAGACATACACAGTCCAAGGTCAAGCACAGCAATGCAGTTTATTTAGAGCAGTAGTGTATACAACTAACTGGGGTTGCAGCCCCTTTAACAACATAGAAAATGAAAAACTATTTTTGACTGGAGTTCTAACTAACACAGCAATTCCCTCACTACATCTGGTCACCAGTTACTCTGGTTCCCAGCCTTCAGGAAGTATAACAAAGTCCACTTTCAAACTTCACAGTCCCTTCCAAAGGTCTCTGTAGCTTGAAATTGTTCTTTGCAGCACATATTCCAGCACTCCCCAGGTCTCTCTCTCCCTCCTGTGTCACCTATGTGTGTTTATGCACTGTCTCTAATTGACATTGACTGCAGCTGCGTTTGATTAGCTTCTTACTTGGATGTTTCTAGAGTCTTCCCTATCTGAATGCTTCCAGAGTTTTCTATGTTTGATTAGCTCTGTATTTGATTAGCTTCCTATTGTTTGATTAGTTCTGTGTTTGATTAGCTTCCCACCTGAATGCCTCCAGAGCTCTGTGCAACCCTCTATCACTGTGACACACATCCCACCCCCTAGCTCTGCATCACAGGAATGAGTGGTCAATGCCGGCAGGCAGTGGATTCTGAATAGGGCATCTGCACCATGCAACAAACTTGCTCTGTGTCTCTCTTTAAAATGAAATGGTTGTAGGGACTAAAAACATCTGGTAACCCTAGCATTGTTCTCCTTTTTCCTGTGCATCCATTTTAGGGGAGCTTGGTCTGTAATCAGCATAACTGTCTACTTAGTAAATAGTATTTCAGTGTGTCACACACCCACTTAACTGCTGGACATTCTATTTCTACTGTTGCATATTTCTGCTATCTGTGTAATAGTTTACCACTCAGATACAGGACTGGGTGTTCTTCTTCTCCTTGACTTTCTGGAAATCATTACAAAAATGGATAGACCCATATGATTTGGGAACTAACACAGTTGAACTAGATCACTTGCTATGGGACTCTGCAATAACCTCTAGCTCTAACATGTTATTTATCTCTGCCCTTACTGTCTCCCTTCTGGCTTCTGGGATGCGATAGGGCTTCAGCTTAACTTTCACACCCAGCTCAGTGACTATGACATGAAATATTTTGTGTGTTCTACCTGGCTTATCAGAAAACACTTTCCTATTTGGGTTAACCATCTGTCTAGCCTCCTCTTACTGGTCAGGTATTAATTCTTCAGAGTTCCTCACCTCTGGTTCAGTTGAGTGGTCATTTTGGGCAGCACTTCTGATTTCACCACATACTGTAGGCCTTTCTAACCTTCCTGAGTTTGAGCAGGTTAATATTATAGAGGCAGTATAGTGCAGTGGTTTAAGGCTCTGAGCTGCAAATCTGGTGACATCCAACAGAACAGACCTGAGTTTGAATCCCACAGCTTCCACTTATGTACTGTGTGACCCTGAGCAAGTCACTTAACTTCCCTGTGCTCCCAGGTCACGCCTGTGAAAAAACTTTCAGCTTAGTGTGCTAATCCTGGTTAAACAACAACAACAAAAAAAATTTGCTCAGGCTTCCTACGGTCAGGCTGTCTAATCTTATAGTCCAGAACACAGCGTCCAAAGAACCAAAAGTATCAACTAATTGTTGTTTTATTTCTTCACCAAAGAGAGAAACCCTAGTGTCTTGGCTACAAACCTTCAAGGGGGTATTAACCATTCGGGGTATGTTTCACATATTATACATTCAAAAAGGCATGACATCACAGAGACATATAAATTAAATGCACCAACCAACTTGTTAAATGAAAATACAAAAAAAATGAATATTCCTACAATGATTACATTATAACCTGCACTGTCATGTCTTAAATTAATTTTACTACATGCAGAATGTCTACAATGCACAAAGCAGGGTACAAAATACAGCTGCAAAACAAAAAAGGAGAAGAAGTTTGTAAACGGCTTGGCTTATTAAATTTAATCTCAGCACTTACACATATTTTATTTTGTTAGTGGGAACTCTAAACAGGGATACACCATTATAACTATTAAATACATGTAATTAAAGTGCCATAGCTGTGAAATTCTTTTTTAGAAAAAGATCAGGTAGAAACAAATGCACCGGTAGACTTTCTGGAAGAGGCTCTTAGCTTTGTGCTCTACCATAGTTATTTTGATTTTAATGATGAGTATTATTTACAGGAATGTAAGACAGCAAAGGGGGCTTCTATGGCCCCTGCATATGCAAATTTGTTCATGGGACTTTGGGAGTTTCAGCATTTTCCCTTTCGCTATAACTGGTATCTGAAAGACATGAATACCATCAACCACCCTGATCAAACTCATTAACCCACAGTAATCATTATCTGTTTCCCCCATCCCACACTGAATAGGTTCTGGGCTATTAGGACAGTTAGCCACAATGTGCGCAGCTCCCAACACTCAAAACATTGATAAGGAGCCTGGTGGCACTAAGGACTGAGGCGCTGGATGCCTAATATCATGCTACGCTGGTGACCCAGGTTTGGGAATTACATTGGGTCGCCAGGGTGCGCACGGGGGAGGGTGGGATCAGGATTAAGCAGTGGCTCTCCTTTCCTGGGAAGTGGGGGAAACCAGCCCATAGTTCTGCCATCACTGGATGAAGGTCCGGTGATAGGCACAGGCAGCAATGGAGTGACCTGTAGGGTGGGGTGTTCAATAGGGCATGCATACGCATGCCTCCACATGCGTGCATCACATCGGGGATGTGCAGGAGTGGGACTAAGGGGAGAAAACTGACAGAGTACTTACAGAAAAAAATAACATTCATAACGGGTTTTGGACTAAGCTCATCCCTTGTTGTCCTTTTTGCTAGGAACTCCAAGTCCTTGCTCAACTTCTGTCAGCTGTTCAGTACCCTCACTCCTAGTCTCATTTTTACCAGTTCTACCATAGCTCCGGGTCCTTGGGCTCAGTGGTCAACTCTGGGTCTGAGACTTCTCTGTAGCTGTAGTTCAGCAAAGTTCTCTGGTAGCCAGGTATTGCTCCACTAAGGTTGCCATGCTGTCATATGTGGTGGGATTGGCCCATCCCATACACTCACATAGACCAGGTGGAAATCCACCGAGAAAATGATCCAGTACCAACATCTCTATGATCTGGTCTGGGTTGTTGATATCCGGTCTTAAACGCTTCCTTGCTAGGTGGATGAAGTCAAACATTTGTGATCTGGAGGCCTTTGCCTATTGGAACTGCCAGCTGTAGAACTTTTGAGCCCTCACCACTGGAGTTACTCCAGTTCTTGCCAGGATCTCCATTTTCAGATGGTCATAGTCTGTTGATGCTTCTCCCACTAAGTTGTAATAAGCTTTTTGGGCTTCATCTAGCAGGAATGGCAGTAGGATGCTGACACACTGAGAGTGGGGCAGGCCTCCCAAAGTGCAGTCCATTCAAAAGCCATCAAGTACTCTTCCACATCATCCTCAGGTGTCATTTTCTGTAGGCAATGGCTCCCCTGGATTTGGTTGTGGTTCTTTATTATATGGCTTTGTAGAGGCTGGTTGACTTGTGCATTGCAGTACCTCCCTGAGGGCGGCAGAGATCTCAGCAATCTGGGCCAGTAACAAACAGTTAGTCACCAGCTGTCCAGTTGTCAATTGTAACATGGCTTCTACAACCGCTTCCATTACTAGACATACCAGAGAGCTGATGAATCCCACTTCATACACCAAATGTGGCAGAGTGACCATCGTTATTTCTCTGGATGGGCTGTTGTAGGTGTGTCAAAGGAAACATACACTGTCCAAGGTCAAGTACAACAACGCAGTTTATTTAAAGCAGCATTGTTTCCAACTAACTGGGTCACAGTCCCTTTAACAACATAGGAAAAAAGAACTACTGTTGTCTGGATTTCTAACTAGCATAGTAATTTCTTCACTACATCTGGTCACCAGCTACTCTGGTTCCTAGCTTCCAGGTAGTATAACAAAGTCCACGTACAAACTTCACAGTCCTTTCCAAAGGTCTCTGTAGCTTGAACTTGCCCTTTGTAGCACAGCTTCCAGCACTCCCCAGGTTTTTCTCCCCTTCTGTGTTGCCTAGGTGTGTTTTATACACTGCCCCAATCGAAACTGACTGCAACTATGTTTGATTAGCTTCCTATCTGGATGTTTTCAGAGTCTTCCTTATCGGGATGCTTCCAGAGTTTTCTATGATTGATTAGGTCTGTGTTTGATTAGCTGTCCACCTGAAAGCCTTCAGAACACTATGCGACCCTCTACCACTCTGCCACACTTTGTTATCAAACAAAGTTTGCATTCTGGACTTGGGGTGAGTAGTTAACAAAAATGGATTTTCAGGTGGTCTACCATTTCTTTAGCAGTGTGT
The DNA here is from genome assembly GCA_016271365.2 of Neoceratodus forsteri. Lineage (NCBI taxonomy): Eukaryota > Metazoa > Chordata > Ceratodontiformes > Ceratodontidae > Neoceratodus > Neoceratodus forsteri. The sequence goes on along the minus strand of CM028136.1, from coordinate 218,706,960 downwards.
ATTTTTTTTTTGTTTGTAATGAATGGTTCCTCACTTGAACCTTACTTTCAGAGGTGCCTTTTAACATAGTAACATAGTATTTGATGGCAGATAAGGACTGCTAGACCCACCTAGTCTGCCCATTTTCCCTGCCTGCATCAGCGGCTGCTGACCCTACACTGTCATTAGCTTTCTCCTCTCTTTCCCTCCTCTAGGATTCCCTTATGCCTATCCCATGCATGTTTGAATCCCCCCACTGTGCTGGCTCCCCCTTCTTCCTGGGGTTGGCTATTCCAAGCATCCACCACCCTTTCTGTTAAGAAAAACTTCCTCACATTCTCCTTTATCCTGCCCCCCTTCAATTTCAAATCATGTCCCCTTGTCCTTGTATAACTCCTGTACTGAAAGATGTTACCCACTTGCACTTTGTTCATGCCCTTATGATACTTGAAGGTTTCAGTCATATCTCTCTGCTCCCTCTTCTCTTCCAGTGTATACATATTAAGGTATTTTAATCTCTCCTCAGATGTCTTCTGATGCAAGCCCTGCACCATCTTCATCACCCTTCTCTGAACCACCTCCACCTTGTCTATGTCCTTTTGAAGATGTGGTCTTTTAATGACCTGACACAACTGAAATAGGATTTGCAGGTGTGTTTCTTTGCATTTTGGGTCAATGATAGTTCCATATTTTGTTTTGCTTTTCTAATAAAGTGTTTATGTTTGTTTTGGAGTTTTTAATACTATCCATTTAGTACTATCCTTATCTATAGGTAAGACTTAAAAACCTTATTTTTCCTATTTATTAAAGTTTTTAATATTTCTCGTTAACCATTTAGGTCATAGTCCTTTGTGGGTATATTTCTTTATTTTGGTAGGCATTGATTACTGATGGCCAGTATTTTTTCGTTAAATATTAGACACATTGCTTCTGTATTTTTATTCTTGAATAATTCTGACCAATCAATTTGTTCCATGGCCTTGTAGATTTTTGGTAGATCAGCTGTATCATAGAGAAATAACTTGGTAGTTCAAGTATTTTCCCATGTTTTACCATAACTTTAAATTTAATTGAATGTTGGTCACTGTTACTGAGTGAGGCACCCATGTGGCAGTCAAATATATTTAGATTTTAAGCAAGCACTAGGTCTAATACATTTTTATCTCTGGTTAGTTTGGTCACATATTGGGCTAAGTGCAATTGGTCTACTAGTATCAAAATATTTTTTCTTGTTAGTGGTATGGGCAATATCTTTTTTCAATTAATGTCTCCCATGTTCAGATCTTCATGAACTACAAGGCTGCTTAAGGAAATTCATTCTTGGAGCCCACTACCTATGTTCAGGTCTCACTGAACTACAAGGTGGCTAAGGGCATCTATGTCTGGAGCCCACAGAAGACCCTACATGTCGAATGAGCAAAATGTGTGACCAACAGGCAGTGGTGTGGTAAAACAGACCCATAGCTTGGTTTGTAGTTAAACAAGACATTTTTATTACTTAAAAGCAGCAACACACTCACCCCACTGGCATCTGCCAATGTTTCACTCACTACCAAGTGAGCTTTTCTCAAGGCTTGGCCAAAGGTACACAACCTCCCTTTTTAACTGTCTTCAATTGACCATACTTTAATTAAATATATAAATAATTTTAAAATTACACATTTTTGTGTGCGTGTACACCTTCCAGTGCTTCCAGCAATACACAGACCAAATAGTGATGGGCACCAGACCAATAAGGTACATGCATAAAAACAATCACACAAAAAGGTTATAAGAAAAATAAATAAAAGGAGTTGAGGAAGATGTGGGAGCAGGAAAACAGAGCAGGATTGTGGTAATAGGCAAGAACAGAGAGGAATAGAGAGGGGTATAGAGAAAAAGGAGAATTATATACTTCTATCATGTACATTAGTACTTAATATTAAGAAGGTCCCTTTAACATTACTTACCAGATCTAATATACTCAGAGTACATAAATATATTGATATTAGGACCATATCGGAGAAACTATTCAAGACACCAAATCAAATTATTCAGAAGATATTACACATTACTTCAAAAAAGCTGACAACTGAAATACCTTGTTTAGTCAGGAACAAGTATATTGCCAAAAACATTCACATCTTAAGAGTTTATTATCAATCCCACTACCCCCGCATGTTACCAGCAATTTCTTTTCCAGATCCTCAAATTTAAAGCAATGATCATGTCTTTTTTGATTAATATCTGACACCAGTGCATTAGTGGGGTCATTTATTCTCAACTGACTTCAAATGTTTGAGGATTTGAAGTTTGAAAAGTCTCACATTTTTTTCCCAAGTAGAATATGGTTCATGTGCAAATAACAACATATACTAGGCATTCTGATGAACATGAAGTGTAATCTTGTGCTGTACCTTGTAAATTCTGTTGGTCATGAGCTGTTTAAAAGAATACCCTTGTAAGATATTGGAATAAAATATATAAGCACTGCATCTAAAAGTTCCAGTGGGTAACAAGAATCTTGATGGTGCCAATAATGGTTGTTGTTACAAACTATGCTCCTTCAGTCCTTCAGTTTTTTACCTCTGTTATAAACCACGAGGGAGGCATAGCAGTCACCTTTTGCATCTTGGTTTCAGTTTATAGAAAGTGCCAATTCTGTTCCTTTATGGCTCACACTTGATTACCCTGTCACTAATGTCACTAATGCAAGGAGGAGCTAAAAAGGCCAAAGCCTAAAATCACCTCCTGTAGAATACACTGTAATAACTCATATTTCCTCCTTCATTGATATATCTATGTTTCTTTTTAATATTTCTTTACTTCTGCTAATTATTATGTGTGCACATAGGCTAGAAGGAGGGGTTGGGCAACAATGGGGAAACATCAAAACTGCCATCACAGAGGCAACAGGCCTTTGTGTGAAGCAAATAAACAAATCAAAATGAAAGAAAAAGCCACTATGGTTCTCAAAAGAGGTGGCGGTGAAGGTTAGGGAGGAAAAAGTAGCATTTAGGAAGTATAAGGAAACACAGAAGGAGCAGGATGGAGAACTGTACCAGTTAAGGCAGAAGGAAGCAGGGAGGGTAGTCAGAATAGCAAATGCCCAAATTGAGGAAAAGATAGCCAACTCAGTTAAGAAGGGAGATAAAACCGTTTATAGGTACATCAGAAGCATAAAAAGACAAAGGAAGGATAGTGAGGCTAAATAGAATGGACAGTGGGTGGGCAGAGAGGGACGGGAAAAAGCAGGGATACTGAATGAATACTTCTGCTCAGTATTCACAAAAGAGGAGGAGGGGGAGGTGCCTGATCCAATTAACAGAAGCACTCTAGATGGGGGGTCGGTCCCAGTCCTTTCACAGAAGAAAGGGTTCTGAAAGAACTCCTAAAACTGAAGGTGGACAAAGCAATGGGGCCTGAAGGAATTCACCCCAGAATTCTAAAACAATTAAGGAGAGAACTAGTGACACCACTGACTACCCTTTTTAACAAATCATGGGAGGATGGTGTGGTACCTGAGGACTAGAGAAAGGTGGATGTGATACACCTTCACAAAAGTGGGAGCAAGACAGAGGCAGGAAACTACAGACCTGTCAGTTTGACCTCTGTGGTAGGGAAAGTGATGGAATCACTTCTGAAGGAAAGAATTGTTGAGTACCTAGAGGTCAGTGGGGCATAGGAACCCAAGGCAGCATGGGTTCACTGCAGGAAGGTCATGTCAGACAAATCTGTTTGACTTCTTTGACTGGGGGACCAAAGGAGCAGACCAGGGAGGGTCTGTGGGCATGGTCTACCTAGACTTTAGCAAGGCATCTGATACAGTCCCACACAAAAGATTAATAGTCAAATTAACCAGCCTGGGAGTGGGTCCCAGGGTGGTAGCCTGGGTAAAACATTGGCTGGACAACAGGATGCAAAAGGTAATTGTAAATGGAGTCCACTCTGAAGAAAGAGTGGTTACTAATGGGGTACCGCAGGGTTCATTACTGGGTCCAGTCCTTTTTAATATCTTTATAAGTGACATTGCAGAGGGACTGGAAGGAAAAGTATGCCTTTTTGCAGACGACATGAAGATCTGCAACAGGGTTGATACACAAGGAGGCATGGAAAGGATGAGAAGGGACTTGACACGGTTAGAGGAATGGTCAGAAGTATGGCAACTTGGATTCAGTGCGAAGAAGTGCAAAATAATGCACCTGGAAAACACAAACCCATGGGAAGACTACACAATAGGGGGGAAGGTAGTAACAACAACAAAAATGGAAAGCGACCTGGGGGTAATCATATCAGATAATCTTAAGGTAAGCAAGCAATGTGAGAAGGCAGTAGGGAGGGCTGGGGGGGGGATACTGTGATGTATAGGGAGAGGCATCACCAGCAGAAAACAGGAAGTTGTTATCCCTCTGTGCAGACAGTTGGTAGACCCTATCTGGAGTACTGCATCCAGTCCTGGAGCCCCCATCTCCTCAAGGACATAGACAGGATGGAGGCAGTCCAGAGGAGGACAACTAAAATGGTGCAGGGTCTGCAAGAGAAGCCATATGAGGAGAGACTAAAGGAGCTTAATATGTATACCAGTGAAGAAAGGAGGGAGAGAGGAACATGATAGAAATGTGTAAATATCTCAGTAGAATCAACAATGTCCAAGAGGGTAGCATCTTTCAGAAAAAGAGATGTGCAAGAACAAGGAGACGCAATTTGAAGATAGAGGGGGGATGGCTCAGGGGCAATGTGAGGAACTATTTTTTTACAGACAGGGTGGTGTACACATGGAAAAACCTTCCTGAGGAGGTTGTGGGCTCTAAAACTGTGGGAGAATTCAAGAATGCACGGGACAGACAAAAGGCAATTTTTGTGGGGGGTAGGAAGGAATAGGCTGTTGGTTAAATAGGATCTACAGCTTATCCTGTAGGTAGGGAAATGGGCAGACTAGATGGGCCAAGTGGCCCTTATCTGCCATCAAAGTCTATGTTTCTATGTTTCCATGTTTCTTGACATCTATTCTGTAGGTTTGCAGTCCTCTGTGTAAAACAATATTTCTTTTGTTCATTTTAAAGCTATTTATTTTAACCTGTAATTGATGACCCCTTGTTACAGAGTTGATTTCTTTGAATTCAATATTTAGTTCATTTATCAGAAATGCATCATTCATGATATCATAATAAAACAGGATGTCACCATGCTTCCTTCTAACCTCCAGGCTATGCAGTTCTAAGTGTTTTAATCTGGTTGGATATGGTGCAGTTTTTAATTTTCATAATAGGTTTGGTTAACTCTCTATTCTGTCGACTTCCTTTCTCATGTAAAGACACCAAAGCTGGCTACAGTAGTCCAACTGTGGTTCAACATAAAACAAATACAGTGGCATTATCACCTCTGCTGTTCAGCTTTTTATATTTCTTTGAATTTCTCCAAGAGTTCTGTTTGCCCTAGACATCACATTTGCAGATTGATCCTTAAAATCAAGATTAGTATCAATCACTACACCCAAATTTTTGTCAGTCTTGTTTGATCTCAAAATGCAGTTATTTAAAACATATTTGTTTAATGGATTTTGTTTCCCCATATGTAGAATACAGCATTTATTGGAATTAAGGGACATTCCCCACTTATGTGTCCAGTCAGTTTTAGAGTCCAGATCATCTTGAATATGGTTTCCTTGCTCTGTGGTTTTACATGGACTGCCCGATTTTGTGTCATCTGCATTTTTAACTATTTTGCTATAAATTTTATCATCTGGGTCTGCCATAGGTATCTGAAACATGATGGGGCCTAATACGGACCCCTGGGGTACCCCTAAGTAAGCATTCCCTCTTCAGAAAGATAACCCTTTATTGAAACATTCTGTGTTCTTTTATTCAACCAGTTGATTATCCATGTTACTGGATACTTATCAATGCCATATTCTGTAAGTTTTTCAACAACTGCTCAATGTGGCACCGAGTCAAACTGGGCAAGGTACCAGGCAAGGCAAAAGGAGGTGAGCCTGGAGGTAAGATGGGCAAAGGCTAGAATGGAGGAGAGCATTACCAATGCAGTCAAAAAAGAGGACAAAACATTTTTCAGGTATATAGGTGAGCAGAGGAAAATAGGGAAGTGGATACACAGACAGAAGAACAATAGTGGAGATCTGGTGGTAGGAGACTAGGAGAAAGCGGAATTGCTGAACAGCTATTTCTGCTTAGTGTTCATAAAGGAGAATGAGTGGGAGGCTGGTAACAGAAGGGTAAAAGAGAAGGAGGGGGAAGGAGTGGACATGAGTCCTTTCCAGGTTGAGGAAATTCTGAGAGAACTAGAGAGATTGAAGGTAGTTAAGGTGATGGGGCCGGATGGGGTGCACCTCAGGGTGTTGAGGAATCTGAGGGGTGTAATGGCAGTTCCTTTCACTGGCCTCTTCAACAGGTCATTACAATCAAGGGTGGTCCAAGGTCACTGGAAATGAGCAGATGTGGTACCCCTTCACAAAGGGGGGAAGGAAAAGGTGAGCAATTACAGGCCAGTGAGCTTGACGTCTGTGGTTGGCAAGCTCATGTAAAAACTGTCAAAAAACAGAATCACTAGCTACCCAGAAGCAAACAACCTGCTGGAGGGAAGGGTCATCAGTGGGGTTCCCCAAGGGCCAGTGTTGGGCCCACTACTATTCAATATATTTATGAGGAACATAGCAAAAGGCCTTGAGGGGAGGATGTGTCTATTTGTGGATGACACAAAGGTCTGCAATAGAATAGACACACAGGTGGGGGTTGATAGGATGCATAGGGATTTGAGGAAACTGGAGGAATGGTCCAGAGAGTGGCAACTGTCTTTCAATATACTGAAGTGCAAGATCATGCACCTAGGCAGGAAAAATTGGAGAGTGGTGTATTGCATGGAAGGGTAACCACTAACGGTAACTGAACAGGAGAGAGACCTTGACATCAACATTTCACGGGACCTGAAGGTAGCAACGCATTGCTAGAAGATAGTGACAGGAGCCAGCAGGATGCTGGGTTGCATCAAGAGGGGGATCATTCGTAGGAGGAGGAGGGAGGTCACAATACCCTTGTACTCCTAGCTGGTTAGGCTGCATCTGGAGTATGGGGGCAAGTTCTGGAGTCAATACCTCAACAAGGACTTAGAGAAGGTTGAGGGCATCCAGAGGAGGGTGACAAATATGGTTAAGGGAATCAGTCACTTAACATACAATGAGAGACTAATGGTCCTAAACATGTACTCCCTGGAACAAAGGAAAGAGAGAGGGAGGACATGATTGAGACATTCAAATACTTAAAGGGTATTAACAAAGTGGCAGCAGGGAGCATATTCCAACTAAAAGGGTATGTTTTTGCACATTCTTTCTGACAGATGTAATAATTATTTTTTATTTATAATCTCTTTTTATGCCCCCTTTCTCCACGGTGCTTCCTTACCTTCAGGAGTCTCCTATGGCCTTTATACATCCCTGCTCATCTGCCAGTTTCAGGTGCAGTCATCTTCTCATGCTGCCTTGGTTTGATCCCCAGGTAGGTATGAGGTGGGGCTCCTCTTCCTCCGCCCCGAGAGTCTGTGTTTCATCAGGGATCCATTGCCTACACTGACAGGGGCCCTGGGATTGGGGCCTGAAGCTCCATCTACAGAGAGCACTGCGGGGTCTTTTTCTTGCTGTTTTGCCCAGCCCACAGGACGTCCGCATGCAAGGAGCACCTAGGAGCAATGCACATCACAACGTGCCGATGCTCCAGCTCCCAGCAGATGTCCTCCCTCCCTACTACATGCTGTCTTCGCTACACCTCCACTCGTGGTCACCCAGGTGGCGGTATCGCAACTGGACCTGCATCCCACCCACCCACCCAGGAGGAGAGCAGCTTCTGGGTGCTCAATCCTCCTACCCCCTGCCAGCCCTCTGGCCACCTGAGTCCATTCCTGAACCCAGATCACTGGTGCTGTGAGCGGTATCCCTACTGCTGCACCGGTGGGCCAATGTAATTATTTTCAGTAGTAAATGTTACACATACATGGTCACTGTTAACTAGTGGTGCTATAGTTTCACAATAAGTTATGCTTGTTCCTTCTGTGGTAATTACCAAATCTAGTAAATCTAGAGCATTTAGCTTAAAGTGGAATTTAGCTTAAAGGTTTCTGTGGCTGGAGTGACTGCACAGGGCATGCCCTGACTTGCCCACCCACATCGCCTTTAAATTCTGACTGACCCATCAAACTACAGGAGAGAAGGATTAGTTAAGTCTGCTTGCTGGCTGTGTAGAAGATTTCTGCAAGTTTTGCTATTGTTTTTTAAACTACAGGAGAGAAGGATTAGCCAATTCTACTTGCTGTCGAGGGAGTTATTGTATAGAGGATTTTTGTAAGTTTTGATGCTGTTTTATTTTCCTTTTAATTTAGCTTAAAGGTTTCTTTGGCTGGAGTGACTGTAAAAGCCCTCCCACCCACCCCTGAAATACCTCTGGGGCCGGGTTTGAAGGCTGTGAGGGAGAAGCTTTGGGAGCTGCAAACTGACCTAAGCCCTCAGAACAGGCCAGGAAGGAGGAAACAAGGAACAGCCATATGAGTTAATTCTTAAAGACATATAAATATATAAAATGTATGAGTAGATCTATAGTCCTTATGAGTAGGATTTGGCTGTCTTATGCTGCATGCAAGGGTATTTAGGATAACAATTTCTGTTACAGGCTGGGCTAGGATTAGTTAATTCTACTTGCTGTAGGGATAGTTGGTGCGGAGAAGCTGTATAGGTAGTGTGGACCATGGGTAGGATTGTAGAGTACAATGGTTGTGGGGCAGCAATGCAGATGAACATACTGTGGAGGCTGGGAGGGTTCCCAATATGCCACAGGCTAAGGAGGCTTGAGGAAGAGGCTCAGTGGCTTGGCAGGGAGCAGGGCATGTTGAGGGAGTAGGGGAGGATTGCGTTGGCAGGAGGGCTGACATCTGAGACTATTGTGGGGACACCACAGGGAAGGAACAGTGGGGCAAGGGAGGGGTCGGGGGAAGGGGCACAGTAGACAGGAAGCCAGCTGATGAAGGGTGGACTCTAGTAGGACCTAGAAAAAGAGGAGCAGTAGTAGGCAGGAGGGAGGAGGAAACACACAATAAGGCAAAGGGGAAGGGAACATGTTTGCTGTACTAGCAACACATGGGAAAGAGGACACAGGAGGAGACTGAACAAGGGATATTACTCACAAAAAGAAGGGAGAAAGGGGCATTACTAGAGTAGAGATTGTGCATGGCATGGCAGGGGGAGGGATAATACTCAGAGAGGTAAGGAGGGAGAGGAAGGTTGGCAGTCAAACAGGAGGAGAGGGAGGAGTCTCAATTGAGAAGGGCGGGGGGGGGAAGACACTGGGATACATTGTAAAAGCACCATCTTGAGTGGACCCAGAAATAAGAACCTAGGTGGGGGGTGGTGACGGGCACAAGGAAACAAGAGGAAGGTGTACTGGTGTTGGGGGACTCCATACGCAATATGGGGTTGTGGGTAACTGAGGCAGTACCTGGGAGAATAACAATCTGTTTGCAAGGATAAGCTGCACCTGAGTGGGGAGGGGAAGGAAGTATTAAGGCAAAGACTGGGGAGGTATATTGTGACAAAGGTGGATTTAAACTAGATAGGGGGGTGGCAAGTGGACAGCAGGTAGACAGGGATCCAAAAGAGTGGAGTCACAGCCTACCACCACAGGCTAGCAGGGAAGGACTCAGGTTGGCCAAAAAAGGAGGGAGTAGAAGGAAGGAAATGGAGGCCAATGAAGGGAAGGGGGCAGGAATGAGGGTGATCTGACTGAATGCAAGAAGCTTAGGCAACAAATCAGCTGAGCTACTAGCACTCTTAGCAGTGTGGAGGGTGGATATTGTAGCTGTCACAGAAATGTGGGCAACTGAGCACTGGGACTGGGATCTGGCAATCCCAGGATACAAATTATACAGGACTGACCATAAGGAAGGGAGGGGTGGTGGGGTGGCAGTCTATGTGAGGGATCGGATCAAATGCACAAGGGATGAGAGGAAAGAAAGGAGAACAGAGGCAATCTGACTACAGCTCCTAGATTCAAGGGGTAGGAAACTGAGGTTTGGGGTGGTATACAGGCCACTGTCCCAGTCTGAGGAACTTGACAGGGAATTAGTAGGGCAAATCAGAAAGGTATGTAGAAAAGAGAAGGTGGTCATCGTGGGGGATTTCAACTTGCTGGGGGTTGACTGCAGCATTCTGGTCACCTCCACTGCTAGGGAGAAAGTGCTCCTGGATGTGATCCATGAGGGTCTTCTGACACAGTTGGTTAGTGTACCTACTAGGCTAAAGAACACTTTAGATCTGGTGTTGTCAAATGGGGAGGCAGTAAGGGAAATAGAGGTGAAGGACCCACTAGTGAACGGCAATCACCAAATGGTGTGGTTTAATAGTATGATGTTTGGGGAGCCAGTGAAATCAGTTACTCAGGTGGTAAACTTCAGGGGGGCAGAATTTGGGAGGATGGCGGAAGTACTGAAAGGGAAACTAGAGGGCATAAGGCATGAGATGGATGCAGAGCAGAAATGAGATATTAATAAATGGGGGATTACAGAGGCAACAGAAGCCTGCACCAAGGCACAGAGTAAGAGGAGCAGAGCAAGAAAACCATGCTGGTTGAAAAGCGAGGTAGTGGAGGTGGTTAGAGCAAAATGAGAGGTGCACCAGAGGTATAGGAGGACGGGGAAGGAAGTGGACAGGGAGGAGTATGCAAGATGGTCCAGGGAGGTGACCAGAAAAGTGAGATGAGCCAAGGTCTAGAAGGAGCTGAGATTAGTGCAGGGAATTAATGGGGGGAGACTTTTTCAGCTACATCAGGGGAAAAGGAAGTGCAAGGAGACAATAGTGACAATAAAAAAGGGTGGTGAGTGGGCGGAAAAGGGGGAGAAGCAGGCAGAAGCACTGAATGAACACTTTTGCTCGGTGTTCATGGAAGAAAAGGGGGAACTGCAACCATCATGGGCTGGGAGGGTGGTGACAGGGGGAGAGGAGGTAACAGATGGAAGAACCGAGGCAAGTAGAGTCCTAGAGGGACTGAGGGCACTGAAGGTAGACAAGGCACCAGGTCCAGATGGTATCCACCTCAGGGTGCTGAGGGAGATGACAGAGGTGTTGGCGGAGCTGCTGGCAGATCTGTACAGCACCTCACTGGAGTCAGGATGTGTGCCACTGAACTGGAGGATGGCACAGGTAGTACCATTACACAAGAGTGGACCAAGGGATGAACTGGGTAATTATCACCTGGTAAGTCTCACCTCCATAGTGTGCAAACTCATGGAAACAATACTAAAGGAAAGGCTGGTGTTGTACCTGGAAGACAATGGCCTCCAGGATGTGAGGCAGCATGGTTTCATTGCGGGGAAGTCTTGTCAAACCAAACCTGATACAATATTATGACTTGGTGACAGGTGAGCTGGATAAGGGTCATGTGATGGATGTTCTTTACTTGGGCTTTAGCAAGGTCTTCAATTCTGTGCCTCATGGGCAGCTTGTGGGGAAGCTAACTGGTGTACGGGTAGGAGCAAAAATGATGAACTAGACTACAAGCTGGCTGAGTGGGAGGCTCCAACAGTGGTGGTGAGAGGGGAGCTCTCAACTCCAAGGCTAGTGATGAGTGGAGTGCCACAGGGCTCTGTGTTGGGGCCAGTATTGTTGGGCTCTTCATCTCAGGCACTGCACATGGGGTGGTGAGCAAGGTAAGTCTGTTCGCTGACGACACCAAAATTGGAGCAACGGTGGATGGAGAGGAGACATGAAAGCAGCTGCAGGGGGACCTAAAAAAGCTAGATGAGTGGTCAGAGAGGTGGTAGCTGGGTTTCAATGCAAAGAAGTGTAAGGTTATGCACTTTCTGGGTGAGGAACCCAAGGAGAGAATACTGGCTGGGGGGAAGCTGGGGATCATGGAGGAGAAGGAGAAGGACCTAGGGGTAATGATAACAGGGAACATGAACAACACTTCCAAGTGCAGGAGAGAGGCTGCAAAAGCGAAAAAAATGCTGGGGTGCATATCAAGGGCTTTTTCATCCAGGCGAAGAGTGGTTATCTTGTCCCTCTATAGGTCACTGGTAAGGCTGCACTTAGAGTATTGTGTGCAGTTTTGGAGGCCATACCTAAAGCATGATATCAGGCTACTGGATGGGGTGCAGAGGAGGGCAACAAAGATGATATGTGGAATGGAGGGGAAAAACTATGACAGCAGGCTTGGAGACCTGAATATGTACTCCCTGGAGGATAGAAGGGACGGAGGGACATAATAGAGACATTCAAGTATCTGAGGGGAATCAATAAGGATGGAGCAAATGGTGTCTTTAAGTTAAGAAGGAGGGTCACTGGGGGCATGGGCTAAGAATAGACGGGGGGAGATTTAGGATGGAAGTGAGGAGACACTATTTCACAGATAGGGTGGTAACAAAATGGAACGCCCTACCAGAATGAGTGGTATCATCTAAATCTGTGAAAAGCTTCAAAGGGGCATGGGACAAGGAACAGGGGAGAGTGAGGGTCTGGGAGGTTGGGCGTAGCAGTGGGATGACAAAGGGGAGGGGGTGGAGCAGCTGCAAACTAGGGGTGTTAGCTGCACACTCAAGCAGACTTAGATAGACCGGGTGGTCTGTGTCTGCTGGCACATTCGTATGTTCATATGTTAGTAGCACATTTTCTCCACTTGTAGGCATTTTGACATGATGTATCAAGTTATTGTCAAAACAAGTATCTAAAAATACATCACTCTGTTTTGAGATTGCAAAATTGGCGTTCCAGCTTATATCTGGGTAGTTAAAAATCACTTGGCTTCTTTGCCTGGAACTTAAATGGCACATAGATGAATGACACAACACGAAACTAAAAAAGAGAAACAGCAGCGAAGCTGTAGCTCTGGGTAGTATGGAGAAGGCAATTTTCATGTGCACTGACTAAATGCAAGGAAGAAAAGGAAGTGTCCATGGGTGGCTGCATGAAAAATGTAATGTGCCCTAGATCACTTTGTCTGATAATGTAAAGTGGGATTACGAGAATCTGTGACTCACATTGTCATGGTGAGGCAGCATTGACAGAGCAGGAGAAGATAGAAATTAAGCATGCAACAGTGTTGTACCCCATCTCCCCTTTCGGAAGGTGGGAGGTGTGAGCTATTTAAAAAGCAAACTGCAGTTTGGTTAATTGGAGGAGGGCACGAGAACAAAAGGTATCAACAATATTAGAAACTTTCGAGTACCTCAAGGGAATCAACAAAGTCCAAGAGGGTAAGTAACATTTTTCAGAAAAAGAGATGTGTAAGAACAAAGGGGCACAGTTTGAAGATGGGGGTGGCTCAGGGGCAACATGAGGAAGTAATTTTTCACAGAGAGGTTGGTGGACACATGGAACAGTCTTTCTGAGGATGTTGTATGGTCAAAGTCAGTGGGGGAATTCAAGAATTAATGGGACAGACATAAGGCAATTATAGTGGGGTGTAGGAGAAAGAAGGCTGTTGGTTAACTAGGATCTGCAGCTTATCCAATAGGTAAGGAAATGAGCAGACTAGGTGGACTAAGCAGTCCTTATCTGCCATCAAAGTCTATGTTTCTATGTTTCTATGCTCAAGTCATAAACAACTGAATTTTCTGCTGCATTTTTTTGCTAATTAAATAAAAACTAAAAGGTATCTATAAATGAAACACCACTTATTTTGTAGATATTTTTGTGATGAACAACTTTCGTGCTCACAGTACCATGCTATCATTTTTCGTTTTAAAGTTATTCACACTTGAATACAGTTAGTAGAGTTAGAGCACGTCTGTACAGCTGGCATCTCTCTCATGTATAACATCATCATTGCAGCCATTTTAGGATTCTGAGAGCAGGATTTTTGAATCAGGAGAGGCTGTGTTTACAATTGTCAGATGCTATGAAACTGCATTTATCCTACTTTAATAAATGCAGTTTCAGTATAAATGTAAACAACAGCCTCTCCTTTACAAGCCTATGGAGTAATTAAAAAAATGTGTTAAAAAGATGGTTTAGGTGTCCTTTAAATACACTGCGCTCAATTTTCAGACACGCCTTAAATCAATGCAAGCTGTGGCAAACAGCAACTTATACTAAAAGTAGATGGCAGCACTACCCTGGACCCAGCCATAATTGCCAATACCTTCAATATGGCTTTTTCCGACCTCAGTCATGTGCTTCTCAGTAACTTCTTTGACACCAACCTCTCTGCGGCCTCCCAGCTTCAACCAAATAAAGATCTAAATCACCCGCATTTCTATTTCAAGTCAGTTACAGAAAGGGATGCCAAGAAATACCTTCTCAAGGTGCTTGGAAAAATCAGACTAAGTGAGGACACACTTGACATGAAGCTCATCACCCTCACCCTTGATGCTGTTCTGCCCCCCTTACCAAGATTACAAACCAGTCCCTTTTGCTCTCCCAGTTCTCGCTCATGTGGAAATCTGCAGTACACAAAATGGGGGATAGCACAATACACTATAATGACAGGCCCATCTCTATCCTTCCCCCTTTATCCAAAGCACTTGAAAAAATTGTCACAGACCAACTGGTGGAGTACATGGAGAAATACAACCTGCAATGCCCCCAGCAACATGACTTCCACAAAGGCCATAGCACCACCTCTCCTTTTCTTGAATTCATGGGTCATATTCACCATGCACTTGACCAAGAACAACTTGCCCGTACCACCTATATAGACCTCTATAAGGCCTTTGACATGGTAAACTATCCATTACTACTTGAACAACTTGGGAGCCTAGGGCTATCACATGATACCCTAAAATGGTTTCACAGCTATCTCTCTGATCGGTCACAACTGGTTAAGATTGGTGACACCCTCTCCTACAAACTACTTGTCTGGGCTGGTGTTCCCCAAGAGTCAATATTGGGGACCCTACTCTTCAGCATCTTCCTGAATAAACTCCCCTTTGCCCATGATGAACACAGAATCCTGTATGCTGATGACGGAGTGAGTCTCTCTATGAACTCTGACCCCTCCCTTTCGGAGAAACAAATGCAGGAAAGTCTCTCACAAATTGAGGCCTGGTTCAACTCTCAGAAATCAGTACTAAATTACAAAAAACAAAGAGAATGCTATTCCATGGCACACATTGCAAACATAAACACCAACAGTTAGCTGTCAAAAATTACGTGGGTGAGACTCTTGACCAAATGCAAACCTTCAAATACCTTGGTGTGACCTTGGACACTATGCTATCATTCTCCAGCCATATCAATTTGGTTGAGAAATCTGTGAATATCTGCATTGTCCTTCTCTACAAACATAGGCATTGCCTGACACCTGATGCACTTAAACTTGCCATACATAGCTCTATTGTCTCCATCATTGACTATGGGCTTGTAGTCTATGGAGCAGACAAAACTACTGAACTACATCAAATTGCTATAGTGCTGAATAAGGCATGCAGGCTTCTTACTGGTGCTTCCCACTGCACACAGACACCTGTGACCTCTATGAGCATTCTAACTGGTTACAACTGCAGGGAAGAATTGCTTATCAAACCTGCCTTGTAGTAAAAAAGGCATTGATGGGTCATGTGCCCCATGGGGTATGAACTCTACTTAACCCAGCAAACTGCTCCAGGAACACCAGAAACACTGTCAACCAAGTACTATCTGTCCCCCACTATCACACCTCCCAAGGCCAGTGGTCATTTTCAGGTAGAACCCCTAAGATGTTCAGCTCTCTGGGCTGTGAAATCACCAACTTAAGCACCCTCATCTCTTTCTAACACAATCTTCGGCAAACACTTGTGACCAAGGCCATCTGTGACTGCTTCCCTTAATTCCCCTGATGGTTACTCCTGCGTTCCCTCCTCTCTTCCATCCCACTGATGCTTCCTCCACCCACTCCCTCCCCACCAACCTCTTCCCACCCCCTCTCCCTTACCCTCACCTCTACATCTGTCTTTCTCTCCTACCATCATCCTGTCCTTCTCTCTTCTTCCCCTTTCTGGGCTGCTGTCCCCTATCACTTGCTGTACCATCCTGACACTTATCTTCCACCCCTCTCCTTTCTACCTCCCTCCCAATCCTCCTCCATCCCCATTCCCCTCATCCATTTCCTCTCTTCCCACTTTCCTACCTCTACCAGTCACTGCTGGCTATTTTCTTCCCCTTCACTCCTCATCTCTTTTTTCTCCCACCACCCCTCAGCCTCCCCACAGGCCTAGTCCTCATTGTTATATTCTCCCTCTTTCAGGACCTGAGTCCATTTCAATCTCACTCCTCCTTCCTCTTGACAAAGCCGCTCTGGCTGCATTATGAATATGTAAATAGTTCATTAGTATGATCCTTATTACTTTACGTTTATTTACCTGATGATCTAATGATAATCACCTGGTATCTACTCAGACTAATATGCCATCATGTATTGCAACTATATTCCAATTCTTACTCTGTATCACCTGTTTTCTTTTTTGTATTCTGACATTGAACCTTTGCAAAAGAGCCACTGGCTCAAAGGTGTTAATTCTGAAAATTAGTAAATAAATAAATTAAAATAAATATGCACAGAAAAATGTGTGGTATCTCACAACCTCAAACAGTACGCAGGAAACTGGAAGCTGTGCTGGGATTGCTTTTATTGACGTGTCAGTGATAAAAAGTTAAAAGAACACCCCATTAGAAATTTCCTGATGTGTTTCATATTTAAAATGCTTTTTCAAAAGCAAGGCACCCTAGTCACAACATCATTTCTAGTGGGCTTCTTAAAGGGCCAATCCACATTACTCACTTTTTAAGTCTGACTAAGAAACCATTCATTAAAAAAGTGACAGAAGTGCAAAAGTGATGAAACAAATACTGCTATACTAATATGTACAAATAGTTAATTAAAAACATTACCTGTCATATTTTTTATTCCATTACTGTTACCAAGTAACTAATTTTTAATGCACTATGTTACAAGTATAATACATCACTTTGATAATACTATGCTGCTGTTCAGGATTGAATGGCCTCTTCTTCTTGGCACTTATGAAACTCAGAAAGACAGTAGTACAACCAGCTGAAAAAGAGTAAGACAGCATTAGATTTTACAAGAACATTTCTTTCTTTTTCATTTTATAATAAATGGTGCCATGTCAAACCCTTTGTTTACCCCTGGCCACTCACTGGCCCCACTTCTTAGATCCAGAATCTAATCAATCCCTTCTGATTAACATTCCCCCTCACCTCGGGTATGTGTGTACTTTCTCAATACCTTGAAATTTAAAGTGAGATGTATTTCCATCCTTGATTGTATGTATATGGTTAGCCATTGCATAATCAACATTTTTATTTAATATAGCATGGCAATACCCCCCTACACTCCCACAGAATTTCCTCACTGTCTTGCCCATGTAATATACCCAACAGCTGCATTTAGCTAAAGAGAGGGCTTCCATAGTGTCACATGTAATCAAATCTTTGATGTCTACACTTTCGCCATTTTGGGGATTTAAGAAAAAATTTTGGTATATTGAAACAAATACCTACTGGAAACCTACAGATAAGAATACAGTCCTGCTGATATCAAGCTGGCGCCCTCAAACCTTGGTCACCAACATCTTGGAGGGACAGTATCTTGTTTTAAAAATAAACTGCAGTACTAAATAAACATTTGAAGAAGAAGCTAGGGACCTTATAGCCAGATCTGAAGAACAAGGGTACTCCAAAAATATGGTAGAATATGTGGAAAACTTTGCCAGACATGAAACAAGCATTTGTCAATGCCGAATTGTTTGCTTGCTGATATTAGCATCGGACATGCAGGAGTTAGACAGATGCAGAATAGGAGTGGCAGTGAAGTATTGAACTCAGGCCAACCCCACCTCCACCCTGCAGAGATGGACAGGCATTGATATGTGCCTCTGAGTCGTTGCCCATAATGCTCATGGCATTTCACCTCACCCTATCCTTGTGGACACCAAGAAGAGTTGAGGTGTGCCTTGGGGTGTTTGGCTTCACAGTCACCCCATTTCGTAAGGTCATATGCTGAAATGGGTGCAGTATAGGAGAATGGGGTGAAGCCTGGGGCCGAACAGTCCAAGGCACACCTCAATGCCTGTCACTGGCTTCAGGGTGGGGGTGGAATGGTGTGAGTATTACAGCCAGCAATTCAAAGGCACAATGATGCCTGTCAGTCTGTACAGGATAAGACGTCATGGTTAGAAACCGTAACACCCCAGGCCTTTGTTGGTATTTGCACTACGAATATTCAACATGGCCTTTTTGTGCCCCCCACCACATGAAAGCATTTGGGACCTCTGCTCATGAGCAGTGGCACTGTGATTTTGTTAATGTGCTCCAACACTTTGATTTCCCACAGCGACTGTGCCATTCTGCGTCACATGTGAGAAACATGTAGGAAAACACATTTTGGGCAGGATGTGAAAAATGACAGCTGTACTGTTCATAAGGAGGCATGCAAAATAATAATAATAATAAATAATACTAAATAATAATTTTATTTATATAGCGCCTTTCACAATGTCAAGGCGCTGAACAAATTAAAATCATAGATTCAAATTCCAAATACACAATTTCAAAACATATAAAAATACATCATAATAACATAATAAATTATAATAAAATTCCAATCATACTCAAATTAACTTAATTTTCCAAGAAGGCCATATTCCATAAATATGTTTTCAAATCTTTCTTAAATATCTCCACAGAGGTGCACTCCCGTAACTGGCATGGTAGAGAATTCCAAAGACTGGGTGCAGCATGAGAAAATGCTCTGCTGCCTGAAGATTTTAAACTCACTCTTGGAATCTCCAACAACCCCATGTTCGCCGAGCGGAGCGATCGGCCAGGGCAGTAAGGTACCAGAAGGTCTTTTAGATAAGACAGACCCTGATCGCGAAGGGCTTTAAAAGTCAATAAGATGACTTTAAAGGTGATCCGCCATCGTATAGGAAGCCAGTGCAGTTCTCGCAGCACCGGGGTAATATGACAGGATCTACTTGTCCCAGTCAAAACCCAGGCTGCAGCTTTCTGCACCAGCTGTAGGCAATGGATTTCTACCCCAGAGAGACCAAAGTAAAGGGCGTTGTAGTAGTCTAGGTGCGAGGACACAAAGGCGTGGACCAACGTTGTCAAAGAGATGGAACAAGGTGCCTAACCCTGGCAATATTCCTAAGATGGTAAAAGGAAGTCCTGATGATGGCTGACACCTGGGATTGAAGAGTCAGTCTATCGTCTAGGATCACCCCAAGGCTACGCACTTGTTCAGAGGTTGGTAGTGACATGCCACCAAGAAAAATTCCAGAAGGCGCGCCAATATGCGACCTCTCAATCTGTCCACTTGGGTCCACCACCAAAGCCTCTGTCTTCTCTGAGTTTGACTTTAGCCAACTAGAATCCATCCAGTCTTGGATTTCCCCCAGGCAGTTGTTAAACACGGAGAGAGCTCCATCCTGGTCAGGTGCGAAAGACAGGTATAGCTGGGTATCATCTGCATAGCAGTGAAACCTCAGCCCATACCATCTTATAATGTTTCCGAGGGGCAGCCTATACACTGCAAATAACATGGGTGACAGCACAGAACCCTGAGGCACTCCACACAGCAAAGAGATTGGGCCCGAGGAAAAATCCCCGACACAACTCTTTGTGATCTCCCAGTGAGGAATGAAGTGAACCATTGAAGATCGGTTCCCAACATTCCACAGATTTGCCTCAGGCGTGCTAACAACACCATGTGATCCACAGTGTCAAAAGCTGATGAGAGATCAAGAAGAACCAAGATGGAACATCTCTTCTGATCCCTTGCCCTCAGAAGATCATTAAGCACCCAAACCAGTGCAGTCTCGGTGCTATGTCTTTTACGGAAATCAGACTGGAAGGATTCTTAGATACTATGGATGGTTAAATGGTCGTCCAATTGAGCAGCCACAACCTTCTCAATAACCTTCCCAAAAAAAGGGAAGGTTAGAGATAGGTCTGTGTTTGAGAAACAGTCTGGGTCCAAGGAAGCTTTCTTCAAGAGAGGTGTCACCACCTCCTCTTTCAGGGAGCTAGAAACCTGACTCCAAGGAGCACCAGACTATTTGCACCAAGACTGGACCAATGATATCAGAACAACCCAAAATTAGGGAAGTCGGTCCAGGGTCCAAACCATAGCTTGTAGGGTGCACACTATGGATGATCCTCATAATATCCATGAACTCAGGTTGACAAAAGGAACTCCAAGAGAACTGAGGCACTATATTCTCACACGGTTCCACAACATCACCCTTAGAGGTTGTTGGACACAAGTCCGCCCTGATGTCAGCCACCTTAGTTGCAAAGTATCGAATGAGCTTGTCGCATTCTATTTGCAAAAAGGCTTTTCAAACTTGCAGACAGGCTGGGTTGCACAGTCTATCTACACTTCGAAACACCTGAACTGGTCGATTCTGAGCAACTGCAATCTCCCTGGACAGGAATTCTGCCTTCTTATGGGTGATTGCAGATTGATAGATAAAATGGACAATGTTGAAAATGTTGATGCGCTATGCACACTCCTGAAAGTCATTTTATGGACCTTTGTCACCAAATTTTTATGATAGGCATTTTAGGAACTCTGCACATGAACAATGTCATTGTGATTTTCTTAATCCATCCCGAACACTGATTTCCCACAGTGACCATGCCATTCTGTGCTGGAAGTGCGAAAACACATTTCAGCCAGGATGTGAAAAATGACAGCTGTACTGTTCATAAGCAGGTGTGAAAAAATGCCAATGTTGAAAATCTGGAGTGAAAATATTACAAATTTGTGAAATTAAGAGGATGAGTGGAAACTGCGCAATGCATGCCTGAAACACAGTCATTTCATGGACTTTTGTCACCAGATTTTCAACATCGGCATTTTAGGACCTCTGCTCATGAACAGTGTACTGTGATTTTCTTAATCTGTCCTGAACACTGATTTCCCAAAGTGACCACAGTATTCTATGCTGGAAGTGTGAAAACAAATTTCAGCCAGGATGTGAAAAATGACAGCTGCACTGTTCATACGGAGGTGTGAAAAAATGCCAATGTTGAAAATGTGGAGTAAAAATATTACAAATCTGCGAAGTTACTAGTGTGCATGGAAACTACGCAACACACTCTCATAACAATCATTTTGTTTTTATTTTTTCACCAAATTTGAAACATACGCTTTTTGAGAGCCTGCCTCATAAACAGTGACACTGTTGTTTCATTAATCAGTCCCAAAAGGTGATTCTGCACAGTGTTAATGAAATCACCTTTCAGGACCAAATAGCCAGATGACAGTCACTGAATTCATGAGATGGTGTCCCAAGAACCCCATGTTGAAAGTTTGGTGCACAAATTCTGAAAAATGGCAGAGATATCCACATAAGTTGAAAAAAACCCATGTATGCCATTATACAGCTTGCAGGCATTTCTTCAATTCACAGTCAGCTTTGAAGAGGGCAGATGTGTTCCCAGTCCACCGAAGATCGTTGTGCTGGCCTCTGGAGGTAAGTATGGTGTGAGGGTGGGTGCGGGTTGAGGGAGGGGCACTGGACTCAACAAGGGACCATTTTTCATTTACAGGAAACCACATAAAAAAGACAACATGAGAAGGTTTTCTGCTTTTGCAGGTATTTTGGTACACTGACGTGGGCTCCCAGTGTGCCACCTGAGTGTTTCTTGGGGGTTTTATAGCCAACGGGGATTGGGCAGCCCTGTTGGTAGAATGTTGGGGGAGCGGGCGCATGAGCTGAGGGGGATTGGGCACCTCCATGACACACAACAGATGGGGTATAATGCCAACGGTGATTGGGATACCCTGTCAGCAAATGAACAGGGGAGGGGCACCCCCGTTAGCTGTAATGGAGACTGTGAGAGGTGACATCTGTCCACCAGCTTCTGTGGGGACTATGAAAGGCCAATGGAGAAGCCACCAGCATGTTTATGTGAAATGGGACACCAGAGAATGCAGCTCTAATTCACTGCTGTAGTCAGGGACTGCTCGGCAAGCAAACACAGCTGATTGTTTAATGATGGGGCACTCCCTGATTGCAGCAACAAATTTCTTTGTGCATAGTGGCAAGCTACATTACAGGTGTCATGGATGGCATCATTCTCTATTGGTGCCACACAGACCAGCCCCAAAATGGGTTGCCTGCATTGGCAACAACACTGCCATGCTTCCACAACTCACTTCTCAGCAAGCTGATGCAATATGTTTCTTGCACATGCATACAAGCAAACATAAAAAGTACTCATGTGTGAAGTGTTACTATAATACAGCTGCTACAAGTATGGGCAATGATTGAACACCTAACACAAGTACTATTTGGTCAGTCTTAACAGAATTAAGGAAATGCATGACTTTCAGAGGAAGCTAAGCATATACTGAGACTTTTGCTGATTATTGCACTTTGTAAATGTTTCCAGCCATTATTTCTAAATTATTGTGTACGTTCAGTCTAGCACTGTCTTGCCTCAGCCATTCCTGGTGAACCAGCCTTACTTAGTGGTGTCAGAACCCCTTCCCGTGAACCTTACATGTGCCAGACCCAAGTTGAAATGTATAAATGAATGAATTAAACTTTTTTGTCAAGCTCTCCAATTATTTCATGCCTATTTTCAAATACCATAATGTGTATACACAACCATTTTCCATGCTCTTTTGACCAATGAAGTCACATAATCCTTTCCTGTGCTCCTATGCACAATGGAGTCACAGAAACCAATCCCATGTTCACATGTCCAACATGGGTTATAGAAACCCTTCCTTTGCTCTCATGTACAACAGAGTCATACAACCCCTTCCTGTGTTACTTTGCACAACAGAGTAACACCACCCCTTCTGTGCTCCCATGCCCAACAGGGGCCACCCCCCCAGTGATCCCATGCACAACAGAGTCATACAATCCCTTTCTGTGCTCCTATGTACAACAGAGTCACACAGCCCTTTCTGTGCTCCCATGCCTAATGGGGTCATCCCCCCTCTGTTCTCCCATGCACAACTGAGTCACACAGTCTCTTCTGTGCTCCCATGCCCAACAGGGGTCACATACCCCCTTCCTGTGCTCCCATGCACAACAGAGTGACACAGGCCCTTCCTGTGCTCCCTGGCACAACAGTGCCACACAGCTCCTTCCTGTGTTCCACTGCACAACAGAGTCACACATCCCCTTCCTGTTCTCCCATGTACAACAGTGTCACACAATCCCTTCCCATGCTCTCATACCCAACATGAAGGATGGATGAGAGACAGAGCAAGTTTTAGTGACAAAATGAAGGATGTCCCTCGTAATCAGGGACAGTTCAAGGGTATTAGGTAAAAGTGGCATATAAGTTCCAGAATATTTGCTGGGCGATTGAAGTAGTAATTTTATAAAGATTCAGGAATGTTGTGGGGTGTCTGAAATGCAGTTTAACAAGCACCCTTGGAGTATATTCAGAACAATTACCTCCTCCAGAGATAACATATACTTTGTCTAACCTAACGGCACCTTCCTGAATTGTATCAAAAAAGGCTAAATAAAGTGGAGATACCACTGGAAGTAATGCCCCTGAAAACATGATTTGTAGCTCCGGACTCTCCTTCAGCATTGGCAGGGAGGTGATTATTGAGGGAGCTGTTCAGCCTTGTCTCTGGATTCTTGCTTTATTACCCAGATGCAGAATAATGCTGTTTAGAGGAAAACAAACCTTTTATCATTTCTTGAACATGGAATGGGCAATACGTGTCTGTCTGTCTGTCTGTATAAACAGCATCCCCTAATTATAAAAGTGTCCATGTTGTGTATGGACCCCTGAAGTTACGCTGCTGGACCCATGACACAACCCGGGGCTAAATATCAAATATTGTGATTTTGAAGGATGTCCATTAAATGGGAAACCACAGGAATTATATAGAGGCCAACAGAAAAGGAACCTTCGACCACACACTGCCTCAGCTGGGGGCTTTAAATTTGATTTAATAGCTGAAAGTTTCAATATCTGAGAAATCTCCTTCAGCTCCGGGACATTATAAATGTCTGACTATAGTCAGTCTGCGGGTTTAAACCCTGTGCTGAGCAGAAATGGTGTTTCAGGGTGTAAATAAACATCTGGGGAGTAGCCAGGCCACAGCCTGAATGCCTTTATTTGGACTCAACCATCTTGACCAAATATGCCTTAACTCAGCTGGCCATGGATACCAGGTAAATAGCATGTACCTATGCTTGGGCATTTAGCTTTGGAAATCCTGGTTACTCCCCCAAATGTATGTTCCCTGTAAACATTGATAAACACATAGGCTATATTGTAATATCCATGAATAACTCACAAATAGAAAGCTAATATAGAAAAAAAAGTTATTCATCCCCTTATGGCCAGTGATTATTAAATATTGGTTTTATATTTAGTTAGTACAACATTTCTATTCATACTGTTGGATACTGTTATTAGTTTTTTAGATACACACAAAATACCCCTAAAATGCTATAAAAGGGTATGCCTAACCCCCAAAATACAAGGATCCATTTTTTTCATTCAGCTGTTTTTGTTTTAGTCACGTAGTGACTTTTATTCCACATGTCCAAATGACAGTTTCCATTCCAATTTTGTTCCAAAAGGATGAATGTTTTGAGGCGACAGGTACCCAATGAATTTTAGCGGTGTTCTTAGGTAAATACAGTTAATATTACATATCTACTGTAAGCAAAACCAGTAAACCCACAATGTTTTTTTTTTTTTAATTTATTTATTGAAATGTTTTACCAGGAGAGCATATTGAACAACAAGTTGTTTGTCTCAAGGTGCGACCTGGGGGAAAGGGGTTACATAGGGTTGTGAAGGATGATCAGTTACAATAGTATGTGGGTAGTACAAACAACACAACATTGTAAGATTATGCAACAGTTGAAACACAAGGTATTGTACAATAAACAGTAGTGGAACATTGGGTAAATTACAATACATGTCCAAAATCATACAAAAGAACATATAAACATACAACACAGTAATAATGCAACATAACCATTTTAGTGCATGCGTGTATCAGGAGCAGGCTCGAGGTAGTATGCAAGTGCTGTTTGAGTAAAAAGGATGAGTAGGTTGTGCACACGGGTGACCCAGAAAGGCAGGTGAAGGAGTGAGCAGGAAAGGCAAGAAGTGAATATGAGGAGAAGGGGTAGCCATTTCCTGATTACCCCAGGATGTTGAGAACCCTGCTGGGGGGGGGGGTCAGGGTAGGAAAGCAGAAATTGGGGATAGGTATTAAGGAGGGTTAAAACAGGAACAGCTGAGGGAGAGGTAATTATGTAGGGCAGAGGTAAGGGAGTAGTTGGAGGAGGAGTGTCGTATTTTGGGGGTGAGGGAATTCCAGATTTTAGGGAAACGATGGGCAAAACCAGTCTGACCGATGAGGGTGGAGCAGTGAGGGACCGTCAAGGTGTGGGTGTCATTAGATCTGAGAGAGTGGGTGGAGGGGAGGTGGAGTGGAGTGGAGAGAGAGAGGATGACAGATAGGAGGGGAGCACTCTGAACCAGGATTTGGAGGTTAGTTTAGCACAGTGTGAGATGCGTCTGTGAGATAGTGAAAGGAAGGTTAGAGGGCGACAGAGTTCACAGTGGTGGGAGCAGGAAGGGGAGTCGAGAGCAAAGCGGCAGAAGGAGTTAAAGACAGTGTCCAACTTGGTCAGGGAAGATTTGGGAGCAACACCATAGATTACGTCACAGTTGTCAAAGATGGGGAGTATTATCCTCTGTACAATGTCATGCCTCGCAGTCAGCGGGATGCAACTACAATTCCTGTACAGAGCAACAAGCTTGGGGTGTAGTTTCTTCAGGATAGCATCGTTATGCACAGAGAAATTGAGGTGCTGGTCCAGCCAAACCCTCAGATACCTAAATGAGGAGGTGTCCTCCTGGATGGTCCCGTCAAAGGTGTGGAAGATGGGTAGGGCCAGGAAACTAGAAAGTCTCTGCCTGATGCCAAAGGTCATTGAGACTGTCTTCTTGGCATTTAGAAAAAGTTGGTGAGAAGCAAACCAGAGCTGAGCTTGGTAGAAGTCATGCTGTACGCTGGTTTCCACAGCAGCAGGGGTTTTGCCAGAACTGTATAAGACAGTATTGTCAGTGTACATGTGGATAGATGAGGATGAGCAGGCTATGGGAAAATCATTAAGGAAAATGGAGAAAAGTAAGGGACCAAGCACTGAGCCCTGTGGGACACCAGTGTTGATGGGGAGTGGAGGGGAGATGGAATCAAAGAGTCTCACTGATTGGGTCCTGCCAATGAGGTAAGATTTAAACCAGTTTGTGGCTGACAGAGCAAGGCCAGCTGAGGAGAGGGAATCAAGAAGCAGGGGATGGGAAACAGTGTCCAGAGCTTTGGCTAAGTCGACAAAGATGGCTGAGGTGATCAGGCCATCATCCATCCCTGAAAGGATCGAATCAGTAAGCCTGAGGAGGGAGGTGATTGTTGAGTGATTCTTCGAAAACCAAATTGGAAGGGGGTTAAGAAGGAGGAGTTAGAGAGGAAGGGTGATAGCTGAGAAAGAACTAAATATTCTTGAAGTTTGACAAGGGTAAGAATGAGGGAAATGGGGCAATAGTTGCCAGGAGTTGTTGTGTCACCACTCATGGGGAAAGGAAGGACTACAGCGTGTTTTCAGGATGAGGGTAATTGGGCAGAAATAAAGGAGAGATTGAGGATTAGGGAGATAGGATAAGCAATTGCAGGAGCAAGAAAGGTAGAGAAGTTTAGGATCAAGCTCATCTGGTGAGGAGCCTTTAGAGGGGTTCAGGGATAGGAGGGCACTAAGAGCTTCATTAGAGGACATAGTAGAAAAGGAAAAAGGGGGAGGGGTAGGCACTGGCTGAGGTGAAGGGCTGAAATTAGCAGTAGTAAACCTGCAAAGTGACAATACAGATCGCAGTATTGAAGCAGACAGTACAACTCCTGAAAGCAAAGTACAGCATATGACTTCTATAACACTCACAAAATGTTCAGAAAATATGTTATTTAATTAATGTCACCCCTTTCTTGATCAGTGGCCATGGCTGTATTATTCCACTGGTATCAGCTTGTGCACATTTTAGTTTCAGGTGTCCAAGTCTCTTGAGGGGCCAGGCAAACCTTTAATATTACATTACCTACAGCTGCATTTCGCAACCGATCATCGGCCCCTTTCTCCAGAACTGTTAGTCATTGGCAATAATGTGGCAAATGCCAGTTTCCAGTATTTACTTATAAACATTAATCCATGTGAATCCTAAACATGACTGTGGGAAGAAGACAGGTTGATTGATAGTATTGTATAATCAACACAAGTCACTGTAGAGTTGAATCTCTACAGTTTATCCTGACATTATATCTGAAGGCCTTTCAAAGGAACCCTGTCCCCCAGATCTAATGACTACACCCCCTCTGAGCCCAAGGGATAGCCACCCTCCCAATAAATAATGTAGCAAGGTCAGGCTCCAGCATCTTAAAACTATACCAAATCTGATTTTATTCGAGTTCTGCGATCATGTATCAAGCTCTGTATTTATACATAGTGAGAAATTTAAACTGTGTACCAAATTTACTTTAATATTAGCCACACACAATTTTTTTTGCTGGGTTAGATGGTTTATGAACGTGTGGACTATCCAGAAATATAACTTAATTTTTTTAAGCAAAGCTGTTTCATTAAATAAATTAAATTAAATTTCATGGGAGGTGGGGAGTGTACAGAGAAATATACAGGGAGCTGCCCAGTGGAGCAGACTATAGACCGCAAGGTCTTTATCTGCTGCCCTGTTATGATGTTAGTATGCTGGCAAAAAAAAACTTACAAAATATTCCACATTTCGGGAACATTAAATCGTACCTG
The DNA here is from genome assembly GCA_016271365.2 of Neoceratodus forsteri. Taxonomy (NCBI): domain Eukaryota; kingdom Metazoa; phylum Chordata; order Ceratodontiformes; family Ceratodontidae; genus Neoceratodus; species Neoceratodus forsteri. Next base: position 218,679,192 of record CM028136.1, on the reverse strand, counting down.
ACATTATGAAGAGGCACTATGCCCCACAAACTTTTTGTTACTCTAATAAATGTGTTATATTTACCTATATAGATTCCAGTATGTCTCTCGTGGGAATATTTTAAAAAAGCCACAGACAATGCAGCATTGTCTACTAATTACTCATGCTTGCCTCATCCCCACTGTCTTATTAATTTTGTAATGATTATCTATCTGACTGTCTGCCTTTCTGTTTATCACCCTGTTATTTGCAGCTATATATCTTAAATAACTACACAGCATAAGCTTAACTTTCTAAAAAATAACATTAATTTCTAATTACCTTAACTTTTTTTTTCTTGCAGTTAAATTTTTTTATTGGTTTTGGATTTCAAGGTAACATACATTGTGGTATGCAATGGTACAGGAACAGTGCTAAGCACCACAGGTGCAGTAAACATTCTATACAATATCCTATAGTGGACTAATCCAGCAGTGCCATGAGATTCTGGAGTATTATTCTGCTGAGGCTATGATTCCAAGTCATTCACATTTTAATCCCCGGCTCATTTTAGGGAAAAATAGACAATGTTTATTGGCCCACTTCATTATCATCCTGTCCACAGAGGAGTCTAAATGCTTTAAATAATACTGTAGGTAGATTTTTTTTTGCCAAATTACATACAGACATGCTGCATTAGTTGTCGCAGATTTTGTTCAGAACATCGAGATGGAGGTAATAACTCACTCACCTTCAGGGCTGCAGCCCTCCTGGTACGTGAGTTTCCCGCTTGGGACCAGGCTGGGTCTACTTGGGCTGAAGCCACACCCCAAAGTTGAGTTTGGACAGGGGATAGGGTCCAACTCCCTGGGATAACCCCAGACTCTGTATTGATCACTGCTGGGGCTAAAATACAGGCTCTGTGTACGAGGGGCAGAAGGAGGATGAAGAGGGGGGTGGTGATGGTGAGAATGGTTGGAAAGTTTATCATTTGGTGGCAGTGTTCCAGGGTTCAAATCCTGCAGGCTGGTAGTTTTGTGAGGACTGCTCCTGCTTTGGGTGTGAGAGAAAGACAAACAGGTCTCAGGCTCCATTGTCTAGATGAGGCAGAGAGTTGGAAATTCTGGAGTTCTTTGAATTAAATTGCTGTGACTTTTTGTATTTGGAAGAGGTGGAATTTAGGAGATTGGAAGCAGAAATCCCTGGGAGCAGCAGGAGACCCTGCAGATTCTGACTTAATCCATCAAAATTCCAAATCAAGTGTGGTTTTCATTTACTCAATTAAGCCATTTAATCCCGGTCTGGTTCTATTTAGTGAAAAATTTAGGTAAACAAATGCACCATGTCCAGGACGGGAAGCTGACTAAACACAGAAAGTGAGTTTTAGTTGTGGGGTCCAATTGTAAACCAAGAGTATCAGAAAGGTATTCTTAGCTAGTCTGTCAGTTTGACGAAAAAATACACTTTCATTAGCAACCAATACTATAATTACAGAACTTCATAGACAGACAGATAGCTACTGATGACAGATAGACATAAAAAGATATACACTGAATGTAGCTCGAGATACGATTATACACCAGTAAAAACAACACGCTAACAATTGATGTCCTTGTTGATGATGTATAGTCTCTAACCTTGAGATATCTGGACATCTTTGCTCTTAGGTAGGTCCTAATCCTAATTCATATTTTAAAAGTTGGGTACGTCATCCTGGGAATCTGAACTGGTAA